>CM066328.1:216295781-218809947 GCA_033807585.1 Hydrophis major | reverse complement strand
TAAAGCAACTTTATGACTCTCTGGAGACTACATAAAAACTACAAGTGGCACATAAATAGAGTGCATTGAAAGACATTCTAGTTTATGGTGCAGGATTTAGAGAAAAAAACTAGATATTCTGTTAGGTAAAATCCGGATGCTCATTGACTTCTCATTTTTGTGAAGCAGGCAGCAACTTCATTTAATTTTAACCCTGAAAAATAATAAAAGTATCACTTGAGATTAGGAAATCTCTAGCCCTTTCTAATGGGAACAGCGTGGTTTGCTCTGCATGCTATAAGATTCTGAGGACATCAAAAAAGCTGACACTCTCTGGTTTATGTAAAAAAGGCATTAACTCTGGTTGTTCTAATTCCACAATATCATGCATGTCGGACCTTAAGTGAATACACAACTGTACACTGGATACCTAGTCTTATACATGTTAGGCTCTTCAATATCTTCATAAACAATTTAGATCAGGGAATAGAAGGGTAACTCATCAAATTTGCAGACTACGCTAAACTGGCAGGATTACCCAACAATCCAGATGATAGGCTCCAGATCCAGAGGGATCTCAGCAGACTTGAACTCTGGGCCCTATCCAACAAAATGGAATTCAATGTAAAGAAAAGTAAGGTTTTACACATAGGCAAGAAAAGCATACAGGTACAAATTAGTTGAAACCTGGCTCAATAGCAGTAACTGTGACAGGAATCTTGGAGTCCTAGTAGGCAATCACTTAAATATGAGCTAGCAGTGTGTGGCAGCAGCTAAAACAGCTAATATAATCTCAGGTTCTACTAACAAAGGAACAGAATCAAGATCAGATTAAGTGTTAATACCACTTTATGAGGCCTTGGTAAGACCATGCTTGGAATATTGCAACTATTTTTGGTCACTATAATATAAAAAGGTATTGAAACTCTAGAAATAATGCGAAAAAGAACAACAAAGATGATTAAGGGGCTAGAGACTTAAACATATGAAGAGCAATTGCAGGAATTAGATATGTATAGTGTAGTGAAAAGCAGGACTAGAAGTATTTCAATATCCGAGGGGCTGCCTCAAAGAAGAGAGGGTCAACCTGTTTTCCAAAGTACCAGAAGGAAAGACAAGAAGCAATGGTGGGAAACTGGCCAAGGAGAGATGCAACCTACAAAAAATAAGAATTCTAAATAAATCAGTGGAACAACTCACCTTCAGAAATGTGGGTGCTCTATCACTGGAAGGTTTTAAAAAGAGACTGCACAGCCATTTGGCTGAGATGGTATAGGGTCTCCTGCTTGAGCAGCTGGTTGGACAAGAAGACCTCCAAGGTCCCTTCCAGCTCTGTTATTTTGTTATTCATATCAACGAGGCATAAGCTGTTACCCTCTGTAGGAAAATCCAGGGTTGTTTCCTTGGAGCTCAATTCCTGTGGAACAAACATTTAGGAGACATTTTTTTTGCTGCATTCTGCAAGAGGATTGCTGCAGCAATCATTTTGGTGGGTTTTTTTTTTTTTTTAATGTTGAGGTATTGGCCTGAATAAATGATTCTTCTGAATTATGTCAAAATAATCTGCAAAGAGCATTCTTAAGAGTCATTGACATTTATAAAGATTTTTTTTTTTAAATTTTGCTTTATGATTGCAATATTCTCATAAGCCTTACCGATGAAGTTAAAAGAGGAAATTCTAATTTTAAATGCACAAATGCTAATCTAAACGCTTTGGCCATCCACATCTCTTAGCATATTAATTTCCAGCTCCAGTGGTTATGACTGTGTCTAGGGAAACATAAATTGTCCACTTTGTGTTTCAATAGGACATTGTAGGGCAATTGTCTATGCTGTTCTAAACAGTACATTAAGAAGTAAAATAGATAATTTAGAACATATTCAGATGATGCTAACACCTAAATCTCTTTTCATCTTTCAAACTCTTTTCTGTAAGAACTTATGTATTACATTTGAAATATCAAAAGTGAGCATCTTGATACTCCATATTCCCTAGCAGTGCACCTGAGAATCTGAAAAAAATAAGATTAGCGTCTTCTTAGAGCATCTCTGCCATGCTTTTTATCTTCTATAGTAGGGAGGATGAATGTAGGGGAGTAGACATCATAGGAAGAAAAGTATAGAATTTTTAGACATACCTACTTCCTATTCTTTTGACATAATTTCCCCATGTCTTAGAGTATATGAAATGCTCAGAGTTCTTAATTCATTTCTATAACAGTTGGGAGAAGACAGAGGAGGAGGAGGTAGTGTTTTTATTTTGTTGGAAATGGTGGGTGGAAGGCAGAATGTGGCTTTAAATCTATTGTTATGCTTTGGTTTCAAACTGAATTTGCTTTCACTGGTTAACAACAATGGTAATGCTTTTAGTTTTTTAGTGAAAATGGGCTGATCTATATGTATCTTGTCGTATCTGTCGCAGGAAAGGAGACTCGGAGCCAGTGACTTAGTTTCAGCTCTTTATTAGGTCCCTAGATCGGCTCGGGGTTTAAAGGGAAAAACAGTGGCTTTTATTCTCTGGCCGTGTCCGCCGCGGCCAATGGCACCGCTTTGAATCTCCCGTGATTAGTTTCTACCATTCGCAGAGGTTCGTTACGGGCCAATCAGCGCGGCTTGTTTGGCCAATGAGATCGCTGTTCCGCTAGGAATTTTTCGAATTCCAGCGAGGTAAATTGGGGCCTGTTGTCCGACACGATGACATCTGGGAGGCCATGGGTTGCGAACAGCTTGCTGAGTTCCTTGGTCACGGCTTCCGTGGTGGTGGTTTTCATGTTGCTTACCTCCAACCAGTTGGAGTAAGCATCTACCGTGATAAGGAATATATGTCCTTTCGTGGGCCCGGGAAAATCTATTTGAATCCTGGACCATGGACCCCTGGGGGTTTCCCATTCCAGGATTGGTGCTGCGGGGGGGCTCGGTCTGGTTTCTTGGCAGCGTTTGCATTTTGCCACCCAAGTCTCGATTTGCTTATCCATCCCTGGCCACCAGGCATAACTCCTGGCCAGGGCTTTTGTTCTAACTATGCCCAGGTGCCCCTTGTGTAACAACTCCAGTACCTTCCCTTGTAACCTTTCCGGAATAACAACTCTATACCCCCAAAGTACACAACCTTTTTGTAATGAGAGTTCTGTTTGCCGGTTCCGGAATGTCCTGAATTATTCGTCATCGTCCCTTTCCGGCCACCCCTTTTCTACCCAATGTAACACCCGTGCCAGACGTTTGTCTTTATTAGTCTCGCGGGCAATGTCTGACGCAGTTATGGGTAGATTGGGCAGAGTCTCTATGCTGAGGGTGGCTGTCGTGGGTGCTGGGTCGGTGTCTAGGTCAGGTAATGGCGTGCGGCTCAGGGCGTCTGCATGGGTGATCGTCTTACCCAGTCGGTGTGTGAGCCGGTAGCTGTAGGCGGCAAGGAACTTGGACCATCTTGTCATTCTAGGAGATAGAATGTTCGGGGTGGCCCTGTTCCCTGCCAGGATTCCCAGCAGCGGCTTGTGGTCAGTGATGATGGTAAACGTGCAGCCGTAGAGGTACTCGTGGAACCTCTTCACTGCGGCGACGATAGCCAGGGCTTCTTTGTCCAGTTGACTGTAATTTCTCTCCGGTTTGGTAAGTGTCCTTGAAAAGAAGGCGATGGGTGCTTTTTTTCCGTCAGGGAGCATGTGGCTGAGGATGGCGCCGACGCCGAAAGGTGAGGCGTCACATGTGACAGCAAGTGGTAGGGTCTCATTGTATTGGATTAGGATGGCATACGAGGTGAGCAGGTCCTTGGTTTTGCTGAAGGCGGCTTCCTCACGTTTCCCCCAAGTCCATGTGGCCGCCTTGTCCAAAAGCCTATGCAAACGCTCCGCCGCAATCGCCTTTTGGGGCAGGAAAACATTATAAAAATTAAGCAGTCCCAGAAATGCCTGCAGTTCCGTTTTATTCCGTGGTGTTGAGGCTTCTTTAATGGCTCTGATTTTTTTCGCGGTTGGGTGGATGCCGTGTCGGTCTAGGAGGTATCCTAGGAACTCGACCCGCTCTGTGTACAGCTGGCATTTCTCTTTTTTCACCTTTAGCCTGGCCTCTTTGAATTTGGTTAGTACCTCCCTTAGATGACCCTCTAGTTCTTGTTGGTTGGCTGCTGACACTAGTACGTCGTCAAAGTAGGGCATCACCCTCTTAATTCCTTGCAAGAGCCTTTCCATGAGACTTTGGAAAATTCCCGGAGCCACGCTGACTCCAAACTGGAGTCGGTTACAGTGAAATGCTCCCCAGTGGGTTACTATGGTCTGCACCCGGCGGTTTCTGCGTCGACCGGCAACTGTTGATAGGCTTGCGCCAGGTCGAGCTTTGCAAAGACCTTGCCTCCCCCCAGTGAGTGTAGAAGGTGCTGCACTACTGGGATGGGGTAGGCACTTTGTTGTAAGGTGCAATTTAGAGTGGCCTTATAGTCCCCGCAGATTTTCACCGATCTATCGGGCTTGACTGGGTGACTATGGGGGTCTCCCACTGGGCGTGATCGATTGGTTGTAGGACCCCTTGTTTGACGAGCTTGTCAATTTGTTCGTCGATTTTGGGGCGGAGTGCAAAAGGTACCCACCGTGGTTTTAGGTGTATTGGGGGAATGCTGGGGTCTAGGCTGAAGGAAATAGGGGGCCCTTGGTACTTGCCTAGGGTGCCGTCGAACACTTCCTGGAAGTCCCGTGCCAGTTGCTCTTCCCAGTCGGCATCTGCGACGTGGTCGATGCCCGTAACCTCGATCCTGAGTGGTGCGAACCACTGTAGTCCCAAAAGGCTGGGGCGGTCTCGGTCCACGATCATCAGGGGAAGCTTTGCTGTGCGGCCCTTGAAGGTTACCTCGAACTGTCCGGTTTCGACTACCGGGATGCAGTTCCCCTGGTAGTCTCTAAGGATTCGTTTCTGGATTTCCAACTTCCTCTTGTGGATTTCCGGCACCAACCGCCTGATTTCTTGCCAGGCAACCATGGAGAAGTAGGATCCGGACTCCACCTCCATTTTGCATGGTTCGCCTTCGATGCCCACTTCTATGTATACCTTCCGGGTATCTGTGGTGGATGAGTTGCCGATTATGACCATCTGGTGGGTTTCCCCTTTCTGCCAGTTTTCGCTGCTTCGTCTGTTCCATCCGTCTCGGTTCCAGCGATTTTCGGCTTGGCAGTCTCTGGCCCTGCGGGGGGGGGGGTGCCGTCTCATCTCCGGTTGCTGTGGTCTTACTGACGGGGGCTGTAGGCTTTTCTCAGTCAGCAGACTCGGGCAATGTGACCCTTTTTATCGCAGTGCCAGCAAATCGTGTCGAAAAAGCAGCACTCCGGTCAAGGGTGGTCACCTCCGCACCTGGCACAAGTGCTCCCCAACTTACGACTTTGCCGATCGCACCGATCTCATCCCGTCTGGAGCTGATGTATTTCTTCTTCCTCGTCCGTGGTGTCGGAGGTGGAGTGGAAGTCACCATGATGGGTGGTGGTCTCCCAGTGGCTTGCTTTTGGGTGAGCCTCGGTTGCCCGGCCTGTCTCGGTGGTTGCGGTGCGTTCCCCAGTGTCCGGTCTCTGCATTCGATTCGCTGATTTCCGGGTTGCCTCGGCTGCGGTGGTTTCAGCGAGGGCGATGTCGCCTTTTGCCATCAGTCAGCTTTGTAGGACTGGGTCTCTGAGTCCAAGCACGACACGGTCTCGCAAAGCCTCGTCCATGTCCAAGAACCCGCACATGCCCCCTAGGCTCCGTAGATCAGCCACAAAGTCGCTGATGCTCTCACTCGATCTCTGGTCCCGCCGGTAGAAATTGTGCCACCTGATGAGGGTGGGCATGGCAGGGGCATAGTGGTTTCGGAGCAATGGCTCGAGGTCGGCCCAGTCCATCTTCTTCACGTCCCCGGGTTTCACGAGGGCTTTTGGCATCTTGAACACTGTGGGCCCACAGTGTGTTAGGAAGACGGCTCTTTTCTTCTGCCCGGTTGCATCCTTCAAGTTGCTACTTTCAAGGAACATTAGGAATCGGTCTGTGTATGATTCCCAGTCCTTGGTAGCTGGGTTAAAGGGTGCAGGCGGTGCGATGCTGGCCATCTTGTTGGTCTCGCTTCCTTAGGACACGTGCTTGATGGGGTTAGTCTCGGGATCCCACCTTAGTCGCCAGTGTTGTGTCCATCGTGGGAAAGGAGACTCGGAGCCAGTGACTCAGTTTCAGCTTTTTGTTAGGTCCCTAGATCGGCTTGGAGTTTAAAGGGAAAAACAGCGGCTTTTATTCTCTGGCTGCGGCGGCCACGGCCAATGGCACCGCTTTGAATCTCCCGCAATTAGTTTCCACCAATCGCGGGAGGTTCGTTACGGGCCAATCAGCGTGCCTTGCTTGGCCAATGAGATCACCGTGCGCTTTGGCCAATCACTGCGCAGCGCTTCCAAGTATGTTAATGTCCATACAGAACATATCTATTCTGCTAATCATCTTTTGGGAATTTTTTCAGGGTTTATAAAATGGGTCCTCTGCCAGTATGTGAAAACTTTAATTATTAAATGACTATATGAGGAATGGATAACTATTTTTGCTCTGACTGCCGGGGCAGATGTTTCCAGTGTCTATTCAAAAATGAGCCTGAATTTGTTCAAGTGGAGAAACTATGTTAAGGACCCACAGTTCTGCACCAAAGGTCAGCACTAGGACTATTTTTGCCCTTAATATTTTCGGTATAGGGATCAAAGTATCTGGGTAATTATAGTTAAATAATTTATATATCCTTTTAGTACTTACTTCAACTTTTTCCAAGCTTCTTTTAATATGATTTACCTGCAACCTTGTGTTGGTAAAAACCACTGCTCCTAAACAGGTAAAATAATTCACTTGTTCAATAGGCTCCCCCATTTATCTGCCAGTGAAATGTCACACTTTTTCTGCTAAATATCACGTGATGGCAACATGATGCTGCGAGTTTGACACCCATGATTTGCACCCATACAGATTTCAAATGGGTGTTTGAATAGAAGGCCTCCCTTAACCAAGAATAAGTGTCTGGGTTCCATATTTAAGCTGACCAATTTCATCCACAGAATATTTCCATTTATTAAATTAAAAGCCACACCGAGATTTACACAAGCAATAAACAGTTTCTTGCCATAGATAATTGTTTTGTTATTAGATGTTATAAGGTAAAATAATTGTTGTGTGGTACTCTGGTCTGAATGTGGCTTGTTCCTCCACTAAGATATTTCTTTCCATTACCCCCTTAGTCTTTCATTTCTCCCAGAATATGTTTTGCATACACTTTAGCCATAATTCCAATAAGTCTGCAACATCAGTCTGCAATAGTGGTGAATATCTGTAGCTTAGGTGCATAATGAGGGTGGAAGTTCATTCTCTGAGCTTGTGGGCTGGTTTCTGAATGTTTCATTACCATTGTGAAAAAGGGAAATAGAGCTGATTTATCTATTAGAGTAGATGGGGCCTATATAAATGTAACAGGCTTCAAGAAACAGGCATGAACCAACATTCTTATACAGTAATAGAATGTAATTTTCCTTAAACTGTTGCAACTTGCGTGAAATGTTTCTGCAAAACAGCTAGTTACATGAGTATATTTAGAACCAGAAGATTGAAACTGTGAGAAAGGAGGAACTAAAAGTTATAGATGGCTGAAAGTTTCAGTTGTACACAGGTGTGTGTGGAAACAGATAGTCAGTAAGAAAGGGAAGAAGGAATTGGGTTATGTGGTTAGAAGAAAAGTATAAAGGATAGGGTTTGAGATTAGCTCGGGGCCCTTTGGCTTTAACTGTCCTCTTAGGACCATTGTTATGGGACCCCATTGCAATGGCATGTAAGTGTATTACTGCTATTATATCTTTTATATCTACCCATTTCCAAATTACTAGAAACCATAAACCTCTGCTCTTAAAGTAAGAATTATTGCTTGTGTTATTGTCTTTGTTTCCTACTGGAATTTTCCTATGGCACCAGATTAGAAAACATCTTCAGCAGAATTTAAGGAATTGGTGTTGGTGTTCTTCTGCTTATAAGGGCTTTATGTGGTTAGTAGATCTCATGATGGGAGGATCATATCAGGAGGGGGGTCTGTTGAAGGGGTCAGATGTAGGTCACATCAGATAAGAGTCTTATCATCTGTAATTTTTTGGTTCACCTTTATCTACCTTTTTATGTAGGGGGGTTATAATGGCTACTTCCAGGGGTGGGATTCAAATTTCTTAAAACTGGTTCTGTGGGCGTGGCCTATTTTGTGGGTGTGGCTTGGTGGTCATGTGACTGGGTGGGTGTGGTTTGTGTGTAAGTATTGTAAATATTTATGTAAATATTTTTTTTTCTGTCTGTCACATAAAATTTGCTTGCAAGCAAACTCACAAAATTAACTAACAACAAACCATGTATGTAAACATTGAATTTTTTTTAAAAAAAAAAGAGAGAGAAAGAGAGCAACTTTTATCCAAAATCAGGCAAAGCAGGCAGGCAGATTGAGTTGCTTGCAGAATCACAGATTCACTCACAGATCTACCATTCTGCAATATGCTGTCTGAGTCTGCATTGAAAAATAGAAGCGTCAGTCCTAAGGAAAGTTCAACTCTGCTCTCAGGCCTCTTCTCCCTGCCCGAACCCCCTGAATACCATCCCTGACTGGGCCTCAGGAAAGCCTCCTGGGCAAAGGCGAAGCAGTACAATAACAATTTAGATTAGCTAGAAAGTAAGAAATCTAATGATTTCCTGCTTTCTAGCTAATCCAAATCGGGTGGCACAGTTCATAGTTGGAATGGCTGATTGTCAGGGGGGAAAAAGGAAAAATAGAGACTTACCCAAAATTAGGCGAAGATACAATGCAGGCAAGTTGGAAGGTGTGCATACCAGGTAAGGAGTGACTGGGTGGGGAGGGGTGGGGAGGGGAAGGGCCAGCTAGTGGTGTGATTTGTCGGTTCTCCGAACTGTGCAGAATCATAACTGGTTCTATAGAACTGGTCCATACTGGTAGAATCCCACCCCTGGACATTTCCCATCTGACTGGAATACAACCTGTATTGTTTATATGCACAAACAGCCCTGCCAAACAATGCCTACCAATCAATATGACTCTTGAAGAATACTGGGGGTAGAAAATCATCAGCTTGTAGCATATATAAATATAACATTGTTCTTATATTTGGAAGTTGGAAATATTTTAAAATTTTAAAATAAAAACCATAAAAGATAAGG
This sequence comes from Hydrophis major, assembly GCA_033807585.1. Taxonomy (NCBI): domain Eukaryota; kingdom Metazoa; phylum Chordata; class Lepidosauria; order Squamata; family Elapidae; genus Hydrophis; species Hydrophis major. The sequence goes on along the minus strand of CM066328.1, from coordinate 218,800,788 downwards.
GTAAAGGTTCCCCTCACACATACATGCTAGTCATTTCTGGCTCTAGGGGTTGGTGCTCATCTCTGTTATACAAAATTCGCCATGGGCAAATAGGCAGCAATATAAATCAATCAATCAATCAAACAAACAAACAAATAAACAAACAAACAAATAAATAAATACAGCTGAAGACCCAACACTGCCCAAAGATGTCTCTGTGGTCATGTGGCTGGCATGACTAAATGCTGAAGGCACATGGAACACTGTTACCTTCCTACCAAAATGGTTCCTATTTTTCTACTTGCATTTTTACATGCTTTCGAACTGCTAGATTGGCAGAAGCTGGGACAAGTAACAGGAGCTCACTCCATTACACGTTGCTAGGGATTCAAACTGCCGAACTGCCAACCTTTCTGATCAACAAGCTTGTCCTATAAAAACCATACCTTATTTCAAGTAGGAGAAAATTATGAAAGTATGATGTAGACTAATCCTGTAGTAGTCTTACACATTCCACTAGTGTTTTTAAAAAGTCAATAAATTTACTATTGCTATTCCACTAGCCTTTGAACAACTGATTTCTTTGTGATCTGCAAGGGTTTGTTATTTATCAGTGTGACTCTTTCCCTTCCACAAGATGTGTAAGTCTGGTGTCGAGTTTGTCACTGTAGGAAAAGAGACAGATAAATTAATAGACATCACTTTGTTTGAAGGCACAAGTAGGATGTAATTGCAAAACTAATTAGTAATGATCATTAGCCAGTAAATGATAGTTTACTATTTGTAAACAAGTGCCACAATAAACTTTATAATTGTTTCCCCAGCTAGCTTCAGAAATTTTACTGACCTCATTTAACTCAATATTGTAGGCTATTTTTACTACTGCCACCACTTATTTCTTTGTTTAAAGGAGAACAACAAACTAATACATTGGCGTTATACATTCCCTATCATAGGCATTCCTTTATAAGGTTCAGGAATACCAAAAGAATGAAATATGCTGAAATGCCATGATGCAACCTCACTCTTTCATACTGGCATACTGCATACTAAGGGGTAGCATTTGCATCATGTCATCTGAGCATATGTTATAGCATCTGGTCCCTTTTGCAGATGCCTACAATCTCTGTAGACTGGCACCTCTATTAATCAAGATTTGTGGGCAGAAAGTATATGCATCAAGGCACAGTGGCCTTCTGAATGCTTATGTCCATTAACCATATAAACGGAGATTGATGAGGGTTGGAATCCAAAAATATCTGAAAGTCTATTGCAGTAAATACTCATCTTAACGCTAATGTATGATTTTCTTGGAAGAATTATATTGAATACAACTAAGTGGATCATTAAGGATCCATGGTACCTAAAAAATTAGTTAGCTGACCTCTTGATTAAACACCTAAAGGCACAACATTTCAATAACTCTGAATAGTTATGTTCTAAGAGCATTGAAACATGATTTTTAAAAATTATTTTATTTAGCAAGACCACCAAGAAAAAGAGCTGGAAAGACCAACAGAAAAAACAAGGCTGGCAGTATATAGCACACCTCCCAAACAGGGATTGACTACAATGGGCAAGCTATGCTGTTTGGCCAATGTGAAAGAGGTTAGAGAGGTTAAAAAGACTTGCCCATAATAGCTTACCAAAAGAGACTGTGGCCCAACTCATGGGATTTGTATCCCACTAGGGTGACTGGTTGGCTTAGTGGTTGATGGGATAAAGAGTGTCATGGGTCTTAAGTCACAGACACAAAGCCTCTTCTATAAAACACATTAAAATGTCACTTACATGCTTACATGAATGTGTACTAGCTAAGCAGTGAACCACCTTGTTTCTGAATGTTTTAGAGAAGTGATTCCATTTATTACCAAGACAGCATCACCCAAGCTGTCAGCTGTTCCGGGCCATTAAGGCAGGTATCCAATAAGTCCTGAACCAGCTGGATCTGTTTCCTTGGTAGAGCAATGCATGAGCTAAAATAATTATCTTTATTCCTTTTCTGTCTTTGCTTGGTGCTCTTTGGATGTTGCTGATTGGAAACATTAGTGAAAATTTGGATTTACTAAAGCCATGAAAGAAAGGCAGCAATAAATATGTGAGTCTATTAGATGACCATCAAGGTGTGTGGAAGTTTGCAACTTGTGATGTAAAAGAAGTATTTGTTAATGATACTAAGCTAACACCCTGGATTGGTGTGTCAAACTCAAGGCCTGTGGGCCAGATCTGGCTCACATGGTGCTTAAATCTGGCCCGTAGGGCCTGGAAATATCAAAGGACCAGCCCACAGTGCCTCTACTGGCCTAAAAGGGCTATGCAGAAGCCTTGTGAGGCCCCCGTGCAGCCCATTTTTGCCTCACCAGCCTCAAGCTGCCAGCCAAATATGGGCCACATGGAGGCCTTGTGCCCCCTGTGCCCCATTTTGGCCAGCAGGGTGCTGCAGGAGACGTCCGTCCCATCTCCCTTCCCCCACTTCCTGCCCTCCCCCCAGCCAACCCTAGAGAAGTACAATGCTGATTTTTTTCGACAGAATAATCAACTAATGGAACAGCTTTTCTTTGGAAGTTGTGGGAACTTCATCACTGGAGGCTTTCAAAAGGAGATTGGACTGCCATTTGTCAGAAATGGTGTAGGGTCTCCTGCTTGGGCTGGGGGTTGTACTAGATGACCTATAAGGTCCCTCCCAACTTTGCTAATCTGTTAAAGTAAATGGTAAAAATATGAATTTAATAAAGGCAAAGAAAAGGAGGGAGGGAGACATGTATCTTGTAGGATTGTTAAACTAATATAAAGGGGAAATACACTGAATGAAGGTTACCAAATTTGGCTGATGGGAACATGCAGGGAACTGGAGGCATGGCTTTCATTACTCCCAGCAATTCTGACTATCATGATCAATGCTGAGGAATAAGGGGAACTCCAGCTTGGCAAATTAGGAAAGCAAGAAAGGATTCTGGACCATAGATTACTGTTTTCCACAAGACTTAATTGTTGTATGTAAAATTTAATTGGAAAACACAGTTCAAGGGCAATATTTCCTTTGGCATGACACATATACAGTAAAAAGTTTTTCATCAATATTGAAGTTAATTTTAGTATGTGATTAATTGGCTCTTACAGATCACTAATAGTGTCAAAACCTGAGAAACTCATACTGAACAATGTAACATTTGGCTGCTGGCCTGGGTCTCAAAGTGCTAGCCCTGCCTTTATCATGGTTCGCCTTACGAGCAGAATGTATCAGGCTCATGAGAGTCATTTAAATGTAGTGTGAAAACATAAAGGTCATTTTGCTCTTCAAGGCACATTTTCAAATGCTCCAATCTTTCTTGGATTGCCACTGTTTTCATGAATGACCTCAGCATTTTATACCTAGTAGCTTGGAAAGGTCACTTCATAGATACCACTGTAATATTCATAGATTTCATTTGTTTGGAAACTATTTGTTACTCTCAATATAATATGTCAGCTGAGTGACAAGAGACACAAAATAATCTTTGCAGAAAATCTCTCTGCTTACTTCAGTTGTTGAACTTTATCAACTTTATTATGAAGGGTATTTAAACTTTATGTAACCTCCACAAGTCTATGAAATAGTCTAGTGAAATAACTATGCCCCTAGGTAGTCCAAATGAAAAATTATCATGCTTATTTGATATTTATCCTGCATTTATTACTTTACAAGTAAGTCAAGGTAGCAAATAGATCTAATATTTGTTCCTCCTCCTATTTTCCCCACAACAAACCCCCCTTTGAGGTGTGTTGGGCTAAGAGTGACCAGTCCCCAGTTGGCTTTCATGCCTAAGGTGGAACTGGAACTCACAGTCTCCTGGTTTTTAGACTGGTGCTGTCACTAAAAACTGGCTCTCTTTTCTTCAAACTGTCTATATGTTCAGATCTATGCCTGTGGTAGAAGAAGCTACAAAGCTAGATATATTATGAAGTAGGGGATGCAATTTTTCTTAGGTGCATTATTTAAGTAAATTTAAATAAATTCTCTATTATTTTTCTCTATTTTACTCTATTATTTTAGCCCAAACCTAAGATGGCCACACACACACACACACACACAGGTGTGAAATAATCCTTGCATTCAAAATGTCTTGCCTCTGGCTAGTTTCTCAGAAATTGAACTTGTACTGTTGTACTCTCAGTTGATGAATCATAAAAAGTGCATCTAATTTATTGCTTCTGTGAATCATTCCTAGTCTTGCCTTATTTGTTCAAAGAGTGCAGCTGCTGTTGAGTCAGAAGGCTTACGTGTCTGCTACTGAATGGACTCTTCGACTTGTCTCCATTCACCATCCATGGATCATTCCAAATCAGAAGGATCTCTCAAAGGAGTTTCTCATAGTAGTGTAAAGATAGCCTCCAACCTCAGAATTAGCAACAATAGGTTGCAGCAGGTAGAGAACAGGGACTGGGAGAAAGAATGGCAGGGATGAGTAATTTTAATAAACAATATAAGTTTATTGACATGCTAGAATCAATAATGCCAATGCATGTTGGCATTCTTGTGACTTCTCAAGATGGACATAAAATTATATAAATTTGACTCTCTCCTGTGATTCCTTTTCTCTTCTGGATGCAGCTGCTAGGACTGTGCAAAACTTTGACAGGTATTTCTCTTTAATGAAGATTCACGATTGTGATGTGAAGTTTTCAGAATTAAAGTATCCTTGCCTGCTTCAGATCCAAATTGCACACACTGCTATTCATATTCTTCAGAATGCAATGCTTCCACTTCTGAAAGCAAGGCTGCCCCTTTGCTTCATTTCTTTTACATTTGAATTTCACATCCAGCACATCCAAAAGGCATCTATGCATATGTGGTTTGTGTGGAGAAATATCCTCCAACACTTGAAAGTTCAGAAGGACATGAAGAGCTACATTTAGGAGAATAGCATCATCGCCAGGGGGGAAAAGCCTCTTCAAAGAAAAGAACAGTCACTTAGCACAAGCTAGTAGCTGTCTTTTGTTCCATCAGTCTGAATGAGCACAAAAAACACTAAATCCAACTGGTGCTGCAAATAGATGTTAACATTTCATCTGAAATAATTGCAGGACGTGATATAATATTCTTAAGTTGCAGAAGGCAGATTCCTGTTGAATTTTAGAAAAAATCTTTCTAATTGTAAAAGTAAATTGACAATAGAAACAACTTCCAAAAGAAAAAAAAAATCATATTTTCTGAAAGTGTTCAAGCAAGGGGTGAACAATCATCTATCAGGAATGCTTTAAAGAGAATGGCCTTTTAGCTTAATGTCTTTACAATTCCATTGTGTTGGCTTCACATTAATATCTAATGTAATCTAAGAAAATCTGTTGCAAGTCAAAGGAATGATTGCAATATGATTATAGACATGAAGAAAACTTTCACATATGTAACTGACAATTATCAACCTGAGGCACATTTCAGAAAAAAATACCTAAGTAAAGATAGATACATCTTTACATCTAACTACGTATGTATAACACATACTCCAACATGATTCTATAAGCTATACAACACAGAATGAGAGGATAGGATATATATAATAGCACTCCTTTGTGTTGTGCATTGAAGTAACTTTAAGAGGAGTTTCTTAAAATCAAGGAAATGCCCTACGCTATCTTTATTGCCATATTATGAAATGCCATGTTATCTTTATTTCTGAAATACTTTACTCAGCCATTTGTATAAGGATAACATGGTGCCCTTGGGACTCTGAAGCACACATGTTTGAGGACAGCCTGGAAGGATAACCTGATCAGTGGAGTAACAACTCTAGAAACCCACTCTCATTGTCAACATAAATGGCAAATTAGAGCATTCAAATACAGTAGGCTGAGTGCTTTAAATACTGAGGTATCACCACTTTCTTTATGTGGAATCAACAAGTCTGTGAAGTTTCATCTGATGCACAGAAATCTACAACAGGGATAATTAGATAGGGAATTTTGTTCCTGTAGCAGTAAAACTATTCAGAGACAAAGTGATTCCTGTTTTGCTCTATGGTGCATCATTCTGCCTTTAGAAAAATACAATGCCTTTAGAAGCCAGGTAGTTTAAATCATTCTTCCTGCCCCTCAGTTTATCCCCAATACCCTACTGAGAGTTGAATTTGTTGTGAGTTCTGCTATGCAAGCATGGTAAAGAATAAAAGTTATTTAACAGTCTTGTGATTCCTATTTCTAACTGATACCAGTTCTACGTTTTGACTTTATCTCTTTCTTCTTTCTACCTCTTGAGCCAATTGTCATTAATCACACCATCTTCATATAAACAAAATGTAGAATTCAGAAAATACCAATTTCCCCAAAGAAACTGGAGAAAAAGACATTCTGTGTGATCACACCATGAAAGGAAGAAACAGTAACTGATGCAACAACAATGGAAAATGATACAGTTGAAGAAATCTTCCAGAACCACCAAGGGGCTGCTTTATGTATGCATATTAACAAGGTGCTGGCTGTTACAATTAACCCTTCCTGTGCAAGTGTTAGACCATTAGGATCCTAATTAGGATTTCCTACCTTATAAACAGGATCTCCTTCCTTAGCCACCTGTATAAGAATATACCCATTAAATAGTGGTTGATACTGAATTATGGAAGTGATCCTTGGGCCCAACTTGTACATTTTCTTTCTCATGGAAAGTGGGGGGAAAGAAAACACTCTTTAGTCTTCCAGTTCAAAAGCTAACTGACTGTTTTTTGAAGAACGCTATTTCTGAGACTAAACAACCTAACCTTGATCTTGACTGGAAGTGATAGCTCTCAAGTGCCAAATTAGTCTTCAAGAAACTTTTATTGCATCCCTTTGGTGTTACAAACTAAAATTTAAAGATATTTTCTCACTCAACCAAAAGAGCATTTACAGTAGTGTAGGCTCAGTGCCCTATTTTCAAGCCTGGCAGAGGGATGCATTTATAACATTCTCAGTCTAGTTGACTACTAAGATGCTCAGTTGCAGTCATCTCACAATACTATCGCTCATATCCTATTGCACTGCCCATTATGTCAGGACTGGCAATCTACATTGCTGAACCCACTCTTTCCTAGAGAATGAAGTAGGACTAGCAGACTTTTCCAGAACAGCTTCAAAGAAAGTTGAAAGTGTCTATTCCATAACAGTCACCATCAGAAATCCATGGACTTGAACACATCCAAACTTGGATCAACTGGCTGCCACTTTGGGGCTAAAGTGATGTTTTTTCAATGTCACTTCTTACTACCTTATAACTTATTTTATTCTCTTGTTTGGGATTTATGCGTATAGTTTATTTGATTTCATATGCTCTATTTTAACATGCAAAATATTGGTAGTTACCCAGGAGAATAAACTTTACTCTCCTTTCTTTTTTCTAGCAAAGGTCACCCATAGAAACACCAAGGAAATATCATACCAATGTAGCATTACCCGCGAAAGGCCACTGCAGCCTGAATTCTTCTAGCTCTCAGCGAGTCCACACTTGTCTCTTGCTCAGGCATCTCTATTGGCCTGGGTCATTTAAGGTGGTGGTCAGTCTCCTCTCAGCAGGCAGGTCACATGATGAAATGGAGAAGCCTCTGCCCTTCTCTCCCTCAGGCTCGCCTCACAGAATTCTCTCTTATCTTTCTTTCCCTCAGGCTTGCCCCACAGAAGCCTCTCCTATCCTTCCTATTTCCTTCATTCCCTCTCCCTTTCCCCAGGCCTCTGCCTCAATTTCCCCATTAAGCCTCCTTTCCTCCTCTCAGGTTGCCTTTTCCCCTGGCCTTCCTTCAGACTCAAACTCTGCCTCCTCATTCTTCAACAGATCATTGAGGGGATGGAAACCCTTTGCAAACCCTTTGACAAACCTCTGATAGTATGAGCAGAACCCTAGAAATGATTGCAATTACAGCCACATTTGGGGGTCTGGGCCAGGAAGTGACAGCCTCAGGTTTTGTGGGGTCAGTTGATTTCCCTTCAGCAGAGACAACATGACCAAGTATGTGACAGATGGTTGGTAAAATTGGCACTTCTCCGAAGACAGCTGCAACCATCCTTCATGGAGCCTGGTCAGAACCTTCTTTAAGTGCTCCTCCTGTTATTCAAGAGTCTCACCATATAACATAATTACATTGTCATCATATAACATAATTATATTGTCTAGGTACACTAGCATCTCTATCAGATTCATGTCTCCCATTGTCTGTTCCTATGAAAGGTTGCCAGGGCCCCTGATAATCCTTTGGGCATCCAATTGAATTCATAGAACCCCAAGGGGCAGATGAAAGCAGTTTTCTCTATATCATCAGGATGCGTAGGAATCTAGTGGTAGTCACTTCTCAAATACAGCACACTGAACCACTTTGCTCCCAATAAATAATGTAGGGCATCTTCAATCTGAGGAGTAGTATACTGATCTGAAATGGTCCTCCAATTGAGGGTATGCTAATCTATGCACATTCTCAAGGACCCATTTTTCTTTCAGACTACTACAATGGGAGAAGCATAGGGACTTCAGGATTCTTGGATGACCCCGGTCCTCTTCAACTCCCCTAGATGCTCCCTGCGGTCATCTAAGTCACTTAAGAAAATCTGGCAAGACCTGTCTCAGAAAGGCTTATCTTCCTGTAGATGGATATGTTGAGTGCTCCTAACACATCCCACATCAAATTCATCTTTCGAGAACAGGTGTCACCACTTCCAAAGCTGGTCTCTAGTCCTCTCCTTCCATTCTTGGGAAAGCTGTGTGTTCTTTGGATAGAATTGATCTGTTGAAACCCCATCTTCAATCTTTTCCCTTGTATCAGGTAGTACAATTGGGGTGGCTGGGATCACTTGCTCCAACAACATCCAGTCCTTCAACCTCACAGGAAAGTTGGGAACATTCCAGACTCTGACCAAGATCTGTCCTTTGTACTGCCACAAGGCCTTTGTGGAGACCACCTTTGGGATTACGTCCACTCCAATGTTCTGTCTTCTAGGATTAGATTCAAGGATGAGGTAGGACCCAGACTCCTCCCAGTCCAATCTGACAGAGGCCTGCAGACACACTACCTCACCTGGTTGTAGTACTCTCTTCACCCAGTCCATTTTCCACATTTGTCCCATACCTTCTGCAAGGACCTGTTGCTCTTACATCAGGTATACTGCATGCAGTGCAGGATGAACATCCCCTACCACCAAGTTATCTGATGCTGGGATAATTGGGATGAGCAGACATCTAACTAAGTTGGTGTTTGTCCCCACAATCAGGGAGCCCTGGCTAGCTCCTGGGGGGGTCGGGTACAGACAATGGCTAGAGTGTTGAAGGTTTCAGCATATCCAACAACTGGAGGCCCAAATGTTAGCCGGATAGGTAGTTACCTTTCATATGAGAACTTCTCTGCCCCAATGCCCCAAATCTTCAAATCACCTAACTTGTATGAGTATGTGCTTCAAGTGTCTGTCATAGAACCCCCAGCACAGTAATGTCACTTGAGCCCTTGAGTCCAAGAGAGCCCTTGTGTAGATGCCTTCCACTGGACCATTGAAGAAGGGCCCACCAACTGTTTAGGAATCTTGGTGGTAAGAGATGCAGTGTCTGGTCTGACAGTCCATGATTGGGTGATCCTGTGAGTCTCCAAAATCTGTTGCCAGGACCTTATTACTTTGGCCTTGGTAGGCCCTTGGGAATGGGAGCCTCTTGCTAAGGGAGATGTTCCCACCACTCCTGTCACTGAGGGCCCTTTGTAATTTCCCAACTGCACTGAATGAAGTATTCATGTCGTGCCCTGAACCCCCACAGTTATATCACTAGCCTTGCTGGCTGCTCAACTGAAGCATAAGGGCTCATCCTCCCATTGATCAGCCCAACCGGGCTTTCATTCAAAGGCAAACCACTCATTGTCATCCATGAGGTCATCATCTCTGTTAGATGGGATATTTTGGCTTCTATAGTAGTGAGCCAGGCATCATTCCTCCACCTGGAGACCACTCCAGTGGCAGATCAGCTGTGGCCTCTTTGGCTTCCTTCACCACCTCTGCTGCCCTAACTCTCTTTATGAATTCATGATATCCCCAGGTGTTCCCTGCAGCCAGTCATTAGCTGATTCGAGACTGGATCTGAGCATAAAGCACCTTGTGAAAGCTGCTTCATCCTGGCCTATTCCACTTCAGCTGGATCCATCCCCTTCTTTTTCACAATCTGATATAGCAAGCCTCTTCTCTCCTATCCTTTCCCTCAGGCTTGCCCCACAGAAGCCTCTCCTATCCTCCCTATTACTTTCACTCCCTCTCCCTTTCCCCAGGCCTCTGTCTCGATATTCTCCTTAAGCCTCATTTCCTCCTCTCAGGCCTCCTTTCCCCCAGGCTTCCCTTCCAATTTTCCCTTCCAGCTCTCCCCCAAGACCAACCAAATCATCTCCACCTTCCTCATCTCATACTTTGTCTCCTCCTCTTCCTCCCAAAACCTCCTCCTTTTATTCCCTTCTCACCCCTGCTACACCAACAATCCTAATCCTAAACTAAATAACTGTTCATTAAAAATTTAGATTTTTGATTGTTTGTATCCAAGAATTTTGAGATTGAACACTAGCTTACAATATTCAGCCACCAGCACTTCCTTCCCTCATGTCTCTAAATTACTAGCAATTTAATAAAGAGAAATGTATAACTTAATATATCCAACTTAGATCCTCCCTAATAAATAAATCTGTAACGCATGCAGACAAAAATGTCACTCCCAGTCTAGCTCTTACTGAGCAGTCTTCAACACGTCAATGAAATAGATATCTCAGTTCCTACTGTTCTCTACCTTTAATCTGGAACAGGGGTGTCAAACTCACATTTGTCAGGGTGGCATCATATATATATATCAGGACTTTTTCCCCCTTTCACTAAATTGGGTGTGGTCATGGCCAGCACATGACACATCCAACCCATGGGCTGGGAATTTGACAGCCCTGCTCTGGAAGGTCTATCAAGCCTCTGCAGCCAATGATGGAAACTCTCAAGGCATTTCAGAGACAAGTGAAATCCATGTAATCTATGACCTCCCCTAAATTTTACACTAGGTCTTCAGTAGTATTGGAAGTTTCTGCCACAGGTATTGATCGTGTCAATTTGTATTAGAAGTTCTCAGTTATTATAGTCCTGTTGTGAAAGTAAGCATATTGGTTTAGAATTTAGATTGCTGGTATTCAATCTACTTATTGTCAGGTAAGTATGGCAAATGCAACTGTTGTTTGTTCCAGCCATTCCCAATTATCAAATGTACTGGTCTGATGCAAACAGAATTCCGTGAAAACATTTTAAGAGAACTTGATACATGGGTCTCTAACCCTTATTCTTGTCACAAAATGTAAATTCTGAGATTGTTCTTATGACTAGATCAGTCATAAGAACTAGCACAGAACTATATTTAGCAGATTCATTCCCATCTATTTTGTCTTTTATGTTGTGTTTATGAACAGCTGTGAAGTTAAATGCTGTGAGTTGTATAGGCTTAATTAATACTTCAGTTTGGAGTGGAGTAAAGATCTGCTCTGACAAGAGGACCAGGATTGATTTAGAAACTATTGATATGATTGCGGCAAGAATTTGGCAACCCATCAAAACTGCATGTATTCCAAGCACCTGCAGAAAATATGCAAGCAACCAGATTATTGCTAAATGTCTTTATCATTACCTAATGTTATTTAGCTAGCAAAACAAGATTAATCAAGTAGCATTTTACAAGAGAAAATAACATTAATTTGAAGCCCAGGGCTGCTCATTTAGAAAGACATTACACAAGCTGCCGAAAGCAGCTTCTGCCCAATGAACTGATGGTGCACAATTGACAAGGTTGTGTGTGTGCCAACTTGGTAGATAACTTGCTCTTTAAAGCTTTATACAGATTGAATGGACCAGCACTCCTGGTGACTGGCTGTTCTTTTTGGTCGACTGCACTAGCCATCAGAAAAGCCAATGCCATGCTTAAAAGAAAAGGGCTCCAGCTGAGAATCCTTGCTAAGGCTGATGTTCTCAAACAATTTCACATGACCAGCAACTGCAATCACAACTGCAAAGCAAATGACTCTTCTCCACCACACCCTCTCTCTCCAAATTGGGGAAAGGCCATAAAAAGATGAATCTCTGAAAATAAGTAAAAAGTGATACGATCTGCAATTCGACCCATCCTTACTAGAAGGTAAGACGGTGGGTCTCGTTAGTACCGGGCACTCCATAATCATCCTTGCAGGGCAGTGAGATGGTGAGATTCATCCCATCCTTGCAGGGCGGTGAGCACCAGGAGCTGTGAGTTGGTCTTCAGACATTTGCAGCAGACTGCTTTCCCCCCGCCGCCCCTCCTCTCTCTCAGAAGAGACAAGCATTCAGGAGTTTGAATTACTTAACCAGCAAGAAAAATAAACAAATCCATACATCCGAATCTCTATTAAAAAGTACATGACACAAAAACAGAACATCAATGGTTGCCTCGTACAACTCATAGCTCAAATACTCAATAACATTATTAATAAGCTACAACCCATACCAAAAAATGATACTGCACTTTCTCAGGGACTGGCTGGCCGGCCAGTGCTTGCATACAACTACCCAACCTGAAGCAGATCCTCAGAAGCTACAATAAACAACACAACAAAAATGCCAGCATGACAACCAGACTACTTTCCCCCATATTTACATCATTACTGACCCCCAATAAATTCAGACACCTTCATATGCTCCTTCCTGTAATATGATTTATGCCAAAATCTGCCAGCAATGCCCCTCTGCATTCTACAGAGGACAAATGGGACAGACTTTGCACAAAATAATTAATGGGTACAAGTTTGACATCAGAACTCAAAACAAGGACAAAATAATATAGCAACATTTCAATTACTCAGAACAATCAGTTGCAGCTCTCAAAATAAAAAGTGAGACTTATTAGCACCATTGAATGAGAAACTGCCAAAATCACATTAAAAAATTCAAGCAGTACCAAAAGGCCTGAACAAACCCAATGGGTTTTTAACACATGACAATTGTTAATTGATGTTACTTTAATGTGTATCACATGTAACCTACATCTTGCGTAACCAAGCTATCTTTATCTCCGTTCCCCTCTCTCCAATGTTCTACATCAGTCTAGCTATTTTATGCATCTGATGAAATAAGCATCAGCCCTTGAAACATTATGCCTTTTAATGAAATGTGTCAGTGGTAAAAGATGCTGCTGGACTTCTGACCTTCCTTCCTTTTTTTCTACCACTAACATGTCTCTCTTCCTACAATGTCATAGAATGTTGAACATCCATTCAGAAACAAAACTCCAAACTGAAAGAAGAGGATCAGGGAAAGAAGACTATAAGATAGTACAGCCAATTAGAAATGCTGTGATGCATTGTTGTTAAATATGTGGATCCAGGGCCTTTGGAGTTTTTTGCATCCTGTTCCCAGTATCTATGGGAAGAGTTAGGAAAGAATCTTAAGCCAAAACCTCATGGCCAAACAGAATTGACAATACCAGTTCACTGAGTCAATTATCAGGGCCAAAATAAGCATTTCACTATGTTCTTATATTTTCCTATTGCCTCAAAGTGTAGCTCATAATTTTATTATAGATTAAATAAAAACTTCCAATGATTAAAGAGCCAAGCAATATAGCAGATCAGGTGGTGGTCAAGGTGGTTGTGTCCCCAGATTTAAAAGTAATTTGTAATGCAAAGTAATTTCTGCCAATATGCATATATAAAATGATCTCTTCAGATGTGAGGCTGTTGTGCAATATAGAGAGAGATAAATAAATACCATCTGCAGCATTTACCCTTGTATATAAATGAACGATTCTATCCACAGCCTAGAAATTGCAGCCTGTAACCAATTACATCTCCTTAATAACACATAAACTCCAACTGTTTAGCCTTCATTTGTTTTGAGTGTGCTATACCTCATAAAAATCTTCCTGCAATCAGTTTGCCAAAGCTGTGGAATTTCAATGAACTTCCCTTTTCATCCAGGGGGCAAAAATAGGTCCATTTTTGCTGCAATGGCAGGATGAAACATGCATTTTAACTTTTCCTAATACAAGAAATCCATAACTTCACAGATGCAGTACCACCGGCAAGATGAAATGCCATCAAGTGGAACAGTTGGTAACATTTCCACGCAGTGATTCTGTTGTGTCCGCAAAATGATGCCAGGAGTCGGTGACTTCAAATCATGCTCTTTTATTAAAGTTGGAACCGAACTGGCTCTTCGCAAAAGGTTCGCGGCTTTTATTCTTTCAGCTGCGGCGGCCGCGGCCAATGGCACCGCTTTGAATCTCCCGTGATTCGAATGGACCAATCGCGGGAGATTCTTAGCGAGCCAATCGGCGCGGCTCGCCTGACCAATCAGAGTGCCCCGCGCTTTGGCCAATCAAAGTGCGGGGATCTCAAGAATGCTAATTAGGGACAGAACAGATTCTGCTGCTGCTGAGCCCAAGGATTCAGGGTTGGCTATCCTGGGCTTATGAGACAACAAAATTTGACCCTGACCATTTCTCAGGCCTTGTGCCTCTGAGTAGACAGCAAATCTTTATCCATCAACATACAAATCTAAGAGTTTTGGAGATTCCTGCAAGACATTGCATTTCTTTATAAGAACATATAGGGAATTCTTAATTAAAGACAGAACTGCAGATCTCAATAGAAAAAAAATTGCACATAGAAAGGGGTAGAATACAGGTAGTCCTCAAGATACAACTGTAATAGAACCCACCATTATGGTCACATGTCTTTAGGGTTCGGATTAAGTGAAGCATTTCACTTAATGACCTTGTCATTGTTCTCTCCGAATGGTCATTAAATTGAGAACAGGGTGCCTCAAGGGTGGGGGAGGCTCTTGAAAGCCCAGACCATTCAAGATATTTCCCACTTCTATACTCTGCTTCCTGCCCCTTGAATCCCCATTCCCACTGGGTCACCACGGGCTTGATTCCCACCCTACCAGGCCAAATACCCTCCTCCTTAATTACCTTCTGAAAAGTCCCAAGGTTTGGGACTTGGTTTGGATTGTTTCTTAGTGCGGATGCATGGTGTGGTCCCTGTTAAATCTGGAGTGTTGGCGCAAAGAACGGAGACGAGGCATCGAATAGTGACTCCAACTCTTTATTAGTGACTTCAGAACAGAGCGAAATACTGGGGCAGCAGCAGCTCCTTTTATAGAGCTGGCTGCTGTCACAACAACCAATGATTTGAGTATGCCATGCTGGGAGCGTCCAATCAGTGGCGACCCGCTAGCAGCCAATCAGATCAGCCAGAAACGACCAATCACGATCCGCTGTTCACGGGCCAATCAGAAGTGCAGGATTACGAGCCTGCTGTGGAAGCAAAACTATTAGGATTTTAAAATAACGTGTTTGCTTAGTTTGTAACACCCCTCCCTCCAGGTTCCGTTTGAGGGGTGGGGTGATGTATTCTCGCAGGTAGGCAGGTCGTTTCACCTGTCTACCTGATCTACGTTGCTCCACCAGTCCTTGCCATGACTCTGGTCCCGGTGGGCTGTTTGCTGAGTTCGGCGGAGCAGATGGTCCAACCTCTTCGTTGGGTGACTCGGGGTTGTTATCTCTGCTTCCGTCACAGCTGTCATCCGGGACCC
Source organism: Hydrophis major (assembly GCA_033807585.1). Taxonomy (NCBI): domain Eukaryota; kingdom Metazoa; phylum Chordata; class Lepidosauria; order Squamata; family Elapidae; genus Hydrophis; species Hydrophis major. The sequence continues at coordinate 218,785,254 of CM066328.1, read as the reverse complement.
TTGGATTTGCTGCTGTCGCAGTGCTGCTTTGTGGTGAGGCGATCGACTGACTGGGCTCTCCTTCAGAAGGTGAATATCCCCAGGTTGGTTGTGCTGATTGTTGGTTTCCAAGTACTGGGTCGTGTGCTAGTTCTTGTCTGGGCCCCTCGATTTCCCTTCCCCCCCAGGTTTGAGGTTCGGGGTTTGTGATGGGGGTAGGTGCCAGCCTGGAGCGCAGTTGGTCGATGTGGCGCTTCCACATTTTCCCATCAGTAGTTTGTAAACGGTACGTGGACCTGTTAGTTGAGTTATGGTGGCGGGACCCACAATGGGTTACCGGAAAAGTTTTTTGCAAACACTGGGTCGCCTACCTTGAAAGTGCGATACCTGCTGCTGGATCCCAAGGATTTTTCCGGTGTGTAGGCAGGGTGCAGGCGGTCAAGATGTGAGCGAAGTTTCCGGCCCATCAGGAGTTCGGCTAGGGTTCTGTTTGTGGTGCTGTTTGGGGTAACATGTTGGAGGAGAAGCATCCTGGTCACCTTGTCGTCGATGTCCCCTTGCTCCATCTTGTGTAACGTTTTCTTTATGAATTGGACCATTCACTCAACCCTACCATTGGCCGCAGGGTGAGCTGGCGAGGTCAAGGCATGGCGTATCCCCCGGTCTGCGAGGTACTGTTCAAATGCCAGAGCGGTAAATTGGGGGCCATTATCTGAAACCAGGACATCTGACAACCTGTGCGTAGCGAATAGTCTATTTAGTTTTTTAATGACAGCTTCTGTGGTGGTGCTCTTCATTTTGTGGACCTCCAGCCAGTTGGAGTAGGCATCCACTGTTATAAGAAACGTATACCCCTTGGTAGGTCCCGCAAAATCGATGTGAATACAGGACCAGGGACCTCGGGGTGCTTCCCATTCAGTTGGTGGTGCTTTTGATGGAGCTGAATGAGTTTCCTGACACTTGCTGCAAGTGGCCACCCAGGTTTCTATCTGCTTATCTATACCTGGCCACCAAGTGTAGCTCCTTGCTAGTGCCTTCATTTGCACGATGCCTGGATGTCCATCGTGCAATAGTTTTAGAACTTTATGCTGTAGTCTGTCTGGGATGATGACTCTGTCTCCTCACAAGACACATCCCTTTTGGGAGAAAAGTTCTGTCTTCTGGTTTTTGAAGGGCTTGAAGGTGTCATTTGGTTCGTTGTCAGGCCAACCTCTTTCCACCCAGCTGAGGACTCGTGCCAAACAAGGATCCTTTCTTGTTTCTGAGGTGATGTCTTGTGCAGTCAGCGGTGGTGAAGGAAGAGTTTCAATTTGTAGCATAATCATGGTTGGAGCTGGGGCGTCTATGACTTCGGGTAGTGGAGAGCGGCTCAACGCGTCAGCGTGGGGAATGGCTTTTCCTGGGTGGTGTAGCAGTTGGTAATCATATGCGGCTGGAAACTCTGACCAATGTGTCATTCTTGGTGATAATATGTGAGGAGTGGGTTTATCTCCTGCTAAAATGCCAAGTAATGGTTTGTGGTCGGTTATTATGGAGAAATATCTTCCATATACATACTTATGGAATCGTTTGATCGCAGACACAATAGCGAGAGCCTCTTTATCAAGTTGGCTATAGTTTCTCTCAGTTTTAGATAGAGTTCTTGAAAAAAATGCAATAGGTGCCTCAGTACCGTTTGGTAGGACGTAGCTCAGGATGGCTCCCACTCCAAAAGGTGAGGCGTCGCAGGTGACAGTTAAAGGCAAGGTCTCATTATATTGTATCAATACAGCATCTGAAGTTAACAGGTCTTTTACTTGCTGAAAGGCTCACTCTTCACGATGTCCCCAGACCCAGGAAGCCTTCTTATCGAGGAGCCTATGCAGGGGTTCAGCAACAGTCGCCTTCTGGGGCAAGAAGATGTTATAAAAGTTAATGAGTCCCAGGAAGGCTTGGAGATCTGTTTTATTCCTAGGTCTTGGGGCATTTTTTATTGCAGTCAGTTTTTTCTCCGTCGGGTGAATTCCCTGTTTGTCCAGAAGGTACCCAAGGAACTCAACCCACTCAGTACATAGTTGACATTTGTCTTTCTTGACCTTCAGGCCAGTGTCTTTAAATTTCTGGAGGACCATTCTGAGTCGTTTCTAGTGGGGGCAGCTATTAAGACATCATCGAAGTAGGGCACAACCCCTTTTATGCCTTGAAGCAATCTTTCCATCAGACTTTGGAAGATGCCAGGTGCTACACTCACTCCAAATTGGAGTCTATTACATTTGAAGGCACCTCTCTGCGTGAGTATAGTTTGGGCTTCTGCAGTCTCTGCATCTATGGGCAGCTGCTGGTACACCTGAGCTAAGTACAATTTTGTGAATATTTTCCCACCTCCCAGGGAATGAAGAAGGTGCTGGACCACAGGTACAGGGTAAGCGCTCTGTTGAAGTGCGTAATTTAGGGAGGCCCGGTAATCCCCACAAATTCTCAAAGACCTGTCCGGTTTTATGAGGGTTACAATTGGGGTTTCCCATCGGACGTGGTCAATCGGTTCCAACACGCCCTGGGCTATTAATTTGTCCAATTGTTCATCAATCTTTGGCTTGAGTGCAAAGGGCACTCAACGAGGCTTAAGGCGAATGGGCGCAACTTCAGGGCTGAGATTAAACGATATGGGGGATCCCTTGTACTTGCCTAACTTCTCAGTGGAAACATCCTGGAATTCCTGGATGAGGGCCGCTTCCCAGTCATCGCTTCTGGTTTGGTTGATGCCCGCTAGTTCAATTCCTAGCAGCGCAAACCACTGCAAACCCAGCAAGCTGGGCCAATCTCAATTGACGACGGTAAGTGGTAGAGTTGCGGTGTGGTCTTTGAAAGATACTTGGACGTGGCTGGAACCGGCAACTGGGATTCTGTTTCCTTGGTAGTCCTTTAATATGATTTTTTGAGTGCTGAGGTCCTGGCGACGGATGTCAAGGATCAGCTCTTTTAAGGTTTTCCAGGAGACCATCGATAGGGACGACCCGGAGTCGACCTCCACAACACATGGTCGATTCTTAATTGTGACCTTCACTCGGATTTTCCTTGCATCAAGGGATGAAGCGTGGCCGATGGTGATGGTTTGATGGGTCTCTTCCCGTCTGGTTGAAATGGCGGGTGCTTGATTTCTGTAGTAGTGGTTCCATTGGCGGTCCCTATTTCATGGTGGGGTGCCCGCTGTATGGTGGAAATTTTCTCTTCGGGTTGGGCTGGACCCTCACTTGCTTCTGCAGACCTTTGCAATGTGGCCCCTCTTTCCACAGGAACGGCAGAGTGCATCTAGGAATTTGCAGTCTGATCATGGGTGATTTCCCCCGCATCCAGCGCATTGGTATGAAAGCTTACGATTTCACTGGTCTCGCTGGTCGCGCTCTGACCTGAGTCTGTTGACCTCTTCTTCCTCGCTTTCTGATGAAGATTCGAGGTCTTCATGGTGGGTGGTAGTTGTGTGCCTTTTGGATAAAGGCGTAGTGTCACTGGCGAGTGGGCGGTGCGGTGCATTCTCTCGGCACATTCAAGCGGCTGACTTCCTGGTTGCTTCTGCTGCAGTAGCATCGGCAATGACATCTGTGAGGCCGATGTCCCCTTTCACCATAATCTTGCTCTGGGTCGTAGGGTCTTTGAGGCCCAGAACAATTCGATTTCTCATGGCTTCCTCGAGGTTTGCAAAGCCACAGAGTCCTCCAAGGTTCCTGAAGTCAGCGATGAAGTCTCCAACACTTTTGCCTTCCTGTTGGTCCCTCTGGTAAAACTCGTGTCTCCTGATGAGTGTTGGCACCGCGGGTGCATAATGAGCCCGTAGGATTGGGGCGAGGTTGTCCCAGTCCATTGTCTTGACTTCTGCTGGTTTCGCAAGTGCCTTTGCCATTTTAAAAATGGCGGGCCCACAATGAGTCAGGAATACAGCTCTTTTCTTGCCAGGCGTAGCATCTTTCAAATTGTTGGTCTCCAGGAACATCTGGAACCTGTCCATATACGAGTCCCAGTCTTCGTTAACTGGGTCAAATGGAGCGGGTGGTATAGTGCTGCTGGTCATTCTGCCGCTTCTTGGTGCGCTCTCAACCATGTGCTCTGCTTGCGTTCAGTGAGTGTTCAGTCAGCTCTATCATCTCCGCATCCCATCCTCGTTGCCAGTGTTAAATCTGGAGCGTGGGCGCAAAGAACGGAGACGAGGCATTGAATAGTGACTCCAACTCTTTATTAGTGACTTCAGAACAGAGCAAAATACTGGGGCAGCAGCAGCTCCTTTTATAGAGCTGGCTGCTGTCACAATAACCAATGATTTGAGTTTGCCGCGCTGGGAGTGTCCAATCAGCGGCGACCCGCTAGCAGCCAATCAGATCAGCCAGAAACGACCAATCATGATCCGCTGTTCGTGGGCCAATCAGAAGTGCAGGATTATGAGAGTTTTGCTGTGGGAGCAAAACTATTAGGATTTTAAAATAATGCGTTTGCTTAGTTTGTAACAGTCCCAAAGTGGCCACTATTTTGTCCTGTCCACAATATAGTGTCCATATTTGAGTCACCACTGTGCAATCAGGGGACAAACTGCTGCCTTAATGAGGTCTGCATAGTGCTGCAGAAGCTTTCTGCAGCATTCAGAAGCCTTTGTGCCCTCCCTGCCCCCAGCCATGTCCCAACAACATTGCCTTCATCTCATCCCCAGGGCTGGCAAGGGGAAAAAGAAAGTGCTGGGGTGTTGCTGTACTCCAGTTTTACAAAGTGGGGAGAGGCCCTTAGTCTGTCTTTTAAAAAATATCTCACTCCAGATGCTGAAGATCTACATCATCAAATGATGATAAAGATCCTGTTAATTTTTTATTAAAGGTGAAGTAATATGGAAATATATATTTAACTGGTTTTTTTGGTTTCAAAATTTCTTCAATGTATCCCTTATCTTTCTGCAGATAGATGCATCAAATCTCATTTAAAGAAATATTTGCTCATGCTCCTTGTTTAAAAACTATGTTTGGCATTCTCTTGCCTTGAAATGTTAATGAACATGAATAAACAAAAATTTCTTTATCTATCTATCTATCTATCTATCTATCTATCTATCTATCTATCTATCTATCTATCTGTCTGTCTGTCTGTCTGTCTGTCTGTCTATCTGTCTATCTGTCTATCTGTCTATCTGTCTATCTGTCTATCTATCATCTATCTATCTCTATCTACTGTGTTTCTCCAACAATACACCCACCCATAGGAAGACCCATCATGTTTTCTAGGCATAAAATGAAATTAAGCCCCTCCCCCCAAATTTAGGCTTATTTTATAACATGCAAAATGGGGGGAGGGCAGGGGGAACTTACCGTTAGGAGCGCCCCGTGGGCAGCCATGCCTTGCTACCAGTTGCTCCTAATGGCCGATCATGGCAGAGCATGGAGGGCTCCCTACATCCACCAAGCGCCTTTGCTGCAGACCTGGGAATGGTGCTGGTTGCAGGCCGGGTCAGCAGGTGGGCAGAAGCAGTGTGGATGTCGGCCTTGGCAGGGCACTTTAAATTGTGAGAACTTCGATGCCCGCCGCTGCTGCTTCCTCAGTCACTGTTGCTTTCCCTTCACATTCCTCCACCAGCAGCGTTTCAGCTGCTTCTCGGGGGGAGGGGATCCATATCTGTAGCTTCCATCGTTCCCACCGGTGCTGGCGCCTCTCTCGCCAGCGCCATCTTCAACAACATTGGCGGTGCCGGTGGGAACTGTGGAAGCATTTCAGCCGCTTCTCGGGCAGGGGAGCTGCCTCTGTAGCTTCCACGATTCCCACCAGCACTGCCGCTGTTGTTGGAAATGGTGCTGGTGAGAGAGGCACCAGCTCTGGTGGGAACCATGGAAGTGTTTCAGCTGCTTCTAGGGTGGGGGAGCTTTCTCTGTAGCATCCACGATTCCTGACAGCACTGGCAAGAGAACAGCGGCAGTGCCGGCAGGAACCATAGAAGTTATGAAGGTGGCTCCCCTGCCTGAGAAGCGGCCGAAACGCTGCCAATGGAGGAATGCAAAAGGAAAGCAACAACTGTGAACGAAGCAGCAGTGTTGGGCGCCGAAGGTCTCATGCTTTAAAGTGCCCTGCCAAGGCCAATATCCACACCACCGCTGCCTGCCCGCTGACTTGGCCTGTAACCAGCACCATACCCAGGTCTGCAGCAAAGGCACTTGGATTAGCCATTAGGAACGGCTGGTTGTGAGGCATGGCTGCCCACAGGGCGCTCTAGGCGAGGGTGCATGGAGGTGGAGAAATTTATTCACCCCCGAAAAGACGGCCTAGCCGTTTTTTGGGGGCTCAAAAGGAAATAAGTCCTGGCCTTATTTTCTGAGAAACATGGTATCTATATCTATATCTATATCTATATCTATATCTATATCTATATCTATATCTATATCTATATCTATATCTATATCTATATCTATATCTATATCTATATCTATATCTATTGTTATTATACACAAAAAATGACAGCGTACACAGCAAACAAGATAACTGTGCTAGGTTTCGTATCAAAAATCACTAGTTGAACACTTCCCAAGCATTTAGGCCCATGTAGATTATGCAAGAAGATCCCAGTAAGGTGACCTTCTGCAGCTGACCAATGATGATTTTGTCAGCACCAATTGTTTTTAAGTGCTTGCCTAAGTCTTTAGGCACAGCACCCAGTGTGCCGAGTACCACTGGAACCACCTGCACTGGTTTATGCCAGATTCTCTGGAGTTCGATTTTCAAGTCCTGATATCTTGTGATTTTTTTCAAGTTATTTCTCGTCGATTCTGCTGTCACCAGGTATAGCAATGTCACTGATCCACACTTTTTTCTTCTCCACAATCATGATATCCAGGATATTGTGTTCCAAAACTTTGTCAGTCTATATTGTTGTTGCTGTTGTTGTTGTTATTATTGTTATTATTGGAATTTTTCTTAATATAAAATATAAGTAGAAATGGAAAAATGGGAAAGGAAAGAAAATAGAGGGGATAAAATAAGGGAAGGAGGGAAAAGAAATAAAAAAGGAACAAACAAAACACAGTGATTTCCAATTTTTTGATATAGGAAAATACATACTAAACTTATAATATCAACTTTTTAGTTATACCAAATAATATCCACTAGCCGTTTATATAACAATAACCCACTTAAGTTAAAGTTTCATTTTTTTTTCACACCTAAAGTCCAGAAGCAGTTTTCAAATAACCACAAAACATTTTCGTCCCTGACTTATGCAGTCAGCTTGGCCATCTCTGCCAGTTCCACCATCTTTTCAATCCATTCCTCCAGAATTCCTGTAGTTATCAAACTGTATAACAGCAGAGTTCTATTTTTCCTCAATTTTTTATCCAATAGTCCTAAAAGTTTCCATTTTTCCATCATAAATCCTTTTTGAAAATTTTCAGAATTAAACCAAGCATATATAACCAATATTTCTTTGCCTTCTCATAGGTCCACCACATACAATAAAAAGTACCTTCCTTACACATGCATTTCCAACAAATATTTGAAGCATACACCTTTGATAGTTTATCTGGTGACAAATACCACCAGCACATCATTTTATAAGCTTTTTGAGATTATAAAAGGCACCTGAAGGCCAGACAAGGAATAATGGGTGGAAAGTGATCAAGGAAAGATTCAACCTGGAAATAAGAAGAAATTTTCTGACAGTGAGAACAATCAACCAATGGAACAGCTTGCCTTCAGAAGTTGTGGGAGCTTTATCACTGGAAGCTTTCAAGAAGAGATTGGAGTGCCATTTGTCACAAATGGTGTGGGGACTCCTGCTTGGGTAGGGAATTGGGCTAGACGACCTACAAGGCCCCTTCCAACTCTATTAATCTGAAAGAAGAGAATTTCAGTCTTTTAGGTCACATAGTTTCCCATTGCTGTAACATTATATTATAACCAAAATTTCTTGCCCACTGAATCATGCAATTTTTAACATATTCACTTTCCAGGTTTAAGTGTAGCTATATTTTATAAACCTTACTATAAGATGTTCATCACTGGTACAGAGTATCATTTCAAATTCATTTTTAGCAGCTTCAAATCACAATTTTTTTATATCTAAAATGAACCATTCTTTTAACTGTAAATAGGTAAACCAATGACACGTACGACCTTCTAGCTCCAAATCTTCTTTTGATTTAATACTGGATTCACCTTGAATGAAAGATATTATTTCACTATAAATTCATCAATTAGCATTCACTGTCATCACCTTCTTAAAAGGAGAATGGGAAAAATTTTCTGATTTGCATAGATGGTGAGGGAGGTCTTACAGGGATTGATTGTCCTCTTAACATGAAAAATAATTTCCTTCATAGGTCCTGTACATATAAGATGGTTGTTTCTGTGACTTCATATGTATTTTGTGTAAGCTGGGATTTTTGAATGTCTGGGATACATACATAGATTTGTTCTGAAGTTAAAGTTAAAGTACCCTTTTCTTGATGTCAGTGCTTTCAATGTATACAGGTATTCAGTCCATCCTAATCTGCACAGGCAATAGGAACTGAAAATGATTAATCACAGTCCCACATCTGTGTAAAAGATCAGCTTTAATAGAAATAACTGCATGTGATTCAGTTTAAATTTTGGTGTCTGAGCATAGTAAAGCTTTGACATATGACACAGCAAGATTGTGACAGCCTACCCTCAGGCAAGCAGAAAATAAATATGCAGGAGATCACTCTGAACATGCTGGAAGCCCTCAGTGCATCCCAGGTAGCTGACAAATATTGAAGTTGAGAAAAACTTGCTTGTTTTATCCTGTATTCACATAGCCCTGGGAGTACCTTTCCCATGCTTTAAAAAAAATGGATAGACTGTCTTCCTAAAGAAGAGGAAAATCCACTAGCTCCAGAGAAGGCCTGGACAACCATTGGTCTGGAATGTATAGACTCTGCTGCTTGAGTAAGAGGGTGGACTAGAAAATCTTCAAGTTTCCTTCCAAGCCTATTATTCTATGTTCTAAGTATGGAATTTTAGTTGACAGTTCTTGGAATGCTTTGATACTACTTCAAAGACATAAATTTTGACTGCCTCAGGATGTTATAACACTTGCTTCAGGAGAAATGAAAATGTTGTACGGAACAGCTGCAATGACAATCAACATGGGGCTGCACTGAACTTTTTCCCCTCTAAAATATTTCCCTGGCTCTGATTCTTTCTATTGTTATGTGGCCCCTGATGAAACAGCAGAAGAAAATAACAGAGTTGGAAGGGACCTAGAAGGTCTTCTAGTCCAACCGGTGCTCAAACAGGAGACCTTATACCATTCCAGACAAGTGGCTGTCCATTCTAGGTTGTTTCTCTCCTTGATTAGTTTCCAACCATTGTTTCTTGTCTGCCTTCAAGTGCTTTGGAGAATAGGCTGATCCCTTCTTTGTGGCAGCTCCTTTAATATTGGAACACTACTATCATGTCAATCCTGGTCCTTTTTTTTCACTAGACTAGTAAACATACCCAATTCCTGCAATTGCTCTTCATATGTTTTAGCCTCCAGACCCATAATCATTCCTGTTGCTCTTCTCTGCACCTTCTCCAGAGCCTCAACATCTTTGTAATAATATGCAAATACATCTTCTATCAGCAAATATGTCTTATATTTTATATATTTAATAAATAATTAAATGTTAATTTAAATATTTTAATTTATTAAATATGCTAATTTAAATATTTTAATTTAAATTAATAATTATATATTTAATTTATGTATTTAAGGTACAAATACATCTTGTAAATACAAGCAAATACATCTTTTATAAACAGAAGCTTGCAGAACATTAACTCTCTGATGCTACTATGACAGTGAGTCTACACTGATTTGTTTATTTGATTTATAAATTACTTCTAGGCCACTGATGACTTATTTTTTTATTGTCGTGTGCCAAAAGTGCATGTGTGCACGCACATGTGCGTGCAGGCGTGCCTACACCCATAATGCAATGCAAGTGTGACCCCCCCATGCTCCTCATGCCCCCCTGGACATATGAGCAAAAACCCCCATGCTTCCCCCTCCCCCGTGCATATGCATGCATCTCTCGCATGTGCCCCACTCCCCCATGCATGCACAGCAGATACTCGAAAATTATCTGGCTTGTGGGAGGCGTGGGTGCATGTGCAGTGGAACTGAGCTGGGGCAATGGCTCACGTGCCCACAAAATGGCTCTGCATGCCACTTCTGGCACACGCGCCATAGGATCACCATCACGGCTCTAGGCAGCATATAAAATCAAAACACATTAAGCAGAGGAAGCAGGGAAATTAATTGATGCAGCTCTTTGTTATAAATATTCCTCACTAAACTAAAATATAAGAGATAGAAAACACAAAATAAATTGAATTTCAGAAAAATTACAGCAGCTTCATAAACTTTTTGCCTCTCAGCTGTATTGAATGGCAGATCAGTTGGCTCTCTGCAGAAATGATGGAAGCTGCAGACAAACACCTCCAAAAGGCGGAGGTGAAAGTTGCAGTTGGGGATGGAAAGATAACTTGTTATCTAATTCTCTCTCTCTCCCCTGCTCCCCCTCTCACTCTCTGTCTCTGTTTCTGTCTCTCTCTCCCCCTTCTCTCCCCTTCTCCCTCTCCCCAGAGGTGGGATTCAAATTTTTGTACTATCGGTTCTGTGGGTGTGGCTTGGTTGGCATGGCATGGGAAGGATACTGTAAAATCTCCAGCCAGAAATGATATTTGTCAGTTCTCCAAACTACTCAAAATTTCGACTACCAGTTCTCCAGAACTGGTTGGAACCTGCTGAATACCACCTCTCCCTCTCCCTCTCTCCCACACACACAAATAAAAAAACCCATATTCATACAAATGTTTCACCTTCTGGGTAATGATCAAATAAAATTCTTCAGTTGTACATAGTGGCAATCCTTATAATATGAACAATAAAGCAACATGTGGCTACTCTTACTTTAACTCTGCTAAGGTACATGGAAAGACATATTCCAAATATCAAATTTGCCAGACTATATCTTCAAGGACCTATAGATGAACATTAAAATGGACCATAACCAAAGCCTTCCTCTGTTTAAGAGCAGTGAGAGTTAAAAGACAATTGGCTGCTGGATAAGTTTTCCCTATGAAATCTAGAGCATGATATCGAGGAAACAGACAAAGCCCTTTGTGCAACCATGTTCCTGATGTACTGCTAATAATTTTCTTGACTTCCTGAAATTCTATGGTTGCCCACCAAGAGCCACAGTGGTGTAGTAGTTCGAATGCAGGTTACTTCTGCAGTTCAATTCTCACTGGCTCAAGGCAGTGGTGGGATTCAAAAATTTTTACTATCGGTTCTGTGGGTGTGGCTTACTTGGTGGATGTGGCTTGGTGGTCATGTGATTAGGAGGGCATGGCCAACTCAATATCACTCACGCCAAGGGGTGCCTTGCCTGGCCCATCACCTCCCAGCCTTATCACACCCAGCCTCAGTTCTGTAAAAATATTGTTCACCTTTTCTTGACTTTATGATCTACATACTACAGATGTACTTTAATGGACCACTGAAAGGAGGAAATGGCTCACATGCTTTGCCCAAGAATGTCATAGGAAACAGGCTTTTAAGGGACTGCCAGAAAGAAGGGGAGGGGGCAATGTATTTTCCAAAAGCCAGAAGGCAAACAAGAAGCAATGGATGGAAATTGAACAAAGAGAGAAACAACCTAAAACTAAGGAGAAACTTCCTGACAGTGAAAACAATTAACCAGTGGAACTGCTTGTTTCCAGAAGTTCTGGGTGTTAAATCACTGAAAGTTTTAAAGAAAAGACTGGACAGCCATTTCTCTGAAATGGCACAGAGTTTTCCCCAAGGTCCCTTCTAAGTATTATTCTGTTATTTTGACACCTTTCCCAGGACCTCTACTCAGATTTTGGAATCCTCAGACTCTTGGCTATTTAGCTAAGGAATAACAAAGTTGAAAGGGACTTTAGAGGTCTTCTAGTCCAACCCCCTGCTCAGGCAAGAAAACTGAGGATGCCTGTTAAGTACTGAACATGGGTCGGAGTAAATGGAGACAGCCTCTGAATAGTGAACATTCAGCTCTTTATTTGCATAGTGACTTCTCAAAACAACAACAGTGAACTCTACCTTATATAGGCAACCCTTGTGAGAATTGTCCAATAACGAGCTATGAACGCTAGCTCTTTTAACCAATAAGAATTCTCTGTTAAGGGCCAATCGGATTCCTCAGAACTAACCAATCCAATCTGGCCACCTAACAGCCAATCACAAGCTCTGCTTGTGAAAGAGTCTTCTAAAAGTATGCAACAGGGGCTTCATTCCCATTAGGCAGTCCATAGCTCAAAATGGCGCCCACCCCGAAAGGCGATGCATCACAGGTTATAACTAACGGCAAAGTCTCGTTATACTGCATAAGTACAGAGTCAGATGTGAGCAGTTTTTTAACATTTCGGAACGCTTGCTCTTCCCAGTAACCCCATACCCACAATGCTTTCTTATCTAATAATCGGTGTAACGGTTCAGCGACAGTTGCCTTGTGCGGTAAAAATACATTACAGAAATTAATGAGGCCTAAGAACGCCTGGAGATCGGCCTTGTTGCATGGCCTGGGAGCGTTTTTGATCGCTTTTAATTTACTCTCGGTAGGATGAATGCCCTGGCTATCAATCCGGTACCCTAGAAACTCAACATTCTCAGTATACAATTGACATTTATTTTTTTTTCACCTAAAGTCCGGCCTCTTGAAATTTTTTTAGGACGCATTTCAAGCGGTCCTGTAAGATTTTTTGGGTAGGGGCTGCAATTAATATGTCATCAAAATAAGGGATCATGCCCTTGATTCCTTGTAATAACCTTTCCATAAGACTCTGGAAGATCCCTGGGGCTACACTAACTCCGAATTGCAATCGGGTACATTTAAAGGCACCCCTGTGCGTTACAATTGTTTGGGCTTGAGCCGTTTTTTCATCCACTGGTAATTGTTGATCAGCTTGGGCTAAATCTAATTTAGTGAAAACCTTACCGCCCCCCAAGGAATGGAGGAGGTGCTGCACCACCGGAACCGGATACGCATTCTGCTGTAGGGCGTGGTTCAAAGTGGCCCGGTAGTCCCCACAAATTCGGATTGACCCATCTGGTTTAATGGTTGTTACAATAGGGGTTTCCCATGGAGAGTGATCGATGGGCTTCAACACCCCTTGAGCAATTAACTTGTCGAGTTGTTCGTCGATTTTTGCTTTAAGAGCGAACGGAACTCGACGAGGCTTCAAGCAAATGGGAGCTACTTTTGGATATAGACTGAATGAGATCGGGGTCCCCTTATACTCGCCTAAGCTGTCCGCGAAGACGTCGCTGAACTCAGAGATAAGGTCTTCCTCCCACTCACAACCACTGACTCGGTTCACGCCGGCCACTTCAATGCCGAGTGGCGCGAACCATTGGAGGCCTAGTAGGCTAGGCCTATCTCTATCGATGACCGTTAGAGGTAAGTACACTGTATGCTTCTTGAAGGAGACTCGGACTCGACAGGACCTGACAACGGGGATTCGATTTCCTTGGTAGTCCTTGAGGATGAGGCGTTGAAATTGGAGGTCTTGGCGTTGAATTGTGGGGATGAGTTGCTTGAGTGTCTTCCAAGACACCATCGAGAGGGACGATCCCAAGTCGACCTCCATGTGGCAAGGCTGGTTCTCAATGGCTACCATGACCCGGATTTTCTTCGTGTCCAAAGCTGAGGCGTGACTGATAGTGATAGTATGGTGAGCCTCTTCTCTTTGCAAAGCTCGATTTCTGTAGGAATGGTTTACTGGCTCTCGCCTTACAGGACGGTTTCCTGTCGATTGACAATAGTTGGCCCCTTTTGAGGCCTGGCTGAGTCCTGGTAAACTGCGGCAGACCCAGCCAATGTGGCCTCGTTTCCCGCACTCATGGCAGAGTGTGTCGCAGAATTTGCATTCAGCCCTGGCATGGTTGGCTCCATAGCCAGTGCAAGGGCATAAGGGCTTCGGGCGAGGGTCCCGGTCGGACCGCAGTCGATGGACCCCTTCTTCGTCGCTGTCTGACGACGAAGAGAGGTCCTCATGGTGCATTGTTGATAGCTGTCCTTCTGTGCTAGGTGAGATTTCGCTGGCCGGTGGTGGTACCAGAGTGCGGCTTCGCCGTAGTTGTGTAGCCGACTTTTTGGTCGCCTCCGCAGCCGTGGCTTCGGCGATGGCGTCAGCAAGGCTGATGTCGCCTTTCTCCACCAGCTTGCTTTGCACGCCTAGTGCATCTAATCCCAGAACTATTCGATCTCTCAGTGCCTCTTCTAAATCGGCGAACCCACAGAGGCCCCCTAAATTTCGGAGGTCCGCCACAAAATCAGCCACGCTCTCCCCTTTTTGTTGGTGTCTCTGATAAAACTCGTGGTGTCTCACGAGTGTAGGCACGGTTGGTGCGTAATGGTCTCTCAGGATGGGTTCGAGGTCGTCCCAGCTCATGGCTTTCACTTCTCGAGGTTTGGCGTGTGCTTTAGCCATCTTAAATACGGCTGGGCCACAATGCGTCAGGAACAGCGCCCTTTTCTTTGCTGGTGTGGCGTCTTTCAAGTTATTCGTCTTGAGAAACATTTGGAAGCGATCCATGTAGGATTCCCAGTCCTCTTGGTTTGGATCGAACGGAGCGGGTGGTACAATGCCGCCGGACATGGTTCCATTGTTGGCGTCGTCTATCACGTGCTCGGTATTGCTTCCTGGCTTCTTTGGTTCAGACGTCTGCACATCCCATCCTCGTTGCCAGTGTTAAGTACTGAACATGGGTCGGAGTAAATGGAGACAGCCTCTGAATAGTGAACTTTCAGCTCTTTATTTGCATAGTGACTTCTCGAAACAACAACAGTGAACTCTGCCTTATATAGGCAACCCTTGTGAGAATTGTCCAATAACAAGCTATGAACGCTAGCTCTTTTAACCAATAAGAATTCTCTGTTAAGGGCCAATCGGATTCCTCAGAACTAACCAATCCAATCTGGCCGCCTAACAGCCAATCAGAAGTGCAGGGCCAGAACCCTGCACTTTACCTCAAGCTCATACTTTATTAACTATGGTACATACACAACAATGCCAAAATCTGAGTCGAGGTCCTGGGAAATGTGTCAGAATAACAGGATGACACTCAGAAGGGACCTTGGGAGGAACCCTATACTATTTCAGTATTTCAACTGCAGGTTTCTAAAAATCTTATTTAAAAAATGAAATTAATATCCTAATAAGATTTTAAGAAACCTGCAGTTGAAAGTTCTTCATGTCTCCTTACCCTGAGGACCCAATTTAATTTGGAATTTAATCCCAAACTGATTGCCCTTTTAGCATTTTTCTTGATAGTTCTCGAAAATGTATTCCCAAGAAGCCATCTCTCTCTCTCTCTTTCTCTCTCTCTCTCTCTCTCTCTCTCGATCTAAAGGGGGAGAAACTACAGTACTACTGGCATTAATAATCTTTCTAAGGACATGTACAAGAGTCTAAACAAAAAATATAAGTAGGAGCCAGCAAATATTAACATATTACTCACAAATCCCTCCTGGAATATCAGTTTTGATTTAATGTTTCCCAAATGCAATCCTTGTAGAGCAAAATGCTCTAGACTACAGACATTGAATGCATGTAAATTACACACACACACACACACACACATCTCTCTCACACACACACCTGGTCTGACTGGGATGGCACGAGAAGGCAGAAAGTGAGCCGTCGGAGCAGTGGCCGAAGCATGCCACTGCCATGGCCACTTGCTTTGTTAATTTCATCCCCCAGGAGAAAGGCAGGAAGCAAGTGGCTATGGCGGTGGCGGTATCCCTGGAGGGTGGGCAGGCAGATGTACTGGGGCTGCTGCACATGTGCAGTGTGCACCTCCACCATACTTCTCAGCCACAGCATGGCAGAGACACCCCACAAGGGCTGCCTGCCCACCTGCTGGCCAGGCCAGGCCGGAAGCAGTGCATCCCTAGGGAAGAGGCAGAAAGTGGACAGTGGCCGGAGCATGGAGCCACTGTGGCCACTTGCTTTGTTCATTTCGTGCCCTGGGAGAAGGCAGAAAGCGAACACCTATGACAGCGGGGGCTGGAGCATGCAGCCGCCTGGCTGCTCACTTTCTTCATTCCGCCATCCCCCAGGAGAAGGCAGAAGGCAGCATGCTCTGGCTGCTGCCACCACTCGATTTCTGCCTTCTCCCCGGAGACAACAAAATGAAGAAAGCAAGCAGCCATGACAACTTCATGATCCAGCTCCGTGGCCACTCGCTTTTTTCCTTTTGCCCCCAGGAGAAGGAAGAAGCAGGCTGCAATGTCAGTGGCATTGGCCAGAGCATGCTATGACTATGCCTTTCTTCCTTTTGCCCCTGGGAGAAGGAAGAAGCAGGCTGGGGGACAAAAGCAAGAAAGCAAACAGCCACAGTGATGGTATTCCAGGTGGGCGGGGCAGGCATGGGGCTGCTGCACATGGGCACCTTCATCACCCCTTTCAGCTCCAGCACAGCAGAGATGCCCCCCCAAGGGCTGGCAGCCTGCCCACCCGCGGGAAGCAGCGTGTTCCCTGGGAGAAGGAAGAAAACAAGTGGCGCTGCTGCTCCGGAGCCATGTCCCATTGCTGCTGCAAATTGCGCACATGTGCAGCTTGGGACATCCACCCACCCTCCTGGTCCTGCCAGGTGAGCCTGAGGATGGGAGGAACAGCTAGCTAGGTTGCAGCCAGCCCTGCCGCCTGGGATGGGGCTGCGCCATCAACGAAGCCAGGCAAGCAAGCCTGGAAATGGTGGGGAGGCCCTCAGCAAGCTCCTGGGACAGTGGGGGGGGGGACTAGCGCAACTCGCAGGCTTACCTGTGAGTAGGAAGATCAGTTGGGGCACAGGCACCATGTGGGAAGGCAGGTTAAGCCACAAGGACCCAGTGTGGAGTGAGGAATGACTGGGCGGGGCAAGCATCAGGCGGGGTGAGGAGAATCAGACAGGCAGGGCAAATGAGCAAGCGGCGACTGGGCAACTAGTTTGGGGGCGTGACCAGCCAGAAATCACTACCAGTTCAGCGACCCATGTGAAATTATCGCTACCAGTTCTCCTGAACTGAGCGAACCAGCTCACCACTGGCTCAAGGTTGACTCAGCCTTCCATCCTTCCAAGGTTGGTAAAATGAGGAGCCAGATTGTTGGGGGCAATATGCTGACTCTGTAAAACCACTTAGAGAGAGAGTTGGGCTGTACTGTGAAGCAGTATATAAGTCTAAGTTCTATTGCTATTGCTATTACCCAAATGAGTAAAATTCACTCGATGGTCCTCTTTTGTGCACATTGAAAATCTGATATAGCTTTATTTTTTAATCAAATGGGGTAAGAAAGCCCAGCAAAAAACCCTTGCACCTCAGATATCCTTGATCCTGATCCAGGTAGAATAGTGCATTTGAAAATATGAGATCAATAAATAGCTGTCAAGGATTTAGACTGGTCTTTTTAATGGACTATAGTCTGTAGAGATATGTAACTAGCAATGGTGAAGTAGCTAAACTGCAGCCAGGGGGCCAAGAAAAATTATTAAAAGGAACCCTAGTGAGTGGTAAATGTCTTTTTAAAAATCTACCTTCCTCTAATATAAAACCCACCTTTGGAGATTCCCAGGTTAAGAATAAAAAATTTAAATAAAAGCTCCACTCAAAAACAAAAAAGAATCAATAGTCTTTAGGATAAATAAGTAGTAAATGTCTGGCACATGTCCAGTCTGTTTCAAGGATTCAGTGAAGGCAAAGTTACATGAGAAGACAAACAACACATCAAGAAAATATGCTGATCCCTGCCTAATGTCACCCTTGAGTCAGGCAAAACTCCCCATGATGATATAGACGTCCATGCAATGTTCTTAATAACAATATAGAATTGGTTTGCCATTTTCATTCTAACATTTGCTACTGCCAGTCTAGCCTCCAGTCCCAAGATTTTATGATAGCCTTTCATCTGCAGATGTGCTTAAAATAATAAGAAAGATAAACGTGCTTGGCTCTGGGCATGTAATTCAAACACTGTCATTTCTATCTGGATTGCCTTGGTTTGGGCAAAAGGGCAATTATTAGCTTGGTCCAGGTCCTCTCACTCAAGAATTGGAAGCAAATCTAGAATCTCTAGGTGTAATAAACAGAAGAATTTCGAAAGTGCTTCTTTGCACATGAAGCTTGTGCCTAAGCACAGAAGTGCAGGAATATACACAAAAGCACACAACTTTAATGTTACTGCCAGCATTCCACCCATTTTCCTTCTGAAGGTCATGTACATTAATCTAGCATTGAACCCTATCCATGAAGTTCAGTGGGTGAGAAAATTGAGGTCCTGTACATCAGGAACATTTAATAGTAACTGTGAGAGTAATGTTGGTGTCCTAGTGCAGTGGCTCTCAAATGTTTGGGCATCAGAGATCAGTTTCATGGAGAGAGGCTTTTCTGTGGATTGGAAGGGACTTGGTTTTATGTGCTGCCTGCATTCCACAGATGGGGCTTTGCTTGTTGGCCTGGTCTGGCATGCTGTAGACCAATGCCAGTCCATGGACTAGGGGTTGGGGACCCCTGTCCCAGTGGACCATCACTTATGTATAAGCCAGCGGTATGATGCAGTTGCCAAAAAAAAAAAAAAAAGGCAATGCAGTGCTGGACTGCATCAAGATCACAAGAAATGATAATACTGCCTTATTCTTCCTGAGACTACACTTGGAATACTGGATATGGTTCTGGTCACCATGGTACAAAAAAGATGCTGAGAACCTTGAAAGAGTGTAGAGAAGAGCAATCCAAATGATAAGGGATCTGGAGACTAAATCGTATGATGAACCATTGAGGGAACCAGGTATGCCTAGCGTTTTGAAGAGGAGACTTAGGGGTGACTTAACAGCTGTCTTCTAGTACTTGAGGGACATTCACAGAGAACAGGGCATCAATTTATTCTCCAAAGCATGAGAAGGCAGGTCAAGAGGTAATTGGTGGAAACTAGTTGAAGAGAAGTAAAGAGAAATTTTCTGACAGTGAGAACAACCAATGGAATAGCTTGATTCCTGGAGTTGTAGGAGCTCCATTGCTGAAGGTTTTCAAAAATAGATTGAATAACCATTTGACCAGGATAGTATAAGGTTCCTGCCTTGAGCAGTGGGTTAGACTAGAAGACCTCTGATGTCCCTTCTAATATCATGATTCTATGTTCTAAGTCCAACTTGTCTACAGGTATCTTAATTAAAACAGCACTAATCTATCTTGGGATTCTGTTTAGTAGATTCTAAAATTACATAATAAATTTTATACTCTAAATACACATATAAAAACACAATCTTATGTACCTTCCAGAATTCCCCTTTTATCCTTAATTAGATTCACCCATTATCTCTAAATAAACTTTTTGTCTTTAGATCTTGCTTCCCACCATTGAGGCTTCTCCTCCCCCCACTTTCTCTCTTGCTTATTCTTCTCCTTGCCCTTTTTACTCCTTTGTTTCTCCTCCTCCCTTTTCTTACTCCCTTTCCTTTGCTTTCTAACCTTGCATCCACTTTCCTCTTGTTAAGTACTGAACATGGGTCGGAGTAAATGGAGACAGCCTCTGAATAGTGAACTTTCAGCTCTTTATTTGCATAGTGACTTCTCGAAACAACAACAGTGAACTCTGCCTTATATAGGCAACCCTTGTGAGAATTGTTCAATAACGAGCTATGAACGCTAGCTCTTTTAACCAATAAGAATTCTCTGTTAAGGGCCAATCGGATTTCTCAGAACTAACCAATCCGATCTGGCCACCTAACAGCCAATCAGAAGTGCAGGGCCAGAACCCTGCACTTTACCTCAAGCTCATACTTTATTAACTATGGTACATACACAACACCTCTCATTTTTCTCTTTTTTGGTTGTTTTATCAAACCTTAAAGTCCCCTTTTTCTTATCCTCTTTCTCTTCCTCCCCGGAAAAAACCCATTGTTCATCAAAGATGGCTTCTTGTTCCTCTTCTTCTTTGTCCCAGTCATTCAACTTTTCATAAGTACATAACACCATTTCTAAAAATTGAAATAAAGTGCCCAAAGTATCTTTTCCATCTTGTTCTTCCTTTTTATATTTTTGATATTCAGTCTTTAATTCATCCACAAGCGATGCCATCCTGAAAAGAGAAACTTTCCCCAAAACAACCAACCAAGTATTTTTAATCAAAAATAATTCAAAAAAAGTTCCGAAAGTTAATACTTTTCTTCCTTCTTCTATTTCTCTTTCTGGGGTTACTGTTTAATCAAAGAGGTCCAATTACCATATATCTTTCTTTGAGATTCCAGGCAATCTCCTCCTTTTTCCACTTCTGCTCCAATTTTTTTCCTCTCCCTTCCCACTTGCAACATCAATTTTTAAATGATCAGAAATCCATACCTCTATTAAGGGTTTTCCAATTTCTTAAATTTTTAAGTCCAATGTCCAAGAACTCTTTTGTCCCTTAACTTCAACTTTCAGAATAGTTCACCTTCAGTGCCCAAACAAATTTCAAATCTTCATCTGCTGTTTCCATGGGGTGGGAGAGTGAAGAAAAAAAAGTTCCCTTTAACAGCTTCTCCGCCGCTTTCGATCTTCTTAGGGATACAATGTATCCTCCAGCAATTCAGGCAGCTCAGTTCCAGCAAATTTAAAAGATGTTGATTGACCCGGCTCAGCCAGCACTTTCACTTTTCTTGCTTCCTCCAGCACAATCTTACCCGGTTGCAGGCTTCTTCGTGGTGGCCATTGCTGACCGCCACTCCACCACCTTGGGAAAAAGGGGTTTTTCTGGATGAGGAGGGGGTCTGTGACACCCCCAACCCCCTATCCAGCTCCCCTCTCTCTTCGGCTGTCCCTACAGGGCAGCCATATCCCCCTGACCCATTTGGATCGGGGGTACCTCGGCGGCAAGCGCAGCAGGAATTGCGAACGGTCGCAAATTCCTGCTGCCACCGAAGCCACGCGGAACCGGAAACCCCTGTAAGATAAATTAAGTGTTATATGAAGTACTTTTAAGTTAGGGTAATGAGTTAAAGGTGTCACTCCAATTAGTGTATCGGAGAAGTATAGTAAAAGAAAAAAGATGAATGGATAGTTGGAAATAGAACAGACAAAGAATGTTATTGAAAATGGTAATAAGATATGGAAGGATATATAAAGGTTTTGTTATGTTTTTTTGGGTTTTGTATGTTGATAAAAGGCAATAAAATTTTAATTAACAAGAAATAATTTGGATGAAAAGGAGAAGTTGGGATAAGATATAAAGTTAAATAGATAAAGTAAATATTGATATTATAATTGGGAATCATTATGTTCTATTGGTTTTCTTCTTTAATTATCACTATTTTTTTTAGAAAAGAATTTATAAGCTGTTATGTCTTGATTGTTTGTGCACTGTTTTTGTAAAATTAATAAAATTGGTATATATATATAAAAAGAAAATGATAATAAGATATGGAAGGATATATAAAGTGAATATGATATTTGAATTTGTGTCTGTGAGAAGAGTTTCAACCCGGGATCAGGCAGCCTTCAGAAAAGATGTTTTAGTTTTTTGGTTTTTTTTCTATGTTCTGTGTTTTGTATGTTTATGAAAGGCAATAAAATTTTAATAAGCAAGAAATATAATTTGGATAAAAGGAGAAGTCTGGATAAGATATGAAGTTAAATAGATAATGTAAATATTGATATTACAATTTGGAATTATTTTGTATGTTCTATTGGCTCTCTTCTTTAATTATTTATTTATTTATTTTTAGAAAAGATTTTTCAAGTTGTTATGCCTGGATTGTATTGTTTTATGCCTAGTATATTGTTTTTGTAAAATTAATAAAATTTGTTATAAAAAAAAACAAACAGCACTAATCTATCCTTCTAGGACAGGGGTGTCAAACTCATGTCATCACGCCACATGCCAGGAGTTTGGCAGCCCTGTTCCAAGCAATCAGGCAACAGTTGCAAAAAGATCTCTTTTTCTTCTATCTGGGTTATGTATAATTTATTGATGACCAGCGCATCACTACCATACCTGTTGATGTACTATGACTACAAGATGTTTCATAACCAAGACACACTGGATCAGGGAATGGGCCCATCAATAGAGCAGAGGTGACTCCTCCTATAACTCAGGTGGCTCATGCATTATTTAAAGCCATGCGGAACCCTTTCCAGCAGGCATTTTATTCAGTAGTGATGCATAAGGATTGGAAGAGTCACCCAGTTAAGACCCAGTTAAGGATATTGCCTAATGTACATAACTCTGGTTATATGAGCCAGGGATTTATTCATTCCAGTGAGTGAGTGTGATCCAGATGAGTTGGTATATTAGAGAAAGTACTGAGCCCTCAATCCTTGGCCATGGATGGGCAATATACTGCCAGCCCTCTGGAGAGTTAACAAGAGATTAGTTCTCATTTCCCCCTCAGCAGCAAGTCAGGGAAATGCATAAAAAAGAGATTACCCTTAAACAAGAGGGGTCTCTCAATCATCAGTGTTGAGACATGAGCAATAAGTATTACCAGGCTGCCTGTGCTGGAGAACTTGTTTGGTATTGCCAGGCAACCACTGCTAAGACTAGCTATGCCTTGGCATTTCTTCACTGGGTGCCAGTTGTCTAGCCACACAACCTCATCTCCAACCTAAGACAATATTAGGAGGGTCATAGGTGGTCCTTCCTATGTACTGAACCAGACAAATGTATGCCCCGCTTCACATTCAAGTCACAAAGGGCAAGATAACCTCCAGTCCAAGGAACTGTATTTTTGTCTCCATCCAGAATCTTGTTTTCCAGATTCTATCTCAAGAAGGCAATTCTGATTCTGGATGAGGGAAAGCAGATGGAAATACAGCTTTTGTTCCATATACAGATTTGCCAAAGTACTTATTCTGTGCATAAAATGTTATCCAAGTAGCAACCAGCATCATTCCTACTTAGCTTTTGAGCCCAGGAAGGGAAACTACAAGCTGCTACCTGCTGCACTTGTGCCTGTTTCCCCTTCTCCTTCCTTCCTCTTTGCCATTAGCAGAATCAACATGGAACTGACACTTGCCTTGGGGTAACTAGCTGACCAGCAGTTTCATTTTTTGGGAATTCTTCCCAGTCTATAAGCTGAACTACAAGCAGCTCCAATCTGCACTATGAACATAGGGAAAAAAGAAAAAAGAACCCTGTTTTCTCTTCTCTCTTTCAAGCAGAACAGCTCTTACCTGTGTCACAGCACAGCTTTCAGGATTAATTAGTTAATGTTTGTAGAGATCTCTCAAAATGCAAAGCTCTGTGTAAATGTCAGCTCTTATTATGAGTAAGCAGCTTTTCAAAGGCAAGGCAAGCCTCTCAGTACAATGACATGGAAGCTAAGAGGAATCACATTTTTTGTTACCTATAAGGATCTTCTCAGAATTATCTGGGCTTAAGTAAACCCCATTCCCTTGATTTACACTGAAATGGTGCCCTTTGCTTCACTTGAGTGCAATCTAATAAAAGACAAATCCTATTTGAAAAGCTTTGGCACTGAACCAGGACACGGGGGAGACCAAATAGCCAGCCAGAGTATGAGTCACTTAAGGTACTACATGGAAAACTCAGACTTGTCCTGGTGTGGCATTTCAGATGTTCTTTCTTGAAGTGCTCTTTGCTTCCAAGACACCCTCTGCAGTCACTGGCTGAGGAAGAATGTTCAGCAGCATGTGCCACAGCTGGGAAGCCAAATGAATGTTCTTCCACTCTTTCCCTTAAGGGCAGCAAGTTTCGCAAGACTGAGTTAAGGCAGAAGGCATTTTATAGAAATGAGATGGAAAGATCTGCATGCCTTATTGCTCATATCAATGAGAAAAATTATCCTGCAGCATTTCACCAGGCACATTTGCAAAGCCTAAAGAATATGAAACAGCTTGTTCCTACTTCCAGGCCTTGGCCCCAGTAGTGTTTTTCCAACATATTGCCTTTGATAACACTTTGCTTAGTGTCACAAGAATACCCGGAAAAAAGAAAACACAGTAAATTTTAATATTGCATTTTCATTCTTTAGGAGCAGGTGGGCTTATATTAGTGATGGTGAACCTTTGGGGCTCAGGGTGCCATTATGTAAAGAAACACAAAATTGTTACTAAAATGAATGAGTAAAACAAACTCATTTTCAGAAGGTCCAGAGGCTGTGCAAGAGTACACCCTATTCTTGCACAGCCTCTGCAACCTACAAAACTCACACAAGAATGGGGCCTGCATTTGAGAATACAAAAAGGTGCTTTGGCAACTGGACTTTCTGGTTTTTCTTTGAAGACATTTCACTTCTTATCCAAGAAGCTTCTTCAGCTCTGACTGGATGGTGGGGAATGGAAGGATGTATACTCCTTGCAGACAGCTAGTCATTTGCATTCTTTTAGCAGATCATTAAGGTTACCTGGAGGTTTATCTGTGTCATCATGATCAGCTAAGTAGTGCAAATTGGTGTGGAGCTTACTTAGAAATCTTGAAAGGACTGTGTTGTCAACTGGAAATAGATGATGCCATATCCCTCCCACTCTCTTGAGAGAGGGCTGCTCAGTTTTGACATAGATTGCATCTTTTAACCCCTCTTTCAAACCAGTGATTGTTCTGTCTCACCTGTGACCACTAGGTGAGAGTCCAAGTTTCCAAAGAAATATAAATAAACAGACAGAACCAGGAATGACAGAATTAAATTCGTTTGGCTGGAGAAGTCCTTGGCAGTCTTCCAAAAGCTGACTGCCAAGTCCGATAACAAAACAAGACCATAAATCAAAGGCAAACACCGCACAGAGAATTTGTCAAAGCTTCTATCCCAAATAAACAAATTGTTCCGAATGAGGATTCAGAGCTAACACGCCCCCTTTTATTCCCTGAGGGGCGTGTCAGTCTCTCATCTTAGTCCCTGATTTGACATTTCCTTTAATGTTGTATTTCACCTCTATGTCTACATCTTTGCCTTGCATCAAACCAACATTCCTCAGTTTGATCCTCAGCCAGATGCTCCGCTATGCTCTCCTGATTATCTGCCGACACCTGAGGCACAACCAGGGAGGAAGGTCATGGGGAGGAAGATGATTCCGAATCCTCCAGCAGAGCAGGCTCAAACCTCAGAGCCAAATCTTCCTCTTCCTCCTGGCTCAAGTCTGTGTCCTCCAGCAAAGCAGGCTCAAACCTCGAGGCCAAATCCCTCTCTTCCTCATTGATTAAGTCTGTGTCTTCTAACAAGGCAGGCTCAGACCTCCGAGTCACAACAAGTGATCCTCTCTGTCCAAAATATGGACTTATAAATATGTTGTTTACAGAAGAGTGGCCTGTGTTTTTTAAATGCAGATGGACTGCTGAATCTAGTCCTGATGTGTTTGTTCTCCTATGTTGTGCCATGCATTTATGAAGTGGTTGTTTTGTTTCTCTAATATACAGATTTGCACATGGCTCAGTGCACTGCATTGCATATACCACGTTGCTCAGCTTCTCTCTGGGTGTTTTATCCTTGGGATGGACAAACTTCTGTCTTAGTGTATTCTTGGGTTTGAAGTGTGCACACATGTTGGCTGAAGATCCTCCTGAGTTTTTCAAGTTTCCAGTGTACCAAGATGCCAGGGATTATTTCTTATAAGTGGTTCAACATAATGTACCTTTAATGGGACAGCAGCATTCTGGCTTCCATGCTTCCCAAAATGACAGAAAGGAAAATCAAAAGGAGGGCAATGAGATTCTTAGAGTTGACTGTCTTAAAATATATTGCCTAACTTAAAATAACACACAGCTGCCATGAAATAAACCATATAACACAGTCGTCACAAAGCCTGTGTGGAAAAAGTTGGAGAACCCTCTATAGAGAAAATGTGCAAAAGAATTATAAGATAAGGAGATTTTTTAATGCATTGCTTTGTTTAGAATACAATGAGCAGATTGTAGTACAATGAACAGTTCTGGATTCATAAAGCTAAATGTTTCCCAGTTACTTGTGGCAGCCCAGCACTTGCTTGATCAGTCTCTTAGGGCTGGCAGATGGTCATGACAAGCCACAGTCAGACATGGCTGTGGCAAGATTGCATGATCACTATGGTAATTCAAGGAGAAGTGACTCATTGTCTTTTGTCTCCAACTCCCAATAGGAGACCAACGGAATTAATGTCCAATAGGATTTAAACAAATAGAAAGTGTGATTTATACAGGAAATACTTTAAAAGATATGTGAATAATAAAAAGTGTAATCAATTTACAAATGTAGCAAGACAAACATCATGTACTAAAACATGTAAGGCATGTATTAGTCACCTTATCAGAGAGATGGGCAGCATAAAAATTTAACAAATGAAATTGACTAAGTTGAGAAGTGGGTGTGAGGGTGGAGGTGTGGTGATTAGCTTTCAGGAATGTTGGGTTTTCGGGGACACTGTACCACACATTGCCAGATGTGAGACCTTGTTCATTAAGTTGAGTTCTAAGGATCCGTTGGGATTGTTGCTGTTGTACCAGCATCTCTGCTGCATAGCAAGTTTCCTGACTTCCTCGACTCCATCTCCAGGTTGGCAGTGGATTCCCCCAGACTTATTGTCTTAGGAGCCTTTAACATGGCTTCTCTGGGCATAGGGTTTGAAGTGGCTCAGCAATTCATGGCTGCTATGGGCCTACACTAGGTCACACAGGGCCTGAAATGGGATAATGGGCACACACCAGCTCTGGTGTTTTTCTCAGAGCAGTGGCTACATGATCTTTGATTAAGACTCTTTGAATAGGGGGTATTGCAGTCAGATCATTTGACCCATTATATGTGTTAGATCTGAGGCGGATCGGTTCGACAGAGACGTGAGACCATTCAAGTGATTTCAGCTCTTTATTAGGTATGAGAATAGTCTGGGAATGCGAGCCGCGGCAGCCCTTCATATCGAGCTGGCTCACGGCTCGGCAGCCAATGGCAGCACTTTGAATCTCCCGCAATCGGCATAGCCAATCGTGGTAGATTCCTAGTGCTCCAATCACGGCTGAGCCTTCGACCAATCAGGTCTTCGCCGGTCCGGAGAGTATGCTAATATCGTACACCCCTCCCTTCTTGGTTTCGCCCGGCGGTGCGTAGTGATGTAGTCACGTAGGTAGGCGGGGCTTCTCACCTGCCTACTTGACCTGCGCGGTTCAGTTCTGGTGTGGTTGTTGACCAGTTCGGATGCCTTCTCTGTCGCTCCGGTTCCTTGGGATGGAACCGCCTGGAACGTTGAGCTGGGCCTTTCTTGGTAGCTCCCTCCCAGTCTACCTGGGCTGGTTGAGCTGCCGCTTCTGCTCCCACCAGGTTTTTCCTGGCCGGGTGAGCTGGTTTGGCTGCTCCTTCCAGGTGAAGATTCCGGGGTTTCGTGTTCCATTGGTCCTGTGTCTACAGGTGAGCAGCATCGGTTTATTGGTTTATCTATTCTAGGTGGGGGGTGTTCTGCTTGCGTTAGTTGGTTCCCTTCGGTTCTTTCTCTATCGCTTGCTGATTCCCCCCCCCCTTCTAGTTTCTTGTTCGGGTGTCTGGCTGGTGATGATGGCAATTCTTGACCTAAATTGGTTTATGTGCCGTTTCCAGTTTTTCCCGTCGCTCGTTTCCAATTGGTATGATAGGGGCCTGGTTATCTGGGTGATTGTTCTGGCACCCAGAGTGGTTCCCCTGTGAGATTTTTGGTGTATACTAGGTCCCTTACATTAAATTTTCTGTGTTTGCTGGAGGAGCCTGGGGGTTTGTCTGGGTTATATGTTGGGTGTATTCTGTCTAGTGTTGAACATAGTTTCCTGCCCATCATTAATTCCGCTGGGCTTTTATTTGTGGTTGCGCTAGGTGTAATGTGTTGAATGAGGAACATTTTATTGATTTTGTCCTGTATATTGGCTGTTTCTATTTTCTGGATGGCTTTCTTAGTGTATTGGACCATGCGTTCCACCTGCCCATTTGCCGCCGGGTTCGCCAGTGCGGTTAATGCATGGCGTATGCATTGGACTGCCAGAAATTGTTCAAATGCTAGTGCGGTGAACTAGGGCCCGTTGTCCAACACTATTACGTATAGTAGGCCGTGCGTTGCGAAAAGTTTACTCAGTTTCCTTATCACCACCTCCGTCGTGGTTGACTTCATGGTGCTTACCTCCAACCAGTTGGAGTAAGCATCTACTGTAATAAGGTACATATGTCCCTTGGTTGGCCCCGCGAAATCTATATGTATCCTAGACCACGGACCTCTTGGTTTTTCCCATTCTTGGGTTGGGGCGGCGGGCGGATTGGATCTGGATTCTTGGCACTGTTTACATTTGGCAACCCAGGTTTCGATCTGTTTATCCATTCCTGGCCACCATGCATAGCTTCTGGCCAGGCTTTTCATCTTAACTATCCCCGGGTGCCCCTCATGCAACATTCCCAATACCTTTTCCTGTAATTTTTCCGGAATTATCACTCTGTCCCCCCAAAGTATGCAGCCCTTCTTGGTAAAGAGTTCAGTTTGTCTGTTCCTGAAGGGTCTGAATAGTTCGTCTATGTCCCCTTCTGGCCACCCTTTTCCCACCCAGCTCAAGACTCGTGCCAGCCATTTGTCTTTATTTGTTTCTCTGGCAATGTCTGGCGCGGTCACGAGTGGGTTGGATATTGTCTCTATTTGGAGTACCTCTGTTGTGGGTGCTGGGTCATCTTCCCGGTCCGGTAAGGGTGACCAGCTCAGGGCATCTGCATGGGCGATGTCCTTGCCGGGTCGGTGTATCAGCTGGTAATTGTATGCTGCTAGAAATTCAGACCACCTTGTCATTCTTGGCGATAGAATGTTCGGTGTGGCCCTGTTTCCTGCCAGGATTCCTAGCAGCGGCTTGTGATCCGTGATGATTGTAAAAGTCCTACCGTAAAGGTATTCGTGAAATTTCTTGACGCCGGCGACGACTGCTAGGGCCTCTTTGTCGAGGTGGCTGTAGTTCCGCTCTGGCTTTGAAAGTGTCCTTGATGAGAAAGCAATGGGTGCTTCTCTCCCGTCTGGTAGCTGGTGGCTGAGGATGGCGCCGATCCCAAATGGTGACATGTCGCAAGTTACCATCAATGGCAGGGTCTCGCTGTACTGGATTAGTACTGCGTCAGATGTTAGCAGGTTCTTTGTGTTGTTGAAGGCGCTCTCCTCCCGTGCTCCCCAGGTCCAGGTGGCTGTTTTATCTAACAGCCTATGTAGTGGTTCCGCCACGGTCGCCTTTTGAGGTAGGAAGACATTGTAAAAGTTTAACAGTCCCAAGAAAGCCTGTAATTCCGTTTTGTTTTTTGGTCGCGGTGCTTTCCTTATGGCTCTCAGTTTCTTTTCTGTGGGGTGAATCCCTTGTTTGTCTAGGAGGTACCCTAGAAATTCAACCCTCTCGGCCCATAGCTGGCACTTCCCTTTCTTGACTTTAAGTCCCGAGTCTCTGAATTTCTGCAGTACCTCCCTCAACCTGGCTTCTAGTTGTTTCTCATTTTTCGCGGCCACCAAGACATCGTCAAGGTAGGGCACAACCCCTTCTATTCCCTGGAGGAGTCTTTCCATAAGGCTTTGGAAGACCCCGGGTGCCACACTGACTCCAAATTGGAGCCGGTTGCAGTGGAAAGCCTCTTGGTGCATTACGATGGTTTGGGCTTCTGCTGTTGTGGCATCAACTGGCAGTTGCGGGTAGGCTTGTGCCAGGTCAAGCTTTGTGAAGATCCGGCCTCCCCCCAGTAAGTGCAGAAGATGCTGGACTACTGGGACGAGGTATGAGCTTTGTTGGAGCGCATGGTTTAGGGTGGCCTTGTAGTCACCACAAATCCTCACTGACCCATCTGGCTTGATGGGGGTGACAATTGGGGTCTCCCACTGGGCATGATCGATTGGTTTCAGCACCCCTTGCGCGATGAGCTTGTCAAGCTGCTCATCGATCTTGGGCTTGAGTGCAAACGGCACTCGCCTGGGCTTAAGGCGGATTGGCGCGATACTCGGGTCTATGTTAAATGAGATAGGGGACCCCCGGTACTTGCCTAGGCTGTTATCGAAGACTTCCCGGAAGTCCCTCACGAGCGCCACTTCCCAGTCCGCCTCTCCAATGTGGTGTATGCCAGTTACTTCGATGCTCAGGGGTGCGAACTACTGGAGTCCCAACAGGCTCGGGCGATCTCGGTCGACGATCGTCAGGGGTAGCACTTCTGTGTGGCTCTTGAAGGTGACCTTAAAATGGCCCCTGCCGACTACAGGGATTCGGTTCCCCTGGTAGTCTTTGAGGATTAGTGTTTGGTCCTCCAGTTCCTGGCGGCGGATGTTGGGAATCAGAAGCTGGCGGCGGATGTTGGGAATCAGAAACCATCATCATCGGCCACTCCTCCACAAGCGATACCAGGAAGGTATACGTGACAGTGGGAATAGAAGACCAACCATGAAACCATGGAGAGGTAGGACCCGGAGTCCACCTCCATTTCACATGGTTGGTCTTCTATTCCCACTGTCACGTATACCTTCCTGGTATCGCTTGTGGAGGAGTGGCCGATGATGATGGTTTGGTGTGTTTCCTCCCTTTGTCTTGTCTCCTGGAATTGCCTGTTCCGACCTTCTCGGCTCCATCGAGTCTCCGTCTGGTGATCGCGGTTTCTGGTGGGGGTGCTCTCTCTCTGTCGAGGACTGCCTTCTCATCGTTGCGGGCTGTAGTGTCTTTTGTTCCGGCATACCTTGGCGATGTGCCCCCGTTTCTCGCAATGCCAGTAAATGGCGTCGAAAAAATGGCAGTCCGCCCGGGGGTGATCGCCGCCGCAGCCGGCACACTGGAACCTCGACTTACAACCTCAGGCCCCCCATGGCTCCCGCGCTGATTGGAGGTGGTGGATTTCCTCCTCGTCATCCTCGGTTTCCGAGAAGGAGTCGATGTCGCCATGGTGCGTGGTTGTGTCTCGATGGTCGGTTTCTGGTCACCTCTGGGGGATTGATGTTGTTTCTCTGGCCGTTGGTCGTGGCATAATGCTCGATTGCCACATCCGAGCCGCTGATTTCTTGGCCGCTTCAACTGCTGCGGCCTCAGTGAGGGCATCGGCGAGAGAGATGTTCCCCTTTGTCATGATGCGGCTCTGGAGGACGGGGTCTCGGAGTCCTAGGACGACGCAGTCTCGCAGTGCCTCATCCAGGTTAGCAAACTCGCACAGACCACCCAGGTCTCGTAGTGCTGCTATGAAATCACCAAGCCCCTCACCCTCATGTTGATCCCGCCTGTAGAACTCGTGTCACCGGATAAGGATAGGCACGATGGGGGCATAGTGGTTCCGCAGCAGGGGCTCGAGATCACCCCACTCCATTGTCTTGACGTCCTCTGGTTTGGCCAGGGCTTTGGCCATTTTAAACACTGCGGCCCCGCAGTGTGTGAGAAACACGGCTCGTTTCTTGTGGCCGTTGGCATCTTTAAGATTGCTACTCTCGAGAAACATTTGGAACCTATCAGTATAGGATTCCCAGTCCTCGGTAGCAGGGTTGAAGGGAACGGGTGGTGAGTTGATTCCGGCCATTCTGCTTGCTGCTGCATGCCGCCTCGCCACGTGCTGGATGGTCCCCTTGTCTCATGATCCCACCTTCGTCGCCAGTGTTAGATCTGAGACGGATCGGTTCGACAGAGACACGAGACCATTCAAGTGATTTCAGCTCTTTATTATGTATGAGAATAGTCTGGGAATGTGAGCCGTGACAGCCCTTCATATAGGGCTGGCTCGCGGCTTGGCGGCCAATGGCAGCACTTTGAATCTCCCGCGATTGGCATAGCCAATCGCGGTAGATTCCTAGTGCTCCAATCATGGCCGAGCCTTCGACCAATCAGGTCTTCACCGGTCCGGACCAATCGGTTGCAAGGGTTTTGGAGTATGCTAATATCGTACACCATGGCTCTCCTCTCAGAGATTGGAGGACATGAAGGGGTTTCAGAGGGAGCTGGGAGCTGTTCCTCTATTCCAACTGAGGCCTTGTATTGGATTCATTCTTATGTGACTTCTCTCCTCCAAGGTTTACAGAGAAGCTGAGCGAGATGAAATGGAAGAAGAGACATCTAGAATTCTGCTGAAACTCACCTAAGGATGAACTCAACTGAACATGGGTTAGAGCCACATTAAAGCCTCCTTTTGGTGGTAATGGAGGCAGAACAGCAGTATTTCTCTGGAGCTCCTTTCTTTTATTGCATGGCTGCCAACTCTCACGCAATCAGCGTGAGACTCACGCAATTCAACCAATTTTGACTGTCTCACTCTGATAAACGAAATCTCACGCTAAACCCCCAAAATGGAATGTACAAAAATAAATATATCTCTACATTCTCTGATATTCCGAATATCGATATGCCCAAGCCCAAAGTTTCGAGAAGTGAAGCCTCTGATCCTGGGCGGCTTCAGAGGGCGAACAGAGCATGTGCGAGAGGACGTTGCCCGCATTGATTTCTGTACTGGGGTGAGGAGAGAATTCCACGCTGCAGGAAGCGGTTGCTCCTTTCTGCTCTAGGATGTCACAACTCTCTGGGCTTAACCCTTGCGCTGCACTCTGCTCTGGCAGGCGGAGATGAGAGAGACGAACTCTCTATCCCCCATGAAGTACGACTACAGGGCATCCCTGGGCCTTTCTCGAGAGCTGAGCTCCCATCATCCCCTCCCCGCACCCGTCTGGTCTCAAGGCCGCTGGGATTGGGGCGCAAAGGCGCGTCCCTCTCCGGCCTCCCTCTCGCAAGGGGAGCTGCCGTGGCTGGCCTCTTGCGCGCCTCGGCTTCTCTCGCTCCCCAGCCTGATGGGAAGTCCCTGGAGAGGGAGGGGGAAGAGGGGGGGAGGGCTCCTTCCCGGGTACATTGTGTCCCTCCCCCCGCCCTTTGCACCTAGATATGCGCCCCCCCCAGCCTCCCCTGGGTCCAAGAGGCTGCAAGAGGGTCTGGCAGGGAGGAGCCTCTCCAGGAAGGGGGTCCCGCCAGAGGGCAGGCTGGAGCGGGGGGGGGATCACAAGGAGGGGGGGTTCCTGTCCCCTCCGAGCCCCAATCGCAGCCGGTGCAGGAGTTTCTCTCTTTTTAGGCTTCTTTCCCCACTTGATGCCAGGAACGTTTGGATGCTCTTTGGGAGCCCCTGGGAAGGAATCTCGCCTTGAGGGGTCTCCCCACAAATGCCAAGCAAAGGGGGGGAGTGGCCACTGTCCTCTCCTCTCCTCCCCCAGACAATCCAGGACTTCCCTGCAGGGGAGCAGCTGATGCCAGCATTGCTGGGGGTCCCATGCACAGACTGGGAGGGGGGCGTTTGGGGAGTGAAGGACACCAGCCTCCCCCCCCATTCTGTGTGTGTGTGTGTGTGTGTGTCCATCTGCCTGCCTGGCCCTTTCCGACCCTTCAGCTGGACTGTGAGACTGGTGGGTCCAAGACTCAGCCTGGATCCCCCTCCCCTCCGCAGGTGGGAGGCCCAGAGGGTGGGAGAGGGCTGGGAAGGGCCGTTTCTGCCCAGCTCCAAGGCCGGGAACCCTGGCAAGGCCCCCTCCACCCCCGGGGCCATGTGAGGGAGGCTTCTGTGGCCCTGAAGAGGCAGCCTGGAGGGGCCGGATCCCAGGCACTTGGGACGCCCCTCTCAGCCAGGGACCCTGGAGGAGAAGGAGAGCCAGAGCAGCCCAAAGGGACGGAGCAGATGGGCAGAGGCCCAAGAATGTGGACCCTTTCCGGCCAAGATGGTCAGTGAACTGCATTATTAATATCTTACAAATCCGGTTCAAGTACATTGGTGCTGCTTGCATGTATGTATGTATGTATATGTCCAAATCATGACTAAAGTATGCATCAGATTGCACCATTTAAAATGTAAAATTGTCAAAGCTCCCTACCGTGGAAGGGGGGACACCCCCCTTCCACACCATCCCCCCCTCGGTCACTCCGCTCCCTCGCAGTGTCTCACTCCGAACTATCACTCAAGGTTGGCAGCCCTGTTATTGTATATGCAGATCCCTGCCCTAAAGCCTTGTTTCAGGTGATAAAATCCCCCTTGGGTAAGAGGGGCTTGGATAATTTCTTGCAAGAGTGTGTGGAGGAATTTGTATAACATCTGTTGGAGATAGATTCACTCAACTTCAATCTCATTTGGACTCTGGCCTTGTTGCAGATCCAGAGAAGATGGTTGGGGTTATATAAGGACAGTTTGAACCTGTTGGGTCTGAGGAAATGAACAGGATTCTTAGGAGCCAAGTTATTTGAAGGACCACCTCTGCCTGATTATATGTTTCACCAGGTCTGGCAGAAGAAGCATGTTATAGGGCCCTGTCAATAAGAAGTCCGAGGAGGTGGGACTTCTCTTCCATGGTGCCTGCCTTGTGGATCATCTCCCCACCCCATTCTGAAGTGAGACTGGCTCCGTCCCTGTTGATTTTCCAGAAATCCCAGGGGACTGGTGAGGTACTGAGGCAGCACCAACATTGTCCTCTTAGCATT
Source organism: Hydrophis major (assembly GCA_033807585.1). NCBI lineage: Eukaryota > Metazoa > Chordata > Lepidosauria > Squamata > Elapidae > Hydrophis > Hydrophis major. Next base: position 218,750,910 of record CM066328.1, on the reverse strand, counting down.
TGTGACTTATTTTTTTCATAAGAATTTTGTTTATATATTAACTGTTTATAGTTTTATTGTATAATATCCAGAATTTTTCATAAGATGGGTAGCCATATTAATTTGATGAATAAATAAATAAAATACTTCAATAAAAACAAGCAACTTCAATGTGCTCCACAAAAGACAAATCTGCTAAAGGACTGTTGCTCAACTTTGGCAGCTTTGAAGGTGTGTAGATTTTGTCTACTGCTCTAGATAGAGCATTGTGTTTCTATCTATTCTGTGGCAGTTAAAAGAATGAGACACTCTTCAAGGAGCAGTGCTAGTAACTTTTCCCAGGAAACTTGTTTCTCCTTAATCTTTTTTATTGAAAAAAATAACTGACAAGGAAGTGGGGTCTGCAACTATGGCTCCACCTGATAGGATGTTGCTGATCCCACCTGAAGGAGTTACAGAAGGGTCCTTGTGCCAGAAGCTGATGGTAGTAAGAGTCCAGGGGGTTGCTGATGAAGAAATTTATGCACACAAATTCTAGGCATACACTTTTTGGATTTGGCCTTGGGAGTCATGATTTCAACATTTCACATTGTTTCTTCTAAGCAGTGGAAAATGGACTTTTTGAATGGTACATTATTCTTTCATTGCAGGGAAAACACCCAATATGTTAGAGTAGTGTTCATACTGTAATCCACAGTGAAATCATCTCTCACATTATAAGAGTAGGGAAGGCTGAAAGGGAGTGCAGAGGACAAAGGCAAGGTGAGCTGCCTCCATTGCATTTCAACTTCCCAGATGCTGGTTGGGAGGAGCTGCTGATTGTGAGTAGGGAAGACTGAGAGGGAAGTGTACAGGACAAAGGTAATGGCTCGTGAATTATATAAAAATCCAAAACAGTGATAATACATTCAGGCATACAAAGAAAACAAAGTAGAGGAGAATGAAGAAGGCCTCCAAACGTTTGACTACAACTACTATGCCATCATCCAAAAGGGCAGCAGCAGCTACCAATGAGTCATATGATGCCTGTGTTTCATCTGTGCAAAAGAATCTGAGGAGGATGAGAATACCATGAAGTGCTCCCTGTGTGACTCGTATGCTCATCATAAGTGTCTGGGATTAACCAAAGAGGTTGCCCAGTTTTTCTACTCGACGTCTTTAAATATTCCCAGTTTGCATTTCCACTGTTTTGCCCCTCTTGTAAGCCTAAATTCAACAATTTCACTGTTTTGCTTGAATGGGTTGACAGTATGGAAGAGTGTTTGGTGGATAGGGAATAGTGAACCATTGATTTCCTGTGATTCTGATTTAAATCACCGACCTAAGTTGCAAGATGTTACAAAACCTGTGCACGGCATTTCGCTCCTTGTGAAAGATTGATTGAAAGAGAAAAGTAATGACCAAATGCAGTCTTATATGGATTGGATGACTTTAACAAATCTGATGACATCACCAGGGTGCATGGAATTATTAGCAGTTTCCAGACATTGACCATTACACCTGACATTATTCACCATTTAGAGACAAATAACTTGCTATCCAATAAACAGTTTGGCTTCAGGAAAAAATCGTCCGGTAATTTACAACTTTTGCACTGTAAAAATATTTGGACTACATGTCTCGATCAAAGTAAAGCTGTAGATGCAATTTACATAGAGTTTTGTAAAGCTTTTGATGCAGTAGTACATGATAAACTGCTGTTGAAACTAAATTCTTATGGCAGTTCTGGATTGCTGCCTTCTTGTCTGACAGACTGTAGAAAGTCAAAATAGGGAACTCTCTGTCTAATCCTGCATCAGTTAATAGTGGTGTTCTGCAAGGCAGCATTTTAGGACTCATGCTTTTCCTGCTCTATATCAATGATTTATGTAATTAACTTAAAAGCAGTTGTGTCCTTTTTGCCGATGACATAAAATTATTTAATACTACAGATTGTTTTGCAAAATGATCTGGATTATGTTTCTGAATGGTCATTTATTTGGCAACTTCAATTTGATTAATAAATGCTCTGTTTTACATATTGCTAAACATAATCAGAATGTTAAGTATAAGCTAGGTGATATTGATCTAGCAGATGACCCTCACTTTGTTAAGGACCTAGGTGTATTCATCTCTGACGATCTATGCTCCAAAGTTCATTTTAACTGCATTGCTTAAAAAGCACTAAGAGTTTTTAACTTAGTTCTATGAAGTTTCTTTTCTGGAAACATTATATTGCTAACTTGAGCTTATAAAGCTTACGCTAACCAATTTTGGAGTATTGTTCAACTGTTTGGAATCCCTACCATATATCTGATACTAGCACAATCAAGCGGGTTCAGAAGTTCTTTATGAGAAAAGTTTTGCACTCTTCTGTACATAATCAAATTCCCTATGCTACTAGGCTCGAAATTCTTGGTTTGGATAACCCGGAACTGCATCGCTTGTGGTTGGACTAAGGTGTTGCATACAAAATTGTCTGTAGTAAGGTTTTAGTATAAATGACTTTTTCTGTTTTAATTGCAATAATACATGCACAATGTAAACCATTTAAAACTTGACGGTAAAAAAATATGATTTTTGTAATAGAGTTGTCAAAGTCTGGAAGGCTCTACCTGATTCAGTTGTCTCAGCTACAAATTTTCACAGTTTTAGTCACAAATTGACTTCTATGGACCTCAGTTCATATTTAAGAGGTCCATAAAGGGGGCGTGCATAAGTACACTGTGCCTATCGTCCCTGTCATTTTATTTTTATATTATTCCTGTTTTCATTTTTGTTTGACAAATTATAAATAAAAATATTTTTAAAAAAGATTTAATTTATGATAATTAGCTTAACCTACAATACCTTGTGGGTAAAGCAAAATGTTTTAGAAAATGAAATAGATTGGTAATTAATTTGAAACATTACTGCAGAAGTTAGTGACACGTATGCCACATATATTTTTCTTTCTAAAAAACAGCTTAAAAATGTAACACCATTTGCTGAATAGTTTCCCAAGATTTTTTTCATTGTGATTTCTGAAGCCTTCATAGATCCATACAATATAGTATTGTGGGATTTTTTTTTTAATTAAAAAAAATGAATTTTACATAATGCAAGAGAAAATCTGAGTGATTTGGCAAATAAACAAAATTTGTGATTACAGCAGAAATCAGAAAAGATTTCTTTTCAGCCATCTACTTCATCCTAATTATAGAAGGCATATACCCAATGGAGCATCAGTTTTAAAGAAAGCTGATTTTTAAAAAAATTCCCCCAGAATAAAAACAGTTTGGATTCATCTGATTCTATCAACAGGTCTTTTTCTCATATAAAAACCATAAACCTAAGACTGAGTACATTTTGCTGTCCAGAAAGACAAATTGATCACTATGGTCAATAGAGTTGAATAAAATTTGTCAATGGCCCTCTGCCTTTCCTTTTTTCTTTCCTTTCTACCCTTTTAGGAGTCTTGGAGCTGGAGATTCTGGATTTGCTCCAACCTTCTTTTGTAGCTGTGCTCTTTTTGAAAACATCACAAGCTGTGGCATGCTGAGACGGCGGAAAAGATAACCTGAAAAGCAAACATGGACACAACTCAGAATGGAGAGGATTTCTTGTTGCTGTTGATTGTGACTATGCTTTTCAAACATCAGTTAGATCAGCAGTGAACCATTGCATGTGCCAGTTGACATAAGCACTGAACCATTTGCATAGCTACCATCTGCTGTGATTAATGCAAAGCCTGCACCTGAAATACAATAAACTGAATAATTGTTTCTCTCTCTCTCTCTCTCTCTCTCTCTCCTCCCCCCACTCACACACACACACCCATCACCAACCAAATTTAAAAACAGGGTATTTTCCATGCCTGCATTTTATTCAATTGTTTATCTCTGTCTGTGTACACAGAAACACAGAACTAACACTCTTTGTTCCACAATCATTAATTGGACCTTCTGAATGTCTTCAGGAAGCCATGATGGCATCATAGAAAGGTCCCTGGTTAGTTTTGTGGAAAGGTGCTGTCAGATCCATGTATCTGCCATTCTTCTGTGGAAGAAGGGAGGTAGTTGGATTTGATACACTTAGTTCTCTTTCCTCTTTATGTATCCTGAGTATTCTATTTCTTGCCTTGTCTTTTTGTATAACCTTTCACCTGATTTATAACAGTTGCTTGGCACCTCAGATGCCTGGAAAATTCTCACTTCTCGGGGAATGCTGAGGGAGGGCCATATGGATTGCAATGCCAGAAGATAGCCCTGAGAAACTCTTCTTATCTATTTCTCAGAGAGGCTGGTAGAACAACATCTTCAAAACTACGGATTGGTGGAATCCACATCGGACTGTTGGGAGGGGTTTCTAATTCCCTTTATCCTAGTTGTATGCCCTGAGGGACCTCAGAGCCTGCTTTGAATTCTGATTTGATTTCACCCCCTTTTCAATAAAAGGTTCCTTTTGAAATACGAAGTTTTCAAGAGTCTATACTTGTTTGAAGGGGGGAGAGGTTGATCCTTACAGGGCCCTAGTTTGGCCTCTGGGAGACAGACAGCTTCTATTCTCACAATTAAAATTCCTGAGAAGTGGAACAAAGAGGAGGACCCATCTGTAACCCAAAACAACTAAATGATATCAGTGCAAATCTGGGCATTCTTTTTCAAGGAAGGAGTTAGTAAGACAATGGAGTGGGTTTGTTTCCAATAGCCCTATTTCCATTCCTATCATTATTTTTACATTGCTGAATATCCATTCATACAGAATTTTGGAGGAGGTATTTGTGCTTTGCTTTAGCTAATAGTAATCCAGAGAGATGGTGTGTTATTTATGAACATATATATATGAAGTACGATGAATTAGAATGTTTAAGTGCACATGTAATTACTCTAATATACTGCTCCTATGTAGTTATGTGTAAACTAAATTTGTAACTTGAGGATACTAGTCTGCAGCTTGAGGAATATTTTTCCCTTTCTGAATTTTTACTTCTTATAAGATATTTCAAGTTTGAATATAGTTTTGTTGTACAGATTGTTAAATTTGCAGTGATCCATCAAACTAATAGCAAAAAGTAACTAAGCAGAAGATCAGGTGAGCTGAGCTATTCATTATCAGCAGCTGGAAGCTATTCAAAGCCTCTCTGTTGGAGATCAGGCACAATCCACCCCTTGATTGTACCAAACTAGGATTGCATAGTTAGATAATCATCCAATCAGTAAGTGATTGGATTAAATTACTCCAGTTTTCTTTATTTTCTGCTTTCTGTTTGCATGCTTGCATGATTCTGTGTTGTATCCTAAATATCTGGTGTTCCCCCTAATTTAAATAAAACTGGACTTGCAAAGGTTTCTATAAACTTTCATAGGTCTGAGATGGAGCAAAAAAATCCCATCTCTTTATATAAGAGTAATGATTTTACTGACAATATACATTGAGACCAATCATATAATATTTTTAAAGGAGGACAAAAAGCTTCAGGATCAATCGGTTTGCCAGGCTTCAGCGGCGGCAGGGATTCGCAATCCTTGCGCGATCCCTGTTGCGCTAGCCGTCTTGGTGCCTCTGATCCTGATGGGTCTGGAGGATAAGGCTGCCCCGTAGAGGCAGCCGAAGATAGGGGGGATCCGGAGAGGGGTTTGGGGGTGTCGCAGACCCCCTCCTCACCCAGCATAACCTCCTTTTCTCAAGGCGGTGGAGCGGCAGTCAGTAATGGCCACCACAAAGAAGCTGGCAGCTGGAAAAGATTGTGTTGGAGGAAGAAGGAGAAAGAAGAATCAGGAGAAGTGAAAGTGCTGGCTGAGCCAGGAAAATAACAACTCTTAAATACCCTGGAAACTGAATTGCTTGAGTTGCCTGAAAGATACATTGTATCCCTAAGAAGATTGGAAAGCGGCGGAGAAAGTTGTCAAGGGAAAACTTTTTTTTTTCTTCACTCTCCCACCCCATAGAAATAGTAGACGGAGATCTGGAAAATCTATTTGGGCACCGAAGGTAACTCAATTTGAAAGTTAAAGCCAAGGGATAAAGGATTCCTGGACATTGGATGTAACAACTTAAGAAATCGGAAAACCCATATTGGACGTATGGATTTCTGAACATTTAAAGGAAAATCGTTGTAAGTGGGAAGGGAGAGGAAAAAAAAATTGGAGCAGAATTTGAAAAAGGAGGAGATTGCCTAGAACTTTAAAGAAAGATATATCTTAATTGGAACCTTTTGATTAAACAGTAACCCCAGAAAGAGAAATAGAAGAAAGAAAAAAATGACTTTGGAACTTTTTGGAATTATTCTTGATTAAAAATACTTGGGTGGTTGTTTTGGAAAAAGTTTTTCTCTTCATGAAAGCATTGCTTGTGGATGAACTAAAAATTGAATATCAAAAATATAAAAAAGAAGAACAAGATGGAAAAGATACTTTGGGCACTCTTTTTCAATTTCTAGAAATGGCGGTATGCACTTATGAAAAATTGACTACACAGCAGGACGATTGGGACAAAGAAGAAGAAGAAGCCATCTTTGATGAACAATGGGTTTTTTGGGGGGAGGAGGAGAAAGAGGAAAAGAAAAAGGGGATTTTTAGGTTTGAAAAAATAATCAAAAAAGAGAAAAATGAGATGAAAGGTGGATACAAGGTTAGAAAACAACAGAAAGGGGGTAAGCAGAAGAAGAAAAGGGAGGAGGAGAGACAAAGGGGTAAAAAGGGCAAGGAGAAAAATAAACAAGAGAGAAAGGAGGGGATGAGAAGCCTTAATGGTGGGAAGCAAGACTTAAAGAAACAAAACTCATTTAGAGACAATGGGTAAATCTAATTGAAAAAGGGATTCTGGAAGGTACATAAGATTGGGTTTTTTATATGTGTATTTAGAGTAAAATGTTTAAGATATAAATGAGTATCAATATATATGATTAGCTTTTTAATGGTATTGATAGTGGTTTTATATGCTTTTATTTTGTTATTGTAGTGTTTTTGCTTTTCTCATAAAATTTATTGTATTGGGATTCTGTTTAGAATGTACTAAACAGAATCCCAATATAAAGTAAGTGTTATATTAAGTATTATTAAGTTAGAGGAAAGGGTCAAAGGCTCCAATCAGTGTACAGGAGAAGTATATTTAAAGAGAAAAGATGAACGGATAGCTGGAAATACAATAGACAAAGAATGATAAGTATTATGAATTGAATTGACATAAGATAAATAAAATAAAACTAAGAAAGACAAAAGAGGGAAGAAGCTATATAGAAAATTGAAAATGGTAATAAGATATGGAATGATATATAAAGTAAATATGATTTTTGAATTTGTGTCTGTGTGAAGAGTTTTAACCCGGGATCAAGCAGCTTTCAGAAAAGATGTTTTATGTTTTTTATGTTTTATGTTTTGTATGTTTGTGTATTGTTTTTAAAAGGAAATAAAATTTTAATTAGCAAGAAATATAATTTGGATAATAGAATGAAAAGGAGAAGTTGGGGTAAGATATGAAGTTGAACAGATAACGTAAATATATATATTACAATTTGGAACTATTTTGTATGTTTTATTGGTTTTCTTAGAAAATATCTTTTATGTTATTATGCCTTGATTGTTTGTGTATTGTTTTGTAAAATTAATAAAATTTGTCTTAAAAAAAAAAGCTTCAGGATTAATCAGAACCTTTAATTAGCATTTCCTTATTTGGACAAATGAACAACAGTGATGGTCATTATATTTTACATTGTTGTACTTTTTGACAATAATAATAACCAGCCTACTTAGGCTTCCCTATATTCCTAGATGCTATCTTAATAACTCTTAGGTCCTTGGTTAAGACTTGAATTATTAAATTTCCACCAGTTCTAGACTGTAAATTTAACATAGAATACTACTATTATTACTACTACTGCTGCTGCAATCATCCCGTGGCTGGGCCTGGATGGCTATTGGGTGTGGTCCCTAATATGGTTATGGGATTACTGATCTACAAACCAGTAGTATTTTAGACATTGTGAATCAACCCAGGTACCTAAAATCACTATTGATGAGAAGAAACAAAATTCCTCACTGGTTTGGTCATTGCCCAGGTCAACAAGGGCCGCTATGCTCCTGGACATCTGTCGAAAAATGAGCTACAGGGCTCAGTTGTTACTCTAGGGAACCAGGGCATACAACTGCAAAGCGACTGGAACAAAAGCGCAAAATGTGGATAACTGAAGAAAACTGAGAAATCATCAAATGTTACCATCAGGCAGAACCAACACTCAGGGGATTTCAAAAACAGTATGATGCAACTGTGGAAGGAAAAACACCCAGAAAATGATATAACTGAACGTCTTTAATGGATCAAAGACGTTTCATCATCTGTAATAAAGTTTTCACAGATGCAGAAATGCAACATCTAGAAATATTGGCTAAAAAGAAAACAACAAGTAATGATAAAGAAGCTAAAGAAATTCGTGAACTGCATAGCAAACAAGTGAAAGATCTGTTAACTGCCATGAACAACATTTTAACTTCAATCCCATCCAGCACACTATATGAAACCAACCAACTGATGTATAGCACAGTCGCCATTATAGCTGCAGAACTGGGTTATAAAATGCCAAAAAAAACCCCACTGGAACACAAAGTGGAAAATTCAACTTGAAAATAAATTTTAAAAAAACTACAAGGGGATGTCAGCAATTTGAAGTACTTGAAAGAAGGAAAACTAAAGAATAAAAAGCTGAAAAATAGTTTACACAAAAAATACAATCTGGAGGAAAAAAAACAAAACAATGTGTAATAGCAACAGCAAAGAAAATAGAAATATATGAAGGATGAATACAACAATATCATGAAAATGTCCAGTTCAGAAGAAACCAATCTTCTACCAGTCACTTGATGAAAATCAAGTCCAAACTAATGTTCACCCATATAAAGAAAAGACTTTGAACTTTTGGAAAGAATTATGGGGAAACCCAGTGTAATACAACAAAACTGCCTCCAGGATCAAAGTTATTCAAAAATAAACAACAGGAAACAAAATGGAAAATGTTGTATTAACAACTGATATGGCATGCAAAACATGCAAAGAGGGTCAAGGATTGGAGTGCACCTGGCCTGAGCAAACTGCATGGTTACTGGCTAAAACACCTGAGCAGCCTCCATCATCATTCAGTTTGATAAAATGCTTCAAAATGCAACAAACAAAAAAATGGTTAACAGCTGGCTGAACATATGATAGTGAAAGATCCAGAAAAGGGCAAAGAACCAAGTAACTATCACCCAATTACTTGTCTGCCAACAATATTCAAACTTTTTACAAGAATACTGGCAAATTCAGTATTCAATCATCTGATGAAAAACAGCTTGTATCCAGTAAAACAAAAAGGAAATTATAAAAAATCAAGAACAAAAGATCAGCTGCTCATTGACAAAATGGTACTAAAAATGCAAGATGAAGAAAAATGAATTTGAATATGGCATGGATTGATTACAAGAAGGCATTTGACTCACTACCCCTGGATTAATGCCTGTCTGGAAAACTGTAATATTTGTCCATTTTTTAAAGCGAAACTGCAAATATGGGAAACATTCTAAGAGAAAATGTGGAGAACCAGTGGTGGTATTCTACCAGTTCAGGTGAACCAGTAGTAAAAAACATTACCGTTTGGCCAAACCGGTAGTAAAAAAACAGCTGGCATTTCTTTCTTTTTTCCCCCCTCCCAACAATCAACTGTTCTGATGATCAGCTGTGTTGGGATGCCCCTCACTATCTTACTGTTTCACCCAGGAAGCTTCCCTGAGGCCCAGGAGGCAAAAAAAAAACAAAACCCAGAGCAAAGGGGTTTTTGCACCACCCCACATGCTCTGTTTTTGGCCTCCTGGGCCTCAGGGAAGTCTCCTGGGAGCAAAAATGGCCTCCCACGAGGCTTCCCTCAGGCCCAGGATGCAAAAAAGGAGCAGGCCGGGTTGCTGCACACACCCCCATGCTCCATTTTTCACCTCCTAGGCCTCAGGGAAGCCTCCTACAAGCAAAATGGCCTCCCAGGAGGTTTCCCTGAGGCCCAGGAGACAAAAAAAAAAAGCGCATGGGGGTGCTGCAAAAAAAAGAAGCCACACCCAACCACTCACATGGCCATGCCCACCTAGCCATGCCTACCTAGCCACACCTACCTAGCCACACCCACAGAACTGGTCGTAAAAATATTTGCATCCCACCCTTGAGGAGAACATTGGTAAAGTCAACATCAGAAGAGGAATCTTTCAACTTTTCACTTTCACTATTATGGTTCAACATCACATTAATTCCACTGACAATAATCTTACAAAACAAAAAACTGGGCTACCAAATCTCAAGCCAACATGGCAAGATAAACCATCTACTACATATGGATGACTTAAAACTGTATGCAAAAATCCCCACTGAACTTGAATCAATACTCAACATAGTTCAACTGTTCAGCAATGACATCAGAATGAACTTTGGACTTGAAAAATGTGCTATATTATCCATCCAGTGAGGAAAAATGGAAAAAAATAGAAGGAATAGAACTGGGAAATGGATGCATCATAAAAGCATTAACAAAGGATGATGATTACAACTACCTAGGCGTATTGGAAGCAGATAACATCTGGAATGGAAAAGTCAAAGAGTCAACACAAAAGTAATATATCAGGAGGGTCTGAAAGATATTAAAATCAAAGCTGAATGCTGGAAGCATAATTAAAGCCATTAATACATGGGCAGTTTCAGTGATACATTACCCAACTGGAATCATTAACTAGACTGTGGCTGAACTGGAAAACTTGGGCCGGAAAACATGTAAACAATTGAATATGTACCATGCTTTACATCCATGAAATGACAGGTTGTACCTGCCAAGAAGAATAGGGGGCAGAGGGCTATTTTGTAGTAGAAGAAAAATGAAGTTTGAATATATGAAGTACAGAAAAATTGCTACAGGTTGTGAAAATGGAGAACATTACAAAAACAACAGAACAAAGGCAGAATATAAGGAAAAACAGCTGGATGACTTTGCATGGACAGTGAGTCAGTAAGTTGATAACTCAATTTTTCACCTCCATTTTCTCTTTCAGTCATGTGATTCAGAGTAGAAGGTATGCAAGCCTCTCTGGTATATATATATACAAACACAGAGATGCAACAAGAGAGGAGCAGAAACACACACATATACACAGTATGTTATTCTTGACAGAGAAGAAAGTACAGATACCTCTTATGGCTACTACAGGTAAAGGGGATGGAAGAATTGCAGAAGTCATGCTATCTAGCTTGTTACTTATGGCAAAAGAAGAACAGCCTAAAATATAAGGAAACAGGAGTGAAGGCAGGGGATGGAGGAAAATATTGCAGCAATATAGGATGCTTTAGCCAGGTTATTTTTCTTACTCTCCATTTATAGTATGTAATCCATAACCAGGGATAGTAAAACAGAAATGCATGAGTTAAAGTAAAATATATTTTCTTGTTTCTGCAGACTTGACACTTTCAAATATGTTTTTTCTGCTCTCTTGGTTATGAAGATAGCATTTATAATGTAAATTGATCCATCCTCTGGCTGTATTTGCTGTTGCTAGTTCATCCAATGAGTGAGAATTCCCAGCTGTATATGAACATTTCTCAGTTTATGGACATTTAGACAATATAACCTGTCTGTTCCATGAAAACTCCCCCTCCTACCCTTTTATCTGCTTTTTGATCCCCAAAGAATAGTTATATGATGTCTATCATCTAAATCTGAAATTGTGATAAGAAAGATACGCCTATTAGGACACACAATTACAGTAATTCTAATTTGAGGTTCAATTCAGGATTTCTTTCCATTCATATGCAGAATGGAAGAGAAGCGATTGTCTCTGTCTATCCCAATCACCATTTAAACACCTGTTTTGCTAGAGTAGTCTATATGAAATTCAACTCAAGGAGTGCTTTCATTAGCATAAGGACATATTGGATGCCAGCCAATAGAGATATTTCTTCATTCTTCCCTTTCTAAGCCACAATTCAGTATAAAAGGACCAACAACGTTCCACCAGCTTCCTAGGTCATAAACTGGCCTTTAAACTGAGTCTAATACTCAAACTTCTTTTGTAGCCTTCCTCAATAACCAATATCTTGAGCTCAGGTAGGAATAACGTTACCCTATAAGCCCTGTTAATTAAAAATTTATCCTGCCTTTGATATTGCAAGAATGAAATACTTACCTAATTACAGAGACTGGACTTGTAGGCAGTCAAATGTTTTGTATTTGGGTGGATTATGTTAAGTGTTCATACATACCACACATACAGGCAGACATACTATTTTATTGGACTCATTTTAATTTGGTTATGTTATCTTTGCTTCAAAGATTATTACTTGCCTAATGCTCCTGGGTTTGGATAGAATGAAGAAAAATCTATTCAAAGAAATTGAGTATCATAAAATTGAATGATGAGATTGTAGATTAATTACAATATCTGTAGTCTGCCTACTGTAGTGAGATAAACTGAATGTGTGGAGAATGTTATGAACATTACATTACTCCTTCAACAGGAAATGTGTTTGATTTAAATTTAAAAAAGTTGATTTTTCTCCATTTCCACTCCTCAGACTAGCAATGGCTTTATACAGTCAGCATCAAAATATTCTACAAGACTCTTATTCTTGAAGCTTCTAAATACCTGTGATATAGAAAAATACTATGGCTCACTATCTAATTTCAAGGAAAAAAATTGGGAAAAGTTTAGATGGTTCAGTAGATGATATGATTGACAGATGAGAACTTAATAGTTCACTAACAGCTACCTTCCTATTTGGCATTCAGTAATAGTGCAAGAACTTAATCCATGAAGCTTCAGTTTACATTAAAGCATTTTTACCCAAGCTAACTAGCATTAAAATGAAAACATGACTTCCATCAATATGGAACTTCCATGCAAGCATAAAGCTGGAAGCACATGCAATAATGCGCAGGAAGCATTGCATTCAGGGTGTAATGTATTTTTAATTACAACTTTTGAATGCCCTTGATAGAGATTTTCCAGTCCATTATATTATGAACTAATAAAGGCGTTTCATAGAGTTTAAACAACCTTAAGTAAAAAGCAGGGTTCTAAATCCTGCACTTCTGATTGGCCCGAAAATAGTGACATAGAATTAGTCCCTTCTGGGAAATCTGATTGGCTGCTAACGGGCCAACTCTCATTGGTTCAAGGGTTAAATACTTCCATGCTTTTCATTGGCTAATAGGACAGCAGCCAACCCTATAAAAGGGCTGCTGCTGCCCTAGGTGTTGCTCTGTTCAGTATGATTAATAAAGAGTTGAAGTTCACTGTTCACTGCCTCGTCTCCATTCCTTGCGCCCACGCTCAGAACTTAACACTGGCGACGAGGATGGGATACGGAGACATCTGAGCTGATTGAACACTCACAGAGCACCAAACAGAGCACATGGCTGAAGGCACATCGACAACGGAAAACATGTCTGGCGGCGCCATACCACCCGTTTGATCCGACACAAGAAGACTGGGACTCGTACATGGACCGGTTCCAGATGTTTCTGGAGACCAACAATTTGAAGGACGCAACAATGGGGAAAAAGCGAGCAGTGTTCTTGACCCATTGCGGACCTGCCATCTTTAAACTGGCCAAGGCACTAGCGAAACTGGCTGAGGTGAAATCCATGGACTGGGACGTCCTCGCGCCCCTTCTACGAGCCCACTATGCACCCGCCGTACCAACGTTTGTCCGAAGATACAAGTTTTATCAGAAGGACCAACGGAAAGGAGAGAGCATTGCAGATTTCATCGCAGACCTCCGGAACCTGTGAGGCCAGCCTCTGTGGGTTTGCAGACCTCGAAGAAGCTCTGAGAGACTGAATAGTTCTGGGATTAGATGACCATACAGCGCAGAGCAAGATCATGGCCAAAGGGGACATCGATCTTGCTGATGTCATCAAAGACACTACTGCAGCAGAAGCAACCAGGAAGTTGGCCACCCGAATGCGTTGTACCAATGCACCGCTCCATCAACTCGCCAACGATACCTCACCTCGCCTAGAGAGGCACACAACAGCGACCCACCACGAGGACCTCGAATCTCCATCAGATAGTGATGAGGAGGAGGTCAACCGGCTCCGGTCCGAACGTAACCAACGAAACCCACGTAATCAAAGACTTCCGTGCCAATGTGTGGGTTGTGGGGCAAACCACCCGTGATCAGAATGCAAATTCCTTGATGCGCTCTGCCATTCCTGTGGGAAAAGAGGCCACATCTCTTGTAGAAGCAAGCGAGGATCCAGCCCAAATCGGAAAGAAAAAAACTACCACCAGACCACAGGGAATCGTCCTGTGAGTCAGGAACGCATGAACCACTCCTACAGAAATAAAACACTTGCCACTTCAACGAGATGGGAAAAGGCACACCAAACCATTACCATCAGTCACGCTTCATCGTTAGATGCAAAGAAGATCCGAGTGAAGGTTGCCATCGAGAACCAACCTTGCATGATGGAAGTCGACTCAGGGTCATCCCTCTCGATGGTTTCCTGGAAGACCCTTAAACAGTTAATCCCTGCCATCCGGCATCAAGACCTCAGAGCCCAAAGAATTATACTCAAAGATTACCAGGGGAACCGAATTCCGGTCGTCGGCTCCAGCCAAGTCCAAATATCATTCAAAAATTGTACTGTGTCATTACCGCTGACCGTCGTCGATTGCTACCGGCCTAGTTTGTTAGGCCTTCAATGGTTCTCCCCACTCGGGATTGAGGTAGCCGGCATTCACCAAACCAGAAGCAACGACTGGGAGGAGGCCCTCATCCAGGAATTCCAGGATGTCTTTGCAGACAAACTAGGCGAGTACAAGGGGACCCCGATATCATTTAACCTTAACCCTGAAGTAGCCCCCATCCGCCTTAAGCCTCATCGGGTACCTTTTGCCCTTAAACCAAAGATCAACGAGCTGTTCGATAAATTAATAGCCCAGGGTGTTTTAGAACCAACTGACCACGCCCGTTGGGAAACCCCAATCGTAACACCCATCAAACCGGATGGATCGTTAAGAATTTGTGGAGACTACCGGGCCACCCTCAATCATGCCCTTCAACAGAATGCTTATCCGGTGCCAGTGGTTCAACGCATTCTCCATTCCCTGGGGGGCGGAAAAGTCTTCGCTAAATTGGAGGCGTACCAACAACTGCCTCTTGATAAAAATAACCGCGGAAGCACAGACGATCATTATGCACTGAGGCACTTTTAAATGCAACCGACTCCAATTCAGAGTAAGCGTAGTCCCAGGGATTTTCCAAAGTCTGATGGAGAGACTTTTGCAAGGGATCAAGGGGGTTGTACCATATTTTGATGATGTTTTAATTGTGGCCACCGAATAGAGAAGTACTAGAGAGGCATCTTAGAATGGTCCTCCAGAAATTTAAAGACTCTGGCCGAAAGGTTAAAAAAAATAAATGTCAACTGTGTACAGAGAAAGTAGAGTTCCTGGGGTACCTAATCGATAAGCAAGGAATTCACCCCACTGATAGCAAACTAAGAGCGATCAAAAACGCCCCAAGACCCAAGAATAGGACAGATCTCCAAGCTTTCCTGGGGCTCATTAACTTTTACAACATCTTCTTGCCCCAGAAGGCGACTGTAGCTGAGCCCCTACATAGATTTCTCGACAAAAAAGCCACCTGGGTCTGGGGACACCGAGAGGAACACGCATTCCGACAAGTGAAAAACTTACTAACCTCCGATGCTGTTTTAATGCAGTATAATGAGACTTTGCCTTTAACCATTACATGTGATGCCTCAACATTTGGAATAGGAGCCATTTTAAGTCATGTGTTACCAAATGGTAGTGAGGCCCCTATTGCCTATTTTTCAAGGACCTTATTGAGGGCTGAACGCAACTATAGCCAAATTGACAACGAGGCTCTTGCTGTTGTATCTGCTGTGAAACGGTTTCATGAATATGTGTATGGATGAGCTTTTACTATTATTACCAATCACAAGCCTTTGCTGGGCATTATAGCAGGAGACAAGCCAACCCCCTATATATTGTCACCTAGAATGACTCGCTGGTCGGAGTTCTTAGCTGCATACAATTATAAATTGCAACACCGCCTGGGGAAAGCCATTCCCCATGCTGATGCATTGAGCCGTGCCCCATTTCTGGAAACCGTCGATGACCCAGCTCCAACCCTCACGACACTCCAGATTGAAACGCTACATTCACCGCCGCTAACAGCCAGAGACATCGCTATCGAAACGAAATAAGATCCTGTCCTGGCGCGAGTTCTCAGCTGGGTCGAACGAGGATGGCCAGTAGAACAAACCCCTGATGACTTCACCCCTTTCAGAAACTGGCAAACAGAACTTTTCTCTCAAAAAGGCTGCATCCTATGGGGAGACAGAGTCGTCGTCCCAGAGCATTTACAATGAGCAGTTTTGAAAGCATTGCATGACAGTCACCGCGGCATCATGCATATGAAAGCGTTCGCACGAAGCTACGCCTGGTGGCCGGGCATCGATAAGCAGATCGAAGCCTGGGTGAAGACTTGTCTAAAGTGCCAAGAAGTCAGCAGTGCCCCACCTAGAGCAACTCCAACGGAGTGGGAAATCCCCCGGGGCCGTGGTCCCGCATCCACATTGACTTTGCGGGACCTACTAAAGGACATACGTTCCTCCTAACAGTGGATGCCTATTCCAACTGGCTCGAAATCCACAAGTTGAAGACTACTACAACCGATTCAGTCATCCGCAAATTAAATAAACTATTTGCAACACATGGGCTGCCAGACGTTCTAGTCTCCGACAACGGACCCCAGTTCACCACCCTGGCATTTGAACAATACTTAGCAGACCGGGGTATCCGCCATGCGCTAACCCCTGCTAACCTGCAGTCAATGGCAGGGCCGAGCGCATAGTCCAATTTGTTAAAAAAACTCTCCACAAGATGGACTATGGGGACATTGACGACAAACTAAACAGAATACTCCTACTCCAACACATCACCCTGCACAGCGTCACTAACAAGACTCCAGCTGAACTATTGATGGGACGCAAGCTCCGCTCCTACCTCGACCGTCTCCACCCGTCCTACGCGCCAGAGAAACCCTATGGATCTAGTGGAAAATGCTGTGAGTTCAAGGTAGACGACTTAGTCTTCGCTAAAAACCTTTCCGGTGAACCATTATGGGTCGAAGCAATGCCATATAGATCAGCTTCACTCTAGGTTGCAACCCAGTTCCCGCGACTCCTGTGACTCTCAAACTGAGGGGGGAGGGGATGTCGAGGGAACCGAATTCGAGATGGTGGAAGGCAAAATCGAAGGAAGTCAGCAGCCTGGCGTGTTATCTGAAGAAGAATCAGGAAGGGGGGTTGCCTCGCCACAGGGAAATACCTCAACGGAGGCGAGCCCGCAGAGACTGGAGGACAACAACGACAGAATTAGCGGCGCCAAGTTGTCCTGTGAGGATGTGGAACCGCCTGTACCAGATAAATCAAAAAACGTTCCACCGAAACCGGACTACAGACAGGAACCGGTGGGACAGCGCAAATCTAATAGACAGTTGAAACAACCTGCATATCTACGGGATTACGTCACCGCACCCCTCAAACGGAACCTAGGGGGAAGGGGTGTTATGAACTAATAAAGGCATTTAAACAACCTTAAGTAAAAAGCAGGGTTCTAAATCCTGCACTTCTGATTGGCCCGAAAATAGTGACATAGGATTGGTCCCTTCTGGGAAATCTGATTGGCTGCTAATGGGCCGACTCTCATTGGTTCAAGGGTTAAATACTTCCATGCTTTTCATTGGCTAATAGGACAGCAGCCAACCCTATAAAAGGGCTGCTGCTGCCCTAGGTGTTGCTCTGTTCAGTATGATTAATAAAGAGTTGAAGTTCACTGTTCACTGCCTCGTCTCCGTTCCTTGCGCCCACGCTCAGAACTTAACACATCACCTCCTTCCTTTGTCTGTGTTAATGCATTGCATTGATTATGTGATTTGTAAATTTTGCACTGCTATACATAATATGGTGAAATTTAATCTCATAATTGATTTAATTATTACATTTTGAAATGTATCAAGCTGTAGCAGATATTCCAGGGTCTAGTGCTATGTGAAAACTTTAAATTAACTTGCACATAAAGTTCTTAAAAATTCTTTATTGATTAATCCATGTTGTGCTTTAGCAAAGGTCACCAATAATAATGATATACTTTTCACACTCTGAGTCAAGATACTTGTCTTGTGTCCACAAATGCTCTGGGAAGATTTTCCATAGGATCATTCCCATGCAAATAATCCTCCAGTTATTTTATAGTTGCAGTTTGGCAATTTCTTTTTTCTTTTTTTTGAAAAAGATTTTATTAATTTTCTACAAACAAACAAGACAAACAAAACATAAAAACATCAACTCTCATATGTACATCTAGTGTGTCAGTTGGTTCATCATTTTTGTGCATTCATTCTGTAGTCTCAATTATAATTATGTTACATAACAACTCATATTGTCAATCCAAACTTATATATCCTAATATCACTAAAAAAAGAAGTTTTTGACTATATTTTTAATCATTCATGCTTTATGAGCTAACAATACTTTAAACCAGTTTATTCTATCACAAACCATATAATCATATCAAATCAATCCTAAAAAACCCTTTATAAATATAATGTCAAATAACAAAATAATAGCAAAATAAAGATATTCCTTACTGTCTAGCATTCTAAATATTCTATTATCATATTTTATCATCTAGCCATTGATAAGAAAGATCCCAAATTTCATAAAATTGTTTATCCTCTTGCTCTCTAATTTCAAATGTCAATCTACTCATCTCAGCACATTCCAATATTTTCTTAATAATTTCTTCCTGTAATGGTATTTTCTCATTCTTCCAATTTTTAGCAAATACAATCCTAGCCGCAGAATCTTCATCATACCTTGAATGTATTTGCGCATATGAAAACCAATTCATCCTTATACCTTGTTCCTCTAAGTTTTGGATCGATTTAAGTTCACCCTTTTCATCCAATAGTTCCCCATATCTAACTGTTTGTTCCTTCTTATAAATTATAGGATAGGAAAATGCTTCAATAGTTGATAACCAAACTGGAATTTTCAAATAACATTGTCTTTTCATCTTCTCCCAGTTTAACCACAAAGACTCCCGTATATAGTGTCTTCTAAAATAACCCTGTGTTTTAGTTCCCTTATACCATAAAAAAGCATGCCAGCCCAACAGCAAATCATGTCCTTCTTATGTCAACAACCTATGCTTTCTTAATGTTATCCATTCTTTGACCCACATCAAACTTGCAGCTTGATAATACAATTCCCAATTAGGCAGGCCAAAACCTGCTCTAATTCTAGCGTCTTGCAAAAGCTTTAGCTTTATTCTCGCTTTTTTACCTTGCCATATAAACTTCAACATGATTTTATTTAAATCTTCAAAATAGTCTTTTCCAAGCCTAATTGGTATTGTTTGGAACAAAAATGAAATTCTGGGTAAAATATTCATCTTGATTGTTGAAATTCTCCCTATTAATGACAATTGCAAGTTTTCCCATTTCTTCAAATCTGTAGCTATCTGTTGTTTGAGTTTAATATAATTATTCTTTTTTAATGTGCTACATCTTGTTGTCAAATATATCCCCAGATACTTAACCTTATTTGTAATTTGGATTTTCAAAAGATCTGCCAGTTCTTCTCTTTGTCTCAATAGCATGTTCTTTGTCAAAATCTTTGTTTTATCTTTATTTATTTTCAACCCAGCCATCTCACCATATGTCTCTATCTTTTCCAATAACCTTGGAGCTGTTTCTAATGGGTCTTCCAGAATAAAAGCTAAATCATCAGCAAAAGCTTGTAGTTTAAATTCTTCCTTCTTAATTTTCATTCCTTTTATGCTTTTATCATCCCTAATATTTCTATTCAACTTCCAAGGTCAACACAAATAGCAAAGGAGATAGGGGACACCCTTGTCTTGTGCCTTTTCTTATATTAATAAAATCTGTAAGTTCCCCCTCCATCATTACCTTTGCTGTCTGTTTATTATATATGGCTTTGATTGCTTGAATAAATTTTTTAGCAAAACCCATCTGTTCCAATAGTAATAACATAAATCTCCAGTTCACGTTGTCAAATGCCTTTTGAGCATCTAAAAATATCAAAGCCATTTGCTTTTCAGGATGAGCCTCATACTATTCCAAAGTATCCAAGATTACTCTCATATTGTCTCTGATTTGTCTCTTTGGCAGAAATCCATTTTGATCTGGGTGAATAAAATTATTTAAATATTTTTTAAGTCTTTCTGCTAAAATTGAAGCAAAGATTTTATAGTCTGCATTCAATAAAGAGATAGGTCTATAGTTCTAAATTTGCAGTGGGTCAGCCTCTTCTTTTGGAATAAGTGTGATATAAGCCTCTGACCATGTTTTGGGTATCATCTTCTTTAACATAACTTCATTCATGACTTCTAACAATGGGATACTCAATGATTCTTGAAATGTTTTATAGAATTCTGCCGGAAGCCCATCTGGACCCGGTGCTTTCCCATTGTTTTGTCTCTTAAATGCTTCATTTAATTCCATCATTGTTATATTGCTTTCTAACATTTCTTCAGTCTCTTTAGGTATCTTCGGTAAATTAGCATTCTGTAAATATTGTTTGACTTTTTCCTCATCAATATTCTCTTGTTTATATAGTTGCCCATAAAAATCTTGAATAATTTCCTTTTTCTCCTTATTACCATAACAAACTTGGCCTTGATCATCTATTAATTTCAATATTTTTCTTGATTCCTTCTCCTTTCTCAATTTATATGCTAGCCATCTACCTGGTTTATTCGCATCTTCAAAGTAATTCTGTTTAGAATTTCTGATTTTCTGTGCCAATTCTTCTTTCTCTATTAATTCCATTTTATGTTTAATTACATCCAGCTTCAATTTAATATCTTTTTTCTGTGGCATTTTCTGTGATTCTTTTTCAAGTCTTTTATACTCATCTTCCAAGGCCTTAGAAGCTTGCCTTTTCCTAATATTCTTTTTTTTGTATAATCTATAATCAGACCTCTAGCATATGCCTTCATTGTATCCCAAACATTCTGCGTTGAAGTATCTTCTTTTTTATTTTCTCTGAAAAAAAAGCCAATTCCTTCTCCATCCATTGTATAAAATCTTTCTCCTTTAAAATAGTATTATTTAATGTCCATCTCGATCTTTTTTTTTGTCCCTTCCATTTAATTATCATTGGGCTATGATCTGCCCAAGTACTTGTTTCAATATTTGTTTCTTGAATATTGGATATTAATTCTGTTGATATCCAAATCATATCTAATCTGGACCATGATAAATGTCTATTTGAATAAAAAGTATATTGTTTAGCTTTAACATTTCTTTCTCTCCAAATATCTTTTAACGATAGTTCGTCTGTCATTTTAAAAAAAAGATTTAGGGAGAGCCTTTCTATTTTGCGTCCTTGAGAAGGAGTCTTCTTACAATTCTTTCCAATTCAAATAAAGTATTTTCAAGCCTCTAGTTGGCAGTGTTGCAATGTTTCTTAATGCTCTTCTCCCCCCCCCCAGCCAGAAAAAAAGAATAATGTACACACACAAAAAAGAAAAAGAAAATAGCTAAAGGGAGCCTCTATCCTGGAGAAAATTAAAAAATCAAAAGGAGCATAAAAATATATATAAGAGAAAATTCAATCTGGTTACCTACAAAGTCACACTTAAGTCCCCAGAAAAAAAGTAAGAAAAAGAAAAAAAAAATCTAAGCCTCAATTTGACATCACTCTAAAAAACGCTACTCAAACAGTTTTGGTAAAAAAAAAAAAAAAAAAAAAGTCTCACAGGTTTCTTCTTTGTTCAGGATGCCCTTTCAAACCTCAGCGAATTTACAACACAAAAGAAGTTTCTCACCCAGCCGACACACTTCTTTCCAGCCTCTTCCTTTCCAGAGCTGTCCCAACTTCAGCAGCTATGGGGGCTGCCTCTCCGCCTCCAGCAAAAGGACTTCTCCCTGATCAAACCAGAGACTTTGCGATATCTCTGGGATCCTAGGACAGTACCCTTCTCAATCCCCATCTCTACGGGACGGTTTAGGTCCGTTGGGACTGACCAGGGGCGAAAATATCGGCTGCGATCTCAGAGCCCCGAGATCGCAGCTGTATCGCAGAAACGAAGCTCTGCCTTCTCGCAGTTTGGCAATTTCTGATCTTAGAGCAGAGCTGAGGCAGAACAACAAATTAATCAACTTCGCAAAGGAGCTAATCCAGGAAACATTAAACATCCACCTCTGCCCCACCTACATATTGCCCCTATAAAGGACATCATTAAGAAAGATGAGCCTTATAGACCCTTAGTTTCTCTAAAAATAAATATTTCAGCAGTCTCCTCTTATAGGAGCTCAGTGGATTTGGAGGAAATACTCCCATCACACTAGGATCATGCAGCAGTATGAACAAATGATGCTTAAGATTTTGAAAGCAAAGAAAGAAAATGTCACTTTAAAAAAGCAGCCAAGATCACAATACTGAACCAATGCGAATGGTTAGAAAGCAATTTTTCTGGTAATTTATACAACTTTGTTGAATCTGCTAATATCACAGTGAACATCAAACACGTTTCCTAACCTAAGATAGAAAAGGGCATGTTAACAAAATAAAAAGGCTGTAGGCCACAGTTCAGCCTCTATGAGATGGGGAATGCTGAATGAACTATAATCTTGATTGGTGTCTTATGCTTTATTCTCACCTTATACTGGGTGTTGACAGCTTTTGAAATGTACCAGAGCCTTGGGAAACTTCACTTACGACACCTGCTGTCTGCATCAAGGGAACTATTGGAAACATAATAGTAAAAATCATCTTTTCATTTCACTTCTCAACACAAGACAGGATTGTTCCAAGGATATGGACCTCTGAGCCTACTACTATTCCAATTCTGCTGTGGGCTTCTCTTTAAATGCCAAATATACATATTTCTTAAAAGGTCAATGAGTTGTGAAATATTTGTATTAACCAACTCCTGAACCAGCTCAGTTCAAAAGACCTTCTCAAGTACAAGAGCCTTTGGGCTGCATTGGAATAAAGTAACTCAGCTCCTCACCCAGAAAAAAAAAGGCAGCTCCTCAGCCTTATTGCAGGAAAAGAAAGGCTGAGCAATGCAAGAAGCTAAAAGCAATTGCCAGCTTTTGGATCTCTGCTCATCCCCTCTTGTCCTTCTCACCATATGGTCAGCTAGTAAATGCAGGGCAAACTCTCTTGCTGATTAACAAATTGTCAACACGGAAAGGGAAAAAAGCTGAGTAAGATATGAATCAAGAATGATCTATGTGTGTGTACGTGTGTGTGTGTGTGTGTGTCTTACAGTTCATAAAACATATTACAATTAAATAATTAAAAAATATTTTAAAACAATAAAATTGGTAAAAACATTAAAACATTAGAAATATGCAATTCAATATACAAGATATTTGAGCAAGAGCAAGATATTTGGCCCATTATTAATATAGTCAGGAAAAGGAGCCCTAACTACATTCAGCACCCTAGGCTCAGGAACATGGCCAGGTGTTTACAAAAGGCTAATAGGATTGGGCCATTCTAATCTCTGATACTGCTTGACCTAGTTGAACTGGTAGAGATTATTGAAAAAAGGCCATCCCTTAGATCCCAAGGAATGTAGGGTTTTATAGGTAACTACCAGCACCTATGAGAGCCTCAGTGGCACAGTGGTTAGAGTGCAGTACTGCAAGTTACTTCTGCAGCCAGCTGCCTACAATTTGGCAGTTCAAATCCCATCAGGCTCAAGGTTGGCTCAACCTTCCATCCTTCCAAGATGGGTAAAATGAGGAGCCAAATTGTTGGGGGCAATATGCTAACTCTGCAAACTGCCTAGAGAGGGCTGTAAAGCACTATAAAGTGGTTTATAAGTCTAAGTGCTATTGCTATCTTAATTTGCACATGCAAATACACCAGTAGCCAGCACAGCTGATGCAGGAGTGGTGTTACATGTGCCATATATCTGATACTATTTGCTATCTATGCAGCTGCATTCTGTACCACTTGGAGTTTCTGAATGTTCTTCAAGGGTAGCCCCATGTATGAGTGTGTTACAGAAATATAACCTGGAGGTTACAAGGGTGTGAATTACTATGAGCAAGGCCTCCAGGTCCAGGTATGGGCACAACTGGCATGTGGAGGTGTGCAAAAGCCCCCCTAGCCACAGCTGCCACCTGCTCCTTGAGTCCAGGAGGGCTCCCGGTTTGTGGACCAGGTCTGTTTGGGAAAGTACAACTCCACCCAGAACCAAAGATGGAAGTTAATAAAATATCACCACCACCACCACCACCATCATCATATCTCCTTATTCTTTGATATTATCTTTGTTCCAGATGACTTCCTTGATTTCCTTCATGAACGTATTTCTTAGTTCAATTCCAAATAGAGCTGGAAGGGATCTTGGAGGTCTTCTAGTTTAACACCCTACTCAATGATCTAAAATGAACTAAAAGTAACAGCTCTTCAATGTCCAGTAACGGAAGCATGTGCAGTTCTTTTGTTCAGAATTATTTTAAGAACAATGTTCAAGGATCCTATATGAAGCCCCTCTCCCAATGCAAAGGGTAAAGTGGCCCACAGAAAAAATACAAAACAGCCTATTGAGACAAGCTTAAATTTGATCCATGGTCTGCAAACATTGTAAGGCTACTTACGCTAAGTGAAAGAAGTCTAGGTTGATAGAAATTTTTTTGGTTTTTAAACACTCTAAATGGAGTAGGACTAGCATTTAATCTGGTTGGAAGACATTTTTTGCAATGTTCTAAAAGGATATCATAGGACATTATAATAAAAGCTGAAACTTGGGAAAATGTACTTAATATTAAATATTGGGTTTACACGGGCCATAATTATTTGTACTACTTGATCTGTATTGTTATGAATTATTGCAACTGTACAGGAACTTTCAGAGAATGACAGAACTGAACACTCTAAATGTGTATTGATCAGGATGATTCTCGCAGATTAAGAGACTCTTTTTGCTTTAATCATGTGGGCTGATATTCCATAGGCTGGCCCTGGAAATGCCAATTACAATGTAAATATCAAATACCAAATGGGAGATTTCAGCAGTAAAAGGCTTTGCTTTCTATAAGACTTTTTTTTCCCTAAGTACAAATTTGTTCTATTCCACTGACTTTAAAAATTTTTATATACATTCATAAGCCTTTTTAAAAAAACTTCTTTTTGAGGTGTAAAAATGTATAATCAACTTTCCAGTTTTATGTGTACTTTCTTAATATACATATTTTAGAGTGCCATGTTCAGCAATATGCACATTTTGTGATAAACAATTTCTTTTCACATTTCGTATATTTTTGGGGCAGGGGATCATAAAATTGGGGAATGATCAATAATAAAGGATAATTGTATTCCAATTCATGTATTCGTTTTGAAAGCGTTAGACTACATTAAGCTTGTTCTTATTAAAATGCACACCTTGAGGTGTGCATTAAAGGAAAAAGCTGGAGACCAAAGATCATACTGTAATCAATTATTTAAGGAAGTCAGAAGAAAGGGAGTTTTTCAAGCATGAAATCTGTATTTCTTGGCATAAATCAGGTAGGCAGGGAAAGACAAAAATGACTTTGGCTTGGTTCTCACTCAGTCCTAAAATTGTGTTAGGCAGTTTTACATTTGGCTGCAGTTGGAGGCCTGGCATGGTTTGATTTCTTCCATCAGATGGAAGATATGTTTTGTCATTCAATCCCTCACCTGTAGATTGTCACAGTATCAACTAGACCAGGGGTGTCAAACTGGCAGCCCATAGGCCAGATGTGCCACATGCAGGCCACATACACCCCAGCTCCACAAACGGAAAAAAAAACATTGTCATACATCATATGACAGCAACATGATGTGGCAAGTTTGACACCCATGAACTAGACAAAGGAGAATTTTGATTCTACAAAGAGGTACTGATTTGGGTAAAGAAGGACTGTTCATTGTAGACTCAAATATTCCAAGACAATTTGCCATTCCACAAGAGACTTGAGTTCTTTTTACCATTCTCTCCAGCCTAAACTATGACTTACATTTGGTTTGTTTTCATACAATATATCTATTTCAATTTAGTTGGAGGGCAAGGAATTCTTTTGTTTTTAGCATAAGACAATGCTATATTCATTTTCTTGCATTTCTGGTTCCTGGGTAAAAACTGCTCCTCTTTTCTTACACAAAGAATGACAAAATATTTTAAGTGGAATTAACAATACATTATCTCAGGAATTGGCAGAAAGTAGACAAAAGAGACTGCAAGAAACAAGCGTGCTTGTAGTGCTGTTCTTGGAAAACACATCCTGGATATCTCCCTCTTGACACAGCCTTGGTTGTCTGCGAGGGCATTCATATCCAACTGTAATTGTCTAACAATTGTTCCACACTGGGAAAATAGTTCTGATTACAGACATTAACACATTGAGGCATTAAGTTTCTCTGCAGTAATTACCCTTGAGCTTAGTCTCACAAATGAATTAATATGCTGATCGCCTGGACTAATAGAACTAGCAGAAGAGTGATGAATTGCTTCCAAATCAGATAAAATCAAGCATGACATCATTTACTTAATTTCTTCTTTGGGAGACATAGCTAAGAAGGGAAGACAGTGGAAACACCGGGAAAGAGACAAGTGGTCTCTTTGTATGGGATTCCGTCCCTCACACCTAGCCCCTAAAGAAGAGACGGGTCCAAGAGGACAGATTTTTCCTTTTCATGGAAAATGCCTTGTGGGAAAATATGCAATATATAGACACACTGAATCACAGCTTGTTTTTTTTCCCTTCATATATTCCAAACCCTTTCAAATGGACATAAAAACCTACTGAAAACTCGGCTACCACTTTTGTGACTTTTCTAAATACCCGCTAGACTGAATTATGATGATGAAATTAAAAAAGCTATCATTCTTGCATGGTTTCATCCCATGCTGATGAGAAAAAGCTTGATCATATGAGGTCTATTCTGCCTTTGATTTTTCAGATTCATACTTCTTGTTGCATTGTAAAATAATTTCTTTAAAATTATACCTCTCTCAGTTATAGAAACTGCAAGTGGCCTATATCTAAATAACAAAACAGTCCAATAACCAATAATATAAATCTAACATGAAAAGCAAAACTAACTAAATATATTAAAAGCATTAAAATTAATCAGGCAGGCCACAGCTTTTAAGTGCTCTTTTAAAAAGTCTTTGTCAGAATAGAATAGAATAGAATAGTATAGAATAGAATAAGCAGAGCTGGAAGGGACCCTGGAGGTCTTCTAGCCCAACCCCCTGCCTAGGCAGGAAACCCTACACCACTTCAGACAAATGGTTATCCAACATCTTTTTAAAAACTTCCAGTGTTGGAGCATTCACAACTTCTAGAGGCAAATTGTTCCACTGATTAATTGCTCTAACTGTCAGGAAATTTCTTCTTAATTCAAGATGGCTTCTCTCCTTGATTAGTTTCCACCCACTGATTCTTATCCTGCCTTCAGGTGCTTTGGAGAATAGCTTGACACCCTTTTCTTTGTGGTAGTCCCTGAGATATTGGAACATTGCTATCATGTCTCCCCTAGTCCTTCTTTTCATTAGACTAGACATAACCAGTTCCTGTAACTGGTCTTCATATGTTTTAGCCTCCAGGCCCCTAAAGCAGGTGTGTCGAATTTGATATCACTGAGGGCCACATCAGGGTTTTGTTTGACTTCATGGGGCTGGGGTGGCGTGGCCAGCTCAACATCATTTATGTTGGGAGTGCCTGTGGGGGCCCAAGTGCTCTGCCAGCAAAAATGGGTTCCCAAGCTACATTTTTGGCTGCCATGGCCTCCTGCAACCCTCTGCTAGTAAAAGCAGACCTCAGGAGGGTAGCCCTTCCAAGTTCCGTTTTCACTGGCAGAGGGTTGCAGGAAGCCATAGCAGTCAAAAATGGAGTTTGGGAGCCCATTTTTGCTGGTAGAGAACTTGGACCAATCCTTTGCTGTTTCCAGAACGACTCTGTGAGCCAAATTTAAGTACTCCATGGGTTGGAACTGGCCCCTTGGTCTTGAATTTGACACCCCTGTCTTAAAGGAATGTGGGGGACATAGAGATTTCAGGGGCTGTAGTTTCCCACTTCAGCAGATTGAGAGCAGACTGCAAACAATTTTTTTAGTAGTTGCCTCATCCAGGCAACTACTAAAAAAATTGTTTGCAGTCTGCTCTCAATCTGCTGAAGTGGGGAATAAAGAACTTCTCCTTGTAAGTTGAATGAACAGCATGGTCCCATAGCAAGTCAGGGCATTTATAGGCAATAAACAAGAAATCTGAAATATACCCTTAAATAAGCTATTAAGTGATGGAATTCCTGCAATATTGGCATTACATTTTAAGGACTTTAAGGACCTACATTTTGCACCAATCACATACTTCTAATAGTCTTCAAAGGCAACCCCATAAGGAGTGAACTATAGTGTTCCAGTTTTGAAGTAACAAGACCTCCAATTATAAAACTCACAGCTGATATACCAGCTGAAAATAGAAAAAATCCCCACCACACCATAATTTTCACCTGCTTTTTTCAGGAAGACCTTTGAGTTCTTAAAGACATTTAGTTTGGTGTAATAGTAAAGGCATCAAGCGAGAAACTGGGAGACCCTAAGTTTGAGTCCCACCTTAGGCACAAAGCCAGGTGGGAGACTATGTGTCAGGATCTTTCTCTTAGCCCTAGAAACAGGCAATGGCAAACCCCTTCTAAAATCTTGCCAAGAAAATTGCAGGGACTTGTCCACCCAATCACCAGGAGTTAACATTAACTCAAAGGCAACCCTCCCCCATATGTCAATTAATAGTGACTAAAATCTACATCACTGTTTTACTCTTTTTTAACCCCCAAAATAGAATAAGCAGGTTGCTGAAATGGAGAAACACCCTCATGTGGACCTATATGAACCTTTTGGCAAGATAACTTTTAAAACATTTTAAATGTTTATACATTCAGAAAAAATCACCAGTATTTTTTAGCTAATTCTTTAACATGTTGTGAACTCCAACCTTTCTTTCTGCCTTTCTGGTTTGGGTAGATGCACTAACTTCCCAGTCTCAGTTGTATCAAATCCCTAGATTTCAAAATAGTTCCTCAGGAAGTTGTAATAGCTAACCTCTAGGAAAGATTTAAAGATAAAGAATGGGGAACTTCCTTTCACAAAAGGCAGGAAATGCAAATATTGCTAGAATTGTTTGCTCATTCACTGAACAAAATAACAATAAAGGCTTTTAGAGAAGATAAGCAGAATAGTGGCTTGGCTTGCTCAGTTTCTAAAATGACCTTGGGCTCTTTTTCAAATGAAAGGCTGCATTTGAATCTGAATCTGGGGATTATGGATCACCCAGGGAGGAAACGGCCCTTTTGGCCTTTCCAGTGGATACCCATAAAAATTCAGAGGGAAATAAGGAACAGGAAGTATACCAGATTTAATTTGGTTTATATGATGGGTAGCCCAAACCCATCCCAAAGTGTGCTGTTTTCATTGTCTACTTGGAAATAAGTGTCTGTAATACAATGTGATGCTTTACCTGAACGGGTTTTATGAGGTTGTTCTTTCAGAATCACTTTTCCTGTTAAAGATAAATAGTTGTTCAGCTTCCACTCCACCTCTCGTAATCTTTTTTCTTCCTGTACATAAAGAACACTAATTTAGGGTTTCTTCCTCACTTATCAGAGCACCGTTATACCTGACATTTATTCTGTCTTGTCCCCATCCCATGAACATTACTGGTTTTAATTGTCCTTAATTGAAGCAATAGTAAAACAGTGTTTCCTCCTTTAATCTCACACTATCCAAGAACAGCAATTTCTTGGTATACAATCTTTTAGTCATCCATGATCTTGAAAGGAAGTTGGGCTACTATAAAGACTTGAAATAGTAGCAAGAGAATCAGGATATGATTGGTAATTGGGTCAGCAGATTTCAAGTTAGCTCAAGAAAAGTTTAGGATTAGTATCATAGTATATGGCATTTGAAAGAAGAGCCATGGTGGCATAATGGTTAGAATGAAGAATGAAGAAGCAGGCCATTTCTGCTGACTGCCAACTGCCAGCAGTTTGGCAGTTCAACTCTCACTGGCTCAAAGTTGACTCAGCCTTCCATCCTTCTGAGGTCAGTAAAATGAGGACCATGATTGTTGGGGGCAATATGTTGACTCTGTAAATCCGCTTAGAAAGGGCTGTAAAGCACTGTAAAGTGGTATGTAAATCTAACTGATATTGCTATTGCTGAAAGAATTTGATCAATTCATGAAGACCTTAAAAAGGAATTTCCATGCCCAGAGACACTAATTCCATTTCCCTGGGGCTTCAGTTTGGGATTTAGTATTGAGCTTTGATTGTGCTTGGCAGAGCTTGGCAGAGTGGTAGTGCAACAGTCCTTATGCTCTTTGATCTCTAGGTAATTTTTTTATACCATTCAGAGGATCTTTTGAATTGGCTCTGTGGGTTGGGGATTGTGGGCATAATTATTTGGTTGTTCTCTTCCTTTCTCCGAGGTTGGTATTAGTTGGCAGTGAGAAATCAACCACTAGGTCCCTGTTTTGTGGGGTGCCACAGAATTCTATTCTCTCTTCACCCCTTTTCAAGAATAGCATGAAACAGCTGGGTGAGGTTATCTGCCAGTTTGGGGTCTGGTATCATTAATATGATGAACCAAGTCTTTTGTATTTTTCCTATCCTGCAATTGGCTCAGAGTTATATATTTCCATTTCACTGTATAATTCTATCAGCTTTGAGTTCTAGGTGAGGTGATAGTGATTGGCAAAATAATATCTAATGACTATACGACTAAGCAGCTGGAGTGAAATGTATTCAGATATGTAAAAATTCCCATATAATTGCCATCAAATTGAATTCCAAATATGCAAGTTTGTAACATATTTATACATACATAAATTAAATTGAGTTGGACTAGTTTTATGATTTAATAAAATATTTAAAATGTTATTAAATTTCCAAAAATAATTATATGATATAATTATATAGCATAAAAACATCTTTAAACATATATAAATTATCTAGATGACAGTAGAACAATAATTAATAAATGAAGTATAGTTATCAGAACATTTAATCACCAATATTAAAAATATCCTATAGGTTCGCTTATTTTTTATTCTATTACACATGTTCAAGACCTGTTAATCAAACTTACTACACCCTTAATAGATTTTAAATCACCACTAATCGTCTAGTTTCCAGACAAAATATTTTTCTCACATAGAAGAATATGAGGATGTTTTTTTGAAGAAAAAAAAAAACACTTCACATTTTAAATTATCCAATTCAATAAAAATCTCTCTCTTTTGGAAATACATTTAGGCCTTTTACATTCAAAAGGGAATAACTAAAGACAACAGTAGTAGAAAAAATAGTACTTTTAAAAAACAAAAGAGTATTTTCATAGATGAAAAAAAATGATTAAACCTATCAAGGAGCCAAGGGAAAGAAACATAAAGAGAAAAGGGGGAGGAGGAAAAGAGAGAGAGGGAGCGAGGGAGGGAGAACAGCATTACTACTAACTCAATGATCTCTGTAAGGCACATTCTGAAATACAGAACAGATAATATATTTATTCCTTTTCCACTCAGAAATGTCCTTGTTATGCTATTCCACTCTGAGGGAAAATGATGACAGCCACAAAAATTGCTACATCATATTGTACCTTGCACCATTCTAGGAAAATATCTAAACATAAAAAGGACTGTAATTATCATCCTGCATGCCAAACTCTGTGCATATTCAGATATATGTACTTTCCAAGTCCCAACTTCAATTCCCTTGCAACAGGGCTGGAGGTTGGAAGAGCCATTTTTGTTCAATGCTTCCCCTATCACAGGTCAGGGAGTATTCAACATGGAATATGTCTGTAGCTTCCTTTACTTGCTTTTGTGCTCTGCAGTTCATTTTAGCTAGAATTTGATTCAGAAGAATGCCCCTAATTATCTTTCTGGAATCTTCTCTCTCTTTCTGGAATCTTCTCTATAGAGTAGCTAAGTTGATGTGGATTTAATAGTAATTGTTGAATAATTGGCCATTTTAGTATGACTATCTACAGCTTCTGGAATTCTTTGAAGGGAAGCATTGACAATGAATATGAAATAATATGACAATAAAAGTAGAATGAAGAATTATGATTATATTGTACAAATACCCCCAACATTTCATAATGAAAAAATAAACATTTGACATCAGTAAAACTATCACAATTAAATGTCATGTAATGGCCTTAGAAAACTAAGGAAGCAAGCTTCTTACTACATGGCAAATCAAATAATGCAATCTAGATAAGTATGTTATTTTTTATTTCTGGAATTTAAAAATGATAATTTTAGATAAAGAATATTAAATTATAACATCAAATCACTTGTGTAAATATTAGTGAATCAAATACAAAGTGTCTGAAGACTGTAAAACGATTTTCTCATCCTGGAATCACTCTGGCTTCTTCATATGCTTGACACTAAAATATGGGGCTTATAAAATTACATCACCTCTACACTTTCACAAGCTAGACCTCTTTTTATTTTATTTTTTAAAACAGTCAAAAATCAACCTTAATTCACTTAGAAGTAAAGAAGACCTGTATCTGCTCTCCTTAACAGGACAATTTGCTCCTCATTGTTTCTCCCTCATTAGCTCTTCAGGTTACATGAAATCAGCCTTTTCCAGATAATCTCATCCTTTTCTTTGAATTAATTTGCACCAAGATTTTGTATGGAATCCCTGAATGGGAGGAAATGCACTGCAGAAATGTACTTGCTGCAGTTTCAAGAACAGAAGCAGACTTTCATTGGGGTCACAACTCTGTTACTACCACTGCAAAATCAAATCCTGCTCTACCTTCCATCTTTGTTCAAGCAGTCAAATTGTATGATTTTTAAAATTTTCCAATAGCGGAAGTGTGCCCTTGTTCTTTTCTGTATTTATCTGCATTTTGGAGACAAAGAAAATGGCTCAAATGATAATGCTGTTATCCAAAAATCTGTTCTTCACCCCTTCCCTTTCAATTTTTTGTTGTAATTTCAATGCTAAACAACAAAGAAATTGAATTTGCACATTACAAAGCTTTCAGGAGAGCAATTTAGAGAAGATGGAAAGTAGGACATGCATTTTAAAAGAATGTAATTTGCTATTTCCATTGTCTTGGGTGATAGTAATAAAAGTTATGTGATTATTATATTTTTGCCATTCTTATGGGTGTCTTAAAAACTAGTTGAGTATATCTAACTAATGATTTATGCAGTTTTGTTTGTTCTGAGCCAGACTTGAATTCCCATATTTGTGTATAGGTTGTGAGGAGGGCAGGAAACACTATCTTTCTTGAAAGCTCTTTAGAAAGTAGAATTTTCCAAAGAGGTCAAAAAAATGTGGTTAAAATTGGTTCCAGGAAAAAATTTGGTTTCAGGAAAAAATTGTCCTGCAACCTACAACTCCTACACTGCAAAAACATATGGATTACTCTACTTGACCAGGGTAAAGCAATAGACGCAATTTACATAAACTTCTGCAAAGCCTTTGATTCAGTGGTACATGACAAACTACTGTTAAAACTAAACTCTTACGGCATTTCCGGATCCCTTCATAAGTGGATTACTGCATTCCTGTCAAACAGGCAACAAATAGTAAAAATAGGGAGTGCTATGTCAAACCCTGTTCCAGTTAACAGCAGTGTCCCCCAAGACAGTGTTCTAGGAACCACACTCCTTATACTCTATATAAATGACCATTGTGATCACCTTATAAGCAACTGCATCCTCTTCGCGGATGATGTAAAACTATCCAACACCACCAACAATGCTACTGCTCTTCAAAGTGACCTTGATTTTGTGTCTGAATAGTCAAACAATTTGCAGCTCTAAATCTTGACCAACAAATGCTCTGTCCTACACATTGGTTAAAAAAATCAGTACACCAAATACAAACTAGGCAGATATGACCTCGTTGATGACCCTCATTCTGTCAAGGACCTAGGAGTACTCCTATCTAATGACCTAAGTGCCAGAGCTCACTGTAACAGCATTGCCAAAAAAGCATTAAGAGTTGTAAATCTAATCTTACGAAGCTTCTCCTCTGGAAATATTGAATTACTAACTAGGGCATACAAAATTGGTCTTTTCTAGACCAATACTCGAATACAGCTTATCTGTCTGGAATCCGCACTGTATATCAGACATTAATACAATTGAGCAAGTCTAGAAGTATTTCATGAGAAGAGTACTACATTCCTCTGCAACAGAACACCCAATATCACCAGACTTGAAATTTTGGGCTTGGGCAATCTTGAACTATGCCACCTACGGTTGGACTTAAGCATAATACACAAAATTATCTGCTACAATGTCCTACCAGTCAATGACTACTTCAGCTTCAACCGCAACAATACAAGAGCACACAACAGATACAAACTCAATGTAAACCGCTCCAAATTTGATTGCAGAAAGTACAACTTCAGCAACAGAGTGGTCAATGTCTGGAATGCACTACCTGACTCTGTAGTTACATCTTCAACCCTCCCAAAAAATATTTGCAGAAGTAATACACTCACTATATTCTGAAATTCGGAATTCTGAAATTTGGAATTTTCAATAACTTAAAGTCTGCATTTAATACAGATTCAACAGAGTTAGAATTAAATGTCCTTGTAGAGATTAGGCAGCAAAGTCTGCCTAACATCTTGAGGATGTTTTTGCTAGGCTTTACAGGGGCCAATTTCTAAGGAAGGAAAGTGAAACAATACAACAGAGGATGCCCAGTTTAAATCCTGGCATCTCCAGTTAGAAAGACTAGGTAAAGTTCATGCATGTGTGTGCATGCATGTCTCTGTGCATTTGTATGTTAATAATAAATATTTGTATGCATGCAGTCAGCCTTTGGAGCAAGCAAATGCCCTCTAACTTAATTTTAGCCTGGTCAAGGTAATAGACCTTTCTCATTAAGTGTCACCAAATTTCCAACCTATCAATGAACGTGAAAAATCTGTGCTAATTAAGGCATGTTGTGTAGGCCAAAAGTGCAGAGAGAAGGTGAAAGGTTTTCAGATAATTTTTTTTAAAGGCAGAGAGTCAGCATTGAAATGAAGATTAGTTTTCCCTTCAACTAAAATAATATAAATATTAAAAAGTTGCAGAAGGTGTTGATACTGTAATTTTCAGAAAAGATACCTCTTGACACCACTGATTTTCCTAGAAATTGGGAGTGAGAGTGTGTTCTTGTACACAAAGTTGTTCATAAAAAGTAAATTGTTTTGTACTTTTAACTAAAGCTTGGATCTGCACAGAATTTCAACAGTGCAACTCAGATCTTAAGTCATCAACAGCTGTAATATGTATTGGGAATAAAGGGGGCCTAGAGAGAAAATACATTCTTTGAAGAAAGAAGAGAAACAATGGATAGAAAGAAAATCTTTAATGCAAGGTGAGAAGTCAATGTGTGTGTGGAAGAGAAGTAAAGGACAAAATATGGTAAACATCTTCCTATTGATATTAATTTGTGGATCTAAATTAGTGGATTGTTGAATACTAAATTAGTGGATTGAGGAAATATTGTGGTTGTAGTTTATTTAGACTTCAGTAAAGAGTTTAATAAAGTACACTAGAACCTACTCCTCGGTAAGATATGGGCTAGACAATGTAGGTAACACTAGATAGATTTGCAATTGACTGACCCACCACACCCAGCATTCAGTCCTCAATGGAACTGCATCTAAAAGGAGGGAAACCTGCAGTGAGGTAACTCAAGGTTCTGGTTTAGGCTCAGTACTCTTTAACATCTCCATAAATGATCTAGATGATAGGATAGAATAATTCATCTAATTTGCAGATGAGGAAAGCTGAGGAAAACAACTAATGATTTAGAAGGTAGACTCATATATAGAAGGATCTTGACAAATTTGAATATTGGG
Source organism: Hydrophis major (assembly GCA_033807585.1). NCBI lineage: Eukaryota > Metazoa > Chordata > Lepidosauria > Squamata > Elapidae > Hydrophis > Hydrophis major. The sequence continues at coordinate 218,715,032 of CM066328.1, read as the reverse complement.
CCCTATCCAACAAACTGCAATTCAGTGGTGAGAAAAGTAAAGGCTTACACTTAGGAAATATCAAATGCACCGGTATAGAATCAGTGGCACCTGGTTCAACAGTAGTGACTATGTGAATAATCTGGATGTCCTAGTGGACAACAATTTAAATATGAGCCAGCAGTGTTGCAGCTACCAAAAAACCCAATGCAGTCTTGGACTGCATCAACAGAAGGACAGTATTAAGATCACATGTAGTGCTGGTACCACTTTATAATATACTGGTTAGACCACACTTGGAATACTGCATCCAGTTATGGTCACCATGATACCAAAAAAAATGCTGAGAATCTAGAAATACTGCAAAGAAGAGCAACAAATATGATAGGGGATATGGAGGCTAAATGGTATGAGGAATGTTTTTGAGAACTAATTATGTCTAGTTTAATAAAAAGAAGGACTAGGAGTGACAGACTTCCAACACTTGAAAAGCTATCACACAGAAGAGCAGCTCAACTTATTATCCAAAGCAGGACAAAAAGTAGCAGGTAGAAAATTATTAAGAGAGATCCAATCTAGAATAAAGGAGAAATTTCCTGATAGTTAGAAACAATCAGTGGAATGGCTTGCCTCCAGAAATTGTGGGTGCTCTACCTCAGAGGTTCTCAAGAAGAGGTTTGACAACCATTTGTCCAGAATGGTATAGGGTCTCCTGCTTGAGCAGAGGTTTGGACTAGGAGATCTCCAAAGTCCCTTTCAACCCTATTATTTTATGTTCTCTGCTTTATAACACTTCAATATCTTTCTGATGTACTCCTGACTTTTCAGTATTGTTTGGTGCCTGGATTTCACGGAACAGGTACCTCCTTGAGAACACATGTAACACCATGCACAGAAAGATGCATTCAAATGCTCCTTTACACTCTTATACACATTGTTAAAGCTTATGAAAATAAAAATAGCATTAAATAAAATTGTGTATGATGTTGTTACTTGTTACTGTGGCTAAGATAACATGTGAGATTGATTCCCTTTTTTAACTAAGTAGATGTTGATACATACAAAAATACTTTAATCTATTGGAATAACCGGAGTCTGGCAGCAGAGTTCAGTAGAACATTTCTTACAAAAAAAGGACCATCAATTTGTGCAACCCTATAAATAAATTTTTAGAAACAAAATCTAATTCATTTGTTTCCAGATAAGTGTTGAAAAATGTTATTTTAGTGTAGTAGGCAATATTTAAAACACATGCTGTCTAAACTGCACAATTACCTGTCTTTATGTTTTTTTTCATGTCTGAAAGCAAAGGCAAGTTTCAAAGTGTCTCTCATAAAATGAGCAGAGCAAATACACTGAGACATATCAAAAGTCCATTTTGGAGAAATAGGATATTGATCCTTCTGCAATATATAGTTAGTGCATTTAAAATGAATATTTCTTGAAAAGGAACATAACTCAGTGGTCCTCAGAAGTCATCATCTCTCCTTGAATGGCTCTGATCCAGTAAAAGAGAAAGAGTGGGGGAAGGCCATATCTGCTTTCCCTTTGACTTTGGCAGTTTCTCTGCAGGCAAATAGGGAGATTTAAGCAATTTCTTCAGAAGGAAGGTTTCAGACCTCAAGCTGTCAAATAAGGGAATCCTAGATTGAGTCTTTATGTATTGTTGAATATTTGGTAATTTTGAGGCATATTGTAATACAAGTAATCCTCAAGTTATGACAGTTCACTTAGCAACTGCTCAATGACATAACCTCCCCCAAGTAGTTACGACACAGTCCCAAAGTTATGAATGTTGCAACATCATGGCAGTCATTCACACTTACAAACAACCACAACATTCTCTCTGTCTATTCCCTCCCTGCTGGGTCTCCACAGGAACTGGGCCTCTGGAGACTCATGTACTTTGCGATGATCTAGTGAGTTGTCAGTTTCTTTGCCTGCTTTGGTGCATTTGCAGAGAACAGAGGCATTCTCTGCAAATGCACCAAAGTGTTGTAAGATCATGCGAGTTCAGTAGTGCAAGATCTCACACTACTGATCTTACGTGATTGCACACTACAATACCTTTAGGCCTCTGTTCTTGGCGAACTGAGGCCTGCACCAAATCCAGCCAAAGAGTGTTTGCAAGTCGACAAAACTTTGGGACAGTGAAATAACATTGCTTCAAGCCTCCTATCAGCTTACAAATGCTTTTCACACTGAGTTTGGAAGCTTCTGGGGGGGGTGATCTCATGCAAAATGACAGCCCGCAGAAGGTTCCAGGCTCAATGTGAAAACCATTTGCAAACTGATGGGAGGTTTGAAGAAATGTGATTTTGCTGCCCCAAAGTCTCATCAGCATTGAAACACTTTTTGTGCTGAGACTGCAAGCAGGCAATAAAACCATGCCAGATGTTGTGTATATACCATAGTTAATAAAGTATGAGCTTGAGGTAAAGTGCAGGCTTCTGGCCCTGCACTTCTGATTGGCTGTTAGGCGGCCAGATTGGATTGGTTAGTTCTGAGGAATCCGATTGGCCCTTAACAGAGAATTCTTATTGGTTAAAAGAGCTAGCGTTCATAGCTCGTTATTGGACAATTCTGACAAGGGTTGCCTATATAAGGCAGAGTTCACTGTTGTTGTTTTGAGAAGTCACTATGCAAATAAAGAGCTGAAAGTTCACTGTTCAGAGGCTATCTCCATTTACTCCGATCCATGTTCAGTACTTTACACTGGCGACGAGGGTGGGATGTGGAGACGTCTGAACCAAAGAAGCCAGGAAGCAATACCGAGCACGTGATAGACGATGCCAACAACGGAACCATGTCCGGCGGCATCGTACCACCCGCTCCGTTCGATCCGAACCAAGAGGATTGGGAATCCTACATGGATTGCTTCCAAATGTTTCTCGAAATGAATAACTTGAAGGACGTCACACCAGCAAAGAAAAGGGCGCTTTTCCTGACGCATTGCGGCCCAGCTGTATTTAAGATGGCTAAAGCACTCGCCAAACCTCGAGAAGTGAAGGCCATGAGCTGGGATGACCTCGAACCCATCCTGAGAGACCATTACGCGCCAACTGTGCCTACGCTTGTGAGACGCCACGAGTTTTATCAGAGGAACCAACGAAAAGGGGAAAGCGTGGCCAATTTCGTGGCAGACATCCGAAATTTAGGGGGCCTCTGCGGGTTTGCCGATTTAGAAGAGGCACTAAGAGATCGAATAGTTCTGGGACTAGATGCACTAGGCCTGCAAAGCAAGCTGATGGTGAAAGGCGACATCAGCCTTGCCGATGCCATCGCCAAAGCCACGGCAGCAGAGGCGACTAAAAAGTCAGCTGCACAACTACGGCGAAGCCGCACTCCGGTACCACCACTGACAAGCGACATTTTATCCAAGCCTGAAGGGCAGCTATCAACAACGCACCACGAGGACCTCTCTTCGTCGTCAGACAGTGACGAAGAAGGGGTCCATCGACTGCGGTCCGACCGGGACCCTCGCCCGAAGCCCTTACGCCCTTGCGCTGGCTGTGGAGCCAACCATGCCAGGGCCGAATGCAAATTCCGCGACGCACTCTCCCATGAGTGCAGGAAACGAGGCCACATCGGCCGGGTCTGCCGCAGTTTACCAGGACTCAGCCAGGCCTCAAAAGGGGCTAACTATCGCCAATCGACAGGAAACCGTCCTGTAAGGCGAGAGCCAGTAAACCACCACTACAGAAATCGAGCTTTGCAAAGAGAAGAGGCTCACCATACTATCACTATCGGTCATGCCTCAGCTTTGGACACTAAGAAAATCCGGGTCACGGTAGCCATCGAGAACCAGCCGTGCTACATGGAGGTCGACTTGGGATCGTCCCTCTCGATGATGTCTTGGAAGACACTCAAGCAACTCATCCCCACAATTCAACGCCAAGACCTCCAATTTCAACGCCTCATCCTCAAGGACTACCAAGGAAATCGAATCCCCATTGTCGGGTCCTGCCGAGTCCAAGTCTCCTTCAAGAAGCATGCAGTGTACTTACCTCTAACGGTCATCGATAGAGATAGGCCTAGCCTACTAGGCCTCCAATGGTTCGTGCCACTCGGCATTGAAGTGGCCGGCGTGAACTGAGTCGGTGGTTGTGAGTGGGAGGAAGACCTTATCTCTGAGTTCAGTGATGTCTTCACGGACAGCTTAGGCGAGTATAAGGGGACCCCGATCTCATTCAGTCTAGATCCAAAAGTAGCTCCCATTCGCTTGAAGCCCCGTTGAGTTCCATTCGCTCTTAAAGCAAAAATCAACGAACAACTCGACAAGTTAATTGCTCAAGGGGTGTTGAAGCCCATCGATCACTCTCCATGGGAAACCCCTATTGTAACACCCATTAAGCCAGACGGGTCAATCCGAATTTGTGGGGACTTCCGGGCCACTTTGAACCACGCCCTACAGCAGAATGCATATCCAGTTCCGGTGGTGCAGCACCTCCTCCATTCCTTGGGGGGCGGTAAGGATTTTGCTAAATTAGATTTAGCCCAAGCTTATCAACAATTACCAGTGGATGAAAAAACGGCTCAAGCCCAAACAATTGTAACGCACAGGGGAGCCTTTAAATGTACCCGATTGCAATTTGGAGTTAGTGTAGCCCCGGGGATCTTCCAGAGCCTTATGGAAAGGTTATTACAAGGAATCAAGGGCATGGTACCTTATTTTGATGACGTATTAATTGCAGCCCCTACCAAAAAAATCTTACGGGACCGTTTGAAATGCGTTCTAAAAAAATTCCAAGAGGCTGGACTTAAGGTGAAAAAAAATAAATGTCAATTGTATACTGACAATGTTGAGTTTCTAGGGTACCGGATTGATAGCCAGGGCATTCATCCTACCGAGGGTAAATTAAAAGCAATCAAAAACGCTCCCAGGCCACGCAACAAGGCCGATCTCCAGGCGTTCTTAGGCCTCATTAATTTCTATAATGTATTTTTACCGCACAAGGCAACTGTCGCTGAACCGTTACACCAATTATTAGATAAGAAAGCATTGTGGGTATGGGGTTACCGGGAAGAGCAAGCGTTCCGGAATGTTAAAAAACTTCTCACACTCTGTACTTATGCAGTATAACGAGACTTTGCCGTTAGTTATAACCTGCGATGCATCGCCTTTCAGGGTGGGCTCCATTTTGAGCCATGTACTGCCTAATGGGAATGAAGCCCCTGTTGCATACTTTTCGAAGACTCTTTCACAAGCAGAGTGAAACTATGGACAAATTGATAAAAAAGCCCTTGCAATCATTTCAGCTGTAAAAAATTTCATGAATATGTGTATGGAAGGACATTTACCATTATAACTGACCACAAACCGTTGCTAGGGATAATAGCCGGGGACAAGCCAACCCCCTACATATTATCCCCTAGAATGAGCCAATGGTCAGAATTCCTAGCTGCTTATAATTATCGGCTGCAATATCGCCCAGGGAAAGCCATTCCCCACGCCGACGCATTAAGCCGAGCGCCACTTCCAGAGACTCTCGACGATCCGGCACCAACGGCAACCATGTTGCAGATCAAAACACTCAACTTGCCGCCTATGACCGCCCGAGACATCGCGAGAGAAACCAAATGAGACTACATCCTAGCTCGAGTCCTAGGCTGGGTAGAACGTGGATGGCCATTGGACCAAGTACCAGATGACTTTGCACCATTCAAATCTCGACAGACTGAACTTTTTTCCCAAAAAGGCTGTATCATCTGGGGCGATAGTCGTTATCCCAGAGTGACTCTGGAAGACGCTGCTGCGAATTCTGCATGAGGGCCATCCTGGCATCATGCGAATGAAGGCGCTTGCATGAAGCTACGCATGGTGGCCGGGCATGGACCGGCAAATCGAGCAGTGGGTTAAAGCGTGTTCCAATTGCCAACAAGTCAGCAACGCCCCACCAAAAGCCATGTCTACTGAATGGGAGACGCCACGTGGACCCTGGTCCAGAATCCACCTGGATTCGTGGGGCCAACCAAGGGCTATACCTTCCTGCTGACAGTCGACGCATACTCCAATTGGTTAGAAATTCATTGTACGATGGCTACGACCTCCAAGGCAGTGATCAAAATTCTAAACAGACTCTTTGCAACCCACAGATTGCCAGATGTCCTGGTGTCCGATAACGGGCCACAGTTTACGGCACTAATGTTCGAGCAGTACCTCGCTGACCGCGGCATCCGCCATGCACTCACCTCGCCTGGGCACCTTGCAACCAATGGCCAAGCTGAACGCATGGTCCAATTTGTTAAAAAGACTTTGCAAAAAGTGGACTATGACAATATCGATGACAAGGTCAACCAAATTCTCTTTTTGCAACACATAACTCCACGTAGCGTCACCGGCAGAACTCCCGCTGAACTACTGATGGGACGAAGACTCCGCTCCCACCTCGACTGTTGCACCCTGCTTACGAACCGGAAAAGCCAATAGGATCCAGCGGCCACTGTCGCACCTTCCAGGTAGGAGACCTCGTTTACGCACGAAACTTATCGGGTGACCCGTTATGGATAGAGGCGACAGTAGTACGAGTAACCGGCCCTAAATCCTACGTAGTGAAATGCTGTGACAATAAACTGTGGAAACGGCATATTGACCAATTACAGTCATGACTCACAACGTCCAGTCAACAACTCCCCCATGACCAAACTGAGGGGGGGGAAGTATGGAAGAAGATGAAGTTCCAGAGAATCTGCTCAAAGGGAGCGACGAACTAAGTGATACTCAGAAAATGGAGCAGGAAGGAGAAACATTTGCACCACAAGAAATGGCAGCTGAGCAAGAAGCAGAACCACTGCCAAACAACAATCTACCTCAACAGGATTGCAACCAACCAATCCAGCAAAAATCCGAAAGAGTTAAAAGACAACCGTCCTATCTAAAGGACTATATAACTACAACGTAATTAAGAAGCCAGGGGGAAGGGGTGTTGTGTATGTACCATAGTTAATAAAGTATGAGCTTGAGGTAAAGTGTAGGGTTCTGGCCCTGCACTTCTGATTGGCTGTTAGGCGCCAGATCGGATTGGTTAGTTCTGAGGAATCCGATTGGCCCTTAACAGATAATTCTTATTGGTTAAAAGAGCTAGCGTTCATAGCTCATTATTGGATAATTCTGACAAGGGTTGCCTATATAAGGCAGAGTTCACTGTTGTTGTTTTGAGAAGTCACTGTGCAAATAAAGAGCTGAAAGTTCACTATTCAGAGGCTATCTCCATTTACTCTGACCCATGTTCAGTACTTAACACCAGAGAAGCTGGAAAGGAGACAGCTCGCTAGATCTTCACAAGGTCCAGTGCAGCAGGATAGGTGGGAGCAATTGTGGAGACCCCAGGGGCGGGAGCATGAAATATCACAGTGGGTTGATTGAGGCCTTGGGTGGTTTTTTAGTAGGTGCCTGTTCTGTTGCTAGATACTCCCTGGCCTTCCCCCCCTGAAATACTTTATGTGTGCTTAACAACCTGTGCATTCGATTAGCAAATATGTGGGCAAAACCAGGGAGCAATCACATTCCTTTGACTTGGGTGAATCCTTGGATTATGAATGTAATTGGCAGGCTCCATTAAATTTATAACTCAAGGATTACCTGTAATATCATAAATGACTTAAGTTCAATATGTATTTTCTTTAAAAGCATGTTACTTTTTAGATCTTTTAAATTATTTAAACTATTATAAGTCCTTTTAAGTAAAACAAGGAGACTTTCCTGCTCACCTTTTTAATTATTAAAAATATATTTGGCATTATGTAAATAGTCTACCTCAATCTGAAATAGAATGCAAAGCAGTTTATTGTTGCTAACAAGGGAATGAACCATAAGCCTTCAAAGCTGGAAACTCAAGTCAGCAATGAAAGTCATTTCCTTGTGTTCAGAAAAGAAATGTGTTCTGTACCTTCATTTGCATTCTTGAAACCCCGTATTTTGATTGGTCAAAGCGCAGGGAGATCTGATTGATTTAGCGAGCCGCGCTGATTGGCCCGCTGAGAATCTCCCGCGATTGGTGGATACGAATTGCAGGAGATTCAAAGTGGTGCTATTGGCTGCGGCCGCCATGGCTTGAGAATAAAAAGCCACAAGTTTTCCCTTGGAGCCAGATTGGTTCTGGGGGCCTAATAAAGAGCTGAAACCACAGTCACTGCCTCCTGGTCTCCTTGCCGAACGGACACGACACTGGCGACGAGGATGGGATCCCAAGGCTGAACCCCATCGAGCACATGTCCACCGAAAGCAAGACTGACGAGATGGCCAGCATCGCTCCGCCCGCGCCCTTCAACCCCACTAGTGAGGACTGGGAATCCTACATGGACAGATTCCTCATGTTCCTCGAATGCAGCAACATGAAGGACGCCACCGGGCTGAAAAAACGAGCCATTTTCCTGACATACTGCGGGCCCGCAGTGTTCAAAATGGCGAAAGCCGCCGACGTCAAAGTGATGGACTGGGATGACCTCAAGCCCTTGCTCTGCAACCACTATGCCCTCGCCGTGCCCACCCTCATCAGGCAGCACGACTTCTACCGGCGGGACCAGAGACCGGGCGAAAGCATCAGCGACTTTGTTGCCGAGTTGCAGAACCTAGGAGGCATGTGCGGATTCTCTGACATGGACGAGGCCGTACGGGACCGACTCGTGCTCAGACTTCGGGATCCAGTCCTCCAGAGACGACTGATGGCCAAAGGTGACATCTCCCTTGCCGACGCCATCGCTGAAGCCACCGCAGCCGAGGCTACCCAGAAGTTGGCGAACCGCATGCGGAGATCGGACGCCGGGGACCGCACCGCGACCACCGACTCGGGACGGGCGACTGAGGCCCAACCGAAAGCAAGTCACCGTGAGACCACCACCCACCATGGCGAATTCCACTCTGCCTCCGACACCTCGGACGAGGAGGAGGAAATCCACCTGCTCCAGGCGGGACGCGACCAGAGCAATTGGCGGGGTCGTAAGTCGGGGACCGCATATGCCAGTTGCGGAGGCGACTACCTGAGATCGGAGTGCCATTTCTTTGACGCAGTCTGCCGGCATTGCAACAAAAAGGGCCACATCGCCCGCATCTGCTGACTAAAGAAAGCCTACAGCCCCAGAAGGCGGGACCACAGCAAGCGGAGACAGGACAGCACACCCCCCAGAGCAAGAGATCGCCCAGCCGACAGCCGATGGCACTGGAGCGGGCGAACCCAACGAGACGGAGAGACCCGGCGGAAGGAGGAAACCCACCAGATGGTCAACATTGGCCACGCATCAACCACCGACACCCAAAAAGTCTACGTGGAGGTAGGCATCGAAGGCAAGCCATGCAGGATGGAGGTGGATTCCGGGTCCTACCTCTCCATGGTCGCCTGGCAAGAAATCAAACGCTTGGTGCCTACCATCCACAAAAAGGGACTGGAGAACCAGAGACTAATCATCAAAGACTACCAGGGAAACCGCATCCCGGTAGTCGGAACCGGACAATTCGAAGTAACATTTAAGGGCCGCACGGCAAAGCTTCCCCTAACAATCATGGACGGAGACCGGCCCAGCCTTTTGGGACTGCAATGGTTCGTGCCGCTTGGCATCGAAGTCACGGGCATCAACCACATCGCCGAGACCGATTGGGAGCAGCAACTGGCATGGGACTTCCAGGAAGTGTTCGATGGCACCCTAGGCAAGTACCGAGGGCCCCCCATCTCCTTCAGCCTAGACCCTAACATTCCCCCGAGACGCCTAAAACCACGGCGGGTACCTTTTGCACTCCGGCCAAAAATTGACGAGCAAATTGACAAGCTCGTCAAGCAAGGGGTCCTACAACCAATTGATCATGCCCGGTGGGAGACCCCAATAGTCATCCCAGTCAAGCCTGATGGGTCAGTGAGAATCTGTGGGGACTATAAGGCCACCCTAAATTGTGCCTTGCAACAAAGCGCGTACCGCGTCCCAGTAGTGCAGCACCTTCTACACTCACTGGGGGAAGGCAAGGTTTTTGCGAAGCTTGACCTGGCCCAAGCATACCAACAGCTGCCAGTCGATGCAGAAACCGCGGAGGCGCAAACCATAGTCACCCACCGGGAAGCTTTCCGATGTAACCGACTCCAGTTTGGAGTCAGCGTGGTGCCTGGAATTTTCCAGAGCCTCATGGAGAGACTCTTGCAGGGTATCAAGGGGGTGGTGCCATACTTCGACAATGTGCTGGTATCGGCAACCAACCAGCGAGAACTAGAGGGTCGGCTAAGGGAGGTGTTAACCAAATTCAAGGAAACCGGGCTAAAAGTGAAGAGGGAAAAGTGCCAACTTTACACAGAGCGGGTCGAGTTCCTGGGATACCTCCTAGACTGGCATGGCATCCACCCCACCGAAACTAAAATCAGAGCCATTAAGGAGGCTCCCACACCCAGGACTAAAACAGAACTTCAGGCGTTTCTGGGACTGCTTAATTTTTACAATGTTTTCCTGCCCCAGAAGGCGACTGCGGCGGAGCCTTTGCATAAGCTCTTGAACAAGGTGGCTACCTGGACTTGGGGGAAACATGAGGAAGCAGCCTTCAGGAGAACCAAGGACCTGCTTACCTTGGATGCTGTCCTCATCCAATACAATGAGACCCTACCACTCGCCATCACATGTGATGCCTCACCCTTCGGCATCGGCGCCGTCCTCAGCCACACAATCCCGGATGGAAGAGAAGCGGCCATCACTTTCTTCTCCAGGACACTCACCAAACTGGAGCGGAACTATAGCCAGCTGGACAAGGAGGTCCTAGCCATTGTCGCAGCAGTGAAGAGGTTCCACGAGTACCTCTACGGCCGCACCTTCACAATCATCACGGACCACAAGCCATTGCTGGGCATCCTGGCAGGAAACCGGGCCACCCCGAACATTTTATCTCCCAGGATGACAAGGTGGTCCAAATTCCTTGCCGCCTACAGCTACCGGCTCACACACCGATCCAGAAAGACTATTACACATGCAGACGCTTTGAGCCACTCACCGCTCACCGCTACCCGACCTAGACACCGACCCAGCACCCACAACGAGCACCCTCAGCATAGAGACTCTGCCCGATCTACCCATAACCGTGTCAGACATTGCCCAAGAAACCAATAAAGACAAATGTCTGGCGCGGGTGTTACATTGGGTAGAAAAAGGGTGGCCGGAAAAGGACAACGACGAAGCATTCAAAACATTCCGGAACCGGCAAACGGAACTTTCGCTGCAAAAAGGGTGTGTACTGTGGGGGGATAGGGTGGTTATCCCGGAAAAACTGCAAGGGAAGGTATTGGGGTTGTTACACGAGGGGCACCCGGGCATAGTTAGAATGAAAGCCCTGGCCAGAAGTTATGCTTGGTGGCCAGGGATGGATAAGCAAATCGAGGCCTGGGTGGCAAGGTGTCAACGCTGCCAAGAAACCAGACCGAGCCCTCCCGCGGCACCGATCCTGGAATGGAAAACCCCCAGGGGACCCTGGTCTAGGGTCCACATAGACTTTGCCGGGCCTACCAAGGGACATACATTCCTAGTAACCGTAGATGCGTACTCCAACTGGCTGGAGGTAAGCAACATGAAATCCACCACCATAGAGGCCATGAGCAAGGAACTTTGCAAACTATTCGCAACCCACGGCCTCCCGGATGTCATTGTGTCGGACAACGGGCCCCAATTAACCTCGCTGGAATTTGAAAAATTCCTAGCAGAACGGGGCATACAACACGCACTGACAGCTCCGGGGCATCTGCAGCAAATGGAAGGGCGGAACGGATGGTTCAATTCATGAAAAAAAACCATCCAAAAAATCGAACATGGGGAAATCCAAGACAAAATAAATAAAATGCTTTTTATCCAACATATAACCCCGAACACAACAATGAACAAAAGCCCGGCAGAGCTGCTGATGGGGAGGAAAATAAGGTCCCCACTCGACAGACTGCACCCCACATACAACCCGGAAAAAAACCCCAAACTCCTCCAGCAAGCACTGGTCTTTTGCGCCAGGCAACGCCGTCTACGCAAAAAACCTAACCGGAGACCCACTCTGGGTACCAGCAACCATAACCCAACTGACAGGTCCCCACTCGTACCGGCTGCAAACAACCGACGGACGAGCGTGGAAACGCCACATCGATCAAATAAGATCGAGAATGGCCACAAGAAACACAATCGACACGCAACCAGACACAAAAAATCCCCTTAACACAAGCCAAGAGGGGAGGGAACACCCCGGGAACCAAAACCCAGAAGAAAACCAACCATACTCACCAGCAAGCAGCCAGCTTGAAGCCTCACCAGGGAGAAGCAGCCAGGCCAGCTCGACCAGCCCAGAAAGACCGGGCAGGAGTGGCAAGAACCACAGCTCAACCAGCCCGGGTAGACCGGGAGGGAGCTGCGACAAGCGGCCTGGCAAGGCCTACCAGGCGGTTCCATCGACGAGGCCGAGAGGCACAGAGAACCCGACCGAACCGGCCGGGAGCCAACCAACGACTGACCTGCGCAGGTCTAGTAGGCAAGTGCGGAGCCCCACCTACTTACGGGACTACGTTACGTAGGACTAAACCAAGAGGGGAGGGGTGTTCTGTACCTTCATTTGCATTCTTGAAACCCCGCGTTTTGATTGGTCAAAGCGCAGGGTGATCTGATTGGTTTAGCGAGCCGCGATGATTGGCCCGCTGAGAATCTCTTGCGATTGGTGGATACGAATCGCGGGAGATTCAAAGTGGTGCCATTGGCTGCGGCCGTCACGGCTTGAGAATAAAAAGGCGCAAGTTTTCCCTTGGAGCCAGATCGGTTCCGGGGGCCTAATAAAGAGCTGAAACCACAGTCACTGCCTCCTGGTCTCCTTGCTGAACAGACACGACAAAATGTAATATAACAAAGTTCCAAAACTTTCAGTTCTGAAAAGGTGAGATAATATTTTTATGCTTACAAATGTTCATCATAAGAAAATAACAGATCGGGGAGAGAAGACTTTGATTTTCCTTAGTGAAACAAAGAGACTGTTTGTGGAGGCATTTTGTGTCCCTTTGCAATCTTAACAGGGCTTGCAGGAACCAAAGAAAGCTTCTGGGTGTGTACCTATACAAGCCAATTGAGATTGCAAAATCAGCTTTTGGAAATGAGGCTCTTATTAATCTTCAGATGTTAAATAGAACAAGAGCACATTAAGACTCCTATGGCTGCAGCAGATATGTAGAAATAATTCCTCATTCAACCTTCTTCAAACAAATTAATGCCTGCTAGGAGATTACATTTCGATGATCTTAATTAAAGATGCTTTTTCATACAAAGAAATTTATTTGACAAGCAGATCTTTACAAATAATAATCTTGTAATATTTATCTATGTGATCAAAAACTAGAAAGTGAGGCCCATTAAATTTACCAAAACATGCTTTCAATTAGATAGTTACATTTGTTCATCCCTCAGTTCTGAAATTCCAAAGCAATATTTCAATATTTTTATCCTGAAATTATGGCTTTGTTTTTGTTATTTCAATTTGGTGGCATAAAAGCAAGGCTATCAAGAATAGAGTGCAGTTGCTCTATTTGGAAATGATGCAAAACAAAGATTATACTCCACCCATTGTTATGTTGGGCACCTGTGTAATAGTATAAAGTTCTGGGGCCTATCCTAGTGAAACGGGAAACTTGCAAATTGACAGCAAGACTTTTTCTGGAACCACTTTGGAATACATGTTCAATGACTTTTTAAAAGGTTATAAAAACCCAATTTTCAAAATAGGCTTTTTAGTGCTGGTTTATTTCTGGGCTTTATATTTTTATTTCATGCATTTTATATTGGGGGACCTCAGTAATCAGTGACACAGTAAGTATATCAAAATAAATAAATAATAAGTGATTATTTAATAAATATATTTCTAAAACAGTTTTTAATGCAAGTTACTTTTACTGTTTCATACTTGAAAGGTTTTGTATGTTTTGGTTTTTTTGTAGTTGTAGAGGGGAAATCCATTTAAATCCTCAATCTGCCAATATTTTGTAAATTTCTAGTTTCTGAATTACTTAAGCTGCTATTTTCAGCAGATTTTACATAAACCAATATTAACTAAAGCATGTTTAACAAGTCTGCCAAATGCCATACAATTTTCATCCCTCCCTGGCCTCAAATGTCATGATTTTATAGATCACTAAGTACCTTTAAAGGCTGCAAAGACTGATATTTAGTGATGCAAAGAAAAGGATGGAGGATATTAATCTGTCCTTTATTTTTAATTTTGCCCCCATCAAGAGCACCACAACATAAATGCTGATTCATCTTTTGACTAATTGAACAGATATAATCTTTTTTCCTCTTTTTATTAAGAGATACATTTTATGTTTCTTAGCACAAAGCTGCTATAACTAGTACAAGGTCTGAGAAAATAATACTTTTTATAGAATAGTAATACCTTATATTCATTATTTAAGCTTGTTGTAAAAGTAGCTCAGTGAGGACTATTTGTACAGGACTATTCAGAGATCAAACCAAGAACTGTGAATGTATTCCTTAAGTTTCTAACATAAACGTTCCAAATAGTAAAAAAAAAAAAAAGTTGAATAAAGCCAAAAATTTAATAGAAGAATTAAAGAATTTACTAATTATTTTGGTTAGTGACTACACTAGCCTTATAATTTTCTCTGATTAACCTTTCCTGACATTAATTTGATTTAAGAATGAGTTCTTAAGAATAATTTCACTAAATATGATTATCTTTCAAATTATGAGCATTGGGGTTTTAATGATTCTAGACTGGAAAAACCATTCACTTTACTAGACTGTGTCCTACCAGTCTTTCATATTTAGCAGTTGCAGAACAATATTTTGCAAGCTATTTTCATCAGATGAATGATTTAACAAGTCTTTTCTAGTATGGAAAAAGTGAGTGAATTAATCTTTTAGATCTCCTCCTGACCTCAACCACACAGCATCAACGGTACCATAGTTGAGAAGGGGCATTATTACATGTTGTTCCTACTCCCCTCTTTGCTCCAAGCCTTTGCTCAGCAGATCTGTCTGAAATTTGCTCTTGAAATTTCACACTGCAAATGACATTACATTCTGGTATAAAAATGCAGCAGCTATTTAAAGAAAAATATTTTAAATAGAGCTGACTCCTATGAAATTCACTCCTCATAACAATAAATTGCAAGGATTTGCCCAAATAGTCGGTCACCAGTTGAAGGCACCAAAGTAAAAACATTTGGGCACTGTAATAAATCAGATTTTCCCTGCACAATAGGTGTTAGTGTATTTCAGTCACACATTATATTCTAATTTCATTATGATATAAATTGTCGTTATCAGGTTAAAAAAAAATTAAAATTAAGCAGACAAACCAAACAAATTAAACTAAACAGACTAAGCACCAAATTGAAGATTCACAAAAGTCCTTTTACATATTCTTGCCTCCTTTCAGATCTCTATATCACTACTGCCTTTTTTTTTGCAATGTAATTAGCTCTTTGTCTCCTTTTCAGAATTAGTTTCAGAACCATTTGCATTCCTGCTATATTTAGAGATGCTCTCTGCTTCTTGGGTCACTCTATGTCACCAAAGCATCTTGCTAAATGGTACCATCTCTCAAGTCTGAAGAAGTCTGATTTCAACAACTTTAGTGGTGGTGGGAATAGAAGGAAAGGAAAGGAAACCTGTTCTGAGGAAGGGGCTGAGAGCCATCTAAAATTCAACTTTTGAGGCAGAGATGGAGCATGACAAAGAGGAAAGGAATGATCGCTGAAGCTACAGCAGGGCAATCCACTCCACTAGTAAATAGACAAGTTTTGAGCAAGCAGTGAAGGAGGGGAGACCCAAGACTTTATGCAAAGAATGCCAGGGCCGATTCATCGATCAGTCAATGTGGACTATGTGCAGCCTGAAAGCAGGCAATTAAAGAGATGATTTGGGATCTGGACAGCCAGAAAAGGGGAGACTGAAGACTCACCCATTCAGGTGGGAGCAAACACCTGCTACCTGAGAACTCTGCCTAAACAAAGTTGTGTGAGTGCATTTGCAAGTGAGTGAGATGGAGGGTTGGTTTGTATAGTATATGCTGTCCTTTAGAAATGTATAGCACCTCAGTAGCTCAGTGTTTAATTGCACCTGTTTTGTTATACTAATCATCTGCTGTTTCTTAATTATATGAGTAATTAAAAGCTGTAAAATATTCATAATTAGAGGAGGTACGGAAATAGCCCCTTATTGCTCCCCTGTTGGTGGAAACTATGGCAGCAAACCTGATGAGAATAAATTATATGGGCAGTAAAAAGGGACCTCCTTTTAGAGAAGAACTGAGGGAGTTTGACTCAGGACCAGGGATAGTTCCTATGTTTCTTTAGAGAGGGTGTTGGCAACCCATGACTCCAGAGCCACATGCGGTTCTTTGGGCCCTCTGCTGCAGTTCTCTGTCCTGTCATTGACTGTCCCCACCTCTCACCCTCCATTTCCAGTCATTCCTCACCTAAGAAGGTAAGAGCAACAGCAGCGGATGGAGACTCCAGAACGAGAGCAAAACATTGCCTCTTCTTCCAGCCCTTGTTGGTGCTGCATGCACCTTGGTCACACAGGGAGATGTATAACTTGCTCTCCACCCTGAAACACTGGCCTGGCCTGGCTGCAGCTGAGGCTGCTGCTCTCACTTGCCTCCATGGCCAGCTCACTGCTCTTGCAGTTCCTTGCATAGCACACTTAAATTTAGCACACTTCACAATGGGGGAGATGGTGTCCCCTCTTCCTCCTGGAGCCTATTATGACACAGAGCATTGGCTGGGGCTCTTGGGGTGGAGAGAAAGTCATTGTCTCCCCAAACAACTGAGGTGCATGCACACCAACAAGGGCCTGAAGAAGAGGCACTTTGCTCCCACTCTGGAATATGGAGTGTGTTTCTATCCACTGCCATCATCCTTACCTTCTTAGGTGATGAGTGACTGGGAGGGGAGGGTGAGGGACAGGACCAGCCAGTGATAGGTTCAGCTGACAGGAAGACACATCAAGGGGATGAAAAAGCATGAAATGACTCTTGATTTAAATCATATGGTGAAAAGCACCTAAAGAAGAAGAAAGAACAACATCAGCACAAAACCAACAACCCTTGCCCATTTTGGAAATGGTTCAAGAGGGAATACACACACACACACACACATACACACACAAATGGGAGAAAGAGAGAGATGAGAGAGAGAGACAGAGACAGAAAGAGAGAGATACATAGAGAGATGAGAAAGAAGGAGAGAGAGATGAGAGAAGGGGAGAGGGGGGGAGTGGGGAGAAAGAGAGAGAAAGATGAGAGAGAGAGAAAGTGACAGAGAGAAGAGAGAGAGAGAGATGGAGAAAGAGAGGGAGAGGTGAGAGGTGAGAGAGAGAGAGAGACAAAGACAAAGACAAAAACAAAGACAAAGACAAAGACAAAGAGAGTGTGTTACCTGTTTCCCAGAGAAAAGAAAATACTGGAAGCCACAAAACCTGGGTCATGTGACTGGATGGGAGGGAGTGATGTTGAATTGGCTATACCCATCCAGGTTTTGTGGTTCCCGGTTTTTTTCTTTTCTGTGGGGAAAAAGGTCCAAATGGCTCTTTGAGTGCTTAAGGTTGCAGACCTCTGTTTTAGAGAGTTAAGTTGGATTACTATAACAAAAGTTCATACAATTGACTGAAAGGGGATTTGGGGGGACCACTTTAAATTACAGCCACTGCCTTGGATTTTGCTGTATGGCATATTCAGGAAAATCAAATGAGTATATTACTTTGCTACAAATAAAAAATTACATCAGTGGCATATTAAGAATGGCCTTCTGTTGAACTTTCTCTAAACACAATCTATTTCAACCTGAATTAGTCTTATGGCATTTGAGCTCAAAATGTTGAGCTAAAATTAAACACAAAAAACTTCATTCCTATAGATCTGTGATGGCGAACCTATGGCACACGTGCCAGAGTGGCATGCAGAGCCCTCTCTGTGGGTACATGAGCTGTCGTCCCAGCTCAGCTCCACCATACATGCACATGCATGTCTCCTGCCAGCAAGCTGGTCTTCAGGTCTCTCCTGTGCATGCATAGCAGTGGGATGCATGTACGGGGAATCAGGGCATATGTGCAGGGAGGGTGAGGTGCATGCGTGTGCATGCAGGGAGTAGGTGCATGCACGGGAGTGGGGCACATGCATGGGAGATGTGCATGTATTGCATTTTGGGGATGCGCATGTGCACGCTTTGGGCATGTTAGTCATCACTGCTCTAGATCAATTACTCTCTCTCAGCCCAATCTACTCACATGATTGTTGTGAGGAAAATAGAAGGAGGAGGAAGTATTAAGTTTGCCAACTTGAGTTGTAAAGTAATAAAGATGAGATACAAATTTAATAAATAGCTATAATGAATAGAAAACCAAATTGTAATTATATACTCTTTTGCTCCAAACATGTCTCATTAGACTATGCATGGCTTACTTCTGAATAGATATGCATAATACTGCACTATTACTGTGGTAAAAATATTGTACTATGTACTAAATTTTAAGATGATTACTTCATTAAAATTTAATTGAAACAATTGAAAAGTCTATTAAAAAGTATTGGAATTTGTACATAAATATTTTTTTCATTCCACAGAATGACCAAAGATCATGTATGGCGACTATTCTTGACATTAATTTTTAGTCAAGAGCATTGCCGTCTTATGTTTCATACAAATTCCTGGATCCTCACATAATTCCTATCAGAGCCAACTCACCGAAGTTTGTGTTTGGAAATGAATGTCCGTTTTGTCCATCTCCACAGCTTTCACATCTTCCTCAGTGACAATTGGAGTGTATGTCCTTTGAGTATTACAGTGACATCTAAGCTGAAAATCGGGAACAAAATAGAAATAATTATTGTTCTCAATTGCCTGAAGGCAGTTCTGAAATCTGTGCTGAACTTCATATGTATGGACCTTCACTAGGTTTTAGAACCTAAAAGATTAAACCGAACTGATGCCTAGTTTAATTTTAGGGTGTCTTTCACTTTCAAGCTGTTATCATGGTCACCACATTTACAAAAAAAGATATTGAGACATATGAAGAATGATTGAAAAAATTAGATATGGCCAGTCTAGAGAAAAAAGAATAATGGAAATAATGGAATAATGGAATGAACTTATTTTTCAAAGCACCAGAAGGCAACAAGAAACAATAGATGGAAACTAATCAAGGAGCGAAGCAACTTGGAGTTAAGGTGAAACTTCCTAACAATGAGAACAATTAACCAGTGGAACAGCTTGCCTCCAGAAGTTGTGGGTGTTTCATCTGTGGAGGCTTTTAAGAAAAGACTGGACAATCACTTATCTCAAATGGTATAGGGTTTCCTGCTTGAGCAGAGGGTTGGACTAGAAGACCTCCAAGGTCCCTTCCAGCTCTATTCTAATAGATAGATTTCATGTACAACAGCAAAAGGCCAGATGATGGAGTTAGAAAGAAGAAAAAGTACAGAAGCCCTCTTTTTTTGCCTTCATCAACAAGATATTGCTGTCAGGATTCCGGCAGTTGCCCTAATTAAATCATGAGCCTTGAGCCAAGCTTCAAAACTTCAAAGGATTTATTAGGAGTGAACATGGCAGCATAACCTGTATGTAGCTGATTCTGAGACACATACTTCACTGTCACCCTCGACTCTGGTTTCCCCCATCCCTCTGGGTGTATCAGAATTCATATTTTCCAATGAAATACGTTCATAGCCAAGAGTCATCAATCACATTCTCCAATTAGGAATTTGCATGGCAGAAATTCTGGTAGCTTAGCTATAATCTTTGCAAAATTAGAATGGAATGCACTTTCAGTTTTAACTGCTGCACTGCTCTTTCAAGTTTCTCCCCTCCCCTTCTGTTCATGGCAACTTTAGAAATGTTTTATGAGTTGATATTTATTTCTCTTCTCAACAAGCCATCATAGCAATGTACTGGACTAATTTATGGCTAATGTTGGATTCCAGAATTTTAGCAGTTGCCTACATCTATTCCTTTCTATTCTATTCCTTTCACCTGTCAAATTGAAAATGTTTCTCAAAGCACAGGCTCAGAGATAAATGTTAGTTGCTTGTAACAACCCAGATCAAAGGAGAACAAAATTTCAAACTCACCAGCTTAATCAATCTTAAATCACTTTTCTCACCCTTCACCAAAGTTCTCATATTAGTTCCCTGAGCCCCCTCCCTTTTGGGAGGCAAGAAGAATCTACTTTTGATATTCCCCTTTACATTTTGTACATCTGGTACACTGATTAAAAACAAACTTCATTGTAAAAAATATGGTAGAAACTCAGATCTTGTCTTTGTTAATCTGTAGTAGATCTGAAAGATTGCAGCAATCTCCAGGTACAATCAGATATTTGATGGAGTCATGCAGTCCCAAGCTTTGTGCGGTTAAGGAATATGGCAGATTGCAAAACTATAGTCAAGAAATACCAAAACAAAAGTTTTCCTTAACATCATGTCATTCAAACAAATATGGCCTTTTGATAAAGCTAAACCAACAAGAGTTGCACTGTCTCATCATTCTCCCCTGGGATACACTTGGTATGATAAATGGAAAGCAATCGTTTTGCCATGGTATGTTATTTGTTAAAAATTCATAATCCTCTTTATTAAATTTAAAAATGACAAAAGACTGTAGGATATTATTTTTAAAGTTTAAATTTCAATCTGAAAGGACATAATAGTAGAATAGGTAGAATGAAGGGGCATAATAACAACTTGCTATTTCGCTTCTGTAAGACTTGCTTTGTTCCTGTAAAAATTAGATTTGCCTCTGCCATTTTCTTCTGCCAGTGATCTAATTCCTGTTATTTTGGGTTTTTTTTTGTATAACTCAGTGACTGGAACAGAATACATCATAGTTTGGCAGGGTAACACCAAACAAACACCTGTGTTGCTAAGCGCCCAGCCCTCCCCTCCCCCATTCCTTGCTGCATGGCCAATGCAGGGCTACAAGGAAGGCATGGGCCAGTGGGCCAGAACTGGGTACTAAACTGATGTCTCTGAAGGTATAAAAGGATGCCATACTTTCCCCGAGGTGTTGCCTTTCACTGCATGCTCTTTCTCTGTATGTTGTGGAATGTCTACCCTGCTCTTCTTTGTACAAATTAAAGCAGATATTTTTCCCAAGCCTCTTCTTGAGTCTCTCTCTTTGGCATTCTGGTGACTCAAGTACATTTTGGGATCTTACAAATCTCTCAATGCATTTTAAAAAATGAGTAATTGTAGACAACTAACACAATTTACTGGGACATATTGTATTATTTTAAGTAAAAAGATTATTGTTCATGGAAGAGTTGAGGTAGGGAATGTAATGTTTGTTTATTTTAAATTACTTATTACATTTTTATGTTGTCATCTCCCCTACAAGATGACTCTGGGCAGCTTACAAGTAGTTGTTGATGGCTCAAAGTAGTTGGTGACATTTTCCTTTCCCTATAGCTCTTGATTTCAAAATAAAAATTCCTTTCTTTTCTTTTCTTTTCGTTTCCTTTCTTTCCTTTCCTTTCTTTTCATTTTTTCCCTAAAGATTTAAGCTACCTGTATAGATTTATATAACTGTGAATATCTTGCTATGAAGTTGTAAATCTAACTTTATTTACCTATTTGAGACACTTAGTTGAATGCCAACAATTGTAACAGTCTACATCAATCAGATTAATAGAGACGCATAGTCAATGAAACACCCCAGCTACAAACCAACAATACATTAGGGGGCGGGGGGACGACGACTCAGATGTAATCTGCTGATAAATTATTCAGTGTGAGGAAGAGCCACACATACTCTTAGATATTTTTTTGGAGGTCAAATTAGAACCAGCAATTTTCTCTTGCATTATCGCATTGCTAATACATTAGAAACTCTGTTAACTCATTTTGTTGTATTAGCCAATAACACAAATGTTATCCTGCACAAGGCCAAGAAGTCAATCCATTCAACAACCTTTCACACATTTTAAAATTAAATGATGACATTTTTCAATATGCATAGGAAAAAAAGAATTACTAAAATTTGATTAGAAATATATAACAAAAAAGTGGAGAGAGAGTTTGGTATAATGGTTAAGACTAGAAACTGGAAGACTCTGAGTTTTAATCTTACTTTAGGCACAAAGCTGATTGGATATCCTTAGGCTAGTCACTTTCTCTCAGTCCTAGGAAGGAGGCAATGGCAAACCACTTCTGAAAATCTTGGCAAGATAACTTCATAGCTGAGTTCAGGCAGCCATCAGGAACTGACATGGATCCAAAGGCACCAAAAAATAAAAAAAGTAAAAAAAAAAAAAAGCGGGGGGCATGCAATGCAAAAGAATGACATTACAAGTTAGGGTTGCCAAGGGGAAAGATTAGGAAAGATTGACTGTAATGTATATGCCCTCCTACATGGTTTCTATCTTCTGTCATTCTACTAATGGAGATTTTTCATGGTTTTCAAAAATCCTCTTGAGCAGGGTATCAAACTGGCAGCCCATGGGTCAGATGCATCACACATAGGCTACTCTCACCCCAGCTCCGCGAAGGGGTAAAACATCATAAAACATCATGTGCTGGCAATGTGACACTGCAAGTTTGACACCCATGCTCTTGAGAATCCTACTTTGAAAAAAATGTGTTTATATTCTTTGCTACTCATTAAAACTCTGAGGCTCTTGAAATCATCCACACCTTTTATTGTCTCCTAGTTTCTGCAGGCCCTGAAAACTGATCCAAGCAGTGGACTTATCAGTAGAAGGTAGAATATATCTGGGCTCTGCCTTCTATTCATGAAGTATAATCTTTGGGTTTTGATAAAAGTAGTAAAAATCAGTTAAATATTTAACCTCAGGTTTCTGAATATGTTCATTCAAAATATACAAGTGCAAGAAGATAGATTCCTTCAAGTAAGACCTGATTATATGGAAATATCCATGTAGGTTTTTTGGCACCAATGCAAACATTGTTTGCCATTATTTTCTCTTAAGATGTTGAATTTCTCTCATTGTGACTTCACTGCTGAATACTAAACACATCCCATTAGCTTAGCTTTTCAGGGATCACCAAGGTCAGTTAAGTGCTACTACCATTGCAAATTTGAAAGCAATATTCAAAATAAATAGCTATCAATGTTGTAGTTGGGAGTTGAGATTTTAATTATTCTTGAAAGTGTAATATGATTTAGATGATGATCAGTGAGGGAAGAGTTGAAAGAGGGGGCAGCCAGTTAAGCCAATTACACTTCATAGTATCCATTTGAATACTCATCGTTCAGAAAAAGAAACTTTGGTAAATAAGTAGCTGCCTACAATGATGGTTTAGTCCAGGGGTGGGATTCTAACGGTTCAGACCGGTTCTATAGAACTGGTTGTTATGATTCTGCATAGTTTGGAGAACTGGCAAATCGTGCCCGTGGCTGCTCCCCTCTCCTTCTGCCCCTCCCCACACCCAGTCAATCCTTATCATGTATGTATGATATCATATGCATGCCCGGCATTGCTGACTGCATTCTCCCCCACCCAGTTACTCTGTAAGGTATTTTCCCCCCTCCTGATGATCAGCTGTTTCAATGATCAGCTGTGCCGGGATCCCCCTTGCTGTCTTACTGCTTCACTCAGGAGACTTCCCTGAGGCCCAGAAGGCCCCAAAATAGAGCATGGGGGGGTGCTGTGTGCCCTCCAGGCTCCCCTTTTTGCCTTTCTGGGGCCCAGGGAAGACTTCTGAGAGCAAAATGCCCTCCAGGAGGCTTCCCTGAGGCCCAGAAGGCAAAAAAATGGGGGGATGCTGCAAAAAAAGAAGAAGCCATGCTCATCCAATCACATGGCCATGCCCACCTAGCCATGCCCACAGAACCAGTTAAATAATTTGAATCCCACCCCTGGTTTAGTCTTGACAAATCCACTGCACTACACAACAAATCTGCTCTGGTTACAAATATATAGGATCCAACAATGAGTCAAAGAGAACAAAAGAAGGCAAGTAAGTGAGAACAAACCAAAGACACAAAGGAAATTCCCAATTCTCTATCCACCCCCTTTGTAATTAGGAGGTAATCACCTCAGCTGAAGTCACCTATGAGCATCAGACAACTTTTGTATTTCTGAAAATTTATTTGAAGAACTTTAAATATTGATTGGCATCCCTCAAAGCAGACCAAGCCTTATGTATTTGTGAGTGCATGAAAATTGTTAAAATATGACTTAGCCCTTTTACCCCTTGGATTATAATATTTTTTCATAGATAGCAGTTTATTTGCAAGGCTACCAAAAATAAAATAATTCCAAAGCCTAGATATTCATTTTCTTTTCCTTTTTTTTAGCAGTGTTCAAACACTATTTAAAGAAAGGAAAGAAAATCCCTTTGTTAAGAGTGCAGAAATTTCCAGTAAAATGAAAACAAATTGCTCTAAGTAAACCATTTGTCACAGTCTGATTACTTTGCTGCCACACTGGGGATGCCAATTTGTCATGTTAGAGCAGGGTAGCACCAGCTGATTGTAAAAATGGCAGGCCGCTTTCTGGGTTTCTGCTTTAAACCAGGAAAAAAAGAGTCTTTGTTTCTTACACCTTCGATCTATGGCTTGTGTTAGGGATACACACCCTAGCAGAACGTGCAACGGCAGTCTAGCAGGCAGGCAAATTATATGAGATAAACGTTGTTGTAGTTTACACTCAGTAAGACAGATACACTGTGCCAGTTAAATAGTTTTTTATTCCAGCAAGAGTTATAGCATAGTCAAAACAGTCCATATGTCATAAACTAGTTCAGTCCATCCAGGGATTAATCAGTTGCAAAGTCCAGTGTCAAAAATAGAGATCAGTAAACTTACAAATAATCAGTCCAGCAATATATCTCTTTTGCAGTCAGAGATATGAAGAAAATCAAACCCCTTTTCTTCGTTTCAGCAACAGCAGGGAAACACACGCAGTTATCACCATCAATCCAACATTGTCAGCTACTGCAGTAAAAGCCAGCAAACAGTGAGCTCTCTTGCTCCCTCTTATGGTGATTTTACAACCACACCCAAAATACATGTTTTAATAGTTAAAGTGATACACACACTTAAACTCACTAACATAGTTTATATATTATTTTTACCCAAACTAAGTTAGGTAACCAATGTTATCCCTAACATTCTCCCCTTTTGGGTAATATAATAATATATATATCTATTTACAATTTCAACCCATAGTTTTCACAATTTTCTTTGTGCTTTACTGCACCTTGGGCTTTTGTAAATCCATCAGCAATGTTTTCATCAGTCATGCAATATTCTAATCTCATTAAACCATTTTTTACAGATTATCTTACATTCAAATATCTAAGGTCAGTATGCTTAGATCTAGTTTTTACAGCAATATTTGTAGCTAATCGTATGGCTGCTTGATTGTCCTCATAAACTACAATGGCATCTTTAACAGTTACTCCCATATCTAACAATAACTGTTTATACAGAATTAAGTCAGTACATAATAAAATTCTGCTTCCATTGTGGACCTACTTATGTGTTGGTGTCTAATTGACCTCCAACCAATCAGTGTTTTACCTAATAGTATAGCCATGCCTGAAGTTGATTTTCTAGTTTTTATATCTGTTGCAAAACTTGCATCAGCATATGCACTTAAAATCAAATCATCTTTTGGCTCCAAATACAATGCATAGTGCATTGTCCTTTTAAGTTACCTTAATATACGCTTTAGCGCTTGCCGGTGTCTTTCATTGGGTTCAGCATTGAATCTTGCCAATTGATTAATGCTATAGACAATGTCTGGCCCTGACTAATTACTTATATATGATAAGCTACCTATTAATGATTGATAAATGGTCTTATCAAATTTTGAACTTTTGAGCATCAGTATGGCAAAATTCCTGACTCACTGGAGTTTTTGCCGGCTTACAAAGTTCCATTTTATACATTTTTAGCAATTGGTAAATTTTATCTTCTTGTGATATCTTATATCCACTATTGGTTTTGTTTATTGTCAATCCTAGATATTGTCTTATTTCTCCTAATTGCTTTAATATTATCCTCTTACTTAATAATGATATTATCTCAGTAGCTTCATTATTTGTCTTAGTAATTAAAGCAATATTATCTGTAAACAACAATAATAATGACACCGTTCCCTTTGTCTCTCTTTTAAATAAACATGGATCAACTAAACCTTCTTTAAATCCTATATTGTTTAACTCTTTCACAATATATTGGTTCCATTCATAACCAGATTGTTTCAATCCATAGAGATTTTTATTCAGTTTCCAACAGTCATTATTATTTTTATCATCCTTTATACCTACTGGTTTTCTTAAATATATAGTGTGCTGCAATGGTGCATGCAGATAGGCAGTTTCTACTTCTAAACGATTTATGTTATAGTTTTTCTTAGCTGCCCACACTAAAGCTGCTCTCAAGGTTGTTGCCTTTAAATTTGGTGCAAATACTTCATCATAATCACATGAAGTTTGATTAAATCCTTGAGCTACCAACCTAGCCTTATGGGTAACAGTCCCATTTTTACCAGTTTTTAATTTAAATATCCATTTGCAGCCAATGGACTTTTCACCTGGAGGTAATTTGGCATTTTCATAAACTTTCATTTCTTTTAATGAATTTAATTCTTTCTCCATTGCTCTATGCCAATTTTCTTGTTCCTTTGCAGGATACATTCTAAGTTCTTCAACAGTAGTTGGAACTTTACTAACTTGACAAACTATACTTGCTTGATACCTGTCAGGTGGTCTGGTTACACATGTAGTACGTCCAGGTATAACAGGAATTACAGGTGGACTTTCATATTCTACCTGTTCCTGATTATCTATTTCTTCCTGTTTTGGTATTTCTTCCTGTTCTGGTCCTATATGCTCTTCCTGCACTTCCTCTTTAATTGTACTCTTCTTATTACTGATTTTTTCTTTTGGTCTTTTGTAGGGTTCTATAATTACTTTGTTACTTGAATCTTGTTCCAGTTTTTCCCATCCTACATGTTCTAGGAATTGGGCACTAGCACTACAGTAAATTTTAGATGTTCCTTTTTCCCAGAATCTGTATGATTTGTGATTAGATTCATAACCTACAAAGAATAACTTTTTAGCCCTATGTCACCCCTTATTTCTCAGTTGTGTAGGAATATGCACCCATGCTGGTGCTCCAAATGTATGCATGTAGCTTAGGTCAGGTTTTCTACCATGCCACCGTGTGAATGGTAATTCACCTGCTGTTGAGTTAACAACATTATTCAATATATGATTACCACACATTATTGCTTCTCCCCACAAATTTTCAGATAATCCTGAATCTGACAACATAGTACAAGCCATTGCTTGAATTGTTTGGCCTCGTCTTTCTATAAAGGCATTATGTTGTGGCCTATATGGTGCAGATTTTTTATGTTCAACACCTGCCATCTTCAGTTTATTTTGGAATTTATTGTTTATAAATTCTGTACCATTATCAGTGATAAGAGTTACTAACTTCCTTTTAGTTTTTCTTTCTGCGAATTTAAGCCAATTAAAGAAATTTTGATATGTTTCCATTTTGCTCTTCATTAGATAACAGAAACCATATCTGGAATAATGGTCCATTATACTTAGTATATAACGAGCACCTCCCACACTTGGTTTTTTTTGGACCTATAATATCAGCAAATACAACCTCTAGAGGCTTCTTTGTTTTAAATCCATTAACTCTATTTGCTGGCATTTGCTTACTTTTTTCTTGACTACAAGTATTGCATTGCAAATACTTACTGCAAGGCTTCAGAACTACCCTTAGATAGTTCTACTGTTTGTTTAAGCATTTTAAAATTTATATGCCCCAAACGTCTGTGTAACAAATGTATGCACTCATCATGAGGTTTAACATTATTATAAACTGTGTTAGCTACCTCTGAATGATTATCATTTAATACATATAATTCACCTTTTAAAGTTGCAGTCACCTTTTTACCTTCTTTTTCAATTATGCAATTGTCTCCTCTAAAGGTAATTACATAACCTAGTTTAACCAAAATTCTAACCGAAAGCAAATTAAACTTAACTTGTGGTACATATAACATTTTTACATTTTCTCTTATGCAAGAACAATATGATATATCTTCACCTTTAGCTTTCAGTTTCCATCCATTAGCTAACGATATCTGCTGTGAACTCATGGACATCTTAACAAATCTTTTCTTATCTTTCGTTATGCAGTGCGATGCTCCACTATCTACCCATAAAATTACTATTCACAGTTTCGTTGCTATACATGGCTAACTCTATGCATTTTTTATCCTTTTGATGCCTTTTATCTTTCTGGCGGGCATTTTGGCTTTTTGCTTTCTTGCAGAATCTAGCCAAATGTCCTTTTCCTCCACAATTAAAACATTTTCTAATTGTATAAGCTGACGAAGATATTTTCTCTTCTTCACATTGTGGTTGTTCCCTTCTGAGTTGATCCCTTTCAAGCCTTCTCCTGGCTTCTTCAATTAATCTGCCAGTAATGTCAGTTAATGTGAGGTTATCTTTTGGCAGAACCTCAAGTGAAGTTATGTAGTCATCGTAGTTTTTATCTAAAGAAGATAAAATTATATAAACTTGGTGTAGTTCTGAGAAGATAAGTTCTTTTTCATGCAGTTCCTGAAAAATTCTCTTTATTATGTTTATATGACTCAGCATATCTCTATTCTTTTGAAGATGTGTTCTGAACAGTTTCCGTGTAAGATTTATATGTGCTCCTACACTGTCTCGAACATAAATCTTCTTTAAATTCTCCCAACATTTCGCAGCTGTTTTTTCTCCTCGTATATGTACAAGCTTCTCATCACAGAGTGTCAGTCCTATTATACAGAGAGCTTGCTTATTCTTCAGTTGATATTCTTGTATTTTCTGGGCATCATCCTCATCCTCCGGATCCAATGCATCTACTTCTGGTGGGTTTTGAATTATACTCCACAAACCTTCTCTGTGTAGAAGTAGGCTACATTTCATAGACCATGAAACATAGTTTGTTCCATCCAGCTTGGATATTAGAGACAAACTTTGTAAATTGACTTGTGCCATCTTTCTCTGGATATTAAACTATAATTAATAAAACACAGCTGTTTGTTTACAGTATTGTGTAACTACACAAACTCTCACTTTAATCTAAGCCTGTTATATCCTGGTTAGTCTGACTGTGCATCTGGGCCCATAACCAGTGTTAGGGATACACACCCTAGCAGAACGTGCAACGGCAGTCTAGCAGGCAGGCAAATTATGTGAGATAAACGTTGTTGTAGTTTACACTCAGTAAGACAGATACACTGTGCTAGTTTTTTATTCCAGCAAGAGTTATAGCATAGTCAAAACAGTCCATATGTCATAAACTAGTTCAGTCCATCCAGGGATTAATCAGTTGCAAAGTCCAGTGTCGAAACTTACAAATAATCAGTCCAACAATATATCTCTTTTGCAGTCAGAGATATGAAGAAAATCAAACCCCTTTTCTTCATTTCAGCAACAGCAGGGAAACACACGCAGTTATCACCATCAATCCAACATTGTCAGCTACTACAGTAAAAGCTAGCAAACAGTGAGCTCTCTTGCTCCGTCTTATGGTGATTTTACAACCGCACCCAAAATATATGTTTTAATAGTTAAAGTGATACACACACTTAAACTCACTAACATAGTTTATATATTATTTTTACCCAAACTAAGTTAGGTAACCAATGTTATCCCTAACAGCTTGTAGGCTGTTCTCATGATAACTAGGATGGAGGGACTGGCTCATGTGGCAAGCTAGGACACGGTAGGTCAAGGTAGTTCAAGGTAGGTCAAGGTATTTTTTTTTTACTTTGGTAAAGGTACAATGGCAACTGGCAAACTGAATGTTCTGATAACTCATGGGCTTATCTCAAGAACATCTTTCTCACTTACATGATAAATCTCACTTGAGAAGACATAACAATTCTTCTCCCTAAACACGCTTGTCTTCTACATCCTGGAACATAACTGCTTCTCTGAATGGAGAAATTGAGTCTACAAGCTTGTCCATTCTTTTATGTTCGAATCTTTTCTATCTTTACTGCTACAGCCCAATTCATAGCCATCAGAACATTTCTTTTCTGTGTAATATGGCTAACTGTAGATATATTTATGATTTCGAAAGTTCATTTAGTTTATTTTTATCTCATTTCCCTGTGATTATTATGTTTGATTAGGACCAGAGAGACCTAAGCTTGTATCAACTATCAATTATTCAGTTTATTTTAAGCCTAGTTGCATTTATCTAATGGATGCAATGCAGGAGGATCTGAGTAGATACATCTGGAATCCAAGGGGAAGGAGGTTACAGTGTTGGTGAATAGTGAATAGTACAATTTTCTGCATTGCTTCAAGTTGGCCATTCTCAGCAGGATTCGGAACATTTTGATTGAATGTATTGTAGGCAAATGTATAATTAATGAAGTTCTTAACATCAATTCTCTAACTGTATCAACAACCTTGAATCTGATATACATAAACTCTAATACAGTATATTTATTTCTGCGTAGTTGTGATATCTAAAAAACTCCTATCTGGCGGCTTCCTTTTCATAGCAGTTATAATCCAGATTCCAAAATTATATGTTTTTTCCATTAAAATTAAATGCTTTTAAAATCATGATTAATATGTTCCCTTTACTTCAATGGAACCAACTTTAGACTGCTTTTTCTTATTGAGACAAAGAATGTATTTTTGTCCTTCTCCATCCATCAGCTAAAAGCCATAACCTTGTCTAGATTTGTCAATTCAAGTTATTTATGATGTTTTAGTATGCGATTGGCTGCTGTTGCAAAAGAATCGCAAAACAAAGGAGCCAATGAACAGTTTCATAGTGTCCTTTCTTTCTGGAAAGGATAGAACTAGTATTTTTGTATCTTTGATACAGAAAAGTTTTCTTACTGAGTGTTTCAGGGCTAGTAGGCTACAAGACAATGCTTTTTCATTAGCTAAAAAAATAATTAACTTTCCCATAACAGTAAAGCAAAATATAACTTTGCACAGGGCTCAAAAACACTGGGTTCCATCAGAGTCAACATACAAGTAATAAGAATCTACCAGATTGATCTAAGTCTTTCAAACATCAGCAATAAGCTTCAAAGAGAAGGATGCAGAATAACAATTTAAACGTTTAACTAAACAATGCACCAAGGATCTCTAACTCTAGCTTTTTAAAAAAGTACCCTTCACTTTCAAACTTTGCAGAGACACTTAGCAAATCACAGAATTGTAGTGAAAAATGCCAAGAAAGGTGTAGGTATTTCACCTTCTCTCCCTCTCTCTAATGAATGTACTCCAGGCCAATATCATCCATCAGGAGGGAAAAGCAGGCAAAACAAAAAGGAAAACAGAAGGTGAAGCTTCCAATACATTTAAAAATGTGCTGAATTATGGTCTTGGCTTTGTTATGTTGCTAAGCCAGCAATCTAGTGACACCATAGAGCAAAACATTGATGGAGTGTGAACTAAACATTTGTCCTCATGTATTTTAGAATTGCTTCACTACACAACAAGTATGATAAAAACAAGCCATCTTGGATCTAGTCCAAGACTGAATTTAAAACTCAACAATGATCTATTTAAAGAAATGATGAAGATTTAATGCTCATTCTATTTCCAAGCACTTCAAAAATACCTTACTAGTATTAGGCGGAAAACCAAAACTCAGGCTGAAGAGTCAATACTATCTATTGTTTATAACTACTGTCCAGACCAAGCACCTGGAAAATATAGATTTTTTTTAAAAAAAAATCGCTCTTTTTCTATATATCTATGTAGATTCTTAGTCATCCAGGTCGTAGTTGTGTCAAAGGTGCTTTTTCAAAAGCAAATTGGACTGTTTTTTTAGGAAGAAGTTTTGCTTCTCATGCAAGAAGTTTCATCAGTTGTGACTGGATAGTGGGGGCCATCCATCCACAACTGATGAAGCTTTTTGGATGAGAAGTGAAATGTTTTCTTCTTCCCAAAAAAGAAAACAAAACAATCCAGTTGTCTTTTTTGACAATTTTTAACTTAAAATTGAGATGAAAATTTATTTAATATAAATATTTATCATCAACATTCTTTTTTCTTTATACACTGGGTACTCCCTTGAAATGTCTGGATTTCAGTCTAACCTTGTATGAAAGTTGTAGTTAGAACTCAGGTCCAACCCAGGCCACCTGTTATAAGATCATGTCTCTGCTTTGGAGCCACATTGCAGGAAATTCCTCAACTAACTAACCAACTTAAGCTCTCTAGCTGCTTGAGGTAGGACAAGGTAGAAATTTGTCCCTAGTCAGAGAGGATGATGAAGAGCTCCTAGAAAATGTCCCTGTTTGAGTTTATTAGAGTACATGAACTGATTGAAAAACATTACACCACAGAATTTCTTATTGTCTAATTGTCAATCTTTGAAGAATTAGTATTCATAGCAGATAACAGATAATCAGAGTTGGAAGGGACCTTATAGGTCAACTAGTCCAACCTCCCACCCAAGTGGGAGACCCTACACCATTTCTGACAAATGGCAGTCCAATCTCTTCTGGAAAGTCTCAAGTGATGACACTCCCACAACTTCTGAGGGCAAGCTGTTCCATTGGTTGAATGTTCTTACTGTCAGAAAGTTTCTCCTTATTTCCAGGTTAAATCTCTCCTTGTTCAGTTTCCATCCATTATTCCTTGTCTGGCCTACAGGCGCTTTAGAAAATAGCTTGACTTCTTCCTCTCCATGGCAGCCCCTCAAATATTGGAAGACTGCTATCATGTCTCCTCTGGTCCTTCTTTTGATTAGACTAGCCATGCCCAATTCCTGTAACCATTCTTCATTTGTTTTAGTCTCAAGTCCCCTAATCATCCTGGTTGCTCTTCTCTGTACTTTTTCTAGAGTCTCAACATCCTTTTTGTAATGTGGTGAACAAAACTGGATGCAGTACTCTAAGTGTGATCTTACTAAGGCTTTATAGAGTGGTATTAATACCTCACTTGATCTTGATTGTATCCCTCTGTTAAGGCAGTTTAGGATTGCATTAGCTTTTTTGGCTGCCACTGCACACTGCTGGCTCATATTTAGTTGGTTGTCCACTAAGACTCCAAGATCCCTCTCACAGTTACTGCTATTGAGCCTGGTTTCACCCAGTCTATATGTGTACTTTTGGTTTTTCTTGACTAAATGTAGGACTTTACTTTCTCTTCATTGAATTTTATTTTATTAGATAGGGCTCAGTGTTCAAGTCTGTCAAGATCCATCTGGATCTTGAGCCTATCTTTTTGGGTGTTAGCTATTCCTGCCAGTTTAGTATCATCTGCAAATTTGGTAAGTTCCCCTTCTATTCCCTCATCTAAGTTGTTAATGAAGATATTGAAGAGTACTGGGCCTAAGACAGA
The DNA here is from genome assembly GCA_033807585.1 of Hydrophis major. NCBI lineage: Eukaryota > Metazoa > Chordata > Lepidosauria > Squamata > Elapidae > Hydrophis > Hydrophis major. Next base: position 218,681,749 of record CM066328.1, on the reverse strand, counting down.
ACCTTGTGGCACCCCATTGCTTACTCCATGTGGACTTAGAACCATTAAAGACTACTAGTACGGTTTGTCAGCCAGTTGCAAGTCCAAGGTGCTATCTATTCCACTTGGAGGAGTGGAGGAGGGCAACAACCCAGCATCAGGACTGCTACCTCCGCCTTTGTGCATGGAGGGACAGAAGAAGCACTGCCAGAGCCCTGCAAAATGACCTCCAGCGGGCCACAAATGTGCATGTGGCTGCTCAAATGGTCAGAAACAGACTCCATGAGGGTGGTATGAAGGCCCGACATCCACAGGTGGGGATTGTGCTTACAGCCCAACACCATGCAGGACATTTAGCATTTGCCAGAGAACACCAAGATTGGCAAATTCGCCACTGGCGCCCTGTGCTCTTCACAGATGAAAGCAGGTTCACACTGAGCACATGTGACAGATGTGACAGGGTCTGGAGATGCCGTGGAGAATGTTCTGCTGCCTGCAACATCCTCCAGATGACCGGTTTGGCAGTTGGTCAGTAATGGTGTGGGGTGGCATTTCTTTAGGGGGCTGCACAGCCCTCCATGTGCTTGCCAGAGGTAGCCTGACTGCCATTAGGTACTGAGATGAGATCTTCAGACCCCTTGTGAGACCATATGCTGGTGCAGTTGGCCCTGGGTTCCTCCTAATGCACGACAATGCTAGACCTCATGTGGCTGGAGTGTGTCAGCAGTTCCTACAAGATGAAGGCATTGATGCTATGGACTTGCCTGCCTGTTCCCCAGACCTGAATCCAATTGAGCACATCTGGGATATCAAGTGTCGCTCTATCCACCAACACCATATTGCACCACAGACTGTCCAGTAGTTGGGGGGATGCTTTAGTGCAGGTGTGGGAGGAGACCATCCGACATGTCATCAGGAGCATGTCCAGGCGTTGTAGGGAGGTCATACAGGCACGTGGAGGCCACACACACTACTGAGTCTCATTTTGATTTGTTTTAAGGACATTACATTAAAGTTGGATCAGCCTGTAGTGTTGTTTTTTTTTCACTTTAATTTTGAGTGTAACTCCTAATCCTGACCTCCATGGGTTGCTAAATTTGATTTACATTAATAATTTTTGTGTGATTTTGTTGTCAGCACATTCAACTATGTAATGAACGAAGTATTTAATAAGAATATTTCATTCATTCAGATCTAGGATGTCTTATTTTTGTGTTCCCTTTATTTTTTTGAGCAACGTATATCTAGGAAGTCCTCCTAGACTATTGGCTCCTGACATTGGCAAATCAATCTTTGATTAAGGGCACATTTCTATATTAAGCAGGCATGGAATTCTACCTGGTCGGGCCAGTTCTATCGAACCAGTTATGAGTTTGTGCAGTTCAGGGGAACTGGCAAATTGCGCCACTGGCTGGCCCCCACCCCTGCCCTCCCCCTCACTCCTTACCTGGCATTCATGCCATCCAACTTGCCTACCTTGTGCCTTTACTTAATTTTTGGTAAGTTGCTATTTTTCCTTTTTTTTCCCCCCCGACCACCAGCTTTTCTGACTATCAGCTGGGATATATAGATTAGCTAGAAAACAGGAAATTGTTGGATTTCTTGCTTTCTAGCTAATCTAAAAGCAGAGCTGAACCTTTCTTAGGACTGAAGCTTCTATTTTTCAATGCAGACTCAGATAGCAGATTGCAGAAAGATAGATTTCTGAGTGGATCTGTGATTCTGTGAGCAACTCAATCTGCCCGCCTGCTTTGCCTGATTTTGGGTAAATTTTATTTATTTTTTGCTATGCCTGGGCCTCTTCCTTGTCTTAGTTTTCCTTGTTCTGAAAAGCCATTTAAAAACAAAGTTCAAAACACTGAATAATTGGATGGCTTTCTTAAAGATGAATAGACAAGAATGACCTTATGTCTCCTCAGACGAAAATAAACATCCATAGAAGGACTACAGGTTCTCCTACCAAATAACCCAATCCAGTCTATGGTTTTCTGTCACAGTTTGCAGACCAGGGGAGGAACTGAGGAGATGATCAATGAAGCATAAAATTGTTTAAAGATTTTATACAAAATGCATTCTGAAGCACATATGCCCCAAAACATCTGAAATTCTCCATTTCCTTCTGGGATAGGAGTTGTGGAAAGGGAAGGCAAAAAGAGAGATCCATCAGGTCCATCAAACTAAAAGTAGGTGGTGAGACAGAGATTGATGAAGTCCATAATTCTGAGTATTTCAACCTTAGTTCATTTGGCTAGGTTATGCATGTTGTGTAGTACTGTGGCCATAGGTTTGTTTGCCACTTCTGGATTGATGGATGTTAAGAATGCTATAACATTAAATTAAACTATTAAACATTTTTTATTTTTGAATTTCTTGAGGCATTGTAGTGGGGATTTGATAAAATATTTACTCCCCTTTGTGAGATTTCCAAACATTTTTTTTTTAATTATTTGACTTATATTTGGCTTTTACAAATTCCTGGAAATATAAATCCGTGATAGATCACACAGAACTCCACATGTCAGTATTCCTTTAGAATACTTACCTTAGGGTATTAAATAATAGTTGGCTTCCCAGCCCTATCTTTTCTGTCAATTTCAGAAGTGGAAAGAGTGATTAAAATACAATTTAGATCCCAGCAAAACCTATAGTGCAAATTGTACTAGTGGGAGATTGACATACAACAGTAGTCATTTTCTTCAACTGAGCCCATTAGTGAGAGACTATGTTAGACTCTGGGATTTCTCAAAACATTCTGTTTCAGCATGGTGGTAAAAGTCAGCAGGACAGCACAGTTTTTCTATGGGCTGAAAATGTATAGGTAGATGGGGGGAAACAGTGCATGAGTTCATTAGAGCTGTACTGCAAAAATGCAAATATCAATTGGGTGACAGCAAAGTAACACAGAAAAGAACCCAAAATGTTCACTCTGCTCTCATCTAGTGAGCAGGCAGGTTTTTTATGTCTGCTATCCTAAACCATCCAATAAGGAAATTAAACCTATGGTCACTTTCATTTTCTTAATTTTAGTGCTGTATAGGTAGATCCAATAGAAATTACTTTGCTCAAGCACAATGTTGCTTGTGAAAGACAGACCTGATCCTGGGAAGACTATAGAGGGAAAGAAAACCAGTAACTAACAGAATGTTTGAAACTGAAGTTCAAATATTTAGACTTAATACCGGACAATTCTCACATTAAACAATTGTTTCATTGCACTTCTGGATTTAGGGAACTTTAGGAAATTGTTTGTGAATTCAAATATGAAATTACACATCCTGTCTATAAATCTTAGATTAATATCTACTTTTCATAATTCTCTGAATACTGTAATGCAATTATCATTCATAAAGATATAAAAATACATTTTGAAGCCTGTTCTTTGACACAGAAGAAGAGTCTGGATGACTCTTAATATATTCTTTCTTAACACATGTCTCCTTTTAATAAGACCTCAAATGTCATATATATTAGAAAGTAATGAGAAAATAATGTTGATGAAATTTGAATTCAACTCTCACTTGTCTAGAGATAAGGGGCAAAGCTCATGACTGCTCTAGTGGATCAGAGGATGTGGGCATATGAATCTATTTACTGAACAGTCATTGGCTAACGTAAAATGCTAGAAATGTGCCCAGTCCATCAGTAGTCAGAAATAAGAAGTGCTTTGTAATAATCTACATTTGGGTGCTAGCCATTTAAGCCTAACAGGCACTTGGAATTGAGTAGGATATCAGAGTTGGAAGAAACTTTGGAGGTCTTCTAGTCCAACCCTCCCTCCTGCTCAGGCAGGAAATCCTATACCATTTCAGACAAATGGTTATCCAATCTCTTCTTATAAACTTTCAGTGTTGGAACATTCACAACTTCTGGAGGCCAGTTGTTCCATTGATTAATTATTCTGTCAGGAAATTTCTTTTTAATTCTAGGTTGCTTCTCTCCTTGATTAGTTTCCATCCATTGCTTCTTATCCTGCCTTCACATATTTTGGAGAATAGGTTGATCCCCCTCTTCTTTGTGGTAGCCCCTGAGATATTGGAACACTGCTATCATGTCATCCCGTCCTTATTTTCATTAAACTAGACATACTCTATTCCAGCAACCAGTCTTTGTATATTTTAGCCTCCAGCCCCCTAATTATCTTTGTTGCTCTTCTTTGCACCCTTTCACTTCTATGGCACTGCTCACTTACATGTGGTACAGGTGCGACCATGGTCCAATTTTCACTTTTTACAGCACTAATCTCACCAGCACTTTCTGGAAGGTTAGAAAAAAGAGAGTATCATTAATTATCACAGCTTCATTTTAGCAAATCTATCATGTAAAATGATCTGAAAGAAATTATTCACATGCCCTGCTTGAAGAGAATGGGCAAATTATACCCTGAAATGACAACAAATTATTAGTGGATATGATGGCTCACATGGGCAAATGCTTTTCTTCCTGAAAAACAGGAGAATGGGAGCAGCAGAAGGATGGCATTTCTAGAGATTGTTCTTATAACATTAAAAGATGGATCAGAACATTCTGATTGGAGGAGGGTTGAGGCAAAATACTTTACTTAAAACTCCATACAGTATTTAAACAGTAATGACATGAAAAGCAAGGATTGTTTTATTTATTTCATTCTCTTAACCGCAATGCTACATTAACTTAGTAATTTCTCTATATATAAAAGGGAAAAAATAAATTCAACCCAAGCTATAAACAGTAATAGAGACAATGGTTAAAAGTATAAAACAATTATTTTGATTATCCATGAGTAATTCTTAAATGGTTCTCATTGCAAAAAATCAATTTCTGTCACTTTGGCTACAATTCCAGAGACATTTATCTGGGAGAAACCACACTGAATTCAATGTAACTTGGTTCCAGAGAGTCCTATTACCTTTATTTTAAGAAGTAGAGTGGTGGGGGAAGAAGAAGAGTTGCTCTATAGAGTAAAATTGCTGAAAACATATTGGAAACTTCTAGAAGGTTGTGAAGGAGGAGGAAGAGGAATTATAAACATGAAAATGAAAGCAATACTGAAATTGAGGATAATTGAACATAAATGGTTATTGACTACTGCAGGAATCAGCTGCTCTCTCTATAGTATATTTGATCTAAGAATAGAAAGGGATCTTAGAGGTCTTCTATCCAACGCACTGCTCAGACAGGAAACCCTGTACTACTTCAGACAAATGGCTGTCCAATCTCTTATTAAAAACTTCCAGTCGGGAAATTTCTCCTTAGTTCTAGATTGCTTCTCTCCTTGATTAGTTTCCACCCATTGCTTCTTGTCCTGCCTTCAGGTGCTCTGGAAAATAGCTTGACTCCCTTTTCTTTGTGGCAACCCCTGAGATATTGAGAGATTGCTATCATGTCACCTCTACTCCTTCTTTTCATTAAATAGACACACTCAATCCCAGCAACCATTCATTATAGATTTTAGTCTCTTTAAATAAACTATATTTTAGTTTCATGGCTTATAGTTAACAATATTAACTTTATTAAAAATGATGCATGCATGGCCATTACTGCTTCTCATGATTGTTTGATAGGTTTTTAATATTTTAAAAATAGCCTGCAAATAATTTTGATTTGCGGGCCCTTGAGAAGATCTTGGCAGCCCTCAAGGGCTCTTGGATCATACTTTGAGAAAAACTTCTTTATACCCCTACGCTAAGGTGATGTGTTATGTCGTGTCACATCATGTAACATCATGTCACGCTATCCTATGCTACATGCCATGCTCTTGCAGGAACATTAGGAAGATGAAAATTCTTCAACTAATCAGTCTAGGGTTAGAATTTTATTTCTGTTCCAAGTAATAATTGTTTTAGAGATGCTATATGATGCTTTCATATCACATGCCAGGGCTAATATCAAATGTAGTTTATGGCAAATACCACACAGGATTTCTGTAGCTGCCAACCCTGCTGCACTACTCAGTTCCTCTGAGCAGGTGAGGAAAAAGGAGGAATGAAAGATGATCTGTTGTAACATTTGAATATTTCTAATATGTTAAGCAACAGAACAAATAACTAGGCAAAATTTAGAAATATAAGAATTGTTTCCAATAAGGACCCAAGCAATTTAGAACAATTTAGAAACTGCAAAAAGGCAATGCAAAATAACTACAGGTAATTTGCTAGCTCCCAGTACATTCAGAATCAGATTTGACATTGCCTAGCTGGAATGATTTATGGGTAATTAAATTACTCCTGGCATGGGAATGGACTGCCTGAGTCAATACCAGAACTAGCTCTTTGTCTCAAATAATGCTTTTGGAATTATAATCTGATGTGTGTTCTTTTACAAGGATGGAGTCTTTTCCTCCCCTCTCAGCAGGATGCCATTCATATTTTAATCCAGGAGGAACAACATTCTGCAAAAATCAAGAGTTAGGCTTGGTACAAATCAAGAATAAATAGTTGTGTAGTGAGACTTATAAGTGTGTTGTGTAAGTTGTTCTTTAAATAAGTCAAGGTAATGGCACAGACCACATTAACAATTTTGGAATGAAGAAACTGATTTCCCAAGGCATATTGTAGTATGGACATTCAGCAGTTACTGGACACACGAAGAAGTATAGTTGGATTTCTAATGGGGGAAACTCCATTGGAGCAATCAATCAAAAAATAGGGAAGATTTTCAGAATGAGTATTCTGCTTTTACTACCCTAATAGATTTAACCCCATGAAGACAAAGAGATTGCTTTTTAGGATTAATCAAAGCAGTGGTTAAAATGTGGTCCAAGATTGGTCTAAGGATGAAAGGATACTGTTAGTACTTGAGTTATAATCATTTATTCAGTGGTTGTTTGAAATTATGACAGTGCTGGATGATTGGTACTGATGTTTGATCCTCAAAGTTACAGCTGTTGCAGCATCCCACTGTATACCTGATCAAAATTGGGGTAGTTGGCAGTCTTGTCCCAGCTTGACTTTAACCATCTGTTTGTTCCTGCTGCTGACCAACAATACTTGGCCTGACTCTTCAAGAGACAGCTTCTGAGCTGAGGCATCTGGGGCTCCTGGGAGAAGTGGGGCTTTGTGTCACAGCAATAGGCTGAAGCTGCTGTGGCTTTGAATTGTGGCTCAGGTAGTTTGGCAGCCCCAGAACTATGGCATGCCAAGAAGCCCCTAACTTACAGCACACCATCATATATGGTAGTACTGGGGCTGCTTGCTACTCTGTAAGGCAGGGTGCAGGGCAACCAAAAGGGTGGAGAAAAGGGAAGAAGAGGCAATTGGAAGGGGGAGGTGAAGGGGAGACAGTCCATTACCTTGGAAGAACTTAGAATCAGGGCTGGGAGTGACCAAGCTGGGGTATGGTTGGATCAGAGTGGGTCCTTGGCTAATGGCCAATGGAATTTGGTTAATGATGGAGACAGAGAGTGCCAGGATTGCAATTACTAAGCAATTCAGTCACAGGATGTCACCAGGGGTGCCATTCAAATGTTTTAACAATCAGTTCTGTGGGCATGGTTATGTGGGCATGCCTAGGTGGGCATGGCCATGTGATTGGGTGAGTGTGGCATCTTTTTTTTTTTTTTTGCAGCACCCCCCATGCTCTGTTTTTGGGCCTCCTGGGCCTCAGGGAAGCCTCGGGGGGGGGGGTGTTTTTGCTCCCAGAAAGCTTCTCCTGAGGCCCAGGAAGGCAAAAAATAGAGCATGGGGGGGGGCACAGCATTCCCTCCCGTGCACTCCTTTTTGCTTCCTGGGCCTCAGGGAAGCCTCCTGGGCAAAGCAGTAAGACAGTGAAGGAGATCCCAGCACAGCTGATAGCCGGAAGGAAAAAAAAGAAATACCTTGAGGAGTGATTGGGTGGGGGAGAATGCAGTCAGCAATGTCAACCTCGTGCATACACAATAAGGACTGATTGGGTGGGGAGGGGTGGGCGGAGAGAGGTGGGGCCAGCCAGGGGCAAGATTTGCCAGTTCTCCAAACTGCACAGAATCATAACAACCAGTTCTATAGAACTGGTCCAAACCAGTACAATCCCACACCTGGATGTCACCATTTACATTGCTTTGTGATGGAAATTCTGGTCCCAAGTGCTGCAGCAACCCAAGAACTATGTATACTTAAAAAAATTAAACTTTGACTTTTGGACCAGCCATCTTTTTAGCTTAGGAAAGTAATTTGTTGTTTCAAGTCAATATACTATCATGGCCAGTTCATATTTAGCAGATGGAGTTATAGGAAAGTAATCTGAGGGGATTCAGCTGGAACAGTGGCAGGCAGGGAAAGCAGTTTTGCCTCCAATTTAAGCTGATTGAGTTTTTGTGGGTTGGGTATTTTGAGTGTGAGGGACTACAATTACTAGTTCAACTCTTTTTACCATCAGAGTTCTGTTTGCAAATTTCTTTAGTAAAGCTGTAACATTCACCTATATGAGAATTCCATGGGTCAAGACAGGACAAATAGTTAATTTATCAAAGCAGGACATAAAGCTGACTAACACTAAGGTTGTTTTAGCATTTGAATGAGATTAGGCTAATACACCATTCTAAAATTCACAGTCTCCAGCCAAGTGTGGCTATAGTTATTGATTCACTTAGGAACAACAGTCTACTACTGTACTCTGCAAAGCTACCTGCTTAGCTCTGTTTTCTGATTCTCAGCTTGGAGATAGAGAGATGGTAGTGTGGGATCTAAATTGAAGGATCCATGCCTGCCAAGACTTCAAATCTAGCTTTGGCTCCCTAATCCTTAAAAGGGGGTCACATCAAACTCTTCATTCTTACAGAAGTCTAATCTTTGAGAGGGAATATATCTAAACAGCTATATATGTCTAAGCTAGAATAATTCCCCACTCTATAATTTGTATTATCTACAAATATGCAAGTTTTCCATGGAGGAGCATTCATTATATGAGGTTCAGTTGTATGAAGTAGGACTATTCACAATTTGAAAATTATTGGAAGAAGTGCTTTGATCTTCTAAAAGCACAGCAGCCCCTTTTTAGGCTTAGCAAGAAACTGGGAAAGGATGCAACTATTTTAAAGTTAAACATTAAAATGTGTTGTCTGATTAAATTCATTAAAATAACTATTTTTCTCATTTTTCCAGTTTAGACATTCATGTTCCATAAGAGAAGAAAGCTGCTTTCCTGTGAGATCCAAACCTGTGTTCTAAACTATTTTTAAATTATGCACCCTAACACCCTAATAGTATTAAGTGCAGACCAGATACAGACTTGCTGTATAACAATGAAAACTAGTTTTATTTTATTTTTAGGGTATGCTTCAATCAGATAACCTATAATCATATAATATATAATATTATATATTATATATAATAATATATAATTATATAATGTATAATCATATAATATAATCATAATCAGTGAACAAGTGTAAACCCTTGCTCACTGATTGTTTTCAAACAGCCCAGGAAAAGAGACCTCCTGCCAGTTTATTAAGGGTTACAAACTTATTCTCAGATACCAGCAACAGCTAAGCAAAGCAAAGCAATAACCCTTTACTTGCTAACTCTCAATTCTACTTCATTACCTTCATTATCTCAAAAAATCAATTTCTTTAAAATAATTAATTTTTGTCAAATGATTGATTTATTGTTTTTATTGATTAGTATGATTGAGTGTTTAGTACATATAGTGTAATTACTAAATATCTGATTAGTAAAATCAGTGATTTAGTTAATTTAATTGACCAGTGTGTTTAATAATTACTGTAATAAATTAGGCTGTTTGTTGCTTAGCAAAATTATTTCATTAGAGTGATTTGAATAATCAATAGATAGATTGATTGATTTTTAGTAATAAGTAACCTTACTTTTGATTTGTTCTCTAACATATCAACTAACATTTATTAATTACCAACATTCATTAAGTAACTGTCTACCTATCACATTAATTAGCTATTGTAATTGATTACTCTATTATTGCCATTGACCATGCCAGCCAAAAACTCCAAACCAAAACAAAAGAAAAATATCTCTACCAATGACCTCCCAGACTTCTGCACATGTTTCAGATGTCTTGAAACCATCAATGAAAGCAAAATTTACATCAAATGCTGCCTATGTGATAATCTAGCCCAACCTGCCTGCTTAAACGCAAACAAAAGCCTAGCTGATATGGTTAAAAATTCAGATACATTATTTTATCTATGTCCATCATGTTCTCCAAAGCTAAACAAACTGAGTACCCTACCTGACAGAGTTGAATGCATAGAATCACTTATTCACTCAATAAAAGAATGCTTAGCAACATGTTTTGAAACAACTATACAACCAAGCCTAATCTCCCTTGAAAAAAAAATACAGCACAGTTAAGTGAGTACCTATCAGTTCAAAATCAAATCCCACAAAAACCACAACCACTACCTCAACTACAATCACAACTACAACCAAAAATAACCACAGAATCACAGCCACAAACAATTACTATCTCTTCAAATAATTCCACAAATAATATCCCCTTACTCATTAGAGACACCATGGAACGTAAACAAATGCCATCTTATTTGGTCTCGAAGACACCAACGAATCAGACAACATCATCAAAGTTCGTGATATCATAAGTAACTCAAATACAACAAACATCTCTCCTGAAGATATCATTGAAATAATTAAATGCATATTCATTCATACAAAAAACACTATTGCAAAAACCAATCCCAACCACAAAAAACTTCACTCAAGACCAGACTTATCCATACTGCAAAGAATCCGCTCCCGTGAACTCCATGCAGAACTCAAAAACTGTCTAGACAATGGAGAAAAGGACCTATACATTGACTACAGAGCTGATTGCATCAAAAGAAAGTCACACAACCCACAACTCTGCATCCAACCCCACCCCATCCAATCCAACACCACTCAAAACTAGGCACGCATGCCCCTAACTACCTCTATTCCAACCATAACTGGCCTTAAATGCAAGCTACTCAATGCAAGAAGCCTTGTAAATAAAATACCTGAATTTCTCCTCTTACTAAATACGGCTAAATTTGACATTATATTTGCCTGTGAAACATGGTTCAACGCATCTCTCCCTGACTCCATTACTACAGTAAGAGACTGTCATGTTTACCAATCAGATTGTGAAATCTGTACAGAAGGTGGTGTTGCTATCTTCTATAAAAAGTCCCTATATCTAAAAAACATCCAAGTTACCCAGGAACTTGCTATTCCTGAGACCATCGTCTGTGAACTGTCCTTAAATATCACATTTCGGTTCTTACTATGTTACAGAGCCCCTGATTATGACATTGAACATGCAAACAAGCTAAATACACTCCCAACATTTTCAGGTCTTCTAAAAGTGGAGCCATTTTAAACAGTTTCAAACAACCACTCAATTGACTTTAGTCACTCAAATGCAACAACCAAGAATCCAGAGATCACCAAGTAATCCAAATAGTCCCAAGCTGTTTCCTCTTATTTCTCCCTTCACTTTCTCTTCCTGGGGTTCCACCATTCTGCCGCGATGTTTCAGTTAAGATGCATCCCCTGGAAGTCCTGTTGAGACTTTGCTGTAAGTTCTTTTTAATTCCAGGCAGTCTCCTCCCTTCCAGATCCTGCCCTTTTATTCTTTTTCTCTCCTTTTCTGTTTTCAAAAGCTTTCAATTATCCAGAAATCTTTATTATTCCTTTGACTTTTTATTTTCAGCATTAAATGCCTATTAATGTAAAAGTGGATTTTTCCCCCAATTTCTTGCTTAAGTCACTTAGCTGTCAGTATAGGAAGAGGAGAAAAAAAAACCCAAATCCTTTCCCTTTTCTCTCTCCTTCACAGCTTAGAAATCTTCTTAGGGAACAATGTTACTTTTTTTTAAATAGTTTCAGTTCTAGGGTTCCTCATCCATTGCTCCTGCTGCCTGACCTGGTCAACCAAAACCTTCTCTTCCCATCTTCCTCCTGCACATTCTTTTCCAGTTGAGTTCTTCTTTGTGGTGGCCATTTCTGACCACTGCTACAACTGCCTTAGGGAAAGGGAGTAATGGCCAGCTGGGGAGGAGAGATGTGGCTCTCCTCAACCCTGCAGGCAGTCTCCCCTTTCTTCACCACCTCTACTTAGCCCCGAAACCAGCCAGCTCAGGGCGCTCCAGCAGTGAGCACGGATTGAAACTGTGCAGAAATGTGGTTTTAGTCTGTCGCCAAAGAAGCTCAAACCAAAGTCCTTCCCCTTGATTGGCAATTACTATTCTCTGGATGCAATACTGTAGAAAACCATTATAACATATTTTTACTTGAAGTCAAAAGAGTCATCAAACTATATGTACCATTAACAACTCCCAAAACCAGAAAAAAACAAATTACCCATAACAATAAGTAAGCTTCAATCCAAAAAGAAATCACTTTGGCGGAAAAACAAACCTGGTCACATTGCCAATTTCAAAAGCTGATACAAAAATTTATGCCACCAGATAAAAACTGAATGCACCAATTATCACATTAAACAAGAGGAAAACCTTCTACACACCAATTCCACCTGAGCTTTCTACAATTTTGTAAACAACAAACTAAAAGACTCAAGGTCCATCCCACCCCTGAAAGGACCTAATGGTAAAGACTGCAACGACGACACTATTAAAGCCAACCTCTTTAACACATTCTTTGGCTCAGTATTTGTAAACAGCAATGGATCATGCCCAGTATTTCCTAGTCGAACCACAGACAACTACAATGATCTAATAAATATCGAATTTACAGAAGACAATGTTGAAAAAGCACTACACAATCTAAAACCATGTCTATCTATTAGACTGGATGGAATATGTTCCTACTTCTTAAAAAAGCTATCCACTGCCATAGCCAAACCTCCAAACATAATCTTTAAAAAAATCTTTCAGGACCAGCTCCTTGCCAAAAATATGGTCACAAGCCACGGTCATCCCCATCTTCAAAAAGGGAGACCCCAGCCTAGCTGAAAATTACAGACCAATCTCCTTATGCTGCGTCACCTGTAAAGTCATGGAATCAATCATTAACCAATCCATCATCCTCCACTTAGAAACAAACAACCTACTCTGTAATAAACAATTTGGTTTCAGGAAAAAACTATCCTGTAATCTGCAACTCTTACATTGCAAAAACATATGGTGTACACAACTCAATCAGGGCAAAGCAATAGATGCAATCTAGATAGACTTCTGTAAAGCCTTTGATTCAGTGGTACACGACAAACTACTACTAAATATAAAATCTTATGGTATCTCTGGACACCTGCATAACTGGATAGAAGCATTCCTGTCAAACAGACAACAAATGGTCAAAATTGGGAGCATCCTATCAAATTCTGTACCTGTCAACAGTGCTGTCCCCCAAGGCAGTGTTCTAGGACCAACTCTTTTCATACTATACATAAATGACCTCTGTGATCATATTAAGAGCAACTGCGTTCTCTTTGCTGATGATGTAAAGCTATTCAACACCACAGACAAGACTGCTACCCTTCAAAAAGACCTTGACTATGTGTCAGAATGGTCAAACAAATGGCAACTTCAAATCTCAACAAATAAATGATCTGTCTTACATATTGGCAAAAAAAATATCAGAAAATAAAATACAGGCTGAATAGTCAAGACCTTGTTGATATCCAAACTCTGTCAAGGATCTTGGAGTACTGATCTCTAATGACCTAAGTACTAGAGCCCACTGTAACTACATAGCCAAAAAGGCGTTAAGAGTTGTTAACCTAATCTTATGTAACTTTTTCTCTGGTAATATTAGACTAATAACTAGAGCATACAAAACATTTGCTAAACTAATACTCGAATACAGCTCATCAGTCTGGAACCCACATCACATATCTGATATTAACACAATTGAGAAAGTCCAGAAATATTTCACAAGAAGAGTTCTCCACTCCTCTACTCGTTGTGGAATACCTTATGCCACCACACTCGAAATTCTAGACCTAGAAAACCTACAACTATGCCACCTTCGGCCTGATCTAAGTATAGTATATAAAATCATACTTTGCAATGAATACTTCAGCTTCAGCCATTACAACACAAGAGCAAACAATAGATACAATCTCAAGGTTAATTGCGCCAAACTTGATTGCAGGAAATACGACTTCAGCAACAGAGTAGTCAATGTCTGGAATACTCTACCTGACTCTGTGGTTTCTTCCCCAAACCCCCAAACCTTTAACCTTAGACTGTCTACTATTGACCTCACCCCTTTCCTAAGAGGGGGTGTGCATAAGCACACCAACGTGCCTACCGTCCCTGTACTATTGTTTCTTTTATTTTATTTTTTTATTTTTCTTATATGTATCCATGTATTCATAACTATGTTTTTACTTATACCTATTATCTTGTAAGCAATTGACAAAACAAATAAAATAAAATAAATAAATATCCTTGGAAGGACAAACAGGGCACAAAGTAAGAAAGTTTCAAGCATAATTATATATTTTAGATGAGCAAAGGAAATGTTCCATTCTCATCACAGCAACAATATTCAGCAATATATTACCAATCATAATTTTTTTACATACTAGGTCTTCGACGAACTGGTTTTGGTTTTCTGAAAGGTATTACCTGAAAATGAAAGCAAACACTTATGTAACAGTCCATTATATCTGTTTTCTTTTTTAAAAAACTTTTCTTTGGTGTACTGCTTAAAAATGAAATTTTGTTGTTCATACACTTTCTAACATACAACTAGATACAATTGATATTAATTTTTGTGAATATTAACAAAAGGAGTATTTAATTATTAAAGATGTATTGCTTATGAGAACTTAATAAAGAATGAAATATTTCAGAAAGACTTTCAATTGTAATCCTGAAGGTTAACAGGCAGATATATATGCTGCGTTTTTTTCCTATGGAATCATCATTAAGAGCACTTTGGGCCAATTTCCGGTATTGCGTTATACTGTTTCTAATTGTGTTCACCTACCAACCATGTTTACATTCTCAGCAGACATTCATACTAATTTGTTATGGCTTTTTCCAAGGCAGTCAGTATGAATTGTGAGGAAATGGAAATAATGTGGAAACCCACTTTCAGGCCATCTTGGGAGTCTAACTAATTGGTGGTCATTTCTTTTCTTGTCTTGTATTTATTCCTTCCCATTTCTCAAAATCTAACAGATGAGCAATAACACAGTTTTTATAGCCAACAATGTTGCCTTCCTGCAGTGCTGTTTGTATCTTTGTCCTACAGAACATTACTACCCTTAGATGGACATATGTTCAAAGTAGAAAAGACCACTAAGGATCCAGCGTGCCTCATTTGGCAGATCTGCAGGTTTTTAGATGCACAGTTGGTTGGTTGGTTACAAGCATCACCAACCTTTCATTATAAAACAGTGATGTTGATGTTCTTAGTTCAGCTGTCCTCTGAGAGCTGATACACTTATAGAAACAGCAACAACCAACAGAAGGTGTTCATCATGGGCAGTGAGATGGTGAGAAGTAGACCCTTTAATTCTCTTTTAAACATCACATATAACTTCCACCTGTTGAGGTGACTAACGATCTTATGCCAACTAATCCTTATTGAAAAGCAAACTACTATTATTCTTTAGTGTTTGTTAACAATGTTTTGCTTCCTCAAAGTTGCCATCCGTTTGATGTTGAAAACTACTTTGGGAACAATTCAAGATATGTTTCACAAAACAAAACAAAAGCAAACAGCTTCAGCTCAAGATAGTTTCCTTGGGAGATTTCCATATGGTGAGTTTCCCATGTGCAACCTGTGTACCTGAAAGGGAAGAATGGCATTGGACAATTCTTAACTTCCTTTCCTTGTCTGATGTGAGATTGGAGTAGAACGGAGTCCCATTTCTGGTCTGCTATGGCATTACTGAATGATGACTTTCAAACACAGCAGGTGCAACACTGTTACCATGAATTCTCACAATTCCCCCCTTGTAGTACCAAGTAAGGAACTGTAGTGGAAAATCATGTGTTATCTTTTTATTTTTTATTTCCTTTACCCATTTAGCTTCTTGAGTCATGAAGCTCTGATAATCTAGACAGATGAAAAATGAACCACAGGTAGATTTTAATAATTGCAGAAATGTGTGTAGAAAGTCCCTGATACTGAATGCCTGTTGCAATTGCTCGATAGTACAACTTGCTGAAGAACAATAAATGCTTGTGCAATATTACACAACATTTGTGAAACAAAAGAACTTGTATTATTAGTTAATTTTCCAATGCAGCAATGCTTTTGTATTCATTGAAAGGAACATGTGTCTAAGTGAAAGCATGACAGTCATGGGGTAGAGGGGAACTGTAGTGTAATTGCAGATGTTCTCTTAAGTACTCTGAAATATCTTTTGTATTCTTTTCTTCTCACTTTGGTTTCCCACATAGAAATAGTTTCTCTTCTTGCCCTTAAATTCACTGTTATCAAAGTCCACAAGGGACAATGGATATTCATTTGAAGCCCTGTCTCATTTTATTTATGCATATGCAATTATGGATTAATTGTGGTAGTTAACAAGGTAGCTGAACACAAAAATAATTTTTATCTGCTGCATTACTGTCTGTGCAGGGAATGTCTTCTGAAACTCAACATTGAAATTAGCACTTCCAATGTCCACATATTGTTATCTAGAGCATATTCCACTAATCTTACATTTGGGATAACTGAATGCAGGTTTGGATAGGTTAATTCGTGTCAGTTCTGGTTTCTAGCTGAACAGATTACCAATGTTGTACAGTCCATCCTTCACTTGCCTACTCCCTCTTCCCATTTCCTCTTCTTAATATTCAGCATGCTTATGAATGAATTCCAATTCTGAATATTAAATGACTTCATTGTTTATGTGGTTTTGGATGGAATATGGATTACCAGTTTGGATCAATGTGTTTAGACAGTTCTTGATATAAATGAAAGGCTGGAAAGTTATCACAAGATCAGTTCAGTCATCCGGAGGTGAAGTTTAAAGTCATGCCAAAACAATTTGATCAGCGCTCAGTCTAGGGATGAGTTTAATGGTAATCTTGCAAATTGACTTGTGATGAGTATTGATTTCTCTTCATTCTTCCAGATGTCTTTCTAGTATCACCACCACCAGTATCCCCCCACCTTTTTTTTTCTGTGCTGTTCTTTCTAACTGAAGGTTGGGGACAGCAAGCTAATCAAGTTAGCTTGGTCCTGTTTTTTCTCTCTCTCTCCCTCTCCATGATCCTTCACAATCTTGCTAACTCTCTTCCAAATCTGTTCCAGTTTCTCCACATTCCTTTAA
Organism: Hydrophis major; assembly: GCA_033807585.1. Taxonomy (NCBI): domain Eukaryota; kingdom Metazoa; phylum Chordata; class Lepidosauria; order Squamata; family Elapidae; genus Hydrophis; species Hydrophis major. The sequence continues at coordinate 218,664,601 of CM066328.1, read as the reverse complement.
AGTGTGGTACTCAGAACTGAACACAGTTATTCTAAATGCAATCTAATCAACAGAGGGTACAATGTCTCCAGGGACAAGGATTCAATACTTAAAAGTGTGTGTGTGTGTGAGAGTTATTGGCGATGGGCTGGTCATGCCAACTTGGCCATGGTGAGTTATCCTAGACCCACCAAAGAAATTTGGACATTCTGAGGAAAAATATGCTGATATGGTCAGACCCCAACTGAGGACAGCCATGCATCTGGACCCTGATGGCTGCCTGTTGCAGACCCAAGAATAGGTGGATAAATTGCACCAAGGAGGACATGCAATGTGTGAGCGTCATTTCTGAAGATGCCATGAATCAAGCCAAATGGAGATGCCCTTGCTGACAAGCAGAGCCTGCCATAGTGGAAGAAGAAGAGGAAGAAGAAGAGTCATGCCCAAACTATAATAACTCCAGGAGGTATTGAAAAATACATCACTGTGTTGAATGTTCCTGATGCACTGTACTTAAGAATAGGGGTGTAGCTACTCCCAAAGATTCCACTGGACTCCATATGGTTATGTATGTGTCATATCTAAGTACAGCATATAAAATCATATATTGCAATATCCTACCTGTCAATGAATACTTCAGCTTCAACCATAACAACACAAGAGCAAACAATAGATACAAACTCAAGGTTAATTGCACCAAACTTGATTGCAAGAAATAAGACTTCATCAACAGAGTGGTCAATGTCTAGAATACTCTACCTGACTCTGTGGTTTCTTCCCCAAACCCTAAAAACTTTAACCTTAGACTGTCTAGTATTGACCTCACCCCTTTCCTGAGAGGTCTGTAGGGGGCGTGCATAAGTGCACCAATGTGCCTACCATTCCTGTCCTATTGTGTGTGTTTTTGTTTTTTTATTTTTCTTATATGTATCCATATATTAATAACTATGTTTTTACTTATACCTCTTATCTTGTAAGCAATTGACAAACCAAATAAATAAATAAATAAATATCCTGACCTAACATTGTATATAGTGTAGAAATGTTAGTTAGTTAATGTTAGTTAGTTAATGCCCAATTATTTCTGGTTATTATGGAGAGAAGGAATAATAGGGAAAGTAAAGAGAGGGAAGTCTAATAAAAAGTAAAAGAGAAAGTACTAGTGAAGGAGAGGTGAAAAAAGGGTTTACATTGTGAGCCAAAAATGGTTTTAAAGTGAAAAAAGAATGGTCACAATTCTTCAAAAATAAATTGTGCCAAAGTGTCTTGTGCATACAGAAGTTGTGGGAGCTTTATCCCTGGAAGCTTTCAAGAAGAGACTGGATTACCATTTATCAGAAATGGTGTAGTGTTTCCTGCTTGGGTTGGACTAGATGACCTACAAGGTCCCTTCCAACTCTTTTAATCTGTTAATACATTAAATTGTCTCTATTCACAGCATCACATTGACAAAACAGTTGCTATAATCCTCAACATTATGCCATACCTCTGTACAAAGTTTACATGTATTCTTATCCTTATATATTAATTTTTTTCTGCCCTACACAATATATGCTTGCACTGGTTGGATATTTTTATTCAATTACCTTGATCATCATTATTTAGCTTGTTCATTATTCTAAGGTGTATGCTTGTAAGAAATAATGAAGTGCACATTTAATAAGCAAACCAAGAAATCAACAGTATAAGCTTAAATCAATACAGTAAATAAATTGTAGAGTTCTTATGGAAAATTATGATTGAATATCTGTATTATGATTTGAGCTATTATTTTAGGTACAGCATAAAATAGTGTATTTCTTAACTAGATAGCCTTATAAAAAGAATAATATTGGTAATAAAATCTGTGGAAAGATTTTCAAAACAGTAACTATGCTCAACTGTTATAGATTTTTATAAGTCTTGAGGACTGAAATTTGATGTCAATAGCTTAGCATATCAATGGTTTCTAATGAGGGTTGCTAGAAATTTCACATAGTGTAATAATCATAATTTGGGAAATGTAACATTCAGAAATATGGAATGAAAAATTCAGTCATTCTCTCAGAAGCCCAGTAAGCTACTGAATTCAGGTTCCAGAATTTGACCTCCGGGGTAACAGGACAACTATATTTATTTATATTTATTGTTTGTTGTTTGTTTGTCAAACATGTACAAGATAACAAGTATATGTATGAACATACATATGAACAAAGAAAGTAAATACAGATAAATGGGGACAGTAAGACAGGGACAGTAGGCATGCATGTGCACTTATGCACGTTCCCTTTAAGGACCTCTTAAGAATGAGGACAGTTTAAGATTGAAGCTGTGAGGTTTTGAGGCTGTAGAGCGTTCCATATCAGACAATGGAATGGTTGAAGCAAAATCAAGACTGAATGTAAAACCCAAATATTTATAAATTTAAAACAATGGCAATTTGGCTCTTGTTGCTGGAAAAAGTGATACAGAATGGTGGTAGTTACTGAAGAAGGTGATCCTAAAAGCTGAACTGAAAACAGTTTCAAGGAAAAGAAAAATAGAGGGCCACAGAGGAAGCAAATATCATTATAGAAAACAGTTACTAAAGATCTGACAACAAAAAAGGACCCATAAAAGAAATGGAAACAAATCAAGGAGCAGTTAAATAGCTTTGTCATTTCTTTATTACATGTTTTAATTTGCTTTACTCAGGTATATATTTTTCTCTGTTAGATTCTGCATAGGGAAATTTTGAAGGGTAGGTTGAAGGAGCAGGATCCATTTTTGAGACTTATAGAAACATGATCAGGGAATACTCCATTATATTGATTGGGTCCCAAAATGTCCAGTTAGATGAATTGCATCCCATGATACCAAAATAATTAGGTAATGGTCTGGTGGAACAAGAATGTGTGAAGTGCCAAATAACTGGAGAACAAATATTGCCTCTACTTTCAGGAAGTGGAAAATGAAACTGCTCTCATCTCTCCATCTCTCTCTCCACCTTTCTCTCTGTCTCCATCTCTTCCTCCCTCCCTCCATTCAGGAGTTCATTCAGGAGTTCAACCAACATGAGAGACTGAAAAGGCTGTACTTGCTTAGCCTAAAGAAAAAAGTGATAGCGTGGAGTTTGATACATTCTTCAAATACCTAGAAGGATGTTACACACTGCTTTCTCTAGTTACAGAGAAAGTCTTGCAATAATAGATTTAAGTGATGTAAATACTGTACTGATTCTGATAAGGAAAAAACATCCAAGCAATAAAGCAGTGAAATACCATAAAGACTCCTTTTCCTTGGATGTTAGGCTAGACAGCCATTTGTCTAGGATGTTTTAATTTGTATTTCTGAACTCAATGGTTCAACAGGCTTGAACTCAATGACTGTTTCTAACTGTATTATATTCTATGATTGTTCTCTCTCTTAATGACTCTGGCGCTATGAATGTTAACTTTCCATACCTAAAAGATTCTCCATTATTGCTGGCAATGCCTATAGAGGGTTTCTGTTTTCTCATTGTGCAGAAATAAACCAGGTTTTTCTTCTCTTGAATAAACCTTGAGTTTTCTTTGCCAATTCCCCAAGAAAGCTATGCAAAGCCAAGCCAATTATGTAGTGAGTTACTCATCACTAGTTACAGTGGAAGCCAGAGGCTTTGCAGTTTTATTTCTGATTATGATTCTATAATGTATCTGTTGTTTCATAGTTGGAATATCTTAATATCTCATAATTTCACATTATCAGTAGAACATACTTCAGTTTGCGAGATGGGGAAAATCTAGAACTAACTAAAGAAACCATAAGACTTCCTCCCACATTGGCTGATAGTATGTGTGCATATATGTAGACATAACCAATGGTGAAAATTAAAACAGAAATATTTCAAAGGCAATGGAAAGGGAATGTGACAGACTAAAGAACCAGCTAAATTAATAAGTTTAATATAGATTATTAAAAGCAAGGAGAGACATTGGTAATTTCATTATTACCACTATTAGGCAAATATATAATGTTTATTTGTATTTTTAAAATAAATATTAAGGATTATATTTGAAATAATTGAAATGAAATTAAAAAATGTTTAGATTAGGATTAATGAAAGAATTTAGAATTAAACCTTATTAGTATTTATTGTTTACATATTGTTTACGTTTAAAAACAAATACAAAAGGATTAATTTGAAATAATTCAAATGAAACAAAATTGATTGAAATTAAGGAAAGAGGCTAGAATTAATGTGTTTGTTTCTCTCCCTACTGAAAATTTGGATTGGAAAAGGTAATAATAGAATTAAGTATGCATATATCATTGTATAATTTCTGTCATATTTGTATGTAAAGATGATGACCCGGAAATATGTTGTCCACTGTTATGAACTAATAAAACGCTTAAATAAAGTTTTATCAAACCTTTAGAAAATAGCAGGGTTCTAATTCTGCACTTCTGATTGGCCAATAATAGCAATATCGGATTGGTCCGTTTAGGAGAATCTGATTGGCTGTTAACGAGCCACTCTCATTGGTTAAAGGGGTTAACACTCCACATTTCTCATTGGTTACTAGATCAGCAGCTTGCCTAAAAAAGGGCTGCTGCTGCCCTAGGTTTTTGCTCTGTTCAGAATGATTAATAAAGAGTTGAAGTTCACTGTCTCCGTTCCTTGCGCCCATGCGCCGAACCTAACACTGGTGACGAGGATGGGATGCGGAGACGTCAGAGCTGACTGAACACTACAGAGCACCAAACAGAGCACATGGCTGAAGGTGCATCAACGGCGGAAACCATGTCCGGCAGCACCATACCACCCGCTCCATTCGACCTGGCACAAGAAGACTGGGACTCATACATGGACCGGTTCCAGATGTTTCTGGAGACCAACAACTTGAAGGAAGCCACTATTGGAAAAAAGTGAGCGGTATTCCTGACTCACTGCAGACCTGCTGTTTTTAAGATGGCTAAGGCACTGGCGAAACTGGCTGAGGTGAAATCCATGGACTGGGACATCCTCGAGCCCCTCCTATGGGCCCACTATGCACCTACCATACCAACGCTTGTCTGAAGATATGAATTTTACCAGAGAGACCAGCACAAAGGAGAAAGTGTTGCAGATTTCATCGCGGATCTCTGGAACCTGGGAGACCTCTGCAGGTTCGCTGACCTCGAAGAAGCTCTAAGAGACCGAATAGTTCTGGGTTTAGATGAACCTCACGTGCAAAGTAAGCTGATGGCGAAAGGCGACATCAGCCTTGCAGATACCATCGCTGATGCTACTGCAGCAGAAGCAACCAGGTAGTCGGCTGCCCGAATGCGCCGCACCAATGCCCCGCTCCGCCAACTCGCCGGCAAAATCTCACCTTGCCTAGAGGGACATACAACGGCAACCCACCACGAGGACCTCGAATCGTCATCAGAAAGTGATGAGAAAGAGGTCAACCGGCTCCAGTCTGAACGAGACCAATGCCACCAGCGTAATCAGAGACTGCAGCATCAATGCCCTGCGCATTTGTGGGGCAAACCACCCATGATCAGACTGCAAATTCCTCGACACACTCTGCCATGTTTGTGGGAAGAGAGGCCACATCGGAAAGGTCTGTAGAAGCAAGCAAGGATCCAGCCCATTTCAGAGGGGGACCAACTACCGCCAAACCACAGGAAATTGTCCTGGGAGTCAGGAACATTTGAACCACCAATGGAACAACCACTCCTACAGAAATAAACCATAAGCCAATTCAACAAAATGAGAAGAGGCACACCAAACCATTACAACTGGTCACGCCTCATCATTAGATGCAAAGAAGATCCGAGTGAAGGTTGCCATCGAAAACCAGCCCTGCGTGATGGAAGTTGATTCAGAATCGTCCTTCTCAATGGTTTCCTGGAAGACCCTTAAACAATTAATCCCTGCCATCTGGCGGCAAGACCTCAGAACCCAAAGAATCATACTCAAGGATAATCAGGGAAACCGAATTCCGGTCGTTGGATCCAGCCTAGTCCAGGTCTCATTCAAAAATCGTACTGCATCTTTACCATTGACCATCGTCGACCATGATCGGCCTAGCTTGTTAGGCCTTCAATGGTTCGCTCCACTTGGGATCAAGGTAGCCGGGATTCACCAAACCAGCAGCGACAACTGGGAGGAGGCCCTGATCCAGGAATTCCAGGACGTCTTTGCAGACAAACTAGGCAAGTACAAGGGGACCCCGATATAATTTAACCTTAACCCTGAAGTAGCCCCCATCCGCCTTAAGCCTCATCGAGTACCTTTTGCCCTTAAACCAAAGATTGATGAGCAACTTGATAAATTAATAGCCCAGGGTGTTTTAGAACCAACAGACCACGCTCCTTGGGAAACCCCAATTGTAACACCCATCAAACCGGATGGATCATTAAGGATTTGTGGGGACTACCATGCCACCCTGAATCACACCCTTCAACAGAACGCTTACCTGGTGCCGGTGGTACAATACCTCCTCCATTCCCTGGGGGGCGGAAAAGTCTTCACTAAATTGGATTTAGCACAGGCATACCAATAACTGCCTGTTGATAAAAAAACAGCAGAGGCACAAACGATCATTATGCACTGAGGCGCCTTTAAGTGCAACCGACTCCAATTCGGAGTTAGCGTAGCCCCAGGGATTTTTCAGAGTTTGATGGAGACTCTTACAGGGGATAAAAGGGGTCATACCATACTTTGATGACGTTTTAATTGCTGCCCGGAATAGAGAAATACTAAAGGAGCGTCTTAAATTGGTTCTCCAGAAATTTAAAGACTCTGGCCTTAAGGTTAAAAAAAATGAATGTCAACTGTGTACAGATAAAGTAGAGTTCCTGGGGTACCTAATTGATAAACAAGGCATTCACCCCACCAATAGCAAGCTAAAAGCAATCAAGAACGCCCCAAGACCCAGAAATAAGACTGATCTCCAAGCTTTCCTGGGGCTCATTAATTTTTACAACATCTTCCTGCCCCACAAAGCGACCGTAACTGAGCCCCTACATAGGCTTCTTGACAGAAAAGCAACCTGGGTCTGGGGACACCGAGAGGAGCACGCGTTCCGACAAGTAAAAAACCTATTAACTTCAGATGCTGTTTTAATGCAGTATAACGAGACTTTGCCTTTAACAATTACATGTGACATATTGCCTATTTTTCAAGGACTCTATCAAAGGCTGAACATAACTATAGTCAAATCGATAAAGAGGCTCTTGCTGTTGTATCTGCTGTAAAACAGTTTCATGAATATGTATATGGACGAGTTTTTACTATTGTTACCGACCACAAACCTTTGCTGGGGATTATAGCAGGAGACAAGCCAACCCCCTATATATTATCACCTGGAATGACTTGCTGGTTGGAGTTTTTGGCTGCGTACAATTATAAGCTGCAACACCACCCGGGGAAAGCCATTCCCCACGCTGACGCACTGAGCCATGTACCACTTCTGGAAACCGTCGATGACCCAGCTCCAACCCTTACAGCACTCTAGATTGAAACGCTACATTCACCGCCGCTAACAGCTAGAGATATCGCGATTGAAACAAAACGCGATCCTATCTTAACGCGAGTTCTTAGCTGGGTCGAACGGGGATGGCCAGTAGATCAAACCCCTGATGACTTCACCCCCTTCAAGAACTGGCAAACAGAACTTTTTTTTCGCAAAAAGGATGCATCCTATGGGGGGATAAAGTCATCGTCCCAGAGCAGTTACAACGAGCAGTATTAAAAACACTGCATGATGGTCACCCCGGCATCGTGTGTATGAAAGCGCTCACACAAAGCTACACGTGGTGGCCGGGCATCAACAAACAGATCGAAGCCTGGGTAAAAACTTGTTTAAAGTGCCAGGAAATTAGCAATGCCCCACCTAAAGCAACTCCAACAGAATGGGAAACACCCTGGGGACCGTGGTCCCACATCCACATTGACTTTGTGGGACCTACTAAGGGACATACGTTCCTCCTAACAGTGGATGCCTATTCAAACTGGCTCGAGATCCACGAAATGAAGAGTACTACAACCGAGTCCATCATCCGGAAGTTGAACAGGTTATTTGCGACGCATGGACTGCCAGACGTTCTGGTATCCGACAACGGACCCCAGTTTACCGCTCTACCCTTTGAATAATACTTAACAGACCGCGGTATTCGCCATGCGCTAATTTTGCCAGTTCACCCTGCGGCTAACAGAAGAGCCGAGTGCATGGTATAATTTGTTAAAAAAACCCTCTACAAAATGGACTAAGGGGACATTTAAGATAAGATGAACAGAATACTCCTTCTCCAACACATCACTCTGCACAGCATCACCAACAAGACTCCAACTGAACTATTGATGGGACACAAACTCCATTCCCACCTCGAGCAGCTTCACCCGTCTTACGAGCCAGAGAAACCCTGTGGATCTAGTGGAAAATGCTGCGAGTTCAAGATAGACGACTTAGTTTTCACCAGAAACCTTTCTGGTGAACGTTGTGGGTCAAGGCAACTGTAATTCAAGCCACTGGACCCAGGTCGTACCGGGTGAAAATCTGCGATGGAAAAATATGGAAATGCTATATAGATCAGCTTTGCTCGAGGCTACAACCTAGTTTCCACGACTCCGGGAACTCCAAAACTGAGGGGGGAGGGGATGTCGAAGAAACCGAATTCGAGATGGTGGAAAGCAGGAACGAAAGAAGTCAGCAATCGGGCTTAACGAATGAAGAAGAATCAAGGAAGGGCGTGTCCTCGCCACAGAGGATACCTCAACAGAGGCAAGTCCGCAAAGGCCAGAGGACAACAACGAGAACATTAGCAGCACCGAGTCATCCAGTGAGGAACCACCGACACCTGACTTGCCCGAAAATGTCCCGCCAAAACAGGAGTACAGAGAAGAACCGGTGGGACAGCGTAAATCCAACAGACAGTCAAAACAACCTTCATACCTCAGAGATTACGTCACCGCACCCCCTAAACGGAACCCAGGGGGAAGGGGTGTTATGAACTAATAAAACGCTTAAATAAAGTTTTATCAAACCTTTAGAAAATAGCAGGGTTCTAATCCTGCACTTCTGATTGGCCAATAATAGCGATATCGGATTGGTTCGTTCAGGAGAATCTGATTGGCTGTTAACGAGCCATTCTCATTGGTTAAAGCGGTTAACACTCCACGTTTCTCATTGGTTACTAGATCAGCAGCTTGCCTATAAAAGGGCTGCTGCTGCCCTAGGATTTTGCTCTGTTCAGAATGATTAATAAAGAGTTGAAGTTCATTGTTCACCGTCTTGTCTCCGTTCCTTGCGCCCATGCGCCGAACCTAACATCCACCAAAAAGAGATTTTTGTTTTTAATATGAAAACAGAATAAAGTTTGTTAAAAAAAAAGAAAGAAATATTTCAAAGGCATTGAAATGTCCATTAAAAGATGTATTTATATATAAATTCTAGACTAATGAAATATTGTTACATAACCTTCATGTTGTCAAACTGCTACATGACATTCATTGATAGATATCATTAAAATACTGAAAAATGTGGCATCCATCAAATTCTCTTAATACCATGAACCATCAGTAATAAAAAATTAAAATCCAGTTGTTGCAATTAACTGCAATTATAAATGACATAGCAAAAATAAATGTGTTGATCAATTTTATTTGCATGAAAACATTTAAAAATATTCAGGGTCAGAATTCATAATGAAGATAGAGTAATTTTAAAGCACATTTTTTACTCTTTTTTATCAGCATATCTTCCTATATATTACTAGTGCTTTTCCAAGTAATAACATGAATATTAATATTATCCTCCCTCGTTATTATAATGACCATATATCCTTTATTATAAAGGACAACCCTTTATTTCATTTCAATTCAATTCAATTTTTATTATGGTCACAGACCAGCATTACAAATAAAAACATTAAAAACAATAATAAAAAATAAATAAAAAACAAACTAATATATTACAATTAGTAGTGAATTGCCAGTGGGCAGTTGGAGTCTACTTAATTTTGCATATAGTACAACAAAATTTGCCCACATGCAAAGAATCTAGTTCATACTGATGTGGATTACAGCAGTTGTATATAAAAGAGATCAATTTCTCCCATTTATTTTAATAGGGAAGGCATTATAAAGTGAGTCAGTGAGTCCATATAGAGCAGGGGTCCCCAAACCCTTCTCCGTGAAGCACTATTGGGCCACAGCCCATTGGCAACTGGGCCGCTCAAGCAGCGGGTGAGGGCAGGGAGCTCCATTTGCACAAGCGGCATGCCTGCATGAGAAACCATCCCTTACACACACACACACCGCCACTGCCATTTCTGCCAGTCCAGAGAGCTGGGAACCACTGATATAGAAGATATCTGTATAGTAGGACATAAGATGTAGTTTCAGTGGTCCTTTGTCCATAGAGGCAAAAATCTCAGCCTCATATGGTATGTTTTTGTATTAGCCCTGCAAAGCTCCTTTATTTAAGAAAAGTGCTCTTTTGATTTAGTTTACAAATTTAGTTATAGCGGTCATTTAACTTTTACTGTGCAAATAGTACTACCTAATGCACAGTCACATTCATGTGAAAAATATGGAAATGAAATATTTGAAATAAATGGACCTAAATTAATTTTAGATATTTTTATTAGACCATATGTTTTTGTAAAGTTTTGTTCTTGGTTTTGTTCTTGAGTTTTCCTTTTTAAATTCTAAACAAACTTTTTTTATTCTTATGAAACTCTTTCAGATTTGCCCCTTTTTCAAGTTTCCCCTTTCTTTTTCCAAAGAACACATGGTCATCCTACTCGTGATAGCAGTAGAGAAAGTTCTACGATTATACCATAGAGTCCCATATACATCCTTGTCTGAAAGACAAGGGAAGATTTGTTGTTTGGCTCTATCCTTCTGTCCTCTCAACACTAAAGAGCTTACAACAGGCTCTGCACTGTCATGGTATCACATTGAAAAATGCCACTGCTTGCAAAACCATGATAATTCACTTCTGAATGAGTTTGCTTCTTCCTCCCACTTCCTGAATAGAATGGTAAGCTTCTGTGGCAATCATTTCGTTCAGTTTTATTGTTTCATTCTATAATTGCTAGGCTTGTTTTTAGTCTTATTCTTGTTGTCGTTTACATTATGCTTCCTTTTTTTATCACCTGTAGGAACTGCTACCACATGCTGCCTTTTAGGCATAAAAATGTGACAGTGTTTTCCTTAGATGAGATTTGCAATGGCAAACTAAAGGCCCTGTGAAATGGTGCAGGAGGTATTCAAAATCTAAGCCTGATTTTTAAAGTTCCTCTCCCTCCAATCCTGCAACTACCAAACCTGAGAGTTTTTCAGTGAAAATTAAATTGGAGTTAACCAACCCATATGACTACAGCTATCTGGATGTGGAATTTGTAGCATTTCCTGCAACAAATCAATGGCATAATCCATTCTTTTTATATTTCTAGTGGCAGAAAGAGACTCCAAACTTTGCATGCAACACTTCAGAACATTCTGTTTTTATTAAGGGAACTATTAAAATATATTCTACATAAAATATAACATCATATTATAAAATGTAATAAATATTTTTATGAACTGCTTAAAGTCATCTCTAGGTGAGATGGGCAGCATATAAATTTGCTAAATAAACAAATATTCTATACATACTTTTCCTTTTTGAAAAGAAAATGCTTTATTAGTATTGATTTCACAGTCCACCAGATGTTGTTCTTGGTTTGTATTTTTATTTATCTATCAAGTATAAGATAGGTGGATGTTGTTTGATAGTGTTGTTTGATAGTGTTGTTTGATAGTGTTAAAGGCATCAGGATAGGATGTAAGCTGTTCTAAGCAATGCTGTCATTTGCAATATGATGATGGTGTTCAAGATAGTTTACTATTGCATTAAAGGTGCCTATGACTATTGACACCATCTTTGCTTTTTTATTATTTTGTTACTTCTCTCCTGCTGTTTCTAGATCTCCACTATCCAGACATTTTTGTCTTCCTTATCAGCAATTGTAAAGCTGGAGATGTTATGCTGCAGGTGCTTTCTCTATTTGAATTCTAAAGTCCCAGAGCACTTTACTTCTTCATTGTCTATCACATTTGTCTATTTTGTGCTCACACTGTTGTGTCCGCGAAATGATGCCAGGAGTCGGTGACTTCAAATCATGCTCTTTATTTGAGGTTGGAACCGAACTGGGGCAAAGGGAAAAAGATCGCGGCTTTTATTCTTTTAGCCGCCGCGGCCGCGGCCAATGGCACCGCTTTGAATCTCCCTTGATCCGAATGGAGCAATCACGGGAGATTCTTAGCGAGCCAATCGGCGCGGCTCGCCTGACCAATCAGAGTTCCCCGCGCTTTGGCCAATCAAAGCGCGGGGATCTCAAGAATGCTAATTAAGGACAGAACACCCCTCCCCTCTTGGTTCAGTCCTTACATCGCGTAGTCACGTAGGTAGGCAGGGCTCCGTCTGAGCCTACTGGACCTGCGCAGCTCAGTCGTAGGTTGGATCCCGGCCGGTTCGGTCGGGATCTCTGCTGCTCCTGCTGCCGTCGTGGGAACCGGCTGGTCGATCGGGCCGGGCCGCTCTCCGTAGCTCCCTCCTGGGCCTCTCGGGTTGGTTGAGCTGCGGGTTTCGCCGCTCCCACTCGGTCTCCCCGGGTCGGTCGAGCTGGCCTGGCTGTCTCTTCCTGGCGAGGGGTCGTGATGGCTGCTTTCCGGTAAGTACGGCTGGTTTATTCTTCTTTGGTTTTGGTTCCCTGGGTATTCCCTCCCCCCTTGGTTTGTGTTGTGGGGGTTGGTTTCACCTGTTTGTGCGTCGGTGGTCTCTTGGTTGGTAGTCCTCGACCTTAGTTGGTCGATGTGGCATTACCACGCTCGTCTGTCTGCTGTTTGTAGCCGGTACGAGTGTGTGCCTGTTATTTGTGTGATGATGGCTGGTATCCATAGTGGGTCTCCCGTCAGGTTTCTCGCGTATAAGGGGTCGCCGGGTGCGAAGGTTTGGTGTTTGCTGTTGGAGTCTGGGGGCTTCTCCGGGTTATACGTGGGGTGTAACCTGTTGAGTTGGGACCTTAGTTTCCTGCCCATTAATAGTTCGGCTGGGCTCTTATTGGTTGTGGTATTTGGGGTTATGTGTTGGGTGAAGAGTAGTTTGTTTATTTTTTCCTGGATCTCCCCGTGGTCTATTTTCCGGATGGTCTTCTTAGTGAATTGGACCATCCATTCCGCCCTACCGTTCGCCGCCGGGTGCGCCGGTGCTGTCAGCGCGTGGCGGATGCCCCTTTCTGCTAGGAATTTTTCGAATTCCAGCGAGGTGAATTGGGGCCCGTTGTCGGAAACGACGACGTCTGGGAGGCCGTGTGTTGCAAAGAGTTTGCAGAGTTCCTTGATCACGGCCTCCGTGGTTGTTGTCTTCATGTTGCTTACCTCCAGCCAGTTGGAGTAAGCGTCAACTGTTATGAGGAAGATGTGTCCTTTTGTGGGCCCGGCGAAGTCTATGTGAATCCTAGACCAAGGTCCCCTTGGGGTTTCCCACTCTAGGACGGGTGCTGTGGGTGGGCTTGGCCTAGTTTCCTGGCATCGTTGGCACCTTGCTACCCAGGCCTCTATTTGTTTGTCCATCCCTGGCCACCAATCGTAACTTCTGGCCAGGGCTTTAGTCCTAACGATGCCAGGGTGCCCCTCGTGTAGCAGTTCCAGAACCTTCCCTTGTAGCTTTTCTGGAATGACCACCTTATCCCCCCATAGTATGCACCCTTTTAATAAAGAGAGTTCCGTTTGGCGGTTTTGGAATGTTTTGACGGACTCGTCGTTGTCCCTTTCCAGCCACCCTTTTTCTACCCAATGCAACACCCGCGCCAGACGTTTGTCTTTATTACTCTCTCGGGCAATGTCTGACGCGGTTATGGGCAGGTTGGGTAGAGTCTCTATGCTGAGGGTGGTCGTCGTGGGTGCTGGGTCGGTGTCGGGTTCCGGTAGCGGCGAGCGGCTTAAGGCGTCTGCATGGGAGATCGTCTTACCCGGTCTGCGTATGAGTCCGTAGTTGTAGGCTGCCAGGAACTCGGACCACCTTGTCATTTGGGGAGACAGAATGTTCGGGGTGGCCCGGTTTCCTGCAAGGATTCCCAGCAGCAGCTTGTGGTCGGTTATGATGGTGAAAGTCCGGCCGTAGAGATACTCGTGGAATTGTTTTACGGTGGCAACGATAGCCAGAGCCTCTTTGTCCAGCTGGCTATAGTTCCGCTCCGGTTTGGTGAGGGTCCTTGAAAAGAACACGATGGGCGCTTCTTTTCCGTCGAGGAGGGTATGGCTGAGGACAGCGCCGACGCCGAAGGGTGATGCGTCGCATGTGGCGGCCAGAGGTAGGGTCTCGTTATATTGTATGCGGACGGCATCCGAAGTGAGGAGGTCCTTTGTTCTTTGGAAGGCGGCTTGCTCGCGTTTCCCCCAAGTCCAGGTCGCCGCCTTGTCCAGGAGCCTATGCAAGTGCTCCACCGCCGTCGCCTTTTGGGGCAGGAAAACATTGTAAAAGTTCAGTAGCCCCAGGAACGCCTGTAGTTCCATCTTTGACTTGGGTGTGGGGCCTTCTTTGATGGCCTTGATTTTTTTGTTTGTGGGGTGAATGCCGTGACGGTCTAGGAGGTATCCTAGGAATTCTACCCGTTCCGTGCATAGCTGGCATTTCTCCCTTTTGACTTTTAGTCCGGTTTCTTTAAATTTGGTTAGGACCTCCCTTAGGCGACCCTCTAGTTCGGCTTGGTTGGCTGCCGACACTAGGACGTCGTCGAAGTAAGGTACCACCCCCTTGATGCCTTGCAGTAGTCTTTCCATTAGGCTTTGGAATATTCCCGGTGCCACGCTGACTCCGAATTGGAGTCGGTTGCATTTAAATGCCCCCCGGTGGGTGACTATGGTTTGCGCTTCTGCCGTTTGCTCGTCGACTGGCAACTGTTGGTATGCCTGGGCGAGGTCGAGCTTGGCGAAAACCTTGCCCCCTCCCAGTGAGTGCAATAGGTGTTGCACTACTGGGACGGGGTAGGCGCTTTGTTGTAGCGCGCCATTTAGGGTGGCCTTATAGTCCCCACAGATCCTCACCGACCCATCGGGCTTGATCGGGGTGACTATGGGGGTCTCCCACCAGGCGTGGTCTATGGGCTGTAGGACCCCTTGCTTGACGAGCTTGTCAATTTGCTCGTCTATCTTGGGTTTAAGTGCGAATGGCACCAGCCTTAGTTTCAGGCGTTTTGGGGGGACGTTTGGGTCTAGGTTGAAAGATATAAGGAGCCCTCGGTACTTGCCTAGGTTTCCGTCGAAGACATCTTGGAATTTCTGGGCCAGTTGCTGCTCCCAGCTGTCGTCGGTGACGTGGTTGACTCCCGTGAGTGCGATGTCGAGCGGGGCGAACCATTGCAGTCCCAGTAGGCTTGGGCGGTCGCGGTCGACGATTGTCAGGGGAAGTCTTTCGGTGTGCCCTTTATAGGTGATGTTGAAGTGTTTGGTTCCGACTACCGGGATGCGGTTTCCCTGGTAGTCCTTTACAATGAGTCTCTGGCTGTCTAGGTTCCTCCTTTGGAGGGTAGGCACCAAGCGCTTTTTTTCATGCCATGCTATCATGGAGAGGTAGGACCCGGAGTCCACCTCCATTTTGCATGGCTGGCCCTCGATGCCTACCTCCACGTGGACCTTCCAGACGTCATTGGTTGTGGCGTGGCCGATGGTGATCGTCTGATGGGTCTCCTCTCTTCGCCGGTTATCGCCGCCTCGCAGGAATCGTCCGTTCCGGTCCCATCTGTTGTCCGAGGGGCGATCTCTGGTCCGGGGTGGTGTGCTCTCTCTCCTCCGGTCGCTCTGGTCCCATCGTGCCGGGCTGCGATTCTTCTTTAGGCGGCAAACACGGGCGATGTGTCCCTTCTTGTCGCAATGCCGGCAGATCGATTCGAAAAACTGGCATTCTGACCTGGGGTGGTCGCCGCCGCAACCGGCACAGTTGGTCCTCGACTTACGACCCCGCCGGTTCCGTGGATCGCGGCCTGTCTGGAGGCGATGGATGTCCTCCTTGTCCTCGGAAGTGCCCGATGCCGAGTGGAAGTCGCCCTGGTGGGTGGTCGTCTCGGGTTGGGCCTCGGTCGACCTCGCTGGGTTGTTGTTTCCGCTGCGGTCCCCAGTGTTCGGTCTGCGCATGCGGTCGGCGGAAGTTCGGGTTGCTTCGGCGGCTGCGCCTGCGGTGAGGGTGTCTGCTAGGCTGATGTTGCCCTTGGCCATCAGCCGGCTCTGGAGGACGGGGTCCCACAAACCGAGCACGATTCGGTCTCGCAGGGCGTCGTTCAGGTTGTCAAATTCGCAGAGCCCCCCTAGGCGCCGTAGCTCGGCGACGAAGTCGCTGAAACTCTCACCCAACCGTTGGTCCCAATGGTAGAATTCGTTGCGTCGGATCAGGATGGGTACCTCTGGAGCGTAGTGCCGCTGAAGTATGGGTTTGAGGACGTCCCAGTCCATTGCGGTCGCATCGGCGGGTTTGGCAAGCGCCTTGGCCATCTTGAAGACCTCGGTCCCGCAGTGGGTCAGGAAGACGGCGCGCTTCATGGGGCCGGTGGCATCCTTCAGGTCGCTGCACTCGAGGAACATGCGGAATCGTTCGGAGTATGATTCCCAGTTCTTGGTGGCGGGGTTGAAGGGTGCGGCAGGTGCGATTTTCGCCATCGCGGTGGTTTGTCTGGCTTCCGTCGGACACGTGGTTCGGTTCAGGGCCTGGATCCCATCCTCGTCACCAGTGTTGTGTCCGCAAAATGATGCCAGGAGTCGGTGACTTCAAATTATGCTCTTTATTTGAGGTTGGAACCGAACTGGGGCAAAGGGAAAAAGATCGCGGTTTTTATTCTTTTAGCCACGGCGGCCGTGGCCAATGGCACCGCTTTGAATCTCCCGCGATCCGAATGGACCAATCGCGGGAGATTCTTAGCGAGCCAATCGGCGCGGTTCGCCTGACCAATCAGAGTGCCCCGCGCTTTGGCCAATCAAAGCGCGGGGATCTCAAGAATGCTAATTAAGGACAGAACACACACCAGTTCTTGCCTGAAGAAAAGTGGTATTTCCTGGTGCTGGCCCTTTTGTTGGGTCTTTCTTTATCAGGAAGGTTTTACCAGATGTTAACCAATCTTCAATTTCATCACCTTGCAGTATGTTATTAAACTAGTTGGAAACAAGTAAATTTAGACCAGTCAGATGTTTCAACCAAAAATCATGTAGTTCTTCTGGATCTGTCTTTCTCCATCATTTTTGCTGTTATTACACATCCTTTCATTTCTGCTTACTTTTTCTCCTTTGCCACCTCCTTTATCCAGGCTGCTTTCTTGTTTCATTTCTTTAGATTGTCCAATAGTTAGGCCCAAAACTGCATGCTTCTTCTTTGTCAAGTGTTGACTGGTTCATTGGAGCCACTCAATTGGTGGATTGGTAGGAACTATTCTGATTTAACTATTATTATTATTTTTTGAAACAAATTTTATTAATTTTACAGAAAACACAATACACAAACATACAAAACACAAAACATAAACAAAACTAAAAGATCTTTTCTGAAGGTTGTCTGATCTTGGGTTAAAACTCTTCACACAGACACAAATTCAAACATCATATTCACTTTGTATATCCTTCCATATCTTATTATCATTTTCTTTTATATATATATATATATAAACCATTTTTATCAATTTTATAAAAACAATGCACAAAGAATCAAGGCATAACAGCTTATAAATTCTTTTCTAGGAAAAAATAATAATAAAAAACCAATAGAACATAACAATTCCAAATTATAGTATCAATACTTCATCTATTTAACTTCATATCTTATCCCTACTTCTCCTTTTCATCCAAATTATTTCTTGTTAATTAAAATTTTATTGCCTTTTATCAATATACAAAATCCAAAAAAAAACCCATAACAAAACCTTTATATATCCTTTCATATCTTATTACCATTTTCAATAACATTCTTTGTCTGTTCTATTTCCAACTATCCATTCATCTTTTTTCTTTTACTATACTTCTCCTATACACCAATTGGAGTAACGTCTATAACTCATTACCCTAACTTAAAAGTACTTCGTAGAACAATTTTTCTTGGGATTCTGTTTAAAAGATTCTAAAATTACATAATGAATTTTATACTCTAAATACACATATAAAAACACAATCTTATGTACCCTCCAGAATCCCTCTTTTATCCTAAATTAAATTCACCCATTGTCTCTAAATAAACTTTTGTGCTTCTAAATAAACCATTGAGGCTTCTCCTCCCCCCCTTTCTCTCTTGCTTATTCTTCTCCTTGCCCTTTTTACCCCTTTGTTTTTCCTCCTCCCTTTTCTTACTCCTTTTCCTTTGCTTTCTAACCTTGCCTCCACCTTTTCGCTCATTTTTCTCTTCTTTGGTTGTTTTTATAATTCTTAAAATCCCCTTTTTCTTATCCTTTTTCTCCTCCTCTCCGGAAAGGACCCATTGTTCATCAAAGATGGCTTCTTCTTCCTCTTCTTCCTTGTCCCAGTCCTTCTGCTGCGTAATCAACTTTTCATAAGTACATAACGCCATTTCTAAGAATTGAAACAAAGCGCCCAAAGTATCTTCCTTTTTATATTTTTGATATTCAGTCTTTAGTTCATCCACAAGCGATGCCATTATGAAAAGAGAAACTTTTCCCAAAACAACCACAAGTATTTTTAATCAAAAACAATTCAAAAAAAGTTCCAAAAGTTAATACTTTTCTTCCTTCTTCTCTTTCTCTTTCTGGGGTTAATGTTTTATCAAAGAGGTCCAATTACCATATATCTTTCTTTGGGATTCTAGGCAATCTCCTCCTTTTTCAGCTTCTGCTCCAATTTTTTCTCTTCTCCCTTCCCACTTGCAATATCAATTTTAAATAATCAGAAATCCATACCTCCAACAAGGGTTTTCCAATTTCTTAAATTTTTCAATGTCCAAAAATCCTTTTGTCCCTTAGCTTCAACTCTCAAAACAATTCACTTTCAATGTCCAATATATCCAAACATTTCTGCTGTTTCCATGGGGTGGGAGAGTGAAGAAAAAAAAAAGTTCCCTTTAACAGCTTCTCCGCCGCTTTCGCTCTTCTTAGGGATACAATGTATCCTCCAGCAATTCAAACAGCTCAGTTCCAGGCAATTTAAAGGATGTTACTTGACCCGGCTCAGACAACACTTTCACTCTTCTCATTTCCTCCAGCGCAATCTTACCCGGTTGCTGGCTTCTTCGTGGCAGCCATTGCTGACCACCGCTCCACCGCCTTGGGAAAAAGGGGGTTTTCCGGAGAAGGGGGGGTCTGCGACACCCCCACCCCCCCTATCCGACTCCCCTCTCTCTTCAGCTGTCCCTACAGGGCAGCCATATCCACCTGACCCATCTGGATCGGGGGTACCTCGACGGCTAGCACAGCAGGAATCGCGAGCTGTCGCGAATTCCTGCTGCCCCAAAGCCACGCGAAACCGGAAACCCTGATTTAACTATTATTGATTAATGTTTGTGGATTATTATTTTGTTGATTAGTATTACTTGATGATAATGAATATGGGAATGATGATTGATGCTCATGATTCTGATGATTTCTTGCCTCTAAAGAAGATCACAGATCATGGCTTAAAGATGAGTTAAGAATAATCTTTTATATATAAATTTTAGTTTGCCAAAAACCTTTCAATAATAGGATGTGTAGTAATATAATGGGAAATTTAAAAGACTTCACTTTTATTTTAAGGACCCAAAATAGAGGATAATTAGTATTGTTTGATTTTTTAATGAAACATGAAAACTTTTTTTAAACAAATTTTATTGATTTTAAAGACAAACAAAACATAAGACATCAAAGTATAAAACCTCCTTTCTCAAAAATTACTTATAAGTTTTAACAAGGCAAATAAAGCATTATTTTTTAAAGCATAGTTCCACATTATCACATTTCCATTTAAACACATATATATATCTTTTCCAAATTTCTCATTTTTCTCCCTTCACTTTTATTCAATTATATTTCTTTCTATTAAGGTTTTATTAATTCTCCATCAAGCATAAACACACAAAATACAGAACATAAAACAAGACATAAAAAGATAAAACCTTCTTAATTATTATTTATACATGTCTTTTCCAAATTTTTCTCCCTTTAGTTTTATTCCCCAAGGTTTTATTAATTCACAATCAAAACATAGCTAACCAAAACACAAAACATAAAACATAAAACTTCTTTTGAAAAGTGGCTTAGTCCCGGGTTACATCTTTTTTTACAGACCTAAATCAAGTTCATGCTCACCTTATATACCATTCATATCTTATTAACCATTCTATATTTTCTATATAACTTCTCCCTTCTTTTCACTCTCTTGATTATATTTTGTTTATTTCATCTTATTTCAAAATCATTGTTTGTATCTTTTGTCTGTTCTTTTCCAATCATCTATTTATCTCTTCTCTTTAGCAAAGAATTTCCCCTGTAATCACTTTTAAGGTATGACACCTTTCCCTAAAGTAACACTTAAAATAATACATAATTTCTATCCTGATTCTGCTTAGTACATTCTACATGTTGCATTTTGAAAAAAAAGAATAATAAACTTATAATATAGTTAAGTATATAATTTCCATTCTAATTCTAATTCTATTTAATAGTATAACTAAGCATTAATCATTTTACACATTCTCTTTGATATTTTATTAAATATTGAAATCTATTATTATAAAACATTTTAATATTTTAATATTTTGTTAAATCTTATAATATTCCAATAGACTATTTCAAATGCAAATACTACAATACTATCTTATGTACTCTTGCAGAATCTTTCTTAAATTATGCACTATCCTTTATCTCTAAAAAAGATATCTTGTTTCAGACCGTGGCTTTTTTTCCCTTTTTCCCTCCCTTTCTTCTCCAGTCTGGTCTTTCCCCCCCCTCTCCTAACCTCCACCTTTTTAGCTTCCCCTCTCTATTGTAATCCTCTTTTCAATTGCTTTCTAACATTGTACCTTTTTTTCACCTTATTTTTCTTTTTCTTGGTTGTTTTATTGAATTTTAAATTCTCATTTTTCCTTCTTCTCTTCCTTCTTTCTCTTCTTTCTCTTCCATTCTTTCTTAATCAAACTTTTTTGTCCATTAAAAATGGCTTCCTTTTCTTCTTCTTCTTCTTCTTCTTCTTCTTCTTCTTCTTCTTCTTCTTCTCCTTCTCCTTCTCCTTCTCCTTCTCCTTCTCCTTCTCCTTCTCCTTCTTCGTCAAGTATTTGCTGGTACGTAGAAACTGCCATTTCTAAAAAGTGGAAGACAGCTCCCAATGAATTCTTGCCATTTTGTTCTCTTTCTTTTAATTTTTCATATTCCATTTTTAGTTGATCCACAGATGGTGCCATTGTAAATTTTTAAGAACAACCCAGATGTTTTTAGTCTTAAAGTAATTTGCAAATGTCAAAGTTATCAAACAATCCAAACAGCCAGAAATTATTTCCTCTTCTTCTCTTTGCAACTTTTCCTCCTGGGCAAAATCCCAAATATAGCTGTATTACAATTAGTTATTGGTCTTATAATCTTCAAAGCGTCTCCTCCAACAAGTTTTTAAAGATTTTTTTTTTAGTCCTCTCCTTCCCACTTATAACAATGAGCTTGTTTTTACCTTAAAGAAGCAGGTTTTTCTGTGCTCATTTGCTTTCTCCGTGAGGAAGGGGAGTGAACTTTCCTTCAGCACTTTCGCCACCTGTAACAACTTATTTTGGAAACAAATGCATCAATCCAAAAGTCAGGTTTCCAGGGTGTTTTAAAAGTAACTTAATGTCCCGGTTCAGCCAAGAAAACTTCTCCTTCTGTCTTCCTCCTGCACAGTCTTATCCGGTTGAAGATTCCTTTGTGGCTGCCATTTCAGACAGCCGCTCCACCGCCTCAGGAAAAAGGAGTCTAGCTGGCTGGGGAAAGGGGGTGCGATATCCCCAGACCCCTGCCCGGATCTCCTCTGTCTTCTGCTGCCTCTTCAGGGCAGCGACAACCCCCAAATCCAGTTGGATCGGGGGTACCTCAGCGGTGAGCGCAGAGGGAACTGCAGAGAAGCAGATTCCTGCCACCGCCGAAGCCTTGCAACCGGAAGTTCCGAAACATGAAAACTTAATGAAGATTTGCTGGTGCCAAAGAACTTAAACTTAACTGAAGGTTGCCTTAATCCTCAAGAAGGGATACAACCGAGAACCAAAGCATTTTTTTAAAAAAACCACCTTTTTCTGTTTTCTCTTCTTTTTCCCTTTACCATTCCTGTGAGCTTATTTTATAGCATTTATTCTGACAAACAGAGTAAACCTTTCATAAATAATAAATCAAACAGAACATTGATAATGGACTCTTCTTTAAAATGTGAAATCATGAAGATTCCTTAAAAAGCAGCATCAGGACCAGGTATGGGTTGCTACACTGCAGAAACATAATGTGTGTTGTTTTATTGTAGACGTCCACAGAGTGCACTGAAAAGGCATTCTGTAACAGCAGTAGAGAAGCATGCACAAAATAGTACAAATTTTAACAATTTCAAACATTACTTTAATCCCACAATGTACTTGTATTGTTGGGACATCAAAGCAGCATTTCAAGTCAGAATGAGAGTATTTTTCTGACCAGTCAGGACAGAAAACCACTTCCAATGAGTTCTGAACAGTTTGTTTTGAGGATGAATAAGGGGTAATTCATCAAAATGGCTAAATTGCAAGTTTTGCACAGGCACAAGGAATCAGATAATGTATTCCTCTCAACATTAAAGCATTTTAATCAACCTAAAGAAGCTACTAGATGCTTAATAACTTGTTCCATTTTTAAAAATCCAGTTCCATAGTGAGATTCTGTACTATTAACAATGTATACCGTAGTTTTGCTGCTCTCTAAAATATGATGCTAAAAAATCTTTATCAGGAGATTAAAATTGTATGTTTCTAATGTTGGTTATATTGAAGATATTCCAAAATGCCTTTTGTATCAGGTATGATCAGAAAGTAGGCAAAAATTGGAAAGTGCTTTCTTTTGAAGAACCTTAGATTAAAAAGTGCCTTGCATAACTAATTTCATTAGTCATATATACAGTAAATATATTGATTGAATATGTTTTTTCCTTAAATTATTAATTTGTGTAATGTAAATTATATATAATTTTCAGTTATTTCAGAGATGGGCAGTACTTAGTCCAGTAGCTATCGGCATTTCCATTGCCCCATTTTCAAATCTAATGTCACCAGCAGTTGTCAGTAGCAAACTTTTTCAACTGTTTCTTGCTCTTCTAAATCTGTCCATTAAAGCTCTTTTGCAACCTTTCCTATACATAACAGCATTTTGAAAATTGGACCATTTGGCCTTAGTCTCTTGATTTCATCATCTCCCCAAAGCCATGTCTATACGGACCTTTGCAGGAAAGGATAGGAAAACTGCCCCACCATTGTTGGATTCTGGTTGCAGCTGATGCAGCCAAGGTTAGAATGTAAGGCTTGAACCAGAGGACAAATACTGTTTTATCAAGATTGGGAACTGGCTAATTCTTACAATTATTGTTCAATATTACAACTGTTTATTCTGATTACTAGTGATATGAACATCATGTAATAGCATTACAGTTACTACAGCAAAGATATGTGTACAAAATATACCTTTAACAGGACTCGGAGTCTGACTGCTATTCCTAAGAATAAAAATGATTTTTATCCTATACTACTTACAAAAGTAAATCCTTGTAGTTTATTCGTAATTCTAACAAGTATTTTTAAAAATAAATCACATATAGAAGGTCACATTTTGAAGGACACAGATAATTAAAATAATAGCCCCAGTACTAGAGGTGAGGTTTTTGCATTCCTAGGTATATGACTGAGTATTTCACCTAACAAAATGATACATTAATTAACTCTTCCCCTGTAGCATTTACCAAACCATTAGTAAGAAGGGCAGATGGGAGGAGAGAGGACAAATCCATGAATAATCTGCCAGAACACAGAAAACAATTATTGTTCTACAACCAAGACTTCAACCTGCTTAACTGATATGGCTGGGCTTCTCTAGCAATGTTTTAGTTCCAAATTGATTTTTAAAAATATTTGTTTAGGACAATAGGCTAAAAATAATAGAGTTATCTTTAAATAGTTCATACATAAAGTATTTATGTTAATGAATCCATGGAGCTTTCCCCACCCACCACCACCTAGACGCCCTCATTTCTCCCAAGTATTTTTTTGCCTACTTGATTTCCAGCTCTGTCACGTTTCTCGCCATTGTGTGCAGGGAAATGAAAGTTTGTGTGGGTCTAAAAAAATTCAATCAATTCCAACTTCACACGATAATTTTCTGCCACACAGTTGGAATTAATTGATTGAACTATTTTTTTTAGCTCCACACAAACTTTCGTTTCCCTGCACACAATGGTGAGAAACACGATGGAGCTGGAAATCAGGCAAAGAAATACTTGGGGAATTTGAGAAAAGTGAAGGCACCTGGGCAGTGATGGGTAAGGAAAACTCTTCTGCCCACAAAAACCTTGTCTTTGCAGGCTGACATCAAAAGGCAGAGCAAGAACTGCCTTGAAGAAGCCAGTCAGCCCAGGAGTCAGGAATACCCTTTCTCCCCACCTCCCATACTCCCAAATTGTATTGGGCCGGGTAACTAAGTGAGGGGCAGGAATGCCCGGCAATGGGGAAGGGAGAGAAGAGATGGCAAGAAGAGCTCCATCTCGCTCCCCTCACCCCAATTAAAGGCAATGGCAACTCGGCCACTTTCCTTACCCACAGGAAAGGCAGGAAAGTAGGCTGAGCTGCTGGGACTGCATGGGAGGCTGCAGGAAAGGCAGGCAAGCAGTCTGGGCCACCAGGACCATGTGGGAGGCAGCTAGGCAAGAAGGGAAGGAAGATTCACCAGGCAGTGATCAGCTGGGCCGTGTGGTCAAGGCAAGCGAAGAAACCAGAGAGCAGCAGCAGCTATGCCTCAGGCATGACTCTAGGCACTGGCCAAGGCATGTGAGCCATGATAATGTTGAAAGGTGTCAAATGCCTTTCTTTTGAGGATTCGATTTTCCTGCTGGGAGAGCTCTGGTGCAAGGATATGGACAACTGCTTGAAAGCTGGATCTTTTTATTTTTCAGGAAGGCAGGGGACAGCGAGAAGTCTGCGTTCCTGGGCTAGCTAGCTTCTTATGGTAAGTCCCTGGTTTTTTATACCCTTTTCTCCCTTTGTAAGTTGATTTTGTGTGAATGTTTGTATTTGTGCTTAATGTTTCAAATCCTGTTTGAGTTTGTCTTTATTCCCGCCGGAAGGCAAACTCTGCAGGGTGGCTAGATTGTATTATTGGTTTTCTCTAATCTCTTTTAGCTTTAAGATGGTTTTTCATATTTGTTCTGTGGCAATCTCCTGTATGTCCCTTTTGTAATTTATATTTTGTGTCCTTTGTCTGTTTGTTTTGCTTATTTGGTATGTCCTGTGTTTGTAAGGGTTTTCTAAATTATCTTTTTGTTTCCTTCTCTTATTTGTCTAGTTTTCTTAATGACTTAGGCTTTTGTCTATAGGGATTCTTTTTTATTTGATTCCTTTTCCTATGTAAGTTTATTTTATGGCTGACCTGATGTTCCCCTTGGGCTTTTCCTGTTTTTGTGACACTACTGTCTCCGTGAAGTTCCCTTTCCACAATAAGAAGTGACTGGGAGGGGCAGGTGAGGTGGCCAGGGCCTGCCAGTGGTATGCTTTGCAGGTACTGTTAAGTACTTGGACATGGGTTGGAGTAAATGGAGACAGCCTTTGAATGTGAACTTTCAGCTCTTTATTATTGCATAGTGACTTCTCAAAACAATAACAGTGAACTCTTCCTTATATAAACAACCCTTGTGAGAATTGTCCAATAGTGAGCTATGAACGCTAGCTCTTTAAACCAATGATAATCCTCTGTTAAGGGCCAATCGGATTCCTAAGAACTAACCAATCCAATCTGGCCGCCTAACAGCCAATCAGAAGTGCAGGGCCAGAACCCTGCACTTTACCTCAAGCTCATACTTTATTAACTATGGTACATACACAACAGGTACTGCGCAAAATCTTAACAAGCAGTTTGCTTGAATCAGTGCAAACTGGCTGAATCCCACCTCTGAAGGGACCCTATCCTTTTATCTGTCTGGAGGGCTGTGAGACTGTACTCTTTTCTGCTTGGGGTAAAATCAATTCATCAGGCAGCACTTTTGTTTTCAAAAAGCCCTGCTTGGATTTCATGATGAACCTTTTTCAGGCAGCCCCCAGGGAATCTTCTGGCAACAACACTGGCTTGTGACCTTTCCTATCAGTTTCTTTGTTGACTTTCTGGGGGAGCTAGCAGAAAAGATTGTGTATGGTTCTTCTATCTCGGAAAATGGGTGCAATAATGGAGACGAGACATCAAATAGTGACTCCAACTCTTTATTAGTGACTTCGGGAAAATAGCGCAACACGTATGGCAGCAGCAGCTCCTTTTATAGAGCTGGCTGCTGTCAAAGCATCCAATGGTTTAAGTTTGCCGCGCTTGGAGTGTCCAATCGCAGCAGCCCGCTAACTAGCCAATCGGATCAGTCCGGAATGACCAATCACGACCTGCTGTTCATGGACCAATCAAATATGCAGGATATTGAGCCTGCTTGTGAAAAGCCAGTCAGGTTTGCAGGCTTACAAGCCTGCTAGTTTGGAACAATGGTGATTGCATGATTGCAGAACGCTTGGCAAACTGTTGCAAGTGTGAACCGATTATCAAAACCCCAGATCACAATCATGAGACTGCAGGGGGTCTGCAGCAACTGTTAAATTAAGGCACAGTCATAAGTTCCTTCATTCAATGCCTTCATAATTTTAAATGATCGCTGGCTAAATGATAGTTAAGCAAAAATAGTTTGTAAGTTTTCAATTATGTTTAATGGATTGTTGTGAACCACCAGAATTGCTGTATGTGATAGGTAGCCATATGTCAGAAGGAAGGAAGGAAGGAAGGAAGGAAGGAAGGAAGGAAGGAAGGAATTAAACCTTCACTTTAACTTGGTAAAGACCTTCTGAATGTGTGCTGGTCTGAGAAACTGCACCTGAACTCCTTGTCCAATAACCTCCTATTTTTCAGATTTTGCTCCTTGGAGTACTTGACAGTTGCTAAATTGAAACAGTTTATTGTGGAGGACATTCCTCTTCCTCGTATCAATCAAATATCAATTCCAGCAGCTTTATGACATAACTCCGGTATAAAACTTTGAAAGAAGAAAAACTTCTTTAAAAAGTTCCTCTTCATGTCCCCTTTCCCTTCCCATTCTTTCCGATTCATTCATTATATCATTAACATTTTTTAAAATCAGATAATGAATTTGACTACACCAAGTTTTATTTTTAAAAAATCAATATCTCCATCTCTCTGAACTTGGTTGAATCACATTTAACCCAATCTAGTTTATTTCTGAACAACCCCTGAATTCATACCAGATTGCCTAATCAGCAGCAAACTTTGTTTTAAGGTAATGGTTTATCAACAAAATAGAAAAGTAATGCACTATTTGGGTTTGGTTTACTATTCCCATCATCCTTGAGAAGTAGCTGATAGGAGCGGTAATCAATATATCCAGATGTTATCAGAACAGGAAAGCTTGCCTGAAGTTACCACTTGTTACTTAGATTCCCTGACTAAGTATTTTCTTGTGGATTTTACCTTGTACATTGCTAGATAGAGCAACATTTTTTCCTCCATAATTGACTTTTCTTACAGAGATTGGACAAATAATGCCGACATAGTTTGTATAATATTTGATTCTAATATTATCAGTTTTTTCCTATCATAATTGATCTGAAATACCTTCTCCCCTATAGTTGCTGCTTTTCTGGTCAGCATGAAAAGCAATCGTTATAATCGGCAGAGCTAATTTCATGCACACATTTCTTTCATTAGCACAAGGTTTTTTTATAGTTTTTATTTTTTACAACAAACATACAAACAAAACATAAAAACATAAAACCATCTTTCAATTATATACATACAGTGTGACACACTGTATGGTTACAATCTTTTGTGCTATCCTTTTTTTTAACCATTGCTCACAAGTTGTATAAATTCTCACCTTATTAATCTAACATGTGCTTATGTAATATCAATTATTAATCATTCATTTGACAAAACTATTTTTCCATCATTCTATACGAGATATTCTAAATTTCATTATAATTTAATCTTATGCATTCCTTCAATGGTTATATATTTTATATTGTATTCTATATCAATCTATTAACTTTTTATTGTAAAGCTTCCTAATCTATTTCTTTACCATGTCTTTTTATCTAACCATTGATAAAATAAATCCCATATCATATAAAATTGTTTGTCTTCTTGTTCTCTAATTTCAAATGTCAATTTACTCATTTCGGCACAGTCCATGATTTTCTTCATAATTTCCTCCTGCATAAGTATTTTTTCATTTTTCCAATTCTTAACAAATACAATTCTAGCCGCTGTTAAAACATTTACAATCAAATATTTCAATTCTTTACTGTATATTTCTGATATAATTCCTAATAAGAATATCTCAGGTTTAAAGTCTATGTGTTGTTTTATCATTTTTTCCAACCCTGTGTGGATTATAGTCCAACACTTTTTGCATCCGAGCACATCCACCATATATGATAATATGAACCAGATATCTGATGACATTTCTAAAATTTATCCAATTTATTCTTGAACATTCTCACACAAGTTTTTTTTAACTTGATCTTGCTGCTCAAATTTCAACTAAACCCTGATGAGCTACAGATTATCTTCTGAGCTCTCATGGTCTTAAAAATGGACATAATATAAATGAACCTATAATTCTATTACCATGAGTATTATAAATATCTTCTGCAAATACTGATGTCCAAAGCACCACTGGGAACATTACTAAATTCATAAACAGTGCATTATCTATCATAGAAATTGTCCCAAGATTAATTCAACTATTTTTTTATTTCTAAAATAAATAGATCGTTCCATTTGCTAATTTCGTTTCTTTTCCTCTCATTATAGTCAGGTTAGGATTCTTAAGAAATTTCTAATGGGCACATAAATGAAAATGTAAAAAACACTGGCAGACTATTAATCTTTTTTCAAGTAATTTTATTAAAGATTATTATTGCAATTGTTAAAAACTAATACAAACTAAAAGATTAAAAATGTGAAGGAATAGTAAAAGCAGCAAAGGGAGAAAACTTGGAAACACATAAGGAATAAAAAGAAAAAAGAATAGAAAGTAAAAATATTGTAAAGAATAAGTACAAATAATTATGGTAGCTTTTCACCTCCTCTTAATCTATAAAGCATTGTAATTTCAATCCTGGTGTCTGCAAAATTCCATTAAGTTATCAGAAATAACAACATACTATTTTAACCCTGATCAAACAAAACCAACTTGATATTTCATTCTAATTATCTTTTAGGCCATTCCAATAATGTCATATAATTTGATTTATTTTCATTGATTCTTGGTCCTTTTTCATAAAATTTTTCAAAATTTTAACAAGCTTCTTTGTAAATCCAATATAGAAAAACTATCCAAGTCTCCCTCTTGGTTTGTTGTTAATATATCATTTTTAATTATTAAGGCATCAGCTGGTTTTTGTTTTGTTTTTTGTATGTCCATCCATTGCAACATTTTTGTCCATGTCATTCTGATAGCCTTCCCTTTGCAAATCCACTTTCAACTCAGTCTCTATCGTGTCAAGTAAAACCAGGGATGTGCTGCTGGGGGTTTGCAGGGGTTCGGGAGACCTTCTAACTAAGATACTGCACAGTTCGGAGAACCCCCAAATCCCACTCCTGGCTGGCCCACCCCACCCCTTCTCTCCCAGGAGTCCCCATGTGGCCTGTTTTGGATGCAGGTAAGTGCAGGGTCGTGTTGAGGCTTGGGGAGGGCAAAAAATGGGCCTCCCGGAAGTTTGGGAAGGCTAGAAATGGGCCTGTTTCTGGCTTCCAGAGAGTCCCTGGAGCCTGGAGAGGCCATTTTCATCCTCCCGAAGACTTGAGGAAAGCCTCCGGAGTCCAGGAAGTGTAAAACTGCCTTCTCCCGCTATGGTTCAGGAGGATGACTAGGCCATGCCCACCATGGTCACGCCCACCCAGCAACCAGGCAGAGAACCAATTGCTAAAATGTTTGAAGCCCACTCCTGAGTAAAACTATAGAGGAAGACATGATAACTATGAATTTCTTAATCTATTTTTCAAAAATATCCATCAATATTTCCAGTGTAAGATTTTTTAAAATCTTATCTTAGTCTGTTTTTTTTAAAGAAAAATAAAACAAAAACATTTGCTCATGGGACGGATTCTTTATATCTAATTCCAAAACTCTTATTTCAAATTTATCTAAATGTACCCTATACATTTGTATTCATTTGTATCTTTTTAATATCAATGTATTAATCAAACTTGCTGGGTTTTAAAAAAAAGTTCTTAAGCTTATAATTAACATTTTCTATAATTGGGGAATTAAGGCAGATTCATCCAGTGTTTTCAAATTTGTCATGTCAAAGTTGTCTGGTAGATGAAAAGTAGTTAATAAGCAATTTCCAATTAGAAAAGGAAGTTTGTAAAGACTGCATCTTTTTAAAAGTGCTGACCATGGTTTAAGAAAAATGGTTATTCCCCCATCTCCTAATGATAAAAAAAAAAATACCAGAGGCAATCTTGTAGTCTCCTTGTGAGGAGCAACTGTTTGGAGCATTTATGGGTGATCCCCCATCCTCTACTTTGTCCAGAGAGATTTGAAGAGCTGGTCTATTCACTGACTCTTTGTCTTTTGCAGCAATTATTGACTCTATCTTCAATCCACCATTCTTCATCTGGAAGTCTAGATATTATCAAATGCAAATGAAAAAGTTCAGTTCCAAATTACTTAATCTCTATGTGCAAGAAACCCCTGTTTGCATGAAGAGAGGGCCATGAGATGGGTTGAATAATACCAGTCTTCTCCCTCAGCTGCAGTATTTCACACAACATCAGATGCCCCTTGGGAGGGCCTGGGATGACTTTTCAGAGAACAACAGGAAGAACAAAAGGGAAGTAAACCCTTGAATGAATGGACTGTGCATGGTGCCATTTAGCTCTGACATTGTATGTCTTTTTAAAATTTTTTAAAGTAGACAAAGTAGTTGTTTAAGTGTTTTCAAAGGAGGATTCACTCAATTTCATTTGCATACTGAATAAGGAATTAACAAGAATTTCATTCTACGTGCTAGTTTAAAGGCCTTTGAAGAAATCAAAACAAGGGAATTTATGTTTTGCTATAAGTAATTCATGGCATTCAAATTTGCTAGCAACTATGAAAACTGAAAATAATTAGCATGTTTTAATGCTAGGATTTTTTTTCCCACTGGAATGAGGACCTGGAGACCTTTAGAGTACTAGCAGTCCTCCTTTTTTTCAACATCAGTAAAGATTTTTTTCAGAAATTTTATCTTTGCAATATTATTTTTTTTTCCCATTCCAAACTTTATTTTTTCTTGGTTTGAACAGATCATAACACATATTTATTGGTATCACTCAACTGGTACTAACATTGCAATCTGTAAGAATAACATTTACAAAATAATACAATGTTGATCCCAGTGAAAACATATATTATTAATGGAAAATACGCTCCATTTTACCTAATTTTGTCACACCAGGATTGCGTGAATTTTTAAAACTCCCATGCCTCCTTCATGTAACACCTTTGCACGACTGATGTGCAAAGGCTTGAATACAAGACAATGCCATTAAGGAATATGGGAAGGAGGCTTGATCAGAGGCTCAGTTTTAGCCAAATGGGGAAAAAAGAATGAGTTTTGGTAAGAACAGACAAGCAAATTGATGCTTGCCCCCTACATTTATTCTTGCAAAACTTAATACGGAATGCCTGTAAACTTGGAGAGGTTTTCTTTTTCTTTTTGAAAATCCAAGAGAAAAGAAAGCAAGTGATGTGCTATGGAGTGAGTGATAATTCCTTCTCACATTTTTTTATTTTTATTGAAGTCAATATTTTGCTTTATCAAACATCTACTGTATGGTTTAAGATGTATATGTTATTACAGTTAACAGTGGTGAAATTCAATTTTTTTTTACTACCAGTTCTGTGGGTGTGGCTTATTTGGTGGGCATGGCTTGGTGGTCATGTGACTGGGTGGGTGTGGCTTAGTGGTCATGTGACTGGGTGGGTGTGGCCAACTCAATGTCACTCACATCAAGGAGGTGCCTCACATGGCCCCTCCCATCCCAGTCATTCCTTGTCACACCCTGCCTCAACTTATCTATAGTTCTGTAAAAATGTTGTTCACCTTTTTTGACTTTATTATCTGCATACTATAGATGTACTTTCATGGACCACTGAAAGGAGGAAATGGCTCACCTGCTTTACCCAAGAGTGTGATAGGCAACAGGCTTTTAAGGGGCTGCCACAAAGAAAGGGGGACAATGTATTTTCCAAAGAAGCAGAAGGCAAACAAGAAGCAATGGAGGGAAACTGAACAGGGAGAAGCAACCTAAAACTAAGGAGAAACTTCCAGACAGTGAGACCAATTAACCAGTGCAACTACCTGTCTCCAGAAGTTCTGGGTGCTCAATCACTGGAAGTTTTTAAGAAAAGACTGGACAGCCATTTCTCTGAAATGGTATAGGGTTCACCCCAAGCTCCCTTCTAAGTATTATTCTGAAACCTTTCCCAGGATTTCTACTCAGAGTTTGGCATCCTCAGTTTTCTTGCCTGAGCTGGGGGTTGGACTAGAAGACCTCCAAGGTGCCTTTCAACTCTTGTTAAACACATGTGTATTTCTGTTCTGAACTATTGCATGTAAACCCTGAAAAATATGGAGTAGCCCTGGGCAAAAAAAGGCAGTAAAATCATTCTTGGTGTAGGGACAGTGTAAAATATTAACACATGATAAATAATGGAACAATTAAAAATAATAGCACAGAGTTTTATCTCTCTCTCTCTCTTTCTATTTTTTTCTTTCTTTCTTTTTCTCTTTCTCATAAACACACACACACAGAGAGAGAGAGAGAGAGCACTTAACAGACAAGCATTTTGGAAGCAGCTCCTTTAAATTTCTCCAAGCTGCAGTGGATTCCCCCACTCCCTCTGTCAGACCGCACTCTTTCTCACTGCAGCACTTTAACTCACAAAGGGAAAGTGATACTTGCAGCGTCCATGGGGAATCCTTGGAGAAGTTTTTAAAAAACTTGCTTCCAAAATGCATTTCTTTTACATTGCAAAAGTGCTCCAAGGTTCGATTCACCTCCACCCCCTCTGTCAGACTGCACTCTTTCTCACTCCAGACACTTTAACTCACATGGGGAAAGTGATACTTGCAGTGTCCATGCCTTTCTTCCTTTCCCCCAGGGAGAAAGAGGATGTGGGGAACGGAAAGCTAGGAGAGCGATCACAAGTGAGTGACTGGGTGACCGGGTTAGGGGTGTGGCCAGCCAGGGGTCACTACCAGTTCGGTGACCCATGCCAAATAACCACTACCAGTTCGCTCAAGTAGGTGTGAACTGGTTGAATACCACCTCTGTTACAGTACTAATTTACCACTGTACAACCTGGGAACTATGTAACTAAGGCAAAAAATTGTAGAATCAGAAGGGATTATTTGTCTAATTCACTCTTTCCTAGATACCTCTGCTTGAACACATGCAGAGAAATGAAGCTCCACACCTACCAAAATATAGAACAGATTCTTGTTCTGTTGAGCTGCATGCTGGAAATCAATTTGTATTTTTCTATATATAGTTTAAGTCCATTATTAAAAAGCCTACACCTATCGTACCAACTATGAAGAAACCTTGATCTTCTGTGTAACATCTTTTCTGGAGTGCTATCAAATATCCCTTCAGGGATCTTTTCTCAAAGCTGCTCTCTCTTCAGAAGAATCAGTTCCTAGATGTTGGGAAACTGCGAACTTGGCTGAGAGGGGGAAGGAAATAGAGAGTGGGCTTAGCTTAGAGTGCTTGCTGTCATGGTATCACCCTTGGAAGCCATATTTTACTTAGAAGCTTCTCAGCTGCCATATTTTAGTGCCTGGGAATTTGGGAGGGGGGATTTCATAGAGAGGTGGAAGATTAGGCTCAACAACATTCTTCTCATTAAGTCAAGGACAAGTTACCCTGCATCTGGAGAGGAGTGTCTGGAGGAATGTTTCCAGTTGGGATGATGGTTTATTGGACCATGTGATGCAGGGGATGGGTGGGTGCAGGGGATGGGTTTTTGAATTTCATTTGGGAAGGGAAAACCTGGAACTCTCAGATTTGGGTTTTCCCAGATGTGCCAATATGACTTATTTAATAAATTCTTTGTTTTTGAGTGCTGAATGAAACGGGGGGTTTCATTGGAACATTGACAGAAACCCAAATCTCTAAAATGTCAACCAGTTCCCCCTGAACCAGTGGCTGTCTGAGGTCCTGAGCCCCAATCACCGACCTGCCTACCAGGTGGTGTGAAGACTCAGGGAAGATGGAGGAGAATGCAATAATTAATCAACTTCAACAGTTTCAGTACATGCCAGGTCTCAAGGCCTCACGTAGGCTGAAAGCATGTACCAGGAACAAAGAACATCAATCAGCAATACAACACCATGGGCTGTTAACTGGACTGCAGGCGTTGATTGGCTACTTTGTACCTACTAAAACTGACCATATAACACTGTGATTTGATGCTACTATGTGTCCATTAATATTTCTACTCATGTGACATAATGATTGGATAGAATTCACCGCTTGTGACATATTACTGTGTGTTTTTAATAAAAGAGCTTCCCGAGCTCGTGATCGGGGCAGCTCACCCGAGATAGAACCAGCCTGGTGTCTTTCTTGATGCATTTGACCACCCAGTGAGAAGCCTTCCAAATGTGGAGCAAAGCTGCATCTGGTGACCCCGACATGATCCGTTAAAAGAA
Organism: Hydrophis major; assembly: GCA_033807585.1. Lineage (NCBI taxonomy): Eukaryota > Metazoa > Chordata > Lepidosauria > Squamata > Elapidae > Hydrophis > Hydrophis major. The sequence continues at coordinate 218,629,748 of CM066328.1, read as the reverse complement.
ACGGGTGTGTCTGTCTTCGACTGCTTATCTCACCCGGCCGGACGAGCCAGTTGCAACTCAGGGACGCCATCTTGTGTCACGGATCCCTCCCCAGGAATCTTCCCTAAAGAAGACATCAGGTGAGTATGAGCGGAAAGTTCTCCAAAGTGGAGAACTGATGTCTCCAAAGACATCAGGTGACATTCAGGTGAGTATGGGCGGAAAGTTCTCCAAAGTTCAGATAGCACATTTGCAGGAATTAGGAGAATTAACGAAGAGCTCAATTCTTATTCTTAGGAATCAGGGCAAAACGCTCCCGGTTCCAACTAAAAAGGACCTTATCACCCTTTTGACTTACATCAATACACAATGTCTGGCTTATCTGGAGAAAGGGTCCTTGAAAGTCTCCGCATGGCAACGTTTGGGTTACTATTTTCATAATGCTCCCAGGGCTCTGCTAAAGATTCTGACCACATGGTGTATAGTCATGGAATATTTAAAAATCCATGGTTTAGCACTGCCCAATGTCCCCTCCCCTAAGGAGGGTCCTCCTCCTTATACAGCTGAAACCAAGACAAAGGACGCTCTCCCATTAGAAGCTTCCTCCCCCACTGCTCCTTAACCCATGAGTCCTCCTAACTCAAATCCAGCGGAGGATCAGACACCCATGGGAGTGATCGCACAAGCTATGGTGCAGGGACGCAGGGAGGGCTCTCTTACTCTGGAGGAGCTCTCTCTCTGTCCCATTGAATATATAGGGGATGGAGCCAGAAATATGGTGCCTAGACTTGAACCTTTACCCATGAAATTAATTAGAGATTTAAAACAAGCCGTGGCCATGTACGGCATCCAGGCACCATATGTCAGAGGCTTCATTAACACCATCAGCTCCTCCTTTTTCATGTTACCCCAAGATTGGAAAGATCTTTTCTGTATGATACTGACGGGACCGCAGTATGTTGTTTGGGAGTCAGACTTTCGCGCCGAAGCTGAAAAATTTGCCCACGATTGTGGCGCAGCTGCGGGAGTGGATCAAATTTTCGGTATGGGCCGATTTACAGACTTAACAGCTCAGATGGCACTCCCACCATGTATCCTTGCCCTTATCAGTATCATAGCAGTCAAAGCCCTTGACAAAGTCGATGATCCTACTTCTGGCATTGTAGGATCTTTTTCAAAAATTACTCAAGGCTCACATCAGCCTTATGCTGAGTTTGTAGAGCAACTTCAGAAAGCCATTCAGAGACAAATCTCGAATGAAGAAGCCCGTAGAGAGCTTCTGTTAAAACTGGCTATTGAAAATGCTAATGAGGATTGCAAGAGGATTCTGCAGCCTCTATCTGCCCGAGGGGGGCCTTCCCTCTCAGACTATCTAAAGGCTTGCAGAATCGTGGGAACTGTCTCCTACAATATGGAGCATCTGGCCATGGCCTTGCAGCAAGCAAATTCTCAAAACAGGCCAGCCGGAAACTGCTTCAATTGTGGGAAGCCAGGCCATTTCAAAGCACAATGCAGAGCCAGAGACAATACACAAAACAACACCAAGCCTAAGACGATATGCCCAAGGTGCAAGAAAGGGTACCACTGGGCAAACCAGTGTCGCAGCAACATTCCTCAGCCACAGGGAAACTAGAGGAGGGGCGATCAGCCAACCCTGCTCCAAAGGCTGACTCCATATCTTTCCAACTAATTGCCTCCGAAGATATGGAAATTGACATCCCAGGCACTGTTTACTCTCTCCCCACATGCCTGAAAACGATCCCTCCTGCCATGACGCCCCTCCTAATTTATCCCATCCGAGACCTCATGGCAAGGGGAATCATTGCTTCTCCGTTTCTGAGAGATTCTGATGACTTTTCCTCAGTGGCCATGGCAGTAATTGGAAATACTCCCACAAAATTTAGCAATGGAGAATTAGTAGCAACCGCTATTCCGGTACCTGTTAAAACGGCTGATGCATGGGCATTTACTGTCCATCAGACAGTGGAACAAGCCAGGCCTGTGTTGCAATTCACAATCCTTAATAAAGTCTTTTTGGGTCTCTTAGATACTGGAGCTGACGTAAGTGTCATCCAAATGGCTCAGTGGCCGGACGATTGGCCTTTGGAAACTGCCTCAGCCATTCGGGGAGTGGGAGGAGTTCAGCACGCCCACCGTAGCAAACACTGGCTACTGGTGAGTTCCTCTGATATTTCTTGCACTGCCTACCTCCAACCCTTGGTCCTTCCACTACATACTAACCTGTGGGGCCATGATCTTATGTCTCAACTTAACGCAAAACTCATTATCGATTAATGGAATCTTTTGCTAGAACTCCACTGCAGCTACAATTAAAAACCACAGAACCTGTTTGGGAAGATCAATGACCCTTCACTATAGACAAACTAGAGGCCCTGCAATCACTTGTTCAGGACCAAATTGTCAAAGGGCACATTGAACCATCTGTCAGCCCATATAACACCCCCATTTTGGCTATTGCAGGACTTATGAGCCGTGAACACAATAATAAAACCAATGGGGGCATTACAATGTGGTCTTCCAAATCCCAACATCATCCCTGAAAAATTTGATCTCATGGTCATTGATTTAAAAGACTGCTTCTATATTTTTAGCCAAACTACATTAGGTAACCTTGTTGTTCCTACATAAAATTGGATTAATGGAAAAAGAAAAATTAGCACAGAAAATCAGAGGTGCGAAGCAGAACTATTTTGAAGATGCAGATAAACCAGGTAGATGGTTAGCCTATAAACTGAGAAAGGAGAGAGAATCAAGGAAAATATTGCAATTAATAGATTATCAAGGCCAAGCTTGCTTATGGAAGTAAAGAGAAGAAAAAAAATCATACGAGATCATTATGAGAAATTATACACACACGAAAATATTGATGATGAGAGTTAAACAGTACTTACAGAATGCTAACTTACCCCAGATACCTAAAGAGATTGAAATAATGTTAGAAAGTAATATAACGATGATGGAGTTAACTGAAGCACTTAAGAAGCAAAATAATGGAAAGGCACCAGGTCCAGATGGACTTCCAGTGGAATTTTATAAGACATTACAAGAATCGTTGAATCTCTCATTGTTAGAAGTTATGAATGAAGTTATGTCAAAAAAGAGGATACATAGCAATCATGGTCAGAAGCACATATTACACTTGTCCCAAAGGACAAATCAAGAACTATAGGCCTATTTTCCTATTAAACTCAGATTACAAAATTTTTGCTTCAATATTGGCAGGAAGACTCAAAAAATACTTTAATAACTTTATTCATCCTGATCAAAATGGATTTCTGCCAAAGAGACAAATTAAAGATAATATGAGAATAGTTTTGGATACTTCGGAATATTATGAGGCACATCCTGAAAAACAAATGGTTTTGATATTTTTAGATGCACAGAAGGCCTTTGACAATGTGAATTGGCGATTTATGTTATTACAGTTGGAGCAGATGCGCTTTGGTAAAAAAAATTATCCATTCAATAGAAGCTATATATCATAAGCAAACAGCAAAGGTAATGATAGAGGCAGAATTGACAGATCCAAATGACATAAGAAAAGGAACAAGACAAGGCTGCCCATTGTCACCTCTGTTGTTTGTGTTAACTTTCGAAGTGCTAAATAGAAACATTAGAGAAGAAAAGGATATAAAAGGGATGAAAATTAAAAAGGAAGAATCTAAACTGCAAGCAGGGTAAGAAAGTGAGAATAAAACTAAAACTCTTGCAAGAAACTAGAATAAGAGGAGGATTTGGCCTGCCTAATTGGGAGTTATACTATCAAGCTACAGTACAAATCTGATGTGGGTTAAGGAATGGTTAACACTAAGAAATACTAGATTGTTGACATCAGAAGGACATGATCTGTTGTTGGGGTGGCATGCCTTCTTATGATACAAGAGAACTAAAACACAGGGGTACTTTAGAAGACATTATATATGGGAGGCTCTGTGGTTAAATTGGGAGAAGACTAAAAGGCAATGTTATTTGAAAATTCCAGTCTGGCTATCGACTATTGAAGCATTTTCTTATCCTATAATATATAAAAAGGAACAAACAGTTAGACATGGTGAAATATTGAATGAAAAGGGTGAACTTAAATCTATGCAAAAACTAGAGGAACAAGGTACAAAGATGAATTGGTAAATTGACTGATTGAGATAAGATCTTGACAGGTACTGATGAAAAGGTGATTAAAAAACTGTACAGATATTTATGAGAAATTAAGTTAGAAGAAGAATAAGTTAAAGAAACAATGATTGCTTGGGGCAAAAATTTTGGATATTGGATTGATTTAGAGAAATGGCAAAAATTGTGGTCTCAAAATTATAAAATGACAATGTCAACAGCATATAAAGAAAATTTGTTTAAGATGTTTTACAGGTGGCATCTACCCCCAACAAGAATAGCAAGAATGTTCAAGAACAAATCTGAAAAATGTTGGAAATGTCATCAGATACCTGGCTCATATTACCATATGTGGTGGATGTGTGCAGAGGCTAAAAGATATTGGACTAAAATCCACACATGGTTGAAAAAAATGACAACAAAACCACATAGACTTGAAACCAGAGATATTTTTATTGGGAATTTTACCTGAAATATACAGTAAGGAATTGAAATATTTGATTGTAAATGTATTAACAGTGGCTAGGATTGTATTTACTAAAAACTGGAAAAATGAGAAAATACCAACACAGGAGGAAGAAAATAATGGAAAGTGCTGAAATGAGTAGATTGACATTTGAAATTAGAGAACAAGAAGATAAACAATTTTATAAGATTTGGGATTTATTTTATCAATGGTTAGACAATAAAATATGGTAATGAAATATCTAGAACTTTAGAATATAAAAAGATGTATTATTTCTATCATAATCATAATTATGGGATAGAATTGTCATAAAATAAATCAGTTAAAATATGGATTATCTTGCATAACATGAATGAATAATAGTATAGTCAAATGATTGATTAACAATGATATCAATGTATTTAGGAATATTTGATAGATAATATGAGAACATATACAAGTAATTGTAAGTGATGACTATGAAGTAGATGCACAAAACAATCTGTAAACCAACCGACACACTGTATGTACATAAGTGGAAGATGGCTTGATGTTTTTATGTTGTGTTTGTGTATATTTGTCTAAAAAAATAATAAAACTTTTTTTTATAAAAAACAATTGTTTATAATATATCAATTCTGTACACATTAATGATAAACATGAGAATTCCGTTTCCATAGTGGATAAACTAATATGTTGTTGCTTAATAGACTTCCATCCTATTGAAGCATAACACAACATTACCACTATACCTGATGTTGACTTATGAATCATTATATCAGTAGCAAAACTTGCATCAGCATATGCAGTTAACACTAATTCATTACTTGGCTCTAAATATAATGAATAATTGATTGTGTGTTTTAAAAACCTAATTATTTGCTTAGCTGCTTGCCAATGCCTTTCATTTGGTTCAGCGTTATACCTAGCCAATTGGTTTACACTGTAAGATATATCTGGTCTAGACCAATTACCCAGATATGATAGACTACTGATTAAGGAGTGATATATTTCCTTATCAAACATAGGACTTTTGATATCACTTTGTGTAAATTCTTACTCATTGGTGTCTTAGCAGATTTACAATGCTCCATGTTATAGCGTTTTAATAATTGACTAATCTTCTTGGCTTGTGAAATTTTAAAACCTTTATTCTTTTTCACTATATCAATACCCAAATAATGCTTAATCTCCCCTAAATTTTTAATCCTGAACTTGTTCTGTAGTCTATAAACAGTATCATTTGCTTCTTGTTCAGTTTTAGTTATAATTGCTATGTCATCTGTCAATAACAGTAATAGAGAAATTAAGCCATCTTTTTCTCTTTGGAACAAACAAGGATCAGCAATACCAGCTTCAAAACCTATTGAAACTAATTCCTTTACAATACATTTATTCCATTCATAACCGGATTGCTTTAGACTATAAAGGCTTTTCTTTAATTTCCAATAATCAGTTTTTCCATCATCCTTTAAACCTAATGGCTTTTTCATGTAGATGTTATGTTGTAAAGGTGCATATAGATATGCAGTTTCAACATCTACATGGTTTATTTTACATTTATTCTTAGCTGCACAAACTAATGCTGTTCTCAATGTATTTGCTCTCAGACTAGGTGCAAACACTTCATCATAGTCCTTATCTGACTGAGCAAATCCTTGAACAACTAATCTTGCTTTATGGGTAATAGTCCCATCCACACCAGTCTTTATCTTATACACCCATTTGCAACCTATTGCATGCTCACCTGGTGGTAACTTTACATCCTCATACACCTCTAAATCCTTTAAAGATTTTAACTCCCTATTCATAGCTTCCTGCCAAGCTACCTAATCCTTTGTAGGATACAGTTTTTATTTCATTGAAGTTAGAAGGTTCTGTATTAACCTGACATACAATGCTTGCTTGAAATCTGTCTCTCCCTAGTTGACCTCCTAGGTAACTTAGTACATGTTGTTGGCATGTCCTCTTTCTTTACTTCCCCTATCAAATCCTCATCTTCTAGAGTCATAGAGGGTTCTTCTATTGATGATTCCTCCATCGAGGATTCCTCCACTATCTTATCATCAATATTATTATCATTAGGATTATTGGTAAACAATGGAGTCTCAACAACAATACTATCCTGTACCTTATTATATTTCTGTTCAAGCTTTCTTCAGCCAACATGCTCCAGAAATTTAGCACTTGCACTGCAATATACATTAGTAGTACCTGGCTCCCCAAATCTAAATGATCTATGATTAGCTTCATAACCTATAAAATATAATTGTCTTGCTCTATGTTTTCCCTTTCACCTTATTTGCGTGGGAATATGAACCCATGCTGGGGTTCCAAATGTATGGAAATAACTGAGATCTGGCTTTTTTTCCATTCCAATGAGTAAATGGTAATTCACCAGTCGTTGAATTCACTACGTTATTCAAAAGATGGTTAACACACATTATTGCTTCAAAGTTTCTCTGATAAACCAGAATCCAAAATCATAGTCCTAGCCTTAGCCTGTAATGTTTGTCCTCTACGTTCAGTATATGAATTATGTTGTGGTCTATAAGGAACAGAACACTTATGTTCAATGCCAGCTTTCTGTAACATGGATTCTGTAAATTTTCCATTGGTAAATTCAGTACCATTATCTGTTACTAAGCTAATAACTTTCTGTTTCTTTTTCCTTTCAGCAAATTTTAGCCAGTTTACAAAATGCTGGTATCTTTCTATCTTCATTTTCATTAAATAACAGAAACCATATCTGAAAAAAAAAAGATCAATTATACTTAATATGTAACAGGCTTATTAGATTTCTTTGGTTCAATAATATCTGTAAAAATGGTTCGCTGGTTTTGAATCTATTTACCCTATTTGCAGGAGTTATCTTGCTTTTTTCTTGATTGCAAGCATTGCAATTTAAATACTTTGTACAAGGTTTTAATTTTATACCATTAGATAACTCAACAGTTTTCTTTAGCATTTTGAAATTTATATGTCCCATATGTCTATGGAGCAGGTGAATACATTCATCATGAGGCTTTTTATTCTCATAAACTGAGTTAGCATTAATTAATGGATTATCATGTATAATAAACAAACCATTATCCAATCTTGCAGTAACGCTTTTACGCTGTTTTTCAATTAAACATTTATCTCTCTGAAAGATTACAACAAATCCTGCTTTTACCATTGCTCTTACTTATCTTAGCAAGTTAAATATCATTCTAGGTACATATAACATCAGCAAATGTTCACTAATACATGAACAATATGCAGTACCTTCTCCAGATGTTCTCAATTTCCATCCATTAGCTAATGATACATGATGTTTACTCTTTGTCACGTTAACAAACTTCTCTTTACTTTTAATTATACACTGTGATGCTCCACTGTCAACTACCCATATATCATGGTTTACAGTTGTAGTTGCACTTGATATGGCTAAACTAACACCTTTATAAGCTCTCTGTATATTAATAGCATTTTGCGTTTCTTACCCTTTTTACAGTATCTGGCTATATGACCTTTAGCACCACAAGAAAACATTTCCTAACAATATAGGCAAGTTGAAGACAGTTTTTCTTCCTGTGGTTGTCTTTCTCTCAGTTGATTTCTACCTTGCCTTCTTCTTGACTCTTCTAACAGTCTTCCAGTTATGCCAGTCAATGTAAGTTCATCTCTGTTTAAAACTTCCAGTGAAGACACATAATCATCATAAGTTGATGTAAACTTGATGCAACTCCGAGAAAATCAGCTCTTTTTCTTGTGGCTTTTGTAAAGTCCTTTTCATAAACTCCAAATGAGCTAACATATCGCCACGTTTTATAAGACGGGCTTTAAACAGTTTACGTGTAAGGTGTATGTGTGCACCCATGCTATCTCGAACATAAATCCTCTTCAAAATGTCCCAACATTTTGCAGCAGATTCTTCACCACAAATATGGACTAACTGCTGATCATTCAGTGTCAGTCCAATTATACTAAGAGCCTTTCCATTATCCCAGTTGAAGTCAGCTATTTTCTTTTTATCTTCATCATTCAATGGGTCCCAAGTTGTTACATCTGGTGGACTATTAACTACAGTCCATAATCTGTCTTTACGCAGAAGTAAGCTGCACTTCATAGACCAGGAAACATAGTTTGTTCCATCCAACCGGGTTATCTGGGATATACTGGTTGACTGTTCTTGTGCCATTGGTAGTTTAACAATAAACTGCAATCAGCTGTCTGATTATACATGAAACTGTATAATCACACTGATTCCCAATATCTCTCTGGGCCCATAACTAATGTTATGATATGTACAGAATAACCCTTGAGTAACAAGGATATGCACATGGAAACGTTTATCAGAATAGTTATGAATAATTATCCAGCCACACACAGATACATTAAATTGAGTTCAAGTTTACTTTAAGAAACAGCACAGTCCAATAAATGGTCCAGGTCATATACGTTTAAGAGTCCAAAGAATGTCCAATTACAAAGTCTTCTTACTGGTTGCCTTTGTCATTTACAATAAACAAAGATATCAAAGTATAAGCACAGCATAAATACAACAGAGAACCTTAGATAGCAACAGAATGTCAGAGAGACAGAATGTCAGAGAGAGCAAGCTAAGATCTCTAGCTCCCTCTTATGGTAATTTCCAACATAATCAACCAATCGGAATATAGTATAAATCAATACAGTGATTTTGTCTTAAAGCTACAAACATACGTTTCCGGTTCCGCATGGCTTCAGTGGCAGCAGGAATTCGCGACCGTTCGCGATTCCTACTGCGCTTGCCGCCGAGGTACCCCCAATCCAAATGGGTCAGGGGGATATGGCTGCCCTATAGGTACAGCCGAAGAGAGAGGGGAGCTGGACAGGGGGTTGGGGGTGTCACAGACCCCCTCCTCGTCCGGAAAAACCCCTTTTTCCCAAGGTGGTGGAGCGGCGGTCAGCAATGGCCACCACGCAGAAGCCTGCAACTGGGTAAGATTGTGCTGGAGGAAGCAAGAAAAGTGAAAGTGCTGGCTGAGCCAGGTCAATCAACATCTTTTAAACTCGCTGGAACTGAACTGTCTGAATTGCTGGAGGATACATTGTATCCCAAAGAAGATCGAAAGCGGCGGAGAAGCTGTTAAAGGGAACTTTTTTTTCTTCACTCTCCCACCCCATGGAAACAGCAGATGAAGATTTGAAATTTGTTTGGGCACTGAAGGTGAACTATTCTGAAAGTTGAAGTTAAGGGACAAAAGAGTTCTTGGACATTGGATTTAAAAATTTAAGAAATTGGAAAACCCTTATTAGAGGTATGGATTTCTGATCATTTAAAAATTGATGTTGCAAGTGGGAAGGGAGAGGAAAAAAAATTGGAGAAGAAGTGGAAAAAGGAGGAGATTGCCTAGAATCTCAAAGAAAGATATATGGTAATTGGACCTCTTTGATTAAACAGTAACCCCAGAAAGAGAAATAGAAGAAGGAAGAAAAGTATTAACTTTTGGAACTTTTTTTGAATTATTTTTGATTAAAAATACTTGGTTGGTTGTTTTGGGGAAAGTTTCTCTTTTCAGGATGGCATCGCTTGTGGATGAATTAAAGACTGAATATCAAAAATATAAAAAGGAAGAACAAGATGGAAAAGATACTTTGGGCACTTTATTTCAATTTTTAGAAATGGCGTTATGTACTTATGAAAAGTTGATTACACAGCAGAATGATTGGGACAAAGAAGTAGAGGAACAAGAAGCCATCTTTGATGAACAATGGGTTTTTTCCGGGGAGGAGGAGAAAGAGGATAAGAAAAAGGGGATTTTAAGGTTTGAAAAAACAACCAAAAAAGAGAAAAATGAGAGGAAAGGTGGATGCAAGGTTAGAAAGCAAAGGAAAGGGAGTAAGAAAAGGGAGGAGGAGAGACAAAGGGGTAAAAAGGGCAAGGAGAAGAATAAGCAAGAGAGAAAGGGGGGAGGAGAAGCCTCAATGGTGGGAAGCAAGATATAAAGAAAAAAAGTTTATTTAGAGACAATGGGTGAATCTAATTAAGGATAAAAGGGGGATTCTGGAAGGTTCATAAGATTGTGTTTTTATATGTGTATTTAGAGTATAAAATTTATTGTGTAATTTTAGAATCTACTAAACAGAATCCCAAGATAAATTAAGTGTTATATGAAGTACTTTTAAGTTAGGGTAATGAGTTAAAGGCGTCACTCCAATTAGTGTATAGGAGAAGTATAGTAAAAGAAAAAAGATGTATGGATAGTTGGAAATAGAACAGACAAAGAATGTTATTGAAAATGGAAATAAGATATGGAAGGATATATAAAGGTTTTGTTATTTTTTTTGGGTTTTGTATGTTGATAAAAGGCAATAAAATTTTAATTAACAAGAAATAATCTGGATGAAAAGGAGAAGTTGGGATAAGATATGAAGTTAAATAGATAAAGTAAATATTGATATTATAATTGGGAATCATTATGTTCTATTGGTTTTCTTCTTTAATTATTACTACCTTTTTTTAGAAAAGAATTTATAAGCTATTATGCCTTGATTGTTTGTGCACTGTTTTTGTAAAATTAATAAAATTGGTTTATAAAAAAAAAAGAAAATGATAATAAGATATGGAAGGATATATAAAGTGAATATGATGTTTGAATTTGTGTCTGTGAGAAGAGTTTCAACCCGGGATTAGGCAGCCTTCAGAAAAGATGTTTTAGTTTTGTTTTTGTTTTTTTATATGTTCTGTGTTTTGTATGTTTATGAAAGGCAATAAAATTTTAATAAGCAAGAAATATAATTTGGATAAAAGGAGAAGTCTGGATAAGATATGAAGTTAAATAGATAATGTAAATATTGATATTACAATTTGGAAATATTTTGTATGTTCTATTGGCTCTCTTCTTTAATTATTATTATTATTTTTTAGAAAAGATTTTTCAAGTTGTTATGCCTGGATTGTGTATTGTTTTTGTAAAATTAATAAAATTTGTTATTAAAAAAAAAGAAGCTGCAAACATACATTGTTGGTTTATATATTGCCAACCCAACTAATTGGTGGACAGATTCCTAACAAAATCTCTTCCTGATATTTTTCTTTATAGTTTTTAATTGTGGAACTTTGCATATATGTCTCTTATTTTTTTATTCTCAACCCATTTATCTGGATTGTTCTGAACTTTTTTCTATCTTCTACAAAACCCAGTTTTGGGTCACATCTTAGTCTCATTGACTTCATTGAATCTGAACAATTGTAATTCATGAATTGTGGCTTCAACTGAGTTATGCAATAGACATTAATTAGAACATAAGGGAGTTGCAGAAAATCAAATGTGTGTATGGAAAGGAAAGTACAGTGATACTAATGTATTTATCAAATTCTAGAATATCAAAAGAAACATTTTGTCATATAGTAAATATGATGTCAAAGATGTCAAAGAAACAATTATTCTTATAACAAAGAAATATTCTTAAATGCAGGAAAAAAATCATTATGTCAATGCAGTTATCTGTCTACATCTCAGCCTCAAAGTTTTAAATAATATAAATGTCCATATAAAGTATTAATATAAGATATTTTGCATATGGTAGTTATTTGATCCCAAATATTATTTTAATTTTCAGTACAAATTGTTTGAAAAAAGATAATCTTTGAAAGGAAATAAAGGAAGATGTGTCTGTTATTTCAAAGTGTTGCAAAAAGAAAAAACTAGCTAAAAATTATCAATAAAATATAAAGATGTTTTATCTGAAAATGTAGAGCAATTTTTCATAGGTTGGTGAAAGAAAATGAAGGGATTTTTTAAAACAGAGGGTTAATTTTAATAATAATCATATTTAAAATTGGTTTACCAATCTTTTTTTGTGTTATATCAGCTAGGAAAATGCAATTTACGTGAAAGTCTGGTCTTAAATAAATTATTTGTAATTCTCTCATAAGCTAACCATGGAATGAATTTCTTTTCTGTGCAGAGATGCTTTTTGGAATTCAAAGAGGCATGTGGTTATTTTTCCTATCAAAAAGCTGCCTTGGACCTGGCTGTCTGCATTTAGATTCTCTGTTATCTGTTTCCTAAAGTATTTGTGTTATGGTTCTTCCAATCATGCTTGCTTTTTTGTCAAAATTCTACAACACTCTAAAATCAAGAGCACCAAGTAAAGTCCTGTATGTGGTAAAACTAGCAGTACTTAAACATGGATGCAAAATGTCAAATGACCATTAGATAGTAGTAAGAATTAGGGGTCTTTGGAACTTTTTGCTGCGATTTAGTGAGTGCCTGGATTTTTGCATCCCGTAATTGATGAGTTCTCTTGCAATGAAATTTGTGTCAAGTCTTTCAAACAGCAGCTACAAAATCCTTGGGGCTAGTCCACAACATATATCAAATGTGAATGCACCTCTTGATATTGGTTGTGCTGCATATAATTACTCTCATACAAGGAGGACTTTAAAAATATTCATATGTTATTTGGAACAGAGGAAATAGGAATCAAGAGAAGACTGCTTTGAGTTCACTGGTTTTCTGATACCTCATTCTAAAAGACAAAACTAAATAATTTACAAATATGATGCCATTCCCCTTTCCCCTCTCCATTTTCAGCAAACACAACGACCATAGAAACTACATTAGCTGAAGGAATGTCCTTCAGGACTTTTTTTTTTTCATATGCCCAATAAAAAATCATCCTCCATTCTGACATCCAATTTATTATTATTCTTTACCATTTACCACTTCTCACAGGCCACAAAGGGGAGAAAGGGGCTGAGTAAACATCTTAAGAATTAAGACTGGTGATTAAATAAATTGAAAACAATTAAAATTCAGTTTAGAAGAAGCTGCAGCAGTCATAAAGGAACGAAGAACTCTCCCATGTAAACCCACTGACTGATGCATGTTTTGGCCAGGTCATCTCCTTTCAGAGCTTTGGAATTGTTCAAGCAATTTGGGAGTAATTACTTCCCATTTAAGCATGTTGAATAGTTCTGTTTAATTGTGGATTTTAAAGGCTTTGTGGCTGAAAAAGAAATAGCCCATCTGTGGGAAGAGGTTTGTATTCAATTTAATATGTATATATTAAATATGTATGCATCAATGCAAGGATACTTTAAGAAGCACAAGAGCTGTGTACAAAAATCCTGAATATATATATATATATATATATATATATATATATATATATATATATATATTCAGGATTTTTGTACAAAAAAAAGCTGGAACACACTTCCTCACTCGTCCAATACATGGAAGCCACAGGTCATAACATCAACTTCAATGGCACCAAAACCCTAGCCACCATAGAAAATCCCAGCCACAGAATCATCAGAGAAGCCATAGAGATTGAAAAAAGACCAGAAAGCATGAACAGAAGAGATGATTCCACCAGGCTGTCAATCATTTGGAAGCCTGTACTCACAAACAAAAAAATCTCCACATCACAAGCCAGGCAAACACCTGGGCACAAACAGATCCCCCCTGATACCTCCAGCTCAAACACACCCCAACCAAGCACCCAGATAAAACCCAGCTTCCTAACGAATGATAGCCGTCCATTTACCCGAAGCCAAGCTGCACTAAAGGCCTCCAATAAAGTAACACAATGTTGCCAGCCAATCAAGATACAAAAAGAGCCCCCCCCCAAAAAAACAGACAGAAGATATTAGTAGCAGAACACAGCAAACTCCAAGACCAATAAACACAGACCAAGACTCTCAACCAATCAGGAGGAAGAAAAAACCATTCTGACACAGCAATAGGCTATCCCAAATTTAAATCTGAAACCACTGTAAAAGTCTGACTCACAGACAAACATCATACAGAAGCCTGATGATGGCAGATGAGATTCTGCTGAAACGTTGCTACAACTTTAAAAGCACCACGTGGGAAAATACCCGAACAAAGCTGAATGCCAGACATGTAAGTACCCGCGAAAACTTAAGAAAACAAATATCCAACCTCTACGGGGAGGGAATAAACAACCAGATCAAAACCTACGAGAAACTGGAAATTAAAAGAGCAGTAATACTATGTGACCTCCAATTCCTACGCAGCTGCAGAGACAACAATACTACACCAACCTGCTTCAAATTAGCATTTCATCAAAGCACAGCAGCCACTAAACGTATCCTGAAAAGAACTGAAATGGCTCTACTAAGGAACGAGCTCCACAGTAAGAGATTCCAATTAGATCATTTAAACAAAGATTTGCTAGCACTACACCTGGAATTGAGCAGCAAAATCCACCCTCTACTTTGGGACAAGATAAAACAACTTACAACTTGGAGAGCTGAATCTGCAAACATTTACAAACAGGAAAAGCTCTTGAAAAAATTAAAGAAATTAGAACATGACAAGAAAACCCCCAACAACTCACAACAACACCTGAAACAATTAGTGTACAATGTTTCCAACAGAGAACTTACCAAAACAGAAACAGAAGTCCTAACCAAAGGATTCAATTATGCTATAGCACCCCAAAAAATCCCCACAGAATCCATCATATGTGCAGTAGAATCCAGCCTAACTAAATTAAATACAGATGAAGCTGATAAAATAAGACACCAAGTTACCAACATTCTATGCACAAGCGAACCACCCAAAAGCAACTTACAGCAAAATGAAATTAAAGCGCTACAAACCCTGAAAAGAGACAGCAGCATAATCATCCTCCCAGCAGATAAAGGGAATGCCACTGTAGTAATGGACAGAAAAGACTATGAAACTAAATTGACAGACCTACTCCAAGACTCCACATACAAACCCATAAACACAGACCCAACCACATATCTGGAAAAATTAACCAAGAAGAAAATTATAACCAGCCAAGCTGCACTAAAGGCCTCCAATAAAGTAACACAATGTTGCCAGCCAATCAAGATACAAAAAGAGCCCCCCCCCAAAAAAACAGACAGAAGATATTAGTAGCAGAACACAGCAAACTCCAAGACCAATAAACACAGACCAAGACTCTCAACCAATCAGGAGGAAGAAAAAAACCATTCTGACACAGCAATAGGCTGCCCCAAATTTAAATCTGAAACCACTGTTAAAGTCTGACTCACAGACAAACACCATACAGAAGCCTGATGATGGCAGATGAGATTCTGCTGAAACGTTGCTACAACTTTAAAAGCACCACGTGAGAAAATACCCGAACAAAGCTGAATGCCAGACATGTAAGTACCCACGAAAACTTAAGAAAACACACACACACACACACACACACACACACACACACACACACACACACACACACACATATATATATATATATATATATATATATATATATATATATATATATATATATATATATATATATATATATTCAAAGGAAAGAAAGATTTGCTCTTCGGGAAAGTTTTTTATTTTTTGTTCAGAATTTTCGGATTTGTTATCTCAAGTCCGTCTTCAGTGAACTGTTAGATGGAGATGTGTCCAGGAAGGAGCTTTGGTCGTTATTTTTATCGTTGGTGTCAGCGTTCTGTGGATTGGCAGCACGGGCATCATCGCGTGATTGACTTGTCAGTTGTTTGGATGCGATTTGGTTTGTTTTTTGATGTTGTTGATCCAATTATCACGTAAACTTTGATAGTTGGGGTCAATGTCTTTGTGGCGATTAATGCAATTGGTGCCAGTATGCCATGCTTCAATAAATTCACGTGCATGACGTGTTTTGCCTGTGCCAATTATTTTGGTTGCATCCCAGTTAAAGTAATGATTTTGGTCTATGCTGTGTGTTGCTATTTGAGATAGTGGGTCTTTTCTTTTGACAGCTAGAAAAGAAAAGAAAAGACCCACTATCTCAAATAGCAACACACAGCATAGACCAAAATCATTACTTTAACTGGGATGCAACCAAAATAATTGGCACAGGCAAAACACGTCATGCACGTGAATTTATTGAAGCATGGCATACTGGCACCAATTGCATTAATCGCCACAAAGACATTGACCCCAACTATCAAAGTTTACGTGATAATTGGATCAACAACATCAAAAAACAAACCAAATCGCATCCAAACAACTGACAAGTCAATCACGCGATGATGCCCGTGCTGCCAATCCACAGAACGCTGACACCAACGATAAAAATAACGACCAAAGCTCCTTCCTGGACACATCTCCATCTAACAGTTCACTGAAGACGGACTTGAGATAACAAATCCGAAAATTCTGAACAAAAAATAAAAAACTTTCCCGAAGAGCAAATCTTTCTTTCCTTTGAACTTATATCTCGGGATGCAAATCTTCACAATTCTATATATATATATATATATATATATATATTGTGACTGGGAGGTTTGAGCCTGCTGTGCGCTTTGAGTCTGATGTGTCAGAAGACACAGGTTCGAGTGATGAGGAGGGTTTGGCATTGGGATTTGAGCCTGCTTTAATAGGAGATGCAGACGTGAGCCAGGAGGTTGAGGAAGTGTCGGAATCACCATCCTCTACAGAACCTTCCTCATCAATTATGCCTCAAGTGTCAGCAGATGATTGACAGAATGTGCTGGAGTCCTTGGGTGATGATCAAGCCAATGAATGTTGGGTTGATGTAAGGACTAGACGTAGGCTGAGACATCAAGCACAAATTGAAAGGAAACGTCAAATCAGGGACTGAGTAGAGAGACTGACACGGCCCTTCAAGGAATATAAGGGGGCGTATTAGCTGGAATACCTGTTTGGGTCAAATTTTGTTATTTATGTTTGCAGTTTGGAAAAAGTTTTCTGTTTGCAGTTCGGCTCTGATTTATAGTGCTGCTAGTTATCTGGATTTGCAGACAGCTTCTGGGAAAGCTACCAACGACGACTTCAGCCAGAGGAAAGTTAACTTTGTTGTTCCCGATATTGTCTGTTCGTGTTTTTTCCTTTGGACATTTGGACTCTCACCTTGTGGCCACAGATGAGACAGAACATTTTTGACCTGAACCCTCATCCCATCTTCTAACCAAGATGGACAAAACACAGCTAGAGCAGCAGCAGCTACAGATTAACCAACTTCTGCAGGTTAACCAGGTATTGCAGAAACAAGTCACCCAGCTGGTTAACCATCTTACGCTGATGCAAGCTCCTGTTACTCCTCCTGCACCTCCCCGTAGGAAATGCCCGGTAGTTGTGCCGGATAAATTCTCTGGACAGCCTGAAATGTTCCCGGCTTTTATGGGGCAGTGTCAACTATTTATGTCCTTATGGCCAGAAGATTTTCCTGATGACTGGGCTTGGGTTGGGTTTGTTATCAGTCTTTTGTTGGGTTCGGCTGCAAGATGGGCCACTCCTTTGTTGGTGCAAAACAGTCATTTATTGAATGACTATCAGGGCTTTTGGCACCATTTACGTTCTATGTATGAGGACCCCATAAAAACTCAGAGGTTTAAAGGACATTCGTCAGGGGAAACGCCCTTTGCAAGAGTTTATTGCAGAGTTTCATCTGCTCTGCATGGACTCTGCTTGGAATGAGGCAGCCCATGTGCACGCTTTTCAGGAGGGTTTGGCAGAAGAAATACAAGATGAGTTGGTGCATGTGGAGCCGGCTCTAACCTGGATGCGCTGGTGGTGCAATGTTTGCGCATTGATGCCTGACTTCAATGGCACAAGACTCGACGCCCAGTTCTGGAACTGCCCTCCCACTCACAGCCGCAGCCTTCCATACAACCAGCGCCCCTGGTATCCCATAGTGCCGTGACCAGGACCGAGGAACCGATGGAGTTGGGTGTGCTCCACCCTCGGTTGATGGCACAAGAACGCACGCAGGGATTTCAGGGAGGTTTGTGCCTGTATTGTGGGGGGTCGGAACATTTTGCCAGTTCCTGTCCTGGTAAACGATGGGGGGCACGAAAGCCATTGCCCGAATCTTATCCTGTACTGTCGGGAAATGGGGAAGGCCCGGCCTTGGGGAAACCCTAGGTCAGGCACATATCACACAACCACCTGAAGTAGCGGAGGTGAACTCTGATCCTCCCCCACATTTGCTTTTGGACATACAGGTTTTCTTGCAATCCCGGTTGGAGGGGATTCCTGCGGTTGCATTGGTGGACACGGGGGCTACTACCAATTTCATGGATTGGGTTCTTGCAACACATTATGAAGTTCCCTTGATTGCGGTGGAGCCTCCCATTAAGGTGGAAACCATTGATGGGCGGAAACTGCGGTCTGGGCCTATTCTGGGCCTACCAGCTGTTATTCCTGGTTATTCGGGACCATGAGGAGGCGATTAGTTTTTATATCACCTCAGACCTCCATCTCCCCTTGGTTCTCAGAATGGCTTGACTATGGTTGCACGATCCTCGGGTGGCATGGGCACAGAACGCCATTTCGTTCCAGAGTTTCCAATGTGTGGACCATCTAAAACACATCTGTGCTGGTCAAGACATCACTGCCCCCGCTGTCTCTGTACCTCCTGAACTATCTGACTTCTCAGATGTTTTTAGTGAGAAAGAGGTGGATCGGTTACCCCCACATCGACCTTATGACTGTCCTGTGGACCTCCTGCTCAATGCTCCACTACCCAAAGGTCATTTGTATTCAATGTCTGAGCCCGAATTGGCCGATCTTTGAGATTTTCTGGACAAGAACTTGGCCTGGGGGTTTACCAGACCGTCGTCATCTCTTTCTGCTCCTGTCCTTTTTGTAAAAAAGAAGACAGGGGATTTGCGCTTGTGTTGTGACACAGGTTAAACGCCATTACGGTGAAAAATAGTTATCCTTTGCCGCTCATTCCAGAGCTGATGGAGTGATTATGAGAGGCCACTATTTTCACCAAGCTCGATGTTTGAGGGGCTTACAACCTGGTGCGGATGCGCAAAGGAGATGAGTGGAAGACGGCGTTTGGTTATAGATACAACCACTTCAAATATACTGTAATGCCTTTTGGGTTGACCAACGCCCCCATGGTCTTCCAACATTTCATGAACGATATTTTTAGGGACATGCTTGACCGGTTTGTGGTGGTGTACCTGGACGACATTTTGATCTATTCTAAGTCCAGGGAAAGCCACTTTTGCCAGCTTCACCAGGTACTACAACATCTTCGGGAGCATAGACTATATGTGAAGCTGGAGAAATGACTCTTTTTCCAGATTTCCATAGAGTTCTTGGGACATATCATCTCTCCTGAAGGCATTGTCATGGACCCACGCGAAGTGGAGGCTTTGTGTAATTGGGAACCCCCCTTGTCGAGTGAAAGACATACAATGTCTCTTGGGGTTCGCTAATTATTACAGGTCCTTCATCCTGGGTTTTGCCAAACTGACGGATCCCATCACCCAGCTCCTTCGCAAGAAGGTTCCATTCCAGTGGGGGCCCCCACAGCAACAAGCCTTTGAATCCATCAGGAAAGCCTTTGTTGCGGAACTGATCTTGAGGCATCCTGATCCCCATTGTCCATTTGTATGGAGATGGATGCATCCAATGTGGCCATTGGGGCGGTGTTGTTACAAGCCCCAGCAGATGGCGCACCTCTTTTTCCATGCGCATATTATTCACGGAAACTTACTACTTCTGAGCGTAATTATACAATTTGGGAGAAAGAGTTCCTGGCCATTAAGGCTGTGTTTGAGATCTGGCGACATCACCTGGAGGGGGCTCAGCACAAGGTGGAAGTTCGGACAGATCATCGTAATCTGGAGCACTTGACCACTACTCGGAAATTGAAACAACGACAGATCCGATGGTTGTTGTTCTTTGCTAGGTTCAATTTTTCGGTTCCTAGTAGTCAAAATAAAAAAGCAGATGCCCTGTCCCACAAACCAGAATATCTATGTTCTGAAGAACCTCTTCCTCCACGTACGGTGCTGCCACTGGAATTTTTTGCCATTATCCAGGAACCGGTGGATTTGAGGGCTCGGGTGCAAGAGGCGCAGCGGTTAGATGATTGGTTGCAGCAGAGAATGGGGAAAATTGGACCTGACTCTCCATGGACTCTGGAGGAGGGTTTACTACGACATCGGGGTCGATTGTACGTGCCCACCAGGACACTTAGAGCCCTCATCATGACCCAATGTCATGACAACCCAGCTGCAGGTCATTTTGGGTTCTTCAAAACCCTTCATCTGGTCACAAGGACTTTTTGGTAGCCTCGAGTCTGGCATGATGTCTTTGCTTATGTTGCCTCTTGTGTACCGTGTCGGCAAGCAAAAGCTGCGTCGGGTGCGCCTCCTGGCATTCTTCAACCACTAACGACTCCGAACCGACCTTGGGAGGCAATTTCCATGGACTTTTTAACACACTTGCCCTCTTCGTTGGGTTATACAATGGTACTTATGGTGGTTGACATGCTCAACAAGATGGCCCATTTCATCCCATGTAGAAGGTTACCATCAGCTCGTGTTACTGCCTGGCTTTTTCTGCAACATGTATTCCATTTGCATGGCTTACTGGACAGAGTTGTTTCAAATCGTGGTGTCCAGTTCACCGCTCAATTCTGGAAGAGCCTAATGAATGCATTACTGGTGCAAGTATGTTTAGCGTCGGCGCACCATCTGGAAACTGATGGCGGGACTGAGAAAGTAATTGGCATCCTCGCCCAATATCTCAGATGTTTTGTTAATCAACGACAAAACGACTGGGTGACCTATCTTCCTTTGGCAGAGTTTGCTTTCAACAATTCTCTGCACACCTCCACCCACATGATGCCTTTTTACGCAAATGTGGGTTACCATCCGAGGTTTTTCCCCTTGTCGATCTTGGACTCCCTGGTTCCAGAGATGCGAGAATTTTTACCGGAACTGCATTCGGTGCACCAAATTGTCTCACAACAATTAGAACGGGCTAAGGCAGACTACAAAAGGTTTGCGGATTGTTCACGTCGGGCGACACCTCCGCTGGCTGTGGGATACAGAGTGTGGTTATCCACGAAGCATCTACGGGTTGATCGTCCGATTAAAAAGTTGGACCATTGCTTCATTGGTCCCTTCCTTATCGAGGTGGTCATCAATCCTGTTGCTTATCAGCTCACCCTACCGCACTCCATGCCCATTCATCCTGTCTTCCACCATTCCCTTTTGGTACCTGACACCCCATCATGTACTCTCCGTTCTCCCGCCGATATGAGTTCTCCATCTGGGTGCAGCGATGATCCTGTTGTTGATGCCATGGTGGTTGGCATTCACGATTCACGATGGCTGAAAGGATGATTCCAGCACTTCATCGGGAGGCTGGAGAATGAAACAGAGATTTGTTCCCGGGAGGATGCATCCAAGGTGCATGCCCCGGACCTTATCCGGCTATATCATGCACAATTTCCATCGAAACCACATCCGGATCATCAGACTTGGGGGAAGGGCCCTGCGGTGAGAGATAGTGTTGTAACTGGGAGGTTTGAGCCTGCTGTGCGCTTTGAGTCTGATGTGTCAGAAGACACAGGTTTGAGTGATGAGGAGGGTTTGGCACTGGGATTTGAGCCTGCTTTAATGGGAGATGCAGACATGAGCCAGGAGGATGAGGAAGTGTCGGAATCACCATCCTCTCCAGAACCTTCCTCGTCAATTATGCCTCAGGTGTCAGCAGATGATCGACAGAATGTGCCGGAGTCCTTGGGTGATGATCAAGCCAATGAATGTTGGGTTGATGTAAGGACTAGACGTAGGCTGAGATGTCAAGCACAAATTGAAAGGAAATGTCAAATCAGGGACTGAATAGAGAGACTGACACGCCCCTTCAAGGAATATAAGGAGGCGTGTTAGCTTGGAATCCCTGTTCAGGTCAAACTTTGTAATTTACGTTCGCAGTTTGGAAAAAGTTTTCTGTTTGCCATTTGGCTCTGATTTATAGTGCTGCTCGTTATCTGGATTTGCAGACAGCTTCTGGGAAAGCTGCCAATGATGACTTCAGCCAGAGGAAAGTTAACTGTTGTTCCTGATATTGTCTGTTCGTGTTTTTTCCTTTGGACATTTGGACTCTCACCTTGTGGCCACAGGTGAGACAGAACACACACACACACACACACACACACACACACACACATATGTCTTGCATTCAGCTTTGTTTGGGTA
This sequence comes from Hydrophis major, assembly GCA_033807585.1. Taxonomy (NCBI): domain Eukaryota; kingdom Metazoa; phylum Chordata; class Lepidosauria; order Squamata; family Elapidae; genus Hydrophis; species Hydrophis major. Next base: position 218,607,237 of record CM066328.1, on the reverse strand, counting down.
TTTTCCCACGTCATAGTAGTGGTGCTTTACAACTTTAAAAGCACCACTACTATGACGTGGGAAAATACCCCAACAAAGCTGAATGCCAGACATACATACATACATACATACATATATATATATACATATATATATATATATATATATATATATATATATATATATATATATATATATATATATATCTGCCATCTATAAAGAGATAAACCACATTTACACATCCTTCAAAAGATATGATTAAAAAATCCATGAAGGAAACAAAAAACCTAGAACAGCGGCTAACATGATGACAGGGCACAAAACACTACCTAATCAGGCAACCCTTTCACACACTGCAAGTAAGCTAAAAGTCATGGTTGTCCCAAAGGTGTTTTTTTTGTCCAGTTTTCAGGTGTCTGGTTGCCTCCTGAAAAAAACATCTTTGGTAAGCTAGCATTGTATATATAAAGTTGCACTGAGTATGTTACTTAGCAAGATAATAACATGTCTGCAAGCAAGCAACCAAGATCAGAGAGCACAAAAATGCCATAAAAATCAATTTAATTCAGTTATTCTATAAAGTAGTTTGGTTAAAAGTAGGGTTGGACAAAGTTGTATTTGAAAAGTACAAATATTCTAGAAACCAGGATAGATAATTTTGTCAACTCTTCTTAAGGTGCAGGCATTGAAATATCTGCTTGAACTTCACTATCCTTAACATTCACAGTTTATTTGAAATTATTGTGACTCATTTCAAAACTAATAAAGTAATGCTCTCCTTGAAGAACTATCAATCTCCCTATGCTAGAAATGACCATCAAAGTTTAAGGAGCAAATTTACCACAATTTCTCCTTTGCCATGTTGTTTATGCCAAAGATGGCTAGTAATGCTCATAGCTATCAGCCACATTAGTTGTCACATCAGTTCCACGGGCATCTTTTCATAAACCTTTGCTGCTTAGGTTTTTGAATATCTATTTCTAAAAGCACCATTAGTAAATATTGAGCATTTGAATTCAACATTAGAGAATCACCAAAACAATTTTATAACATTGTGATAAATATCTCTTGAATTTTTTAAGATAAGACTTTTAAAAAAGAAATGCTGTGTATTAAAAATCATAGACCTTCTCACTAATTATATATCCTCACATATATTCTTTGGCATAAATTTTGAACAGTATCCTATGAAAATGAATTGGATTTTTAAATCCTATTAAAACCATGGATGCTACCATTCCAAGGATTGACATTTTGCCATACTTTTATCTTTTTATAAATATCATTTTGGTTAAAAAGGAAAAGAAGAACAGATACTGTAGAAAATCAGAAGAAAACATAACCTGCCCCTGGACAAAATTCCATGAATGAGATTCTGAGATTATAAACTAAATATATAAAGGTCCGGAAACCCTAAGTTAATGGATTTCAAAATGCATTTAATTGTTAAAATAACATTTAATTATTACAATAAAGATAGATTATATCAATTTCTTACAAATATAATCAAGGATTTCTGCACCATAAATATATTTCTGAATTCCTTTTTTTCATTGCAATGAGATTGCAGGGTTGGGATCTAAAATGTTAGCCTTTTAAAATTTGTCTTTTCATGTAAACAATTCATATAATATAGGAGATGGTTTTATTTTGTCACTATTCTACTCACTGTGAGAAGTATAAAATGAAATGAAAGAGATTTTTAGTTTTTCTAACTTAATGGATCCCATGAATCCCCTAGTACATCTATTTATTCCACATTGACTCAAAAGCTCAAGTTACGCATAAAAGAACAAGGAAAACAGGCTATATGTCTCTGAAACAGAGCTTAGAAACATCTGAAGAGCTGCACACAATATCCTAAGATACAATACTCCTGATAAAAAAAAAAATCTAAGAGGTTCTGTTTTATAACAAATTTTCTTTACCATTTGAGAAATATTTTAAGTTTTTTTATTTCAAAAATGACTTTCTATCAGCAAATTAATAATGAATCTCAACAAGACTAGCATTAATCTTTCAATATGTAGTTATGATTCATTTTTTTAAAAAAATGTTAACAAATGCAATTTAATGTCAGGGACATTTTAATCTGGGAAGGAAATGAAACCAATGGATTTGTCCACATCTAACCATGTGTTGTGTCTTTCATGCAGAACACAACGGATTGTTTTCCTGCTGAATAGCCCAGCTGAAAACTCTTAACTGTAGTCTTAATTCATTATATTTCAACCCACACTGAAACAATTTTGAAGGAAAGTATATATTATGCACAGATCATGAATAACCATATGATTAATTAATATGCCGGGACCATTCCTCAATAGCAAATACAAGAGAGGGAGGGAGGGAGGGAGAGGGAGGAGCAGGGGGAGGGAGAAAGAGAAATATTACCTCTAAAGACTGAAAAACGTACTTAGCACTAAACAACCATTTTCTATATTTTGAGTTCAAACCAATTTGTTCAGCCTTAGATCAAAATTTGGTTCTTTTGAATGACATGGAAAAGATAAAGAAACACAAGTAGAATAAAGACTAATTCTCAAGATTTTCTTTTTTTTTTTTTAAACAAATTTTATTAATTTTACAAAAAAAACCAATACACAATCCAGGCATAACAACTTGAAGAATCTTTTCTAAAAAAAATAAATAATAATAATTAAAGAAGAAAGCCAATAGAACATACAAAATAATTCCAAATTGTAATATCAATATTTACATTATCTATTTAACTTCACATCTTATCCAAACTTCTCCTTTTATCCAAATTATATTTCTAGCTTATTAAAATTTTATTGCCTTTCATAAACATACAAAACACAAAACATAAACAAAACTAAAACATCTTTTCTGAAGGCTGCCTGGTCCCGGGTTGAAACTCTTCACACAGACACAAATTCAAACATCCTATTCACTTTATATATCCTTCCATATCTTATTATCATTTTCTTTTTTATATATATAAACCAATTTTATCAGTTTTACAAAAACAGTGCATAAACAATCAAGGCATAACAGCTTATAAATTCTTTCCTAAAAAAATAATAATAATTAAAGAACAAACCAATACTTTATCTATTTAACTTCATATCTTATTCCGGCTTCTCCTTTTCATCCAAATTATTTCTTATTGATTAAAATGTTATTGCCTTTTATCAATATACAAAAAAAAAAATAACAAAACCTTTATATATCCTTCCAAATCTTATTTCCATTTTCAATAACATTCTTTGTCTGTTCTATTTCCAACTATCCATTCATCTTTTTTCTTTTACTATACTTCTCCTATACACTAACTGGAGTGACACCTTTAACTCATTACCCTAACTTAAAAGTACTTCATATAACAATTTTTCTTGGAATTCTGTTTAAAAGATTCTAAAATTACACAATAAATTTTATACTCTAAATACACATATAAAAAACACAATCTTATGTACCCTCCAGAATCCCTCTTTTATCCTAAATTAAATTCACCCATTGTCTCTGAATAAACTTTTTTTCTTTAGATCTTGCTTCCCCTCATTGAGGCTTCTCCTCCCCCCGCTTTCTCTCTTGCTTATTCTTCTCCTTGCCCTTTTTACCCCTTTGTCTTTCCTCCTCCCTTTTCTTACTCCCTTTCCTTTGCTTCCTAACCTTGCCTCCACCTTTCCGCTCATTTTTCTCTTCTTTGGTTGTTTTTATAATTCTTAAAATCCCCTTTTTCTTATCCTTTTTCTCCTCCTCCCTGGAAAGAACCCATTGTTCATCAAAGATGGCTTCTTCTTCTTCTTTGTCCCAGTCCTTCTGCTGCGTAATCAACTTTTCATAAGTACATAACGCCATTTCTAAGAATTGAAACAAACTGCCCAAAGTATCTTCTTTTTTATATTTTTGATATTCAGTCTTTAGTTCATCCACAAGCGATGCCATCATGAAAAAAGAAACTTTTCCCAAAACAACCACAAATATTTTTAATCAAGAATAATTCAAAAAAAAAAAAAATTCCAAAAATTAATACTTTTCTTCCTTCTTCTCTTTCTCTTTCTGGGGTTAATGTTTAATCAAAGAGGTCCAATTACCATATACCTTTCTTTGGGATTCTAGGCAATCTCCTCCTTTTTCAGCTTCTGCTCCAATTTTTTTTCCTCTCCCTTCCCACTTGCAATATCAATTTTAAATAATCAGAAATCCATACCTCCAACAAGGGTTTTCCAATTTCTTAAGTTTTTCAATGTCCAAAAACCCTTTTGTCCCTTAGCTTCAACTCTCAAAACAATTCACTTTCAATATCCAGTATATCCAAACATATCTGCTGTTTCCATGGGGTGGGAGAGTGAAGAAAAAAAAAAAGTTCCCTTTAACAGCTTCTCCGCCGCTTTCGATCTTCTTAGGGATACAATGTATCCTCCAGCAATTCAGACAGCTCAGTTCCAGCCAATTTGCAAGATGTTACTTGACCCGGCTCAGACAGCACTTTCACTCCTTACTTCCTCCAGCGCAATCTTACCCGGTTGCTGGCTTCTTCGTGGCGGCCATTGCTGACCGCCGCTCCACCGCCTTGGGAAAAAGGGGTTTTTCTGGAGGGGGAGGGGGTCTGCGACACCCCCAACCCCCTGTCCGACTCCCCTCTCTCTTCAGCTGTCCCTACAGGGCAGCCATATCCCCCTGACCCATCTGGATCGGGGGTACCTCGGCGGCTAGCACAGCAGGAATCACGAGCTGTCGCGAATTCCTGCTGCCCCGAAGCCACGCGGAACCGGAAACCCTAATTCTCAAGATTTTCTTATTGACAGGTGCTTTGTATTCAAGTATCAACATTTTCCTTCTCTACCTATCTGCCTTTGGCATCAGTACCTGAAATTTTTGTTATTCACAGCTTTTCAAATTTAGGCTGGGATAACTTTAAAACTTAGAATTATCCAGCCATCCTTTAATACAGGGTTCCTCAACACCTGGGCCATGGCCCAGTGCCGGGCCTCCACCCATTGGGAAGCTGCATTTGCACAAGGAGCACACATCTCTGCAAAACCATCTTCCCCCCTCCCCACCACTGCCACTACCGCTACATACAGCTGGAAAGAATGGGGACCACTGCTTTAATAGATGACATCAATTTAGTTTCAACTCAGCCTTATGGTTGATTCATCAACCATATGTCAGTCCCAAACCTGGATAAATGGGGAGGGTTAGTGAAAGAACTATAAAATACCTAACTAAAATACTTTATGGCAATAACTTAACGTGACTCAAGATACGGATACCAACAGTGGACCCTCCAGGCTGGATGGCAGCCTGCAAGCTGCTGGAGAAGAACAAGAATTAGCTTTTAGTAGTCAGGGGTTTTATGTTGCTGGAGGAAAGCCTTTGGGAATCCCAACAATTGATGATGCCCATGATTAAAGTGGTCATCTATGCTGTACAAAGTTCTATCAAATTAAAACATAGAATGTTACAGGAATGTCCCTTAGGAAACTTGAAATTGTAAAAAGAGAAATGATTAGAGCTAACATAGGCATCCTTTGGCATTAGTGAGTTACACTGGACAAGCAGTGATCAATTGAAATCAGATGAGTTTATGGTTTATTTTTCTGGAAACAATATCATCAGATGTGTTCTGTCCCCTCATTAGCATTCTTGAGATCCCCGCGCTTTGATTGGCCAAAGCGCGGGGCACTCTGATTGGTTAGGCGAGCCGCGCCGATTGGCTCGCTAAGAACCTCCCGCGATTGGTCTATTCGAATCGCGGGAGATTCAAAGCGGTGCCATTGGCCGCGGCTGCGGCGGCTAAAGGAATAAAAGCCGCGAACCTTTTCTATAGCGCCAGTTCGGTTCCTACACTAATAAAAGAGCATGATTTGAAGTCACCGACTCCTGGCATCATTTCCGAGGATACGACACTGGCGACAAAGGTGGGATCCAGACCCTGAACCGAACCACGTGTCCGACGGAAGCCAGACGAATCTCCACGATGGCGAAAATCGCACCCCCCGCACCCTTCAACCCTGCCACCGAGGACTGGGAATCGTACTCCGACCGATTCCGCATGTTCCTCGAGTGCAGCGATCTGAAGGACGCCACCGGCCCCATGAAGCGCGCCGTCTTCCTGACCCACTGCGGGACCGAGGTATTCAAGATGGCCAAGGCACTTGCCAAACCCACCGACGCGACCGCGATGGACTGGGACGTCCTCGAGCCAATACTTCGGCGGCACTACGCTCCAGAGGTACCCATCCTGATCCGACGCAACGAATTCTACCATCAGGACCAACGGTCGGGTGAGAGTTTCAGCGACTTCGTCGCCGAACTATGGCGCCTAGGGGGGCTGTGCGAATTCGACAACCTGAACGACCCCGTCCTCCAGAGCCGGCTGATGGCCAAGGGCAACATCAGCCTTGCAGACACCCTTACCGCAGCTGCAGCCGCCGAAGCGACCCGAACATCCGCCGACCGCATGCGCCGACCGAATGCTGGGGACCGCAGTGGAAACAACCACTCTGCAAGGTCGGCCGAGGCCCAACCCGAGATGACCACCCACCAGGGCGATTTTCACTCGGCATCGGGCACTTCTGACGAAGAGGAGGAGATTCATCGCCTCCAGGCAGGCCGCGACCCACGGAACCGGCGGGGTCGTAAGTCGAGGACCAACTGTGCCAGTTGCGGAGGCGACCACCCCAGGTCCGAATGCCGGTTTTTCGAGTCGATCTGCCGGCATTGTGACAAGAAGGGACACATCGCCCGCGTCTGCCGCCTCAAAAAGAACCGCAGCCCGCCCCGATGGGACCAGAGCAAGCGGAGGTGAGAGAGCACACCACCCCGGACCAGAGATCACCCCTCTGACAACAGATGGGACCGGAACGGATGATTTCTATGAGGCAGCGAGACCTGGCGAAGAGAGGAGACCCATCAGATGGTCACCATCGGCCATGCCACAACCAATGACGCCCAGAAGGTCTACGTGGAGGTAGGCATCGAGGGCGAGCCATGCAAAATGGAGGTGGACTCCGGGTCCTACCTCTCCATGATAGCATGGCAAGAAATAAAGCGCTTGGTGCCTACCATCCAAAGGAAAAGCCTAGACAGCCAGAGACTAATAGTACAGGACTACCAGGGAAACCGCATCCCGGTAGTCGGAACCAGACAGTTCAACATAACATACAAAGGGCGCACCGAAAAGCTTCCCCTGACAATTGTCGATAGCGACCGCCCAAGCCTACTGGGCCTGCAATGGTTCGCCCCGCTCGGCATCGCAGTCATGGGAATCAACCACGTCACCAACGACAGCTGGGAGCAACAACTGGCCCGGGAATTCCAAGAGGTCTTCGACGGAAACCTAGGCAAGTACTGAGGGCCCCTTATATCATTCAACCTAGACCCAAACATCCCCCCAAAAGGCCTAAAACCAAGGCAGGTGCCATTCGCACTTAAACCCAAGATAGACGAGCAAATTGACAAGCTCGTCAAACAAGGGGTCCTACAGCCAATAGACAACGCCCAGTGGGAGACCCCCATAGTCACCCCGATCAAGCCCGATGGGTTGGTGAGGATCTGTGGGGACTATAAGGCCACCCTAAATGGCGCGTTGCAACAAAGCGCCTCCCCCGTCCCAGTAGTGCAACACCTACTGCATTCACTGGGAGGGGGCAAGGTTTTTGCCAAACTCGACCTCGCCCAGGCATACCAACAGTTGCCAGTCGACGAGGAAACGGCAGAAGCGCAAACCATAGTCACCCACCGGGGAGCATTTAAATGCAACCGGCTCCAATTCAGAGTCAGCGTGGCACCGGGAATATTCCAAAGCCTAATGGAAAGACTATTACAAGGCATCAAGGGGGTGGTACCGTACTTCGACGACGTCTTAGTGTCGGCAACCAACCAAGCCAAACTAGAGGGTTGCCTAAGGGAGGTCCTAACCAAATTCAAAGAGACCGGGCTCAAGGTAAAGAGGGAGAAATACCAATTATACACGGAACGGGTTGAATTCCTAGGATATCTCCTAGACCGTCACGGCATTCACCCCACAAACCAAAAAATCAAGGCCATCAAAGAAGCCCCCACACCCAAGTCGAAGACGGAACTACAGGCATTCCTGGGGCTACTTAACTTTTACAATGTTTTCCTGCCCCAAAAGGCGACGGTGGCGGAGCCTTTGCATAGGCTCCTGGACAAGGCGGCGACCTGGACTTGGGGGAAACGCGAGCAAGCCGCCTTCCAGAGAACAAAGGACCTCCTCACTTCGGACGCCGTCCTTATACAGTACAACGAGACCCTACCCCTGGCCGTCACATGCGACGCATCACCTTTCAGCATCAGCGCTGTCCTCAGCCATACCCTCCCCGACGGAAAAGAAGCACCCATCACGTTCTTTTCGAGGACCCTCACCAAACTGGAGCGGAACTATAGCCAGCTGGACAAAGAGGCTCTGGCTATCGTTGCCGCCGTAAAAAGATTCCACGAGAACCTCTACGGCCGGACATTCACCATCATAACCGACCACAAGCCGTTGCTGGGAATCCTTGCAGGAAACCGGGCCACCCCGAACATTCTGTCTCCCAGAATGACAAGGTGGTCCGAGTTCCTGGCGGCCTACAACTACGGACTCATACACAGACCGGGTAAGACGATCTCCCATGCAGACGCCTTAAGCCGCTTGCCGCTACCGGAACCTGACACCGACCCAGCACCCACGACGACCATCCTCAGCATAGAGACTCTACCCAACCTGCCCATAACCGCGTCAGACATTGCCCGAGAGACTAATAAAGACAAAAGTCTGGCGCGGGTGTTGCATTGGGTAGAGAAAGGGTGGCCGGAAAGGGACAACGACGAGCCCGTCAAAACATTCCGGAACCGGCAAACGGAACTCTCGTTATTAAAAGGGTGCATACTATGGGGCGATAGGGTGGTCATTCCAGAAAAACTACAAGGGAAGGTTCTGGAACTATTACACGAGGGGCACCCTGGCATCGTTAGGACTAAAGCCCTGGCCAGAAGCTACGCTTGGTGGCCAGGGATGGACAGACAGATTGAGACATGGGTAGCAAAGTGCCAACGATGCCAGGAAACTAGGCCAAGCCCACCCACAGCACCCGTCCGAGAGTGGGAAACCCCAAGGGGACCTTGGTCTAGGATCCACATAGACTTTGCTGGGCCCACAAAAGGACACACCTTCCTTATAATAGTAGACGCTTACTCCAACTGGCTGGAGGTAAGCAACATGAGGACAACAACCACGGAGGCCGTGATCAAGGAACTCGGCAAACTCTTTGCAACACACGGCCTCCCAGACGTCGTCATTTCCAACAACGGGCCCCAATTCACCTCGCTGGAATTCAAAAAATTCCTAGTGGAAAGGGGCATCCAACACGCGCTGACAGCAGCAGCACACCCGGCGGCGAACGGTAGGGCGGAACGGATGGTCCAATTCACTAAGAAAACCATCCGGCAAATAGACCACAGGGAGATCCAGGAGAAAATAAATAAATTGCTCTTCACCCAACACATAACCCCAAATACCACAATGAATAAGAGCCCAGCCGAACTGTTAATGGGGAGAAAATTAAGGTCCCCACTCGACAGATTACACCCCACGTATAACCCGGAGAAGCCCCCAGACTCAACCAGCAAACACCGAACTTTCACACCAGGTGACCCCGTGTACGCAAAAAACCTGACGGGAGACCCATTATGGGTACCGGCCATCATCACACAAATAACAGGCCCACACTCGTACCGGCAACAAACAGCAGACGGATGAGCATGGAAACGCCACATCGACCAATTAAGGTCGAGGACGACCAACCAAGAGACCACCGATGCACAAGCAGGCGAAACCAACCCCCACAACACAAACCAAGGGGGGAGGGAATACCCAGGGGACCAAAACCAAAGAAGAATAAACCAGCCATACTTACCGGAAAGCAGCCAGCACGACCCCTCGCCAGGAAGAGACAGCCTGGCCAGCTCGACCGACCCGGGGAGACCGAGCGGGAGCGGCAAAACCCGCAGCTCAACCAACCCGGGAAGCCCAGGAGGGAGCTACGGAGAGCGGCCCGGCCCGACCGACCAGCCGGTTCCCACGACGGCATCCGGAGAAGCAGAGACCCCGACCGAACCGGCCGGGATCCAACTTACAACTGAGCTGCGCAGGTCCAGTAGGCTAAGATGGAGCCCCACCTACCTACGGGACTACGCGACGTAAGGACTAAACCAAGAGGGGAGGGGTGTTCTGTCCCCTCATTAGCATTCTTGAGATCCCCGCGCTTTGATTGGCCAAAGCGCGGGGCACTCTGATTGGTTAGGCGAGCCGCGCCGATTGGCTCGCTAAGAACCTCCCGCGATTGGTCTATTCGAATCGCGGGAGATTCAAAGCGGTGCCATTGGCCGCGGCCGCCGCGGCTAAAGAAATAAAAGCCGCGAACCTTTTCTATAGCGCCAGTTTGGTTCCTACACTAATAAAAGAGCATGATTTGAAGTCACCGACTCCTGGCATCATTTCTGAGGATACGACAAGATGAAAAGGAGCTGCTTTCTGTTTAAGCAAATATGTGTTGAGGATGTATTTTGCCATCATATATTGATTAACCACTGTTAATGGTTTTTTTAATTGTTTCTGCATTTCCTGGTGCCATCTGCTAGGTTATGATAATAGATAGGTGGAAATGATGTCAAAAGCAGAGAGACATTTGCGACTACTATATGTTTTCTATAAGGAAGTGTACTTGGCCATGGCTGAGAAGATAGACGGAAGAACTGAACATGTTGACCTATTTTGATCCTGCTGCCTCTCATGGTCCAACTGGATTGTTCTGTTATTTTCTCTCTCTCCATTTGGGTCATTAAAGGCCATTGTTATTGATTGCTTCATTTAGCTCATGATTGCTACATTAACTGACAGAATCTCTCCAAATTTCCAGAGAGTATCTTTTCACAACCTTTGCCTCTGGAGATGCTCTGGATTGAACGGGGACCTTCTGAATGCCAAATATACTTTGTAATTCAATTATAGCTTTTCACTTCATGTTAACCACAGTCAGATGCAGTAGTCCTTCGAAAATGCTCTCCAGTCATGCCTCCAACCTGATTCACTACAATATTACTGCCTGCATGGATTCCAAGCCCAATGACATGGTTGTCATATCACTTCACACGGAATGCATTTCAATAGAAGGCAGTTCATGCAGCTACCTACAAATCATTGCCAGTTGAATAACTGATTTAACAGAACACGTGTGTGAATCAGCCTAAGGTGAGGAGAAAAATGTTTGTGTGCATGTGAGTGTGTCATCCTGATTACAAAATAAGCTCAAATTGGGGAAAAAAGGATTAATAGTCTTTCAGACTTTTGTATTTTAACTCCTTATATATCTTTGCTCATTCCTGAGTCTGGAATCACAACATTTTTTAAAGAGTCATTAAAAAAATGCATATGTGTGAGGGAAAGATATGGTTTTAAGTCTTATCTTTGATAGAGTAATTATACGCTCACTATTTTAATAATTTCCATCAGGAAGGCAATACAAGTGAGGTTAGAATAGCTCAGAATTCCAAGAAATTAAGCACAGAAAATTAGCATTACAGGCTCAGAGAAGGTACAAAGAAAACTACAAAAGTTCCAGGCCCCAGAAATAAGTGTAAAGATGAGCATAACAATTACCTCAGTTAAAAAGAAAGTAATGTATAATGTAGAGACCTGCAGTTACTTATTGTAAAAGAGAGAGATAATGAAGAGGGTTTCTGTTAGCTAGCTCTGATAGAGTTGTATATGACAATCATTAGCTACCCAAGTAGATGGACAAGTAATGAGTAATATTACAGGTAAGAAAGAGAAATAGGGGCAGTGTGAGGGAAGGGAGGTGGAAATTATAATACCGTCTTAGACTCTGCTTTGATTTTTAACCTGTAGAAGTTTTAAAGTTTATGTTTAAATCATATAGTTAAGCAGTTTTGAGGCTTCTAGTAATAGATGTAGTTATTTGACCATACTTCTCTTGTCTTGATTTTTAATTGCTCATTTCACATGAATGGAATATGTGCTATTCATATTTCATGTTTTTATTTTTTTTCCTATTTTCTCTTTCCCCACCCTCCCACAACCCCTGCCTTCATTATTTGAAGAGCAGGCAATATACCTGACCAACATGTAGTTAACAAATGAATGCACAGCTTTCGATTTTTTATGTTTACTTTTCCACACAACTGACATGTGTAAACTGGTGAAGTCTTAGACATGTCAAGTTTTAGAAGTGACAACTTCGATTTACAGTACAGCTATTATAGATCTGCTGATGTGTATAATTCTCAACAACATAATTTACCATGTGAGACTAAAAGTACAAACAGAACTTTTAAGAATAGGGGAGGAGTATTTCAAAGTACATGCAAATGTGCATTTCATTGAAAAAAGTACAGCAACAACAATTTTCAGATCCATATGAAACTAAAGGCAAAGGACATGCTGAGGTGTATTCAAATGAATATGCAATTAATAAATGCAGTTCTTATACATAAATAAAGATACTTCATAGTATTTCTGTAGACATCTATGTATATGGGAGGATCTATGTATTTTACATATCCTGCCATTTCTATTGAAATTAAGTAATTAGGGATAATTTAAGGCAATAGGAATGTTGTGTATGTTCATGTACAAATGTAGTTACCAAATTATAAAGCAATGTGAACAACATCTTAAAAGAAAATGGTCATACAATGAATAATATATGCTGACTGCTCAGAGGGGGTTGGACTAGAAGACTTCCAAGGTCCCTTCCAGCTCTATTCTGATTGATATTGATTGATATTGATAATTACAGATTGGACTGATGTCAATGTCATACAGCTATGCTACATTTTCATTATTAACTATACTTCTCTGATAGAGTCTATTCATACCATGCTTTGAAAGGGGCCTAGAAACAAGGAGACTGATTTCTAGGTCTACTTCAGGCAGGAGAGCCAGATGGGTGACTTTCCCTCTGAGCCTAATCCATCTCATAGAGTTGTAGTGATGAAAAAAAAGGGGGGGCAGGTATGTTCACTACCTTGAGAAACAAGAAAATGTCTCTTATATTGAACTGGTTATTGCCTGGGTCATCAAGGACTGCAACAGATTTTAGAATGTCAACAACTGGGCAACATAATTGGGGAGCTATGACTGAACAACCAGGGCTTAGCCTTGTAAGATTACTGGAAGAAGAACTACAGACAAAACACAAGTATACTGGGATGTGCACGCATGTGTGGGAGAGAGGGTGTGTTGCATTTTGGGAATGCGCACACACTTTGGGCACTTGGTGCTGAAAAGGTTCACCACCACGGGTCTATACTGTACTGTGTATTTGATTTTTTTTTTCTCCTTAAGTGCAGGACCTTACTTTTCTCACCCCTGAAATGCATCTTGTTGGATAGGGACAATGCTCAAATCTGTCAAGATTCTTCTGAATCTTGATTCTATCCTTCAAGGTATAAACAATTTCCCCTAGCTTGGTGTCATCTGCAAATTTGATGAGTTTCCCTTCTATCCCCTTGTCCAGATCATTTATGAAGATGTTGAAGAGTACAGGACCCAATACAGAATCTTGAGATAGCCCACTGCATGCTTCCCTCCATGTAGATGGAATTCCATTGAGGCTGCATGCTCAGTGTGATTGGTCAGCCAGTTGTGGATCCATCTGGTGATGATGCTGTATAAAATCAGCTCTTTTCAAGTTTAGGACACTGGTTGGATTATATTCTATGGCTTGTGTTTGCATTATATTGAATTCCAGTATGACGTGGTCACTCTCACCCAAGATTCCAACAACTTCACTTAATTTCTATTAGTAAGAATTAGGTCCAGTATAGATTTGCAGGGCTTCAGTGGCAGGCAGGAATCCGTGATTGTGTTCAGTTTCTGCCTGGGATCTCCACTGGAGCATCCCGAGCCAATCTGGTTTTGGGGCTAAGCCACCCAGTAGAGGTGGCAAAGAGGGGGGAGATCCCAGCAGGGTCAAGGGAAGCCACATCTTTCCTCCCCAACTAGCTAAACTCCCTTTCCCGAAGGCGAACGAGCTGTGGTCAGAAATGGCCACCTCAAAGAAGCACTCACCCGGAAAAGAAAGTGTAGGAGGAAGTTAAGAAGTGAAAATTTTGGCTGACCGGGATAAGAAGCAACAATCAAGGTATCCTGGAATTTAAATTTTAAAAAGATACATCGCTCCCAAAGAAGATACGGAAGCAGCAAATGAAAGGGAAAAGGGAAAGTTTTTTTTTTCTTTCACTCTCCTTTGACAGTGAACAGAGATGAATGAGAAATCGGAAAAACCCGCTTTGCCATCAAGAGGTAGTTAAACTGGATAATTAAATGTCAAGGGGACAATAAGGATTTCTGAACATTTTTTTTTGCTGTAAGTGGGAAGGGAGAGGAAAAGAATAAGAGTAGGATTTGGAAGGAGGAGATTGCCTAGAATTTAAAAGAATCTGATTAAATTCTAACAAGACTTCTAAAGGATACATCTTAACTGGAACTTTGTAACTAAATAGTAACCCCAGGAAGAGAAAGTGAAAAAAGAAGAAAGTGTTAAAAGAAACAGCTTGTGTGTATTTGGATTGCTTGGTGACTTTTGGATTTTTGGAAATTATATTTGAATGGCTAAAAACACTTGGGTGGTTGTTTGAAATTTTTTTTACAATGGCATCACTTGTGGATGAACTGAAAATGGAATTTAAAAAATATAAAGAAGAGGTACAAGAAGGGAAGGGCTCTCTTGGTTCCATTTTTCAATTCTTAGAAATGGCGATTTGTACCTATGAGAAACTACAAGAAAAAACTACGCAACAAGAGGATTGGGACAAAGAAGAAGCCATCTTTGACGAACAAGTAACTTTATTTAGGGAAGAAGGGGGAAAGAGAATGGAGACTATAAGACCCCCAAAAAACAACCAAAAAAGGGAAAAATAAGGTGAAAAGTGGATATAATGTTAGAAAGCAACAGAAAAAGGGAACACAGAAGAGGGAAATGGAGGTGGAGAGACAAGGGGGTAAAAAGGGCAGAGAGAAGAAGCAAGGGAGGAAGGAAGGGAAGAGAAGCTACAAAGGTGTACAGCAAGACGTAAAGAAACAGGACTTATTTAGAGATAATGGGTAAAAATTTAACTGAAAAAGTGATTCTGCAAAGGTACATAAGATTGTATTGTTATATTTGTATTAGAAATTATGTTAGAAAATTGGAAATAACATATGATTAAAAAGTGGGATAAAATAGTCAGTGTAACTCAGTGAAATTTTGTGAACAAAATAAATGAAATGAAATAAATGAGAGAATTGAACTAGGAAGGAATGGGAACATTTTAATGATATAATGTTTTAAAACATGAGTGAAGTGGGGGGAAGCAACTATGGAAAGTTTATAAGAGTTCACATAGAAGTATGATACTTATTTGAAAAGTAATGTGTAAAATGTTTAAGATTTAAATGAATACTAATATTAACAATAGATTTGAATTGACATGGATTGTTGTTTTAATTATATTATATATTTATATTTTTTTCTCTTTTTAAAATATAGTGTGTAACTTTAGAATGTACTAAGCAGAATCCGAATGAAAGTTATGTATTATATTAAGTGTTATAAATTTAGGGGAAAGATATAAAGGCGTCATACTCCTATTAGTGATTACAGGAGCAATTTTGTCTAATGAGAAAAGATAATAGACAGCTGGAAACAGGACAGACAAAGAATATAAGTATAATGATCTGAATTGAGATGAAATAAATAAAATAAAATTAAGAAAGTCAAAAGAGGGGAGAAGCTATATAGAAAATGTAGAATGGTAATAAGATATGGAATGGTATATAAAATGAACATGAATTTGAATTTGTGTCTGTACAAAGAGATGTAACCCAGGATCAAGCTGCTTTCAAAAAAGATGTTTTATGTTTTGTTTGTTTTTGTTTATTTTTAAAAATCAATAAAATTTATATATATATAAAAGAATTAGGTCCAGTATAGTTTTTCCCCTAGTTCTCTCCTCTACCTTTTGGATGACAAAGTTGTCAGTTTAGTTAGGAATCTGTTTGATCTTCCACTTGCTGCAGAGTTTCTCTTCCAGTTGATGTCAGGGTAATTAAAGTCTCTCATTACCACTGTGATATACATTTGTTAATTGGTTAGCAAAGAGTTCATCTATTTCTTCTGCTTGGTTGGTTGGCCTATAGTATACACCAATAGCAATGTCATTTTTCCCCCTTTTATATTGTCCCATATGGATTCTAGGAGGTTTTCAACTTTGGTTTTGTGTATTACTGTAGAGATGTAGTGGTCTTTTATATATAATGCAACTCCACCTCCTCTTTTGTTAGGTCTCTTTCTTTTGAATAATTTGTATCCTTCCTTCAGTACATTCCAGTCATGAGTTTCATCTCACCAAGTTTCAGTAATGACAATTATATCCTATCTGTCTTCATGTACTTCAAGTTCACCCTATTGTTCCCTAAACTTTGAGCATTAGTGTATAGGTATTTGAGTCCTTTATTGGTCTTGGGTATGCTTCTTATATCTCCTACTTTGTAACTGGGATTCCCATCCTTTCTATCACTCTCTATTTCATCATGTTTTTCTTTATTATTCCTTTTTTCCTCTTTACTCTTTTCCCCCTTATGTGATTAATTATCTAGTACTTTTTGCTTGGAATTAGGTTCTACAGGTCATGAAGATTGGCCCCTCTCCTCCAACAATTTTAGGTTAAAAGCCCTTTTGATAAGATTTGTTTTCTGAATACATTGCTTCCAGTTCTTGTAAGGTGCAGCCCATCCCTTGCCAGTAGCCCTTCATCTAGGTAATGCAGATCATGGTCTAGGAAGTCATAGTTCTGTTGATGATACAAGTTTTTAAGCCAGTAGTTCGTTTCTAAAATATTTTGCTCCCTCATTGAATGTTGGCCTTTTGTTGGAAGTATAGATGAAAACATCACTTGTGTTCCTAATTCTTTAACTTTCTTCCCTAGCTGTTCATAATCTCTTTTTGTTTTCAGATTAATTGTTGTGTCATTGGTCCCCACAGATAGAAGAAAGGAGCAGTAATCCATGGGGTTGATAATTTTAGTAAGGTAACTCAGTTACATCTTTGATTTTTGCTCCAGGGAGACTATACCTCCCTCGATTGACTGCCTGGTCTGACAAATATAGTTTCTGTTTCTCTAAGAATTGAATTTCCTATCACCAATATTCACCTTTTTTTCCTAGGGAAGTCTGGAATAGTTCTCCTCCTGTCTCAGGAATGCTGGGTTGATCCTTTTTAAAATAAACTATTGATGAATGCTCTTTTGTGAATGTCTGATATTTTCTTGCAGGAGGCTATGAAAGTAATTGTTAAGTTCCAGAGGGGAACTGGAACATCTGTAAAAAATATCATGTGCCAGTTGTGGGAACATAGAGTTGTAAAAGTAATAAAAAAGGAGTAGATTGAGATGTTGTGGAATTTCAAAATACAAACTGTTAAAATCTTGACTCATATCACACCCATTTTAACTGTGGCTGAAAAGAAAAAAGTATAAATAACTGATTTGGCAATATCAGGAATAGCAGAATAGAAGAAAAAGAAATGGAGAAGATCACAAAGATCACACAGTACCAAGATCTGAATATCATAGTTGGTGTAAACCAACTATGGCAATACCAGTAGTTATTGGCACACTAACCAAAAAATCTTGGAGCACACTTAGAAAATAAGCACATTGACAAAAGTTGTCAATTTACAAAAGGTCATACTGCTTGTATTTGCACATATACTACACTGATCACCGTGACTAATAGATTCATGGTAAAAACTGAATGCATACAAAGGCCAAAACTAGCTAAACAACTGGCAACCTTGATTTTACATTTTTGTGTTTATTATTTATAATAATAAAAATCTGGATAGTGGACATGATGGTATCTGGTGACAACAGAAGTGAAGAGAAACAACTGGAGAAAATAATAAAATAAAGACCTGCAAATATAATGACTGTGGCAAAATAAAGCAAAGGTAATGCCTATAGTAAAAGGCAGTAAAATCCAAGATACCTGGAGTATTACATACAGACATTATCAGCATTGACCAAATCATTATTAGTCAATTACAAAATGCAACTTTACCTGGAACAATTACATCTTATGAAGATACCTTTAACATCATCAAACTGCAATATCTGCCTATCTCAGATCCTTGGGAAGGACTCAATAGGTGGACAAAAATGCCAAATCCAGTTTGAACATTTGACTGACTCTGTGACCAATCATAAGAATACTATTGTGCATCCTCAGCAAGCTCAAAAAGTTTGATCTTTTTCATTCCAGTTCTCCCTAGATATGTGTAAGTATTCTGTAAGTGACAAATGTAATGTAAATTCAACATAAAAGTCTCCAGCATTGTCAAGCAGAATATATTGTGCAAAAGCAAGTATTTAATTCTGGACCAATTCAGATTTTTTTTTTTTAAAGGTGTGTGTGTAAGAATAAATGGACCAGTGGAAAAGTAAGTCCTGCAAGACTATGAATTTCACTAGAGTTCTCACTTTTTTTCAGTTATATCTAGACCAGTGATGGGATTCCAAAAAAATGTATTACTGGTTCTGTGGGCATGACTTGGTGGGTGTGGTGTGGCTTGGTAGGCATCGTAGGGGAAGGATATGGTAAAATCCCCATTCCCACTCCACTCCAGGAGAAGGATACTGTAATTCCATTCCCTCCTCACTCCTGGAAGCAGATTAATGCAAAATCCCATTCCCTCCCCACCCCACTAACCTGCTTTCCAGCTCCGTTCTCCTGTGCAAGGCAACCAAAGAAGACCCAGCGGGGACTCAGGAGGCAGAGAATAGATGGGGACATGGCCAGTCAGAGGTGGTATTTGCCAGTTCTCTGAACTACTCCAAATTTTTGCTACTGATTCTCCAGAACTGGTCAGAACCTGCTGAATATCACCTCTGACCTAGACCAATGCTTCCCTCTAGTTAATTTTACTGTCAAACTAGCTGTCAAAATAGTATTTCAATAAAAGCCTGGGGCTAAAACTTTAACACTTTAGTAATCCTCAAAGGGTTATATCAGTATTTCCTTGAAAAGTTTTTTTTTTTAACAAATTTTATTCAGTTTTTCACATAAAAACAAAAATCTCTTTTTAGTGGACAACATATTTCCGGGTCATCACCTTTACATACAAATATGACAGCAATTATACATTCATATATGCATAATTAATTCTATTATTACCTTTTCCATTCCAAATTTTCAATAAGGAGAGAAACAAACACATTAATTCTAGCCTCTTTTATTAATCTCAATCGAAACATCTTTTTGTTTCATTTCAATTATTTCAAATATAATCCTTTATATCCTTTATATATACTTTCTTTTTGCACATTCTAGATTAATACAAGTTTTAACACTAAAAAACAAAAACAAATATAGGTTCCCCTCCCTTTTACTGTTTTGAGTGTGACACCTCAATGGTTAAAATATACCTTTATTCCCTCATCTTGATTCCCAATAAACCATTATTTTTAAGAAGTTACAATAATAATCATTACATCTTTTCATTTGAATTCCGCAGCATATTTCCCCCCTTAATTTTTAATAAGTTATCAGTATCTATATTACCCTATTTTCTAAATATTTTTAATTGCAGAAATATTCTTATTACCCCTTGCAGAATCCCTTACTACCCTGCAGAATCCCGTTTTAATTCATCAACCATTATCTCTGAAAAAACAATTTCTTTTCAACATTTTACTATTTCTGTATTTCTTTGTTTCATGCACCTGTTTCTTACTTCTTCTCCTCCCCCTCTTTTCCCCATATCTTTTCTCATTCCAATTTATATCCCTCTCTTTCTTAATATCTTCTTTTCCCCTTTTCTGCTGGGTCTTTCTGTCTTTCCCGACTTCACAGGTATTCCCCCTTTTGATTGCCTTCTTAAGTCTCAACTTTTTAATCTTCCTTCTTTCCCCACTTCGTTGTAGCGTTCTTTGTGTTAATTGTCTATTTAAGATGTATTTTCCTTGAGTTGACTCCTCCTCCTCTGAAGCTCTTTCTTCTTGTTCTTCAATCGCCATTTCCATTTTTTCTAACACAGAGCAAAGTGATTCGCCTCTTTCCTGTAGTAATTCTCTCATATTTTAAGTTCCATTTTTAATTCCCAAAGGGATATCATCATTACACACTCTTGTATTTTATGATCCTTAAAGTGTACAAAAGAACACTTTTACTTTCCTTTTTTCTTCTTTCAATTTTCTAAAGTTCTCAATTATTCCATCCCAGGTTCTATACCAAAAACATCAATCAATCCCACAGTCAGTCTTTTTTTCCTGTCCCTTTGTAATTCACCGCTCACTTTTCTTTTCTTAAAAATTCCATGTTACCTTAATCCTGGGGTACTTTTGTTTAGTTGTATTGCCCAATTGTCCCAGTTCAGATGTTATCCACCTCTTTCTTCCCTCCTGCACAAATCTTAATCCAGCTGAGTCCTCCTCTTCAGGGTGGCCATTTTAAACCACCGCTGCAGTCGTCTTTGGGGGGGAAAAGACCAAGCCCAGGAGGGGAGATACGGTTCCCCTCAACCTGGCTTGCAACTTCCCCTTACTCCAGCACCCGTCCAAGGCAGCTTCAGCCCCATCATAATGATCGGGGCTCTCCAACAAAAGAGCACGGACCATAGCCACAGAGAGTCGCGATCTACGGTCCGTCAGCGAGGAGGCTCCGCCTTCTTCAAAAAAGCTTTTCTCAGATATTGGATCATTCAGTACTGCTCTCCATCCATCCTTGGGTCAGCAGAAAACTATAAAACTATACCAAGAAGAAATTTGTTGTTCTCCTTGGCAAGCCTATCTTTCCTCTACTGTTTGTTTCAGGTGACTGCAATTGCCTGTCTTCTGTTCAAGGTAATATGTAACAAAATCTAACAGCCTTGAGGCTACCCGTACATAGTTGGAATAAGGGGAAGATATTCATAAAACCTGGGTATAGCTAAGGATGACATAAACTTGTGTCATTCAAACTAAAAGGAAATGAAGACCATGGCAGACAAAAGATTTTGCCAAAGGATGTTTGTGCATGATCAGGTGCAATGGGAACACAACCTCTATCTTGAATGATTGTTTATCTGCACAAGTGCTTTGAAGAAATTGGTATCTTCAACTCTCCTCATATTATTTAATTGTTCAGTGCCTTGCTCAATATGAATGATCTAAAATTGTATCACAGTCTGTTCTCAGAGACCCTGGATTTTACAGTATCTTATATCATGGTCAAAAAGAGTTTGCTCTTCTCCCTCACTCTCTCTCTTTCTCTCAAAAGTGAAAAGAAAAGTACAAAAGCAACACTTTAAGCATTCTAGCTTACCCTCCATCTGCCTGCTGCTCCCAGAGGGGGCCTGCTGATTATCAGCATTTGAACAAAGCAATTTCACAGGGAAATGGGGAATATTGCACATAGGGAGCTCATTTGAGAAGTAATGATGGGCATCCATTTTCTCACCTTTGCAGCTTGTTTAGTTCAATTGCAAATAAGGCCCTGTAATATATAATATTTTGGTCTCTAGACTAGCAGCACAAGTGTCCCAAGAAGTGAAGAAAGACTGATGGCAGTGATTATACTATTTTGTATTTTAATCCTACAATGGTTTTATTCAGAACTGCATTTATTATCTAGGCCAGAGCATGTCAGCCTTTTCAAACAGGCTTGGTACCTAAACTTGGCACCTTATAGAACAGATTGTTCCATAAATTGAGCAGAGATTTCAGTGATGTCTCCTTTCATATCTTAAATAAAGTTTGATGAGGCAATAGTGAGACATGGCCTCTTCTAGCAAATTTTTCAGAACTATAATTCTGCCTCCAGAATGTCTTTCTTTCTCATAAGAAACAACATTCCCCCAATCCTACCCACATATGCATTGAGTGAACTCACTGTGGCTCTGTTAGAATAAATCCTTAATAAACTAAAAGCCCATTCAATGGAAACACTGGAGTGCTTTCATGTCATATTGAGTTTGGCTAGAAGATTCAAATAAAAACAATAAAGAAAGCAACAAAGAAGAACATTTTTTAACTTACCAGGTCATCCTTAGAAGATGCAGGTCCTTTCTGTTCTTCCCTTAACTCTGGGTACAAATTAAACTTGAGATATTTTGCTAGGTCCTTATGAGGATTTTTCAGTAAAGGTTCCAATTCATCCTGCAGAATTTTAAGGTTTTGAACATTATGAATGCACTGTCTGTGTTGGGCAGTCAAATCAAGAGACAAAACAGATGACATTGAAATTATTATTTTGAAAGTTTTCATTCTTCTGACAGTAATCTTTAACAAGGTTATATGCTCATTTTAATAGAGCTCATACATGTGCATATGTGCATTTATGTGTGTGAAAACAAAAGGCAAAATGTCTTTGGAAATATACAGAGAAATATCCTACAGCTGCTGCTGCTATGGGAATATGCTGTCATTCTCAGGAAATACAGACAATGAAGAGAGAAAAGGATACCTAAAACATACTTAAGGCTCAATGTCTTTAGAGGAGAGATTTGTTTTTCCAAAGGCAATCAGTGTAGTTGTACTTTATATGTATTGTCAAACTTTACCCCGCAGAAAGGACTAAGCCACTTACTAAGCTCACAAGAAATATAAGAACTTCAAATACTGTAAGCAGCAGTATTTGAAGAAAGTTAGAAGCCATACCAAAGAACTCCACCAATTGTTGTGATTCAAGAACCAGCCCTGAATATGGGAACACTATCTAAACCCTCTATTTAGATTTCCATTCTGTCCTCCATAACAAAACCTCTATTTGCAATGGCAGCCCCTGCATCCATCCAACATTTTTGTTGTACTGTCAATTTGCTATCACATTGTTTCCCCACTTGCTGTGTAGGAACTATGAAGGGTCCTTCAGGATTGCAAGAGGGTATAAATGGGGTAAAAATAATTTCTCATGTAACTTAACATATAATTGTTTACTTCCTTTATCAAAAGTGTATTTAATGATTGAGGAGTTCTGCTCCTTCCTTTTTCACTTTTGGGTTTCATGGACTCTTCCCCACCCAACTAATCTCAGCTCAGGGTTGAGTTGTTGGGTTAGAATCATAGGGCTGGAGGCCTTCAGATTCAATCCCCTGTCCAAAGCAAGTTACGCTTATACAAGTTAGCCACTAGAACCTTTATCAGCTTTGTTGTTGGTGCTCTCTGAGGTTGGGTGTTTTCTTACATTACCTAGCTAGGTAATATCACCAGTGCAAGGTAGAGTGGGATCTCCTGGGTCTTTATTATAATAGATTGCTTAATGGTGCGGATATCATTATCACCTGGATGATTCCTTGATTACGGAAGGGTTTCTTCCCTGTTTATCTGGTGCCATTTCATGCTGACCTATAAACAACATAAGGAGATACGTTCTAGGCCTTGATTGCCTTTTTTGAATTGTGGGTAAATGGGCCTTATTTTTCTTGGTAGCAGATTTTTCTTGGCATTCCGATCTTTAAACCTTTGAAAGTTGCTTTTACCTTTGCATCACTCTTTTTTTTTCCTCCTAGCATGAGAAAGCCTTGAGGTGTATTAATTCCCTTTATCTCTCAAATTCAGAAAAATAGAGCAGCGGTATCATTTCCTAACTAGCAGCATTTCCTAAGTAGCAGCATTCATCAGGGATATGAGGATCAATGGGAATCCAATCTATATTAAGCTCCATGGTAGATATACTATTTATTGTATCTATTTATTCAATAAACTTTTTTAAATGTCTGGAAAATCCACAGTGGCTGCTATACAGATTATATATATATATATATATATATGTTTAGAGAATTGCATACTTTTCTATGCAACTTACATTATTACTCGTGATACATATTTTCCAACAGAGTAATGCCTAACAGAGGATTTTACTCATGTCTTAAGTCTCACATTATTCATGTATTGAGATTTTTTGGCATAAGAAGCAGTTCACACATCTATTAGATAAACCTTGAATAAAACTATTTAATTCTAGTTTGCACTGAAATACAATTCCAAAATATACAGGTGAAACTCGAAAAATTAGAATATCGTGCAAAAGTTCATTTATTTCATTAATGCAACTTAAAAGGTGAAACTAATATATGAGATAAACTCATTACATACAAAACGTGATAGTTCAAGCTGTGATTTGTCATAATTCAGATGATTATGGCTTACAGCTCATGAAAACCCCAAATCCACAATCTCAGAAAATTAGAATATTACATGTAATCAATAAAATAAGGATTGTACAGAGAACAATATTGGACCTCTGAAATGTATAAGCATGCATATGTACTCAGTACTTGGTTTGGTCCCCTTTTGCAGCAATGACTGCCTCAATGCGGTGTGGCATGGAAGCCAGCAGCCTGTGGCACTGCTGAGGTGTTATGGAAGACCAGGATGCTTTAAAAGCGGCCTTCAGCTCTTCTGCATTGTGCGGTATCATGTCTCTCATCTTTCTCTTGGCAATGCCCCACAGATTCTCTATGGGGTTCAGGTCGAGTTTGCTGGCCAATGAAGCACAGTAATCCCACAGTCATTGAACCAGGTTTTGGTGCTTTTGGCAGTGCGGGCAGGTGCCAAATCCTGCTGGAAAATGAAGTCAGCATCCCCATAAAGCTTGTCTGTGGAAGGAAGCATGAAGTGCTCCAAAATCTCCTGGTAGATGGCTGCGTTGACCCTGGATTTAATGAAGCACAGTGGACCAACATCAGCAGATGACATGGCTCCCCAAATCAACACAGACTGTGGAAACTTCACACTGGACTTCAAGCATCTTGCAGTGTGTGCCTCTCCATTCTTTCTCCAGACTCTGGGTCTTTGGTTTCCAAATGAGATGCAAAAGTTGCTCTCATCAGAAAAGAGGACTTTGGACCACTGAGCAACAGACCAGTTCTGTTTTTCTTTAGCCCAGGTAAGACACTTCTGATTGTTGTTCAGGAGCGGCTTGACAAGAGGAATACGACAATTGAAACCTATGTCCCGGATCCGTCTGTGTGTGGTGGCTCTTGATGCACTGACTGCAGCCTCAGTCCACTCCTTGTGAAAATCCCCAACACTTTTGAATGGCCTTTTCCTGACAATGCTCTCTAGGCTGCAGTCATCCCTGCTGCTTGTGCACCTTTTTATTCCACATTTTTCCCTTCCACATAACTTTCTATTAATGTGCTTTGATACAGCACTTTGGGAACATCCAACTTCTTTTGCAATTACCTTTTGAGGCTTTCCCTCCTTATGGAAGGTGTCAATGATGGTTTTCTGCACAACTGTCAAGTCAGCAGTCTTTCCCATGATAGTGCTTACTGAACCAGACTGAGAGAGCATTTAAAGGCTAAGGATCCCTTTGCAGATGTTGTGGCTTAATTAACTGATTAGAGTGGGACACTTTGAGCCTAGAATATTGAACCTTTTCACAATATTCTAATTTTCTGAGGTTGTGGATTTGGGGTTTTCATGAGCTGTAAGCCATCATCATCACAATTATGACAAATCACGGCTTGAACTATCTTGCTTTGCATTGAGTCTATCTCAAATATTAGTTTTGTTGTGTCCGCGAAATGATGCCAGGAGTCGGTGACTTTCGTGCAAACTCTTTATTTGTAAGATGGAACCGAACTGGCGAAAGGAAAAAAGCCCGCGGCTTTTATTCCTTTCGCCACGGCTGCCGCGGCCAATGGCACCGCTTTGAATCTCCCGCGATCCGAACGGACCAATCGCGGAAGATTCCTAGCGAGCCAATCGGCGCGGCTCGCCTGACCAATCGGAGAGCCCCGCGCTTTGGCCAATCAAAGCGCAGGGATCTCGAGCATGTTAATTAAGGACAGAACACCCCTCCCCTCTTGGTTCAGTCCTTATGTTGCGTAGTCACGTAGGTAGGCGGGGCTCCGTCTGGGCCTACTTGACCTGCGCAACTCAGTTGTAGGCTGGATCCTGGCCGGTTCGGTCGGGATCTCTGCTGCTGCTGCTGCTGTTGTGGGAACCGGCTGGTTGATCGGGCTGGTCCTTTCTCCGTAGCTCTCTCCTGGGCCTTCCGGGTTGGTTGAGCTGCGGGTTTCGCTGCTCCCGCTCGGTCTTTCCGGGTCGGTCGAGCTGGCCTGGCTGTTTCTTCCTGGCGAGGGGTCGTGATGGCTGCTTTCCGGTGAGTACTGCTGGTTTATTCTTCTTTGGTTTTGGTCCCCTGGGTATTCCCTCCCCCCTTGGTTTGTGTTGTGGGGGTTGGTTTCGCCTGTTTGTGCGTCGGTGGTTTGTTGGTTGGTAGTCTTCGACCTCAGTTGGTCGATGTGGCGTTTCCACGCTCGTCCGTCTGCTGTTTGTAGCCGGTACGAGTGTGGGCCTGTTGTTTGTGTGATGATGGCTGGAATCCATAGTGGGTCTCCCGTCAGGTTTTTTGCGTATACGGGGTCGCCGGGTGCGAAGGTTCGGTGTTTGCTGTTTGAGTCTGGGGGCCTCTCCGGGTAAAACGTGGGGTGTAACCTGTCGAGTGGGGACCTTAGTTTCCTGCCCATTAATAGTTCGGCTGGCCTTTTATTGGTTGTGGTATTTGGGGTTATGTGTTGGGTGAAGAGTAGTTTGTTTATTTTCTCCTGGATCTCCCCGTGGTCTATTTTCTGGATGGTCTTTTTAGTGAATTGGACCATCCGTTCGGCCCTACCGTTCGCCGCCAGGTGCGCCGGTGCTGTCAGCGCGTGGCGGATGCCCCTTTCCGCTAGGAATTTTTCGAATTCCAGCGAGGTGAACTGGGGCCCATTGTCGGAGACGACGACGTCTGGGAGGCCGTGTGTTGCAAAGAGTTTGCAGAGTTCCTTGATCACGGCCTCCGTGGTTGTCGTTTTCATGTTGCTTACCTCCAGCCAGTTGGAGTAAGCATCAACTGTTATGAGGAAGGTGTGTCCTTTTGTGGGCCCGGCGAAGTCTATATGGATCCTAGACCAAGGTCCCCTTGGGGTTTCCCACTCTAGGACGGTGCTGTGGGTGGGCTTGGCCTAGTTTCCTGGCATCGTTGGCACCTAGCTACCCAGGCCTCTATTTGTTTGTCCATCCCTGGCCACCAAGCGTAACTTCTGGCCAGGGCTTTAGTCCTAACGATGCCAGGGTGCCCTTCGTGTAGCAGTTCCAGAACCTTCCCCTGTAGCTTCTCCGGAATGACCACCCTATCCCCCCATAGTATGCACCCTTTTAATAACGAGAGTTCCGTTTGGCGGTTCCGGAACGTTTTGACGGACTCGTCGTTGTCCCTTTCCGGCCACCCTTTCTCCACCCAATGCAACACCCGCGCCAGACGTTTGTCTTTATTAGTCTCTCGGCAATGTCTGACGCGGTTATGGGCAGGTTGGGTAGAGTCTCTATGCTGAGGGTGGTCGTCGTGGGTGCTGGGTCGGTGTCGGGTTCCGGTAGCGGCAAGCGGCTTAAGGCGTCTGCATGGGAGATCGTCTTACCCGGTCTGTGTATGAGTTCGTAGTTGTAGGCTGCCAGGAACTCGGACCACCTTGTCATTCGGGGAGACAGAATGTTCGGGGTGGCCCGGTTTCCTGCAAGGATTCCCAGCAGCGGCTTGTGATCCGTTATGATGGTGAAAGTCCAGCCGTAGAGGTACTCGTGGAATCGTTTTACGGTGGCAACGATAGCCAGAGCCTCTTTGTCCAGTTGGCTATAGTTCCGCTCCGGTTTGGTGAGGGTCCTTGAAAAGAATGCGATCGGCGCTTCTTTTCCATAGGGAAGGGTATGGCTGAGGACAACGCCGACGCCGAAGGGTGATGCATCGCATGTGACGGCCAGAGGTAGGGTCTCGTTGAATTGTATAAGGACGGCGTCTGAGGTGAGGAGGTCCTTCGTTCTTTGGAAGGCGGCTTGCTCGCGTTTCCCCCAAGTCCAGGTCGCTGCCTTGTCCAGGAGCCTACGCAAGGGCTCTGCCGCCGTCGCCTTTTGGGGCAGGAAAACATTGTAAAAGTTCAGTAACACCAAGAACGCCTGTAGTTCCGTCTTTGACTTGGGTGTGGGGGCTTCTTTGATGGCCTTGATTTTTTGGTTTGTGAATGCCGTGATGGTCTAGGAGGTAGCCTAGGAATTCTACTCGTTCCGTGCATAGCTGGCATTTCTCCCTCTTGACTTTTAGTCCGGTCTCTTTAAATTTGGTTAGGACCTCCCTTAGTCGACCCTCTAGTTCGGCTTGGTTGGCTGCCGACACTAGGACGTCGTCGAAGTAAGGTACCACCCCCTTGATGCCTTGCAATAGTCTCTCCATTAGGCTTTGGAATATGCCTGGTGCCACACTGACTCCGAATTGGAGTCGGTTGCATTTGAATGCCCTCCGGTGGGTGACTATGGTCTGCGCTTCTGCCGTTTGCTCGTCGACCGGCAACTGTTGGTATGCCTGGGCGAGGTCGAGCTTGGCGAAAACCTTGCCCCCTCCCAGTGAGTGCAGTAGGTGTTGCACTACTGGGATGGGGTAGGCGCTTTGTTGCAGTGCGCCATTTAGGGTGGCCTTATAGTCCCCACAGATCCTCACCGACCCATCGGGCTTGATCGGGGTGACTATGGGGGTCTCCCACTGGGCGTGGTCTATGGGCTGTAGAACCCCTTGTTTGACGAGCTTGTCAATTTGCTCGTCTATCTTGGGTTTCAGTGCGAATGGCACCCGCCTTGGTTTTAGGTGTTTTGGGGGGACGTTAGGGTCTAGGTCGAAAGATATAAGGGGCCCTCGGTACTTGCCTAGGTTTCCGTCGAAGACCTCTTGGAACTCCCGGGCCAGTTGCTGCTCCCAGCTGTCGTCGGTGACGTGGTCGACTCCCGTGAGTGTGATGTCGAGCGGGGCGAACCATTGCAGTCCCATTAGGCTTGGGCGGTCGCGGTCGACGATTGTCAGGGGAAGTCGTTCGGTGTGCCCCTTATAAGTGATGTTGAAGTGTTTGGTTCCGACTACCGGGATGCGGTTTCCCTGGTAGTCTTTTACAATGAGTCTCTGGCTGTCTATGTTCCTCCTTTGGAGGGTAGGCACCAAACGCTTTATTTCCTGCCATGCAATCATGGAGAGGTAGGACCCGGAGTCCACCTCCATTTTGCATGGCTGGCCCTCGATGTCTACTTCCACGTGGACCTTCCGGGCGTCGTTGGTGATGGCGTGGCCGATGGTGACCGTCTGGTGGGTCTCCTCTCTCCGTCGGTTGTCGCCACCTCACGAGGATCGTCCATTCCGGTCCCATCGGCTGTCCGAGGGGCGATCTCTGGTCCGGGGTGGTGTGCTTTCTCTCCTCCGGTCGTTCTGGTCCCATCGTGCCGGGCTGCGATTTTTCTTCAGGCGGCAGACACAGGCGATGTGTCCCTTCTTGTCACAATGCCGGCAGATCGATTCGAAAAACCGGCATTCTGACCTGGGGTGGTCGCCGCCGCAACCGCACAGTTGGTCCTCGACTTACGACCTCGCCGGCTTTGTGGGTCGCAGCCTGTCTGGAGGCGATGGATGTCCTCCTTGTCATTGGAAGTGCCCGATGTCGAGTGGAACTCGCCCTGGTGGGTGGTCGTCTCGGGTTGGGGCTCGGTCGACCTCGCCGGGTTGTTGTTTTCGCTGCGGTCCCCAGTGTTCGGTCTGCGCATGTGGTCGGCGGAAGTTCGGGTTGCTTCGGCGGCTGCGGCTGCAGTGAGGGTGTCTGCTAGGCTGATGTTGCCCTTGGCCATCAGCCGGCTCTGGAGGATGGGGTCCCACAAACCGAGCACGATCCGGTCTCGCAGGGCGTCGTTTAGGTTGTCGAATTCGCAAAGCCCCCCTAGACGCCGCAGCTCGGCGACGAAGTCACTGAAACTCTCCCCCAACCTCTGGTCCTGCCGGTAGAACTCGTTGCGTCAGATCAGGATGGGTACCTCTGGAGCGTAGTGCCGTCGAAGTATGGGTTCGAGGACATCCCAGTCTATCGCGGTCGCATCGGCGGGTTTGGCGAGCGCCTTGGCCATCTTGAAGACCTCGGTCCTGCAGTGGGTCAGGAAGACGGCGCTCTTCATGGGGCTGGTGGCGTCCTTCAAGCCGCTGCACTCGAGGTACATGCGGAATCGGTCGGAGAACAATTCCCAGTCCTCGGTGGCGGGGTTGAAGGGTGCGGGTGGTGCGATTTTCGCCATCGCGGTGGTTCGTCTGGCTTCCGTCGGACACGTGGTTCGGTTCAGGGTCTGGATCCCATCCTCGTCGCCAGTGTTGTGTCCGCGAAATGATGCCAGGAGTCGGTGACTTTCGTGCAAGCTCTTTATTTGTAAGATGGAACCGAACTGGCGAAAGGAAAAAAGCCCGCGGCTTTTATTCCTTTTGCCATGGCGGCCACGGCCAATGGCACCGCTTTGAATCTCCCGCGATCCGAACGGACCAATCGCGGGAGATTCCTAGCGAGCCAATCGGCGCTGCTCGCCTGACCAATCGGAGAGCCCCGCACTTTGGCCAATCAAAGCGCGGGGATCTCGAGTATGTTAATTAAGGACAGAACAAGTTTCATCTTTTAAGTTGCATTACTGAAATAAATGAACTTTTGCACAATATTGTAATTTTTTTAGTTTTACCTGTATTTGTAATTCTACAATTTTTTCGAATAAGGATGTGGATGATTGCAGATTGCATTCATTGGACTATGAAAGAAAATGCCTTAAAGCCCATGGCAATCCACAAGGTAAGAGTGGTTATAAGTCACCTCTCATTACCAGTCCCTCTTCTTCTGCTGCATGTATTCTTCACCAATTGCCATCTTGTTTTAACTGCATGAAGGGAGCTCATTTTGATTAAAAAGAAGTAGTGCTATGTGTACCCAACATCACATGGTTTTGTTGGACCCACCCATATACTGTATATCAAATTAAATAAGCTACATGTTGTTTTTTCACAATAATCTTTGTGTAGGTAGGATTTCAACCAATGATATCCACAAGGTCGGGACAAAATGTGAAAAGCTGGTGAAGTATGATTCAGATTTCACTCTTCTATATGTGGTTTTGCAACACATAACTGTACAAAATAAATCAACTGACATCAATAAACTGGAAAGCATCCACTGAAACATGGGCTTTCCCTCCAAAGATGGCCTTGTTCAACACATGGATTAGCAAGGGATGACTGTTTTCAGCAAGTCACTGATGAGTCACATACCTATATTCATTTGTGCCAAGGCAGGGAAAATTCCTATACCTTCCAACATTTCTCTTCCCAGATTTCTTATTGACCAAGTAAATTAGATGGCAGTATCACAGCCCACATTGGCTTATTTCCCAAATATATTTTGCTCATCAGAAGAAAATGATGGAGATAGCTCAAAACATTTCTACTTTGCCACATTTTTGCAAGACTGAGGCATATTAAGAATCACATTCCCAACAGGGCATAGCTGTTCTTATTGCATATTTATTTTTTGTCACAATTCTTGCAAGTTGAACAAAAACGATTAAAGAGCAGTGATTTTTGCATTTTGAGAGTTGCAGACAAATGAAGGACCAAATTTGCCTAGGATATGAACATCTTCAATCAACAGTTAGTCATTGCCATGATCACAATAGGGATAGGAAAATTCATTGTTAACAGTGCAGTCATTAAGTGAAGCATTTTATAACATTTTTTGCCATTATCATTAAACAAATCACCTGTAGTCATTAAATGAGACATCACTGCAACTTGCAACTTCCATCTGGCTTTCCCATTGACTTAAGTCTTCAGAAGCTGACTGGGAAACTCCACAGGTTGTGGAATTGTGGAAACTCCACAGGATGCTGCAATTGTCATAAATGTGAGCTAGTTGCCAAGTGCCCAATTCATGATTCTGTGATCCCAAGGATGCTGTAATAATCATATGTGCAAGGACTGGTCACAAATCACCTTTTTTTCAGCACCTTTATAACTTTGAACTGTCACTAAGTGTCAGATCCCTAAAAGTGATGCTGCCATTCAATTGGGAGAAGGGAGCCTTGAATTTGATTCATTACTGTTCCCTGTGACAACTGCTATTTTATAACTTGTATCCTGGTGCTGGAGTGCCCTGAGATTGTCTCACCTCATGGGGAATGTGGTAGGGGGGAGGGGCATGTGGGTTGTTTCACTTTGAAAGCCAGAGGAAGATGGCTATGGGAATGCCTGCTTGTCTTTTTCTCAGAGCAGCCAGTATAATAACATTTTCATACCTGTGGATTGGCTGAATCAGCAGCTGGCTAAAGGGAGGGGTCTCTACTGCTTTAATTCTACTTGTCTTGCCTAAGGGTATTCAGACTCTGCTTTGAATGTATTGCTATCACTTCTGCTCAATAAAAGGTTCCTTTTGAAATATTTCATTTTCAAGTGTTTTTACTTTCTTGAGAGGAGAGGCAATCCTTACACAAAGGAAATGGTTGTTAAGAGATAGCTACCTGTATGAATCATAGACCCCGTTTCTACATGGCAACAAATTCATGGAATTCAAACTTTAAGCCTGTTCAATATATAACAAAGTAGTAGTCAGCATGGGTTTGTTAAAAACAGATCAAGCCAAACCAATCTTATTTCATTCTTTGATAAGGCAACTAAATTAGTGGACCAGTGAAATGCTGTGGACATAGTATATTTAAATTTCAGTAAGGCATTTGACACAATAGACCACAATCTACTTCTTAGTAAGCTAGAAAAATATGGAATAGAAAACATTACCACCAGATTTGTAGCTGGTTGACAAACTCTGCTCAACGAGTAGTTTTTAATAAGAGGACAGTTACTGGACAGTTACTTGGTTCTCCTGCTTGAGCAGGGGGCTAGACTAAAAGACCTCCAAGGTCCCTTCCAGCTTCTATTCTATTCTATTCTATTCTATTCTATTCTATTCTATTCTATTCTATTCTATTCTATTTAAATAAGCCTCATCTTCACTTCTCTGTAGCCAGTATTGAATCATGCAATACGGATCCTGTAACATTCTCAGGATCATAGTGTTGGAAGCAGTTCTGTTGCCAGTTTTACAGTTAGAAATAGGAATTAGAAGTTGCTAACTAAATAAAATAGAAATTTGAGCTGTCACTTGCCACTGCTACATCTATCACTACTGCTGTCTTCTGGTCTTTATCTAATGTCTGGGTGATTTGCCAGTACCTGTATGTCTGTCTGGATTTGGAAATCCCACAGGATCTTAATTCTCTTATACTCTATTACCTTCTGTGAAATCGGACTTGGATCCGGACTTGGGAGTGTCTAGCTCATATCCTATGCAGATGCTCTTGAATACAATGCCAGATACTTGCTTGTACTGTTCAGTGTATGCTGTTCCTACCTGCCACTAGTTGCCATTTTATAATACTATTTCTCAGGCCACCCTGCTTAGTTAGCACCTTGGGTCAACTTCACCTTTGGTCAAATTCATCTGCAAAGTAAATTCACTTGAGTGAACTTTTATTTTAACGTGGTTAAGCTGAACCATTTATAAAAGGATCCTACCTCATTAGGTGTGTCACATATATAGGGTAGGTATGTTAACTCAATTGTTCATTTGAATGATACTGAAGTATTTACTGAAGTACTCAGGAGATAAATATAAAAATGAATTAAGATAACTGTCTGCTTAACAGAGATCTGTTTTGAAGCTTAGAAAACAATAGATCTAAATGGGGGTTCAGATGGGGATTAAGAACTGGAAAAATAATGCTCTGTTCTCCCACAGTTTGGGATTGAACCTTTACTCCCTCACTTTCCTTGGAGTGAAATGAAATTTGCAAGCTAACCAGAGATTGATGAGGAAGGCTTGAGCTACATTTCTTCAAATCCTGAAAATTAAAAGCAATGACAGAAAAGTCTCTTGTATGAAATAATTTTATTACATTAAATGTGCATAATGAGATTTCAAACTAAAATATTTTAACTTGCAACTATTAGGACTGATCTTTTGTTGTTCACCTCCAAAGTGGCTGTTGTATTATCACAGGATTTGCTTGTGAGTTAATAATATAAATGACAGGCAGATGTCTATTTAATAGAAATAGAAATGGTTTAAGTATTTGAACCTGGAGAAAAAAAAATCAGTGAAAAACTCTGTGTTGACTTCTATCTGAATGATTGGCAGCTGAATATATCTCCATTATAGCAATATATGGAAACAGGATCTTTCTCCTCCATATTGAGTTTACTGCATCATCAGCATTTGATGACACTGACTCTTTGAAAGTGAACTCAGGCAGAAATGACATTCCATTGATTTATCTGTCAAAATTACTTATTGATTCTGAGGAATGTTTTGACTAATATCCAATTATTATCTACCAAATCTGTCAAGCACCCCAGTGTAACAGTCAATTTGAACAACTAGGAGGAATATATTAAAACCACATTTCTAAGGCTGTAGAGTTTATTTCCCCCCTCTCAGAATATTATCTTCTTGAGAGTTCATGCTGTTGTTATTGCTGCAATTGATTACTATAATTCTCTTCTATCTGAACTCCAGATCAAGTTCTACATCATTTTTGGCTTAGATATAATTCTGTTGCTAGAATTTTATTTATTTTATAAGTACTAAGATTTGTCCTGGTCTCTCAATCATCTTTAGCAACATTTTTTAAAACAAACTTCTGGAACTGTTTTGGTCACAATGATCTTTCAGAGCTTGTTGCTTTGATATCAAAATCATCTTATGGCAAATGTAGGTGTCACTCAGAGTTCAATGCAAAAATTGATATCCTAATTTAAATTCCCTTGTCACTCAGTTTCAACTGAAATTGAATTTGAGGAAATGTGGATGTTCTCCCTTAGACAAAAATTTAGAGATTTGAGGAAGGATAATATAAGGTTTTACAGGATAATTTTTTTTTTTGATAAACATGATTATTAGAAGTATTTTCCTTCTTTAGAAGGTGATCAAATCCATGTCTTCTAATTTACCTCTTGTTATTGTAGGTGAAAATTCGTGCAGTAGAGATAGTAACATCCAGTGACAGAAAATTGCTTTTTTCCTCCTACTATACCATGGAGGAGAACTAATGTTTCTCCTTTATCCTGAGTTTCTGGATACTTTTCTTTTCCTGTAAAATGCATGAATGTCATTGGGCAGTGAGAAGAAGGTCAAGAAAAAAAGGAATGAAACAAACCTATAGAGTACCACAAGTATTTCTAGAACAAGGATCAAGTATCATACTACTGTAATTTCCAAACAGCCACATGAGTAATGTTTGATGCAATAGGATAAAAGCTCAAGTCAGTTTGACATCAGCTAAAAAGCCCCATGGAGGAAGAAGGCTTTCCTTTCCTTTCCATGTAAACTGTATACTAAGAATCACCTGCAATTTACCTTCCTTCCTCCTATATCAAGAGAGAATGAGCATTTATTTGTCTTTAAGCATTTTGTTGTGAAGACATTTCATTCTTTATATATCCTGTTTCAATTTGTGCATGCGTGTGTGTGTGTGTGTATACAAATATATATGTTATGTCTCACTTGTATCCACAGGTGAGCAATCAAAATACTAAAGTTCCAAAATTATAAGCAACCAAAAACAAACCCCAACAAAGATAATGGCTGCGGTTTTTCCAGTCCTCAGCAATTGTTCTGAAATCTGTTTGGCAATCCTGAAGTGCCTATAAATCACAATGCCTCAGATAATCTTCACAGTACTTTCGCTCTAACAAGACACTTTGCTTCTGGCAAATTTCTCAAGCCAATCCGTTTCCTTTTATCCCCTAAGGGGGCATGTTAGTCTCATTAATTAATCATTGGCTCAACGCCTCTTTCCCAATTGAGATTGATGTCTCAATCTCCATCTATTTCTCACATCAAACCAGGATCCCTCAAAGTCCTCCTCCTCACCTGAAACCTCTCGCACGTTTTCCTGCTTATCTGCCATCGGCTGCTGCGTAATCAGAGAAGGAGACTCGGGGGAGGTAAAACACTCCGACAGCTCCAATAAATTAGGTTCGTCTCTCATAGCCAAGTCCACTTCCTCATCCTGGCTACCCCCAAAATCACTCAACAATGCAGGCTCAAATCTCACTGCCAGATCCTCTTCACTCAAGCTCACATCTGCCAACAGACCAGATTCAAATCCCGGAGTCACAACACACACACACACACACATATATTTTCTTAAGTTTTCATGGGTATTTATATATATGGTTTGCAGCTTTGTTTGGGTATTTTCTCACGTCATTATAGTTGTGCTTTTAAAGTTTTAGCAACGTTTTGGCAGAATCTTATCTGCCATCATTAGGCTTCTGTATAGTGTTCATCTGTGAGTCAGACTTTAACAGCCATTTCTGTTTTAAATTTGGTGCTAGCCTACTGCTGTGCCAGAATGGCACGTTGCTACAACTTTAAAATCACAACTATAAAGACGTGGGAAAATACCCGAACAAAGCTGAATACCATACATATAAATACCCATGAAAACTTAAGAAAACAAATATCAGACTCTAGGGGGAGGAAATAAACAGCCAGACCAAAACTTATGAGAAGTTGGAAGTTAAAAAAGCAGGAATACTATGTGACCTCAAATTCCTACGCAGCTGCAGAGACAACAGTGCAACACCGACCTGCTTCAAATTAACATTTCATCACAGCACAGCAGCTACTAAACGTATCCTGAAAAGAACTGAAATGGCTCTACTCAGGAACGAGCTCCACAGAAAGAGATTCCAACTCAATCAGTTAAACAAAGATCTTCTAATTCTGCACCTGGAATTGAGCAACAAAATCACCCTCTACTTTGGGACAAGATAAAACAACTTACAACTTGGAGAGCTGAAACTGAAACCACTTACAAAAATGACAAACTTCTGAAGAAACTAAAGAAATTAGAACATGACAAGAAAGCCTCAAACAATTCACAACAACACCTGAAACAGTGTACAACATTTCCAACAGAGAATTCACCAAAACAGAAACAGATATCCTAACCAAAGGATTCAATGCTACAGCACCCCAAAAAATCCCCACAGAATCCATCATATGTGGAGTGGAATCCAGCCTAACTAAATTAAATACAGATGAAGCTGACAGAATAAGACATCAAGTCACTAACATCCTATGCACAAGCAAACCACCCAAAAGCAACTTGCACAGAGAGGAACTAAAAGCTCTGCAAGCCTTAAGGAACAATAGCAGCATAATCATACTTCCAGCAGATAAAGGTAATGCCACAGTAGTAATGGATAGAAAAGACTACGAAACAAAATTGACAGACCTACTCCAAGACTTCACATACAAACCCATAAACACGGACCCAACCACATATCTGGAAAAAATAACCAAGAAGAAAATTATAACCAGCCACATGTGCAAAGAGATCCAACAGATGATCATCCCAAGAGAAAAATCTTCCAGATGCCCCAAACTATATGACCTCTCAAAAATACACAAAGAAGGCATACCTCTCAGACCTATAGTCAGCTCCAGAGGAGCACCACTACAAAACCTAGCCAAATACCTAGCAAAGCAGCTACAGCCCCATGCTGAAGCAGCAGCTTCACATGTACAAAACTCATACCACCTCTTGGAAATGATCATAGATCTACACATGGAACAAGAAGATCTGCTTGTAAGTTTCGATGTGGTTTCACTATTTCACTCAAGTCCCAATAAAAGAAACTCTCAAAATCATCAAAAATAAATACCAACCACCCAAACACCTCATGGAACTAACAGAACATTGCTTAACCAACACATATTTCATATACATATACATAGGACAAAGATACAAGCAAATTGAAGGTGCCCCTATGGGATCACCACTGTTACCCGTCATTGCAAACCTGTTCATGGAAGAATTCAAATCAAGAGCCCTAGCCAATGCCACCCACAAACCCAAACTATGGTTAAGATACATCGATGACACATTTGTTATTTGGTCCCATGGAAAAGAAAACCTAAACAATTTCCTAACACACCTAAACAGCACACACCCCAAAATCAAATTCACCATGGAAACGGAAACAAACAAACAACTACCATTCCTAGATGTATTAATCTACAAAAAAACAGATGGCACACTAGGACACAGCATATACCAGAAGAAAACACACACCAACCGCTACCTCAACGCCCAATCCCACCACCACCCACCACAGATAAACTCCGTGGCCAAAACACTAATTGCCAGAACCAAACGCCTGGCAGACAAGACACACATAAAGACTGAACTATGCACCCTGACTAAAGTACTGACAGCCAAGGGCTTCCACAAAAGCAAAATCACTGTCTGTCCAATGTATGTGGCAGGGCATGATGCACAGGGGACTTCATATATGCCTTGGTTTTCTAGGTCAATTTTATCTTTGGGGTTTCTTAGGATGGCTGCTATTTTTCTGTCTGTTTTGAAGGCAGTCTTGATATGATGCCTGTGTAGTATCTTACTGATTTTTCTGTAGTACCTCTTATGTAGGGCAGGACAGCTGTTCCATAGGCCTGTTCATCTTCTAGGCCTCCATTATATCTCAGTGTGTTTTTGTGGATTAAGCCAGTGATTTTGCTCCCAAAACTTTGTAAAATGCAAACCCTAACTTCTGCATTACTTCTAACCCAAACTTAAAAGACAAAGTAGCTCCTTATTTGGTATGATGATCATATGAACCTGAGGAGTAGCCATGAAATAAACAAAAAAATAAAGAAATTTGGCTATCGGTCCATTTTTGTTTTGTTTTTATTCTAGTCTTAGAAAAAAAGATGAGTTTGCTTTCATTACTGCTACAATGATTGAGCACCACATATTGCTTTTAGTAAGTGTAACAAGCTTTTTAACTTTTATGTTTCAGTTTTATGACCTTCATATGTAATGCTGTGCTTATATTACATGAAAGCATATTTTCTTCCCACTTAACAGTGAGGCTCAATTGGTAAACCTGCTTTGCTGTTGTCCCTTCACTAAAACCTTTCTCATTTCTCTATTTTGTATTGTATTTAATTTAATTTAGTTTTATCTCTCCTGTGACTTTTCTTCTGCTCATTGTATATTTCTTTTAAACTATTTTATTATATTTGTATTGTGTTTTTATTACTTTTGCAAACTATCCTGGGAAATCATATGAAGGTTGAGGTAAAAATATCTCTGATAAGTAACTCAAAAGCTTCTAAATTTTTCTAATTCCCCATGTTCCTTCTATCTTCAATGATAAGCTAATAAGGAATCTGAGACATAGGAAACAAAACCATGGGTGCCTCTTTGTAGTGGCAAGAAGATTAAGAATTCTATTACCAAAAGTTATTTTAAAAAAAGAAAAGACATTTAAAAATTTCTAGGACTTGCAAAACAGAGAGATATGGTGGATGGCTCGATTTTGCTTGTAGAACATAAAATAATAGGATTGAAAGGGACATTGGAAGTCTTCTTGTCCTACCACCTTCTCAAGCAAGAAATCTCATATCATTCAACAAAAATGACTGTCTGAGAAGGCAGAGCTTCATTTCGGCGATACAGCTGCGATCTCGGGGCTCTGAGATCGCAGCCGATATTTTCGCCCCTGGTTGGTCCCAACGGACCTAAACTGTCCCGTAGAGATGGGGATTGTGAAGGGCACTGTCCCAGGATCCCAAAGATATCGCAAAATCTCTGGTTTGATCCGGGAGAAGCCCTTTTGCTGGCGGCGGAGAGGCAGCCCCCATAGCTGCTGAAGTCGGGACAGCTCCGGAAAGAAAGTGGCTGGAAAGAAGTGTGTCGGCTGGGTGAGAAACTTCTTTTGTGTTGTAAATTCACTGAGATTTGAAAGGGCATCCTGAATAGAGAAGAAACCTGTGAGATTTTTTTTTGACAAAAACTGTTTGAGCGGTGTTTTTTAAAGTGATGTCAAATTGAGGATTGGATTTTTTTATCTTTTTCTTACTTTTTGGGGGGGAGGGACTTTAGTGTGACTTTGTAGATAACCGGATTGAATTTTCTCTTATATATATTTTTATGCTCCTTTTGATTTTTTAATTTTCTTTTAGGATAGAGGCTCCCTTTGGCTATTTTTTTTTTTTGTATAAATTATTCCTTTTTTCTGGCTGGGGGGTGGGGGGATGAGCATTAAGAAACTTTGCAACACTGCCAACTAGAGGCTTGAAAATATTTTATTTGAATTGGAGAGAACTGTAAGAAGACTCCTTCTCAAGGACATTTCAATGTGATAAGATAGAGGGAGAGCACAGCAAAATATTATTACAGGTGTTTTCCTGGACTCTTATCAATATTTCAACACTTGAGGCTTGGCTCTGAAGCTGCTGGAGAAGAGAGTCATAATAAGAGTCTTGGATAAATAAATAAAGTGCAGTGTGCTCATATATATATATATACATATATTTGTTTTCTGAGGTTCTCGCGGGTATTTGTATGTGGATCTTTGGTTATTCGGGTTTTCTCCCACGTAAGATTGGAAGTATCTAGGCAACGTTTCGATGAAGTCTCATTCATCATCTTCAGGCTTGGTCTTCAGCTCTGTGCTTCTCAGAGTGATGTGAGCTTGCAGCTGCTTCTTCCTTTTAACTGCTAGTGGGGGTGTGACTTGATTGGGTGGGGGTGTGTTCTGATTGGTTGGGGGTTTGGCTGTGTTCTGATTGGCTGGAGGCGTGTTCTGTTCAGGTGGGGGCTTGATTGTGCTCAGGTTAGTCTTAGTTGCTGGAGGGTTTGAGCTGGTGAGCTTTGATCTTGCTGTTTGGCTTCGAGTTCGTGGTCGTGCTGCATCTTCATGGTGGAGGTCAGTTCGCTTCATGTATGGCTCAGAGGGGTTTGAAGTGGGTAGTGATGCAGCTGCAGTGCGGCTTCTGGTCCGTGGTCGTGTTTCATCTTCTGTGTGGGTGTGAGTCTGCTTTCTACATGGAAGTGTGGTGGTGGCATCTTGTGTGGCTCTCAGGGGTGTGGGTCTGGTGTCATTCTTCATGTTAGGTACGCGTCTGTTCATGAGGGCGGGTTTCCAAATGGCTGGTAGGCGGGAGGTATCATCTCGTTTATTCATGCTGTATGGACGTTTTTCTATCTCTATGGCTTCTCTGATGATTCTGCTGCTGAAGTGTTCGGTTTTGGCAATAGTTCTGGTATTTTTAAAGTCAATCTCATGTCCTGTGGCTTTGAGGTGTTGGACCAGGGAAGAGGTCGGTTCTTCCTTTTTGATTGAGTTCTTATGTTCTTCAATGCGTGCACCTATTCTTCTGTTAGTCTGTCCAATGTATGTGGTGGGGCAGGCAGTGCAAGGGATTTCGTATACTCCTTGATTTTCTAACTCGATTCTGTCCTTAGGGTTTCTTAGGATGGTGGATATCTTTCTGTTTGTGCAGAATGCTGTCTTAATGTTGTGTTTTTGGAGGATCTTGCTGATTTTGTCCGTAGTGTCTTTTATATATGGGAGGAGGGCTTTGCCATTCTCTTCTTCTTTGTCTTGGATTTTGGCTAGGGTTTCTTTTTGGATTAGGTGGGTGATCTTCTTTCTTTGGAATCCATTGGCTGTCAGCACGCCGGTGAGAGTGTGTAGTTCGGTCTCTAGGTGTTGTTTGTCGGCTAAGCATTTTGTTCTGGAGATGAGTGTCTCGGCTACGGAATTGATCTGTGCTGGGTGGTGGTGTGAGAGTGCGTGTAGATAGCGGTTTGTATGTGTTTTCTTCTGGTAGATGGTGTGTCCTAGGGAGCCATTGGATTTTTTGTATACTAAGACATCCAGGAAGGGAAGTTGGTTGTTAGCTTCTGTTTCCATGGTGAATTGTATTTTGGGGTGTTGGCTGTTGAGGTGTGTGAGGAAGTTGTTCAGTTTTTCTTTCCCATGTGGCCAGATTATGAAGGTGTCATCTACGTATCTGAGCCAGAGTTTGGGTTTGTGATCATATTTTTCTAGAGCTTGTGTTTCAAAGTGTTCCATGTAGAGGTTAGCGATGACAGGTGAGAGGGGTGATCCCATGGGTGCTCCTTCTATTTTTTGTATTTTTGTCCATTGTAGGTGAAGTATGTATTGGATAGGCAGTGGTTGGTCAGATCTAGGATGTGCTTGGGGGGGTTGTATTTGTTTTGGATGGCTGTCAAGGCTTCTTTTATTGGCACTTGGGTGAAGAGGGATATGACATTGAAGCTCACTAGTAGGTCAGTGGGTTGTACGTTTTGTTTCTTTATGATCTCGATGAACTGGAATGAGTTTCTTACGTGTGAGTTGATGGATTCTGCATAGAGCTGTAGTTGTTTGGCGAGAAATTTGGCTAGGTTTTGTAGAGGTGAGCCTATGGAGCTGACTATTGGTCTAAGTGGGGTTGATGATGAATGAGACTTCATCGAAATGTTGCCTAGATACTTCCAATCTTACGCGGGAGAAAACCCGAATAACCAAAGATATATATATATATATATATATATATATATATATATATATATATATATATATATATATATATATATATATATATATTACTTGTGATATCCCTACTCACCAGCCTTTTTGTAAATTTCAATTCTAGTAATATTCTTATTTTTGCTTTTTATTTTAAAGGGTTTTTTCAGAGTTTTTTCTTTATTTTTCTTTTTTTTCTCCTTATTTTTATTGGGATTTCTTTGCTCTTTCTATCCATGTTTTTGGACCACTCTGTTTTTCTTTTTTGATTTTTGAGACTTCTCAACTGGATTAAGGTGTGAAGAACCTGAAGAAATTTCTTCTTTTCTTTTTGTTCTGTTTTGCTCTTAATCAATATTATTATTTTTGGGTTGTTTTTTCTTTCTTTCTATTTTTCCTTTTTTATGGTGGACTACTTCGTAATTGGATTAGGGTCTAGAAGAACCTGAGGATCTTTCTTCTTCATTTTTTCCTTTTTCTTCTTTGGTTTTGGGCCTTTTATTATTGGATTTTTCCATTTTGGATTATAATTGGCTATTCTACCAGTTGGATTAAAAGTTAAAAAGAATTTGAAGATTTGGAAGCATTAAAATGAGCAGGAAACCAATACCATCTGGCGTTTCTACTTTTACCTCTGCCTCCCCACCAGCTGGAGGACAACGTTTAATTCAGACAATGTTGAAGCAAGATAAAGAACAAGAAAAAGTAACTTTACAGATGATTATGCAAGGAATCCAAGATCTCAAGATAAAATCAGACACCATTGAACAAAGAATAGAGAAGACTGATGAAAAAGTGGAAAATATTAAACAAATGATGGTGAATTGTGAGGAGAGATTCCAAAAAATCGAGAAAGAAGGTAAACAAAGAGAGGAGAAGATTGGAAATATTGACAGTAGATTAACAGTGGTTGAACAAGAAAAAAGTGGGATGTTGAGGTGGGAGATGGAAAGGTCAGAATTTTATCTCAGATTTCAAAATATAGAAGAAAAAGGAGAAAATTTGGCTGCGATAATGATAGAAATTTTGGCAGATGGTTTGGAAACTACAGAGGAAAAGATGATGGATGGAGTAGATGAGGTATATCGAGTTTATACAAGATATGCGATGAGAAATAAATTACCAAAGGAAGTCCATATTAGATTTACCAAAAAATCCATTAAAACGCAAATATTACAAGTGGTAAGAGAGAAAACATTGAAATACAAAGGTAAAGAGATTGTGGTTTTAAAACAAATACCCAGAAGAGTGAGAGAGATGAGAAGAGAATATCGATTTGTGACCAAAATGCTACTGGAAAATGAATTATAGATGGCTGATTCTAGAAGGATTAATGTTTACGTGGCAAGAGCAGAGACATAGAATTGATTCAATTGAGAAAGCAGAACTTTTCCATGCAGAATTTTTTGGAAGAAGAGAAGAGGAGGCAGAGAAAGAGTTCTCATTAATTGAGTTTCAAGAGGAACAGCTGGAGACTGAAAAAGAGCTGTAGGTGGACAGGTGGATAGTAAAGAACGGCGTGAAGTGAGATCCACGAGAGCTGTTACACCCAAATATAAAGCATAATCATGGAAAAAAAAAACTGATTACAATGAATATAAATGGACTCAATTCAGCTGTTAAAAGAAGGAAAACTTTTCATAAATTAGAGAAATTAAAATTCAATATAATTTGTCTACAAGAAGTTCATATTAAAAAACAACATGAACAATTGTTTTAGTACAGCCAAAATTGGGGAAAATATTTACTTCTTTGACTCAATGTAAGAAAAGAGGAGTGGTTCTACACATTAAAGAGGCTATCCCAGCAAAACTGATCTACACGGATGAAGACGGAAGAGTATTAATGGTGGAAATAATGGACAATAATATAAAAATACTCTTGATTGCAATATATGCTCTGAATGAGAAACAAGAAGAGTTTTATAAAAAGCTACACCTGAAAATAATTGGACTGGACTATGTTAATATAATTATGATGGGAGACTTTAATGGAATTGTGGACAATAAATTGGACTATATAGCAACAACAAAGCAAAATAGAAAGGCTCTCCCTAAATCTTTTTTTAAAATGACAGACGAACTAACTTTAAAAGATATTTGGAGAGAAAGAAATGTTAAAGCTAAACAATATACTTTTT
Source organism: Hydrophis major (assembly GCA_033807585.1). NCBI lineage: Eukaryota > Metazoa > Chordata > Lepidosauria > Squamata > Elapidae > Hydrophis > Hydrophis major. Next base: position 218,562,895 of record CM066328.1, on the reverse strand, counting down.
ATTCAAATAGACATTTATCATGGTCCAGATTAGATATGATTTGGATCTCAACAGAATTAATATCCAATATTCAAGAAACAAATATTGAAACAAGTACTTGGGCAGATCATAGCCCAATGACAATTAAATGGAAGGGACAAAAAAAAAGATCGAGATGGACATTAAATAATACTATCTTAAAGGAGAAAGATTTTATACAACGGATGGAGAAGGAACTGGCTTTTTTCTTCAGAGAAAATAAAAAAGAAGATACTTCAACGCAGAATGTTTGGGATACAATGAAGGCATATGCTAGAGGTCTGATAATAGATTATACAAGAAAAAAGAATATTAGGAAAAGGCAAGCTTCTAAGGCCTTGGAAGATGAGTATAAAAGACTTGAAAAAGAACTACAGAAAATGCCACAGAAAAAAGATATTAAATTGAAGCTGGATGTAATTAAACATAAAATGGAATTAATAGAGAAAGAAGAATTGGCACAGAAAATCAGAAATTCTAAACAGAATTATTTTGAAGATGCAAATAAACCAGGTAGATGGCTAGCATATAAATTGAGAAAGGAGAAGGAATCAATAAAAATATTGAAGCTAATAGATGATCAAGGCCAAGTTTGTTATGGTAACAAGGAGAAAAAGGAAATAATTCGAGATTTTTATGGGCAACTATATAAACAAGAGAATATTGATGAGGAAAAAGTCAAACAGTATCTGCAGAATGCTAATTTACCGAAGAGACTGAAGAAATGTTAGAAAGCAATATAACAATGATGGAATTAAATGAAGCATTTAAGAGACAAAACAATGGGAAAGTACCAGGTCCAGATGGGCTTCCGGTAGAATTCTATAAAACATTTCAAGAATCATTGAGCATCCCATTGTTAGAAGTTATAAATGAAGTTATGTTAAAGAAGATGATACCGAAAACATGGTCAGAGGCTTATATCACACTTATTCCAAAAGAAGAGGCTGACCCGCTGCAAAGTAAGAACTATAGACCTATTTCCTTATTGAATGCAGACTATAAAATCTTTGCTTCAATTTTAGCAGAAAGACTTAAAAAATATTTAAATAATTTTATTCACCCAGATCAAAATGGATTTCTGCCAAAGAGACAAATCAGAGACAATATGAGAATAATCCTAGATACTTTGGAATATTATGAGGCTCATCCTGAAAAGCAAATGGCTTTGATATTCCTAGATGCTCAAAAGGCATTTGACAACGTGAACTGGAGATTTATGTTATTACTATTGGAACAGATGGGTTTTGCCAAAAAATTTATTCAAGCAATAGAAGCCATATACAATAAACAGACAGCAAAGATAATGATAGAGGGGGAACTTACAGATTTTATTAATATAAGAAAAGGCACAAGACAAGGGTATCTCCTTTGCTATTTGTGTTGACTTTGGAAGTGATGAACAGAAATATTAGGGATGATAAAAGCATAAAAGGAATGAAAATTAAGAAGGAAGAATTTAAACTACAAGCTTTTGCTGATGATTTAGCTTTTATTCTGGAAGACCCGTTAGAAACAGCTCCAAGGTTGGAAAAGATAGAGACATATGGTGAGATGGCTGGTTTGAAAATAAATAAAGATAAAACAAAGATTTTGACAAAGAACATGCTATTGAGACAAAGAGAAGAACTGGCAGATCTTAAGTATCTGGGGATATATCTGACAGCAAGATGTAGCACATTAAAAGAGAATAATTATATTAAACTCAAACAACAGATAGCTACAGATTTGAAGAAGTGGGAAAACTTGCAATTGTCATTAATAGGGAGAATTTCAACAATCAAGATGAATATTTTACCCAGAATTCTATTTCTGTTCCAAACAATACCAATTAGGCTTGGAAAAGACTATTTTGAAGATTTAAATAAAATCATGTTGAAGTTTATATGGCAAGGTAAAAAAGCGAGAATAAAGCTAAAGCTTTTGCAAGACACTAGAATTAGAGGAGGTTTTGGCCTGCCTAATTGGGAATTGTATTATCAAGCTGCAAGTTTGATGTGGATCAAAGAATGGATAACATTAAGAAAGCAAAGATTGTTGACATTAGAAGGCCATGATTTGCTGTTGGGCTGGCATGCTTTTTTATGGTATAAGGGAACTAAAACACAGGGTTATTTTAGAAGACACTATATACGGGAGTCTTTGTGATTAAACTGGGAGAAGATAAAAAGACAATGTTATTTGAAAATTCCAGTTTGGTTATCGACTATTAAAGCATTTTCCTATCCTATAATTTATAAGAAGCAACAAACAGTTAGATATGGGGAACTATTGGATGAAAAGGGTGAACTTAAATCGATCCAAAACTTAGAGGAACAAGGTATAAGGATGAATTGGTTTTTATATGCGCAAATACATTCAAGGTATGATGAAGATTCTAAAACGGAGGGATTCTATGATAAATAGACTGATTTAGATAAGATCTTGATGGGTACTGATGAGAAGGTGATTAAAAAATTATATGGTTATTTACTGGGAATTAAATTAGAGGAAGAGCAAGTTAAAGAAACTATGATTGTTTGGGGGAAGAATTTTGGATATGGGATTGATTTAGAGAAATGGCAAAAATTGTGGTTTCAAAATTATAAAATGACAATGTCAACAGCATATAAAGAAAACTTGTATAAGATGTTTTACAGGTGGCACTTTTCCCCGACAAGAATAGCAAGAATGTTTAAGAACAAATCTGAAAAATGCTGGAAATGTCATCAGATACCTGGCTCATATTACCATATGTGGTGGACTTGTGAGGACGCTAGAAATATCGGACTAAAATTCGCATGTGGTTGGAAAAAATGACAAAGAAACACATAGACTTGAAACCAGAGATCTTCTTATTGGGAATTTTACCTGATACATATAGTAAAGATTTGAAATACCTGATTGTAAATGTATTAACAGCGGCTAGGATTATATTTGCTAAAAATTGGAAGAATGAGAAAATACCATTACAGGAAGAAATTATTAAGAAAATATTGGAATGTGCTGAGATGAGTAGATTGACATTTGAAATTAGAGAGCAAGAGGAGAAACAATTTTATGAAATTTGGGATCTTTTTTATCAATGGCTTGATGATAAAATACGATAATAGAATATTTAGAATGCTAGACAGTAAGGAATATCTTTATTTTGTTTTACTTGCCTTTGTTAATTGATATTATATTTATAAAGGGTTTTTTAGGATTGATTTGGTATGATTATATGATTTGACACAGAATAAACTGGTTAAAGTATTGTTATCTCATAAAGCATGAATGATTAAAAGTATAGTCAAAAATTTCTTTTTTTTAGTGATATTAGGATATATAAGTTTGGATTGACAATATGAGTTGTTATGTAACATAATTGTAATTGAGACTACAAAATGAATGCACAAAACTGATGAACCAACCGACACACTGGATGTACATATGAGAGTTGATGTTTTAATGTTTTGTTTGTCTTGTTTGTTTGTAGAAAATTAATAAAATTCTTTTCAAAAAAAGAAAAAAGAAAAATGACTGTCCAATCTCCTTTTTGAAAATCTCCACTGATGAAGCATCCACAATCTATGGAGGCAAGCTGTTTCATTGATTATTTGTTCTCACTGGCAGGAAATTTCTCTTTAATTCTATGTTGGGTCTTTCTTTAATGATCTTCCACCCATTACTTTGTGTCCTGCCCTCAGATGTTTTGGAGAATAAGTTGACCCCCCCTCTCTGTGATAGCCCCTCAAGTGTTGGAAAACTACCATCATATCACTCCTAATCCTTCTCTTTGTTAGAATAGATATACCTGATAGCTGGTCTCCCAGACATTCGTAGTCCTGAGATACAATCCAACAAACATTGAGGTTTGAAGTCCTTTATTTATACACATATTGAACATCCCATCCGGCGATAACAGTTTGAAGTCCAATCCAGGTTAGCACTGGGAGCATTTGCCTTCCAGCATCATTTATAACATTACCCCACCCATCTAATTCCTACCCCAAGCAGCTAACTCCTGCACACCGCCCTACTCTAGTTTCCCACTTATCCCTTATTCCCTAATATGGCTAATTATAGTTCTCCCACGTATCCTGCATCCCACTGCCTAGATCGCTCTGCACCCTTACCTACCACTGATCCCCTCTACTCCCCATGATCACCCTGTAACATAAGATATATAAATCCCCCCTCAGTAGGAGCTGGCACCCCCACAAAGTGTTCATAAATCGGAGTGCTGCAGCCACGTCATCTGGGAATCCCCCATTCAGCCTCCAACTCCTGGTTAGCATTGTGAGGTAGCATCATAGGAAATCCCCATGTAGTCATCTAATTCTCTCCAAACAAGACTGGCTTTGAATGCTGGAGGGATCCAGTGTTAATGTCTTTTACTGCTGGAGGGCATAGTTGCATATGGAGCCCTACAATATCTAGTTCTCTCATTCATTTAGGCTCTAGACTCCTTGTCATCTTTTCTTTATATTCTTTTTTTTTTTTTTTGGTGAAAATTTTTATTGATTTTAACGACAGACAAAAAACATATAAGACATAAAACATAACAAAAAAAAAAATATCATTCTTCATAAATTTACAGTGTATCGGTTGGTTTACCACTCCCTTTTGTGCATCCATTTCATAGTCATCAAAATAATTATATTACATAATAACTCACATTATCCATCATCAATAAAATATCCCAATATCATTATTGAACAATCATTTGACTATAATTTTACTAATTCATACTTAAGCAAGATAACTATAATTAAGTTAAATTATTTTATAACAAATCATAGAATCATACCAAATCTATCTTAATAAAATATTCTTAAAAATTATCAAAACCGAGAAAAATTATATATTCATTATTTCCTAAATTTCTAAATATTCTATTATTATATTGTATTATCTAACCATTGATAAAAAAGATCCCAAACTTCATAAAATTGTTTATCTTCTTGTTCTCTAATTTCAAATGTCAATCTGCTCATTTCAGCACATTCCAATATTTTCTTAATAATTTCTTCCTCTAATGGTATTTTCTCACTCTTCCAATGTTTAGCAAATATAATCCTAGCCGCTGTTAATACATTTACAATCAAATACTTTAAGTTTTTATTATATATATCAGGTAAGATTCCCAATAAAAAAATCTCTGGTTTCAAATCTATGTGTTTCTTTGTCATTTTTTCCAGCCATATGCGAATTCTAGTCTTGGCCTCCTCACAAGTCCACTACATATGGTAATATGAGCCAGGTATCTGATGACATTTCCAGCACTTTTCAGATTTATTCTTAAACATTCTTGCTATTCTTGTCGGGGGAAAGTGCCACCTGTAAAACATACAAATTTTCTTTATATGCTATTGACATTGTCATTTTATAATTTTGTGACCACAATTTTTGCCATTTCTCTAAATCAATCCCATATTCAAAATTCTTCCCCCAAGCAATCATTGTTTCTTTAACTTGTTCTTCCTCTAATTTTATTTCCAACAAATAACTATATAGTTTTTTAATCACTTTTTCATCATCTTTATATTCTTTCTAGGGTATCAGTACCTTTTTCTCATTGCACTGACCAGAACTGGATGCAGTATTCTAAGTGTGATCTTACTAGTGCAGCATAAAGCAGCACTAACACTTCATGTAATCTTGACACTAACCCTCTGTTGAGGCAAATCTAGGACTGCATTATTTTTTTTGACACTGCTGGCTCATATTTAAATAGTTGTTCACTAGAACACTTACATCCATCTTTCAGATATTGCTATCGAGCCAGCACCTCTTATTCTGTACCTATGCATTTGATGTTTCTTGCCTAAATGTAAGACCTTACTTTTATCACTGAATTGCATTGACACAAAATTCTTGGAACGTATATTTACATTGGAATAAATTCATGTTCTGGATGATTTGCACATTAGATACTAATTCCTGAATTAAAAAGATCAAATACAGCTGTTAGGAAGTAACAGTAGAAGAAGAATATCTCCTTCTAAACAAGCTTTCTGAGCTTCTTTAATGTGTGTTTGGTCCCTCAGTGTCATAGGGTAACACATGAGGGTTTTTTTTCGTTTTTATGTTATCCTTCCTTTTTTCTTCCATTATGCCAACTAATATGCTATAAATTCAGGTATTTAACTCATAAACTTGGAAACAATATAGAGATTGATGGAACATGTATGCTTTATTTGGCACAAAAAATTAGTGTTTTCTGACATTAACTTAGATTCAGAAAATAGACATAGACAATGAAATGGAAATGTTTCTAGTTTACACAGAATAAATTGTCAGACTTGATTTGTAAAGACTGCATTGAAAATCAAGCATCCAAGACTATCTTCGTATAAGTGTTGTGTCCCTTTTAACACATCGCTTTTTGTTATAACACTTTGTGTTATGTATCCTGCTATCATGTTTGAATTAAACCATTCTGACATGTTGGCTGTGTTGATTTCATTTTGGTAGCAGGAAAATATAAAGAGGAGAAATGAGATGAATGGATTTCTAAACTGTCATCTTGAATTTCATTTTGCATACTGTACTTGAATATTAAGTTGCATTTGAGAAATGTTTAAAATCCAAAGGGCTGATAAGACTAGTTCACTTGAATTAATCCATTTTGAAATTAGAATTAGTGAGTACTTATTAGCGTCTTTCTCCGAGAGTAGCTTGTATTTTCTATTACAGTTGTTTTGACTACAGAACTTTGGCTAATCTTTTTAAAGTGGCTTAATTTGGAGGAAACCTTCTAGGAGAGAATTCAAGATTTCAACATAAAAAAAATAACAGAAAATTAGTTATACAAATTCAACCACTGGTTCAAAGGATAGTGCCATCAAGAGAATTTTGGGTTTCTAAGCTTTGTTATTATACAGTATCTACCAGAAGGACTTCTGGCAGAGGATGGACTATAACTCAAAAGATTGGGAAGAACATTTTTAGAAACCATTTTCATCCTAAATGTAGAGGAGAGAACTAGAGAGTTGGCTATACTGGACATAAATCTTACTAATAGGATGAAATCATAGAGTGGGGTTGAAATTGTGGGAACTTTGGGGGAGAATGATCATGATATTTTGGAATTCAACATAATGCAGGCACAAGTCTAAGACACTCAAAAAAGTGTCTTAGACTTTAGGAGAGCTGATTTCTATAAACCAGAGAGAATTTAGGAGGATTCCATGAATGAAAATCTTGAAGGGGAAAACTTGGGAAACTCTGTAAAATGAGCACATAATAGTCCAATATAGCACAATACCAGTGAGAAAGAAAAATAAGAGATCCATAAGAAAACCAGCATAGTTGATAAAGAACTCTCTGATAAACTGAGAAACAAAAAGGACAAGTGTAAAAAATGGAAAGAGGGACACATAGCTAAAACAGACTAACAACAAATAGCCTAAATTTGCAAAGACAATGTCAGGAAACTAAGGCTCATAATGAATGTTAACTTGCAACAATTGCAAAAAATAATAATAAAAAAGTTTTTCAGCATGCACAAAAGAAAAAAAATATCAAGGAAACAATTGTCCGATAATGTGAGAAGATGGTAAGGAGTTGATGGGTATTAGGGATTGATTGAATTACTAAATTGAACTGCTTAATTCATTCTTTGCCTCTGTCTTTATGCAAAAAGAAAAAAAAATCCAATTTACCAAAACAGTATAGTGGAAGACAGAATGGGAATGCAAGTTAAATTAGGAAAGAAATGGAAATACAATAACTGTCCACCCTAGACGACTTCAAATAACTAGGACCAGACAGATTAGATTCCAGGATTCTAAAGCAGCTGGCAGACATGATCTTAGAACCATTGAACAAAATCTGTCAAAGCTCCTAGCATACCGGGGAACTACAGAAGACCGGAAAAGTGATGATGTGGTTCCAATCTACAAAAAGAAAAAGAAAAAAAGTGGATCCAGGAAACCACAGACCAATGAGCCTGACATCAATATCTTAGAAAATCTTGGAAAATATATTCAAGTAGCAGATTTGTAAGCACCTACAAATAAGCAAAATGATAGTAGAAGCCAGCATGAGGTGCCAAAATTAGATCATGCCAAATAAATATTATTGCCTTCTTTAACAAAGTGGTGTAATTAGTAGAGAAAGGAAATGCTTTGGACTTAAACTCTTAGAATGCAGAGAGAAGAACAAAGATGATTAGGGGACAGAGCAGGGGTGGGATTCTACCAGTTCGCACCTATTCACTAGAACCAGTTGTTAACATTCTAAGCAGTTTGGAGAACCGGTTGTTAGAAGAAATTACTGGCCTAATCCTGTAAAGAAGGCAGGAAGGAAACATTCTGGTGTTGCTTACAGAAACTGTCTCTCCGTTAACCCTTATTACATTCTTGGCAAGACTAGACTTCCTGTCTCAAGAACTTCTCTGGAGTTTTTTCCCCCCTCCTTTGCTGGTACTTTGCTTGCGTGGAGTGACCATTCAAAGTTACAATGGCACTGAAAAAAGTGACTTATGACCATTTTTCACACTTATAACTGTTGCAGCATCCCCATAGTTATGAGAGGCCAGGTGAGGAGATGCGTGCCTCGATGTGAGTGATATTGAGTTGGCCACACCCAGACAATAACATGATCACCAAGCCACGCCCACCACCTAAGCCATGCCCACAGAACCAGTTGTTAAATATTTTGAATCCCACCCCGGGACGGAGGCTAAGCTGTATGATGAACAGTTGCAGGAACTAACCATATCTAGTTTACAAAGAGATGGACTAGAGGTGACATGATAGCAGTCTTCCAATATTTGAGGGCTGTCACAGAGAACAGTTTGTGTATATATGTGTGGGGGTGATCTTATTCTTCAAAGCACCTGAGGGCAGGACAAGAAATAATGGATGGAAGATTAGCAAAGAGAGATTCAATCTAGAACTATGGAGAAATTTCCTGACTGAAGTGATGTGGAAACAAAATCAGTGGAAAGGCTTTCTTCCAGATGTTGTGGCTACACCATCACTGAAGGTTTTCAAGGAGTAATTTGTCAAGCACAGTGTAGGGTCTCCTGCTCAAGAAGGAGTTTAGACTAGACTTCCATAAAATATAAATACACTAATTTAAGGTATTGATCTCTTGTTTTTTCCAAATATTCCAATAAACATCTTCCCCATTATTTTCAAATTTGAGTTATACCACAATGTGAATTGTGCTTATAATTTGGGATTAAATCACAACTACATATTTATCATTAAATATGCCTAGCAGTTAATATATCTAGCCCTTAATACCAGCTAAGATTGCAAGGGTTGTAGGATTGCTCTCAGGTTTTAATCTTACTGTGAATTTGGCCTCACAATGAAGCAAATGTAGGAAGATTAAATGATTGATTATAACTTTTCAACAACAAAGATGTCAGTAAGTTTGTAAAAATTTATTTAGTAATACATTTATAACCTAACTTTATTTTGTACAGTTTAAGGCAGCATACGCAATGCTTTCAATGTCAAGTCTACAATGTAAATCAAACCAAGAAATCAACTCTGTACAAAGGTAAAAACCATAAGTATGAATATTGGCTTTAAAGTCTGACTATGCTATTCTTCAGGGGTGGGATTCAAAATTTTTAACAACTGGTTCTGTGGGCATGGCTTAGGTGGTGGACGTGGCTTTGTGGTCATGTGACTGGGTGGACATGGCTTGGTGGTCATGTTATTGGCTGGGTGTGGCCAACTCAATATCACTCACATTGAGGCATGCATCTCCTCCCCTGGCCTCTCATAACTGTGGTGATGCTGCAACAGTTATAAGTGTGAAAAATGGTCATAAGTCACTTTTTTCAGTACCATTGTAACTTTGAATGGTCACTCCACGCAAGCAAAGTACCAGCAAAGGAGAGGGGAAAAAACTCCAGAGAAGTTCCTGAGACAGGAAGTCTAGTTTTGCCAAGAATGTAATAAGGGTTAACAGAGAGGCAGTTTCTGTAAGCAACACCAGAATGTTTCCTTCCTGCCTTCCTTACAGGATTAGGCCAGTAATTTCTTCTAACAACTGGTTCTCCAAACTGCTTAGAATGTTAACAACTGGTTCTAGTGAATAGGTGCAAACTGGCAGAATCCCACCCCTGCTATACTTCCCTCTCCCTCCCACTATATTTGTATTCATATAAATTAGGGAGGTGTCTGCCTGAGTCTTTTGCCTATGCTGTCTTTTTATTTTGTACCTAATCCACACTTTTCCCCTTGTCACTGTGGTAATGTACCTGGCCTATCTCTATCAAGGTCATATTTTTTGTTCTCTATACCTGCTTCCTCCTATTTTCCCCAAACAACAATCCTATAAGGTGATTGGCTTGAGAAATAATGGGTAGTTGAGAAAATACATGGTTTATGTTCCTGGGAAATTTCTTCCATACAATATATCCCATAAAATTAGTAACTTACTGTTCAATTGCAGTGGTATCTGACATAATTAAGTATAAAAATAATTAAAAGATTAATTAACAGATTTTGTTTCACTAAATTATTATCATTGGTCGGAATTCCAGCTATAAAATTTTATTGTTTGTGTTCCTTCAAATGATAGTTATGTAAAATGCAAAGAAGAATATGATTTGTGGAGAAATACATATAAAATCTGTACAAGAGCAACTGCAGATTTAAGATGTTTAAAAGTACTTGACTGAGTAATTAGATGGTTTACAAGTATTTACAATCATTTACTGTATTACCATCAATCCACACCACCTTAGATATATGCCTATCAATGCCTTAAGGAGAAAAATTGTTAAAATGATCTGTTAAAGTAAATGATTAATTTTACTTACTACCAAGTCCAGATCATAACTTGTTATTCCAGCCTTCTTTATTGTATCTGAGATGCTACTTCTTGATTCAAAACTACAAGAGACCAATATAATAATAAAAAAAACTCCAAGTATGTAAGTTTTCCCCCCAAAATCTTAGTTATATCACCACATACATTCAGTAGTCTTTTTAAAACTAATGTTGAATTGATCTACTTTAAATATCAAAATATAAGATGAAATTTGATGTAAGGATTCCATTATTAAACACCAGTGCTTTGTTTGAGTCTTAATCTTCTAACATATTTTTCTGAGTCTTGATTCAAATAACAACTTTCCACAATACTCTCAGGAAAATATGAGGATGGCTACTATTACATGCTTACTTGAAAAATGATTTAAAATATTTTGGACATCATTTAAACATAGCTCTCTATTATTAATTAAATCAACCTGTGTTTCTAAAGGCTTTATGTGAGCCTGGTAGAAAGAAGTATGGCTTTAAAAGCTGCAGTACCTGTAAAGAGCTGACTTCTTAAAGCAGTCACATCTTAATTCAAGTTCACATAAAACAGGATACTTTCATAAAATCTAAAATACCTCTCTTCTACCCAAGAGAGAGAGCAAAAGAGATAATCACAGATCCAGATCCATTATTTGATATACTACAAAGTAATTGAATATGCATTACATGGCCTATGCAAAAACTGTTTGTCAAAGAGATGTTGTTCATGGAATGAAGAAACAAGCAAGTGGGAAAATTAGTAGGAGGAAAGAACAAAAAAATTTCACATGGAAAATAGAAATCAGTTCAAGCTTCCATAAACACAATTTAAACCATTTTCATAAAGACTTTGCAAGTTCAAGTCGGAATTATTGCATTGTGTTCTTTATGGGATAGCATTTGAACATAATATTGAAATTGCAGCCAGCCCAAAAGCATAGGCAGTAAGTGAAGCTTCTTGAAGGTTCCTCATGCTGAAAGATCTGTTCCATTGCCCAATTCCTGGGTTCCACAATGGACTTACTTAGGCTAGGTTAAGATCAAATTATTTGCAGAACAATCTATTCCCATGTAGTCCACCCAATATTATTGAATCAGATATCTTTTATAAAGGTGAGGGATTCTACCGGTTTGGACCGGTTCTACAAAACCAGTTGTTGTGATTTTGTGCAGTTCAGACAACCAGCAAATCATGCCCTGGCTGGCTCCACCCCTCTCTACCTGCCTGGCCCCTCCCCACCCAGTCAGTCCTTATTGCGCATGAACAACATTGTGCACATGCCCGAGCTGACTGCGTTCTTCCCTGCCCAGACACTCAATGTATTTCTTTTTCCCCCCTCCCAACGATCAGCTGTGCCTATGATCAGCTGTGCTGGGATTCCCCTGCTTACTTACTGCTTCACCCAAGAGGCTTCCCTGAGGCCCAGGAAGGCAAAAAAAATGGAGGGTGGGTGCAGCAGAAGCACCCAACTTCACCTTCCATTTTTTGCCTTCCTGGGCCCCAGGGAAACTTCCTGGAAGCAAAAATTGCCCCCCCCAGGAGGCTCCCAAGGCCCAGGAGGCCCCAAAACGGAGCTCAGGGGGTGCACTGATGCTTAGTTTTTTTCCTTCCTGAGCCCCAGGGAAGCCTTCTGGGAGAAAAAACAGCCCCCCAGGAGGCCGCAAAACAGAGCAGAGGGGTTGTTGCATGCCACCCCATCAGTGGTGGGATTTAAAAATTTTTACTACTGGTTCTGTAGGCATGGCTTGGTGGGCATGGCAGGGAAAGGATACTGTAAAATCTCCAGTCAAAGGTGATATTTGTCAGTTCTCCAAACTACTTAAAATTTCTGCTACTGGTTCTCCAGAATTGTTCAGAACCTGCTGAATACCACCTGTGCCCCTCCTGCTCAATTTTTTCCTTCCCAGCCCCCCAGGAGGCTCCCCTGAGGCCAAGAAGGCCCCAAAACGGGAGGGGGGGGCAGTTGCTACAAAAAAGAAAAAAAGAAGCTACATCCACCTAGCCTCACCCACCTAGCCATGACCTCAGAACTGGTTATTATAAAATTTGAATCCCACTCCTGCTTTTATAGGATCCAATGATGGATACATTTGACAGAAACATTAATTTGTCTTTTGATAGCAGGGTCCATTTGTGAACTAACTACCAATGGCATTTAGCCAGATTCCATTATTATAGTTTAGAAACATTTTGCTCAAAACATTTTTTATTCAGATCTGGTTGGGAACTGAAAAGGTTGGGATGATCTTGCAACTAGTGTGGGGAAGTGAAAATAGTGAGAACAAAAGTGCTCAGTGCTCATCAATATACTGGATCAGTGCTCATATATATTTATCAGTGTTCATCAATATACTGGATGACATTGCAGTGAATTTATTGTATCTAACCCGCCAAACCTCTGAAGAAGTTATGATTAGGATCAAGTCACTATGGTTTGAAAGAACAAGCTAGGATATTGATCTCTTGTAAAGTACCACTGGGAAGATCTGGAAACAGGTATCTTGTCTAAAAGTATAATCATATTATAGAGTAAACCTGAGGAGTATATTCCACTCTGTTTAATGATGCAAGACATTGTAGTTATATTGTCTATGGAAAAATGGATGGAAAAATGAAATTCTATCAATTTAAATACTGGAACTCTAGCTACTGGTTGCTGTTGCTTTATTTCAAGAGCATAATGTTGGACCACATACAGAAGATATTTAGCACACAGTGACATTCCCCCAATACTGAGATTTAATCAGCCACCACTTCATCTTAAGAAGATACCAATAGAGCAGATGTTTTGGGGCCTGGGTCTGCTTGCTTTTCATAGGACACATTGCTGAAAATAAAAGTTAGCTCCAGCTAGTCGGGAAATTTATGCTGGAAATGAACAGACATATTGTAAGTATGATGGCATGAAGTGTAGTGGTAAATGCAACATAGAAATTGGAAAGATTAGGAGGAAAGTAATAACAATAAAAGAGAAACAAACAATAGAAGCAATTTCCTAAGAATCACAAAACTCACTGAACTAAGTTATTGATGTGATAAACATTAAATAATTCATCTCTAAAGCTTTCCAGATATACTTCAGTAGGACCAAAATTCTGTACGTGGAGTGCATAGAGAACACAAAACAAACAACACCATTTTTACAATCTTACATGAAAATAAAAATCATTCATCCTGTATTATAAAATAATTGTCCTTTTCCATCCAGCATCAAAGATACACAACTGGATAGTACAGAATATCATGATTGTGACTGCAGGTGATACATTAGGATCAATAGGAAAAAAAAAACCTTTTCTGACAGAGAATGCTTTTTTCAAGATGTCTATGTAAGAAATCTTACATAGATTTATCCCTTTAACATCAACTGCAAACATACTTATCATTATTACCATCACTGAATACAAGAATCAATAGCATGACTCTTTCATATTCGGCATTAACTGGATTTATACAGATGCAACTATTCTCAACTTCCTAGTTATTTCACAAGGTTTCCTTAAGGTAAATCCCTGGGGTGAATAGTACAAATCAATGCATATACAATATTTTCTTATAAGCGTAAAGAGGAATGAAACAGTTTTCATATTGCTGAAAAACAGGTGACTATTAGGAATCTTATTAATGTCTCCCTATGGAACTGTTAGCTTTCTTTGCATAAAATTCATTTCTATCTTGTGTTATAATCAGAAATAATGCAGACATGAGGAGAATAGCAAAGAATTTCAATTTCTTAAGTACCACTGATAATATTCAGTCTGACTCTGTGGGAAGAACAGGTGCATCCTTGGTATCACAACTGTAGTTTGGTTAACAAAATTTGATTTTTTTTAAAAAAAATGAATAAAAATGTTTCCTGACTTGGAACCAGAGGTGGTATTCAGCAGGTTCTGACCAGTTCTGGAGAACTGGTAGCAGAAATTCTGAGTAGTTCAGAGTACCAGCAAATACCACTTCTGACTAGAAATTTTACAGTATCCTTCCCCTGCCACGACCACCAAGCCACGCCCATAGAATTGGTAGTAAAAAAATTTGAATCCCACCACTGCTTTGAATCAAGAACTCTTTGTGGAAGCAGAATGGGTTTTCATTTGCCCAAGAGGATAATCTAATAGATAAACCTAATCTAATAGAGTCAGTTTGGTCTAGAAGTTAAAGTACCAGGCTAGAAACCAGGATACTGTTGTGAATTAATAACAGTACTTGAATAAAGATTATTAAGAGCTTGAAGTAAAGTGCAGGGTTCTGGCCCTGCATTTCTGCTTGGCTGATAATAGCGACATCGGATTGGTCTGTTCAGGAGAATCTGATTGGCTATTAACGAGCCTCTCCCATTGGTTAACGGAGCTAGCGCTCCCTGTGTTTTCATTGGTTAAATACTCAAGAGCTTGCCTATATAAAGGGGGCCATTGCAGCCGTTGAGCTGAGCTGTTACACATG
Organism: Hydrophis major; assembly: GCA_033807585.1. Taxonomy (NCBI): domain Eukaryota; kingdom Metazoa; phylum Chordata; class Lepidosauria; order Squamata; family Elapidae; genus Hydrophis; species Hydrophis major. The sequence continues at coordinate 218,547,700 of CM066328.1, read as the reverse complement.
TAAATAAAGAGTTTGAAGTTCACTGTTCACCGGCTCGTCTCCATCTTTAGCGCCCATGCACAGAACTTAACACTGGCGACAAGGATGGGATGTGGAGACGTCAGAGCTTACTGAACGATAAAGAACTATAACAGAGCACGTGGCTGAAACGCACCAACGGCAGAACCATGTCTGGCGGCATCATACCACCCGCTCCATTCGATCCAGCACAAGAAGACTGGGACTCATATATAGATCATTTCCAGATGTTTCTGGAGACCAACAATTTGAAGGATGCCACTACCAGAAAGAAACGGGCGGTATTCCTAACTCATTGCGGGCCAACCGTATTCAAGATGGCCAAGGCACTAGCGAAACTGGCAGAAGTAAAGTCTATGGACTGGGACGTCCTTGAACCCCTGCTGAGGGCTCACTATGTACCGACTGTGCCAACACTCGTAAGAAGGCATGAATTTTACCAGAGAAATCAGCGGAAGGGCGAAAGTGTTGCTGATTTCATAGCGGATCTCCGGAATCTGGGAGGCCTATGCGAGTTTGCGGACCTAGAAGAAGCCCTAAGAGACCGAATAGTTCTGGGATTATATGCTCCAGGCACTCAGAGCAAGCTAATGGCAAAAGGCGATATTAACCTTAAAGATGCCATCGCTGAAGCTACTGCAGCAGAAGCAACCAGGAAGTCGGCTGCCCAAATGCGCCACACCCACGCCCTGCTTCGACAACTCGCCCGCAAAATTTCACCTCAGTCAGAAGGTCAGCTTAAAACAGCCCACCATGAGGACCTCGAATCGTCATCAGAAAGCGATGAAGAAGAGGTCCACTGACTTCGGTCCGAATGAAACCAACACCAGAGATCGCAGTACCAATGCGCTGGTTGTGGAGCAAGCCACCCCCGGTCCGAATGCAAATTTTTCGACGCGCTCTGCCATGTGTGCGGGAAAAGAGGCCATATCGGACGGGTCTGTAGAAGCAAGCTAGGACCCAGCTAGCCCTTGAGGGGGGCTAACTATCGCCAACCGACAGGAAGCCGTCCTGTAAAGTGAGAACCCGTGAATCACCAATGGAACAACCACTCCTACAGAAACAAAACCCTAAACCACCCAACGAAGAGAGAAGAGGCTCACCAAACGATCACGATCGGTCACGCCTCATCTCTTGATGCCAAGAAGATCCGAGTGAAAGTGGCAATCAAAAACCAGCCCTGCCTGATGGAAGTCGATTCAGGATCATCCCTCTCGATGGTTTCCTGGAAGACCCTCAAGCAGCTCATCCCTACTGTCCAGCGACAAGACCTCAGATTCCAAAGACTCATACTCAAAGACTATCAAGGAAATCAAATCCCGGTTGTTGGATCCAGCCGAGTCCAGGTATCGTTTAAGAACCGTACAGCATTCCTATCCCTGACTGTAATCGACAGGGATCGGCCTAGTTTGTTAGGCCTCCAATGGTTCGCTCCACTCGGAATTGAAGTAGCCGGCATTCATCGAACCTGCAGCAGCGACTGGGAGGAGGACCTCGTCCAGGAATTCCAGGACATCTTTGCAGAAAAGCTAGGCAAGTACAAGGGGACCCCGATATCATTTAACCTCAATCCCGAAATAGCTACCATCCGCCTTAAGCCTTGTCGAGTTCCATTTGCTCTTAAACCAAAGATTGACGAGCAGCTTGATAAATTAATAGCCCAGGGTGTGTTAGAACCAACCGATCACTCTCCCTGGGAAACCCCAATCGTGACGCACATCAAGCCGGATGGATTGATAAGAATTTGTGGGGACTACTGAGCCACCCTGAACCACGCCCTTCAACAAAACGCTTACCCGGTACCGGTGGTGCAACACCTCCTCCATTCCCTGGGGGGCAGAAAAGTCTTTGCTAAACTAGACTTAGCCCAGGCATACCAGCAACTGCCTGTAGACAAAAAAACGGCAGAGGCCCAAACGATCGTTACGCACCAAGATGCGTTTAAATATAACCGACTCCAGTTCGGAGTAAGCATAGCCCCGGGAATCTTTCAAAGTTTGATGGAAAGACTATTACAAGGGATAAAAGGCATTGTCCCATATTTTGATGATGTGTTAATCGCTGCCCCGACTCGGAAAATACTAAAGAATCACCTGAGGTTGGTTCTCCAGAGATTTAAAGACTCAGGTCTCAAAGTTAAAAAAAACAAGTGTCAATTATGTACGGATTGTGTGGAATTTTTAGGATATTTAATTGATAGTCAAGGCATTCACCCCACCGATAGCAAACTTAGGGCAATCAAAAATGCCCCCAAACCCCAAAATAAGGCCGACCTCCAGGCTTTTCTAGGCCTTATCAATTTTTATAACGTTTTCCTGGCTCACAAAACAACCATAGCCGAACCCCTACATCGTTTGTTGGACAAAAAAGCAACCTGGGTATGGGGACACAGAGAGGAGCAGGCGTTTCGACATGTGAAAAATTTATTGACTTCTGATGTTGTTTTAATGCAGTATAACGAGACTTTGCCTTTAACGATCACGTGTGATGCATCACCATTTGGAGTGGGCCCCATTTTGAGCCACGTTTTGCCAAACGGTAGTGAAGCCCCTGTTGCCTATTTCTCAAAGACGTTATCAAAAGCAGAACACAATTACAGTCAAATTGATAAAGAGGCCCTTGCTTTTGTGTCTGCTGTTAAGAAATTTCATGAATATGTGTATGGCTGAGCCTTTACTATAGTGACTGACCACAAACCTTTGCTGGGAATAATAGCGGGAGATAGGCCAACACCTTATATATTATCTCCAGGAATGACTCGCTGGTCAGAATTCTTGGCAGCATATCATTACAAGTTGCAACACCGCCCGGGGAAGGCCATTCCCCACACCGATGCGTTGAGCCATGCACCACTTCCGGAGACCATTGATGACCCCGTTCCGACGGTTACAGCACTGCAGATCGAGACACTTCGAACACCGCCACTAACAGCCCAAGATATCACGATGGAAATGAAACACGACCCCATTTTAGCAGGAGTCCTCAGTTGGGTCGAGCGCGGATGGCCATTGGACCAGATACCTGACGACTACATCCCATTCAAGAATCGACAGATGGAACTATTTTCTCAGAAGGGCTGCATTATCTGGGGTGATAGAGTTGTTGTCCCAGAGCGGTTACGACAAGCGATACTCAGAACCTTGCACGATGGCCACCCCGGCATCGTGCGCATGAAAGCACAAAGCTACGCATGGTGGCCGGGTATCGACAAGCAGATCGAGACATGGGTAAAAGCTTGTCACAAATGCCAGGAAGTAAGCAACGCTCCTCCGAAAGCAACCCCGACTGAATGGGAAACACCGAGGGGACCATGGTCCCATATTCATCTGGACTTTGCGGGACCTCCCAAAGGACACAAATTTTTATTATGCCTACTCGAACTGGCCTGAAATCCATGAAATGAGGAATACAATAACCAAATCAGTCATCAGGAAACTAGACAGACTATTTGCTACACACGGATTACCAGACATTCTGGTATCCGACAATGGGCCCCAATTTACCACGCTGTCCTTTGAACAGTACCTGGCGGACCGCGGTATTCGCCATGCGCTGACTTCACCGGCACATCCTGCGGCCAACAGAAGGGCCGAGTGCATGGTACAATTCGTCAAGAAAACCTTGCATAAAATGGACTATGGCGATATAGAAGACAAGATTAACCGGATACTTCTTTTGCAGCATATCACTCCGCACAGTGTCACCAATAAAATTCCCGCCGAGTTATTAATGGGGCGGAAGCTCCGCTCCCACCTCGACCATCTGCACCCATCAGATAAACCTGAAAAACCACACGGTTCCAGCAGGAAATGCCATAACTTCTAGGTAGGCGACTTGGTTTTCGCTAGGAACTTTTCGGGTGATACGTTGTGGGTCGAGGCAACTGTAGTCCAAGTAACCGGCCCTTGATTGTACCGCGTGAGATGTCGCAACGATAGAATATGGAAGCGCCATATTGATCAGCTGCGTTCAAGGCTACAGTCGGGGATCTCCAAGTCCCCTGACTTCCAAACTGAGGGGGGAGGAGATACCGAGGAAGCTAAATTTGAAACGGCAGAAAGCTTAAGCGGAAGTAATGATCGCTCAGAGGCAACACATGAAGAAGGATCGGGAATGGGGGTGAGCTCGCCTCGAGGAGATGCCGAGAACATTAGCGGCAATGAAAATTTGAATACAGAACGGGAGGCACCCTCTTCACCAAATAACGTCCTACCCCAACAAGACTGTAGCCAAATACCGGGAGAACAATGTAAATCAAATAGACAATCAAAACAACCTGCCTACCTCAAAGATTATGTGACCGCACCCCTTAAAAGAAACCCGGGGGGAAGGGGTGTTGTGAATTAATAACAGTACTTGAATAAAGATTATTAAGAGCTTGAAGTAAAGTGCAGGGTTCTGGCCCTGCACTTCTGCTTGGCCAATAATAGTGAAATCGGATTGGTCCGTTCCGGAGAATCTGATTGGCTATTAACGAGCCTTTCACATTGGTTAACGGAGCTAGCGCTCCCTGTGTTTCCATTGGTTAAATACTCAAGAGCTTGCCTATATAAAGGGGGCCATTGCAGCTGTTGAGCTGAGCTGTTACACATGTAAATAAAGAGTTTGAAGTTCACTGTTCACCGGCTCGTCTCCATCTTTAGCACCCATGCACAGAACTTAACAGATACTGTGAGTTCAAATCCTTAGTCAGCTGGGTAATTTTGGGCCAGTTAGTCTCTCTCAGCACAATCAGGGATGGGATTCAAATTTTTTAACAATGAAGCTCAGGAGGAACATGCGTAGCTCTCACGAGTTCCTTTTCAGCTGGGACGGCCTCCTGTGACCCTCTGCCTGTGAAAACGGAGTTCCATTTTTGCTGGCAGAAGCACTGCAGGCTGCCCCTTTGCTGTTTCCAGAGTGGCTCTAGGGGCCAGATTTAAGTACCCCACAAGCCGGTTTCAGCCTGTGGGCCTTGAGTTTGACATCCCTGATCTAAATCATTTAGGTGGAAGAGTACTGGTCTAAGACAGAACCTTGATATACCCCATTGCATGCTTTCTTCCATGTAGATGCAGTTTCATTGAGGATGATGTTTTCCATTGTCGCTTTCTTCTTGGAATTGGGGAGAGGGAGAAAGAGGAGAGAGAGACTGAGTAGCCCAAATGTATCTAGGCTCTGCCTTAGGTATGGCCTCTCTGTTTTTGCCTGTTGCTTTAACCACTATACCAAACTGGCCTTTAACATAGTCAGTATATTTACTACCTGTGGATGTAAAACTGTAATAAATTATTGCTTTACATCCACAGGTAGCAAATTTACTGACTATGTTGAAAGCCAGTTTGGTATGATGGTTAAATTTATTGAATTTATGGAAGTTTGTCTCTATAGTTTCTAATTTTGTCAATATGGGAAATAATATATCATTCTTATCTTTTTCAGTCCAGATAGATGGACTAGTTTCACCCATTAGTGCCCCAGTAAAAGAAATGAGGGAACAGTCAGAGAATAAAGTGGCAGGACTTATGATGTTATTAGACTTGATGAAATTATGATCACACTACTCAACAGTACAACAGGCCAATTGACCAATTGACCAACTGTCCAAAATCTATCTCAATATATGACTATCTCACTTTGTGAAATTCTGAGATATCCCAGAGATGGTTGTAATAATAGGAACTGTCAACACTAGCAGAGGAAAAGGTTTTAACAATATAGGAACACTGCTGATAAAAAGGTAGAAGTTTAAGCTTACCACACATAAATACAGAGTTTAAAAACAAGACCTGGTGACCATCAGGCTAAGACAAGAATGGCACTGTTTTGGGAATCTACAGGTGAAATTAAAAAAATTAGAATATCGTGCAGAAGTCCATTTATTTCAGTAATGCAACTTAAAAGGTGAAACTAATATATGAGATAGACTCATAACATGCAAAGCAAGATAATTCAAGCCGTGATGTGTCATAATTGAGATGATTATGGCTTACAGCTCATGAAAACCCCAAATCCACAATCTCAGAAAATTAGAATATTGTGAACAGGTTCAATATTCTAGGCTCAAAGTGTCCCACTCTAATCAGCTAATTAAGCCATAACACCTGCAAAGGTTTCCTGAGCCTTTAAATGGTCTCTTAGTCTGATTCAGTAGGAAACACAATCATGGGAAGGACTGCTGACCTGACAGTTGTGCAGAAAACCATCATTGACATCCTCCATAAGGAGGGAAAGCCTCAAAAGGTAATTGCAAAAGAAGTTGGGTGTTCCCAAAGTGCTGTATCAAAGCACATTAATAGAAAGTTATGTGGAAGGGGAAAGTGTGGAAGAAAAAAGTGCACAAGCAGCAGGCATGACTGCAGCCTGGAGAGGATTGTCAGGAAAAGGCCATTCAAAAGTGTTGGGGATTTTCACAAGGAGTGGACTGAGGCTGGAGTCAGTGCATCAAGAGCCACCACACAGAGACGGATCCTGTGCATGGGCTTCAAATGTCGTATTCCTCTTGTCAAACCGCTCCTGAACAACAAACAATGCCAAAAGCATCTTACCTGGGCTAAAGAAAAACAGAAGTGGTCTGTTGCTCAATGGTCCAAAGTCCTCTTTTCTGATGAGAGCAACTTTTGCATCTCATTTGGAAACCAAGGACCCAGAGTCTGGAGGAAGAATGGAGAGGCACACACTGCAAGATGCTTGAAATCAAGTGTGAAGTTTTCATAGTCTGTGTTGATTTGGGGAGCCATGTCATCTGCTGGTATTGGTCTACTGTGCTTCATTAAGTCCAGGGTCAACGCAGCCACCTGCGATTTTGGAGCACTTCATGCTTCCTTCCACAGACAAGCTTTATGGGGATGCTGACTTCATTTTCCAGCAGGATTTGGCACCTGCCCGCACTGCCAAAAGCACCAAACCCTGGTTCAATAATTATGGGATTACTGTGCTTGATTGGCCAGCAAACTCGCCTGACCTGAACCTCATAGACAATCTATGGGGCATTGCCAAGAGAAAGATGAGAGACATGAGACCGAACAATGCAGAAGAGCTGAAGGCTGCTATTGAAGCATCCTGGTCTTCCGTAACACCTCAGCAGTGCCACAGGCTGATAGCTTCCATGCCACATTGCATTGAGTCAGTAATTTCTGCAAAAGGGACTCAAACCAAGTACTGAGAACATATGCATGCTTATATTTTTCAGAGGTCCGAAACTGTTCTATGTACAATCCTTATTTTATTGATTACATGTAATATTCTAATTTTCTGAGATTGTGGATTGTGGATGGGGTTTCATGAGCTGTAAGCCATAATCAACTCAGTTATGACAAAGCATGGCTTGAACTATCTTGCTTTGCATGTTAGTTTCACCTTTTAAGTTGTATTACTGAAATAAATGAACTTTTGCACGATATTCTAATTTTTCAAGTTTCACCTGTATTTGCAACAAAACTGGAAGCCAGGATAACACTGGAAAGCAGAAGCTTTTGAGGGGGAACAAGAGGGGACAAATGACAAAAGAAGTATTATGCTATCACAATCCATATTCTGATCCTTTTGTATATGTTAAGTCTGGAGCATGGGTGAGAATGATGGAGACGAGCCGGTGAAAACAGTGAACTTCAAACTCTTTATTTACATAATGTGACAGCTCAAACTGGAGGGCTGCTATAGCCTTCCTTATATAGGCAACTTATTAACTGTTCAACCAATAGCAAACCTGGAGCGCTAGCTCCGTTAACCAATAGGAATGGCCTGTTAATGGCCAATCAGATGCTCCTGAATGGACCAATCCGATCTTGCCATTAACAGCCAATCAGAAGTGCAGGGCCAGAACCCTTGCACTTGATTTCAAGCTCAAGATACTTCATTGGTATTATTCATTCACAACACCCCTTTACCCCGGCTTCTGCCCACGGGGCGCGGTTACATAGTCCTTAAGGTAGGACGGCTGTTTTGTTAGTCTTTTCGATTTTTGCAAAGTGCCTGGTGATTGGCTGCACTTCTGCTGAGGTAGATCGTTGTTTATCGGTAGGGGTGCCTCTGGTTCCGAGTTCGCGTTCCCGTCGTCACCAATATCACTGGCCACTCCCTGAGGTGAACTCACTCCGGTCCCTGGTTCCTGTTCCTGTGTTTCAGTCCCATTATCAGTTTCTTCAAAAAGGTTTCCCTCAAATTGCAATTTGCTTTCCTCTGTATCTCCCCCCCCTCAGTTTGGTCATAAGGGAGTTCGGAAGTGCGTGATGGTAGCCACGATCGTAGTTGATCTATGTGGCGCTTCCAAAGTCTGTCGTCAGGGCACTGAATGAGGTATGATCTTGGGCCGGTTATGCAGATTACAGTCGCTTCTACCCACAGCGGATCGCCCGATAAGTTTTTAGTAAATACTAAATCGCTTACCTGGAAGGTACGGCATCAGCCGCTGGATCCGAGTGGTTTTTCCGGTTCGTAGGATGGGTGTAAACGATCGAGGTGGGAGCGGAGCTTTCGCCCCATTAACAGCTCAGCAGGAGTTTTGTTGGTGATGCTGTGAGGTGGGATGTGCTGTAGGAAAAGGATCCGGTTGATTTTCTCGTCGATGTTGTCGTAGTCAATATTTTGAAGAATCTTTTTGACGAATTGTACCATGCGCTCAGCCCTACCTTTGGTAGCAGGGTGTGCAGGTGACGTGAGTGCATGTCGGATACCACGGTCAGCCAGGTACTGCTCAAAAGACAGTCTGGTAAACTGGGGCCCGTTGTCGGATACCAGAATGTCTGGTAATCCATGGGTTGCAAACAGTCTTTCCAGTCTTTTGATGACCGCGTCAGTGGTCGTGTTGCTTATTTGGTGAATCTCGAGCCAATCCGAATAGGCATCGACGGTTAGCAAAAACGTGTGGCCTTTGGTCGGCCCAGCAAAGTCCAGATGGATGCGGGACCAGGGTCCCCGCGGCATCTCCCATTCAGTTGGGGTTGCCTTTGGTGGAATGTTGCTTACTTCTTGGCATCTCCTGCAAGTTTTAACCCACGATTCAATTTGTCTGTCGATGCCTGGCCACCACGCGTAGCTTCGTGCAAGGCCCTTCATGCGCATGATGCCAGGGTGGCCATCGTGCAAGGTTCTTAGCAATGTCTGTTGGAGTCGTTCTGGGATAACGACTCTATTGCCCCAGATGACACAGCCCTTCTGCGAGAACAATTCTGTTTGACGACTTTTGAATGGTGCAAAGTCGTCTGGTACTTGGTCCAATGGCCATCCACGTTCCACCCATGTGAGGACTCGTGCTAAGATGGGGTCGCGTTTTGTTTCTCTTGCGATGTCTCGGGCCGTTAATGGCGGTGTGTGGAGTGTCTAGATCTGCAACGCTGTCATCGTTGGTGCAGGATCGTTGATAGTTTCAGGGAGCGGTGTACGGCTCAGCACGTCGGCGTGCGGAATGGCTTTACCGGGACGATATTGTAGCCGATAATTGTAGGCAGCCAGGAATTCTAACCAGTGGGTCATTCTGGGAGAAAGTATGTAGGGAGTTGGCTTGTCCCCAGTGATGATGCCCAGCAATGGTTTGTGGTCAGTTACAATGGTGAAAACCCGGCCGTACACGTACTCATGAAATCTTTTAACAGCTGATACGATCGCCAGGGCTTCTTTATCAATCTGGCTGTAATTTCGCTCAGTTTTTGAGAGCGTCTTTGAGAAGAAAGCAACAGGGGCTTTGTTACCATTAGGTAACACAGGGCTCAAAATGGCACCCACTCCATAAGACGATGCATCACATGTAATGTTTATTGGCAAAGTCTCATTGTACTGCATTAGTACGGCGTCCGAAGTCAGTAGTTTTTTCACATTACGGAACGCCTGCTCTTCTTTGTGACCCCATACCCAAATCGATTTTTTATTTAACAGACAATGTAAAGGTTCAGCGACAGTCACCTTGTGCGGCAAGAATACATTATAAAAATTGATGAGGCCTAAGAACGCCTGGTGGTCGGTCTTGTTCTGGGGTCTGGGAGCTTTTTTTATTGCTCTCAATTTGCTATCGGTAGGGTGAATACCCTGACTGTCAATTAAATACCCTAAAAATTCAACACGATTGGTACACAGTTTGCACTTATTTCTTTTGACTTTCAAGCCTGCTTCCTGGAATTTTCGTAATACCAGTCTTAAACGCTCCTGTAAGATTTTTGGAGTGGGTGTGGCAATGAGCACATCGTCAAAATAGGGGACAATGCCCTTGGTCCCCTGCAATAGTCTCTCCATTAGGCTCTGAAAGATCCCCGGGGCCACACTGACTCTGAATTGAAGCCGCGTACACTTAAAGGCACCTCAGTGTGTTACGATAGTCTGTGCCTGTGCCATTTTTTCGTCAACCGGCAGTTGCTGATAAGCCTGAGCTAAGTCTAGTTTAGCAAAGACTTTTCCGCCCCCCAGGGAATGGAGGAGGTGTTGTACCACCGGCACCGGATATGGGTTCTGTTGCAGGGCGTGGTTTAGGGTGGCTCGGTAGTCCCCACAAATTCTAATGGAGCGGTCCGGATTAATTGGTGTCACAATCGGCGTTTCCCATGGGGAGTGGTCAGTTGGCTTTAACACTCCCTGGGCAATCAACTTATCAAGCTGCTCATCGATTTTTGGCTTTAGAGCAAACGACGAGGCTTAAGGCAGATGGGAGCTATCTTTGGATTAAGGCTAAAGGATATCGGGGTACCCTTGTACTCACCTAGCTTTTCCTCGAAGACGTCCCTGAATTCGTGGGTGAGGTCTTCCTCCCAGTTACTGCCACCGATTCGGTTAATGCCAGCCACTTCAATGCCGAGTGGTGCGAACCATTGCAGGCCAAACAGACTAGGCCGGTCCTTATCGATCACCGTTAGGGGTAAGTACGCCGTGCGGTTCTTGAATGCAACCCAGGCTCGACTGGAACCTGCGACTGGAATTCGGTTCCCCTGGTAGTCCTTTAACACGAGCTGTTGGAATTGAAGGTCTTGGCACCGGATAGTGGGGATGAGTTGCTTGAGGGTCTTCCATGAGACCATTGAAAGAGACGACCCCGAGTCAACTTCCATTTGGCAAGGCCGATTTTCAATGTTCACGTTGACCCGAATTTTCTTAGTGTCTAGTGAAGAGGCATGTCCAATAGTGAGTGTTTGGTGGGCCTCTTCCCATCTCACTAGACGATTCATGGGTTGGTTTCTGTAGGAGTGGTTTACTGGTTCTCGCCTTACAGGGCGATTCCCTGTCGATTGGCGGAGATTGGTTCCTTTCGAGGTCTGGCTCGGTCCGAGGAGGCTTCTGCAGACCCGTCCGATGTGGCCTCATTTCCCGCACTCGTGGCAGAGCGCGTCGCGGAATTTGCAGTTGGAGCGGTAATGGTTGGCCGAGCGCACGGTTGCTGGGACTTTGGGTATCGTTCCCGATCGGACCGCAGGTGATGGACCTCTTCTTCGTCGCTGTCTGACGACGAAGAGAGGTCCTCATGGTGGGCCGTCGGTAGCTGCCCTTCTGCGTTAGGTGAAACTTCGCCGGCCAGTGGGTGTGCTGGAGCGCGATTTCGGTGTAGTTGGGCAGCCGACTTCTTGGTCGCCTCCACTGCTGTAGCTTCAGCTATGGCGTCTTTCAGGGTGACGTCACCCTTTGCCATTATTTTGGTCTGTACATTTAGAGCATCTAGCCTGAGGACTACTTGGTCTCTCAAGGCCTCTTCTAGGTCGGTGAAATTGCAAAGGCCTCCCAAGTTCCGGAGGTCTGCAACGAAATCTGCGACGCTTTCTCCTTTCTGCTGGTTTCTTTGATAGAACTCGTGTCATCTTACGAGCGTTGGAACGGTTGGTACATAGTGGGCCCTTAGTAGCGGTTCAAGGACGTCCTAGTCCATGGCCTTCGCTTCCGCCGGTTTTGCTAATTCCTTAGCCATTTTGAATACCGTCGGGCCGCAGTGCATTAGGAATACTGCCCGTTTCTTCCCAGGTGTGGCATCCTTCAGATTATTCGTTTCCAAAAACATTTGAAAACGATCCATGTAGGACTCCCAGTCCTGGATCGAACAGAGTGCGTGTTACTACGCCGCCAGACATGGTTCCGCCATTGTGCGCTTCAGCCACGTCTTAGTTGGCTCTGATGTCCATCCAATCCCACCCTCGTCGCCAGTGTTAAGTCTGGAGCATGGGTGCGAATGATGGAGACGAGCCGGTGAAAACAGTGAACTTCAAACTCTTTATTTACATAATGTGACAGCTCAAACTGGAGGGCTGCTATAGCCTTCCTTATATAGGCAACTTATTAACTGTTCAACCAATAGCAAACCTGGAGCACTAGCTCCGTTAACCAATAGGGATGGCCTGTTAATGGCCAATCAGATGCTCCTGAACAGACCAATCCGATCTTGCCATTAACAGCCAATCAGAAGTGCAGGGCCAGAACCCTTGCACTTGACTTCAAGCTCAAGATACTTTATTGGTATTATTCATTCACAACAGTATATGTGTTTTAATGTTGCACACAAGTATTTAAATGTTGGAACTTGTGTTACAACATCATTACCTTCGCTTTGTCCTTTTGACAAAAGAGCCAGACTTTATGAGTGTCTCCTGGAAATGCAATGATAATAACAAAATGGGAATGGAAATAATATTTCTATAAATTTAATCCTAATGATCCAGTAATTAATAGAATAACAGAGTTGGAATAGACCTTGGAGATCTACTATAATTGATTTTAATTAAGCCAGTTATGTTTGGCTGAGGGATCAAAAACTGCATTTGATCTTAGCCAAAGGGCCAGTAAGCATGTTAATGACACTAGCAGCTGGCTATTTTCCTAGTCTTAGAATTTTCATATCCCATATTCACCTCCATTTCCAACTATCGCTAGATGTAACTGTCTTTCTTACTAATATGCACTCTAGGTTTCTCTCAGAAATAAAATGGCTAAGTGGTTAAATACTGATCACATATGAGCAGACATATCTTTTTTACATGAAAAGTTTGATGTCAGTGAGTGGCTGTTTATATTTATTAAACTCTTCACCAAATTATTATTTGAAATATATATATTTGAATAGTGTATTGAATTGTATGTATGTATACACAAAGCTTGGCATACAGATACATAAATACATAAACACATGCCATAAGCACATGTATGCACACATATTCATCTTCACCTGGGGTGCCTTAAGCCATTCATAGAGGAAGACTCAGCATTTAGGCCTATGTAGATGACCTCATCCAGTTATCTAGGACTGATGTAGGCTAAGTATGATAATGGATAATGGCCAAAAGGATGCATTAATAATTATTTGGGACAAAACTAGGATTCTGTGCTTTGCTATGCTATGCTACATAAAGTTTTTGTTGGAAGTGTTATTGAACAAGTCAAATGTAGTAACTACATTCCTGATTAACTACACTGGCACATCTACATTATTTTCTTAAAAATTACACAGGTTTGTCATTGCTCTCCCAATCTAGCCTATTCTTCTGGATCTTCTAGTGGTTTCCTATCCAATTATTAACTAAATTCAAATGCTCTTATTCAATGTTAGCTTAGGTTGCCTAGATACATTTTCACCATCATTCAGTTATTGCCACACACTGTTAAACGTTTTAAAGTCTTTTCAGTGGACAATTACAAAATTTAAGCCAACTATACAACTTTTTGAGGAGATTAAAGTTATGAGTCAATTCTGCAAGGTATCCTGTTTAGAGCACACTAATAAGGGCAAATTTGTGGAATATTTGTGTATTTATTTTGACATATTTTTGGCTGTCCAGGAAATATGCTGTAAAACAGACCAGAAACAAGAACAGTATTCATTATATGCCATGTCAAAAAGACAATAATAAAATAGGTTATTTGATGACTCCATCATGGAAAGAAATGAAAACACTTATTTGAACAAAGAAAATTATGCCTTTCCTCTTTCCTCAAACACATACTGTTATTTAGATGATTTTTTTAGAAATTTAATCAGGTAGACGTATTGTTTATGATGCTCTGCAATGTTTTTAATAATGATTTAGGTTTTAATAATGGTACATAGATTTCAACATTCATATTACTTAACCATTTCTGCTTTTTATAATTTAGAAAACTATATTTAGACTGAAGAAAATTATTCAGTTTACAAATCTCCCTGAATATTTTCCTCCCTGAATTTATGGTTGGGCATTTTTTTAAAAATTTTCTTATAAGTATCTATCTCATGTATTCAAAACTACATTTATTCTTATACCTGTATCTTGTAAGCGATTGACAAATCAAATAAATAAATAAATAGCTTTATATCCAACATGACTACTCTTGAGGGCCTATCTGCACTCCAGGATTGGGATGCTAGCTATGCATCCTTGATTGACAGGAACATACTTTGTATGAGGTTTGTTAAGCCTCTGTTTCCCCAACCAGGGTTAGGGAGACAAGCTAAACAGAATGTGCAGCGTTAGTCAGATAGGCACACAGATAAATGAGTGAGCTAAGCTTGTATGTTTATTAACATACAGTAAAAATAACAGATACGCTTGTGCTATCAAAAATATAGTTTATTCCATTATGAGTTCATAGCATAGTCAAAATAACAGTCCAATAGTCATATATGTTATCCCTAACATTCTCCTCTTTTAGGAAATAATAATAAATATAACTATTTACATCTTTAAATCATAGTGGTTACAACTTTCTTTAAACTTAATTACTCCTTGAGCTTTTGTAAATTGGTCTGCAATGTTTTCTTCCGTCATGCAGTATTCCAATTTAATTAGCCCATTCTTTACAGATTCTCTAACATTTAAGTATCTTAAATCAGTATGTTTTGATCTAGTTTTTACAGCAATACTAGTAGCTAACTTTATAGCTGCCTGGTTGTCCTCGTACACAATAATTGAATCTTTAACAGTTATACCCATGTCTAATAATAACTGTTTGTACAGAATTAAATCAGTGCATAGTAATGACAGACATGAAAATTCCGCTTCCATCGTGGACAAGCTGATATGCTGTTGTCTGATTGACCTCCACCCTATTAATGTCTTACCAAATAATATAGCCATCCCAGATGTTGATTTTCTTGTGTTTATATCAGTTGCAAAACTTGCACCTGCATAGGCACTAAGACTCAAATCACCCTTTGGTTCTATATACAATGCATGGTTCATTGTTCCTTTAAGATATCTTAAAATTCTCTTTAATGATTGCCAATGACATTGATGTGGATCTGAATTAAAACGTGCCAGCTGATTAACACTATAAGCTATATCAGGCCTAGACCAATTGCTTATATATGATAAGCTGCCAATCAAAGATTGATAAATGGACTTATCAAATTTGGGACTTTGATCATCAGTTTGGCAAACTTCCTGACTCATTGGAGTCTTTGCTGGTTTACAAAGTTCCATTTTAAACGTTTTAATTAATTGGCAAATTTTATCTTCTTGAGATATCTTAAATCCATTTTTTGTTTTGTTAATTGTCAATCCTAGATACTTTTTAATTTCACCTAAATGCTTTAATTTTATCTTTTTGGCTAATAATGATATAATCTCATTAGCTTCATTATTAGTCTTAGTTATCAAAGCAATATCATCTGTAAATAATAACAATAATGACACCGTTCCATTATTTTCTCTTTTAAACACACATGGATCTGCTAAACCAGATTTAAAACCTATATTGTTTAACTCTTTCACAATATATTGGTTCCACTCAAACCCAGATTGTTTCAACCTGTAAAGACTCTTTTTGAGTTTCCAACAATCATTACTATTTACTTTTTTGTCTTTTATACCTACTGGTTTTCTCAAATATATAGCGTGCTGCAATGGTGCATGCAGATAAGCAGTTTCTACATCTAAATGGTTAATGACATAGTTTTTCTTAGCTGCCCACACTAAAGATAGCTGCCCTCTCAAAGATGTTGCTTTAAGACTTGGTGCGAAAACTTCATCATAATCAGATGCAGTTTGATTAAATCCTTGAGCTACCAACCTAGCCTTATGGGTAACAGTCCCATCATTTCCTGTTTTTACTTTAAATATTCATTTGCACCCAATGGATTTTTCTCCTGGAGGTAATTTAGCATTTTCATATACTTTCATTACCTTTAATGAATTTAGTTCTTTTTCCATTGCCTTTTGCCAATTCTCCTGATCCTTAGCAGGCTACATCCTAAGTTCATCTACACTAGTTGGAACTTTAGTTACTTGGCAAACTATACTTGCTTGATATCTATCAGGTGGTCTAGTTACATGTGTAGTACATCTAGGTATTACAGGACTTACAGGTGGACTTTCATTTATTAACTCTTCTTGATTATCTAACTCTTCCTGATCAACTGTTTCCTCTTGTTCTGGTCCTATTTGCTCTTCGTGGACTTCTTCTTTAATTGGACTCTTCTTATAACTAATCTGATCTTTCTGCCTTTTGTAGGGTTCAATAATTACTTCATTATTTAAATCTTGCTCTAGTCTATTCCATCCTACATGTTCTAGGAATTTTGCACTAGCACTGGTGTAAACTCTAGATGTACCTGGTTCCCAGAATCTATAAGATCTATATCCTACAAAATATAATCTTTTAGCTCTATGCTGTCCTTTGTGTCTAAGTTGTGTAGGGATATGCACCCATACTGGTGCTCCAAATGTGTGCATGTAACTTAAATCAGGTTTTGTACCATGCCACAGTGTGAATGGTAATTCACCTGTTGTTGAATTAACAACATTATTTAATATTTGATTACCACACATTATTGCTTCTCCCCACAAATTGTCAGGTAATCCTGAATCAGACATCATAGTTTGTGTCATTGATTGTAATGTTTGGCCTCTTCTCTCTATAAATGCATTATGTTGTGGCCTATATGGTGCAGACTTTTTATGTTGAATACCTAACATTCTTAGTCTGTTCTGGAATTTATTATTTGTAAATTCCATACCATTATCTGTTATAAGAGTTACTAATTTCTTTTTAGTTTTCCTTTCAGCAAATTTTATCTAATTAAAGAGATTTTGATACGTTTCAGTTTTGCTCTTCATTAAATAGCAAAACCCATATCTAGAATAGTGGTCCATTATACTTAATATGTAACGAGCTCCTCCTACACTTGGTTTTTTCAGACCTATCAAATCAGCAAATACTACTTCTAAAGGTTCTTTGGTAGTAAATCCATCAACTCTATAAGCCGGTATAACCCTGCTCTTACTTTGATTACAGGCATTACATTGCAAATACTTATTACAAGGTTTCAAACTTATTCCCTTAGATAATTCAACAGTTTTCTTAAGCATTTTAAAATTTAAATGCCCTAGCCTTCGGTGTAACAACTGAATACATTCATCATGAGGTTTCTTATTTTCATAAACTGTGTTAGCCACTTTTGAACATCATCATTTAACACATATAATTCACCTCTTAAAGATGCAGTAATTTTCTTATCTTCTTTTTCAATTATGCAGTTATCTCCTTTAAAGGTAACTACATATCCTAGTTTAACCAAAATTCTAACTGAAATTAAATTAAACTTAAGTCGTGGTACATATAACATTTTTACATTCTCTTTTATAAAAGAACAATATGCTATACCTTGACCTTTAGCTTTCAGTTTCCAGCCATTGGCTAACGATATCTGCTGTGTACTCTTGGACATTTTAATAAAATTTTTGTTATCATTTGTTATACAGTGGGATGGTCCACTGTCAACCACCCATAAATTATTTTTTACAGCTCCGTTACTATACATGGCTAACTCTAAATTTTTATTTATCTTTTGATGACTTTTAGTATTCTGGCCAGCGTTCTGGCGTTTTGCTTTTTTACAAAATCTTGCCAAATGTCCTCTTCCTCCACAATTAAAACACCTTTTAATTGCATATGCAGTAGGAGATTCATTATCTTCTTTTTGAGGTTGCTGCCTCCTTAAATCGTCTCTTTCAAGCCTTCTTCTGGCCTCTTCAATCAATCTGCCAGTTATATCAGTTAAAGTTAAACTTTCCTTTGGCAAAATTTCAAGGGAAGTTACATAGTTGTCATAACTTTCATCAAGTGAAGATAGAATTATGTAGACTTGGTGTTGTTCAGAGAAAATAAGCTCTTTCTCGTGCAGTTCTTGAAAAATGCTTTGCATAGTTTTCAAATGACTCAGCATATCACCATTCGTCTGGAGATGCGTACTGAAAAGCTTCCGTGTTAGATTTATGTGAGCACCAACATTATCTCGAACATAAATCCTCTTCAGCTTCTGCCAACACCCAACAGCTGTTTTCTCTCCGTGGATATAAACAAGCTGTTGGTCAGTTAAGGTTAAAGCAATTATGCAAATAGCGTGTTCATTTTTATGCATAAATTCTTCTATCTTTAGTCTATCTTCATCATCCTCTGGATCCCATTCTTCTACTTTTGGTGGATTTTCAATTATGTTCCACAAACCTTCTCTTCGTAGAAGCAGACTACATTTCATAGACCATGATACATAGTTTGTTCCATCCAACTTGGATATAAGGGACAAACTTTGTAGATTGACTTGTGCCATGTTTTCTTTGTATGGATATAAAACTATAATTAATAAAACACAGCTGTCTGTTTACTGTAATGTATAACAACACAAACTCTCACTTTTTACATAAATCTGTTTTATCCTAGTTAAACTGACTTTGCAGCCTCTGGGCCCATAACCAGTGTTAAGCCTCTGTTTCCCCAACCAGGGTTAGGGAGACAAGCTAAACAGAATGTGCAGCGTTAGTCAGATAGGCACACAGATAAATAAGTGAGCTAAGCTTGTATGTTTATTAACATACAGTAAAAATAACAGATACGCTTGTGCTATCAGAAATATAGTTTATTCCATTATGAGTTCATAGCATAGTCAAAATAACAGTCCAATAGTCATGTATCATTTAGTCAGTCCATTCAGGGATATTCAGTTAGCAAAGTCCGTGCAGAATATCCTATGTCAGTTCACTTACAAATCAGTCCTTTGTTTCTCTCCTGTTCGAGCAATGCAGTCTTGATTCCAAGCAGTAATCAGGGATCATCAAAGCCAGAGAGAGAGCAAGCTGTCATCTTGCTTCTTTTAAAGTGCTTTCACAACCACTCCCCTAATTACAGTCCTACAGTTAAAGTTGCAGACACTTTAACTTATAAACTATGATTACTTATTTATTATTTTACCTAAACCAGTTAGGGTAAACAATGTTATCCCTAACAAGTTTTGCTCCCCTTCTTCCAAACCCATCCTGCCTCTCTGTTCTGATTTGCTGCAAATAGCATAGTCCTAATCATGAATGTGCAATTCACAAAAGATAAAATTATTCCTCTTGCTTTGCTTCCCTCCCTCTTCAGCTAGAGTAAACTCCCCATGGCAAGAAAAGCACCTCTCACTCAGGACCCTGGGGCAAAAATGGGGTGGGGCAGAATTCCAGGCTATCTTTCTTACCTCTGGGTCCCTTCCTGTGCTGAATCTTAGTTCTTCCATGCTCTGTTCAGGAGGTAATAGGGTTGATGGACTTGCTATTCTAGGCTGTTTTAACTTAGTCATGTTGTTCTACAGTTATGTCATTACACAGCAAAGAGTTTCCTCACATTTCCCAAATGGCTGCATTCAGTTCTTTAGAGAAAGAACAGCAGCCAGCAAAGTTGCTGACCTTCCCCTTGGCCAATTGGTCCACTATACAGAAAAGGAATAAATCAGACATGCAAAATGGAGAGGAGCATTTCATCCCAGCTGAACACTCTGATCCCAAAGAGATTCTCTGGGAAAAAGGAATTACAAAAACTTATTTCCTTTGTTTTTTAAAGCAAAGGAACAAGCATCAAAGCAAGTTTTAGAAGTTCAGAAGATTTGCCTCAGTCTTTCATTACTTAAAGAGGATCAAGAGCATTTTTACACCACCCAGCTCCTCACGGAGAACATCCACACCTCTCTCTTCCCTCCCCCCCCCCACTCCTCCCAACTGTCCAGTTGAAGGATCTTAGAAATATAGCCTCATACACAAGGTTTAAAATGGTTATTATCATTGTGGT
Source organism: Hydrophis major (assembly GCA_033807585.1). Lineage (NCBI taxonomy): Eukaryota > Metazoa > Chordata > Lepidosauria > Squamata > Elapidae > Hydrophis > Hydrophis major. Next base: position 218,527,726 of record CM066328.1, on the reverse strand, counting down.
TGTGGGGATAGCACCACTGCTTCCTACTCCTCTGGGAATACCAGAGGCAAATCAGTTAAGGCATCTCCATCTTAGTAAGAACTTCCTTGCTCATGGCTGGCTTAGAAAGTGGCTCCTTTAGGACCATTTTGCTCCACCATCAGGCTCATTTTTGCAATCATGACAAGTAGAACAATGCACTAGAAATTGAAGGACTGAGAAGTAATAATAATAAAGAAAACAGGTTTGCAATAAAACTATATTTCAATGGGATATGTCCTTTTATGTTAATTAAGTAGTCCTAGCGGGTGCATACATTAAAAATCCTGGTGCTTCTTACACACTCAAGAATTGTCTCCATATAGTCACAATCCCAACAGTAGATAAGTGTGTTCTAATCATATGATAATTGGATTGTCTGAACAGTCTGAGAACTACTTTAGCAAACTGTCAGCTATTGTCAACAGACTGCCCTTTCTAGGGTTTCCTCCTTCACCCTCTCTCCTCCTAAGTTTTCAAGTGCAACTTTTCCCTTCATTGTTATTCAGCTACTAGATTTCCTTCTACCCATAATGTGTTCATTAGCTCTGCCTATCAGAGTGACTCTTGCATCATCTTTTTAATCTTAACAATACAAGGATTACAGTATATTATTCTGAGCATATTTTTGCCTTTTAAGAAGTCCTTGTGTGAAAGATTTATTGAGTGCAGGAAGACTAGCTCTTTCTCCAGGTTTATGTCTTCCAAAGCTCTTTCTATGCCTTGTGGCAGAGATATTTTCCTTCCCTCTCTCAGATGTGACCTGCAAAAATATAAAGATTGCATAGTCTCTTGCAAAGAAGAAACTCTCAACTCCATTTCCATTGCAGTTAGTATGTTAGAGGCATTCTTGAGAAAAACAGGAGAATAGACTTTCTGTAATTAGTACTGCACTAATGTCATGTTTGGGTATGCAAATATTTCCTGTTTTTTTCAATGAAAACAATACAGTTCTGTGATAGACTTCCAGTTCCTAAAATATTTTGCTTTATCATTGGGTAGAGAACTTCTGCTAAAGGAGACTTTCTTCAAAACTATTACTGCATATTTATTAGAGATAATCACTAAAACATTTTCATTATTATGAAATCTGAAGAAAGTGGAAAAACTTACATAGTTAGCAGATCTAGGAACCTATAGTCCAACGACTTCTGCAATTCATCTCTGAGGCTTGATTCTGCACACCATGCTAGCTTTGTTGACTTGCGCCACATCTGTTACAAAAATGCACAACTATATGTCAATTCTGAGTCAACAACTGATTTTTTTTGTAGATTCACATTGGTTCATATTTTTAAAGCAATATTAAAAAAGCAGAGATACTGAGGGAGAGCAAGATATCTTGTTTCATTCTATCTGGTCCATCATTCTTATAATCTTTTATATTCCCTCTTCCTTTTAATTGGTTTTATTGTGACTTCTTTGTTTTGCTTAATTGTTGTGAATTGCCAAGGATATTTGGGAGTCAGGCAACATACAAGTATAGTAATATATAATAATAATCACACATAAACTGTGACATCAATTGGTTTGTCAACTTTTAGCCATGCCTATTATTATTAGTGACTCTTATTTCTAGATCAGAATGAACTCAATAGTATCCTTGAATTGCCATTTTGTAACCTAGTGGAGAAAATTCTGAGATATTCAGAAGCTCTTAACTTTGATGACACAAACAAGTTTGCTCTCAGCAATTAACATTACATCATCTTTATTTTGTGTTATTTTAAGGGAAATCCAAAACTCCATATAGAATGGGACAACTGGAATAGGACAACTTAAAATTTGGGGGGGGGGGGGAAGGGAATGGAGACACAGTTCTTCATCTTGTCCACAACCCTTCTATACAGTATGATCAAGACTGAGTTGATAAGGATACTGTCAGATCTGTGTATCTGTCATTTCTCCAATGGAAGAAGAAAAAAAAAGGGGGGGGGGGAGATTGAAAAAAATATCCTTCTTGATGTAACTTGAATATATCCAGTCTTATATTGAATTTGTATAATCTACACATGATACAATGGAGAGATGAAACCCAGATGGCCAGAACCTATCACCTTTGAGAGAGACAGCCAGGAGATGAAGAAACCATAAAAATTCCACAGTGAGATGTGTCTGGGAAACTTTGAAAAAAATCGTTCTAAAAAGGGGGTGGGGGGGATTAGGTATGCCCTGGGAAACTCTCTAAAAGATTGTTCTGAAAAGGGGGTGGGGAGGAATTAACATGTTGGCTCTTTGTTTTACTAAATACACATCAGCATAAGGGAAGGGGTTTTAAACTCCCTCTGTATCCCTGAGAGACCTTAGATGCTGCTTTTGACCCCCTACATGAATTGTCTCATCTCAATAAAGGATTCCTTTTGAAATGTTTTCAGAAGTTCATTCTTGTTGATTGAATGGGAAAAGTTCTGTATCCTGACAGATACTTCATTATGAGGACAAAACATGCAGTTTAAGAGAACATTTTTCATATCAGCTTTGCCTTCTCAATTGAAAACATATAAGGAAAGAACATTTTTTATTTTATATGTTTGTCAAACACGTACAAGATAACAAGTATAGGTATGAACATAAACATGAACAAAGGAAGTCAATACAGATAAATGGGGACAGTAAGACAGTAAGATGGTAGGCACGCTGGTGCACTTATGCACACCCTCTTTCAGGACCTCTTAAGAATGGGATGAGGTCCATGGTAGACAGTTTGAGATTGAAGCTTCAACACAGGAAGCAAGAAAAGAGGAAAAGAATAAGAAGAGGAAGAGGAAGAGTCTAACCCATATTTTTCTACTTTATCTAGTAGTAGTCTACTTTATCAAATGCCTTACTGAAGTCCAAGTAAATTATATTGACAGCATTCCTCTGGTCCATTAATTTTGTCACTTTGTCAAAGAATGCAATAAGATTAGTCTGGCATGATCTGTTTTTAACCAACGCATGTTGGCCTTTGGTTATTACTTTGTTTGCTTGTAGGTGTTCACTGATTCGTTGCTTGATAAGATTTTCCAGAATCTTCCCTGGTATTGAGATCAGGCTGATAGGTCTGTAGTTTCCTGGATCTATTTTTTCCCCTTTTTTGAAGGTGGGAACTACACCATATTTCATGTAGTTGTCCAGTCTTTTCTTAAAAACCTCCAGTGATGAAGCATCTACAATTTCTGAAGACAAATGCTTCTCTCCTTGATTGTTTTACATACATTGTTTCTTTATTTTTATTTATTTTTATTTATTTGTTTGTCAAACATGTACAAGTGTAGGTATGAACATAAACATGAACAAAGGAAGTAAATACAGATAAATGGGGACAGTAAGACAGGGACAGTAGGCACACTGGTGCACTTATACATGCCTCCTTTACAGACCTCTTAGGAATTGGGATGAGGTCCATGGTAGACAGTTTGAAGTTGAAGCTGTGAGGATTTGAGGCTGTAACAATGGAGTCAGGAAGAGCATTCCAGGCATTGACCACTCTGTTGCTGAAGTCATATTTTCTGCAATCGAGTTTGCAGCAGTTCACCTTGAGTTTGTATCAATTATCTGCCTATGTATTATTGTGGTTGAAGCTGAAAAAGTTGTTGACAGGCAAGACGGCATAGGGAATTCTATTGGGAATAGAGGAGCAGAGTACTCTTCTCAACAAATACCTCTGAACCCGCTCAATTGTATTAATGTCTGATATACAGTGTGGGTTCCAGGTAGATGAGTTGTATTCAAGAATTGGTCTGGTAAAGTTTTTGTATGCCCTAGTTATAGCAATTCAATCTTACCGGAGAAGAAGCTTAGCAAAATAAGGTTAACAAGTGTTGAGGTATTCCCCATTAGGAGAAAGAGTGCACTCAGGGAAACATAGTGAGAGTGGTGTTGAATAACACACAACCAGCATACAGATACACTGAATAGTAAAATGTAGGTTTTACTTCCAGTAAATGGGTAAACAAAGTCCAACAAACAGTCCAAATCATACGTGGTTAAAGCAGTTAGCGTTCAATACAATCAGTCCAGGGATAATCCAAAACCGAAGTCCAGTATCATAAACAAAATTCAGTAAACGGAATTTGCTAACATTTTGCAAGACTCACAGCAATCCAAGCAGAATGATGATCAGGCAAAAGCCAATAGGAAAATGCAAGAAGAGAACAAACCAGGTTTCTGGCTCTATCTTATGGCCGTCAGAGGAACCTCAGCCAATCACAATTACAGCACTCTCTTAAGGATACAACAGTATTAAATAACTATCCTGGTTTATATATTGGCAATCCAACTGTTAGGTGACTATCATTCCTAATATTCTCCCCTTTGGATAGGACAAAATATAAAACCTTACAGTGTAAGTCCATATTCTTCACAGCAAGCCTTATGTTTAACAGTGCCTTGAGCTTTCATAAAATGATCTGCAATGTTATTCTCTGACATGCAGTACTCCAGTATAATCATTTTACTTTGAACACATTGTCTCACATTTAGATATCGTAGATTGGTGTGTTTTGATCTTGTCTTTACAGTGAGATTGGAAGCCATCTGAATTGCTGATTGGTTGTCTTCATATACAACAATAGGTTCCTTTACATTAATTCCCATGTCTATCATTAGTTGTTTATAACATACTAAGTCTGTACATAATAGAGACAAACATGAGAATTCAGCCTCCATTGTTGATAAGCTTAGATGTTTTTATTGAATAGGCCGCTATCCAATTAACACCTTTCCTAATAACACTATACTACCTGACATTGATTGACGTGTAGGTATATCTGTAGCAAAACCTGCATCAGCATATGCAGTTAAACTTAGTTCATCCTTAGGCTCCAAATATAATGCATAATGCATCGTTTGTTTAAGATATCTCAACACACGCTTAGCAGCTTGCCAGTGCCTTTCAGTAGGCTCAACATTAAACCTGGCTAATTGGTTGACACGATATGCTATGTCTGGCCTAGACCAATTACTAAGATAGGATAAGCTACCAATCAATGATTGATAAATGTCTTTATCAAAAACAGGACTTTACATATCACTGTGGCTAAACTCCTGGCTCACTGGTGTCTTAGCCGGCTTACAAAGTTCCATTTTAAAGTTCTCCAGTAACTGGTTAATTTTATCTGCCTGTGAGATTTTGTAGCCTCCCTTAGTTTTATCTATTTTCAAACCAAGATACTGTTTAATCTCACCTAAATGTTTGATTTTAAATTTCTTCTCTTAACAGTGAAATAATCTCAGTAGCTTCTTGCTTAGTCTTAGTGATTAATGTTTTGTCATTAGTGAACAATAGCAACAATGACATTACACAATTACTTTCCTTTTTGAATAAATATGGATCAGCCATGCCAGCTACAAAACCTATCTTTGTTAATTCTTTCACTATGCACTGATTCCATTCATAGCCTGATTGCTTGAAGCCATAAAGACTCTTTTTTAATCTCCAGCAATCAGTTTTGTGATCAGTTTTTATCCCCAAAGGCTTCTTTAAATATATAGCATGTTGCAACGGTGCATGAAGATATGCTGCCTCCACATCTAAATAGTTTATTGTGGATTTATTTTTAGCTGCCCACACTAAAGCTGCTCATAATATGGTAGCCTTTAGACTAAGTGCAAACACCTCATTGTAGTCATTGGCTGACTGATCAAACCCATGTGCTACTAATCTGGCTTTATGGGAAACAGTCCCATCCATACCTGTCTTACTTTTATAAATCCACTTACATCCTATGGCACGCTCACCTGGTGGTAATCTGACATTTTCATATACCTCCAACCTTTGTAAGGATTTTAGTTCCTTATCCATTGTTTCCTGCCAAGGAGCTTTATCTTTAGCAGGATACAATTTCAGTTCATTATAGTTAGTAGGAACTATATTTACTTGGCATACTATACTATCCTGATATCTATCTGGTGGTCGTGTTGCATGGGTTGAACATCTAGGTAACTCAGACTTACTGGTGGACTCTCTTGTGCCACCTGCTCCTGTTCTTCTACCTCCTCCTGTGCCTGTTCTTTTTCTTTAATGGTTATTGATGGTTTAACTATCTCATTGTTAGGGACTACTTGGATGTCGATGACAACATCATTGTTGGATGCCTGTTCTAGTTTATGCCATCCAATGTGCTCAAGAAATTTGGAACTAGTGCTACAGTAAATATTAGCTGTGCCTGGATCCCAAAATCTAAACAATCTATGCTTAGCCTCATAACCTACAAAAAATAATTTCCTCGCTCTATGTTACCCTTTCAGTCTTACTTGTGAGGGGATATGCACCCATGCTGGAGCTCCAAATGTATGTAGATAACTTAAATTTGGTTTTCTGCCATGCCAACAAGTGAATGGCAATTCACAAGTTGTTGTGTTCACCACACTGTTTAACACATGGTTGCTACACATTATGGCTTCACCCCACAGTGTTTCAGGCAAATCTGAATCAGATAACATAGTGCGAGCCATGGCTTGTAACATTTGCTCTCTTCGTTCTATAAATGAATTATGTTGTGGCCTGTAAGGTGCAGAACGCTTATACTCGATACCAGCCAATTTTAACATCGTTTGGAATCTATTGTTAATAAACTCTGTCCTGTTATCTGTAACTAAAGTAATTACCCTATGTTTCATTTTCCTTTCAACAAATCTTAGCCAGTTAAAGAAATGTTGGACGCTTCTATTTTGTTTTTCATTAGATAGCAGAAACCATACTGTGAGTAATGGTCCATTATACTCAAAACATAGCAGGCACCTCCCAAACTGGGTTTCTTAAGACCAATTATGTCACAAAAACAACCTCTAAAGGTTGTTTGGTCTTAAACCCATTTAGTCTATTTGCTGGAGTAACCTTGCTTTTCTCCTGATTACAGGCATTACAGTTTAAGTACTTGCTACAGGGTTTTAATTTTACTCCCTCTGACAATTTTATAGTTTGTTTCAGAATTTTGAAATTAGTTTGCCCCAGATGTCCATGCAGAAAATGTATACGTTCGTCATGTGGCTTAACATTGTATAGACTGGGTTAGCCATCTGCAACTGGTCATCATGTATAACATATAAATCATTCTCTAAAGTAGCAGTAACACTTTTACCCTCTTTCTCTATTATACAGTTATCTCGCCCAAAGGTTACTACATAATTAATATTAACAAAAGCCCTTACTGATAACAAATTAAATTTCAGTTTAGGTACATATAACATAGATAAATGCTCATTTACACATGAACAATATGCAGTACCTTCACCAGATGCTTTCATCTTCCGTCCGTTTGCCAATGATATATGTTTGCTTACTTGTGGACATCTTTACAAACCTCTATTTCTAGTAATGCACTGCGATGCTCCACTATCAACTACCCACAAATCATGTTTTACAGTTGAGTTGCTAGACATAGCTAAATTAATGTTCTTCTTAGCCTTCTGGTGTTACCAGTATTCTGTCATTTTTCCCTTCTTACAGAATCTAGCTATATGTCCCCTAGCCCCACAAGAAAAACATTTCCTAACAGTATAGGCAGTTGAAGACAAATCCTCTTCTTGTGGTTGTTCCTTCCTCAGTTGGCCCCTATCCAGCCGTCTTCTTGCCTCTTCTAACAACCTTCTGGTTATGTCAGTCAATGTCAGTTTATCTCTGGGCAGTACTTCCAGTGAAGATATGTAATCATCATAACCTTCATCCAATGAGGAAAGAATAATGTAGATCTGGTGCAGCTCTGAAAAAATCAGTTCATGTAACTTTTCATATAGCTCTTGAAAAGTTCTTTTCATGAAGTTCAAATGAGCTAACATATCTCCAACTTTCAGAAGACGTGCTCTAAACAGTTTACATGTAAGATGTATGTGTGCACCGACACTATTGCGAACATAAATCCTCTTCAAATTCTCTCAACACCTAGCAGCAGACTCTTCTCCACGAATATAGACTAGCTGCTGGTCACTCAGTGTTAGTCCAATTATACAAAGAGCTTGTTCGTTGTTCCATTTTAAGTCAGCTAACTTTTTGGCATTGTCCTCATCATTTGGATCCCAAGCATTTACATCCAGTGGATCCTGAACTGCAGCCCATAATCCTTCCCTACGCACAAGTAGAGTGCACTTCATAGACCAGGAAACATAGTTTGTTCCATCCAACCAGGTTATCAGTGATAGACTTATTGACAGGTCTTGTGCTATCTTTACCAGGACAGTAACCCACAATTAAACAGTAAACAGCTGTTTATATACGGTACTGTGTATTCACACTAACTCTCAGTTATCTCAGTCTGATATGTCCTGGGCCCATAACCAGCATTGAGGTATTCCCCATTAGGAGAGTGAGTGCACTCAGGGAAACGTAGTCAGAGTTGTGTTGAATAACACACAACCAGCATACAGATACACTGAATAGTAAAATGTAGGTTTTACTTCCAGTAAACAGGTAAACAAAGGCCAACAAACTGTGATGACCCGTAGTCTCTCAAAATAACCCCAAACCCAAAACATACATTAAAGTCCGGTAATGCCTCCAACTTAACTTCACTGTTTTATTAGGCACAGTTTAAAGTCACAAAAGTAAATAATGAGGCAAAAAGAAAACTAAAACAAACTGCATTGACGAGAGTTCTGAAGCAAGCCAAGATAATTAATCATACGTTCCAGGAAAATAACCAAGGAGAGTCCATGGGAAGAATGCCAGCAAAGATAAACCTCTTTTAAAGGAAACAATAAACTTTGACTCCAGCAATTTTGACTACACAGTTACAAACTTATATACATAGCTCCCAGCTACAAGCCACAAGGAGGATCATGGTAATCTTCTCTTGAGTAGACCTCGCTTTTCCCTGATCCTCTCCTTCCTGCGTGACCTAGGATGGATAGGGGATGGGCCTGGATCCTCCTCTGATTGCTCAGCTGGCCTCTGCCCTTCCCAAACATCCTCCACCATCTCTGGAGCCACACTCCCACTCCCTGTTGGCTGTTTCTCCTCTTCTTCAGAGTCAGTCTCCACCAGGGGCATGACACAAACAGTCTAAATCATACACGGTTAAAGCAGGTAGTGTTCAATACAATCAGTCCAGGGATAATCCAAAACCGAACTCCAGTATCATAAACAAAATTCAATAAATGGAGTTTGCTAACAAGACTCACAGCAATCCAAGCAGAATGACGATCAGGCAAAAAATTGAATACCAAAAATATAAAAAAGAAGAACAAGATGGAAAAGATACTTTGGGCACCCCTTTTCAATTTCTAGAAATGGCGGTATGCACTTATGAAAATTGACTGCGCAGCAGGGCGACTGGGACAAAGAAGAAGAAGAAGCATCTTTGATGAACAATGGGTTTTTTGGGGGGAGGAGGAGAAAGAGGAAAAGAAAAAATGGATTTTAAGGCCTGAAAAAACAACCAAAAAAGAGAAAAATGAGGTGAAAGGTGGATACAAGGTTAGAAAACAACAGAAAGGGGGAAAGCAGAAGAAGAAAAGAGAGGAGGAGAGACAAAGGGGTAAAAAGGGCAAGGAAAAGAATAAGTAAGAGAGAAAGGAGGGGAAGAGAAGCATTAATGGTGGGAAGCAAGATTTAAAGAAACAAAACTTATTTAAGAAAGTATGTGCAGTCTGCTGCAAGTAGCTGAACATGTGAAAGATGAAACACATTGCAATGTACTGTGAATTATTTAATTGGGTTTATCTATCTATCATCTATCTATCATTTAACTAACCAACCAACAACTAACTAACTAACTAACTATATCATGCCAAAGAGGGAAAAATGCATTTGTGGGATTTCTTGTCTCTTGTGCTAAAATGGCATGGTGCTTAAGAAGACACTTGGCTTGGCAGATTTGTGATTCTGTCTCAGGCAACTGATTGTTTTGCAAGAACCTTGATAATGCATCCCTTTTATACCCCTTTAATGCTTTATTTTTTAATTTTGGAGGTGTGTCTTTATGAAGGAATGTTCAGTTGGAACAGCTCCAGCCTGCTGTCTGTTGTAACACAAGTGAAACTGAGCGCTGTCATAAGGGAACATCTATCTGTTAGGCCAAACTCTAGGGAGAACCATCAAACCTGGAAAGCCTAAGGCAGATAGATAATGCAGAGTGGGCAAAGAGCCAAAATAAGAGTTCAAAGAATACCCCCCATTAATAGAGTCGTTAAAAAATTACACAGCTAAATTTACTCCTCTGAGACACACAAGTAGCAGCTGTAAAAGCTGCCTGAATACACAGTCACATTCGCAAACCACATGTGCCAGGCTTAGCATAAATGAGTACTTTCAGCAATTATGATTTGCCAAGAAATGGCTTCAAAGCTTTCTCATTAAATGACAGATGTGATATCCCCATATTTAGGCATACATTTATTAAGGCAGCAGCAAAAGGAAACATTTATTGTACATTTACAATATCAATTCAATCTCTTTCTATATGTGTGTGTGTGTATGTGTGTGTGTGTTTCCCCCCCATCTTTGTATCTTCGACCACATATTCTAATATATACAGAAGCTACAGATACAGTATCTAATTTTTCCCAATCAACTATAACATCCAAAAGAAAAAAAAAAATTTCATCTTGCTGCTGTGCAAATGGAATTCAGAATGAAGAACATTGATAAAAGTAAAGTCGTGTTTGTGGGTGAAGCTCACACATAATGTAGAAAAAAATTACTACTTTTAGAGAAATAAATGTATTGTTATTATTTAACAGTGCAAATAAAAGCACCATAGTATGAGAATTTAAATAAAAAAGAGATAATCAACGGTGGTAAATCTGTAGAACTGGCAATACAGATACAGATAATCAGAGTTGGAAAGGACCTTGAAGGTCATCTAGCCCAACCCCCTGCCCGGGCGGGAGACCCTACACCATTTCTGACAAATGGCAGTCCAATCTCTTCTTGAAAGTCTCAACTGATGGCACTCCCACAACTTCCGAGGGTAAGCTGTTCCATTGGTTGATTGTTCTTGTTAGGGATAACATTGTTTACCCTAACTGGTTTAGGTAAAATAATAACTAAGTAATCATAGTTTGTAAGTTAAAGTGTCTGCAACTTTAACTGTGGGATAGTAATTAAGGGAGTGGTTGTGAAAGCACTTTAAAAGAAGCAAGACGACAGCTTGCTCTCTCTCTGGCTTTGATGATCCCTGATTACTGCTTGGAATCAAGACTGCATTGCTCGAATGGGAGAGAAAACAAAGGACTGATTTATAAGTGAACTGACATAGGATATTCTACATGGACTTTGCTCACTGAATATCCCTGAATGGACTGACTAAATGATACATGACTATTGGACTGTTATTTTGACTATGCTATGAACTCATAATGGAATAAACTATATTTCTGATAGCACAAGCGTATCTATTATTTTTACTGTATGTTAATAAACATACAAGCTTAGCTCACTCATTTATCTGTGTGCCTATCTGACTAACGCTGCACATTCTGTTTAGCTTGTCTCCCTAACCCTGGTTGGGGAAACCAGGCTTAACACTGGTTATGGGCCCAGAAGCTGCAAAGTCAGTTTAACTAGGATAAAACAGATTTATGTAAAAAGTGAGAGTTTGTGTTGTTATACATTACAGGAAACAGACAGCTGTGTTTTATTAATTATATTTTTATATCCATATAAAGAAAAACATGGCACAAGTCAATCTACAAAGTTTGTCCCTTATATCCAAGTTGGATGGAACAAACTATGTATCATGGTCTATGAAATGTAGTCTGCTTCTACGAAGAGAAGGTTTGTGGAACATAATTGAAAATCCACCAAACGTAGAAGAAAGGGATGCAGAGGATGATGAAGATAGACTAAAGATAGAAGAATTTATGCATAAAATTCAACAATCTATTTGCATAATTGGATTAACCTTAACTGATCAGCAACTTGTTTATATCCACGGAGAGAAAACAGCTGTTGGGTGTTGGCAGAAGCTGAAGAGGATTTATGTTCGAGATAATGTTGGTGCTCACATAAATCTAACACGGAAGCTTTTCAGTACGCATCTCCAGACGAATGGTGATATGCTGAGTCATTTGAAAACTATGCAAAGCATTTTTCAAGAACTGCAAGAGAAAGAGCTTATTTTCTCTGAACAACACCAAGTCTACATAATTCTATCTTCCCTTAACGAAAGTTATGATAACTACGTAACTTCCCTTGAAATTTTGCCAAAGGAAAGTTTAACTTTAACTGATATAACTGGCAGATTGATTGAAGAGGCCAGAAGAAGGCTTGAAAGAGATCAGTTAAGGAGGCAGCAACCTCAAAAAGAAGATAATGAACCTCCTACTACATACGCAATTAAAAAGTGTTTTAATTGTGGAGGAAGAGGACATTTGGCAAGATTTTGTAAAAAAGCAAAGCGCCAGAACGCTGGCCAGAATACTAAAAGTCATCAAAAGATAAATAAAAATTTAGAGTTAGCCATGTATATTAACGGAGCTGTAAAAAATAATTTATGGGTGGTTGACAGTGGAGCATCCCACTGTATAACACATGATAACAAAAATTTTATTAAAATGTCCAAGAGTACACAGCAGATATCGTTAGCCAATGGCTGGAAACTGAAAGCTAAAGGTCAAGGTATAGCATATTGTTCTTTTATAAAAGAGAATGTAAAAATGTTATATGTACCACAACTTAAGTTTAATTTAATTTCAGTTAGAATTTTGGTTAAACTAGGATATGTAGTTACTTTTAAAGGAGATAACTGCATAATTGAGAAAGAAGATAAAAAAATTACTGCATCTTTAAGAGGTGAATTATATGTGTTAAATGATAATGGTTTAAAGGTGGCTAACACAGTTTATGAAAATAAGAAACCTCCTGATGAATGTATTCACTTGTTACATCGAAGGCTAGGGCATTTAAATTTTAAAATGCTTAAGAAAACTGTTGAATTATCTAAGGGAATAAGTTTGAAACCTTGTAATAAGTATTTGCAATGTAATGCCTGTAATCAAAGTAAGAGCAGGGTCACACCGGCTAATAGAGTTGATGGATTTACTACCAAAGAGCCTTTAGAGGTAGTATTTGCAGATTTAATAGGTCCGAAAAATCCAAGTGTAGGAGGAGCTCAATACATACTAAGTATAATGGACCATTATTCTAGATATGGGTTTTGCTATTTAATGAAGAGCAAAACTGAAACGTATCTAAATCTCTTTAATTGGATAAAATTTGCTGAAAGGAAAACTAAAAAGAAATTAGTAACTCTTATAACAGATAATGGTACAGAATTTACAAATAATAAATTCCAGAACAGACTAAGAATGTTAGGTATTCAACATAAAATGTCTGCACCATATAGGCCACAACATAATGCCTTTATAGAGAGAAGAGGCCAAACATTACAATCAATGACACGAACTATGATGTCTGATTCAGGATTACCTGACAATTTATGGGGAGAAGCAATAATGTGTGGTAATCATATATTAAATAATGTTGTTAATTCAACAACAGGTGAATTACCATTCACATTGTGGCATGGTACAAAACCTGATTTAAGTTACATGCACACATTTGGAGCACCAGTATGGGTGCATATCCCTACACAACTTAGACACAAAGGACAGCATAGAGCTAAAAGATTATATTTTGTAGGATATACATCTAATCATAGATCTTATAGATTCTGGGAACCAGGTACATCTAGAGTTTACACCAGTGCTAGTGCTAAATTCCTGGAACATGTAGGATGGAATAGATTAGAGCAAGATTTAAATAATGAAGTAATTATTGAACCCTACAAAAGGCAGAAAGATCAGATTAGTTATAAGAAGAGTCCAATTAAAGAAGAAGTCCACGAAGAGCAAATAGGACCAGAACAAGAGGAAACAGTTGATCAGGAAGAGTTAGATAATCAAGAAGAGTTAATAAATGAAAGTCCACCTGTAAGTCCTGTAATACCTAGACGTACTACACATGTAACTAGACCACCTGATAGGTATCAAGCAAGTATAGTTTGCCAAGTAACTAAAGTTCCAACTAGTGTAGATGAACTTAGGATGTATCCTGCTAAGGATCAGGAGAATTGGCAAAAGGCAATGGAAAAGGAACTAAATTCATTAAAGGTAATGAAAGTATATGAAGATGCCATATTACCTCCAGGAGAAAAATCCATTGGGTGCAAATGGATATTTAAAGTAAAAACTGGAAATGATGGGACTGTTACCCATAAGGCTAGGTTAGTAGTTCAAGGATTTAATCAAACTGCATCTGATTACGATGAAGTTTTTGCACCAAGTCTTAAAGCAACATCTTTAAGAGCAGCATTAGTGTGGGCAGCTAAGAAAAACTATGTCATTAACCATTTAGATGTAGAAACTGCCTATCTGCATGCACCATTGCAGCACACTATATATTTAAGAAAATCAGTAGGTATAAAAGACAATAAAGTAAATAGTAATGATTGTTGGAAACTCAAAAAGAGTCTTTACGGGTTGAAACAATCTGGTTTGAGTGGAACCAATATATTGTGAAAGAGTTAAACAATATAGGTTTTAAATATGGTTTAGCAGATCTATGTGTGTTTAAAAGAGAAAATAATGGAACGGTGTCATTATTGTTATTATTTACAGATGATATTGCTTTGATAACTAAGACTAATAATGAAGCTAATGAGATTATATCATTATTAGCCAAAAAGATAAAATTAAAGCATTTAGGTGAAATTAAAAAGTATCTAGGATTGACAATTAACAAAACAAAAAATGGTTTTAAGATATCTCAAGAAGATAAAATTTGCCAATTAATTAAAACGTTTAAAATGGAACTTTGTAAACCGGCAAAGACTCCAATGAGTCAGGAAGTTTGCCAAACTAATGATCAAAGTCCCAAATTTGATAAGTCTATCTATCAATCTTTGATTGGCAGCTTATCAAAAATAAGCAATTGGTCAAGGCCAGATATAGCTTATAGTGTAAATCAGCTGGCACGTTTTAATTCGGATCCACATCAATGTCATTGGCAATCATTAAAGAGAATTTTAAGATATCTTAAAGGAACAATGAACCTTGCATTGTATATAGAACCAAAGGGTGATTTGAGTCTTAGTGCCTATGCAGATGCAACTTTTGCAACTGATATAAACACTAGAAAATCAACATCTGGGATGGCTATATTATTTGGTAAGACACTAATAGGGTGGAGGTCAATCAGACAACAGCATATTAGCTTGTCCACGATAGAAGCGGAATTTTCATGTCTGTCATTACTATGCACTGACTTGATTTTGTACAAACAGTTATTATTAGACATGGGTATAACTGTTAAAGATTCCATTATTGTGTACGAGGATAATCAAGCAGCTATAAAATTAGCTACTACTATTGCTGTAAAAACTAGATCAAAGCATACTGATTTAAGATACTTAAATGTTAGAGAATCTGTAAAGAATGGGCTAATTAAATTGGAATACTGCATGACGGAAGAAAACATTGCAGACCAATTTACAAAAGCTCAAGGAGTAAGCAAGTTTAAAGAGAATTGTAACAAATATGATTTAAAGATGTAAATAGTTATATTATTATTTAACCTAAAAGGGGAGAATGTTAGGGATAACATTGTTTACCCTAACTGGTTTAGGTAAAATAATAACTAAGTAATCATAGTTTGTAAGTTAAAGTGTCTGCAACTTTAACTGTGGGATAGTAATTAAGGAGTGGTTGTGAAAGCACTTTAAAAGAAGCAAGATGACAGCTTGCTCTCTCTCTGGCTTTGATGATCCCTGATTACTGCTTGGAATCAAGACTGCATTGCTCGAACGGGAGAGAAACAAAGGACTGATTTGTAAGTGAACTGACATAGGATATTCTACACGGACTTTGCTAACTGAATATCCCTGAATGGACTGATTAAATGATACATGACTATTGGACTGTTATTTTGACTATGCTATGAACTCATAATGGAATAAACTATATTTTTGACAGCACAAGCGTATCTGTTATTTTTACTGTATGTTAATAAACATACAAGCTTAGCTCACTCATTTATCTCTGTGCCTATCTGACTAACGCTGCACATTCTGTTTAGCTTGTCTCCCTAACCCTGGTTGGGGAAACCAGGCTTAACAGTTCTCACTGTCAAAAAGTTTCTCTTTGTTTCCAGGTTAAATCTTTCCTTGTTCAGTTTCCATCCATTATTCCTTGTCTGGCCTACAGGAGCTTTAGAAAATAGCTTGACCCCTTCCTCCCTGTGGCAGCCCCTCAAATATTGGAAGACCACTATCATGTCTCCCCTGGTCCTTCTCTTTACTAGACTAGCTAAGCCCAGTTCCTGCAACCATTCGTTGTATGTTTTAGCCTCCAATCCCCTAATCATCCTGGTTGCTCTTCTCTGTACTTTTTCTAGAGTCTCAACATCTTTTTTATAATGTGGTGACCAAAACTGGATGCAGTACTCTAGGTGTGGTCTTACTAAGGCTTTATAGAGTGATATTAGTACTTCCCTTTATCTTGACTGTATCCCTCTGTTAATAAAACTTAGGATTGCATTAGCTTTTTTGGCAGCTGCTGTACACTGCTGGCTCATATTTAGCTGGTTGTCCACTAAGACTCCAAGATCCCTCTCACAGTTACTGCTATTGAGCGTGGTTGCACCCAGTCTATATTTGTACTTTTGGTTTTTCTTGCCTAAGTGTAGGACTTTACTTTTCTCTACATTGAATTTCATTTTGTTAGATATGGCCCAGTGTTCTAGTCTGTCAAGATCCACCTGGATCTTGAGCCTATCTTCTTGGGTGTTAGCTATTCCTGCCAGCTTAGTATTATCTGCAAATTTGATAAGTCCCCCTTCTATTCCCTCATCTAAATCATTAATGAAGAGTACTGGGCCTAAGATGGAACCTTGTGGCACCCCACTGCGTACTTCCCTCCATGTAGACTTAGACCCATTAAGGACTACTCGTTGAGTACAGTTTGCCAGCCAGTTGCAAATCCATCTAGTGGCAATGCTATCTATTCCACTTTTTTCTAGCTTACTAAGAAGTAGGTTTTGGTCTACTTTATCGAATGCCTTGTTGATATCTAAATATATTATGTCCACAGTATTTTGCTGGTCTACTAATTTAGTCACTGTGTTGAAGAATAAAATAAGATTGGTTTGGCATGATCTGTTTTTAACAAACCCGTGCTGGCTGCTAGTTATTACTTTACTTGTTTCTAGATGTTGGCAGATCTGTTTTTTTATTATCTTTTCCAGTATCTTCCCGGGTATTGATGTTAGACTGATTGGTCTATAGTTTCCTGGGTCTGTTTTTTTTTTCCTTTTTTGAATATGGGAACCACATCAGCTCTTTTCCAGTCCTCTGGTAGTTCCCCAGTGCTCCAGGATTTTTGAAAGATATGTTGCAGTGGTTCTGAGATGATCTCTGCCAGCTCCTTTAAAACTCTGGGATGTAATCCAATACAGAAGAACATGAGCTATGGTTTCTATGACGCTCATATCACAGAGACAGAATCGGGTTTCACATGGAGGTTTCTTATATTTCCCTTCCAGGACAGCTGTTGGGAATGTATGTAAGTGTATTCTTGCAGTGCTGAGATTATTGGATTTCAGCCTATCTTTTCATCACTATGAAAAACCTCTATGTATACAGAGGTATACACCATGTATACACTATAAACATATGCTGTGATAAAATCAAAACAACCCAGACTCTTCAGGCATCTTAAACTAATATGTTAAGTAAATTAAATTAATGAAATACGTTCTTCTTTAGCAGTTGCAGTAGAATTATTCATGCCACATAGCATGTTTATGCTGTTCAATTTGAACCTTGGAAATGTTTTGATTGACTCAATTTATTAATTTCTATTGCATGCCAGCTGATAGATACTATAAAGTGTTAATTGCTGAATATCACATCTTTCAAAGATCCGTCTAATAGGCTTCAATTGGCAAATATTCCTGCTATTATTATTAATTGCTACTATGGTCAGCTATTATCAAATATTACCTGATATCATGGTTTATTTATCTGGATTATTATTTATTTATTTATTTAACTAATTTATAGCATTACTCATCTTACAGCAGTGACTCTGTGTGGCATATAGAGAATTAAAATAAACAAAACAATGCAACAGAAATTAATGATAATAATATTAATAAAAGTGAGAAAACTGCTTTAGACAAAATTGAACAGTGAAAACACTATCAGTATACATCCCCATGTCAGTGGTGGGATTCAATTTTTTTTACTACCGGTTCTGTGGGAGTGGCTTGGTGGGCATGGCAGGGGACGGATAATATAAAATCTCTAGTCAGAGGTGGTATTTGCCAGTTCTCCAAATTACTCAAAGCCAGTTCTCCAGAACTGGTCAGAATCTGCTGGATACCACCTCTGCCTAAAAAATGATGACATTTTTTAAAAATATTTTTTTATTTTTAATATAATCATTCCATCTTCAGTTGAATAATGTGTTGTCTGGGTACAAATGTCTTTGTTAAACAATAATCAAAATTACAACATCCTTCGTTAAATTAATATTGATTCTGCAATCTTTAACATAATAATATTCCACATATTAATTCTACAATATTAACATAATAATATTCAACATACTAGTCATAATATTTACTTACCTCTTTTAACATATCTTCTTTATTTTGTTTCCCAATTTCTAACTTCCATTTTTATTATTTAACCATTTGCTTCCCTGGATATGCTTCGTAGTACTCCAATGTGTTTAAAATTATTCTCATATTGTCTTTAATTTTTTTCTTAGGCAAGAATCCACTTTGGTCTGGGTGCACAAATTGATTTAAAAATCTTTTAAGTCTTTCTGCAATTATTGAAGCATATATTTTATAATCCACATTCAATAAAGATATTGGTCTGTAATTTTTTATTTGTTGCAAGTCTGAGTCCTCCTTTGGTATGAGTGTAATATATGCTTCTGTCCATGAATTTGGTACTTTCGCTTCTAACAATACTTCATTAAACACTTCCAACATTGGTTTACTTAAAATATTTTCCAAAAGTTTGTAAATTTCTGCTGGTAGTCCATCTGGGCTCAGTGTTTTCCATTTCTTGTCTCTTAAGTGCTTCTATTAATTGTTATGCATTAATTTAACATAACTTTTACTATTTCAAGTATTTTAGGTAATTCTGCTTCTTTTAGATATTGCTTTATTTTGTCTTCTGAAACTACCTCTTGGTGGTATAACTTTCCATAATAATTTTGTAAAATTTTCTTTTTGTCCTCATTTTGGTGATACAGATTGCTTTCCTCATCCATTAATTGTTGTATCAGGTTTTCTTTCTTTCTCTTTTTTCAGTTTGTATGCCAGCCATCTTCCTGGTTTATTTGCATTTTCAAAAAAGGTGTGTTAGCATTTCTATTTTTTGTGTTAGCTTTTCTTTATCTATTATATTTAACTTGTGTTTTATTAATTCATTTGACTTTTTAAACTCTTTTTTGTTATTCTTTTTGTAGTTCTGTCTCTAATCTTTTATATTCTCCTTCTAATATTTTCTTATTTTGTTTTTCTTCTTTTCCATGTAGGTTTTGACTAAACCTCTAATATATGCCTTGGCTGCATCCCATACATTATTTGCTGTTCTCTTTGAAGAAGAAGTCTAATTCTTTTTCCATGAATTGGATAAATTCTTTATCTTTTAATATTGATTGAGTCAGCATCCATCTTAGTTTTCTTTTTTGTCCTTTTCAAGTAACTTGTACTGGATTATGGTCTGCCCAGTTACTTGTTTCTACATTCAGTTCTTGTATGTTTACCTTTAATTTAGCTGACATCTACATCATATCTATCCTTGACCAAGACATGTGCCTATTTGAATAAAATGAATACTGATTTTCCTTAGGATTTATCTTTTGCCATGTGTCTTGGATGCCTAATTCTGCAACCATTTTGAAAAAAGTATTTAGTAATGTTTTCCTCACTTTTTTATTCACTTTCCTAGTTTTATAATTTAGTTGTCAGCCTTGGAAGTCATATTAGCATGAGAACTTTCCATGCTGCCAAATGCCTGTGTCTGGGAAATTGGGAGGGGGAATTTCATAGAGTGGATGTAGTTAGCATTCTTCTTTTCAGTTAAGGTCATGTCATCTTGCACCTGGTTGAGGAGTGGTAAGAGCAGGGGTCTTCAAACCTGACAGCTTTAAGACTTGTGGACTTCAACTCCCAGAATTCCTCTTCTAGTCATGTTAGCTCAAGAATTCTGGGAATTGAAGTCCACAAGTCTTAAACTTGCCAAGTTTGAAGACCTTTGGGTTAGACTTAGAGGAATGCCTCAAGTTGGGATGGATGGTGGTTGGGCCATGAGATGGGGTGCAGGAGATGGGTTTTTGATTTTCAATTATTGAGGGAAAACCCAGAATTCTCAGATTTGGGTTTTCACATATGTGCCAGTGTGACAACTCTAATAAAATGGAACTTTGAAAAAATGCCTGTCTCAGAGTTTTGTGTTGGAGTTTGCTTTTCTGGAATGCTGACACTAGTTTTGCATCCATAATTGCGTTAAAGTCTCCCGCTACGCAAATATTTTCATACCCTAACTCTGCTATGTTCTTACGTAGTTTATTATAAAAGTCCTCTTGTTTACTATTTGGTGTATAGATTGCTACCAGGAGTACCTGTTTATGATTCATTGTTACCTCCACCATCAAGATCCTCCCTTCTTCATCCACAAATATTTGCTTAGCATTTATTGTTTCTTTTACATAGAGCACTACACTTTTCTTCTTATGTTGTGATAAAGAAATATGTAGTTTCCAAATTTTGGGGTATTCCAATAATTTATTGTGTTGTTTTTTTAATATGTATTCTTGTATACAAATTATATCCAGCTTTAATTTTTCTAATTTACTAAAAGTTCTTTTCCTTTTTATAGCCAAATTCAATCCATTTATGTTAATTGACAATAGTTTTACTTTTCTTTCCATTATTTCCTTATAAATAGGTTTTATTGTTCTAGTCACTCTTATCTCTCTCTGTTCTTTTGCTTTCCCCCTCTCTCTTTGCTATTTCCTCTTCTTTGCTTTCCTCTTTCTTTTGTTGTATATCTCTCCACCCTGTAGCTTACTCTTATCTGTTCTCCTTTTCCCCTCTTACTATCTCTCCTTCTTGTACTCCAAAATAGTGGTCATAAAATTGTTCTGTTTTTTTCTGTAGAATCGAATCTGTGTCTTTGCTCCATCCAAGTCACCAATATTCCCTCTGGTATCAGCCATCTAAAATTTACTCCATTCTTGATAAGCTGTTTTGTCAAAAATTGATATTTACTTCTTATCTCTCTTACTCTTCTGGAAATCTGTTTTAGAACCACTATTTCTTTTTCATTATATTTTATGGGTTCATCTCTTGCTCTTTGTAGTATCTCTGTTCTTATTGTTTTTTTAGTAAGTTTCACATGTACCTCTTTAGGAAGTCTATTTCTTGTCGCATGTCTAGTGTAGACTCTAAATATTTCATCCATTTCAGCAAACACCTTTTCTTTGGACTTCTCTGAAATGCTTGCCAGCAGCTCTGCCATTATTTCCACCAAATTTTCTCCTTTTTCTTCTTCAACATTCTGAAAGTGTAGTTAATAATCACCTTTATCCATCTCTAATAGTATTATTGTTCTCTCCTGATTTTTGTCTGCCAATGTAAGTCTATGATCAACCTCTTCCACTCTTTTCTCTGTTTGTTCAGACTTCTCTTCCACTTGCTGAATGCATTGTTCATTTTTGGCCATTGTTTGTTGAAAATTTTCTATTTTATCCTTTCCTTGAGTTCTTCATATATCACTTGAAGGAGGGCTTTCATCTCTGCCTGCATTGTGTTCATCTTTTCTTGTTGAAGCATCGTGTCCAATGATTTTTGACCTGCTGGGCTGGATGCTGGGCTGGATGCAGTGATGTTGAGGATGGAGCAGATGTGGTTTTCTTCATTTTATAGTGCTTTAATTGTAATTGTAATTTAATTATAATCCCAGAGACATGTGATTATAATCCACAAAACTAAGGTGATGAAACCATTATCTGTAATCTAAAATAAAGATGAAAGTGAAAGTATAAATTGTAATTCAAGAGTTATTAGATTGCCAGTCTTCAAAAAGTGTCCAAAAAGTAAATTGTAATCTACATAGGCCCACCAAATCCAAGAGTTCCACCAGTCAGTTGTCTTGTATCCTCAAAATTCACACAGCAACATTTTTTTTAAAAAAGAGGCAAAATATTTACTGTTCACTTTGTCTGTTTAACTTCTGCTTAAGTTCCAAGAGCTGCACTTATTTAAACAGGGTTTTGCTCTGCCAAACTGTCTAGCATAAACAGCTTGCTAGCACAGATGTTATTTGTTTTGACAGCTAACCCTTCTTCTTTCAAGGCTATATAAATTTCCCTTTTTATTTTCTTGCACCTTTCACTTCTGCCAGCAGGTGTCACTGTTGCTCTGCTCCTCTCCACTTTGTTTTATATTGTATTATTCAGTCTGGGATTTCTAACAAAAAAGAAAGTTCTTTAAGTCCAAATTTTATAATCCCCCAAAGCTTTCCAAATTAGCCAATATTATATTTGAGGTCCCCAGTCCAGCTTCCTAATTTTAAGGTTCTTTCACTCTCTTAAAATTTTTTCTTTTCTTCTTTCTGGTTTTAAAAATGGCTTTCTGGCTGCTTTTCTTGGGAGGTGGAAGAAGAACAAATCCACCTCTGCATTTTTTATCTCACTCTCTCCCAGGCTGGTTTCCAGCAGGCTCATTCCTCAATAGCAATTAGAAGTTAGAAATCTCTCACCCAGATAGTTCACACTGTTCCTCAGTCTTTCATGGTTTTTCCATCAGTCAGCTATCCCAGCTTTAATCAGGCATGCAATGGACATATTTTTCTCCCCACTGGATTGAGAGCTTTCTCTGGATCAATCAGGAAGTTTGTGGGCTTCCTGAGATCAACAGAGTGTGCTCTTTCTTCATTACCTTCTGAGGTGATTCAGGTCCAGAACCTCCTTGCAGTTTGAATTGTGGCACAATCCTGAGGAACCTGAGATGTGTCATGTCACCAGGACATCAGACCTGCCCCTTCTCTGCCCTTGCTTCATCCCCATGATGATATTGATAAATTATAGATTACATCTGAAATGGAGGCAGAGGATAGCATCAGGACAAACAAACTGTTGAAGAGAAGCATGCACTGGCTGATTATATAAAAGTCAGCCAAGAATACACACTGATGCAAGTTGAAAATTGGAATTTACAGGAAACAAAGCATAAATATTGAAATTATGCTATGGGAATACAAAGTGTTGACAAGGAAAAACATTATATGGTCAATTTCTACAAAAGATCAAGGCAAAAGTAAATATTTATAAGGTTAAAACCTGGTGAAAGCTTACAACTGGCACATTAAAAAAAATGAAACTGAGAGGTTGACTTTGGTGGCTTAGAAGCAAGCTATTGGAACTGATGCAAGGCTATAAGTGAAAAATCATCCAACAATTCAAAGTGCAGATTGTGCAAAGAATCAGAAGAAATATTTGATCATATTCAGCTTGTGCAAGAAGATCATACAAACTGGTTATAAACAACAACACAACATGGTCACCAAATTGATTCACTCAAACATCTGTAAAAGATATCATATACTAAATAACAAAAATTGTTAGGAATATATAGTTGAAATAGTAGTTGAAAATGAAAATATTAGATATTGTATAATTTCCAAATAGAAATTGATGAAGTCTTGGTTTATAACACACCATACAACTGTGGTTAAAAAGAAAAAAAGTGTGAATAATTGACATGGCAATACTAGGAGATAGCAGAATAGAAAAAAAAAAAAGAATTTGAGAAGATTGCAAAGTATCAAGATCTGAAAGTCAAAGTTGAAAGATTGTGATGTAAACCAGCCAGCCATTGTGGTCTCTGTGGTTATTGAGACAACCAGATTCTTGGGAATGACTCAATAGGTGGGTAAAAATGCCAAATGCACTCTAAACTGCATAGCTGACTGTAAGATCATTATCAACAATAATAATAATACACATGCAAAGAACAAATGCACCAACAGAGCTAATTTAACCTCTCAGTCCCAGTGTCTGGGGTATCATTCAAGTGTTAAATGTCTTGCTAAAGGCCAGAAGGATGA
Organism: Hydrophis major; assembly: GCA_033807585.1. NCBI lineage: Eukaryota > Metazoa > Chordata > Lepidosauria > Squamata > Elapidae > Hydrophis > Hydrophis major. The sequence continues at coordinate 218,503,661 of CM066328.1, read as the reverse complement.
GAGTCATTTTGATTTATTTGGGGACACCATTCCATAATGCAGACACTGCAACAGAGAGGGCGCAACTCTGGGGTTTCACGAGATAATATTTCCAAATGAAAGGAATCTGGAATATGCCAACCCTGTTGCTTTTTGGAAAGTGAGACAGATGATCCTTGCCTTATGCCATGTAGTCTTACAGGCAATGATCAGCATATCTTGCCAAATATTGTTAAATTTGAGGCTGATGCTGCCAACTTGTCCCTTCCAGTTTTTGCTATAGGATCTTGGGCTAGACTATTTCAAAATTCAGTGGGTTCTTTAAATTGCTTACTATTCATACAGTACAGACTAATTGTTTTTGTAGAATATAAGTTTGTCAAGAAAAAGAAATGCAATACATACAAATAATTACTTCTTGATTTCAAAGTCCAAAACTAGAAAGATATAATATTAAGTAGACTAATTATAAAATAGTACAATCAAGACATTGGTTCATCACCCTAGTAAGAACTAGGTATCTTTTGCTGACAAATCTTGTAGGTATGGACAGTTGCATGTTTGAAATAGTTAACCTGCTACCCTAAGCTATTTTACATCTGAAATGGTCAATGTGCAAGTGCTTTTATCAATAATATTCACTGCATATTAGAAGAATAGATGCATCCTCAGAAAACATTAACCATCAATATTATTTTTATTTTAGCAGCACATTTCTTCAGCATGCTGAGATCCCACATTAATTTTATTTAATGGATGACTAAAAACCATGCAATTGCACTTTCAAAAAAATTGCTGATGGATTTCATGAAAAAAGAGCATCAATTAGCCCCCAAGATGAATAAAAACCTAAACTATTGCTTTAAGTGTAAAATAATCTACTTTGTCTTCTCATTAAACTTCCAAATTCAGGCAGCCAATGTCTTACAGACAATTCTTTGCTACATTTTACTAAATAACAACTGTATGTGTTGGACTAGGGTTCTTATAATTTTCAGACATGAGGACACAAGTTTGGAAGGAAATCTAGAAATATAATATAATCATTCAGGAATGCCCATACACATGTTGACTAAATACTTTTTTAAGGAATGTAATTATTGACTGGTTAGAATTGTGTTGTAAATAAGAATATCTATTTTTGTAAATTACAGTAGTAATTGTTTGCCTTCAGTAGTGATAAAATCAACACTTGGATGATATTGGATAAATATAGTTGTACATCATGAAGACCAGGACTGGATCATGCACAAGGAAATTAGTCCTGGCTGCTGCTTTGTGCTAGCTAAAGTTACCAGGTCTCGACTCCAAAACTCCAGATGCTCACTAGATGGCAGCAAAGATTTATATAAAATGATAATTCTTTGCTACACTCTAGTTCAGGGGTCTCCAACCTTTTGGACCTCAGGGACCACCAACCTCATACCTTTAAATCCCAAGGACCATTAATATGATTTTTTTAAAAAAAAATAATATATTTAATATAAATTTTTTATTTTTTATATTATATTAGTGTGTGTGTGTGTGTGTGTGTGTGTGTGTAATATTTTAAATATAAAAATGCTTATTTAATCATAAATGCTTAATCATAATTGTGGGGCAGAGTGAAGGGAAAGGAGGGGTTTCTCTCATCCTTTGGGGGCAAAGAGGATTTAATGCTGCTGGGATTCAAAAGAAGCCACATGGTGCCTGGAGGCTGGGAAGATCTGGATGGGGAGGAACTGGCTCCCCCTCAAATAGAAGAAAAGCAGAGCCCCCTCAATCTGGTCTGCTGTCCTTTCAAATCTCCCCCAAGTCAAAGGAAACCTCTCCCTCCTCTGCCAAGTGTGGCTGCCTGGAGTTGGGGGAGGGAAGGAGGGGCGGGCTGGAAGCACACAGGAAGACAGGCTCCTAATTACCAGGCAACATCCCTTCTTCAGCCTCCATACAAGAAGAGGACTCCCCAAGACTAAGCTCCAGGTTTTTCCCACCGCTTCCAAGCAGAGAAGGGTCCCTCCCTGTGTGGAGGCTGAATGGGGGGGGGGATGTCGAACTCAGAAAAGCTCAAGCTCTCACCTGCACAAACAGTCTGGTTATTAGGAATCCGTCTTGCTTGGCGCTCTTTTGGTCTGGGCATTTAGTTTTCCCCCATACTGCCCTATGCCTAAGGAAACCCAGCCGGGCTTCTCCTTCCCCTACCCTTCCCTGCTCCCTTCCCCCACACTCAATCCTATTTCAGGACAGAGGAAAGCGCACTGGAAATGTGTGTTGGCATTTCCAACATGCATTTTTCCGGCATTCACCTGCAATTCTTCACATTCCACCAGGCCTGGCTTGCTGAGGGGGGAAAGCAGCCCTGGTGTCTCTGCTGCCCCCCCCCCCCCAGGAAAAGAAAGTGAGTAGGAACATAGTTCTCTCTAGGGCAAAAGAGTGGAGATTAGGGAAGGCACAGGGCAACAGAAAGTGGTGCTTTTCAAAGGCGGCAGCTTCCATCTTCTCTTGCCTGTGCCTTCCTCGATCTCAGCTCTTTCGCCTCAGTGAGAGCTATGTTTCTGCTCACTTTTCCTGTGCTTTCCCTGGGCAGTGATGGCTGGGCCCATGGGGTGTGGGGGCAGAGCATAGTGCCAAGAGAGACAAGGAAATTGATGCTGCTGCCGCCCCATTCTGGACCTCTAAACTGGATGGTGAGTGCAGAGTTGCCCACTCTGCCCCCTCCCACCACCACCAGCTGGTACTTTTCTTGCCCCAGTCCATCCCTACAGCCCATAGCTATCGAGGAAGAGCCCAGACCAGGAGAGGTGACCTGGAAGGTGCAGGAGCACTGTGCAAATGCAAGTACCAAGCACTCCTGCACCTTCCAGCCATCTTCATCGCTGCTTCAGCCCACCTGTGCTGCAAGCCCCCCTCTTGCTGCAACAGCACCATTACCTCATTCTGGTCAGCGAGGGCTGCACTGATTTTTGCAGTTTTGCACTCAGCCAAAGGGTGGGGGCCAGCAGCTGGGAGGCCATATGGGTGGTGCAGCCTTGTGTCCCCGTGCAGCCTGGATTGCTTTGGGGGGGTGCTTTGAGAGGGACAATTCTCTGTAGCCCACCAAAATTTTCTCATGGACCACCAGTGGACTGCAGCCCACCGGTTGGCGACCACTGATCTAGTGTTCATCTAGATTTTTGCAGGTCAGATCCCATAGCTGTATTTATAAATAGATTTCTTCCCCTCATGCTGCTGAGGATAATATTTAATAACAAGGTTTCTCCCATAATATAATAATATCTTTTAGCAATTTTTTAAAGCAGTCAAAGGTGAATTAAAGTAAGAAGAAAAGTTCTTTATCAATCATTGAAGTAAGATTTCTGCCCTCACGTGAGAGGGACTTAAATCACTATTGGATCATTGTAAGGGAGTTTAGCTTTGGAAAGCAAAGATAAACATTGCATTAGCATGGATCATTGCTTGTTATCAGCTTATATTTACATATACTGTAGCTTTTTTCCATACTTTATTTCTACACTATAACTGCACAAGATATTGGAAGTAATGCACAGTAGAACATGAAAGAAAGCCTGAAGCATAACTTTGGAAGTTATCCTGTCTTTTTTCCCTTTCAAAGTTTTGTACTTTGCATGTCCTGTCAATTTCAAAGCAGGAAAATATCCACAATGGTGCATGATAGGCAGAAAATGCTGAGGATAAGGACTGGATCCTGGATTCAAGTTACTGATGTAAGCAAAAACAGCTGAATTTTAATGTAGTTCTATTTAATATAATTTATGCTGTTAATTTCCTTAACATCTCTAAATTGTAAATTAATAGGGCAGGAGTACCTTTGAGTATCACGTACCTGAAAATGAGCTTGGGTGATTCAATTGAGTGCTTTTATTTTGTAAAAGAAAAAAATGGTTTTTCCTTTTCTCTCTGAGCACAATCCACATGATGAGTAAACTGATCAATTGCTGACTGGCTCTCTTCAAGGAAGCTTATTTTGTCTTCTCTTAAAATCTAATCCATCACCCTGTCTTTCTGTGTCAGCATAACCAATGAACATCCATTTGATAATAAACAGCCACAAATATTGGAAACAAATACAGTTCATTAGATAAAAAGATAGCCTAACTCTTGGGGTGGAAGTGAGGTTTGAAAAAGGTGAGCATGCAAGAAAAGCATATTGCTGAGATAAAAGAGTAACAATGCTCAATAGTTCAGTATACATATAGCAGGCATAGTGACTAGCGCATGCTATAAATCTAAACCAAGATGCTCACCAAATGCAGATGTGGCATTGCAGAAGCGACCATTTGCTCTCTGCTATGGAAATTAGCACATGCTTAAAAGTATTCTCCTTTGTTAAATTATTTTATAAATTGCAGCTACCTTATGTCAAACATGATGTGGCAGTTTAGGTTTTTTGAATTCGTGTTTAATGCACACTAACCTTTTTAATAAGAAGGATTGCAGTTTTGAGAAGAACAGTGAAGAGAAAAACAGATCTTTGTTTTTTCCACAGCCTTTTCAGTTGGGTCCCAGTATTGTATAGATTCAGGTGACACTTAATGGCTGTCGAAGTGTTGCAGAAAGCCTCAGTTGTAACCAAGGACACCTTTGGCTGAAGGAAGAGAGGTGATCATTTTCTTTTCTAATTGAATAGGACAGTTAATTGATCAGGGAGGCTTTTTCAGAGAGTCCCTGACTATGAAAATGTTTCTCTGTGTCATCCACTGATACTTTTTGCTTAATAGAGCTATGTAATGGGGCAGTTCATTAATACTGCAATGTTTTCCTGACATCACAAATGTTGGGCTGTTTTTGTTCTTGTTAAGTCTGGAGTATGGGTGCGAATGATGGAGATGAGCCGGTAGAAACAGTGAACTTCAAACTCTTTACTTACATATTGTGACAGCTCAAACTGGAGGGCTGCTATAGCCTTCCTTATATAGGCAACTTATTAACTATTCAACCAATAGCAAACCTGGAGCGCTAGTTCCATTAACCAATGGGAATGGCCTGTTAATGGCCAATCAGATGCTCCTGAACGGACCAATCCGATCCTGCCATTAACAGCCAATCAGAAGTGCAGGGCCAGAACCCTGCACTTGACTTCAAGCTCAAGATAACTTTATTGGTATTATTCATTCACAACACCCCTTTCCCCCAGCTTCCGCCCACGAGGCGCGGTTACATAGTCCTTAAGGTAGGACGGCTGTTTTGTTAGTCTTTTCGATTTTTGCAAAGTGCCTGGCAGTTGGCTGCACTTCTGCTGAGGTAGATCGTTGTTTATCGGTAGGGGTGCCTCTGATTCCGAGTTCACATTCCCATCGTCACCGATATCACTGGCCACTCCCTGAGGTGAACTCACTCCGGTCCCTGGTTCCTGTTCCTGCGTTTCAGTCCCATTATCGGTTTTTTCAAAAAGGTTTCTCTCTAATTGCAATTTGCTTTCCTCTGTATCTCCCCCCCCCCTCAGTTTGGTCATAAGGGAGTTCGGAAGTGCACGACGGTAGCTGCGATCATAGTTGATCTATGTAGCGCTTCCAAAGTCTGTCATCAGGGCACTGAATGAGGTATGATCTTGGGCCGGTTATGCGGATTACGGTCGCTTCTACCCACAGCGGACCGCCCGATAAGTTTTTAGCAAATACTAAATCACCAACCTGGAAGGTACGGCATCGGCCGCTGGATCCGAGTGGCTTTTCCGGTTCGTAGGCTGGGTGTAACCGATCGAGGTGGGAGAGGAGCTTTCGTCCCATTAGCAGCTCGGTGGGAGTTTTGTTGGTGACGCTGTGAGGTGTGATGTGCTGCAGAAAAAGGATCCGGTTGATTTTCTCATCGATGTTGTCATAGTCAATCTTTTGGAGAGTCTTTTTGACGAATTGTACCATGCGCTCAGCCCTACCGTTGGCAGCAGGGTGTGCAGGTGAAGTGAGCGCATGTCGGATACCGTGGTCAGCCAGGTATTGCTCAAAAGACAGCGCGGTAAACTGGGGCCCGTTTTCAGATACCAGAACGTCTGGTAATCCGTGAGTTGCAAACAGTCTTTCCAGTCTTTTGATGACCGCGTCAGTGGTCGTGTTGCTCATTCGGTGAATCTCGAGCCAATTCGAGTAGCGTCGACGGTTAGCAAAAATGTGTGGCCTTTGGTCAGCCCGGCAAAGTCCAGATGGATGCGGGACCAGGGTCGCCGCGGCATCTCCCATTCGGTTGGGGCTGCCTTTGGTGGAGCGTTGCTTACTTCTTGGCATCTCCTGCAAGTTTTAACCCACGATTCGATTTGTCTGTCGATACCTGGCCAACATGCGTAGCTTCGTGCGAGCCCTTCATGCGCACGATGCCAGGGTGGCCATCGTGCAAGGTTCTTAGCAATGTCTGTTGGAGTCGTTCTGGGATAACGACTCTTTCACCCCAGATGACACAGCCCTTCTGCGAGAACAACTCTGTTTGACGACTTTTGAATGATGCAAAGTCGTCTGGTACTTGGTCCAATGGCCATCTGCGTTCCACCCACGTGAGGACTAGTGCTAAGATGGGGTCGCGTTTTGTTTCTCTCGCGATGTCTCGGGCCGTTAATGGCGGCGTGTGGAGTGTCTCAATCTGCAACGCTGTCATCGTTGGTGCAGGATCGTTGATAGTTTCAGGGAGTGGTGTACGGCTCAGTGCGTCGGCTTGCGGAATGGCTTTACCGGGATGATATTGTAGCCAATAATTGTAGGCAGCCAAGAATTCTGACCAGCGGGTCATTCTGGGAGAAAGCATGTAGGGAGTTGACTTGTCCCCAGCGATGATCCTCAGCAATGGTTTGTGGTCAGTTACAATGGTGAAAACCCTGCCGTACATGTACTCATGAAATCTTTTAACAATCGCCAGGGCTTCTTTATCGATCTGGCTGTAATTTCGCTCGGTTTTCGAGAGCGTCTTTGAGAAGTAAGCAACAGGGGCTTCGTTACCGTTAGGTAACACATGGCTCAAAATGGCACCCACTCCAAAAGGCGATGCATCACATGTAATGTTTATTGGCAAAGTCTCATTGTACTGCATTAGTACGGCATCCGAAGTCAGTAGTTTTTTCACATTACGGAATGCCTGCTCTTCTTTGTGACCCCATACCCAAATCGATTTTTTATCTAATAGACGATGTAAAGGTTCAGTGACAGTCGCCTTGTGCGGCAAGAATACATTATAAAAATTGATGAGGCCTAAGAACTCCTGGAGGTCGGTCTTGTCCTGGGATCTGGGATCGTTTTTTATTGCTCTCAATTTGCTATCGGTAGGGTGAATACCCTGACTGTCAATTAAGTACCCTAAAAATTCAACACGATCGGTACACAGTTTGCACTTATTTTTTTTGACTTTCAAGCCTGCTTCCTGGAATTTTCATAATACCAGTCTTAAACGCTCCTGTAAGATTTTTGGAGTGGGGGTGGCAATGAGCACATTGTCAAAATAGGGGACAACGCCCTTGATCCCCTGCAATAGTCTCTCCATTAGGCTCTGAAAGATCCCTGGGGCCACACTGTCTCCGAATTGAAGCCGCATACACTTAAAGACACCTCGGTGTGTTACGATAGTTTGTGCCTGTGCTGTTTTTTCGTCAACCGGCAGTTGCTGATAAGCCTGAGCTAAGTCTAGTTTAGTGAAGACTTTTCCGCCCCCCAGGGAATGGAGGAGGTGTTGTACCACCGGCACCGGATATGGGTTCTGTTGCAGGGCGTGGTTTAGGGTGGCTCGGTAGTCCCCACAAATTCTAATGGAGCTGTCCGGCTTAATTGGTGTCACAATCGGCGTTTCCCATGGGGAGTGGTCAGTTGGCTTTAACACTCCCTGGGCAATCAACTTATCATGCTGCTCGTCGATTTTTGGCTTTAGAGTGAACGGAACTCGACGAGGCTTCAGGCGGATGGGAGCTATCTTTGGATTAAGGCTAAAGGATATCGGGGTCCCCTTGCCTAGCTTTTCCTCAAAGATGTCCCTGAATTCGTGGGTGAGGTCTTCCTCCCAGTCACTGTCGCCGATTCGGTTAATGCCAGCCACTTCAATGCCGAGTGTTGCAAACCATTGCAGGCCTAACAGACTAGGCCGGTCCTTATCAATCACCGCCAAGGGTAAGTACACCATGCAGTTCTTGAATGCAACCCGGACTTGACTGGATCCTGCGACTGGAATTCAGTTCCCCTGGTAGTCCTTTAACACGAGCCGTTGGAATTGAAGGTCTTGGCACCGGATAGTGGGGATGAGTTGCTTGAGGGTCTTCCATGAGACCATTGAAAGAGACGATCCCGAGTCAACTTCCATTTGGCAATGCCGATTTTCAATGTTCACATTGATCCGAATTTTCTTAGCGTCTAGTGAAGAGGCATGGCCAATAGTGAGTGTTTGGTGGGCCTCTCCCAGTTTCGCTAGACGATTCACGGGTCGGTTTCTGTAGGAGTGGTTTACTGGTTCTCACCTTACAGGGCAATTCCCTGTCGATCGGCGGAGATTGGTTCCTTTCGAGGTCTGGCTGGGTCCGAGGAGGCTTCTGCAGACCCGTCCGATGTGGCCTCGTTTCCCGCACTCGTGGCAGAGCACGTCGTGGAATTTGCAGTTGGAGCGGTAATGGTTGGCCCTGCAGCCAGCGCACGGTTGCTGGGACTTCGGGTATCATTCCCGATTGGACCGCAGGCGATGGACCTCTTCTTCGTCGCTGTCTGACGACGAAGAGAGGTCCTCATGGTGGGCCATCTGCAGCTGCCCTTCTGCGTTAGGTGAAACTTCGCTGGCCAGTGGGTGTGCTGGAGCGTAATTTCGGCGTAGTTGGGCAGCCGACTTCTTGGTCGCCTCCGCTGCTGTAGCTTCAGCTATGGCGTCTTTAAGGGTGATGTCGCCCTTTGCCATTATTTTGCTCTGTACGTTTAGAACGTCTAGCCCGAGGACTACTCGGTCTCTCAAGGCCTCTTCTAGGTCGGTGAAATCGCAAAGGCCTCCCAAGTTCCGGAGTTCTGCAATGAAATTGCCAACGCTTTCTCCTTTCCGCTGGTTTCTTTGATAGAACTCGTGTCGTCTTATGAGCGTTGGAACAGTTGGTGCATAGTAGGCCCTTAGTAGTGGTTCAAGGACGTCCCAGTCCATGGCCTTCGCTTCCGCCGGTTTCGCTAATGGAAATACCATTAGGAATACCGCCCGTTTCTTCCCGGGTGTGGCATCCTTCAGATTATTCATTTCCAGAAACATTTGAAAACGATCCATGTAGGACTCCCAGTCCTCTTGAGCTGGATTGAACGGAGCGGGTGGTACCACGCCGCCGGACATGGTTCCGCCGTTGTGCACTTCAGCCACATGCTTAGTTGTCTTAGTTGGCTCTGATGTCATCCAATCCCACCCTCATCGCCAGTGTTTAGTCTGGAGCATGGGTGCGAATGATGGAGACGAGCCAGTAGAAACAGTGAATTTCAAACTCTTTACTTACATATTGTGACAGCTCAAACTGGAGGGTTGCTATAGCCTTCCTTATATAGGCAACTTATTAACTATTCAACCAATAGCAAACCTGGAGCGCTAGCTCCGTTAACCAACGGGAATGGCCTGTTAATGGCCAATCAGATGCTCCTGAATGGACCAATCCGATCCTGCTATTAACAGCCAATCAGAAGTGCAGGGCCAGAACCCTGCACTTGACTTCAAGCTCAAGATAACTTTATTGGTATTATTCATTCACAACAGTTCTAGTTCTGAGATTTATGCTAACCAGATGGAATCCTGTAAATATAATGTAAACCTGGAAATTAACTAGCTGTCATGTTCATTTTCTCTTCTGATCTTGCATGATTAAAACTACAAGTTCCTAAAGCTGGATAGTACAATTCAGAGAAGCAGTAGTGTGGTATAAAGTAACTGAAAATGAGAATTTACCAGTAGTTTTATTCACTAATGTCATCGAATCAGACAATTAAACCCCAGGTATTGCAGGTATCATCAGTTCATAAACCTTAGCAAATCTAACATGTTTTCTCGGCCTATCAAAAAAAGTTTCTTGCCCACCCTAAAATTAATGATTAATACAATTCTTCACTTGATTGTGTTAATCTCTGGAAACACTAGGGCTTGCCTCTATTGAAAACCTGTATTTTGAAGCAAAGCCTTGCTTTGACCACCTTTGCAAGAAAGGTCTAAGTTTTATTTTTATTTAGTTTTTGAAAACACTTTAGATTGGGGGGGGGGGGGGTTTAAGCATTTTAGCCACAACACATTTTTCTGAAAGTTAAAGACACATTTTTTGCAAAACTTAATAAGGAATATGCACAGAAAGAGAACCTTAAATGCAGAAAAAACTTTTAAGCCTACTTTTTTGCCTTTGCCCAAGGTATGGTTTTGTATATCTGTGTGTTTGTAGTCCTTGGGGGGGGGGGGGAGGGGTTTCTGAAAAATAAAGTTTGATTCAAAATACAGGTTTTCAAGATTCCAGAGGCAATGTAATCCAGGCATTTCTTGATGGGATTAGGTAACAAGTCATCTCTGTAAGGTTCATGACTCTTCACCAACTGCATTTTTTTGGTTAATTTTTTGAAATTTTATTTAAGGTACATACAATTCATCTTTCATTTAACTGTGTGTCATCTGTGTACAAATATCTTGTGCAATAACGATTAAAATGTAGATCCATGTTCATTGCTTTGATATTTATTCTCTAATCTTATTCTTATCTTATTAATGTATGTAATCTCTATTACTATAACATTCATCTTAACATGTTTAATTCTATAAACCCATTTTCTATATTTCACTAATCTATTAGCTATTTCTAGCCTTCATATTTTTTCTCTAGCCACTGATAAGAGTTCCCATATCTTATAATATTCAATTTGCTCCTTCTCTTTAATTGCAAGTGTTAATCTATTCATTTCTGCACATTCTAACATTTTTCTAATCACATTTTCATCAGTAGGAATCTCTTCACTTTTCAAATTTTGAGCAAATGCAATTCTAGCTGCATGAATAATAAAATATACTTTCTCTTTACTGTAAGTTTCAGGAATATTTCAGATTTTAAGTCAATATGCTGTTGTATCATCTTTTCCAACCACGTATGTATTTTTGTCCAATATATTCTAGCTTTTAAAAAAGCTAAAAATGTCTACCACATATGATAATATGACCCAAGTGTTTGTTGGCACTTCCAACACTTAGCTGATTTATCTTTAAACATCCTTGTCAATCTTGCTGGTGCTAAATGCCATCCCCAAAAAAATCTTGTACAAGTTTTTTTGTATGCAGTTGACATTGTTAACTTATAATTTCTATCCCACAACTTCTGCAATTTATCTAATTCTATTGTACAACCAAATCTTTTTGCCCATGCTATCATTGTCTCTTTCATTTGTTCCTCTTCTAATTTAATGCCCAACAGGTAACTATACAATTTTTTTTATCAATGTTTCTTCTGTCCCAATGCATTTTGATTGCTTACTTTGATGATGTCATCAAATAAAGTTACGAACTGCCAGAATCTTCTGTTGGGCCTAGTTCTTTCTTCTGCTGTCGGTCTGCTCTCTAGCTGATTGTCAGCCGGCTGCTTCTTCATTGTCTACCTCCCATGCTGTGAGTCTACTGTTTTTCATTATCCCTGTAAGCCTCCCCCATCTCCCCACCCCAAATGGCAACCCCAAAATGGTTCACTGGAGGCTCGCCATTTTGAGGGTTGACATACTATGGAATATAACTACAATAGACCTCTGTTGCTTGTAAAGTTTAGACACTAAAACTCTTCAGGAAGTAACCAAATTAAAAAGTGTATAAAGGCTGAATCCAGCAAATTGCAGTTCTTAAGAATGCCTGTGCTGTGTATAATTGTGGCCTGGAAGCTTGGGAAGTTGCTAATATAGGGAAAAGTTAATTAACAGCAGTTAGTGTGTATAAAGATTCTCTCCCTATATATATATCACTTCCCAATAGCAACTAAATGCTCTTAGGAAACCTGGCACAAAGTTTTCTCTTGAGATATTTAGAGGGCCTCTGAGCTTAGTGATTCTGTTGAATTGCCACAGCTAATAGGGTCCCTAACCTCTGTGAATTTTGTTGACTTTTTAATTAAAGCCAGCTAATAAACTAGATTCCATGCAACAATGGTATGTTGTGCAAATAGTTGTGCATGCTTCCTGTAAATTTTCAGTGTTCCTTTAGCTAATTCCAGATAGTATGATTCTCAGTTATGTTGCTGTACTGTACTGGCTGAACACATTCCTCACATATAGTTGGTCTGAAAGTGTGCCTTGGGAGCTTTTGCCAACATTTGTCAAATAGCAAAGATGAGAACTTCACTTTAGGCTCTCAGGGAATTGTTTCCACTCAAAATAGAGAATGCTGGCTAGATGGTTTGATTGTCTGACTCTATGAGATTGCTTTGTATTTTCAGTGTTAGGTTCTTCAATTTCCATTTGATTTAGCAATATGCTAATAGATATCCATTTTAAATGTGTAATATTTTCCAGTCAGATTTTGATTTTCCAGTCTTGGAGTCAAACCACTCCACATTTTCCATGAATTACTTTGATTTCTGGCAGTTCTCATGCTTGAACTTGAGTGTGAACTTGTCTTCCCTGTAACAGTAATGGTATATTTTATACTAAATCTTTCTTAGCACTAAGTTCAGCCATCAGTTTTAGACATTACAGACTGAATCACCATGTAAAGAAAAAGTAAGCATCATCCCATTACCATATGTAGTGCAATAAGAAAAACATGGTGTCTGTTTAATTCATATGAAAGTGTGTTAAATCATCTAATTAATTCTAGCACAGATGTTCTGGGATGAAATTCAACTCATCTATGCAAGAACATCCTTGTGTCACACCCAGTAATTGTTTTGTTGATGGCTACTATCAGTTGTTCTCACTGTTTCTAATCTGTCATATTATTGTTCTCTTTCCCTTTTCTCAACAATGGGTAGTGTATCTATAATATGTCTCTCCAGGACAGTGCTTTATGTATCTGATAGAGTGGACTGTGATCCATGAAAGTTAATGTTATATTTGTTTTTCTTGGAACAATAGACTAACAAAGCTATTTTCTGGAAACTGTTCATGTGTAATTTTGATCCTCATAATGGAACAAAGGCAAAAGGGCAAATATACTGTAATAAGCTCCTTGTGTTTGAAGGTTTAACCTGAAGAATTCCTGCTTATCTTGCAGGAAGATAAATGTAGATTTGTCCTTAGTACAATAATCCCCTGGTAAGATAATAGCAGAAAATGAGGACATGTTTCATTGTGATAGTAGTAACAATGGCTGTTAGATTAATTCATTTAAAAGTTTATATCAATTAAATCAGAAGAATACTAATTTATTTTCAGTCTAAAGGCCACACTTGCTTGTTGAAGATATACTAGGTAATTACACTGACTGACTGACTGACTGACACTGACTGATTGACTGACTGACTGACTGACTGAGCCAGGATAAAACTAAATTTTATTTGCTTGAAATTTCAATGTAAGTCATATTACATTAATTAGAAGCATTTATTATAAATAATACTTTTTTCCTTGGTCATATTACATTCAGTGACACCTTCTGGTGGATCTCTGGGAAGCACACTCAATGGTTTTGAGTTGCATGTCGATATAAGGTTGTATTCCCCTGAAATAAATATTTCCATTTAAGGAAGGAAAACATATTCTCATACTATTACCCCGCAGCCTTGACTGAAGTGTTCCTATGCCGCTGATATAACTTCTGTGTGCCAACATGCACATTTGTCATTATAGCTACACAATGTGGGTGTTAATACAATATTGCTAGGGAATCCCATAGCCCAGGGAATTGGAATCAGCTTAAACTGCAATGCCTTAGCCAGACCTTTTATAATTAATTTATTATAGAAGTCTAGTGAAAGTGAGGTTGGATGAATCTGAGATTTGGGCTTTTTTGTCCTAGCAACTGTATACAAATAACCCAAACATATGTTTTGCTCCAGAGAATTGGTGTTTATAAGACAACACAACACAACAACAGTTTGATAAAATAAACAGATGGAAAGGGAGCAAAAGGTAACCAGGAGGCAATTATGATTAACTTTCTAGGCAGGCACAAGTTAACAGATGCTGAGACTTCAGTCTTACAGATGAAGCAGCAAAAGAATGGTACAAGGACAGCCAGTAATGTAGCATGATTCTCTCCTCTAAACCTCCCTGATATTACTGATACTGAGTGCATGGACAAGATAGGATAGGACACATCCTTTTTATGGTCCCTCTTAAGCTGACTCTTGACTCACTGTATCACCTATAAGTCTCTTGGATGTCACCCCTATACCTACAATTTCCATATCTCTCATCCTGAGGAAAGAAGGATTTAGAGATACTCTGAATAAAGTATTTACTTTATTCATTGATTCCCTTGAACTTTTAAAACATTTACCAGTCAGCAGAATGAGGGCTAGAAAGACTAAGAGCCTGAAGCCAGATATCTTCATTATAGTAAAAACACAGATATTAAACACTCCACCCACTGAGAGACAATCTGTTGTTAGTCTGATAGGGTAGGCAGGTTGCAAAAAAACATATAGATTGTACCTCAGGACTGTGGCCTATGAGTGTTAGAATTGCTGGTTTTCTGCTGTACTATGACTTTCCAGTATTTCAAAGAGTTTAGGGTGTGATGCTAATTCGCCTCCTCGTGATGCACCCTGGATAGCACAGTAGTGTAAACCAAATGACTAGCAACAATTGGCAGCCAGACTACATTGAAGAATTGGCAGTTAGCGACAGTTGGCAGCCAGACATCTTTGTAGAACTTCTGGCTCTCTAAATACATGGCAACGGATATCAGGGGCTGAGCCTAACAGGACATATTGAGGCTGGTTTCCAGCAAGGCTTAAAAACCACAGCTGTGTTTATCAACCTTATATAGCATATGATACTGTGTGGAAGAAGGTTGTGCTTTTCAAACTGAGTCACATCATCCCCTGTAAAATCATCTATCGCCTAATAAACAACATGCTCAGCAACAGATCCTTTCATATCATTATGGGGGACAACTCTGAGCAGGATCCATACCCAACATGGTATCTGCCAGGACTCATTGTTAAGTGGGGTCTCTACCCTTCAGTGTGACTGTGGTGCTCCTCGACAAAATATCCATCACATTTTATCTGAATATTGATCAAGAGCTTACACCAGCGCAATGTCTAATTGAAATTATTATAAGTACATGTATTTGCCATACACTAAATAAAATAAAAATCAAAGAACTTGAATCTAGCTTTTGACTTTGAACAACAGCTTAGATCAGGGGGTGTCAAAACTGGCAATATGCAAGCTGGAAGTGTAATGCGCAGGCCATGCCACCCCAGCTCCACAATGGGGGAAAATGATGCAAAACGTGACACGAGTTTGACACCTGTGGCTTACATGAAGCTGGATAAAAACCTATTCTCCCCATTTTTCTTGATCCCATTTTGGATAAAATTTACCTCAGTGCTAGAGAGGTGAATTATCACAAAGTCATACTTAGCAAAGAACAATAGGGTTAAACTCTCTGATGGAAGAGATTCAGTGATATGGTCCTTCTGGTTAGATCATTTCTAACAGGCTTTGGGTTATGCTAAATGCAGTATGCTATATTTGAAAATAAGAACCAGCTATAACAAAATATTTACCATTTTAAACTTTCTTCTTTATAGTGTATTTCATTTGTCCTCAGCAATAGCAACATGATCTGAGTGGCTATGACTCAGCAGGATGTCTCTTCTGGAGGAATACAAGCATAAGGAAGAAAAACAATCTTGACCTGTCCCATTAGTCATGGGATAGCTATCCACTTCTAAAGTCTCAAATGGGAAATGTGGCTAAGGGGAAAAAGCCATTAAAGTGAATCTATGTAGTTTGAAAGAAGTTGTTCAACCAGCCATTTTTGTTAGTTCTTTTTAAAAAAGATTTATTTGTTTTATTAATATAATATATAAAAATTCCATTTCAGTCAAACAGCGTGTGGTCTGGATACATTATTTTTAAGCAATCATAATCAAGGTGTTTACAATAACATGCACCACAATAACATTAATACTGTAGTAACAATAATATTTTGTTTGTCCATTTTAACAAATTTCCATTTTAACACTTATCCTTTTTATGTTCCTTTCTTTTTAACTTCTGTTTTTATTGTCTCACCATTGATAAAATAAGTCATATGTCAAAATTGTTGTAAATAAGTTTTCAATTTGCTCCGCAAAAGAAGCAGGGAAACAGCACGACTGCTGATTGGCTACCGCATCTGACAGTGCGCTCTAAAAAGAGCGCTGTCAGATGGAATCAGCTGTCCGCCTGTCAGCCACATTGTTAGCGCGCAGTTTGACTTTAGAAACTTTGTGAAGCTCTAAATAAAAAGGTTATCCTTATTACTTGGTTGTCTTGGTCATTCCCTACCTATTTAGTTTCTTCTTTGTCCTTAATAGTAAGCATTAGTCTATCAATTTCTGCACATTCTAATATTTTCTTAATTACCTTCTCATCTGTCGGGATCTCATTGCACTTCCATTGTTGAACATATACAATTATACCGTGTTTCTCCAAAAAG
Source organism: Hydrophis major (assembly GCA_033807585.1). Classification (NCBI taxonomy): domain Eukaryota; kingdom Metazoa; phylum Chordata; class Lepidosauria; order Squamata; family Elapidae; genus Hydrophis; species Hydrophis major. The sequence continues at coordinate 218,487,164 of CM066328.1, read as the reverse complement.
ACGACGCACTTTGAAAAGAAGTCCTATCACATCTGTGAGCGCACGTGATCAAATTAAGCTGCCCAAATTAAGATCCCACCCACCCGAGAGTGCAGGGGATGGGGCAAGGCACACAGGTAAAAAATAATCTAGAGTGGAGATGGGGGGTGAACCTGCCCTACTTGCCAGGCCTCACACACCCCAACACCTGCCTCGCCTTCTGCAACCACTTGCTGCCACTCACATGCATTATCCTGGCCTCCATTTTACCTTCAGATTATTGACTCACCTCACGGCAATGGCACCGACAGCCCCGCCCAGCAGAGCCTGCTGCTGGCCCACTTCTTTTGTGTTTGCTTGCCGCCATTAGCACGCATCGTCCCAGCCTCCATTTCGCCTTTAGATGCCTTCCAGAAAGCCCTCTGCAGTCAATAATAGAGTTCTGCAAATGTCTTCTAGAAAGCACTCTGCAATCAATAATAGAGCTCTGGATCAATCTGGAGTTCGAATTTTGGCTGCAGAGGGCTTTCTGGAAGGCATTTGCAGCCGATAACAGAGCTCTGGATTGATCCCGAAGGCATCTAAGGCAAAACAAAAACTGGGGCAATGCGTGTGAGTGGTGGCAAGCAGCTGCAGAAGAAGTGGGCCAGCAGCAGGCTCCTGCTGGATGGGGCTGCTGTTGCCACTGCCACAAGGTGAGTCAATAATTAGAACCCTCCAAAAAGAAGGCCTAGCCATTTTTTCGGGGGTCAAAAGAAAATAAGACCCAGCCTTCTTTTTGGAGAAACATGGTAGCTGCAGTTAGTACTTGTAAAATCAAGTATGTTGTCTCTTTATCATATTTTTCTAGTAGAATGCCCAATAAAAATATTTCTGGTTTCATATCTATATGCTATTTTACCATTTTTCCAACCAGTATGTATGTATGTCCAATATTTTTAACCTGTGGACATGTCCACCACATATTGTAATATTGTTGTGGTTAGCCAGCAGCAGGTGTGGACGGCTGAAGAGAGCGAGGACTCAGATGAAGGGTCAAGACCATTAGGGAGTTGACTGCTGCCTTCAGAGATTGGGGGGCTGGCAGCAGCAATGAGGAGGTTCCTAAGGAGCCTGTGCCAAGTGCGCGTGTGTGCAGGATTACGCGCAGGAAAGAGCAGCTACAACAGGCACAGGCAATTTGTGAGTAAGGCTGCAAGGTAATTGTCCCTCCTTCAAAAAGATAAAAGCCAGCTGTGAAGTGAACAATCATTGTAGGAAGCAAAGACATTTTGAAACTCAGCCTCGTGGACATTACAGTTGGTATTTGAAGACTCTTGTTGTAAACTATTTCTTATCTGTTGTTTTTTGGCAGCCTTGCAAAAACTTGGCAAAGCCCTTTCTTGTTGGAGCTAATTGCTTGAAAGCAGCCTTTTATCTGTGAAGAAACAGGATTCATAGATGAAACATTAAAAGGTTGTCTTTGGCTTGTGTTTGCTCTCTTGGAACCAGGTTTGTGTAAGAACAAATATGAACCAGATGTTTGATTACATTTCCAACATTTAGTAGATCTATCCTTATACATTTTCACTAATCTTGTTGGTGCAAAGTGCCATTTGTAAAATATTTTATACAAATTTTCTTTATATGCAGTTGACATGGTCAGTTTAACATTTCTATCCCACAGTGTCTGCCATTTGTCTAAAATTTTATCCCAAACAATCATTATCTCCTTTACCTGTTCACTTTCAAGTTTAATAACAATAAATAACAATATCTTTTATCATCTTTCTCATATCAAGATTGTATCTGCATTTGTGGCCACCATGCAATGTTCATCCTTTGACTACTAAGTTCCTGCTTGGTTTTTAATTTCCCTTTTTCATTCAAAATATCTGTATGTCTTACAATTTTTTTTCCATAATAATAACATAAGGATGTATCAATGCTTCCATTGTGGAAAGCCAGACTGGTATTTTCAAGTAGTGTTATTCTTTAATTTTAAGCTGTACTGATAATAATGAATTTCTGACATAATGTCTTTTAAAGTAACTGTGTATCTTATTCTCCCCATACCATAGGAAAGCATGCCAATCTAATTGAAGATGACGCCCTTCTAAAGTTAATAGTCTTTTATGCCTCAAATTAATCCATTCTTTCACCTAAGTTAATACTGAGGCCTGGTAGTACAATTCCCAATCTGGCAGTCCAAATCCTCCTCTTTTTTTGGCATCTTGCAACATTTTCAAACCTATTCTTGCTTTCTTTCCTAGCTAAATATATCTTAATATTATCTTATTTAATTCCTCTAAATATTTTCCCCACTTTTACTGGAATTATTTGAAATAGATATAATAGCCTTGGCAAAATATTCATTTTTATAGTTATTCTTCCTGTTAATGACAGTTGCAAATCTTTCAGCTTTAAGTTGTTCAACCAGCCATTGTTGTAGTTCTAACAGACTTCTAATAAAACTTGATTAATCAAAACAAATGTGGATATGGGAGCTGACATGGACCTCCTCTTCCCCCATTTTGACTTGTTACATGCATCAGAGGGAAAACAGAATAAAAGATTGGGTCAGATCTTGTGAGGACTTCCCCACATATGGGTTAGGAAGATTCACCTTTACCAAAAGTTGTTCCAATTTGATAATCATGGAGTATAATAAAATAAATCCTACATGGCCTCTTTATTCTGTCTTATAAGCATCTATTCTATTAACACAGCTCCTACATAAACCACAGCATTAAGAGTAAAAGATATACAAATATATATTTAATCTTTCTTTTTCTTATTACTAGGGGACATAGGCAGTCATGCCCAGATTTGAATAAATGTAACCTCACATTCCCCATGCTCCATTGCATGCTGTTTACAAGGATGCAATCCCCACCTTGCAGTTCCTTGAATTAATTAATGTTAGAATTGAAGTCATGGTTTTTAATTTTCCAGCTTTCCCCCTTAGTATTCTTGGCCAGGAAGGCTCACTCACTGATTTGCCTGTGAATAAGGAACAGCTAACCAAGCACTTATGTTTTTGCAGTTCTGCAGACGATGGATATTGGGATTGTGATCATAGCATCATGTCCATCTGCAAGAATAGCAGATGCATGAAAATTCCAGTGGCCTAGAAAGCTACAGTTTATGTTCCAGACATTAATGGCTCTTTTACTTGTGTTTAGCAGCAAAAGATAACTGACACAACTAATTTGCCTTATTCTTGACAGAACTGAAACAACAAGATATACAGTGAATAGTTACAAACCCATATAATACAAGGAAATATGAAGAAAAGTTCATATCCAGGCATATTCCCTTCTTCTCTAGTCAAACCTCTTTTTCATTACATATGTTACATATTACATTTGTGTGAAAGAGATGGTGGGAGAGAAAGAGAATGAGAAATAGTTTGAATTTTAAACGTTTTTAAAAATTGGATGTAATTTTGCAGCACGCATTCATGTTATCTATAGAGAGCTATGGAGAATGAAATATTATGAAGCCATCACAACAACAAATAGGGCAGGAGCTTTCCTTGAGCCCTAGGAGAGGACATAGTAATTGGAAAAGATTCAAACTGGTTCTCCTCTGACTGACTGGAATCCAGTATAAGAGGGAGGGGAGGAAAATAACAGTCAGACTTTCCAGATTCTGGGCATCTATATAACACATCTCATTAAAACTTGGCTCTAATCTTTTTGTGGACACTGATCTGGACAATCACAAAAGACCGACACTATCTTAGAATAATTAACACCATTCATACAGAATAAAAAGTCAAGCCTTAACATCCACACAACATTCAAGCGAAGCTGAACAACCCCTCAATGGATAACCCAATCATATTTTGTTACACTAATTAAATGTATGATGTAATTTGAATATGTTTATGCATATTTAGTGTATTTCATCTCTGGTGAAATCAATCAACCAATTAATCAGTTTATGCTTTGGTTGAATTGTGTGTTGGTGTCCAGTCTAAACAATTTCCTAAAAAATTGTCTTCCATAGATTAGCTAGCTGGTTTTTCTTCTTTTCTTTAGACTAGCCAAACCCAAATCCTACAAACGTTCTTCGTATGTTTTAGTCTCCAGGCCTTTAATCATTTTACTTGCTCTTTTTGCACTTTTTCCAAAGTCTTTTTTGTAATGTGGTAAACAAACCGGATGCAGTATTCCAGATGTGGTCTTTCTAAGGCTTTTTAAGTGGTACTAATACTTCATATGATTTTGATTCTGTGCTTCTGTTTATACAACCAAGGATTATATTAACTTGTTCAGCTGCTGCCGCATATTGCTGACTCAGGTTTAAGTGATTATCCACTACGTGACTCCAAGGTCCCTCTCACAGTTACTGTTTTTGAGCCAGATTTTTGCTTAATTTGTACTTGTACTTTTGGTTTTTTCTGCCCAGGTGTAAAACCTTGCTTTTCTCCACATTAAATTTCATTTTGTTGAATGGGGCCTATTGTTCAGTCAATAAATCAGGTACTTTCTCTTGTCAGCTTCCACAATGCTGGATGTAATACTTTGAGTCCCATTACGCCAAAAAAGCTACATGTCTAAACATCTGTACTGGGTTAGAAAATCACATCCTCTTTTCTGTAAATGCTAAATGCCCGAAGAGTATGAGAAGTACTGATTACTGATTTACTTCCACCTGCTTTGAGTTTTTGAAAATAAAGTTGAGTAAGAGACCCAATCTATTTCCTCATCACAACACAAATGTGACAATTCTCTTTAACAGGGATGTGTTTGTAGCTCTAATATTCTTTGGTGAAAATACTCTACTCATAGAAGAAGAAAAAAATGAATAAAACCTCAGCAGATAATAATTTATCTTTGAATGCAGTTCTCAGATAATTAACACTTGCCCTTTGGGCTATGGACAAAGGGATTTCATATTTATTTTGTTGAGACTGATTTGAGATCAACCAGGCAAAGCTGTTTGACAAGTCCCCACTCCTCAACTTTGTTTTGCAGAGGAAGTGATTCTGCTATCTGCCTAATCAATTATGCAGGCAAAATGAATTTCATCATAATTCTGTCAACAATAGGCTAACTTGCTCTAAATTATACGTTCAGCAAAATAAATTAACTTGAAATCCTTTTGTCTACAGAACAGATTTAAGCATTTAGGGCAGTCTTGTAAATAGCTTCCACTGTTAGTTTAGCATGTGCAATACAAGCCTTAACTGATCTTCAGTCTTTCTGAATGGAAAGATAGGCTGTAGAAAGGATGCAAGCCCAAGCAAAGGTAGCTCATCCAAAATAATGAATGATTGCAATGAGCAGTTGGACATTGCGTATACCCGTTTCCCCCTCAGTGCCCATTTCTCTTCCCCCCCTCTTTTTTTTAATCACAGGCAATTGGCAAGCAGAGTTTGACATGGGTTATAATTGTAGCATTCCCTGGCAGATCAGCCTGTCAGTCATTCAAATAGCCGTGCTTGATCCTTCAAGTACAAGCCTGACAAAGACAAAGCTGAGCATGAAAGAGCAGCTTAATGAGGGACTGTCGTGTGAATGTGCTTGTGAGCTTTATGTTAAGGTTAAAAAAAACAAACAATGTTTCTCTCCTTTTAAATCACTTCCCTATTGAAATAGATTTGGGGCAGGATTTGTTTTTAAGGTGTTTTTTTTTTTCCAGAGAGATGCAGACATCCTTCAGCTATAGTAGCCTGCATGGTTCACATGAAATCTTTCTGCACTGCAAACTGAGGGAAAGAAAGGACAGGCCCTGAAGATAGAAAATTAAAAAGACAAGGTCGGGACTGATGTCAAGCATCAGGAAGAAATCATTTATTGAATAGAAGTACAGTGCATTTCAGCCAGTTCTTTCATCAAAGGTGTATGATAGCTTATTCAGTTTTGTCCATGTAAAAATCCATAGCTGAAATGATGTAAGACCAATATTCAGCATGATCTATAGTTTAAATCTGCAAACAAAAGTGATACCTGTTCAGATTAATATTTTATAAAATTAGTAACTTTATCTCTAAAATATTGAAAGAAGCCTATTTGTCACATTTCTATAGTTGCCCATCTCACAATAAAGCGACTCCAGGCAGCTTACAATAAAAACAATCATAAAACCAGAGTTAAGACTTCAACAATATTATTAATGGTGGAGAGAATTGATGTAAAAAACAATGCAACCATCTCATCAAATTGCCCTTGCCCTCAAATGTCCAGGCCTGCTGAGACAGCCATGTTTTAAGAGACTTACAGAATGATGTCAAGGATGTGGCCAATCTCACCTTGAAGAAGACAATGTTCCACAGAGCAGGGGCCACAGATGAAACTTTTTTGCTGATCTCTTCTGATGGACTTGATGGGAAAGGGAGATATAAGGAGGTGGAGATGGTCCTTCACATTACCTGGCCCCATGCCGTGTAGGACTTTAAATGTCAAAATGAGCATCTTGAATTGTAACCATAAGCAAACTGACAACCAATGCAGCTCGTAGATCAATGGTGTAATTAATACTATACTAAGGCACACATAAATGCCTGTGTTGCTACTTTTTGCACCAGCTGAAGCTTCTAAATACTCTTCAAGAGCAGCCTCACATAGGGTGCATTACAGTAGTTCTTTAGAGGATTATGCAGGAGCAGTAATGAACAAAATCTGTCAGTCCAGGAATGGGTGCAACTGGTACACAATACAAACTGTACAAAAGCCCTGCTAGCTACCTACTCTTTAAACAGGAGTCATGAACCTAGGAGACACAGAATTGAACATCAATAGCATTGCTTAAGTTGCCAAGAAATTTATAGATGGATATCATCAATATACTTATAATGCATCATCTCATGGTGACAGATATTCTAATCCAGTGGTTTCACATAAATGTTGAATAGGAAAAGGGAAAACATTGAGGGAAGAACATTTCAAATAATCTGAATACAAGAAACAATGGTCTGCTCAAGTAAAGTATGTTCACTGTGAGGCAGAAAATGCTAAAGTAATTAAATCCATGTTTTAAAAACATCTTGACTGCTTTAATTCCCTTGGACACAGATATTTAGATAATATTCTGTAACTTATTTAAATGGTTCTATTTTATGGTATCCCTCATGAAGAAATTGTCAAAAACCATTGAGGTTGTATACAGTGCAAGATTTCCTGCCAGCTCTTGAGTTAGCATCATCTCTTCCCTTCCTTCCTGTCTATCTGCACTCAGAGTAACCAGTTTACCCATTCAGTAAGAGGGATTGAAAGCTCATGTTTCCAAATATGCATGTGGATCAGAATATTCAACCGGTTTGCATTGGCTTGGGCGAACCGGTAGCGGAGATTTGGTGTAGGTCGCCGAACCGGTGGTGACCCCTGGCTGGCCATGCCCCCAACCTGATCACCCAGTCACCCAGTCTCCCACTTATTCCAGTCATTCTCCTAGCTTTCCCGACCACGTGGCGGCTGTGGCGCAGCTTGGGCAGATGTCTCAGGGTTGCTACACATGCACATTGCATGTGCAGCAGCCCTGGACATCTGCCTGCCTGCCCGTTTTCTTCCTTCTCCTGGTGGACACGCCTCTTCCAACCTGGCCCGTCCTGGCCAACCAGCACGTGGGTGGGCGGATGTCCCAGGGCTTTTCACCCCCCCCCTTTGTCGCGAGATGCCTGCAGCTGCTGCGTGCTTTTTCGGTGTGGCTGCAGTCCAGCAACCACACCAAAAAAAGCATGCCCTGTTCTATGTGCTGGGCCCAGCAAGTTCGTGCAGCCAGCGCATAGAACAGGGCAGCACCAGACCATTAGAGAAGCAGAGCGAAGCAGCGCAAGAAACATCCCCCAACTGTCTCCTCTTTCTCTGCCTGTTTGTTCTGTATGGCCAAGAAGGAGGAAACCAGCTGGCCAGTTGGGGGAGGCTTTCTGCACCGAAAGAGGTGGCTGGAGACTGAAAAAGAGTAGCTTTCATCAGCAGCCCTTTGGCCAGCTGGTCTCCTCCTCCTCGGTCATACAGAACAAACAGACAGAGAAAAAGGAGACCAGCCGGCCAGTTGGGGGAGGCTTCATTGCGCTGCGAAAGAGATGGCTACTGATCTCCAGCTTTGCTCCACTTCTCCAATGGTCCGGCACTGTTCTATGCACCAGCTGCTTGGACTTTCCAGGCCTGGTACATAGAACAGGTTATGCTTTTTTGGGTGTGGCTGCTGGACTGCAGGCAGAGAGTGGGGAGGGGCAACCAGGGAGCATGGCTCTTTACTGCCCACATGGGCCCTTTGCCTGCCAGCCCTTCCTTCTCCCACCTGCAGCCCCTTTGTTGGAACAATGGCCCCTGGTTGGCCCCGCCATGCCCAGTTGCACCCGTATGAGCAACAGGCATCGTCATTTCGAAGTTGAGGGAGAAGTTGGGGAAGGAAGTGGAGGGTTCTGCAGTTGGCCGTTGAGAAGCGAGGAAGTGGCCTTTTAGTGGTCCAACCTGGTGTTCAGGCCAGCGGGCCACAGGAAATCAGAGCACCGAGGGAAAGGGGGATTGCTGGGGGAGCTGCTCTCTCCACACCAAATTGGGACCTTTCAGGGTAGTCCTAGGAATTGAGTGAGTCAAACCACAGGTCCTTGCCTTCTTAGCTCAGGGAATGGCCATTTTCTGCAGGAGGACTGTGGAGGGGGGAGGTCTACCTGATTGACTTCTCCGGTGTCTTTGCCGGATTATGTGGACACTTACAAGTGAGTGCAGCTGAAGGTGCTGCTGTCACATGTCAGCCCAGGCCTCACCCCGTGGCTCCGTAAAGCCAACACCAAAGAAGTGGGCATTCAGGTGAACCCTGAGTGCAATGCTCACTCAGATCATGGTCACTCCAGGCCATCCAAACTCAAAGCCCCTCAGGCCGGATGAGCTGGGAGCCACAGTTCCCAGGCTTTTACTCACCAGTGCTTGGTCGCTGTCTCTTCACCTTGCCTGAAGCAGCTGGTCCTGCCCCTCACACTCCCCTCCCTTGCCTGGCCTGAGAAGGTAAGGGTGACGGCAGTAGATAGTGAAGCATCTGGGTCCCTATCTTCCCTTCTGTCTCCCCTACTGTGTGTGTGTCTGTGTCTATGTCTCCCTCTTTGCTACTTCTTTCATTTCTTCTTTTTGGAATCCAGACTGGCTGAACAACGATTGCCAGCCACGGTGGAAGCATCCCTTCAGGTGACCCTGTTCCTCCTCCTTCTCCTTCTCCTTCTCCTCCTCCCCCTCCTCCTCCTCTCATGACCATCGGCCGTGGTGGGGCCAGGAGGGTGCACATGTGAGGGGAGATGCTCCTCAAGCAAATGCCAAAGCACAGCCAAACCAGGTGTGGGGCGGGCAGCTGCTCACTTGATGAGGGTCTCACCTCGCGTGTGCACCCTCCCAACCCCATCATGGCCACCAGTCATGAGAGGAGGAGGAGGGGGAGGAGGAGAAGGGTCACCTGAAGGGATGCTTCCACCACTGCTGGCGATTGTTGTTCAGCCAGTCTGGATTCCAGAAAGAAGAAATGAAAGAAGTAGCAAAGATCGCCAATAAAAGCTTGCTGACTTGGCCCAGCCATGGCTTTGACACATATACACACAAACACACACAAAAAAAACACACAGAGAGAGAAAGAGAGAGACAGAGACAGAGATTGGGGAGAGAGAGGGGAAAGATAGGGAAAGGGCCAGAGTGAAAAAGAGACAGAGAGAGCCATAGAGAGAGAGCCATAGAGACAGAGACACAGAGAGGGGAGGGAGAGAGAGGGAAATAGAAAGAAAAGGAGAGGGAAAGAAAGAAAAGGAAGGAATGAGGGAGGAAGAGTGAGAGAGAGACAAGAAAGAAAAAAAAGAGAAAAGAGAAAAAGAGAAAGGAAGCAAAAAGAAGAAAAGGGACAGACAAAGAGTGAGATGAAAGGAAGGGACAAAGAAAAAGAAAGAGAGGGAGGAAGGGATGAGAAAGTGAATGACATATTTGAATGGATAGATAAATATATGGAGGGAGGGAGGGAGAGAGAGAAAAGGAGAGGAAGGAAGGACTCAAACCCTGGCTTCAGAAGACTCTGAAACAGCACAGCAATCTAGGCCTGGAAGGGATCTTGGAGGTCATCTTCTAGTCCAACCCCCTGCTCCAGCAGGAGATCCTTACAGAATCATAGAATAGCAGGGTTAGAAGGGAGTGTGTGTGTGTGTGTGTCTGTGTGTGTTTCAGGTGGGTCTCCTAGCTTTAGAAGGAGAGAGGGAAGGAGGAAGGGAAGGGACAGAAAGAGAGGGAGAAAAAGAGAGAGGGAGGGAGGGAGAAAGAAAGAGAGAGGGGAGCTAGAGAAAGAGGGAGAGAAAGAGAAAAAGAGAGGGAAAGAGCAAGAAAGAGAGAGGAAGGGAGAGAAAGAAAGAAAGAAAGAAAAAGAAAGAAAGAAAGAAAGAAAGAAAGAAAGAAAGAAAGAAAGAAAGAAAGAAAGAAAGAAAGAAAGAGAGGGAGAGAGAGAGAGAAAGAAAGAAAGAGAAAGAGAGAGAGAAAAAGAAAGAAAGAGAGGGAGAGAGGAGAAAGTGAATGAGATATATGAGTGGATAAATACATGGAAGGAGGGAGGGAGAGAGAAAAAAAGGAGAGGAAGGAAGGACACAAATCCTGGCTTCAGAAGACTCTTTGAAGCAGCACAGCAATCTAGAGCTGGCCTGCAAGGGATCTCGGAGGTCATCTAGTCCAATTCCCCTTCTCCAGTAGAGATCCTTACAGAATCATAGAATAGCAGGGATAGAAGTGTGTGTGTGTGTGTGTGTGTGTGTGGCTGTCAAAACTCCAAAAACAGGTTAAGTAGCTCTGGGGAGATCTGTCATAAATTAGAACACTTGCTAAGCAACCGGCCATTAAGCGAGGGCCACTTGTATTTGGTTTGCCAGTCACATGGCCACATGGCCATGCCCACCCAGTCACAGGGCCACAAAGCCAAGCCCTTCCAGTCATGTGACCACAAAGCCATGCCCACAAAGTCATATGACCATCAAGCCACACCCACAAATTAAGCCACGCCCACAGAACCAATAGTAAAAATAATTGTATCCCACCATTGATGTGGATGTATATGTACATATACACAAATAACCCCCCACTTTCAATACCAATTTTAAAAATCTCAAAACAGTTTATAATAAAAGAGGAAATCCTTAGAACTAGTAGGTTTTATTGCTACAGAAATAGATGATTACAAATATATATCTTATTATTGTATGTTTTCTTTTTGGTCAGTAATGGTGGAGAGATGGACAGATTTAACTGAAAATTTCCAATTTCTGACTATTGTTTCTTTTTTTTTAAAAAAAAATGGTTCTCTGAAATTAGATATTAAGCAAGTTGGAGTTACCAGTTTGCACTGCAAAAATCCAGTTGACTGCTAAATGTCAGGAAAGGGATTTAGAATAGTTATAGGGCCAGCCAACACAAATAAGATGACCCTATAATATACAAACCCATAATCATTAAAAATGCAGATGCAAAATAACACATTCTATTAGAAATCAACCAAGACAATAAAACAATGACCATAATTGAAAGATACTATTTAATTCATCCAACCGGAAATAATGATTTTTGACTCAAGTCCCTGGACTAAGCCATGCCTCAGCTAACTTTCTAAAGGCCTCCATACTTTGGGCCAATCAATTGTTAGGAAGGGCAGACTTCTACAAGAAGCCATGACTGCTGGGTCCATCAAGGTGAGATTGTTTCAGCAAAGGGACTCAGAACTGGACCCTCCCTGTTGGAATATTTGGGAGAAGATAATCCCACAAAGACAGAAGACATTATTTGCCATTACTTAATAGCTGTCTCGGTTTCTGTAGCTCGGATCTGGTAACCCTGAATTTGTACATGCAGAGTTGATTATCTATGTGAGCATGAGAATTCCCACTACAGCAATGCTGAATGTGGCAGTAATCAGCTGCCACCTTGCATTAAGCAGCAGAAAAACAAGCAGGGGGAAAGGCAAGAGAAAGAGAAGTTGAATTTAAACAGAAGAGGTTTGAAGTCACAGCTGTACCTCAGGTTGTGTTCTGTCCCCTCATTTGAATTCTTGAGATCCCCGCGCTTTGATTGGCCAAAGCGCAGGGCGCTCTGATTGGCTAGGCGAGCCGTGCCGATTGGCTCACTGAGAATCTCCCGCGATTGGTCAATTCGAATCACGGGAGATTCAAAGTGGTGCCATTGGCTGCGGCCGCCGCGGCTTGGAAATAAAAAGCCGTGAAGTTTTCCTGTAGCCTCAGTTCGGTTCCTGCCTAATAAAAAGAGCTTGAAACACAGTCACCGACTCCAGGCTTCTGTCCACACGGACGTAACACTGGCGACGAAGGTGGGATCCTCATCCTGAACCGAAGCACGTGTCCGACGGAAGCCAGCCAACCGACGAAATGGCCAGCATCACGCCGCCAACCCCCTTCAACCCCACTACCGAGGACTGGGAATCTTACACGGACAGATTCCACATGTTCCTCGAATGCAATGATCTGAAGGATGCCACGGGACCGAAGAAACGAGCCATCTTCCTAACACACTGCGGGCCCGCAGTGTTTAAGATGGCAAAAGCGCTAGCCAAGCCCGCCAACATTACCGCGATGGATTGGAAGGACCTCGAATCATTGCTCCGGAACCACTATGCTCCAGCCGTGCTCATCCTCATCCGACGGCATGAATTTTATCGGCGGGACCAGCGGTCAGGCGAGAGTCTCAGCGATTTCGTTGCAGAGCTGTGGCGCCTGGGAGGACTATGCGAATTCTCCAACATGAACGAGGCCCTTCGGGACCGAATTGTGCTCGGCCTTTGGGACCCCGTTCTCCAAAGTCGGTTGATGGCTAAGGGCAACATCGCTCTCGCCAACACCATCTCTGAAGCCACGGCCGCCGAAGCTACCTGACAGTCAGCAGACTGCATGCAGAAACCAAACGCTGGGGATCGCACCGCAAACAACCACCCTGCAAGGTTGACCGAGGCCCAACCTGAAACCACCACCCACCAGGGCAAACTCCACTCGACCTCGGGTACGTCCGATGAGGAGGAAGACATCCACCATCTCCAGGCAGGCCTCGACCAGCGCAGCCGGCGGAGTCATAAGTCGAGGACCGCGTGTGCTGGTTGTTGAGGTGACCACCCCAGATCCAAATGCCGGTTCTTCGACTCCGTTTGCCGGCACTGCGACAAGAAGGGCCACATCGCATGCGTTTGCCGCCTCAAGAAGACCCACAGCCCCAGGCGATGGGACCCGAGAGAGCGGAGACGAGACAGCACACCCCCCAGGACCAGAGACCGGCCAACAGACAACCGCTGGGAGCGAAATGGACGAGCCCAACGAAGCGGCGAGGCCAGGCGGAGAGAAGAGACACATCAGACGGTCACCATCGGCCACGCCACAACCACAGACGCCAGAAAGGTCTACGTGGAGGTAGGCATCGAAGGCGAACCCTGTAAAATGGAGGTGGACTCCGGGTCCTACCTCTCAATGGTACCCTGGCAAGAAATTAAACGCTTGGTGCCTACCATCCAGAGAAAGCAACTAGAAAACCAGAGACTAATCCTCAAGGACTACCAGGGAAAAGGCATCCCTGTAGTCGGAACAGGACAGTTTACAGTGACCTACAAGGGACACGCCGAAAGACTTCCCTTAACCATCGTCGATCGAGACCGACCTAGCCTACTGGTTCGCACCACTAGGCATCGCAGTCACGGGCATCGACCACATTGCCGAAGCTGACTGGGAGCAGCAACTGGCCCGGGATTTCCAGGAAGTGTTCGATGGCACCCTAGGCAAGTACCGAGGGCCCCCAATATCCTTCAGCCTAGACCCCCACATTCCCCCGAAATGCCTAAAACCAAGGCGGGTACCGTTCGCACTCAAACCGAAGACAGACGAGCAAATTGACAAGCTCGTCAAGCAAGGGGTATTACAACCCATAGACCACGCCCGGCGGGAGACCCCCATAGTCACACACTGACCTGATAAGACTATCTCCTATGCGGACGCCTTAAGCCACTCACCGCTACCTGAACCAGACACTGACCCAGCACCCATGATGACCACCCTAAGCATAGAGACTCTACCCAACCTACCCATAACCGCATCAGACATTGCCTGAGAAACTAATAAAGACAAACGTCTGGCGCGGGTTTTGCATTGGGTAGAGAAAGGGTGGCCGGAAAGGGACAATGACGAGTCCATCAGGACATTCCAGAACCGGCAAACAGAACTCTCGTTACTAAAAGGGTGCATACTATGGGGGGATAGGGTGGTCATCCTGGAAAAATTACAAGGGAAGGTTTTGGAACTGTTACACGAGGGGCACCCGGGCATCGTTAGGACCAAAGCCCTGGCCAGAAGTTACTCTTGGTGGCCAGGGATGGACAAATAGATCGAGGCCTGGGTAGCAAGGTGTCAACGATGTCAGGAAACTAGGCCAAGCCCACCCGCAGCACCCATCCTAGAATGGGAAATCCCCAGGGGACTGTGGTCTAGGATCTACATAGATTTCGCCGGGCCCACAAAAGGACACACTTTCTTAATAACCATAGACGCTTACTCCAACTGGCTGGAGGTAAGCAACATGAGAACAACCACCACGGAGGCCGTGACCAAAGAACTCTGCAAACTTTTCGCAACACACGGCCTCCCAGACATCCTCGTTTCCGACAACAGGCCCCAATTCACCTCGTTAGAATTCAAAAAATTCCTAGCGGAGAGGGGCATATGACACGCGCTGACAGCCCCGGCACATCCGGCCGTGAATGGTAGGGCGGAACGGATGGTTCAATTCACAAAGAAAACCATCCAGAAAATAGACCACGGGGAGATCCAGGACAAAATAAATAAATTACTTTTCATACAGCACATAACCCCAAACACCACAACAAATAAAAACCCAGCAGAACTGTTAATGGGGAGGAAAATAAGGTCCCCACTCGATAGATTACACCCCACGTACAACCCAGAGAAACCCCCAGACTCCACCAGCAAACACCGAACCTTCGCACCAGGCGACGCCGTCTACGCGAAGAACCTAACCGGAGACCCATTATGGGTACCAGCCGTCATAACACAACTAACAGGCCCACACTCGTACCAGCTACAAACAACTGACGGACGAGCGTAGAAACGCCACATCGACCAGTTAAGATCAAGGACGACCACCGTAACAGGGCAAACCTGTTCATGGAAGAATTCGAATCCAGAGCCCTGGCTAATGCCATACTCAAACCCAAACTATGGTTAAGATATATCGATGACACATTCGTGATTTGGCCCCATGGACAAGAAAACCTAAACAACTTCCTAACACACCTAAACAGCGCACACCCCAAAATCAAGTTCACCATGGAAACAGAAACAAACAAACAACTACCATTCCTAGATGTACTAATCTACAAGAAAACAGATGGCACACTAGGACACACCATATACCAGAAGAAAACACACACCAACCGCTACCTCAACGCCCAATCCCACCACCACCCAGCACAGATAAAACTCCGTGGCTAAAACACTAATTACTAGAACCAAACGCCTGGCAGACAAGACACACATTAAGACTGAACTATGCACTCTGACTAAAATATTGACAGCCAACGGCTTCCACAAAAGCAAAATCACCAACTTGATCCACAAAAACACACTGAGACATAATAGAGACCCAAAAGATGAACAGACCTATGGAACAGCTGTCCTGCCCTACATAAGAGGTACTACAGACAAAATTAGTAAGATTCTATACAGACACCACATCAAGACTGCCTTCAAAACAGACAGAAAAATAGCAGCCATCCTCAGGAACCCCAAAGACAAAATTGACCTGGAAAACCAAGGCATATATGAAGTCCCCTGTGCATCATGCCTGGCCACATACATTGGACAGACCAATAGAAGAATAAACACCCGCCTGGATGAATACAAAAATGCAGTCAAAAAGCTGGAACACACTTCCTCACTCGTCCAACACATGGAGGCCATAGGTCATAACATCAACTTCAATGGCACCAAAACCCTAGCCACCATAGAAAATCCCAGCCACAGAATCATCAGAGAAGCCATAGAGATTGAAAAAAGACCAGAAAGCATGAACAGAAGAGATGATTCCACCAGGCTGTCAATCATTTGGAAGCCTGCACTCACAAACAAAAAAATCTCCACACCACAAGCCAGGCAAACACCTGGGCACAAACAGATCCCCCCTGATACCTCCAGCTCAAACACACCCCAACCAGGCACCCAGATGAAACCCAGCTTCCTAACTAATGATAGCCGTCCATTTACCTGAAACCAAGCTGCACTAAAGGCCTCCAATAAAGTAACACAATGCTGCCAGCCAATCAAGATACAAAAAGAGCCCCCCCCCCAAAAAAAACAGACAGAAGATATTAGTAGCAGAACACAGCAAACTCCAAGACCAATAAACACAGACCAAGACTCTCAACCAATCAGGAGGAAGAAAAAACCATTCTGACACAGCAATAGGCTGCCCCAAATTTAAATCTGAAACCACTGTAAAAGTCTGACTCACAGACAAACACCATACAGAAGCCTGATGATGGCAGATGAGATTCTGCTGAAACGTTGCTACAACTTTAAAAGCACCACTATTATGACGTGGGAAAATACCCGAACAAAGCTGAATGCCAGACATGTAAGTACCCGCGAAAACTTAAGAAAACATTTATATATATATATATATATATATATATATATATATATATATATATATATATATATATATATATATATATTAAGATACATCAATGACACATTTGTGATTTGGCCCCATGGAAAAGAAAACCTAAACAATTTCCTAACACACCTAAACAGCACACACCCCAAAATCAAGTTCACCATGGAAACGGAAACAAACAAACAACTACCATTCCTAGATGTACTAATCTACAAAAAAACAGATGGCACACTAGGACACACCGTATACCAGAAGAAAACACACACTAACCACAAACCTCAACGCCCAATCCCACCACCACCCAACACAGATAAACTCCGTGGCTAAAACACTAATTACTAGAACCGAACGCCTGGCAGACAAGACACACATTAAGACTGAACTATGCACCCTGACTAAAGTACTGACAGCCAACGGCTTCCACAGAAGCAAAATCACCGGCTTGATCCACAAAAACACACTGAAACATAATAGGACCCAGAAGATGAACAGACCTATGGAACAGCTGTCCTGCCCTACATAAGAGGTACTACAGACAAAATTAGTAAGGTACTACATAGACATCACATCAAGACTGCCTTCAAAACAGACAGAAAAATAGCAGCCATCCTCAGGAACCCCAAAGACAAAATTGACCTGGAAAACCAAGGCATATACGAAGTTCCCTGTGCATCATGCCCGGCCACATATATTGGACAGACCAATAGAAAAATAAGTACCGGCCTGGATAAAAACAAAAATGCAGTCAAAAAGCTGGAACACACTTCCTCACTAGTCGAACACATGGAAGCCACAGGTCATAACATCAACTTCAATGGCACCAAAACCCTAGCCACTATAGAAAACCCTAGCCACAGAATCATCAGAGAAGCCATAGAGATTGAAAAAAGACCATAAAGCATGAACAGAAGAGATGATTCCTCCAGGCTGTCAATCATTTGGAAGCCTGCACTCACAAACAAAAAAATCTCCACACCACAAGCCAGGCAAACACCTGGGCACAAACAGATCCCCCCTAATACCTCCAGCTCAAACACACCCCAACTAGGCACCCAGATGAAACCCAGCTTCCTAACTAATGATAGCTGTCCATTTACCTGAAGCCAAGCTGCACTAAAGGCCTCCAATAAAGTAACACAATGCTGCCAGCCAATCAAGATACAAAAAGAGCCAAAAAACAGACAGAAGATACCAGAAACACCAATCAAGCAGAACACAGCAAACTCCAAGACCAATAAACACAGACCAAGACTCTCAACCAATCAGGAGGAAGAAAAAACCATTCTGGCACAGCAATAGGCTGCCCCAAATTTAAATCTGAAACCACTGTAAAAGTCTGACTCACAGATGAACACCATACAGAAGCCTGAAAATGGCAGATGAGATTCTGCTGAAACGTTGCTACAACTTTAAAAGCACAACTATTATGACGTGGTATACATCATTATACTTGTGCTTTTAAAGTTGTAGCAACGTTTCGGCAGAATCTCATCTGCCATCATCAGGCATATATATATGATTAATAAAGAGTTCTAAGGAGAAAATCTTTTGATTCAAAAACATTCTGATCCCAAGATACTTAGGAATTCCACACAGAGAGAATGAAAGGGGATATCATTAAATGAAAACACATATAGAAATGATCATCGCTGTGTGTTTGAGAAAAGGAGGAGAAATGGCAATTCATTATTGTTCCTGAGCTAGCAATAACATATTCATGAATTCCAAGGCAATGTATAATATTTTTCTCTATTGCTTAGTTAATAAATCATTGCTTCATTACAAAGGATGAGAGAGCAGCAGCCTTGTAGGAAGTGGCTGTGACCAGCTGAACAACAGATTTGGGAACAATTCTGTCTCTGACCATTTTTTCTTTTGGAAAAAAAAGGAGCAGGAGCAGAAGAAAGCCTGGCTGGTGGAAGCAGCTAAGCTTTGCTGACCATCCTAGCAGCAGATAAGTATCCCTGATGGATTGAGGTTGTAGGTCTTTGCTTGGCTTCATTTTCATTATCCTTCCTGGACAGCTAGCAGAATGTCTATTAACAAGTGCAAAAGAGGTAATGAAACAGACATGCAAACCATACTGGCCTTGCACTGGTTGGACTATCTGAACAATCTGAACAATCTATGAAAAATGCACACCTGCGCTGACATTTAGAGCTTTCCAATCTATCAAACAGATCCTTCAAGGGTCATTGCTCCAGAAAAGCATAACAGGTTTTAAGAAGGGGTGGAGGAATGGGGATTTTTTTAAAAGATTCGGTCCTAATTTGCCTGACCTC
Source organism: Hydrophis major (assembly GCA_033807585.1). Taxonomy (NCBI): domain Eukaryota; kingdom Metazoa; phylum Chordata; class Lepidosauria; order Squamata; family Elapidae; genus Hydrophis; species Hydrophis major. The sequence continues at coordinate 218,468,281 of CM066328.1, read as the reverse complement.
TATCTGGCTCCTTTTTATCCTAAGAGTCTTTTCTGCCCCCCTTTTACTTCCCATACTCTGTTCTGAAAACAAATCTTCCTGACTCTCCGTTGCCTGCACTAGCTCATTCTTCATTGTTTCTTATTAGTCCCATAAAGAACCTGCCATTGAAAAAGTTGAAAATGCTCTCATTCAGATAAACTGCTTCAAATGGAAGTATATAAGAATGCAATCTGTTTCCTAACATAGCAACCACTGAGATCTCAGAGAAAGGAAAGGCTTTCTTCCATGTAGGGCGGGCTAAGGAAATTAATTGTGAGGAAATGTTTTCAAGGATATTATAAGCAGAATGTAAACTGGGCTGAAAGAATATAAATAAAATAATATTTACTCAATAAAGCAATTCAGTTTTTTTTATTAATGATCCAAAATAAAACAACCAGTCAACCTTCCCTCCCAAAAAAATTCCAAAGGGGGAAAATGACATTTAAATATCAACAATGTAAAAAATAAGGCCTAAAGAGATCCATAGTGTAGAAAGTTAGCACCCACCCCTCTCCTAGAAGACTGAAATATTCCAGGAAATATTAAAAAGGCAGAATATTATATTTTCCTGGATGAAGAAAAGGAGAAACATGTTTTAAAGACAGAGCAGCTCCCTGCACCTCCCTGCAGCTCCAGATTGATGAGATTAAGACATGGCCCTCAGGAAATGATAGGATTACCCACCTCACCACATGGCACCTGGGAAGATTGCATTAGGCAGCACTCAGATGAAACTATGTGGTCCAGACAAAGTCTACAAAGTTAGCTAAGACCCCCACCCCTGGGAATCTGACAGCCAATGGGATATATTTCTTACACAGGAACAGGAAACACTAGGGTGGGGCCCAACAGAGGATATGAAACCAAGGGATTCTCAGCACCCCTTCCCTTTTCGCCCAGGAACTCCAAGGTGTGGTCCTGTCCACCATTAAACCATCTTTCTAAACAACCCCCATGTTTCCAGTGTCTTTTTCCCCACTTGGAACTGAACCCAGAAGGATATTTCTCCCAACAATAGTGTTAAGTACTGAACATGGGTCGGAGTAAATGGAGACAGCCTCTGAATAGTGAACTTTCAGCTCTTTATTTGCATAGTGACTTCTCAAAACAACAACAGTGAACTCTGTCTTATATAGGCAACCCTTGTGAGAATTGTCCAATAACGAGCTATGAACACTAGCTCTTTTAACCAATAAGAATTCTCTGTTAAGGGCCAATCGGATTCCTCAGAACTAACCAATCCGATCTGGCCGCCTAACAGCCAATCAGAAGTGCAGGGCCAGAACCCTGCACTTTACCTCAAGCTCATACTTTATTAACTATGGTACATACACAACACCCCTTCACCCTGGCTTCTTAATTACGGTGTAGTTATATAGTCCCTTAGATAGGACGGTTGTCTTTTAACTCTTTTGGATTTTCGTTGGATTGGTTGGTTGCAATCCTGTTGAGGTAGATTGTTGTTTGGTAGTGGTTCTGCTTCTTACTCAGCTGAAATTTCTTGCGGTGCAAACGTTTCTCCTTCCTGCTCCATTTCCTGAGTATCACTTAGTTCGTCGCTCCCTTCGAGCAGATTCCCTGGAACTTCATCTTCTTCCATACCTGCCCCCCTCGGTTTGGTCTTGGGGGAGTTGTTGAATGGCCGTTGTGAGTCGTGACCATAATTGGTCGATATGCCCTTTCCATAGTTTATTGTCACAGCATTTCACTACGTAGGATTTAGGGCCGGTCACTCGTACTACTGTCGCCTCTATCCATAACTGGTCGCCCGATAAGTTCCGTGCGTAAACGAGGTCTCCTACCTGGAAAGTGCGACAGCGGCCGCTGGATCCTATTGGCTTTTCCAGTTCGTAAGCAGGGTGCAACCAGTTGAGGTGAGAGCGGAGTCTTCGTCCCATCAGTAGTTCCACGGGAGTTCTGCCGGTGACGCTATGTGGAGTTATGTGTTGCAAAAGGAGAATTTGATTGACCTTGTCATCGATATTGTCATAGTCCATTTTTTGCAAAGTCTTTTTAACAAATTGGACCATGCGTTCAGCTCGGCCATTGGTCGCAGGGTGTGCAGGCGAGGTGAGCGCATGGCGGATGCCGCGGTCAGCGAGGTACTGCTCGAACATTAGTGCCGTAAACTGTGGCCCGTTATCGGACACCAGGACATCTGGCAATCCGTGGGTTGCAAAGAGTCTGTTTAGAATCTTGATCACTGTTTCGGAGGTCGTAGCCGTCATACGATGAATTTCTAACCAATTGGAGTATGCGTCGACTGTCAGCAGGAAGGTATAGCCCTTGGTTGGCCCCGCGAAATCCAGGTAGATTCTGGACCAGGGTCCACCTGGCGTCTCCCATTCAGTAGGCATGGCTTTTGGTGGGGCGTTGCTGACTTGTTGACAATTGGAACACACTTTAACCCACTGCTCGATTTGCCGGTCCATGCCCGGCCACCATGCGTAGCTTTGTGCAATTGCCTTCATTCGCACGATTCCGGGGTGGCCCTCGTGCAGAATTTGCAGCAGCGTCTTCCGGAGTTGCTCTGGGACAACGACTCTATCGCCCCAGATGATACAGCCTTTTTGGGAAAAAAGTTCAGTCTGTCGAGATTTGAATGGTGCGAAGTCATCTGGTACTTGGTCCAATGGCCATCCACGTTCTACCCAGCCTAGGACTCGAGCTAGGGTGTGGTCTCATTTGGTTTCTCTCGCGATGTCTCAGGCGGTCATAGGCGGCGAGTTGAGTGTTTCGATCTGCAACGTGGTTGCCGTTGGTGCCGGATCGTCGAGAGTCTCTGGAAGCAGCACTCGGCTTAATGTGTTGGCGTGGGGAATGGCTTTCCCCAGGCGATATTGCAGGCGATAATTATAAGCAGCTAGGAATTCTGACCATCGGGTCATTCTAGGGGATAATATGTAGGGGGTTGGCTTGTCCCCGGCTATTATCCCTAGCAATGGTTTGTGGTCAGTTATAATGGTAAATGTCCTTCCATACACATATTCATGAAATTTTTTTACAGCTGAGACGATTGCGAGAGCTTCTTTATCAATTTGTCCATAGTTCCGCTCTGCTTATGAAAGAGTCTTCGAAAAGTATGCAACAGGGGCTTCGTTCCCATTAGGCAGTACATGGCTCAAAACGGCACCCACCCCGAAAGGCGATGCATCGCAGGTTATAACTAACGGCAAAGTCTCGTTATACTGCATAAGTACAGAGTCAGATGTGAGCAGTTTTTTAACATTCTGAAACGCTTGTTCTTCCCGGTAACCCCATACCCACAATGCTTTCTTATCTAATAATCGGAGTAACGGTTCAGCGACAGTTGCCTTGTGCGGTAAAAATACATTATAGAAATTAATGAGGCCTAAGAACTCCTGGAGATCAGCCTCGTTGCATGGCCTGGGAGCGTTTTTGATAGCTTTTAATTTACTCTCAGTAGGATGAATGCCCTGGCTATCAATCCGGTACCCGAGAAACTCAACATTGTCAGTATACAATTGACATTTATTTTTTTTCACCTTAAGTCTGGCCTCTTGAAATTTTTTTAGGATGCATTTCAAATGGTCCTGTAAGATTTTTTGGGTAGGGGCTGCAATTAATACGTCATCAAAATAAGGTACCATGCCCTTGATTCCTTATAATAACCTTTCCATAAGGCTCTGGAAGATTCCCGGGACTACACTAACTCCAAATTGCAATCAGGTACATTTAAAGGCACCCCTGTGCGTTACAATTGTTTGGGCTTGAGCTGTTTTTTCATCCACTGGTAATTGTTGATAAGCTTGGGCTAAATCTAATTTAGCGAAAACTTTACCGCCCCCCAAGGAATGGAGGAGGTGCTGCACCACTGGAACTGGATACGCATTCTGATGTAGGGCGTGGTTCAAAGTGGCCCGGAAGTCCCCACAAATTCGGATTGACCCATCTGGCTTAATGGGTGTTACAATAGGGGTTTCCCATGGAGAGTGATCGATGGGCTTCAACACCCCTTGAGCAATTAACTTGTCGAGTTGTTCGTCGATTTTTGCTTTAAGAGCGAATGGAACTCGACGGGGCTTCAAGCAAATGAGAGCTACTTTTGGATCTAGACTGAATGAGATCGGGGTCCCCTTATACTCGTCTAAGCTGTCCGCGAAGACATCGCTGAACTCAGAGATAAGGTCTTCCTCCCACTCACAACCACCGACTCGGTTCACGCCGGCCACTTCAATGCCAAGTGGCGCGAACCATTGGAGGCCTAGTAGGCTAGGCCTATCTCTATCGATGACCATTAGAGGTAAGTACGCTGTATGCTTCTTGAAGGAGACTCAGACTCGACAGGACCCGACAACGGGGATTCGATTTCCTTGGTAGTCCTTGAGGATGAGGCGTTGAAATTGGAGGTCTTGGCGTTGAATTGTGGGGATGAGTTGCTTGAGTGTCTTCCAAGACACCATCGAGAGGGACGATCCTGAGTCGACCTCCATGTGGCAAGGCTGGTTCTCGATGGCTACCGTGACTCGGATTTTCTTAGTGTCCAAAGCTGAGGCGTGACCGATAGTGATAGTATGGTGAGCCTCTTCTCTTTGCAAAGCTCGATTTCTGTAGGAGTAGTTTACTGGCTCTCGCCTTACAGGACGGTTTCCTGTCGATTGGCGATAGTTAGCCCCTTTTGAGGCCTGGCTGAGTCCTGGTAAACTGCGGCAGACCCGGCCGATGTGGCCTCATTTCCCGCACTCATGGCAGAGTGCGTCGCGGAATTTGCATTCGGCCCTGGCATGGTTGTCTCCACAGCCAGTGCAAGGGTGTAAGGGCTTTGGGCAAGGGTCCCGGTCGGACTGCAGTTGATGGACCCCTTCTTCATCGCTGTCTGATGACAAAGAGAGGTCCTCGTGGTGCGTTGTTGATAGCTGTCCTTCTGTGCTAGGTGAGATTTCGCTGGCCGGTGGTGGTACCGGAGTGTGGCTTCGCTGTAGTTGTGCAGCCGACATTTTGGTCGCCTCCGCAGCCGTGGCTTCGGTGATGGTGTCAGCAAGGCTGATGTCGCCTTTCGCTATCAGCTTGCTTTGCACGCCTAGTGCATCTAATCCCAGAACTATTCAATCTCTCAGTGCCTCTTCTAAATCGGCGAACCCGCAGAGGCCCCCTAAATTTCAGAGGTCCGCCACGAAATCGGCCATGCTCTCCCCTTTTCGTTGGTTTCTCTGATAAAACTCGTGGTGTCTCACGAGTGTAGGCACGGTTGGCGCGTAATGGTCTCTCAGGATGGGTTCGAGGTCGTCCCAGCTCATGGTTTTCACTTCTCGAGGTTTGGCGAGTGCTTTAGCCATCTTAAATACGGCTGGGCCGCAATGCATCAGGAACAGCGCCCTTTTCTTTGCTGGTGTGGCGTCCTTCAAGTTCTTCGTCTCGAGAAACATTTGGAAGCGATCCATGTAGGATTCCCAATCCTCTTGGTTCGGATCGAATGGAGCAGGTGGTACGATGCCGCCGGACATGGTTCCGTTGTTGGCGTCGTCTATCACGTGCTCGGTATTGTTTCCTGGCTTCTTCGGTTCAGACGTCTCCACATCCCATCCTCGTCGCCAGTGTTAAGTACTGAACATGGGTCGGAGTAAATGGAGACAGCCTCTGAATAGTAAACTTTCAGCTCTTTATTTGCATAGTGACTTCTCAAAACAACAACAGTGAACTCTGCCTTATATAGGCAACCCTTGTGAGAATTGTCCAATAACGAGCTATGAAAGCTAGCTCTTTTAACCAATAAGAATTCTCTGTTAAAGGCCAATCGGATTCCTCAGAATTAACCAATCCGATCTGGCCGCCTAACAGCCAATCAGAAGTGCAGGGCCAGAACCCTGCACTTTACCTCAAGCTCATACTTTATTAACTATGGTACATACACAACAAATAAGATCATATCACTCAGTAGACATTTCATCATCTGTTTGCGGACATTGTTTGCTCTTGTTCAAAACTATGTAACAATATAGATTACAATCAAATAAAACAAAGGGAAGGTGAAGTTTTTTCATCGACCATTATAAAAGGAATAATGTAGCAATACATGAAGGATGGATTCAACAGTGCTGAGATAGATTTGGAGACATACAGGAACTCCAAAATATTTCCCAATAAAAAATTTTAAGGTTAAGATGTTACACCTAGCTATAAAGAAAAATCTTTATTGGAATAGTGAAGTGATGGAATATAACCAGCCAATCATCACCCATAATGCTCTATTCATTCTCGGATGTACTCTGAGATCAATTTCTTTTTGGTATTCAATATCTAAAATCCTTTCTCTTAATTATTTTCTTGGCCTGAAAGAACACAAATAGCTGTAGAATATTTACAGAGAAGCTTTATGATGAACATTTTACCAAACTATGAGGACCAACATTTAAACCAAAAATCAAAAAGATAATAAAGCAGAGGATTTGTGGGCATCTAGAAATGAATAAAACATGAAGGAAGTGATTACTAGAAGCCAGGATGGATTTATTAAAAACAAATCATGCCAGAGAAATCTGACTGCCTTTTAAAAATAAAGTTAATTAGTAGACTGGTAAAGAGCTATAGACATAATATACTTAGGCTTCAGTAGGGCATTTGACAAAGTTGACAACAGCATACTCCTTGCTAAGATTGAACAATCTGGGATAGACAGTATCACCACCAAGTGGATTTAAAATTGGCTGAACAACCACACTCAGCCCATGTAGTCCTCAATGGAAGTACACCTACATGGATGAAGCATGCAGTGGGTAGTTCAAGATAGTATCTAGGGCCCAGTAACCTTCAGTGTTCTAATAAACAAGGTAATAGAGGTAATAGAAGGGGAAATCATCAAATTTACAGATGACATCAAGCTGGGGGGGATTGCTAACACTTTGGAAGACAGGTTTGAGATCCAGAAGGATCTTGACAACCTTGAACACTTATCTAACAAGATGCAGTTCAATGGTGAGAAAAGTAAGGTCCTGTACTTATGCAGAAAAAAAGAAACAAGTACAGAATAGATGGTATCCGGCTCAACAGTAGTAACTGTGAGAGATATCTAAGTGTACTAATGAACCATTACAAGTATGAGCCAGCAATATGCTATAGCTGCCAAAAAAGCCAATTGCTGTCTTGAGCTGCTTCAACAGCATCAAGTTGATAAGAAGTGATAATACTGCTTTATACTGGACTGGTAAGACTACACTTGGAATGCTACATCCAGTTCTGGTTATCATAATGCAAAAAAGATTTTGATCCCTGGAAAATGTTCAGAAAAGAGCAATAAAATTGATAAAGGGTTTGGAAGCTAAATCATATGATGAATGGTTGAAGGAAATAGATAGGTTGTCTAGCCTATTGAAGAGAAGGATTGGTGGAGAGGGACATAATAACCGTCTTCTAGTATTTTGAAGTGTTATCACAGAGAAGAGGGGATTGGCTTTTTCTCCAAAGCATCTGGAGGAGGGGCAGGACAAGAAGTTATGGGCGGAAGCTTGTTAAAGAGAGATCCAACTTAGAAGTGGGGAGAAACTTTCTGTCAGTGAGAACAATTAATCAAGGGGATAGCATGCCTCCTGGAGTTGTGGTGTTTCATCACTGTAGATTTTCAAGAAACGGTTGGACAGTCATTGGCCTCAGATAATATAAGGCTCCTATCTTGAGCAGGAGATTGGGGTATGAGACCTCTGAAGTCCCTTGCAGCCCTATGATTCTGTGTTCTACGCTCATACTCAATCCAGCAGCAGCCACAGGAGAAGTAAAAATAAATAAATTAGGATTGCATTTATTCATTCATTTAAGGAGTTTAAAAGGCTTCCCAATTCATAGTTTATAGTGGGTTTGCCCCGATTAAAAACAACAACAATCAAAATAAAACTAATGTAACAAAGCATCACCACAAACTTATCCAAGGAAGGGCAAGCACTGATTCTCCCAGCAGAACTGGCTCAATTGTCATCCTGACTCGATGCATGGAAGAAAGGTCATGGCTCTTCCATTGCTATAGGTTTGGAACATCTACACTTCAAAGGAGATATTTTTCTAAAGAATAAGCACCAGCAACAGAAAATTATGTACCCCATCAGACGACACTAGCTCAGAGGGGACCTGGAGCATGTCCAACCTGTGCAACCTAGTGGAACAGGCAAAAGACAATGGTAGTCACAATAGCATAAAGCCCCACCCCTTTGTACAGTCATGTGTCACATGTATCAAAGGCTCTGGGCTTCAATCATGCTGCTATGACCATCAATTAAACCATTTTAACCTACCCTCCCTCCCCTTGCAGATGTCTCTCTATCTCAGTCTTCAATCTCCATGACTAATACTGAAACACTACATCAAGATATTTAAAACTTATTTGCTTTATTTCCTACTTTTCTATTATTAAACTTAGTTTTCTATTTTTTTTAGAAAACCTATCATTTTAGTCTTTTGAATATTAATTACCAGCTAATTTTTCTAATGGCATTGCCCTAGGTTTGTGTGGTCTCATCTAAGGCTAACTGGAATCCTCATGATACTAGCTGCATCATCTGCATACACCAGGAACAAATATTTGCATTCTCTATTTTGGAGGACAGAAATTAAAATCTGAAACTTTCTTTGCAGGTCAAACAAGAAAGGAACTAAAATGCAACTGTTAGGAATGTAAGTCACCTAACAGCTATTTGCTTTGGACAATATATAAACCAAGATAGACATTTTAATACTGTCTCTTTAAGAGAATCCTAAAAGTGTAATTGGGTGTGGTTTCTCAAACGGCCATAAGATGGAGCCAGAAACCTGGGTTGTTTAGTCTTAGTCTCAGAAGAGAGTGTGAGTCTCTGTTTCCTTCTGTTGGAGAATATTGCTGTTCCTCCTAATTGACTGTATTTTTGGATTTGATGTAAGTCTGATACTGAACTGTTTTTGACACTGGACTTTGTTATTGGATTATCCCTGGATGAAAACTGACTGATTTTACATGTGAATGACTTTGGACTGCTTATCTTTGAACTTTGCTTAAAACTTTATTGAAAGTAAAAAAACCTATATTTACTGTACAGTGTATCTGTGTGCTGTGTGTGTATTATTCAAACACTACTCTCAAATATGTCTCCCTGTATGCACTTATTCTCCTAACGGGGAATTATCTCAACAGCAACCCTGTGTAGCTCCCTGATTTATACAGAATTGATCTGATAATGAATCATATTACTCTGATTCTGATGTTTCCTTATGTTTTTTGAATAAGACGAGGTACACAACAAACTCAACATTCCTGAGTTTATCCCATATCAGGTTCCAAAGCCAGATGCTTACTTAAAATGGCTAAAGTGGTGGTATGGATTTTCATTGATTTGCCCAGGTACAATGTCAAAATAAAGGGGGTTTGCTTAGAACAGGCATTATTGCTCTTTCCAAAAAAAAGTCTTTTTTAAATTGCCAAAATGGGTTGGTTCTGGTTTTCATCTTTCACTACTTTAGATTTTTTGTAACCAAAGATGCATTTAATTACTAAGGGGAGGAGGGGGGATGCTGATTTGGTTAATGATGGTTCCTGGGCATTTTTAAAGTTTTGATGGAATTGTATGTGTATTGACAGCATGTGATTGGGTGGGGAACAGAGTCCTTATGCATTTTAAATATATATTTCACCTATTTTAAATTACAATTGACATGATCAGAATGGAACATTATGTGTCCACCATTAGTTGCCCTCTTTTCACCCCCAGCCACCCACCTCAGCCAATTCTTAGCCAGCTTTTCTCCTCTGCTGCCCCTCCCCCAGTAATTCTCCACAGCCAATGGCACTCTAGCTCTTTACCCCTTGCCCTTTGTCCCTGCCCATTCACCCAGACCTTGTTTGATCCAGCCCTTTGGTTGCACGGGACAAGAAGCCACCAGCCAAATTGGAGCAGGGGCAGTGAGCAATCTGTGGCAGACTGTGGGAGTACAGTACACCATCATGGTGGCCGCCTGGGGGTGTTCACCAGAAAACTGGTGGCAGTGCATGCAGAAGCAATCTTGGAGATGTGTTGGGCAACTGGTGGTAGTGGCAGCAGCATGCAAAAGTGATCGGCGGGGTGCAGTAGGCAAGCAGCAGAGGTTTTTGAGCAATAACTATAGGTTGGAAGCATGAGATTCAGCTCTGGCCTTGTCTTCTGGAGACAGAACTGAGTTAGGAGAGCTTTCCTACCATTAAAATGGGACAAGCCATTGCTGCTGCATTTGGGGATCTGTGTGGCACCCATACAGCTGAGGGAAAGCACAGCCACAGGCAGGCAGGCAGTGTGGCATGGCAGGCTTCAGCTTAATTTTCTACCCAGAAGCAATTCAGAGGCTTCATTTAGATTCATCACCACCACTACTGGCGTGCACAGCAGAAGGAGTAAAATGCAGCTGCTTATCTGCTCCAGGAAGATAACTTGTCCTGTGGTAAACCCTGTGCCATGGGTCCTTTTGCCCATCACCACTGTTGTCACTGATCACCACTGCCCATCACTGCCGTTGCTACTGATTGCCTCCGCCTGTCGCCGCCTTCACACATTCTGTTTTCAGCCTCCATACGCCCCATTTTTTGCTTTCATGTGTCCCAATTCTGGCCCATTCCAGGCGGGAGAGATTGCTGTTGCTGCCACTGCCTATCTCCATCACCACTGTTCATCATTGCCTATTGCCACTGAACAGCAGTGGTGATTGTCGACAATAGGCATGGAATGAGCAAAAATGGGACATGCGGAGGCTGAAAACAGGGCATGTGGGGGCCAATGGGTGGGTGGGCTTCGGCATCATTTGCTCTATAAGACGCATAGACATTTCCACCCACTTTTTTTGTGGGGAAAAGTGTGACTTTTAGTGCGAAAAATACAGTATATTGTTTCTTGCTTTCTGGAGTGATAGAGGCTTTTTTTTTTCCTGTGTGACATTGTTTCAGTCATTTGAAGAACATTATCAAATCCCTATACAGCATTTTTTCCCCAGAACTAGAAATGCTCTGTACTTCAGTCTCTATTCTTGTCCATTGATCATCTCCACTGTTCCTTTAGGATCCCATTTCAATTTTAGTATGTTGCATGGCCACCATGGTTGCTTTTAGATTGCTACTAATTTTGTTAAAGGAAAAATCCTTATTGACTTCAGCAGGATAGCAAAAGGAAAGATACTGACTTTGTTTAAATCACTGCTAAATTAAGTGTCTCTCTTCAGGGGGGAGGAATGTGCCCATTGCTCTGGAGACGGCTCTGGAAGGAGGAATTTTTACTACCCTCTTACTTGGATACCAGATTGTAAACAGGCTGGAGAGGGCCTCTTTTTATAGCTTTGCCTCCCTTCCAGATGAGCAGAAGAAGATCAGCTTTTGTTTTACTTATAAGGACACAGGCATGATTCCTTGGACTCTCTCACTGCATTTGTAGAAGGTTTTAAGACAGAGGATTGATTCTCCTTTGAGAGCTGAGAAATTTCTGACTCTCCTTGTTATACAAATTGAGTAGAGGGGAGGGGGGTTCCTGTAATTCAAACTGGCTTTGCAACTCTGTGGCTCAGAAAGAGCTCTCTTTGTCTCTAGCATGTGGGGGAATTCCAGCCCCTCCCACCATCCAAACAGCATGTAAAAGGTTCTGTTGCACACAGAGAGAAAGTCGATGAGAATTCAGGCTTAGATTAGCATTGCATATTCACTCCTGGCTTGAATATTACTTTGCTTTATCACAAATCCAAATTAACTGTCTTTATACTGATGGGCTTCAGGACTTCAAATTAACCATCTTTTTACTGTTCTGTATTCTGTACAGTGGTAGATTTTGTCTTCTGTACAGATGCAGATAGATAGACTCAACAAAACATTCATACGAAGTCTTTATTATTGGTTCATCAGGTATCCTCATAACTCACATTTGTGATGAAGTTCTTCTTAATGTCCAATCCTTTGTATATCTGTCTTGTAGGTAAAAAGATGGTTATCTCCTTATCCCTTTCCTCCCATCTCATAACGGTAGAGGTAGAGCAGTTACCACGAGTCCGTGAATTCAGACAAGAGTGAAGAAACCTCCCCCAACCCATCGAGGGTCAATTTAGTGACCAATCAGGATTACAGATGTGGTCATGTGACATGGACTACATTTCCCAGGATACCTTAACTACATTTACCATGATACATTCCCTTAAGGGGACAGCTCACCATTGCTAACTAACTATCCAATTCCCATACACTAGCTGGACAGCACAATTTCTCTATGTCTTTCTTAAAGTGAGATCATCAGCATCTTCATGAAGTAAGGATGCAGGCAACACTATTTATGTCCTTGTACCAATGTTGGGGCACAAATTCAAAAAGAGTCATGACGTTATTGTTGTCACATGCTTATGAATGTGATGCCTAGAACTGGACATAATATAGGGCTGTATGACCAATATTCCTTGATAAATAGTTGCATCTTGAATGGGTAACCGTATACATTAAACAATAGTGATACAAACTGTAAAAACTGTTGATACAATTAAAAAATGCTCTTTTTTGCAACTATATCACATTACTCCTTCAAATATGGTTTCCAGTCAACTCCTGTTCCAATAACTTTTTAACAAGTACTACATATTACAAAGCAGGATATCTTTCATCCCATACCTGCTTGTTTGATTTTTGTTTACAATTTAATAACTGTTACATTTTCCTCTATTCACTTCGTTCTGTTATTTCATTGCATTTTTCTAACTTATTGTCATTGTTCGTAAATTCCATTTCTGTCTCTTTGGGTGTTACATAGGTCACTCAGTTCTGTGTTATTTGCATATCTAATTAGCTTTCCCTCCATGTCAGAATACATCAAAAGATCCAAAGCCTGTGATTCAACTTTGTACCACTCCCTACAATCCTCCATTGCAATTTGATGAGGAATCACTCACATTTGCAAATTTGCAGATCACACTAAGTTAGCAGGAATAGCCAATACTCCAGAAAACAAGTTCAGGATCCAAAGCAATCTTGACATACTTGAACAATGGGCCTATCCAACAAAATGAAATTTAATAAGCAGAAAAGCAAGTTTTTACACTTATGAAGGAAAAACCAAAGGTACAAGTACAGATTAAGCAAAAACATGGCTCCAAAACAGTAACTGAGAGGGACCTTGAAGTCTTAGAGGACGATCACTTAAACCTGAGTCAGCAGTATGCAGCAGCAGCCAAACAAGTTAATATAATCCTTGGTTGTATAAACAGAGGCATAGATCAAAGTCACATGAAGTATTAGTACCCCTTTATAAAGCCTTAGTAAGACCACATCTGGAATACTGCATCCAGTTTTGTTCACCACATTACAAAAAAGATGCTGAGACTCTGGAAAAAGTGCAAAAAGAGCAACTAAGATGATGAAAGGCCTGGAGACTAAAACATATAAAGAACAGTTGCAGGATTTGGGTTTGGCTAATCTAGAGAAAAGAAGGACTAGGGGGGATATGATAGCAGTATTCCAGTATTTGAGAGACTGCCACAAACAGGAGGATGTCAATTATTTTCCAAAGCAATAGAGGGCAGAACAAAAAACAATGGATGGAAACTAATCAAGAAGCGAAGCAACCTGGAATTAAGGAGAAACTTCCTAACAACCAGTTGAACAACTAGCCATCAGAAGTTGTGGGTGCTTCATCATTGGAGGTTCTAAGAAGAGACTGGACAGTTACTTGTCTGAAATGGTATAGAGCTGTGATGGCGTACCTATGGCACCCAAAGTGGCCTTGCCTGTTTGTCTTCCAGGTTTTTGGCATACATGCACATGCGATGATCAGCTGTCCTTCGCGTGTGCAGCAGTGCTGAAAACCAGTGTGCACATGCGTGTCAGCCAGATGATTATTGGGTGCGTATGCATGCCAGAACCCAGAAGTTTGGCTTTTCCAGAGCATGGCCCCAACAAGTGTGCATGCAACATTTCCGCACTACCTTTTTGGCACTTGGTGCCGAAAAGGTTCATTGTCATTGGTATAGGGTCTCCTGCCTTTTGATTGATTGATTGAAATATGATTTTTTGAACCAACTATTTCTTTAGTTGTCATTCTTTCAGTCCACATACAATTTATTTGGTAACAAGTTCTATTCTCAAAATCAACAAATAACTTTCTTATTCTGATACTGCTGTTAGTAAGAGTGGGGAATCTGATGCACCCAGGTTTTTGGATGAATATATTTTAAATTACAATTTTGAATCCCTCAGAGATAATAATGAAATCACAATGCATACAATAATCTCCACTTTTCAAATGTTACAATATTGCCCAGAACTAAAGCTATCTGCAAAAAAATGCAGCATATCTGAGAAACAACTATGTAATTGCATTCACAAAGTTGCATACATATAAAGTACATATTCAGAGTTACAAGAAAACAGGTATAAAAATTTTTGGTGGATTCAGAAGCTGAAGCATATTTGTACAGGGGAATGAAACTGACAGAACTACTGTTCTTAATTAGGCATATCTATGCAAATAATTTGATTCATAACTTAAAGAAGATAGCCCTGTAATAACTCAGCATGAAAGTACCTTCCACTGAGGCTTTTTATTCAGCTTCTTTTCCATTATAGGATCATCAATGAAGTTAGTACAGCTGGTTGCCAAGGATTACTGTAATATAATGTAGCTTGTCAGTCAACAAGCTATATACAATGTGATCTCCAAAGGAAAAACACTAATTTCGTTGCTTTAAAAGTTAAACAGCTGTTAACCAGAGAAAAAAACTGTCAAAATTCATTTATCTAATTATTTAGGTCGACAGAAACATGTGCATCCTGTTTTATAAAGCACCTTTAACACAGTATTATTCAGTTCTTCAGTGCACTGTGAAAATAGACATTTGTCACAAAAAGTGAGTCAGACAAAATTATTTCATCCCTATAGACACTTTCAGTCTATCACACTAACCTGACATCGGTACAGGTATTACCACCAATGAGAAAGTACTCAAAATATTACCAATGCAATAGCAATGAAGTATTTCAATAATAGTTTAGTCGAAAGACAGGCATTAAAGTGAATGAATAAATACATAAATCTAGACACCAAATATATTCATGTAGGTGTATGAGGTTCTTCTAGAAGCAAAGGCAGTTGGAAGAATACATGGGCTTTAGCACAAAATGACAGTAGCTCCTACTGAGGTGACTGAACCCAGGTGGCTTTCTTTAGGGCCAGCCCAATTATACTGTTATTTTCAGAAGGCTACAAAATACTCTGCAATAATGCTCTGTTACAGTCCTACTTAGAAACAAATTTTGATGGATTGTTTATGTTTTGCAAAATGGTGAATATACTTCATTTGAACTTACATTTTAGAGATGTCCCTTTGCAATTATTTTTTTCATTGATGCCAAAGTATGATGGCATAAAAATAGTCTTCATAAAGGACTAGATTTTACAAAAGAAGCCAACTTATAAATCACCTTGTACTAGAATTATAATTCCCTTCCTTTATTTCATATATGTTAAAAACAGCACAGATTATACAGTAAAAAAATTGTAATTATTAATAGCTTTTTTTTTCATAGTACTGTGATTTTTTGAATGTTAAATCAATTTACTTAAGTCTAAATAGAGATGGAAAATTTGCCTGGAATTTACATTTGGAAGTCTGGACATATTGACAGTTTTTCACTTCTTTAAACAATTCTGTATCATTGCTTATTCATATCCAATGAAGGGAAGAAAACAAAAAAGAGCCATGAATGTGTATTATACACCTTACAGAAAGCAGGTCATCTTACATTTGACATATTGTATATAAACACAGCAGTGACTGTAATAATTATGCAGAAAAGTCTTAATTGATGCCATAAAAATTATCAACATTTTTGCTGCTGTTATTTCAAATTTATGGAATGGGATATGTTCCCTCATGTAATTTTGTATGAATTTGCCCTTTTGCTAACACTTGCCCTAAACAAAATAACACAAATTAAAAACATTTTAGTTTCTTTCTGAAATGAAATTTGTTTCTTTTCCCCTCTTTTACTGTAATAACATTCTTCCTAAAGTCAGAGTGAAGTCAGGACTATGAAACAATGCTCCCTACCCTGGGGTTTTTCTCTTAAAGCTTGAAAAGTTGAAAAAGGGTGGTAATTTAAGAAAGTTTTCAGGCATGTAGCAGAGATAGCTGAGAAGTCTTGGCATAATTTAAAAGAACAGAACATTCTTCTCAGAAAAAAATCCTAATAGCTGCACAATTGACCACAGAAACCTTCTATTGTCATTGAAAACATTGCTTAATTTGAGAAGAGTAATTACAGCTTTGCTTCTGCTCTTTAAATGTGTTCATTTTAAGGCCTGTTATTTTAATATTTTTTTTTTAGTTCAAGCTAACTAACTGTTCAAGTAACAAGTTGCACTATATATTAAATTACAATAAAAACCTTTCAGTGAAAATGATGCTTCCAGAAATCCCAGGCATCCGGCTGGGTGGTTGTAGATGTTTCTCCCATGCATTCAGCTTTTTCCTGCTTGCTGCTTTGTTCAGACATGATTTGGAGGATTCCCACATTAGGGCAAAAGTTTGCTTCTCCAGGTTGACCACTTCTGCAGAGTCTGCGTTATTTAAGGCTCTGCTTGTCCTCCTTACTCAAGAAAGTAAAAACTCTTGAAACTTGGTATTTCAAAAGGAATCTTTTATTGAGCAGAAGTGATAGCAGAACAAGAGCAAAGCAGACTCTGAATTCCCTCAGGCAATACAGCTAGAATTAAGGCATTAGAGACTCCTCCTATAAACCCAATGTGGATTCAGCCAATCCGCAGGTGTGAAGATATTATTGTAAAGGCCATCCTGAGAACCAGATAAGCAAGCATTCCCAGGGTCATCTTCTGCCAGCTTATGGTCATTAGTCATTATAAAACAACACTTGTCAAAAGTAGGAATAAAGGAATGGCAGTATCACTTTACGGATCTGACAGCAATGCTGTACCCATGTCAGGGGCCTGGACTGTACTTAATGCTTTTTCCTTGCCTGCTAATAACATTTTGAACTCTTAGGGTGCTTGGTATTTGACCTAAGATAGAACAAACCACAGGGAAGAAATTTCTTCTAACATGTTTCCCCTCAACATTCTGCTAGGCTGGTGAGGTTTTTTTTAAAGTTTGTGTGTGTATGTGTGAAGAGATTGAAGCATATAACTTTGCCCTAAAGAGAGGGTTTTTTTGTAAAAAGTTTTTTATTTTTTCACATTTCAAAAACATCTTTTTTAGTAAACGGCATGATTCCAGGTTTTCACATTTCCATACAAACATGATCTTAGTTACATATTCATTTTTCACATTTGATTTCATATCCTATCATTACATTACACATTTTCTATAATTTTTCTCAAATACTTTTCTCAGACGTACATATATTTTCTGTTCATTTCTTAGCCTATTTCTTTTTACTTTAAATAATTCTTATATCTTCATATTCATTATACTTTATACTTTTATCTGTTTGCAATTTCATCACATATTCTTATTTCATCATTTCAAAAATTCCATCCCAATTCAAACAATTAAAAAAATTTCCCCCACAATTATCAATTTGAGTGTACCCCCCTTTACCTTGTACATCATTTAACTAACTCCTTTAATTTCCAATAAAAATTGACTTTTTAATTATCACCTAAAAAAAATAAAAACAATGATCTCCTAACAATTATGTAACACATGTGCATTTTAGGCCAGAGTCCACATGGCACTTTCCCCTTCAGTTACATCAAATCATTAATAATTTCAATTAAATTAATCTATTCAATTAATCATAAAAACTGACGTTAATCTCTACAACAATCCTCACAATTCATTTCAACTATATTCTTAGAATTCATTAAACATAGTTAATACACTTAATCATAGTTTCTCTTTTTCACATTTATTCCATTTATCTCTATGTATAATTTAACAAAAAACAGTATTCTAATAACAAAAAACATCAGTTCCAATCTTTCCATTTTAAAAGTCTATATTTTCCTACCTTCTAAGTAATTTACTGCTTCAAATACATTTATAATACACCACATTACCTTGCAGAATCCCCTTTCTTAATCCTTATCTAACCATTATCTCTGTCTTTTAAATAAACAATTTCTTTTCATTTTTGTTCAATTTCCATACCTCTTTACTTCCTGATTCTTTTTCTTATTACTTCTTTTTTCCTTCATTTTTTCCCTCCTTTTCTTACTCCAGTTTTTAATCCCCCTCCCTCTTTAAAGCTTTCTTCTGTAATCCCTTTTCTGCTGTTTCCTTTTACTTTGTTTGGCTTTCAAAACATTCTTTTCCCCCTTCGCTTTAATATTCGTTGCTCCAATTGTTTGTTATAGATGGCCTCTTCTTTAATCAGCTCTTCCCCTTGTGGAACTCCTTGTTGTTCTTCATACTCCAGAATCACCATTTCTAATGATTGTAAGGCAAGACAGCAAAACTCACCTCTTTCATGTAGCATTTCTTTTATGTTTCTTAGTTCCATTTTTAATTCCAAAAAAAGTTCTGCCATTTTTAAACACTTCTATTATATTTTCTTTATCTGCCCTAAAGAGAGTTTTATGTACCAGCTTTATATGGGAAATGCTTCTAAGAGTAGCTACTTCAGTAAATGGATTATGATCAAGAAATCATATTAGTTAATATTTTTTATAAAAGTATATCAGACAAGTTTTTAAAATTCAGTTTTGACCCACCCATAGCTATATTGAGTTAATGTCAAAAGAACTATGAGAATTAAGATAAAATTTCCCTAACTGGCTGATTTGAAAGATAGATCATTAAACATCATGTCACTGATTGCAATTACCAATTGAGGTTTTAAACATTTATGATTGTTCCTGAGAATCTTTGTCCTGTTCTATAAGGTATATTAGCTTGAGAGATAGTGATTGGTGCAAAGTTATCTAATGACTTTCTATGGCTAGAGGGGACTTGAAGCTGAGTCTTTCTATAACTTCTCTAATGCCCACAAAACTACTAAAAAGGTCCTCTCCCTAATTTTTTTTTCAGATGAAGTGACATTGTTCTCTAAAGATGACAGAAGTTCACAACCTAAGGGGAAAGCTGCTATCTCAAATCAGTTGGGCCCATTCCAAGGAACCACATTTCCACCAGCCCCAGGTTTTCCGCCTTGTTCAAATTCAGTTTTAACCTGCTGTACCTCATATAGTTTACAATTTGGTTCAGGCAGGAGCATACTAGAACACACAGAAAAAATGTGGGTATCATCCACATATAGATGGCCCATCACCCCACATTCCCTGACATTCACTCCCAGAAGCATCATATATAGTAAGAGTATAGGGGTCAAAATGGAATTATGTTACACTCCATAATCTGTGTGGCAGAACAATTATCTCTGAAGACTAATCTAGACATGCAACCATCTCTAAAATGAACCCCTTCCCACTTTCAACAAATATATTCTATAACCAGATACTGGCATTACCAGAACCCCCATTATAAGTGCCATTGTTTATTTTTCATTAATTGTAGTTACACATCACAGTTCCATTTTTACCAGAAGGTGGAACAGAAAAATATTGGTAAAGTAGATGTATTACACCCTTCTTCTTATATATAAAATCTTAACCTAAGAAATAGCTACTTGGCTCCCTAAAGTGCTTTCAAGCATCAAAACAATACATTTTAATATGTCCAGAAAGAATATGACCTGGTCTGTCTTCAGGCAGAGAATTACAAATAGAAGGAAGTTCATGTCTAAAAATGTACAAAATAATATTATCTCTATTATAGAAATCCAATGGGTTTTTTTAAAATTTCTTGTAATAACCTGTTGTTCTGGCAGTTGAGCCTCCCCCACATTCCACCCACCCACCCTCTTATTTGTAAAGAATGAATAGATTTCCCATAAAAGGAATGATAGGATAAAATATGTGACTTCTCTCAGCTGGATAATGGACTCTGATCATGAAATGGACCTTCCTAACTTCTCTCCTGCAGCCCTTTTTTCCCTCACAGGTCTATTCTGAACAGCGATGGGATTCAAAAAAATTTACTACTGGTTCTGTGGGCATGGCTTGGTGGGTGTGGCTTGGTGGGCTGGCAGGGGAAGGATACTACAAAATTCCCATTCCCTCCCCACTCCTGGGGGAAGATTACTGCAAAGTCTCATTCCCTCCCTACCCCACTAACCTGATTTCCAGCTCTATTCTTCTGTGCAGGGCAACAAAAGAAGACCCAGCCAATCAGCTGGGACTCAGGAGTCAGAGAATAGATGGAGGCAGGGCCAGTCAGAGGTGGTATTTGCCAGTTCTCTGGACTACTCAAAATTTCCACTACTGGTTCTCCAGAACTGGTCAGAACCTGCTGAATATCACCTCTGATTCTTAAGGATGAATGAGGAATTCCCCTAACATAAACCATTCAGTCATAGAAAAAGTTAATTCGATGCCAGATTACATTTTCACTAGCCATATTACTTCCAATGCCTATTGGTATATCCTCTAAATTATTTTGCATTAGATAAGTATGGGTAATAAATGCAAACAGTTTATGTCTACAGAGTACAGCATTCAATCAGAAACAAAAAAGAATAACAGATGAAGCATGAAAGATCTAGTTTGACCTTGGATCGTCATAGTCAAGGATTTCTATACAATTTTTCTATACAATAAGCAATCAAGAATAGCTTAATATAGTTGAATTCTATTCTTATTCTGCAGATAGGCAACTGATTTTTGGCATATAACAATGGGAGTTCAATGAGGTTTCTTTTTTAACATTTACCAATCATACAATTCTAGAGAGAGTAATTATGTGAAATAGACATTAGTTTTCTGTCAGTAATTTGCTGAATTTGCCGTCACAGAACATTTGAAGTTGTCACATACTTTCTGTATTGTACTCAGCCTGACAACTATTTAGAAGCAAATGTCAAAATCTCTAAGAAAACAAAGGCAGTTTTGGGCCATTCGCTATATAAATATAATGAAATATAATGAAATAACCTAGCATAAAAGCAAATTAATAGGAATGAAATCAATAGTGACAACAAACAAGCAAGATTGGCCTATGATAAAAGACCAAAACTCAAACACCAAATAGAATACAACAAGAGAGTCAGAGTCATAGCAAGTGGTCCAGTCTAATCTCCTGCTTGGACAGCACCCATTAGAGTATCTCTCACAAATGACTATCCAGCTTCCTTTTGAAGATTTCCAATGAAGAAGAACAATTAATCAATGGAACAGTTTGCCTCCCAGAGTTGTGAGTGCTCCCTTGCTGGAGGTCTTTAAGAAAAGATTGGACAGCTATTTGTTTGCAATGGAATACAGTTTCCTGCCTTGGGCGGGAGGTTGGTAGGTGACTTCCAAAGTCTCTTCCAGCCCTATGATTTGAGAATTTTAAGAATTCACTACTTAATATGATTCATCAACCAATAGCTCATATATTCAAGATGTTTCTGCTGATGGTTATCATGAACCAGCTTTTTTGTAATTTTAACTCTTTGGTACTAGTTCTGCCTCTGGAGCAAAATAGTCTACACTTTCTTATATGTGACAGCCCTTTAGATACACTATTTGAAGACTGCTATCATACCACCCCTCAATCATCTATTTTATAGGCACTTCCTTTTAACTGTCCATGAGAAGGTTCATGATAGGAGTTTCCAGATCTTTTACTATGTAGATAGTTGTCTTCTAAATTTGCTCAGATTGTCATTAACTTTTTTGAACTGTGATGCCTAGCAGTGATATAGGGATTGAACTAGGACAGAATTATTATTATTATTATTATTATTATTATTATTATTATTATTATTATTATTATTATTGTTATTATTGTTATTGTTGTTGTTTGTTTATTTTGTCAAACAATTATTAGATAACAGGTATAAGTATAAACATGGTTATAAATACATGAAATAGATATGAATAACAAAAAAAAGAAACAATAGGACAGGGATGGTAGGCAGGTTTTGGTGTGCTTATGCATGCCCCCTACAGACCTCTTAGGAAAGGGGTGAGGTCAATAATAGACAGTCTAATGTTGAAGATTTTGGGGTTTGGAGAAGAAACCACAGAGTCAGGTAGAGTATTCCAGACATTGACTACTCTGTTGCTGAAGTCGTATTTCCTGCAATCAAGTTTGGTGCGGTTTATCTCTAGTTTGTATCTATTTTGTGCTCTTGTATTGTTTTGGTTGAAATTGAAGTATTCATTGATAGGTAGGACATTGCAATATATAATTTTATATACTATACTTAGATCAGACCAAAGGCAGCGTCGTTCTAGATTGTCTAGGTCTAAAATTTCAAGTCTAATGGCATAAGGTATTCTGCTATAAGTAGAGGAGTGGAGGATTCTTCTCGGAAAATATTTCTGGACTTTTTCAATTGTATTAATATCAGATATGTAATGTGGGTGCCAGACTGATGACCTGTATTCAAGTATTGGTGTAGCAAATATTTTATATGCTCTAGTTAGTAGAGTAATATTACTGGAGAAAAAGCTACGCAGGATTAGGTTAACAACTCTTAATGCCTTTTTGGCTATGTAGTTACAGTGGGCTCTAGCACTTAGATCATTAGAGATGAGTACTCCAAGATTCTTGAGAAAGTTGGGATCATCAACAAGGTCTTGACTATTCAGCCTCTATTTTATTTTTTGATATTTTTTCCCAATATGTAAGATAAAGCATTAATTTGTTGAGATTTGAAGTTGCCATTTGTTTGACCATTCTGACACAAAGTCAAGGTCTTTTTGAAGGGTAGTAGCATTGTCAGTGGTGTTGAATAGCTTTACATCATCAACAAAAAGAACGCAGTTGCTTTTAATATAATCACAGAGGTCATTAATATAGAGTATGAAGAGAGTTGGTCCTAGAACACTGCCTTGGGGGACACCACTGTTGACAGGTACAGGATTTGATAGGACACTCCCAATTTTGACCATTTGTTGCCTGTTTGACAGGAATGCTTCTATCCAGTTATGCAGGTATCCAGAGATACCATAAGATCTCAGTTTCAGAAGTAGTTTTGTCATGTACCACTGAATCAAAAGCTTTACAGAAGTCTATGTAAATTGCGTCAATTGCTTTGCCCTGATCAAGTTGTGTAGTCCATATGTTTTTACAGTGCAAGAGTTGCAAGTTACAGGACAGTTTCCTTCTGAAACCAAACTGTTTGTTAGAGAGTAGGTTGTTTGTCTCTAAGTGGAGGATAATGGATTGGTTAATAATTGATTCCATGACTTTATAGGTGATGCAGCATAAAGAGATTGGTCTGTAATTTTCAACTAGGCTGGGGTCTCCCTTTTTGAAGATGGGGATGATCGTGGCTAGTGACCATAGTTTTGGCAAGGAGCTGATCCTGAAAGATTTTTCAAAGATTATGCTTAGAGATTCAGCTATGGCAGTGGATAACTTTTTTAAGAAGTAGGCACATATTCCGTCCGGTCCAATAGATAGAGATGGTTTTAGATTGCGTAGTGCTTTTTCAACATTGTCTTCTGTAAAATTGATATGTACTAGATGATTGTAGTTGTCTGTGGTTCAACTAGTAAATATTGGGCATGATCCATTGCTGTTTACAAATACTGAGCCAAAGAATGTGTTAAAGAGGTTGGCTTTAATAGTGTCATTGCAGTCTTTACCATTAGGTCTTTTCAGGGGTGGGATGGATCTTGAGTCTTTTAGTTTATTGTTTACAAAATTGTAGAAAGCGTGGGTGGAATTGGTGCATAGAAGGTTTTCCTCTTGTTTAGTGTGATGATTGGTACATTCAGTCTTTATCTGGTGGTTTAAATTTTTGTATCGGCTTTAGAAGTTGGCAATGTGACCAGATTTGTTTTTCTGCCAAAGGGATCTCTTTTTGGATTGAAGCTGGGTAATGTGTGTTTGTTTTTTTTGTTTTTTTGGTTTTGGGAGTTGTTATTGGTACATATAGTTTGATGACTCTTTTGACTTCAAGTAAAAATATGTTGTAATGGTCTTCTACAGTATTGCATCCAGTGAATAGAAATTGCCAATCAAGGGATGAGAGATCATTGTTTATAAGATCATAGTTGCCTTTTTTGAAGTTATAATTGGGGATTCTGTCATTGTGATGATTTTGGTGTGGATGTATGTTGAGACAAAATCATGTTGTGGTCACTGTTGGAAAATGATTCTTTAATTTGTATTCCATAAATTGAATTCAAACTATTGCAGAAGATGAGATCAAGGCAGTGGTTATGTCTAGTGTTGTTGGTTACTAGTTGTTCTAGTCCCAGATTTATTACTGCATTGTAGAAGGTTGCATGTGTGGGTTCAGTTGTATATTCGTTAATGGTCCAGTTAATATGAGATAGATTGAAGTCACCAAGAAAGTTAAAAGCATGTGGGCAGGATGCTGCCCATGTTAGTAGTGTATTTAGCTTGTTTGTATGTTCGATGTCATAATCAGGAGCTCTGTAACATAGTAAGAACCAAAATGTGATATTTAAGGACAGTTCACAGATGATGGTCTCAGGAATTGCAAGCTCCTGGGTAACTTGGTTGTTTTCTAGAGGTAGGGACTTTTTATAGAAGACAGCAACACTACCTCCTCTACGGATTTCATGATCTGATTGGAAAACATGATAGTCTCTTACTGTGGTAATGGAGTCAGGGAGAGATGCGTTGAACCATGTTTCACAGGCAAATATAATGTCGAATTTAGCCGTATTTAGTAAGAGGAGAAATTCAGATATTTTATTTACAAGGCTTCTTGCATTGAGTAGCTTGCATTTAAGGCCAGTTGTGGTTGGAATAGAGTTAGTTAGGGGCATGTGTGCCTAGTTTTGAGTGATGTTGGATTGGATGGGGTGGGGTTGGATGCGGAGTTGTGGGTTGTGTGATTTTCTTTTGATGAAATCAGCATG
Organism: Hydrophis major; assembly: GCA_033807585.1. Lineage (NCBI taxonomy): Eukaryota > Metazoa > Chordata > Lepidosauria > Squamata > Elapidae > Hydrophis > Hydrophis major. Next base: position 218,443,451 of record CM066328.1, on the reverse strand, counting down.
ATAGTCAATGTATAGATCCTTTTCTCCATTGTCTAGATGGTTTTTGAGTTCTGCGCGGAGTTCACAGGAGCGGATTCTTTGCAGTATGGATAAGTTTGGTCTTGAGTGAAGTTTTTTGTGGTTGGGATTGGTTTTTGCAATGGTGTTTATTGTATGAATAAATATGCATTTGCTGGACTCATTTTTGCATACAACTCTACAAAATCTTGGAGCCACAGAGCCGTCATTGTATTTGAACTCAGGGCCATCTCTGGTTATTTCAAGGATATCTTCAGGAGAGATGTTTGTTGTATTTGAGTTGCTTATGATATGTGAACTTTGGTGATGTCGTCTGATTCGTTGGTGACTTCGAGACCAAATAAGATGGCATTTGGATGTTTCTGTTCACGTTCCATGATGTCTTTGATGAGTAAGGGGATATTATTTGTGAAATTATTTGATGGGATAGTAATTGTTTGTGGCTGTGGTTTGGTGGTTATTTTTGGTTGTTGTTGTGACTGTAGTTGAGGTGGTTGTGGTTGTTGTGGAATTTTATTTTGATCTGATAGGTACTCACTTATCTGTGCTGTATTGTTTTTTTTCAAGAGAGATTAGGCTTGGTTGTTTCGTTGTTTCAAAACATGATGTTAAGTGTTCTATTGAGTGAATGAATGATTCTATGCTTTCAGCTCTGTCAGGTAGGGTATTCAGTTTGGTTAGCTTAGGAGAACATGATGGACATAGATAAAAGAATGTATCTGAATTTTTAACCATATCAGCTAGGCTTTTGTTTGCGTTTAAGCAGGCAGGGTGAGCTTGATTGTCACATAGGGGCATTTGATGTAAATTTCGCTTTTGTTGATGGTTTCTAGACATCTGAAACATGTGCAGGAGTCTAGGAGGTCATTGGTAGAGATATTTTTCTTTTCTTTTGGTTTGGAGTTTTTGTTTGGCATGGTCAATGGCAATAGTACACTAAACAATTACAATAGCTAGTTAATATGATAGGTAGACAGTTACTTAATGAATGTTGATAATTAATAATTGTTAATTGATATGTTAGAGAACAAATCAAAAGTAAGGTTACTTATTACTAAAAATGAATTGAGCTGGCTGGTTTCAGGGCTAAGCCACCCCGTAGAGGTGGTGAAGAGGGGGGAGACTGCCAGCAGGGTTGAGGAGAGCCGCATTTCTTCTTCTCAGCTGGCCATTACTCCCTTTCCCGAAGGCGGTTGCAGCGGTGGTCAGAAATGGCCACCTCAAAGAAGAACTTGATTGGAAAAGAATGTGCTGGAGGAAGATAAGAAGTGAAAGTTTTGGCTGACCTGGTTAAATTGCAAAAGCAACAACTAAGGTACCCTGGAATTTAAACTTACAAAAAAAATAACATTGTTCCCAAAGAAGAGTCTGAAGCAGCGAAGGAAAGTGAAAAGGGAAAGGTGTGGTTTTTTTCTTTCTTCTCTCCCTTTCCCTATACTGACAACTAAGAGACTTAAATAAGAAATTGGAAAAATCCGCTTTGACATCAACAGGCAATTAAACTGAAAATAAAACAAAATGTCAAAGGGATAACAAAGATTTCTGGACACTAATTTTTTTTTTCATAAGCAGGAAAGGAGAGAAAAAGAATAAAAGGGCAGGATCTGGAAAGAGGGAGGAGACTGCCTGGAATTGAAAGGAATCCACAGTAAAACTTTAACAAGACTTCTAAAAGATACATTTTAACTGAAACTTTATAACTAAACAGAAGAGCCCCAGGACAAGAAAGTGAAAAAAAAAAAAAAAAGCAAAAAGAAACAGCTTGCATGTATTTGGATTACTTGGTGATCTTTGGATTCTTGGTTATTGCACTTGAATGACTAAAATTAATCGGGTGGTTGTTTAAAAATTTATACAATGGCACCACTTCTGATGAATTGAAAATCTAACTTAAAAAGTACAAAGAAGATGCACAAGAAGGGAGGGGTTCTTTTGGCTTCATTTTTCAATTCTTAGAAACGGAGATTTGGAACTATGAGAAACAACAAGAAACGCCTGCAAAACAAGAAGACTGGGACAAAGAAGAAGCCATCTTTAATGAACAAGTAATTCTATGTGCGGAAGAAAAAGGAAAGGGGGGGAAAGAGAATGGAGAATTTAAGACTTTAAAACTTTAAAACCAAAGGGAAAAAAAATAATTCGAAAAATAACTATAATACTGGAAAGCAACCGAAGAGGGGAATACAGAAGAGAGAAATAGAGGTAGAGAGACAATGGAGTAAAAAGGGGAGAGAGAAGAAGAGAGGGAAGAAAGAAAGGGAAAGAAGTTACAAAGGACCGAAACAAGATATAGAGAAACAGGGCCTATTTAGAGATAATGGGTGAAAATTAACTGAAAAAGGGATTTTGTAAAGGTACATAAGATTGTATTGTTATATTAGTAATATAAATAATTTTAGAAAATTGGAAATAATGTATGATTAAAATGAGAGATAAAATAGTTAGTGTAATTTAATGAAATGTTTGTTAATAAAATAAATGGAATAAAATAAATGAGAAAATTGAATTAGGAAGGGACGGGAACATTTCAATTAGTTAATGCTTTATAAAATATAAGTGTTGGGGGGGAGAATAATAATCAAGGTAAGCTTATAACTGTTCCCATAGAAGTATGATATTTAATTGAAAAGTAATGTTAAAGAAGTTAAGATTTTAATGAATATTAACATTAATGATAGAATTGAATTGGAATGGAATGTGTTGTTTTAATTACATATATTTATAAGCTTTTTTTTTTTAAGAATATAGTATGTATTTTAAGAATGTACCAAGCAGAATTCAAATGGAAGTTATGTATTATATTGAATGCTAAACTTTAAGATATATATTGAAGCTTTAACTTCAATATATGAAGATTTAACTCTTTAGGATGGATAAACTTAAATGGATAAACTTAAAAGATATAAAGGTGTCAAACTCCAATTAGCAATTACACAAGAAACTTTGTTTAATGAGAAAAGATAATATGAAATTGAAACAGGACAGACAAAAAATACAAATATAATGATTTGAATTAAGACGAGATAATTAAAATAAAATTGAGAAAATTAAAAGAGGGGAGAAGCTATGTAGAAAATGTAAAACAGTAATAAGATATGGAATAGAACATAAAAATGAGCATCAAATTGAATTTGTGTCTGTACGAAGAAATGCAACCCGGGATTATGCTACTTTCAAAAAAGATATTTTATTTGTATTTTTTTTTTTATGAAAACTCAAATAAAATTTACAACAACAACAAAAAAGAAGAAGTTGTAGGAGATTCATCACTTGAGACTTTCAAAAAGAGATTGAACTGCCATCTGTACCTTCTGTTATTTCTATTCTATTCTATTTCATTTCTGAGTTGGCTCTCTTTTTAACAAGCTTCCACTCTCTTTAACAAGGTGTCCTGCCCTCTGGTGTTTTGGAGAATAGGCTGACTCCCTCATCTCTGTGACAGCTCCTCAAGTACTGAAAGATAGCTATCATGTCATCCCTAATCCTTCTCTTCATTAGGCTAGACTAACTAGTTCCCTCATCATACAGTTGAGCCTCTAGACCCCTTATCATCTTTGTTGTTTTTCTCTGTACTCTTTTGCAGAGGGTTTCCGCATCTTTTGCATTGTGGTGACCAGAACTAGATGCAGTATTGCAAGTCTGGCTTCCTTAGTGCAATATAGAGCAGTACTATAGCTCTTTTCGTCATCTTGGTTCTATCCTTTGATGTAAAGAAGAAATTAATCAATTTTGCTTCCTCCCTCCTGCCCAACTTGCCATCTTCTCCCATTAGTAGACCTATCATTTCCTTGACTTTCTTATCCTTATATATTAAAAACACACTTTGTTTATTTTTGGCATTTGTTGCAAGTTTTAATTTATTCTGAGTCTTAGCTTTCCTGATTCCATCCTTACAGATTTGAACTATTGCTGTTATTCTGTTCTAGTTATGAGCCCTCTTTTCCATTTTTTTAATACTTTATGCAACTGTGCTGGTTTTGTCTTTTATTTCTCTATGGGTGTTGTATTTGATTGGGCTTTAATAATCTAGTTTTTCAGCATTTTCCAAGCATCTTGAATTGTTTTTTCCTTTAGGATTTCAATCCATGAAATCCTTTCTAATCTCTCTCTTAGTATGTTGAAGTCAGCTCGCTTGAAGTCTAGAATACTAATTTGACTTTGTTCAATTGGTTGTGCCTGCCTTATGTTGAATTCTAGCATGACATGGTCACTCTACCCCAAAGTTCCTACAACTTCCACCCCTTCTATAATTTAATCCTTATCAGGAAGAATAAAGTCCAGTATAGCTGGCTCTCTAGTTCCTTTCTGTACATTTTGGATAACAAGGTTGTCACCTAGGCATGTCAGGAAATCTTTTATTATTCCCAGGCTCTTGGATGTACCATTTATCCCAACATAAAAGAGGAGAAAGGGATAATAATCAGTGGGCATGTTTATTAGTATTTAGTTTCCTTGTATTCACATTTAATTGTAGCCAGAAGATCTACCTGTTTCATTAATAAAAGACTAAGAACAGGATTATTGAAAATTTTAATATATTCTTTTATCTATCAAATACTCTGATAGTTTGAAAGAAAACTATATTTAATTAAAAAGTTGTAGGCAGCCTATATTAATTAGATGACAATGTGACAAAATTTCTGTAAGGAAATAGGCAGTGGAGAAAAAGTAAAAGGATATTTAAAATCCAAGTGTAGCTAGCCAGCCAATTGTCCACTTTGACAAAAAGGGGAAGTAAGAACAGGAAAGCAAAGGAGTGTATTACTGATATGAAATGTGCACACACAAAGTAATGAAACAAATTGATATTGTTCTGAGAATATGATTCAAGAGGATATTATCTCTCCTATGAATAGAAATGAAAATAATTGAGAGGTTTCAAGTTGCTATTATTATAAATGACTGTTTTGTAGATTTTTAAAAATACAAACACTTCATTTAAATACTTCATCTAAAAGCAATAGATGGGCAGAACCTTTCTTAGATTGAACAAAAATCATGCACAAAATGCGCTCAAGCTTTCTAGTTTTCCAGAATACTTGGTAAGGCACTCTTTTGTGAATATGAACTGAAGGAAAAAATCCATTCCAAGATTCTTTTCTGCCTCTCAGGAAGTCACTAAAAGGGGACATAGTAAGGTGGGAGCAGCTGAAAGTCAGTTTGGATTTACTATGCATGGCAGAAATTAGCAATTTCAAAATCCCTTCACAAGGAGAAAGACTATGTAAAACCTACAGCAACTTTAGGATATGGGAGCAAAAATGTTCTTGTCTTCATTTCAACTGCTTGCAAGGCATATGAAACATGGGAATATTGTGCCCAAACAAACAACAAATTATTTTAAATTTGAAACCAAGCCTGCTACAAAAGAAAGAAAGAGAAAAAGGCTGCAATTTGAAAGATGAGCCTGGCTATTTCTAAATAGTATTCAGTTCAGTATCCCTTTTCTCAAATTAAACTTTTTTCTTTTTGCTTCTATTAATTGCTGGGCTAATTTGATTTCCTTCCATACACATATTCATGAAATTTCTTTACAGCTGAAATGATTGCGAGAGCTTCTTTATCAATTTGTCCATAGTTCCGCTCTGCATGTGAGAGAGTCTTCGAAAAGTATGCAACAGGGGCTTCGTTCCCATTAGGAAGTACATGACTCAAAATGGCACCCACCCCGAAGGGCGAGGCATCGCAGGTTATAACTAATGGTAAAGTCTCGTTATACTGCATAAGTACAGAGTCAGATGTGAGCAATTTTTTAACATTCCGGAACGCTTGTTCTTCCCAGTAACCCCATACCCACAATGCTTTTTTATCTAATAACCGGTGTAACGGTTCAGCAACAGTCGCCTTGTGCGGTAAAAATACATTATAGAAATTAATGAGGCCTAAGAATGCCTGGAGATCGGCCTTGTTACGTGGCCTGGGGGCATTTTTTATCGCCTTTAATTTACTTTCAGTAGGGTGGATGCCCTGGCTATCAATCCGATACCCTAGAAACTCAACACTGTCAGTATATAAGTGACATTTATTTTTTTTCACCTTAAGTCCTGCCTCTTGGAATTTTTTAAGAACACATTTCAAACGATCCTGAAGATTTTTTTGGTAGGGGCTGCAATTAATACGTCATCAAAATACGGAACCACGCCCTTGATTCCCTGTAACAACCTTTCCATGAGGCTTTGGAATATCCCCGGGGCCACACTAACCCCAAATTGCAATCGAGTACATTTAAAAGCACCTCTGTGCGTTACAATTGTTTGGGCTTGGGCCGTCTTTTCATCCACTGGTAGTTGTTGATAAGCTTGAGCTAAATCTAATTTAGCGAAAACCTTTCCGCCCCCCAAGGAATGGAGGAGGTGCTGCACCACTGGAACTGGATACGCATTCTGCTGTAGGGCATAGTTTAAAGTGGCCCGGTAGTCCCCACAAATTCAGATTGACCCATCTGGCTTAATGGGTGTTACAATAGGGGTTTCCCATGGAGAGTGATCAATGGGCTTCAACACCCCTTGAGCAATTAGCTTGTCGAGTTGTTCGTCGATCTTAGTTTTAAGAGCGAATGGAACTCGATGGGGCTTCGAGCGAATGGGGGCTACTTTTGGATCTAGACTAAATGAGATTGGGGTCCCCTTATACTCGCCTAAACAGTCCGCGAAGACGTCGCTGAACTCAGAAATAAGGTCTTCCTCCCACTCACAACCACCGACTCGGTTCATGCCGGCCACTTCAATGCCGAGTGGCGTGAACCATTGGAGGCCTAGTAGGCTAGGCCTATCTCTGTCGATGATCGTTAGAGGTAAGTATGCTGTATGCTTTTTGAAGGAGACTCGGACTCGGCAGGACCCGACCACGGGGATTCAATTTCCTTGGTAGTCCTTGAGGATGAGGTGTTGAAATTGGAGGTCTTGGCGTTGGATTGTGGGGATAAGTTGCTTGAGTGTCTTCCAAGACACCATCGAAAGGGATGATCCTGAGTCGACCTCCATGTGGCAAGGCTGGTTCTCGATGGCTACCGTGACTCGGATTTTCTTAGTGTCCAAAACTGAGGTGTGACCTATAGAGATAGTATGGTGAGCCTCTTCTTTTTCAAAGCTCGATTTATGTAGGAGTGGTTTACTGGCTCTCGCCTTACAGGACGGTTTCCTGTCGATTGGCAATAGTTGGCCCCTTTTGAGGCCTGGCTGAGTCCTGGTAAACTGCGGCAGACCCGGCCGATGTGGCCTCGTTTCCCGCATTCATGGCAGAGTGCATCGCGGAATTTGCATTCGGCCCTGGCATGGTTTGCTCCACAGCCAGCGCAAGGGCGTAAGGGCTTAGGGCGAGGATCCCGGTCGGACCGCAGTTGATGGACCCCTTCTTCGTCGCTGTCTGACGACGAAGAGAGGTCCTCGTGGTGTGTCGTTAGTAGCTGCCCTTCTGAGTTGGGTGAGATTTCGCCAGTCGGTTGTGTTGCCGAAGTGCGGCTTCGCCGTAATTGTGCAGCTGACTTTTTGGTCACCTCCGCAGCCGTGGCTTCGCCGATGGCGTCAGCAAGGCTGATGTCGCATTTTGCCATCAGGTTGCTTTGCACGCCTAGTGCATCTAATCCCAGAATTACTCGATCTCTTAGTGCTTCTTCTAAATCGGCGAACCCGCAGAGGCCCCCTAAATTCCGGAGGTCCGCCACGAAATTGGCCACGCTCTCTCCTTTTCGCTGGTTCCTCTGATAAAACTCGTGGCGTCTCACGAGTGTAGGCACGGTTGGCGCGTAATGGTCTCTCAGGATGGGTTCGAGGTCATCCCAGCTCATGGCTTTCACTTCTCGAGGTTTGGCGAGTGCTTTTGCCATTTTAAATACAGTGTGTCAGGAACAGTGCTCGCTTTTTTGCTGGTGTGGCATCCTTCAAATTATTCGTCTCAAGAAACATTTGGAAGCGATCCATGTAGGATTCCCAATCCTCTTGGTTTGGATCGAACGGAGTGGGTGGTACGATGCTGCTGTACATGGTTCCGTTGTTGGCGTCGTCTTTCACATGCTCGGTATTGCTTCCTGGCTTCTTAGGTTCAGACGTCTCCAAATCCCACCTTCGTCGCCAGTGTTAAGTACTTGGACATGGGTTGGAGTAAATGGAGACAGTCTTTGAATGTGAACTTTCAGCTCTTTATTGCATAGTGACTTCTCAAAACAATAACAGTGAACCCTGCCTTATATAGGCAACCTTTGTGAGAATTGTCCAATGGCGAGCTATGAACGTTAGCTCTTTAAACCAATAATAATCCTCTGTTAAGGGCCAATCAGATTCCTAAGAACTAACCAATCTGATCTGGCCACCTAACAGCCAATCAGAAGTGCAGGGCCAGAACCCTGCACTTTACCTCAAGCTCATATTTTATTAATTATGGTACATATACAACAGTGAAGGTGAGAGCATTGGGGATTTTGTGGCTGACCTCAGGAACTTAGGCGGATTGTGTGGTTTCGCTAATCTAGAAGAGGCCATGCGGGATCGAGTCGTCCTTGGCCTAAGAGACCCAACAGTTCAAAGCAAGATCATGGCCAAAGGAGACATCTCCCTCGCAGATTCCATAGCCGAAGCCACTGCAGCTGAAGCCACTCGTAAATCAGCAGCATGAATGTGCCGGGCCAATGGGGCCAACCGCCAACCCACTAACGATACGGCAACGCCATCAGAGAAATACACATCAGCCACCCATCATGAAGACGTTGAATCCTCATCGGATAGTGAAGAGGAAGAAGTCCACAGACTCCGGTCAGATCATGAACAATGAGACCAGCGGGGTCGTAAATCGAATTTCCATTGCACCGGATGTGGGGGAAACCACCCACAATCTGAATGCAGATTCCTAGACTCCATCTGTCATTTTTGCGAAAGATGAGGGCATATTGCTAAGGTATACCAGAACAAAAGAGGTTCCAGCCCCAGACGGAAAGAAAACAATTCCAGACAAACCGAGGGCACCCCCCACCACAAATCGGGACCACCCAAATAACCAATGGAACCAGTACAACAGACCCCGGAAGTTTACTGGAGCACCCAGACGAGAAGAAGCACATCAGACCATCACCATCGGCCACACTTCAAACTTGGACACCAAAAAAATCCGTGTAGAGGTCACCACTGAAAATCAACCTTGCATCATGGAAGTGGACTCCGGATCTTCTCTATCCATGATCTCCTGTAAAACCCTAAAGCAGCTGATTCCCCACATCTGCCGCCAAGATCTCTGCATCCAGAGACTTATATTAAAAGACTACCAGGGCAACCGGATTCCAGTCACTTGCACCAGTCATTTCCAGGTCTCCTTCAAGGACCACACCGCATTACTAATGCTCACTATCATTGACAGAGACCGACCCAGCCTACTGGGTCTACAGTGGTTCGTGCCATTAGGAATTGGAATGGCAGGCATCAACCAAATTGAAAACTAAGACTGGGAAGAGGCCCTCATCCAGGACTTCCAAGAAGTCTTCAGTGAAAATCTAGGCAAGTACAAGGGGTCCCCTATCTCTTTTAATCTCCGCCCTGACATCACGCCCATTCGCCTAAAACCACGCCGAGTCCCTTTTGCTCTCAAATCCAAAATTGACGAGCAACTGGACAAACTAATTGCACAAGGCATGTTAGAACCCATTGATCACACCCGATGGGAGACCCCAATTGTGACCCCCATAAAACCTGATGGGTCTTTGAGAATTTGTGGAGATTACAAGGCCACCCTCAACCACACATTACAGCAGAACGCCTATCTAGTATCAGTGGTCCAGCATCTCCTTCACTCACTTGGGGGCGGCAGAATATTCGCAAAGCTTGACCTGGCCCAAGCTTATCAACAGTTGCCAGTAGATACTGAAACTGCTGAAGCCCAAACCATAGTTACACACTGGGGTGCATTCAAATGTAACAGGCTCCAGTTTGGCATAAGCGTAGCACCAGGCATTTTCCAAAGTCTGATGGAGAGGCTGTTGCAAGGCATTAAACGGGTTGTGCCCTACTTCGATGACATGTTAATAGCCGCCCCAACAAAGAGTCAGTTAGAGAAACGACTAAGAACAGTCCTACAAAAGTTTGAAGATGCTGGCCTCAAAGTAAAAAAGGAAAAGTGCCAGTTATGCACTGAAAGGGTTGAATTTCTTGATTACCTCCTTGACAAACAAGGAATTCACCCTACGGAAAAGAAATTGGCAGCCATCAAAAATGCCCTGAGACCAAAAAACAAAACAAACCTTCAAGCCTTCCTGGGACTCATTAACTTTTATAACATTTTCCGACCCCAGTAAGTAACCGTCCCGAACCCCTTCATAGACTCCTCAATAAAAAGGCTTCCTGGTTTTGGGGATGACAGGAGGAACATGCCTTTCAACAAGTAAAGGACCTTTTAACTTCGGATGCAGTGCTCATCCAATATAATGAAACACTTCCATTAACTGTGACTTGTGATGCCTCGCCGTTTGGGGTAGGAGCCATCCTGAGCCATGTTCTACCCAACGGCATGGAGGTGCCTATCGCATTTTTTTCAAGAACTTTGTCAAAAACAGAAAGGAACTATCGTCACCTAGACAAGGAAGCCCTCGCCATAGTATCTGCAATCAAAAGGTTCCACGAGTATCATCACAGATCATAAACCATTACTCGGTATCCTGGCAGGCAACAAACCTACTCCACATATTCTATCCCCTAGAATGACACGATGGTCGGAGTTCCTAGCCACCTACGACTATCAATTGAGACATCTCCCAGGGAAAACCATTCCCCACGCAGACGCTTTGAGCCGCTCACCATTACCAGAACGCCAAGATGACCCAGCTCCCACACTACCAATACTACAAATTGAGACGCTTCCCTCACCTCCACTAACAGCACAAGACATTGCACTAGAAACCAAAAAAGACTCATGCTTGGCATGAGTTCTTGGCTGGGTGGAGAGGGGATGGCCAGAAATCGAACCCAATAAAACCTGCAAACCATTTAAAAACAGACAAACAGAACTTTTCTCACAAAGAGGGTGTGTGTTATGGGGAGACTGAGTGGTCATACCAGCAAAAGTACAAAAAAAAGTTCTACAATTACTGCACGATGGGCACCTGGGCATCGTATGGATGAAAGCACTGGCAAGGAGCTATGCCTGGTGGCCAGGTATGGACAAACAAATTGAAACCTGGGTCACCACTTGTAGCAGATGCCAAGAGACGCGCTCGGCCTCACCAAAAGCTCCACCAGCCGAATGGGAAATGCCCAGAGGCCCCTGGTCGCGAATCCATATCAATTTTGCGGGACCTACAAAAGGGCATACTTTCCTAATAACAGTAGACGCATACTCTAACTGGCTCGAGGTTAACAAAATGAAGACTACCACCACAGATGCAGTCATCAAGAAATTGAACGGACTTTTTGCAACGCATGGCTTACCAGATGTCCTGGTATCCCACAATGGCCCTCAATTTACCACCTAGCCTTTGAACAATACTTAGCAGACCGTGGCATATGACACACACTGACATCACCAGCTCATCTGGCAGCGAATGGTAGAGCTGAACGAATGGTTCAGTTCACAAAAAAAACCTCTATAAAAAAATGGAACAAGGCAACATCCACGATAAAGTCACCAGGATGCTCCTGCTCATCACAGCTGAACTTCTGATGGCCAGAAAACTCAGATCGCCCCTAGACCGCCTACACCCTGCATACACCCCGGAAAAGCCCCTGGGCTCCAGCAGTAAACACCACACCTTTAAGGTAGGAGACCCCGTATTCGCAAAAAACTTTTCAGGAGACCCATTGTGGATCCCTGCCAAAATAACTCAGATTACAGGTCCCCATTCTTACTGGCTAAAAACCACAGATGGGAGAGTGTGGAAACGCCACATCGACCAACTACGATCCAGGCTGCCCACATCTCCCATCAGTGACCCCAACCATGAAACCAGAGGGGGAGGGGGAACCGGGGATTCTGGAATAGAGCCAACATCTGGCCTAGAGGAACAAACCCATGATCACCACATCAAAGCCAACAATACTCACCAGCTGATGTAGAGCTGTGGCAATCGAGTGTCTCACCTAATAACAGCAGCCGAGCAGGTTCAGCGAGCCCGGAGAGCCCAAGCGATAGCAACGAAGGAGGCGTTTCGATCTTCCCAAGGTCACCAGAAGGGAGTCACAGCTATGGAACCGGATCACCGTTCCGGACAATCCCAATGAACAGCCCATCGGAACCCGAGACCGGGCACAGACCTTTTGAACTGTGAAAGTCAGGTAGACAGGTGCAAAGAACTGCCTACCTGTGAGACCATATAACCCCACCCCTTAGACGGAACCTAGAGGGGAGGGGTGTTCTGGACGAGCAGGCTTGAAAGCCTGCACTTCGGATTGCTCCACTAACAGCGGGTTGTGATTGGTCGCTCCAGGCTGATCTGATTGGCTAGTAAACAGGCTGCCACGATTGGGCAAGCCAAGCACGGCAAGCTCAAATTGTTGTCATTGGCCGCTTAGCCGCAGCCAGCTCTATAAAAAGGGCTGTTGCGGCTAGGATATTTTGCTCAGATCAGAAGTCACTAATAAAGAGCTGTTGTTGCTATCTGAGTCTCGTCTCCATTCTTGGATCCATCCTTCCAGACTTAACAACCAGTACTAACAATTATCAATGAAAGGGCTTGAATTATGTCATAGTAACTCAAGCAGAGTGATTATTTAAAAACAAGGCTGTTTTTAACCAGTCTTATTTGAAAAGGTAATTCCCTACTAAATTTCACCTTCCCAAAATCACAGAACAGTAGTTGCTTTCAGCAATGTCTTGCCTTAATAATTTTTTTTAATCCTCTGAGGCATGGGAAGGGTCCTTAGAGAGAGTGAGAGTGAGATAAACTGATTTCTATCTTCACCCACCCACTGAGGGACAGACCCAGAGACCATTCGTATCTGTTCCAGGACAGAACAAGAACTTGGATCACATTCCAATATATAGGTTGAAGAATTTTTTAACTTATGCATTTTATCGTGTGACTGTGCATAACAACATTCTCTTCAAAACCAAATAGTTCATAATTGTACACAAAAATCAAAATGTTCCAATGACAGGATTTGGGGAAATTAACAAGCAAATTGTAATGCATAATTAATTAGCTCACATAGAATACAAGATTCAAAGACAAATCAAATGAAGGCCCAAGACAGTAAATGCAAGCAATATAGGTGAGGAATGGGGAAAAAACATGGGTTTAAGAATGTAGGCAGTTATTTCATGAGCCTGACAAAAATTACTAAAGAGATTAGGATTAGCCAGATATGCAAATTAATGCATGCTTCCCTACATGGAAGAGCAATTTAGACTACTTTTCAAACCATCTTATTAAATAAGGAAGTGCTTGAAACAATATAAGGAAGTGCTTGAAACAATATAATGAATAACTTCCATAATTCCTCTGACAGCTTCAGCAAATGCTAATTTCTCTTGCTCCTTTCAGAAATTAAGTAGAGTTTGTCATACATTTAAATCAGAATCTCAGAAATTAAGTTAAATGGGAAATTACATCCATATACATAGAACAACAAAAAAAAATTTTTTTGAACATTTCATCTGTTGCAACAGTGATTAACATCATTTTTTCTTCAAATTCTCAACTTATTTTAATTTAGTTCAATTATTGTCAGTCAGCTTGGATTCTTCAAAGAGAACATATGACAAATAAGAATGTAAGTTATAAGTATGGGTTTGAACCCAGCCTTTCGAAGGCAAAATCCAATTGTTCTCGTAGACTATATTCCAGTATCCCAGTTTTGAAGCATGCCTGCAATTTTGTAAATGCAAACACATGGAATGAAATTGTTGGGTTTTTTTCTTTTGCTATCTCTTTCACTATTTTATTGCCTTTATGGATTTGAATGAATATCATTTATTCTCTAGGACATCTTTTATTCATGATGAACTGAGTAGCTGTTTGAATACAATCCACATATTATATCTTGAAAAGTGTCACAATAATACCTTGAATTCAAAATAGACTGTTGCCATCTTTACTACCTTCCTCACAAGTAGAATTTCAAAATTCACACAGACCACTATTGCTGCTGTTTAGCCTTGTTTTGTTTTTAGCAAATACCAGCATCTGGCTGATGAGATTTTCAAAATCTGAAAACTGAGTCCAACATGGTTGTAATTCTGTCAGTTTCAGATAGTCTGTTGAAAATCCTACATTCTGAAATTGATCCCTGTGGATTGCACATTGCATGATGTGCTTGCTAATTTGAACTGACCACAGCAGCTCAAGAAATGCGTCTTTGAGCATCACTTGTGTGAGTTGCTGAGCAAGAGAGGAGATCCAGTGTTCTTATCAGAAGGCCTTGCAAGACAGAAGGCAAAAGCATGAACATGCTGAGCTCAGCAGGGGCAGAAGTAGGGGCAGAGTGGCTGGTGTACCTGGAGCAGATCAGTGATCTCACAGACAGACTATAGCTTTGAGCAAAGAGGCAGAAATAGAGGACATTCTGAAACATACAATCCTCATATGCCAATTCTTCAGAGGTTATTTGAGTTCACCATTATGCCCTGCTGTGTAGAAGAGAGAACTTGTGTAATCTCAGCACTTTTGAGGGGAGGGATAGCTATTCAGTGCTAGCAGTGGCATTTATCTAAAATAACTGCTAAATTAAATAGCATAACTTAGCATAACAGCACTTAGCTGATCAGTGCTAGCAATGGCATTCAGCAGCATTAGGAATGGATCACAAACTAGGAAAAAGAGAGTTACAGGTGCCATTATGAGACCACTTTTATCCTTATGCTATCAGCCAAGTATTAATGCAATCCATACCTGATTATTTTAAAATGGAAATTGAAAGAGGCTTTCCCCAAGCTTTGATTAAATTGCTGATCAGTTGGGTAATAAGGTGATTTTTCTACTCCAAAGTTGTTAAGATTCTTCAAATTGCCAGAGATGGGACATGCTTAAAATCCTAACATTACCTTATGGATAAGCAGAAAAGAATGGAAATGTACATATCTGAATATGCTTGATGATAAATCTATCTCTCCTTCCTATAACCTTGACTAAAGTTTAAAATAAGTTCCTCATCATAGTAGAGAAAGAAATATGCCTATAGGGAAAAATAGGCTATATAAGTATAAAAAAGAAAGTAGACTCAAGGCAACTTTGGTTATCACTAGCCCTTAACATCATCTTTTCTAATCATTACAAGAGCTATATATTAAAGATTTCCAGGGGAGCTTCTATCAATAGTCATCCAGGTATTCATTGTGATTATCCAACTATAACAATCATATCACCGACAGATATTGCGTGCCTGAGTCCAGGGAAGAGTATATTACACTGCAGGCTTTCAAAATCCCATAAATCTTGATGACCTCCACTAGCCATAAGCATAATGATGATGAAAGCTCATTCCTCTGCATGCCTGCACTAGCAGAACCCTAGGAGAATAGAGCTGTCACTCATGCCCTTTCCCAAAATGCAACCCCAGAGAGAAATATCCTTTTTCAGGTAATTACAAAAAATGAAATAGGCAAGTGCTTTTTTATATTTTGTGTTAACATCCATTAATACAAAAATTACAAGAGATTTGTTTAGCCAGTATAACCATTTGTTCGAAGAGAAGAAATAGCAATCCTTGGCAAGTGGTAAAACATGGATTGAAAACATGGTGATTGAAATCAAATGGAAAATCAGTTTCAGAAGCCCCAGTTCTTCCCTTTAGACTTTAGCTTTTGTTTAAAGAAGATGACATCTCTAGCACTGATGGTGTTACCTAGTTTGGTCTGCAAGAAAACAACCAAGTTTAGAGAATACCATGTACTCCAAATTTTATAATAATATGTGGCATTTTAATACTGATTTTTCCCAAGTGTCTTACTATACAAAGGATAGCCCCCTATTTAACTTCTGAAAGTCCAAAGAGGAGACCAGAAATAGTTCTCAAGTTTGTCATCAAGACATAGCATCTACATAATAGAGGTCCAAGGGAAATCCCTGCCAGGTTATTTGAGCTTTATTCATTTCCCCAACATACCTGCAAGTCCTGAGACATTGACATACAATGGCTTAGATGCCCACTGTTTTGAAGTAATATTCCATTTGAAGTGAAGCTCCTACTTTTTCTTTTTTTTTCTTTTCTTCTCTCTTTTGAATGGTGCAGGAGTATGAATGGTTTTCCAGGGTTTGCAGACTACAGGAATCATTTGTGCTTTGGTTTGGGATGCAGATGGCACAGACTCATCCCAGTGGTCTGCACCTGTGTTCAGTAACATGGGGGATGCAGGGAGGGGGAGCACCCTGCAGGGAGCACAACTCCACAACACAGTCCTTTCAGCAGTTCCAAGAAGGCTCCATACCCATTTGCACTATTCAGGTGACCCATTTGCACTATTCAGGTGACCCTAAGGACACAGACAAATCTTCAAGTCCCAGGAGCCTCAAAGACTCTAAAAGAATCAAAATCACTATTTGTCTGCAAGGAGTATATATCTTTCAATTCTCCACCATCTAGTCAGAACTGAAGAAGTTTCTTGGATGAGAAGCAAAACATCTTAATAGAAAAACAAGAAAGTCCAGTTGCCTCTTGAAAAAGCACCTTTAGGACAACCATGACCTGGATGAATGAGAATCTCCATGGACTTTAAGCTCCTACCCATTTGTACAATATAACTTTCACTCTCCCTGCCCCATAGTTGCTCATTATGTGCTGAAGGAGCTGGTGTAGTAGAGCATAATACTTTATTATTATTTTTAATTTATTGATTTGTCAAGTGATTATAAGATAACAGATATAAGTATAAACATAGTTATGAATACATGAAATGGATACATATAAGAAAAATAAAAAGAAACAATAGGACAGGGACGGTAGGCACGTTGGTCCACTGTTAATATATAATAATTAATAATAGGTAATGCTGTTAGTTCAGCTGAACTTTACAGGGGTTGCTTGGAAATTATGACAGTTGTTCCAGCCTTTCCTCAAAGATCTATGAAGCTGATGACTTCTCCTGAGATAGTATCTTATAACTAGCAATCTTACATGATTTCAAGTTTATTTTATTTTATTTATTTTATTTTAGGAGTGCTAAATACTCTATCCTTGGGTTTATAATACTGGGCTGTGACACAAGCCACCATTTTTGGTTTTTTGGTATTTTGGGGAACTACCAAAAAGGAAAAAAAGAGGGAGGGTCTGTTTTCATACATATTTCAGAATCATATTTCTAGGAGATGTCCAGCTGATGTCGCAGTGCTATCGGATGTGAGGAGTGGGTCTCTGAGCTCCCATACCAAGTTCTCTCTTTTGGAGGGCTCTGAAAGGAGCTAAAGCCACCCTGTAGGGATGGTGAAGAAAAGAGGGGCACCCTACAGTTCAGGGAGAGCACCAACTCTCCTGCTGGACCCAGGGCTTTTTCCCTCTCATCCATGATGAGGAGAAGAGGCAACCATCAATGAAGCTGGGACAGCCAAGGTAACAAAGAAATGTGCAGGAGAGGTGTAGATTGGAGCTGGGTGAGAAAGTTCTTTTTTATTTAGACCCTAACTTTAAAGAAAAAAAGAAAGAGGAAAATCCAGGAAAAGAGACTCTTAGACCTATTTTTTAAAGTGGGGAACAACCATAGAAAAATCCTAGACCCGAAAGAAAGGAACTAAGGGGAGAAAAGCTAAAGACCTTTTAAAACATAGAAAATTGGACTTTTAAATTGGGTAGGCATTGTTTTGGAAAGGCATTATAAAAAGCTGGATTATCTATTTGAATCTACTTGATTATATACATACACATACACATACACACACAAACACAAACACAAACACACACACACTTTTTTCTAATATAAGGATGGCCTGATTAGAAATAGAGGTAAAAATAAGAATACACACCTTTATATGAAGTAATGGTTAGATGGAGAGGCTGAAAGGTTAGATGGAGATTGAAAGAGGGTATTATAAGGTATGTTTAAATAGTAGGAAGACTGGTATTTGAATAGCATATTGTGACTTTAAAAAAACCAAATAATGAAGGGCAATGCCTTATATAAACATGTGTACTAATATTAGGATTAGCAATGGTGACCTGATTTGAAGTTAGACTAGAGGTAGAAATAAGAAATAGGGGGAATATTAGCAGATATAATTTTTATAATAGGATATAAGTATAATTTGATGGGAAAGATTAGAGGTTGAAAGATGGTATTACCATGTATGCTTATAACATCATTGGCATTAAAATGGAATATTGAAATATTGAATAACTATTTTTTTAAAAAAACATCTATACTAGGATTACATAAGGTTAATTAATATAACAACTATTATGATTATCATTATTGATGTTTGTATCAAAATGAATTATACCCAGGGGCTACACTGTTCATTGATATTGATATTGATGTATACTTAAAAATAAAAATCTAGTAAAACTGGGAAAAAAAAGAATCATGTTTCTTCTTTCACTAGGCTCTCATATGGAAGAAAAACTAAGGTTAGTAATAATATTGAGATGAACAAGGCAGCAGTTTTAATATTTTCACTGCATCAGCTTTAGTAATGATGATGCTGACTGAAGAGTTAATGCAAAATGCCAATTTGATCATCTAGGAAGTTGGATCAATGCCTGGAAAGAAAATGATGATCTGTTTGCCTCCATAAATGGTTAAGGGTCACTTTCATGTAATATTCAGTTGGCAAACTGTAAAACTTCTGAGGTTATCATAAAATTACTTTTTGTAGCCAAAACGATATAGAGGGTTTTTTTAAAAAAAACTTTTCTTGGTTTTTTTTTTTAATGAATGATAAAGTTTTCAAAATTATGAGTTTTGTCATTTTCATTAGTGTTTTAATTTCACAATGTTGATTTCACTTCCAAAACAGGTAGAAAGAATTCCTGAAAATATGTATTCCGGAAATCTATTTTTTATTTATATTCTAACAAAAAAAGTTACATATGCCAATTCATGTTTAGCAATAAGATTACTGATTATTGGTCTTACTAAATAATATCAGAGGCTTATATCACACTTATTCCAAAAGAAGAGGCTGACCTGCTGCAAAGTAAGAACTATAGACCTATTTCCTTATTGAATGCAGACTATAAAATCTTTGCTTCAATCTTGGCAGAAAGGCTTAAAAAATATTTAAATAATTTTATTCACCCAGATCAAAATGGATTTCTGCCAGAGACAAATCAGAGACAATATGAGAATAATCCTGGATACTTTGGAATACTATGAGGCTCATCCTGAAAAGCAAATGGCTTTGATATTCCTAGATGCTCAAAAGGCATTTGACAACGTGAACTGGAGATTTATGTTATTACTATTGGAACAGATGGATTTTGCTAAAAAATTTACTCGAGCAATAGAAGCCATATATAATAAACAGACAGCAAAGGTAATAATGGAGGGGGAACTTACAGATTTTATTAATATAAGAAAAGGCACAAGACAAGGGTGTCCCCTATCTCCTTTGCTATTTGTGTTGACCTTGGAAGTGTTGAATAGAAATATTAGGGATGATAAAAGCATAAAAGGAATGAAAATTAAGAAGGAAGAATTTAAACTACAAGCTTTTGCTGATGATTTAGCTTTTATTCTGGAAGACCCATTAGAAACAGCTCCAAGGTTATTGGAAAAGATAGAGACATATGGTGAGATGGCTGGTTTGAAAATAACTAAAGATAAAACAAAGATTTTGACAAAGAACATGCTATTGAGACAGAGAGAAGAACTAGCAGATCTTTTGAAAATCCAAGTTGTTCTGTCCCCTCATTAGCATTCTTGAGATCCCCGCGCTTTGATTGGCCAAAATGCGGGGCACTCTGATTGGCTAGGCGAGCCGCGCCGATTGGCTAGATAGGAATCTCCCGCAATTGGTCCATTCAGATCGCGGGAGATTCAAAACGGTGCCATTGGCCGCGGCCGCCACGGCTTGGAAATAAAAAGCTGCGAGTTTTGCCTTTAGCCCCAGTTCGGTTCCTAACTCAATAAAAGAGCTTGATACTAAGTCACTGACTCCTGGCATCATTTCCGACGACACAACACTGGCGACGAAGGTGGGATTCTGATCCTGAACTGAAGCACGTGTCCGACGGAAGCCAGATGAAACTCCACGATGGCGAACATCGCGCCTCCCGCACCCTTCAACCCCGCCAGCAAGGACTGGGAATCGTACTCCGACAGATTCCGCATGTTCCTCGAATGCAGCGACCTGAAGGACGCCACCGGCCCGAAGAAGCGAGCTGTATTCCTGACCCACTGCGGGACCGCAGTGTTTAAGATGGCCAAAGCGCTTGCCAAACCCGCCGACGTGACCACGATGGACTGGGACGTCCTCGAGCCAATACTCCGGCGACACTACGCTCCAGCCGTGCCCATCCTCATCTGACGACACGAGTTCTACCGTCAGGACCAATGGTCGGGTGAGAGTTTCAGCGACTTCGTCGCAGAACTACGGCACCTAGGGGGGCTGTGCGAATTCGACAACATGAACGAAGCCCTGCGAGACCGAATCATGCTCGGCCTTTGGGACCCTGTCCTCCAGAGTCAGCTGATGGCCAAGGGCAACATCACCCTCGCAGATACCCTCACTGAAGCCACAGCCGCCGAAGCTACCCAAAAATCCTCCGACCACATGCGCCGACCGAACACCGGGGACCGCAGTGGGAACAACCACCCTGCAAGGTCGACCGAGGCCCAACCCGAGAGGACCACCCACCAGGGCGACGTCCACTCAGCATCAGGCACTTCTGACGAGGAGGAGGAAATCCACCGTCTCCAGGCAGGCCGCGACCCACGGAACCGGCAGGGTCGTAAGTCGAGGACCACCTGTGCCGGTTGCGGAGGCGACCACCCCAGGTCCGAATGCCAGTTCTTCGATTCAATCTGCCGGCATTGCGACAAGAAGGGACACATCGCCCGCGTCTGCCGTCTCAAAAAGAACCGCAGCCTTACACGATGGGACCAGAGCAAACGGAGACGAGAGAGCACACCACCCCGCACCAGAGATCGCCCCGCTGACAACAGATGGGACCGGAACAGACGATCCCTATAAGGCGGCGAGACCTGGCGAAGAGAGGAGACCCATCAGACGGTCACCATCGGCTATGCCACAACCAACGACGCCCAGAAGGTCTACGTGGAGGTAGGCATCGAAGGCGAGCCATGTAAAATGGAGGTGGACTCTGGGTCCTACCTCTCCATGGTAGCATGGCAAGAAATAAAACGCTTGGTGCCTACCATCCAGAGAAAAGGCCTAGACAACCAGAGACAAATCGTGAAAGACTATCAGGGAAACCGTATCCCTGTAGTCGGAACCGGACAGTTCAAGGTAACCTACAAAGGGCGCACCGAAAGGCTTCCCCTGACCATCATCGATCGCGATCGCCCAAGCCTACTGGGACTGCAATGGTTCGCACCGCTCGGCATCGCAGTCACGGGCATCGTCCACATCGCCGACGACAACTGGGAGCAACAACTGGCCCGGGAATTCCAAGAGGTGTTCGACGGAAACCTAGGCAAGTACCGAGGGCCCCCTATATCATTCAGCCTAGACCCAAACGTCCCCCCAAAACGCCTAAAACCAAGGCGGGTGCCATTCGCGCTTAAACCCAAGATTGACGAGCAAATTGACAAGCTCGTCAAGCAAGGGGTCCTACAACCCATAGACCACGCCCGGTGGGAGAGCCCCATAGTCACCCTGATCAAGCCTGATGGGTCGGTGAGAATCTGTGGGGACTATAAGGCCACCCTAAATGGCGCCTTGCAACAAAGCGCTTACCCCGTCCCAGTAGTGCAACACCTACTACATTCACTGGGAGGGGGCAAGGTTTCGCTAAACTCGACCTCGCCCAGGCATACCAACAATTGCCGGTCGATGAGGAAATGGCAGAAGCGCAAACCATAGTCACCCACCGGGGAGCCTTTAAATGCAACCGGCTCCAATTCGGAGTCAGCGTGGCACCTGGAATATTCCAAAGCCTAATGGAAAGGCTGTTACAAGGCATCAAGGGGGTGGTACCTTACTTCGACGACGTCTTAGTGTCGGCAACCAACCAAGCCGAACTAGAGAGTCACCTAAGGGAGGTCCTAACCAAATTCAAAGAGACCGAGCTCAAAGTAAAGAGGGAAAAATGCCAATTATACGCGGAACGGGTTGAATTCCTAGGATATCTCCTAGACCGTCACGGCATTCACCCCACCAACCAAAAGATCAAAGCCATCCAAGAAGCCCCCACACTCAAGTCGAAGACAGAACTGCAGGCGTTTCTGGGGCTGCTTAACTTTTATAATGTCTTCCTGCCCCAAAAGGCGATGGCGGCGAAGCCTTTGCATAGGCTTTTGGACAAGGCGGTGACCTGGATTTGGGGGAAACGCGAGGAAGCCACCTTCAAGAAAACAAAGGACCTCCCCATTTCGGATGCCGTCCTTATCCAGTACAACGAGACCCTACCACTAGCCGTCACATGCGACGCATCACCCTTCAGCGTCGGCGCTGTCCTCAGCCACACTCTCCCCGACGGAAAAGAAGCACCCATCACGTTCTTTTCAAGGACCCTCACCAAACCGGAGCGGAACTACAGCCAGCTGGACAAAGAGGCTCTGGCTATCGTCGCCGCAGTAAAAAGATTTCACGAGTACCTCTGCGGCCGGACATTTACCATCATCACCGACCACAAACCGCTGCTGGGAATCCTGGCAGGGAACAGGGCCACCCCGAACATTCTGTCTCCCCGAATGACAAGGTGGTCCGAGTTCCTGGCTGCCTACAATTACGGAATCACACACAGACCGGGTAAGACTATCTCCCATGCGGACGCCTTAAGCCGCTCACCGTTACTGAAACCTGACACCGACCCAACACCACGACGACCACCCTCAGTATAGAGACTCTACCCAACCTACCCATAACCGCGTCAGACATTGCCCGAGAAACTAATAAAGACAAACATCTGGCGCGGGTGTTGCATTGGGTAGAGAAAGGGTGGCCAGAAAGGGACAACGACGAGTCCGTCAGGACATTCCGGAATGGGCAAACGGAACTCTTGTTACTAAAAGGGTGCATACTATGGGGGGATAGGGTGGTCATCCTGGAAAAACTACAAGGGAAGGTTTTGGAACTGTTACACGAGGGGCACCCGGGCATCGTTAGGACAAAAGCCCTGGCCAGAAGTTACGCTTGGTGGCCAGGGATGGACAAACAGATCGAGGCCTGGGTAGCAAGGTGCCAACGATGCCAGGAAACTAGGCCAAGCCCACCCGCAGCACCCGTCCTAGAGTGGGAAACCCCCAGGGGACCTTGGTCTAGGATCCACATAGATTTCGCCGGGCCCACAAAAGGACACACTTTCCTAATAACCGTAGACGCTTACTCCAACTGGCTGGAGGTAAGCAACATGAGAACAACCAACATGGAGGCCATGACCAAAGAACTCGGCAAACTTTTTGCAACACACGGCCTCCCAGACGTCCTCGTTTCCGACAACGGGCCCCAATTCACCTCGCTAGAATTCGAAAAATTCCTAGCGGAAAGGGGCATACGACACGCGCTGACAGCACCGGCACATCCGGCGGCGAACGGTAGGGCGGAACGGATGGTTCAATTCACAAAGAAAACCATCCAGAAAATAGACCACGGGGAGATCCAGGACAAAATTAATAAATTACTTTTCATCCAACACATAACCCCAAATACCACAACAAATAAAAGCTCAGCCGAACTGCTAATGGGGAGGAAAATAAAGTCCCCACTCAATAGATTACACCCCACGTACAACCCAGAGAAAATCCCAGACTCCACCAGCAAACACCGAACCTTCGCACCAGGCAACGCCGTCTACGCGAAAAACCTAACGGGAGACCCATTATGGGTACCGGCCGTCATAACACAACTAACAGGCCCACACTCGTACTGGCTACAAACAACCGACGGATGAGCGTGGAAATGCCACATCGACCAGTTAAGATCGAGGACGACCACCCAAGAGACCACCGACGCGCAACCAAGCAAAACCAACCCCCACAACACAAACCAAGAGGGGAGGGAATACCCAGGGGGCCAAAACCGAGAAGGAATAAACCAGCCATACTCACCTGCAAGCAGCCAGCACGAAACCTCGCCAGAAAGAGACAGCCTGGCCAGCTCAACCAACCTGGGAAGACCGAGCGGGAGCGGCGAAACCCGCAGCTCAACCAACCCGGGAAGCCCAGGAGGGAGCTACGGAGAGCGGCCCGGCCCGACCGACCAGGTGGTTCCCACGACGGCGTCCAGAGAAACAGAGACCCCGACCGAACCGGCCGGGATCCAACCTACGACTGACCTGCGCAGGTCCAGTAGGCTGAGACGGAGCCCCGCCTACCTACAGGACTACGCAACGTAAGGACTGAACCAAGAGGGGAGGGGTGTTCTGTCCTCTCATTAGCATTCTTGAGATCCCCGCGCTTTGATTGGCCAAAGCGCGGGGCACTCTGATTGGCTAGGCGAGCCGCGCCGATTGGCTCGGTTGGAATCTCCCGCGATTGGTCCATTTGGATCACAGGAGATTCAAAACGGTGCCATTGGCCGCGGCCGCCGCGGCTTGGAAATAAAAAGCCGCGAGTTTTGCCTTTAGCCCCAGTTCGGTTCCTAACTCAATAAAAGAGCTTGATACTAAGTCACCGACTCCTGGCATCATTTCCGACGACACAACACAAGTTACAAATAAGGTTAAGTATCTGTAGCACATTAAAAGAGAATAATTATATTAAATTCAAACAACAGATAGCTACAGATTTGAAGAAGTGGGAAAACTTGCAATTGTCATTAATAGGGAGAATTTCAACAATCAAGATGAATATTTTACCCAGAATTTTTTTTTTGTTCCAAACAATACCAATTAGGCTTGGAAAAGACTATTTTGAAGATTTAAATAAAATCATGTTGAAGTTTATATGGCAAGGTAAAAAAGCGAGAATAAAGCTAAAGCTTTTGCAAGACGCTAGAATTAGAGGAGGTTTTGGCCTGCCTCATTGGGAATTGTATTATCAAGCTGCAAGTTTGATGTGGGTCAAAGAATGGATAACATTAAGAAAGCATAGACTGTTGACATTAGAAGGGCATGATTTGCTGTTGGGCTGGCATGCTTTTTTATGGTATAAGGGAACTAAAACACAGGGTTATTTTAGAAGACATTATATACGGGAGTCTTTGTGGTTAAACTGGGAGAAGATAAAAAGACAATGTTATTTGAAAATTCCAGTTTGGTTATCGACTATTGAAGCATTTTCCTATCCTATAATTTATAAGAAGGAACAAACAGTTAGATATGGGGAACTTTTGGATGAAAAGGGTGAACTTAAATCGATCTAAAACTTAGAGGAACAAGGTATAAGGATGAATTGGTTTTCATATGCGCAAATACATTCAAGGTATGATGAAGATTCTAAAACGGAGGGATTCTATGATAAGCAGACTGATTTAGATAAGAACTTGATGGGTACTGATGAGAAGGTGATTAAAAAATTATATGGTTATTTACTGGGAATTAAATTAGAGGAAGAACAAGTCAAAGAAATTATGATTGTTTGGGGGAAGAATTTTGGATATCTAGAGAAATGGCAAAAATTGTGGTCTCAAAATTATAAAATGACAATGTCAACAGCATATAAAGAAAACTTGTATAAGATGTTTTACAGGTGGCACTTTCTCCCGACAAGAATAGCAAGAATGTTTAAGAACAAATCTGAAAAATGCTGGAAATGTCATCAGATACCCGGCTCGTATTACCATATGTGGTGGACTTGTGAGGACGCTAGAAAATATTGGACTAAAATTCGCATGTGGTTGGAAAAAATGACAAAGAAACACATAGACTTGAAACCAGAGATCTTCTTATTGGGAATTTTACCTGATACATATAGTAAAGATTTGAAATACCTGATTGTAAATGTATTAACAGCGGCTAGGATTGTATTTGCTAAAAATTGGAAGAATGAGAAAATACCATTACAGGAAGAAATTATTAAGAAAATATTGGAATGTGCTGAGATGAGTAGATTGACATTTGAAATTAGAGAGCAAGAGGAGAAACAATTTTATGAAATTTGGGATCTTTTTTATCAATGGCTAGATGATAAAATACGATAATAGAATATTTAGAATGCTAGACAGTAAGGAATATTTTTATTTTGCTATTTTGTTAGTACTTTGTTATTTGACATTATATTTATAAAGGGTTTTTTGGGATTGATTTGGTATGATTATATGATTTGTTACAGAATAAACCGTTTAAAGTATTGTTATCTCATAAAGGATGAATGATTAAAAGTATAGTCAAAAATTTCTTTTTTTTTTTTAGTGATATTAGGATATATAAGTTTGGATTGACAATATGAGTTGTTATGTAACATAATTGTAATTGAGACTACAAAATGAATGCACGAAACTGATGAACCAACTGACACACTGGATGTACATATGAGAGTTGATGTTTTAATGTTTTGTTTATCTTGTTTGTTTGTAGAAAATTAATAAAATCTCTTTCAAAAAAAAAAAAACAAGAAATCCCCCAACCTTGTCAGCATCACAGAAACATCAATTTAGTCTTTCCTTACCATGATCTTTAGTCCAAAATCTCCACCTTGTAGACATTTCAGCCACACAAAAGGCAGATTAGAAAACTGTCCCTTAATAGTTCTGGTCAGGAACATAGTAACTAGTTAATGATTCTATGATTCTATAAGAGACTGGGCATCCATTTTTCTGCAATGGTATAGGATCTCCTGCTTAAGCAGGGGGTTGGACTAGAAGACTTCAAAAGTTCATCCCACCCTATTATTGTTCTGACCCAAACCTGGTTCCAAAAGAGCAAACACAAGACAAAGGCAGCAGTATAATCTTTTTAAGTTTCAGCTTTCAGTGGGTGGCTAACAACAAGTCTGAAAAAAATTAAAATCAAAGTTTGTCTTTGTTTATGGAAGGAAACTATTTTGTGCCAGGTAGCATAACTTGCTTTGGGGGAAGAGTGATACTGTTTAAATTAATTAGAAAATTTTGTTTTCTATCTTACTATTTTTTATCATCAGCAAGAAAACCCCAAATGCTTTCTGATTGTTTAGGTTTTGTACAATATGCACTTTTTAAAAAAAGGAATGAAGTAATTTTCCCAATAATCAAGTGAGCATTTTAAATCTAATCTCATCCTTCCTTTTGAAAAATAACACTTTAATCCCCTCTGATGTCCTAATATCTGTCCTAATTTTGTACTTTTTAATGAGCTTTCTTCAATTGATATATTACTTCATGCCTATTCCATAGGAGGCGAGCTAGTATATATGGTACAGAAAGCCTAATTTGTTGGCAATAGTTTTAGATTGTATACATAATACATCATTCCTTAATTGTGACATCTAGACAGGGAGTTTCACAACATCAAGCTTTTTAAAAGATGGAATCATCAAACTGTTTTGCTATGATAATTAGCTATAATTTCTTGATGTTCAAACTTGGTCAAACTGCAGTTAGTTTTATGATTTGGGTGAATAATGAATGTATAAACTGAGTGCCAATTTAATCTACATACAAAAAAAACTGCAATTAGTTGAAAGCAAAAACAAATACTTCTCATCACTAGAAGTGAGAACATTCTCCAGTGTGCTGACAAGCGTATCCAAGAATGGGTTGGTATTTCCTTTTCTGCCCAGAGACTGAGTCTGTCAAAGTTCAGCCATGCCTCCTCTGCCTATCTGAGTCCCAGTTTTTACTCAGTCTTGTTCTAGAGCAGCGGTCGCCAACCGGTGGGCTGCGGTTGACTGGTGGGCCATAAGAAAATGTTGGTGGGCCACAGAGAAATCTCACCCCTAGAGCACCCCCACAAAGCAATTAATCCAGGCTGCACAGAAACACAAGGCTGCACCACCCACATGGTCCGCAGGAACCCTCCCCGCCCACTCACTCCTTACCCGGTAAACTGTCCTGCTAAATTGGTATTTTTCCTTTTTCCGATCTTCATCTGTTCTGCTGTGCCGGGAGATTTAGATTAGCTAGAAAGCAGGAAATGGTTAGATTTCTTGCGTTCTAGCTAGTCTTTAGATCTTCAGCTCAGCATAGCCAAACCTCCCTTAGAACTGAAGGTTTGCTTGCAAGCAAATTCAGTGCAGACTCACGGCAAGCAAATTTGAGAGACTGGGCTAGCCGATGGCAGATAGATAGATCACTGAATGATTCTGTGAGCAACTCAATCTGCCTGCTTTGCCTGGTTTGGGGTAAAAGTTGCTCTTTTTTAATAAAAAATTCAATATTTACATGCATGGTGTGTTGTGAGTTAATTTTGTGAGTTTGCTTGCTAGCAAATTTTATGAGTTTGCTTGCAAGCAAATTTTATGTGACAGACTGAGCTAGCCAAGGGCAGATAGACCTTGAAGGAATTTGTGATTCTGTGAGCAACTCAATCTTCCTGCTTTGCTTTATTTTGGGTAAAAGTTGTTCTTTTTATAAAAAAATCAATATTTATATAAATATTTATAATATTTACATACAAGCCATGCCCAGTCACATGACCACCAAGCCACACCCATAAATTAGGCCACACCCACAGAACTGGTTAGTGGTCCTTGGGATCTAAAATTATGAGTTTGGTGGTCCCTGAGGCCCAAAAGGTTGGCAACCCCTGTCCTAGAGAGACCTTGAAAGATTGGCTCTTTTGAGACACAGTCTGGACAGAACGGATTCTTGGATTTTTTTATTTGACAGTAGGTTGTTGAATCTGCACTTTGCTTCTCAAGAGCAGTGAATGAGTTGTCTTGCTGCTGCAAACAAGCAGCTTCCAGATTGTCCAGTATAGCTGTCTTCAATCTGGCTGATTTCCCAGCTGTGTGTGAGTGTGCTGGCACCACCGGTCTATCTGGCATTGCTGTTATCACCCTAAACCTTATGACTGCAAGCCGCTTGACTGCTGGTGAGTGTGCTGGCTCCACCAGTCCATCTGGCATAGCCGCTTTCACCCTGAGCCGCTCATTCGGCCCACAAACAGCAGAGAGCAATTGGAGTCATTGCCCAGTTGATTCTGAGGCATACTCTGCTGCATTAAATAATGAGCAGGCACGGCAGCAGTGTTCCTTTCAGGAACAAGCCTGCCTGTCAAAGGGGACTGGAGTGTTCAAAATGGCAGAGAGCAATACAACAGGAGACAATGGGGAGGCTGCATGCTTCTCTATACATCAAAAGCCTGTCAAGAAATTCCCCATAAAAGCCGAATTGGCTAATAAGGGAGCATCTGACAAGATAAGGGCAAAAGCCCTTTATTCCAAGAAGGCCTCCAAGACCAAGGAGAGAGACCCCAGAAGGCATCAAAAGGCACTGGAGAAACATATCTCCAAAGCTGAGAAACAAGCAGAGTGGGACAGGCATCCAAATTTTTCTCAGGAAGATCCTGTCATTTCCTGCTCTCTACAGCCTGAACAGTTGGCCCATTCAAACAATGTAATGCAGCAAGCCTGGTCACCAGATGGTGCCAGAGAGCAGTCATCTCAACTGCCTTTTCCATCAGGCAGCAATGAGGAATTTTTTGCTCCATTTTCCTGCCTAGCAACAGCAGAATGGGAGCCACCCTCTAAATGCAGAGTCTCTGCTCCTGAGGCAACATTCACTCCCACAGCAGCAGGGCTCTGCCCAAGGAAGAATCAGGCCCTAAAATATCTGAAGAGATAAAAAGCCTTATTTCAGAGGTCATAATGCAGGGAAAAGATGCAGGTTTCCAGCAGAGCCACCAAACTGCCT
Source organism: Hydrophis major (assembly GCA_033807585.1). NCBI lineage: Eukaryota > Metazoa > Chordata > Lepidosauria > Squamata > Elapidae > Hydrophis > Hydrophis major. The sequence goes on along the minus strand of CM066328.1, from coordinate 218,413,699 downwards.
CACTGACACCTGATACCTCACTGCATCTGTGCCAGCAATCTCAGATTCCAGTAGATTTGACAATCTTTCTGGAACCTCAATCTCCTAATCTGTCCATGTGCAGTAGGAATTGTTCCTGGGAGATGAAGACCAGAGGGACCAGGCACTATCAGAGGATGAAGGTCTGATTCCGGATCCCCCTGCATTTTCAGAGCTCTTTCGTCCAGCCCTCTTCAAAGCCCTCCTATACAAAGCCAAGACCACGACTCACATGACAGTGGAGTTACACTCAGCTGTGACAGCACTGGGTCTACAGGACCCAAGTGAGTGACTATTTTTGGAACAAACTGCAGAACAGGAGGAGATTCCCTCACCCAAGTTGTTCCTGGACGAAGTTCAGAGGCAATGGGCTCAACCATGGTCGTTTTCCACTCCAAGTGGAAATGACAAGAGGTTCTATAACATGGGCCCAAACCTCACTGAGGCACTCCAATTACCAACAGTGAATGGACCTGTGGTGGTCTTAACTTACTTAGCCATCCTATCTAGCAACATAGTGTATGGCCTGAAAATGAAGAATAGGAAGGTGGAGCTGACCTTCCGCAAGACACACCAGGTGGACACCTGGGCAGTCAAGGCAGTGATGGCTGTCTCCTTTTTTAATAGGACCTCCTTGCTCTGGCTTCACCAGATGCAAGCAAGAGTGCCACCCGAGGACCTCTGGCTCCACCAGGACATCAACAAGCTGACGGTGGCAACAGAGTTTTCAGCTGATGCTACTCTGAATGCAGGTAAGTTCACCTCCAGGGCCATTGCCTCTTCAATAACATCACACCATCTGCTGTGGCTTCACCACTGGCAGGCAGACATGAGGTCTAAATGGAGGCTAGCCTCTGCTCCCTTCAGGGGTAGCAAGCTATTTGGAGAGGCCCTGGAGCCCATCCTCATGGAAAACAAGGATAGGAGGAAGGTTTTACCTTCCATGTACAGGTGAATGGACCGCCATCCTTTGCCTTATTTTTGTAGATTGTCCTTTTGGTCAGCAGACACTGGCTTTGTCACCCCTCAACATCAGCAGTCCTATTTGCAAAAGCCCAGCTGCTAAATGGACAGAACTGGTTTTTGAGACAGAAGAGGCAATGATTTCAGGACAAGCAGCCATTTTGTGGGTCCGGAAGTCACTCCTTCTGTCGCTCTAAGTCCTCCCATTGGCGGCCATCTAGGTCTATTTGCGACCCAATGAGAAGCGACCATGACAGATTCTTGGATCCTAAATATGGTAAATTCCATGAATTCCTCTCCACACACCAGACACACTTCATTCATTGCCCTGTCTCCAAGAATAACATAAGGAAAGGCCTCATGGAGACTGCAATCCAACATCTGTTGGACATTCAGGCTATCGAGCTGGTTCCAGGGGACCAACATGGGCAGGGATTCTATTCCATTCTTTTCATAGTCCCAAGGAACTCAAGGGGGTGGGGTGGAAAGGAATTCTGGATCTCAAGAAATTAAATATCTAGCTGGTTTACAAATGATTCAAGATGCAGTCCCTACAGTCTATCCTGGAGAGCATCAGAGAGGGTGACTCCCTAACATCCATAGACCTGACAGAGGCATACCTACACATGCCTAACCTCCCATTCTATCAAAGGTTCCTGAGATTCTATTATGCAGGGCGACATTTCCAGTACAGAGCCCCAACATTTGGTCTGTCCTCAGCACCCAAGATCTTTACCGAATTGCTGGTGGCACTGGCGGCACATCTCAGGACAATTCCTGTGCCCAGCCAGCGTTACCTTGATGATATTCTGATACAGTCATCCTCTCACCTTTGGGTAAAAGAATCTTCAGGTCATGATCCGGATCCTCCAGGACCATGGATTTTCAGTCAACTTCGAGAAGAGCCACCTGGTTCCCACCAATCGACTGTTACACCATGGAGCAGTGATAGATACCAGGTTGTGCAAGGTCTCCTTTTCCCAGGCCAGTATAGAGAGCTTCGTGAGTCAGATCCAAACAGAACAAACAGTATCCTTGGCCCTTCTCTCACAGCTCCTGGGCAAGATGGTGTCCTGCATATCAATCGTTCCTTGAGCACACCTGCATGCCCAAACCTTACAGTGGTTTCTTTTATCATACCAAAGGCCTGGCAGTAGCAACTCAAATGCCAGAGTTTGGGTTCCACCAAAGATTCTTCAATCCTTCCACTGGTGAATGTCCCAAGCCATAACCAAGGGATGTACTTTCAAGGAGCCCAGCTGCTTGACTATCTCCTCAGATGCCAGCCTCTTCAGCTGGGGTGCCCACCTCGAGTCCCAGATGACAGAGAGGCAGTGGACTCAGACAGATCTGAGGACCATATCAACTGGCTGGAGCTCAGGGCAGCACACTTGACCCTCTGGCATTTCCAGGACACTGTTTCAGGTCATCATGTCCTACTTCTGATGGACAATGTGGCCACCAAGGCACACATCAATCAACAAGAGGGCATACATTCCAGGTCCCTCATGGGAGAGGTTGGATAATTAGGACTCTGGGCAGAGAGGAATCTTCTCTCTATCAGAGTGGAGCACATCTCCAGGAAAACAAATGTGCAGGTGGATTGGCTTAGCAGGGCAACAGTAGACCACTCAGAGTGGTGCCTGCATCCGGACCTCTTCAGGGAGCTATCCGAAAAATTCAGCCATCCAATCCTGGACTTGTTCGTCATTCTGGTGAACACCCAGCTGCCAAGGTTCTACATCAGATTTACTACAAGGTGTGCCACTTCTTCTCAGGGCGTGGGTCAACCCTAGACAGAAGTCTGACAAGATTATCTCTGTGCCCTATGGAACCAGGAATTCACCTTGGGGAGAAAGGAGGGGTTCAATCCCAGGATCACCCTGTTCAAATGAAATATGCAAAGGTAGAGAGGGCTGCCAGTTTGGAAATTCACCTGGCTAAAGTGTACTTACATCAAGAGGACAGCCTCTCTTCAAAAGATTGTATCCTTGTTTATATCTTTCCAATCTTCTATGCTCGGTAACAAGGTTACACCATCGACCATAGGCCAGTGGATATGGGCATAACCAAGGGTTATGAGCTTCAAGCTCTTCCAGTACCTGTGCAAGTGACAGCCCATTTCATAGGAGCACAGCCACTATAGCTGCATGGGTGACACAGGTCTCTATTGAAGAGATCTGTAGGGCGGCAACGTGGGCCTCCCCATCACTGTTCATCTGGCACTACAAACTGGATGCCTTCACTTTGGCTAAAGCAGCCTTCGGCAGGCAGGTACTTCAGAAGGTGCATACGGACTTGGGAACTCAAGACCAGACTGCTACCCACCCTTAGGACAGCCGGCTTTAGTATGTCCCATTCTTGGATTTTCTTGTCAGCACACTGGAGAAGGGATGTTGGTCTACCTGATACTCTCCTTCTCAGTGTGCTGAGAGAGAATCCAACTCCATCCTTGCAACCATCTGGTCCAAAGTCCAGGAGTGGCCAGAATCAGCACTAAAATTATATCTGGTAAATGGCTACTCTTTTGTCAAAAACTGGGACTCAGACAGGCAGAGGAGGCATGGCTGAACTTTGACAGTCTCTTGGATTCTTCTCTCAGCACACCGAGGAGTGTATCAGATAAGACCAACGTCCATTTCTGTAGTGAGCAAATTAAAGCCGGGTTCTTTTTTCTTTCTTTTTTTTTTTTGCATTTTTATCTGTCCTGTTTTAAGAGGGCCTAGAATGTCAGTTCTCTTTTCCAAATGAAATCATTTCATATTATTAGCCAAAATTTGATATAGAATCTTCTCCATTGCACATTGAACACTTCAGACAAACCATTTTCAATGAACCTTCAAAATATTATGATATTATCAGCCAGTTGACAGTTTTTTCCTTTTAACCCACATTAGTTTCTCAAGTAAAACATATTTTTTTCCTTTAGGAGAATCTACTTCATTTCTTCAAAAAGAAAAAAGAAAAAAAAACCTGAGTATCAAATAGTAAAAAAGATTATGAACCATAATCACAATAGAAATTAAATGTTTTTCATGAAAGCTGTAGAATTTTTATGACAATCCCTTAGTAATATCCAAGCCATTATTGAGTTAACAGACTCATGATGGTGCAGAATTCATAATGCAGCATTTTAAAGGTCAGAAAGTCTCCATTAGTTGAAAATTCACATGGCATTTTGATTTGAATGAAGTTCTGAAATTGTGTATCGACCAGCTGAAAAGCTGGCCCTAAGGCAGAAGAGGGGAACTTATTTCAACCACCAAATCATTTTCAAGGGCTTATTGTTGGATGGATGCCAGGGAAGAGAGGACCCCTGAAAATGAGATTATAATTATAAGCATTGTTTTACTGGTATGCAAGGTGACATTCAAGCAATGGGCACATGTCTGCCCCGGGACATTGCCACTCAAACAAAAGCCAGGTTGGTGAACTACATTAAGCATCTTCTGCCATGCAGCAACTTAGAAGAACATGGGATAGAAGCTCCACCTTGCATCTGACTTGCTAAGCAAGGCCTATCATCACATGCATTTTCCCTTTAGCAGTTGTAGCGTAAAGAAGATAGAAAAGCTTGGCTTCATAATATATCCACTTTAAAAAACAAAAATTATGGGGGTCATCCAACCACCTCCTTTCTTCTTCATATTTCCAAACCCTATTGAACAATAGAGGTGTAAGGATGGGTAGGAGATTTATTTCAAGATGCCCTTTAAATTAGCAATCTTTGGATTAGAGCTGGAGTCCAGTTTGCTTGCAGAGAAAATTTTCCTTTCAATAATTTTCTTTGAGATGCAAAGACCTCAATCATTTCTCTAGATACAAAATCTCAAATTACTTAATAAATATCAAAATTTCTAAAATTATTTATCAATTAATAATAGAAGTTGAAGTAATGTTACAGTAACTTTTTTTAAAGTAAAGATTTCAAATGTGGATCTGAATATTATAAAGTTAAAACAAATTGATGCTATAGCAATATTAATCATAGCTATAGCATGTTAATAAAAAAAACCCCTGTCTCTGAAACAAACAAGTCAGATAAATCAATCAAATCAAACTTTAAATCAATGCTATGATATAAGCAAATTACACAGCTAAATCAAGGAGAAAAAAATTATTAGTGTGGTAAGAAACACATTATGCACACTCTTAAACAATTTTATCTCTGCTGATCAATCTGGATTTATAGCTTAAAGAAAATATAGCTCAATTAGGATAATAATTAAATAAACATACTACATTAACTGTACCAGAATTTTGTTACCTGTATTATCTTTCCTTTAAATGTTTTCAAACATTTGACATATTGGAAGGCAAATCTCTTTCTTAAAAATGTTATTGGAAATGAAATTTTAACTTATCTAATTTCCATAATCAATTATATTGACTGTCACATAGTAATTAGCATTAGTGTATTAATTATCTATTTTTCAAATAAATAAGAAGACCACACAGGGATGGCAATTTTTGTCTATTTTACTTAGTCTTACAATAGACACATTACTATAAAATATTAAGGAAAAGATAAGAATATCTTTTAAGGTTCAACTATAGAAAAGAATATTAGACAATTAATTTGTTGCAGGTGATATTCTTATTTCTCTTAAAAATCCAGTTAGAAATATATCTCAGCTGCAGTTTGAATGAGATAAATTACATGGATTAACAGATTTAGAGGCTAATTTTGATAAATCATCTACAATGTTAATTAATATTGATAAAGAATTACAGAAACAATTCCAGTGAAACATTGGATTTCATACTGCTCCAAGTGAAGTTAGATATTTAGGAATAGTAATTACCTTATTTATGCAAAAGACAGGTAATCTTGAATTTAGGGTGGTTATCTTCCATCCAAAAATAGTGGGAAAGCGGGAGTGGTGGAATCAGACAAAGCCTCTTAGTAGTAGGGATCTTCCAAACATTCAAGACTTCTGTCATTGTACCCTACAACAATAAAATGACACTACAAATATGCATTCCTCTCCCTCCTTCCAACTGAGACTGCACATACATGCACATACATGTAGATTAGATAAGAGGTCAGGGTAGCTGCACTAGAAAGATGGAATTAACCTAGTTATAGTTGAAGAAGGGAAAATAAATGAACCAGAAGGAGAAAATAAATGGACCAGGAATGAAATTTAAAAAAGGAACCTTCTTTACATGTTACTGAAAGTGTTAAAATTAATCATCATGGAGTCCTTCTCAAGGAATGCTAATTTTCAAAACAACCATTCAACAAAGATGACAACTGCCATTAATTCATCTATTCATTTGTTTTCAAAGTTAGTTTTGATTTTTAGTGAATTCCCTTCCTCCACCCACAACTAATTTTTTAGGAGAAAACATTTCTTCCTGTAGATAAATATGACTTGATAAAGAACTGGTGCCAAAGAAAATTAAATAGAATTATTGTCATATTATTATTAATAATAATAATAATAATAATAATAATAATAATAATAATAATAATAATAATAATAATAATAATAATAAATTGTTGGGGGCAATATGCTGACTGTAAACCATTTAGAGAGGGCTGTAAAGCACTATAAAGAGGTATATAAGTCTAAGTGCTATTTCTTTTGTATTGTTATAAAATAATTGTTTAAAATTATTATTTTTCCTAAAATCCTCATTGCATTAATTGCTAGTTGGTTTTGTATATGAACAAAACAATCTTTTATACACAATTATTAAAACAAAGATTACAGAAGCTGTACAGTAAGCAAAAAAATGTGTATTATTATTATTATTAAGAGTAGAACCAGAAGGTAGATATTGAAACCCCTTCCTGGTTCTTAAAGAAATATCCACACTCCTTCATTCCCTCATATGAAAGCTCTGTTCTTAGGAGATGAAAAAGAATGAAGAATGCTAGAAAATGTTATTGTTATAGATCACTGATTTTCAATACTTAGAAACATTAAGGTGTGTGGACTTCAACTCCCAGAATTCCCCAGAGTTAACACCCACACATCTAAAAATTCAAAAGTTCAAAAAACACTGTTGTAGATGAAAAGAGTATAAACGATATGAGTAGACATTTTTGTACAAGCAAGATGATTAAAATAAAATTAGGGATTAGGAAAAATTAGGAAACTGAATTAAATATTTGGTAATAAAGGAGTTAGGATTAGAGTGGAAGGACATTTGTGGTGGCTAAGGCAGGAAATGGGAGGGAAGGGAAGGGTAAAAGTCAGTGAAATGTATCAGACTAAAAACTGCGGAGTTGTGAGATGGAGATTCACTCCGTTTATCTCATCTGCATTTGTTTTCTCTGTTACTTGTAAGAATAAAAATGTCGTGAGGTTTTGGTTCTACTAAAAAATAAAGGATTTGGAGGAACATCCAGAAAAACATGGAAGTTCTGGGTTTTTCTGCCTCATGCATAACCCTTATTAAATGCTTTTTTTTTTTTACAAGTTTTTGAAGTGGTGGTGGGGATAACTGCTTCACTTCAGCTTTCTTAGCAAGATTTTGGAAGTGGTTTTCTTTTGCCTGTTTTCTAGGGCTGAAAGAGAGTGAAACTGGGACCCTGGGACCCTGCGACCATCATAAATACGAATCACTTGCCAAGCATCTGAATTTAGATCATATGACCATAGGGATGTTGCACTGGTCATAAGTGAGGAAAATGATAATAAATCACTTTTTTCAGTGCTGTTGTAACTTTGAATGGTAGCTAAATAAATTGTTGTAAGTATTGAAGTTAAGCTTTGTTGCGCCTGCACTGCACCTGCCCAGAAGGAGGAAGTCCAAGTAGAAAGACTGCTTAATTCTTCAAGGGCCAGAACTTCACTTCCACCAACATGATACATTCTTCACTGTGAACTGACAAAATTTTGCTTTCAACAAACATTTTAGACTTGCTTTATTCCTTTGACTATCTCTTAATGATTATGGAGGTCATTGTGTTATTGTTTTGTCAAAAAAAAATCAAAGTGAAATGGATAAAAATACTATATGGAAGTAATTTTGCCATTGTTCTGCTCTGGGAAGTTTTTCGAAAATATTCTTAATAATAAATCTGTAATGTCCATCTCTGCATTCTCTCTAGTCCTTCAGATTAACAAAGTTGGAAGGGACCTTGTAAGTCATCTAGTCCAACCACTCGCCCAAGCAGGAGACCCTACACCATTTCTGGCAAATGGCAGTCCAGTCTCTGCTTGAAAGCTTCCAGTGATGAAGCTTCCACAACTTCCGAAGGCAAGCTGTTCCATTGTTGATTGTTCTCACTTTCAGAAAATTTCTCCTTATTTCCAGGTTAAATCTCTCCTTGTTCAGTTTCCATCCATTATTCCTTGTCTGGCCTACAGGCACTTTAGAAAATAGTTTGACCCCTTCCTCCCTGTGGCAGCCCCTCAAATATTGGAACACTGCTATCATGTTTCCCCTAGTCCTTCTCTTCACTAGACTAGCCATGCCCAGTTCCTGTAACATGGTGTTACATGAGCACCTTTACATAGGAGTTTTGGTTATTTGGATGACATTCTCATCTTTAGTGAGATGATGGAGGAACACATCAAACTAGTGTGGCAGGTGTTGAAAAAGCTCCTTGATGCTAAGTTTGATGCTAAGCTGTCAAAGTGTGAGTTCTACAAGACCGCTCTAGACTACGTGGGCTACTGGGTGTCCAATGAGGAGATTGAAATGGACCCAGGAAAAGTTAAAGCAGTACTAGACTGGCAACCCCCTTGCACCCCAAAACAGCTTCAGTTTCCTAGGGTTTGCCCACTTTTACTGGCAATTCATTCCCACATTCACTGAGATAGCTCTGCCACTTATGAAGCTGCTGAAAACAAGAGGAACTGACTCTAAACCTAAGTCCAACCATCTTCTGACCTGGACTCTTGACTGCCAACAAACGTTTGAGAAGCCAAAAGGATTATCCTCCAAGAAACCAATTCTTTGGCATCCTGACCCTTTGTGGTACAAAGAGATGCCAGCGATGTTGCAGTAGCTGCAGTACTCCTACAAGAAAACTCTCTAGGCCAACTGCAGCCCTATGCCTACATGTCCAAAAAACTCACCAACACAGACTGTCAATGGGCCATATGGGAGAAGGAGGTCTTTGCTGTCAGATGGGCCCTTCTTTCTTGGAGACACTTCTTGGAAGGCAGTAAAGTGACCTTTGAAGTCTGGACTGTCCACAAGAACCTAGAGGCATTAAAGACCCCTAAGAAGCTATCCCATAAACAGGTCCATTGGGCGCAATACTTTAAGTGGTTCAGCTTTGAGTTGAAGCTTATCACAGGAGAGAAAAACAGATTAGCTGATGCTTTATCAAGAAAGCCCCAGTTCAATAGCCAACAGGAGGAAATAATATATGCAGTCATTCCTCCTTCATAACCAGCTGTTCAAGTCACCACATAGAGCCAAGCCCGGAGTCAAGACAACAAAAAGGAGGATGCAATTATTGCAGCACTTAAGTCCGCATTCCCCATGGATCCATAGTTTAAGGACAACCCAAACTCGCTAACACTATGAGATGGATTAGTATGGAAAGAGTCAAAAGGCTAAGCCTAAGCCTAAGGCTAAGGCTAAGCCAAAGGCTACAAGTACTGCAGCACAGGCATGACTCTCGGCTGGCTGGTCACTTTAGATTTTTAAAAAACCCTCCATTTAGCAAGGAGGCAATTTTGGTGGCCAAAAATGAAGGCAGACATGGAAGACTATATAAAAAGCTGTTCTACCTGTGTGGCTAGGAAAATGAGGCCACGAAAGCAGTGGCCAAACTTAACTGGCCATGGAAAGAGATAGCTAAGGACTTCATAGCTGAACTTCCAGAGAGCGGGGGAAACACCATAATTTGGATGATGATGGATCTATTCTCTAAGCAAGCTCATTTCCCCATTTGCCCTGGATTACCCTCAGCTAAAAAACTGGTGAGAATGTTCATCAAGCAGATTTATAGACTGCATGGGGTGCCTTGCCGGGTCATTTCCGACTGGGGAGTCCAATTTACAGCAAAGTTCTGGAGAAAGTTCCAACGATCCATTGGATCTTCTCAAGGACCGAGTTCTGCTTTTCATCCAAGCAGTAACAGGGCCATGAAACGAGCAAACACTCTGGTGGAGTGAGATGTTACATTGACTACCAACAAGATAGATCTTTTACTGTTTGCAGAAGTGGCGTACAACAATGCAGTCTACAGAAGCACCAGATTGAGTCTTTTCCAAATCACTAGCGGGATAGAATTTTTGCCTATGCCTGAATTGCCTAGAAAGCCTCCATCTTCAATGACCTTAACCAAATGGATGGACTCACTAAAGCAGGGGTGGGAGAATACCAAACGTGCCCAAGCCCAAGCCACACAGAGAGATATAAACTGTTCTGTATTGTACATTTGCATTCTTGTAAACACCGCGCCCTGATTGGCCAGGGCGCACGGCAATCAGATTGGCCAAGTGAGCCACATGGATTGGCCCGCTGCCCGCAACCAGAGAGAGGGTGAGAGCATCAGAGATTTCGTCGCTGACCTGCGAAATCTGGGAGGCATGTGCGGCTTCACGGACATGGACGAGGCATTACGAGATCGCGTCGTCCTCGGGCTCAGGGATCCTGTCCTACAAAGCCAGCTGATGGTGAGAGGCGACATATCCCTCACCGATGTCCTCACCGAAGCTACCACAGCTGAGGCAACCCAGAAATCAGCGGCCCGAATACGGAGACCAGATGCCAGGGACCGAACCACAATCTCCAAGACCCCAGCCAGAAGCAAGCCAATGAGCAACCACCATGGTGACCTCGACTCCCTCTCCGACACCACAGACGAGGAGGAGGACATCCACCGACTCCAGACAGAATGGGACTGGCGTGAGCGGTGGAGTTGTAAGTCGGGGCTGCAATGCGCCAAGTACGGGGGTGACCATCCTCGATCGGAGTGCCGATTTTTCGATGCGATCTGCCGACAATGTGACAAGAGAGGCCACATCGCCCGAGTCTGCTGACTCAAAAGAGCCTACTGCCACCGAAGATGAGGCAGCAGCAGCCGGAGATGAGACGCCCCCCCCCCCAGAATGAGGGACCGCCAAACCGAGAGCCATTGGAACTGGGACGGATGAGGCTGACAAAACGGTGAGAACCGACAAAGAGATGAGACCCACCAGACGGTCGTCATCGGCCATTCATCTAGCTGGGATGCCCACAAGGTACACGTGGAAGTGGGCATCAAGGGCAAGCCATGCAAGATGGAGGTGGACTCCGGGTCCTACCTCTCCATGGTTGCATGGCGGGAAATCAAGCGCCTGGTGCCCGCCATCCACAAAAGGGGCCTGGAAAGCCAGAAGCTAATCCTAAAGGACTACCAAGGGAACTGCATCCCCGTAGTTGGAACAGGACACTTTGAAGTCACATTCAAGGGGTGCACAGCAAGGCTTCCCCTGACAATCGTGGACAGAGACAGACCCAGCCTTTTGGGACTACAGTGGTTTGCGCTACTCGGAATCAAGGTAACAGGCATCGACCACATTGCAGAGGTAGACTGGGAGGAGCAACTCGCAAGGGACTTCCAGGAAGTGTTCGACAGCACCTTAGTCAAGTACTGAGGGCCCCCTATTTCCTTCAGTCTAGACCCCAGTGTTCCCCCGATACGCCTAAAACTGCGGCGAGTACCTTTCGCACTCAGACCCAAGATCGATGAGCAGATAGACAAGCTCATCAAACAGGAAGTCCTAGAGCCAACTGATCACGCCTGGTGGGAGATGACCCATCGGGGAGAGCCCGATGGGTCGGTGAGAATCTGTGGGGACTATAAGGCCACCCTAAATTGTGCCTTACAACAAAGTGCTTACCCCGTCCCAGTAGTACAGCACCTTCTGCACTCACTGGGGGGAGGCAAAGTTTTCGCGAAGCTCGACCTGGCACAAGCCTACCAACAATTACCAGTCGACGCGGAAACCACCAAGGCACAGACCATAGTAACCCACTGGGGGGCTTTTCACTACAAGAGACTCCAGTTCAGAGTCAGCGTGGCACCAGGAATTTTCCAGAGCCTCATGGAGAGACTCCTACAAGGGATCAAGGGGGTGGTGCCCTACTTTGATGAAGTGCTGGTGTCAGTGGCCAACCAAAAACAACTGGAAGGTCGCCTGAGGGAGATACTACAAAAATTCAAAGACGTGGGGCTAAAAGTCAAAAAAGAAAAATGCCAGCTGCATACCTGAACTCAAGAGGGTCGAGTTCCTAGGGTACCTCATAGACCAGCACAGAATTCACCCAACAGAAAAAAAAATCAGAGCCATCAAGGAGGCCCCAGGCCTAGGAATAAAACAGAACTGCAGGCATTTCTAGAACTGATTAACTTCTATAACGTTTTCCTACCCCAAAAGGTGACCACGGCAGAACCGTTGTATAGGCTGTTGGACAAAACAGCCACCTGGACCTGGGGGAGATGAGAGGAAGCCACATTCAACCGAACCAAGGACCTGCTCACATCGGATGCCGTCCTCATTCAATACAACGAGACCCTCCCGCTAACAGTAACGTGCGACACATCACCATTCAGCATTGGGGCGATCCTCAGCCACACACTCCCAAACGGAAACAAAGCACCCATCGCCTTTTACTCAAGAACCCTATCAAAGCCCGAAAGAAACTATAGCCAACTAGACAAGGAAGCCCTGGCTATCATCGCCACCGTAAAAAGGTTCCACAAGTACCTCTATGGTAGGACATTCACCATCATCACTGATCATAAACCACTGTTGGGCATCCTGGCAGGAAACAAGGCCACCCCAAACATTCTATCCCCGAGAATGACAAGGTGGTCTGAATTCCTCGCTGCCTACAGTTACCGGCTGACCCATCAACCCGGTAAGACAATCGCACACGCAGACATCTTGAGTCGTACCCCATTGCCTGACCTGGACGCCGACCCGGCACCCACAGCATCCACCCTGAGCATAGAGACCTTACCCAACCTCCCCCTAACCGCATTAGACATTGCCCATGAAACCAATAAAGACAAATGTCTGGCATGGGTGTTGCAATGGGTGGAGAAAGGGTGGCTGGAAAAAGACAACAACGAGACATTCAGGACATTTCGGAACAAACAAATGGAACTTTTCACCCAAAAGGGTTGTATACTATGGGGGGACAGGGTTGTTATTCCGGAGAAATTACAAAAAAGGGTCCTGGACTTGTTACGCGAGGGGCACCTGGGCATTGTTAGGTCAAAAGACCTGGCCAGAAGCTATGCCTGGTGGCCAGGGATGGACAAACAAATCGAAGCCTAGGTGGCAAGCTGCAAGCAATGCCAAGAATCCAGGCCAAGCCCACCCGCCGCCCCAATCCTGGAATGGGAAAACCCCAGAGGACCATGATCCAGGATACACATAGATTTCGCCGGGCCCACAAAAGGACACACATTCCTCATAATGGTAGACACTTGCTCCAAGTGGTTGGAGGTAAGCGACATGAGAACTACCACCCCCGAGGCCGTCATCAAAGAACTCAACAAGCTATTCTCAAGCCACGGTCTCCCAGATGTAATTTTGTCAGATAATGGTCCTCAGTTCACCGCATTGGAATTTGAAAAATTCCTAGCGGAATGGGACATACGACATGCTCTGACAGCGCCGGCACATCCGGTAGCAAACGGTAGGGCGGAACAAATGGTCTAATTTACCGGAAAAAAAAATCCAGAAAATTGAAACTGGGGACATGCAAGAGAAAATAAATAAACTACTTTTTATCCAACACATAACACCAAACACAACGACCAACAAGAGCCCCGCAGAGCTACTAATGGGGAGGAAACTAAGATCCCCCCTAGATAGGCTGAACCCCACATACAACCCCAAAAAACCCACCGACTCATCAAGCAGCACCGAACATTTGTACCAGGAGACGCAGTATATGCAAAAAACCTCTGGATACCAGCAATGATAACCCAGGTGACAGGTCCCTGCTCGTACCGGCTACAAACAGTCGATGGACGAGCATGGCAATGACACATTGATCAATTAAGATCGGGAGCAGCCATGGGAAACACAACCAACACGCAAGCAGACAGAAACATAACCCCAGAAAGGGAGAAAGACCACCCAAGCACCAACCAAGAGGGGAGGGAAAGCCCCAGAAACCAACCCCAACAAGAAAGAAACCAAGAATACTCACCAACCAAAGCAGAAATAGATGACCAGCTTGAAGCCTCGCTGGGAAGAAATAGCCAGGCCAGCTCAACCAACCCGGAAGAACCAGGCAGGAGTGGCAAAGCCAGCAGCTCGACCAGCCCGGGTAGACCGGGAGGAAGCTACGACGAAAGGCCCAGCTCACCCTTCCAGGCAGTTCCATCAACGAGGCAGAGAGCAGCACAGAACCCGACTGAACCACTCAAAGACCAGGCATCAACTAACCTGCGCAGGTCCAGCAGGCAAGTGCGGAGCCCCGCCTCCTTACGGGACTACGTCATGTAGGACCATATCAAGAGGGGAGGGGTGTTCTGTATTGTACATTTGCATTCTGATTGGCCAGGGCGCACGGTAATCGGATTGGCCGAGTGAGCCGCACGGATTGGCCTGCTGCGAATCCCCCCGATTGGTGGACACCGATCGCAGGCAATTCGAAGCAGTGTCATTGGCCATGGCCGGCGCGGCCAACTCCATATAACTGCCACCGATCCTTCAGGAACCGAGTCGATCTCAGGACGAATAAAGAGCTGAAAACTAGTCACTGACTCCCAAGCCTTCTTTCAAGTGCCTACATAACATAAACGACAGGCAGATAAACACAGCTTGCTTCAAGCCCCTTTTAAAATGGGAGTCTGGGTCCACTAAATATCTTAAATTAAGGTTACCCACCAAAAACTAGGTCTGAAATTCTTAGGACCATTCCCCATTGTAAAGTAATAAATCCAGTAATGGTAAAACTAAGCCTTTCCTGCTTATTAGGAAAAGTATATCCTGTGTTTCATAGCAGCTTGTTAAAGCTTGCCACTCGCTCCCAAATATAGCTAAGATATCAACTTGCTCTTAAGCCAATTGCAATATAAGGGGAAACTCATTATGAAGTAAAGAAAATATTGGACTCTAGGTTACATATGGGTCATTTACAGTATCTAATAAATTGGAAGGGGTACTCTTTGTCTAAAGCCACTTGGGTAAAAAGCTGGAATGTGAAAGCGGATAGGTTGATGAAGGAGTTTCATGAAAAATTCCCTGATAAGCCAAAGGGCCTCCTTTGGGGGGGAGGGAGGTGGTTAGATTATTAACCCCTAACTTCCTGTCACTTGTCTCATTTCAGGATGTTCTTTTCGCTTGAGGGGAGGCAGCCTGTCAGCCCTGGATCCATCTTGAGACAGACTAAACAGGGCTGCCACAGTGGGGAATGGGAGAGCTGTGGGAAAGGGAGAGTAGCAAAGGAAGCATAGCAACATATTTCACATGAGATCAAGGACGGGTTGCTGGCACCTGGAAGGGGAGAAACCATAGTCTGGTGGCAGCAGAGAATGCAGATTGGTTGGATCTCATAATGTGCTTGTCATTGAACAGGGCAGGGTATGAGTTTAATGTGTGTGAGGGAAAATGCGGGATCTCAGATTTGTTTTTTCCCAGATATGCCAAGATGACTGCTCTAATAAATTCTTACTTTGATGGACTTTGTCTGGGAGATCTTAATTGTTTTGAGAGTTTCCTTGGAATGCTGACAGCTGCTTCATTTTGCCCCTCCGCTCACCTCGCTTCAATGGGCCTGCAGCCTTTTGGGTAGGCCTCTCGAGTGCAGCTGGGCTTCTCTCAGCAGACCAAGTTCACTATGGATCATTTTCCTCCTGTTTCTCCAATCTTTCCTATCCTTTTCTTTTCTCCACTTTTTTCTTTCTCTGTGATTTATTCTATGATTTATCTTCCCCCCTCCACCTCTTCTCCTATCATTTATTTTAATTTAATAGCAACTTTTCTCTCTGCAATGTAACTATACTTCCTTTGTTGCCATCATCTTGGAGAGATCTTGATGCCAGGCACCTGCTCTTTCTTCAGACATGCTGCTTGAATGTCCCCAGTTGCTGATTCTGAAGAAGTCCACACCTTTTAAGGGAATGGATACAAGGGGATATTTGGCGCTGCCTGTACAGATGACAATTTCTGTACAAAACTTGGTTTTTGACTAATGAAAAAGTATGCTTGCCAAAGTCTCAGTGGCAGTCAGTGATTAAGTCAACAAAAGAAGCAGGAAAAGATTTTGCATTTGAAAGATCCACTTTATGAGAGTGTAATTTCCTGTTTATCTTTTTTTTCCAGGAAAAAAATAGTCATCTATTGGCATGATTCCAAAGTAAGTCTTTAAATCATAATTACAGTAAATTTAATAGACAATGTTATTGCTATTTTGTACAGCAAAGCTGTACATCACTAAGTAATTGGCAACAGATGTGGATCCCTTCCCCCACAACACCAATTAAAAAAGTCTAATTTTAAAAAGATGTGTTTCTAAAGAAACCTTCTTTAAGCTTATACATTCAAGAGATCTATCTGTCCCTGCTTAAACATCTCCATAGCTGATATATGGTTTCCCTTTGTGGCATTCACTTTCTATCAGCATGAAGTAGGTCTAGTTTATCTTTCTAACATAAAACTGTGCCTCCAAGAAAATGTGAGACAACTGTTATGATTGGAAAAAAGAGCATGCATTTATTAACTATAAAAACCTGCAGTTAGAATAAAACAATGTACAGTATAGGCACCCAATAAGTAACCCCTTTCTCACTAACTGCTAAGCAAAAACTGCTTGGCCTAGTGCCCTAGGTCATATGCAGGGCTGAACTGCTGGGGGTCGCAGGGGTTCATGAGAGCCCCTAGCTAAGATTCTGTGCAGTTCAGAGAACCCCCAAATCCCACTCCTGCCTGGCCCCGCCCCGCCCCTCCCAAGAGTCCCCACATGGCCCGTTTTGGATGCAGGTAAGTGCAGGGTGCGCACAGAGGCTTGGGGAGAGCAAAAAACAGGCCTCCCAAAGTTCAGGAAGGCCGGAAATGGGCTCGTTTCTGGCTTCCATAGAGCCTCCGGAGTCCAGGGAGGCCATTTTCATTCTCCTGGAGGCTCAAAGAAAGCCTCTGGAGCTCGGTGAGGGCAAAAACACCCCCATCATGGTGCAGGAGGCTGACTAGGCCACACCCACCATGAGCACGCCCACCATGGCCATGCTCATCTAGCAACCAGGCAGAGAGCCCTTTGCTAAAATTTTTGAAGCCTGGTCATATGTCTTTAAATTGGATTGTTTTTAAGCAACCCTTCCTGAAGGCCAGACGAGAGTCCCAGTTTATTCTACTCAGCCTCATGAATCAGGTTTGATTACAAGCAACCTGGCGGATGACAAGTGAAATGTCACTTGCCTCATGAAGGCAGGCAATAATCTACCTGGGTTCTTGCCCCACCTGTAGAAAATAGTTCAGGGAAGGCTGCTGCTGCTTCTAAAGACAAAGCTGAAGAGTTTGGAGGCATTTTCAAAGCTTCATAATCTCATATCTACATTCAGACAGAAACAAGTCAAGAAACATCTTCATTTGAAGGCTGAGTGCACTTGCTTGATCTGGTACATTATTTCTATAGAGCATGCGATGACACATTTTTGGATATACAAATATTTTTTAAACTGCCCAAAAAGAAAATATGCAAATTTGGACTAAACTGTGCAAATGGAATACTAATAGGAATAAAAATACAACAACCCAACTGAGCATGTGTAATCACCTTTCTCCAATATTGTACCTTTGCCAGCTGGAAAATTAATTCTGATTATCAAGAACTGGGGAGGAGCAAATTCAATTCAAGCACAAAGATAACCAAGTCAGCCTAAAGAGGCTGTCTTTATGCAGTAGTAGTGACAAGCACTTAGACCAGAGGTCTCCAAACTTGGCAACTTTAAGACTTGTGGACTTCAACTCCCAGAATTCTCCAGCCAGCATAACTTAAAGTTGCCAAGTTTGGGGACCCCTGACTTAGATTTATATACTGCTTCACAGTGTTTTAGAGCCCTCACTAAGAGGGTTGCAGAGTCAGTATATTGCCTCCAACAATCTGGGTCCTCATTTTACCTACCTTGGAAGCATGAGTGGCTGAGTCAACCTTGAGCCTGGTGATAATCAAACTGCCAAATTGCAGGCAGCTGGCAGGCAGCAGAAGAATTCTGCAGTACAGACCCCCTCCTCGTCCTGAAAAACCCCTTTTTCCCAAGGCGGTGGAGCGGCGGTCAGCAATGGCCGCCACAAAGAAGCCTGCAACCGGGTAAGATTGTGCTGGACGAAGCAAGAAAAGTGAAAGTGCTGGCTGAGCCGGGTCAATCAACATCTTTTATATTCTCTGGAACTGAGCTGTCTGAATTGCTGGAGGATACATTGTATCCCTAAGAAGATCGAAAGCGGTGGAGAAGCTGTTAAAGGGAACTTTTTTTTCTTCACTCTCCCACCCCATGAAAAAAGCAGAGGAAGATTTGAAATTTGTTTGGGCACTGAAGGTGAAATATTCTGAAAGTTCTTGGACATTGGACTTAAAAATTTAAGAAATTGGAAAACCCCTATTAGAGGTATGGATTTCTGATCATTTAAAAATTGATGTTGCAAGTGGGAAGGGAGAGGAAAAATATTGGAGCAGAAGTGGAAAAAGGAGGAGATTGCCAAGAATACTAAAAAAAAAGATATATTGTAATTGGACCTCTTTGATTAAACAGTAACCCCAGAAAGAGAAATAGAAGGAAGAAAAGTATTAACTTTTGGAACTTTTTTTTAAATTACTTTTGACTAAAAATACTTGGGTGGTTGTTTGGGG
This sequence comes from Hydrophis major, assembly GCA_033807585.1. Classification (NCBI taxonomy): domain Eukaryota; kingdom Metazoa; phylum Chordata; class Lepidosauria; order Squamata; family Elapidae; genus Hydrophis; species Hydrophis major. The sequence continues at coordinate 218,394,949 of CM066328.1, read as the reverse complement.
GAAAGTTTCTCTTTTCAGGATGGCATTGCTTGTGGATGAACTAAAGATTGAATATCAAAAATATAAAAAGGAAGAACAAGATGGAAAAGATACTTTGGGCACTTAATTTCAATTTTTAGAAATGGCGTTATGTACTTATGAAAAGTTGATTACGCAGCAGAATGACTGGGACAAAGAAGAAGAGGAACAAGAAGCCATCTTTGATGAACAACGGGTTTTTTCCGGGGAGGAGGAGAAAGAGGATAAGAAAAAGGGGATTTTAAGGTTTGAAAAAACAACCAAAAAGAAAAAGAAAAATGAGAGGAAAGGTGGATGCAAGGTTAGAAAGCAAAGGAAAGGGAGTAAGAAAAGGGAAGAGGAGAGACAAAGGGGTAAAAAGGGCAAGGAGAAGAATAAGAAAGAAAGGGGGGAAGGAGAAGCCTTAATGGTGGGAAGCAAGATCTAAAGAAAAAAAGTTTATTTAGAGACAATGGGTGAATCTAATTAAGGATAAAAGGGGGATTCTGGAAGGTACATAAGATTGTGTTTTTATATGTGTATTTAGAGTATAAAATTTATTGTGTAAATTTAGAATTTACTAAACAGAATCCCAAGATAAATTAAGTGTTATATGAAGTACTTTTAAGTTAGGGTAAAGGTGTCACTCCAAATAGTGTATAGGAGAAGTATAGTAAAAGAAAAAAGATGAATGGATAGTTGGAAATAGAACAGACAAAGAATGTTATTGAAAATGGTTATAAGCTGTTACGCTTTGATTGTTTGTGCACTGTTTTTGTAAAATTAATAAAATTGGTTTTAAAAAAAGAAAAGAAAATGATAACAAGATATGGAAGGATATATAAAATGAATATGATGTTTGAATTTGTGTCTGTGTGAAGAGTTTTAACCCGGGATCAGGCAGCCTTCAGAAAAGATGTTTTAGTTTATGTTCTGTGTGTTTTTGTAAAATTAATAAAATTTGTTTAAAAAAAAAAAAGAATTCTGCAGTACTGCATTCTAACCACTATGCCATCATGGCTCATTGTAGACCCTGAGCCTAAAATAAGGCCTGATTCTCAACATCTTTAAAGCAATGCAGTACCCGCCCCAGAAGGAAGCTATTTAAACCTTAGTCCAAGTGGGCTCAAATGCAGTTGTTCTTATTGAAAAAATCCCTTCTCTGTCCTGTATAGTCAGTGCAAATTGGTGGATGCTGCAGCCAGTAGTTGGCCTCCTTTGCTTGCTGTGTGTCTTTCTGCTGCTCTGTTAAGAAGTTACAATCCACAAAGCAGAGCAACCAAGCAATGCCATACCCCCCCCCCCAAAAAAAAATCAACAATTGTTATGTTATATGTTATTTCATTTTCAAAGGTTTCAGAAGAAGAATATTCAGAAGCTTAATGTCAAATCACATTAAAACCATTGAATACTCACTTGAATCAGAATATTATTTCTTGCAGTGCATCATTAGTTATGTTTACTTCCAAGATATGCAAAAGAATATCTTATACTTTTTCAGTAAACAGGTTTTATTGAACAAATATAGTTTATCTATCTTTATTGCTCTACTGGGTGAGGCAGGTAAAGTATGGAGATACTTGCTTTTTGCAGCATTTACCTGGAGGGTGATTTTGCCAGCTTCACTTGTTATATGACTAATGATTTCTTGTAGGTCTTCCTGAGTGTGGCCATATCAGCAGCAAAGGTTAAATCTATCGTTATTGAATCATATGACTCTGTAACAGTATCATTGGTCTTTCTATCCAATGCTTTTTTCAGAATATGATTCATGCATATATAGTGGCAAAAGGTTATCACCTTAATGAACTCCAGTTGAAATGAAGGAACATTGACTGTCTGTATTCCCATAATGGGCTTGGATGATTCAGCATATTTTGAGTGATAGTACATCTAGAGTTTGATGTTGTTAAAATACCAAATACCAAATTGGAACAAAGAGATTGTGAATTCCATCCTCTGAAGCATAATGGCAGCTGGATAATTTTGGAGCAGTCACCCTCTTTCAGTTTTAGGAATGGAGCAAGGGCAAACCACTTTTGAAAAGAAGGGGGGGGGGGTTTGAAGCCTTGCCCAAATGGTGTAATGGTGCATTAGTAAAAGCTAATCAACAAAGATATTAATTAATAAATGCTATGTGTACTTTTTTGACAAAACACAAAATGTAGTTTCAGTAGATGCTAATTTGTGAATATTTGATCAAAGCAGTTATGCCCAGGTTTAAATTCAGCTTGTTTTTCTGTAGTTCTTTTATTTATTTCAGATAGGAGGCAATTGAGAAATATTCTTTCCATAATTTTGTATTCAATATTCAGCAGGGAAATATCTCCAAATTTTCTCCATGAGGTTTATTTCCTCTCTTGTGTAATAGAATGACAACTGACTGCTATTTCAGTTCCCATATTTTCCTAATAAAACTTCAAGTTTAAGAACCAAGGGAATCCTGGGAGTCTTATATATTTCTGGATCCAGCTAATTTCATCCTGGCAACTTCCTATTCTTCAAGGACTTTTGTATTTCATCCAGTCCTGAAAGGACTTTGTCCATGGAGTATATTGATATTTTAAAAAAAAAAAAAAAATCTGAACTGTATTTAATAATACTAGTATCCAAAGTTACTAGAGTTGGGTGGTTTACAAGTTCCATGAAATATTTCTTCCATTGTTCTACATCCCTACCTTTCTTTTTTCTTGTTACACAAAATTCTGTCATTTTCATCTGTGATAATATAATTAACAGGTGCTTTATGATTTTCTTCCCAGTTCTTTCATAAGATGAAATAGTTTTTTCAAGCTATCCTTTTCTCTTGTTTTCCTTTGATTTGACAATTGTTTAACCACATCAAGACTTTGTGTATTTTCTTGGTGTACCTACTCACCTTGATAGTAGTACTATAAATAACAATTCTCACTTTAGATGAGTAGGTCTAAAATTATAAAGTGCTGTTATCTACTTGGTTTTGTATGTCTTTTGAAATTATCAAGGGTATCTGATGGATATAGTTTTTTATTCCATCCAGTAAAGGGCATTAAGCTTGCTTATTATTAGTTATAATTAGTTGTTTAATTTGTTGTGACCAACATTTACTATTTAATTGAATCAATTTTTATTCTAGCACATTTTAAGAAAGCCAGTTTGATCTAGTGGTTAAGGCACCAATCTAGAAACCAGAGGACTGTGAGCTCTAGTCCTATCTTAGGCATGAAAGCCAACTGGATGACTCTGGGCCAGTCACTCTCTCTCAGCCCAATTATCTCACAGGGTTGCTGTTGCTGTGGGAAAGACAGGAGGAGGAAGAGTTACTGCGCATGACCAGTGCCTTGATTTATTTATAAAAATAATAAAGGTGAGATAAAAAGAAAATAAAGTGATAACATTAACATTTACTCTGACCACCAAGAAAAAAAAAATTAAAAAAGTTTTATTTGGGTTTTCACAAAACATAATACAAATATTATTTTTTTGAGAACAGCATGATCCCAGGTTATCACTTCTCCATACAGACATAAACTCGGTTACATATTCATTTTTATATTCTATTCCATATCTTATAATTATTTTAGCGTTTTCAATGATATATTTTTCTAAGTTTCAATATCTAACAATTATATTTATACTTTAGTCTGTCCTGTTTCAATTTCAAATTCTCTTTCTCATAAAGCAAGTTTTTCCCCATAGTTACTAACTGAAGTATAACACCTTTGTATCTTTTAATTTTTATCCATTCAAATCTTATTTAAAATTGGATTTATATCTTTACAATTATAATATTCAATATCTAATCTCTATTTTATAACACATTGTTAGGGATAACATTGTTTACCCTAACTGGTTTAGGTAAAATAATAAATATGTTATTATGGTTTATAAGTTAAAGTGTCTGCAAATTTAACTGTAGGACTGTAATTAAAGGAGTGGTTGTAAAAAGCACCATAAAAGAAGCAAGGCACTGCAGCTTGCTCTCTCTGGCTTGATGATCCCTAATTACTGGATGAAGACTGCATTTTTCCCCTACTGAAAAGGAGAGAGAAAGGACTGATTTGTAAGTGAACTGACATAGGATATTCTACACGGACTTTGCTAATTGAATATTCTTGAATGGACTGACTAAAACGATACATGACTAATGGACTGTTATTTTGACTATGCTATAATCTCTAAATGGAATAAACTATATTTTTGATAGCACAAGCGTATCTGTTATTTTTACTGTATGTTAACAAACATACAAACATATCTCACTCATTTATCTGTGTGCCTATCTGACTAACGCTGCACATTCTGTTTAGTTTGTCTCCTTAACCCTGGTTGGGGAACACAGGGTTAACACTGGTTATGGGCCCAGAGGCTGCAAAGTCAGTTTAACTAGGATAAAACAGATTTATGTAAAAAGTGAGAGTTTGTATTGTTAAACATTACAGTAAACAAGACAGCTGTGTTTTATTAATTATAGTTTTATATCCATATAAAGAAAACATGGCACAAGTCAATCTACAAAGTTTGTCCCTTATATCCAAGTTGGATGGAACAAACTATGTATCATGGTCTATGAAATGTAGTCTACTTCTATGAAGAGAAGGTCTGTGGAACATAATTGAAAACCCACCAAACATAGAGGAATGGGATCCAGAGATTGAGGAAGATAGACTAAAGATAGAAGAATTTAAACAAAAGAATGAACAAGCTATTTGCATAATAGGACTAACACTAACTGACCAGCAACTTGTTCACATCCACGGAGAACAAACGGCTGTTGGGTGATGGCAGAAGCTGAAGAGGATTTATGTTCGAGATAACGTTGGTGCTCACATAAATCTTACACAAAAGCTTTTCAGGACGCATCTCCAGACAAATGATGATATGCTGAGTCATTTGAATTCTATAAAAAGCATTTTTCAAGAACTGCATGAGAAAGAGCTTATTTTCTCTGAGCTACACCAAGTCTACATAATTCTATCATCACTAAATGAAAGTTATGATAACTACATCACTTCCCTTGAAGTTTTGCCTAAGGAAAGTCTAACTTTAACTGATATAACTGGCAGATTGATTGATGAGGCAAGAAGAAGACTTGAAAGAGACCAGTTAAGGAGGGAGCAACCTCAAAAAGAAGATAATGAATCTCCTACTGCATACGCAATTAAAAAGTGTTTTAATTGTGGAGGAAGAGGACATTTGGCAAGTTTTTGTAAAAAAGCAAAGTGCCAGAACGCTGGCCAGAATACTAAAAGTCATCAAAAGATAAATAAAAATTTAGAGTTAGCCATGTATATTAACGGAGCTGTAAAAAATAATTTATGGGTGGTTGACAGTGGAGCATCCCACTGTATAACAAATGATAACAAAATTTTTATTAAAATGTCCAAGAGTACACAGCAGATATCGTTAGCCAATGGCTGGAAACTGAAAGCTAAAGGTCAAGGTATAGCATATTGTTCTTTTATAAAAGAGAATGTAAAAATGTTATATGTACCATAACCTAAGTTTAATTTAATTTCAGTTAGAATTTTGGTTAAGCTAGGATATGTAGTTACCTTTAAAGGAGATAACTGCATAATTGAAAAAGATGATAAGAAAATTACTGCATCTTTAAGAGGTGAATTATATGTGTTAAATGATAATGGTTTAGAGGAGGCTAACACGGTTTATGATAATAAGAAACCTCATGATGAATGTATTCACTCGTTACATCGAAGGCTAGGGCATTTAAATTTTAAAATGCTTAAGAGAACTGTTCAATTATCTAAAGGAATAAGTTTGAAACCTTGTAATAAGTATTTGCAATGTTCTATTTGTAATCAAAGCAAAAGCAGGGTCACACCGGCTAATAGAGTTGATGGATTTACTACCAAAGAGCCTTTAGAAATAGTATTTGCTGATTTAATAGGTCCAAAAAAACCAAGTGTAGGAGGAGCTCAATACATACTAAGTATAATGGACCATTATTCTAGATATGAGTTTTGCTATTTAATGAAGAGCAAAACTGAAACGTATCTAAATCTCTTTAATTGGATAAAATTTGCTGAAAGGAAAACTAAAAAGAAATTAGTAACTCTTATAACAGATAATGGTACGGAATTTACAAATAATAAATTGCAGAACAGACTAAGAATGTTAGGTATTCAACATAAAAGTCTGCACCATATAGGCCACAACATAATGCCTTTATAGAGAGACGAGGCCAAACACTACAGTCAATGGCACGTACTATGATGTCTGATTCAGGATTACCTGACAATTTATGGGGAGAAGCAATAATGTGTGGTAATCATATATTAAATAATGTTGTTAATTCAACAACAGGTGAATTACCATTCACACTGTGGCATGGTACAAAACCTGATTTAAGTTACATGCACACATTTGGAGCACCAGCATGGGTGCATATCCCTTCACAACTCAGACACAAAGGACAACATATAGCTAAAAGATTATTTTTTGTAGGATATAAATCTAATCATAGATCTTATAGATTCTGGGAACCAGGTACATCTAGAATTTATACCAGTGCTAGTGCAAAATTCCTAGAACATTTAGGATGGAAAATATTAGAGCAAGATTTAAATAATGAAGTAATTATTGAACCCTACAAAAGGCAGAAAGGACAGACTAGTTATAAGAAGAGTCCAATTAAAGATGAAGTCCATGAAGAGCAAATAGGACCAGAACAAGAGGAAACAGTTGATCAGGAAGAGTTAGATAATCAAGAAGAGTTAATAAATGAAAGTCCACCTGTAAGTCCTGTAATACCTAGACGTACTACACGTGTAACTAGACCACCTGATAGGTATCAAGCAAGTATAGTTTGCCAAGTAACTAAAGTTCCAACTAGTGTAGATGAACTTAGGATGTATCCTGCTAAGGATCAGGAGAATTGGCAAAAGGCAATGGAAAAAGAACTAAATTCATTAAAGGTAATGAAAGTATATGAAGATGCTAAATTACCTCCAGGAGAAAAATCCATTGGGTGCAAATGGATATTTAAAGTAAAAACAGGAAATGATGGGACTGTTACCCATAAGGCTAGGTTGGTAGCTCAAGGATTTAATCAAACTGCATCTGATTACGATGAAGTTTTTGCACCAAGTATTAAAGCAACATCTTTGAGAGGGCAGCTATCTTTAGTGTGGGCAGCTAAGAAAAACTATGTCATTAACCATTTAGATGTAGAAACTGCTTATTTGCATGTACCTTTGCAACACACTATATATTTACAAAAGCCAATTATTATAAAAGACAATAAAGTAAATAGTAATGATTGTTGGAAACTCAAAAAGAGTCTTTACAGGTTGAAACAATCTGGCTTTGAGTGGAAACAATATATTGTGAAAGAGTTAAACAATATAGGTTTTAAATCTGGTTTAGCAGATCCATGTGTGTTTAAAAGAGAAAATAATGGAACGGTGTCATTATTGTTATTATTTACAGATGATATTGCTTTGATAACTAAGACTAATAATGAAGCTAATGAGATTATATCATTATTAGCCAAAAAGATAAAATTAAAGCATTTAGGTGAAATTAAAAAGTATCTAGGATTGACAATTAACAAAACAAAAAATGGATTTAAGATATCTCAAGAAGATAAAATTTGCCAATTAATTAAAACGTATAAAATGGGGAACTTTGTAAACCGGCAAAGACTCCAATGAGTCAGGAGGTTTGCCAAACTGATGATCAAAGTCCCAAATTTGATAAGTCCATATATCAATCTTTGATTGGTAGCTTATCATATATCAGCAAATGGTCAAGGCCTGATATAGCTTATAGTGTTAATCAGCTGGCAAGCTTTAATTCAGATCCACATCAATGTCATTGGCAATCATTAAAAAGAATGTTAAGATATCTTAAAGGAACAATGAACCATGCATTGTATATAGAACCAAAGGGTGATCTGAGTCTTAGTGCCTGTGCAGATGCAAGTTTTGCAACTGACATAAACACTAGAAAATCAACATCTGGGATGGCTATATTATTTGGTAAGACACTAATAGGGTGGAGGTCAATCAGACAACAGCATATCAGCTTGTCCATGATGGAAACGGAATTTTCATGTCTGTCATTATTGTGCACTGACTTAATTCTGTACAAACAGTTATTATTAGACATGGGTGTAATTGTTAAAGATTCCATTATTGTGTACGAAGACAACCAAGCAGCCATAAAGTTAGCTACGAGTATAGCTGTAAAAACTAGATCAAAGCATACTGATTTAAGATTCTTAAATGTTGGAGAATCTGTAAAAAATGGGCTAATTAAATTGGAATACTGCATGACAGAAGAAAACATTGCAGACCAATTTACAAAAGTTCAAGGAGTAATTAAGTTTAAAGAAAGTTGTAACAAATATAATTTAAAGATGTAAATAGTTATTAGTTATATTATTATTATTACCTAAAAGGGGAGAATGTTAGGGATAACATTGTTTACCCTAACTGGTTTAGGTAAAATAATAAATATGTTATTATGGTTTATAAGATAAAGTGTCTGCAAATTTAACTGTAGGACTGTAATTAAGGGAGTGGTTGTAAAAAGCACCAAAAAAGAAGCAAGGCACTGCAAGTTGTTCTCTCTGGCTTGATGATCTCTAATTACTGGATGAAGACTGCGTTTTTCCCCTACTGAAAAGGAGAGAGAAAGGACTGATTTGTAAGTGAACTGACATAGGATATTCTACACGGACTTTGCTAATTGAATATCCTTGAATGGACTGACTAAAATGATACATGACTAATGGACTGTTATTTTGACTATGCTATAATCTCTAAATGGAATAAACTATATTTTTGATAGCACAAGCGTATCTGTTATTTTTACTGTATGTTAACAAACATACAAACATATCTCACTTATTTATCTGTGTGCCTATCTGACTAACACTTCACATTCTGTTTAGCTAAAAATACACACGAAGTTTTTATATATATATATATATATATATATATATATATATATATATATATATATATATATATATATATATATATATTTGTTTTCTGAGGTTCTCGCGGATATTTGTATGTGGATCTTTGGTTATTTGGGTTTTCTCCAGCGTAAGATTAGGAGTATCTAGGCAACGTTTCGATGAAGTCTCATTCATCATCTTCAGGCTTGGAAGCACAGAGCTGAAGACCAAGCCTGAAGATGATAAATGAGACTTCATCGAAACATTGCCTAGATACTTCCAATCTTACGTGGGAGAAAACCCAAATAACCAAAGATCCATATATATATATATATATATATATATATATATATATATATATATATATATATATATATATATATATATGTATGTATGTATTTATAGACATACACACACATACATATGTATATATTAAGAAAACATATAGATAGATAGATAGATAGATAGATAGATAGATAGATAGAGATAGAGATAAAGATAGATATAGATATAGATATAGATATAGATATAGATATAGATATAGATATAGATATAGATATAGATATAGATATAGATATAGATATAGATATAGATATAGATATAATCTTTGGTTATTCGGGTTTTCTCCCGTGTAAGATTGGAAGTATCTAGGCAATGTTTCGATGAACATCGAAACGTTGCCTGGATACTTCCAATCTTACACGGGAGAAAACCCGAATAACCAAAGATCCACATACAAATACCCGCAAGAACCTCAGAAAACATATATATATATATTCGTAGATTTTTACAGGTACAGATATGTAGGTCTAGGTGTATTCGGGTCTTTTCCCATGTAAGATTAAGAGTATCTTGGCAACGTTTTGGCGAGGTCCCACTTGCCATCCTCAGGCTGGTGCTTTCGGATTTGTGCCAGTGCTAGCAGTGTGTGATCGGAGCTGCTGACTCTATATATATACTGGTGGGGGGGGGGCTAGTGTGTTGGGCTGGTTGGCTGCGCTGTTACCTCTTGATTGGTTGATGGAGTTGATGTTTGTATAATGGGCTGTGTGATGGCCTTGTGAGTTTTGTTGTGGAGATATCCTGGATCTTGTGCTGTAATCTCCTGGGTTGTTTGTTTTGTAGTGATCTTTTTTCCATTAGCCTCTCGTGTTTTAACAGCTTGGGTAATGGGTTGTGTGATGGGCTTGTGAGTTATTTTGTTGTGGTATCCTGGGTCCTGCATTGTAGTCTCCTGGGTCGTTTGTGTTTTGATCTCTTTTCCATTTGCCTCCTAGTAATGGCTTGGATAATGGGTTGTGTAATGACCTTGTGAGATTTATTGCTGTGGTATCCTTGGTCTTGTGCCGTGATATCCTGGGTCATTTGCTATGTTGTAACTTCTTGAGTTCTTGTGGTGTAATTTCCTGAGTTTTCTGATGTGATGTCCTGAGCAGGTGGCTGTGATGTAGCATTCTGGGTTTTAGTCTGGCTTTGAGTTTGGGGTCTGGGTCTTTGTTCTTGGTGTGTGTCAGCTTGTTTGGTTTTGGGGTTGGGGGGTGCGACAGCTGGCGAAGCAGCCGTGGTCTGTTTTCTGGATGGTGTTGTCCTTCGTTTATAGGATGGGCTTGGGCCTGGGTCTGATGAGGGGGATTGGCGGTGGTATCCCGCATTGTTTTGAATCTGGTGTTGGTTTTTGTGGCTGGGACTCGTATGTTGGTCAGGGCTAGCTTCCAGCTGTCTGCTAGGCAGGAGGTATCATCCCATCCATTCATGTTATGTGGGTGTTTCTCTATCCATCAGGCCTCCCTGATTATTCTCTTGCTGGACTGTTCAGTGTTGGATATTAATTTTGTTCCTTTGAAATTAATTTCATGTCCTGTGGCTTTAAGGTGCTGGAAGAGGGAGGAAGTATTTTCTTCTCTTCTGACTGCGTTTTTGTGTTCTGCAATGCGTGCATTTATTCTCCTGTTGGTTTGTCCAATGTATGTGGCTGGGCAATTGTTGCATGGTATTTCATAAACCCCTTGGTTTTCTAGCTGGATCTTGTAAAGACAAGATCTTAGGATTCTTAGGATGTTGGCTATTTTTTGGTCAGTGCCGAAAGCTGTCCTGATATTGTGTTTGTGGAGAATTTTGCTGATTTTGTCTGTGGTGCCTTTGATGTAGGGGAGGAATGCGATACCGTTGTCTTGTTCTGTGTCTTGGTATTTGGGGGGGGTATCTCTTTTTGGATTAGATTGGTGATAGTGCTTCTTTGGAATCCATTGGAAATTAATACGTTAGTGAGGGTGTGTAGTTCTGTTCTCAGGTGGTCTTTGTCAGCTAGGCGTTTGGTTCTGGAGATGAGGGTCTTGGCTACAGAGTTGATCTGTGCAGGGTGGTGATGGGATTGTGCATTTAGGTAGTGGTTGGTGTGTGTTTTTTTCTGGTAGATAGTGTGTCCTAGGGAGCCATTGGGTTTTTTGTAAATTAGGACATCCAGGAAGGGAAGTTGGTTTTTGGGTCTGTTTCCATGGTGAATTGTATTTTGGGGTGTAGGTTGTTAAGATGTGTGAGGAAGTTGTCCAGTTTTTCTTTCCTGTGTGGCCAAATTACGAAAGTGTCATCTACATATCTGAGCCAGAGTTTGGGTTTGTGTTCGGATTTGTCTAGAGCGTTGGTTTCAAAGTGTTCCATGTATAGGTTTGCAATGACGGGTGAGAGGGGTGATCCCATGGGTGCTCCTTCTATCTGTTTGTATCTCTGTCCATTGTGGATGAAGTATGTGTTGGTTAGGCAGTGGTTGGTCAAATCTAGGATGTGTTTGGGGGGGTTGTATTTGTTTTGGATGGCTGTCAAGGCTTCTTTGATGGGTACTTGGGTGAAGAGGGATATGACATCGAAGCTCACGAGTAGGTCACTGGGTTGTAGGTTTTGTTTCTTTATTGTTTCTATGAAGTGGAAGGAGTTTTATACATGTGAGGTGATGGATTCTGTGTAGGGCTGCAGTTATTTGGCAAGAAATTTGGCAAGATTCTGTCGAGGTGAGCCTATGGACTGACTATGGGTCTGAGTGATATTCCTTCTTTGTATATCTTGGGGAAGCCATAGAGCTTGGGGCATCTGGATGATTTTTCTCTGGGGATGATTCTCTGCTGGATCTCTTCACTGATGGGAGATGCTTTTATTTTGGATTTGATGGTTTTTTTCCTAGGTAGGTGGTGGGGTCAGTATTCAGAGGTTTGTAAATGGGGTCTTGGAGTAGGTTGGATAGTTTGGAGTGGTAGTCTGATGTGTTCATTACAACTGTGATGTTGCCTTTGTCTGCTGGGAAAATGACTATGTTGCTGTCTTTCCTCAGGTTGGTGAGTGCTTTTTGTTCTTCTCTGTGTAGGTTGCTTCTGGGTGGGTTGCTGGAGCAGAGGACGTTGGTGACTTCAAGTCTGATTTTGTTGGCTGCAACTGGGTTGATTTTGATTAGGCTGGCTTCAACTAGCCTTCAACTCCACATATAATATTTTCAGTGAGGATGCATTTGGGGGCGACTGCAAAGTTGAATCCTTTGGAAATGTCATTAGTTTCTGCTATGTTGAGAATTCTGTCTGATATATTGTGTACTGTTTGTTTCATGAGTTGTTGTGGGGAAGGGTTGGTTTCTGGTGTTTCTCTAGTCTGTGGAGTTTCTTGGTGTGTGTGTCTATCTTGTGGGAGGTTTCTGTTTCGGCTCTCCAGAAGGCTAGTTGTTTGGATTTGTCCCAGAGTGCTGGATGGATTTTGTTGCTGAGTTTGAGATGGAGTGTGAGTAGGTCTCTGTTGGTTTGGTCCTAGTAGGAATCTTTTCTTGTAGAGTTCGTTTCTGATTAGGGATAATTCCGTTCTTTTCAGGATCCTTTTCAGGATCCTGGCTGAAGTTTTGGAATGGAATTTGAGTTGGAAGCATGTGGGGATCACATTTTTGTCTCGGCAATTGCCTAGGAATGTGAGATCACACAAAATGGTAGCTCTTCAGACTTCGAGTTTCTTGTAGGTCCTGGTTAGCTGGAAGGTTTCCTCCCCGTAGAGGTACGATATTTGTTTTCGTAGATTTTCATGGGTACAGGTATGTAGTCTAGGTGTGTTTGGGTCTTTTCTCATGTAAGATTAAGAGTATCTTGGCGACGTTTCAGCAAGGTCCCACTCACCATCCTCAGGCTGATGCTTTCGACTGCGTGCCAGTGCAAGCAGTGTGTGATCAGAGCTGCCGTCTCTCTATATATACTGGTGGGGGGGGGCTGGTGTGCTGGGCTAAATGCACAATTTACCTAAATGCACAATCCCATCACCACCCTGCACAGATCAACTCTGTAGTCAAGACCCTCATCTCCAGAACCAAATGCCTAGCTGACAAAGACCACCTGAGAACTATACACCCTCACTAACATATTAATTTCCAATGGATTCCAAAGAAACACTATCACCAAACTAATCGGAAAAGAGATACCCCCCAAACACCAAGACACAGAACAAGACATCGGTATCGCACTCCTCCCCTACATCAAAGGCACCACCAAAATCAGCAAAATTCTCCACAAACACAATATCAGGACAGCCTTCGGCACTGACCAAAAAATAGCCAACATCCTAAGAAATCCCAAAGACAAGCTCCAGCTAGAAAACCAAGGAGTTTATGAAATACCATGCAACAATTGCCCATCCACATACCGTATTTGCCGGCGTATAAGATGACTTTTTTGCTCTGAAAAACATGCCTCCACGTGGGGGGCTCGTCTTATACGCCGGGTCGTCCTATACGCCGGCAAATAGTAATTGGGAAGCACTGCGGCTGCCCGCGGCCGAGGCACTTTTGCACACCATGGAAACGAATTCCATGAAGCCGAAAGGAGCAGCCAGCCTTCAGGCTGATGTAGGCAGGCCTCCTTCTCCCAGCTCCCAAGGAAACGAGGTGCTCAGCGGCCTCCGCTCGCACTGCCCAGGCTCTGCTCAGGTATCCGGCTGGGGCTGTTAGGAGTTGTTACCGCTGGCATGGCTCCGCGCAGCTCCAGTCCCGCGTTGCCTCGGGAAGGGAAAGGCAAAACCTGGAGCTGCTGATGCCATTGCAAAACGCCACCGCGGCTCTCCCTTTTTGCCTTTCCCTTCCCTAGGCAATGCGGGACTGGAGCTGCGTGGAGCCGCGCCAGCGGTAACAACTCCTGACAGCCCAGCCGGATACCTGAGCAGAGGCCAGGCCGCTAAGCGCCTCGTTTCCTTGGGAGCTGGAAGAAGTAGGCCCGCCTACATCAGCCTAAAGGCTGGCTGCTCCTTTCGGCTTCATGGGATTCGTTTGCACAGTGCACAAAAGTGCCTCAAAAAAAAAGTGCAAAAGTGGAAGGTGTGCGGAAGAGGGGGTAATCTTATACGGCGAGTATATATCAAACTTTATATTTTGAGTGGAAATGTTGGGGGGTCGTCTTATAAGTCGGCAAATACGGTACATTGGACAAATCAACAGGAAAATAAATGCACGCATTGCAGAACACAAAAACGCAATTGAGATAGAGAAACACCCCCATAACATGAAAAGACAGGACAATACCTCCCACCTACCAGACACCTGGAAGCTAGTCTTCACCAACATATGAGTCCCAGCCACGAAAACCAACTCCAGACCCAAAACAACTTGGGATACCACTGCCAATCCCCTTCATCAGACCCAGGCCCAAGCCCATCCTATAAACGAAGGATAACCACCATCCAGAAAACAGACCATGGCTGCTTCACCAGCTGTTGCACCCCCCCGACCCCAAAACCAAACAAGCTGACACACACCAAGAACACAGACCCAGACCCCAAACTCAAAGCCAGACTAAAACCCAGAATGCTACATCACACCAGCCCCCACCACCAGTATATATAGAGAGATGGTAGCTCCAATCACACACTGCTTGCACTGGCACAAAGCCGAAAGCACCAGCTGAAACATCGACAAGATACTCTTAATCTTACACGGGAAAAGACCTGAACACACCTAGACATACCTACATATATACATAAATACATATATACATCCATACATCCATACATCCATATATACATACATACATACATACATACATACATAAAACAATAGTAAATAAAATACTTATTCTTTTCAATTAAGTTTTATAATTCATTAAGGAGAATAAAAATATTTTCATCTTTCCGTGCTTTTATTCCCTTTCTCTCTTTATTTCATTTAATTATTAACAAATGTTCCATTACTTAATAGTATCAGTTGCCGTTCACTTTAATCACCTGTATTTCATATTTTCTGGCTCATTACTGTTTTTAATTAAACAATATAGTCAATAATATATTCAAATTCATCCTGTCAACTGATATTAATTCAATTAAGAGTCTTTCATATTTCTTTTCCATTATATTTTTATAAATAATAGAAAGCAGTTAAAATATTTCCATGCTTTCCTATCTTTGTTCTCTTATTCATTTATTTTTTAACAAAAATTCCATTACATAACAATGCCAATTATATCTATCACTTTAATCATCTATATTTTACATTTTCTAACTCTTTACTATTTCTAATATGACAATACTATCTCATGTATCCTTGTAGAGTCCTCTCTTTCAGTTAAATTTTTAACCATTATCTCTGTGTCTTTTAAGTAAGGTTAAACCTTT
The DNA here is from genome assembly GCA_033807585.1 of Hydrophis major. Taxonomy (NCBI): domain Eukaryota; kingdom Metazoa; phylum Chordata; class Lepidosauria; order Squamata; family Elapidae; genus Hydrophis; species Hydrophis major. Next base: position 218,379,429 of record CM066328.1, on the reverse strand, counting down.
AATCCTTATACATTTCCCTGCTTCTCTATATCCTGTTTCTGTCCTTTGTAACTTCTTATCCTTTCCATCTTCCCCCTCTTCTTCCCCCTCCCCTTTTTGTCCCCCTTTCTCTCTGATTTTCCCTTCTATAGTCCTCTCTTCTGCTTCTTCTAATGTTATAATTACTTTTCAAACTACTCTTCTTTTTGATTGTTGTTTCAGATCTTAAGTTTTTAACTCCTTTCCCCCCTTTCCCTTTTTTTTGTACCTTAAAGTTGTTTGATCATTGAAGATGGCTTCTTCTTTGTCCCACCCTTCTTGTTCTATGAGTGTTTTTTGTTGTTTTTCATAGTTCAGAATCTCCATTTCTAAAAATTGAAATAAAGCCAAAAGTTCCTCTTCCCTCTTTTGTGTCTTCTTTCTGTTTTTTAAGTATCATTTTCAGCTCTTCAAGGAGTGATGCCATTTTAAACACTTTTAAACAACCCCCCAATTGATTTTAGTTCATATCCTTAAAATCCAGTATCCAAAATTCCAAAGATCACCAAATAATCCAAAGCTGTTTCTTCTTGCTTCTTTTTTCACTTTCTCTTTTCAGCGGCTCTATCTTATAACAAAGTTTCAGCTACAATGTATCTTTTAGGAGTCTTGTTCAAATTCCACTGTTCATTCACTTTATTTCCAGGTGGTCTCCTCCATTTTTCCAGATCCCACCCTTTTTCCCCTTTGCTTTCCTTCTTTTATAAATTTTAAAATATCCAAAAGTCTTTATTATCCCTTTGACACTTAATTTTCAGCTTAAAATTGTCTATTAATGACAAAGTGGATCAATATCAATTTCTTGCTTGGACCTCTTCTTAACATTCAAAGTCAATTTAGAACTATCAATGTGAGAGGAAAAAAACCCAAGTCTTTTCCCTTTCCCCTTCTCCTTCGCTGCTTAAAAATCTTCTTTAGGAATAATATTAATCTTTATAGTTCAAATTCCAGGGTACCTTACATAGATGTTTTCTCAGTTCAACCCGGTCAGTCAAAATTTTCTCCTTTTAACTTCCTCCTACACAATCTTGTCTGGTTGGGTTCTTCTTTGAGGTGGCCATTTCTGACCACTGCTGCAACCACCTTTGGGAAAGGGAGTAATGGCCAGCTGAGGAGGAGAGATGCAGCTCTCCTCGACCCCACTGGCAGTCTCCCCCTTCTTCACCGGGGTGGCCTCAGCCCCAAATCCAAACAGCTTGGGGCGCTCCAGCAGTGAACATGGATCAAAACCGCACATGATCATTGATTTTGGTCCATTGCCGAAAAAGCCCAAAGCAGAAGACTGACCACCATAAAATTTTATGTAAACAGAAATAATGGTTTTTTAAAAAAATTACCTGGGCTGACCCATGTTTGTAAATGTTGAGTTGGAGGACTAAAAAGGTGTTTGTTAATATTAAACTGTGGAGAACAGTTGTCACATCATTGAAGTCATCCAGTCCTATACATTTGGTTTAGGATGTTTGTGTTCATTGTACCTTTATTCTCACAATTGCAAGTTTGGGTGCTGAAGTCACTGGCAACTATGAGATAGTCAACTTTTTGGAAATGCTGTGATTTCCCATGCAGAGCACTCTGCACTATTACTTTGTACATAGACAGATATAGTTTGCAGCTACAGATGAAGCGCAGGTAGATGTTCATTTACTCATTTATCAGTCATATATGATTGCATTCAAAAATTCAGCTGGTACTTCTACTCCATGGTACCATGTCAATTTGTGGATCTGCTATGGTAGCAATAGCACTATAGCAATAGCACTTAGACTTATATACCATTTTATAGTGCTTTACAGCCCACTCTGAGAATTTTACAGAGTCAGCATATTGCCCCCAACAATCTGGGTCCTCATTTTACCCACCTCAGAAGGATGGAAGGCTGAGTCAACCTTAAGCTTGGTGGGGTTTGAACTGCCAAACTGCCAGACAGCTGATAGTCTGCAGAAGTGGCATTCTAACTGTTGAGGTAATTCTCTGTTAGGAGAATGAGCGCATACAGGGAGACGTATTTGAGAGTAGTGTTTGAATAATACACGCACAGCACACAGATACACTGTACAGTAAATGTAGGTTTTTACTGTAGGTTTAAGCAAAGTTCAAACAAGCAGTCCAAAAGTCATTCACAGGTAAAATCAGTCAGTTTTTCAGTCCAGTGATAATCCAATAACAAAGTCCAGTGTCAAAAACAGTTCAGTATCAGACTTACATCAAATCCAGGAATAACAGTCAATAGGAGGAACGGCAATACTCTCCAACAGAAGGAAACAGAGACTCACTAAGATTTCTTCTGAGACTAAACAACCCAGGTTTCTGGCTCCATCTTATGGCCACTTGAGAAACCACACCCAACTACAGTTTTGCATTTTCTTAAAGATATGGTATTAAAATGTCTATCCTGGTTTATATATTGTCCAATCGAAATAGCTGTTAGGTAGCTTACATTCCTAACACTAACCACTGTGTCACCGAGACTTTGATACAATGTAAAGCTGGTATTTTAATTAAGGTAATAAATAGCTAAAATTAGGACTGACTCAAATATTGCAATATTTTGGTATACATTATTTTGGGGGAAAATATTGAGAGATTTAGGAGAAACTTAGTAGTCATTTGAATAAAGAAGTAGGGGAAGAGATAGTAGTTGCAGAACCAGAAACAAAATTAACTATTAATAAGTTAGAGAAGCAGATGCAAGACCCATGTTTTTAAAACCTGTCTTCTTAAAGATCTCAATATATTATTTGCTTATTTGCTTCTCAATAGAAGAGACTATAATTATATGAATTAGAATTTATAGGAATATAAAATACTCTATATCACCATTATTTTATGTATTTATTTTTTTAACAATGAGTGCATATATGCCCATCTCATGCAGCATAATCCTAGGCAACTCAAAAATAATTATAAACATGCCAAATTTAATATAAATTAATCAAATGGTTTTCAAATTATACATCATTAACATCTCATTTAAAAAATATCAGTAACTATAACCTTTTTGTTTTGAATCAGCACCCTTAAATTTACTGTTAAAATTTGCCAAGATATTTACAGTGGTATATTTCAGACCTACAGATAGAAATGTTTTAGTTCAAAGGAAATAATGTTTATAAGAAACAATAAGGCTATATAAACTTTCAAAGGGGTGACTCATTCATTCATTTTGAAAGTTTTGATCAAATTACCCGTCTGAATCTTCAGATCTTATTTCCCAGGTGATCTGCCACATCAAATCAAATTAGGCACTTTCAAATTGCTTTGAAAAGATTCAGAGATAATATAGAGATTAGATGGAGTTTTCTGATGTTTTCTGATTTATGGAATTTGAACAGCATTTGGATAAAGCTGGAAGAGGCAAGTTGAATACTGCCACATAGCTCTTCACTACCCAAGGAGCCTTATCATCTTCTCTACCTCATCTTCCCCCACCCCCCTTAGAATTTTTCAGAGTTTATAACTGGGCCCAATTAAGGAGTTGGGTAATATTGAGCTCTAGTTCAACATCTTCATAAATTATCTAGATGAAGAAACAGGAAATGTATCAAATTTACAGATGACACGAAACTGGTAAGAATAGCCTACATTCTAGAAAATAGGGCTCAAGATCCAGAAGGATCTCCACAGACTTGAATACTGGGCCCTAGCCAACAAAATGAAATTCAGTGTAGAAAAAAGTAATCTTTTACACTTAGGCAAAAAAATATATATCAAATGCACAGGTACAGATTACGTGAGACCTGGCTCAAAAGCAATAACTGTGAGAGGGATTTTGGAGTCCAAATGGACAGTCAATCAATCAATCAGAATAGAGCTGGAAGGGATCTTGGAGGTCTTCTAGTGATCTAGTTCAATCCTGTGCTCAAGCAGGAAACCCTATACCATTTCAGATAGGTAGCTGTCCAGTCTTTTCTTTAAAATCTCCAGTGACTGAAGCACCTACAACTTCTGAAGACAAACTGTTCCACTGGCTAATTATCCTCACTGTTATAAAGTTTCTCCTTAATTCGAGGTTGGTTATCTCCTTGATTAGTTTCCATTCTAATTGTCTTGCTTTCCAGTGCTTTGGAAAATAAGATGACTTGACAACCTCTTCTTTGAGGCACCTTCCCAAATACTGGAATACTGCTATCATGTCACCTGTCAGCTGGTGCTCCATTCAAAATCTAAGAAAGAAATACTTAGACTCTTTTAATTAGAGAAAAGATGTATTTTGTTGGAAATGAAGTGGTAGCAACAAGAAGATTCTGAATCTGAGGAAATAGGCGCGTAAATCACATATACAACGTGATGGAAATGTTCCCACCCCCAATAGTTCAAATGGTTCTTCCAATTAAAAGTTGTGAATATCATCATGTGGACACCTTCAGGTGGTGATGAAGTTTCTGTCCATTGACCTTGGCATACTTGGATAAAGGTTTGCAGCTGCGCAGAGAAAAGAAAGCTAAGCAACAAATAGAAACCCAAGCAAGAATGCACTCTCCCCCTCCTCAATTTATACAATGCTAAGTTTTACCACCTCCAGCTAACTTCCCATACTTGTCCCCCCTCCTCTCCCTGTTACTTATGGCAGCTGAAAGATGCAAGGCAGAAGTAGAAGATCTTGAAGGCTGACATTCGGCCCTCCTAGAAAAAAGATGTTAGTCCTATAAGAGAAAGAAATATAAAAGATGCTAATTAATAATCAGGTACATAAAATGGACACATTTCTAGGGTTTATCAGGATACTTGGTACGAAAGGCTTTGATCAGCTTAGGGGCCCTAACATCTTTTTCATTGACCCACTCAGCTTGGGAAGAAAGGAAGTGTTTCCAAGCAACCAAATATTGGAGCCGACCCCTCCATTTGCGAGAGTCCAAAATTTCTTTAACTTCAAAATGTTGTTCACCCTCAATCAGCAATGGTATAGGAGGATCAGTCTGGGTTGGTCTCAGATTGGAAGTATGTTCAGGTTTTAACAAACTAATATGGAAGACCAGGTGAATTCATCGAAGAGTTTTTGGTAATTTCAGCTGGACCACCACAGGGTTTAATCCGTTCAATCATGAAAGGCCCAACATACTTAGGACCAAATTTCTTCGACTTTTGAGTGGTTTATAGTGGACAAGAAAACTTTGTCGCCCACTTGATATGGTTTCTGTGGAGTTGTCTTTTTGTCTGCAAACTTCTTATGAGCTTGATGTGCATCATCTAATGCTTTATGAGTGACTGGCCAATTAAGCTGGAGTTGTGTTATCCATTCATCTAATGACTAGATATTAGGCCTCTCACGAGGAAGTTCAGGTATGAGTACAAAATCTTGTCCCGATGCCACCTTGAATGGGGTAAATACATTGCTGCTATGTACAGAATTGTTATATGCCACTTCAGCAAATGGCAATAGGTCAGCCCAATTATCTTGCTGATAATTTATGTAACATCTGAGGTACTGCTCCAATACCGCGTTAGTTCTCTCACAAGCCCCATTGGTTTGGGGATGGTGGGCAGAGCTTAAGCCCTGGGTGGAGCCCAATAACTTCAGGAACTCCCTCCAAAAGTTCGAGATAAATTGGACCCCCCCTGTCAGAGATGCGCTCAAGAACGCCATGTAATCTATAGATATGCAAAATAAATAGTTTAGCCAAAGTTTTTGCAGATGGAATCTTCGAACAAGGTATGAAATGGACTTGCTTGGAAAACAAATCAGTTACCATCCAAATAACTGTGTTTCCCCCACTTTCGGGTAATTCCACTATAAAGTCCATAAAGATTTCCTTCCATGGAGCCGTTGGTCTAGCCACATTTTGTAACAACCCTGCTGGCTTACTAGGAGGTCTCTTGGCTGATGCACAAATAGAACAGCTAGCCACATAAGTTTCAATGTCCTTCTTCAAAGTGGGCCATCAGAATTGCCGCTTAACCAAGTGTAATGTTTTGACAAATCCAAAGTGGCCAGCTGCTTTAGAATCATGAGTTTGTTGTAATATTTGGCTCCTCAGTTTCTCTGGCACATACAACTTGGTTCCCACCCAGGCCAATCCATCTCTAACTGTACAGTTATTCGAATGAGCCAGGAACAAATCATCAAGTTTTAGAGCCTCTTTTAATTGGGTAGTCAAGCCGTTCGATAGATCCATTTCCTGCTTCTTCTTTTGGGCTCTAGTAACTACTGGAGCTGCTAGCTTTTGGTTGGGACAATCAGCCGTATTACTTCCTGGCGAGTACTATTATGTTGAGGTAGTCTAGATAGAGCATCCACCATGAAGTTCCTTCCCCCTGGAATGTACTTTAATGAGAAATTAAACTGCTTAAAGTACTGGGCCCAGCGAACTTGTTTGGGGGACAGCTTCCGAGGCGTTTTTAAAGCCTCCAAATTCTTATGCTCAGTCCATACCTCAAATGGGTGTTTTGCTCCTTCCAAGAAATTTCTCCAAGTCAGTAGGGCCCAGCAGACTGCAAAAGCTTCTTTTTCCCAGACGGCCCACCTTCTTTCAATTTCAGATAATTTACAGGAGGTATATGCACAGGGTTGTAAAATCCCTTTCTCATTGATTTGTAGTAACACTGCTCCAACTGCCACATCACTCACATCAGCTTGGATCACAAAAGGAGCATCCATGTCCGGGTGCTTTAGCACTGGTTCAGCAGTCGTTTCAGCTTTTCGAAGGTCGCTTGACATTCCATGGACCACTCCAACAGTTTACTGGGCTTTGGTTTCGCCTCCCCTTTAGTTTTTAAGAGGTTGGTGATAGGCAGTGCTATCTTTGCAAAAGCTGGGATAAATTGTCGGTAAAAATTGGCGAATCCCAAAAAACTCTGAAGTTGCTGTCTGGTGCATGGGGGGGCCCATACCAACACAGCACATACCTTGTCTGGATCTATTTCTATACCCGCATGTGAGATGTGATACCCCAAATAGCCAATTTTCTCCTAATGGAACTCACATTTGGACAATTTAGCATACAACTTAGCTGCTCGGAGTTTCTCTAAAACTGACCACACTAGTTTTACATGTTCATCCCAAGTCTCCATGTAGATAAGGATGTCATCAAGATAAACCTTGATAAACATTCAGAATAATGTCAGCTGGTGCTCCATTCAAAATCCAAGAAAGAAATACTTAGACTCTTAATTAGAGAAAAGATGTCTTTTACTGGAAATGAAGTGGTAGCAACAAGAAGATTCTGAATCTGAGGAAATAGGCTCAGATAGAAAGTGATGGAAATGTTCCCACCCCCAATAGTTCAAATGGTTCTTCCAATTAAAAGTTGTGAATATCATCATGTGGACATCTTCAGGTGATGATGAAGTTTCTGTCCATTGACCTTGGCATACTTGGATAAAGGTTTGCAGCTGCACAGAGAAAAGAAATCTAAGCAAGAAATAGAAACCCAAGCAAGAATGCACTCTCCCCCTCCTCAGTTTATACAATGCTAAGTTTTACCACCTCCAGTTTGCTTCCCATACTTGTCCCACCTCCTCCCCCCGTTACTTAGGGCAGCCGAAAAATGCAAAGCAGAAGTAGAAGATCTTGAAGGCTGACATCACCCCTAATTCTTTTCTCTAGACTGGCCATACCCAATTCCTGCAACTGTTCTTCATATGTTTTAGTCTCCATGCCTTTAATTGTCTTAGTTGCTCTTCTTTGTATTTTTTCCAAAGTCTCAGCATCTTTTTTGTAATGTGGTGACTAAAACTGGTTACTGTATTCCAGTGATGGGATTCAATTTTTTTTACTACCGGTTCTGTGGGTGTGGCTTGGTGGACATGGCAGGAGCAAGATACTGTAAAATCTCCAGTCAGAGGTGGTATTTGCTGGTTCTCCGAACTCAAAATTTCTGCTACCGGTTCTCCAGAACTGGTCAGAACCTGCTGAATACCACCTCTGCTGTATTCCAAGCGAGGCCTTATTAAAGATTTATAAAGTGGTACTAATACTTCACGTGATTTTGATTCTATGCTTCTGTTTATACAACCAAGGATTGTAATAGCTTTTTGGCTGCTTCTGCATATTGCTGGCTCATGTTTAAGTGACCGTTCACTAGGATTCCAAGGTCCCTATCACAGTTATTGTTTTTGAGCCAGTTTGTTTTTAATTGTACCTTTTCCTGCCTATGTTTAAAACTTTGCTTTTCTCCACATTAAATTTCATGTTATTGAATAGGTTCAAATCTCAAGATTTTTTTGGATTGAGTCTTTTTGGATTTGAGGTTGTTTTTTGGGGTGTTGGCTATTCGTGCCAGCTTATTGTCATCTGCAAATTTTATGAGTTCCCCTTCTATTCCCTCATCCAAGTTGTTTATGAAGATATTGAAGAGTATTGGGCTTAATGCAGAATCTTGTGGTACCCCACTGCTTACTTCTCTCCATGTAGATGTAGGACTACTCATTGAATATGGTTTGTCAGCCAATTACAAATCCATCTTGTGGTGATGCTGTCTATCTTACATTTTTCTAGTTTACCAAGAAGTAGGTTGTGGCCTACTTTGTTGAATGTTTTTCTGAAGTCTAAGTATACCATGTTCCACAGCATTTCATTTGTTTACTAATTTAATCACTTTGTCAAAGAATGAAACAATGGTTTGATATGATATGTTTTTAACAAACTTGTGCTGGCTTTTAGTTACCATTTTATTACTTATTTGTTTCTAGATGTTCGCAGTTCTGGTTTTTGATTATTTTTTTCAGTATGTTCCCAGGTATTGGTGTTAGGCTGACTGGTCTCCTGGGTCTGTTTTTTCCCCCTTTTTTGAAGGTGGGTGCCACAACAGCCCTTTTTCAGACCTCTGGTAGTTCCCGGGTAACCCAGGATTTTTTAAAGATATGGTACAATGGTTCTGAATTAACATCACTTAAATATAACCACTTAAATATAAGACAGCAGTGTGCAGAAGCAGCCAAAAAAGCCAATGCAATCCTAGGTTGCATTAACACAAGGATGGGATTCAAATTTTTTAACAATCAGTCCTGTGAGTATGGCTTAGTTGGAAGGTGTGTCTTGGTGGTCATGTGACTGGGTGAACATGGCCAACTCAATGTCATTCATGACAAGGGGTGCTTCTTCTTGCCTAGCCTCTCATGAGTGTGGGGATGTTGCAACGGTAGTGAAAAATGGTCATAAGTCACTTTTTTCAGTGCCATTGTAACTTTGAATGATCACTAAATGAACTGTTGTAAGTCAAGAATTACCTGTACAAAAATACAAAAAGCTTCTTTGCTTGCAAAAAGCTGCCCTAAATACCAATCATTAGATTAAAAATACCTGCAAGCTGGAGCTACAAATCAGGCATGGTGCCAGAGCACCTTGAGGAATTAAAACAGTTAAAATGCATGATAACTATCAGCAGCCAACTCTTGCTCATAAAGTGAAACCCTTTAGCAGAGAGGTCATGTAAGCTCTTAAGGTCAGGAAAAGCAATCCTTAGATCCATTTGCACCACTTAAAGACGCCAGCTGGTTTCACTCACCTCACAAGATATCCTAAGGAAACCATACAGATTCAAGGAAAGGTCACTTGCCTCCCAAAAAAGCAGTAACAAAAACAGTGCCAAGCTTGCATCCTGCCTCTTGGAAGTACACCCCAAAAGGACAGTGCTAGGAACTACTAAAGCAGTGGAGGAAGACCCCCTCCCCAGATAGAAAAAGAAACCATGAGGCAGGAAAAAATTCAAACACAATACAAATAATTCAATCACAACAGAAGCTGTTGCTACATCTTTTTCCTCCCAAACAAAGCTAAATAGGGAAAATTATCTCATCAATAAACACAGGATTAAACATCACCAAGCACGGAATTAAACTTAACCAAAAACCAGTTTTATACCAAAACTCAGAAAGGGTATGTAAACTCACATTTGAATGTCAATCTTTCTAGCTAGCCAAGAAGCCTTGCTGAATGTCACTCATCTTGGTTCCTTGTTATTAAAAAGCTTCTTTCCACAGCTCTGCTTCTTATTCAATTATTTCTTCAAAGTGCTGATCATTACATGCAGGCTGGAAGTATTTCCAGGGGAGTATTTCCTCCCAACAGCAGTGTAAAAAGCTTAAAACAACCCTTCCACTTTAAGAAAGTATCAAGAAAGAATGAAAAATCTCCTTCAGAGACAGTAAGTCTAGGCATACTGCCAAGAATGTAATAAGGGTGGGAAAAATAATAAAAGGAGATTTCTTGTAACTACCAGTTCTCCAAACTGCTTGGAAAGTTAATAAGGGGTTCTATAGAACCAGTAGAATCCCACCCCCGCATTAACAGAGGGATAGATTCATGATCACATGAAGTATTAGTTTCACTTTATAAAGCCTTAGTAAGACCACACTTAGAATACTACATCCAGTTTTTGTCACCATAATCATAAAATAGTTGTAGAGTAGAGAAAATGAATAGGGGCCTCATGAAGAACAATTTCAGGAATTGAGTATGTCTAGTTTTGTGAAAATAAGGACTAGGGCTGATATAATAGCAGTATTCTAATATTTGAGGGGCTGCCACAAATAAGAGGGGACTCAGCCTAGTTTCCAAAGCACCAAAAGGCAAGACAAGAAGCAAGGGATAGAAACTAACTGAAGAGAGAAACAACCAAAAACTAAGGATAAATTTCCTGACAGTGAGATCAACCACTGGAACAGCTTGCCTTCAGAAATTGTGGGTGCTCCATCACTGTAGGCTTTTAAAAAGAGATTGGACAGCCATTACCTCAAATGGTATATGTTCTCCTGCTTGAGCAGTGGATTGGATTAGCAGACCTCCCAAATCTCTTCAAAATCTCATGTTTGTTTTTCTGTTAGTTTGGAGTCAAGCAAGTCTTCTTGTATAGCCTCCTAAACCAATCTTCCCAAAGGATTGTTGCTGGTATATTTTGAAATTTTATAATGTTTTATAGTTTAAATTTTTTAAATTTGAAATTATTCCATTTTTAATGCTTCATTTCATTGATTAAATTATAGACTGTCCAGAATCCCTGAGGGAAGTGGGCAATAAGTAAGTAAGTAAGTGAATGAATGAATGAATAAATAAATAAAATAGGCTGTATTAATGGAATGGGAAACTATCAGACAGAAAAGTAAGATGGAATTCTTGGTTTAGCATATGTCTAGTTTTGCTAGTAAAGCCTTAGTAAGACCACACCTAGAACACTGAATCCAGTTTTGGTCACCACACTATACAAAAGATCTTGAGACTCTAGAAAAAGTGCAGAGAAGAGCAATCAGGATGATTAGGGAGCTGAAGACTAAAACATATGAAGAACAGTTACAGGAACTGGGCATGTCAAGTGAAGAGAAGGACCAGGGGAGACATGGTAGCAGTGTTCCAATATTTGAGGGGCTGCTACAGAGAGGAAGGGGTCAAGCTATTTTCTAAAGCACCTGTAGGCCAGACAAGGAATAATGGATGGAAACTGAACAAGGAGAGATTTAACCTGGAAATAAGGAGAAATTTTCTGACAGTGAGAACAATCAACCAATGGAACAGCTTGCCCTCGGAAGTTGTGGGAGCTTCATCACTGGAGACTTTCAAGAAGAGCATCAGTTTTCTCGTCCCTCTTGGCGCTCTGCTCTGCTGCACCCCCACCCCCATTTGCTGCCCGGGGAAGGCACAGGAAAAGCAAGCAGAAGCATAGTTCTCGCTGGGGCGAAAGAGCTGAGATTGAGGAAGGCACAGGCAACAGAAGACGGAAGCTGCCGCCTTTGAAAAGTGCTGCTTTTTGTTGCCTATGCCTTATCTGATCTCTGCTCTTTCACCCCAGCGAGAGCTATGTTTCTGCTCGCTTTCTTTTCCTGTGCTTTCCCTGGGGCAGCAATGGCTGGGGCAGTGAGGTCCAAAGGGTTGGCGACCCCTGCACTAGATTACCTACAAGGTCCTTTCCAATTCTGTTCATCTGTTAAATCTATTAAAACTCCAACTGGATTTCATTCTCTGCTTTCCACAACTTTTAATAATTGAGAAAATTGCATTTTCATAACTGCTTTTATATAACTTATTGTTATTTGACTAAAATATATTAGTAAAGTAATATGAAATATTTTAAATACAGAGAATCTTCACTTGGTTTAATAGCACAGTGGCTGAGAGTATTATGACAATAGGATCTGTTAAGAACTAATAAAAATGCTTAAATAAAGTTTCAACAAACCTTAAAGAAAAAGCAGGGTTCTAATCCTGCACTTCTGATTGGCCGATAATAGCGATATCGGATTGGTCCATTCTGGGGAATCTGATTGGCTGTTAACGAGCCACTCTCATTGGTTCAAGGGTTTAACACTTTCATGTTTCTCATTGGTTAATAGGTCAGCAGCCTGCCCTATAAAAGGGCTGTTGCTGCCCTAGGGTTTTCGCTCTGTTCACGATGATTAATAAAGAGTTGAAGTTCACTGTTCATTGCCTCGTCTCCGTTCCTTGCACCCATGCGCAGAACTTAATACTGGCGACGAGGGTGGGATGCGGAGACATCAGAGCTGACTGAACACTACAGAGCACCAAACAGAGCACGTGACTGAAGGCATATCTACAACGGAAACCATGTCCAGTGGCGCCATACTACCCGCTCCACTTGACCTGGCACAAGAAGACTGGGACTCGTACATAGACCGGTTCCAGATGTTTCTGGAGACCAACAACTTGAAGGATGCCACTACGGGAAAAAAGCGAGCAGTGTTCCTGACCCATTGCAAGCCTGCAGTCTTTAAGATGGCCAAGGCACTAGTGAAACCGGCTGAGGTGAAAACCATGGACTGGGACGTCCTTGTGCCCCTTCTATGGGCCCACTATGCACCCGCCATACCAATGCTTGTCCGAAGACATGAATTTTACCAGAGGGACCAGCGGAAAGGAGAGAGTGTTGCAGATTTCATCGCGGATCTCCAGAACCTGGGAGGCCTCTGTGGGTTTACAGACCTCGAAGAAGCTCTGAGAGACCAAATAATTCTGGGATTAGATGACCACACTACGCAGAGCAAGATCATGACCAAAGGGGACATCGACCTTGCTGATGTCATCAAGGATGCTACTGCAGCAGAAGCAACCAGGAAGTTGGCTGCCTGAATGCGCTGCACCAACGCACCGCTCCATCAACTCGCCAACGATACCTCACCTCGCCTAGAGAGGCACCAACAGTGACCCACCACGAGGACCTCGAATCTCCATCAGATAGTGATGAGGAGGAGGTCAACCGGCTCCGGTCTAAACGTGACCAATGCCATCAGCGGAATCAAAGACTACCGCACCAATGCGCGGGTTGTGGGGGCAAACCACCCGCGATCCGACTGCAAATTCCTCGACACGCTCTGCCATTTCTGTGGGAAAAGAGGCCACATTGGGAAGGTCTGTAGAAGCAAGCAAGGATCCAGCCCATTTCAGAGGGGAAACAACTACTGCCAGACCACAGGAAATTGCCCTGTGAGTCGGGAACATTTGAACCACCAATGGAACAACCACTCCTACAGAAATAAAACACTGGCCATTTCAACGAGACGAGAAGAGGCACACCAAACCATTACAATCGGTCACACCTCATCGCTTGATGCAAAGAAGATCCGAGTGAAGGTCGCCATCGAAAACCAGTCTTGCGTGATGGAAGTCAATTCAGGATCGTCCCTCTTGATGGTTTCCTGGAAGACTCTTAAACAATTAATCCCTGCTGTCCGGCGTCAAGACCTCAGAGGCCAGGGAATCATACTCAAAGATTATCAGGGGAACTGAATTCCGGTCGTTGGATCCAGCCAAGTCCAAGTATCATTCAAAAATCATACTGCGCCATTACCACTGACCGTCGTCGACCGTGACCGGCCTAGCTTGTTAGGCCTTCAATGGTTTGCCCCACTCGGGATTGAGGTAGCTGGCATTCACCAAACCAGAAGCAACGACTGGGAGGAGGCCATCGTCCAGGAATTCCAGGACGTTTTCGCAGACAAACTAGGCGAGTACAAGGGGATATCATTTAACCTTAACTCTGAAGTAGCCCCCATCCGCCTTAAGCCTCGTCGGGTACCTTTTGCCTTTAAACCAAAAATTGATGAGCAGCTCGATAAATTAATAGCCCAGGGTGTTTTAGAACCAACTGACCACTCTCGTTGGGAAACCCCAATTGTAACACCCATCAAACTGGATGGATCATTAAGGATTTGTGAGGACTACCGGGCTACCCTTAATCACGCTCTTCAACAGAACACTCACCTGGTACCGGTGGTACAACATCTTCTCCATTCCCTGGGGGGTGGAAAAGTCTTCGCTAAATTGGATTTAGCACAGGCCTACCAACAACTACCTGTAGATAAAAAAACTGCAGAGGCACAGACAATCATTATGCACCGAGGCACCTTTAAATGCAACCGACTCCAATTCGGAGTGAGCGTAGCCCTAGGGATTTTTCAAAGTCTGATGGAGAGACTCTTGCAAGCGATCAAGGGGGTCATGCCATACTTTGATGACATTTTAATTGCTTCCCCGAATAGAGAAATACTAGAAAAGCGGCTTAAATTGGTTCTCCAGAAATTTAAAGACTCTGGCCTAAAGGTTAAAAAAAATAAATGTCAACTGTGTACAGACAAAGTAGAGTTCCTGGGGTACCTAATCGATAAACAAGGCATCCACCCCACTAATAGCAAACCAAGGGCAATCAAAAATGCCCCAAGACCCAGAAATAGAACTGATCTCCAAGCTTTCCTGGGGCTCATTAACTTTTACAACATCTTCTTGCCCCAGAAAGTGACCGTAGCTGAGCCCCTACATAGACTCCTCGACAAAAAAGCAACCTCGGTCTGGGGACACCGCGAGGAGCACGCATTCCGACAAGTGAAAAACTTACCTCAGATGCTGTTTTAATGCAGTATAACGAGACTTTGCCTTTAACAATTACATGTGATGCATCACCGTTTGGAGTAGGAGCCATTTTGAGTCATGTGTTACCAAATGGTAGTGAGGCCCCTATTGCCTATTTTTCAAGGACCCTATCAAAGGCTGAACGTAACGTTAGCCAGATCGACAAAGAGGCTCTTACTGGTGTATCTGCTGTGAAATGGTTTCATGAATATCTGTATGGATGAATTTTTACTATTACCAACCACAAACCACAAACCTTTGCTAGGGATTATAGCGGGAGACAAGCCAACCCCCTATATATTGTCACCTAGAATGACTTGCTGGTCGGAGTTTTTAGCTGCGTACAACTATAAATTATAACACCGCCCGGGGAAAGCCATTCCCCACGCTGATGCATTGAGCCATGCCCCACTTCTGGAAACCATCGACGACCCAGCTCCAACCCTTACGACACTCCAGATTGAAACGCTACATTCACCACCGCTAACAGCCAGAGACATTGCAATCGAAACAAAAAGAGATCCTGTCTTTTTTTTTGATAAAAGTTTTATTGTTTTTAACGACAGACAAAAACATATAAGACATAAAACATAACATAAAAAAAAAATCATTCTTCATAAATTTACAGAGTATCAGTTGGTTTACCACTCCCTTTTGTGCATCCATTTCATAGTCATCAAAATAATTATATTACATAATAACTCACCTTATCAATCATCAGTAAAATATCCTAATATCACTATTGAACAATCATTTGACTATAAATTTTACTAATTCATACTTAAGTGAGATAACTATAATTGAGTTAAATTATTTTATAACAAATCATATAATCATACCAAATCTATCTTAATAAAATATTCTAAAAAATTATCAAAACCAAAAAAATATATATATTCGTTATTTCCTAAATTTCTAAATATTCTATTATTATATTGTATTATCTAACCATTGATAAAAAAGATCCTAAACTTCATAAAATTGTTTATCTTCTTGTTCTCTAATTTCAAATATCAATCTACTCATTTCAGCACATTCCAATATTTTCTTAATAATTTCTTCTTCTAATGGTGTTTTCTCACTCTTCCAAATTAGCAAATACAATCCTAGCCGCTGTTAATACATTTACAATCAAATACTTTAAATTTTTATTATATATATCAGGTAAGATTCCCACTAAAAAAATCTCTGGTTTCAAATCTATGTGTTTCTTTGTCATTTTTTCTAGCCCTATGCGAATTTTAGTCCAGTATTTCCTGGCCTCCTCACAAGTCCACCACATATGGTAATATGAGCCAGGTATCTGATGACATTTCCAGCACTTTTCAGATTTATTCTTGAACATTCTTGCTATTCTTGTCAGGGGAAAGTGCCACCTGTAAAACATCTTATATAAATTTTCTTTATATGCTGTTGACATTGTCATTTTATAATTTTGTGACCACAATTTTTGCCATTTCTCTAAATCAATCCCATATCCAAAATTCTTCCCCCAAGCAATCATTGTTTCTTTAACTTGTTCTTCCTCTAATTTAATTTCCAACAAACAACTATATAGTTTTTTAATTACTTTTTCATCAGTACCTGTCAAAATCCTATCTAAATCAGTCAATTTATCATAAAATCCTTCTATTTTAGAATCTTTAAGATACCTTGCATGTATTTGCGCATATGAAAACCAATTCATCTTTATACCTTGTTCTTCTAAATTTTGCATCGTTTTAAGTTCACCCTTTTCATCCAATATTTCCCATATCTAACTGTTTGTTCCTTCTTATAAGTTATAGGATACGAAAAAGCTTCAATAGTTGATAACCAAACTGGAATTTTCAAATAACATTGTTTCTTAATTTTCTCCCAATTCAACCATAACAATTCCCGTATATAATGCCTTCTAAAATAACCCTGTGATTTAGTTCACTTATACCATAAAAAAGCATGCCAACCCAATAATAAATCATGACCTTCTAATTCCAACAATCTAGTCTTTCTTAACGTTATCCATTCTTTAACCCACATTAAGTTTGCAGCTTGATAATACAACTCCCAATTAGGAAGGCCAAATCCTCCTCTAATTCTAGCATCCTGTAAAAGTTTTAATTTTATTCTCGCTTTCTTGCCTTGCCATATATACTTCAACACAATTTTATTTAATTCTTCAAAGTAATCCTTACTTAACCTAATTGGTATTGTTTGAAACAAATATAAAATTCTGGGTAAAATATTCATCTTAATTGTTGAAATTCTACCTATCAATGACAATTGTAGGTTTTCCCATTTTTTCAGGTCGGATGCTATCTGCTGTTTAAGTTTAATATAGTTATTCTCTTTCAGTGTAGTACATCTTGACATCAAATATATCCCCAAATATTTAACTTTGTAACTTGAATTTTCAATAAATCTGCCAGCTCTTCTCTTTGTCTTAATAACATGTTATTTGTCAGAATCTTTGTTTTGTCTTTATTTATTTTCAAACCAGCCATCTCACCATACATCTCTATCTTTTCCAATAGTTTTAGAGCTGTCTCTAAAGGGTCTTCCAAAATAAAGACCAAGTCATCCCCAAAAGCTTGCAATTTAAATTCCTCCTTTTTGACTTTCATTCCTTTTATGTTTATATCCTCTCTAATATTTCTATTTAACACTTCCAAGGTCAATACAAATAACAAAGGAGATAATGGGCATCCTTGTCTTGTACCTTTTTTAATATTGATAGAGTCTGTAAATTCTCCATCTATCATTACTTTTGCCGTTTGCTTATAATATACGGCTTCTATTGCTTGGATAAATTTCCTAGCAAAGCCCATCTGTTCCAATAATAATAACATAAATCTCCAATTCACATTATCAAATGCCTTTTGGGCATCTAAGAATATCAAAGCCATTTGTTTTTCAGGGTGCACCTCATAATATTCCAATGTGTCCAGGATTACCCTCATATTGTCTTTAATCTGTCTCTTTGGTAAAAATCCATTCTGATCAGAGTGAATAAAGTTATTTAGATATTTTTTAAGCCTTTCTGCCAAGATTGAAGCAAAGATTTTATAGTCTGCATTCAATAAAGAAATAGGTCTATAGTTCTTAATTTGAAATGGGTCAGTCCCTTCTTTTGGAATAAGTGTAATATAAGCTTCTGACCATGTTTTAGGTATTTTCTTATTTATCATAACTTCATTCATGACTTCTAACAGTGGAATGCTCAAGGATTCTTGTAATGTTTTATAAAATTCTGCCGGGAAACCATCTGGTCCTGGTGCTTTTCCATTGTTCTGTCTGTTGAGTGCTTCAGTTAATTCCATCATTGTTATAGCACTTTCTAACATTTTCTGAGTTTCATCAGGTATCTTAGGTAGGATAGTATTTTGTAAATACTGTTTAATTTTTCCCTCATCAAGATCCTCCTGTTTATATAATTGTCCATAAAAATCTCGAATGATTGCCTTTTTCTCCTTATTACCATAACAAATTTGACCATGCTCATCTATTAACTGTGATATTTTCCTTGATTCTTTCTCTTTTCTCAACTTATATGCTAACCATCTACCTGGCCTATTTGCATCTTCAAAATAGTTCTGTTTAGCACTTCTAATTTTTTGTGCCAGTTCTTCTTTTTCTGCTTGATCCATTTTATGTTTAATTATGTCCATTTTAAGTTTGATATCTTTTTTCTGTGGCGTCTTCTGTAGTTCTTTTTCCAGTTTTTTATGGTCATCTTCTAGAGCTTTAATCATTTGTCTCTTCCTAATGTTCTTTTTCTTTGTATAGTCAATTATTAATCCTCTTACATATGCCTTCATTGTATCCCAAACATTCTGTATTGAAGTATCTTCTTTTTTGTTTTCATTAAAGAAGGCCAATTCTTTTTCCATCCAGTGTGTAAAATCTTTTTCCTTTAAAATAGTATTGTTTAATGTCCATCTAGATCTTCTTTTTTGTCCTTTCCATTTAATTGTCATTGGATTATGGTCTGCCCATGTACTTGTTTCAATATTTATTTCTTGAATATTAGATAATAATCTCTGTTGATGTCCAAATCATATCTATTCTGGACCACGATAAATGCCTGTTTGAATAAAAAGTATATTGTTGAGTTTTAGCATTTCTTTCTCTCCATATATCTTTTAAATTTAGTTCATCTGTCATTTTGAAAAAGGATTTGGGGAGAGTTTTCCTATTTTGTCGTGTTGTTTTATTTATTGTCTACAATTTACAGTTTATTGTCTACAATTTCATTGAAGTCCCCCATCATAAGTATATTAACATAGTCTAGTTCAATTATTTTCATATGTAGTTTTTTTAGAAAATTCTTCTTGTTTATCATTCGGGGCATAAATTGCAACCGTTTTTATATTATTATCCACTATTTCAACTTTTAATACTCTTCTGTCTTCATCAGTATAAATCAATTTGGCTGGAGTGGTTTCTTTGATGTACAAAACCATTCCTCTTTTCTTACAATAAGTCAGAGAAGTAAATATTTTCCCTAACTTTGGTCGTATCAATAATTGTTCATGTTGTTTTTTAATGTGTACTTCTTGTAAGCAAATTATATCAAATTTTAGCTTCTCTAATTTGTAAAAAGTTTTCCTTCTTTTAATAGCTGAATTCAGTCCATTTATATTCCTGGAAATCAGTTTTTTTTCTGCCATGGTTATGCTTTATATTTAGGTCTAACAGCTCTCGTGGATCTTATTTCATCTTATTTCATCTTATTTCATCTTATTTCATCTCCATTTGTCCACCTATTGCGCCTTCTTCTTTTTCCATCCCCATTTGATCCTCTTCAAATTCAGTTAAAATCTTTTCTTTTTCAATCTCCATTTCTCTTCTTTCGAAAAATTCCTTATAGAATATTTCTGCTTTCACAATTGAATCAATTCTGTGTCTCTGTTCTTGCCATGTAAACATTAATCCTTCTGGAATCAGCCATCCTTCGTTCACCTCTTTTTTCAATAGCATTTTGGTCAAAAATCAATACTCTCTTCCAATCTCTCTCACTTTTCTAGGTTCTTGTTTTTAGACCAGGATCTCTTTGCCTTTGTATTTCAACCCCTTCTCTCCTACCACTTGTAATATTTGGTTTTTAATTGTTTTTTTGGTGAATCTAACATGGACCTCTCTTGGTAATTGGTTCCTCATCGCATATCTTGTGAAAACTCGATATATCTCATCTACTCCATCCATCATCTTTTCCTCTGTTATTTCCAAGACTCCAGCCAGAATTTCAATCATTACTGCCGCCAAGTTTTGTCCTTTTTCTTCCTCGATATTTTGAAATCTAAGATAAAATTCTGACCTGTCCATCTCCCACTTCAACATCCCACTTTTTTCTTGTTCGACCATTGTTAATCTATTATCGATATTTCCAATTGTATCATCTCTTTGCTTGTCTTTCTCTTCTATTTTTTTGATTCTCTCATCGTGTTTCACCATCATTTGTTGAAAATTTTCAAATTTCTCATCCATCTTTCCAATTCTTTGGTCAATACTCTCCATTCTTTGTTCAATACTCATTTTAAGTTCTTGTATTCCTTGCATAACCATCGTTAAATCCACTTGCACTTTATCTTGCTTCGCCATTGTTGAGAGTCATCTTCCAGATGACGGGGAGACAGGAGCAGAAGTTGAGATGCCCGAAGGTAAAATTTTCTTACTCATTTTGATAACTCAGGGTCTTCCGGGTCTTTTAATCCAATTAGTGAGGTAGCCAATTATAATCCAATTTAGAAAAAGGAAAGCACCATAAAAAAAGAAAAACGAAACCAATAATAAGTAAAAAACCCAAAATTAAAGAGGAAAAATTCTTCAGGTTCTTCAAGACCATAATCCAATTGTGAAATACGCAAATATAATTCAAAAGTAAAAATTAAAAATGAAGAGAAAAAAAGAAACAAAATAAAGCCCAATAATATCAAAAAGTAATAAGCAAAGAAAAAGGGGGGAAAAAAGAGAGTTCTTCAAGTTCTTCCCACCTCAATCCAATTGAAAGACCTCAGAAAATGAAAAAAAAGCCACAAAAATAAGTCAAAAATAGAAATCAAGATGCAGACATCCCTATGAAAAAAAGAAAAAAGGTGAAAAAAGCCCCGAGATTGCAGCTGTATCGCGGTGACGAAGCTCCGCCTTCCCAAAATGAGATCCTGTCTTGGCACGAGTTCTTAGCTGGGTCGAACAAGGATGGCCAATAGAACAAACTTCTGACGACTTCACCCCTTTCAGAAACTGGCAAACAGAACTTTTTTCTCAAAAAGGCTGCATCCTATGGGGAGATAGAGTCGTCATCCCAGAGCGGTTACAACAAGGAGTATTGAAAACATTGCATGATGGTCACCCCGGCATCGTGCATATGAAAGCACTCACACGAAGCTATGCGTGGTGGCTGGGCATCGACAAACAGATCGAAGCCTGGGTAAAGACTTGTTTAAAATGCCAAGAAATCAGCAGTGCCCCACCTAGAGCAACTCCAACAGAATGGGAAACCCCCCAGGGGCCGTGGTCCCACATCCACGTTGACTTTGCGGGACCTACTAAAGGACATACGTTCCTCCTAACGGTGGATGCCTATTCCAACTGGCTCGAGATCCACGAAATGAAGAATACTACAATCGAGTCCGTCATCTGAAAATTGAATAGGCTATTCGCAACGCACGGGCTGCCAGACGTTCTGGTCTCTGACAACGGACCCCAGTTCACCGCCCTGGCGTTTGAACAATACTTAGCGAACCAGGGTATCCGCCATGCGTTAACTTCGCCGGCGCACCCTGTGGCTAACGGCAGGGCCAAGCGCATGGTACAATTTGTCAAAAAAACTCTCCACAAAATGGACTATGGGGACATTGACGACAAAATAAACAGAATACTCCTACTCCAACACATCACTCCACACAGCGTCACCAACAAGACCCCAGCTGAACTGTTGATGGGACGCAAGCTCCTTTCCCACCTCAACCAGCTTCACCCGTCCTACAAGCCAGAGAAACCCTGTGGATCTAGCGGAAAATGCTGCGAGTTCAAGATAGGTAACTTAGTTTTCACCAAAAACCTCTCCGGTGAACCATTATGGGTCGAAGCAACTGTAATTCAAACCACCAGGCCCAGATCATACTGTGTGCAAACCTACGACGGAAAAATATGGAAAAGCCATATAGATCAGCTTTGCTCTAGGCTACAACCCAGTTCCTGCAACTCCTATGACTCCCAAACTGAAGGGGGAGGGGATGTCGAAGAAACCGAATTTGAGATGGTGGAAAGCAGAAGTGAAGGAAGTCAGCAATCAGGCGCGATAAATGAAGAAGAATCAAGGAGGGGAGTGTCCTCCCACAGAGGAATACCTCAACGGAGGCTAGCCCACAAAGATTGGAGGACAACAATGACAGAATTAGCGGCACCGAGGTTTCCGGTTCCGCGTGGCTTCGGGGCAGCAGGAATTCGCGACAGCTCGCGATTCCTGCTGTGCTAGCCGTCGAGGTACCCCCGATCCAGATGGGTCAGGGGGATATGGCTGCCCTGTAGGGACAGCTGAAGAGAGAAGGGAGTCGGATAGGGAGGTGGGGGTGTCGCAGACCCCCCCCTTCTCCGGAAAAACCCCTTTTTCCCAAGGCGGTGGAGCGGCGATCAGCAATGGCCGCCACGAAGAAGCCAGCAACCGGGTAAGATTGTGCTGGAGGAAGTGTGAAGAGTGAAAGTTTTGTCTGAGCCGGGTCAAGTAACATCTTTTAAATTGCCTGGAACTGAGCTGTTTGAATTGCTGGAGGATACATTGTATCCCTAAGAAGAGCGAAAAGCGGCGGAGAAGCTGTTAAAGGGAATTTTTTTTTTTTTCTTTACTCTCCCACCCCATGGAAACAGCAGAAATATTTGGATATATTGGACATTGAAAGTGAATTGCTTTGAGAGTTGAAGCTAAGAGACAAAAGGATTCTTGGACATTGAAAAATTTAAGAAATTGGAAAACCCTTGTTGGAGGTATGGATTTCTGATTATTTAAAATTGACATTGCAAGTGGGAAGGGAGAGGAAAAAAAAATTGGAGCAGAAGCTGAAAAAGGAGGAGATTGCCTAGAATCCCAAAGGAAGATATATGGTAATTGGACCTCTTTGATTAAAAATTAACCCCAGAAAGAGAAAGAGAAGAAGGAAGAAAAGTATTAACTTTTGGAACTTTTTTTTAATTGTTTTTGATTGTCTTTGATTAAAAATACTTGTGGTTGTTTTGGAAAAAGTTTCCCTTTTCATAATGGCATCGTTTGTGGATGAACTAGAGATTGAATATCAAAAATATAAAAAAGAAGATACTTTGGGCACTTTGTTTCAATTCTTAGAAATGGCGTTATGTACTTATGAAAAGTTGATTACGCAGCAGAAGGACTGGGACAAGGAAGAAGAGGAAGAAGAAGCCATCTTTGATGAACAATGGGTCCCTTCCGGAGAGGAGGAGAAAAAGGATAAGAAAAAGGGGATTTTAAGAATTATAAAAACAACCAAAAGAGAGAAAAATGAGCGAAAAGGTGGAGGCAAGGTTAGAAAGCAAAGGAAAAGGAGCAAGAAAAGCAAAGAGAAAAAACAAAGGGGTAGAAAGGGCAAGGAGAAGAATAAGCAAGAGAGAAAGGGGGGGAGGAGAAGCCTTAATGGGGGGAAGCAAGACCTAAAGAAAAAAAAGTTTATTTAGAGACAATGGGTGAATTTAATTTAGGATAAAAGAGGGATTCTGGAGGGTACATAAGTTTGTGTTTTTATATGTGTATTTAGAGTATAAAATTCATTATGTAATCTTAGAATCTTTCAAACAGAATCCCAAGAAAAATTGCTATACGAAGTATTTTTAAGTTAGGGTAATGAGTTATAGACGTTACTCCAATTGGTGTATAGGAGAAGTATAGTAAAAGAAAAAAGAGGAATGGATAATTGGAAATAGAACAGACAAAGAATGTTGTTGAAAATGGTAATAAGATATGGAAGGATATATATGTTTTGTTTTTTTTGGATTTTGTATATTGATAAAAGGCAATAAAACTTTAATTAATAAGAAATAATTTGGATGAAAAGGAGAAGTAGGGATAAGATATGAAGTTAATACTATATGAAGTATTGATACTATAATTTGGAATTGTTATGCTTTATTGGTCTTTTATTATTATTTTTTCCTAGAAAAGAATTTATAAGCTGTTATGCCTTGATTCTTTGTTCATTGTCTTTATAAAACTGATAAAAATGGTTTTTATATATATATATATAAAAAGAAAATGATAATAAGATATGGAAGGATATATGGGATGAATATGATGTTTGAATTTGTGTCTGTGTGAAGAGTTTTAACCCGGGAACAGACAACCTTCAGAAAAGATCTTTTAGTTTTGTTTATGTTTTGTGTTTTGTATGTTTGTGTACTGTGTTTTTTGTAAAACTAATAAAATTTGTTTTTTATAAAAAAAAAAAAAAGAATCAATAAAATCTTGGAGGAATGTTAGATGAGAATAATTGTAAACAAGTCAGAAAGAAATGAATATGATGACTATAAAATGGATAAATATAGAAAAGAAATGAAATTGAATAAGAGTAAAGAGAAATAATGAGAAATTTGCTGAAAGATATTTCTGTGTCCATATGGAAATGGGATAAATTAGAATTATGTTGTATAAAAATAATGTTTTATTCGACTTGTAAAAATTTATAATGTTAAGAGGTTTTATGTACTTAATGGTTAATGATGTGTTGTTTGTCTTTAAAATTAATAAAATTTGTTTAAAAAAAAAAAGAATTAGCGGCACCGAGTCATCCAGTGAGAATGTGGAACCGCCTGTACCAGATATGTTCAAAAACGTCCCACCGAAACCAGACTACAGACAGGAACCGGTGGGACAGCACAAATCTAATAGACAGTTAAAACAACCTACATATCTTAGGGATTACGTCACCGCACCCCTCAAACGGAACCCGGGGGGAAGGGGTGTTATGAACTAATAAAAACGCTTAAATAAAGTTTTAACAAACCTTAAAGAAAAAGCAGGGTTCTAATCCTGCACTTCTGATTGGCCGATAATAGCGATATCGGATTGGTCCGTTCTGGGGAATCTGATTGGCTGTTAACGAGCCACTCTCATTGGTTCAAGGATTTAACACTTCCATGTTTCTCATTGGTTAATAGGTCAGCAGCCTGCCCTATATAAGGGCTGTTGCTGCCCTTGGGTTTTCGCTCTGTTCACGATGATTTAATAAAGAGTTGAAGTTCACTGTTCATTGCCTCGTCTCCGTTCCTTGCACCCATGCGCAGAAATTAACAGGATCCAACTTATATATATTCAGCTCTAACTGAAAAGAATTTTGGGTCAGTGGTATATTTCCAACTTTCTAAATTAATGATAAATCTTCCAAATGAAGAAAAATAAATCTTCCAAATCTTCCAAAATGAAGAAATGTAGGAACAGTAGTGGAACAGAAAGTAAACATGAGTTTAAAGAAATTGGAAATCTGATTTCTCATCTTGATGATGGCACGTACATTTTGGTGACTTTTTGAAGGCACTCAGAAAGATAAAAAATATTCATGGAGAATTGCTATATACCTATCATTCAGAGTTGGTATTCAGCAGGTTCTGACCAGTTCTGGAGAACTGGTAGTGGAAATTTTGAGTAGTTCGGAGAACCAGCAAATACCACTTCTGACTGGAGATTTTTCAGCATCCTTCCCCTGACATGCCCACCAAGCCATGCCCACAAAACCGGGAGTAAAAAACATTGAATTCCACTAATGCTATCAGCACATTAAAAATAATGTCTTGGCAGTATATAAAAAGCTATGAAATATATTTAGAAGCCAGTGCGCTGTATTCAGTGAAACTTATTTCCATGCCAATATATACAGCAATAGAACCAATTTTTATTGTAACATGCTTTGGTGAAAGTGTTCAAAAAATTTGACATTATTGGTGAGACCACTAATTATGTGTTTTCAATCATATAAAAGAGCTTGTGTGTATGTGTGTGTGCTTTTGTGTAAAAGAGATGGTACAACTTAGGATCCGTTTAACTGATAAATTATTGAAGGTATTCAATCTATATTAGTAATTATTTCTTATGCCACAGATGCAACCATTCTTAGCTAGTGGTGTTTTCCTAAATAAAAGATTTATGTGTTGTATAGATAGATAGATAGATAGATAGATAGATAGATAGATAGATAGATAGATAGATAGATAGAGATATGATATAGATATAGATATAGGTATGGATAGAGATAGATCTATCTCTATCTATCTATCTGTCTGTCTGTCTGTCTGTCTGTCTGTCTGTCTATCTGTCTGATCCGTGTATCTGCCATTCTTCAGAGGAAAAAAAGGGGGGGGTCGGATTTGATACATTTAGTTCTTTTCCTCTCTATGTATCCTAGATATCCTATTTCTTGCCTTGTTTTTTGCATTACCTTTTACCTGATTTATAACTGTTGCCTGGAACCTCAAAACCCCAGAAAATTCTTACCTCTTGGAGGAATGCGAGGGGGAAGAGGGGGCCATGTGGATTGCAATCCCGGAAGATAGCCTGAGAAACTTTTCTTATCTGCTTTCTGAGAGATGCTGGTACAATAACATCTTCACACCTGCAGATTGGTGGAATCCACATCAGACTGTTGGGAAGGATTTCTAATTTTCTATATCCTAGTTTTATGCCCTGAGGGACCTCAGAGCCTACTTTGAATTTTGACTTGCTTTCACCCCTTTTCAATAAAAGATTCCTTTTGAAATACAAAATACTTGTTTTGAAGGGGGCGAGAAGTTGGTCCTTACAATACCTAGATAAAGATATAGAGATATAGATATATTTTTAAAAGCAATAAATTGGGCTCCATTTGGATTCATTTGTCATGGTGGTATGTTGCATTTATTCTTGTATCAGGCAGCTTGTGCAGCAGGCCTAAGAAATTTATTGGTTGGACAGAAAATAGAGTAGCATCCAATGATTTGAAAATTGTTATAGTAGCATATTTTATATTTCAGAGCCACATTTTTTAAACCGCCTAATTAAAATATCCTCCCTCAATCTTTTGAAAGCATTCTAAGCTATTTTTCTGTTTTAAACATTTGGAAAAATACTACGGGCCTCCAAAGGAAAAATGCAAGTTAAATTCTTTTGAAGCAAAGTTCTTTTAAGCTTCCATTACCTACTGTGGTATTTCATAAAGCTCAGGCTGCAGTCCAAGGTTGTTGGGAGATTTTTGCTTAAAGGAGAAAATGATCAAGACAAAGGTATTACTTGCTTCATTTCATTCACCAGCCTAGTGAAGTATTCAGGAGTCTTACCTGAATCCTAGTCAGATGGAGAATCTATCATATTTCATACAAAGTGTAACAGTGGATGCTCATATAAGATTTTCTGTTAACTGATAGAAAAATATCAACCTTTTTCTGCTAAAAAAATGAGCAGAAGAGGAAGAAATATACAAAATTCCTTAATCAAAATAGCAAAGCCTGTGCTCTTTGTACCCCATGGTCTTGGTGCAATATATCTACTGAGCCAAATAAATCCAAATCATTTTAAAAACACAAAGATCATTCCAGTGACTAAAAACATGATTAACTTTATATGCTTAGAATTACCAACTGGTTTATGCAACCTGCTTCTTCCTCTCAATTTGCTTTGCAGACATCTCTAGAAGATAATATTCATTTTTAGGCCAAGAAAATGTGATATTCTGGATTTCAGAAAATCAAGACAATGTTAAAATCATAGGAGTGGGACTTGCAGATTGTAATCATTGATGGGCCCAAATCTGTGGTGGGATTCAAAGAATTTTACTACCAATTCTGTGGGTGTGGCTTGATGAGCATGGCAGAGGAAGGATACTATAAAATCTCCAGTCAGAGGTGCCATTTGTCGGTTCTCCTAACTACTCAAAATTTCTATTACTGGTTCCTCAAAACTGGTCAGAACCTGTTGAATACTACTGTTGTGAATGAATAATACTAATAAAGTTATATTGAGCTTAAAGTCAAGTGCAGGGTTCTGGCCCTGCACTTCTGATTGGCTGTTAATGGCAGGATCGGATTGGTCCGTTCAGGAGCATCTGATTGGCCATTAACAGGCCATTCCCATTGGTTAACGGAACTAGCACTCCAGGTTTGTTATTGGTTGAATAGTTAATAAGTTGCCTATATAAGGAAAGCTATAGCAGCCCTCGGGTTGAGCTGTCATACCATGTAAATAAAGAGTTTGAAGTTCACTGTTTCTACCGGCTTGTCTCCATTATTCGCACCCATGCTCCAGACTTAACACTGGCGACGAGGATGGGATTGGATAACATCCGAACCAACTAAAGACAACTAAGCACGTGGCTGAAGCGCACAACGGTGGAACCATGTCCGGCGGCATAGTACCACCCGCTCCGTTTGATCCAGCTCAAGAGGACTGGGAGTCCTACATGGATCGTTTTCAAATGTTTTTGGAAATGAATAATCTGAAGGATGCCACAACCGGGAAGAAACGGGCGGTATTCCTAACGCACTGCAGCCCGACAGTATTCAAAATGGCCAAGGCATTAGCAAAACCGGCTGAAGTGAAGGCCATGGACTGGGACGTCCTCGAACCGTTGCTAAGGGCCCACTATGCACCAACCGTTCCAACGCTCGTGAGACGACACGAGTTCTATCAAAGGAACCAGCGGAAAGGAAAAAGCGTTGCCGATTTCATTGCAGACCTCCGGAACTTGGGAGGCCTTTGCGATTTCACCGACCTAGAAGAGGCTTTGAGAGACCGAGTAGTCCTTGGGCTAGACGCTCTAAACGTACAGAGCAAAATAATGGCAAAGGGCAACATCACCTTTAAAGACGCCATAGCTGAAGCTACAGCAGCGGAGGCGACCAAGAAGTTGGCTGCTCAACTACGCCAAAATCGCGCTCCAGCACACCCACCAGCCGGCCAAATTTCACCTAATGCAGAAGGGCAGCTAAAGACGGCCCATCATGAGGACCTCTCTTCGTTGTCAGACAGCGACGAAGAAGAGGTCCATCACCTGCGGTCTGATCGGGACCGATACCCGAAGTCCCAGCAACGATGTGCTGGCTGCGGGGCCAACCATTACCACTCCGATTGCAAATTCCATGACGCGCTCTGCCACGAGTGCGGGAAACGAGGCCACATCATACGGGTTTGCCAAAGCCTCCTCGGACCCAGCCAGACCTCGAAAGGAACCAATCTCCGCCAATCGACAGGGAATTGCCCTGTAAGGCGAGAACCAGTAAACCACTCGTACAGAAACTGACCCGTGAGTCGTCTAGCGAGACGTGAAGAGGTCCACCAAATGCTCACTATTGGCCATGCCTCTTTGCTAGACGCTAAGAAGATTTGAGTCAACGTGAACATTGAAAATCGGCCTTGCCAAATGGAAGTTGACTCGGAATCGTCTCTTTCAATGGTCTCATGGAAGACCCTCAAGCAACTCATCCCCACTTTCCGGCGCCAAGACCTTCAATTCCAACGGCTCGTGTTAAAGGACTACCAGGGGAACTGAATTCCAGGCGCAGGATCCAGTCAGGTCTGGGTTGCATTCAAGAACCGCACAGCGTACTTACCTCTGACGATAATCAATAAGGACCGGCCAAGTCTGTAAGGCCTGCAATGGTTCGCACCACTTGGCATTGAAGTGGCAGGCATTAACTGAATTGGCGGCAATGACTGGGAGGAAGACCTTGCCCACAAGTTCAGGGACGTCTTCAAGGAAAAGCTAGGTGAGTACAAGGGGACCCCGATATCCTCTAGCCATAATCCAAAGATAGTTCCCATCCGCCTTAAACCTCGTCGAGTTCTGTTCGCTCTGAAACCGAAAATCGACGAGCAGCTTGATAAGTTGATTGCCCAGGGAGTGTTAAAGCCAACTGAACACTCCCCATGGGAAACGCCTATTGTGACACCAATTAAGCCGGACGGCTCAATTAGAATTTGTGGGGACGACCGAACCACCCTAAACCATGCCCTGCAACAGAACCCATATCCAGTGCCAGTGCTACAATACCTCCTCCATTCCCTGGGGGGCGGAAAAGTCTTCGCTAAACTAGACTTGGCGCAGGCTTATCAGCAACTGCCGGTTGATGAAAAAACGGCACAGGCACAGACTATCGTAACACACCGAGGTGCCTTTAAGTGCACGCGGCTCCAATTTGGAGTCAGTGTAGCCCCAGGGATCTTTCAGAGCCTAATGGAGAGACTATTGCAGGGGATCAAGGGCGTTGTCCCCTATTTTGATGATGTACTCATTGCTGCCCCCACTCCAAAAATCTTACGGGAGCGTTTAAGACTGGTATTACGGAAATTCCAGGAAGCAGGCCTGAAAGTCAAAAAAAATAAGTGCAAACTGTGTACCAATCGTGTTGAATTCTTAGGGTGCTTAATTGACAGTCAGGGTATTCACCCTACCGATAGCAAATTGAGAGCAATAAAAAACGCTCCCAGACCGCAGAACAAGACCGACCTCCAGGCGTTCTTAGGCCTCATCAATTTCTATAACGTATTCTTGCCGCACAAGGCGACTGTTGCTGAACCTTTACATCGTCTATTAGATAAAAAAGCAATTTGGGTATGGGGTCACAAAGATGAGCTGGCGTTCCGTAATGTGAAAAAACTACTGACTTCGGATACCGTACTCATGCAGTACAATGAGACTTTGTCAATAAACATTACATGCTATGCATCGCCCTTTGGAGTGGGCGCCATTTTGAGCCATGTGTTGCCTAACGGTAATGAAGCCCCTGTTGCTTACTTCTCAAAGATGCTCTTGAAAACCGAGCGAAATTACAGCCAGATCGATAAAGAAGCCCTGGCGATTGTATCAGCTGTTAAAAGATTTCATGAGTATGTGTACGGCCGGGTTTTCACCATTGTAACTGACCACAAACCATTGCTGGGGATCATCGCTGGGGACAAGCCAACTCCCTACATACTTTCTCCCAGAATGACCCGCTGGTCAGAATTCTTCGCTGCCTACAATTATTGGCTACAATATCGTCCCGGTAAAGCCATTCCCCACGCCGACACGCTGAGCCGTACACTGCTCCCTGAAACTATCAATGATCCTGCACCAACGATGACAGCGTTGCAGATCGAGACACTCCACACACCACCATTAACTGCCCGCGACATCGCGAGAGAAACAAAACGCGACCCCATCTTGGCACGAGTCCTCACATGGGTGGAAGGCAGATGGCCATTGGATCAAGTACCAGACAACTTTGCACCATTCAAAAGTCGTCAAACAGAGTTGTTCTCGCAGAAGGGCTGTGTCATCTGGGGCGATAGAGTCGTTATCCCAGAACGACTCCAACAGACACTGCCAAGAACCTTGCACGATGGCCACCCTAGCATCGTGCGCATGAAGGGCCTCGCACGAAGCTATGCGTGGTGGCCAGGCATCGACAGACAAATCGAATCATGGGTTAAAACTTGCAAGAGATGCCAAGAAGTAAGCAACGCTCCACTAAAGGCAACCCCAACCGAATGGGAGACACCACGGGGACCCTGGTCCCGCATCTATCTGGACTTTGCTGGGCCAACCAAAGGCCACACGTTTTTGATAACCGTCGATGCCTACTCAAATTGGCTCGAGATTCACCGAATGAGCAACACAACCACTGACGCGATCATCAAACAACTGGAAAGACTTTTTGCAACCCACGGATTTCCAGACGTTCTGGTATCTGACAACGGGCCCCAATTTACCGCGCTGTCTTTTGAGCAGTACCTGGCTGACCGCGGTATTCGACATGCGCTCACTTCGCCTGCGCACCCTGCTGCCAACGGTAGGGCTGAGTGCATGGTACAATTCATCAAAAAGACCCTCCAAAAGATTGACTACGACAACATCGATGAGAAAATCAACTGGATCCTTTTTCTGCAGCACATCACACTTCACAGCGTCACCAACAAAACTCCCGCCAAGCTGCTAATGGGACGAAAGCTCCGCTGCCACCTTGATCGGTTACACCCAGCCTACGAACCGGAAAAGCCACTCGGATCCAGCGGCCGATGCTGTACCTTCCAGGTAGGCGATTTAGTATTCGCTAAAAACTTATCAGGCGATCCGCTGTGGGTAGAGGCAACCGTAATCCGCGTAACCGGCCCAAGATCATACTTCATTCAGTGCCCTGACGACAGACTTTGGAAGCGCCACATAGATCAACTACGATCGCGGCTACTGTCTTGCAATTCCAAACTCCCTTATGACCAAACTGAGGGGGGGGGAGATACAGAGGAAAGCGAATTACAATTAGAGGGAACCCTTTTCGATGAGACTGATAATGGAACTGAAACGCAGGAACAGGAACCAGGGACTGGAGTGAGTTCACCTCAGGGAGTGGCCAGTGATATTGGTGACGACGGGAACGCGAACTTGGAACCAGAGGCACTCCTACCATTAAACAACGATCTACCTCAGCAGAAGTGCAGCCAACTGCCAGGCACTTTGCAAAAATTGAAAAGACTAACAAAACAGCCGTCCTACCTGAAGGACTATGTAACCGCGCCCCGTGGGCAGAAGCCGGAGGAAAGGGGTGTTGTGAATGAATAATACTAATAAAGTTATATTGAGCTTAAAGTCAAGTGCAGGGTTCTGGCCCTGCACTTCTGATTGGCTGTTAATGGCAGGATCGGATTGGTCCGTTCAGGAGCATCTGATTGGCCATTAACAGGCCATTCCCATTGGTTAACAGAGCTAGCGCTCCAGGTTTGTTATTGGTTGAATAGTTAATAAGTTGCCTATATAAGGAAGGCTATAGCAGCCCTCGGGTTGAGCTGTCACACCATGTAAATAAAGAGTTTGAAGTTCACTGTTTCTACCGGCTCGTCTCCATTGTTCGCACCCATGCTCCAGACTTAATAACTACCTCTGGCCGAAATGTCCCAATTGTTGATAAAATAGGCTCCTCAATAAATTACCAAAGAACAGCAGCACATTTACATCTTAAAGAAAGAGTTGTGTTAACCAAAAGTAATGAGACCCTTCTAGTAGCATTTTGAATCCTTTCCTCATTATTTGTAGCTTATTTATCTTACAATTTTCTTCGCATATTCACACATCCTAGAAGAAGGGCTTTTAAATATGTTTTTAACTCCTTTATGGTGTTTTGCTCTAATGGCCAGGATTATATGGATCTCTGCTAAATGGTTTCTGGCAAATTTAATGGAATGATCTTTGTGCCCTGCAGCAAATTTACAAGCATGCCATCTCAGTATTGCAAAAAATAATTATTTCTTTATTCTCTTTTCTGACTTTTGTGCATGCATATACTTTTACTAAGTTTCTTCTCTGAAAAATCAGAGCAGGTTTTATATAACAGATTTCCCACATTCCAATTCCTGCCCTTAATGTCAATATTTTTAGATATTTATCTCACTTTTTTAAAAAAAAATTACAACTCAAGATGACGAACATAGCAATTCTCTTTCCTCCAATTTTCCCCACAACAACTCTGTGAGGTGCATTGGAAGACAAGATTTGCACTTACAGTGCAAATTACACTTTTTCCCCTAGCACAATTTCTGCATCATTCTATATTCCAAATTTTGCTGGACTATTTAAATGGGATAATGAAGACACCACCATAATTAATTATTGTAGCTTCAGTAGTATAGATTTATAGTCCAACTAGGATTAGATTGTCGCATTATTATGACAATTGTTGATCATAATAATTTTCCAGTTGAAGTTGTGTTATAGAAACATCAAAACAACTACACCTTAAATTGTATAATAGAGGATTTTCAGGTAAATTAGTAAAGGGAATGAAATTCAACATTTATTGATTGTCTATATTCAGAAAAATGTTCTACTTATCTATCATTATATCTCCTCTTACCAGTTTGTGATTCTACTAATATGCATCCTTCCACTACAGTAATAGGTTTCTCCTGTCAAGGAATCATGCTTATTATTTTTCGAACTGTGTTAAAATATGCTTTTTTGAAATCCAGGATATATATGTTAATTTTATCCTACATTAATATAGGTAGTCCTCGACTTATGACAACAATTGAACCTAAAATTGGTGTTGCTAAGCAAGACAGTTATTAAGTGAGTTTTGCCCCATTTTATGACCTTTCTTGCCACCATTGTTAAGTGAATCACTGCAGTTGTTAAACTAGTAACAAGGTTGTTAAGTGAAACTGGCTTTCCCATTGACTTTGCTTATCAAAAGGTTGCAAGGGACACTGCAATTATTATAAATATGAGCCAGCTGCCAAGAAGAAGAAGAAGAAGAAGAAGAAGAAGAAGAAGAAGAAGAAGAAGAAGAAGAAGAAGAAGAAGAAGAAGAAGAAGAAGAAGAAGAAGAAGAAGAAGAAAAACTTTATTGTCATTGTACAAGTACAACAAAACTGACTTCTGGTTTGAGCTTCTTCAGCAACAGACCAAAACCTCATCTCTGCAAGGCTTCGATCCGTGCTCACCTCTGGAGCACCCCAAGATGGCTGGTTTCAGGGCTAAGCCACCCTGTAGAGGTGGTGAAGAGGGGGGAGACTGCCAGCAGGGTTGAGGAGAGCTGCATCACTCCTCCCCAGCTGACCATTACTCCCTTTCCCGAAGGCGGTTGCAGCGGTGGTCAGAAATGGCCACCATAAAGAAGAACTCAACCAGAAAAGAATGTGCAGGAGGAAGATAAGAGAAGAAAGTTTTGGTTGACCGGGTCAAACAGCAAAAGCAACAAATAAGGTACCCTGGAATTGAAACTATTAAAAAAAAACAATAATATTGTTCCCTAAGAAGATTTTTAAGCTGTGAAGGAAAGAGAAAAGGGAAAAGATTTGGTTTTTTTTCTCCTTTTCCTATACTGACAGTTAAGAGACTTAAGTAAGAAATTGGAAAAAAATCAACTTTGACATCAATAGGCATTTAATGCTGAAAATAAAAAGTCAAAGTGATAATAAAGATTTCTGGATAATTAAAAGCTTTTGAAAACAGGAAAGGAGAGAAAAAGAATAAAAGGGCAGGATCTGGAAGGGAGGAGACTGCCTGGAATTAAAAAAGAACTTATAGCAAAATCTCAACAAGATTTTCAAAATATACATTCTAACTGAAATAGCACAACAAAAACCCCAGGAAGATAAAGTCGAAAAAGAAATAAGATATAGCTCGGGACTATCTGGATGATTTCTGGATTCTTGGTTATTGTTTTGAATGACTAAAATCAATCGGGTGGTTGTTTAAAACTGTTTAAAATGGCTCCACTTTTAGAAGAACTGAAAATGGAACTTAAAAAGTACAAAGATGATGCACATCTTTGGGAGAGGTTCCCAAAGGGAGAGGTTCTTTTAGCTTCATATTTCAGTTTTTAGAAAAGGTGATTTGGAATTATGAGATGCAACAAGAAATGCCTGCAGAACAAGAAGATTGCGAGAAAGAAGAAGCCAACTTTAATGAACAAGTAATCTTAGATGGGGGGAAAAAAGGAAAAGGGGGAAAGAGAATGGAAACTTTAAGATTGGGAAAAACAACCCCCCCCCAAAAAAAAATAGAGTGAAAAATAAGTATAAAATCAGAAAGCAACAGAAGAGGGAAATGCAGAAGAGAGAATTAGAAGTAGAGAGACAAAGAGGTAAAAGGGGGAGGGAGAAGATGAGAGGGAAGAAAGAAGGGAAAAGAAGTCATAAAGGACAGAAACAAAATATAGAGAAACAGGGTCTATTTAGAGATAAGGGGTGAAAATTTAATGGAAAAAGGGATTCTGCAAAAGTACATAAGATAGTATGATTATATTAGAAACAGAAATAATTTTAGAAAATATGAAACAATGTATGATTAAAATGTCTGATAAAATAGCTATCGTAATTCAGTGGAATATTTGTCAATAAATAAATGTAATAAAAAGTATATTTAATGATTTATAAAACATATGTGAAGAGAAATAAGGGAAAATTAATTATGGAAATTATATGTGTTTTTAAGGAAGTATGATATTTAATTGAAAATAAGTGTTAAAGATGTTAAGATTTTAATGATTATTAATGATAGAACTGAACTGGAATAGAATGAGGATTTATAATTACATATATTTACAATCTTTTTTTTTAAAGAATATAGTGTGTATTATAAGAATGTACCAAGCAGAATTCTATTGGAAGTTATGTATTATGTATTATACTGAAGGTCATAACCTTAAGGTATATATTGAAGTTTAAATAAGAGTTGAATGGATGTAATTAAAAGATATAAAGGTGTCATACTCCAATTAGTAACTACAGGAGAAAATTTGTTTAATGAGAAAAGATAATATGAAATTGAAACAGAACAGACAAAACTATAAATATAATGATTTGAATTGAGATGAGATAATCAAAATAAAATTGAGAAAATTAAAAGAGGGGAAAAACTATATAGAAAATGTAAAATAGTATAAGATATGGAATAGAATACAAAATGGAACATGAAATTGAGTTTTGTGTCTGTATAAAGAAGTTCAACCCGGGATCATGCTATTTTCAAAAAAGATGTTTTACTTGTATTTTGTATGTGAGAAAACCCAAATAAAACTTTATTAAAAAAAAAAAAGTACAACGAAACTGTGGATGCACCCCAGCAACTATTCGCAATACAATAAAACCAGAGCACTTAAAAATGAAGATAAGGAAAAGAGTACCCACGTCTCCATTTGCAATTAGAGAGTGCAATATCTACAATATAAATATACACAAATATACATCCAACACTGACTGTGATGCTTTGCCAAGTATAATACATAAGAGATGGATTGTACTGTAATATGTTATTATACATCTGAATAAGGTATTCTTAATAAGGTCGTGACTTTGTGTTTATTTGCGGTTCGGATGGCCCAGGGAAAGAAACTATTTGTTAGTCTCGTGGTGTGGGATTTTATTGACCTAAAGCGCTGTCCAGACAGCAACAGGTTAAAAAGATAATTGCCAGGGTGTGAGGGGTCTTCTATGATGGGCTTGATTCTGCTTTGGTAGTGGGGCCTGGCTAAGTCTTCCAGGGAGGGCAGAGGGCAACCAATGATCTTTTGAGCTGTATTTATCACCTCTGTACTGTTTTCCTGTCCTCAACTGTGG
Source organism: Hydrophis major (assembly GCA_033807585.1). Classification (NCBI taxonomy): domain Eukaryota; kingdom Metazoa; phylum Chordata; class Lepidosauria; order Squamata; family Elapidae; genus Hydrophis; species Hydrophis major. The sequence continues at coordinate 218,342,575 of CM066328.1, read as the reverse complement.
AACCTGCATACCACACACCCAGGCAGTATGTCAGAGTGCTCTCCACAGAGGCTTTATAGAAAGCCAGCAACAGCTTCTTATCCAGATTGTTTTTCCTGAGAACCCACAGGAAGTGCAGCCACTGCTGAGCCTTCTTCACTATGGCCTTGGTGTTATGGAACCAGAAGATATCAGCTGAAATATGGATGCCAAGGAAACTGATCATAGGCACAGTTTCCACTCGTTCCCTGTTGATTATGAGTGGGGTGCGGTCCTGTCCATGTTTCCTGAAGTCCATAATCAGTTCTTTGGTTTTATGGACATTCAGTGACAGATTGTTCTGTGAACACCAGACAGACAGGTTCTCTACTTCTGCCTATATGCCGTCTCATCCTCTCCAGAGATGAGACCAATCATGGTTGTGTCGTCCACAAACTTTATGATAGTATTTGTTGCATGGCTTGGTGAGCAATCAAAGGTGTACAAGGCATATAGCAGGGGGCTCAGGACACAACCCTGGGGGGAACCAGTACTGAGTGTAATAGTGGAAGAAAGGTGGGGGCCAAGTCTAATAGACTGTGGTCTGTTTGTGAAAAAGTTCTTAATCTAGGAGCACATGGGGATGGGGACCTGCAGATTATACAGTTTGGTTACTAGTATATCTGGGATGATGGTGTTAAACGCAGAGCTGTAGTCCACAAAGAGCATCCTCACATAGCTGTTTGTTCTCCAGATGACTCAGCACTCTATGAAGCGTGATGGTCACAGCATCTTCAGTAGATTGGTTTGCTCTATAAGCAAACTGATGTTGATCAAAGGAGGGTGGGATGCAGTCTCTGATGTGCTGTGAAACTAGTCGCTCAAAAACCTTCATAATGGAGCTTGTTAACGCTATGAGCCTATAGTCATTGAGAGTGTTTATATTTGTTTTTTGGGGAATGGGGATGATGGTTGCAGCCTTCAGGCATTGTGGAATGATGGCATGTGTTAAAGAACAGCTCTGTAAGTATTTCTGCCAACTGGTCAGCACATGCTTTTACTACTGCATCAGGAATGCCATCAGGCCCCGCAGCTTTCCTGGTATTTACTGCTCTCAGTGTTTTTCTCACCTCATGCACCTGAAGAGAGAGAGGTGCAGTGTCATGGTCCACTGTGAGGCAGTATGTCCAGGTTCTTTGTCATCTCAAAGCATGCAAAAAAGCTGTTTAGCTCCTCTGCCAGAGTGCTACTGCTTTTGCTGTTTGTTGGACCCTGGCCTTTATAGTTGGTCAGGGCCTGTATCCCCCTCCACATCTGCCGTGGGTCACTGTCAGTAAAGTGGCCTTCAAACTTCCTCCTATAAATCTCCTTAGTATGTTTGATGCCCCTTCTCAGCTCAGCTCTAGCAGTGCTGTACTGTGAGGTCTCACCTGCTCTAAAAGCCAGGTCACGGGCCCTGATCAGAGTCTGGACTTTGCTGGTCATCCAGGGTTTTCTGTTTGGTAAGGTCTGTATGCATTTGTCCACAGTGACATATTCTACACAGGACTTCATGTAGAAAAGCACAGTCTCTGTGTATAACTTGAAGTCCTGTTGTTTGAAGATGCTCCAATCTGTGTGGGCAAAAAAGTCCTGAAGCTGGGAGAGGGCATTTTTGGGCAAGCATCTAATAGTTTGACTGCTAGGTTTTGTTCTCTTCCTAAGGGAAGTATAGGCTGGTAATAAAAGCAGGGTGAAATGATCTGATTGTCCTAAATGGGGAAGAGGTTTTGCTCTATAAGCATGCTTAATATTTGAGTACACATGATCAAGTGTGTTTTTTCCCCTGATTGGGCACTTAACAATGTTGGTAAAGTTTGGGGAGCACAGTTTTTAGGCATGCTCTGTTGAAATACCCAGCAATGATGTGAACGCGCTCAGGATGAACTCCCTGTTGCATGGCAATTATGTCTTGAAGGTGACTGAGTGCTATGCTAACATTAACATCTGGAGGTAAATATACAGCAGTGATGGGAACTACTGTTAGCTCCTGTGGCAGATAAAATGGTCTACACTGAACAGTCATGGCCTCTAAATTTGGTGAGCAATTGCTGCTTGTTATTTTGCCAGTCTTTATGTACATAAATAATTAGCCCCCCTCCCCTTCTCTTACCGGAGGCTATATTGCGTTCTTGACAGTGCAAGCTCCAGTCCGCTAGCTCCATTGTAGCATCAGGGATTTGCAAGTGCAGCCAGGATTCTGTGACGATTAGCAGACAGCACTCATGAATTGTGTGATTGTGGGAGATCTGTGGCTGTAGTTCATCCACTTTGTTTACAAGGGATCTGGTATTTGTGAGGAACATAGATGGCAATGGGGGTTTCTGCAGTCTCTTCCTCAATTGAGCTAGCAGACCCGCTCTACATCCCCACTTCTGTTTTTCTCCCTACACCGTCTTCTATGCTTGCTTAATCTGATAACAATCCACGGAGCTCCCAGAGATCTTGCTAGCTCCAATGGGATATTGTGGGATTCTGTATAAGCATAGGTGGCTTCAGTTTTCAGTTGCTGTCCTATACTTATCAGGTCTTCTTGACAGTACGTTAGTCCGTGGAATATGGAGTATGGAGTAAAATGCAGGAACATGGAAGTAAAAACACAAAAGAAGAACAGTCGTTGGGAGCATTGAGCTGCTGCAACCATGCGCACCGCCATGCTCACTAGAGAGCATGCATGATCACAGCGGCTCAAGCATGCTCACAAGCACATGCTCACAAGCATCCAAATTTTGATCATGTGTCAAATTTTGATCATGGGGATGCTCCTTAAGTGTGAAAAACAGTCATAAGTTGCTTTTTTCTGTGCAGTTGTAACTTCAGTCACTAAACGAATGATTCAGGACTACCTGTGTTAAGAATGTCAGCATTAAATAATAATTTTCTTCGCAAATTCACACTCCTTCTATTTTACATATTAAGTCTTCCCAATTGACTAGAAACCTGATTCTTTTATATCTTCCTTCACTTTCTGAAAAAGAAAGTTGTCAGTGAAATAGATTAGAATTTTTCTCTTCTTATCTATTGTTTTCTGGTTTATTTTTATGCATCTTTTTATATTTGGGACCTCCTAATTGGATTGTGTTGAAGAACCTGAAGATTTTTTTCTTTATTTTTTTAGCTTTTTACTCTTCACTTTTTTGTCTTTTAGGATTTTACAACTTTTTCTTTTTTGTGTGTTTATGGTCTTTTCTTTCATTTTTGAATTTTTACTGTTATCTAACCAACTGATTGGATTAAGGCATACAAGAACCTGAAGAAATTTTTTTCTTTTTTTATTATTATTACTATTTGGCTTCTTTTTTATTTGGAACTGCAGTTGGTTCTTTTACAATTGGATTAAGGTCTAGAAGAACCTGAAGATTTTGAATTGCTCAAAATGAGTAGGAAATTAACAGCTCCTGGTCCCTCAACTTCTACTTCTTCCTCTCCACCATCTGGAGGACAACGTTCAATACAGACAATGTTAAGGCAAGAAAAAGAACAAGAAAAAGTGACCCTACAGATGATTATGCAAGGAATTCAAAATATTCAAACAAGATCAGAGAATATTGAAAAGAGAATAGAGAACACTGAACAAAGAACAGGGAAAACTGATGAAAATGTGGAGAATATCCAACAAATGATGATGAAGTATGACAAGAGACTCCAAAAAATTGAAGAAGAAGATAAACAAAGAGAAAAGAAGATTGGAGACATTGATACCAGATTAACAGTGGTTGAACAAGATAAAAGTGGTATGCTGAGATGGGAGATGGACAGATCAGAATTTTATCTTAGATTTCAAAACATAAAGGAAGAAAAAGGACAAAATCTAGCTGAGATAATGATAGAAATATTGGCTGAAGCTTTGGAAATAACGAAAGAGAAGATGATAGATGGAATAGATGAGGTTTATCAAGTCTTCACAAGATATGCAATGAGAAATAGCTTACCAAGAGAAGTTCACATCAGATTTACAAAGAAAGCCATTAAAATGCAAATATTGCAAGTGGCAAGAGAGAAAACATTGAAATACAAAGATAAGGAGATTGTGGTTTTGAAACAAGTACTCAGAAGAGTGAGAGAGATGAGAAGAGAATACCAATTCTTGACCAAATTGCTACTTAAAAAAGAGGTGAATTGTAGATGACCGATTCCAGAAGGTTTAATGTTTACATGGCAAGAACAGAGATATAGAATTGACTCAATTGAGAAAGCTGAATCATTTTACACAGAATTTTTCAGAGGGGAGGAAGAGGCAGAAAAAGAAATTTCACGAATTGAATTCCAAGAGGACTGTCAAATAACAACTGAAAAAGAGGAAGGTGCAGTAGGTGGAAAGGGGGAAGCCAAAGAACAACATGAACCAAGATCCATGAGAGCTGTCAAACCTAACTATAAAATATAACCATGGAACAGAAAAAATTGCTTACAATTAAGATAAATGGACTTAACTCAGCCATTAAAAGAAGGAAAACCTTCCATAAATTAGAGAAATTAAAATTTGATATAATCTGCCTACAAGAAGTACATATTAAAAAACAATATGAACAATTGTTGATACAGCCAAAACTAGGGAAAATATTTACTTCCTTGACACAATGTAAGAAAAGAAGAGTGGTTTTATATATTAAAGAGACCATCCCAGTGAAATTGATTTATACTGATGATGACGGAAGAATATTAATGGTGGAAATAATGGACAATAATACGAAAACACTCCGGATTGTAAATCTATGCCCCGAATGACAATAAAGAAGAATTCTATAAAAAATTATGAAAATAATTGAACTGCACTATGCTAATATAGTTATGATGGGAGATTTTAATGAAATTGTAGACAATAAACTGGACTATTTAGCACAGAAAACAATAAAACAAAATAGAAAGACTCTCCCTAAATCCTTTTTTTAAATGATAGATGAAATAAATCTAAAAGATACATGGAGAGAAAGAAATGCTAAAACTAAACAATATACCTTCTACTTAAATAGACATTTATCATGGTCCAGAATAGATATGATATGGATGTCAACAGAATTGTTAACTAATATTCAAGAAATAAATATTGAAACAAGTACTTGGGCAGATCACAATCCAATGACAATTAAATGGAATGGACAAAGAAGAAGATCTAGATGGACATTAAATAATACTATTTTAAAGGAAAAAGACTTCACACAGTGGATGGAGAAAGAACTGGCTTTTTTCTTCAGAGAAAACAAAAAAGAAGATACATCAATCCAGAATGTATGGGATACAATGAAGGCATATGCCAGAGGCTTGATAATAGACTATACAAGGAAAAGAAATACCATGAAAAGATTAGCCTCTAAGGCATTAGATCAGTGGCCCCCAATCTTTTTCAAACCAGGGACCAGTTTCATGATTATTTATTATTTCACGGACCAGTGCCTGAGTAACGTGAGACTCCACCGCCATCGGGACAGCTTTTCATTCGAAGCCGCCACCCCCTTTGACAAAACTAAGGCGCGAGCATCCAAACGCTGCTTTCCAACTGAAAATCCAGAAGCACTTTCCAACCAAAAACCTGGAAGCAACCGAAAACCCAGAAGGCTGTCGAAACAAGATGACGGCGCCCAAGCTTTGCAGCCTGGTAAAAAATGATCCATCGACCGGTACTGGTCCGGGGACCGGTGGTTGGGTACCCCTGCATTAGATGATGAGTATAAAGGACTTGAAAAAGAGCTACAGAAAATGCCACAGACATTAAGTTAAAAATGGACATAACCAAACATAAAATGGGTCTAATAGAAAAAAAAGAATTAGCACAGAAAATTAGAGGTGCTAAACAGAACTACTGTAAAGATGCAAATAAACCAGGTAGATGGTTAGCATATAAATTGAGAAAGGAGAAAGAATCAAGGAAAATATTGCAATTAATAGATGACCAAGGCCAAATTTGCTATGGTAGTAAAGAGAAGAAGGAAATCATTCAAGACTTCTATGGGAAACTATATATGCAAGAGAATATTGATGAGGAAAGAGTTAAACAGTACTTACAGAATGTTAATTTACCTCAGATACCTAAAGAGATTGAAACAATGTTAGAAAGCAATATAACGATGATGAAGTTAACTGAAGCACTCAAGAAGCAAAATAATGGAAAGACACCAGGCCCAGATGGACTTCTGGCAGAATTTTACAAAACATTACAAGAATCATTGAATTTTCCATTGCTAGAAGTTTTGAATGAAGTTATGTTGAAGAAGAAGATACCTAAATCATGGTATCACACTTGTTCCAAAAGAGGAGACCGATCCATTACAAATCAAGAACTATAGACCTATTTCCCTACTAAACGCAAATTATAAAATTTTTGCTTCAATATTGGCAGAAAAACTTAAAAAATATTTAAATAATTTTATCCATCCTGATCAAAATGGATTTCTGCCAAAGAGACAAATTAAAGACAATATGAGAGTAATCTTGAATACTTTGGAATGCTACAAGGCACACCCTGAAAAACAAATGGCTTTGATAATTTTAGATGCACAGAAGGCATTTGATAATGTGAATTGGCAATTCATGTTATTACAGCTGGAACAGATGGGCTTTGGTAAAAAATTTATTCAAGCAATAGAAGCTATATATCATAAGCAAATGGCAAAGGTAATGATAGAGGGAGAACTGACAGACTCTATCGATATAAGAAAAGGAACAACACAAGGGTGCCTACTATCCCCTTTGTTGTTTGTGTTAACTTTGGAAGTTCTAAATAGAAATATTAGAGATGAAAATAATATAAAAGGGATGAAAATTAAAAAGGAAGAATTTAAGTTGCAAGCATTTGTATATGATCTGGTTTTTATCTTAGAAGACCCACCAGAAACAGCATCAAAACTGATAGAAAAGATTGAGGCATATGGAAAGGTGGCTGGTTTGAAAATAAATAAAGATAAGACAAAGATCTTGACAAAGAATATGCTATCAAGACAAAAGGAAGAACTGGCAGACCTATTGAAAATTGAGGTTACGAATAAGATCAAGTATTGGGAATATACTTGACAGCAAGATGCAGTACATTAAAAGAGAATAATTATATCAAACTTAAACAGCAGATTGTGCTAGATTTGGTGAAATGGGAAAATTTACAACTGTCATTAATAGGGAGAGTATCAACAATCAAGATGAATATATTACCCAGAATTTTATATTTGTTTCAAACAATTCCAATTAGGCTTGGAAAAGACTACTTTGAAGATTTAAACAAAATTTTGTTGAAATATATATGGCAAGGTAAGAAAGCAAGAATAAAGTTAAAACTTTTGCAAGATGCTAGAATAAGAGGAGGATTTGGTTTGCCTAATTGGGAGTTGTATTACCAAGCTACAAATCTGATGTGGGCGAAGGAATGGATAACACTAAGAAATATTAGATGATTGACATTAGAAAGATATGATCTGTTGTTGGGGTGGCATGCTTTTCTATGGTAAAAAGGAACTAAAACACAGGGGCATTTTAGAAGACATTATATACGGGAGTCTCTGTGGTTAAATTGGGAGACGATTAAAAGACAATGTTATTTGAAAATTCCAGTCTAGCTATCGACTATTGAAGCATTTTCTTATCCTATAATATACAAAAAGGAACAAACAGTTAGATATGGTGAAATATTGAATGAAAAGGGTGAACTTAAATCTATACAAAAACTAGAGGAACAAGGTATAAAGATGAATTGGTTTTCATATGCGCAAAATACATTCAAGGTATGATAAAAGATTCTAAAACATAAGGTTTCTATGATAAATTGACTGACTTAGATAAGATTTTGACAGGTACTGATGAAAAGGTGATTAAAAAATTGTATGGATATTTATTAGAAATTAAACTAGAAGAAGAACAAGTTAAAGAAACTATGATTGCTTGGGGGAAGAATTTTGGATATGGGATTGATCTAGAGAAATGGCAAAAATTGTGGTCTCAAAATTATGAAATGACAATGTCAACAGCATATAAAGAAAATTTGTATAAGATGTTTTACAGGTGGCATTTTCCCCTGACAAGAATAGCAAGAATGTTCAAGAATAAATCCAAAAAATGGTGGAAATGTCATCAGACACGTGGCTCATATTAACATATGTGGTGGACTTGTGCGGATGCTAAAAAATACTGGACTAAAATCCACACGTGGTTGGAAAAAAATGACAAAAAAGCATATAAACTTGAAACCAGAGATATTTTTATTGGGAATATTACCTGAAATATATAGTAAAGACTTGAAATATCTGATTGTAAATGTATTAACAGCGGCTAGGATTGTATTTGCTAAAAACTGGAAAAATGAGAAAATACCATCACAGGAGGAAATTATTAAGAAAATATTGGAATGTGCTGAAATGAGCAGATTGACATTTGAAATTAGAGAACAGGATGACAAACAATTTTATAAAGTTTGGGATCTAGTCTATCAATGGTTAGACAATAAAGTATAGTAATGAAATATGTAGACTTTTAGAAAATACTAAATATATAAAGATGTATTCTTTTCTTTTTATATCTACAAAATGTTTTTAGGATAGATCTGGGATGATAATATGAATTGTCACAAAATAAATTAAGTAAAATATGATTATTTTCCAAAGCATGAATGAATAAAAGTATAGTCAAATGATTTATTAATAATGATACCAATGTATTTAATATTGGACTGAAAATATGAGATCATATACAATGTAATTGTAATTGAAGACTATGAAATGGAAGCACAAAACAATTTGTAAACCAACTGGCACACTGTATGTATATATATGGAAGATGGCCTGATGTTTTTATGTTTTGTTTGTTTATGTTTGTTTTAAAAACCAATAAAAAAAATTTAAAAAAGAAAAGAAAATTTTACAGTAAGTAACATCTTTATCATTATTACTTTACCTCTTTTCAAAAAATCTACAGTTAGCTCTTCGAAAACATCATCCACAATTTCTTGGTAGGCAGGGGAAACCAACAACAGTGCTACTTTTATTCATTCTTCCTTATTTTTAACCCAGAAACTCTCGACAATATTTCCAAATAATTTTTTTTCACAAAAGTAGACATTGTTAACAAACATTAGAACATTTTCCTCTGAGCTATATTGTTCGATGATCCATTTGTTTGTTTTCTTGGCAGTGCACTGTATACTCAGGAGTCTTCTCCAATACCAAATTTCAAAAGTGTCAATCCTCTTATCTTGTTTCTTCAACAGAAATAGTTGGGACTGAGCAGATCTACTGGCTCAAAGAAAATACTGTCTCTGGAGGATAAAAGAATAAGCTACTAAATCTCACCTAGACTTTTCTTACTCGGTCCTATGCTTTGTGACTGCATTACTTTATAGTTTGAAATTTTAGGAAGGAAGCTATACAAAACTACTACAGCAAGATAACAGAATAATTAATCAGGGGGCTATTACATGACTCAAAATCAGAAACAATGTTGACAAACTTTAGGGACCATTATTGTTGACAAACTTTAGGGACCATTTATTAAAAATCAAAATGTGAGAAATAGAGGATAGGCCAGGGGTGGGATTCTATCAGTTCTCATCGATTCTCTAGAACCGGTTGTTAACATTCTAACAAGCTCGGAGAACTGGTTGTTAGAAGAAATTACTGGCCTAATCGTGTAAGGAAGGCAGGAAGGAAACATTCTGGTGTTGCTTATAGAAACTGCCTCTCCATTAACCCTTATCACATTCTTGGCAGGACTACACTTCCTGTCTTTGGAACTTCTCTGGAGTTTTTTCCCCTCCTTTGCTGGTACTTTGCTTGTGTGGAGTGACCATTCAAAGTTACAATGGCACTGAAAAAAAATGACTTATATATAACATTTTTCACACTTATGACTTTTGCAGCATCCCCACATTCATGAGAGGCCAGGCGAGGAGAAACGTGCCTCAATATGAGTGATATTGAGTTGGATACACCCAGCCAGTCACATGACCACCAAGCCATGCCCACCAACTAAGCCATGCCCACAGAACCAGTTGTTAAAAAATTTGAATCCCACCCCTGGGTTAGGCTTCAGCTCTTAGTAAAGAAAGGAAGATATAATGGAGAAGACTCTAATGTTGGAAAAGATGGAGGGAATGAGAAGGACAATCAGCAGCAAGATGGATATACTCAGTTATGGTGCCAGTGGGTGCATCATTGGGAGATTTGAAAGAACTGGTTAGAGATAGATTATCATAGACCAAATCTATCTACAGTTATGTGATCCATAGAAGTCAAAATGACTTCATGGCACATAACCAATCAATCAGCCTTTAAAGAATTGTCATATTGGTCTTACTAAAAATATTAATTCCATTCTCTCTATTTTTCAAAACAGCCTCTCATTGTCTGTTCAGCCCACTCTTTTGTTCTTTCATATCAGAACTAAATCCATTTTCTTCAATATAGGACTGAAAGCAAATTCTTTGTTTTTGTGCTACAGAATATTTTCTATCTCTTATTTCCGGCTTTCACTCTCAATCATTGGCTTTGCTTCTTTGTGAGACTTTTTCCTTTTCAAAGGCAGCTTTTTGATCAGCTCTTACTGAAGTGATTTGTTTATTCAGTCTAACAAATGTGTCCACCTTCTCTTAAGAAACAAAGTGTGGTCTCTTGGTTCTCCAAGCGTCTTAAGTTTACCTTTTCTAGCATGCATTTGTTTTCAGGCACAAACAAAACCATACTGTACACATCACAGGTTATGACCATTCATATTTACTTATATTTCTTAAATCAGAGTCAGTACAAAAGTTTTTTATTTTTTCATGTTTCTTTCTTATGTTTTTCAGGTTAGCCAAGTATACTTTATCAACCTAAACAGGAAATTTGTTTGGGATCTCTTCCTTGAACTCCCTCTTCAAACTGCCATTTGTTCTCTCTGTTCACCCCCTCTGCCTTTTTATTTGCTCAGCATGGATAAATTACGCAATCACTCACAAAGAGCAATGAGCAGATCTCAGGATATGCCTTTTGTAATCAGCAGTTATTCAGAAGATGACCATTTACTCAACATAGCTAAGCTCTCAGTCCCTTAAATCATATAGCATCCCTCTTCTTTACTGAACTCCACTGTCAAATTCATATCAATACTGTGTTCAGTCACTTAGGCATTGTGGTTTGTAAATTCAGAATGTTGGCATCAGGATTTATAATTTATAATCGTATAAATCCAGCCAATTTTGACTTATTCAATAAATCAAATTTAAACAAATACGGTTCAACATGTTTTGTGAATTCACCTTTGTCATGGTTATAAAAGGTTTGCTTTTGATGTCTATGTTTAAGAATGTTCTGGATTTGCTATATTCCTTGTAATACAGTATCTTTGAATATTAAAAAAACCTGAAAATTATAGTAACTTTTAAAAATACTTTAGTTTTTCAAAATAAAACTAGATATACACACACAAATATATATGCCCACGTACAATCACACTCAGTCTTTGTGTATGAGAGAGAGAATGTAAACAATGGATTGTAAAATAAAACAACAACAATCAACTGCTATTAATCAGGTGAAGATTTATGTTTCTGTATTGTACAATAATTCAATTGGTCTGATGCATAAAGTCTTCAATTCTTTATGTCTTGATTGATACTAAACATTAGCAATATACTCAGAAGAATTTATGCATTTTGACATGCAATAATAAATCTAAAGTCATTTTAAGAACACTGAATTTCAGAGAAAACTGTAGCACTTATACTGACAGATTACATAAGTTTTTGGAAAGTTTAATCATTAAATATTTTCTGATGTGCCCAATATATATAAATAAGATTTTTGTTGGGATATAACCTTATTTTAAAATCAAAGAGGACCAATTTAACATTCTTTAAAACAAGTGTCCATTGATTTGCACATACAAATCATTCAAGTTTGTTATTCCAAGTTTGCATACATAATTAATACCCATTTCATCTGATTCATTAAACCAAACTGAGCAGCTTCTGGAAGGCAGACTGGATGTGAGCCAATTGAAAAGCCACTAAGAAGCTATCCCCCCAAAATGGTGAAGTCATTGAAAAGCAGCACTGCTAAGCTTCACCCCCCACATCTCTCTAAAGTTGGGTACCGCTAATCGCTTTTCCCAAATAGCTTGAACTGGCTGGGCTGCTTCAATTGGGAGGATACAATCATGCAGAAAGCTAGGCATCAAGCTATATAGGATTTTATAGGGGTTACTACCAGTATTTTGAATTCTTCCTGGAAGCCTGCTGGAAAGCAATGCAGAGCATTAACTTTAGTGTAATATACACCCAATAGTAAATGTCAGTAAGCACATTGCACTCTAACCAACTCCGTTTCTGAATGAACTTCAATGGCAGCCCTATGCAGCACACTCGGCAAGTGGTGTTGAAAGCATGAGTAACTGTAGCAAGACCCTACCACATCTTGCTCTAGGTTGAGCTGCAACTGGCACACCAACTGAAGTTGGGCAACTGTCCATCTGGCCCCAACCAGTGACGAGACACCCACATACACCCACACATACACAAGCTGAAAAATAGTGTTGTACCTATCAGAACAATCTAGGAAATTCTGAGAGAGAGCATTGCCAGGTACATAACATGTTTCCACTAATTCCATCTAATGAATCCTTCAAAGTATTGGTGATAAGTTTGAAATTAGCTCTTTTTCTTGGGTTTTCAGTACAGAACAGTAAACATCATTGGGAGTATTCTGTTTGTTTACAATTATTGGGTTTGAGAGAGAACATATTAATCAAAGACATTGCTGTAACAGTTTAAAAGAGGATTGAAATTGATTAAATCCTAAGATACCAGTTTATCTTTTAACTTTCAGAAAATTGGTGACAACAAAACTGTTCAAGTAGCCCAGATTACAGGGGAAACATCATCTCTTACAAATATCTTGCTGGCAGCTAAATATAAGTGCTAACAAGTGTTTTATAGGTGCTTTTGAAATAAATACAGTTATGAATTAATCTTCCACCCTTTGAATAAAGTACTGCTGTGTGAAATAAGTATATTTATGAAAGAATCCTCTACCCTTTGAATAAAGTACTGCTGTAATCAGGCAAAACACTCTGTAACACTCAGTCTCCCCAAGTAATACTGACAAGGAGCATAGCATCAGTTTCTGTGATAGGTACTGAATTTTTGACATGACTTGTGTACAACGTGTAAGGATATCACACTATAAACCCATTCCTATAAAACCCTTGTCAAATGTAATAAACTACCAGGACTTTTACTTTCCAAACAAATTTAAATCTCATAAACTTGGAACTCTTCTGTAGATTTCATGATCTATAAATGCACTTAAAGAAAGCAGGCAGGTCTCTGTTAACATTAAGTTTTAAATAACAGAGTTTATGGAGAGAGAAAAGAAAAGTTTTCTAATACTAGTCACCAAAATATTATCTTTGCTTAAGTGAAGCCAACTGTGAAAAATTATTCAGGTATTATGAAAAGCTTCTATAAATTAGTTATTTTTTAAATCTCTTTCTTTATAGATTATCATCCTACTGGCATTGTAACACAATTTCCAAATAATTGCAAAATGAAGATACTGAAGAACTAGAATGCCATACAGAAATACAAAAAGGATTTTGTTTATTTCAGTAGATCAATGGCCCCCAACCTTTTGGACACCAGGGATTAGTTCCATGGAGATTTTTCTGTGGACTGGAGGGGGAGTGGTTTTTCATGCTGCCTCCATCCCATAGATGTAGAGGTGGGATTCAAATTTCTTAACAACTGGTTCTGTGGGCGTGGCTTAATTTGTGGGTGTGGCTTGGTGGTCATGTGACTGGGGTGGATGTGGCTAGGTGGTCATGTGACTGGACAGGCCTGGGCAGGTGGTCATGTGAATTTAAGTGGTCCTTGCTTAATGGCCAGGTCCTCTCTTAGTGGCCAGTTGCTTAGCAAGTGTTTTTTGCCAGTTTCCAAGCCCAGGGGAGCCCTGGAGAGGCCCGGGCAGGTGGCCATGTGAATGGCAAACCAAATTTAAGTGGTCCTCACTTAATGTCCAGGTCCTCGCTTAGTGGCCAGTTGCTTAGCAAGTGTTTTTTGTCAGTTTCCAAGACCTGGGGAACCCTGGAGATGCCAAGGCAAGGCGTGGGCAGCTACGAGGAGCTACAAGGAGGGCTGGGCAAGGCCCAGACAGCTACGAGGAGCTATGGGGAGGGCAAGGCAAGGCTCGGGCAGCTATGGGGAGCTATGAAGAACTCAAAGTAGATTTTAAAATGACAGTCTATCAAAAAAATGTTGCACTGTATATATAAAAGAATGGCTGATATTTTCATAATTACAATTTATTAATTGAAAAAGAAACACTTAAAATGGAAATACAATTTCCATTTTATACTACGATACTAATACTACTATACTAATACTACAGTTGGCTTCACTTAAGCAAAGAGAATATTTTGGTGAATAGTATTAGAAAAATTTTTTTTTCTTTTCTCTCCCAATAAACTAAGGGAGTTTGTTATTTTGTGCCAGTAGTGGCACAAAAATCTTTCCTAGCCAAGACTACTTACCTGGACCAATAGCCCCTAATGGAATGCTCTCTCTATAGCGGAGAGAGAGAAGCCAGGGGAAGCCACCTAACCTTTTTAGAATGCAGCTTAAAAATGTACTGAAGCTTTTTACAGCCTTATGCAGATATATAAAGTTCAAAAAAAAAAGATAATAGTACAAAATCATCTAAGAAGTTAGATTAAAAATGGAATTGATAGGCACATTCACAGAGCAATGCTGAATTCTTTTTCTGAAATGTTTTCTAGGCATAAAATGAAATTAATCCCCTCCCCCCAAATTTAGGCCTAGTTTAAAACATGCAAAATTGGGGAGGAGGAAGGCGGGGGAAAAACTTGCCATTAGGAGTGCCCCGTGGGCAGCTACGCCTCACCATCAGCTGCTCCTAACACCATGGTGGAGCACGGAGGGCTCCCTTACCCCTCCCTTACCTGGGTCAGCAGGCGGGCAGTGTTGGCATGGATGTCCAGCAGCATTTCAGCCGCTTCTCAGGCCTCCGTAGCTTCCATGGTTCCCACTGGTGCTGGCGCCTCTCTCACCAGTGCCATCTCCAACAACAGTGTCTGAGTCGCTCCCACTTTTCCCCTGTCCCAGTAACAACAGGAAAAAAAACATTTTGAGGGAGCTGGGAGTGCCGCCCACTGCATTTTGGTTTAATCCTGAGCGGCTGGATGGGTGTGAGAAGAGCCGACCGAGTGTCTCTGCTGCTGCTGCTACCCTTGGTGCTCCAGCCTTGGGCTCTGCAAGTTTGCAAAAGTCCCGGTGTGCAGCCTGTTCCTGCATTCCAAGTGCCCAGGCTGAGCTGTAGCTGTCCCTCTCTTGCCAGCGCTTTCTCCAGTAACAGCGGCAGCAGCGGCGGGAACTGTGGAAGTTACAGAGGTGGCTCCCCCATCCGAGAAGTGGCTAAAATGCTTCCACAGTTCCAGCCGCTGCTGCCACTGTTATTGGAGATGGCGCTGGCGAGAGAGGGACAGCTGCAGCTCGGCCTGGGTGCTGGGAATGTAGGAACAGGCTGCACACTGGGACTTTTGCAAACTTGCAGAGCCCGAGGCCGGAGCACCAAGGGTATCAGCAGCAGAAATGCTCACTCAGCTCTTCTCACGCCCACCCAGCCGCTCAGGATTAAACTAAAATGCAGCGCGCAGCACTCCCAGGTACCTCAAAATCTTTTTTTCCTGTTGTTACGGGGAGGGGGGGAAAGCGGGATCGACTCAGACGCTGTTGTTGGAGACGGCGCTGGTGCTTGGGGGGGGGAGAAATTAATTCACCCCAGAAAAGATGTCCTAGCCGTTTTTCGGGGCTCAAAAAAAATAAGGCCTGGTCTTATTTTGTGAGAAATACGGTAGTATTTACATTGATGGCAGGGGGGATGATGGTGTCTAGTACCTCCTCCCATTCACATTTGTACTGGGGCATGCGGGAGAGGGCATCAGCTAGGAAATTCCTACCCTGAGGATATGTTTCAGCATGAAATTGAATTGGTTGAAATATTGAGCCCAGCAGACTTGTTAGGGTGATAGTTTCCGTGGGGTCCTAAGGGCCTCCAGATTTTTATGGTCAGTCCAGACTTCAAATGGTTTCTCCCCGCCCTTCCAGTAGGTGGTGCCAGGTTAGCAGTGCCCATCTTACCGCAAAAGCCTTTTTCCCATGCAGCCCATCACCTCTCTGTGTCCATGAATTTACAGGAGGTGTAGGCTGTAATCTTCCTTGGCTATTTCTTTGGAGTAATATTGCTCTCTCTGCCACATCACTGGCATCTGCTTGGATGACGCAAGGTTGTTCAGGGTCCGGATACTTCAGCACTGGTTCCTTTGCAAAAAGTCCTTTTAGTATTTTGGATGCCTTTTCACAGGTTAGATTCCACTGTAGGATTGCCCCGCATGGGGCTTTGTCCCTGGGACCCTGATGTAGACTCAGTTGTATATTTCTCTGAGATCTAATTTGGTAAAGACTTTTCCCTTGTCTTGGTGACACAGCATGTCCTTCACAAGAGGGAGGGAGCATAGGTTGTGTATGTATGAAGTTTATACTTCTAAAGTCAATGCATAATCTCATAGTTCCATCATTTTTTTCTTTGAGCAGAACTGGGGCTGCAGCCTATGGCTTGGCTGTCTTGATGGGTTGCTAGGTTTTTGTCTATGTATTTGTGCATTTCTTGCATTTCCCAGGGTGTCATGGCGGGTTTGGGTAGTTTTGCCCTGGGGATGATTTCGATGGTGCAGTCTGTCTCATGGTAGGGGATAGCATGTCATATTCAGCCTCACTGAACAATTCCACAAGGTCCTGATATTCTTTGGGGATCTGGGGTTTTGTCAGAGGTGGCTGTTAATGGCTCTTTGGGGGGGGGTTCCTGTGTGGGTGATGCTTCTATTTTCTCATGCAGAAGGAGTTCAGGGTCTAATATTATGTATTGCTTTTAGAAATTTTAATATTTCTAAGATTGTTTTTTGTTAGTTTGTTGTATTTTATTTATTGTGAACTGCCAAAAGTCTTCTATGATTAAGTCACAATACAAATGAGAAAGGGAGAGATATTTCAATTTTAAATTAAACTTGAGAGAATGAGGAATTATTTAATTATATCTAATTATATCTAAAATGAAGACTGACTGATGCACACAACTCATAAGTTGATGTTGTCAACAGTAAGAATCACTGTGTATGCATATAAGAATAAACCATTCATATGCATTTGCATATGATAATACAAAATCAGACTAGCTACACAATCTTGATATCTGAAAATAAAATGGAACTTGGGCCAAGTAGCCTGGCACAGATTACATCCCATGTGTAAAGAAAGCATTCCGTCTTTTAAAGAACTAATTGTCTTTGTATAAAGATAGTTTTATTATCTTCATTAAATGTATTCGAGCTTATGAATAAAGCCATGTATTCCTCTATGAGCCAACTGTTTCGTGGCCAGCCTCTGTCAAATGAAGGGCTTGGTGCCAACTTACAGTATTAAGCTTTCCACTCACCAGTCCCACAGCTCATAAGCACATTATGTCTGCAGGCTCATAGAGACCGTCAGCCTCCTAAGCCTGCAAACCAGCTTTATTAAGGACTCAAAGTTGGCGTATGCAGCAGAACATATGTGCTGCATGTGATGCTTTACAATGTTTTAAAGTTGATTAAATGAAGTTTGTTTTCAACACTACTTAGTTGAAAACAATACCCTATGAGGAAAGTATCAACACAATGTTAATACAATATTGAATCTCTGTGCAATATTGAGTATTGCGTTTCCCTGACAGTATTTACAAATCCTTTGATGTGCTCTCCTTATGTACTCATGTCAATGCAAGTGTAAGGACCGGCCTCTTTCCCCTTTTGAACAAGTATAGAAAACTTTATATTTCAAAAGGAACCTTTTAAAAAGGGTGAAAGCAAGTCAGAATTCAAAGCAGGCTCTGAGGTCCCTCGGGGCATACAACTAGGACAAAGGAAATTAGAAACTCCTCCCAACAGTCCAATGTGGATTCCACCAATCCGCAGATGTGAAGATGTTGTTAACCTGGCCTCTCTGAGAAACAGATAAGAAGAGTTTCTCAGGACCATCTTCTGGCAATCCACTGAGATCCACATGGCCCTCCCTCCCTCAACATTCCCCAAGAGGAGGTTGGGGGTGTCGCAGACCCCCTCCTCGTCTGGAAAAAACCCTTTTTCCCGAGGTGGTGGAGCGGCGGTCAGTTATGGCCACCACGAAGAAGCCTGCAACTGGGTAAGATTGTGCTGGAGGAAGCAAGAAAAGTGAAAGTGCTGGCTGAGCCGGGTCAATCAACATCTTTTAAACTCACTGGAACTGAACTGTCTGAATTGCTGGAGGATACATTGTATCCCAAAGAAGATCGGAAAGCGGCGGAGAAGCTTTTAAAGGGAACTTTTTTTTTCTTCACTCTCCCACCCCATAGAAACAGCAGATGAAGATTTGAAATTTATTTGGGCACTGAAGGTGAACTATTTTGAAAGTTGAAGTCAAGGGATAAAAGATTTCTTGGACACTGGACTTAAAAATTTAAGAAATTGGAAAACCCTTATTAGAGGTATGGATTTCTGATCATTTAAAAATTGATGTTGCAAGTGGGAAGGGAGAGGAAAAAAATTGGAGCAGAAGTGGAAAAAGGAGGAGATTGCCTAGAATCCCAAAGAAAGATATATGGTAATTGGACCTCTTTGATTAAACTGTAAACCCAGAAAGAGAAATAGAAGAAGGAAGAAAAGTATTAATCTTTGGAACTTCTTTTGAACTATTTTTGATTAAAAATACTTGGGTGGTTGTTTTGGGAAAAGTTTCTCTTTTTATGATGACATCGCTTGTGGATGAACTAAAGACTGAATATCAAAAATATAAAAAGGAAGAACAAGATGGAAAAGATACTTTGGGCACTTTATTTCAAATTTTAGAAATGGCGTTATGTACTTATGAAAAGTTGACTACGCAGCAGAATGACTGGGACAAAGAAGAAGAGGAAGAAGAAGCCATCTTTGATGAACAATGAGTTTTTCCCGGGGAGGAGGAGAAAGAGGATAAGAAAAAGGGGATTTTAAGGTTTCAAAAAACAACCAAAAAAGAGAAAAATGAGAGGAAAGGTGGATGCAAGGTTAGAAAGCAACGGAAAGGGAGTAAGAAAAGGGAGGAGGGGAGACAAAGGGGTAAAAAGGGCAAGGAGAAGAATAAGCAAGAGAGAAAGCGGGGGGAGAAGCCTCAATGGTGGGAAGCAAGATCTAAAGAAAAAAAGACAATGGCTGAATCTAATTAAGGATAAAAAAGGGGGGAGGATTCTGGAAGGTACATAAGATTGTGTTTTTATATGTGTATTTAGAGCAGAACCTTTCTTATAAAATTTATTGTGTAATTTTAGAATGTACTAAACAGAATCCCAAGATAAATTAAGTGTTATATGAAGTACTTTTAAGTTAGGTCAATGAGTTAAAGGTGTCACTCCAATTAGTGTATAGGAGAAGTATAGTAAAAAAAAAAAAGATGAATGGATAGTTGGAAATAAAACAGACAAAGAATGTTATTGAAAATGGTAATAAGATAGGGAAAGATATATAAAGTGAATATGATGTGTAAATTTCGTCTGTGTGAAGAGTTTTAACTCGGGATCAAGCAGCTTTCAGAAAAGATGTTTTAAGTTTTGTTAGGTCTTTTGTGTTTTGTATGTTGATAAAAGGCAAAAAAATTTTAATTAGCAAGAAATAATTTGGATGAAAAGGAGAAGTTGGGATAAGATATGAAATTAAATAGATAAAGTAAATATTGATATTATAATTTGGAATCATTATGTTCTATTGGTTTTCTTCTTTAATTACTATTATTTTATTTTATTTTTTAGAAAAGAATTTATAAGCTGTTATGTCTTGATTGTCTGTGCAGTTTTTGTAAAATTAATAAAATTTGTTTAAAAAAAAAAACATTCCCCAAGAGGTGAAAATTTTCCAGCCATCCGAGGTGCCAAGCAACAGTTATAAATCAGGTGAAAGGTTATACAAAAAGACAAGGCAAGAAATAGGATACTTAGGATATATGGAGAGAAAAAGGAATCAAGTGTAACCAATTCAACCCCTGCTTCTTCCAGTGAAGAATGGTAGATACACATATCTGACATATTGCCCTCTTCAGAAAAATGGAAAATCCACCTGGAAAGACATAAAACATACAATACATTAAGAATTAGGATGGTTTGTGAGGATATTTCAGGTAGAATTTCTGTAATAATGTGGGGGCTTTGATATGTTTTTTGGCTACCCATTTGTTTTGGGAGGAGGGTAGATGTTTCCATGCTACAAAATATTGTGTGGAGCCATGGTGAATGCGTAAGTCAAGGATACCTTTAATTTCAAAGTGTTGCTCCCCTTCCACCATAATGGGGGTTGGAGGTGTGAGTACAGGGGGCTTGATCTTTGAAGTGATTTCTGGTTTGAGCAGGCTGCAGTGAAATACTGGATGAATCTATCTAAGTGTCTTAGGAAGTAAGAGTTCCACAGTGACAGGGTTAGTGATTCTGGTGGTGGGAAATGGGCCAATGAATTTTGGTCCCAGTTTCTTATAAGGTTGTAGTGATTGTAAGAACTTTGTGGATAAATACACATGGTCCCTGTTGTGTCCATCGCGGGAAAGGAGACTCGGGGCCAGTGACTCAGTTTCAGCTCTTTATTTGGTCCCGAGATCGGCTCGGCTCCCAAAGGAAAAACAGCAGCTTTTATTCTTTGGCCACAGCGGCCGCGGCCAATGGCACAAATTTGAATCTCCCACAATTAGTTTCCACCAATCGCGGGGATTTGCAGCGGGCCAATCAGTGCGGCTCGCTCTACCAATCAGATCACCGTGCGCTTTGACCAATCGCTACGCGGCATTTACAAGTATGTTAATGACCGTACAGAACACCCCTCCCCTCTTGGTATGCTCCTACGTAACGTAGTCCTGTAAGTAGGCGGGGCTTCGTACTTGCCTACTTGACCTGAGCAAGTTAGTTGGTGCTTGGCTCCGGCCGGTTCGGTCGGGTTCTGTGTTGCTCTCTGCCTCGTTGATGGAACCGCCTGAAAGGTTTCGCCGGGCCCTTTGTCGCAGGTCCCTCCCGGTCTATCCGGGCTGGTTGAGCTGTGGTTGTTGCCGCTCCCGCCTGGTCTTTCTGGGCTGGTTGAGCTGGCCCAGCTGCTTCTCCCTGGTGAGGCTTCGAGCTGGCTGCTTGTTGGTGAGTATTGCTGGTTTCTTTCTGTTGGTAGTTGGTTCCCAGAGTCTTCCCTCCCCTCTTGGTTTGTGTTATGTGGGTTCCCTTCTCTCTCTGGGTGTCTGTCTGTGTCTGTTTGCGTGTCAGTTGTGTTTCCCGTGGTTGTTCTCGATCTTAATTGATCGATGTGTCATTTCCATGCTCGTCCATCAGTGGTTTGCAGCCGGTACGAGTGGGGACCTGTAACTTGGGTTATGGTTGCTGGCACCCAAAGTGGATAAGTGGTAAGGTTCTTCATGTAGACTGAGTCGCCTGGTGTAAATGTTCGGTGTTTGCTTGAGGAGTTTGGGGTTTTTTCTGGGTTGTATGTGGGGTGCAGCCTGTCGAGTGGGGACCTTAATTTCCTCCCCATTAATAGTTCTGCCGGGCTTTTGTTGGTTGTCGTGTTTGGGGTTATGTGTTGTATAAAAAGCATTTTGTTTATTTTTTCTTGGATTTCCCTGTGTTCAATTTTTTGGATTGTTTTTTTCGTAAATTGAACCATTCGTTCTGCCCTCCTGTTCGCCGCCGGATGTGCTGGCGCTGTCAGTGCATGCCGTATTCCCCGTTCTGCTAGGAATTTTTTGAATTCCAGCGAGGTAAATTGGGGCCAGTTGTCCGACACGATGACATCTGGGAGGCCGTGGGTTGCGAACAGCTTGCTGAGTTCCTTGGTCATGGCCTCCGTGGTGGTGGTTTTCATGTTGCTTACCTCCAACCAATTGGAGTAAGCATCTACCATGATAAGGAATATGTGTCCCTTAGTGGGCCCGGCAAAATCTATGTGAATCCTGGACCATGGTCCCCTGGGGTTTTCCCATTCCAGGATTGGTGTGGCGGGAGGGCTCAGCCTGGTTTCTTGGCAACGTTTGCATGCTGCCACCCAAGTCTCGATCTGTTTGTCCATCCCTGGCCACCAGGCATAACTCCTGGCCAGGGCTTTTGTTCTAACTGTGCCCGGGTGCCCCTCATGTAATAACTCCAATACCTTCCCTTGTAATTTTTCCAGAATAACAACCCTATCCCCCCAAAGTACACAACCTTTTTGTAATGAGAGTTCTGTTTGCCGATTCCGAAATGTCCTGAATAATTCGTCGTCGTCTTTTTCCGGCCACCCTTTCTCTACCCAATGTAACACCCGCGCCAGATGCTTGTCTTTATTAGTTTCACGGGCAATGTCTGATGCGGCTATGGGTTCATCAGGCAGAGTCTCTATGCTGAGGGTGGCCGTTGTGGGTGCTGGGTTGGTGTCTAGGTCCGGTAGCGGCGTGCGGCTCAGGGCGTCTGCATGGGTGATCGTCTTACCAGGTCGGTGTGTGAGCCGGTAGCTGTAGGCGGCAAGAAATTCTGACCACCTTGTCATTCTAGGAGATAGAATGTTCGGGGTGGCCCTGTTCCCTGCAAGGATTCCCAGCACAGCTTGTGGTCAGTGATGATGGTGAACGTCCGGCTGTAGAGGTACTCGTGGAACCTCTTTACTGTGGTGATGATAGCCAGGGCCTCTTTGTCCAGCTGACTGTAGTTTCTCTCTGGTTTGGTGAGGGTCCTTGAAAAGAAGGCGATGGGTGCTTCTTTTCCATTGGGAAGAGTGTGGCTGAGGACGGCGCCGATGCCGAAAGGTGATGCATCGCATGTGATGGCAAGTGGTAGGGTCTCGTTGTATTGGATGAGGATGGCATCTGAGGTGAGCAGGTCCTTGGTTTTGTTGAAGGCGGCTTCCTCGCATTTCCCCCAAGTCCACGTGGCTGCCTTGTCCAAAAGCCTATGCAAAGGCTCCGCCGTGGTCGCCTTTTGGGGCAGGAACACATTATAAAAATTAAGCAGTCCCAGAAATGACTGTAGTTCCATTTTATTCTTCGGCGTGGGGGCTTCTTTAATGGGTCTGATTTTTTTTTCGGTCGGGTGGATGCCGTGCCAGTCTAGGAGGTATCCTAGGAACTCGACCCGCTCTGTGCGCAGCTGGCATTTTTCTTTTTTCACCTTTAGCCCAGCCTCCTTGAATTTGGTTAGTACCTCCCTTAGATGATCTCTAGTTCTTGTTGGTTGGCTGCTGACACCAGTACGTCATCGAAGTAGGGCACCACCCCCTTCATTCCTTGCAAGAGTCTCTCCATGAGGCTCTGGAAAATTTCCGGAGCCACGCTGACTCCAAACTGGAGTCTGTTACAGCGAAATGCTCCCCGGTGGGTTACTACGGTCTGCGCCTCGATGGTTTCTGCATCGACCGGCAGCTGTTGATAGGCTTGCACCAGGTTGAGCTTCGCAAAAACCTTGCTTCCCCCCAGTGAGTGTAGAAAGTGCTGCACTACTGGAACGGGGTAGGCGCTTTGTTGTAAGGCGCAATTTAGGGTAGCCTTATAGTCCCCGCAGATTCTCACCGACCCATCGGGCTTGACCGGGGTGACTATGGTTGTCTCCCACTGGGCGTGATCAATTGGCTCTAGGACCCCTTGTTTGATGAGCTTGTCTATTTGCTCATCGATCTTGGGCCGGAGTGCAAAAGGTACCCGCCGTGGTTTTAGGCATATCGGGGGAACGCTGGGGTCTAGGCTGAAAGAAATAGGGGGCCCTCGGTACTTGCCTAGGGTACTGGAAGTCCCTTGTGAGTTGCTCTTCCCAGTTGGCATCTGTGACGTGATCGACGCCTGTGACTTCGATCCTGAGTGGCGTGAACCACTGTAGTCCCAAAAGGCTGGGCGGGCTCGGTCCATGATCGTCAGGGGAAGCCTTGCTGTGCTCCCTTTGAAGGTTACTTCGAAATGTCCTGTTCCGACTACTGGAATGCGATTCCCCTAGTAGTCTTTAAGGATTAATTTCTGGGTTTCCAGTCCCCTTTCGTGGATCGTGGGCACCAAACGCTTGATCTCCCGTCATGCAACCATGGAGAGGTCGGACCCAGAGTCCACCTCCATCTTGCATGGTTCGCCCTCGATGCCCACTTCCACGTATATCTTTCGGGCGTCTGCGCTAGATGAGTGGCCGATGACGACCGTCTGGTGGGTTTCCTCTCTCCGTCGGTTCTCGCCGTTCCGTCGGCCCTGTCCGTCTCGGTTCCAGTGATTTTCGGCTTGGCGGTCTCTGGGCCTGGGGGGGGTGCCGTCTCGTCTCCGGTTGCTGTGATCTCACCGTCAGGGGCTGTAGGCTTTCTTAAGTTGGCAGACTCGGGCGATGTGGCCTCTTTTATCGCAGTGTCAGCAGATCGCATCGAAGAACCGGTACTCCAATTGAAGGTGGTCGCCCCCGCACCCGGCACATTGGGGTCCCAACTTACGACTCCGCTGGTCACGCCGGTCTCATCCCTTCTGGAGTCGATGGATGTCCTCTTCCTCGTCTGTGGTATCGGAGGTGGAGTTAAAGTTGCCATGGTGGGCGGTAGTCTCTCGGCGGCTTGCTTTGGGGCATGCCTCGGTCACCATGCCCATCTCGGTGGTCGCGGTGTAGTCCCCAGTGTCCGGTCTCTGCATTCAAGCCACCAATTTCCAGGTTGCTTCGGCTATGGTGGCCTCGGCGAGGGCGATGTCGCCTTTTGCCATCAGTCGGCTTTGCAGGACTGGGTCTCCGAGCCCGAGGATGACACGGTCTCACAGAGCCTCGTCCATGTCCATGAACCCGCACATGCCCCCGAGGTTCTGTAGATCAGCCACAAAGTCGCTGATGCTCTCACCCAATCTCTGGTCCCGCCAGTAGAAATCGTGCCGCCTGATGAGGGTGGGCACGGTGGGGGCATAGTGGTTTTGGAGCAACGGCTCAAGATCGGTCCAGTCCATCACCTTCACGTCCTCGGGTTTCACGAGAGCTTTTGCCATCTTGAACACTGCGGGCCCGCAGTGTGTTAAGAAGACGGCTCTTTTCTTCTGCCCGGTTACATCCTTTAAGTTGCTACTTTCGAGGAACATTAGGAATCGGTCTGTGTACGATTCCCAATCTTCGGTAGTGGGGTTAAAAGGTGCGGGCGGTGCGATGCTGGCCATCTTGTCAGTCTCACTTCTTCAGGACACGTGCTTCATGGGGGTTAGTCTTGAGATCCCACCTTCATCGCCAGTGTCGTGTCTGTCGCGGGAAAGGAGACTCGGGGCCAGTGACTCAGTTTCAGCTCTTTATTTGGTCCCAAGATCGGCTCGGCTCCCAAAGGAAACACAGCAGCTTTTATTCTTTGGCCGCCGCGACCAATGGCACCACTTTGAATCTCCCATGATTAGATTCGCGGCGGGCCAATCAGTGAGGCTCGCTCGACCAATCAGATCGCCGTGCGCTTTGACCAATCTCTACGTGGCGTTTACAAGTATGTTAATGACTGTACAGAACAGTCCCCAACCTTGAATGGTTTGGGTTCAGTGTGTTTTTTATCAGCTTGAATTTTAAAAGCTGTTCTAGCCTCTTGTAGTCTGACTACTGGCCAAGTGGTTTGTAAATTGTTTATCCAGTTCTTAAGGGAGGGGATGTCAGGTTCCGTAGCTCTGGTATGGGGTTGAATTCTTGTCATGTGGCTACCTGGAATGAGGTGAAACCAGTGCTACTGTGCACAGAGTTATTGTAAGATACCTCAGCAAAAGGCAAATGTCAGTCCTGTTGTCTTGTTGGTAGTTAATAAAAATATTGTTCTAATATTCCATTGGTTCTCTCAATACCTCCATTCTTCTAGGGTGATACGAAGAGCTGAACCCCTGGGTGGAGCCTAACAGGTTTTTAAAAGTCCACCAAAATTTTGAAGTGAATTGAACACCCCTGTCTGAGATAATTCATTGGGGAGCTCCATGTAGGCAATAAATGTTTATTAAAACATTTTTGCTAGTGCCTTGGCTAAATTGGGATCTTCTGGCAGGGTACAAAATGGACTTTTTTTTTTTGAAAAGAGGTCCATTACAACCCAAATGATTGTGTTTCCTGTGCTTTCAGGCACTTCCACTATAAATTCCATAGAAATTTCGCTCCAAGGTACTAAAGGTTCTGCTTACAGTTTGTAGAAGTCCTGGGGATTTTCCTTGCAATCTTTTTGCACCTGTGCAGGTGGGGCAGCTAGCAATGTAGCTGTCAATGTCTTTTTAAAGGGAGGGCCACCAGAATTGTCTTTTGATAAGGTGTAGAGTTTTTACAAATCCAAAATGTCCAGCAATTTTGAAGTCATGGCATCATTTCATGAGGTCCAGTCTTTGGCTGGCACAGATGTAAAGTTTGTTCTCTACCCAGGCTAAACCATCCTTAAGTGAGCAAATATTTTTGTGAGCCTGGAACCAGTCATCCTTAAGTAGTGGCTCCTTAAATTTGGAAGCCGCTGCATTGTCAGCAAGTGATTCTTTTTTGGCTTACACTCGGGTGATTACTTTGGCAGCTAGCTGGGGTGTTTGGAGTACGGGTTTAACAATTTCAATGTTTTTGCTTTTATACTGGGGTTTTCTAGACAGGCCATCTGTTAAGTAGTTCCTCCCTCCTGGGAGATACTTGAGAGTGAAATTAAAACATTTACAGTATTGCACCCAACTTACTTGTTTGGAGGAGAGTTTTCATGGAGTTTGCAGAGCTTCTAAATTTTTATGATCAGTCCAGACTTCAAAGGGGATTTTGTTCCCTTCTAGGAAATGTCTCCAGGTGAGGAGCACCCGGAGACATCTTTTTCTCCCATATGGCGCATCTTTGCTCAGTTTCTGTTAATTTCTTTGAAGTATATGCACATGGTTGCAATTGTCCATGTTCGTTCTTTTGGAGGAGGACTGCTCGACAAATGGTTGTTCTGTGTCTGGGTGTATTAAGATTGATTCGGCTGAGTATAGTTGTTTATGTTTTTTGAATGCCACTTGGCATTCCATGGTTCAGGTAAGAGGTTGCCTTGGTTTTGGTGTGTCCCCCCCCTTTTTGTTTTTAACAAGTTTGTAATTGGGAGGGTGATTTTTGCAAAAGTCAGAATGAACCGATGGTAAAAGTTTGCAAAACCCAGGAAATTTTGTAGTTGTTTGCAGGTTTGGGGTGGCTCCCAATCAATGATGGCTTTTTTTGTGGATCCATCTCTATTTCCTTGGGGGATATTCTGTATCCCAGGTAGTCAATTTTGGTGGAACTCACATTTAGAGAGTTTTGCATAGAGTTTGGCAGCTTGGAGTTTGTGAGAACTACTTAGATTAGTTTTATGTTTTTTTGTTTTGTTGCAAATTAAAATGTCATAAGATAAACTAGGACCCCTTTGTATAAATGTTCATGTAGTACTTTGTTAATTAGTTGCATAAATATGTCAGGAGTTCCTTGTAATTCGAAAGGGAGTACTTTGAATTGGTAGCACCCCAGCTGGGTGTTAAAAGCAGTTTTCCACTCATCCCCTCTCATGCAGTAGTATGCATCTCGTAAATCTAGTTTTGAAAAGATTTTTCCTTTAGAGAAGTGAGCCAGCATGTCTTTCATAAGGGGGAGCAGGTACATGTTTTCCATGCTGACAGTGTTTAAATTTCTATAATCAATGCAAAGGTGTATTCTTCTCACAGAATAGTACTGGGACTGCTATTTTTGGTTGGGTGGATTCAATGAAGCCTCTTTTTAAATTTTTGTCAAAAAATGCTCTGAGTTTGTCTTGTTCTCTAGGGGACATGCAGTACATTTTCAGTTTTGGAAGTTTAGCTCCCAGCAGGATCTCAATGGCACAATCCATGGCGTGATGAAACACCTTGGCCAAATTCTGGGATTCTTTGGGGATGCTACTAGGCTCAGCAGTGTGACCAGCCATGGTCTTTTCTCTGTTCTCTTTTCCTTCCCCTTTTTTCTCTGGGATGTTTGAGAATGTTACATGTCCCTGGAATCTTATGGTTCCTCTCTTCCAGTTTATTGTAGGGTTCCACTTCCATAGTCATGTGAGCCTTAGGACTAGTGCCCATTCCATTCCCAGGGCTACTATGAATGTGAGGGTCTCACTATAGCCCCCCAGGTCTATTTGTAATGGATCTGATTCCCTCCTGCTACAGTTCTGTCTAGTTGGCAGAAAGCAAAGGTGTTAAGCCTGGTTTCCCCAACCAGGGTTAGGGAGACAAGCTAAACAGAATGTGCAGCTTAGTCAGATAGGCACACAGATAAATGAGTGAGCTAAGCTTGTATGTTTATTAACATACAGTAAAAATGACAGATACGCTTGTGCTATCAAATATATAGTTTATTCCATTATGAGTTCATAGCATAGTCAAAATAACAGTCCAATAGTCATGTATCATTTAGTCAGTCCATTCAGGGATATTCAGTTAGCAAAGTCCGTGTAGAATATCCTATGTCAGTTCACTTACAAGTCAGTCCTTTGTTTTTCTCTCCCGTTCGAGCAATGCAGACTTGTTTCCTTGCAGTAATCAGGGATCATCAAAGCCAGAGAGATAGCAAGCTGCCGTCTTGCTTCTTTTAAAGTGCTTTCACAACCACTCCCTTAATTACTATCCCACAGTTAAAGTTGCAGACACTTTAACATACAAACTATGATTACATATTATTATTTACCTAAACCAGTTAGGGTAAAACAATGTTATCCCTAACATTCTCCCCTTTTAGGTTAAATAATAATATATCTATTTACATCTTTAAATCATATTTGTTACAACTTTCTTTAAACTTAATTACTCCTTGAGCTTTTGTAAATTGGTCTGCAATGTTTTCTTCCGTCATGCAGTATTGCAATTTAATTAGCCCATTCTTTACAGATTCTCTAACATTTAAGTATCTTAAATCAGTATGCTTTGATCTAGTTTTTATAGCAATACTAGTAGCTAATTTTATAGTTGCTTGTTTATCCTCGTACACAAATATGGAATCTTTTACAGTTATACCCATGTCTAATAATAACTGTTTGTACAAAATCAAGTCAGTGCATAATAATGACAGACATGAAAATTCCGCTTCCATCGTTGACAAGCTAATATGCTGTTGTCTGATTGACCTCCACCCTATTAATGTTTTACCATTGATTTTTTAGTGTTTATATCAGTTGCAAAACTTGCATCTGCATAGGCACTAAGACTCAAATCACCCTTTGGTTCTATATACAATGCATGGTTCATTGTTCCTTTAAGATATCTTAAAATTCTCTTTAATGATTGCCAATGACATTGATGTGGATCCGAATTAAAACGTGCCAGCTGATTTACACTATAAGCTATATCTGGCCTAGACCAATTGCTTATATATGATAAGCTGCCAATCAAAGATTGATATATGGACTTATCAAATTTGGGACTTTGATCATCAGTTTGGCAAACTTCCTGACTCATTTGAGTCTTTGCCGGTTTACAAAGTTCCATTTTAAACGTTTTAATTAATTGGCAAATTTTATCTTCTTGAGATATCTTAAAACCATTTTTTGTTTTGTTAATTGTCAATCCTAGATACTTTTTAATTTCACCTAAATGCTGTAATTTTATCTTTTTGGCTAATAATGATATAATCTCATTAGCTTCATTATTAGTCTTAGTTATCAAAGCAATATCATCTGTAAATAATAACAATAATGACACCGTTCCATTATTTTCTCTTTCAAACACACATGGATCTGCTAAACCAGATTTAAAACCTATATTGTTTAACTCTTTCACAATATATTGGTTCCACTCAAACCCAGATTGTTTCAACCCGTAAAGACTCTTTTTGAGTTTCCAACAATCATTACTTTTTAATTTATTGTCTTTTATACCTACTGGTTTTCTTAAATATATAGTGTGCTGCAATGGTGCATGTAGATAAGCAGTTTCTACATCTAAATGGTTAATCACATAGTTTTTCTTAGCTGCCCACACTAATGCTGCTCTTAAAGATGTTGCTTTAAGACTTGGTGCAAAAACTTCATCGTAATCAGATGCAGTTTGATTAAATCCTTGAGCTACTAACCTAGCTTTATGGGTAACAGTCCCATTATTTCCAGTTTTTACTTTAAATATCCATTTGCACCCAATGGATTTTTCTCCTGGAGGTAATTTAGCATCTTCATAAACTTTCATTACCTTTAATGAATTTAGTTCCTTTTCCATTGCCTTTTGCCAATTCTCCTGATCCTTAGCAGGATACATCCTAAGTTCATCTACACTAGTTGGAACTTTAGTTACTTGGCAAACTATACTTGCTTGATACCTATCAGGTGGTCTAGTTACACGTGTAGTACGTTTAGGTATTATAGGACTTACAGGTGGACTTTCATTTATTAACTCTTCTTGATTAACTGTTTCCTCTTGTTCTGGTCCTATTTGCTCTTCATGGACTTATTCTTTAATTGGAATCTTCTTATAACTAATCTGATCTTTCTGCCTTTTGTAGGGTTCAATAACTACTTCATTATTTAAATCTTGCTCTAATCTATTCCATCCTACATGTTCTAGGAATTTAGCACTAGCACTGGTGTAAACTCTAGATGTACCTGGTTCCCAGAATCTATAAGATCTATGATTAGATGTATATCCTACAAAATATAATCTTTTAGCTCTATGTTGTCCTTTGTGTCTAAGTTGTGTAGGGATATGCACCCATGCTGGTGCTCCAAATGTGTGCATGTAACTTAAATCAGGTTTTGTACCATGCCACAATGTGAATGGTAATTCACCTGTTGTTGAATTAACAACATTATTTAATATATGATTACCACACATTATTGCTTCTCCCCATAAATTGTCAGGTAATCCTGAATCAGACATCATAGTTCGTGCCATTGATTGTAATGTTTGGCCTCTTCTCTCTATAAAGGCATTATGTTGTGGCCTATATGGTGCAGACATTTTATGTTGAATTCCTAACATTCTTAGTCTGTTCTGGAATTTATCATTTGTAAATTCTGTACCATTATCTGTTATAAGAGTTACTAATTTCTTTTTAGTTTTCCTTTCTGCAAATTTAATCCAATTAAAGAGATTTTGATACGTTTCAGTTTTGCTCTTCATTAAATAGCAAAACCCATATCTAGAATAATGGTCCATTATACTTAGTATGTAACGAGCTCCTCCTACACTTGGTTTTTTAGGACCTATTAAATCTGCAAATACTACCTCTAAAGGCTCTTTGGTAGTAAATCCATCAACTCTATTAGCAGGTGTGACCCTGGCCTTACTTTGATTACAAATATTACATTGCAAATACTTATTACAAGGTTTCTGTCGTGTCCGCAAAAGAAGCCAGGAGTCGGTGACTAAGTTTCAAGCTCTTTATTTAACAGTTGTGAACCGAACCGGCGAAAAGGAAAAAGCCCACGGCTTTTATCCTTTTCGCTGCGGCGGCCGCGGCCAATGGCAGCGATTCAAGTCTCCCGCTCTTGGAGTGAGCCAATCACGGGAGACTTCAATCGGGCCAATCAGCGCGGCTCGCCTGGCCAATCAGAAATCCCCGCGCTTTAGCCAATCAAAGCGCGGGGATTTCAAGTATGCAAATTAAGGACAGAACACCCCTTCCCTCTTGGTATAGTCCATCACGTTGCGTAGTCACGTAGGTAGGCGGGGCTCCGTCTAGTCCTACTTGACCTGCGCAACTCAGTTGCAAGCTGGATTTCGGCCGGAGCGGTCATGTTTTTGGCTGCTCCCTCTTCTGTGCGAACCGGCTGGATGATCGGGCCGGTTCTTTCTCCGTGGCTCCCACCTGAGCCTTCCGGGTTGGTTGAGCTACGGGTTTCGCCGCTCCTGCTTGGCTTCTCCGAGTCGGTTGAGCTGGCCAGGTGGTTCTTCTCCGGTGGGGGATCGCGATGGCTGCGTTCCGGTAAGTACTGCTGGTTTATTTTTTCTTGCGTTTGTTTATTCGGGTATTCCCTCCCCCCTTGGTTCGTGTTTTGGGGGTCTAGGTCCGTTGCTGTTCGTGACCTGAGCTGGTCTATGTGTCGTTTCCAGGCTCGCCCATCTGTGGTTTGGAGCCGGTACGACCGTGGACCTGTGATTTGAGTGATGACGGCTGGGATCCATAGGGGGTCCCCCGTCAGATTTTTCGCGTACACTAAGTCACCGGGGGCAAAGGTCCGGTATTTTGTACTTGAGTCTGGGGGTCGCTCCGGGTTATATGTTGGGTGTAACCTGTCGAGCGGGGACCTCAGCTTCCTACCCATCAGCAACTCGGCTGGGCTTTTGTTGGTAGTGGTGTTCGGGGTGATGTGTTGTATAAAGAGGAGTTTATTTATTTTGTTGTTGATCTCCCCGTGGTCCATTTTCCGGATGGTTTTTTTGGTAAATTGTACCATCCGTTCCGCCCTACCGTTCGCCGCCGGATGCGCCGGTGCTGTTAATGCGTGGCGGATGCCCCTCTCTGCCAGGAACCTCTCGAAGTCGAGGGAAGTAAACTGGGGCCCGTTGTCTGAGACGACGACGTCTGGGAGGCCGTGTGTGGAAAAGAGTTTGCAAAGTTCTTTGATAACGGCCTCCGTGGTAGTGGATTTCATGTCGCTTACCTCCAACTAGTTGGAGTAAGCGTCAACTGTGATCAGAAAGGTATGTCCATTCGTGGGACCGGCAAAGTCTAAATGGATTCTGGACCAGGGTCCCCTTGGTGTTTCCCAGTCCAGGATGGGTGCTGCGGGTGGGCTGGGTCTGATCTCCTGGCATCGTTGGCATTTGGCTACCCATGCCTCTATCTGCTTGTCCATCCCTGGCCACCAAGCGTAACTCCTGGCCAGGGCTTTAGTTCTGACGATGCCAGGATGCCCTTCGTGCAGCATCTCTAAGACCCTCCCTTGCAACCTGTCCGGGATGACCACCCTGTCACCCCACAAAATACATCCCTTGAGTAGTGAGAGTTCAGTCTGGCGGTTTCTGAATGTCTTAACGGATTCGTCACTGTCCCTTTCAGGCCAACCTTTTTCCACCCAATGTAAAATTCGCGCCAGACGCCTGTCCTTGATAGTTTCCCTGGCAATGTCTGACGCGGTAATGGGTAGGTTGGGCAAATTTTCGATGTTAAGGGTGTTTGTTGTTGGTGCTGGGTCAGGATCAGAGTCTGGTAAAGGCGAGCGGCTTAAAGCGTCCGCGTGCGAAATTTTGTTACCTGGCTTGTGTAACAGTTCGTAGCTGTAGGCTGCCAGGAACTCGGACCACCTTGTCATCCGGGGTGATAAAATGTTCGGGGTGGCTCGGTTTCCTGCGAGGATGCCCAGCAACGGCTTGTGATCTGTCACAATGGTAAACGGGCAGCCATAAAGGTATTCGTGGAATTGCTTAACGGCGGCAACTATAGCCAAAGCTTCTTTGTCCAGCTGGCTATAGTTCCGCTCCGGTTTAGTTAGAGTCCTGGAAAAGAAAGCGATGGGTGCTTCTCTTTTGTCGGGGAGAGTATGGCTGAGGACAGCGCCGACGCCGAAAGGTGATGCGTCGCAAGTGACAACCAAGGGCAAGGTTTCGCTGAATTGAATCAGGATGGCATCGGAGGTGAGGAGGTCTTTGGTTTTTTGGAAGGCGGCTTGCTCTCGTCTCCCCCAAGTCCAGGTTGCCGCCTTATCCAGGAGCCTATGCAAAGGCTCCGCCGCCGTAGCCTTTTGGGGTAGGAAAACATTATAAAAATTCAGCAAGCCTAAGAAAGCCTGTAGTTCCGTTTTAGACCTTGGGGTGGGGGCTTCTTTGATGGCTTTCACTTTTTTAATTGTAGGGTGAATGCCATGCCGGTCTAGAAGGTAGCCCAAGAATTCCACTCGCTCTGTGCATAGTTGGCATTTTTCTCGTTTTACTTTAAGTCCCGTTACTTTAAATTTTGTTAAGACCTCCCTGAGTCGGTTTTCTAATTCGGCTTCGTTTGGCGCCGCCACTAATACGTCATCAAATTAGGGCACCACCCCCTTGATGCCCTGCAGTAAACATTCCATCAGGCTCTGAAAGATGCCTGGTGCCACGCTGAGTCCGAATTGGAGCCGGTTACATTTGAATGCCCCCCGATGGGTAACGATGGTCTGGGCTTCCGCTGTTTTTTCGTCGACCGGCAACTGCTGATATGCCTGGGCGAGATCGAGCTTGGCAAAGACCTTGCCCCCTCCCAGTGAGTGCAGTAGGTGTTGCACGATTGGGACGGGGTAGGCGCTTTGTTGCAACGCGCCATTTAGGGTGGCCTTATAGTCCCCACAAATTCTCACGGACCTGTCTGGCTTGACTGGGGTCACTATAGGGGTCTCCCATCGGGCATGGTCTATCGGCTGCAACACCCCCTGTTTGACGAGCTTGTCGATCTGCTCGTCAATTTTAGGTTTTAGGGCGAATGGTACCCTCCTAGGTTTTAGTCGCTTGGGGGGAACCCTAGGGTCTAGGTCAAATGAGATAAGGGGCCCCTGGTACTTGCCCAGGCTTCCGTCGAAGACCTCCCGGAACTCCTGGGCTAGCCGCTGTTCCCAGCCGTCGTCGTCGACGTGGTTGACTCCTGTCAGCGCGATGTCAAGCGGGGCGAACCATTGTAGGCCCAGCAGGCTTGGGCGGTCGCGATCGACGATTGTGAGTGGGAGTTGTTCGGTGCGGCCTTTGTAAGTTACATTAAAGTTCTTGGTGCCCACTACCGGGACGCGGTTTCCCTGGTAGTCTTTTATAATGATTTTTTGGGCATTAATGTTCCTCTTATGGAGGGTGGGCGTTTTATCTCGTGCCATGCAATCATGGAGAGGTAGGACCCGGAGTCCACCTCCATCTTGCATGGTTGGCCTTCAATATGGACTTCTACGTGTACCTTTCTGGCGCCGTCGGAGATGGCGTGGCCGATGGTTACCGTCTGGTGGGTATCTTCCTTGCACCGACTGTCGCCGCCTCTTGAAGATCGTTGGATTCGGTCCCACCGACCGTCCGATTGGCGATCTCTGGTCCTGGGCGGGGGGCTTTCCTTCTTTCGGTCGTGATGTTCCCATCTGGGCGGGCTGCGGGTCTTCTTTTGGCGGCAAACTCGAGCGATGTGTCCCCGTCTTTCACAATGCCTACAGATAGAGTCAAAAAATCGGCATTCTGATCTGGGGTGGTCGCCGCCGCACCCAGCACAGTTGGTCCTCGACCTACGACCTCTTCGGTTCCGTTGGTCGCCGCGACCCGTCTGCACGCGATGTATGTCCTCCTCGTCTTCTGACGTGCTGGACGTAGACTGGAATTCTCCGTAATGTGCAGTTGATTCGCTTTTAGGGTCGGCCGACCTTGCCGGGTTGTTGTTTCCGCCCTTCGCGTCTGATTTTCGCATGCTGTCAGCGGAAGTGCGGGTTGCTTCTGCGGCTGCGGCTGCGGCTGCGGTGAGGGCGTCTGCTAGGCTGATGTCGCCCTTGGCCATAAGCCGGCTCTGGAGTGTAGGGTCCCATAGGCCGAGTACGAATCGGTCTCTTAGGAGGCTGTTCAGACCTTCAAACTTGCAGAGTCCTCCTAGGCGCCGCAACTCGGCGATGAAATCGCTCAGTTTTTCGCCTGGTTTCTGATCTCGGCGGTAAAATTCGTTGTGCCGGATCAGGATGGGGACCTCGGGGGCGTAATGGCGCCACAGGATAGGTTCGAGGATGTCCCAGTCCATGGCGGTTGCGTCTGCCGGCTTGGCCAATGCCTTGGCCATCTGGAAGACCTCGGTTCCGCAATGGGTGAGGAAGACGGCGCGTTTTAGTGGGCCCGGGGCGTCCTT
The DNA here is from genome assembly GCA_033807585.1 of Hydrophis major. Lineage (NCBI taxonomy): Eukaryota > Metazoa > Chordata > Lepidosauria > Squamata > Elapidae > Hydrophis > Hydrophis major. The sequence continues at coordinate 218,306,849 of CM066328.1, read as the reverse complement.
CATTCCGGTGCACTCGAGGTACATGCGGAAACGGTCTGAGAACGATTCCCAGTCCTCGGTGGCGGGGTTGAAGGGGGCGGGCGGTGCGATTTTCGCCATCTCTGTGCTGAAACTGGCTCTTGTTGGACACGGGGTTCGGTTCAGGGTTGGGATCCCACCTTCGTCGCCAGGGTCGTGTCCGCAAAAGAAGCCAGGAGTCGGTGACTAAGTTTCAAGCTCTTTATTTAACAGTTGTGAACCGAACCGGCGAAAAGGAAAAAGCCCGCGGCTTTTATCCTTTTCGCTGCGGCGGCCGCGGCCAATGGCAGCGATTCAAGTCTCCCGCTCTTGGAGTGAGCCAATCACGGGAGACTTCAATCGGGCCAATCAGCGCGGCTCGCCTGGCCAATCAGAAATCCCCGCGCTTTAGCCAATCAAAGCGCGGGGATTTCAAGTATGCAAATTAAGGACAGAACAGTTTCAAACTTATTCCCTTAGATAATTCAACAGTTTTCTTCAGCATTTTAAAATTTAAATGCCCTAGCCTTCGATGTAACAAGTGAATACATTCATCATGAGGTTTCTTATTTTCATAAATTGTGTTAGCCACCTTTAAACCATCATCATTTAACACATATAATTCACCTCTTAAAGATGCAGTAATTCTCTTTTCTTTCTCAATTATGCAGTTATCTCCCCTAAATGTAACTACATATCCTAGTTTAACCAAAATTCTAACTGAAATTAAATTAAACTTAAGTTGTGGTAGATATAACATTTTTACATTCTCTTTTATAAAAGAACAATATGCTATACCTTGACCTTTAGCCTTCAGTTTCCAGCCATTGGCTAACGATATCTGCTGTGTACTCTTGGACATTTTAATAAAATATTTGTTATCATTTGTTATACAATGTGATGCTCCACTATCAACCACCCATAAATTATTTTTTACAGCTCCGTTAGTATACATGGCTAACTCTAAATTTTTATTTATCTTTTGATGACTTTTAGTGTTCTGGCCAGCGTTCTGGTGCTTTGCCTTTTTACAAAATCTTGCCAAATGTCCTCTTCCTCCACAATTAAAACACTTTTTAATTGCGTATGCAGTAGGAGGTTCATTATCTTCTTTTTGAGGTTGCTGCCTCCTTAACTCGTCTCTTTCAAGCCTTCTTCTGGCCTCTTCAATCAATCTGCCAGTTATATCAGTTAAAGTTAGGCTTTCCTTTGGCAATATTTCAAGGGAAGTTACGTAGTTATCATAGCTTTCATCAAGTGAAGATAGAATTATGTAGACTTGGTGTAGTTCAGAGAAAATAAGCTCTTTCTCGTGCAGTTCTTGAAAAATGCTTTGCATAGTTTTCAAATGACTCAGCATATCACCATTCTTATGGAGATGTAGTTCCGTGTTAGATTTATGTGAGCACCAACATTATCTCGAACATAAATCCTCTTCAGCTTCTGCCAACACCCAACAGCTAATTTTCTCACCGTGGATATAAACAAGTTGCATATCAGTTAAGGTTAAAGCAATAATGCAAATAGCTTGTTGATTTTTATGCATAAATTCTTCTATCTTTAGTTTATCTTCCTTATCCTCTGGATCCCATTCTTCTACGTTTGGTGGATTTTCAATTATGTTCCACAAACCTTCTCTTCGTAGAAGCAGACTACATTTCATAGACCATGATACATAGTTTGTTCCATCCAGCTTGGATATAAGGGACAAACTTTGTAGATTGACTTGTGCCATGTTTTCTTATATGGATATAAAACTATAATTAATAAAACACAGCTGTCTGTTTACTGTAATGTATAACAACACAAAATCTCACTTTTACATAAATCTGTTTTATCCTAGTTAAACTGACTTTGCAGCCTCTGGGCCCATAACCAGTGTTAAGCCTGGTTTCCCCAACCAGGGTTAGGGAGACAAGCTAAACAGAATGTGCAGCTTAGTCAGATAGGCACACAGATAAATGAGTGAGCTCAGCTTGTATGTTTATTAACATACAGTAAAAATGACATATACGCTTGTGCTATCAAATATATAGTTTATTCCATTATGAGTTCATAGCATAGTCAAAATAACAGTCCAATAGTCATGTATCATTTAGTCAGTCCATTCAGGGATATTCAGTTAGCAAAGTCCGTGTAGAATATCCTATGTCAGTTCACTTACAAGTCAGTCCTTTGTTTTTCTCTCCCGTTCGAGCAATGCAGACTTGTTTCCTTGCAGTAATCAGGGATCATCAAAGCCAGAGAGATAGCAAGCTGCCGTCTTGCTTCTTTTAAAGTGCTTTCACAACCACTCCCTTAATTATTATCCCACAGTTAAAGTTGCAGACATTTTAACATACAAACTATGATTACATATTATTATTTACCTAAACCAGTTAGGGTAAAACAATGTTATCCCTAACAAAAAGGGTTTTTATTTTCCTTATATGAATTCCCAATTTCCCTATCAGGGTTGGGCTGATTAGGCATCGGATGCACCCCGAGTCCACTAATGCTGCTACTTCCTCCCCTTTCCCTTGGCTGGGGATAAACAGTCTTAGGGGTAGGGTGAGCACTTTTATTGGATTGCTTACCAGCAGGTCATCTTCTGGATCACTTTCAGACTGGCTCAGGTCTTCTCGGGGTGCCAGAGTTCCTTCCTCTGGGTTTGAAGGGGAACAGAACTCCTCTCGGCTTCTCAACACAGTTTCTTTTCTTCAGGGCAATCAGGCTTTTTGGTGGGAGTTTTTGAATGGCATTCTACTGTGTGGTGCTCCTCCTTCCCATGCTTAAAACAATCTGATGGCTTGGTGCCATGATGGTTTGGTGTTTGAATGGTTCCTGCTTCCCCTGGAGTGGGGATCTTCTCCAAGCTCTGCCAGTGTGGTACTGGTTTCAGGTCATGTCAATCTCTGCCTCCTCTGCAACCAGATACTATTTGTGCAGGTAGTTAGGGGCCCTGCAGGCAGGCAGGCAGTGTACAAGTCATCACTGAGCCCATCTTTGAACCAACAGAGTAGAATATCCTCTGGCCAGTCAACTTGGCGGGCCAGGTCATGGAATTCCTTGGTGTATTCGACAACAGGACAACAGCCCTGCTTTACGCCTCTAATGCAGTCACGGGCTTTGCGATCAGTGAGAGGGTTTTCAAAGCAGTGGCATAGGGATGTCATGAATCAATCAAAGTCTTACAGCTCTTAATTTTTTTCTTGTTATTTATAAGTTGAAAGAAACTTTTTTTATTATCTTTGACTTTTGTTGCAGGTTTTTGTTCATTCTGAAAGCCTTTGCTTTCCTGACTTCGTCTTTGCAGATTCTGGCTTCCTGATGATATTCTACCTTAGTTGTATGTCTCTCTTTCCATTTTTGTACTTGTGCTTTTTTTCTTTCAATTTGTCAGAGAGATCTTTGTGCAACCATGCTGGTTTCTTATTGGATTCTTTGTTTTTCTTTCAGTGGTATTATGCTGGTCTGGGCTTTTATGATTGTACTTTTCAGAGTTTCCCAATATCTTGAGTTGTTTCCCCTTTAGGATTTTCATCCAAGGAATTGTTCCCAAGTTCTCTCTAAGTTTATTGAAAGCAGCTCTTTTAAAATCTAAGGCACTGGTCTCATTATGTTTTTGTTGTGAATCAACAAATACTTAAATAAAGATTATTAAGAGCTTGAAGCAAAGTGCAGGGTTCTGGCCCTGCACTTCTGATTGGCTGATAATAGCGACATCGGATTGGTCTGTTCAGGAGAATCTGATTGGCTATTAATGAGCCTCTTCCATTGGTTAATGGAGCTAGCGCTCCCCGTGTTTCATTGGTTAAATAGTTAAGAGTTTGCCTATATAAAGGGGCCCATTGCGGCCATTGAGCTGAGCTGTTTTCACATGTAAATAAAGAGTTTGAAGTTCACTGTTCACCGGCTCATCTCCTCCTTTGCGCCCATGCACAGAACATAACAGTTTTATTGCTTGTGTTTGTGTTATGTTGAATTCTAGTATGACACGGTCACTCTCACCCAAGGTTCCTGCAGTTTCAACTCCCTCTATAATTTCTTTATTTGTAAGTATTAAGTCCAGTATGGCTGTCCCTCTAGTTCCCTCCTCTACCTTTTAGATGAAGTTGTCAGCTGGGTTGGTTAGGAACCTACAGTATTTGATTTCTCACTTGGTGCAGTTTTCCAATTGATATCAGGATAATTGAAGTCCCCCATTACAATTGAAGTGTATTTCCTACATATATTTGTTAGTTGGTTGGCAATAAGGACATCTATTTTTTTCTGTTTGATTGGGTGGCCTATAGTATACATCTATGGCCATGTGATTCTTTTATATATATATATATTGACCCATATACAGTCTAGGTTTTCATCTTGGGTCTGCTTTTGTGAACATTATGTATCCTTCTGTCAGTATGTTCCAGTCATGGGTTTCATCCCACCAAGTTTCTGTTATTCCAATCACAGTATATCATATCTGCCTTCATGTATTAGTAGTTTGAGTTCACCCTGTTTGTTCCCCAGATGTTGCACATTTGTTTATAGACACTTGAGATCTTTATGTCTGACACTGGGTATGCTTCTTATGTCTCTTATTTGGTATTTGAGTTTGTCTTCCTTCCCATCCCTCTTTACTTCATTATTTGATTTGCTTTCTAGGTGTTTTTACTTGGAATTAGGTCCTAGAGATCCTAAAGATTGGTCTCCCATCCCACCTCAATTTTAGTTCAAAGCCCTCCTGATAAGTTGAGCCAATCATTTTCCAAAAACATTCTTCCCAATCTTTATGAGGTGCAACCCATTCCTTGACAGAAGCCCATCATGGAGATAGTAAAGATCATGGTCCAGGAATCCAAAGCTTTTTTGGTGACACTAACCCTTTAGCCAGTGGTTCACTTCTAGAATTCTTTGTTCTCTTACCAGATGTCCTTTAGTTGGCAGTACAGATGAAAAAACTACTTGTCCACCTATAGTATGTCCCTGACTTTCTTGCCTAGCTGCTCATAATCATTCAATATTGTTTTCAAGTCCTTTTTGTGTCATTTGTCCCTACATGTAGTAATAGAAAGGGGTAGTAGTCTGTGGGTTTTATTATTTTGGTTAGGTTCTCAGCCACATTTTTGCTTTTAGCTCCAGGGAGATAACATATCTCTCTGGATAAACTGTGTGGTCTACAGATGGCAGGTTCTGTTCCCTTAAGAATTGAATCTCCTATCACCAGTGCTCACTTTTTTTTTTTTTTAGCTAGGGAGGTTTGGGGTGTTTTTCTATTTGTCACAGAAGCATTTGATGGTGTTATGCTTTTAGGGACATTTGATGGTGCTTCTTTTCTATGTGTCTGCATGTTTTCTTCTAGTGAGGATCCATGAAATTGATTGCTTAGCACCAGTGGAGCTGCATTAGAGTGGGTTGGTTTGGACAGAGGTTTTATATTAGGTTTGTGTTTTTTTTCTTTTTTTGAAAATTTTATTTGGGTTTTCACAAAGAAAAAAACATAATACAAATAAAACATCCTTTTTTGAAAATAGCATGATCCCGGGTTACACTTGTTCATACAGACACAAACTCAATTTCATGCTCACTTTTATGTTCTATTCCATATCTTATTACTGTTTTACATTTTCTACGTAGTTTTTCTCCTCTCTTAATTTTCTCAATTTTATTTTGATTATCTCATCTCAATTCAAATCATTATATTTATAGTTTTGTCTGTTCTGTTTCAATTTCATATTATCTTTTCTCATTAAACAAATTTTCTCCTGTAGTTACTAATTGGAGTATGACACCTTTATATCTTTTAATTTTATCCATTTAACTCTTATTTAAGCTTCAATATATACCTTGAGGTTATAACATTCAATATAATACATAACTTCCAATCGAATTCTGCTTGGTACATTCTTAAAATACACACTATATTCTTAAAAAGTGATTATAAATATATGTAATTAAAACACTCATTCCATTCCAGTTCAGTTCTATCATTAATATTCATTAACATCTTAACATCTTTAACATTTCTTTTCAATTAAATATCATACTTCCTTGGGAACACTTATAAACTTTCTGTAATTAATTTTTCCCCCTATTTCTCTTCCCTTATATTTTATAAAACATTAGATAATTAAAATGTTCCCATCCTTTCCTAATTCAATTCTCTCATTCATTTTATTTCCTTTATTTATTAACAAACATTTCACTAGATTACAATAATTATTTTATCCATCATTTTAATCATACATTGTTTCATATTTTCTAAATTTATTTCTATTTCTAATATAACAATACTATCTTATGTACCTTTGCAGAATCCCTTTTTCAATTAAATTTTCACCCATTATCTCTAACTAGGCCCTATTTCTCCATATCTTGTTTCTGTCCTTTATAACTTCTTTTCCTTTCCTTCTTCCCTCTCTTCTTCTCCCTCCCCTTTTTACCCCCTTGTCTCTCTACTTCTAATTCTCTCTTCTGCATTTCCCTCTTCTGTTGCTTTCTGATTTTATACTTATTTTTCACTCTATTTTTTTTTTGAGTTGTTTTTCCCAATCTTAAACTTTCCATTCTCTTTACCCCCTTTCTCTCCCCCTCCCCCCGATCTAAGATTACTTGTTCATTAAAGATGGCTTCTTCTTTGTCGCAATCTTCTTGTCCCTGCAGGCATTTCTTGTTGTTTCTCATAGTTCCAAATCTCCATTTCTAAGAATTGAAATATGAAGCCTTCTTCTGAATCTTCTTTGTACTTTTTAAGTTCCATTTTCAGTTCTTCTAAAAGTAGTGCCATTTTAAACACTTTTAAACAACCACCGGATTGATTTTAGCCATTCAAATGCAATAACCAAAAATCCAGAGATCACCAAATAATCCAAATACTCCCAAGCTGTTTCTTTATCCTTCTTTTTTCCACTTTCTCTTCCTGGGGTTCTACTATTTTGTTGCCAAGTTTCAGTTAAAATGTATCTTTTAGAAGTCTTGTTGAAGTTTTATTGTAAATTCCTTTTAATTCCAGGCAGTCTCCTCCCTTTTTTCCAGATCCTGCCCTTTTATTTTTTTTTCTCTCCTTTCCTGCTCTTAAAAGCTTTTAAGTATCCAGAAATCTTTATTATTCCTCTGACATTTTATTTTCAGCTTAAATGCCTATTGATGTCAAAGTGGATTTTTTTTCAATTTCTTATTTAAATCTCTTAGCTGTCAGTATAGGGAAAGGGAGAGAAGAAGAAAAAACCAAATCCTTTCCCTTTTCTCTCTCCTTCGCTGCTTCAAAGTCTTCTTTGGGAACAATGTTACATTTTTTAGGTTAAATTCCAGGGTACCTTAGTTGTTGCTTTTGCAGTTTAACCCGGTCAACCAAAACTTTCTCTTCTTATCTTTCTCCTGCACATTCTTTTCCGGTTGAGTTCTTCTTTGAGGTGGCCATTTCGGACCACTGCTGCCACTGCCTTCGGGAAAGGGAGTAGTGGCCAGCTGAGGAGGAGAGATGTGGCTCTCCTCAACCCTGCTGGCAGTCTCTCCCCTCTTCACCACCTCTATGGGGTGGCTTAGCCCCGAAACCAGCCGAAACCAGATCATTTAGATTGTGCAATTTTAAAATTTTCAGTGTTGAGTGGGCTTAAGATTTGTTTTTAGCCTGTACTGGAATGTTCTGATTGTCCCTTACTCCCTTCCTTCTTACAATACTTTCCCTCCCTGCCTTCTGGTGGGGTTATTTTATCTCTTTCTTTTGTGCCTTTGTATATTCCTTGCTCACTATTGTTATTGTCTACTTGCCTTTTATTTTTTTAGCCTTGTGTCCTATGTTTTTATCCTCCCTTCCTACTTGCTTTTCTCCTGCCACAACCGGGTATTCAGCTCTCCCTGCTTTTCTCAGTTCATGACATTTCCCCACCTCATTTGTCAGTCTCCCATGCTGCTCTGTTGCCATTCTTAGTCACCAGTTCACTGATCCTCTTTGCTGAAATGCTCCACCAACACCGGCAGCCTCTGGTTGCACCTATGCTCTCCTGTTGCTTTCCACACTCCTCTTATGATCTGCTTTGCTGTGTTGCCCCTCGCTGCCGGCCTCTCCCATCTGCCATGCCACCACTGTTCCTGGCTCCCCAGACACACGGCTCCCATTTGCACTGCTTCTCCCGGCAGACAGGACCACCTGGATAGCCTACAGTGAGTTCACCTCTTGTCTCCTCTCCACAGCCAGTTTTCCTCCTCCTCCCTGCTCCTCTCTCTGACTGGCTCAACTTTTTCTTCTCTGACGGTCATTGCTTTGCCCTCAGTTGGCTCTCCTCTCTGCCCCATGGATGATTTTCCTCCCTGCTACACAGCTGGGCTCCACTTGCTCACTGGCTCTCCTTGTTGTTATCCACTGGTTTGTTTTGCCTCTCCATTCACCTCGCTTCAATGGGCCTCCAGGCTCTTGGGTAGGCCTCTTGGGTGCAGCTAGACTTCTCTCAGCAGGTCAAGTTCGTTTGACCTGCTGAGTCATTTTCCTTCTATTTCTCCAATGTTTCCTCTTCTTTTCCTTTCTTCACTTTTTTCTTTCTCTATGATTTATTCTATGGTTTATCTTTCCTCTCCACCTCTTCTCCTATTGTTTATCTTAGTATAATAGCAACTTTTCTGTTCTTCTAACTCCCTGCAATGTAACTATGCTTCCTCCATTGCCGCCATCTTAGGGAAGGACAGACAGATTAAAGTCCCCCAAAACAGTAAGGAATTCTACCACCAATCTGGGAATGGTGTCAATGAGCTCAGGGAGGGAGACTGATTTTCGTAGGCAGCCTTATTACAGACTGAATAGTAGCAGCAATTGTAGACCTGCTAATTTGACAGGCTATCAGGGCTAAGATTAAGGAGCTGGAACATGGAACCATTATAAAATCATGATTTTTCAGTCCCCAAGAGTGGCCTCCTCCTTATCTCCCACCATATCTTCCCATATCTATCACCACCATAATATTGGCCTGCCTCCATACCCAGAACAGTAATCCCACCCCCAAAAATAAGCACCACAATTTCCAGGCCCAGGATCCATCTTTGGTCCTTGGCAGTCATCCTTGGAGGGGAGGTCTGAACCTTGAAGCATTGTAGGTCTACCAACTCTCAATGCCAACAGGGCACCCAGCAACCATTGGTAGGATTCAGCCGGTTTTTACCAGTTTGAATGAACCAATTGTTAAATCCCCCCCCCCAATCAAACTTGATCCTGGGTGCTGCACTGCAATGGAAAAACTGGCAACAGAGTGGCCAGTGCAAGGGAAGGAGAAGGCCACTTTCCCTCTTTTTTCTTCCTGCTTCTCCTTCCCTCATGCTGACTGCTCTGTTGCCCTTTTCTCATTGCAGCGCAGAACCCAGGATCCATTTTGATGGGTGTGGGTAATTTAACTGGTTTGCTCAGGTTAAGCCACGCCTCCCATGACAGCCAGCCTGACCCTGGGTGAACCATTTGTAAAATTCTTTGAATTCCACAGCTGCCAACATCCACCTCCCTACTTCACCATGCCACACTTCCATATATTTTATGAAAAGGAACCCCTTATTTGCTTCTCCCACCAGCAAGCAGAGGTTCCCTGCCTCATTTTCTCCCCCTCCACAGCATATGGTTGTTATTACTCTTTGCAAAAAGATTTGGAATGCAGATATATTCCAAGTACATGAATGTCCTCCTTCCCATTAACAACTATCCTGTTTTGTGAATACCTGAAATTCTGCTTAGAGTGACAGGGGCACTCAGATAAAATACCAGCAGCTTCTCTCACCTCCTTAATGGATTTCTAAGTTGATATAGTTTCAGGCATGGGTGAAATGAATGGAGACAATCTTAGTTGGTGAACTTTCAGCTCTTTATTACATAGTGACTTGAGAGCTTGAACAACAACAGCTCTGCCTTATATAGGTAACCTTAATGTGAAATAACCAATAGAGAGCTGTAAGACGCTAGCTCCAGAACCAATAAGAGTCCTTCGTTAAGGGCCAATCAGATTCTCTGAACCCAACCAATCCGATCGAGCTGCTTAACACACAATCAGAAGTGCAGGGCCAGAACCCTGCACTTTACCCCAAGCTTGCTTTTATTTAAACTATTTACATACATAACACCCCTTCCCCCTGGCTCCTCAATTATGGTGTGGGTATATAGTCCTTCAAATAGGACGGTTGTCTTTTGGGTCTATTAGATTTTCTTTGGACTGGCTGTGTGCAGTCCTGTTGAGGTAAAATGTTGTTTGGCAGTGGCTCAGCTTCTCGTTCTGGTGTGATTTCCCTTGGAGCGTACGATTCTTCCTCCTGCTCCATTTCCTGAGTTTCACTTGATTCATCGCTCTCTTGGAACAGGTTCCCTGGAATGTCGTCTTCTTCCATTCCTTCCCCCCCCTCAGTTTGGTCATAGGGGAGTTGTTGGCTGGCCGAAAGGAGTCATGGCCGTAATTGGTCAATATGTCGTTTCCACAGTCTTTCATCAATACATCTTACAATATAGGATTTGGGCCCAGTCTCGCGTATTATCGTTGCTTCAATCCAAACTGGGTCGCCCGACAAATTTCTTGCATAAATGGGATCGCCTACCTTGAAGGCACGGCAGCGTCTGCTAGATTCTGCAGGCTTTTCTGGCTCGTAAGCAGGGTGCAGTCGGTCGAGGCGGGAACGGAGTTTTCGCCCCATGAGAAGTTCTGCGGGAGTTCTGCCGGTTACGCTGTGCGGAGTGATGTGTTGTAGAAGTAGAATGCGGTTTATTTTTTCGTCAATATTATCATAGTCCGCTTTTTGCAAAGTCTTTTTAACAAATTGGACCATGCGTTCCGCTCGGCCGTTGGTAGCAGGATGCGCAGGCGAGGTGAGCGCATGGCGGATGCCATTATCAGCAAGGTACTGTTCAAACATCAGCGCTGTAAACTGTGGTCCGTTGTCGGACACCAGAATGTCCGGCAATCCATGAGTTGCAAAGAGTCTATTGAGGCCTTTAATGACTGCTTCGGAGGTTGTATGGGTCATTCGCTGAATTTCCAACCAATTAGAGTATGCATCGACAGTCAATAGTAATGTATGTCCTTTAATCGGCCCTGTGAAATACAGGTGGATTCTGGACCAGGGCCCGCGTGGCATCTCCCATTCGGTCGGTGCAGCTTTTGGCGGTGCGTTGCTGTTTTGTTGGCACTTGGTGCAGGCCTTGACCCATTGCTCGATGTGTCGGTCCATGCCTGGCCACTACGTGTAGCTCCGTGCGAGTGCTTTCATCCGTACGATCCCGGGATGTCCTTCGTGCAAAATTTGTAACAGTGAGTTTTGGACTCGTTCTGGAACGACGACTCTATCGCTCCAGATGACACAGCCTTTTTGCAAAAAAAGTTCAGTCTGTCTTGTTTTAAAAGGCGCGAAGTCATCTGGGACCTGGTCCAATGGCCATCCATGTTCTACCCAGCCTAGGACTCGATCTAGGGTGTGATCTCGTCTGGTCTCTCTCGCAATATCTCGAGTGGTCATAGGAGGCGAGTTGAGCGTTTCGATTTGTAACGCCGATACTGTTGGTGCCGGATCGTCGAGAGTTTCTGGTAGCGGTGCTCTGCTGAGTGCGTCGGCGTGGGGAATGGCTTTCCCCGGTTGATGTAACAATTGATAATTATAAGCAGCTAGGAACTCTGACCATCGAGTCATTCTTGGGGACAATATATAGGGGGTTGGTTTGTCCCCAGCGATTATCCCCAGTAAAGGTTTGTGGTCAGTTACAATGGTAAATGTCCTTCCATATACATACTCATGGAATTTTTTCACGGCTGACACAATTGCAAGAGCTTCCTTATCTATTTGTCCATAGTTACGTTCTGCCTGGGACAGAGTCTTCGAAAAGTATGCAACGGGAGCCTCGTTTCCATTAGGCAGCACATGGCTCAAAATAGCGCCTACCCCAAACAGTGAGGCATCACAAGTTATAACCAATGGTAATGTTTCATTATATTGCATAAGCACAGAATCAGATGTAAGTAAATCTTTTACATTTCGAAACGCTTTTTCCTCCCGGTAACCCCAAACCCACAATGCTTTCTTATCTAAAAACCGGTGTAATGGTTCAGCCACAGTTGCTTTATGTGGTAAAAACACATTATAGAAATTAATAAGGCCTAAAAATGCCTGGAGATCTGTTTTGTTACGGGGTCTAGGAGCATTTTTTATCGCCCTTAATTTACTCTCAGTAGGATGGATACCCTGACTATCAATGCGATAACCTAGAAATTCAACACTGTCGGTATACAGATGACATTTATCCTTTTTTACTTTTAATCCCGCTTCTTGGAATTTCTTTAGAACACATTTTAAACGATTCTGTAGAATTTTTTTACTAGGAGCTGCAATTAACACGTCATCAAAATACGGAACCACGCCCTTGATTCCCTGCAATAATCGTTCCATTAAACTTTGGAATATTCCCGGGGCTACACTTACCCCGAATTGCAATCGGGTACATTTAAAAGCACCTCTGTGCATTACTATCGTTTGAGCTTGGGCTGTTTTATCGTCCACGGGCAATTGTTGATAGGCTTGAGCTAAATCTAACTTAGCAAAAACCTTTCCGCCTCCCAGGGAATGAAGGAGGTGCTGCACCACCGGCACTGGATATGCGTTCTGCTGGAGGGCGTGGTTTAGAGTGGCCCGGTAGTCCCCACAAATTCGGATTGACCCATCTGGCTTAATTGGGGTTACAATAGGAGTTTCCCATGGAGAATGATCAATGAGTTGCAGTACCCCTTGTTTAATAAGTTTGTCAAGTTGTTCATCTATCTTGGCCTTAAGGGCGAACGGAACTCAACGGGGCTTTAAACGGATCAGGGCGACCTTAGGGTCAAGGCTAAACGAAATTGGGGTCCCTTTATACTCGCCCAGATGATCTGCGAAGACATCGCTGAATTCAGACATAAGATCCTCCTTCCACTCGCAATCACCGACTCGGTTCACGCCGGCTACTTCGATGCTGAGTGGCGCGAACCATTGGAGGCCCAACAAACTAGGCCTGTCCCTATCAATGTTCGTTAGAGGCAAGTATGCCGTATGTTTTTTAAACGAGACGTGGACTCGACAAGACCCAACCACAGGGATCCGATTCCCTTGGTAGTCTTTAAGGATGAGACATTGCATTCGAAGGTCTTGGCGTTGGATGGTAGGAATGAGTTGCTTTAATGTCTTCCACGACACCATCGAGAGGGACGATCTGGAATCGACCTCCATGTGGCAAGGTTGGTTCTCTATGGCTACTGTGACTCGAATCTTCTTAACGTCCATGGCTGAGGCGTGACCTATAGTGATAGTATGGTGAGCCTCTTCTTTCTGCAACGCTCGATATATGTAGGAGTGGTTTGCTGGATCTTGCCTTACAGGACGGTTTCCTGCCGATTGGCGAGAGCTGGTTCCCCTTGAGGCCTGACTTGGTCCCAGTAAACTGCGACGGACTCGACTGATGTGGCCTCGTTTTCCGCACTCATGACAGATCGCATCACGGAATTTGCAGTCTGCCCTGGGTGGTTTGCCCCGCAACCAGTGCAAGGGCGTGAGGGTTTAGAGCGAGGGTCCCGGTCGAACCGCAGTCGATGGACCCCTTCTTCGTCGCTGTCTGACGATGAAGAGAGGTCCCCATGGTGTGTCGTAATAAACTGCTCTTCTGACTTGTATAAAAGGTCGACTGTCGGTGGGGTCAGTGGGTTTCGGCTTCGCCTTAGTTGCACCGCGGACTTTTTGGTCGCCTCAGCAGCAGTGGCTTCAGCAATGGCGTCAGCAAGGTCGATGTCGTCTTTCGCCATCAGCTTGCTTTGCATGCCCAGCGCATCTAATCCCAGAATTAAGCGGTCTCTCAGTGCTTCATCTAAGTTTGCGAACCTGCAGAGGCCTCCCAAGTGTCAGAGGTCTGCCACAAAGTCAGCCACACTCTCTCCTTTTCACTGGCTTCTTTGATAGAATTTGTGGTGTCTCATGAGTGTAGGTACGGTTGGCGCGTAATGGTCTCTCAGGAGGGGTTCGAGGTCGTCCCAGCTCATTGATTTAACTTCTCGAGGTTTCGCGAGTGCCTTTGCCATTTTAAAGACAGCCGGGCCGCAGTATGTCAGGAACAGCGCCCGCTTCTTGGCTGGTGTGGCGTCCTTCAGGTTGTTTGTTTCAAGGAACATTTGGAAGCGATCCATGTAGGATTCCCAATCCTCTTGGTTCGGATCGAACGGAGTGGGTGGTACAATGCCGCTGGACATGGTTTCCATTGGTGGCGTCGTCTTGGCACGTGCTCTGTTTCTCTTCCCGGTTCCTTAAGATCAGATGTCTCCAAATCCCATCCTCGTCGCCAGTGATATAGTTTCAGGCATGGGTGAAATGAATGGAGACAATCTTAGTTGGTGAACTTTCAGCTCTTTATTACATAGTGACTTGAGAGCTTGAACAACAACAACTCTGCCTTATATAGGTAACCTTAATGTGAAATAACCAATAGGGAGCTGTAAGACGCTAGCTCCAGAACCAATAAGAGTCCTTCGTTAAGGGCCAATCGGATTCTCTGAACCCAACAAATCTGATCGAGCCGCTTAACACCCAATCAGAAGTGCAGGGCCAGAACCCTGCATTTTACCCCAAGCTTGCTTTTATTTAAACTATTTATATACATAACATAAGTGATGTTTACCTCTGAAATACTACTGCTTTGCCCCTTTTAAGAGCTCTTTTGTCATCATACATCAAGATGTATTCATGTGGGTAGATTCTTGTATTCATGTATTGGTAGATTCTTCCTCCTCCTCCTCCTTTCTCCACCCCACCTTCAGCAATGGCTACCATGTACAGGTGAAACTTGAAAAATTAGAATATCATGCAAAAGTTCATTTATTTCAGTAATGCAACTTAAAAGATGAAACTAATATATGAGATAGACTCTTTATGTGCAAAGCAAGATAATTCAAGCCATGATTTGTCATAATTGATTTGATTATGGCTTAAGCTCAAGAAAACCCTAAATCCACAAACTCAGAAAATTAGAATATTACATGCAATCAATAAAACAAGGATTGTACATAGAACAATATCAGACCTCTGAAAGTATAAGCATGCATATGTACTCAGTACTTGGTTTGAGCCCCTTTTGCAGCAATTACTGCCTCAATGCAGCGTGGCATGGAAGCTATCAGCCTGTGGCACTGCTGAGGTATTATGGAAGACCAGGATGCTTCAATAGCAGCCTTCAGCTCTTCTGCATTGTTCGGTCTCATGTCTCTCATCTTTATCTTGGCAATGCCCCATAGATTCTTTATGGGGTTCAGGTCAGGCAAGTTTGCTGGCTTTTTTGAGGCTTTCCCTCCTTATGGAGGGTATCAATGATGGTTTTCTGCACAACTGTCAGATCAGCGGTCTTTCCCATGATTGTGCTTCCCACTGAACCAGACTGAGAGAGCATTTAAAGGCTCGGGAACCCTTTGCAGGTGTTTTGGCTTAATTAGCTGATAAGAGTGGGACACTTTGAGCTTAGTATATTGAACCTTTTCACAATATTCTAATTTCCTGAGATTGTGGATTTGGGGTTTTTATGAGCTGTAAGCCATAATCATCTCAATTATGACACATCACAGCTTGAATTATCTTGCTTTGCATGTAATGAGTCTATCTCATATATTAGTGTTAAGTTCTTGGCATGGGCGTAAAGGAGGCGACAAGCCGGTGAACAGTGAACTTCAAACTCTTTATTTATTCTACACGATCCGTACATAATTGACACTTGTTTTTTTTAACCTTGAGACCTGAGGCTTTAAATCTCTGAAGAACCAACCTCAGGCGCTCCTTTAGTATTTTCCGAGTTGGGGCAGCGATTAACACATCATCAAAATATGGAACAATGCCTTTTATCCCTTGTAATAGCCTTTCCATCAAACTTTGAAAGATTCCTGGGGTTACGCTCACTCCGAACTGGAGTCGGTTACATTTAAATGCACCTCGGTGCGTAATGATTGTTTGGGCCTCTGCCGTTTTTTAGTCAACAGGCAGTTGTTGGTATGCCTGGGCTAAGTCTAGTTTAGCAAAGACTTTTCCGCCCCCCAGGGAATGGAGGAGGTGTTGCACCACCGGTACCGGATAAGCATTTTGTTGAAGGGCATGGTTCAGGGTGGCTCGGTAGTCCCCACAAATTCTTATCGATCCATCCGGCTTGATGGGTGTTACGATTGGGGTTTCCCAGTGAGAGTGATCGGTTGGTTCTAACACACCCTGTGCTATTAATTTATCAAGCTGCTCATCAATCTTTGGTTTAAGGGCAAATGGAACTCAACGAGGCTTAAGGCGGATGGGAGCTATTTCAGGATTAAGGTTAAATGATATCGGGGTCACTGCTGCAGGTTCGGTGAATGCTGGCTACTTCAATTCCAAGTGGAGCGAACCATTGGAGGCCTAACAAACTAGGCCGATCCCTGTTGATTACAGTCAGGGGTAGGAATGCTGTACGGTTCTTAAACGATACCCGGACACGGCTGGATCCAACGACCGGGATTCGATTTCCTTGATAGTCCTTGTGTATGAGTCTTTGGAATCTGAGGTCTTGCCGCCGTATAGTAGGGATGAGCTGTTTGAGGGTCTTCCAGGAAACCATCAAGAGAGACGATCCTGAATCAACTTCCATCAGGCAAGGCTGGTTTTCGATGGCCACTTTCACTCGGATCTTTTTGGTGTCCAGAGATGAGGCGTGACCGATCGTGATCGTTTGGTGAGCCTCTTCTCGCTTCGTTGGGTGGTTTAGGGTTTTGTTTCTGTAGGAGTGGTTGTTCCATTGGAGGTTCACAGGTTCTCGCTTCATGGGACGACTTCCCGTCGGTTGGCGATAGCTAGCCCCCCTTGAAGGCTGGCTGGGTCCTGGCTTGCTTCTACAGACCCGTCCGATATGGCCTCTTTTCCCGCACACATGGCAGAGCGCGTCAAGGAATTTGCATTCTGACCAGGGGTGGCTTGCTCCACACCTGGCACATTGGTACTGCAATTTCTGGCATTGGTCTCATTCGGACCGAAGTCGATGGACCTCTTCTTCATCGCTTTCTGACGACGATGCGAGGTCCTCATGGTGGACTGTTTCTAGCTGACCTTCTGACTGAGGTGAAATGTCGCGGGTGCATTGGCGAAGCGGGGCGTGTGTGCGGCGCATTTGGGCAGCCGACTTCCTGGTTGCTTCTGCTGCAGTAGATTCAGCTATGGCATCTTTTAGGCTAATGTCACCCTTCGCCATTAGTTTACTCTGAGTGCCTGGTGCATCTAATCCCAGAACTATTCGGTCTCTTAGGGCTTCTTCTAGGTCGGCAAACTCGCATAGGCCTCCCAGATTCCGGAGATCAGTTATGAAATCAGCAACACTTTCGCCCTTCTGCTGACTTCTCTGGTAAAATTCATGCCTTCTAACAAGCGTTGGCACAGTCGGTGCGTAGTGAGCCCTCAGTAGGGGTTCGAGGACGTCCCAGTCCATAGACTTTACTTCTGCCAGTTTTGCTAGTGCTTTGGCCATCTTGAATACGGTCGGCCCACAATGAGTTAGGAATACCACTCATTTCTTTCTGGTAGTGGCATCCTTCAAATTGTTGGTCTCCAGAAACATCTGGAAGCGATCCATATATGAGTCCCAGTCTTCTTGTGCCGGGTCGAATGGAGCGGGTGGTATGACGCTGCCGGACATGGTTCCACCGTTGGTGCATTCAGCCACATGCTTGGTTATAGTTCTTAGTCGTTCAGTAAGCTCTGACATCTCCACATCCCATCCTCATTGCCAGTGTTAAGTTCTTGGCATGGGCGCAAAGGAGGCGATGAGCCGGTGAACAGTGAACTTCAAACTCTTTATTTACATGTGAAACAGCTCAGCTCGATGGCCGCAATGGGCCCCTTTATATAGGCAAACTCTTAACTATTTAACCAATGAAACACGTGGAGCGCTAGCTCCATTAACCAATGGAAGAGGCTCGTTAATAGCCAATCAGATTCTCCTGAACGGACCAATCCGATGTCGCTATTATTGGCCAATCAGAAGTGCAGGGCCAGAACCCTGCACTTTGCTTCAAGCTCTTAATAATCTTTATTCAAGTATGTTATTGATTCACAACAATTAGGTTCACCTTTTAAGTTGCATTGGTGAAATAAATGTACTTTTATACGATATTCTAATTTTTTGAGTTTCACCTGTAAGTCTGACATCAAGTTATTTCTCCTGCTGACTGACTTTTGCAGACATCAAGAAGTTGCAAATAAATATTTTTATACCTTATTGAAGAATTTTGCTGAATTACTTTTGACTGATTCAAATCAAATAAACTGTGTCTCTTCTATGTTCTTTCTTTTGCTTTCAGAAGGCTGTTCATCCATTGTTTATTCATTTTCATTGGTCCATCTGAAGGCTGCATGCACACCAACAGACCCATAAAATAAAAAAATCCAGAGAAACACAACATTGATCATTCCTTTTCTCCCTCCCACCCTCTCTCTCTCTCTTCCCTCCCTCCCTCCCTCTCATTCTCTCTCCTTTCCCACCACACAGATTTTGTCAGATTTGTTGATCTATGACTGAAAAACAATTACAATAAGTAATTTTATTTCTGTAGAAGATAATAAAATGTGATACCATAACTATTCACAGAACCTCCAAAGAATTTATATTCAATCTAATAATCTGGTGCTATTCTGTTAATCTTAATAAGGGGCCTGGCAGGCACTATGACACTGAATCTTCATGTAGGAAGGCCCTTGCCTCCCCAGAATAAAATATTCTTTATTCTTAATATTTAAAAGAGGCAGAATGGAATATTTCCCCTGAAGGAGAGGAGGAGAGACATCTTAAAGGTAGAAAGCTTCCTGCTAAAGGAAAACCACTTCAAGCAGAAATCTGAACCTCCAAATCCCCAACTGAGATGGAGTAGGAAAACAACAACAAAAAATTGGAGTCTTCTTCATGTACATAACCAGGCTTTACTTCTTTTACATGATCATTTGCTTACAGTGGTACTTACTTCTTAGGTGAAAATAATTAAAGATTTTGGCTATCAAAATGTTGTCAATTCCTCAAACAATATATGCTTTGACATGATAAAAAAAAAAGAGCCAGATTCTATTCCAGTAATAGTTTTTAGTTAAGTTAGTTTTCTCTAAGAAAAATATGGAATAGTGTTTATTTTTACTAAGTAAAAAAATAAACATAGAAGGCTTAATGGATTTCTGATCTATTCTGCTATTAAAGTTCCATTTGAAAATTGATTAATTGTTCTCACTGTCAAGTAATTTTTCCTTAATCTTAGGTTGATTGGAGGATTATCTTTAATAATCTTCCATCCATTACTTCTTGTCCTGCCCTCAGGTGCTTTGGAAAATAATCAACCTCCTCTTTTCTGACAGCCCCTCAAATATCATTTCTATATAGCACCTATGAATATAGGCAGGACTTATCCAAATATCTAATAGATAAAGTGAAATCATGTAGAGATCTGAACTCATAAATAATATGATGTTTGCTGTTAAAGAGCCATAGAAGAGTAGTCTGGGAGATATCAACCTGTGGCTGCCTAGAGCACTGTTTTAGCTACTTGCTGCTAACAGATATCTTCACAGACTTTTGAATTTAAAGGTCATTTATTATTATCTTTCAGCTGTTCACTTCACCAGGGAATCATTCCATTTTGAGGGCTCTGAATGGAGTCTTCAGCAATATACTCACAAAAGACAGGGATTCCAAAAGTTCAAATGTGTGGGTATAGCTCTGGTCACACTGCAAGAACTTTGCTATAGCGGTCCTGGAACGGTGAAAAAAAATCATCACCGCTCGTAACCGTTCACCACCGTTTAACAGAAGTTGGCCTCCGTTAAGGCAACGCCATATACGCTCGGCCTCTGCTGATGGTCCCTCCTACCGCTCCGAAAGTTTTGAGCTGCACAAAATATTGCGAGCGGTGAGGAGCAGACAATTTTCCGCTCCGGCAAAGTTCACCACCGCTCCAACAACGCCCGGTCAAAGTTTGGTACCGCTAGACGCAAGTTCGTGGATGCTTGGGTCCGCTAGGCCAATGCAGAAATCTTCAATGCTGGACCACCGCTGTTTTGCAAGCTTTGCCCGGGCGGTGATTAAACGTTGCACTAACTTTGGTGGAGCGGTTGTAAGCATTTTACGAGCGGACACGGGATTCCTGGAACGGTGTCAGGCGTTGAAGCAGCGATCCATTGCCGTGATGAACTTTGGTTTGGCGTTGGTATGGAGTTGTTGGAGCGGAAACAGAATTTGGCTATAAATACAGGGAGAAATGGACCAGTAGCCCTTTTGGAATAGCCGTTGAGTGCAGACATCTCTTGTATCGAATTTGCTCAAAGTTACAGTAAAACTCTACTACCATGGATGCTGAGAGACTTTGTATGATTGGTGTGCTAGTCCAGCAGCAGAATCAGAACCTCCTCGGATTGCAACAAGCTGTTGACAGAAGGAGAAGAGAGAGGAGAAGGAGATCATATATATTTGCATTATCTCTGTATTTTCTTCCTTAAATATTTTAAACAATGAAGACTGGTTTTTAACTAATTTTGGTCCAAATAATTGGTTCTTCTGCAAGTACTCCTCATTCTATTTAAAAATGTTGAAGTAAAATACATAACACTACAGTATTTTTTTCACAGTTAAATATTTCTTGACGCAACCAGTGGGCCACATATATTTACCTGATTCCACTGCTGCCTGCATCTTCTTGGAGGCTGCTGCCTTTCCTCCTCCAGCCTTCCTCTTCTTTTGTCCACGTCCCATGATGAACTTCTATCAAAACTCTTTGAGAACTTTATCAAGCGATCCGTACAGCTCCGTTACGGTAGTCCAAAGCGGCATGTCGCTAAATCAATTACTTCAAACCCCCGCCGAGCCAATGCACGCATGCGCAGAATACCGCTTTATCAACGCTCGCGTCACCGCTAAACCAACGTTCCCTACCGTTAAACCAACGCTAAAGCAACGCCGGCTTCAGCGGTGCACCGCTAAGGCAACGCCCGTGTTTTCGAATTTTTTTCCCATTTTGTGCATGGTGACGAGCGGTGTCGAAATCTGTCCCCCTCTTCCTACCGTTCAAGGAACACTATAGCAAAGTTCTGGCAGTGTGACCAAGCTTTAAAGCCCGCATGGGAAACGTCTCATATAATCTCTCAACTTTCTCATTTGTTTGTGATAAAAAGCAGCTACAACTGCTTTGTAATATAAGAATATAGAAGAGGAGAGGCCTCTCTCCTTACCCTATAGGTATTTTAAACAACAACAGCAAGAATGAAAGTCAGAAACAAAAAATATTGAGCAAGCTACTGTCATTGCCTTTAATGGTGGCTTAAAGTGATACACAACCTAAGGGAACTGCATCAGCTGCTTCCCAACTCTCCACCCAATGCCTTGTTTTGAGGAATCTGTTGTCAAAGTCCAGCATCTTGGGCAATGGGTTTGTGGAGATTGCATTCATAGGGAGGGCCATTTTACAGCTTTCCCATCAAAGACAAGCATTTCAGCTGAATCTGCTGTCTCACTTTGATTCCTCAGAGAGAGAGAGACACACCTGGGTGGATGAGTGGCCCATATTTTCAGACACGGAGATCATTTTTTCATCCCTGAAAATAGTAACATACAAACAATTTCATCCTGAAGTACAAAACAATATAAATGGTTTCCATATTTATACAATTATATATTTAGGAGCAATAGTTAGAATGTAGTATTGCAGGGCTGCCAACCTTGAGTGATAGTTCGGAGTGAGACACTGCGAGGGAGCGAGGGGGGGATGGTGTGGAAGGGGGGTGTCCCCCCTTCCACGGTAGGGAGCTTTGACAATTTTACATTTTAAATGGTGCAATCTGATGCATACTTTAGTCATGATTTGGACATATACATACATACATACATGCAAGCAGCACCAATGTACTTGAACCTGATTTGTAAGATATTAATAATGCAGTTCACTGACCATGAATAATTGAAGTTCCTGACTTGTAACTGCAGTATTCTACCTCAACTGACTTTATTAGCTTAGTGATGTACTATAGACCACTATAGGATGAATTCAATGTGCAACAAAAAGACAAAAACCCGAAACAACTACAGAGATAATGCAAATACATCAATGGGTATTCTTCTTTCTGTATCAAATATCATACTACATGCCAATATCAAATGCTATAGTCTCAGTCTTTAATTATATACTAACTTGTTGACTGAAATAGGGGTTCATAATTTCAGACATGTATAAACTAAACATTTAATCAAATAATGAGTGCTTCATATAAATATACATATTGTTAACTGTAAAACTCATCTACTGTATTCTGAAGCTTGAGCACAGTGAGGAAACAGTATATTATTTATTGGGTAAGTTTAGATTCTGAACTTAATGGTCTTACTGCTCTTTGGATGGTAAATTGTGTTAAGATTAGAATATGTTCTAGTTGAGTCAGGGCTATCCCAATTTGGGGCTGAGAAGCCTACTGGCATCAAAAAAAGTCCTTATTGAGTCCTTATCTAAGGGTTTGAAAATATGATAATAATGTAGTACAGTCCTGTCGATCTGCTGCATGGAGACCTAGGATTTAAACTCAAAGGAGAAAGAGGAAAAAGTGATTCCTTCATCCACTGCCAGAGATGTAATCCTGTCAGTCCTCCAACCTTTCTATTAAGTATTTTGCAAAAAAGCTGCCCAGCCCCTTTATAGATCAGCCTGGCGCGCTTCTCGCCTTGCTGGTTTGGGAAGACTCTTTTGGATCAGCTAAAAGAGAGCATAAGGCGTGTAAAGGGGTGGTAATAATAATTATAATAATAATAAAATTTAAAATAATAATAATTTTATTCAGAGTTGTGTTGGATCTCTTTTTTTGGGGGGGGGGGTTGTCCCATTCTTTCTTGGTGTTCCTTCTGTCCTTTTTGCTTTTTTAAATGGTCTTTCTCCCCTGGGTCAGAAATCCAGCCAGAGAAAATAAAGAAACATCACCAAAGATTTAAACACCAAAGGGTTAAATGGAAGCCACTCCATTGGCTTTGCTTACCATTGTTATTTCTGGCCGAGGCTGTAAAGAGGCTTTGCCAGCCCCCTCGTGTCCTTCTTTGGAAAGCCTAGGGCAGCTGGCTTATCCCAGAGGACATTGCAGAGAGGGAGAGGGCGGGGCAAAGTGGCTGCGAGCGCCCCGGGCGGTGAAGAAGCCTCCTGCTCTTCGCTTTCCTGAAGCGATAATGATCGGCATCGTGACAGTTACGGGACGCTGGCAGAAGGATTAAGGCGGGAAAAGAGGCGCGGTGGGGTGGCTGGGCAGGGCGGGGTGGCTGGGCAGGGCGGGGCGGCGCTGGGAGCTCATCC
This sequence comes from Hydrophis major, assembly GCA_033807585.1. Classification (NCBI taxonomy): domain Eukaryota; kingdom Metazoa; phylum Chordata; class Lepidosauria; order Squamata; family Elapidae; genus Hydrophis; species Hydrophis major. The sequence continues at coordinate 218,283,561 of CM066328.1, read as the reverse complement.
TTCTCCTAAGCTAAGGGGAATATTCGGAATATAATCAGAGAATGTAGGGATATTTTTGTACATTCCATGATTTTGGGGGTTTAGCGTGAGATTTTGTTTATCAGAGTGTGACAGTCAAAATTGATTGAATTGCGTGAGTCTTACGCTGATTGCGTGAGAGTTGGCAGCCCTGGTATTGCAGCTAACTCTGCCACAGTAAGGAGTTCAATCCTGACCAGATCAAAGTTGACTCAGACTTCCATCCTTCCAAGGTCAGTAAAATGAGGGCTCAGATTGTTGGGGGCAATAGGCTGACTCTGTAAACTGCTCAGAGAGTGCTGTAAATCACTATGCTGTAGGCACTATTGCTATTGAGGAACCATCTCACACCAATGGGACTGGCCTGCCCCACTCATACAAGTATAGGAGGCAGGCTGAAGACCTCTTCAGTCAGGAAATTCTGGCTGGCAGGGTCCAGTCGAAGAGCCTTCTCTGCCATGGCTCAAGTCCTTTAGAATATCTTTTCCCCCTGAGTTGAGATTGGCTCCCATCCTTCTGACCTTCCTCAAGAGACTAAAGGCCTGACTCTGCCATTTTGCCTGGGGCTCTGCACTGGAAGTGGTTGATGAACCAGTAGCAAATTCCACCTCCCCAACACACAATATTTGTTTTGGCTTTCCTGTTGAAAATAGAAATGGTCCATCTTTGAATCTACTCTGAACATCTTTTTAAATTATTATTACTCACATTCTGCTGCCAGCTATAGTTTAGAGAAGGTTTTAAATGTTAGACTGGGCCTTTTTTTGCAAGCTAGCTGGGTGTACTTTCTTTAGGCACTTATTCAAATATTTTTACAATGAACAAGTTGGGAGATGATTATTTCATAGTTAAAGGTGTTTTTTTTTTAGTTCTTTTGATCATTCTCAGATTTTATAACAGTATTTGCCCATTGGGCTGGTGCCTGGCCTTCTAGAGAAAGAAATCCTGCATAGTTCAGAATATAATATAATATTCCTATACATGTAAAAATTATACTGTGAAAGTTCAGTTGTTAAAAGGGTGAAATCAAGTGAGTAAAAGGATTCTATAGTTTCTTTAAATATACAGAAATTATTTGAATATTGATCAGGAGATAGGTATATGTGTATTCTTTTTCTAGCAGAAATTGTTGAATATTGTTTGAAGTAGCTGTGCAAAGTTAATCAGGACATATCAGTGACTTACAATTGATTTGTACCCACATATCTTTAATCTTTGCTGATATATACACACACAACCTTCTACCAATACACACACAACCTTCTACCAATCTTTTCTAATGTCTCTCCATTAGTCTCCATAAGAAGACTTGTAAGCTCCAGACTTTTCCCCTTCAACCGAAAAGAATGAACTTCTGAAAGCTAGGTACTTCAAAAAGAATTCTTTATTGAAAGGAAGTGATCCTGGTACTAGTCAAAGCAGAATCTAAGTGCTCCAGGCATTCAGTAATAGATAAAGGGAGTTAGAACCCCTCCCCTTATTCTGATGTGGATTTAGTCAAACAAAGAACCAACATGTTAATTCCCCCCCCCCCCCTTTTTTTTTTCTGGGAACATATCTTAGAAAAATTTCCCAGGGAGTATCTTTCAGAGCTGGAATTTTTATGGTCCCTTCTCCTCTTGCTATCTCTCCAAGAGGTGACAAGTTTCTAGACATCTGGCTCCAGTCCTCCAGTTGTATATCATGTGCAAGGATACAGATTCAATATAAGATTTAAGATATTCAGGTTATATCAAAAAGGATTACTTGTACCAACTCCCCCCTCTTCTTCTTCCATTGAAGAATGGCAGATACACGGATTTGACAAGAGTTCTTGTTTAAAATGAATAGTATTATTTAAACTTTACAATTTGTTGGTATCACTGTATGATATCTTTAGCCTTTGCTGAACCATATATGATTTGATCACAAATGCAAGTTTAAAGCAACTTGCCAAAGTGTCTCACCCCTTATAAATACTGAATACCTAAATACTTGGGGGAGGGGGAGTGGCTAGAACAGGTTCCTTACAAAAACCCCACCTGTATATCTGAATCTGTTAGATTGGATTGTTAACGGGGAAAGGGAGAGATCATAAAGAAGTATAAAGTCACATATAGTGTGGAAGGGTATGGAATCCCTTCATAATGTTACAACTTAGTATGCATTAACATTAAATGAGGAAAATTTAGAATAGATACAAAACAGTAATTATATACATACAATGCAGTTCAGTATCATTTTAGAAGGGGACCAGACCAATTCATATAGGACGGAGCTATTAAGGCTATGTCTTGTCTGTTGATTATTTCCAACATCATAGACATTTCATATCTGTACAATATATACAATATCAGTTGTCTTCCACATTTGGAAGCTGCCTAGAAACATCTTTGTGTCCTGGGAGGGTGGAGCTGGCATCACGGCAGTTGGACGGGAGATCTTGATCCTCCAAGATCACCATCGATATCTCAACTGCTGGTCAGTCCCCATAGACCTAAACCAGAGATGGTGATTGACAAGGGCACGTCCTGTTGATCCCAGGGACATCGCAGAGTCCCTGGTTGATCCAGGGAAAGCCCTTTTTGTGGCAGCGGAGAGGCAGCCTTCTAAGCTGCTGAAGCTGGGACAGCTCCGGAATGGAAGAGATTGGAAGAAAGTGTGTCAATTTGGTGAGATGAACTTTTACATTATTTTTTGGAGAGAACGCCCTGAAAAAATTAAAGTGGACTAAAAGTGAAGAGGAAAGAGTTTAAGCAGCATGATTAATTGTCAAAGTGAAAGGTTTTTTTTTTTCTGTTTTTCCCTTTTTATTGGAATTTTGAACTTGGCAAAGCTGTTTAACTTTAAGCTGGACTGGTACTTTTTAATCTTTTTATTTCTGTTTGTATTTCTTTCTCCTTTTTTTTAACAATCCTTTTGAAAATTCTTTTTTGATTAAGATTCTTCTGCTTGATTTAAGATTTATTTTTCTTCCTTTAAAAAAATGGAGGGAAAAGATTTTTCTTTTTTTTCTTTTAGTTCCTGGCTGTAGATTGAGGAGGGGGCGTGAAAGTGGAGGAAAGTAAGTAGCACTGCCGCCCAGAGGCTTGGATACATTGTTTCTTTTTTCTTTCACTTCTCTCACAAGGACTCTGAGCTGTGTATTGGAAAAGATAGAGATGAACATGGCAGTTTGTTTGTTCAGCTGCTCATTTCTGAAGAGATAGCTGGAGTCTGGAGTTGAAGTTGAAAGAAAGAAGATTGAAGTGACCTTGAAAAACTCCGATCTGATTTATCAAAGAGCCTTGGATATTTAGCAGCAGAGGCTTGTTTTATATTAGAATTGCTTTTTACCTTTTGCCTCCCTTTCTACCCCGCCCCCACTAGTTGGGCTTTTATTTCTCTTTAATTGGATTTTCACTTTTTAAACCAGAAACCAAAATGTAAATCTTTTATTTTTGTTTATTAAGAGGAACATTTAGACTATTTCTCTTTCTCTTTTTTCCCTTTTTTATCGTTGATTTTTTACTTTTTACATTTACCATTGTAACTAATTGGATTAAGGTATACAAGTGCCTGAAGACTTTCTTTTTCCTTTGGAGACGCAACTGTTTGCCTTTGTCTTTTTTCCCCGCTTTTTTTCTTTTTTTCTCTCTCTCTTTCTTTATAGATAAGCATTATAAGATGAGTAGAAAGACAAGCTCCAGCTTCTTCAATACCAACCCCCTCACTATCTGGAGAACAACGATCTATACAGACAATATTACAACAGGAAAAAGAGAAAGTGAAGGAAGTGACATTACAGATGATTATGCAAGGAATCCAGAAGATTGAGCAAAAAATAGAAAAGACAGATGAGAAAGTGGAAAATATTAAACAGATGATGATGAAATATGAAGACAGATTTTAAAAAATTGAAGAAGAAGATATACAAAGAGATAAGAAAATTGGAGACATTGATATTCGATTGACTGATGTCAAGAAGGGCAGATGTGAACCATTAGGATGGGAAATAGATAAATCAAAATTTTATCTAAGATTTCAAAATATAGAAGAAGGAAAAGGTGGAAACCTTGCTGAAATAATGGCAGAAATATTGGCAGAAGCACTGGAAATAATCAAAGAAAAGATGATGGTTGGGACGGATGAAGTGTTTCGTGTCTATACAAGATATGCAACAAGTAACTACCAAGAGACATTCACATTAGATTACTAAGAAGATTATTAAGACACAGATACTCCAGGTGGTGAGAGAGAAAACACTAAAATATAAAGACAAAGAAATTGTGGTGCTGAAACAGATACCAAGAAGAGTAAGAGAGATAAGAAGAAAATATTTATTCTTAACTACAGAGTTACTTAAAAGAGGTGTGAACTACAGATGGTTGATGCAAGAAGGCCTCTTGTTCACTTGGCAGGAACAAAGACACAGAATTGACACAGTTGAAAAAGCTGAGCTATTCTACTTAGAATACTTTAGAGGAAAGGAGGAAGAAGAAAGAAAGGAAGAGTCACTGATTGAATTTCAAGAGGACTGTATAGCAGTAATTCAAAAAGAAAAAGAAGAAGGTGCAGTAGGTGGTGAATCCAAAGAACAATGAGAATTGAGATCTACTAGAGCAATAAAACTCTCTTATAAAGCTTAACATGGATGAAAGAATATTGATTTCAATTAACATAAATGAACTTAATTTGGCTACTAAAAGAAGGAAAATATTTCACAAATTAGAAAAATTAAAATTTGATATAATCTGCTTACAAGAGGTACATATTAAAAAACAACATGAATATATACTAAAATAAGGAAAACTAGGGAAATTATTTATGTCATTGGCACAATCCAAAATAAGAGGTGTGGTATTATATATTAAAGAAACAATTTTGGCAGAACTAATCTACACAGATGATGATGGAAGGATTCTGATGGTGGAAATAATGGATAACAGCGTTAAAACACTTCTAATTGCAATTTATGCCCCGAATAATAAACAAGAAGAACTTTACAGAAAATTACACGTGTAAATAATTGAATTGGACTATGTTAATATTTGTATGATGGGAGCTTTTAATAGAATAATTAATGACTGGTTGGGTTATAAAACACAGAAAACAACCAAGAAAGTTAGAAAGATACTGCCAAAATCCTTCCTTTGAATAATAGAAGAATTTAACTTAAAAGATGCATGGAGAGAGAGAAATGCGGAAAGTAAGCAATATACTTTTTATTCAAACAGGCATACATCCTGGTCTAGAATAGACATGATATGGATGTCAGCAGAATTATTGACTAATGTATGACAGATTGAAATAGAAACAAACACTTGGGCAGATCATAATCCAGTGTCAGTTATTTGGAAAGGATACAAGAGGAGATCTAGATGGACTTTAAATAATATGATATTAAAAGAAAAAGACTTTAAACAGAAAATAGAGAAATAACTTGTTTTCTTCTTCAAAGAAAATAGAAAAGAGGCTACATCTTTACAGAATCTCTGGCACATGATGAAGGCCTACACAAGAGGCTTGATAATAGATTATACTAGGAGAAGAAATATAAAACCAAAAAAGACATTTAAGACATTAGAGGATGACTATAAAAAATTGGAAAAAGACTTACAGAAGTCCCCACAAAAAAAGATATTAAAAATAAAATGGATATAATTAAACATAAAATGGGACTAATGGAAAAAGAATTAGCACAAAAAAATTAAAAATGCCAAACAGAATTACTTTGAAGATGCAAACAAACCAGGCAGATGACGAACTTATAAACTGAGAAAGGAAATAGAAGCAAGAAGGATTAATAAATAAATTAATTAATAAAGAAGGACAGGTTTGCTATGGAAATGAGGAGAAGAAAAGAATTATACAGGACTACTATGGAAAACTGTACTTTCAAGAGAATATTCAAGAAGAAAAAAATTAAGCAATATCTACAGAAAGCGAACTTACCTCAGATACCTAAAAATATTGAAACAATGTTAGAAAGAAATATAACAATGATGGAATTAACAGAAGCCTTAAAAAAACAGAAAGTTGGGAAAGCACCAGGTCCAGATGGTTTGCTAGCAGAATTTTACAAGACTTTTTCAGGAAATATTGAATCTTCATCTTGTAGAAGTTATGAATGAAGTTATGTTGAAGAAAATAATACCAAAAACATGGTCAGAAGCATATATTACACTTATACCGAAGGAAGGTACAGACCTGCAGCAAGTTAAAAATTATAGACCTATATCTCTATTGAATTCAGACTATAAAATCTTTGCTTCAATTTTGGCAGAAAGACTAAAAAGATACTTAAATAATTTTATTCATACTGGACTTCCGGTTTGTCGGCTTCGCCAGTGGCAGGGTTCCGTGATCCTGCATGATCCCTGCCGCACTAGCCGTTTTGGTGCCTCCGATCTGGATGGGTTTGGAAGCTAAGGCTGCCCCACAGAGGCAGCCGAAGATAGGGGGAGCTGGTGAGGGGTTTGGGGGTGTTGCAGACCCCCTTCCCAGCCCCCCTTTTCTCAAGGCGGTCAAGCGGCGGTCTGTAATGGCTGCCACAAAGAAGCCGGCAGCTGGGTAAGACTGAGCAGGAGGAAGAGGGGAGAAATTTTTCAAGAGAAAGTTTTTTGGCTGATCCAGGACTTTAAGAGGCGTTTAATCCTGAGAACTATGACTTTTTGAAAAATACTTGGTTTCCAGAGGAGGATTTCAAGCGGCAAAATTGAGGTGCTGAAAGGAAAGTTTACCCTCCTTCCCTATGGAATCAACAAATGGCCATTGAGAAACCTGTTGTTTTTTATAAAAGGTAAAAACTTGGCTTGTTATAAGTGGGAAGGGAGAGGACAAAATATGTATATATATATATATATATTAAGATTCTGCTGGAGGAGATGCCTTGAAGATCTTGAGACTAGAAATTGATTGCAACAAGGCTGTAAAATACAGATTGGGCTTTTTTTCTTTTCCCTTTTACTGATACCACCCCAGGAAGAGAAAGTGAGAACTTTGTGCGTTGTTTGGACTGATTGATGTCTCTGGGACTTTGAGGAATTGTTTTAACTTTTGAAACATTTTGGTTGCTCTGAGAAGAACAAAGAATGGCTTTATCTGATGATGAACTTAGAAAGGAATATCAAGAAAGTAAGGATGCTGTGAAAGAAGCTTTCCTTTCTTTAGAAATGGTGCTTGCTATTTATCAGCAAACACAACAATAGATGGAGGAAATAGAAGGAGAAGAAGAAAAAGAAGAAGACACCATCTTAAGTGAATCTAAAAAATTAACTAAGAGAGAAAGGAGAAAGAAAGGAAGGAAAATGAAGGATTTAAGACTTAAAAAAACATTTAAGAAAGGAAAAAATAAGATGCAAAACCAATTCAATGTTACTGAGCAAAAGGAGAAAGGATTACAACAGAGAGGGAAAGCTAAAAAGGCAGAGGTTAGTAGGGGGGGGTAAAAAGGCTAGGGGGGATAAGAAAGGAAGGGAAAAGGGAGGGAAAAGCCACAAAGGTATGAAACAAGATGGGAAAAAAGGATTTTTTTTTTAGGGATAAAGGGTAAGGTATAATTTCTTTAAAAAAGAAGATTCTGCAAGGTACATAAGATGGTATTATGTTTTAGAAATAGAAAACTAGAATGTTATAAGAATTAATAAAAGATTAAAATATTGAAATGTTTAGTAATGATAGATTTTAAAATTTAATAAAATTGTAGCACTTGTTTTTTGAAATAGACAATTGGAATGTTATAAGATTTAATATTTAGATTTATTATCTAATTATATTAATTATTATGAATTTATTATTTTTTCTCTTTAAAGGTTAGTAGGTAGAATGTACTAAGCAGAATCAGATTGGGTATCAGGTGTTATTTTAAATATTAATTTAGGGGGAGGATAGAAAGACATCATACTCTGATCAGTGATTTCAGGAGAAATTCTTTTTTTTTTTTTTACTATAGGGAATGAGATAAATGGATAATCTGGAAAGAATGGACAAAAAATACAAATATAATGATTTAAATTAAAATGAATTAAATAAAACAGAAATAAGAAGAATGAAAAGCGGGGAGAAGTTATATAGAAGATATAGAATGGTAAATAAGATAGGTAATGGTATACAAGATGAGCACGAATTTAATTGAAGTCCATACAAAGAGAGGTAATCTGGGGCCAAACTACTTTCTTAAAAGAAGTTTTATATTTTTGTGTTTTATGTGTCTATGTTTTGTTTGAGAATTAATAAAACCTTGGAGGAATGTTGGATGAGAATAATGGTAATCAAGTCAGAGAGGAATGAAGATGATTATTATAAATTGGATAAATATAGAAAATAATAATAATAACAATGAAATTGAATACGAAAAGAGAAATAATGAGAAATTTGTTAAGAGATATCTATATGTTTATATTGAAATGGTGTAAAACAGAATTATGTTGCATAAAATAATATTTTACTTGACTTGTAAAATTAATAATGGAAAGAGGTTTTATGTATTTAATGGTTAATGATGATTTGTTTGTCTTTAAAATCAATAAAATTTGTTTAAAATTTTTTTTTATTCATACTGATCAAAATGGATTTCTGCCAAAGAGACAAATCAAAGACAATGTGAGAATTATTTTGGATACTCTGGAATATTATAAAGCACACCCTGAGAAGCAAATGGCCTTGATGTTTCTAGATGCACAAAAAGCCTTTGACAATGAGATTTGGTGATTTATTTTACTGCAATTAATACAAATGGGCTTTGGTAAAAAAAATTATCCAAGCCATTGAAACAATATACTATGAACAAACTGCAAAGGTGATGGTGAATGGAGAATTAACAGAATCTATAGATATAAGAAAAGGGGCAAGGCAATTGTCCATTGTCACCTCTGCTGTATGTGTTAACATTGGAAGTGTTGAACAAGAATATTAGAAAAGAAAGAGAAATAAAAGGAATGAAAATTAAAAAGGAGGAATATAGATTGCAAGCTTTTGCAGATGACCTGGTATACCTATTAGAAGACCCATTGGAAACGGTACCCAAATTAATAGGAAAAATAGAAGAATGTGGAAAAGTAGCAGGTTTGAGAATAAATAAAGACAAAACAAAGACATTAACAAAGAATATGTTAGCAAGACGAAAGAAAGAGTTGGAATAAATTTATTTATTCCAAATAAATTTATTTATTCCAGACAATTCCTATTCAATTAGGGAAAGAGTTTTTAGAAGAGTTAAATAGAATTGTGTTGAAATATATTTGGCAGGGTAAAAAAGCAACAATAAAATTAAAACTGTTACAAGATGCAAGGATAAGAGGAGGGTTTGCCTTGCCCAATTGGGAGCTATATAACCAGGCATCAAGTTTGTGGGTAAAGGAATGGATAACACTAAGGAACAGTAGATTACTGACTTTAGAAGGCCATGACTTGCTGTTGGGATGGCACGCCTTTCTCTGGTATAAGGGAACTAAAACATGGGTATTTTAGAAGACATTATATTCAAGAGGCATGGTTTTTGAACTGGGAGAAGATAAAAAGACAATATTACTTAAAAATTCCAACATGGATATCAACTATTGAAGCTTTTTCTTATCCAATAATATATAAAAAGGAACAAACAGATATGGTGAGATATTGAATGAAGAGGGTGAACTTAAACCTATGCAAGCGTTGGAAGAACAAGGTGTAAAAATGAATTGGTTTTCATATTTGCAAATACAGTCTAGGTTTGATACAGACTATAAAGCAGAAGGTATTTATGATAAGTTGGCTGACCTAGATAAAATTTTGATGGGTACTGATGAAAAGGTAATTTATGGACATCTATTAGAATTTAAATTGGAGGAGGAACTAGTTAAAGAAACGATGATTGCTTGGGGGGAAAATTTTGGATATGGGATGGATTTAGAAAAATGGCAAAAATTGTGGTCTCAAAATTATAAAATGACAATGTCAACTGCATATAAAGAAAATTTGTATAAGATGTTTTACAGGTGGCACCTATCCCCAATGAGACTTGCGAAAATGTTCAAGAATACATCAGATAAATGCTGGAAATGTCATCAGATACTTGGTTCATATTACCATATGGTGGACATGTTCGGACGCAATGAAATATTGGACTAAAATCCACACATGGTTGGAAAAAATGATAAAACAACATATAGGCTTTAAACCAGAGATCTTTTTATTGGGAGTCATACCAGACATATGCAATAAAGAATTGAAATATTTGATTGTAAATGTTTTAACAGCGGCTAGAATTGTATTTGTGAAGAACTGGAAAAATGACAAAATACCTATACAGGAGGAAGTTATTAAAAAAAATTATGGACTGTGCTGAAATGAGTAAACTGACATTTGAAATTAGAGAACAAGAAGACAAGCAATTTTATATGATATGGGATTTGTTTTATCAATGGTTGGATAAAAAGACATGGTAAGGTAACAGAATAGATAATTTTGTTTTAGAAGTTTAATAGACTGATACAAAATATAATGTAGACATATATAACCATTGGATGATAGCATAATATAATACTGATGGAATAAATAGCAGGATAATTAATAATTGATAAATAGATAAGCATATGTTAGTTTGACAATATGAGATTGATATAAATTATGAACAATGATTATGAAAGGATTGCACAAAAGATTCTAAACCAACTGACACATTGTATGTACAAAATGGAAGGTGGTTTTATGTTTTTTTTTAATGTATTGTCTGTGTATGTTTGTCTTAAAATAAAATATATATATATAAAAATAAAATGAATAGAAACATCTTTGTGTCCTATAAATAGTAAGATAGTAGCAATACATTTGACTAAACAAAAAAAATACAAATATGGCACATGTCTTTTGTTGTCCATAAATACAAAAGGACAAAAAAGAATAAATAAATTCCCCTTGCACTTTTTTTTAATGAACAAGACTCTCAGAGATGAAAAGTTCTGGCTTAAGTATACAATTTTCCATACTAGATCAGACATTTCTTGAAGCTTTTAAACGGCATAGATTCCCAAGAGAGAGAGAGGAAATAAGAGATACACTTTAAATATGTTTCCTATATGAAAACAACTATTTATAATTCACATTAATATATTATAGACTGCATTAATTAAGAGGCAAATCCTTTAGAAATTTATGAAAATTTAATTGAGTAGTCCTGTAGAGCGGCATGGTGGCCTAATGGTGAAGATGCTTGCCTCTCACTCAGAAGCTTGAGAATTCAATCCTAGGTAATGGCATACGGATAGGGACAACTCACCACAGCCAACTCACCACGGGACAACTCGCCACAGGACAATTCAACAATTATATTTAATTATTTACAATAATTTAAAAAATATTGTAATTGTTGTCATTCACATTTCATTTTGTCCCCCCTTTAGCATCCTTTCTTTAATTATTCTATTCTACTATTTCTTCACTATTAGTGTAAGTTTTGTCCCACAGCTAGCTGGCCCATGGTAAGTTGTCCCACAGTGAGTTGGCCGTGGCAAGTTGTCTCTCCTAGGACTCAATGAAAAAAAATCTGCTACGAACTCCTCATAGGCATTCAGCCAGTAAATGCTCAGCTCCATCCATTTTGTCCTGACTCTATCCCAAATAGAGACTGCAGGGTCATAAAAACAGAGTTTTGCTGAGTGGCCTTATATATTCGCCATATTTTTACATAGAAAATAAAGCTCCTCATTTTTCCATGGAAGTACCAAACAATTTTGATTCTGCCTAACTTTAAGCAATTAGTTAAAGTCAACCAGGTGCTACCCAGATATCTTTAATGCTATATAACAAAGCTTTCATGACTCTCAATAACAACAAAAGAGATAAAAGGACTAATTACAGCCAAGCTTTCATTAGATAATTAGAGATCATAAACAGATAAACAGAACTTTCAAAGAGGGAGAAGAGATATGGTCTCCATAATATTGATGAGGTTTTGTGAATAATACATCTTTCTCAAAAATGACTATTTTCAAACAAATTATCATTCATCTTTGATTCTTCATATTCAAAGAAAATCATGAATTATGTTTAAAGAACATAATATAGAACTTATAGAACGTATGCAATTTTAAGGGTTGTTTTAAATGTTCAAAATGTAATGTATGTCTTTGCCCTATTTTCATTCATCTGAAGTCATTGTACTTTACTTTGCATTGACCATCTAGTATGGTTACAGGGTGATGAATTTAAAGTGATTACAATACAGATTTCTTAGACTTAAGGAACATTAAAACTCTAAATTACTTAGGTCTTGGTTGTTCGAGACAGATTCTTCTTCATTTGCTAATGAACTTTTCAATTATTTAATTCAGGAGAACAGGCTTTTCTAAAGATACCCATGTATTTATACCTTCTCCCAGGATTTAGGGAAGAACATACATATTTTTAAAGATATCAGTTATTTTAATAGCATGATATTCTATGGTTTAATTGAATTTTATCAATTGTATGATATTTTATAGACTGATATTTAAATTATTGTAAGCTTTCAGAATTAGTAGGTTATAAATACAATAAATCAATAAGCAAATAAATTAATGAAACTTAAATAAATAAGATCAAACAACTCTAACCGATGTCGTATAGATGATGCCTCCTTTGAATCACAGCATAATTGCTCAAATAATTTAGAAACATCCATCAATATTTAGGAACAGACCAGATTTCCTGTCCTCTGCAAAGGAGAAAACACAAAAATAGGCTCATCTTTACCATGTAATGGCATGATTATCATAAGATTTCCCTTTGTGGATCCATGAGAAAAATCACATTAAGAGTATGATCAATTTTTCAGAGGTTTGCATTGTGAAGAAGTACATTGCCCATAAAATGTATTTATTCACAATTACTTTCTTAAATCTAGGAGAAAACTCTTTTTGGAAATAATTGTAGATAATTTCATTATGGATTTTTATTCTTATGGATTTTAAAGCATGATGCCTTAACTCTTTATGCAAGTAAGAATATTAATATGAAAGTTATAGCACATTTTTTACCTCAAAATATCAAGTATGTATTTAAATTTCAATGTTAACCCTAACCCTAACCCTTATTTAAAATATAGAAACATGAATTCTTTATGAATGTGATAAATATTTTTAGCACCTCTAATATCAAACAAACCACAGGCAAAGTACTAGAGTTATATGTGTTAAGACAGTAAATAAGCAATTAAAGAATAGTAAAGGAATATAACCAGATTATTAGCTATTTAAAGAGACAATGCATCAAAATATCAGTGGAGTATCCCCACTGTTTTCTTAGAGTTTATAAGTCTCACTGGGACCTCACCAAATTCATTGCCCATTAAAATAATCAGGCCATTTCTATAAATGAACATCCCATACATATTCTATCTATTGTGAATTCCTTCATCCCATTATCCAATGAACTTTTTCTTATTTTGCACAGTATTGTACATGATTTACTATGATTACAAGCTGGAAAATGAATAACAGCTTATGTTTGAAACAAAGAACTTAGCTGAAACACTTTTTCATCAATGAAACACTTTTTCATCAATGTGATAGAGGACACAAGACATCAGGTCAGTCCAACAGAACAGTTTCTCTGAATTTGGAATTTGTAACCATTATGTCGAAGGTGGAATTATCAAGAAATATATTGCTTAGGTTGTGGAGAACAAAAAATATCTGGAATTCTCATTTGTCCCAACTGTTGCTGATAACCTATCTAAATGAAAGGTCTAACTTTTCTATGTGCTCAAAAGTCAGTAGCAATGGAAACTCAACTAAATTGCATGGAGAGCATTCATGAGAGTTTTAAAATATTTTATTGAAAAAAAAAGTGTGATCAAATCACAGCAGAGATGGAGCAGCAGTTGAATTAGTGGTGTTCTTTAAACTAGAATTGTTTTACCGTCACTCAGGAGTGGACGATCTGTAGTCCAAGAAATTCTCCTTTGTAGCCCTCAGAGCCCCTTGTGACCATCCTTATTGAAAATTGAAGGTAGAGCTTTCTCACAGCAAACTTAATAAAGCTGCTCGTTTCCCACGCTGAAACCAGCTGGAAATTAAATGGCTGTAAGACATTTCTGCCTGGATTTAAATCCATAATGTTGTTTTGGCAGCTATATTGGCCTGGTTGCTGTCACTAATATTGAATTGGAACTGGCATCTTTCAGTCTCAAGAGACTATGGTACGTACTCTGAAAAGAAACAGAGCATCTAGTGTGGCTAAAAAGGCCAATTTGAGAGTGGCAATCTCTTCCACGCTGAGGACAGATAGTCTGTCTCCTGTCCAGCTCCCAGATTTTGCTGGTTCGGGGACTGCCTCTTTGCCTCAGCCTGCCAGATGAGTGTCTCTTCAAATTGAAGAAGGCCATGCTGCATCTTTAGCCTCCAAGCTGAATGATCAGAGGTCAAGGTTTCCCAGCTGTTGATGTCCATTCACAAGGCCTTTAGATCCTTCTTGAAGATATCCTTATATTGCAGCTCTAGTCTCCCCTCTAGGATGCTTTCCCTGCACTAATTCTCCATACAGGAGATCTTTCGGAATCCGACCATCAGCCATCCTCATGACATGCCCAAGCCAGCATAGACCTCACTGTTTCAATAGTATATACATGCTAGAAATTCTAGCACTTTCCAAGACTGTGCTATTTGAAACTTTGTCATGCCAGGTGATGCCAAGAATACGTCAGAGACAGTGCATATAAAAGGTATTCAACTTTCTCTCCTGCAGAGCATAAAGGGTCCAAGACTCACTAAAGTACAAGAATGTGCTCAAGACACAGGGTCTATAGACCTAAATCTTTGTATATTCCATCAGCTTCTTATTAAGCCATACTCTCTTTGTAAGTTTGGAAAATGTGGTATCTGCTTTACCAATACATTTATTCAACTCAGTGTCTAAAGAGAGAGTGTCGGAGATAGTTGAGCCAAGGTACACAAAGTCATGGATGACCTCCAGTTCTTATGCATAGACAGTAATACAGGGAGGTGAATCCACATCCTGACCCATGACTTGTGTTTTTTTCAGGCTGATTGTTAGTCCAAAATCTTGGCAGGCCTTCCTAAAATGATCCATAAGTTGTTGAAGGTCTTTGGCAGAGTAAGCAGTTACTGCAGCATCGTCAGCGAAGAGAAAATCCTGCAAGCATATCAGCTGGACTTTGGTCTTTGCTCTCAATCTAGAGAGATAAAAGAGTTTTCTGTCTGATCTGGTCTGGGGATAAATGCCCTCTGTTGCAGTTCCAAAAGTGTGTTTCAACATGACAGCAAAAAATATCCCAAATAGAGTTGGCACGAGGACACTGCCCTGCTTCACTCCACTTTGAATATTTGATGTTAAGCCATCAAAAACTACCGTGCCCTTCATTTCCTCATGAAAGGACCTGATGACGTTGAGGAGTTGAGGTGGACATCCAATCTTGGGGATGATTTTATAAAGGTCATTCCTACTAACCAAGTCAAAAGCCTTCGTAAGATCTAAGAAGGCTACAGAAAGTGGCTGTCTTTGTTCCCTGCACCTCTCCTCCAACTGTCTAAGGGAAAATATCATACCAGTAGTGGACCTGTTGCTCGGAATCTGCACTGTGATTCTGGATAGACTCTTTCTGCAAGCACCTGGATCCTCTTTAGTATGACACGGGCAAGCAGCTTCCCTACAACACTAAGGCGAGAGATGTTCTTACAGTTACCCCTGTCACCTATGTTCTTATTCAGTGTGATGATATTTGCATCCTTCACGTCCTGCGGCACCTTCCCTCCAACAAAGATAGAAGATTTCTTCTATGGGGATGGTCTCTTTGCAGCACTTCAGAACTTCAGCAAGGATGTTATGACCTGGGACATGGCACAAAAGCAACACAGTCACATAAGTAAGAAAAGTCCCTTTAACCTCCAACTTTGCCCCCAATGTCCAGTTACCTTCAGCTGGAGAAAAAACTCTCCCAAGAACAGTCTTAAAGTGGAAGAAATGCAGTCCGAAAACAAAGTATGTATAAACTGTAAATAAAAAAACTATGCTGCAGCAATTAACTGCACAGAGCAGGATAAAGAATTGCAGGTTCAAAGGTCAACAAAGCACACACAGTTGGAAAGATGACAGGGAATAAGCCTCAACAATAAAAGGTAACTCACAATTTGCTTCCAACAAGTTGCTGTGTGTAAACTCCCTTTTTAAACACTGTGTTCCCAGCTGTAGCTAATGAAGGGAATCAGGGTCCTTTCCTCCCTCGTAAGCCATGCAACTCATGTTGCTCCCTTCTCCATTCCTCCCTGCATGCCCTAGGATGAAGAGGCAATGGCCTGGACTGTCCTCTGAATTCCCTCTGCCTTGCTCTACCTCTCCCCTGCTCTGCCCAGCCGGACTGTGCCCTTCCCCAGTTTCTTTGACAGCCAATGGAGCCACACTCCCTGTCAGCTGCTCAGCCTCCCCCTCAGAATCAAAACCCGACAGGGGCATGACATTATCTTTCCCAGGTGCCTTGCCAGAGGCAAGATAATCCAGGGCCCCATTGAGTTCTTCTAAAGTTGGTTCATTGTCAAGCGCCTCTAAAACAGGCAGGCACTCAATGTTATTTAATGCTTCTTCGGTTACAACATTTTCTCTGGAATATAACTCAGACCAGTGCTGTACCCAGCGTACCATCTGCTGTGCTCGGTCCTGGATGACCTTGCCTGTAACCAATTTCAGGGAGGCAGATTTCTTCTATTTTGGACCTTTACAAATTCTGCATTACTATTACTATTAATCTTCTCAACACTCCTTATCATCCATCCCCTCGCACTTGTGACTGTATGGCTGTAACTTTGTTGCTTATATCCTTATGATTTATATTGACTTCCTGGTATGATTTGGTTGCTTATTGTACCCTATGACTATTATTAAGTGTGGTACCTGATGATTCTTGACTCTTGACGAATGTATCTTTTCTTTTATGTACACTGAAAGCATTTGCACCAAGACAAATTCCTTGTGTGTCCAATCACACTTGGCCAATAAAGAATTCTATTTTATTCTATTCTAAGGCCTGCTTGATGCCATCATACATCCCTGTGCTATTGCCTCTGTCAGCTGCTATCTGGATCCAAGAGCAAAGCTGCAGCCAGTAATCATTAGCACATCTCCTGGCAGTCTGTTGGACTTTACTACGAGCAGCTTGCAGAACCTGTAGGTTACACTCACTGGAACAAGGTTTATATGAAATTAAAGCCCTCTTTTTCTTGATTGCTAGCATCAGTTCCTCCAAGTGGGCTTCAAACCAATCTGCTGTCTTTCTGATCTCCTTACCAAATACTGACAAGGTGGTGTTTTAAACAGCATTCTTGAAATGTTCCTATTGTTCAAATGCATTAGTTTCAGCCAGACCTGGGAGAGTTTTCTTGAATGCTTGAGCAAATTCCTCCACTCTGTCCTGATTGCGAGTCTTGCTGATGTCTATTCGTGGACCTCATGATCTACTGACTACAAGGGGGCACTAAGGATTTATTCTATGCCCCTCTCTTTATTACTCTGCTTGCTCTATGTCCCCTCCAAAAAAAGATGTTGTGATAGCTGAAATACTGCTTGCCCATAATTAGCAAATCACATAGAAAAGTTGAATTTGCTGGAATCTTTAGATCTGATATAACTAAAAAAATATTGATTATGTACCATTAACTCAGCATCAGAATGTCAAAGCACATAGAAATCACCTTCTCTAGGGTGATTCTGTCTCCAACCAGGCCCTTCAGATTTTCCAGTGATGTAACCCCTTGCTGCTATAATGAAGTCCATCCATTTTGCTGATGATCCTTCCATTTTTCTCAGCATTAGGAGCTAGGCCTTCACATAACAGGTTCAAGATATAATACTTTGATCCTGGTTAATTTTTACTTCAGTGAGAAAGTTTTTCCTAAGACCTATATACTTGTTTATTGTCTATACATAGTATCCTTAAAAGTCTTTTCCAACACCAAAGTTAAAAATGATGTCTTTTTTTATCCTGCTTCTTCAAAGTCAAATTTTATTTCCATAACTTGTCAATGGAAAATCATTGCCTGTGTATTTCTATGCTTTGTAATTATAAATGCATCAGAATATCATTTTCACGACTTTAATTTACTACTCTTCCAAATGCTAATCTACATTGTACTTCTTGATTACCAATATCTTTCTTGTGATAGTTGACCCAAAGAGTCAGAATCTATCCACCTGTTCAATAATTCCATTATTGATTCTAACATTGTATGCTGTAGTTAATCATTATTTTAATCTTTATACGTGTTTAAATTTAGACTATTTTTACTTTGTTCTTTGACTTTTATTACTAGTGATTCTAAATCATTTGTATGTTCATTTGTATGTTATTGACATTTCTTCTAGTTTTAAAACCATATTCATCTTCCAAACCAGTATTCTTCAAAATATATTTGGCAAATACCGAAGGTTGAATAAATAAAGGGAGAGAATACAGACATTTGCTGCCCGGAAGCCAGTCAGTTTTGCTATACACTGCCTGTGCTTTCTGTCCTGTTTGGTAGTTTTGCACAATGACAATAAAATCTTCTGGGACATTCCTAAGGACATTCCATAGAGTGATATGGTTGCCACAATCAAAGGTCTTTCTATAATCAGTGAAGCATGAATTGATCATGATTGGTGCTTTTTGTTTTTTCCCCCTCAATTATCCAGTATGCTTCTAATCTAAAATTAACTTGAACATCCTTTTCTATATAGCACTCTGTGTTGGATGATACCAAGGATTATTTTGCTAGCATATAAGGTAGGATGCATACATTGTTAACTCCCCTTTACTTGGCATTTGCTGGCATTGCTTCATTCAATTCCTCTTCTGTTGGTATGCACATTCCTCTAGATATTTAATCAATCCCTGAAGCCTTTCTTCTTGAAAATGACTTAAATGCTGATTGAATATTATTCTAATATTTTACTATAAAACTAGAGGCTTTTGTAAATAGAGGTTATCTTCTATTCTCTATTTATGAGAAGCTCTGTTTATTGACAGATCATAATTGATACCAAATTCATATAAAGTTCATATACATTCATATAAAGTTAGAATTACATTCTATATATTGTTAAAGGTGAAAGTTTTCTATGATCTGAAGAGAAAGCAGAGTATCACTTCTCAGCCTTTTGGTTAGATTAAATGTAGTATCTATTCTATACATTAAGAATGTCAACATCCAAGATGGCTTTCCTGGGAACTTCCTTTTTGCTTGATTTGGGTACTCTTTTCTTCCTATAAATTTCCACCACTTGTTCTGACATCCAGTTTGTTTTCCTCTGTTTCTTGGTCCTTTTCTTTTCACATTAATCTTTAGCAACTTATCTGATTTCATTCCACAGTATCTCTATTGGTGAATTTTAGGGCTTCTTTCTTCCATCCCATGTTTCTCCTGAAATTCTGTTTTTGTAGCTGGACAGATTGAAAGGCTTTAATCTACTCATGTCATAACTATTAAAAAAGCACTCTTGAGCCTCCCGGAATAATGCTGATCAGCTGTTCCAGGCTGCAGGGATCGCTGCAGCCCATTGCCGCCCATCACCACCCATCACTGCCTCCACACACCCTATTTTTGGCCTTTGCATGTCCCATTTTCAGCCTGTTCCAGGTGTCGGGAATCATCACTGCCTATCGCTCTTGGATTGGCTGAAACAGGATGCACAAAGGCTGAAAATGGGGCATGCAGAGGCCAAAAATGGGATGTGTGCAGACTGAAAACAGGGCGCATGGAGGCCAAAAATGAGGTGCATGGAGGTGGCAGCGACCCCCACAGCCTGGAACAGCTGATCGGCAGTATTCTGGGAGGCCGATTCAACTGCCAATCAGCTGCTTATGCTAAATCAGGCTGTGCTGAAGCTGACCAGGCTGTTTGCTATTTGCTGCAAGGAGGAAAATTGCTGGGAGGCAGAGGTCGAAGGCTGGGGGCTGGCAGGTGGGTGGGGCTTTGGCAGCATTCGCGCTATAAGACACACAGACATTTCCACCCACTTTTTTGAGTGGGGAATGCATCTTATAGTGAGAAAAATACAGGTATTTTTTTATCTGATGTTAGCTGCCCTGAATCATTGTTGTGAAATGGGTAACCATATAAATCAAATCAATAAATATTCTAGTAAATCTGTTATTATGGAAAACTAGCTTACTCACAAATATTGCTTCAGGTACTTTTGAAGAATAACTGATGGGCCTTGCCAGAGAGAACTCTTGGTGATGATACCACCGTGTACAACTGAGACAGCATGCAATGTAATGTCACAAAGACACAAGGCATTGCAGTAAAGTTTTCCCCTGAATTCAAGTCAATTCTTGTTACCTTTTTGAGCTAACATTTCTAACTGTCTTAATGCTACACTTGTTTAGCTCCTGCCAGGATTAATTCAGTTTGGCTACTCTCTCACATTTGTTTCATACTGAGAGCAAGAAACTTAACATGCCCACTCACATTTTATATTTTCTTTAGAATGGGAAACTACTACCGGTATTGATCCATTCTTCTTCTGCCCCAACATTAATCCTTGCAGACAACTTGGCTGCCACTTGGTGTTAGAGACAGGCTAGCCTACTGTTCTGTACATTCATTTACATTCTTGAAACCTCGCGCTTTGATTGGCCAAAGCGCGGGGTGATCCGATTGGTCTAGCGAGCCGTGCTGATTGGCCCACTGGGAATCTCCTGTGATTGGTGAAAACGAATCGCAGGAGATTCAAAGTGGTGCCATTGGCTGCGGCCACCGCGGCTTGAGAATAAAAAGCCGCTGTTTTTTCCTCGGAGCCAGATCGGTTCCGGGGACCAATAAAAGAGCTAAAAAACCAAGTCACTGACTCCGGGTCTCCTAACCGCAACGGACATGACACTGGTGACGAAGGTGGGATCCCGAGGCTGAACCCCATCGAGCACGTGTCCGGAGGAAGCAAGACTGACAAGATGGCCAGCATCGCCCCGCCTGTGCCCTTTAATCCTGCAAGCAAGGACTGGGAATCATACACGGACAGATTCCTCATGTTCCTCGAATGCAGCAACCTGAAGGATGCCACCGGGCCGAAGAAACGAGCCGTCTTCCTGACACACTGCGGGCCGGCAGTGTCCAAGATGGCGAAAGCCCTAGTGAAACCCGCTGATGTCAAAGAGATGGACTGGGCCGACCTCGAACCATTGCTCCACAACCACTATGCCCCCGCCATGCCCACCCTCATCTGGCGGCACAATTTCTACCGGAGGGACCAGAGACCTGGCGAAAGCATCAGCGATTTTGTGGCGGAGTTGCGGAACCTAGGGGGCATGTGCGGATTCTCCGACATGGATGAGGCCCTACGGGCTCACATCATACTCGGACTTCGGGACCCAGTCCTACAGAGTCGGCTAATGGCCAAAGACGACATTGCCCTCGTCGATGCCATCGCTGAAGCCACCGCAGCCAAGGCAACCCGGAAATCAGTGAACCACATGCGGAGACTGGACACTGGAGACCGAACCACAACCACCGACCCAGGACGGGCGACTGAGGCCCAACCGGAAGCAAGTCACCGCAAGACCACCACCCACCATGATGAATTCCACTCCGCCTCCGACCCCACGAACGACGAGGAGGAAATCCACCAGGTCCAGGCGGGACGTGACCAGCGGAATCGGCGGGGTCGTAAGTTGGGGACTGCATGCACTGGATGCGGAGGCAATCACCCTCGAACCGAATGCCATTTCTTCGATGCAGTCTGCCAACACTGTGACAAAAAGGGTCATATCACCCGCGTCTGCTGGTTAAGGAAGGCCTACAGCCCCAGACAGCGGGACCACAGCAAGCGGAGACAGAACAGCACACCCCCCAGAGCCAGAGATCGCCAAGCCGACAGCCGATGGGACCGGAGCGGGCGGAACCGATGAGGTGGCGAAAACCGGCGGAAGGAGGAAACCCACCAGATGGTCATCATCGGCCACGCATCAACCACCGACA
Source organism: Hydrophis major (assembly GCA_033807585.1). NCBI lineage: Eukaryota > Metazoa > Chordata > Lepidosauria > Squamata > Elapidae > Hydrophis > Hydrophis major. Next base: position 218,261,662 of record CM066328.1, on the reverse strand, counting down.
CCCGAAAAGTCTACATGGAGGTAGGCATCGAAGGCGAGCCATGCAAAATGGAGGTGGACTCCGGGTCCTACCTCTCCATGGTCACCTGGCAAGAGATCAAACGCTTGGTGCCTACCCTCCACAGTGAGGAACTGGAGAACCAGAGACTAATCATCAAAGACTACCAGGGAAACCGCATCCCGGTAGTCGGAACCGGACAATTCAAAGTGACATTCAAGGGTTGTACTGCAAAGCTTCCCCTGATGATCATGGACTGAGACCGACCCAGCCTCTTGGGGTTGCAATGGTTCGCACCACTCGGCATCGAAGTCACGGGCATCAACCACATCGCCGAGACCAATTGGGAACAGCAACTGGCACGGGACTTCCAGGAAGTGTTCGATGGCACCCTAGGCAAGTACCGAGGGCCCCCCATCTCCTTCAGCCTAGACCCTAACATTCCCCCGAGATGCCTAAAACCAAGGCGGGTACTTTTTGCACTCAGGCCAAAAATTGATGAGCAAATTGACAAGCTCATCAAGCAAGGGGTCCTACAACCAATTGACCACGCCCGGTGGGAGATCCCAATAGTCACCCCAGTCAAGCCCGATGGGTCGGTGAGAATCTGCGGGGACTATAAGGCCACCCTAAATTGCGCCTTACAACAAAGCACCTACCCCGTCCCAGTAGTGCAGCACCTTCTACACTCACTGGGGGGAAGCAAGGCTTTTGCAAAACTCGACCTGGCCCAAGCATACCAACAGCTGCCGGTCGACGCAGAAACCGCAGAGGTGCAAACCATAGTCACCCACCGGGGAGCTTTCTGATGTAACCGGCTCCAGTTTGGAGTCAGCGTGGCCCCTGGAATTTTCCAGAGCCTCATGGAGAGACTCTTACAAGGCATTAAGAGGGTGGTGCCCTACTTCAATGATGTGCTGGTGTCAGCAACCAACCAGCTAGAACTAGAGGGTCATCTAAGGGAGGTACTAACGAAATTCAAGGAAACCAGGCTAAAAGTGAAGAGAGAAAAATGCCAGCTTTACACAGAGCGGGTCGAGTTCCTGGGGTACCTCCTAGACTGGCACGGCATCCACCCAACCGCAAACAAAATCAGAGCCATTAAGGAGGCCCCCACACCAAGAAATAAAATGGAACTGCAGGCATTTCTGGGACTGCTTAATTTCTACAATGTTTTCCTGCCCCAAAAGGCGACCGCGGCGGAACCCTTGCATAGGCTCTTGGACAAGGCGGCCACCTGGACTTGGGGGAAATGCGAGGAAGCCGCCTTCAGGAAAACCAAGGACCTGCTCACCTCGGATGCCGTCCTCATCCAATACAATGAGACCCTACCACTCGCCGTCACATGCGACACCTCACCCTTCAGCATCGGTGCCGTCCTCAGCCGCACACCTCCGGATGGAAGAGAAGCACCCATCGCTTTCTTCTTGAGGACACTCACCAAACCAGAGAGGAACTATAGCCAGCTGGACAAGGAGGCCCTAGCCATCGTCGCAGCAGTGAAGAGGTTCCATGAGTACCTCTACGGCCGCACCTTCACAATCATCACAGACCACAAGCCGTTGCTGGGCATCCTGGCAGGGAACCGGGCCACCCCGAACATCCTACCTCCCAGAATAACAAGGTGGTCCGAATTCCTTGCCGCCTACAGCTACCGGCTCACACACCGACCCGGTAAGACTATCACACATGCAGACGCGTTGAGCCGCTCGCCACTACCCGATCTAGACGGTGACCCAGCACCCACGACGAGCACCCTCAGCATAGAGACTCTGCCCGATCTACCCATAACCGCGTCAGACATTGCCTGAGAAACTAATAAAGACAAATGTCTGGCGCGGGTGTTACATTGGGTAGAAAAAGGGTGGCCGGAAAAGGACAACGATGAAGCATTCAAAACATTCCAGAACCGGCAAACAGAACTCTCGCTACAAAAAGGGTGTGTACTATGGGGGGATAGGGTTGTTATTCCTGAAAAACTGCAAAGGCAGGTACTGGAGTTGTTACATGAGGGGCACCCGGGCATAGTTAGAACGAAAGCCCTGGCCAGAAGTTACGCTTGGTGGCCAGGGATGGACAAGCAAATCGAGGCCTGGGTGGCAAGGTGTGAACGCTGCCAAGAAATCAGACCGAGCCCTCCCGCGGCACCAATCCTGGAATGGGAAACCCCCAGGGGACTGTGGTCTAGGGACAACATAGATTTTGCCGGGCCCACCAAGGGACATACATTCCTAGTAACCGTAGATGCTTAGTCCAACTGGCTGGAGGTAAGCAACATGAAAACCACCACCACAGAGGCTGTGACCAAGGAACTTAGCAAACTATTCGCAACCCACAGCCTCCCGGATGTCATCGTGTCAGACAACGGGCCCCAATTCACCTCGCTAGAATTTGAAAAATTCCTAGCGGAACGGGGCATACGACACGCACTGACAGCTCCGGCACATCTGGTGGCAAACGGAAGGGCAGAACGGATGGTTCAATTCACGAAAAAAAACCATCCAGAAAATCAAACACAGGGAAATCCAAGAAAAAAATAAACAAAATGCTTTTTATACAACATATAACCCCAAACATGACAACAAACAAAAGCCCGGCAGAGCTGCTAATGGGGAGGAAACTAAGGTCCCCACTCGACAGACTGCACCCCACATACAACCCGGAAAAAAACCCCAAACTCCTCCAGCAAGCACCGGTCCTTTGCGCCAGGCGACGCCGTCTATGCAAAGAACCTAACCGGCGACCCACTATGGGTACCAGCGACCATAACCCAACTGACAGGCCCCCGCTCATACCGGCTGCAAACAACCGACGGACGAGCGTGGAAATGCCACATCGACCAAATAAGATCGAGAACGGCCATAAGAAACACAACCGACATACAACCAGACACAGACGAACCCCTTAATACAAGCCAAGAGGGGAGGGAATACCCCGAGAACCAAAACTCAAGAGAAAGAAACCAGCCATACTCACCGGCAAGCAGCCAGCCCGAAACGTCACCAGGGAGAAGCAGCCAGGCCAGCTCAACCAGCCCGGAAAGATCAGGCAGGAGCGGCGAAAACCGCAACTCAACCAGCCCGGGTAGACCAGGAGGGAGCTGCGACAAGCGGCCCGGCAGGGCCTTCCAGACGGTTCCAACGACGAGACCAAGAGGAACAGAGAACCCGACTGAACCATCTGGGAGCCAACCAACAACTGACCTGCGCAGGTCCAGTAGGCAAGTACGGAGCCTCGCCTACTTACGGGACTATGTCACTTAGGACCAAATCAAGAGGGGGGGGTGTTCTGTACATTCATTTACATTCTTGAAACCCCGCACTTTGATTGGCCAAAGCACGGGGTGATCCGATTGGTCTAGCGAGCCGTGCTGATTGGCCCGCTGGGAATCTCCTGCGATTGGTGGAAACGAATCGCAGGAGATTCAAAGTGGTGCCATTGGCTGCGGCCGCGGCGGCTTGAGAATAAAAAGCCGCTGTTTTTTCCTCGGAGCCAGATCGGTTCCAGGGATCAATCAAAGAGCTAAAAAACCAAGTCACCGACTCCGGGTTTCCTTACCGCGACGGACACGACACCTACCACTTCAAGTTTTTCTGTCTCAAATTATATAGGGTCTCTTGATTGAGCAGAGGATTGGACTAGAAGACCTCCAAGATCCCTTCCAGCTTTATTATGATTGAACTCTTCTTGCCTTCATCCTGAACTTAGTGAGTTTTCTCTTTGCTTCCCAAATCCTGCTTTTTCCTATTCCTGCTAAGATGGACCTCAAATGGCCTTTTCCTCCCTGTGAGCACCTTATTTTCTTCTCCAAGCCAGTCTGAAGCCTTTTTTTTTTTTTTGCTAGATAAGATTGGAATGAGAGGGATAAACCAAGTGTGAAAAGAACCAGCCAGGTGATGCTAATTTCCTTACAATTGCTTTTGAATTAACAATTCTTCCATTCTTATTCTATAAGAGGAAAAGAATATGCTAGTCTCCTCTCATCACCACCACCTCATACCCCACCATCCATAGTGTGATCAATATGTGTCTTCTTAGATTTGTTTGCTGGTTTTTCAAAAGCATACAGAAATATTTCTGATATATTTAGAAGTGATGGTGAGAGGACATTAAATTTACAAAATGGAAAGGAATTCCCCAGATATAACAGAATAATAGAATAATATACAAATTATATAGAATAAGATAGAATAGTTCTCATCTGAGGTCAAGGTCTTTTTGGAAGTAACCTTTCAGCAGATATTAACCTGTATGGAAAAAGCCCTTTGAAATGCTTTGAAGGTGGGAGTGGGGGAATGGAGGAAGAATGAATGCAGATCAATTGTAAGCAAACTACAAGACCCTGGAATCTGCATGCTGGCTAAGTGGGAAAGGGAGAATATTACTGATGAAATTAAAATTGCTAAAATTTGCACAGGCATCTAGAAATTTTGTGATAGTGTGAGAAATCCCTCCTATGGAAAATAGACTGCTGGCTGAAGAGAGATAGAAGTTCCTGATCAAGGAAAATGGATGTTTCATCTTTTGGAAACAAACAAACAAACAAACCAATAAACAAACAAACAAAGGCAAAAGTTATATATGGGAAGAATCTGTCACAAAAATACTGTGTAAGGAAGGAGAGTTTTACTTGCAGGCTAAAACTGGTATTGTAAGGGAAAACTGAGTAAGCTCTCCATAGGCTCAATTATTTCATTATCATAAGTCTCAACATCTCCTCATGGTTCTCAGTACTACCTGCTTTTACACACCCATTGTTTCAGATATTTCTCTCTTTTTCTCATTGCACAGTCCAGTAGACCCAATGAGAAAATAAAACCTAATGTTTCAAGATTGTTCTTAAATATCTTAATTATCTGATAGAACCAAAGTTCCTAAATAAATTAAAACAGGAACACAGGCCTATCCCCATTGTCACCACTGAATGGAATAATAGCTCTGAGGTGGCTACATTCACAGCATTCATGCAGAATTTAAGACTTTGTGTTTACCACCTTCTAAGCCTATATATTATTTTCAAAAATGCTCTTGGTTGTATCTTGTCATAAAGCTGTCAGCCTGACACCCCTTCCATCTTTCACGTCCTGAATTATAGATTAAATATTCTGGTCTAAAATAAACAGAATTAAACACCAATATGTTACCAAGCAAGATGGATTTATTTTCAATGTTCGCTTTATTATTCATCTATATAAAACTGATTAGAAATCCAGACTGCAAGCTGTGAGCTAAGTGATCTGAAGAAATAATATGTTTAGGAAGATCAAGGGTTACTCGTTCAGTGTTGTCTCACACTTATTTACAAAGCTGATAATGAATCTTAACAACAAAAATACTACATTGGCTTAGCTCAAAAAAGAAAAAAAAGAAAATCCAATGTATATATATCTCATTTGATGTGGATGTATTGCGTGGGCATTGTCCTCTAAGGAATGAAAGTTGTTGACAGAAAGAAAAGAGGATCCAGCATCAAATGAATGCAATTAATGTGAAGATGGGAAATGAGTTACCAAAGATGGAACCTGAAAGTGGGAAGGAGGCATGTTACCTTGGTTTCCATACTTGCAAAATGTAGAGGATGTTTAGATTCTGATGTGATGAAAAAAAAAGCAAAAAATACAAGGCTCATCTGAAGAAAAGACTGAAAACACACACACACACACAGTATCATTATATTTTATAAGACATAATATATATTATTTTGATACAATGATATTTATACAGTGTTGACTAAAGATGACAATCTAATGTTTAGATAACCTTGACTATTAAAGATAAAAAACAAAAGGTATACTCTGGGTATATCAATATTAATTATAATTTAAAATGTCAATGTTAATAATCATATTATACTTGACTATTCTGAATATCTTTTCCCCATATGTTTCTTGATATTCAAAATGCAAGAATGACATGTGGGCACACTCACAAACACTGATTCTTCCTGTGACCATTTATGTATATTGCTGTACAGTAGAACTTAACAATTGCGATATTAGCTTGGCTGACTGATTTCTTGGTTAGGGTAGGCTGAAAAAGGGTCCATTTAAATCGATTGATTGTGGCTGAATACAGGCAAAGCTAATTCAGTTTACTGTGCGAACATATTCACTACAGTTGTGACAAATAGGGGGAATACTACTCCTAAGGCACTGAATTCCTGTTATATGCTTTGAATGCATTCAGCAAGAGATTTGATTTTAAAGCACTTATCAATTTGTATTTAAGACATAAATGTGGAAAAAATGGCTGTTTTCTGTGACAGGCTAAAGTAGCTATGAGAAAACAAAACTGTCCTAGTGTTCAGAATGAAAAGGAAATACCCATCATCAAAATCAAAATGCTCCAATATGGCTACAGCTGCCATAAGCTATATAACATGATAGAAGGTAAAATCATTTAATTCTCTAACCCTAGACTAAAGGATTTAGAGCATTCTGAAAAGAAAATGAAGCCTGCAGCAACCAGCACAACAGCGATAACCATTACGTGAGCAATAAACACAACCCTTCTCTATAGCTTTGCCATCATAATTGCCTCCATGAGGGTAACAATTTATCTGCTTCTTGAACAGGGCATACGGATCTTGACTTGACCCTAATTATTCTCTCAGCCAGCTTCTTCTTCTCAGTGGAAAACAGATCTCTCTTATCTAAATTAACTACTAACAGTCTTGAAATGGAAACAGAACATAGATATGCATGCAGAAGACACCATTGTCATTTTCTATTGTGTCTAAAATAGCTCCTCATATAACAAAATATAGGGTCTTCTCCCTATAACAAAAATTGACAAAGCTGGAGACTAAAACATGCAATACAAAGAACAGTTACAGGAATTGGGTATGTCTAGTCTAGTGCAAAGAAGGAATAGGGGAGACAGGATAGCAGTGTTCCAACATTTGAGGGGCTCCTACAAAGAAAGGAAGTCAAACTATTTTCTGAAGTACCAAAAGGCAAGACAAGAAACAATGGATGGAAACTAACCCAGGAGAGAAACAACTTAGAATTAAGGAGTAAATTCTTAATGGTGATAGCAATCAACGAATGGAATAGCTTGCCTTCAGAAGTTGTGGGTGCTTCATTATTGGAGGCTTTCAAAAAGAGACTGGACAATCAGTCTATTGTTTGAAATGGTATAGGGCAGTGATAGTTAACCTTTTTGTTGTCATGTGCCAAAAAATGTGCGTGTGTGCCTGCACCCATAATGCAATGTGCATACAACCCCTTCCTGCTTGCTCTGCCCCCTGCTCATGCGTGCGTGACCCTCCACACCCTTTTTGGGCCTAGCAATCCTTTCTGCAGCCTCCTGGGAGCAAAAACAGGGCATGGGAGTGTCGTATCCCTCCACGGTCCGTTTTTGCTCCCAGGAGGCTGCAGGGATGCCTATTAAGCCCAAAATGAGGAGTGCCAAGGACTGTGATACACCCCCCTGTGCTCCCCCTGCCCCCGCACATGCACATGTGACCCCCCAAAGCTCCCCCTACCCTTGTGCATGTGCACACATCTCCCGCATGCATCCTGCCCCCAGTGCATGCATGACAGAGACCCAAAAATCAGCTAGCCAGTGCGTGAATGCACAGTAGAGCTAAGCTGGAATGACGGTTCGTGTGCCTGAAGAGAGGGCTGTCCGTGCCACCTGTGGCATGCATGCCATAGGTTTGCCATCTGGGGTATAGGGTCTCCTGCTCCTACAGGAGGTTGGATTGGAAGACTTCCAAGATCACCTCCAATTGTATTATTCTATGTTCTAAGAAAATATGGACATATCTTGTGGCAAATATAATTCTCAGCCTCCCTTACCAATGTTTATATCAATGGCCTTGCAGAAATGCATGGAAATCCCTCGCCCTTGGATTAAAATATTTCAAAGAGAGATTGCCCTAGTATTTCAGGCACCAGCCTAGAAAGCAGGAGACTGTAAGTTCTAGTTCTGCCTTAGGCATGAAAGCAGCTGAGTGACTTTGGGCCAGTTACTCTCTCTCAGCCCAACTCACTGCACAGAATTGTTGTAAATTGTTGTATGTTCATAACCTTGAGTTATTTGTTAAAATAATAAAGGGATACAATAAATAAGTAAACAACCAACAGCAATCAAAGAGTAGAAATATATGCCTATGTTATTTTTGGAACATGGGCAAGAAAGAATGGAGACAAGCCTCTGAACGGTGAACTTCAGCTCTTTATTTACATAGTGACTTCTCGCTTCTATACCAGTTTTAACCCGCCTTATATAGGCAAACCCCGTAACTATTAACCAATAACCAATGAGGAGCGCTAGCTCTCATAACCAATAGGAACTCTCTGTTAAGGGCCAATCGGATTCCCTGGAGCGGGCCAATCTGATTCGGCCGTTTAACAACCAATCAGAAGTGCAGGGCCAGAACCCTGCACTTTACTCCAAGCTCACGCTTTATTAAAACTTTATACATTCACAACACCCCTTCCCCCTGGCTTTTGTTTGCAGGGCGCAGTTACATAGTCCTTTAGGTAGGATGGTTTTTTATTAGTCTCTTTGATTTTCGCTGTGTCATTTGGCTGCAATCACGCTGAGGTAGATAGTTGTTTGGCAGTGAGGCTGTTTCTGGTTCAGAGTTCATTTCCCCGTCGTTGCCCATGTTCTCTGTAGGTTGAACTGATTCCCTATCTGGTTCCACTTCCTGAGTCTCTATTATACCGTCGTTCCCTTCGAACGGGTTTTCTTCTTCTTGGAATTCATCTTCTTCCGTACCTCCCCCCCCCCCCAGTCTGGTCATAGGGGAGTTCAAGACTGCCCGCCAGAAGCCGCGATTGTAATTGATCGATATGGCGTTTCCATAATCTATCGTCAAGGCATTGTACAAGGTAGGATCTTGGGTCAGTTACACGAATTACTGTCGCCTCCACCCACAATGGGTCACCCGAAAGGTTTTTAGCGTATACCAAATCTCCTACCTGGAAGGCACGACAGCAGCCGCTGGATCCTATTGGTTTTTACAGTTCGTAAGCTGGGTGTAACCGGTCGAGGTGGGAGCGGAGTTTTCGTCCCATTAGCAGTTCGGCGGGAGTTTTGTTGGCGACGCTATGCAGTGTGATGTGTTGTAAAAAAAGGATTCGATTGATCTTGTCATCAATGTTGTCGTAGTCTACCTTCTGTAAGGTTTTCTTCACAAATTATACCATGTGTTCTGCTTTGCCATTGGTCACAGGGTGCACAGGCGAGGTGAGCGCATGTCGAATGCTGCGGTCAGCGAGGTACTGCTCGAATGACAGTGCTGTAAATTGGGTCCCGTTATCGGATACCAGGATGTCTGGTAGTCCATGGGTTGCAAATAGTCTTTCCAAGGTTTTGATAACCGCCTCGGAGGTTGTAGTCGTCATGCGATGAATCTCGAGCCAATTTGAATAGGCATCAACGGTTAGTAGAAAGGTGTGGCCTTTGGTCGGCCCCACGAAGTCCAAGTGAATTCGGGACCAGGGTCCACGTGGTGTCAGTAGGAATGGCTTTAGGTGGGGCGTTGCTCACTTCCTGGCATTTTGGACAAGCTTTAACCCAATGTTTGATTTGCTTGTCAATGCCCGGCCACCATGCGTAGCTTCACGCAAGGGCTTTCATTCGCACGATGCCGGGGTGGCCATCGTACAAGGTTCTCAGCAGCGCTTTCTGGAGTCGTTCTGGGATAACGACTCTATCGCCCCAGATGACACAGCCTTTTTGGGAGAACAACTCGGTTTGTCGAGTCTTGAATGGTGTGAAGTCATCTGATAATTGGTCCAATGGCCATCTGCGTTCTACCCAGCTTAGGACTCGCGCTAAGGTGGGGTCACATTTGGTTTCTCTCGCGATATCTTGGGCGGTTAATGGCAGCGAGTTGAGTGCCTCAATTTGCAATGTGGTTACCGTTGGTGCAGGATCGTCGAGAGTCTCTGGAAGCGGTGCTTGGCTCAATGCGTCGGCTTGGGGAATGGCTTTCCCTGGGCGGTATTGCAGCCGATAGTTATAAACAGCTAAGAATTCTGACCATCGAGTCATCCTAGGGGATAATATGTAGGGAGTCGGCTTATCTCCGGCTATTATCCCCAATAATGATTTGTGGTCAATCACGATAGTAAAAGCCCAGCCATACACGTACTCGTGGAATCTTTTAATGACTGACACAATTGCGAGGGCTTCTTTATCGATTTGTCCATAATTTCGCTCAGTTTTTGTAAGTGTCTTTGAAAAATATGCAACAGGGGCTTCATTCCCATTAGAACCATTACATGGCTCAAAATGGCGCCCACTCCGAAAGGCGAAGCATCACATGTTATATTTAACGGCAAAGTCTCGTTATACTGCATGAGTACAGAGTCAGAAGTGAGCAGTTTTTTCACGTTGCGGAATGCCTGTTCTTCTTGGTGACCCCATAACCAATTTGCTTTCTTATCTAACAACCGGTGTAACGGTTCAGCGACCGTTGCTTTATGCAGTAAAAATACATTATAAAAGTTGATGAGGCCTAGGAACACCTGGAGATCAGTCTTGTTTCATGGCCTGGGAGCGTTTTTTTTATCGCCCTTAGTTTACTTTCAGTAGGGTGAATACCCTGGCTATCAATTAGGTACCCTAAAAACTCAACACTGTCAGTACACAATTTACATTTGTTTTTCTTTACTTTAAGACCAGCCTCTTGGAATTTTTTTAGGACTAATTTTAAGCGGTCCTGTAAAATTTTTTTGTAGGGGCCGCAATTAATACATCGTCAAAATAGGAGACCACGCCCTTAATCCCTTGTAATAACCTCTCCATAAGGCTCTAAAAAATCCCCGGGGCTACACTAACTCTGAATTGGAGCCGGATACATTTAAAGGCACCTCGGTGCATCACAATCGTTTGTGCCAGTGCCGTCTTTTCATCAACAGGTAGTTGCTGATATGCCTGAGCTAAGTCTAATTTAGCGAAGACTTTCCTGCCCCCCAGGGAGTGGAGGAGATGCTGCACCACCGGCACTGGATATGCGTTCTGCTGTAGGGCATGGTTCAAAGTGGCCCGGTAGTCCCCACAAATTCGGATCGATGCGTCTGGCTTAATGGGTGTTACGATTGGGGTTTCCCAGGGGGAGTGATTGATGGGCTCTAACACCCCCTGAGCTATCAGCTTGTCAAGTTGTTCGTCAATTTTCGACTTTAAGGCAAACGGAATTCGACGGGGCTTAAGTCGGATGGGAGCTGTCTTTGGGTCTAGACTGAACGAAATTGGGGTCCCCTTGTACTCGCCTAAGCTGTCTGTGAAGACGTTCCTGAACTCATGGATGAGGTCTCCCTCCCAATCACTTCCGCTGACTTGATTTATGCCGGCCACTTCAATGCCAAGTGGCGCGAACCATTGGAGGCCTAGTAGGCTAGGCCTGTCTCTATCGATGACAGTTAGTGGTAAGTACGCTGTATGCTTCTTGAAGGAGACTCGGACTCAGCAGGAACCAATGACGGGGATTCGATTCCCTTGGTAGTCCTTGAGGATGAGTCTGGAAGCGGAGATCTTGGCGTTGAATCGTGGGGATGAGTTGTTCAAGGGTCTTCCAGGACACCATCGAGAGGGACGATCCCAAATCGACTTCCATGTGGCAAGGCTGGTTCTCGATGGCTACTGTGACTCATATTTTCTTGGTGTCTAAAGCTGAGGCGTGACCGATAGTGATAGTATGGTGAGCCTCTTCTCTCTGCAAAACTCGATTTCTGTAGGAGTGGTTTACTGGCTCTCGCCGTACAGGACGGTTTCCTGTCAATTGGCGATAGTTAGTCCCTTTTGAGGCCTGGCCGGGTCCTGGTAAGCTTCAGCAGACTCGTCCGATGTGGCCTCGCTTCCCGCACTCATGGCAGAGCGCATCGCGGAATTTGCATTCGGACCTGGCATGGTTGGCCCCACAGCCAGCGCAAGGGCATAAAGGCTTCGGGTGGTGGTCCCGGTCAGACCGCAGTCGATGGACCCCTTCTTCATTGCTGTCTGAGGATGAAGAGAGGTCCTCATGGTGCATCATTGCACGCTGCCCTTCTGACCTGGATAAAATGTCGCTTGTCGGTGGTGGTACCGGAGCACGGTTTCAGCGTAGTTGCGCAGCCGACTTCCTGGTTGCTTCTGCTGCAGTAGCATCGGCGATGGCGTCGGCAAGGCTGATGTCGCCTTTCGCCATCATCTTGCTTTGAACGCCTGGTACATCTAATCCCAGAACTATGCGATCTCTTAGTGCTTCTTCTAAATCGGCGAATCCGCAGAGGCCTCCCAAATTTCGGAGGTCTGCTATGAAGTCGGCCATGCTTTCTCCCTTTCACTGGCTCCTCTGATAAAACTTATGCCGTCTCACAAGCGTAGGCACGGTCGGTGCATAGTGATCTCGTAGGAGAGGTTCGAGGTCGTCCCAATCCATCGCCTTCACTTCTCGGGGTTTGGCTAGTGCTTTAGCCATCTTAAATATGGTTGGACCGCAATGCGTTAGGAACACCGCCCGTTTCTTTCCTGGTGTGGCGTCCTTTAAGTTGTTGGTTTCTAAGAACATTTGGAAGCGATCCATGTAGGACTCCCAGTCCTCCTGTACTGGATCGAACAGAGCGGGTGGTACGACAACGCTGGACATGGTTCCATTGTGTAGCGTCATCTGTCACGTGCTCGGTTTTCTTCGAAGTTTCGTTGGTTCAGATGTCTCCACATCCCATCCTCGTCACCAGTGTTATGTTTTGAGCATGGGCGAGAAAGAATGGCGACAAGCCTCTGAACAGTGAACTTCAGCTCTTTATTTACATAGTGACTTCTCGCTTCTATAGCAGTTTTAACCCACCTTATATAGGCAAACCCCGTAACTATTAACCAATAACCAATGAGGAGCGCTAGCTCTCATAACCAATAGGAACTCTCTGTTAAGGGCCAATCGGATTCCCCAGAGCGGGCCAATCCATCTGGCCGTTTAACAACCAATCAGAAGTGCAGGGCCAGAACCTTGCAATTTACTCCAAGCTCACGCTTTATTAAAATTTTATACATTCACAACAGCCTATTTCTTCAGGCCCATCCTGATTCTGATTTATTATTTAGAGGTAAGCTTGAGGTTGCCAAGTCTCCTAAAAATGCTACGTTACTCAGGATTATTATTTTTTTAAGGTTATAAACATCATCACTAACACAGTTAAAACTTAAGTAATATTGATCATTCAAGGTTGGCCAGAGAAATGTAGTCATCCTTTTTACCCTGTTCTTTTTTATTTATTTATTTATTTTCTATTGTAATATATACTTAGCCAGAGGGTGCTTGGTTTTGATCTGAATGTACCACACATGAAAGTCACATTTGAGGGGTCTTCAGTGCTCTCTGAGCTTTAATTGCATTTTTGCAGATGTTTCATTACCAGAACTAAGTAACATCATCCTCAGTACCCAATGATATTCAGTGATGTTCATTGACAATGACACCTAGTTTGGGTAATGAAATGTCTGCAAGAAAGCAACCAAGCTCTGAGAGTACCAAGAACCCCTCTTTTCAACCTTGAGCTACAAATATTCTTCTCTCAAGGCACATTTACACAAATATGATTTCTGCCTGGTTTTTACTTTCTGATTTTTTTTAGCAAGGTAGATATTAGAATGGTCATTAAGTCAAGTACTCGTTCTGATTCCATTATTGCTGACTGATGGATTTCTAGAAACATGGGTAGGGTATATTTTATTATCCTGCAAACAAGTAAATAAATAATATTCCCTTGGGCTTTATCTTAACAACCACACCCCGTGATTTTCAACTGGGGTTCTTAAATGGAAAAAGAACTATATTATTAACTGTCAACATGGCACCATAAAGCCATTATAAGCAACAGCATGAGGCTGGTGCAGAAGAGCATTATAAATGAAGGAGTTTCCAAACACTGAGTGATTACTGAGAATGTTGGATATTATGCACAGCCTGATTTCTGAATAAGAATCTTATTACTGAAGTATTTCATACTTTTAATGACTGGAGACACTTTTTATTTTTCTTAGGAATTCAGTTTGGAAGACTACTTCACTCTTACAAATACTAACCTTTCCATCTGTAAGACAAATAAGATATGACTGCAGTGCCCACGGTGCAGTCTGCCTCTTTCCATTACTGCTTGAGCTAAATATACCTTCTCTATAGGTTCAGGAGCCTGCTTAAACTTTTTTCAAGATAAGGTAAATGATCACACTTGCAGCTAAGACACAACAAACCCTTAGTTTGAATCAGAGCTAGAAGAGTAAATGAAAGTGGGAGGGATGGGGGGGGGCTCTTCATTAGCTGGCACAATTGGCTTATGGACTGCTTAACTTTACAGTTCATGTACTTCTGGTAACATACTCATCAAAGTTCCTAGAAATTAGAATGTTTATATAGCATTAGAATAATGGAAACTGTTTGTAACCTTGCTTATAGTTAACAGTGGACTGCAAACATCAGGCAGCCACTAGCCAGTAGGAAAGAGGTAAGAGTTTTCATGTTAATCTTTGCTACCATCATTTTGGTCATTTTTGCAGCCCTACCCCAGTTAGTCAAACATATTTGATTCTTTCCTGGCTGCTAATTCCCAATGCGTGAAAGCCAATACACTATACATTAATTAAGATAAAATGAAGATGCTTATATACCCATATAAATTGAGGCAAGTAAGAAGGGTAAAGTTGTACTCCCATTAAAAAAAAAGCAAGCTTGAGCTTGCAAATCAACTAGTTTTACTTGTTCCAAAAGTCAAGATCCCTGCTGAACTAAGAGGACGTCCGCCAAAGGTGGTATTCAGCAGTTTATGACCAGTTCTGGAGAACCAGTAGCGGAAATTTTCAGTAGTTTGGAGAACTGGCAAATCCCACCTCTGATTAGAGATTTTACAGTATCCTTTCCCTGCCACGCCCACCAAGCCATGCCCACAGAACTAGTAGTAAAAAAAATTGAATCCCACAACTGACATCCACCATTATTATGTACTGATTACCTCTGTTAGACTAGTGCAGTGCTTCTGTGTATGAGATTATCTTTGCAGATTTTTAAAAATATTTTTTATTAGCTGAAAACGCTGTGCTATGCAGAGATATCTTGTTGATAATAACTTCTAGCAGGAGAACATATAAACTGCTGCAAGAGAATGGATGACACCTGATTGCGTGTCAGGAGGACTTGAGCATGTAAGAGTTAACAGGTTGGAAGGTTACTAGAAAGTATTCCATTGCTTATTGCTTCACTGTTCTCTACCATGTTCCTGTTAGAATCTTGGTCTGATATTTGATTACATGTCTGAAATAGTTCTCCAATAGTATTTAGTATTTTGGCTCAATATGCTTTTGTAGGTCTCTCAACTCTTGCAGTGTGAACTACTTGAAGGCAAACCTGATTCCTTCTGGGATATTGTTGTTGCTGGTTTTCAATAAGTTTGCATTGCTCAGCACCTTACACGTTGCTGGAGAGTTTTATACCCTAACTTGGCAATTTATGATAATATAATTGGTCATAAAATGAAAGACAGCTTGGGGTAGTGGTGAAGGCATCAGGCTGGAAACCAGAAGACCACGAATTCTAGTCCCACTTTGGACATGAAGCCAATTGGGTGTCCTTAAGCCAGTTAGCCTCTCTCAGTCCTAGAAGGTAGCAATGGCAAACCATATCTGAAAAACTTTGCCAAGAAAACTGCAGGGATATGTCCACCAGTGTCCAAGAACTGAACATTACTGAATGGAAGAAAAAATGGCCTTAACCAGCCATGTTAGATCAAGGTTTGAAAGTGGCTTGAAATGCATGCCCAAAAGCAAAGCCCAACTTTTAAAATCATTAAATCATGGCTTGTACAGAAGCTTCAGAAGATGCTCTCAGCTGTTTCCAGGTACTGTAGAAAGTGATTGGGCTATACATGGGCTATACACCTGCAGTGACAAGATCATTTTTCAGTGGATTGCCAAAATCCTACTCCTGCTTTTCCCACTCAGTCTACCAGTAAGCCATTCATTTTCAATTAACATTGAGGAAAAGCAGACAGTGAAAAAAAATAATTGAATTGAACAGCTTAGTTCCAGAAGAGATCGGACAGTCATTTGTACAGAATGGCATAGAGTGTCCTGCTTGAGCAAAGGGCTGGATTAGAAGACCTCCAAGATCCCTTCCAACCCTAATATTCTATGTTCTAAATAAACTCATGGAAGCAAGAAGCCTAAGACTGCATAAGCAATATAAAGCATCATCTGTAGGAATTTTCTATAACAATGAACATTGTAACATTATTGTAAGTGGTGGAGTTATAGAAGATTTTATGAATTGGATTAAATTAATTGCTCAACATTTGTTGTAAATTGTATGTTTAAACATACAAGCAATATATATAAAATAAATTTATACACATATAAGAAAATAGAGTAACACAGCTTACATAATTCATAACAAATCAAATTCAGTTAAAATTAACATTGCTGGCTGAATAACAGGCAATCCTTTCAGTTCATACCTTTTGATCCTCGTGAGAAAAGCCAACCCTTTTTATCCACAGTCAACTAAATTTAATTCTTTATAACTTGGCATATTTTTGGAACTTCTCTGATCTACAGTGGTTGAATTTCTATGCAATAGGAACTTCCCAATTTGCAGCTCAGCCAGATAAAATCCAAGCTGATTCTACAAAGCAGTGAGAACACAGTATTTGCTTACATGTCAACTGATAAAACATTTCTATGCCTGTTTCCAAGTTGCCATAAGCAGGAGCAGTATGGCAATTAAAAACAGAAGTACATTCCATGTTTATCTTACAAAGATTGTAGCCTAGGCACCAGATATTCTGCCCACAAAAATCCTTCATTGGAGAATGTGATTGATGACAACCAGCCCTTGAATGTGTTTCATAGAGAATCTGATTTATGACACACTCGGGGGGGGAGGGGGAGGGGGAAAACAGGGTCACAGATGACCATAAATTACGTGTGGCAGAGTTGGCTTCATATAGGTCAATGCCAACATGTTGCTCCTAATAAATCTTTTGGATTCTTTTGAAGCTTGGTTCAAGGTTCATGATTTAATTAGGACAATCACAGGAATCCTGACAGCATGCTTCCTCAATAAATACTAAATTTATATTGTAGGTTGCATAAGATAATATACAGTCTTTCCAACTCCTTTACTCATATGGAGCCTGTTTGTTTTGAAATTTTGTCAGGATTGTGGTTTCCTGTTGTGATTTCCTATGAGTTATGATTTTGTTGCAAGGATGATGAGATGTTCTGGGATTTCCTATTTCCTAAGCACATTTCACATTTAACAGGTTAGAAAGTTTAACTGCTTAGAATTATTTTTTTTCAACATTTAGTCAGAATCTGCCCTCCTGCAATTTAAATGAATTATTTCTCATTTGCTTTGTTGACATTTTTGACATTTTCTTTTGATTTCCAGGATTAAATATTTTTATTTTAGTTCTGAGCTCATAGAATTTAATTTTTACTTTCATTATGATGTCTGTTAGATCCATTGAATTTGTTCCAGTTTGTCTCAATCTTTTTAAAGTGTGTCAATAAAACCAAACTAATGAAGAATAAAGTGGAATGATTAATTCACAGGATTTACTTTTCTTACTTGAGCCCAATTAGTAAGCAATCAACTAGTATTTCAAATTCTTTTTTACATGTACTATTATCAAGCCACATATTCCATATCCTATTTCTATATATTTTGTTTTTTATTTCCAGAAGAAAAAACTTTGCATTTGTCTTTATTAAATTTCAATCTGTTTATTTTCACATTTTTCTAACTTTTGCTCCTTTCTTCGAGATTATTTGCTATCATACATATTTATATTATATGTAAACTGTATAAACATTCTCTTCACCTCCTCAACTTCTTCAAGAATGAACATGTTGAAAAATATTGAAAATGTACTTGTTCAGGATCAGATCCTATGACACCTCTAGTCTAATGAATCATTGATTCTTTTTGTGAAGTATGGACTCACTTAATAACATGCTACCTTTCTTAGACAGACTAGAAATAAAAATTATAATAAGCAACAAAAAATGGTTAGAGAACACCTATCTGATCTTAATGAATATAAATCACCAGAACCTGGTGGAAGGAACTGGTGTTATCTCAGAAGCATTGTACCATATCTTTAAAAAATCTTGGAACACCAAGGAATTACCTGAGGATTGGAAAAGAGCTGATGTAGTTTCCACTTCAAAAAAAGGAAAACAAACAGACCCAGGAAACTACAGACCAATCAGCCTAACATCAATACCTGGGAAGATAATGGAAAAGATAATAACAAATCACATCTGTGAACATCTAGAAACAAACAAAGTTATAAATAAAAGCCAGCATATCTATAGAGATTTTCAGTCATCCAGGTCATCAAGACAACTGGACTTTCTTGTTTTTTCCTCATAAGACAAACAAGAAAAACTCCAGTTGCCTCCCACAAAAGAAAAAACAAGAAAGTCCAGCTGCCTCTTGAAAAAGCACCTTTGGGAAAAGCCAGCTTGGGTTTGTTAAAAAGAGATCATGCAAAACCAATCTTATTTTGTTCTTTGACAAAGAGACTAAATTAGTAGACCAGCAAAATGCTATTGGCATAAATATATTTAAACTTCAGGAAAGCATTTGACAAAGTAGACCACAAACTACTTCTTGGGGAGCTAGAAAAATGTGGGATAGACAGCATCACCATCAAATGGATTTATAACTGGCTGACAAACCATAGTCAACAAATTGTCCTTAATGATATTACATCTACATGGAGGGAAATAAGCAATGGGGTACCATAAGGTTCTGTCTTAAGCTCAGTAGTCTTCAAGATCTTCGTAAATGACTTACATGAGGGAATAGAAGAACTCATCAAATGTACAGATGACACCAAGCTGGCAGGACTAGGCAATATTCTAGAAGACAAGCTCAGGACCCAAAAAGATCTTGATAGACTTGAACAATGGGCCCTATCCAACAAAATGAAATTTAATGTGGAGAAAAGCAAAGTTTTACACTTAGGCAGGAAAAAAAAATCAAAGGTACAAGTACAGATTAGGCAAAACCTGGTTCAAAAACAGTAACTGTCAGAGGGACCCTGGAGTCCTAGTGAACGATCACTTAAACATGAGCCAGCAGGGTGCAGCAGCCATCAAAAAAGCTAATACAATCCTCTGTTGTATAAACAGAGTCATAGAATCAAAATCACATCAAGTATTTATAAAGCCTTAGTAAGGGCACACCTGGAATACTCCATCTAGTTTTAGTCACCAGATTACAAAAAAGATGTTGAGACTTTGGAAAAATGCACAGAAGAGCAACTAGACCAATCTTAGAGTATTGTTCAACTGTTTGGAATCCCCACCATGTATCTGACATCAGTACAATTGTGCAAGTTCAGAAGTATTTCACGAGAAAAGTCTTGCACTCTTCTGTACACAATAGAATCCCCTATGCTACTAGGCTCAAAATTCTTGGTTTGGATAACTTAGAACTGTGTCGCTTGCGGTCAGACCTAGGTATTGCATACAAAACTATACGTAGTAATGTTTTACCTGATTTTCTTTGTTTTAATCGCAATAATACGCGCGCTAACAACTGCTTTAAATTCAATGTAAACCATTCTAAAATTGACTGTAAAAATATGATTTCTGTAATAGAGTTGTCAAAGTCTGGAAGGCTCTACCTGATTCGGTTGTCTCAGCTACAAATTTTCACAGTTTCGGTCACAAATTGACTTCCGCGAACTTTACATCATACTTAAGTGGTTAGTAGAGGGGTGTGCATAAATGCACTAATGTGCCTATCATCCCTTTCGTTGTATTTTTATTCTCTTATTCTTGTTCTCATTTTTGTTTCACAAATTCTAATAAGTAAATAAACAAACTAAAAGGCCTGGAGATTAAAAGGTCTGGATTCAGGTTTGGCTAGTCTAGTGGAAAAAATGGACTGGGAGGATATGATAGTAGTATTCCAGTATTTGAGAGGCTGCCACAAAGAAAAGGCGTCAACTTATTTTCCAAAGCATCAGAGGGCAGGACAAGAAACAATGATGGAAACTAATCAAGGAGAGAAGCAACTTGGAATTAAGGAGAAACTTCCTAACAGTGAGGACAATTAACCAGTGGAACAGCTTGCCGTCCGAATTTGTGAGTGCTTCATCATTGGAGGTTTTTAAAAAGAGACTGAACAGTTACTTGTCTGAAATGTTATAAGGTCTCCTGTTTGAGCAAGGGATTGGACTAGAAAGCCCCCAAGGTACCTTCCAACTCTGTTATGTTTGCTCTTTGCATAACTAGCTGCTGATTCCGAATGAGTTCCTCAACACAGATTTTGCTAAATTAAAGTATAATATATTTATCTGCATCCCATCAATGTGTTAAGAGTATCAACCATTCAAAAATGAAAAAAGATTCATTTAACAATTCAATTGATTTTAACAAATCCATGCCAACTTCTAATAATTGCCCAAGAGTTTTTACAATTCTTATAGATGGATTCGTTGATTTATGAACTGCTCAACAATATTCTCAAGTATTGAAATGAAGTCTTAGATTCCAATTCCTTTTCCATTTCTCTGAATATAGGGAGAATTTTTTTGTTTTGCCATGTTGATGGATGTCAGATGTTTTGGAAGTTCTAGCACCAGAGTACTACTCCATTTCAACTGGATAACTCTTATCAGTCTATTACTCTCATCTCAGATTCTGCAAAGTAGTTATGAGACACATACCATGCATTTAATTGTCCATATTATCAGCTTTACCTTACATCAAATATTTTCATAAAAATTAAAGAAAAACCCTGTCTTTCCCTTAAAGTGTAATTAAAATGATTCATCTGAAGATTTTTTTGTCTAAGCCCAAACCAAAAAATAAAACCCTTAGTCATTTGAATTTAATAAATAAATGGAATGGCAGTAACATTATAAACAAGTGATAGATGTGATTGGTATATACAGTATGCCTGCATTTATTTATGTATTTATTTTATTCGTTTATATTTATTTATTTCTATGAAAGAAAAATCCATATTTCTCTGAATGGCGAATATCGGTTATATTTTTTGATCAGCTATTTTGTCATGGCAAACACAGGGGTGGTTTGCAAGGCTGGATTTACCAATCAGTCAGCTAAATGGCATCCAAAGGGAGCAGTTGCCTAGCAATCATAGCTCATTTCCCAAGGTACCAGTTAAGAGTTCCAAATGTGCTATGGAGAATGAAAAATGAACAAACAAATTGGATTTGCCAGAGCCTATCTTACCAGTCAAGGAACAGCAAGGAGAACAGAGGGAAGGTACAAGCTTGATCATGTCCTTGCTCTATCATTGCAGCCATTTGCTCCAGGAGGGCAAATCTGCATTGATTCTCCAGAGCATGGTGGAAGTCTATTTTTATTCAAAATAGAAGAAACTAATACTTTCAACCTGTGCCAGCCTTCATGTTTAATGAAGGAAATTCCTGCAGTGATTTTATCAGGGCTCCAGGCCTTTGGACTGAACAAGCTTTTCTGATGTTTCCAGTCCTTTTACTGAAAGCATTAAATAGGGCCAAACTGTAATAAGGCTGAAATTCAGATGATTTGCCAAAGATCACCTTTCAGTAACAGACTTGAGCAAGCCGAAAATGAAGAGATATTTGAAGAACCAATTAACCTTGCTTAGCCTTGCCTAGCATCACTCTTTCCAATAAATGTGACACCATGGAACAGACAGTTAAATGAAGGATTGTTTGCTTGCTGATTTGTTTAATCCTATGCAGATCACCCTTCATGGACCTTAGCAATTTCTGCTCAATGTTGATCTTGGAAATTTGAGTGGAGGGGAAAGGGGATCAATTTTTAAATATAGCTGCAGATAGGTTTGTTTTACCAAACAGCTTCCCAGTGCTGTGTAAATCTATTTCTGTCAGCATCCACCTTTCAGCTTTGTCTCATGAAGATTATTTTTTAGAAAAATGCTTCCCGCAATTCCTCTTCTCTCTCCTCCAAAGGGCAATTAAACCCCATTACCCTTCAGGAAACCAACTCAGGCAAGACGGTCACTGACAGCCTGTGAAATTGTCATCAAGTAATCATCATGAAGGTGTCTCAGAGCTTCTGTCATCAAGTTGCCTGCTTTGTTCAGCCAGGAGCTCTGGCAGCTTGGGGAGAGAGTGTATAGAGAAAGCTCAGGGTAGGACTTTCCTTACAGCCTGATCTCCATTTGCCAAACTCACCCATCCCCTGCTCAGATATCCCCTAGTACAGTAGAGTTTAACTGTAGAGTGAGATTGGAAAAAATGTGTAGTATCTATTATTTATGATTTTTGAAATATTTATAGACTACACTTATTTTAAAAATCATGAAGGGGTTTGCAGTAATTTAAAAAACATAATTTAGAAACCAATTAAAGCAAAATTAAAACTATTAATAAAAACAATATTACTGTATATTAATAATTGGAGAAGGTCTGTATATAAAGAAACTTGAAATGCATTAGCTTGAGTCTTGGAGAGAAAATCTTTGTGTATGGCTTTTCTGATAGTGGGAATCTGACTGAACAATTATTGAGAAGCAGGTTTAGCACTACAACAGAAACAAGATTTGTATATGGAAATCCATAACAAGGATTGGCAAAGTTTAGCATGTAGTTAACTACATCCTTCCAAGAGGAAAATCAGTGAGCAAGATATCCATAAATGTATATCTGAGAACAAAATTAAAAGGAAATAGTAGTGATAATTTCTATGAGGAGAAAAAAGAAATTCTTTTTTATAGTAATTTTATTAAAGACTACAATTTTCAATGATGAAAACTAATAAAAACTAAAAATAATAAAAAGAAAAATAGAAGGTGAGAAAAAAAAGGAAACAGAAAGGAAAAAATAGAAAAGAAAGAAAAATAAGAATAAAGAAAAAGAAAAAAATATGTAAAGATGTGACTGTCGCCTTCATCATGTATAAAGAATTTTAATAACTTTCATCATCACTTCATCTTGAAAAAGGATTTCTTCTTCCCATATCCCCTCTTTTATCTATAAACAAACAAATTGTCATTTCATTCTTGATGTCAGCAAAGATTCATTAAGGGTTACAAGGATGATAACATTTATTTTAACTTTCATCAAATAAACCAACTTTATACACCTTCCTCTTATTTCTACCAATCTTAATTCCTTTAGTCCCTTCAATAATGTCCCAGAACTCAACTTCTTTTCATTTTTTCTTTGACTCTTCTAACAAAATTTAAGAGTTTTGTAAATCCAATATAGGAAAATCATCCTACATTGTCATACTTTGGTTTGTTATTTGTATATATCATTTAATTACTAAGACATATGCAGGTTTCTTTTGTATGTCCAGTGTAACATTTTCCCCATTTAATTCTTGCAGTCTGTAATTTTTAAATCCATTTTCAAATCAGTCTCAATCAGTGAGACTAATCAGTCAAGTAATACTTGTTCCTCTTCCACAGTATCTTTTAAATTCAGTCTATCTATAGAGACAAACACTTTTACATTTATTTCTATGTGCTTTTTTAAAATATATCCTTCAGTATGTCCAATGTTAAAACATTTTGCTTCATTCTCTATTAAGTTGAATTTGAGTGTTCTTCTTTAATTGTAATTGTGGGATTCAAAATTTTTTACTTCTGGTTCTTTGAGTGTGGCTTGGTGGGTGTGGCATAGTTTTGTGGGCATGGCTTTGTGGGTGTGGCAGGGGAAGGATACTGTAAAATCTCCTTTCCCACCCCACTCCAGGGGAAGGTTACTGCAAAATCCCATTCCCTCTCCACCCCACAAACCTGCTTTCCAGCTCCGTTCTCCTGTGCAGGGCAACCAAAGAAGACCCAGCCAATCAACTGGGACTCAGGAGGAAGAGAATAGATGGGGGCAGGGCCAGTCAGATGTGGAATTTGCTGGTTCTCCAAACTACTCAAAATTTCTGCTATCAGTTTTGCAGAACTGGTCAGAACATGCTGAATACCACCTCTGCTTTAGTTCCTTCTACTTCCATGTAATGTTTGATCATGTTTATTTTTTAAAGAATTAGTCCATTTATAACTTCCTATAATCAAAGTTTTAATTATCCTTTTGTTGTTTATTCCAGAAAAAAATTCCTTAAACTTGTATTTGAAATTTCTTTCACCAAGGATTGAAGGAAACTGGAAAACATTGTCAATTTAAAGGTTTCTCATAGCTGAAAAGCAGTTAGCAAGCAATTTCCAAAAAAAGTGTCCTTTTAAAGGCACTAACCACAATTTGACCAAGATGGCTATTCTCTGCATCAGTACCAGCCAACAACTAACAAAATGTGGCATCAAATGAAGTCCTCCTGTGAGGGGACAGATGCCTGGAAGGCTGGTGTTTAAAAGATACTATTTTAAGTAACTTGGTCTCCTGTTATTTACAGTATAGATTTTATGCATGGAATTTGGTTGACCATAGACTGAGTACTAATAATGGCACCTTAATTAATACTCTATGTGATAAAAATTAATCATTCAGGTATTCAGACAACTGGAGACTCATGAACAATAAATAGGAGATTTATTATGGAGCTTTTGCAAAAGGGAATTCTGCGCTCATAGCTGCAGAAGACATGTTTCCTGGGAAGGCTGGGGTTTATATACAGTTTCAAATATACAGTCTCTACATTTTCCGGGTTCACAATCTATCCAGCTATGTATCTCTCTACACAACACCCATATTATTGTAGCATACCATATGTTTCCTTAACCTGTTTACCCATTTCCATTTCTAGTAATCTCCATCATTAACATGACACTGGACAGCATGACCCACCAAATATATAACCTTTATACAAAACAATAGAGAATTCTTACATAATATTCCAGTAAATTATCTTAAGTTAACACAGAGGTTAAAAATGGCATTATCATTGCTTTATATTTCCACAGGTATAATTTTACATATCACACTTTAGAAGTAGCATTTGCAGTTGGGGTTATAAACATTGTAAAGTTTCTCCTATTCATGAGCAGTTGCAGAAAATCTAACAGCCCAAGTTGGTAGAAGATACTCCTAGAAAATAATGGATTCACAATACATAGGAACAAACACTGGTTTATTTCTGGCCAGGATTCAGCTTCAATTTAATGAAATTCATCTAGTCCACCATTACCTTTAATTAATTTTACATTAAATAAAAGTCCCACCTAATTCTGATGCCATTGAGATATAATTCTGGGTATCATCATACTTCTAATCACCATGCCCAACTGTTTCATACAGATATTAAGCAATATTGGATGGAATACAGCCAGTTCACAAGGACTCAACCTATAAATACTCAATGGTATTGGGATTTGGGCTGACTAACAATATTCTACGGATTCAAATGAGGAGGATCTACAATCACAACATCAAAATCTACTGAGTGATTCAGCCGGAGAAACCATATCATGTCAGGATTACCAAGTTTAATTACCTAGAATTCAGACTAAAGTCTGAATTCTACGTAAAGTGAACCTAGATAATTCTGCAGAAATGTTCATAATTTGGTTATTACTATTCTCCAGAACACATTTCCTAAGAACAAACAATAACCAGGAAGGCAACGTATCATCTTCTATGAGAAGAGAGGGATTTTTAGGAATATCTACACAAACAGTTTATGTAATGCAGGCCAGACTTTCCTGTCTCTTAACAATGCCATTTGCTACTTCTCAATCAATCCCCTGTGGTTTGTTCAAATTAGTTTTCATGGGCAAAACTGAGAACAATGAAAGGGGGAAACCTTGACCAGCAACTCAGGTCACAGAAACTGAAACTGTTCCATAGAATTGGATATAGTCAGATGACAGGACACCTTATCTTAAAGCACTGAATGACAAAATGAGAGCACTGAAATTATTATATAGATGCAATACAAATTTTTCACAAATCTCCAAAGGTTGTAAAAGAACATTTTCCAGTGTAGTGACAGTAAATCCCATGCTGTTCAGAAGATCTTTGCTGGGCATCTTCTTATGGAAGTAATGGAAGCAGCAAAGTCTTTGCTGTCCTCACTGACATGGATTTGACATATTTATGGGCATTATGTGCACATAATGATTATGTGCATTGTCATACTAAATCTTTCATCATCAGCATTCTATATGCTATCTAATCTGCTTCATTGTTCAGCACTCCCCAGTCTACCAAAGAACAGCCTGTACTTGATAGCATTAGAAAAGGCACTCAGGAGCAGCTACATTAATGGACTATTTTTCTCACTGTCCAATGTCTACTCTAGTTCCTGGAAAATTTCCCAGGACATTCAGGAAACTATTAGATTCTATAAATATCTGAGGACATAATTTTAATAGAGCCTCATCCCTTCAGGGGATAAAACTGAATTTCACCAGGAGCTAGTCTAACTCTTAGACTTCTCTTGGCAATGCATAAGCAGCATTCAAGGACACAAAGCTTCTGAAAAAGAGATTTATGTAGAAGAACAAATGAACCCTTACAAGAAAATTTCATCAATTGCTATGTATTAAATACAGGCTCTATTTCTAGAGAACTCAAAGCTTAAATTCTTGTACCACTCTAATTTAGGCTGGAAGATTAGCTTCTACTTGTCCCTACCACTCTCTCTCTCTTTTTTTAGGAAGAAATAGACTGGTTTTAGGTGGGTTGATTCTGCCTTTGTGAAAATTTCACAACAGGTCACCTGGAAACAGAGTAGATATTTCTTTACCTTCACCTGGGAACAGTCAGGCATTTTCCCTTAAATCAAACTACCTCACAAGGCGATTATTAGGGGAAACAATTGGGAGGTAGAAATACCAGCTAGATACAGGATATCTAATAAAATATTTTAAAATATGTTCAGCCTACTTTTAATCTGTAACTGTTTTATTTAGCAAATGAAGAATGAGAAAAAGAAGGAAAATAATAATAATAGCATTTTGACCTTGCATTAACCCTGAAGGAGTGATTACTGTTTATTGGTCACCCTGTCTGTGTGTATATTTATGGGAAAGCAAGGATTTTTATATTCCTCTGTCTTCCCCACTGCCCTGTATTATGGCTTTTCAACATTCATGATATTAGTTAGGAATGGAGAAATAAAGAAAAACTGCTAATCCCCACAGGGGAAACTCTCCCAATGTTGTTGAACTTTAGTTTTTAGCAGCCCTAGTCAACTTGGCATAGAGTGAAGGATGCTGACAAGTGTAGTTCATGGGCATTTGTTCCTCTCTATACTTTCTCCAGCTGTATCATTCCCCCCCCCCCCCCGCCATATATTTCATATTATCTCACCATACTTTTTTTCTATAAAGTAAGGATACCTCTGAGAGGTTTGGACTTCAGGTTTCATAAGGTCAGTGTGACGTAGGTGCCGAAGCAGAAGTCCAAAATATATTACCACCTGCTCATGTTTTAAATAAATTCTAATTGTTTATTCTTTTTTAAAAAAATATAGCATTTGCCTAGTTCACAGATCTGGTCACCATCAGAATAATAACATCACAGAGCTGGAAGGGACCTTTGAGATCTTCTAGTCTAACCCCCTGCCTAAGGCAGGAGTCCTTATACCATTCCAGACAAATGGATGTCCAATCTCTTCTTGAAAACCTCCAGTGATGGAGCTCCTATGACTCCAGGAGACGAGCTGTTCCATTCATGAATTTCTTTTTCCTTAGTTCCAGGTTGGTTCTCTCTTTAATGAACATCCACCCATTGCTTCTTGTCCTGCATATATTTCAGCATATATTTATTTTTTTTTATCATAGCATTCAAACTATACAGTCATTTTGAATCTTATTTGTCATGTGTTGCCCATCCACTTGAATTGGAATCATAGCTATCATTTTAGAACTCTTTGCAGTTTTTTCACATTGAAGAATTTGTCATCAAAATGACATAATTCTGTGACTGCATAAATGTGCATGCACGCACACACGTAGAGATACTTGCAAAAACACACACACAAATATTAAGCCCTATAATTCCTTGTATGCATGATAAAAATAATTGCTTTATGGTTGGTTACACATTCATCCAGAGATTTAGACTGGATTTGGCATTTTTGTCCACCCATCGAATCCTTCACAAGGACCTGGGATAGGCAGATGCTCCAAGCAAAGTTGCCTTTTGCAATTGACTCATGGTAATTTTGTCAATGCCAATGGTATTCACAAGTAGTGCTCCAATTGTTTGGGGATTATTATTCAAAATCAGCTGGAGGATTTCTCCTGTACCATTGCCATGATTGCTTACTTCTGGGTCAGCCAAATGTAAGTTCTAAATGCTCCATGCAAAAATTAGTTTTATAAATGAAAAATGAATGTGAACATGGCATTATTAATCCCTCAGAAATATAAAAATTGGCCAACCCATTATGACTTCTTTTTCCCTGATATCCTTCTGCACACAGGCATCAACCTCTCTGTCCAACCTCTTTCTCATTGAGCAACGCTCCTAGCACACACACATACACCTCAATAGTTTTCTCTGCCATCATCATGGGATGAAAAATCTCTCCCCACACAACAGGATATTGAATAGAGTTGGTCAAACCTTTGAAAAAGCAGTTCCGTGCTGAAGTAAATTTGGGTAGAGAAACAGAAATCACTTTAATGCAGTGCACCAGTCAGAATTCTGTAAACTGCTTTATTAAAATCCTGCATGACTGGAACCATTTCAATCTCAGTAAAGAGAGAGGGGGAAATTAAAATTACTAATGCCACTTTCTTTGTGCCAATCTCTCTCCCGATCAGAGATTGACTGATGGTGATTTTGCTATGCTGCTGATGTTCACATGATGTTCCAGATGTTTTGGGATTGCATCCATGGTGCCTATTGTATTAGCACTACTGCTTTGTTTTGTGACAGTCATTCCACTACTATTTATGGATATTTGATTTTTTTCCCCAGTTCTTTCTCTTCTGTTCTGCTGTCTCCATGAACTGCCATATCCACTATCCAGACTTAGTTTTGGTCTTTTTTGACAATTGTTAAGTCTTAGGTGTTATTGGGCAGATATTTGTGATTGAATTTTGAAATCTCAGAATACTTTAGCTTCTTCATTTTCTATTACTTTATATATTGCAGAATTATTATTATTATTATTCTAAATGTATCGGCTATGCAGTGGATTATATACAAGATTATATACAATTATTATTACCAAGTCCTGGAGCTAGTTCATGGATTTTAAAAAATGGATGGTCCTTTATTTTCCATGCCATAGTATGAGCACAGTGACTCCTGCATGCTAATTTTGGGGGGTTAATTTTATCTAATCAAATTACATAAATAGGTGTGCAGAACCCCACCACCACCACTAATATGCAACCTCAAAATGACATTTCTTTCTTATACGAAATTAACCCAACAGGGAAGCATTTGCATTCCATTAAATCCTTATAATTCTCCACAGAATACCATCATCCTGCAGTCAAAACAGACCACAACTTTTGAAGAGAATGTGTGAAATTCCTCAGTCTTGTCATAAACAGTTCAGAATCCTGCTTTTCCTGTTAAAAGAAACGTACAACACAATAGCAAGCTCTTTCATTTCAAGCACTGATCATCTTCTATGAAGATTTTAATTGTTTTCAGATCATTTCTATTTTATCCCTGTCATTTTTGATATATTTGTTCTCCCCACTCCTCCCTGAATTTTGGGGTTTTTTTTTTTTCTGTTTTGTTGCTATTATTTTTGAAACCTTACTGTACAGAAATGCAGAAATATGAGAGAAAGACATGTGCTTTATTTTACTGGGTTTCTTAGGAGGCATTTTGAAATATTCTCACAGGAGATGCCTCTGCCTTTGAAGCTGTTGCTGTGGCGGTTTTCTTCCTTCTGAAAAAAACTTTAATTCTTATTCTCAGAGGGAACTTTGGAATGGTGACTGAAATACATTCTGTCTTGCTAGAGATTATGCCATACGTGCTTTTGCTTTGAGAGGTTGATCAGGCTCTTCAAAGCTTGGAAAGTCTCAGAACTGCATATCACAGAGGATATTTTCTGTCACCTTGTACTCCCACATAGCAACAAAGCAGTTAGGGGTGAATGGCTACTGAGCATGCAAACTCTTCAATGCTGGAAGGAAGTATTTTCCGAGAAAGTGTTGTTTTTTCACAAGCAGCATATTAACACAAGGGGCTGGCTTGAATCCAGGCCCCTCACATCTCTTGCATAAAATGAGAGGACTATCAATTTTACATAGCTAATAAATGAGAGGAAGAAAAAGAGGGGGAAAGAATGAGAAACCCATAAAAGAAATGGAGAGTTGGATCCATTGACAGCAATAATGGTTGACATTCTCTTAAACATCAAGAAATCATTAAACATGCTTTGAAAAACAACACAAAATGTTAGCTTTCCTAAGGTAACATTCAATTTTTGTTCAAGCCAAGAAATCCACTTGAAATTGCCCAGCCCTTAAAATTATCCTTTGGGGAAAGTCAATACTTTCAAAAGTGAGAAAGTTGGCAACAAATGGGTTACACTTTCTGTAGTAAGACCCTTATACCAAGGCTTGTATCCTCACATCTAGCATCTTTTCAAACCCAGATATGAAGCCAGAATGATGCAGTAGCTTTCCTGAGTGCCATTATTAGGTCTCAATAAATATTGCATCCCCAATAAATGTTGGGATGCAAGGAATTTTCCATGTCTTGCTAACCAATTCTCCTTCATAGAGTGTACATTTTCCAGAAAAATATTCCATGTATTTATCCCCACCATTAACTGGGAATAGTTGAAGAGCTGCCAAGGGACAGGACCTTAAGATTACAAATCTGTTATTATTGTATCTTGAATGTTATCCAAAGAATCACAGCTATGTTTGAACTAATTTTCTGTAATACACTGTGGGTATTAAAAGCACAAAAGCCTTGATGCTTTAAATTCTTGAACAAAGAATTGCATGACAAAGTAATATTTTTAGTATAATTTTTGAAGAAAATGGCCATACCTACTTTTCAAATGTGGCTCCCAGCATGTTTGCAATTTTCAAATCAGCAAGCCCTGCAACATGTGAGTGTGAGAGAGAGAGAGAGGGAGAGGGAGAGGGAGAGAGAGGGGGGGCAGTGTTGCAGCATTGTGGCACAAACCCAGGGGTGGATTTCTACTGGTTCTAACCACCTCTGTAGAATTGGTAGCTCTGAAGAGCAGCAGACATAGAACTGGTTCTATGTCTGCTGATGTTTTTGCCCAGCCACCCACCCGGACTCCTGATCTTGCTAATGATAATTTACAGGTGCGTGGCTCACAGCGGGCAGGGAAACTCGTAAATCCTGAACCGATAGTTAACCCTGTCGTATCCCACCCATGCACAAACCCTACCTCTTTTGTACATGCATACAAAATGGAAGCAGTTTGATCTAATGTTTAAGGCATCAGGCTAGAAACCAGGTGAGTTCTAATCCTACCTTAGGCGTGAAAATCAGCTTGATGACTTTGAGTCAGTCATCCTCTCTCAGCCCAATTCACCTCACAGGGTTGTTGTTGTGGGGAAAATAGGAGGAAGGTGGTATGTTCACTAGCTTGAGTTATTTATAAAAATAATAAAGGCAGGATAAAGTCAATAAAGGAAAACTCCTGCAGACATCATTAGGTTCAATGCAGAAACTAAAACATATTTATATATTTACCTATTAAACAAAAATCTTCATAAACTGAGATAACCAATAAATACATAAGAAATGGTATTCTTTCTTTTAAATAAGAAAGCTGTTATATTTGCTTCCGGTTTGCCAGGCTTCAGCGGCAGTAGGGATTCGCGGTCCTGCACGATCCATCTTGGTGCCTCCAACCCTGACAGGTCTGGAGGCTAAGGCTGCCCTGTAGAGGCAGCCGAAGATAGGGGGGATCCAGAGAGGGGTTTGGGCGTGTCACAGACCCTCCTCCCCAGCCAGCAAAACCCCCTTCTCTCAAGGCAGTGGAGCGGCGGTCTGTAATGGCCGCCACAAAGAAGCCGGCAACTGGGTAAGACTGCGCAGGAGGAAGAGGGAGAAAGTTTTGAAGAGAAAGTTTTTTTGGCTGACCCAGGACTTTAAAATACATCTAACATCCTGAAAACCATGACTTTTTGAACGATACTTTGTTTCCAGAGGAGACTTTCCAGCAGTGAATTTGAGGTGCTGAAAGGGAAAGTTTACTCTCCTTCCCTACGGAATCAACAAATGGACATTGAGAAACCTGTCTTTTTATAGAAGGTAAAAATTTGGCTCTTTGTTATAAGTGGGAAGGGAGAGGACAAAAAAAAATATTAAGATCTTGCTGGAGGAGATGCCTTGAAGATTTTGAGACTATAAATTAATTGCAACAAGGCTTCAAAATACAGATTGGGCTTTTTTTTTTCTTTTTATTGATATTACCCCAGGAAGAGAAAGTGAGAATTTTGTGCTCTGTTTAGACTGATTGATGACTCTGGGACTTTGGGGAACTGTTATAACTTTTGAAACATCTTGGTTGTTTTTAAAAAAAAAAAAAAGAAGAGGGGGGAAAAAAGAAAAGGTTTATAATGGCTTTACCTGTTGATAAACTTAGAAGGGAATATGGAAAAATAAGGAAAGAAGGCAAGGACACTGTGAAAGAAGCCTTTCATTTCTTAGAAATGGCGCTTGCTATTTGTCAGCAAACACAACAACAGATGGAAGAAGAAGAAGAAGAAAAAGAAGAAGAAGATGCCATCTTTAATTAATCCAAAAGTTTAATTAAGAAAGAAAGGAGAAAGAGAGGAAGGAAAATGAAGGACTTAAGACTTAAAAAGCACCCAAGAAAGAGAAAAATAAGATGCAAAATCAACACAATGTTAGAGAGCAAAAGAAAAAAGGAATACAACAGAGAGGGGAAGCTAAAAAGGCAGAGGTTAGGAGGGGGGGGGTTAAAAAGGCCAGGTGGGATAAGAAAGGAAGGGAAAAGGGGGAAAAAAGCCACAAAGGTATGAAACAAGAAGGGAAAAAAGGAATTTTTTTTAGGGATAAAGGGTAATGTATAATTTTTTTAAAAGAAGATTCTGCAAGGTACATAAGATGGTATTGTAGTATTTGTATTAGAAATAGAAAATTAGAATGTTATAAGAATTAATAAAAGATTAAAATATTGAAATGTTTAGTAATGATAGACTTTAAAATTTAACAAAATAGTAAAGGGAATGTCTAAAATATTGAGTTTAATTAAAGAGTTTAATTGACTATTGTATTGATGTTATAATAAACAGCATTGTAGCATTTGTTTTTGAAATAGATAATTGGAATGTTACAAGATTTAACATTTAGATTTATTATCTAATTATGTATTTAATCATTTTGGATTTATTATTTTTTCTTCTTTTTAAAAGTTAGTAGGTAGAATGTACTTAGCAGAATCAGATTGGGTACTAGGCGTTATTTTAAATGTTAATTTAGGGGGATGATAGAAAGGCATCATACTTTGATTAGTGATTCCAGGAGAAATCTTTTTTTTTTACTATAGGGAATGAGATAAATGGATAATTTGGAAAGAATGGACAAAAGATACAAGTATAATGATTTAAATTAAAATGAAATAAATAAAATAGAATTAAGAAGAGTGAAAAGCGGGGAGAAGCTATATAGAAGATATAGAATGGCAAATAAGATAGGTAATGGAATATAAGATGAGCATGAATTTAATTGAATTTAATTGAATATAAAGAGAGGTAATCTGGGGCCAAGCTACTTTCTAAAAAGAAGTTTTATGTTTTTGTGTTTTGTGTGTTTATGTTTGTTTGAAAATTAATAAAACCTTGGAGGAATGTTGGATGAGAATAACGGTAAACAAGTCAGAGAGAAATGAAAATGATGACTATAAAATGGATAAATATAGAAAAATAATAATAATAATGAAATTGAATAAGAGTAAAGAGAAATAATGAGAAATTTGTTAAAAGATATTTATATGTCCATATGGAAGCGGGGTAAAATAGAATTATGTTGTATAAAATAATGTTTTATTTGACTTGTAAAAATTTATAATGGAAAGAGGTTTTATGTACTCAATGGTTAATGATGGTTTGTTGGTCTTAAAATTAATAAAATTTGTTTCAAAAAAAAGAAAGAAAGCTATTATATTTAAACATATAACAATAACTGCTTCAAGCAAACATTTCTCTTGCTTCCAACAGAGGTAAAACTCAGACTTCTCTGAAACCCTGCAAAATCTGAATACAAAAATGTTTTAACTTTGGGAACACCTACTGTTTACATACTGAGCTATGATTTTATGCAGTAAATTATTTAAAAAATATTTTAATAGGTTTTTTCCAATACTGATGATGGAAATCATTCATTATCTGACATTTTTTAAATTTTCTGTGTTCATTGAGTATAGGTCTATAATGCTGTACTTCTAAAGGTAGAGATTTCGAATTTCACATATAAATACTAGATTTAAAATTGAAATTTACAGAAACTTGCTGATCTACCAAGGCTGAGTGAGTCCCAGAAAAAAGGACACATTTTAACAAAGAGGTCTAAGAACTATTCTATTCTTGAATTAATTAACTATAAGATAACTCTTGAAGCAAGCTTGATTTTTATTATGAATGAAGACAAATGGATTTTTATGGACTACACAATCATGGGGTTTTCTTGCAAGCAATATAAAAGTATCACTGCTTTCTTTGGGAAGATTTTTTTCAACTTGTCTATCTAGTCTAGACTTGATGGTCTCCCAAACATGTATTAACCTGTTTGGTTTCCAGGCCCAGAAAAGGATGACCAGGTACTGCCATCATAGGTTCAAATACTGTTGCCTAATAGTTAAGCAGTCACTGATAACTTCAGAATAATTTAACTGATTTAAAATAATTTAATTCATTGCCAAGGTTTGTGTGTTACTTAGAATTGTTATTACTTGTTAATTGCCACTCACAATTTCACTCCCCACCCCCCATTTCAAACAACTGTCCCACTTGCAACTAATCAGAAAGATTACTCTTTTTAAAGTGTCAGTGTGAATGAGAGCCCACCCCCCACCCCACCCCAAAAAAAGAGCAAAGAAAAAATTCCAATCCAAATTTGGAGCCTCATGTCCGTTTCCTATCGCTGTAACAAAATGCTTGGCTGATATGCTGAATCAGATGCAGCTGGCAAAATTAGCGCTTTGTTCTAGAGATGCACATGTTAGTTTGATTATCTTAAATGCAGCTGAAAGGACTCTATCTTCAATAGGAAAATTATCCCAATAGAGGATCAAAATATATACATTATAGGAAAAAAATATTGTATTATTATAGCTTAAAGCAGCTTGTACTCATCTGTGGTCCAGTAGGACTTCCACCAAGCCAGATCTTCCCCGTTCTGTGATGCAACTGATATTTTCAATCCAAGGACTTTACATGTCACAGATTATCATCAGCCCAAATTCAAGCAAGTTTGAATTCTGATTTTGTTCTCTAAGACAGTAATGTTAGTTTATTGAAATTTACAAATCTGATAATTATCCCTTATGTTACAACTTCTAGGTCACTTATACAGATGCTAAATAATACAGACGAAGGGAAGATGCCTCATATGCCCCACTAAATAGTTTCTGCTTCAGAATCACTTACAAACATCCTTTGGGTAAATTGTTCAGTTGGCTGCAGTTCCGAGGAAACATCAGGTTCAAGAAGTTCCCTGAAGTGGAACTCCAGCATGAGTCTGAAAGCTCAAAAGACAAAACTCTGGTCCTGGTGACCAATCCAGATTGGATCCTGCAGCATTATCATAAGGGATTTTGTCAGACATTTAACCAAGAATGAAATGCACACTATCTCCACAACTTTCCTTTAATCTCCCAAAATTGACATTGGGGGGGGGGGGAGTTTGTTGTGAGTTATTCTTTAAAAATTCATGCTGATTCCTTATAATGATGTTCTTATAGACATGCTGCTTTACAATTTATTTTGAAACTTTATCCAGATCAGATGCTACACTTGATCTTAACCAAAAGGCTGAGAAGGTCCACTCAATCAAATACCACATCAAACCTGGGAGGAATATTTTAGTTGGTGGTACATCGGCTCTGCCTGGAACTTAAATGAGAGTGAGCTCAACCTGGACCAAGTTCAAAACTTGACTCCCAGTCTCTGTGCAAGAAGTAACCCAGTTGACTGAATCCATTAAGTTGAACAAAACTCCAAGTATTGACTGTTTTGCTTGAAATAATTAAAAAGAATCCCAGCAGGTGTATCCCATTACTGGCATCCCTATTTACATTCCTAGCTCAGACTAGTTACGTTCCAAAAGATTGGAGGTTGGCAATAATAGTTCAAATTTATGAAAAGGACAATAAGAACAACCC
The DNA here is from genome assembly GCA_033807585.1 of Hydrophis major. NCBI lineage: Eukaryota > Metazoa > Chordata > Lepidosauria > Squamata > Elapidae > Hydrophis > Hydrophis major. Next base: position 218,225,470 of record CM066328.1, on the reverse strand, counting down.
ATGCAATTATAAGCCTATCAGCGTTTTCAGTATTATTAGTGAATTATATGCTAAATGACAATCTCCAAGGCTGAATAGACACAGATGGCGTAATCCAAGAAGAGGAAGCAGGATTCAGAGAAGGGAGGTTAACGGCAGGCCACATTCTAGTGCTCCACTAACTTGCAAAATATACACCATTAAAAATAAATATTCCCTCTTTATGCCTTTTTAGGTTTATAATATGCCTTTGGCTCAATTTCCAGGAATACCTTTTGGGAAAAATTAAAAAGCAACTATACTTCAACACTACCTTAATCGTGAAGTGTAATATCCAAGAGTCTCTTTCTGGTGTCACGAGCGTCGAGAAAGGAGTGTGATAGGGATGTATTTTTTCCTTCTGTCATCTTGTGTGTCAATTCAATGCTAGACTTTCATCATCATCCAGATTTCCATACACTTATATTAGCTGGGTGCAAAATCCCTATACTATTGATGCCTCCTTAATTTCACAGATAGGGCTCAAAAGTGCAATAGCAGCAATATTTTGCTATTGCAGATAAAATAAGCTGGTCCTTAATTTTGATACAGCTAAAAATCTGCTAAGAGAACTACTCAACAGTCTTAGAGAGTAGAAGGGTACAAATTAGAGCAAGTCACTGCATTTAAATAGAGGGAGGGGATTCTCCACTCCAGATACCCCTGAATCATTTAGTGCAGTTGGCTCTTAGATCCACAAGTGCTGTTAAGCACTACTTTTATATAAGCAGTAGACAATTAATCCTTGAGACATTAAAATTTTGTGAGGCCAAACCACCAAGCAAAATCCTTTATAGGGCACAAGTAAGAATTTATGCAAAGTAAGATTCATTAGAAACAATGCAAATATCAATGAAATAGCAAGCATACAGTTAATGCTCAAGGTAAGAATGCCTGTGATCCAGGTAGAGGCTTGGAGGATGGCTAAATAAACAAATGGCTAAAAATCCAGCTGTTTCCAATCTCTTTAGTTTTAATGGATAACTTTCCTTCTCCCTGGAAACAGACTGCAGAGCAGAAGTTTCCATTATATGGGCTTTCTGTATGTTCTGTATTCTGTACAGTGGTAGATTTTGTCTTCTGTACAGATGCAGATAGATAAACTCAACAAAACATTCATACAAAGTCTTTATTATTGGTTCATCAAGTATCCTCATAACTCACATTTGTGACAAAGTTCTTCTTAATGTCCAATCCTTTGCATATCGGTCTTGTAGGTAAAAAGAGGGTTATCTCCTTATAACCCTTTCCTCCCATCTCATAGAGGTAGACTAGCTACCCTGAGTGCATGAGTTTAGACAAGAGTGAAGAAACCTCCCCCAACCCATCGAGGGTCAATTTAGTGACCAATCAGGATTACAGATGTGGTTACGTGACATGGATTACATTTCCCAGGATATCTTAACTACATTTACCATGATGCATTCCCTTAAAGGGACAGCTAACAATTGCTAACTAACTAACTAGTTCCCATACACTCGCTGGAAAGCACACTCCCCGCCTGGAATTGTAAATTCCACTATTAAGAGAAGAAGAAAAAGGAATTAACTATAAACTAAGATAAGCAATAAACAGTAATACTAACTGAATAGCAGATAACTATATAACTAAGTTAAACAGTTAACTATATAACTAAGAGAAACAGTAAACAGTAATAAAGCATCAAACAAAGCAAAGCATGCAAAGCTTGAGCTTCAATCTTCAAGTTCAGTCTCTGAGTGTACAGGTACTCTTGATGGCAATGGTGAAAGTCTGGTGGTCGCTTCTGGTGGCCTTTTGGGTTGGAACGGTACTCTTGCTTCCATGGTATCAAAGGGTGTAGGGAAGCTGTTCTAGCAAAAGTGTACTGGTTGCCAGTGGCCTTTTAGGTTGGAACAGCATTCTTGTTTTCAATGATGCTAAAGGTCATCAGAAGGCTGTTCGCAGCTCTGTAAGGATGTTGGAAAAGTCCTCTAGTTTTCGGGTTTCATGGATAGTGATACATGAGAAACTGTAAAGTTGTTCTGGGAGTGAGTATTCCATCAATATGTCATTGTCATATTTCCAGTCCAAAGCATCCTACGCTCATTTTAAAGCGGTGTCTAGGTCGTTAAGTATGCCTATGTAAATGTGTTTCACCATGTAGCTAGACCATGGTCCTAGCCATGCCAACAGAAATTTAAATTCTTCACCAGGAAAGCAGCTGTTCACGTTGAGCAGTACTTGTGAAAATGATCTTCCATAGTAGTATTCTCTGCCTGGTTTGTTGTTGAATTTGTACACACCGCTGGCTGCTAAGTCTAACCTTCCACACCTTAGTGATGGTTCTCTGTTACTTCTCTGTGACGGAAAATCATCTCTTCGTATGATGTCATTGTAGGCATGGCATTCTGGCTCGAGGACATGTGTTGTGGACGGTATGTGGTTCGCCACAGAGTACTTTATGAAGAGCTCGGTATCCACCCCCACATATGTAGGTAGTACCTTTTGAGGTTGGGTGTAGGTTTCACAATGTTCATCAGAGTTGTTTAGTGGTTGTGGTGAGAACTCTTTTGCCTGAGGATTGAGTGTGGCAATTGTGATTGATTGTATGTCAACATGTTGAGAAGTTGTTGTAAGTACTGGTGGGCTAATTTGCTTGCCTGGCAGGCCATGAGACATTGGGTTAGGGTTGCTAATTCTTGGAAGAGAATCTCGGACTTTAGGTCGTACAACATCAGTTGGGGAAGGTTTGCTGTTGGTGGGAAGTGAATCTCATATGTTTAGGTCGTACAACATCAGTTGCATAACTGATGTTTAGAGTCTGTGGTTGAGATTCACTCCTATGCTTCCCTGGATGTGGGAGACTTGTAAGTAACTGAGGCGGTTCCACCTACTCATTTCAGAGCGAGTGTTGCTCATTCACATAGGCCTTGACCCGTGTATCTGGACTCTCTTCTCCCAACTCTTCAAGGTCAAAGTTTAAGGAGGCATTGTTGGCCATCTTCCACCACTTTCCTTGTTTAAGGGATGAAGACCACATTTGATTACTTCAAAGGAGAACGAGGCACAGAGGGAGTCTGAATTAATAATCTGTTTACTGCAGACAGAGACTCCAGATGCATCTACTTCTTTTGGGGCTTCAGGAGTAAATCTTTTTATTGTTTTGTATTCTGTACAGTGGTAGATTTTGTCTTCTGTACAGATGCAGATAGATAAACTCAACAAAACTTTCATACAAAGTCTTTATTATTGGTTCATCAGGTATCCTCATAACTCACATTTGTGACAAAGTTCTTCTTAATGTCCAATCCTTTGCATATCTGTCTTGTAGGTTAAAAAATGGTTATCTCCTTATCCCTTTCCTCCCAACTCATAGCGGTTGAGGTGGATTAGCTACCATGAGTGCGCGAGTTCAGACAAGAGTGAAGAAACATCCCCCAACCCATCGAGGGTCAATTTAGTGGTCATGTGACATGGACTACATTTCCCAGGATACCTTAACAACATTTATCATGATGCATTCCCTTAAGGCAGGGGTCTCCAACCTTGGCTCCTGGAAGCCTGGCGGACTTCAACTCCCAAGTTGAAGTCCGCCAGGCTTCCAGGAGCCAAGGTTGGAGACCCCTGCCTTAAGGGGACAGCTCACAATTGCTAACTAACTATCCAATTCCCATACACTGGCTGGACAGCACACTGTTCCATTCCTAATTTCTTTAGGATATGACCCAGCCAAACTGCTCATTCAAAGTTAAGGGATATGGAGCTTCTAAACTGAAGTTAGTAGGCTTTCCCAACATGGCAGAAGTTAGATGAATAAGGGCACTTGGGAATCAGTAACATATCTACAAATCTAACTTTCATCAATAGCATTTCTCAAAGCCATGCATAACATCTTACCATTTGCATGGCTGCAAAGCAGATACTGAAAAATCCCACCAACCTGCCCATGTGGCAACAAGATGATCAAAACCATGTTGCATGTGTTATTACAATACAAATTTTACAGGATATCAACCAGGGGTGGGATTCTACCAGTTTGCACCAGTTCAGTCGAATCAGTTGTTATGGTTCCTGGTAGGAGAATCAGTAAATCGGGCCTCTGGCTGGCCCAGCCCTTTTCTGCCTGCTTCTCCACTCCCTGCCCAGTCAGTCCCTATCGCACATGCACAACATCGTGCGCATGCGTGACATGTCTGCAGCCTGCTTTCTGCCTTGCCTGATCTGAAGATCTCCCTGAATGAGTGAGGCTCTGCAAGCCCCAGTCCCCCTCCCCCTCCAAGCCTCTCCACTGTTCCTTCCAGCTGGGTTAGGCTAACCCTAACCCCAACTAACCTGATCTGCCTACTTACATTAAGCCTCCGAGTTGCACTATCCCCTCCCCCACTGTCCCTGGACCTTGCCGCCCCCTATCACTGGACTCAGCTGGCTGTCTTCCCCACCGGCACAGTCCCATCCTGCTGGTGGTGCTGGCTGGGGTCTACCTACCTGCCCCCCCCATTACTGGGCTTGGTTGGCTGGCTAAGCCACCATGCGGTGCTCTCCCAGCTGCCCCTACCACCTGGTAGCTGCAGTGCAGCAAGTGGTGGCACAGTGCTCCAACCAGTAGGGCGGCAGACCCGGCTGCCTCCCATAAGTAGCACTGTCGCCGCAGTGTCTTCACCACCTCTGCCCGCTTCTCCCAGGGGCAAAACGGGAGGCAGGCCTAACATCCAAGTACATTAGACAATTTCTATGTGAAGCATCTTCTAGAAGATTCAGAACTCCATCACCAGCACAGTAGCTAAACTCTGTGTTGCCTCAATGAAAATAAGGTATAACTATTACAAAAATAATCACATCAGTTTTATTAGGTTTAACACATACCAGCTATCTTGTTTTTAGATTTTACACACACACACACACACACATTATATTTACTTCATAATATGTAATATGTTAGATATTTACAGATACTTATTTAACATAGGTAATTAATGTACCATTATAGCAATGTATGTTATTTATCTTAGTTATGCTAGTTTCCATCCATTGCTTCTTATTTTGCCTTCTGCTGCTTTGGAAAATACATCGCCCCACCTTCTTTGTGGCAACTCCTCAAAAGCCTGTTTTGTGACCTGCCTATCACACTCTTGAGCAAAGCATGTGAGACATTTCCTCCTTTCAGTGGTCCATGAAAGTACCTCTATAGTATGTAGATGCAGATAATAAAGTCGAAAAAAGGTGAACATTTTTACAGAACTATAGATACTTTAAGGCCGGGCATGACAAGGAGTGTATGGGAGGGGAGCTGTGAAGTGCCCTTTGACATGAATGATGTTGAATTGGCCATGCCACCCAGCCACATGCCCACCCAGCCACACCTATTCAGCCAGTAATTAGGGCAGAGAACCAGTTGTTAAATTATTTGAATCCCACCACTGCTCTCCTCACAACAGAGCAAGTTTCCTTGACTTTTATTTTATTTGGATATATTCTCCCCAAAGCTTTTTTAATATGTTTTATATACCGTACTACCATTTGGCTCTTGATGGGCTTTTGCCTTCCTGACTTAACTTATGGAAGCTGGCTCTACCAGCTACCAGCACCGACTTCCATTTCCAATAAGTTTCTTTTTGCTTCTTCAGGCAGCTGTCAAGTTAGTTTCTATTTGCCTTTTAGAACAAATTCAAATTCAATTCTTCTGCATTATTCTGGGAACATTTAGGGATACAGCCAGTTCTGCATTAAGAGCAGTACTGAAATTGATAATGAAGGAGATTGAGACTGAGTTAGTGTAAATCACTATTTCAGATTGAAATATCAACAGTCTTTATCTCTATGATTCTTCATGACAAACTCTCAGTTTGGATATATGAATTGGAACAGAAGATAGCTATTACAGGCCTACACCCATCAACCTTACCTGCCACTGTACTTTCTGAGGCAAGGAAAATTGTTAAACAGGACCTATGAGACATTGCCAGATGAGTTATAAAAAGATTATTAATTATTGGTTATTTAGAGAATTCTTATAAGTTGCCAAACTATGGATTTTCTCAAGCCAAATTGAGGAGGGCATGGACATCAGTGCATTTTGATGCTATGCCTGTAAAGGTTTTAGAGGGTTCATATATGGTCAGTCCTTTCTCCAAATGACTTAGTCCTTGTGGTTATGAAGACATGGAAGCAATTAGCTAATACACTCCCAATAGTATAGAAAGTGTTATGTTCTGTGCGTGGCGCAAAAAATGGAGACGAGTCGATGAACAGTGAATTTCAACTCTTTATTTAACATGGTGCAACAGTTTTAAATACGGCCACAACAGCCCCCTTTATATAGGCAAGCTCTTGGGTATTTAGCCAATGAAAACACAGGAACGTTAGCTCTTTTAACCAATGAGAAAGGCTCGTTAATAGCCAATCAGATTCTCCTGAACAGACCAATCCGATATCGCTATTATCGGCCAATCAGAAGTGCAGGGCCAGAACCCTGCACTTTACTTTAAGGTTTCAACAATCTTTATTCAAGCACTTTTATTAATTCACAACACCCCTTACCCCCGGGTTCCATTTAAGTGGTGCGGTAACGTAGTCTTTGAGGTAGGCAGGTTGTTTTGATTGTCTATTTGATTTATGTTGTCCTCCCGGTATTTGTCTAGAGTCTTGTTGGGGTAGGACGTTATCTGGTGAACAGGGTGCCTCTGGTTCTGTATCTAAACTTCTGTTATCACTAATGTCCTCGGTATCCCTTTGAGGAGAGTTAACCCCTGTCCCCGACCCTTCTTCACATGTTGTGTCTGAGCAGTCATTTCTTCCGCTTGTGCTTTCCGACGTTTCAAACTCAGCCTCCTCGGTGTCTCCTCCCCCCTCAGTTTGGAAATCACCGTAATCACAGACCCCAGACTGCAGCCTTGAACGCAGCTGATCAATATGGTGCTTCCATATTCTATCGCCGCGACATTTCACTCAGTATGATTTGGGTCCGGTTACTTGGATTACAGTTGCCTCGACCCACAATGGGTCGCCATAAAAGTTTCTCGTGAAAACCAAGTCGCCTACCTGGAAATTACGGCATTTCCCGCTGGATCTGTGTGGTTTTTCAGGTTCGTACGATGGGTGCAGTCGGTCGAGGTGGGAGCGGAGTTTTCGTCCCATCAATAACTCAGCGGGAGTTTTGTTGGTGACGCTGTGTGGAGTGATGTGCTGCAAAAGGAGTATCTGGTTAATCTTGTCTTCGATATCGCCATAGTCCATTTTATGTAGAGTTCTTTTGACGAATTGTACCATGCGCTCGTCCCTTCCATTGGCCGCAGGATGGCCAGTGAAGTTAGTGCATGGCGAATACCGCGGTCCGCCAGATACTGTTCAAAAGAAAGCGCAGTAAACTGGGGCCCGTTGTCGGATACCAGAACGTCCAGTAGTCCGTGTGTTGCAAATAATCTGTCCAATTTCCTGATGACTGATTCGGTTGTTGTATTTTTCATCTCATGGATTTCGAGTCAGTTCGAGTAGGCATCCACTGTTAATAAAAATGTGTGTCCATTCATAGGTCCCGCAAAGTCCAGATGAATATGGGACCATGGTCCCCTGGGTGTTTCCCATTCTGTTGGGGTTGCTTTCAGTGGGGCATTGCTGACTTCCTGGCATTTGTGACAAGTCTTTACCCAGGCTTCGATCTGCTTGTCTATGCCCGGCCACCACGCATAGCTTCATGCGAGTGCTTTCATGCGCACAATGCCGGGGTGGCCATCGTGCAAGGTTCTCAGTACCGCTCGCTGTAACCGCTCTGGGACAACGACTCTATCACCCCAAATGATGCAGCCTTTCTGGGAAAACAGTTCCGTCTGTCGACTTTTGAAGGGAACGTAGTTGTCAGGGATTTGGTCCAATGGCCATCCATGCTCTACCCAGCTGAGGACATGTGCTAAAATGGGATCGCGTTTAGTTTCAATTGCGATATCGCGAGCTGTCAGTGGCGGTTTTTGGAGTGTCTCAATCTGCAGTGTTGTGACGGTTGGAGCAGGGTCGTCAATGGTTTCTGGAAGTGGTGCACGGCTCAATGCGTCAGCGTGGGGAATGGCTTTCCCCGGGCGGTGTTGCAACTTATAATTATAGGCAGCCAAGAATTCTGACCAGCGAGTCATTCTGGGAGATAATATATAAGGGGTTGGTTTATCTCCCGCTATTATTCCCAGTAAAGGTTTGTGGTCAGTTATTATAGTGAAAGCTCACCCATAAATATATTCATGAAATCGTTTAACAGCAGATACAATAGCAAGAGCTTCTTTATCAATTTGACTGTAATTGCGTTCTGCTTTTGATAGCATTTTTGAAAAATAGGCAACAGGGGCTTCACTTCCGTTTGGTAAAACGTGCCTCAAAATGGCGCCCACTCCGAATGGTGATGCATCACATGTAACCGTTAAAGGCAGTCTCATTATACTGCATCAAAACAGCGTCAGAGGTCAATAGGTTTTTTACTTGTCGAAATGCATGTTCCTCCCAGTGCCCCCAAACCCAGGTTGCTTTTTTGTCCAATAAACGATGTTGGGGTTCGGCTTCGGTTGCTTTGTGAGGCAGAAAGATGTTATAAAAATTGATAAGGCCTAGGAAAGCTTGGAGATCAGCCTTATTGCGGGGTTTTGGGGCGTTTTTGGTTGCCCTAAGTTTGCTATCGGTGGGGTGAATGCCTTGTTTATCTATTAAATATCCTAAAAATTCTACTCGATCCGCACATAGTTGCTTTTTTTACTTGCTTTTTTTAACTTTGAGACCCGAGTCTTTAAATCTCTGAAGAACCAACCCCAGGCGCTCCCTTAGTATTTCTTGAGTTGGAGCAGCAATTAAAACGTCATCAAAATAGGGGACAACGCCTTTTATCCGTTGTAATAGTCTTTCCATCAAACTTTGAAAGATTCCCGGGGCCACGCTTACTCCGAATTGGAGTCGGTTACATTTAAACGCATCTCGGTGCGTAACAATCGTTTGGGCCTCTGCCGTTTTTTTGTCTACAGGCAGTTGTTGGTATGCCTGGGCTAGATCTAGTTTAGCGAAGACTTTTCCGCCCCCCAGGGAATGGAGAAGGTGTTGCACCACCGGTACCGGGTAAGCGTTTTGCTGCAGGGAGTGATTCAGGGTGGCTCGGTAGTCCCCACAAATTCTTAACGATCCATCTGGCTTGATGGGTGTCACGATTGGGGTTTCCCAGGGTGAATGGTCGGTTGGTTCTAACACCCCCTGGACTATTAATTTATCAAGCTGCTCGTCAATCTTTAGTTTAAGGGCAAATGGAACTCGACAAGGCTTAAGGCGGATGGGAGCTATTTCGGGGTTGAGGTTAAATGATATCAGGGTCCCCTTGTACTCGCCTAGTTTATCTGCAAAGACGTCCTGGAATTCTTGGATGAGAGCCTCTTCCCAGTCATTGCTGCTGGTTCGGTGAATGCCGGCTACTTCAATTCCAAGTGGATTGAACCATTGGAGGCCTAACAAGCTTGGTCGATCCCTGTCGACTACAGTCAAGGGTGGAGATGCGGTACGATTTTTAAATGAGACACGGACTTGGCTGTATCCAACGACTGGAATTCGATTTCCCTGATAATCTTTGAGTATGATTCTTTGGAATTGGAGGTCTTGTCGCCAGACGGTAGGGATGAATTGCTTGAGAGTCTTCCAGGAAACCATTGAGAGGGATGATCCTGAATCGACTTCCATCATACAAGGCTGGTTTTCAATAGCCACCTTCACCCGGATCTTCTTGGCATCCAGTGATGAGGCGTGACCAAGCGTAATAGTTTGTTGCGCCTCTTCTCGCTTCGTTGAGTGGTTTAGGGGTTTGTTTCTGTAGGAGTGGTTGTTCCATTGGTGGTTCAAGGTTTCTCGCTTTACAGGACGGCTTCCTGTAGATTGGCGATAGTTAGCCCCCCTAGGGGGCTGGCTGGGTCCTTGTTTGCTTCTACAGACCCGTCCAATGTGGCCTCTTTTCCCGCACACATGGCAGAGTGCGTCAAGGAATTTGCACTCTGATCAGGGGTGGTTTGCCCCACAACCAGCACATTGGTACTGCGATTTCTGGCGTTGGTCTCGTTCAGACCGGAGCCGGTTGACCTCTTCTTCATCGCTTTCCAATGACGATTCAAGGTCCTCGTGGTGGGCTGTCATTGCCTGTTCTTCTAAGTGAGGTGAAACTTCGCTGGCGAATTGGCGAAGTGGGGCGTGGGTGCGGCGCATTCGGGCAGCCGACTTCTTGGTTGCTTCTGCTGCAGTAGCATCAGCGATGGCATCTGTAAGGCTAATGTCGCCTTTTGCAATCAGCTTACTCTGCACACTTGGTGCATCTAATCCCAGAACTATTCGGTCTCTCAGGGCTTCTTCGAGGTCAGCAAACCCGCATAGGCCTCCCAGATTCTGGAGATCAGCTATGAAATCAGCAACACTTTCGCCCTTCCGCTGATCTCTCTGGTAAAATTCATGCCTTCTAGTGAGCTTTGGTACGGTCGGTGCATAGTGGGCCCTTAGCAGGGGTTTGAGGACGTCCCAGTCCATGGACTTCACTTCTGCCGGTTTTGCTAGCGCCTTGACCATCTTGAACACGGTTGGTCCACAATGACTTAGGAATACTGCCCGTTTCTTTCCGGTAGTGGCATCCTTCAAATTGTTGGTCTCCAGAAACATCTGGAAGCGATCCATATATGAGTCCCAGTCTTCTTGTGCCGGATCGAATGGAGCGGGGGGTATGACGCTGCCGGACATGGTTCCGCCGTTGGTGCGTTTCAGCCACATGCTCAGTTTTCACTCTGTAGTGTTCAGTCAGCTCTGACATCTCCACATCCCATCCTTATCGCCAGTGTTATATTCTGTGTGTGGCGCAAGAAATGGAGATGAGTCAATGAACAGTGAATTTCAACTCTTTATTTAACATGGTGCAACAGTTCTAAATACAGCCACAACAGCCCCCTTTATATAGGCAAGCTCTTGGGTATTTAGCCAATGAAAACACAGGAACGTTAGCTCTTTTAACCAATGAGAAAGGCTCGTTAATAGGCAATCAGATTCTCCTGAACGGACCAATCCGATATTGCTATTATCGGCCAATCAGAAGTGCAGGGCCAGAACCCTGCACTTTACTTTAAGGTTTCAACAATCTTTATTCAAGCACTTTTATTAATTCACAACAGAAAGTATGTTTATCACTTGTTATGCTGATTTGAGTAATTATCCAGATATATTCGCTTTCTTTTACATTTTGTTGCTATTGTTTGACACAAGGCACTTAAAGTAACATTTCAAATTGTAAAATTTTGCCATCTTGCTTACCAACAATGCAATATGTTTCTAGGATTTTAATTTATACTAAAGGTATACTGGGATATATTATTTATATTTTAATTTATATTTTGTACTGAATTGTACTATTTCTGCTGATTTGGGATCATAATAAATTTAATTGAACTGAAAATAGTATGGGTTTGATATAAAATATACATAAATTTGCAAGATTCTCCTTCATTCTGCATATAAAACATAACTCTTTTTCTTTTGCTTAATAGTTTTCTTAAATAGTACAAACTGAAATAGAATAAAAAAGCAAAATATTATAAATGCCATTCAAATAACTCAAACTTTGTACTAGAAAGACTAAATATTACAAACTAAATAGATACAAAATTAGAAGACAACTAAAGTGGGGGGGGTGCGTGTGCAATGGTACATTCAAGTTGTCTACAAGATGTAGTGTGTTGCACATATACATGTCCACATATACATACATACATACACAATATATGCAGTGATAAAGCTTCTCCATTTTTCTATAGTGCAAAATTACTAAAATTTTGTAATAGTATCTTACTAGAAAAGACTCAGAGCCAAAACCCAGTTTGAACCACAAGGATATTATTTGATCTTTCCATTGGTTTACAGTTCAAAGGCTGAGAATACACAAATTTGGTTAACAGACTAGTCCTTTTCAGTTATTTTTGGAAAATCATATGACAAATTATAGAACATAATGTTAAAAAACAAAGATAGCCTTAAATTCTTTCCATGGAAGTCCATTCTCTGGGCATAAGTGGGGCTGCTTTAACCATGCTAACTAACCAGTGGGATTCAAAATTTACCACCACCAGTTCTGTGGTCATGGCTTGGTGAGCGTGGCTTGGTGGTCATGTGACTGGGTGGGCGTAGCCAACTCAATGTCACTCATGGCAAGGTGGTGCGGCACCTTGCCACGGGTGATGTTGAGTTGGCCATGCCCACTCAGTCATATGACCAAGCTGCAGAGGCAGGGCAATTGCCTATGTACATATCTCCCCCTCTCCCAGCCTTGAGCTGACAAAATAAGGAGAAGACTTAGCCAAATTTTTCTGCCTCTTGCCCCCTGCTTCGTGCATGCACAAATGGGACAAACAGTGACCATCAGTTGTTTCTTATCTTCCCTGGGACGTGCTGAATGTGCAATTTGCACAGATAACAGCAACACCGACCACCAGCTGTTTCTTGCATTGCCGGGCATGCCAAACATGTGTTTCTTAGCTCAGCTGAGGCACAGCAATCCACTTTGCCACGCGAATCAGCTGAGATAAGAAACAACAGAATATAGGAGAGGTAAGAGTGGGGGCAGGTGGGCAGGGCCGGTCAAAATTTTCCCTACTGATTCTCTGAACCAGTCAAAAAATTTCCCTACCCTGATGCAAGAATCGATACGAACCCCCTGAATACCCCTGCAACTATCTGTGTTGCTCCTTCTTTTATCCATACTTCCTTATGAGCACAGGAAGTGTTAAATGGGTTTAGAAAGGTGAAGATTCATTATAAGGCAAACAACTGCTTCTAAAACAACCCAAGAAGTCCATTTATGCTTTCTTTGAAAGTATTTTTATTTTGGGCTACATTTATTTTACTCTCAGCAACATTGTGAAAAAATACTACTTATTTTCTTCTTGAGATGCTGCCAGCACAATTCTGTAAAGGAGATAAAGAAAGGGAAAACGTGATATTTGGAAATTACTGTTTGATTTTATCTCACAGATTACAGGTAAGCAATATCCATCTGTTTTATCTAACCTGAATCATACATTGCTTGGTAGTTTTTTAAAATTATGTATACTTTAAGAAATGTACATTGGCTATGTTTACTATACAAATATAAATATATATTTTGAGAGGATTTTTGAAAGCCATAGACTAATGTTGAGACATTTAAAAATTATAAAAAAAAGACTTATGAAAACTATGTAGAATCAAAACAGAGTGTTTTTACTTGTCCACAAAAATTTTACTCTTCTAGATGCCAGCTTTTAATTTCCAGCAGTTTGTGCATGATAAGTAAAACATAAGCTGAGAGGACATTGGCCAAATATGGTAACTGTGAAACTACAGTTGCCAATATTGCTTATGGGACAGTACGTTTATGTGTTAACAATATTATATTTGAACTCTCCACATTCTTTCATTCCAATAAAGGCTCTTTTCTAAATATAATAGAGCCATATGTTTCTTCCTAATATCCTGGTAACCACTTGCAATTTTCAGCCAAGCATATGGAAGGAGATGGCATTGCATTGAGTGAATCTCATTCATTCTGCATGATTAGTCCTAGATCTCCTGGTACAGATGTTTACACATATGGCCCCCATCACCATCACACTAATCACATAAATACAAAAAAACTTTTTTTTTAACTTTGAGGCTTAGATTGACAGAAGTGGTCTCTAATTATGAGTGTTTGGTACCTTCCCCCCCCCCCCCCCTTTTCAGTTGTTTAAATTAGCACATGATGTTCTGCCAAACTCTGTAGACTGGAAGATAAAAAAAAGTATTACAATGCTTATTCATTGCAAAATTGGCACTCATAAAAATTGCCAAGGGGATATGAGTGGGCTGCCTGGCACCAATTGCAACTGATACAATCTAGTCTCTAATAGATGCTATATAGAATATAACTCTTATTTGTTCTGAAGCATGTCATCTGTTTCATTTTTGCTTTTATTCATATTTGGATCCAGTCTATACTACATAGAAGAACTGTGCCAAGGAAAAAACTAAGAAGAAAGTAAATGTTATTTACTCCTTAATGCCATCACTATTTCACCTGCCCTGATATATGCAAATGTTTTATTTTCTCCAAGGCCTTATTGCCAACAAAGTAATAAATCTAGTGAATGGACCACATCATTTCAAACTGCTGCTGGGGTTCATATAACATTATTGATTGACCTTCTATATGAGAAAAAAAAAAACCACAACCCACAATCCCTTTTGACATAGAAGAAAGATCTTAGATGTTGACCTATACCTCAAGGGTACAGGATCTGGGATGCAAACGTTCACACAAGTAAATGATACCAAATTGTTAAAGCGGCGTGTATCTCTTTTCTCACATCTAGTGAATGCATGGATTTGTAAAGCCCTGATCCAACAGCTTTTTATTCTAGGCTAATTGTAGCCCAGAATATTAGAAAAAGGGAGAAAGTGGATTTAAACAGAGCTACCATTTCTGGACTGCGAAATCTAGCCTACTATTAGATACTGTAGCAGCAAAGAGGTACAGAAATCTTTATTTGGTGCCTTCTACTGGTCCCCTCGTAGCCTTAATTTATATAAAACTTGTTAAACTCTCAGGTGGATAAATTTCACTTAATAGCCTTGCAGACATTTTTTAAACAAAATAAATTTGCAGTTATAGCTAAAAACAAGAGCATTATTCCGATCTTGAAAAAAGTCTTCCTATGTACTGCTGGTTTCTACTTTTCTTTACAACAGTAATTTCCCTTGTTCCCACCCCAAATTGAGCCACATATGGTCCTTCACTAAGATATTAGCATCAATCTTTTTCTTTTTTCCAGTTCTTTTTTTTTCTACACCGATATTCATTCATTCAATTTATTTCCACTCTTCTTGTTCTGAAGTGACTTTTGGTGGCTTTCAGCATAAAAATATTTCTTCCTCAGCTCAAGTATTTCAGCTTTAGAGTTGACTAGTCTCATCATTTTGAGAAATTCACTTTCCAGGTTTTTTTTTTCTAAAATTCTACCTTAGAATTTTAAGAGATTAAATTTTTTTTACAACCAGTTCTATGGGCGTAGCTTGGTGGGCATGGTTATGTGGTCATGTGACTGTGGGCATGGTTAGGTGGTCATGTGACTGGGTGGGTGTGGCCAATTTAACATTAAACAATACATAGCAGCCCCCTTTTCTGTTATTTTTAATACTGCATGAAATTTTTGCTCTAGATTTTTTTATACTAGGTGGGAAAGGTTGGCAATATCTGGGGATTTCTGGGAAATTCTCCTCTGTGTTAGAGGCACCAAAATAACCAAGATGATATAAGATCTCCTGCTGGAGCATGAGGTTGGACTAGATGACCTCCAAGGCCCCTTCCAGCCCTGGATTGCTGTGCTATTTCAAAGCATCCGCTGAAGCTGCAGTTAGTGCCAAGGTTTGTGGTCCTTTCTTCCTCTCCTTTTTCTCTCCCTCCATCCCTCCTTCCCTCTATACATCCATCCATCCATCCATATCTCATTCACTTTCCCTTTCTCTTTATCCCTTCCCTCCCTCTTTCTTCTTTCTTTTTCTTTCTTTCTCCCATTACCTCCCTCTTTCTTTCTTTCTTTCTTTCTTTCTTTCTTTCTTTCTTTCTTTCTTTCTTTCTTTCTTTCTTTCTTTCTTTCTTTCTTTCTTTCTTTCTTTCTTTCTTTCTTGTTTCTCCCTTCTCTTCCTCCCCCCTTCCCGTCCTCCTTCCGTCTAAGGAGACCCACCTAAAACAAAAACTCCTTTGGATGAAACCGGCCATTGCCATCCCACTTATTCAACCCAACACACACACACACACACACACACACACACACACACACACACACTCAAAGAAACCTCTGTGATGGTAAGCTGCAAAGTGCAAAATAACGAAAACTCTTTTTTTTTTTTTTTGCAATGCTTGTTTTTCTCAGCCCCAAGCCTCTCCCAATGTTTTCCTCCCCTTCATCACAATGCCTGGCTGCAAGGGAGGAGGCCTTATGTAAGCGCACTATCAAAGAGGATCCTAGATGCTGCTGGCATGAAGGAAAGACAAATGGCGGGCAAAGAGAAAGAGCTGCTTTCTTCTCTCATGCTGGCTGCTCTGTTTTCCCTCCCCATTAGAGGATCCTGGCTCAATAGGGAAATGAGAAAGGGAGATCCACAGCTGTTACTTATCTCCCCTGTAGAGTGAATCAGCTGAGCTAATAAACAACAGAATATAGGAGAGGTGAGAGGTAAGAGCTGGGGTGGGGGCAGCCAGTGGTAGTATTTGCCAGTTCTCCAAACCAGTCCAAATTTTCACTACTGGTATCCCAGAACCAGTCCAAAACAGCTGAATACCTTCTCTGTACCTTACCTTATGATTCCTGTTGTGTCCTCGAAAATGATGCCAGGAGTCGGTGACTTCAAATCATGCTCTTTTATTAGTGTAGGAACCGAACTCGGGCAAAGGAAAAAGTTCGCGGCTTTTATTCCTTTAGCCGCGGCGGCTGCGGCCAATGGCACCGCTTTGAATCTCCCGCGATTCGAACCGACCAATCGCGGGAGATTCTTAGCGAGCCAATCGGCGCGGCTCGCCTAACCAATCAGAGTGCCCCGCGCTTTGGCCAATCAAAGCGCGGGGATCTCAAGAATGCTAGTGAGGGGACAGAACACCCCTCCCCTCTTGGTTTAGTCCTTACATCGCGTAGTCCCGTAGGTAGGCGGGGCTCTGTCTTAGCCTACTGGACCTGCGCAGCTCAGTTGTTGGTTGGATCCCGGCCGGTTCGGTCGGGGTCTCTGTTCCTCCGGATGCCGTCGTGGGAACCGGCTGGTCAGTTGGGCCGGGCCGCTCTCCATAGCTCCCTCCTGGGTCTCCCGGGTTGGTTGAGCTGCGGGTTTCGCCGCTCCCGCTCGGTCTCCCCGGGTCGGTCGAGCTGGCCTGGCTGTCTCTTCCTGGTGAGGGGTCGTGCTGGTTGCTTTCCAGTAAGTATGGTTGGTTTATTCTTCTTTAGTTTTGGTCCCCTGGGTGTTCCCTCCCCCCTTGGTTTGTGTTGTGGGGGTTGGTTTCGCCTGCTTGTGCATCGGTGGTTTCTTGGGTGGTCGTCCAAGACCTTAATTGGTCGATGTGGCGTTTCCATGCTCGTCCGTCTGCTGTTTGAGTGTGGGCCTGTTATTTGTGTGATGACGGCCGGTACCCATAACGGGTCTCCCGTCAGGTTTCTTGCGTATACGGGGTCGCCTGGTGCGAAAGTTCGGTGTTTGCTGTTTGAGTCTGGGGGCTTCTCCGGGTTATACGTGGGGTGTAATCTGTCGAGTGGGGACCTTAATTTCCTCCCCATTAATAGTTCGGCTGGGCTCTTATTCGTTGTGGTATTTGGGGTTATGTGTTGGGTGAAGAGTAATTTGTTTATTTTGTCCTGGATCTCCCCGTGGTCTATTTTCCGGATGGTTTTCTTAGTGAATTGCACCATCCATTCCGCCCTACCGTTCGCCGCCGGGTGCACCGGTGCTGTCAGCGCGTGTCGGATGCCCCTTTCCACAAGGAATTTTTCGAATTCCAGCAAGATGAATTGGGGCCCGTTGTCGGAAACGACGACGTCTGGGAGGCCGTGCATTGCAAAGAGTTTGCCGAGTTCCTTGATCACGGCCTCCGTGGTTGTTGTTTTCATGTTGCTTACCTCCAGCCAGTTGGAGTAAGCGTCTACTGTTATAAGGAAGGTGTGTCCTTTTGTGGGCCCGGCAAAGTCTATGTGGATCCTAGACCAAGGTCCCCTTGGGGTTTCCCACTCTAGGACGGGTGCTGTGGGTGGGCTTGGTCTAGTTTCCTGGCATCGTTGACACCTTGCTACCCAGGTCTCAATTTGTTTGTCCATTCCTGGCCACCAAGCGTAACTTCTGGCCAGGGCTTTAGTCCTCACGATGCCAGGGTGCCCCTCGTGTAATAGTTCCAGAACCTTCCCTTGTAGTTTTTCTGGAATGACCAACCTATCCCCCCATAGTATGCACCCTTTTAATAATGAGAGTTCCGTATGCCGGTTTTGGAATGTCTTGACGGACTCGTCGTTGTCCCTTTCCGGCCACCCTTTCTCTACCCAATGCAACACCCGCGCCAGACGTTTGTCTTTATTAGTTTCTCAGGCAATGTCTGACGCAGTTATGGGTAGGTTGGGTAGAGTCTCTATACTGAGGGTGGTCGTCGTGGGTGCTGGGTCGGTGTCAGGTTCCGGTAGCGGCGAGTGGCTTAAGGCGTCTGCATGGGAGATTGTCTTACCCGGTCTGTGTATGAGTCCGTAGTTGTAGGCTGCCAGGAACTCGGACCACCTTGTCATTCGGGGAGACAGAATGTTCGGGGTGGCCCGGTTCCCTGCAAGGATTCCTAGCAGCGGTTTGTGGTCGGTTATGATGGTGAATGTCCGGCCGTAGAGATACTCGTGGAATCTTTTTACTGCGGCAACGATAGCCAGAGCCTCTTTGCCCAGCTGGCTATAGTTCCGCTCCGGTTTGGTGAGGTTCCTTGAAAAGAACGCGATGGGTGCTTCTTTTCCGTCGGGGAAGGCATGGCTGAGGACAGCGCCGACGCCGAAGGGTGATGCGTCGCATGTGACAGCCAGAGGTAGGGTCTCGTTGTACTGTATAAGGACGGTGTCCGAAGTGAGGAGGTCCTTTGTTCTTTGGAAGGCGGCTTGCTCGCGTTTCCCCCAAGTCCAGGTCGCCGCCTTGTCCAGGAGCCTATGCAAAGGCTCTGCCACCATCGCCTTTTGGGGCAGGAAAACATTGTAAAAGTTAAGTAGCCCCAGGAATGCCTGTAGTTCCGTCTTCGACTTGGGTGTGGGGGCTTCTTTGATGGCCTTGATTTTTTGGTTTGTGGGGTGAATGCCGTGACGGTCTAGGAGGTATCCTAGGAATTCAACCCGTTCCGTGTATAGTTGGCATTTCTCCCTCTTTACTTTGAGCCCGGTCTCTTTGAATTTGGTTAGGACCTCCCTTAGGCGACCCTCTAGTTCGGCTTGGTTGGTTGCCGACACTAAGATGTCGTTGAAGTAAGGTACCACCCCCTTGATGCCTTGTAATAGTCTTTCCATTAGGCTTTGGAATATTCCCGGTGCCACGCTGACTCCGAATTGGAGCCAGTTGCACTTAAATGCTCCCCAGTGGGTGACTATGCTTTGCGCTTCTGCCGTTTCCTCGTCAACTGGCAACTGTTGGTATGCCTGGGCGAGGTCGAGTTTGGCGAAAACCTTGCCCCCTCCCAGTGAGTGCAATAGGTGTTGCAGTACTGGGACGGGGTAGGCGCTTTGTTGCAACGCGCCATTTAGGGTGGCCTTATATCCCCACAGATTTAGGGTGGCCTTATATCCCCACAGATCCTCACCAACCCATCGGGCTTGATCAGGGTGACTATGGGGGTCTCCCACCGGGCGTGGTCTATTGGCTGTAGGACCCCTTGTTTGACGAGCTTGTCAATTTGCTCGTCTATCTTGGGTTTAAGTGCGAATGGCACCCGCCTTGGTTTCAGGCATTTTGGGGGGACGTTTGGGTCTTGGCTGAATGATATAAGGGGCCCTCAGTACTTGCCTAGGTTTCCGTCGAAGACCTCTTGGAATTCACGGGCCAGTTGTTGCTCCCAGCTGTCGTCGGTGACGTGGTCAACTCCCGTGACTGCAATGCCGAGCGGAGCGAACCATTGCAGTCCCAGTAGGCTTGGGCGGTCGCAATCGATGATGGTCAGGGAAGCCTTTCGGTGCGCCCTTTGTATGTCACGTTGAACTGTCCGGTTCCGACTACCGAAATGCGGTTTCCCTGGTAGTCCTTTACGATTAGTCTCTGGCTGTCTAGGCTTCTCCTTTGGATGGTAGGCACCAAGCGCTTTATTTCATGCCATGCTATCATGGAGAGGTAGGACCCGGAGTCCACCTCCATTTTGCATGGCTCGCCCTCGATGCCTACCTCCACGTGGACCTTCCGGGCATCATTGGTTGTGCATGGCCAATGGTGACCGTCTGATGGATCTCCTCTCTTCGCCAGGTATCGCCGCCTTGTAGGGATCATCCGTTCCGGTCCCATCTGTTGTCAGAGGGGTGATCTCTGGTCTGGGGTGGTGTGCTCTCTCTCCTCCATTCGCTCTGGTCCCATCGGGGCGGGCTGCGGTTCTTTTTAAGGCGGCAGACGCGGGTGATGTGTCCCTTCTTGTCACAATGCCGGCAGATCGACTCAAAAAACCAGCATTCGGACCTGGGGTGGTCGCCTCCACAACCGGCACAGTTGGTCCTCGACTTACGACCCCGCCGGTTCCGTGGGTCGCGGCCTGTCTGGAGGCGATGAATTTCCTCCTCGTCATCGGAAGTGCCCGATGCCGAGTGGAAATCGCCCTGGTGGGTGGTTGTCTCGGGTTGGGCCTCGGCCGACCTTGCAGGGTGGTTGTTCCCGCTGCGGTCCCCAGCGTTCGGTCGGCGCATGCGGTCGGCGGATGTTCGGGTCGCTTCGGCGGCTGCAGCTGCGGTAAGGGTGTCTGCAAGGCTGATGTTGCCCTTGACCATCAGCCGGCTCTGGAGGACGGGGTCCCACAGGCCGAGCACGATTCTGTCTCTCAGGGCGTCATTCAGGGTGTCGAATTCGCACAGCCCCCCTAGGCGCCGTAGTTCGGCAACGAAGTCGCTGAAACTCTCACCCAACCGTTGGTCCCGACGGTAGAATTCGTTGCGTCGGATCAGGATGGGTACCTCTGGAGCGTAGTGCCGCCGAAGTATTGGCTCGAGGACGTCCCAGTCCATCGCGGTCGCGTTGGCGGGTTTGGCAAGTGCCTTGGCCATCTTGAATACTTCGGTCCTGCAGTGGGTCAGGAAGACGGCGCACTTCATGGGGCCGATGGCGTCCTTCAGATCACTGCACTCGAGGAACATGTGGAATTGGTCGGAGTACGATTCCCAGTCCTCGGTGGCGGGGTTGAAGGGTGCGGGGGGTGTGATTTTCACCATTGTGGAGATTCGTCTGGCTTCCATCAGACACGTGGTTCGGTTCAGGGTCTGGATCCCATCCTCGTCGCCAGTGTTGTGTCCTCGAAAATGATGCCAGGAGTAGGTGACTTCAAATCATGCTCTTTTATTAGTGTAGGAACCGAACTCGGGCAAAGGAAAAAGTTCGCGGCTTTTATTCCTTTAGCCGCGGCGGCCGCGGCCAATGGCACCGCTTTGAATCTCCCGCGATTCGAACTGACCAATCGCGGGAGATTCTTAGCGAGCCAATTGGCGCAGCTCGCCTAACCAATCAGAGTGCCCCGCGCTTTGGCCAATCAAAGCGCGGGGATCTCAAGAATGCTAATGAGGGGACAGAACAATTCCTACCCTTGATTATAATAGTTTTCAAGGAATAAAATTCCAATTATATCAGCTTCTAAGAAAATTACAGTAACAAACTTTTCCCATCTTAACACTTTAGCTTTCAACTATTTTCTTTAGGGTAGAATGGGATTACTACTGGTGTTCACTCTTCCCAGTGATAAATAAGAGAACAAAGGGCCAGTTTTAACAAACCTCTTCCACATTGCAAGCAGCCTATATGTCCTCAAATGTAATTAAACAATTTTTTACACCAGTGGAGGGAAATTAGTACCTGCTGCCTTAAAACTTTTTGAGGCCAAAACATTGGCACAAGTTCTATATGGGACACAAACAGGAATCCTTGCAAAAAAAAAAAAAAAAAGACTTGCTAGAACCTATACAAGCCAAATTTCTGCGAGCCATCTTAGCTGCACCCAAAGGAACTCCAAATGCCTAAGTAAGAATCGAGACAGGCATGCCTCAAATTCAGGTAAGAGCCTGGAAGATGATGATCATTCGTTGGCTAAAAATGCATTTCTTCCCAGAGGGACTGACCCCTCTAGTACTGACTGATAACTACCCCTCCCCCTGGAAACAGGCAATAGACCACAAGCTGGGCTCTTATGGGCTCTCACCAGTATTCTTAATGTCCCTAGGCTTTGACCAAGTCAAGCAACTAGTAATCAATACAATGAAGGACATGGAGTTCCAAGAGGAACTAAATAGGTTGGCTCGCCACAGCAGGGACAGAATCAAACAGGGAGTGTGGGAATCGGCAAGATATCTAAATGATCTGATCTTCCCAAAAAAAGAATAGCTTTCTTCAGAGCCAGATTTAATATTCTCCCATCAGCACTCCTTCAAGGCAGGTATAAGAAAACACCAATAGCAGAACGGGTATGTATATGTGGTAAAGGAGAAGTTGAAGATATCTCACATGTTTTATTGTACTGTGAATTATACAGAGTTTATAGGTCATTGTATATTCTCCCCTTACTAGAGAGATTGCCAGGGAGAGCAGACAATTTTTATGTAAACTTTCTCCTCCAGGATTCAAACCCAGCTATTACATGTGCAGTGGCAAAATTCTATGTTGCTGCAATGTCTACTAGAAAAAAAAAATGGGGAGAAGGCGGAGCTTCGTTCCGGCGATACAGCTGCGATCTCGGGGCTCTGAGATCGCAGCTGATATTTTCGCCCCTGGTCGGTCCTAACGGACCTAAATCGTCCCGGAGAGACGGTGATCGTGAAGGGCACTGTTCCAGGATCCCAGAGACATCGCAAAATCTCTGGTCAGATTCGGAAGAAGCCCTTTTGCTGGCGGCGGAGAGGCAGCCTCCATAGCTGCTGAAGTCGGGACAGCTCCGGAAAGAAAGTGATTGGATTGAAGTGTGTCGGCTGGGTGAGAAAAACTTTTTAGTGTGGAAAATTCGCTGAGGTTGGAAAGTTCATTCTGAAGAGAGGAGGAAGCTGTGAGATTTTTTTTTTGATTGAAATTGTTTGAGCGGCGTTTTTAAAGTGCTGTCAAATTGAGGCTTGGGGTGTTTTTTTTTTTTTCTCTTTTCTCTATATTCTTTGGGAAAGATTTTATTGTGACTTAGGTAACCGGATTGAATTTTCTTTTATATATACTTTTAGATTTTATTAATATAAGGAAAGGCACAAGACAAGGATGCCCCCTATCTCCTTTGTTATTTGTGTTGACCTTGGAAGTGTTGAATAGAAATATTAGGGATGATAAAAACATAAAAGGAATGAAAATTAAGAAGGAAGAATTTAAGCTACAAGCTTTTGCTGATGATTTAGCTTTTATTTTGGAAGGTCTGCTAGAAACAGCTCCAAAGTTATTGGAAAGGATAGAGGCATATGGAGAGGTGGCTGGTTTGAAAATAAATAAAGACAAAACAAAGATCTTGACAAAGAATATGCTATCGAGACAGAGAGAAGAACTGGCAGACCTTTTGAAAATTCAAGTTACAAATAAGGTTAAGTATCTGGGGATATATTTGACAACAAGATGTAGCACATTAAAGGAGAATAATTATATTAAACTTAAACAACAGATAACTACAGATTTGAAGAAGTGGGAAAACTTGCAATTGTCATTAATAGGGAGAATTTCAACAATTAAGATGAATATCCTACCTAGAATTTTATTTTTGTTTCAAACAATACCAATTAGGCTTGGAAAAGACTATTTTGAAGATTTAAATAAAATTATGTTGAAGTTTATATGGCAAGGTAAAAAAGCGAGAATAAAGCTAAAGCTTCTGCAAGATGCTAGAATTAGAGGAGGTTTTGGCCTGCCTAATTGGGAATTGTATTATCAAGCTGCAAGTTTGATGTGGGTGAAAGAATGGATAACATTAAGGAAACATAGGTTGTTGACATTAGAAGGGCATGACTTGCTGCTGGGCTGGCATGCTTTTTTATGGTATAAGGGAACTAAAACACAGGGTTATTTTAGAAGACATTATGTACAGGAGTCTTTGTGGTTGAATTGGGAGAAGATAAAAAGACAATGTTATTTGAAAATTCCAGTTTGGTTATCGACCATTGAAGCATTTTCCTATCCTATAATTTATAAGAAGGAACAAACAGTTAGATATGGGGAACTTTTAGATGAAAAGGGTGAACTTAAATCGATCCAAAACTTAGAGGAACAAGGTATAAAGATGAATTGGTTTTCATATGCACAAATACATTCAAGGTATGATGAAGATTCCAAAAAGGAGGGATTTTATGATAAACAGACTGATTTAGATAAGATTTTGATGGGTACTGATGAGAAGGTGATTAAAAAACTATATGGTTATTTACTGGGAATTAAATTAGAGGAAGAACAAGTTAAAGAAACTATGATTGTTTGGGGGAAGAACTTTGGATATGGGATTGATTTAGAGAAATGGCAGAAATTGTGGTCTCAAAATTATAAAATGACAATGTCAACAGCATATAAAGAAAACTTGTATAAGATGTTTTACAGGTGGCACTTTCCTCCGACAAGAATAGCAAGAATGTTCAAGAACAAATCTGAAAAATGTTGGAAATGTCATCAGATACCCGGCTCGTATTACCATATGTGGTGGACTTGTGAGGATGCTAGAAAATATTGGACTATAATTCACATGTGGTTGGAAAAAATGACAAAGAAACATATAGACTTGAAACCGGAGATCTTCTTATTGGGAATTTTACCTGATATATATAGTAAAGATTTGAAATACCTGATTGTAAATGTATTAACAGCGGCTAGGATTGTATTTGCTAAAAATTGGAAAAATGAGAAAATACCATTACAGGAAGAAATTATTAAGAAAATATTGGAATGTGCTGAGATGAGCAGATTGACATTCGAAATTAGAGAGCAAGAGGATAAACAATTTTATGAAATTTGGGATCTTTTTTATAAATGGTTAGATGATAAAATACGACAATAGAATATTTAGAATGTTAGAATGTTTTGTTATTATTTTGTTATTTGACATTATATTTATAAAAGGTTTTTTAAGGATTGATATGATATGATGATAGGATTTGTTATAGAGTAAATTGGTTTAAGGTATTGTTAGCTCATAAAGCATGAATGATTAAAAATATAGTCAAAAATAATTTTTTTTTTTTGGTGATATTAGGATACATAAGTTTGGATTGATGATATGAGTTGTTATGTAACATAATTGTAATTGAGACTACAGAATGAATGCACAAAAATGATGAACCAACTGACACACTTGATGTACATATGAGAGTTGATGTTTTTATGTTTTGTTTGTT
This sequence comes from Hydrophis major, assembly GCA_033807585.1. Classification (NCBI taxonomy): domain Eukaryota; kingdom Metazoa; phylum Chordata; class Lepidosauria; order Squamata; family Elapidae; genus Hydrophis; species Hydrophis major. Next base: position 218,200,421 of record CM066328.1, on the reverse strand, counting down.
TTGTTTGTCTGTAGAAAATTAATAAAATCTTTTTCAAAAAAAGAAAAAAAAATGGTTACAGAATTATAGCTGTCAATTTGTGACAATTTTTGGAGATAGAACAAACTTTGGAAAATGATAGTTACACACATATTTATTGGCTCTCCACTCATATAAACCAGGGAGTGCACCTAACTGTTTGAGAACATGTATTTTCTTAACGGATGTTTTTATCCACTATTAATGTATTATAACGTGTCAGTATTTTTATATATATTGTAAATAGTGAGGTCTATTGCTGGTCTAAGACTGTAATAAAATTCTATTCTATTCTATTCTAACAAACCTCTTCTGATCTGGATTGACAGACTGGATTGTTGTTACAGCCTCTCCCTGCATTTAGAACTGCTATTGGAAATCTTTTGAAGAGGATTTGTGTACAGTCCTAGTTTTGAGCTAAACCTCATGACCATCAGTGAAAATTCTTCTCTAAGGATTTTTGCTTGCTGAAGTATGTAGGCATTAGTCTTTATACTTCTACTATTATGCTCTGTTTAAACTAGGTTATTCTCTATAATTCTTGTTGCTTTAATTGTTGAATTTTTTTTAGTATAATTATGTTGATTTGTATTGTTCTATTGTACCACTTAACCATACATGTTTCCAATTATAAAATGACCGAATGGCATTTTCAAAATAATAAATACACAATTTATGTTATTTCCACAATTATTGGGAACTTGTCATTTACAGAAGTGATTTAATCCTCAAAGAGCTACCTGAAATGAAGTACAGATAAATAGGATCAGCCGCTTAGTAAATTCAAAGTTACAGCATACCTGAAAAAGGTAATTTATAACCAGGATCCAAAGTTCTGACCATCACTCACACAGTCACATGACGTCACTTCAGGCTCAACAATACAGGGGCATTTACAATCATTTGCAGTGTCCTGCAGACATGTGACTGTGTTTTACAACAATTTTACCAAATTGTCCCAAAACTGAACATCTGTTTTTGGCAAAACTGCGCCCTTAGAGAATCACCAGTTTGCTTAACAAGTGCAGTGTTTACTTAATGACCATCACAAAAAAATGTATAATTGAGTAGGTCATGTTTTACAATCATTACCAACTTACAACTATACTATCATGCTCCATTATGGTCATAAGTCAAGGACTATCTGCAGTGCAGTCTTGATGTTGGTTGACATTCATCAGAAATAACAGTGGATCAACTGATTGGCTTGTATTGTGATCCATTTAAATGACAACAAAAATCTTCTATTCTGAGATTGGCACTGATCTTACGAATCCTGTTTTAAAACAACATAGACATTAGGCTAGACCAGTGTAAGAACTCCTTCAGTAGCTTAGCATGCCAGCTGTCAAACTGATTATGGATAGATAAATCTTGATTTCACATATGCGCACATTATGTTTTTCAGATTCCTGGCATGCTTCATGTTGTTTAGCAGTCTCAGTGTGATCACAATTAAAAAATGCAATCTCATCAAATGCCCATCAGCATGCTAGCCTATAAACATTTTAAATAAGTATAGCTAATAAAACCTAGTTTATTAGCCACCTTTTTGTAATATTTTTTTGCAGCCACTTCTGTCCTTCACTGACAAAAATAAATCCTCAGTTATTGCAATGCCAGCTTCATTCACTCCCCTGTAATGTGGCAAGTAATTAAACCCTTACAGCAACAGCAGGGGTTTCATTGCCTAACAGCAGCTCATCTTCTGTTCCTTTGGCTCATCCAGAGAGATAATGTTTAAATACCAGTTCATTCAAAGGCTTCAGAAACAAAACTTTATTTTATGATTCATCAATTGGACATTGTTGAACATTTTATGTTTCTTTCCTTTGCTTCCTTCACCTTCCCTAAAACAATCCTCACAGGTTATCACTCTGTTTTTCTAAAAATATCTTTTGTTCAGTCTTTCTTTTCCTCTACCTTAGTTTTTCCATAAGAGATATTTGTTATATTTCTGTCTACATTAATTTAGATACAAAAGACACAATAAAGTGAATAAAGATACAGGAAATTTATGGTTTCCTTTCAAAGGAAACGATGTGATCTGCCATTAGAAAATTCATTGTGCCATCCCAAAGCATATAATTCACAAGAATTAAAATATTTGCAAATTAAAATTACACATCTTTCACTTTAATATTTATTTTTGATGGAAGAAGGCGGAGCCTCCTCGCCGACAAATGGTAGATCGCGACTCTCTGCAACTATTGTTCGTGCTTTTTCGTCGGAGAGCCCCAATTATCCTGATTAGGGGCTGAAACTGCCTTGGAGGGGCAGTGGAGTAAGAGGAAGCAGCAAGCCTGTCTGTAGGGAGCCGCATCTCCCCCCCCCCCGGGCTTGGCTTTTTTTCCTCCCGAAGACGATGGTCTAAAATGGCCACCCCAAAGAGGATGACTCAGCTTGACTAAGATTTGTGCAGGAGGGAAGAAAGAGGTGGATAACATCTGAACCGGGACAACTGGGCAGTATAAGCAAATAAAAGTATCCCGGGTAATATGGAATTTTTAAGAAAAGAAAAGTGAGCTGCAAAATTACAAAGGGACAGAGAAAAAAAAAGGAAAATATTTTTGACAGCTAAATGGGGCTTCGAACCTGGAAAGGAAGAAGCTGGAATTAAAGATTTAATGAAATTGGACTAAAATAATTTGGGAATAATCAAGTATAAAATTAAAGCTGGACTTAATATTGCTAAAGAATAATAATAATAAAGTTTATAAATTGGAGACTGGATTGTCTTGGAATATTGAGGTTCGAAAAACCTTAAATAAAAATATAGGGGGAAAAAAGTGAAGACTTCGTATAATGGAGAGTGTCACCTTTTGATAAAAATTTAGTTCAAATAAAAAGGAAAGCATTTTGTTTTTGAATGAACTGGTATAAAATTACAGAAATATTGAAACAAAGTAAGAATTTTAGAAAGTGAAAGCAGAACCAGAATAAAGGAAAAAGCAAGGAAGGAAAGATTGTTTGTGGGACTGACTGATGTTTTTGGTATGAACCCTGAACGGGAATAGCTGAGAACTTTAAAATATTGAAAGAAGAAAGAAGGAAAGTAAAAGTGGTTTGGGGTTTTTTTTGTGGACTTTGAGAATTATAAAATATAAGAATGATGATATCTCTTTGGGACTTAAAAATGGAACTTAAAAATATGAGAGAATTACTACAGGAAAGAGGCAAATCACTTTGCTCTGTGCTAGAAAAAATGGAAATGGCGATTGAAGAACAAGAAGAAAGATTCTCAGAAGAACAGGAGAAGACATTTTGAATGGACAATTAACACAAAGAACATTACAAAGAAGTGGGGAAAGAAAGAAGGTTAAAAAGTTGAATTTTAAGAAAGCAATTAAAAGAGGGAATAATTGTGAAGTTAGAAAAGGCAGGAAGATTCAGCAGAAAAGGGAAAGGGAAGATATTAAGAAGGAGATAAATTGGAATGAGAAAAGTCATGGGGAAAAAAGAGGGAGGAGAAACAGTAAGACTAGTAAAATGTTGAAAGGAAATTGTTTCTTTACAATTAAAAGAAGGAATACTTGTGAAGTCAGGAAATGTAGAAAGAATGAGAAAAGACATGGGGAAGAGAGTGGGAGGAGACTCGGGTTCGCTCCCTGGACAATGCACCGGAGAAGCAGTAAGAAACAGGCATGTGACAGAAAGAACCACAGAACTAGTAAAATGTTGAAAAGAAATTGCCTTTTCAGAGATAATGGTTGATAATTAAAAGGGGGATTCTGCAGGGTGACAAGGGGTAATAAGAATATTTCTGCAATTAAAAATATTTAGAAAATAGGGTAATATAGATATTGATAACTCTTATTAAAGGGGGGGAAATATGCTGTGGAATCCAATTGAGAAGATGTAATGACTAATGGTTTATTGGGAATTAAGATGAGGGAATAAAGGTATATCCTAATCATTAAGGTGTCACACTCAAAATAGTAAAAGAGGGGAAACTTATACTTGTTCTTTTTTCTTTTTGTGTGGGTGTGTTAAGATCTGTATCAATTTAGAACTTATTAAATGTGTGTAATTGAAAGGGAATGTGACAGACTAAAGAACCAGCTGAATTAATAAGTTTAATATAGATTATTAAAAGCAAGGAGAGACATTGGTAACTTCATTATTACCACTATTAGGCAAATATATATTGTTTATTTGTATTTTTAAAATAAATATTAAGGATTATATTTGAAATAATTGAAATGAAATTAAATGTTTAGATGGCGATTAATGAAAGAATTTAGAATTAAACCTTATTAGTATTTATTAGGTAAATACATATTGTTTATGTTTAAAAACAAATACTAAAGGATTAATTTGAAATAATTGAAATGAAACAAAGTTGATTAAAATTAAGGAAAGAGGCTAGAATTAATGTGTTTGTTTCTCTCCCTACTGAAAATTTGGAACGGAAAAGGTAATAATAGAATTAAGTATGCATATATCATTGTATAATTTCTGTCATATTTGTATGTAAGGATGATGACCCGGAAATATGTTGTCCACCAAAAAGAGATTTTTGTTTTTAATGTGAAAACTGAATAAAGTTTGTTAAAAAAAAAAAAAAATATTCTGGCAACTATTGAATATTTGACAACAGTTGGTGATAGATGTGTTCCTGAATGAGCTAACAGGGAAAGCTAAGAGGACCTTGACAAAATAGTTCAAAATATTTTCCCTCTAAGTCCAGAATTCAGTCTTGGATAACCTGAGAGCCTATGTAAGCAATAATAAGAAATGCTGTCTTTCTGTTGGTAGAACTAACACAACCGAGGGAGTATAAAAGAACCGTTATGACCTAGAATATTGGTGTCTTTTTTTCTCACTTGAAAATAACTTGATCTGAATTTGTTGCAAAAGTAAGCTCAGAGTAACACCTGAAAAAAAAAGTCAAAAGAGTGGACAACAATGACCCCACTTTAGCTAATCAGGAAGAACAAGGATGTGCCAGTTCAAAGGAAAGGAGGCTCTGTAACAGAAACTGATAGAGGAAGCCACTCTTTATAAGGAGGTGTTGAGCAGAGGATCAGTGGAGCAAGCCCAGTGGGTGGGAATAACAATCAGAACCAAAAGATGTAGAAGATCCTCAATGGAACTCTGAAATAATTTGCGGAAGACTTTGCAGATATAGCAGGCTCATTTCAGGGGAAGAACAAAAGATATGGCAGACTGAAAGATAAGACAATGGATCCCTACAGGAGGAACCATGATCAAGGATATGCCTACAACTTTCAAGAGTTATCAAATCTAGAGGCAGGTACCCTTCCAGCTAATTTAACCAAGGGCAAATGACACTGTAGACACAACTCTACCACTAATGAAATATAGTGGTGAAAAAAGTAAGATTCTATATTTAGGCAAGAAAAACAAAAGGCAATACAGTCAAGTAATAAGTAGGAGTCCCTTTATTAGCTTCAACTTTGCTCCCAATGTCCTGATTACCTTCTGGTCTGGAGAAAAACTCTCCCAGAAATAGCCTGTAGCTGCAGAGATTCAAATCCAAAATGTGGTCAACAAAAACTGTAACTATAAGTCCAATCAAGGCAAGATGAGGTAATAAATCCGGCAGGACAAGAGAAGGAATTCCAGACATGAAGGAACAGCAGTAATTCAACCTGGTTGGGAGGATGCCAGAAACACAGATAACCAAAGTCAACACAAGATAAATTCACATTTGTTCTCAGCAGATACCGCACTCAGCTTGCATCTCTTTTAAACTCTCATTTCCAAGTGTGGCTAATGAAGGAAATCAGGGCCTTTTCCTCCCCCATAAACCATGCAACCCATATTGCTCTTTTCTCCGTTCCTCCCTGCATGCCATAGGTTGAAGAGGGGGTGGGCCTAGGTCTTCCTCTGAACTCTCTCTCCCTTGCTCGACCTCTCCCCTGCTCTACCCAGCCAGACTTTGCCCTTCCCCAGTTTCCTCCACAGCCAATGGAGCCACACTCCCACTCCCTGTCAGCTATTCATCTTCCTCCTCAGATTCAGACTCCAACGGTTTACAGCATGAAACATTATTTTCATATTGATCCCCAAAATCTGGATCCTCAATTCTACCAACCTGGAATGATAGAAAGCTGAATCAAACTTGAGCCCCATCATGATTGAACTCCAGCCTATGGGCAGAGTTTTAACCAGTATGCCACCAGGGCTAATTAATAGATAATCAGTAGACTAAGACATATGAAAAAAGACTGAAGGAAACTGAAATTGTTAAGTCTGGAGCATGGGTGCGAATAATGGAGACGAGCCGGTAGAAACAGTGAACTTCAAACTCTTTATTTACATGGTGTGACAGCTTAAACTGGAGGGCTGCTATAGCCTTCCTTATATAGGCAACTTATTAACTATTCAAACAATAGCAATCCTGGAGCGCTAGCTCCGTTAACCAATGAGAATGGCCTGTTAATGGCCAATCAGATGTTCCTGAATGGACCAATCCGATCCTGCCATTAACAGCTAATCAGAAGTGCAGGGCCAGAACCCTGCACTTGACTTCAAGCTCAAGATAACTTTATTTGGCATTATTCATTCACAACATCCCTTTCCCCCGGCTTCTGCCCATGGGGCGCGGTTACATAGTCCTTGAGGTAGGACGGTTGTTTTATCAGTCTTTTTGATTTTCGCAAAGTGCCTGGCAGTTGGCTGCACTTCTGTTGAGGTAGATCGTTGTTTAACGGTAGGGGTGCCTCTGGTTCCGAGTTCGCGTTCCCGTCGTCACCGATATCACTGGCCACTCCCTGAGGTGAACTCACTCCGGTCCCCAGTTCCTGTTCCTGCGTTTCAGTTCTGTTTTCAGTCCCTTCAAAAAGGTTTTCCTTTAGTTGCAATTCGTTTTCCTCTGTATCTCCCCCCCCCTCAGTTTGGTCATAAGGGAGTTCAGAATTGCATGACGGTAGCCGCGATTGTAGTTGATCTATGTGGCGCTTCCAAAGTCTATCATCAGGGCACTGAACGAGGTATGATCTTGGGCCGGTTACGCGGATTACGATCGCTTCTACCCACAGTGGATTGCCCGATAGGTTTTTAGCGAATACTAAATCGCCTACCTGGAAGGTACGGCATCGGCCGCTGGATCCGAGTGGGTTTTCTGGTTCGTAGGCTGGGTGTAACTGATCAAGGTGGGAGCAGAGCTTTCGTCCCATTAGCAGCTCGGCGGGAGTTTTGTTGGTGACGCTGTGAGGTGTGATGTGCTGTAGGAAAAGGATTCAGTTGATTTCTCGTCGATGTTGTCGTAGTCTATCTTTTGTAGAGTCCTTTTGACGAATTGTACCATGCGCTCAGCCCTACCGTTGGCCACAGGGTGCACAGGCGAAGTAAGCGCATGTCGGATACCACGGTCAGCCAGGTACTGTTCAAAAGACAGCACGGTAAATTGGGGCCCGTTGTCGGATACCAGAACGTCTGGTAATCCGTGGGTTGCAAACAGTCTTTCCAGTCTTTTGATGACTGCTTCGGTGGTTGTATTCCTCAATCGGTGAATCTCGAGCCAATTCGAATAGGTATCAACAGTTAGCAAAAACGTGTGGCCTTTGGTCGGCACAGCAAAGTCCAGATGGATGCAGGACCAGGGTCCCCGCAGCATCTCCCATTCAGTTGGGGTTGCCTTTGGTGGAGCGTTGCTTACTTCTTGGCATCTCCTGCAAGTTTTAACCCACGATTTGATTTGTCTGTCGATGTCTGGCCACCATGCGTAGCTTCGTGCGAGGCCCTTCATGCGCACGATGCCAGGGTGGCCACCGTGCAAGGTTCTTAGCAGTGCCTGTTGGAGTCGTTCTGGGATAACGTCTCTATCGTCCCAGATGATACAGCCCTTCTGCGAGAACAACTCTGTTTGACAGCTTTTGAATGGTGCAAAGTCGTCTGGTACTTGGTCCAATGGCCATCCGCGTTCCACCCATGTGAGGACTCGTGCTAAGATGGGGTCGCGTTTTGTTTCTCTCGCGATGTCACGGGCAGTTAATGGCGGCGTATGGAGTGTCTCGATCTGCAATGTTGTCGTCGTTGGTGCAGGATCATTGATGGTTTCAGGGAGTGGTGCACGGCTCAAAGCGTCGGCGTGGGGAATGGCTTTACCGGGACGATATTGTAGCTGATAATTGTAGGCAGCCAAGAATTCTGACCAGCGGGTCATCCTGGGAGAAAGTATGTAGGGAGTTGGCTTGTCCCCAGCGATGATCCCCAGCAATGGTTTGTGGTCAGTTACAATGGTAAAAGCCCGGTTGTACACGTACTCATGGAATCTTTTAACAGCTGATACAATTGCCAGGACCTCTTTATCGATCTGGCTGTAATTTCGCTCGGTTTTCGAGAGCGTTTTTGAAAAGTAAGCAACAGGGACTTCGCTACCATTAGGTAATACATGGCTCAAAATGGCGCCCACTCCAAAAGGCGATGCATCACATGTGATATTTAACGGCAAGGTCTCATTGTACTGCATTAGTACGGCATCAGAAGTCAGTAGTTGTTTTACATTATGGAACACCTGCTCTTCTCTATGACCCCATACCCAAATTGCTTTTTTATCTAGTAGGTGATGTAAAGGTTCAGCGACAGTCGCCTTGTGCGGCAAGAATACATTATAGAAATTGATGAGGCCAAAGAACACCTGGAGGTTGGCTTTGTTCTGGGGTCTGGGAGCATTTTTTATTGCTCTCAATTTGCTATCAGTAGGGTGAATACCCTGACTGTCAATTAAGTTCCCTAAGAATTCAACACTGTGTACGTGTACACAGTTTGCACTTATATTTTTTCACTTTCAGGTCTGCTTCTTGGAATTTTTGTAAAACCAGTCTTAAACGATCCCGTAAAATTTTTGGAGTGGGGGCAGCAATGAGCACATCGTCAAAATAGGGGACAATGCCTTTGATCCCCTGCAATAGTCTCTCCATTAGGCTCTGAAAGATCCCTGGGGCTACACTGACTCCGAATTGGAGCCGCGTACACTTAAAGGCACCTCAATGTGTTACGATAGTCTGTGCCTGTGCCGTTTTTTTGTCAACCGGCAGTTGCTGATAAGCCTGAGCTAAGTCTAGTTTAGCAAAGACTTTTCTGCCCCCCAGGGAATGGAGGAGGTGTTGCATCACTGGCACCAGATATGGATTTTGTTGCAGGGTGTAGTTTAGGGTGGCTCGATAGTCCCCACAAATTCTAATGAAGCCGTCCGGCTTAATTGGGGTCATGATTGGTGTTTCCCATGGGGAGTGGTCGGTTGGCTTTAAAACTCCCTGGGCTTTCAACTTATCAAGCTGTTTGTCGATTTTTGGCTTTAGAGCGAATGGGACTTGACGAGGATTAAGGCGGAAGGAAGCTATCTTTGGATTGAGGCTAAAGGATATCGGGGTCCCCTTGTACTCGCCTAGCTTTTCCGCGAAGACGTCCCTGAATTCATGGGTGAGGTCTTCTTCCCGGTCACTGCCGCCGATTCGGTTAATGCTTGCCACTTCAATGTCGAGTGGTGCGAACCATTGCAGGCCTAACAGGCTAGGCCGATCCTTGTCGATCACCGTCAGGGGTAAGTACGCCGTGCGGTTCTTGAATGCAACCCGGACTCTACTGGATCCTACGACTGGAATCCAGTTCCCCTGGTAGTCCTTTAACACGAGCCGTTGGAATTGAAGGTCTTGGCGCCGGATAGTGGGGATGTGTTGCTTGAGGGTCTTCCAGGAGACCATTGACAGAGACGACCCCGAATCAACTTCCATTTGGCAAGGTTGATTTTCGATGTCTACTTTGACCCGAATTTTCTTAGCGTCTAGTGAAGAGGCGTGGCCGATAGTGAGTGTTTGGTGGGCATCTTCCCGTCTCGTTAGGTGATTCACAGGTCGGTTTCTGTAGGAGTGGTTTGCTGGTTCTCGCCTTACAGGGCGATTCCGTGTCGATTGGTGGAGATTGGTACCCTTCGCGGTCTGGCTGGGTCCGAGGAGACTTCTGCAGACCCATCCGATGTGGCCTCGTTTCCCGCACTCATGGCAGAGCGCATCGCGGAATTTGCAATCAGAGCGGTAATGGTTGGCGCCACAGCCAGCGCACGGTTGCTGGGACTTCGGGTAATGGTCCCGATCAGACTGCAGGTGATGGACCTCTTCTTCGTCGCTGTCTGATGACGAAGAGAGGTCCTCATGGTGGGTCGTCTGCAGCTGCCCTTCTGCCTTAGGTGAAACTTCGCTGGCCGGTTGGTGTGCTGGAGCGTGATTTCGGCATAGTTGGGCAGCCGACTTCTTGGTCGCCTCCACTGCTGTAGTTTCAGCTATGGTGTCTTTAAGGGTGATGTCGCCCTTTGCCATTATTTAGCTCTGTACATTTAGAGCGTCTAACCTGAGAACTACTCGGTCTCTCAAAGCCTCCTCTAGGTCGGTGAAATTGCAAAGGCCTCCCAAGTTCTGGAGGTCTGCAATGAAATCGGCAACGCTTTCTCCTTTCCGCTGGTTTCTTTGATAGAACTTGTGTCGTCTTACGAGCGTTGGAACGGTCGGTGCGTAGTGGGCCCTTAGTAGCGGTTCGAGGATGACCCAGTCCATGGCCTTCATTTCAGCCGGTTTCGCTAATGCCTTAGCCATTTTGAATGCCGTTGGGCCACAGTGCGTTAGGAATACCACCCGTTTCTTCCCGGTTGTGGCATTCTTCAGATTATTCATTTCCAAAAACATTTGGAAACGGTCCATGTAGGACTCCCAGTCCTCTTGAGCTGGATCGAACGGAGCGGGTGGTACTGCGCTGCTGGACATGGTTCCACCGTTGTGCGCTCCAGCCACATGCTTAGTTGTCTTCGTCGTTGGCTCTGATGTCATCCAATCCCAACTTCGTCGCCAGTGTTAAGTCTGGAGCATGGGTACGAATAATGGAGACGAGCCAGTAGAAACAGTGAACTTCAAACTCTTTATTTACATGGCGTGACAGCTCAAACTGGAGGGCTGCTATAGCCTTCCTTATATAGGCAACTTATTAACTATTCAACCAATAGTAATCCTGGAGCGCTAGCTCCATTAACCAATGAAAATGGCCTGTTAATGGCCAATCAGATGCTCCTGAACGGTCACCAATCCGATCCTGCCATTAACAGCCAATCAGAAGTGCAGGCCCAGAACTTCAAGCTCAAGATAACTTTATTTGGCATTATTCATTCACAACAGAAATGTTGAGCTTTGAAAAAAGAAAACTAAGTAGGCCTCTGATATGAAAATAAAAGAAGGATGATCACACAGAAGATGATCCAGATCTGTTCTTTTATTCTGGGATGTAATCAAAATAACAGAATAACAGAGTTGGAAGGGGCCTTGGAGGTCTGCTAGTCCGGGGGTGTCAAACTCAAGGCCTGTGGGCCAGATCCAGCCTGTGGGGTGCTTAAATCCAGTCCATGGGCCCGACCTGGAAATATCAAAGAACCAGCCCGCAGTGCCTCTGGCAGCTAAAATGGGCCACACACCCCATGCCTCATTTTCACTCTCCATGGCCTCCTGCAGCACTGCTGGCTGAAAACAGGCCCCAAAATGGGCTATAAACAGCCCAAAATGTTCTGAAAACAGTCCCCCAAAACAGTCCCCAAATTACGCCAAAACAGCCCCCAAATGACCCAGAAAACGGTTCAAACACAGCTTAAAAATTGGGCCAGAAACGGGCTGCATGGCCCGTTTTTAGCCAGCAGAGTGCTGCAGGAAGAAGAGCACTGGCAGTGAGTAAAACAGCTGAGGCGTGACAATCCATTGTGCCACACAAATCAGGTGAACTAAAAAACACAGAAATATAAGACAGGATAGGAAGAGGCAGGTAAGCGGGGCCAGATGATCGCCAGAACTACCAGTTTGCTAGAACCAGTTCGAACCAGCAGGAGCCCACCACTGGACTGGAGACTAATGAATGTATAATGAATGGTAAGGGGACTAAGTATGTCTACTCTAATGAAGGGAAGAGATTAAGGAAAACATGATAGCTGTCTTCCAGTATTTGAGGTGTAGTCACAGAAAGGAGGTGATTGACTTATTCTCCAAAAGACTTAAAGGTAGAAGAAGAAGCAAAGGGTGGAAGCTCATTGAAGAAAATTGCAACCTGGAACTAAGGATAACTTTTCTGACAGTGGGACAGCTTGCTCCTGAAATTGCTTGCTCCATCACTAGAGCTTTTCAAGAATAGATTGGGCAACCATTTGTTGATGATATAAGGATTCCTACTTTGGGCAGAGAGTTAGTCTAGAAGATCTCCAAGTTTCCTTCCAGCCCTTTGATATTGCTGGTTCTGATTTAGTTTGGTGAACTTTTACTCCAATATTTTTATTATTATTTTTAAGTGGGCCTCTGAAAAGAATAGAAAGATTATCACACAGAAGAAGATATAGAGTTGGAGTGTATTCTCAAAAATAAGATATTTATCATATAATAAGACAGATTCCAACAGAATGTTAGAAAACAACCTTCTTGCATTATGATTTGACAGTGTAAATATAATCCAGAGAAGTAGAGTGGGATCTGTTTCACTGATCATATTTTAGGCATGCCTAGCTTCACATTAGGGCTCAGCAATAAAACACAGCTCTCCTGACAGTTAAGCGCTTCTTGAGCACTTGACTTGGCAGAAGATTCTAATAAACGATTTGACAAGATTAGAATTTTGACTAAAGACCAGAATGAAGCCTCATACACAGCAGATAATACCTACCACAGTGCAATAAAGTATGTGGGGAATATGTGGGTACATGTTGTGTATGTGCACACACATAATCCAGATAAGCTCTAGGCTTTTTCCTCCAAGTTAACAGATGCTTGCCCTGTCTTGCCCTTGGGAGGCAGCTGGAAGTTCTTTAGATAACTGTTCTGGCTCACCAGAAAAATCATGAGTTTTGACTTGGCAGTCTCAGTCCTTACAAACCAGGAAGCTAGGCAGCCACCTGGCTGAGATGCTTTAATTTGGATCCATTTCTACACTGAACAGAGAGTTGGTCTGGATGGCTTGAAAAGCCCTTTCTATAATATGGATTCTCTGATAGGTTCATAGCACATATTAATTATATACCATACAGCAAACTTGATTTTATTTTAATTAACAGAAACAAACGGTTGTCATCAAAAAATGAAAAAGGATCTCCGCTGACATCAACAGGGGTGGTTTTTATTTTTTTTGAAAGTTGCATGCAGGACAATTCAGAACTGAAGCATTTGGGGGAAAGCTTTTAAGTCCCCCCGCCTCCCTTCTCCCCAAAGTGTGCACAGTTGTTTCAATTTAAGTTGAATCCTGTGCTCTTCCTCAAGCTAAAATAATATTAACTGTATAAATTAACCCTTGTTCTAAAGCATCCTTCTCTAGTTCTGGTTAAGCATTAACACAGAAGTTCCACGAGAGTTCAATGTGTGCTAATTATTTGTCTTATTTTGTTTTCCTCTCAGAGGTAGGCAGTATTTAAAGATTGTTCAGAGGCTGTTCTTATCTAAATAGAAGATGCCTTTCTTGTAAAATAAGCAAAAGAAAGGAAACATTATCAGCCACCTTATATTTAATTAAAATAACTCCTTTGAGTTACATTTTCTTGTGAAGATTCTCTGCAAAGATTTCTGCTGTCAGACCTATTTGATTCCAAAATACACAGGGAGAGACAAAATCTGAACTGAATTAGCACACATTCAAATTGTTTTTCTTTTAATGTTAAAAATGAAATGCAGCCTAAATTTAATCAAAGGTTATGTCAACAGTTCTTAAATTCTTCAGGTGGGAATGGACAAAACTGAGCTTAATGTGGGGGAGGGAGGGAGAATTGACAAATCAAGTAAAATTGGGGTCAAGCAAATCTGTTCTTTCACTGGTAACATGTGGAGCAGTAAGCCCGTTTCATCCAATGTACCTGTTTTTTCTGCTTTTTAAAAAGTTAAATTACATACTTCCCTGTATATTTTGGTGAACATTTTTCATGAAACACATTTTTAATATATGCTATTTTCTGTGTCGATTTTAAACTAAGAACTCTACAGCAAAACCTGGAAAAGAACATAAAGCAAAGTGTTCTGTCCCCTCATTTGAATTCTTGAGATCCCCGCGCTTTGATTGGCCAAAGCGCGGGGCGCTCTGATTGGCTAGGCGAGCTGCGCCAATTGGCTCGCTGAGAATCTCCCGCGATTGGTCAATTCGAATTGCGGGAGATTCAAAGCGGTGCCATTGGCCGTGGCCTGAAATAAAAAGCCGCGAAGTTTTCCTATAGCCTCAGTTTGGTTCCTGACTAATAAAAAGAGCTTGAAACACAGTCACCGACTCCTGGCTTCTGTCCACGCGGACATAACACTGGCAACGAGGATGGGATCCTCATCCTGAACCGAAGCACGTGTCCGACGGAAGCCAGCCAACCGACAAGATGGCCAGCATCACGCCACCAACCCCCTTCAACCCTGCTACTGAGGACTGGGAATCTTACATGGACAGATTCCACATGTTCCTCGAATGCAACGATCTGAAGGATGCCACGGGACCAAAGAAACAAGCCATCTTCCTAACACACTGCGGGCCTACAGAGTTTAAGATGGCAAAAGCGCTAGTCAAGCCCGCCGACATTACCACGATGGATTGGAAGGACCTCGAACCATTGCTCTGGAACCACTACGCTCCAGCCGTGCCCATCCTCATCCGACGGCACGAATTTTATCGGCGGGACCAGCGGTCGAGCGAGAGTCTCAGTGATTTCGTTGCAGAGCTACGGCGCCTGGGAGGACTATGCGAGTTCTCCAACATGAACGAGGCCCTTCGGGACCGAATCGTGCTCGGCCTTTGGGACCCCGTTCTCCAAAGTCGGTTGATGACTAAGGGCAACATCGCTCTCGCTGACGCCATCTCCGAAGCCACAGCCGCCGAAGCTACCCAACAGTCAGCAGACCGCATGCGGAGACCGAACGCCGGGGACCGCACTGCAAACAACAACCCTGCAAGGTCGACCGAGGCCCAACCTGAAACCACCACCCACCAGGGCAAACTCCACTCAACTTCGGGCACATCCGACGAGGAGGAAGACTTCCACCGTCTCCAGGCAGGCCGCGACCAGCGCAGCCGGTGGAGTCGTAAGTCGAGGACCGCGTGTGCCAGTTGCGGAGGCGACCACCCCAGATTCGAATGCCGGTTCTTCGACTCCGTTTGCCGGCACTGTGACAAGAAGGGCCACATCACACGCATTTGCCGCCTCAAGAAGACCCACATCCCCAGGCGATGGGACCCGAGCGAGCGGAGACGAGAGAGCACACCCCCCAGGACCAGAGACCGGCCAACAGACAACCGCTGGGAGCGAAACGGACAAGCCCAACGAAGTGGCGAGGCCAGGCGGAGAGAAGAGACACATCAGACGGTCACCATCGGCCACGCCACAACCACAGACACCAGAAAGGTCTACGTGGAGGTAGGCATTGAAGGCGAACCCTGTAAAATGGAGGTGGACTCCGGGTCCTACATCTCAATGGTAGCCTGGCAAGAAATTAAACGCTTGGTGCCTACCATCCAGAGAAAGCAACTAGAAAACCAGAGACTAATACTCAAGGACTACCAGGGAAACCGCATCCCTGTAGTTGGAACAGGACAGTTTACAGTGACCTAAAAGGGACATGCCGAAAGACTTCCCTTAACCATCATCGATCGAGACCGACCTAGCCTACTGGGACTTCAATGGTTCGCACCGCTAGGCATCGCAGTCACGGGCATCGACCACATTGCCGAAGCCGACTGGGAGCAGCAACTGGCCCGGGATTTCCAGGAAGTGTTCGACGGCACCCTAGGCAAGTACCGAGGGCCCCCTATATCCTTCAGCCTAGACCCCCACGTTCCCCCGAAACGCCTAAAACCAAGGCGGGTACCGTTCGCACTCAAACCAAAGATAGACGAGCAAATTGACAAGCTCGTCAAGCAAGGGGTATTACAACCCATAGACCACACACCTGGTGGGAGACCCCCATAGTCACCCCGATTAAACCTGATGGGTCAGTGAGAATCTGCGGGGACTATAAGGCCACCCTAAATGGCTCCTTACAGCAAAGCGCTTACCCCGTCCCAGTAGTGCAGCATCTCCTACACTCACTGGGAGGGGGCAAAGTTTTTGCGAAACTCGACCTGGCCCAAAAATACCAGCAACTGCCGGTCGATGAGGAAACTGCCGAGGCACAATCCATAGTCACCCACCGGGGAGCCTTTAGATGCAACCGCCTCCAATTTGGAGTCAGCGTGGCACCGGGAATTTTCCAGAGCCTCATGGAAAGACTCTTATAGGGCATCAAGGGGATGGTCCCATACTTTGATGATGTACTAGTATTGGCAACCAACCAGGCCGAACTAGAGACTCGCCTAAGGGAGGGGCTAACGAGGTTCAAAGAAACCGGGCTTAAAGTGAAGAGGGAAAATGCCAGCTGTACACAGAGCGGGTCGAATTCCTAGGATACCTCCTAGACCGACACGGCATTCACCCCACTAACAAGAAAATTAAAGCCATCAAGGAAGCCCCCACACCCAAGTCAAAAACAGAACTGCAGGCGTTTCTGGGGCTACTTAACTTTTATAATGTCTTCTTGCCCCAAAAGGCGACCGCAGCGGAGCCTTTGCATAGGCTTTTCGACAAGGCGGCTACCTGGAATTGGGGGAAACGCGAGGAAGCTGCCTTCAGAAAAACCAAGGACCTGCTCACTTCGGATGCCGTCCTCATCCAGTTCAATGAGACCCTACCACTAGCCATCACATGTGACGCATCACCCTTCGGCGTCGGCGCTGTCCTCAGCCACACTCTCCCCGACGGAAAAGAAGCACCCATCGCATTCTTTTCAAGGACCCTCACCAAACCGGAGTGGAACTACAGCCAGCTGGACAAAGAGGCTTTGGCTATCGTCACCGCAGTAAAAAGGTTTCACGAGTACCTCTACGGCCAGACGTTTACCATCATCACCGACCACAAACCGCTGCTGGGAATCCTTGCAGGGAACAGGGCCACCCCGAACATTCTGTCTCTCCGAATGACAAGGTGGTCCGAATTCCTGGTTGCCTACAACTACGGACTCACACACCGACCGGGTAAGACTATCTCCCATGCAGATGCCTTAAGCCACTCACCGCTACCTGAACCAGACACTGACCCAGCACCCACGATGACCACCCTCAGCATAGAGACTCTACCCAACCTACCCATAACTGCGTCAGACATTGCCCGAGAAACTAATAAAGACAAACGTCTGGCGCGGGTTTTGCATTGGGTAGAGAAAGGGTGGCCGGAAAGGGACAACGACGAGTCCATCAGGACATTCCGGAACCAGCAAACGGAACTAAAAGGGTGCATACTATGGGGGGATAGGGTGGTCATCCCGGAAAAACTACAAGGGAAGGTTTTAGAACTGTTACACGAGGGGCACCCGGGCATCGTTAGGACAAAAGCCCTGGCCAGAAGTTACGCTTGGTGGCCAGGGATGGACAAACAGATCGAGGCCTGGTTAGCAAAGTGTCAACGATGCCAAGAAACTAGGCCAAGCCCACCCACAGCACCCATCCTAGAATGGGAAACCCCCAGGGGACCGTGGTCTAGGATCCACATAGATTTCGCCGGGCATAACACAAAGGTTAGGCAGGTTCCATCTATATTCTCTGTGTCAGTTTCCCTAAAAATAAGAGCCATGCAAAACTATCTGTGATCTCAAGAAATAGCAGCCTATGACAATGATACAATCTCATACTGTAATCATTGCACAGATCTTCACATAACAGAGAATGATATTATCTGGTTTCTTGATTTAGCAAATTGCTTTTAAAGACTTGTATAAAAACACAACTACAATATCTGAGCTGAAAGGCTCTAGAAACATCAAAGAGGTGCTTTTCATTTGTCAAAAATGATCTTCAAGGCTACTTATCAAGTGCCAAGGACCCAGGAATTTGGGATCCATCTCTATTTCATTAGACTTCCAGCAGAACAGCCAGATATTTCACATCAAATTTCTCCTCTAATTCAAGATGGCTCCACAAACCAAAGTGATGCTGCTTCAGATGGACCTTATGTACAGCTTTGAATTTCTTCACATGACTTGGCATTTTGCCCAGAAAGACAAATCCAGTGTGTGAGGAAAACTGACTTTACAAAAAAAAAATCAAGACAAGAAAGAATTTCTGTGAATTTCCAAGCTGACATAAACATTTCCTCCACAGGCAAAAAATGCTCACTTACAGGAATTGAACAAAATTAGTTATGAAACAACTATTTCTCACTTGCCTTTTCCAGGCTGTACTTTGGAGTGAGGATATATTTCTTTCTGTCAAAGGAAATATGAAGCAGGCCTTGGCTTTTAATCCTGTGTAGTTTGCTTCAGTAACCCTGAAGTCAATTGAGGTCAATTGATTTAAACAGTTTATTTGTATCCAAGGTTGTAGCTATTGCCTCAATTGCTAAATTTAGTTCAAGAATAAAGACCTTACTTTAAAATGCCAACTGTGCACATGAAGAGGAGGAAAGAATTACATTGCCCATTGGCAGTGCTCCCTCTGCCTTACCCTCTGCACATTAAGGATGACCCAGATAATCCCACCTTTCTTTGGAGATTATCGTAATTTAAACTCCTGATTTCCCTAAAGTTTAAAAAGTATGACCACAAAAAGACCACAAAAGTTAGTTCCATCATTTCAAAGTTATTCTTCTAAATGGAGAGTGATGGGAGAGGAACAGAAGTAACATAGTCTATCCCCTCCTCACATGTTGGACTTCAATGCTTTTTCAGGTAGTCCTCAAGTTACAACCATATATCACTCCTGACCTTCTGAAGGTCTTCAATGTCTGGTTATGCCAGCAGGTCTGAGGACCCCAGGGGATGGGCAATCTCATGAGGTGGCTTTGTTGTTACTCTTATCCCTTTTCTTTATCTGTTTTAGCTTTGTATTTATAATTCTTTTTAATAATTATTATATAATAGTTTTAAATAATGGTTGCCTTATTTACTGTTTTTGCTAGTTTTCTGTATGCTGCCCGCGATCATATGAGAGGGAGGGGAGGAATTATAGAGAATTTAAATGAAAAAAAGCAGTTTTTCTTCTAGTTCAAGTTGTTGTAATCTTAGCCCATCTGTTTTTGAGAATGTGGCCAGCTGCAGCCCTCAAACTAAATTTTGTTTCAACCTGTGGTGTAAGAGACTAGGGTGATATATACCATTTTCATTGCTTTTAATTGAGATAGAGGTGATGATGCAAGATGATGGGAGGAAATGATATAGGTTTCCTGTATCATTTTATATTGCCATGTATCAGACTAAATATCTGAGTAGAACTAATGCCATTTATTGTGTTTACATTCCTCCTCCCCATGATTATATTGTCAGAACTTTCATTCAGTGAATCCATACTTGAAGCACCATTTTGTCCTACTCTTCTAAAACTAATTGAAGAATATTTGTAATATCTGACTTAGAGGGAAAGCCACAAAAAGCAATATCTGTTTTTCATGATTTTATGTTCAACTATGATTTGTTGCAAAGTAGGGAGGCAGGAATACAGGTTTTTTTGTACTGGCTTGTTCCTACTTATTCTAGACATTTGCTTTTTGCTGTTTATTCCATTGAACAACAATAATACTATATGTGCAACCATTTTGGCATTACATTTGCCATATATACAAACATATTACTAGACCGTTCATATTATTCTTTATTATTAATTAATATCAAATATGTAATTATTCTGTGTTATCCTTCTATATAACAATGTACACCCTTGGGGAAATATGGGAGAACTCCTTCCCAAAAGCTGCATTTCAGAGGACAGCAGAATGATTTCAAATAATGACAAAGGAATGCTAGCTCAATAAACCTTACCAGCATCAATTAGTGCAGGGTGACACTTGATGAGTTATAATTAGTTGAAGTTAGAATTGGATATAAGTTTTTTCCATTTTATTTAAAGCCTGACCTTCACTAACTCACAACAGCTGACTGGATAAATAAACCACAAAAGAAGTATGCCATTAAAATATAAAATAATGGATACTCAGAAGATGTTAGCAACACATTAAAAAAATATAGTTTTACATTTCGTGGAATGCATAGTTTTGATTTCAAATATCTACTAATCTAGTTGTGGGGTTTGTTTCTGGCTACTTAATCATAGCGAATTTTCAACCTTTCCCTAAGCTAAAGAAAAGCCAGACTTGAAGACTAGGTAAATGTCTGTACTCTTACAGAATAACAGAGTTGGAAGGGACCATAGAGGTCTTCTATCCCGGTCAAGCAGGAGACCTTATACCAATCTTCACAAATAGCTGTCCAATCTCTTCTTACAAATCTTCAGTGATGGAATACCCACAACTTCTGAAGGTAAGCCATTCCACTGATTAATTGTTCTGTCAGGAAATTTCTCCTTAGTTCTAGGTTGGATCTCTCTTTGATAAGTTTCAATCTGATATTTCTTGTCTTGCCTTCAGGCATTTTGGAGATAAGGTTGTTCTCTTCTTTGTGACAGCCTCTCAAATACTGGAAGACTGATATCATGTCACCCAGTCCTTCTAGACATACCAGTTCCTGCTGGTATTCTTCATATGTTTTAGCCTCCACACCCCTAATCCTCTCTGCATTCTTTCTAGAGTTTCAGCATCTTTTTTATATCAAGTTGAGCATAACTGGACCCAGTAATCCAATTGTGGCCTCACAAAGGCAGTGCAAATAAACTTCAATCTACAACCACCAATGACCTCAAAATTTATGTTGCTAAGTGAGACAGTTGTTAAGTGAGTTTTGTTCCATTTTACAGCTTTTATTGACACATTTGCTAAGTGAATCACTGCAGTTATTAAGTTAATAACATGCTTGTTGAGTGAATCTGGTTTCCGCATTGACTTTGCTCTTCAGAAAGTCACAAAAGGTGATCACATGACTCTGGGACATTGCAACTGTCATAAATATGAGTCAGTTGCCAAACATCTGAATTTTGATCACATGTTCATGGAGATACTGCAACAGTAATAAATTACTTTGTTCAATGCCATTGTAAATTTGAACAGTCACTAAGTTAACTGTTGGAAGTTGAGGATTACCTGTATATAGCGGTACTAATACTAATACTTCACGTGACCCTTATACTGTCCTTCTGTTGATACAGCCCAGGATTGTATTGGTTGTCCTGTTGGCTCATACAGTGATTGTCCACTGAGACTCCAAGACACTATTAAGTATCACCTATTTATATGTATTGATTTGGATTTTTTTGCCGAAGGGGAAACCCTACATTTCTTGCTACCAAACTGCATTTCATTGGATAAGGTCCAGGGTTCAAGTATGTCAAGATTTTTTTGTACCTTGAGCCTAGCTTCTAATTTAAAGTGTTAGCTATTGTATCTACCTTCATGTCATCTGCAAATTTGATGAACTCCCTTTCTATATTTTATATTCTTCATTTGTTCTTACTTTTAGGCCAATCTGGTACTCATTAAACCATCATGGTACACTAGCTTCAGTACATCTTGTTCATCATCCTTCAAATATTCTCCCAATGCCTTTTTTTCTCTTCAATTGTCTGGTATATTTGTAACATTCCATGCTGACCTTGGTAAGTAGAGTCTATCAATATCATTGTCTGGTTGAAGGGCATGATTAATTATTGTTTTTCTGGTCTTCCTATCCAGGGCTTTTAGTTCTATTTCAGGCTAGTCTACTATTCCAGCTGTGTATCCAATGCTGGAACTGTCCAGGTATTAATTGTGTTGATGGTATTTCCTCCAGTGAGTTTGGACTTTAAGTTTTTCTTCATTTTCTCATGATGTATTCACTTCTAATTTTCTTGACTTCAATATACTTGATGTTGTCAGCTTGTAGAATATAGTTGTAGTGATGTAAGAACGAGGCATCAGAAGGGGTTACATGGAACAGAGGGCTCCTATCCATTAAGATTGCATTTTGCTATCATTTAATAATTATTTCCTGAGCAAATACATGAGTTTAATTGCTGTCTTTCAATCTATACTGCTCAGACTTCTCTCTTTATTTCCTCTCAACTGAAGGGTTATCTTCTCTCTCTCTCTCCCTCCCTCCCTCCCCCCCCCCTTTCTCTCTCTGCATTACTGGGTATATTTACTGTTCAGCTAAGTTGTAGACCAGAGGTCTCCAAACTTAGCAACATTAAGACTTGTGGACTTCAACTTCCAGAATTCCTCAGCCAGCATAGTTGCCAAATGTGAGGATCCCTGTTGTAGACACAATAGAAAAAGAACCTCAAAACCCATATTATCTGCATAAATGTTCCTCTGGGTGTAGCCCTGAAAAACTAAACTTTTTGAAACTTCATGGCAGGGAGAGGATACTTTTGAATCTGGGTAAAAGGTTAGAAAAAGCATTTGTCAGAAAGGAAATGAACTTCCCAGGGGCCACAAAAAACTGCAATTTCTTTCAGGCCAGGCCAACTTCAGCAGAAACAATGGCAAGGAGCTTGTTTTCCAGTCACCCAGATTTATGGAAGAAAACAAACTCCATTTTGCTTTAACTTAGGTAATTTTTAAAGCTTATTGTACACCAAGAATGTTATGTACTAAAGATATAAAGCAAAAATGCAACTGATTTTAAATGATTAGCACAGACTTGTGCATTTGGGCACTTGAAAGATTCTCTTAATTGTTTGCTCAGGAAAGGTAATAGCAACATTACTAAGTGTGATTTAACATTGAAAATTAGCTGTTTCCCAAGCAGAAAAATAGCAATGTGCAAATTGAAAGGATTGGGATTGCAAAAAGCAACTGGACATTTATAACTATTAATAAGTTATTCAGAAAAACTGTGAATTAAACAACCTCAGATGCCATATTCAAGAACAGAAGCTAAGAAATCTTGTATTTACCAAGTATTCAAACCTGTTCAGCATATGGAAAACACTGTAGAAAATGTGGCAGACTTAATTTTGTAAAGATGACAAAACATACAGAGTTGCAAATTAAAAACATCTGCACTAATGAAGGAAAAGATAGAAAAAGAACCTAAAGAAAAAAAATTAAAAAGGCTGTTTTTAGGAATTGTATATCAGGACTTTAATTGCAAAATTATAAGAAAGAAGGTTTGGTTGCTGGTTTAAATATGCAGCATGCTTTAAAATAGCTGTAGACAAAATGAATGTATTGTCTACAAATATTCATAAGATAGTGCAAGTTAAAACTTGGGAAGGGGAAGCAAATGCCAATTTGGTTATTTATTATACGGAAAAATAACAACATAAAAAGAAGTATTTAGGAAATGTGACAGAGGGTGGGGACTTTATATGTTAATATAAAAAACAGTGTTTCTGGAATAGTGGTTTTTGAAGCAAAAACGGAATATAAGGATAGTAATTGAAATGAACCTGCTGCCAAATTTAAATTTACTAGAAGAGAACAGTAATAGTTCTGACAGTTTTAAATGTTATTTTAAGGAATGTTTATTATTCTACTAAATTAAATCCACATAGTCATCCTATGACTTGAATTCCTACAAAGACTGGATGTGATTTAGTTGCAGACATTAATGGATCCAGAATGGATTAATCCTATGTAGGGTAATAGTGAAGAAAGTAAGAAGAGACCATATTTCAATATGTTTATCTACAAGAAATGTGAACAAAGCTATTTTGAGAAAACATTTTACTTACCTCATACAGATGAAATTATTGCAATAATTGCAGGTGCAAACTATTTACAGTTTAGCAATGGATTTTGTTAACTACAACTATGTGCAGCTAATATACATTTGGGTGTTTCCAGACTCTAGAAAAGATTTTGAGAGAGATATGGATTGTATTGATGATATAAACAAAACAATTAAACAAGAGAATAGTAGAAAAGTGAAGCATATGCTGCATGCACAGAAAGAAAACTGAAATTAAATGCAGAAAAACATAATCGAGATAATTAAAATGACATTGAAACATAAGCTATTGATGATATCCTTAGTCCACCAAACAAAATTATGAAGACTTTTATGGATATTTATTTGGCTAAAATACCAAATTTGGACTAAATCCCCACATCTATGTGATAACTGTTACAAAATATTGAACTTCAGTATTGAGGTATTTGCATTTAACCAACACACTGACTCTGAAATGATGCTAGGTTTACAAAATAAATTCTACCTTTGTAAAGAGTGCTGCAGATTTGGAAGCAGAAAACTATGCTATTTAAATAAATAAAAGGAAGCACAGTGATATGGTTATATAAAATATGCACATTTTTGAAATGTATTACTATCTTCACTGAATAATTGGAGATAATTGTATTACATTTTTCTATTTGTCAAAGAATTATGTTGGCTTTTTTAAACGTTTGTCTAAAAAAACAAGTAAAGCAGAGTGTTCACAGCTAACCTTTAATGTGATTCATGTTTTAAGAGTGCAATTGTAATCACAGTCTGATTGTCTACAAGAGGACAATGCAACCAGATGAATTGCTGAGTAAAGTACCCATTCAGTATGACAGGCAATCTGGACAAATGTGGTAGGCAGAGTTTTCTCTTGGCATTGATGTTGAGAGGGTTACTGTATTTGGCTTAGATGTTAAGAATCAGATGGTTATTCTGTTCTTAATTGACAGAAAAAAAAAAAACATGATTAAATTCCTGGCTTTATGTTTTTAAAGCTTTCTACAAGAACATTTTCATGCCTCTTATTAGGAACTAGCAGAAGTAGAAAAAGGAACATTTGGAGCATTGCAAGTTTTTGTGATATAGGAGTTTGAGTCCTCATAGAAATTAGAATGACGTGCTATTTCCTTATTCAGCAGAACAACCCCCGCTTTATGGAAGAACGTTCAACAGTTGGAGAAAACCTCACAGAGAATTCTCAAACATTAACTTGTGTCAGCCTCAAGATATCCATAATATGTATAATCTGCATTCTAATTTATGAAAAGTTTTCCTTCTTTTAACAGCTGAATTAAGTCCATTTATATTCATTGTAATCAGTTTTCTTTCTCCCATGATTATGCTTTATATTTAGGTCTAACAACTCTCGTGGATCTCGCTTCACGCTGTTCTTTACTGTCCATCTGTCCACCTACAGCTCCTTTCTCTTTTTCAGTCTCCAGTTGTTCCTCTTGAAACTCAATTAATGAGACCTCTTTCTCTGCCTTCTCTCTTCTTCTTCCAAAAAATTCTGCATGGAAAAGTTCTGCTTTCTCAATTGAATCAATTCTATGTCTCTGCTCTTGCCACGTAAACATTAATCCTTCTGGAATCAGCCATCTATAATTCACTTTGTTTTCCAGTAGCATTTTGGTCAGAAATCGATATTCTCTTCTCATCTCTCTCACTCTTCTGGGTATTTGTTTTAAAACCACAATCTCTTTACCTTTGTATTTCAATGTTTTCTCTCTTACCACTTGTAATATTTGTGTTTTGATGGATTTTTTGGTAAATCTAATATGGACTTCCTTTGGTAATTTATTTCTCATCGCATATCTTGTATAAATTCGATATACCTCATCT
Source organism: Hydrophis major (assembly GCA_033807585.1). NCBI lineage: Eukaryota > Metazoa > Chordata > Lepidosauria > Squamata > Elapidae > Hydrophis > Hydrophis major. The sequence goes on along the minus strand of CM066328.1, from coordinate 218,174,997 downwards.
ACTCCATCCATCATCTTTTCCTCTGTAATTTCCAAAGGATCTGCCAAAATTTCTATCATTATCGCAGCCAAATTTTCTCCTTTTTCCTCTTCTATATTTTGAAATCTGAGATAAAATTCTGACCTTTCCATCTCCCACCTCAACATCCCATTTTTTTCTTGTTCAACCACTATTAATCTACTGTCAATATTTCCAATCTTCTCCTCTCTTTGTTTTCCTTCTTCCTCAATTTTTTGGAATCTCTCCTGATACTTCCCCATCATTTGTTTAATATTTTCCAGCTGTTAAAAGAAGGAAAACTTTTCATAAATTAGAGAAATTAAAATTTGATATAATTTGTCTACAAGAAGTTCATATTAAAAAACAACATGAACAATTGTTAGTACAGCCAAAATTGGGGAAAATATTTACTTCTTTGACTCAATGTAAGAAAAGAGGAGTGGTTCTATACATTAAAGAGGCTATCCCAGCAAAACTGATCTACACTTATGAAGATGGAAGAGTATTAATGGTGGAAATAATGGACAATAATATAAAAATACTCTTGATTGCAATTTATGCTCTGAATGAAAAACAAGAAGAGTTTTATAAAAAGCTACACATGAAAATAACTGGACTGGACTATGTTAATATAATTATGATGGGAGACTTTAATGGAATTGTGGACAATAAATTGGACTATATAGCAACAACAACCAAGCAAAATAGAAAGGCTCTCCCTAAATCTTTTTTTAAAATGACAGACGAACTATCTTTAAAAGATATTTGGAGAGAAAGAAATGTTAAAGCTAAACAATATACTTTTTATTCAAATAGACATTTATCATGGTCCAGATTAGATATGATTTGGATATCAACAGAATTAATATCCAATATTCAAGAAACAAATATTGAAACAAGTACTTGGGCAGATCATAGCCCAATGACAATTAAATGGAAGGGACAAAAAAAAAAGATCGAGATGGACATTAAATAATACTATTTTAAAGGAGAAAGATTTTATACAATGGATGGAGAAGGAATTGGCTTTTTTTTTCAGAGAAAATAAAAAAGAAGATACTTCAACGCAGAATGTTTGGGATACAATGAAGGCATATGCTAGAGGTCTGATAATAGATTATACAAGAAAAAAGAATATTAGGAAAAGGCAAGCTTCTAAGGCCTTGGAAGATGAGTATAAAAGACTTGAAAAAGAATTACAGAAAATGCCACAGAAAAAAGATATTAAATTGAAGCTGGATGTAATTAAAAATAAAATGGAATTAATAGAGAAAGAAGAATTGGCACAGAAAATCAGAAATTCTAAACAGAATTACTTTGAAGATGCGAATAAACCAGGTAGATGGCTTGCATATAAATTGAGAAAGGAGAAGGAATCAAGAAAAATATTGAAGTTAATAGATGATCAAGGCCAAGTTTGTTATGGTAATAAGGAGAAAAAGGAAATTATTCGAGATTTTTATGGGCAACTATATAAACAAGAGAATATTGATGAGGAAAAAGTCCCAACAATATTTACAGAATGCTAATTTACCGAAGATACCTAAAGAGACTGAAGAAATGTTAGAAAGCAATATAACAATGATGGAATTAAATGAAGCATTTAAGAGACAAAACAATGGGAAAGCACCGGGTCCAGATGGGCTTTCGGCAGAATTCTATAAAACATTTCAAGAATCATTGAGTATCCTATTGTTAGAAGTCATGAATGAAGTTATGTTAAAGAAGATGATACCCAAAACATGGTCAGAGGCTTATATCACACTTATTCCAAAAGAAGAGGCTGACCCACTGCAAATTAAGAACTATAGACCTATCTCCTTATTGAATGCAGACTATAAAATCTTTGCTTCAATTTTAGCAGAAAGACTTAAAAAATATTTAAATAATTTTATTCACCCAGATCAAAATGGATTTCTGCCAAAGAGACAAATCAGAGACAATATGAGAGTAATCTTGGATACTTTGGAATACTATGAGGCTCATCCTGAAAAGCAAATGGCTTTGATATTTTTAGATGCTCAAAAGGCATTTGACAACGTGAACTGGAGATTTATGTTATTACTATTGGAACAGATGGGTTTTGCTAAAAAATTTATTCAAGCAATCGAAGCCATATATAATAAACAGACAGCAAAGGTAATGATGGAGAGGGAACTTACAGATTTTATTAATATAAGAAAAGGCACAAGACAAGGGTGTCCCCTATCTCCTTTGCTATTTGTGTTGACCTTGGAAGTGTTGAATAGAAATATTAAGGATGATAAAAGCATAAAAGGAATGAAAATTAAGAAGGAAGAATTTAAACTACAAGCTTTTGCTGATAATTTAGCTTTTATTCTGGAAGACCCGTTAGAAACAGCTCCAATGTTATTGGAAAAGATAGAGACATATGGTGAGATGGCTGGGTTGAAAATAAATAAAGATAAAACAAAGATTTTGACAAAGAACATGCTATTGAGACAAAGAGAAGAACTGGCAGATCTTTTGAAAATCCAAATTACAAATAAGGTTAAGTATCTAGGGATATATTTGACAGCAAGATGTAGCACATTAAAAGAGAATAATTATATTAAACTCAAACAACAGATAGCTACAGATTTGAAGAAGTGGGAAAACTTGCAATTGTTATTAATAGGGAGAATTTCAACAATCAAGATGAATATTTTACCCAGAATTTTATTTTTGTTCCAAACAATACCAATTAGGCTTGGAAAAGACTATTTTGAAGATTTAAATAAAATCATGTTGAAGTTTATATGGCAAGGTAAAAAAGCGAGAATAAAGCTAAAGCTTTTGCAAGACGCTAGAATTAGAGGAGGTTTTGGCCTGCCTAATTGGGAATTGTATTATCAAGCTGCAAGTTTGATGTGGGTCAAAGAATGGATAACATTAAGAAAGCACAGGTTGTTGACATTAGAAGGCATGATTTGCTGTTGGGCTGGCATGCTTTTTTATGGTATAAGGGAACTAAAACACAGGGTTATTTTAGAAGACATTATATACGGGAGTCTTTGTGGTTAAACTGGGAGAAGATAAAAAGACAATGTTATTTGAAAATTCCAGTTTGGTTATCGACTATTGAAGCATTTTCCTATCCTATAATTTATAAGAAGGAACAAACAGTTAGATATGGGGAACTCTTGGATGAAAAGAGTGAACTTAAATTGATCCAATACTTAGAGGAACAAGGTATAAGGATGAATTGGTTTTCATATGCGCAAATACATTCAAGGTATGATGAAGATTCTAAAACGGAGGGATTCTATGATAAGCAGACTGATTTAGATAAGATCTTGATGGGTACTGATGAGAAGGTGATTAAAAAATTATATGGTTATTTACTGGGAATGAAATTAGAGGAAGAACAAGTCAAAGAAACTATGATTGTTTGGGGGAAGAATTTTGGATATGGGATTGATCTAGAGAAATGGCAGAAATTGTGGTCTCAAAATTATAAAATGACAATGTCAACAGCATATAAAGAAAACTTGTATAAGATGTTTTACAGGTGGCACTTTCCCCCAACAAGAATAGCAAGAATGTTTAAGAACAAATCTGAAAAATGCTGGAAATGTCATCAGCTAGTATGCTAGTATTACCATATGTGGTGGACTTGTGAGGACGCTAGAAAATATTGGACGATAATTCGCATGTGGTTGGAAAAAATGACAAAGAAACACATAGACTTGAAACCAGAGATCTTCTTATTGGGAATTTTACCTGATATATATAGTAAAGATTTGAAGTACCTGATTGTGAATGTATTAACAGTGGCTAGGATTGTATTTGCTAAAAATTGGAAGAATGAGAAAATACCATTACAGGAAGAAATTATTAAGAAAATATTGGAATGTGCTGAGATGAGTAGATTGACATTTGAAATTAGAGAGCAAGAGGAGAAACAATTTTATGAAATTTGGGATCTTTTTTATCAATGGCTAGATGATAAAATACGATAATAGAATATTTAGAATGCTAGACAGTAAGGAATATATTTTGCTATTATTTTGTTATTTGACATTATATTTATAAAGGGTTTTTTAGGATTGATTTGATATGATTATATGATTTGTTATAGAATAAACTGGTTTAAAGTATTGTTAGCTCATAAAGCATGAATGATTAAAAATATAGTCAAAAACTTCTTTTTTTTAGTGATATTAGGATATATAAGTTGGATTGACAATATGAGTTGTTATGTAGCATAATTGTAATTGAGATAACAGAATGAATGCACAAAAATGATGAACCAACTGACACACTGGATGTACATATGAGAGTTGATGTTTTTATGTTTAGTTTGTCTTGTTTGTTTGCAGAAAATTAATAAAATCTTTTTCAAAAAAGAAAAATATGCATAATCTGCATAATCTGCATTCTAACTATTGCTTTTCTGCTGCTTTGCCAATCTATGTCTTTCGGCTGTCAATAGCAACGGAGGGAGGGGGGAATTTGGAGGGGAAGAAAGCTGGAGGTGTTTTGCATTCCTTTGCTGGGTTAGCAAGGGGAGGGGGGATTCTTTTCTTTAACTTTCCATTTCTTGGCTAGCTTCTGTCCCTTTTTGCACAACTGCAAACTTTTATCAAAATATGTCAAGGTCAACTGACAGCAGTCTCATCACCACCTGGAGATGACCACATGATCATATTCAGAACTTTTAATTGGAAGACTCATTTGGACTTTGGGGGGGGAGCATTTCCATCTCTTTGTATATGTGATCTGCGCGCCAATTTCTCAGATTTGGAATTAAATCTGAAGCTTTCACTTTATTTCCCAGTAAAAGGATAACTTTGCTTAAACCATGAAGTCTGAGTATTTCTTTCTTGGGATTTGAAGAGAGCACAGACTGACATTATTCCAAATCTGGCACATCAACCCACCCGGAGAAAATATCAACTTTTCTTCCGAGGGGGTTTCATCTCATGTCGTCTCCAGCCAGCGATGAAGATGACCAGCTGTGGGGGGGCAGTCGATGCTGCTACCAAAGATACCGGCTGCTGACCTGCTGGCCGACCTGACTCTGGAAGAAACCCCAGCTGAGATGCCCAGATGGTTATTGGGGGTTGGTTGAAGAGACCCTGAAGCCCCCCTCCTCCTGGAATCACTGTAAGTTGGAGCGGTGCAAGGTAACGGCTGTGGCAAGAGAGGGAGGAGATGGAATGCAGGCTGGATCAAGCCGGGAAATTCCTTATGGACGTCTCCGAGAAGCCCGGCACTGCTCCAAGGTATGAGGGGGAAAGGGGAGTGAGTTCAGCCCAGGGAAGTTGAGCTACCCCCATTCCCCTAGCCCAGCCTATGCCAGTGCAGCCGCCTGCCGCCGCCCGGGGAGCCCCAGCAATAGGTGTGGTTCCTGGAAGACGCCACCTGCCCCCATTAGATGTGAAGTTTGGAGGAAATCCCAGAGATTTGGGGTTTTTCCTGGTACAAGTCAGGAGCGATATGGCAGAATTTGAAAGGGAGTTCACCTCTGAAGCAGCCAAAGTGAGATGTGTTACCAGAACCCTGGAAGGGATGGCAGCAGACTGGGTGGTGACTTTGTACAATGATAACTTCCCCCAACTGCGGAGCCTTGATGTTTTCATGACTGCATTGAGGAGAAGGTTTGAGGACCCTTTGGCAGAGAGAATCAGAATGAAGACTCTAATCCAAGGGGGGAGATCGGTTGCAGACTACACCCAAGAGTTCAGGCAGCTGGCATACCACATCCGAGGCTGGTCCGAGGGGGCCTGGTAGAAGCCTATAAAAATGGCTTAAATGAAGATATATACCACACGTGCATCTCCAGAGGGGACCCACATGATTTGCAGTTGTGGTACTTGCTGGTGGAAGAGGTGGACATAGATCTAACCTGAAACAGACGCAGAGGGGGCCCCGCCTGGAGCAAACCGAGAGACCTCAAACCCCCGAAAGGGAGGGGTGACAGCAAGAGCCAAATCCACAGCCTGTTTTCGTTGTGGGAAGGAGGGCCACCGGATGGCGGATTGCCGGGCTAAGCCAGATCCAAAGAGAGCGCAGGACCCAGGGAGGAAGCCTGAAACCCCCCCAAACAAGCCTTGCAAAACCGAGCTGAAGATAAGAGAGGTTGTAGAGGTCGCCCCTCTGTTGGGAGAGGAGCTGAGACCTCCAATTCCCCTAGACAAGAGCGAGACTGACTCGGAAGATGATGTCCCGGTAAGTCCTAACTGAGGGCCCCTGACCATCCCAATAAAATTAAGAGTGCCCACCTCAGGGACTGAGGGAGAGATGTTGGCCTTATTGGACTCGGGGTGCATGAGGTGCATAATTAACATGAAGGTAGTAAAGGATATGGGCATCGGACTAAGAACTTTAAGAACGCCCATATCCTTTTGCCAACTGGATGGATCTGAGGCAGGAGGTTGCCCCGCACATTTTGTAACAGAACCCTTAGAGATGACAATGGGATCCCACCGCGAGACCCTGTGTTTTACTGTGGCCCCTGGGATGGAACAGCCTCTAATATTGGGATTGCCCTGGCTTTGGAAGTGGAGTCCCCATGTGAACTGGAGAGAGGGGTGGATATGTGTCCGCACCGATCGGCCACCGGAAGGGGAGGAGCAACCCTGCCCAGAAGGGGAGGAGAAATCCCAGCCGAAGCTCCAGGTTCCGGCCGAGACAGCTTCGGCAGGTGCCGAACGCGTGGAGGGAGAGGAGAAAATCCCGAAGGAGTACTGGGACTTAAGAGAGGTATTTAGCGAAGAGGCCTTCGATGAGCTCCCTCCTCATCGTTCAACTGATTGCAGTATTGTATTTCTACTGGGGGGTGATGCTCCCGAAACCGAAGCTGTATTCGATGACACTGGGGGAGCTGGAGGAACTGAGAGCATTTATCGACAAGAATTTAAAACATGGTTTCATCAAACCTGCCAGACCTCGAGTGGCAGCCCCTGTGATATTCCACGAGAAGAAAGATGGCTCCAAATGCTTGGTAGTGGACTATAGAAACCTGAATGCAGTGTCCGTGGAGAACATGTACCCCCTCCCTCTGATGAAGGACATGTTAGCCCACCTGGCAAAGGGGAAGATTTTCACCAAGTTGGACTTGAGGGAGGCGTATTACCGAATCCGAATTAAAGAGGGAGATGATGGGTTGTTTCCAGTTCAATGTTCTCCCTTTCGGCCTACAGGGGGCACCTGCTGTTTTCATGCAAATGATAAATGATAAATCAAGTGCTTCATGAACACTTATACAAGGGAGTCCTGGTCTACCTTGATGATATTCTTATCTACATGGAGACTAGAGACGAACATGTGAAACTGGTATGCTCCGTGCTGCACAAACTGAGGGCTGCCAAATTGTACGCCAATCTATCCAAATGTGAGTTCCATCAAGAAAAAAATGATTACTTGGGATATCGTATCTCACCCGAGGGAATTGAGATGGACCCAGAGAAAGTGCGAGCCATATTGGACTGGGCCCCACCGAGAACCCGAAAACAGCTTCAAAGTTTCCTTGGATTTGCTAACTTTTATCGGCAATTCATCCCGTCTTTTGCTAAAATAGCCATGCCCATTACCAACCTCCTGAAGACAAAGGGGGAATTGAAACCAAAGAATTGGACCATGGAGTGCCAAGCTGCTTTTGAAAAGCTTAAAAGACTTTTTGCTGCAGAACCAGTACTGAAACACCCAGACATGGATGCCCCTTTCATGATCCAAGCTGATGCGAGCAATGTGGCGATGGGGGTGGTTTTACTTCAATTAAATGAGAAGGGGACATTACAACCATTCGCTTACACCTCCCGTAAATTGACTGACACTGAAAGAAGATGGGCCGTTTGGGAGAAGGAAACGTTTGCAGTCTGTTGGGCCTTACTAGCTTGGAGGCATTTTCTGGAAGGAGTGAAGGACCCATTTGAGGTATGGACTGACCATAAAAATCTGGAATCTTTAAAAACTCCTCTGGAAGCTATCCCCTAAGCAAGTTAGGTGGGCTCAGTTTTTCAAGTGATTCAATTTCTCCTTGAAGTATATCCCAGGGAGGAAAAATTTTATAGCAAATGCTTTGTCTAGAATGCCTCAATACAACAGTGTCTGCAAAGAAATGATAAGGCCAATCGTGTCCACTACACAGCTGGCTGCTCCTGTAGTTACCAGAGCGCAAAAGAGGAACCAGGAGAGGGATCTGTCTACTGACCTGGTGGAACGATTTAAGGAGGCTTTGAAAATGGATGAGTGGTTCCTGGCAAATGTGAATAATTGCACCGTTCGAGATGGTCTAGCCTGGATAGGTGCGAAATTGTATGTACCTCAAACCCTGAGAAGCCAAGTGTTACAACAAACTCATGACTCCAAAGTGGCTGGTCATTTTGAGTTTGTGAAGACCCTACATTTGGTGAAACGGCAGTTCTGGTGGCCCTCATTGAAAAAGGACATTGAAACTTATGTGGCAAGCTGTCCAGTTTGCACTTCAGCAAAAAGACCTCCTGGTAAACCACCAGGTCTGTTGCAAAATGTGGCTAGGCCAATTGCTCCTTGAAGGGAAATTTCCATGGACTTTATAGCAGATCTACCCGAGAGCGCTGGGCACACAGTCATCTGGGTGGTGACTGATTTGTTCTCCAAACAAGCCCATTTCATCCCTTGTTCCAAGATCCCATCGGCGAAGTCGTTGGCTAGAATGTTCATTATACATGTCTACAGGTTGCACGGTGTTCCTGAGCGGGTAGTTTCTGATCGAGGGGTCCAATTTACCTCGAACTTTTGGAGGGAATTTTTGAAGTTGATAGGCTCCACCCAGAGTTTAAGCTCTGCCCACCATCCCCAAACTAATGGGGCTTGCGAGAGAACTAATGGGGTGCTAGAGCAATACCTCAGATGTTACATAAAGTATCAGCAAGACAACTGGGCAGATCTACTGCCTTTTGCGGAGGTGGCATATAATAACTCTGTCCACAGCAGTACGGGGTTTATTCCTTTCAAAGTAGCAACTGGGCAAGATTTTGTGCCCATACCTGAACTTCCTCGTGAAAACCCAAATGTCCAATCGTTGAGCGATTGGATATCTCAACTTCAACTTAATTGGCCGGTCGCTCGTAAAGCCTTGGACAAGGCACTCCAGTCTCATAAGAAATTTGCTGACAGAAAGTGAGCCCTGCAGATGTCGTATCAAGTAGGCGACAAAGTATTCCTCTCAACTAAATATTTGCAGACTACCCGGAAATCGAAGAAGTTGGGTCCTAAGTATGTGGGGCCTTTCCCCATTGAATGGATTGTAAATCCTGTGACTGTTCAGTTGACTTTACCAAAGACTCTTCATCGTATTCATCTGGTTTTCCACGTCAGTTTGTTAAAACCCGAACGTACTTGTGCTTTGAGACCAGCCCAAACTGATCCCCCCGTACCATTGTTGATTGAGGGAGAACAACATTTCGAGATTTAAGAAATTCTAGACTCTAGAAAATGGAGGGGTCGTATCCAATATCTTGTAGCTTGGAAACATTTTCCTCCGTCTTATGCTGAATGGGTTAATGAGAGAGACATTAGGGCTCCTGAACTGCTCAAGAACTTTTATACCAAATACCCTGATAAACCTTAGAGATGTATACAAATGTTAACATATGTTTATCTTGTTTTTTTCTTACAGGGACTAATGTCCTTCTTCTAGGGGGTCCGAATGTCAGCCTCAAGATATCCATAATATGTATAATCTGCATTCTAACTGTTGCTTTTCTGCTGCTTTGTCAATCTATGCCTTTTGGCTGTCAATAGCAATGGAGGGAGGGGGGAATTTGGAGGGGAAGAAAGCTGGAGGTGTTTTGCATTCCTTTGCTGGGTTAGCAAGGGGAGGGGGGATTCTTTTCTTTAACTTTCCATTTCTTGGCTAGCTTCTGTCCCTTTTTACACAACTGCGAACTTTTATCAAAATATGTCAAGGTCAACTGACAGCAGTTTCATCACCACCTGGAGATGACCACATGATCATATTCAGAACTTTTAATTGGAAGACTCATTTGGACTTTGGGGGGGGGAGCATTTCCATCCCTTTGTATATGTGATCTGCACACCAATTTCTCAGATTTGGAATTAAATCTGAAGCTTTCACTTTATTTCCCAGTAAAAGGATAACTTTGCTTAAACCATGAAGTCTGAGTATTTCTTTCTTGGGATTTGAAGAGAGCACAGACTGACAACTTGTTTAGCAATCATTCAAAGTTACAACAGCTCTGAATGGAAGAACTTATATCATTTCTCATAGTTGCAGTTGTTGTAGTGTCTCTGCAATTCTGTGGTTCTGATCTGAGCATTGGAAACAGGCTCACAATTATGGCATCTGGTAGTCATATGATCACCATTTGTAATGTTTACTTCTGGCATCCAAGAAGCAAAGTCAATGGGAAACTGGCAGGAAGCTGCAAATGGCAATCATGTGACTGCTGGAAGCTGCAACCTTTCAGGACTCATCTAATTATGGCAACTGGGACTGCCACAATTGCTGTTGCAAATATCACATAGTCAACTAATACCGTGCTTTACAGCTGTGTTGCTTAGTTGATAGAATTGTTGGTCCCAATTACCATCTTCTTTTAAATTATTTTATTAAGCATTATAATTATAGAGATAAAATATATAAATATAAATACCAACTAAAATATGTACGAGCAAAAAAGAAAAATTAGAAAGTACAGAAAAGAAAATTTAGAAAGAAAAATATATTTTTATAGTCACTTATCTCCCTCTCTTAAAATACAATAAATACTCTTTTCTTCTCATAACTCATCACCCTTTGGGTTAATTATGTGTATGGTACTTTTCATTATCAAAACTTCAATTTTTGTTCTGTATGTACAGTACATTATCTTTTTCCACATCCTCTTGTAACTTATCAATTTTATCAATTTTTTTGGAAGAAATATCGAGTTCCATTTACAAACTAGGAATAAAATGGAGGCTGATTGGAAAGAAATATTCTGTTTATTGGTGAAGAGAACCAACCCAAACACAGATGCAGTTCTGGGACAACTGACAAAATGGAGTTGAGAGTGGGTGGGTTTTTATACCTTTTTTGGGCTTTGTATTTGAGATTGCTCTTCCTGTGCAAGAACATGTCCTTTAATATTCTAATGGGTATTGTCAGATCCCTATGGAGTCATGGCTGGCTTTATAGGCAGAAGGGAAATGTAAATCCTAGGTGTTTTTCTGAGCTAATCTTGTCTTGCCGAATTGTTTATCTGGAGTTTCTGTCTGGCCCAATCTTTCTGAATGGATTACCAATTTTCATTTTTAAAAACTACCCTCCTCAGTTTTTGCTTGGGGCAGGGAGACTGGTACTGGTTTCTGCCTCCCTTAAGATTTTTTCCATTTCTCCTTTAGGGGAAATATTCTAGCCTGCTTTTTTAATATTCCCCAAAATATTTCATTTTCTAGGATGCTGGGTGGGTGGGTTCTGATTTTCTACAAAATTTTCTTTCACAGAAATTTCAATGTTGTTGAATAGAGCTTGTTCCTTCTCTGTAACATTATTTACACGCCATCTATGATGACAAACATTACTAAAATTGATGAGCCCCTTGTTTACAAATATCCTTCAAAGAATCAATTGTTAAAAGTACAATAGCTCCAAAAAGTACAAAAGGCTCCATTGTGTCCAACCTTCAAAGTCCTATCATATTTTCCCCCCTTAAGGAATCTAAATAACAGCAATGTGCCATAGGAAGGATTCTTATATTTAATTTCAAATCTTATTTCAAATCCATCTGATATCAGTCTTTTTTTAACTTTCCAAAATTCACATTCTAAACACACTTTTGCCATTTATTGGAAAAGTAAAAAAAAATTAGGTCATTTTAAAACTTTTGTTAAAATGAAGACTAACCAATGAGTATGATTAGAAAAGTATTTCTAAAATGATTTAAGAAAAAAAACTCAGTTGAGCTTTATATTCATATAGCCTATGTTATATAGAAAGCACCCAGGCTTCTAGAAGAATGAAATATTCTAGGAAATATTAAAAAGGCAGTCTATTATGTTTTTCCTAAAGGGGAAACATGTTTCTAAAGACATAAACTCAGAGCCTCAGCTCTCTGCCTCCCACTCCCCAGCAGATATTTTGGAGCCAACCTATCTACAAGACAAAAGGTTGGGCCAGCTTATTTACAAAAGACCTTCACCCTCAAAACATAATAGGATTAGCCCTCTACTCATCTCACAACATGGGACCTGGGAAGATTGCATCACCCAGCAAGGTCCAACCAAGCCTGGGACTCAAGACAGCCTACAAAGTTACCCCTGCATGGCCCCATGGAAGTCTGACAACCAATCAGAATACATGCCCTTACTACAGGAACAGGAAGCAAGTTCAAAGCCCAAGAAAGCATACAAATCTCTCTTTCTCACCCATGTGTTCAATTGCCCAGGACCTCAAACCGTGTGGTCCTGTCGACCATTAAACCATCTTTCCAAACAGCCTCCATGTTTCCAGTGTCTCTCCACTTGGAACTAAACCCAGATGGACATTTCTTCCAACAGTTACAACCTAGACGGAATCTCTAAACTCTCAGTGCCTCAGCTCACAAGTCAGCTGCAAAAAAAACTTGGTTCCTGCAGTCTATTTATGAGGAATAACTATCCACAGTACATGTGGGCAATCTCCTGATTTCTCCTTTCTCCAGAGAGCTTTTGATGGCCACAATCCAGCACCCAACCACTAATTTCTGCCATAAACACCATCCTTGCTCCATCAGGGACCTCTAACTCACTATGTCCTCACTAGACATTAGATCCCAATCCTATTCTTAAGTGAAGAATAGCTGTGTTTAAAACAAGAGCAGATCCTTTCTGTTTCTTCTAATTCTACCCTATAAATGATATATGGATAGACATTAAAACATCTGCTTTATCATTACTTCCCATCCCTAGGAAGTTCATTGTTGTCTACCCTCTCTATCAAAATGGCCAGGTAATTTGTTTTCCTATGTTCATCCTAGTTGCATTAATTTTCCCATGTGGAATGAAAGCTATTTTTAAAAGCTCAGCTACTTTATGAGAGAAAAGATGGTACAATAAAGAGAACAGCTTGCCTTTCCTTTCCCTTTGTTACTCCATGGTGTTACTCTCAACAGCTGTGAGTACTTGCAGTCTTCTCAGTGTCCTTTTTCAGCCTGAAGGAGGAGATAGTGGAACACAGCTACAATTTTCTATCACTAGTAGAGGACAAAGAAATTGTTTTTTTCCCTCAGTACTCAGTGTTGCTTATGCAAAGGAAGGGAATATTTTTCTAAAACATACTGCTTCGTTTGGCAAAAGAAAGGTAAATAGCCCACTTTTTCTGTGTGAATTGGAACAAAAAATGAGATGGCCATAAAGAACCACAAGACTGTTGTTGCCAGAGAGACTTTGGTGTAGTGTATAATTAAAGAGGTGATTACCTATGGATGGTGTGCTGAGAACACCTGTGTCTGCAGGAAGTTTGGCACTCACACAAGATGGCAATGTTGGTATGCAATTAACAAGCCATTAGTGAGCATTCAGCCCTCATCTGTTTTTCAGCTAATTTTCTCCTCCTTTGTAGAAACTGTTTCGAGTACTTTCAGCTGCATAGGTGAAGGAAGATTAAGTGTAAGCAGGGTTTACAACTCCTTTTTTTTCATTTTGCTTTCCTGGAAAATATTACGGCAGACAATAAGCAAATCAAGAAAATGTCTCTGTATGTATGGTTGATGGAAAAGGTATTTTGCAATGCTTTACATTTTGTATCATTCTTAAAGTACTCTAGAGATTAACTATGAAATTAAAGTTAACTATTTCCCACAATCTGGAGATTTGGAGGAAATATTCAAGTTTGACAAGCATCATGCACTGACAAACCCAGGTAGTTCTATCCTATATTAAAAGTTAAGGAATACTTTTTGATGCTGGGAAAGCCACCAGCACAGCTCTAAAATAGTGGTAGCTCCTGTATTTTTTACAAGACTATATAGCTTAGTAAAACAGCAGAAAAAGGAACAGATCAAGGGTTCATGTTCTGTAATAAAGAGGTGCCTGGCATAAAATTGTGATGGGATTTTCACACTATTACAAATGCCCCTTATTTAATGTGAAAGAATTCAGACAAGTTGGAACTGCAGAACTGGGTTCAGGCAAGGAAAAGCTCAGAAAAAGCTGAGGTTGGCAAAGGATGCTAAAAATAACAAATATGACTTAGGCTGGAGGTTGAAGTGTTCTCCGTGTGTGGTCCCAAGAGCAGAAATTCAACCTGAACAATGATTAGTGCAGCAGGTTTTATAATAATAAAGATTTATTTTCAAGAAAAGCATTATACACAGCTCTGGTGTTAGGAAAATCTAATTGAAGGACAGCCTTTTGATAGGAACAGGCTGCTTATTACTAAAAATGGCAGACAGAGCTATCCTTCCTGGAGTCAAGGAAACACTGAAGCCACATAATGCTTTTGGAAACACTGAAGGCATGTACCTTCTGTTTTTAGCAAGTTTTTTGCATTTCCTGGAAGGATTGCAGTTCATTGGCTCAAGAAAGCACAACCCCATCTGTTCTGTACCTTCATTTGAATTCTTGAGATCCCCGTGCTTTGATTGGCCAAAGTGCGGAGCGATCGGATTGGCTAGGCGAGCTGCGCCGATTGGCTTGCTGAGAATCTCCCGCGATTGGTAGATTCGAATTGCGGGAGATTCAAAGTGGTGCCATTGGCCGCGGCCGCGGCGGCTTGAGAATAAAAAGCCGCAAAGTTTTTCTAAGAGCCAGTTCGGTTCCTGACTTAATAAAGAGCTTGATACAAAGTCACCGACTCCTGGCTTCCTTCCACGCGGACATAACATTGGCGACGAAGGTAGAATTCTTATCCTGAACCGAAGCACGTGTCCGACGGAAGCCAGCCAACCAACGAGATGGCCAGCATCGCGCCACCAACCCCCTTCAACCCTTCCAGCGAGGACTGGGAATCTTTCACGGACAGATTCCACATGTTCCTCGAATGCAACGACCTGAAGGATGCCACGGGACCGAAGAAACGAGCCATCTTCCTAACGTACTGTGGGCCCGCAGTGTTTAAGATGGCAAAAGCGCTAGGCAAGCCCGCTGATGTTACCGCGATGGATTGGGTGGACCTCGAGCCATTACTCCGGAAACACTACGCTCCAGCCGTACCCATCCTCATCCGACGACACGAATTTTATCGGCGGGACCAGCGGTAGGGTGAGAGTTTCAGTGATTTTGTCACAGAGCTGCGGCACCTTGGAGGACTATGCGAGTTCTCCAATATGAACGAGGCCCTGCGGGACCGAATCGTGCTCGGCCTTTGGGACCCCGTTCTCCAAAGTCGGTTGATGGCTAAGGGCAACATCGCTCTCACCGTTGTCATCTCCGAAGCTGTGGCAGCCGAAGCAACCCGACAATCAGCAGACCGCATGCGGAGACCGAACGCCGGGGACCGCACCGCAAACAATAACCCTGCAAGGTCGACCGAGGCCCAACCTGAAACTACCACCCACCAGGGCGAACTCCACTCCATCTTGGGCACATCAGACGAGGAGGAAGACATCCACCGTCTCCAGGCAGGCCGCGACCAGCGCAGCTGGCGGAGTCGTAAGTCGAGGACCGCGTGTGCCGGTTCCAGAGGCGACCACCCCAGATCCGAATGCCGGTTCTTCGACTCCGTTTGCCGGCACTGTGACAAAAAAGGCGACATAGCCCGCGTCTGCCACCTCAAGAAAACCCACAGCCCTAGACGATGGGACCCGAGCGAGCGGAAACGAGAGAGCCCACCCCCCAGGACCAGAGACCACCCAGCAGACAACCATTGGGAACAGAATGGACAAGCCCAACGAGGGGGCGAGACCCGGCGGAGAGAAGAGACACATCAGACGGTCACCATCGGCCACGCAACAACCACAGATGCCAGAAAGGTCTACGTGGAGATAGGCATCGAAGGCGAACCCTGTAAAATGGAGGTGGACTCCGGGTTCTACCTCTCAATGGTAGCATGGCAAGAAATTAAACGCTTGGTGCCTACCATCCAGAGGAGGGAACTAGAAAACCAGAGATTAATCCTCAAAGACTACCAGGGAAACCGCATCCCTGTAGTCAGAACAGGAAAATTCACAGTAACATACAAGGGGCACACCGAAAGACTGCCCCTGACCATTGTCGATCGAGACCGATCTAGCCTGCTGGGACTTCAATGGTTCGCACCGCTAGGCATCGCAGTCACGGGCATCGACACTTCGCCGAAGCCGACTGGGAGCAGCAACTGGCCTGGGACTTCCAAGAAGTGTTCGACGGCACCCTAGGCAAGTACCGAGGGCCCCCTATATCCTTCAGCCTAGACCCAAACGTTCCCCCGAAACGCCTAAAACCAAGGCGGGTACCTTTTGCACTCAAACCGAAAATCGACAAGTAAATTGACAAGCTCGTCA
This sequence comes from Hydrophis major, assembly GCA_033807585.1. Taxonomy (NCBI): domain Eukaryota; kingdom Metazoa; phylum Chordata; class Lepidosauria; order Squamata; family Elapidae; genus Hydrophis; species Hydrophis major. Next base: position 218,158,606 of record CM066328.1, on the reverse strand, counting down.
AGCAAGGGGTCTTACAGCCCATAGACCATGCCTGGTGGGAGACCCCCATAGTCACCCCAACCAAGCCTGATGGGTCAGTGAGAATCTGCGGGGACTATAAGGCCACCCTAAATGGCGCCTTGCAGCAAAGCGCTTACCCCGTCCCCATAGTGCAGCATCTCCTACACTCACTGGGAGGGGGCAAAGTTTTTGCGAAACTCGACCTGGCCCCAAAATACCAGCAACTGCCGGTCGACAAGGAAATTGCAGAGGCGCAAACCAGAGTCACCCACCGGGGAGCCTTTAGATGCAACCGCCTCCAATTTGGAGTCAGCGTGGCGTCTGGAATTTTCCAGAGCCTCATGGAAAGACTCTTACAAGGCATCAAGGGGGTGGTACCATACTTCGACGATGTACTAGTATCGGCAACCAACCAGGCCGAACTAGAGAGTCGCCTAAGGGAGGTGCTAATGAGATTCAAAGAAACCGGACTTAAAGTGAAGAGGGAAAAATGCCAGCTGTACACAGAGTGGGTCGAATTCCAAGGATACCTCCTAGACCGACACGGCATTCACCCCACTGACAAAAAAATTAAAGCCATCAAGGAAGCCCCCACACCCAGGTCAAAAGCAGAACTGCAGGCGTTTCTGGGGCTACTTAACTTTTATAATGTCTTCCTACCCCAAAAAGCGACCGCGGTGGAGCCTTTGCATAGGCTTTTGGACAAGGCGGCTACCTGGATTTGGGGGAAACGTGAGGAAGCCGCCTTCAGGAAAACCAAGGACCTGCTCACTTCGGATGCCATCCTCATCCAGTACAACGAGACCCTACCACTAGCAATCACATGCGACGCATCACCCTTCGGCGTCGGCACTGTCCTCAGCCACACTCTCCCCGATGGAAAGGAAGCACCCATCACGTTCTTTTCAAGGACCCTCACCAAACCGGAACGGAACTACAGCCAGCTGGACAAAGAGGCTTTGGCTATCGTCGCCGCAGTAAAAAGGTTTCACAAGTACCTCTACGGCCAGACGTTTACTATCATCACCGACCACAAACTGCTGCTGGGAATACTCGCAGGGAACAGGGCCACCCCGAACATTCTGTCTCCCAGAATGACAAGGTGGTCCGAATTCCTGGCTGCCTACAACTATGGGCTCACACACCGACCCGGTAAGACTATCTCCCATGCGGATGCCTTAAGCCGCTCACCGTTACCCAAACCAGACACTGACCCAGCACCCACGACGACCACCCTCAGCATAGAGACTCTACCCAACCTACCCATAACCGCGTCAGACATTGCCCGAGAAACTAATAAAGACAAATGTCTGGCGCGGGTGTTGCATTGGGTAGAGAAAGGGTGGCTGGAAAAGGACAACGACGAGACCTTCAGGACATTCCGGAACCGGCAAACAGAACTCTTGTTACTAAAACGGTGTACACTATGGGGGGATAGGGTGGTCATTCTGGAAAAACTACAAGGGAAGGTTTTGGAACTGTTACACGAGGGGCACCCGGGCATCGTTAGAATGAAAGCCCTGGCCAGAAGTTACGCTTGGTGGCCAGGGATGGACAAACAGATCGAGGCCTGGGTAGCAAGGTGTCAATGATGCCAGGAAACTAGACCAAGCCCACCCGCAGCACCCATCCTAGAGTGGGAAACCCCCAGGGGACCTTGGTCTAGAATGCACATAGATTTTGCCGGGCCCACAAAAGGACACACTTTCTTAATAACCGTAGACGCTTACTCCAACTGGCTGGAGGTAAGCAACATGAGAACAACCACCACGGAAGCCGTGACCAAAGAACTCTGCAAACTCTTCACAACACACGGCCTCCCGGACATTCTCGTATCCGACAATGGGCCCCAATTCACCTCGCTAGAATTCGAAAAATTCCTAGCGGAAAGGGGCATACGACACACACTGACAGCCCCGGTGCATCTGGCAGCGAATGGTAGGGCGGAACGGATGGTTCAATTCACAAAAAAAACCATCCAGAAAATAGACCACGGGGAGATCCAGGACAAAATAAATAAATTACTTTTCATACAGCACATAACCCCGAACACCACAACAAATAAAAGCCCGGCAGAACTGCTAATGGGGAGGAAAATAAGGTCCCCACTCAATAGACTACACCCCACTTACAACCCAGAGAAACCCCCAGACTCCACCAGCAAACACCGAACCTTCGCACCAGGCGACGCCGTCTACGCGAAGAACCTAAACGGAGACCCATTATGGGTACCAGCAATCATAACACAGCTAACAGGCCCACGCTCGTACTGGCTACAAACAACCGACGGAGGAGCGTGGAAACGCCACATCGATCAGTTAAGATCGAAGACGGCCACACAAGACACCACCGACACGCAACCAAACAAAACCAACCCCCTCAACACAAACCAAGAGGGGAGGGGATACCCCAGGAACCAAAACCCAGAAAAAAGAAACCAGCCATACTCACCTGCAAGCAGCCAGCATGAAACCTCGCCAGGAAGAGACAACCAGGCCAGCTCAACCAACCCGGGAAGACCGAGCAGGAGCGGCAAAACCCGCAGCTCAACCAACCCGGGTAACCCAGGAGGGAGCTGCGGAGAGCGGCCCGGCGAGACAGTCCAGGTGGTTCCCACGATGGAGTCCGGAGAAACAGGGACCCCGACCGAACCGGCCGGGATCCAACCTACAACTGACCTGCGCAGGTCCAGTAGGCAAAGACGGAGCCCCGCCTCCCTACGGGACTACGCTACGTAGGACTGAACCAAGAGGGGAGGGGTGTTCTGTACCTTCATTTGAATTCTTGAGATCCCCGCACTTTGATTGGCCAAAGCGTGGAGCGATCGGATTGGCTAGGAGAGCCACGCTGATTGGCTCGCTGAGAATCTCCCGTGATCGGTAGATTCGAATCGCGGGAGATTCAAAGTAGTGCCATTGGCCGCGGCCGCCGCAGCTTGGGAATAAAAAGCCGCAAAGTTTTTCTAAGAGCCAGTTCAGTTCCTGACTTCAATAAAGAGCTTGATACAAAGTCACCGACTCCTGGCTTCCTTCCACGCGGACATAACACCATCCACCATTTTTAGTAATTGGCAGTGTGTTTTTAAGTACAAGTTAACAAATTCATGAACAGAGTTCGGGAATGCTTATTCTTAACTTGGGGACTATCCTTACAAGAAAACTTCTAGCTCCTAACTTACTATTTCCTACCAGAAAGAGTTGCCACAGCAGTGGAAAGGGATTGCAATTGTTCCCAAACAGAGAAAATCACAGCACAAAAGAATTGTCTTGTGAACCAGTTCAAATTCTTTATTCATAAAACTGCAAACTAGGAAGCTGTCAACCTCAAACAGCTTTACATTACAGCAAGAGATCTCTGTAAGTACCATGCAGCTAAGACAGTTTAACCATGTAGATAGATTCCCTCCTCCATTCTGACAATGTTCCTTCTTGCTTCAAACACTCTATTATCACCCCAGTGCCAAAGAAGCCCTCCATCAGAGAACTGAATGACTACAGACCAGTTGCTCTAACATCTGTAGTTATGAAAATCTTTGAAAGCCTTGTGCTAGCCCATCTGAAAACCATCATGGATCTGCTGTTAGATCCCATGTAGTTTGCATACCAAGTAAATAGATCGACAGATGATGCTGTTAATATGTCTCTGCACTATATCCTACAACACCTTGAATCTCCACATACCTACGCAAGGGTCCTCTTTGTAGACTTCAGTTCAGCATTCAATACCATCATTCCAGACATTCTTCTAAATATACTAAACCAGCTAGTGGTACATGAACACATTTTTAAGCTTCCTAACAGACAGGAGGCAGAAGGTGAAGCTAGGCAGAATCACATCTGATACCTGTACAATTAGCACAATTCCCCCCCCCCCAAAGGCTGCGTGCTTTCCTATATACCAATGACTGCATCTCAAACAATCTATCTGTCAAATCCTGAAGTTTACAGATGATACAACAGCGATTGGTCTCATTTGAGAAAATGACCAATCTGCATACAGATAGAAGGTTGTACAACTTGCCTCATGGTGTAACCAGAACAATCTGGAACTGAACACACTTAAAACCTTAGTGGTAGATTTTAGGAGAAACCCTCCCACACTACCACCTCTTACAATACTAGACAACACAGTATCAACAGTAGAGACCTTCAAATTTCCAGATTCTACCATATCACATGACCTAAAATGGACACTTCACATCAAAAACATCATAAAAAAGCACAACAAAGAATGTTCTTTCTACGCCAACTCAGAAAGCTCAAACTGCCCAAGGAGCTGCTGATACAGTTCTACAGAGGAATTATTAAATCTATTATCTGCACCTCTGCAACTGTCTGGTTTGGTTCTGCAACCCAGCAGGACAGATACAGACTTCAGAGGATAATTAGGACTGCAGAAAAAACAATTACTACCAACCTGCCTTCAGTCAAGGACCTGTACACTGCACGAGTCAAAAAGAGGGCTGTGAAAATATTTCAGAACCCTCACATCCCAGACTTAAACTGTTTCAACTCCTACCCTCAAAACAACGCTACAGAGCACTGCACACCGGAACAACTAGACACAAGGACAGTTTTTTCCCAAACGCCATCACTCTGCTAAACAAATGATTCCCTCAACACTGTCCAACTATTTACAAAGTCTGCACTACTATTACTGTTAATCTTCTAATTACTCATCACCCCTCCCCTCCCACTTGTGACTGTATGACTGTAACTTTGTCGCTTGTATCTTTGCCATCTATATTGACTGTTTCCTAATATGATTTGATTGCTTATTGTACCCTATGACTATTGTTAAGTGTGGTACCTTATGATTCTTAACTCTTGACCAATATATCTTTTCTTTTATGTACAATGAGAGCATTTGCAGCAAGACAAATTCTTTGTGCGTCCAATCATACTTGGCCAATAAATAATTTTGTTCTGTTCTGTTCTATTTCAAAAGCAGTAGGTTGCTTTATATCTCTAATTGCAATATTTCATGTGTGTATGCTCCAACCTCATGTCCTGTCTGCTTTGGAGACTGACATCTTTTTAATTTCCTTCCACATGTGTGGGTTTTACTCTTGGTGATGTAGGACAGACTTTGAAAATTTCTTTGTTGGATCTTTTGGAGCATCTAGAGTACACTGTCTTTTTATTTAATTTTATTTGTTAATCAAGCTTATATGGCTTCCCATTTCATGGAGAGTAACTCTGGGTGATGTGCAACAATTCCTTTTTATTAAACAAGCAGCATAATGGAAATCTTATAAAGCTGTTTATACATGTGAGAACTATTTGTTTACACCCAATGTGTGGTTCACAATATCATTACACGTGCCATTAGGCCTGTTGGCCTCTTTCTTTTCCATATATGTCTCCATATATCACTATATCTCCATCTACATTGGCTTATTGTGTTTGGTCCTATGGAGCCTGTACAATTGGACTGATTCACATGTGGCTTCAAATAAGAGCATTCTAATTTATAAACACAATCAGAATCTGTATGTTCCATTGTCTTGCTATACCATTTTTGTGGTTGCAATTTTTTTTCCTCCTCTGGCTTAACATTCTATAAAATATATCTTCTGTTATATATAAGATAGATATATAAGATAGATATAGAGGTAGTCCTTGAGTTATGAATGTAATGGAGCCTGTGTCAGATCCCTAAAGTGATACTGCCATTCATCTGGAGAAAGGGGAGAGTGAGTATATTCCTTTACTCCTACTTTTGACAACTGCTGTTTTACAACCTTTATCCTGGCGCCTAAGTGGCCTGAGATTTTCTCACCTCAAAAATGGACTTCCAGTTTGAAGGGCTTCGGCGATAGACAGGAATCCGCGATCATGCGCGGTTTCTTTCTGGGCTTGCCACTGGAGCGCCCCGAGCCGGCTGGTTTCAGGGCTAAGCCACCCTGTAGAGGTAGTGAAGAAGGGGGAGACTTCCAGCAGGGTCAAGGAGAGCCGCATCTCTCCTCCTCAGCTGGTCAAACTCCCTTTCCCGAAGGCGGTAGGAGCGGTGGTCAGAAATGGCCACCTCAAAGAAGTATTCAACCGGAAAAGAATGTGCAAGAGGAAGATAAGAAGTGAAAGTTTTCACTGACTGGATTAAGTTGAAAAAGCAATAACTAAGGTACCCTGGAATTTAAATTTTACAAGAAACAACATCACTCCCAAAGAAGAGCTGGAAGCAGCGAAAGAAAGTGAAAAGTTTGATTTTTTTTCTTCTCTCTCCTTTCTTATATTGACAATTAAGAATAAGAAATTGGAAAACTCTGCTTTGGCATCAATAGGCAATTAAGCTGAAAATATAACTAAATGCCAAAGGGACAATAAAAATTTCTGAACATTAAAAACATAAAGGGAGAGAAAAAGAATAAGGGCAGGAACTGGAAGAGGGAGGAGACTGCCTGGACTTTAAAAGAATCTAAAGTAAAATTTCAACAAGACTTCTAAAAGATACATTTTAACTGAAACTTTGCAACTAAATAATAACTCCAGAAAGAGAAAATGGGGGAAAAAAGAAAGAAAGAGCAAAAAGAAACAGTTTGTGTGTATTTGGATTACTTGAGGACTTTTGGATTTTTGGCTATTATATTTGAATGACTAAAATCAATTGGGTAGTTGTTTAAAAATTTCTACAATGGCATTACTCTTGGATGAATTGAAAATGGAACTTAAAAAGTACAAAGATGCACAAGAAGGGAAAGGTTCCTTTGGCTTCATTTTTCAATTCTAGCTCTAATCCTACATTGGGCTGCGCCAAAAAACATCTGGAAGCTTCAGATGGTGCAAAAACCTCGATATGTATATATATCACCTCTACTGCAGGAACTGCATTGGTTGCCAATTTGCTTCTGGGTGCAATTCAAGTGCTGGTTGTTACCTTTAAAGCCCTTCTTGGCCTTGAACCAGGTTATCTAAGGGATCATCTCTTGCTGGTCACATCTACCCTGGTCATATCTACCAGCAAAGAAGAGCAACCAGGATGATTAGGGGACTGGATACTAAAACATGAAGAACAGTTACAGGAACTGGGCATGTCAAGTGAAGAGAAGGACCAGGGAAGACATGATAGCAGTGTTCCAATATTTGAGGGGCTGCCACAGACAGGAAGGGGTCAAGCTATTTTCTAAATCATCTGTAGGCCAGACAAGGAATAATGGATGGAAACTGAACAAGATTTAACCTGGAAATAAGGAGAAACATTCTGACAGAACAATCAACCAATGGAACAGCTTGCCCTCAGAAGTTGTGGGAGTGTCATCACTTGAGACTTTCAAAAAGAGATTGGACTGCCATTTGTCAGAAATGATGTAGGGTCTCCTGCTTGGGCAGGGGATTGGACTAGATGACCTACAAGGTCCCTTCCAAATCTGATTATCTGTGAAAAGTTTGAATACCCAACCCACTAGAGAGGGAAGGCAAGAAATGTTATGGGTTCCATCCCCTAAGGAGATACATCTGATGGGACTCAGAAGAATGGCCTTCTCCATGGTGGCTCCCTCTCTCTGGAACATCATCCCCCAGAGATTAGACTGGCCCCCACTCTGACACTCTTTAGAAAGGCCCTAAAGACTTGGTTCTGTCAGTGGGCCTGAAGAAGCCAGAGCGGGATGGCGCCCATTATATGGCCAGTATGAATGTGTGCTGTTCCTGGGATGAGGGTTATTTTATTATTTTCCTTTTTATTTCTTTTATATGCTGTTTTTATATTCTTATAAGCTGCCTTGAGTTGCCATTTGCGAGTGGCAATATAAATTTTCTAAATAAATAAATAGAGATCCAACCTAAAATTGAGAAAAAATTTCCTGTTGTTGAGGACAATTAAAAAGTGGAACAACTTGCTTCCGGAAGTTGTGGGTACTTCATTACTGGATGTTTCTAAGAAAAGATTGGACAGCCATTTGTCTGGAATGGTATAGAAATGGTTATACTATCCTCCTGCTTCAGCAGAGGTTGGACTAGGACAGCGGACATCAACCGGTGGGCCGCGGCCCACTGGTGGGCTGTGAGAACATTTTGGTGGGCTGCAGAAATCTCACCCCCAGAGCACCTCCCCAAAATAATTAATCCAGGCTGTGGAAACACAAGACTGCATCACCCACATGGCGGGAACCCTCCTCACTCACTCACTCCTTACCCGGAAAACTTGTCTGCTAAATTGCTATTTTTCCTTTTTCCGATCATCATCTGTTCTGCTGTGCCAGGAGATTTAGATTAGCTAGGAAGCAGGAAATGGTTGGATTTCTTGCTTTCTAGCTAGTCTTTAGATCTTCAGCCCAGCACAGCCGAATCTCCCTTAGGACTGAAGGTTTGCTTGCAAGCAAATTCAGTGCAGACTCATGGCAAGCAAATCTGAAAGACTGAGCTAGCCAATGGCAGATAAATAGATCATTGAAGATTCTGTGAGCAACTCAGTTTGCTGCTTTGCCTGCTTTGGGGTAAAAATTGCTCTTTTTTTATATAAAAAATTCAATATTGAATTCAAAATTCAATATTGAATTCAAAATTCAATATTCAATATTAACTCATTGTTGTGAGTTAATTTTGTGAGTTTGCTTGCAAGCAAATTTTATATGACAGACTGAGCTAGCCAATGGCAGATAAATAGATCTCTGAATGCATCTGTGATTCTGTGAGCAACTCAATCTGCCGGCTTTGCCTGATTTTGAGTAAAAGTTGCTCTTTTTTATAAAAAATCAATATTTATATAAATATTTATAATATTTACATACAAGCCATGCCCAGCCAGTCACATGACCAAGCCACACCCACAAATTAGGCCACGCCCACAGAACCAGTTAGTGGTCCCTGGGATCTAAAATTATGAGTTTGGAGGTCCCTGAGGTCCAAAAGGTTGGTGACCCCTGGACTAGATGACCTCCAAAGTCCTTTCCAATTCTGTTATTCTGTTTTCTGTATTAAATGAGTCACTATGTTGTTCATGCAACTGTGTCTTGCAATTTTACTGCTAGCTTCTCCATTGACTCTGTGTTGGAAGTCATTTATGAAGCATTTGTATGGTAATCACATGACTCTGAGATACTGCAACAACTGTAAATGCAAGGACTTATCATAAAGTTACTTTTTCAGTATCGTGACTCCAAATGATCCTTAAAGAAGGCCCATGTTAAGTTCTGAATAAATTGTTAGATATAAAAATGTATTCTCTATTCCTCCCCATACTTTAAAGAAGTCACTTGACCAGGTCAAACAAAATAGGGACACATAAGATCACTCATTGGTCTAGTGAAGAAATATTCACAGATACAAATAGGTGGAAAAGGCTAAATGACTGAACAGCAACAAGGATTCTGTTCTCCTTTGTTTTTGTGAGGTTGGCATAGGTTCAAATCTTGTTACTTGAATTGTTTTAATTACAGAAGAGACTTGTGGAGGAACTACAATGCAACATAATGAGATAAATTGGGATCAGGCCTCAAATGTATAGAAGACAGTGAGCCAATTCAAGATGAAAAACAAACAAAGAAGCTGTATTATCTGCCATTAGCTGTTACCTAAAAGCTGGAATTGCCATCCTTTTATTTGAAAGAGTTTCTGTTACATTCATCATATTCAGTAGCAAGTAATTGTGATATCGCTGAGGTAAATCAAGTGGTAGAAGGCTGATTACTGGCTGTAAAAGTGAGGGCAGGAAATTTTTCAGAATGAGCCATGGTGGTAAGAAAATAGATTAAGAGAACATGACGCTCAAATGATGGCTCTGAACTACACTTTGTGAATTTTCTGAAAGTATCCCCGATTGCTGAAGGAATATACAAGGTGAATCTTCAAGAAAAGCAAAATAATATTTTCAAACCAGCAGGAACCTGTTCCTTCTTTGACCAAAGGAGTCCCACAGTGACTTGGGGGGTGGGCGGAGAAGAGAAATGAATTTGCTAAAATTGGAATCTGTGGTAACCTATGCAATTTCACATTTTATGCCAAAAAGCCAATGCAGTCCCGGGCTGCATCAAGAGAGTGCTAGCACAAGAAGTGATACCATTTTATATCATGAAGTCACACTTGGAATACTGCATCCAGTTCTAGTCACCTTAATACAAAAACAAAATTGCTGAGACTCTAGAAAATGTGCAGAGAAGAATAACAAAGATGATAAATTGTCTGCAGACTAAATGGTATGATGAACAGTTGAGGGAGCTAAATGTGTCTAGCCCAGGTGTCGGCAATCCACAGCTCCAGAGCCGCATGCGGCTCTTTGGGCCCTGTGCTGTGGCTCGCTGTCCCATCATTGGCTGGCCCCACCCCTTGCCCTCCCTTGCCTGGCCTGAGAAGGTGGGGGATGGAGAAGAGGCATGGGATGATTCTCTGGTGCCTCACTCTTGCTGCTTGTTGGTACTGGGCATGCCTTGCACTGGCCTCACTAACATGAGGGCTGGTGGGATGGGAATGGGATCCAGGAGGAAGGGATGACAGAAAGGGGGTTGGACCCACGGCACCCAGCCACAGCTTTAAAAAGCTCAGGGTAGCAGGAGAGGGGGTTGGCTCTGCCAAACCTCACCCACCCACCCCAGGGGTCAGACTCAGAGAAAGCCGGAGTGCCCTCACCAAAGATGTTTGCCTGTCAGCTGGTTTCCCCCCACTCAATCTCTCTCTCTCTCCCCTGTATCTCACACTCTCTATCTCTGCATTTCTTCTCTCTCTCTCTCTTGGAAAGCCATGGCTGGGACAAGCCAGCAAGCTCTCTTTGGGACTCTTGGATATTCCTTTTATTTTTTTCTTTCTGGAAATCCGGACTGGCTGAGGAATGATCGCCAGGTGCAACAGAGGCTTTCTTTCGGTGACCCTCCCCCCTTCTTCTCATCTCATGACCGGTGGCTGTGGTAAGGCTGGGTGGATGCACACACACAGATAGACCCTCCTTAAGTGAGCACCAAAGTGCAGCAAAGGCACACAGGTGCGGAGGGCAGCCACTTGCTTAAGGAAGGTCTTAACAGGATGCAGCTTCTCTCCTGTACTAAGGGCCTGGCGTCACCTTGCCATGTCGTCATTGCCAGCCATGGCTTTCAGAGAGAGAGAGAGAGAGAAAGAGACATAGAGAGAGTGGAGAGAGAGATACAGAGAGAAGGGAAGATAGGGAGATGGGGGGAGAGAAATATAGGAAGAGGGGGAGAGAGATAGAGGGGGAAGATAGGGAGAGAGGGAGAGAGATACTAAGAGAGATAGAGAAAGAGGGGGGAGAGATATAGAGAGAGGGAAAGATAAACAGGGAGAGAGAACGAGAGAGAGGGAGAGAGATACAGAGAGAAGGGGGAAGAGAGGTACAAAGCGAGGAGGAGAGAGGGAGGGGTAGAGAAATACAGAGAGACATAGAGAGCTAGACAGAAGGGTTTGTGGCTGAGTAGGCGTGGCTATGGGTCATGTGACTAGGAGGGAGGGAGTGACATCAAGTTGGCTATGCCCACCCAGGTTTTGCGGCTCCCGATGGGGGTTTTTTGGGTCCAAACAGGTCCAAATGGCTCTTTGAATGTTTAAGGTTGCAGAGCCCTGGTCTAGCCTAACAAAGAGAAGTACTGTCTTCCAGTACTTGAAGGGACTACAACAGAGAAAAGAAGATTGACTAATTCTCCAAAGCACCAGAGGGCAGGATAAGAAGTAATGGGTGGAAGATCATCAAAGCCAACCTAAAACTAAGGAGAAATTTCCTGAGAGTAAAAAAAATCAGTCGAATAACTTACCTCCTGGAATTGTACATGTTCCATCCCTAGAGAGTTTCAAAAATGGACTGGATAACTATTTGGGATGGAATAAGGTCTGTTGAGCAGGGAGTTGGATTAGAACACCTCTGATATCCCTTCCAGCCCCATATTTCATGTTCTGTGCTTTATTCCAGAATTCTACCATCATATTAATTTTCTTTTATTTAAAAAAAACCAAGTTACTGACTGGTACTGACATATGATAAGTCAATTATATTTTGTCATACATGATTAGGAAGCAAGTGTAGACTTTTGGTTAACATGTAGGATTGGGACCAGGGAGTCATAGAAGCTCTCTGTGTTTGGGACCTATCAAGCTCATTCAACACAACTTATCTCAAAGGATTATTGCTCTGAACATAAAACCATGGGAAATCCCTCTGCAAGTTGCCTTGAATTCTTGAAGAATAGGCAAGATATAAATCTATTTAAATCCTCAAAATAGATCAAGTTGTGCTAGAATGCAAAATATTAAAACAATTACAACAGTTAATGATTTTATTTTTTCACATGCTTAACCAATTTTCAAGATACTTTGGAATTAAGTCATCCCATAGAGGAATAAAGTGCCACAGAGCAGAACCTTTTTATTTATGAAATACATTGGAGTAATTATCATCATGTTTTATTCTGAATTGCCATATCCAAGTTGCAAAATTTCAAATAAACCATACAGCAAAAATTAGAGGTTTTTTGTAGTTCTTTGTTGTAAAGTAACAGTCATCTCAATTCTTATCACCTGCATGTGGCAACTACTACTGGTAGCTAAAGATGATGTTGATGGTTGCTGCCATATTGGCAGTACATATTCAGTTTGGGAAAACTGCTAGCTTAAAGCTCCAAAACAGAAGATAAAATATTGCGTGCAAAGATGTTAACTGAAATTAGGATTTACAGAAGAAGAAAAATCTCATTCAGGAATGGAATTTCTTCATTGCTGGGAGATGGTTTCTTCTATGCTGCAGTGCTGCTATTCAACCATCGATAGTGGAATAGGCTTTTACAATCCAGATTTCCGGAATACTGGAGAGCTTCAGTGAAGAGTTTTGCTACCTAAAAATCATAAAATCCATGAGGAGTACAAATGTTTAACAAAACAAACTAATGAGAATTAGGCAAATTCCATCTAAGTGTCATTTATAAATTATTTTCAGCAGATTTTTCCATGAAAAGAATCTATTGTATGGCTAATGCAAAAGATAATTCTCTGTTCAATTTATACAATAATCATTATGACGGGGGGGGGGCAGAATTAAAGAAGAAAGGACTGATTTGCTGCATTTATTACAACTAACTCATTCGAAAGGTTTAAATACAGTCTCCTTTGAGCTTAGTTGAATGCTTAGTCATTTCTATATAGTTCTTCCTGGCACAGTATGGAAGTGATTTCCCATTACTGTTTTTTTGCTATGGTTATGCTCCTCCATCCATTCTCTCTCTAGCTTGCTCTCCTGGTATACTCCTTAAGTTCTAACTAAACTCAGACCTAGTGAGCCAGAGATGCAATCTGCTAAGAACTGAGAGACTTAATTCAGGTTGAATCAAGCAAACAAAAGACCTAGTCTTCCCCCCCCCCCCAGGTTCAAATTGAACACAAAATGGGAAACACATATATAATAAAATAAAATATATAAGATAAAGCAATTATTCAGAATTTGTTATATTTCAATTATATCTTAATGTCAGCCTTGTTAAATATTCTAGACATGAAACCCACTCAGATGAACTAATTCTACCTTATTTTGAGATTACATCAATAGAATCCTGAAAGTCTGAAAATACATTTCTCCCCCTGTTGCCTTTATAGCTCAAGAAATTGGGGAGGGTCCCTTCTGAGATGTTTGCCAAGTCTGTATTCCTTTTGTGGGCTAATCTGTCTCTTATCCAACCATTCATTGCCTTGGCTGTGGCTCTTTTCTTGTCTCCTAAACTCATTCCCTGAGTACCATTGCATTAAACTATGGATTATGCTTCTATATATCAGTGGTACATAACCAGAATTTAGCTTCTGACCAAAAGCAAAAAGGGGATGGTAATTCTGAATTTTCTTTTCCTACTACTGTGATGTGAGAGCCAGTGTGCTGTAGTGGTTAAGATACTGGATTAAGTCCAGGGAATTCCTAGTCTAATTCTGTTTTCAGCCATGAAAGCTCATTGGGACAGTCACCCTCTTTCAGATCTCACAGAATTTTTGTGGAGAGAAACTGAATGACAAGGAGCTATGTATACCTCATGAACTGCTGGAGAAAAGGGCCTAAATAAATAAGTTAATGTTGCAAAAGTCCATTAAAATCTTCTGCCCAAGCTTGGTCTTCAAAAAAGTATTAAAAGTTTGCCTGTGATTTAATTTATAAAGAAAAGTGTTCATGGTTGTTTTTCTTTTTCTTTTCTCTACAATTTCTTGCTACATTTCAAATAAACATATAAATTACATTTTTGTTTGTAGGCTTTGTTTTCTCTGGCTCAAGTTAAACTATGAGATGGATAACAAACAAAATGTTGCATGTTTGCATGTTGTTGCTTACCCAGAAACGGAATGGTGAAATAGGTATATGGGTATATTTGTACATATTTTTTTATGTATGTATGTGGGATTCCCAACCCCTTAACCCCTTCCTTCCACAAAAAAGAAACATATTTTAGGTCTTTGCTACCTAAGGAATCTGTGCTAGTTCAAAGCATGTAAAGAGATCTTCAGTATCAACTGAGTTCAGCAGATGAACATAAGATGAATTCAGCCAATGAGCTTAGTGGAATCCAAATAATCTTTCTTTTTGCAATATAGATGAACTAATTTTTTTTACCTATTTCTGCCCTTGATATTGTGTATTTCCTCATTGGAGAAATATTTATTCCTGCATTCTCTATGCCTATCGTGTTAGTCACCAAAAGGATAAGGGCCTACTAGATGGTCCCTTATTCCTACCATTTGTCAGAAATGGTGTAGGGTCTCCCATTTGGGTGGGGAGTTGGATTAGATCAGTGGTCGCCAACCAGTGGGCTGGGGACCACTGGTCCGTGAGAAAATTTTGATGGTCCGCAGAGAAATGTCACCCCCAAAGCACCCCCCAAAGCAATTAATCCTGGCTGTGCAGGAACACAAGGGTGTGCTGCCCACATGGCCCATAGGAACACAAGGCTTGCGTCTCTTGCATTGCGAACAAGACGAGGTACTGAGGGGTGGGGGAAAAGGGCGGAGGGGGGAACTTGCCCCATTCACCCCATGCACCTCACCTGACCACCGAGTTGCTTCTTTCCACTTCTTTCTTCTCCTGCTTTTGGCTGCATGCAAGGAAAGCAGCAAAAGTCTTTCTTTCTCTCCTTCAAACTCCGCCAGAAATGAGTCTTCAGGACCCTGCAAGGCATCCTGCTCCAAGAGGCTGTGCCAGCACAAGTCTCACTAAGACTCATTTCTCATTTGGGGGAGAGAAAGAAAGACTTCTGCTGCTTCTGCTGCTTTCCTTGCATGAAGCCAAAAGTCTCTCTCTCTCCCCTTAAGAACAGAACTGGAGATGGTATCCTGTGATCCCAAATAAAGAATGATCGATTGGTAGGAAAACAGCATGGGGAATTTTCCTACAGACTTTTTTTGAGTTTTTCCCAGGGTCTCTGGTCCACGAGATTTAAAATTATGAGTTTGGTGGTCCCTGAAATCCAAAAGATTGGCATCCCTGGACTAGATGGCCTACAAGGTCCCTTCCAATTCTGATTATCTGTTATCTTTCTCATGGCAGTTCAAAAATAGTTTTATCTTTATGCTGCCATTTAGCAGTTTTATAGATCTTTGCAGCCAATCGTATCAGAGTTATCTTGTCTGTCCACTCAGCAAGTTTTCATCATTCTGGGAGGCTTCCTGGAGTAAAATTGAAAAGAGTTATATTTTCGCCTTCTTTTGGTCAGAAAATAAGGAGACATACACTGCTCAAAAAAATAAAGGGAACACTTAAACAACACAATGTAACTCCAAGTCACTCACACTTCTGTGAAATCAAACTGTCCACTTAGGTAGCAACACTGATTGACAATCAATTTCACATGCTGTTGTGCAAATGGAATAGACAACAGGTAGAAAGCATAGGCAGTTAGCAAGACATCCCCAATAAAGGAGTGGTTCTGCAGGTGGTGACCACAGACCACTTCTCAATTCCTATGCTTTCTGGCTGATGGTTTGGTCACTTCTGAATGCTGGTGGTGCTTTCACTCTAGTGGTAGCATGAAACGGAGTCTACAATCCACACAAGTGGCTCAGGAAGTGCAGCTCATCCAGGATGGCACATCAATGTGAGCTGTGGCAAGAAGGTTTGCTGTGTCTGTCAGCGTAGTCTCCAAAGCATGGAAGCGCTACCAGGAGACAGGCCAGTACATCAGGAGATGTGGAGGAGGCTGTATGTGGGCAACAACCCAGCATCAGGACCGCTACCTCCGCCTTTGTGTAAGGAGGGACAGGAGGAGCACTGCCAGAGCCCTGCAAAATGACCTCCAGCAGGCCACAAATGTGCATGTGGCTGCTCAAATTGTCAGAAACAGACTCCATGAGGGTGGTAGGAGGGCCCGACGTCCACTGGTGGTGGTTGTGCTTACAACCCAACACCGTGCAAGACGTTTGGCATTTGCCAGAGAACACCAAGATTGGTAAATTCACCACTGGCGCCCTGTGCTCTTCACAGATGAAAGCAGGTTCACACTGAGCACATGTGACAGACATGACAGAGTCTGGAGATGCTGTGGAGAACATTCTGCTGCCTGCAACATCCTCCAGCATGATCAGTTTGGCAGTGGGTAAGTAATGGTGTGGGGTGGCATTTCTTTAGGGGGCCACACTCCATGTGCTCGCCAGAGCTGGCCTGACTGCCATTAGGTACCAAGATGAGATCCTCAGACCCCTTCTGAGACCATATGTTGGTGCGGTTGGCCCTGGGTTCCTCCTAATGCACGACAATGCTAGAGCTCATGTGGCTGGAGTGTGTCAGCAGTTCCTGCAAGATGAAGGCATTGATGCTATGGAGTGGCCCACCTGTTCCCCAGACCTGAATCCAATTGAGCACATCTGGGACATCATATCTCGCTCCATCCACCAACGTCATGTTGCACCACAGACTGTCCAGGAATTGGGGGATGCTTAGTCCAGCAGTGGGAGGAGATCCCTCAGGAGACATCTGCCACCTCATCAGAAGCATGCCCAGGCATTGTAGGAAGATCATACAGGCACATGGAGGCCACACACACTACTGAGCCTCATTTTGACTTGTTTTAAGGACATTACATTAAAGTTGGATCAGCCTGTAGTGTTTTTTTCCACTTTAATTTTGAGTGTAACTCCAAATCCAGACCTCCATGGGTTGCTAAATTTGATTTCCATTGATAATTTTTGTGTGATTTTGTTGTCAGTACATTCAACTATGTAATAAACAAAGTATTTAATAAGAATATTTCATTCAGATCTAGGATGTCTTATTTTTGTGTTCCCTTTATTTTTTTGAGCAGTGTATATTTCTATTGAGTTTACTACCCATACTTATGGCATCAGGCCATTTGGTGAGTTAATTCTTTTTTCTCTATTTTTATTGAGAAGGTTTGTATTATTCTAAAATGTGTACAGTATTTTGTTTTGAGCATATTGATCCACCTGCCATCATTGCAGCCGACAATCAAAATTGAAAGTACTGTACTGCATTAAGAGCCTGTTTGCAATACCAATGACTCATCATGCTAGCTTCCTAATTTTTAATAGGATCTATAATAGGAATTATGGCTGAGTAATAAGGGAACTTCATCCCATTAAAACATTCAGGTTCATTTGTAAATAATGTACACAGCTAGCAATTTACTTCATTTCTTCTTTGTGGGGAGTAGAGGGGAATATTTTATTGTTTTGTTTAAGCAAAACACCAATTGCATTATGTTTTTTTTTTTCTTGCATTCTCCTTTTGGTTAGCTGAAAAAAGGAGCATAAGCTGATAAGATTCCCAGGATTCAGAAAAGGGGCCCAAAAAGGATTGGAAACCATTTCAAATTGCTTGGGGGAGATATGAGTGTAAAAAGTGTGCTATGTGGAAGTGCCCATGTTGTCCTTTCCTTTTCTAAGTAGTGATAGAGAAAGCAACACTGGCAGGATGCAAAGAGAGGAGAGGGAGGAATGTTCTTCTGTTTCCTTTTCTCTCTGAAATGCTGATGAACTGTGTATTGCCTAGGGGACAAACACTGAGGGGCTAGAGAGGTAAAATGTTCTCACAGACAACAGGAACATAGGAATGAAGAAAGGGGCAGAGAGCAATAACTTTGCTCCCCTGCTGCTATTGTGCGCCTTCACATAAATTCTCTTGTTCTAGTTATATCAGCAATTCTGTTAAATAGGCTGCTGTCATTTGGTTTGTATTGCAGCTAAGGAATAAGTCTTGGGGAAGAGAAGGTTTTGCCTCAGGCTTTCCAGCAGAGAACACCAGAAATCTCTGGATCAGATTTCAATCTCTTTGTCATATATTAGCTCTTATGGATATGAGTTTTCTGAAAATCAGCAGTCTGCTCTTTATTAAATAAAAATGGTTTTAAAACTAATGGTGACAAGATAGTGAAATACAATACAGGTTACAAAAAAAAAAAAAAAAGGAGAAAGGGGAACAATGCCATCCTAAATCAATGAGATTTTGCCACATTAAAAATAATTTGCTGCCAGACATTGATTAAGGCTTTCAAGTTGGAGTTTACTCAGTAGGATGCAATAACCAATTCAATGGGACTATGAGAAATACCTGTAAATTAGTGAGGAGAGAGATTCCACCATCAACAGCTGCCCTACGGATTACGTAATTATCCTGCACGAACTTGGTGTTGTTGTTGGGAAGGTTAATTACCAAGTCTATGCTCCCATCCTTTATGAGCCTGAAAGGAAGCATATATGAGATTAAGAGCTCAAATAAAGCTATCTCCAGTAAATCAAATGCATTTTTTAGAATTCCATCAATACAGGTCTTTGTACTCAGTTGGTAATTTTTTCAACTCTAAAGCTAGATCCAAAGGCATTAAAGCACCTTGAATCTGACTGCTTACAGTCCAACTCAAGATGTTCTAATTTAAAAGCAAACAGTGTGAGACATAAACACAGCAGTGGGTTAAAGTAGAGATGCGTCAAACTCATCAAGCCATATTTAGCTCCATAACCCTTAGCTGTAACCCCATAAC
The DNA here is from genome assembly GCA_033807585.1 of Hydrophis major. Classification (NCBI taxonomy): domain Eukaryota; kingdom Metazoa; phylum Chordata; class Lepidosauria; order Squamata; family Elapidae; genus Hydrophis; species Hydrophis major. The sequence goes on along the minus strand of CM066328.1, from coordinate 218,139,714 downwards.
TCCATAACCTTTAGCTGTAACCATTACAGGCACAACAGCAGCTTAATTTAAACTAATCTGGGATGATAAATACATCAGAATGGCAGGAAAGGGGAAAAGTTGTGGCTTCTGCAGTGTTAACTGATCCAGAGCTCCGTTCTCTTGAGAGTCTGGAACCCACTTAAGTTTACCAAAGAAGATAATTGGTAATAATATTTCAGAATGCTCAGTAGTTACTGTTTGATACTAAAGGGGTAGGTGCAGGCAGATCAGGTAATACGAACCCAGCTATATTGACCCCATCTCTCTGATGAAGAGTTCTAAAAAAAGTCAAAAGCTTACAAGTCATTTTCTCTCACAGCTGGTTCTAATGAAAGTTTTGCCCAACTGTAAATATTACCAGTTTTTGGATCTCTTACTGTCTGACTGGAGGAAGTATGGGTTCTGACTTCTCCTTCGAAGGCCAGGCAACTGGAGAAGCAGGTATGCCATTACTATTGAGCCATGTTGATGTTGCTGGTGTAGCATAAAGCTGCAGAAAGAGATTTATGTACATACATGCATGAGTGTGTCTGTGCTGTATAATGATCAGGAAAAAAAGATTTCATTTAACAATCAGTGGAAGTGTGGGAGATTGCGCAACTGAAAATCAATGACAAGCTTCCTGTTGAGTTTTTATGACAACAGCTTGAGTGGTGGTGAATCAGTTGCTGCCTTTTTAAAAAGAGGTGTTGTAATATGGTTTGGGAAGTCATAGATGCAACCAGGGATGGGATTCTACCAGTTCGCACCTATTCTCCAGAACCGGTTGTTACCATTCTAAGCAGTTTGGAGAACCAGTTGTTGGAAGAAATTATTGGCCTAATCCTGTAAGGAACGCAGGAGGGAAACATTCTGGTGTTGCTTACAGAAACTGCCTCTCCGTTAACCCTTATTACATTCTTGGCAAGACTAGACTTCCTGTCTCAGGAACGTCTCTGGAGTTTTTTCCCCTTCTTTGCTGGTACTTTGCTTGTGTGGAGTGACCATTCAAAGTTACAATGGCACCGAAAAAGTGACTTATGACCATTTTTCACACTTATAACTGTTGCAACATCCCCACAGTCATGAGAGGCCAGGCAAGGAGATCCGTGCCTCGATGTGAGTGATATTGAGTTGGCCACGCCCAGCCAATAATATGACCACCAAGCCATGTCCACCCAGTCACATGACCATCAAGCCACGCCCACCACCTAAGCCACACCCACAGAATCGGTTGTTAAAAAATTTGAATCCTACCCCTGGACCCAACCCATGTAACATAATTTATCTCTCCTCCAATTAGAAACTGGATGACAAAATAAGGGAAAATAAATTCGAAAAATCCATAAAGCTAATGTTCAGCAATGATTAAGAGTTTCTTTTTTTACTGATTAAGTAACAAAGCATTGCTTTATAACTTCTACTACTGGAACTCTGACATTTGGATATTATAAAAGGATGCCATCATTAGATTAGTATCTTTTAGAACAGCAGCCCACAACCTTTTGGGTACCAGGGTCCAGTTCTGTGGAGAGAAGTTTTTCCATGGACCAGAGGAGGGGTATGCTGCCTGCATCCTGCAGACGCGGCTTCACTTGTTTGCATGGCCCAGTTTCTGGCATGCTGCAAACCAGTGCTGGTCATGGACAGGGGGTTGGGGACCCTTGTTTTAGAAGATCACTGTTTTCCTACTTGGAAAGGACCGGAAACTTTTAAAACTACCTATTGTCTCCTTGCTACATATAAAATAGAGAGTTCTACGTATTACATGTATTTTGGCTACTCATATGGTTTGGTGCTAAAGCAATGTGAAAAGTCAGCTATCCCACAAAAGGTTCAGTTACAATTTTAGTAAGTATGCACTCGTAGAATAGTAGAAATGTGTGAACAGAAAGCATTTCATGCTGTTGGACAAAGTTCACTGAAAGACTTCATGAATAGTTTTTGTTCCAGGATCTGGCAAGATGCCAAGTGATAAAGGCTATCTGTATCTATGCTGTATCTTCTCTAACAAGACCATTCAATAAGAGAGAAAGAATCTGGGTACCTACAACTGTTGTCAAGAAGTTTTAAATCACATAGACTCTTCAGGTGAGAGAATAAAGTAAGGAAAAAATTGATGGTTTTGTCATTTGCCACTTGTCAAAACTTGCCATTCTCCCACCCTGTCTTCTTGCATCACTGTTGTGATTGTTGGATGGATTCCCACCAGCTGTTGACTTTCTGAGAGAGGTAGACTGGAAAGCTGATCACTTTGCTTAAAAAGTGGGAATCAAAATACAACCAGCTTGTGGGCTCAAACAGGCAGTAGATTCAGGTCAAGGATCGACAATGGGGAGAGAAACTTTTATGCTATTGTATAATTTTTATTCCCAGGTGGATATCAGTTTAACTCAGAGGTGATCAGAAAGCTCATGTTATTCCATTTACAGGATGAAAAGAATATAATCTAAAGATGAGGAATAGATAGTGTATTGTCCCTTATGCCTGTGGAACCAAGATCTATATGTCAGCCCTGAACAAGTAGACTTTGAAGAGCCTAATCAGAATTTTGTGTTTTACAAAACAATTTGCAAGTAACTTTGGCACGTGTCATTTCAGCCTTTGCCAGCTAGCAGTATAATAACTGATGCAACAGGCTCTTAATTAAAGGTGAAAATGTATCAGAAAAGACTTAGCCACTGGGCACCTCAATGTTCACAGTGCTCTATTATTGCTTACAAAAATAAATGTCAGAAAGGCTAATTTTTCAGTATGGCCAATATAGTTTTTCTAATAATAATGAAATCATGATATGCACATATTATAAGATCTGAAGTTCCAAAAAATTGTTAATATTTCCTATGCTTTCCCACACAGAAAAGCTTTTCCTTTCTCTAATTCAAGTTTGCATATTTCTAAACACATGTGGAACATTTGCCATAGAAGAAACATGTTCAGCCCATGTGATATGTGCTCTGAGTGGAAAGATTTGGATATCACCAAAATCAGGAAAGCTAAAAATCAGAAAGTTAAACCAGATATTTGAAGCTGTTCACAGAATCATTCCAAAATGTGTTCATTTTCACTTGCCCATGTACCTTATTGTTATCCAAAGTTTCCAGATTCTATTGTTTATTTCACCTATACTAGTTGAATTTTACATGAAGAGATGAGGGAGAAGAGCAAAATTAGTTTAGTTTACATCTTGTACACCTTGTACAACAAAATTAAATGCCATCTTCAGTGTACGTTATAACTATAAAAATAAAACACAAACACGCATTCTTTACTTTCTATACAGATGAATTGAAAACCTGATATTGCATTAATATTGCACTATATAGTAGAATTCAAAATCATTCTGGATGAGCTAACAAGTATAGACTTTCCTGAGTTCTCATACAACAAATAACCTACCTTAAAACCTTGACTATGCAGCTGCTCTGCTTCATAAAGAAATTTTGGGCGGAAGGAATGCTGAAAGAAAAACAAGAATCAACTAAGCAGAATATTTTTGTTCCACAATGTTTGCAGTGAGGATCATTCACAATATATACAGGAAATCTCTGCTTTTACTACAGGGTACATAGAGAAGCTCTGTGTTAGTCTTTGACATCTGCCTCTTCTTAAAAGTGAATGTCATAGAAAGCTATATAATGCATGAGCTTTATTGTAGTGGTAAGCTATTTTACATTAATAAGGTACAAAAGTACTGTCTCAATTGAAGTCCATGTCTCAGCAATAAGCTGGGTCCCCCAGAGTCTTAACAAAAAACTATGCCTTTCAAGGCCTTATAACTAGGGAGTCTGGATTATTAGACAACAGAACATTGCTTGGTCACTTGTTCAGAAAAGTTCATAATTCTTTTTCCGGTCTAGCACACATCCACCCCTGGACCCCTGGAACTTAAAGAAAGGAAGAAGAGAAGAGGAAAAAATGGGCAAGAACAGAGACTATATCATATGAAAGCTCAAATTTAATTTGAAACATTTAGTAGAAACTGATAAAAGTATAGGTCTCTCTCCTTTATACTAACACCTATGTTGTGAATTAATAAAAGTGAATGAATAGAAGTGCTTAATAAAGATTATTAAAACCTTTAGGAAAGTGCAGGGTTCTGACCCTGCACTTCTGATTGGCCGATAATAGCGACATCTGATTAGTCCGTTCAGGAGAATCTGATTGGCTATTAGCGGGCCTCTCTCATTGGTTAAGGGAACTAACGCTTCCCATTTCTTATTGGTTAATTGATCAGCAGCTTGCCTATAAAAAGGGCTGTTGCTGCCGTAGTTTTTGTTCTGTTCCATAATGTTAAATAAAGAGTTGAAGTTCACTGTTCATCGTCTCGTCTCCAATCCTTGCGCCCATGCGCAGAACTTAACACTGGCGACGAAGGTGGGATTTGGAGATGTCAGAGCTGACTGAGTACTACAGAGCGCCAAACAGAGCACCTGGCTGAAGACGCACCAACGGCTGAACCATGTCTAGCAGCGTCATACCACCCGCTCCATTTGACCCGGCACAAGAAGACTGGGACTCATATATGGACTGATTCCAGATGTTTCTGGAGACCAACAACTTACAGGATGCCACAACCAGAAAAAAGCGAGCGGTATTCCTAACTCACTGCGGGCCGACTGTTTTTAAAATGGCCAAGGCACTAGCCAAACCAGCTGAGATGAAGTCCATGGACTGGGACGTCCTCAAGCCCCTTCTACGGGCCCACTACGCACCAACCGTACCAACACTTGTCCAAAGACATGAATTTTATCAAAGAGACCAGCGGAAGGGAGAAAGCGTTGCAGATTTCATAGCGGATCTCCGGAATTTGGGAGGCCTCTGCGGGTTCGCCGACCTCAAAGAGGCCCTGAGAGACCGAATAGTTCTGGGATTAGATGCGCTAGGCACACAAAGTAAGCTGATGGTGAAAGGCGACATTAGCCTTGCAGATGCTATCGCTGATGCTACTGCAGCAGAAGCAACTAGGAAGTCGGCTGCACGAATGTGCTGCACCCATGCCCCGCTCCGCCAACTCGCCGGCGAAATCTCGCCTCACCTGGAGGGACAGACAACGACAGCCCACCATGAGGACCTCGAATTGTCATCAGAAAGCGATGAAGAAGAGGTCAACCGGCTCCGGTCTGAACGAGACCAATGCCATCAATGTAACCAGAGAGTACAGTACCAATGCGCTGGTTGTGGGGCAAACCACCCACGATCAGACTGCAAATTCCTCGACGTACTCTGCCATGTCTGCGGGAAAAGAGTTCACATCGGAAGAGTTTGTAGAAGTAAGCAAGGATCCAACCCACCTCAGACGGGGACCAACTACTGCCAGCCCACAGGAAGTCGTCCTGTGAATCGAGAAAACTTAACCCACCAATGGAACAACCACTACTACAGAAACAAACCACTAGCCCAGTCAACGAAGCAGGAAGAGGCACACCAAACCATTACGATCGGTCACGCCTCATCATTAGACGCCAAGATGATCCGGGTGAAAGTCGCCATCGAAAACCAGCCCTGCATGATGGAAGTCGATTCCGGATTGTCTCTCTTGATGGTTTCCTGGAAGACCCTTAAACAATTAATCCCCACCGTCCGGCAGCAAGACCTCAGATTCCAAAGAATCATACTTAAGGACTATCAGGGAAATCAAATTCCAGTCGTCGGATCCAGCAAAGTCCGGGTCTCATTTAAAAATCATACTGCATCCCTACCACTGACCGTAGTCGACTAGGATCGGCCTAGTTTGTTAGGCCTCCAATGGTTTGCCCCACTTGGAATTGAAGTAGCCGGCATTCACCGAAACAACAGCGATGACTGGGAAGAGGCCATCCTCCGAGAGTTCCAGGACGTCTTTACAGAGAAATTAGGCAAGTCCAAGGGGACCCCGATATCATTTAACCTTGACTCCAAAGTAGCTCCCATCCGCCTTAAGCCTCGTCGAGTTCCATTTGCCCTTAAACCAAAGATTGACGAGCAGCTTGATAAATTAATAGCCCAAGGTGTGTTAGAACCAACCGACCATGCTCCCTGGGAAACTAACACCCATCAAGCCGGATGGATCATTAAGAATTTGTGGGGACTACTGAGCCACCCTGAATCACGCCCTTCAACAGAACGCTTACCCGATACCAGTGGTACAACACCTTCTCCATTCCCTGGGGGGCAGAAAAATCTTCGCTAAATTGGATTTAGCACAGGCATACCAACAACTGCCTGTAGAAAAAAAAAACGGCAGAGGTACAAACGATTGTTATGCACCGAGGTGCATTTAAGTGCAACCGACTCCAATTCAGAGTTAGCGTAGCCGCAGGAATTTTTCAAAACTTGATGGAGAGACTACTTCAGAGTATAAAAGAGGTTGTACCTTATTTTGATGACGTTTTAATTGCTGCTCCAACTAGAGAAATACTTAGGGAGCGCCTGAGGTTAGTTCTCCAGAAATTTAAAGACTCTGGACTTAAAGTAAAAAAAAATAAGTGTCAATTGTGTATGGATAAGGTAGAATTTTTGGGGTACTTAATCGATAAACACGGCATTCACCCCACCGATAGCAAGCTTAGGGCAATCAAAAACACTCCAAGGCCCCGAAATAAGACCGATCTCCAAGCCTTCCTGGGCCTTATCAATTTCTACAATGTGTTCCTGCCCCACAAAGTGACCATAGCTGAGCCCCTACATCGTCTGTTGGACAAAAGGGCAACCTGGGTCTGGGGACACCGAGAGGAACACGCGTTCCGACAAGTGAAAAACTTGTTGACTTCAGACGCTGTTCTAATGCAGTATAATGAGACTTTGCCGTTAACGATTACATGTGATGCATCACCATTCGGAGTGGGGGCCATTTTGAGCCATGTGTTACCAAACGGTAGTGAAGCCCCTATTGCCTACTTTTCAAAAACGCTATCAAAAACTGAACGCAACTATAGTCAAATCGATAAAGAGGCTCTTGCTGTCGTTTCTGCTGTTAAACGATTTCATGAATATATTTATGGGTGAGTTTTTACTATAGTCATTGACCACAAACCTTTGCAGGGGATTAAAGCGGGGGACAAGCCAACCCCTCACATATTGTCTCCCAGAATGACTCGCTGGTCAGAATTCTTGGCTACATATAATTATAAACTGCAACACCGCCCGGGGAAGGCCATCCCCCATGCTGATGCACTAAGCCGTGCACCACTTCCTGAAACCGTTAACGACCCAGCTCCAACCGTCGCGATGCTCCAGATTGAAGCACTTCAATAACCCCCAATGACAGCTCGAGATATCGCGATCGAAACCAAACGCGATCCCATTTTGGCGCGAGTTCTTAGCTGGGTCGAGCGAGGATGGCCATTGGATCAAATCCCTGACAGCTTCAGTCCTTTCAAGAATCGACAAACAGAACTGTTTTCACAGAAAGGCTGCATCATTTGGAGGGATAGAGTCATCATCCCAGAGCGGCTGCAACAAGCGGTGTTGAAAACCTTGCATGAAGGCCACCCCGGCATAGTGCGCATGAAGGCGCTCGCACGAAGCTATGTGTGGTGGCCGGGTATCGACAAGCAAATTGAGGCCTGGGTAAAGACTTGTTGCAAATGCCAGTAAGTCAGCTATGCCCCACCGAAAGCAACCCCAACAGAATGGGAAACACCCAGGGGACCGTGGTCCCGTATTCATATTGACTTTGCCGGACCTACCAAAGGACACACATTCCTAGTAATGGTGGATGCCTCCTCAAACTGGCTTGAAATCCATGAAATGAAAAGTACCACAACCGAATCCGACATCAGGAAATTGGACAGATTATTCGCAACCCATGGACTGCCAGACGTTCTGGTATCCGACAACGGGCCCCAGTTTACCGCGCTTTCTTTTGAACAGTATTTAGAGGACCATGGTATCCGCCATGCGCTAACTTCGCTGGCACATCCTGCGACCAATGGAAGAGCTGAGCGCATGGTACAATTCGTCAAAAAAAACCCTACATAAAATGGACTAGGGCGATATCGAAGATAAGATTAACCGGATACTCTTTCTTCAATACATCACTCCACACAGTGTCACCAACAAAACTCCGGCCGAATTGTTAATGGGACAAAAACTCCGCTCCCACCTTGACCGACTACACCCATCGTATGAACCAGAAAAGCCACACGGATCCAGTGGGAAATGCCGCGAATTCCAGATAGGCGACTTAGTCTTTGCTAAAAACTTTTCTGGCAATCCGTTGCGGGTCGAGGCAACTGTAATCCAAGTCAGAGGACCCAGGTCGTACCGAGTAAAAAGTTGTGACAGAAGAATATGGAAGTGCCATATTGATCAAGGCTGCAATCTCGTTTCTGCGACTCCGGTAACTTCCAAACGGAGGGGGGAGGAGACCGAGTTCGAAACGGCAGAAAGCACAAGTGGAAGAAGTGAGCATTCGGAAGAATCAGAGAGGGTGGTGGATTTGCCTCAAAGAGACACCTCGTCAGAAGCAAGCCCACAAAGGCAAGAAGACAACAAAGACATTAGCGGTACCGAATTTTTAAATGAAGGACCGGAGGCAACCTATTCGCCAGAAAACGTCCCACCCCAACAAGATTATAAACAAGCACCCGGAGGACAGCGAAAATCTAACAGACAAACTAAACAACCTGCCTACCTCAAAGATTATGTCACCGCACCCCTTAAACGGAACCCAGGGGGAAGGGGTGTTGTGAATTAATAAAAGTGAATGAATAGAAGTGCTTAATAAAGATTATTAAAACCTTTAGGAAAGTGCAGGGTTCTGACCCTGCACTTCTGATTGGCCGATAATAATGACATCTGATTGGTCCATTCAGGAGAATCTGATTGGCTATTAGGGGGCCTCTCTCATTGGTTAAGGGAACTAACGCTTCCCGTTTCTTATTGGTTAATTGATCAGCAGCTTGCCTATAAAAAGGGCTGTTGCTGCCATAGTTTTTGCTCTGTTCCATAATGTTAAATCAAGAGTTGAAGTTCACTGTTCATTGTCTCGTCTCCAATCCTTGCACCCATGCGCAGAACTTAACAACCTAGAAATTTACTTTTTTAAACAAATAAAAGTTAGACCCTAAAGTGGCTAAAAATGAACTATATTTTATACTGGAAGTGCCAAATGAAGCGAGCTGTGTAACAAGAATATGCAGGTTACTAACAACAACAAAAAACTGTTTCTGCTACTAGCCTGACCCTTTTAGCATAGAAATGTGCATAACCATGTACCATTATGATGTCTTATCACACAAGTCTCTGTCCATCTTGCCCTACTTTATGTACCTATTAACTCCAATTTCCCCAAGAGGCCACTTGTGTTAACTATTGTTATCTGGTGTGGAAAATGGCTGGTGAAAAAAAATGAGAATGCAGTGGTGCAAATATAAAGGGTAGCAGGTTAGGGTTAGAGCTAGAAGGCACCTACGACCTCCTCTGTAATAAAAGATGGCTGCTAGAAATACAAAGTTGTCATTATTATTGTTGTCATCCTCATCATCCAAATTATTTTTTATTAAGTGAATTCATTCTGTTGTTTAGCAAGATCTTTCTACTATTGTTCAGATCTTCCTAACCAATAGGTCAAAAAGCAGCAGATGCTGACTGTTAGGGATAACATTAGTTACCTAACTTAGTTTGGGTAAAAATAATATATAAACTATGTTAGTGAGTTTAAGTGTATGTATCACTTTAACTGCAAAACATGTATTTTGGGTGCAGTTGTAAAATTACCATAAGAGGGAGCAAGAGAGCTCACTGTTAGCTGGCTTTTACTGTAGTAGCTGACAATGTTGGATTGATGGTGATAACTGCGTGTGTTTCCCTGCTGTTGCTGAAACGAAGAAAAGGGGTTTGATTTTCTTCATATCTCTGACTGCAAAAGAGATATATTGCTGGACTGATTATTTGTAAGTTTACTGACCTCTATTTTCGACACTGGACTTTTCAACTGATTAATCCCTGGATGGACTGAACTAGTTTATGACATATGGACTGTTTTGACTTTGCTATAACTCTTGCTGGAATAAAAAACTATTTAATTGGCACAGTGTATCTGTCTTACTGAGTGTAAAGTACAATAATGTTTATCTCACATAATTTGCCTGCCTGCTAGACTGCCGTTGCACGTTCTGCTAGGCTGTGTATCCCTAACACTGACTTTCAAATTAAAAGCATTTCACCTGAGTTTTAACAAAGAGTGAGGATTTCAAAAAACTATTTATTCTGCTAGTTAGATTTGGCACAGGTTTACAGTGAGAAACTCTAACAAGTATAGCAAGAAATTTGTAATGGAAAATGAGCCAATTCAATTCAGTTTCAAGGGTCATTTCTTGAGAAGACATTTCTGCTCCCTAAATTAAGAGGAAAAAATAAATATCTAACTTGAGTTGGAAGCTTCTCAACTTTGGAATATCTCTGTCTTCTGATCTGGACTTTCATAATAATAGGATGATAAACTTCTATCAAACATTACTGAACGCTTATAAAAGAGATTGAGAGAGGGAGAGGGAGAGGAGGATTATAGTAGTCATCAAACCTGTCCTAGATGTCAAGATTGATTGAAAGTATCTGAAGTAGAAATCACTCACTTCTAAAAAGTGAGTTACATACATTGGCTTAGAACTGCAAGCTATTGGGGTTCTATTTTAAAATGAACATTCTCATTTCCTTCAACTTCCTTTTCATACACTGTATAATTATCCTATGAATAGAGGCTCCTCAGCTGATTTTAGTTTTTATGGAACTATGCTAGTTCAGTTCGGACTAAAAGCAGTATTAGCTTTTCCTACTGCACTTGTTAAACAACTTTAGCTGTAAGTTGAATATGAAATCAAGCAAATTTGATATATATGGTATTCAGCTTTGTTCAGGTATTTCCCCATGTCATTATAGTTGTGCTTTTAAAGTTGTAGCAACGTTTCGGCAGAATCTCATCTGCCATCATCAGGCTTCTGTATTGTGTTCATCTGTATATATAGTGTTCGTCTATATATATAAATTAATCAACAAACTCATCTTTATGCACTTCCAATTATAGTTTGTCTGAAATCATTTTTTTTGTCAGGGATTGAAGAGTCTAGTTAATGGAGTGATTCATGCTGCATCTTCTTCAGCTTCATATTTCTTTTTGTAAAACCAGCTGCAAAGGCTGCAGCTTGTAGCAGAGGCCTGCTCACTGATCGGAAGCTGGCCTAACCTAACCCTTTCCTCCAGCACCACAAATTCAGTCTCTTTACAAGTTAGAGATGTCTTTTTAAAATCTTATTTGGAACCTCATCCCTGTACCTCTTCTCAATATGCCTCAGACATTTTTTTTTTAATATTGATGCATGCATTATAAAATCTATTCAGAGCCTGTCCCCAGTTGTACTATACCCAGAAGCAGCAAGCTCATATTTAGTTCCTGCAGCAATATATCATACCTAGTGTTAAATCCTGGGTATGGGCGCAAGAACGGAGACGAGACATCGGACTGTGACTTCAACTCTTTATTTAACAAGAAAGACTGGAGCCCAGAACTGAGCAGCATGAGCTCTTTTATAGAGCTTGCTGCCGTTAAACAACCAATGAACTGAGTCTGTCACTTTCACAAGTGACCAATCAGGGGTTCCCATTAACAGCCAATCAGACTGGCCAAACCTGACCAATCACGACTTGCTATTCATGGACCAATGAGAATTGCAGGATTACAAGCCTGTTGTGAGGCGAAGCTGTTTAGGGTTGTAACGCTGCGATGGTTTAATCCATAACATCCCTCCCCCCTTGGTTCCGTCTGAGGGGTGGGGTGACGTACTCTCGCAAATAGGCAGGCCACTTCACCTGTCTGCTCGACCTGCGCTGTGCCACCGGATTCTGTTCTGGTTCCGGCTCCGGCGGGTTGTTCGCTGGGCTGGATAGCGAAGGCTGTAGTTCCGGGTTACCCTCGTCAGTGCTGTCTTCCGGGTTCCCTGGATCCACCTCCGTTGCGGTGTTGTCACGTGGTGAGGCTGCTCCCCGGTTTGGTTCTCCCTCGGATGGTGAGTATCCCCTGGGCTGTTGGGTTTTGATTTCTTCTTCATCCTCCTCCATGTTCCTTCCCCCCCGCAGCTGGAGGTTCCGTCACTAATCTGGAACAGAGTTGGTCTATGTGGCGTTTCCACATCTTACTGTCTGCCATTTGTAGGTGATAGGATCGGGGTCCCGTAAGTTGCGTTATGGTGGCAGGGACCCATAATGGGTCACCTGAGAAGTTTTTCGCAAACACGAGATCACCTTCCTGGAATGTCCAACACTTGCTGCTGGATCCCGGGGGTTGTTCTGGCGTGTAGTTTGGGTGGAGGCGATCAAGATGCGAGCGAAGTTTCCGGCCCATCAGGAGTTCTGCTGGGGTTTTGTTCATGGTGCTGCTTGGGGTTATATGTTGGATAAAAAGCATTCGGTTTATTTTATCGTCAAAGTCGCCATGGTCCATTTTGTGTAGGGTCTGTTTTACAAATTGAACCATTTGCTCAGCCCTACCATTGGCTGCAGGGTGAGCTGGCGATGTTAAAGCATGGCGGATGCCCCTATCTGCCAGGTATTGTTCGAATGGCAGAGCAGTGAATTGGGGGCCATTATCTGAGATGAGGATATCCGGAAGTCTGTGGGTGGCGAATAGTTTATTCAGTTTTTTAGTGACTGCGTCTGTGGTAGTGCTTTCCATTTTCTGGACTTTAAGCCAGTTTGAATAGGCATCCACCATTAAGAGGAAAGTGTGTCCTCTTGTGGGTCCCGCAAAATCGATGTGGATATGGGACCATGGACCTCAAGGCGTTTCCCACTGAGTTGGGGGAGTCTTTGGAGGAGCGGGGCGAGTCTCCTGGCATTTACTGCATTTTGCTACCCACGTTTCTATTTGTCTATCTAAACCAGGCCACCATGCATAACTCCTGGCCAATGCATTCATGCGCACTATGCCTGGATGTCCCTCGTGCAGCATTTTCAATACCCGATATTGTAACTTCTCCGGGACTATGACTCTGTCTCCCCATACTATGCAACCCTTCTGGGAGAACAGTTTTGTTTGACGATTTTTAAATGGCTTGAACATGTCATCGGTTTCACCGACCACGTTCTACCCAGCTAAGGACTTGTGCCAAAATAGGGTCCTTTTTTGTCTCTAAGGCTATTTCTCGAGCGGTTAATGGCGGCGATTTGAGGGTTTCAATTTGTAGTACAGTTACGGTTGGAGCAGAGTCCTCTATAATGTCTGGTAGTGGTGAATGGCTCAAAGCGTCAGCGTGGGGAATGGTTTTCCCCGGGCGATGTTGCAATCGGTAATCGTAGGCGGCTAAAAATTCTGACCAACGTGTCATTCTTGGTGATAATATATTGGGAGTTTGTTTGTTTCCCACCAAAATCCCAAGTAGCGGCTTGTGGTCTGTAATTATGGTAAAGGGTCTCCCATATACATATTCATGGAAATGTTTAATTGAGGATACAATAGCGAGGGCCTCTTTATCAAGTTGACTATAGTTCCTTTCGGTTTTAGACAAAGTTCTCGAAAAGAACACAATGGGTGCCTCATTTCCATTTGGGAGGACATGGTTTAAAATGGCTCCTACTCCAAATGGTGAGGCATCACAGGTAACCGTCAAAGGGAGAGTCTCGTTGTACTGCATTAATACAGCATCGGAGGTTAAAAGGTCTTTTATCTCTTTGAACGCTTTCTCTTCACGATGTCCCCAAACACAAGGAGCTTTTTTATCGAGAAATCTATGTAGGGGTTCGGCTACGATTGCCTTCTGGGGCAAGAAAATGTTATAAAAGTTAATGAGTCCCAGGAAGGCTTGAAGGTCTGTCTTATTCCTAGGTCTCGGGGCTTTTTTTATTGCGGTTAGTTTTTTTTCGGTGAGGTGGATTCCCTGTCTGTTGAGAAGGTATCCCAGGAACTCCACTCTCTCAGTGCAAAGTTGACACTTGTCTCGTTTTACCTTAAGACCCGTGTCTTTGAATTTCTGCAGAACTTTTCTGAGCCGTTGTATTAATAATTCTTTAGTGGGGGCCGCTATTAGGACATCGTCAAAATAAGGCACGACGCCTTTTATGCCTTGTAATAGTCTTTCCATTAAACTTTGGAAAATGCCCAATGCCACGCTTACTCCAAATTGGAGTCTATTGCATTTAAAAGTGCCTCTATGTGTAACTATCGTCTGGGCTTCTGCAGTTGCTGCATCCACAGGGAGTTGCTGGTACGCCTGAGCTAAGTCCAATTTTGCAAATATTTTTCCGCCACCCAGGGAGTGAAGAAAGTGTTGAACCACCGGTATGGGATAAGCGCTCTGTTGAAGAGCATGATTTAGGGTGGCCTGATAGTCCCCACAAATTCTTAACGAACCATCTGGCTTCATGGGCGTTACTATCGGGGTTTCCCAACAGGCGTGGTCAATCGGTTCCAATACGCCCTGGGCTATCAGTTTATCTAGCTGCTCATTGATTTTAGGTTTTAAGGCAAAAGGTGCTCGACGGGGCTTAAGCCGGATGGGAGCTACATCAGGGCTGAGATTAAACAATATAGGGGTCCCCTTGTACTTGCCTAATGTTCCTGTGAATACGTCCTGGAATTTCTGAATGAGAGTCTCTTCCCAGTCGTCATTTCTGGTATGGTGTATGCCAGCCAGTTCAATTCCGAGTGGGGCGAACCACTGTAACCCTAACAAACTGGGTCGGTCATGATCGACGACAGTTAGGGGAAGCGTTGCTGTGCGGTCCTTGAATGATACTTGGACGTTGCTGGAACCGACACCTGGGATTCTGTTTCCCTGATAGTCTTTCAGGATGATTCGCTGCGTATTGAGGTCCTGACGGGAAATGGCAAGGATCAGTTGTTTGAGGGTTTTCCAGGATACCATCGACAGGGACGATCCCGAATCGACTTCCATCACACATGGTCGATTCTCAATAGTAACCTTCACTCGTATCTTCCTTGCATCGAGTGATGAAGCGTGGCCGATGATAATGGTTTGGTGGGCCTCTTCTCGTCTCGTTGAAAAGGCAGGTGCTTGGTTTCTGTAGTAGTAGTGGTTGTCCATTGGTGGTTCAGACGGTCCCGGTTCTCAGGAGGTTTGCTTTTCTCCAGACGGAGGTTGTTCTCCTTTCGGTTGGGACTGGACTCTCATCTGCTTCTGCAGACCTTCGCGATGTGGCCCTTTTTTCCGCAGTTACGGCAGAGTGCGTCGAGGAATTTGCAGTCTGATCACGGGTGGTTTGCCCCGCAACCCGCACATTGGCACGGACGTCACTGGTTCCTTTGCTCTCGTTCTGAGCGGAGCCGGTTGACCTCCTCTTCATCACTGTCTGAGGATGACTCGAGGTCTTCATGGTGGGTAGCGGTAGCGTGCTTCTCAGTGGCGAGTGGTGTCTCGTCGACAAGTTGGTGAAGCGGTGCGTTCGCTCGGCGCATTCGAGCGGCTGACTTCCTAGTTGCTTCTGCTGCAGTAGCGTCGGCGATGACATCTGTAAGGCTGATGTCGCCTTTCACCATCAGCTTACTCTGCACGTGTGGTGCATTTAATCCCAGAACTATTCAGTCTCTTAGGGCTTCCTCTAAGTTTGCAAAACCACAAAGGCCTCCTAAGTTCCGGAGGTCAGCTATGAAATTACCAACACTCTCGTCCCTCCGTTGGTCCCTCTGGTAAAATTCATGTCTTCGTATCAGTGTAGGTACTGCGGGTGTGTAATGGGCCCTGAGGATTGGAGTGAGGGTGTCCCAATCCATGGTCTTCACTTCTGCCGGTTTTGCTAGTGCTTTAGCCATTTTGAAAACGGCGGGGCCACAATGAGTCAGGAACACCGCTTGTTTCTTGCCAGACGTAGCATCTTTTAAATTGTTGGTCTCCAGGAACATCTGGAAACGGTCTATATACGAGTCCCAGTCTTCGGTTGCTGGGTCGAATGGAGTGGGTGGTATGGCGCCGCTAGTCATCTTGCCGTCTGTTTCGTGCACTCTTTCACCACGTGCTCTTTCTTTGTCCGATATGTTCTAGTCAGCTCTGTAGTCTCCGTATCCCACCTTCGTCACCAGTGTTAAGTCCTGGGTATGGGCGCAAGAACGGAGACGAGACATCGGACTGTGACTTCAACTCTTTATTTAACAAGAAAGACTGGAGCCCAGAACTGGGCAGCACGAGCTCTTTTATAGAGCTTGCTGCCATTAAACAACCAATGAACTGAGTCTGGCGCTTTCACAAGCGACCAATCAGGGGTTCCCGTTAACAGCCAATCAGACTGGCCAAACCTGACCAATCACGACTTGCTATTCACGGACCAATGAGAATTGCAGGATTACAAGCCTGTTGTGAGGCGAAGCTGTTTAGGGTTGTAACGCTGCGATGGTTTAATCCATAATACCTAGTTTGCCTAATACAGGATAACTGACAATTGTCCAGACATTCAACCATATACTGCCTGGCATTGGGCAGAAGATTTTACTAGATAATCTTAAAAGTCCCTTCCAGCACTTACATTCTATATTTATCAAGTGATTCAAGAACAGACCCTAATTACTCAAGGTTTAAAGATAAAGCATTTCCTGCATGTTGCAAACATGTTACATTTAGCATTACTTTATCACAGGGATACTGCTGCTGCATGTCTTCAATAAACCTTACTAAATAGTCTATTTAAGAAAGATAATAAAACAACTAGTCAACTAGTATGTTTTTCTTAAATGTCAGGTTTTCCTCATCTTCCTTTATCTAAACCAGGATTTTCCAAAGTAGTCAATATGGACCCCCAAGGATCAATGGGACTATCCAAGGCTTGTTAACATTGTTATTTGTAGAACTGTTAGTTAAAATAACATTTATTAAATTATTTTCATGTAATAAATGTTTGGTGCGTCAATGAACAATCTGAAATTTCATAAAGGGGTTGATTAAAAGTTGGGGATCCCTGATCTAAAATCAAGGACATAAAGATGACATAATGGTTAGAATGGAATATTATAGCCAAACTCTGCCCACAGCGTCGAGTGTGATCCTGATGGGACTCAAGGTTACTTAGACTTCCATTCTTCCAAGGGCAGTAAAATGAGGGCCCAGATTGTTGGATGCAATATGCTGACATTGTGAATTGCCCGGGAATGCTGTAAAAATGATATTGCTATTGGAATCTGAATGGGAATATCTTCCCAATTCAATTAAATTGAGTCAAATTGCTTGCTCTTTTGGCTAATAATACTTACAGCAGATCAGGGCAAAGCATCAATGTATGTTTGTTGTAAATACAGGGCACATACTTTAATATACTCTCTTCTCTCCCATGTACTATTATGTCACTTCAAATTTGATGCAGTAAAGCAAAACATGTCTCCATTTCTGCTCCTGGAAAATCTTGGGCTCACCTTGCTTTTGTGTAAAGTATACAAGGGGACCTCCCTGACTTGGCCTATATTCCTAATTATTTCACTTTTAGATATATTCAAAAATATTTGAAGGGAAACCAAATATTCCTCACCATAAGAGAGTCAAGTGGAAAGGATATTTCATTGTCCACTGTCATGAAAGTAATCACAGTAATGGTTAATGGCATTACAAAACCAACCTACCCAACCTGCATCTATCATTCCTGCTTCAGTCATTCCCATTTGTTACTTATCAGCCATAAAAGTCATTATTGTTGTTATTGTTGTTATTATTATTCCTATTATTTATTTATTTAAATTTATTAACTGTCTAATTCTAATGGATTCTGCTCAGTCTATTTGTGGGCTATTAAACTTTGGTTCTTTTTATATTCATTATTAGTAGAATTCTATCTGACAAGTTATACAGTCTACCATTAGTTTTACTAACTAATCCATTTTTATTCTAAAATTTGGTTGAGCTGCTGCTTTTTTAAAAAGAAAAATCAAATTTCATCTGCCTTAAAATTGAATTAACTTTTATTTTCCTGAGGCGTCCTAAGCACAAGCAGTTAAATGAAGAAAAACTAAAAAAGCAAGTTAATAATGTAGTTGATTTCACACCCTAACACTTATTTCTACTTCCCATGACCTTAGGACATTTCTAGACAGACCTATACTTTCATCATGCAGAGTAGATGCAATGCTCATTAATCATCACTAGGGGATTAGCCAAAAGGGCAAGCAATTTGACTGGGCATCCTCTATCAGCAGGTCAAGCATAGCACTTTCATAATGACTAATAGACCACTATTATTTGGGCAGTAGCATCTGCTCTGTGGAGCATACTGGAATATGTGGCAGAGCTCAACAGCTGGAGCAACAGAGCTTATAGTGATAAGAATTGCTTCTAGCCCATTTGTAAAATATTGAATGACTCTAAAGTGAACAGCAGGGACTAACATAATGAACTATTTTGCTTGAGAGGAATATCCGATCGTATCAAGGTTGGGTGACAATATAATTCATTTAAAGGATGAATTAATTGCCAAGCAAACTTCCTGAGCTTATTCTCTCAGGGGTGGGAATGACTTTAAACCTGTTTAAAGTTATAAGGCAGCATGCATAGACATTTTCATTAGTGATTGGCTAGTTGAACCCAGTTTTTTATCCCTTCAATCACCTGTTTCTCAGAGAAGTAAATAAATGGTAAGGATTTAATTCTTGTACTAGAACTATTACCTTATAGACCAGTGGCGGGATTCAAATTGTTTTACTACCGGTTCTGTGGGTGTGGCTGGGGAAAGATACTGTAAAATCTCCAGTCAGAGGTGGTATTTGCCGGTTCTCCGAACTACTCAAAATTTGTGTTCTCCAGAACTGGTCAGAACCTGCTGAATACCACCTCTGTTATAGACATACTTGAGAAGATATTTGACCCTATTGTTTGCTTGTTTTTGCTCTTCTCTCAGGTCAGTTTCCTGTTGCTAAAAGTTGGGGGCCTAATTCTCTTATCCTTTCTTGCTGTCTATGGTAATCATTCAAGATTGGGAAGTCAGTATTATTGTTAATTATTTTCTTATTGACTTTATGCGGGGTATAAGCTTATTACGAGCACAGCAGGAGGATTGTAAAAGGCCATCAATTGTTTTTATGAGACCCCTAGCATTTTCCAATCTCAGATCCAATGACTGATCATTTGGAAAACAGACACAGAGGCCTTGAGGAGATTTATTAATGTATCACCGTTCTTCTGTATCTTCTGCAGCTTGTAATTACCCTGAGGCAGCGAAGAAGCATTGCAGGAAGAGAGGGGTGGGCAGCCTTGTAAGAGGGGGGGATGGAGATTGAGGATTACTTTTATTTTGCAAAATGAGTACTCTCAGGTTTCATTCAAATATATGGGTGTGTTAAAATAGTCTTAGATAAGATATGATCTGTGGGAATATTCAGGAGTGCTATTGCCCTTGATAACACAAATGGTTGGTATCTGCTATGTAACCCAGACTATTTAGTATGCTAAAACAAATAGGATTTGGATTTTTCTGGATAGAAAAAACTTTCATTTGAATGAACAATAACAGTTACAAAATGTAGGAGGAAACCTATTAACTTTTATTGTATGCAATAATTGAAATACTAGTTAATAGTTCTAATACATCTCCCCTTAGCTGGAGCAAATACATGATTTTTCACAGGGATTAAGGTTTCCACCCCCACCTTCACTCTAATTAACAAGGATATTATAAGCATATACTCTACTCTCTGAATTGTGGGCTCTTTCTTACTTAGAACATTAATGGAAATTCTTCTAAGACAGTGTTCCATATTTTAAGCAGATTACCTTAAGTCAGTTCCTGCACCATCCATAGATTGGTACATAGCATTTGAATTGTATACTTCTCAGAATTTGATGGAAACAGTTCTTTGCTCAAAAACATTTCATGGTAAATATTACCAGTCAGGAATATTTTATGGCAAAGCATATTTTAAAATTTTTTTTATGTCAATTAAAAATATTGATGATGCAACAGAACACAGCAACAACAAGAACCAGAAATAGATTGACCTCTCTCTTTTACAATCACATGTCTTTGCTCAAAGCTGTAGCAGCTCACCTGGACTCCAAGCAGAATTCCTTTCCGTGGCAACTTAAACCCTGCAGAGAGCATTGCTTTCAGGAAGGCTGAGTGAACATTTTCTCCAAAGCCAGCCACCTGGGCATTTGGGGGGGGGGGAGAAAGAGGGCCAAAAGAGATAAAGAAGATAGTTTGATCAAGGACAATAACATTTTTAAAGAGGATCATTTTTCCTCTTTTCTCCTATTTGTAGCTCTTGAACCAGCCAGAAACCGGCAGATCAGCAGAGATGAATCTTATATTTTAATTAAGCATTAATGAAGGAATAAGGAATATGTTACTTTCAAACAGCACACCATGGAGCAACTTAAATGGATCCATCTATGAATGATGTAGATGCCAAGCACAGCTCTGGTTCATAAGCATGACTACATTCCACAGAACATTGATAGTACTTAATGCTTAAATAACAGTGAGGGTTATAAATGCTTCTCTGGGCCCATAAATGAATGATATTGCCTGCCATAAGAATGCAGAATTGCTCAGAGAGCATAGACTTGATTATTTGAGAAGCTGTTTCAGCTGAAGACAACACACAAAAAGTATAGGTTTGAAGCAAAGGAATGAGATGCATTTTGCATATAGCTTAATATGCCAGATTTAAAGGATTAGTGGCTGAGAATTTAAACAATAATCCAACTCCCAGAAAATGAAGGATGTAATAGGGACAAGTAATAAAAAAAAAAATAGCAAGGTTGATGCCCAGTGTCAGTTTCTGTGCATTTTGATAACTTGTTCAATAAATTAGTCCAACCAATGATATTTAAGTTCCTTCCAAGTTATATAGTTCAGGGGTCACCAACCTTTTGGACCTGAGGGACCACCAAACTCATAATTTTAAATCCGGCGGACCAGAGACCCTGGAAAAATCCCCAAAAGGGGATTTCCTACCCCGTTTTCCTACCATCAATCATTCTTTATTTGGGATCACAGGATACTGTCTCCAGCTCTGTTCTCAGGGAGGGAGAGAAAGAAAGAGAGAGAGAGAGACTTTTGGCTTCATGCAAGGAAAGCAGCAGAAGAGCAGAAGCAGCAGAAGTCTTTCTTTCTTTCCCCCAAATTCCACCAGATATGAGTCTTTGTAAGGCTTATCATGCCAGCCTCTTGGAGTAGGATGCCTTGCAGAGTCCCAAACACTCATTTCTGGTGGAGTTTGGGGGAGAGAAAGAAAGACTTTTGTTGCTTTCTGTTGTGAATTAATAGAAGTGCTTAAATAAAGATTATTGAAACCTTTAGAAAAGTGCAGGGTTCTGGCCCTGCACTTCTGATTGGCCGATAATAGCGACATCTGATTGGTCCGTTCAGGAGAATCTGATTGGCTATTAGCGGGCCTCTTTCATTGGTTAAGGGAACTAACACTTCCTGTTTCTTATTGGTTATTTGATCAGCAGCTTGCCTATAAAAAGGCCATTGCTGCCATAGTTTTTGCTCTGTTCCACAATGTTAAATAAAGAGTTGAAGTTCACTGTTCATCATCTCATCTCCGTTTCTTGCACCCATGTGCAGAACTTAACACTGGTGACGAGGGTGGGATTTGGAGATGTCAGAGCTGACTGAACACTACAGAGCGCCAAACAGAGTACGTGGCTGAAGACGCACCAACGGCTGAACCATGTCTAGCAGCGTCATACCACCCACTCCATTCGACCTGGCACAAGAAGACTGGGACTCATATATGGACTGATTCCAGATGTTTCTGGAGACCAACAACTTGAAGGATGCCACTACCGGAAAGAAGCGAGCGGTATTCCTAACTCACTGTGGGCTGACCGTGTTTAAGATGGCCAAGGCACTAGCCAAACCGGCTGAGGTGAAGTCCATGGACTGGGATGTCCTCAAGCCCCTTCTACGCACTACGCACCGACCATACCAATGCTTGTTCGAAGACATGAATTTTATTCGAGACCAACAGAAGGGAGAAAGCATTGCAGATTTCATTGCGGATCTCCGGAATTTGGGAGGCCTCTGTGGGTTCACCGACCTCGAAGAGGCCCTGAGAGACCGAATAGTTCTGGGATTAGATGCGCTAGGCACACAAAGTAAGCTGATGGCGAAATGTGACATTAGCCTTGCAGATGCCATCACTGATGCTACTACAGCAGAAGCAACCAGGAAGTTGGCTGCACGAATGCGCCGCACCCATGCCCCGCTCCGCCAACTCGCCGGCGAAATCTCACCTCACCTGGAAGGACAGGCAATGACAGCCCACCACGAGGACCTCGAATCATCATCAGAAAGTGATGAAGAAGAGGTCAACCAGCTCCGGTCTGAATGAGACCAACGCCATCAATGTAACCAGAGAGTGCAGTACCAATGCGCTGGTTGTGGGGCAAACCACCCACGATCAGACTGCAAATTCCTTGACGCGCTCTGCCATGTGTGCGGGAAAAGAGGTCATATCGGAAGAGTCTGTAGAAGCAAGCAAGGATCCAACCCACCTCAGAGGGGGACCAACTACCACCAGCCTACTGGAAGTTGTCCTGTGAATTGGGAATACTTAACCCACCAATGGAACAACCACTCCTACAGAAACAAACCACCAGCCCAGTCAACGAAACGTGAAGAGGCACACCAAACCCTTACGATTGGTCAGGCCTCATCATTAGATGCCAAGAAGATCCGAGTGAAGGTCGCCATCGAAAACCAGCCCTGCATGATGGAAGTCAATTCAGGATCATCCCTCTCGATGGTTTCCTGGAAGACCCTTAAACAATTAATTCCCACCGTCCGGCGGCAAGACCTCAGATTCCAAAGAATCATACTTAAGGACTATCAGGAAAATCAAATTCCAGTCGTTGGATCCAGCAAAGTCCGTGTCTTATTTAAAAATCGTACTGCATCCCTACCACTAACCATAGTCGACAGGGATCGGCCAAGTTTGTTAGGCCTCCAATGGTTCGCCCCATTTGGAATTGAAGTAGCCGGCATTCACCGAAACAACAGCGATGACTGGGAAGAGGCCATTGTACGGGAGTTCCAGGATGTCTTTACAGATAAATTAGGCGAGTACAAGGGGACCCTGATATCATTTAACCTTAACCCCAAAGTAGCTCCCATCCGCCTTAAGCCTCATCCATTTGCCCTTAACCAAAGATTGACGAGCAGCTTGATAAATTAATAGCCCAGGGTGTGTTAGAACCAACCGACCACGCTCCCTGGGAAACCCCAATAGTAATACCCATCAAGCTGGATGGATCGTTAAGAATTTGTGGGGACTACCGAGCAACCCTGAATCATGCCCTTCAGCAGAACACTTACCCGGTACCGATGGTACAACACCTTCTCCATTCCCTGGGGGGCAGAAAAGTCTTCGCTAAATTGGATTTAGCACAAGTTACTTTGGATGGCTAGTGCATCTAATCCCAGAACTATTCGGTCTCTCAAGGCCTCTTCGAGGTCAGCGAACCCGCAGAGGCCTCCCAAATTCCAGAGATCCGCAATGAAATCCGCAACGCTTTCTCCCTTCTGCTGGTCTCTCTGATAAAATTCATGTCTTTGAACAAGCGTTGGTACGGTTGGTCCGTAGTGGGCCCGTAGAAGGGGCTCGAGGACGTCCCAGTCCATGGACTTCACCTCAGCCAGTTTGGCTAGTGCCTTGGCCATCTTAAACACGGTCGGCCCGCAGTGAGTTAGGAATACCGCTCACTTCTTTCCGGTAGTGGCATCCTTCAAGTTGTTGGTCTCCAGAAACATCTGGAATCGGTCCATATATGAGTCCCAGTCTTCTTGTGCCGGGTCGAATGGAGCAGGTGGTATGACGCTGCTAGACATGGTTCAGCCATTGGTGCGTCTTCAGCCATGTGCTCTGTTTGGCGCTCTGTAGTGCTCAGTCAGCTCTGATGTCTGCAAATCCCACCTTCATCGCCAGTGTTAAGTTCTGCGCATGGGCGCAAGGATTGGAGACGAGACGATGAACAGTGAACTTCAACTCGTTATTTAACATTGTGAACAAAGCAAAAGACTACGGCAGCAATAGCCCTTTTTATAGGCAATCTGCTGATCAAATAACCAATAAGAAACGGGAAGCGTTAGTTCCCTTAACCAATGAAAGAGGCCTGTTAATAGCCAATCAGATTCTCCTGAACGGACCAATCAGATGTCGCTATTATCGGCCAATCAGAAGTGCAGGGCCAGAACCCTGCACTTTTCTAAAGGTTTTTAATAATCTTTATTTAAGCACTTTTATTAATTCACAACAAAATTGCTCTTCTGCCTCTCCCTTAAATATTTCAGGTTCATGTATTACACTGCTCTATAAATTACACTTTATAAATCATGATCGTTTAGGAGCTATAATATGCTATATAATATCAAACCCAGAAAAAATAATTTTGAATATAATGGGCCCCAATGATTAAGTTTTATGCAACTTTCAAAATAGAAATGATCAAGCTTGTATATTAAATATTGAGAAGGGGAAAGGAAACATTATCTCAATAGTTACTGCTATTGGCACTAATAAGTGGTTGGAAGTTCCTATTTAAATCCAAGCTCATTCTGTTTCTACAGCTATTCATAACCATTCATTTAAAATGCATTTGTAGAATAAAGTGACTGTTTTACCAGTGGAGAGTTATTACCTTCTATTCACTGGCAAGAAAGACCTTTATAATTTTCCTATTTTATAGCAATTGTGAATATGGATCTTTCTAACTCATAAAAGTTAATAATCTCTCCTTTATGACTAAAATATTCTTTCTCACTATCTAACACTTAGAAAAATAATCTTCATCCCCTTTTTTCTTTTGTTTCTGATGAAATCAAGCCCCTTCAAAAAGTTTGAAGGGCAATCAGCTTTTCTCTCTCCATTAACTATCCTCAAAGCAAAATTTGCTGCAGTTGTGATTCGAGTTCAATTTCAGCAGCAGAGTGATAATGATAATAATAAAATTCTTGAAAGATATAGGACATATTCTAGTATTAGCTATACAATATTATAATTTCATGTGGCCTTTATATGTGAAAAATGGATGTTGTAATTCAATCAAGTTCACTATAATTATATTGCAATCCTATAATACACTTTGGGAACTAATCTATTATTGAATAGAACGGTGTTTATCACATATTTGAAGCACTTGGGTGTCAATGTGTTTAAAATCATAAAAGTCAATATAATGATCTCTTCATTTCAATTTACAGTATACTCTAATTTATTTATAATATTTCATCAGTCCTTATTGACTTTAAAACTAATTTCCATATAAATTTAATCACCATATTCACTCAAGCCAAAACTAATAATAGCTATGTTGCAAGTATAGAAAAATTCCTGAGGAGGAAATATAAACTGTGCCCATTTCTGAGACCACACACATAATGCAGATATATGTGATATGTCAATATGAGATTCAGGTAATTTTTCTCTTTGAATAATGTTTACTACAATGATAATGGTAGAATTATGCAAATTCTTCTTTCTGATTTAGTATATATTATTGCATATCAGTCAGATGCACCAGTTTATATTGATGCTGTGTAGCTCAGTCATAATAAAGCTGGAAGAAACCTTGGCAGTCTATTTGCATTGTTTTAAATGGTATCCCTATTTGAATACACGTAGACACTCAAATCCCAAAGCACAGACTGTTATCATGCTTAATCACCATTACCAACTTAATAGCAACAGCTGGAAGTCAGCAGAAGCAGCCTGCAGTACTGCGTTCTAACCACTGTGCCTGTTCTGACCCAACCCTGTTATCAGCAAGAAAATCTCAAACAAACGCAGCAACTCAAACCTTCTCAGTTTTAATCCACAAATAACTTCTTTGTAGATAAAAGATAGCTTGCAGCCAATTAGTCCAACCGAAAAGCCTTGACAGAATTCTTCAAATAAGCCGGAGTCTCCACACACAATGCTGAGTCCTTAGAACATTTGTGCTTTCTGCAAAAGCAAAAACCTTTTGAAACCAGGCTTATATTCCCTGGAGGGAGGGGCCATTACATAGCATCTTTACTTCCAAGTCACCTGTGTTGCTCTGCTGTTCTCTTCTACGAATCATCCTGCGCTCACGCACACTTGGCACAGGCTCCTTGGGAACCTCTTCATCACTGCCGCCAGCCCCCACAATCCCTGAAGGCAACAGTCCACTCCCAGATGGACCTGGCCCCTCATCAGAGTCATCGCTCTCCTCAGCCATCTGCACCTACTGCCAGCTAACCACAACAATGCCACTGTGCAGTGCACATTGTACAATATACATGTAGTAACATTCATTTCCTCCCATCCTCAATTTGGAGTACCTTTCACAAAAACCTAAATATGCAATCCCTGAATTAGTGAGATTTAAAAGAATGGAAATTTGGAACAGCTGAAAAAGTTTAATGAAAATATTCAGCTCAAATGTTGAACTTGTTTACCATATTCCTAGACAGATGAAATCCACCATTGGGTAGCATGATGAAGCATCTACTTTGGGTGATTTTACACCATTTGCAATCCTAAACTATAGACAAGTACTGGTATTGCTCTAAGAATAGACTGCTCCTGGACCAGGCATATTTGGGGCTATATATTTGACTGAAACCAAATAAAATCTGGAATCCTCCTAAGGTTATATATTTTGGATTCTAACAATAGAAAAGATTCCTGTAGAATACATGAAGTAGTTTTTTCCCCACATACTACATCATGCATCATGATTTAACAAATAAATCATAAATATGTCTCCCAGATTTTGTTACCCTGATGTTGCTTTCACATTCAAGTTCAACAACAACCCTGAGAGGTATGGTGGGCTGAGAGAAAGTGGCTGGCCCAAGGTCATCCAGCTGGTATCATGGCTAATGCAGAACTTAACTCACAGGCTTTCTAACCTGGTGCCTTAACCACTAAACCAAACTGACTAAAACCAATTTGTTTGTTGTTAGAAAAAAGATGTTCTAAAGTCTCATGTTGCCTCTGGAAACTGATGTAGACTTTATACCATTGAGGCTATATATTCTATGATATCAAGAAATATTTTATAAAATATTATGTCTGTTATTCTAAAATATTTACTGAAATTTGATACTCTTCTATGTGCTGGGAGTGGAGAGAGGAGAAGAGAGAAACCAAATTTTTGGAAGAGCTACTTTAAAGAGATAGGACTGAAACACTAACGAAGGGGGACATCCAGTGGTCACACAAGTTACATTCTGTCAGATAAGTTTGATATTTTTTTATGTGAAAGGCTGTTTTCAGATAATAAAAAAGTTCTAAATTGATTTTTTTTCTCACTTCAAAGATTGATTCAGTAAAAAAACAAAAACAAAGCAAATTCATAATAAAAAATATCACTCATGTAGTGTCATGTAAAGGTGGCCTGTTCTCCAAGAATCATTTTCTGGATATTCTGATCCAAGTTCAATAGAAATTATTGACCTCTGTGAGAAAACATTATAAAAGTTGATACCTCCCCAGTGGATGCCATTTCACATCGTAGAATAGGGTCAACATCTCTCAAACGGGGCCAGGAGAACATTGGAGCCTAGAAAATGAGAAAGAAATGTGAATTCATTTGCAACACTAATTCTCCAAATACAGTAAACTGAAGCTGCAAGATATAAGGGGCAACATTTTGGTAACCAGAACCTGGTTTGACATTTTGGAAGAGTAGGAAAAATATTTCTATTTCCGTTTCCTCAAGATCACAAGAAGTGATAGTACCACTGTATACTGCACGAGTGATGCCACACTTGGAATACTGCATTGCTACTATACATAAGAGTGCAGAGAAGAGCAACAATGATAAGGGGTCTGAAGGCTAAACCATATGATAAGCATCGAAGGTATGACTAGAATAACAAGGAGAAGGATTAGGGATGACATGACAGCTATCTTCCAGTACTTGAGGGGCAGCCACAAAGACAAGGTCTGACTTATTTTCCAAAGCACCTGAAGGCAGGAGAAGAAGCAACGGGTGGAGGCTTGTTAAAAAGAGATCCAACCGGGAACTAAGGAGAAATTTCCTGATAGTGAAAAGAATTAATCAATAGAAGAGCTCTCTTCCCGGAATTGTGGGTGCTCCATTGTTGGAGGTTCTCAAGAAACGATTGATCATCTATTTCTTCAGGATGGTATAAAGTTTCCTGCCTTGGGCAGGGGGATCTCTGTATTTTATGTATTCTAGTACAATTTAGAATGTGTATTATTCAAAGGAATAGAATAGAACAGAATACTTAATGGCCAAGTGTGATTGGAACACAAGGAATTTGTTTTGGTGTAAATACTCTCAGTATAAAGAAAATAAAAGTTTTAGGGTTTTTTAAAATCCCAGACAGAGGGCAGAATGTGCTGGACAAATCCAATTGTGTCTCAAATTGTCCCTCAAAGATTGAACTTATTCTCAAAGAGAATCAGAAATTTGGAATGGGATAGCAAATGATAGGGGGAAAGGGGGTAGAAGGGAAACGGTCCTGACATTAAATCCTGACACTGTACCATTATACTTCCTTCATAATGGATAACACCAACTATCCATTCCCATGTGCCTGTGTCTATGTGAGACATACATTACATACAGTAAATACATAGGGTGTATATATTAAACCCAGCATTGTCTCAGATGCATAACAGATACTAGCATCATTCCATGGTGGATAATCAAAGAAATGAGGCAGCAAGATGGCAATAATATGACTGTGACGATAGCATTCAAAATATTGGTACAGAGTAAACCACATATTTTACCCAAAACTTGACTCATCTGTTGTCCACTGAGACATTTATCAACTATATCAATTTCTGAAGGTTTCCTTGCAGGCCCTTTCCCACATTTGCTTTGAATGACACAATTAAGGAGGAGGGAAAGAGGAGATGTAACTGCCAAGCTAATCCATCCCAGAAAAGCAGTTATATCTCCCATTTTGTGACTATGATAAAAGATGGAAGGATATCATGGACTTTTCCATTTTTGATAAGTCTGAAGATATTCTGGGGGAAGATTCTTTCCTCTGATGATAAAGCAACTCCAAACTGGAAAGAAGATATGATTGGGGTGCTCATCAAAGCATTGCAGGAGAAGATAAAATAAATTCATAATAATGTATTTATGATTCAACAAGTTTTCACATAGGGAAATTTTAATTTTTTTCTGGCATTTTAATAATTATTATTGCTGTGGGCATTTACAAGCATTTTTGGATTCCTAAAAAAGATTTTGTTGAGAACAGAAGGATTTCCATGCAAATCATTGTGATATTACAATACCTATTTCACAATGGGGAGCAATCAGGGATAAATTTATCCTTTCCTGGAGGTTGGCATTCAGCTTAAAATATTAAGGGTAGTAATTTACTGAAAAGGGCCCATCAACTATTATTGAAGGTTTCCAATCCTCAATGAAACACTAAACAAGAGACCAACTTGAACAGTTTGTGACTTCCCAAGTAAACCCCGTTTTTGACCCACAAAGAAAATTATATAGAGTAACCTACCAAATATTTCATGACATTTTGTTTTCAGTCATTAGCTCTCAACTAAAATGCAAAGTGTCTTGAACACATGGTGTATTATACAGGGGGACATTGATTGTGCACACCTGCTTCATTTAGATAGAAGCAATTTTACTAAGAGTGAAGAGTGTATACAGGGACACTGAGTTATCCATTTTCCAAATGTCATATACTATTCATTAAACTTACCCTTTGTTTCAATGTACATACTCTGTTAATATGCATTTGATTTGGAAGTCTGATTGTGGTTTTTAATGTGGTACTCAGCACAGTGTATATCGATGGGGAGGATTATTTTACCTATTTCTTCTCCCCAATTAAAAGAATGGATAAAAAAGATTTTAACCTTGTGAAGTTACATTTATAAACCACATACTTGTAATTACTAATTATTCTACATCACTCCACACATACCTTAATGCCCACATAATTTGATGGAATCATAGGATTTGTCAGTGCAGGAAGGGAGGATTCATGAATTTGTTCCCGAGTCATCACTTTCGTGGCCACATCAATGAAATCCAGGCCAAGGGACTTGGATATAAATGGAATAGATCGTGATGCTCTCAAGTTACACTCTATCACCTACAAGAGAGATGGGAAACATCTTTAATAATTGCTTATATATTGATTGCGAAGAAAGATAAATACTGTTATGAACTAACAAAACGCTTAAATAAAGTTTTATCAAACCTTTAAAAAAAGCAGGGTTCTAATCCTGCGCTTCTGGTTGGCCGATAATAGCAATATCGGATTGGTCCATTCAGGAGAATCTGATTGGCTGTTAACGAGCCACTCTCATTGGTTCAAGGGTTTAACATTCCATGTTTCTCATTGGTTACTAGACCAGCAGCCTGCCCTATCAAAGGGCTGCTGCTGCCCTAGAGTTTTGCTCTGTTCAGAATGATTAATAAAGAGTTGAAGTTCACTGTTCACTGTCTTGTCTCCGTTCCTTGCGCCCATGCGCAGAACCTAACACTGGCGACGAGGATGGGATGCAGAGACGTCAGAGTTGACTGAATACTACAGAGCACCAAACAGAGCACGTGGCTGAAGGCACATCGACAGCGGAAACCATGTCCGGTGGTGCCATACCACCTGCTCCATTTGACCCCGCACAAGAAGACTGGGACTCGTACATGGACCGGTTCCAGATGTTTCTGGAGACCAACAACTTGAAGGATGCCACTATGGGACAAAAGCGAGCGGTATTCCTGACCCACTGCAGACCTGCCATTTTTAAGATGGCCAAGGCACTGGCGAAACCGGCTGAGGTGAAAACCATGGACTGGGACGTCCTTGCGCCCCTCCTACGGGCCCACTATGCACCTACCGTACCAACGCTTGTCTGAAGACATGAATTTTACCAGAGAGACCAGCGGAAAGGAGAGAGCATTGCAGATTTCATCGCGGATCTCCGGAACCTGAGAGGTCTCTGTGGGTTCGCCGACCTCGAAGAAGCTCTGAGAGACCGAATAATTCTGGGATTAGATGCACCACATGTGCAGAATAAGCTGATGGCGAAAGGCGACATCAGCCTTGCAGATGCCATCGCTGATGCTACTGCAGCAGAAGCAACCAGGAAGTCGGCTGCCCGCACCAATGCACCGCTCCAACTCACCAGCGAAACCTCACCTCGCCTAGAGAGACACACAACAGCAACCCACCACGAGGACCTTGAATCGTCATCAGAAAGTGATGAGGAGAATGACTTCCGGTTTCGCGTGGCTTCGGGGCAGCAGGAATTTGCGACAGCTCGCGATTCCTGCTGTGCTAGCCGTCGAGGTACCCCCGATCCAGATGGGTCAGGGGAATATGGCTGCCCTGTAGGGACAGCTGAAGAGAGAGGGGAGTCGGATAGGGAGGTGGGGGTGTCGCAGACCCCCCCCTTCTCCGGGAAAACCCCTTTTTCCCAAGGCGGTGGAGCGGCGGTCAGCAATGGCCGCCACGAAGAAGCCAGCAACCGGGTAAGAACTGTGCTGGAGGAAGTGTGAAGAGTGAAAGTTCTGTCTGAGCCGGGTCAAGTAACACCTTTTAAATTGCCTGGAATTGAGCTGCTTGAATTGCTGGAGGATACATTGTATCCCTAAGAAGAGTGAAAAGCGGCGGAGAAGCTGTTAAAGGGATTTTTTTTTTTTTTTACTCTCCCACCCCACGGAAATAGCAGAAATATTTGGATATATTAGACATTGAAAGTGGATTGCTTTGAAAGTTGAAGCTAGAGACAAAGGGATTTTTGGACATTGAAAAATTTAAGAAATTGGAAAATCTTTGCTGGAGGTATGGATTTCTGATTATTTAAAATTGTCATTGCAAGTGGGAAGGGAGAAAAAAAATTGGAGCAGAAGCTGAAAAAGGAGGAGATTGTCTAGAACGTCTTTGTGGATCCCAAAGGAAGATATATGGTAATTGGACCTCTTTGATTAAAAATTAATCCAGAAAGAGAAAGAGAAGAAGGAAGAAAAGTATTAACTTTTGGAACTTTTTTTTTTAATTGCTTTTGATTGTCTTTGATTAAAAATACTTGTGGTTGTTTTGGAAAAAGTTTCCCTTTTTATAATGGCATCGTTTGTGGATGAACTAGAGATTGAATATCAAAAATATAAAAAAGAAGATACTTTGGGCGCTTTGTTTCAATTCTTAGAAATGGCGTTATGTTCTGTTGAAAAGTTGATTACGCAGCAGAAGGACTGGGACAAGGAAGAAGAGGAAGAAGAAGCCATCTTTGATGAACAATGGGTCCCTTCCGGAGAGGAGGAGAAAAAGGATAAGAAAAAGGGGATTTTAAGAATTATAAAAACAACCAAAAGAGAGAAAAATGAGCGAAAAGATGGAGGCAAGGTTAGAAAGCAAAGGAAAAGGAGTAAGAAAAGCGAAGGGAAAAAGCAAAGGGGTAGAAAGGGCAAGGAGAAGAATAAGCAAGAGAGAAAGGGGGGGAGGAGAAGCCTTAATGGGGGGAAGCAAGACCTAAAGAAAAAAAGTTTATTTAGAGACAATGGGTGAATTTAATTTAGATTAAAAGAGGGATTCTGGAGGGTATATAAGAGTGTGTTTTTATATGTATATTTAGAACATAAAATTTATTATGTAATTTTAGAATCTTTTAAACAGAATCCCAAGAAAGATTGCTATATGTAGTATTTCTAAGTTAGGGTAATGAGTTATAGATGTTACTCCAATTGGTGTACAGGAGAAGTATAGTAAAAGAAAAAAAAGATGAATGGATAATTGGAAATAGAACAGACAAAGAATGTTGTTGAAAATGGTAATAAGATATGGAAGGATATATATGCTTTTTTTTTTTTTTGGATTTTGTATATTGATAAAAGGCAATAAAATTTTAATTAATAAATAATTTGGATGGAAAGGAGAAGTAGGGATAAGATATGAAGTTAATATTATATGAAATATTGATATTATAATCTGGAAATGTTATGCCTTATTGGTCTTTTATTATTATTTTTTCTTAGAAAAGAATTTATAAGCTGCTATGCCTTGATTCTTTGTGCATTGTTTTTATAAAACTGATAAAAATGGTTTTTATATATATATATAAAAAAGAAAATGATAATAAGATATGGAAGGAGATATGGGTTGAATATGATGTTTGAATTTGTGTCTGTGTGAAGAGTTTTAACCCGGGAACAGACAACCTTCAGAAAAGATCTTTTAGTTTTGTTTATGTTTTGTGTTTGTATGTTTGTGTATTGTGTTTATGGTAAAACTAACAAAATTTGTTTTTTATAAAAAAAAGGAAAAAAGAATCAATAAAACCTTGGAGGAATGTTAGATGAGAATAATTTAAACAAGCCAGAAAGAAAAGAATATGATGACTATAAAATGGATAAATATGGAAGAGAAATGAAATTGAATAGGAGTAAAGAGAAATAATGAGAAATTTGCTGAAAGATATTTGTGTGTCCATATGGAGATGGGATAAATTGGAATTATGCTGTATAAAAATAATGTTTTGTTTGACTTGTAAGGATTTACAATGTAAAGAGGTTTTATGTGTTTATGTATTTAATGGTTAATGATGTGTTGTTTTATCTTTAAAATTAATAAAAATTTGTTTCAAAAAAAAAAGAAAGTGATGAGGAGGAGGTCAACCGGCTCCAGTATGAACGTGACCAACGCCACCAGCGGAATCAAAGACTACAGCACCAATGCGCAGGTTGTGGGGCAAGCCACCCGCGATCAGATTGCAAATTCCTCGATGCGCTCTGCCACTTTTGTGGGAAAAGAGGCCACATCGGAAAGGTCAGTAGAAGCAAGCAAGGATCCAGCCCACTTCAGAGGGGAAACAACGACCGCCAAACCACAGGGAATCATACTGTGAGTCGGGAACATTTGAACCACCAATGGAACAACCACTCCTACAGAAATAAACCACTGGCCAATTCAACGAAATGAGAAGAGGCACACCAAACCATTACAATTGGTCACACCTCATCACTAGATGCAAAGAAGATCCGAGTGAAGGTCACCATCGAAAACCAGCCCTGCATGATGGAAGTCGATTCAGGATCGTCCCTCTCGATGGTTTCCTGGAAGACCCTTAAACAATTAATCCCTGCTATCCGGCGGCAAGACCTCAGAACCCAAAGAATCATACTCAAGGATTATCAAGGGAACCGAATTCCGGTCGTTGGATCCAGCCTAGTCCAAGTCTCATTCAAAAATCGTACTGCATCTTTACCATTGACAGTCATCGACCGTGATCGGCCTAGCTTGTTAGGCCTTCAATGGTTCGCCCCACTCGGGATCGAGGTAGCCGGCATTCACCAAACCAGAAGCGACGACTGGGAGGAGGCCCTCGTCCAGGAATTCCAGGACGTATTTGC
The DNA here is from genome assembly GCA_033807585.1 of Hydrophis major. NCBI lineage: Eukaryota > Metazoa > Chordata > Lepidosauria > Squamata > Elapidae > Hydrophis > Hydrophis major. The sequence goes on along the minus strand of CM066328.1, from coordinate 218,105,464 downwards.
AGACAAACTAGGCGAGTACAAGGGGACCCCGATATAATTTAACCTTAACCCTGAAGTAGCCCCCATCCGCCTTAAGCCTCATTGGGTACTTTTTGCCCTTAAACCAAAGATTGATGAGCAGCTTGATAAATTAATAGCCCAGGGTGTTTTAGAACCAACAGACCACGCTCGTTGGGAAACCCCAATCGTAACACCCATCAAACCGGATGGATCGTTAAGGATTTGTGGGGACTACCGGGCCACCTTGAATCACGCCCTTCAACAGAACGCTTACCCGGTGCCGGTGGTACAACACCTTCTCCATTCCCTGGGGGGGTGGAAAAGTCTTCGCTAAATTGGATTTAGCACAGGCCTACCAACAACTGCCTGTAGATAAAAAAACAGCAGAGGCACAAACGATCGTTACGCACCGAGGCGCCTTTAAGTGCAACCGACTCCAATTTGGAGTGAGCATAGCCCCAGGGATTTTTCAAAGTTTGATGGAAAGACTCTTGCAAGGGATCAAAGGGGTCGTACCATACTTTGATGATGTTTCAATTGCTGCCCCGAATAGAGAAATACTAGAAAAGCGTCTTAAATTGGTTCTCCAGAAATTTAAAGACTCCGGCCTTAAGGTTAAAAAAAATAAATGTCAACTGTGTACAGATAAAGTAGAGTTCCTGGGGTACCTAATCGATAAACAAGGCATTCACCCCACCAATAGCAAATTAAAAGCAATCAAAAACGCCCCAAGACCCAGAAATAAAACTGATCTCCAAGCTTTTCTGGGGCTCATTAATTTTTACAACATCTTCCTGCCCCACAAAGCGACTGTAGCTGAGCCCCTACATAGACTTCTCGACAAAAAAGCAACCTGGGTCTGGGGGCACCGAGAGGAGCACGCGTTCTGACAAGTGAAAAACTTATTAACCTCAGATGCTGTTTTAATGCAGTATAACGAGACTTTGCCTTTAACAATTACATGTGATGCATCACCATTTGGAGTAGGAGCCATTTTGAGCCATGTGTTACCAAATGGTAGTGAGGCCCCTATTGCCTATTTTTCAAGGACCCTTTCAAAGGCTGAACGTAACTATAGTCAAATCGATAAAGAGGCTCTTGCTGTTGTATCTGCTGTGAAACGGTTTCATGAATATGTATATGGATGAGTTTTTACTATTGTTACCGACCACAAACCTTTGCTGGGGATTATAGCGGGAGACAAGCCAACCCCCTATATATTGTCACCTAGAATGACTCGCTGGTCAGAGTTTTTGGCTGCGTACAATTATAAGCTGCAACACCACCCGGGGAAAGCCATTCCCCACGCTGATGCACTGAGCCGTGCACCACTTCCGGAAACCGTCGACAACCCAGCTCCAACCCTTATGACACTCCAGATTGAAACGCTACATTCACCGCCGCTAACAGCCAGAGACATTGCGATCGAAACAAAATGAGATCCTGTTTTAGCACGAGTTCTTAGCTGAGTCGAACGGGGATGGCCAGTAGAACAAACCCCTGACAACTTCACCCCCTTCAGGAACTGGCAAACAGAACTTTTTTTCGCAAAAAGGCTGCATCCTATGGGGGGATAGAGTCATCATTCCAGAGCGGTTACAACGAGCAGTATTAAAAACACTGCATGATGGTCACCCCGGCATCGTGTGTATGAAAGCGCTCGCATGAAGCTACGCATGGTGGCCGGGCATTGACAAACAGATCGAAACCTGGGTAAAGACTTGTTTAAAGTGCCAAGAAGTTAGCAGTGCCCTACCTAAAGCAACTCCAACAGAATGGAAAACACCCCGGGGACCGTGGTCCTGCATCCACGTTGACTTTGCGGGACCTACTAAGGGACATACGTTCCTCCTAATAGTGGATGCCTATTCCAACTGGCTCGAGATCCATGAAATGAAAATTACTACAACCAGAAATTGAACAGGCTATTTGCGACGCATGGACTGCCAGACGTTCTGATCTCCGACAACGGACCCCAGTTTACCGCTCTACCCTTTGAACAATACTTAGCGGACCAGGGTATTCGCCATGCACTAATTTCGCCAGTGCACCCTAAGGCTAACGGAAGAGCCGAGCGCATGGTACAATTTGTTAAAAAAACCCTCTACAAAATGGACTATGGGGACATTGAAGATAAAATAAACAGAATACTCCTACTCCAACACATCACTCCACACAGCATCACCAACAAGACTCCAGCTGAACTATTGATGGGACGCAAGCTCCGTTCCCACCTCGACCAGCTTCACCCGTCTTACGAGCCAGAGAAACCCTGTGGATCTAGTGGAAAATGCCGTGAGTTCAAGATAGATGACTTAGTTTTCACCAGAAACCTTTCCGGCGAACCATTGTGGGTCAAGGCAACCATAATTCAAGCCACCGGACCCAGGTCGTACCGTGTGAAAACCTGCGATGGAAAAATATGGAAAAATAGATCAGCTTCGCTCTAGGCTACAACCCAGTTTCTGCGACTCCGGTGACTCCCAAACTGAGGGGGAGGGGATGTCGAAGAAACCAAATTCGAGATGGTGGAAAGCAGGAGTGAAGGAAGTCAGCAATCAGGCATGACAAATGAAGAAGAATCAGGGAGGGGAGTGTCCTTGCCACAGAGGAATACCTCAACAGAAGCAAGCCCGCAAAGATCGGAGGACAACAACGAGAACATTAGTGGCACCGAGTCGTCCAATGAGGATGTGGAACCACCGGTATCTGATATGCCCAAAAACGTCCCGCTGAAACCGGATTACAGACAGGAACTGGTGGAACAGCGCAAATCTAATAGACAGTCAAAACAACCTTCATACCTCAGGGATTACATCACCGCACCCCTTAAACGGAACCCGGGGGGAAGGGGTGTTATGAACTAATAAAACACTTAAATAAAGTTTTATCAAACCTTTAGAAAAAGCAGGGTTCTAATCCTGCGCTTCTGATTGGCCGATAATAGCGATATCGAATTGATCTGTTCAGGAGAATCTGATTGGCTGTTAACGAGCCACTCTCATTGGTTCAAGGGTTTAACACTCCATGTTTCTCATTGGTTACTAGATCAGCAGCCTGCCCTACAAAAGGGCTGCTGCTGCCCTAGGGTTTTGCTCTGTTCAGAATGATTAATAAAGAGTTGAAGTTCACTTTTCACTGCCTCGTCTCCGTTTCTTGTGCCCATGCGCAGAACCTAACAAATACCATGTTTATACCCATAACTATTTATAACCTTACAAATTCTGGACATTATTAGAATATTTATCAATCTTCCTCTAGCCTCCTGCCTACACACATTAATGAAAAGACAGAATTTACCTACATTCACTGTGGATACATACAGTAACATCATGGACAAGAGTGTTTTAAATGCCCAGCATTTTCTGAGATTACATTCATTCAAGATGCTCACTAATAGTCTCCAAATTGTTAATCAATGCTGAAAAACACTTCCAGCATGGTTTTTATTATTTCCCAAATCTATACAAATTACATCTTCCAGCAAATATAACAAGATTAGAAGATAAATACTGTAGATGAAGTATATAACAATAAAGATACAAAACAGTGACAAAAGGATTATCAAAGGACAAGAATAGAATTGAGTCATAAGCTTTGGCTTCATTGTGATCACTCTGAAGTTTCAGCTTGCCATATTCAAGCAAGAACATGTGTTTGTAAAAGCAGCTCTTTATATATGATGAAGGTATTGTACAGGCTTACCAATAATACATGCAACAGCATAAATTTGTTTTTCTTTTCTTTTTCCAACTGATGCCATAGATTTCTTATAGGGGGGCTGTGAAATGGAATTATTTACTGAAGCAGGCCTTCAGCATATCCATAGTGAGAGAGGGTGTGACAGTGCCTAAATTGCTTTCCTGGATTTTAGTGGAAGATATTATAGCTGAGGGTAGTGGAACAAACCCAATGCAATTTTAACAATTGACTTCAACCAACAACCATACTTTTTTAAAAAAATACACACATTAGCTGTAGGTTGGAGAAAAGCTAAGAAGTGTTATAGTCAGGAACAGACCACTATAATACTTTTCTACTGTTGTCTATGATAACCTGAACAAGTGTAGTTTTCATGAAAATCAGGGAGAAACGGAAGAACTAAATTCCCCCTCTCCAGCTCTTTGCAGTCCTAATATTCTTCCCTCTCCCATTTCTACAGTTAATATTGTATCTAACAGAGTAGCAGGTGAACCATCCCGTAAGCAAGAATACCTGGAAGACAAATGTCCTCTTTGCATTTTCTTCGATCCTATTTATTTTTGAGCAATCCATAATAACCCAAGATAGCAAAATAGCAAGCTCTGTATATTGCAGAGTCAAACTTCTGCCATGCCAATAAGATGAGTCGCTTATAATATTCTTACAAATCTTGTTTAGTACTGATCTGATTTAAAGCAAGTGCTGAGCTAACATGCTTTCTGACAGACAGCAATTCCACAGAGCTTGCTTTCTCCTAAAATTACTGTATTATCTGGACAAACAGAGCCATTCTTTCAAACTTGTACCACATAATGTCTTATATAGCAATGAATGACAGAATATCAATGGCATATACTGTATACCCATGAGGCATCAAACAAAGCAGGTATTACACAACTTTCCTCTAGTCTGTGCTGTGCAGAAAACAGCAACAACAGCCTTGACCAATTTTTGTCACATGTGCATGAAGAAACAGAGGGCTTCTTAGAAAATGTGCTATTTATTATTGTGATCTACTATTTTCTGCATTCAAAAAGGTCTCACCAACACATCATTTCCCCTGATGAGAAACTGGATATTGAATGGTCCAGAGATACCAAAGGCATCAGCAATCTTTCTGGTTGCAATTTTCACCTATAAGGCACATAAAAACACCCGATTACTAATTCAGTCAAATAATAAAAATCCATTAAAGGTAAAATAAATAGAAACAAAAGAAAAAAACTGTTTAATTTTACCCAAGTAACCTGAGAAATGTGAGTATAAATCCAATGAAAGCTCTTATTACACTTACCCTAATTACAAGCCTTTAATATTGATTTAATTTTATTTCATATTTAGCTACATCATACCATACTTCATAATATTTGATTTCTTGGTAATGCCAAACATAAAACAAAATTTGTATCAACAAAAAGAAAACAGAAATAATTTAAAAACTTAGCATCTGTTCAGTATATATTAATTTATTCTGCTATGTTTGTCTAAGGCCTAAATGATGAGCAAGCAAAACAACAAGAACTAACAGGAGGATGCAGGGGGAGGGGCAAGGGTGGTAGACAACTCCTTTGCAGAATTTCATTCTAAGTCAAGAAGTTGTATTCATACTTGCCAAAGACGAATTAAAAGTTGCACTGTATTCCAAAAACTAAAAGTGCAGATGAACTGTCAGAAGACTACAATTATGATGTGCAGTGCTTATGCCATGTTCATCCTCCTGCAACCATCAGGCATATTTTTGCAGCAAGTGAAAGCTTGTAGCAACCTTTGATGAAAATTAAATGACTGTAGTAGCAAAGGACAAGGATTTATCAGTTTAAAAAAAAAGAGGCCTAAAAGCAAATGTAGGCAAGGGCATTAACTCTTGATAAGGAGGACACTCAAACAGAGGAACAAGCCCCTCTTGAATGAGAATGAAAATGAAAAGCAACAGAACACTATATTCTTGCACTGCTGAAACTCAGAGAGAGTTTTAAGCCATTGCAAATGAGGCAGACTCTGAGAGGGAAAGGAAAAAAAAAAAGCACTGCCAGGCTTTCAAGATTAATGTCAGCCCTTCAGTGTAAGCCAGGTCAAGAAATGGACTTCACAAGAAATACTGGAACTCTACTGAGAGAGGCTATAGAAGAGAATCTTGAAAACCTGACAGTGTTTTCCTTTTCCTTTCTCATACCAAGGAAAATGAAGGCAGGATCACTTTAAGTTTCTTTCCAATGCCATTTGCCTTCTCTGCCTTCATTCATGGCTTCACAAGGTCATCTCTGCAGTTTTCTCTCAATGCAGAAGAGAGCTATAGGACCAAGGAATGAAAGCTCTTAAAGTTCACTTGCTATAACACTGTTCTATAGTTATGCTAGATATTTGCCTGTATGCTTCATTGCTACAACTTTAGATAAAATCAGACAGCTAAGATGATACACAAGACTACTAAGTCTATGAATTGATGTATATTATGGAGTGATAAAATACAAAGAATGTCACTTTATCCAATCTAGTGCCCAGATATATTTGACTTCAGCTTCCATCATTTCTCAACTTTTACCACACTGAGCTGTGGCTATAGAAATTAAAATCTGGTATTCTTGGAGGATATCAGACTGATGAAGGAGGTTCTGAGATAATATGCTTGCTCTAAATTAGAATATATTCTAGCAATTTCCTTTTTAAAAGGCTGGGAGAAATACTGGATGCTACTCTGTAGCCATAAATAATCTTACAGTATCAGCTATACTATTAGAAAAGTGTGCAACTACTTTATTCAACTTTCAGCCGGCTTAATGTTCTGATAAATACTGTAGTTGAATGGTTCATGCATTTTAGCCCCATGATACCCCTCTATCTTGTATAGTTAACCAAATATTAACCTTCTCTATGGCTCCTTGGCTAATTGTCTGTGCAGGAAACATCAAAGTAGCATCTCCAGAATGAACTCCTGCATCTTCCACATGCTCAGAGATAGCATGGCAGATAACCTGTTCCAAAGAGCCAAGAAAAGACAGTCGTTTTATATGGGTTTAGTCAGATCTAAACGTGCAACTTACAATAGATGAAGTTACTATGAAGCCAAAATATGCATGCATTATATGAATACATCTGGTTAATTGGGTTATTTTTCTAAATGTCTCCTAGCTTCAGAAAAGTAATTTAGCACAAGGGTTAAGGCACTGAGCAATTGATGAAGGAATTTGTATCTCACACATCTCTTGAACTTAGAAGAGTCATTCTGACTCCCTCCCTCTTCTTATGATGATACTGACATTTTTACAGGCATCGTAAGACAGAGAATGTATGTAGACCATTTCAAAAACCAATAATGATTTATTATCATTAATAAAATTTATTATTATTACTACCAAATATATCTACTAAGTCTCTTGTATATGGATAATGTCAGAGCAACATAAGAGGACTTTGACTATTTTAACATAATCAATCTATACTTATAAAATCCTGCTAAAAATACCTCTCCAGAAGCATAAATTTTGCACTATTGAGCAGTAAGGATTAATGGGAGACCTAGTGGGTTCATACAGCCTCTTTCATTTGTCTCTGTTCACTTTTCCTGACTGGAAAAAGAATTTCCTCCTTTCTTCTATTTTGATTCACCATCAGACAAAAAGCTCAGAGATACATTTTTTGTCATAGTGTGTTACTGCCTTAATAGACCTGACATGATGTTCAATGGGCTTGGTTCTATGTACTTCATGTGTATAGTCTGCTAAATATGATTCAGTGACTTAAGCTAGAGCATTTCAAGCAGGGCTCTTCTTTACGCAGAAGAGAGTTATGGGACCAAGCAATGAGAGAACTGCCAAATTAACTGTGAGAAAAAGAATAGTATTCAACATGATCATCATATAACTGAAAAATGGTTAGGTTGTGAATTCAAGGTGCAATTTTTCTGGCAAATGAAGTCTGCAATGTTTTGTAAAGTCTGTGATCAGCAGAAGCAGGAAAAATGCTGAATGTCAGTGCTGGGGGGTTAAACCAGGATTGTGTGGGGTTGGTTTTTTTCTGTACACATAATTCAGGGAATTCTATCAAATTGCTATGGTCAGTGGCAATGATAATTATCTTGGACTGTGTGAGTTATCAGACTAATCTGTATAGCACTACTATACATTATGACAGGGGAAGATGCCCAGTTATCTAATGGCCCTTGTGAGGCTTTAAGGGAAACATTATTGTCACTGAACACTACACCCAGCAGTTTACTGTGGGAAGATGAAAGGCAAATAAGCAAAGGTGACAGCTTTTCAATGCATTACAAACAATGTTAAGTAAATGCAATGTTCCCTTCTGAAGCTGAAAACAATAAAAGTAATTCCAACAAGCAAGAGCAAGCAATATGATCTTTAAAGTAGCTCATAAAGAAGCTCATACTCAAAACCAGATTACTGACAAAACATTTCTCAAGGCTAGGTAGTTGTATAAAATCTTTGTTCAATCTACCTTTGTTTAGCTTAGCTAAAGAACTTCTATCTAGAGTTGAAAATGGAACATTTGTCAAGTGTCTCTATGATCATTTTATAAATCCTGGGAAGAAAAAGCAAAGCAGAAAAGTGTCTACCTTTCCATTCTTTGCAACTGCATCCATTTCCACTTCTCTAGCTCCTTCAATGAATTTTGTTAGGACAACAGGGTGCTCCTGTTATAAAGAGAGAATATATTCAGTATTCAAGTTAGTAACTACTTTTAGAAATATTTAATTGAACTGGAGAAGTAAAGTGAAAGGAAAAAAGAGTAAGAAAATTGGTCTCACAAAGCTTTCATGGCTCTAGAGAGTTTAAAATGAAAATAAAAATACTGTAACAAAACTGAAATCAATTACACACATCTCACTAATTTTAAAGGAATGCAGACCTTAGTGTACACTTGGCTGTCAAAGTCTGCATTAAATTTCTTCCTGTGTGGAAAGTCAATCACTCCCTATCCTCACCCTGACACCATGAGTGCAATTGGCAATTGTAGCCTTCAATTTTATATTCCTACAGAGATTTCTTTTCCCACCATCACGCTGTTCTTGATCCATGACACATTGGAAAAAAGGAAGAAAAGCATAGATAAATTCAAGCCTGCCTCCCATAATTCCTGTATACAATCTACTGTAGAGTTATTAAGAAATCATATAGTCATTTTTACTGTATCTCCCAGGTGCCCCAGAAAATTTAAATTTTTAAATAAGAATTTAAGTATACAGTCCTTTCTGCAGAATATAGTTTGCAGACAAAAAGAATATTTCAGCAGTTGGTGTTCCACAAATACACAGCCTTTCTTCAAATGGAACTCCATGAAACCTCTCCTATCTTACCATGGAGTCTAGTTATTGGAAACAAGCTCTAGAAAAAGCTCTTGTAAGAAATTGAGGCATATTGGTTGTTAAATACTTCTTTAACCGGGAGGCTGATTTGTGTTGAGCCAGCAATTCAAGGACTTAACATATTTAAGCAGTGAAAAATCATCTTGGGCAGCCACATCAATGACACTTTGTTTAAAAGTTTTCCTGGCTTTCAGATCTGATTGGGCTGGGAATTGGATCGAGATTCTGCACTGTGAGATGGCATTTGAAAGTAGATTGGCCCAAGCAGCAGATTGGTCTCTGAAGCAGAGCTTGGGTGTCTATCTGAGTCAATAGATAAGATCTACAGCTATTATTTGAATGCTTTAATTATTAAATGGCTTTGTATAGGAGATGTACCCAGCTATACTCTTACTGCTGGAGTTGGGAGACAAAGATCTGTTTTTACAAAACTAGTCCTAAGTATTGATAGGACGTAATCTGAACTATGTATTCCCTATGCAGGTTCTACTTATACCTAGTCCATCTCTTTAGGGGGGAAAAAACGATCTTGGTCCTAGATGTATTGATATTCAAGTAATTGAATGCACATTGTGAACTAAACTTGTGCAGCAGTCTTCTTATCCCTATCAGGCAGAGGTGGTATTCAGCGGGTTCTCACGGGTTCTTGTGTCCATCTACTTCTGCTTCATTGACTATGCTAAAGCCTTTGATTGTATGGATCACAACAAATTGTTGCAAGTTCTTAAAGAGATGGCGGTACCAGACCATCTTATTTGTCTCTTGCAAAACCTATATGCAGGTCAAGAAACAACAGTGAGAATTGGACACGGAACCACTGATTGGTTCAAAATTGGGAAAGGAATCCAGCAAGGCTGTATACTGTCGCCCTGCCTATTTAACTTATATGCACACTAGATGAATCAAAAGTTGGAATTACGATTGCCAGGAGAAATATCAACAGATGATACCACTCTAATGGCAGAAAGTGAAGAGGAACTAAAGAGCCTCTTGATGGAGGTGAAGGACTTGTATGGTGAGTGCTGGGTTGTCCTGCACGTCTGGAAGGGGTGAATGGCTTAAGGCATCGGCGTGGGAAATGTTCTTACCGGGGCGGTGTGTGAGCCGGTAATTATAGGCAGCCAAAAACTCGGACCACCTAGTCATATAAGGTGACAGAATATTTGGGGTGGCCTTGTTGCCCACCAATATGCCTAGCAGGGGTTTGTGGTCAGTAATGATAGAAAAGGTCCTACCGTAGATATATTCGTGGAACCTTTTCACTCCGGAGACGATCGCTAGGGCTTCCTTGTCCAGCTGGCTGTAGTTTCTTTCTGGCTTGGACAGGGTTTGTGAAAAGAAGGCAATGGGTGCCTCTTTTCCATGTGGTAAGGTATGACTGAGGATTGCCCCCACTCCATAAGGTGATGTGTCGCATGTAATTGTTAATGGTAGGGTTTCACTATATTGGATGAGGACTGTGTCAGAGGTTAAGAGGTTTTTTATTTGTTGAAAGGCGTTTTCCTCTCATTTTCCCCAAATCCAGGAGGCAGTTTTGTCCAAGAGTCTATGCAACGGCTCCGCCACGGTCGCCTTTTGGGGTAGGAAAACATTATAAAAGTTAATGAGTCCAAAAAATGCCTGAAGTTCCATCTTGTTTTTTGGTCTGGGGGCTTCCTTGATGGCTTTGAGTTTTTTGTCGGTAGGGTGAATTCCGTGTTTGTCTAGAAGGTACCCCAAGAATTCAACCCTCTCAGTGCATAATTGCCATTTTTCCTTTTTAACCTTCAAGCCAGAGTCTTTAAATTTCTGAAGTACTGCCCTCAGGTGTTTTTCTAGTTGCTTTTTGTTAGCCACTGCCACTAATACATCATCGAAGTACAGTACGACTCCCTTAATTCCTTGCAATAGCCTTTCCATGAGGCTTTGAAAGACTCCGGGTGCCACGCTGATGCCGAATTGGAGGCGGTTGCATTTAAATGCCCCCCAGTGCGTTACGATCGTTTGAGCTTCGGCGGTTTCTGCATCAACCGGCAGCTATTAATAGGCTTGTGCCAGGTCGAGCTTAGCAAATACCCGGCCTCCCCCCCAGTGAGTGCAGGAGGTGCTGGACTACTGGCACGGGGTAGGCACTTTGCTGCAAGGCATGGTTGAGGGTGGCCTTATAGTCACCACAGATTCTTATGGAGCCATCCAGTTTAATAGGGGTGACTATAGGCGTTTCCCAACGGGTGTGGTCAATGGGCTCCAATACCCCTTGGATGACGAGCTTATTTAGTTGCTCGTCTATTTTAGGCTTTAGTGCAAATGGCACTTGCTGTGGTTTAAGGTGGATGGGGGCGACATCTGGGCTAAGATTGAATGAGATTGGGGACCCCTTGTACTTGCCTAAGGTGTTGTTGAAGACCTCTTGGAAGTCCCGTGCAAGTGTCACTTCCCAATCTTCCTCATTCGTGTGGTGGATGCCAGCCATTTCTATTTCTAGCGGCTCGAACCATTGTAGCCCGAGCAAGCTGGGGTGGTCTTTGTCCACAATGGTGAGTGACAATATGTGGGTACAGCCTTTGAATGTGATTCTGAAATGCCTGATGCCGGCTACGGAAATGAGACTTCCTTGGTAGTCTCTTAGGATCAGCTTTTGGGCGCTTACTTTGTGTCGGTGTATGCTGGGTATTAGGCGCTTGATGGCGTGCCATAAAACCATGGAGAGGAAGGAGCCGGAGTCTACTTCCATGGTGCAGGGTTGGTCTTCGATGTTTATGACTATGCGTACCTTTTGGGCGTCTATGGATGAGGAATGGCCGATGACAACTGTTTGATGTGTCTCTTCTCTTTGTGCCAGCTCACTGAATCATTTGGTGCAGCCGTCTCGGTTCCAACGGCTGTCAGTCTGGCATTCCTGGTGCTTGGGGGGGTGCCATCTCGTCTTCTGGGGCTGCCCGCTTGGCAGCCCGGACTCTGGTTGTGTTTATTTCAGCATACTTTTGCGATATGCCCCCACTTCTCACAATGCCGACAAATGGCATCAAGGAATCAGCATTCAGAACGGGAGTGGTCGCCTCCGCAACTGGCATACTGGAAACTTGACTTACAACCCTGCCAGTCTCGCTGCTCACGATCTGATTAGAGTCGGTGGATTTCTTCCTCCTTGTAGTTGCTGTCAGAGGGGGATTCAATGTTGCCGTGGTGGGTGGTGGTGTGTTTCTCTGATGTCGGAGTTGCCTCGTTGATGGGATGGTGGTTGGTTCCATTTGATTGGCGCATTCTGGCCGCTGATTTGTGGGTGGCTTCGGCTGCAGTTGCTTCTGCTATGGTGTCAGCGAGGGAGATATTGCCTTTGGCCATCAGCTTACTTCGTAGTGCGAGGTCCCTTAAGCCAAGGACGAACCGGTCTCGCATGGCCTCATCTAGGTCCGTGAATCCGCACAGACCTCCCAGGTCCCTCAAGTCAGCCACGAAGTCACTGATGCTCTTGCCCTCATGCTGGTCTCGTCTGTAAAAATTGTGTTGGCGAATGAGGGTAGGCATGGCTGGAGCGCAGTGGCTAGGGAGGATGGGTGCGAGGTCATCCCAGTCCATTGCTTTAACATCCGCCGGTTTTGCCAAAGCCTTGGCCATTTTAAATATGGCAGGTCCGCAATGTGTTAGGAACACAGCTCACTTCCGATTGCCATTCGCATCCTTCAGGTTGCTGCATTCTAAAAACATCTGAAACCGGTCAATATAGGACTCCCAGTCTTCGGTGGCTGGGTTAAAGGGTGCGGGTGGCATGGTATTGCTGGCCATCTTGCTGGTCGTTTTCGCGCCATTTATCATGTGCTAGATATCTCATTGTCTCACAATCCCATCCCCGTCACCAGTGTTAAGTTCGGAAGGACGGCGTTCAGAGACGAGAGACTTGGTTTCAGTAACAACAGCTCTTTATTAGTAGGCTAAATCAGATTCAGCAAGATAGCAGCCCCAGCAGCTCTTTTATAGAGCTTTCCGAGACTAGGCGACCAATGACGCCGCTTTGAGTCTGCCGCGCTTAGTTTTAACCAATCGCGGCAGACTCTTTAGCGAGCCAATCAGAATTGTCCAGGCTGACCAATCAGGTAACAGTTAAAACAGACCAATGGGAATGCAGGATTTCAAAACTGCTAATATGGAACAATTTGATAATCTTCCTTAAACTTTTATATCCCCTTTTTTATTTGCCAATGTCATGATAATCTTGTCTTTTTTTAATTGTATATTCTTATCCATTCTCCTTGTTCAAGTTTCATCACTTTCTCACTTCTAAAGGACTCTGAATGTCTCCCCCTTTCACTGACATGATTAGAACTTATTAAGAGTGCAACATTCTTCTTTAGAATCCACAGTTCCTGAACAGACCTTGGCACCATTTTTCAGCTTTTCTAGCTTTTCAATAACTTGGCCTCCTAATAAATGTATTACAAACACTCACAATTGATATCATGGCCAACATTATCCAAAGGTTGCAAGAAGTAAGATTCATTACAGTCTGGTTCTTTCCTTCCATTACAGTCTGGTTCTTACCTTCTGGTTCTTTCCTCTTTGTAAAACATTAAAATCACAAGCAACCTTAGGAAACGAATTTATTATTGTTTTGGTACATGGTGGTTGGTGTACTATAGGAATTATAATGCACAATGAACTTGTCTTCAACAAGCAGGTTAAGAAATCAGAGCAATAAGAAAATTAGCTCTCTGAACTAGCTCTGAAAGTTAATATGGGTGGAAAAGCTAAAGAAATAAAAGATATGCTATGCCAAGCTACCAGGTACCAGGTTTCCTCACCTCTGTTTGGCAGGATTGAGAATAAGTAAGATGCTGATGAGATGTGACAAGGCAAGAACAAAGGAGAGATGAGAGAAGAAATGAGGAGTGGATGAGAAAAACAACATAGGAAATAATGAAGGAAATACAGGAAAAAGGTGTTTTAAATCTCTTTTCCCAGTGGCACAGTGGTAGGGAGATTCTGGACTTCAGTAATAAACTTTTCCTAAAGTCTGTTTTAGTTCCTGGTGAATGTATAGACATATCCACAGCAGTACAATACAGTATTTACCACTGGTTTGCCATTGCCTTTATCATTTTTTTTATTTCTTGGGCTAGTCTACATCCCTGGGATTTCCTGGTAGTCTCCTGTTCAAGTGATAGCCCTACTTAGTCTTTTTAAAACAGTTGAAATTGGCTAGGTGCTGCCACCTGCTTTGACTCAATTGAGTTGGAGATGAGAAATTTAGATTTAAATTCAAACCATAGTAAGCTGAGTCTTCAGTATCTGGCATTTTCCCTACTCATTCTGCTGTATAAGAGCCTGATATTCTTCCCAAATCTGGTCCCAACATCCATTACGGATGCCCTGCCATGGCTATACATTTTCATGGCGTATCATTTAGAATTGTATAATGTCTACCAGTAGTCAAATCATTTTTCAGAAATATCTGCTAACAGCTTTTACTTGGAATAATGCCAGAATTTTCTTGTTTGCCACTTTTCTCTGTGGCTGAAATCTTGGCAGCATCAGTCAAGAGATTGTGATGGTAAGAAAGCACTGATGGCAATCTCATGGTCCAGGAAGCCAGGCAGGCACAGAAGGAGCCCTCAATAAATCTTAACTGTATTTCTGATTCTCAACACACATTCAGTGTGTGACACTAAGCCAATCACACAGAGCACCACATTTTCTAAAAAGGAGAGTGCTCCCAGCTGGAACCAGATGTCCAAAAGTGATTGGTATGTTGGATGTTAAGCTCTTGGAAATCCAGTCTAAGTGGCTTGATAGAAGCTTCTGCGTAGCTCATTTTTGAAAGCTGAAGTCCTGACAAAAGGTCAGTCTTGGAAAGAATGGGCTGCCTATTTTTTAATCTGATCTTTACCTTCTGTCAAGAGAAAATAAAGTCTAAATATTTCCATGATGAGGGAAATGTTTTTATTTTCTGCCCAGTAATGGCCTTAAGGACACATCCTTATCATCTGCCTTACTATGTGTGCATGTATATATATGTATGTGTATAAACAATTTCTTTGGTCAGATATCCCATTAAGATGATTCTGGACAAAGTACAAATTAAAAACCAAAAAATTAAATAACATAGTTCATAAAATCAGTATTCCAAAACCACGCTCTAAAGTACTGTTTATTAAACATTTACTCTCAAGACAGTTTCCATTTTTAAACATTTTTGGAGGACCTCAAAAGCTTTTATTTGTTTGGTTTGTATTTATCAATATTTACCACATAAAAATCAAATTGATGTATTTGCTTCTCATGACTATTAGATTGTATTTAAATATTGTATTATTTTTCAGCATAGGCTGGGAAATAATTTTGGTTTTTGATGAAAGAATCTCTGGGGATCCCCAGTGTGATCCCTAAGACCACTCTTTCGGAAACAGGATCCCTCTAAAAGATCCCCCGGGGTAAAAAAAGCCATTCATCTTCCAGTTACTGAGACAATGCAATCAGATAAGGAGGGGTACTTAACCTCTCCAAATGCTTGTGGGAACATCTGGATCTTTAACACAATGCAAAAGGCCCATAGGAGCTGGTCCATGCAAAAGTGCTCCACAAGATAGGTGCAGTGACAGAGAGGTGGTTTATTTTAAAACCTGTCATCTGCTTAAAATTTAAAATAGGGCAAATCTTTCCACTATGTCCGAGTTGAAAGACAGATTTTGTTTATTTGCTGGTTTACTACCCCTGAAGTGAATGTTTCCAGCTCTATGGGGCCTCTGCTTCTGATGTCCACTTTGCTAAATTTGGTAGGAAAGGGCTCCTTTCTTCCCTGGTGCCTGCTGACAAGAAGCATCAAGTCATCTAATCATGTCTAATCTTCAGCAAGCCTCTCCCCAGTTCTTTCTCTAAAGAGATTTAAAACAGCCATAACTTTCCAAACTAGCACCAACCTATAAAATCGATTGCCTGAAAGAATATAGGTTGGTCTTGTCAGTTGAATTAAAACTTTCTGCCAACCCTGAAGCAAAATACCTTTGTACTGCAATTCTCTTCTGTTTCTAAATGAAAGCATTGCCTCCCTGTCCTAAAGCTGGGTCCCATTTGTTCCACTGCGTAAAGGATAAGCTGTAGATTCTAAACAAGATGGAGGGGGGTGGGAGATGATGTTTACATTTTCCAATTCTTTCCAGCTATTACCCACAACAGAATTTCCCAAAGGGTGTAGTATACACTATTATATAATCCAGCCTGATTTGGCTTTCTCTGTTCAGATCAAAAGCAGTATATCCAGATAATTAGAGATTGGTTACGCTGGTAAGCATCCTTAGACATCTTAATCATGTTAAGGGATTACCTACCAATTCTACAGTTTTATCATACATAAAACATCAATGTCAGTGACAATTACAGAAGCAACTCAGCAGGAACACAGCATTGTTGAATGTTGCATACAAGAAATAGAAGCTAAGTTATTCCTGAATTTCTAAAGTCTTCTCTGAGGCACAGATATGGAACAGGAATATGACTCTGGACTGAAATATGATGATCCCTCCAGAATTTACCACCAACATGCTAGTAAGTATATAAACAAAGCTTTAGAAATCAGGTCTGTTTCCTGTGAGTTATCTAGATATAAAGGCAGTACAATACTCATCGTAAATATAGATAAGAGAGAACAATACTTATCAATTAGAAATGGATAATTACATTGTGTTCAAATTACCTCACATCCTGAAACAATCAGTATTCAAATGTACAAAAAATGAGGATAGTTTAATTGAAAATGTAACAGTTGTAGCAGTGGGAAGGGAAGAAAAACTTGGTGTAATACCTGTGAAACTCTAGTTGCCTCTGCCAAGAACTTCTTCATTTCTTTCTCTGTATGTACTACATTCATTGCTGAACCACTAATAAGAAAGATAAAAGAAAACAGCTTTAGATTCAAAAACCTTTTGTATCTAATGATCTGAAAAGCCAAAAGCACTGTTCTCCAAAAGAAAGCAGTACTATTGCTGACTTACCACTAAGATGAGAATGAACATAAAATACTCCAAAGGAATAATAAAATGTGTGTGTGTGGATTAATAACCAGGAGCTGGGAATCATTCTACTGTTTAGGAGATATTCTAGAACAGGGTTTCTCAGCCTTGCTGGGAAATTCGGGGAATTGAAATCCACACATCCTAAAGTTGCCAAATTTGAGGAACACTTTCCTAGCAAAACGTCTTTATTCAGTCTTTTCAAACACAACTTGATATTTGCCAGAAATGCTTCTTTGTAAAATGTGGTCTAACTTAAAGGCACTGAGTCTTTGTGATGGGTTTACATAAGATCTGGTCAATGCAATTTTAAAATAATTGTGCTATTAAAATTTAATGCCAAAATAAATTATCATAGTTTTGCCAACATATTTTCGTATTCAACATGTTGTCAGCTGGAACACATGGTGTAATGGTTCTGAAAAACTATGGAAAATAGATAGACAGATAAGTCACAAACTAAATATGCAATTTGCATAGTTGTTTTGCCATTTTAAAAAAGAAGGTAAAAAAAGGTGAATGATTTATATGATCTGAAGAGAAACCAGAATATTGAAAATTACACAGAAAGAAGACACAGAATACTATCAAACATGGAATCTATTTTACCAGTGGTTGGAAAAAAAGGATGGAAATTAAGAATATAATCAGAATTTTTAAGCAAATTAAATACCCAGAAAACACTAAGCACTAAGAAATGTAATCAATTAAAAAATCAATAAAATTTGAAGAAAAAAAATGGTAGATGCTGAAAATGTACAGACTTCAGAAGAAAAAATATATCTCTCAAAAAGTAAGAAAAATGTTGCCCTGGGTTCAGATGAATTTTTAAAACTGTAAAAAGGACAAATTTGAAACTTCATGAACTTCATAAAGCACTGTTTCAGAATCATGTTCTATCTGTCATTCTCTAGATAAAGCACATTATCTTTATTTCCTATATCAATTGTCTTAAAACGCCTTTGAATTAACCAAACCAATAAATCAGGTTTGGTATCCTGGAAGGAAAATATCTAGCATAAAAACTAAACCATGTAAGATTTTAGGAAGAAAATTATTCATTCTAAATGTTAAATATAGATGGATATTTCCTCCAAAATTATTATTAGTGAAGTTTAGGACTTATGTTTATATTTTGGGAATTTGAAATACTTAGCAGATAGTATTTCAGCAATGTTCAATCTTATTAAGTAAGGCAGAATTAGTTACTTGTCATATGTTCTTAATATATTTACAGCTAGTCTGGGAGGCAGCAAGTCCTGGATATATCAGGAGAATACAATAATTGTGAGATTTGTAGGAAAAGAGCTGTATTAGTGTTTGGTGACAAAAAAAAAAGTCAGAAGGAATCTGATAGCATCTTTTCTAGCAAACTGTATTAAAAGTACATAACCGTTCATGCATCTGAGGCAAGTCATGAAGTCAGCTGCAGCTTGCAAATAATTATGGTATGTCTTTTAATAAAATTTGTTAGTGAGAAAATGTACTTCCAGTTTCCTTCTAAATCATTGGGGAAAAAGTACAAGGAAAAATCTCACTGGAATCAACTGTGCAAACAAAGAGCACATTTAATTATCGTTATGGATCACTGACTTCAAGACAACACATTCAACTGTCTGATTGATTCATGGAATATTCTGCTAAGAAAGACTGGCATTCAAAACAGATTTGGCATTGCAAATTGGTTTTGTTTACCCAGCTATTACTTTGCAGCATGTGCATAAAAAGTAATATTTTATACAATGCTTATAAGAAAACAAAAAAATTGTTATTTAAGTCCAGATGGAGTACAGCGGGAAATAATAGTTTCAATTCTAGTTAAAATTTAGTTTAAAGGTACATGTCAAATGAGACTCATTTATAGTGGTGTAGTAGTTAAGGCATAGAACTAGAAACCAGGAGACAGCT
This sequence comes from Hydrophis major, assembly GCA_033807585.1. Taxonomy (NCBI): domain Eukaryota; kingdom Metazoa; phylum Chordata; class Lepidosauria; order Squamata; family Elapidae; genus Hydrophis; species Hydrophis major. The sequence goes on along the minus strand of CM066328.1, from coordinate 218,086,552 downwards.
TATTCTAGTTGAGCCCTAGGCACAAAGCAACCTTGAGCCAATCAACCTTGAGCCAATCAATTTCTTTCAGCCTTAGGAAATAGACAATGGTAAGTCACTTTTGAGAAACCTTGCTGAGAAAACTTGTCCAGGCAGTTTCTGTGAATTGAACACAATTAGCGGGGGGGGGGGGGGATTTTAAATATCTTTGTGAAATAAGAATTTATTTTCAAAACAACTTTAAATAATCTATAAATTAATCTTTTCCATTTTAGGAATATTTGGACTACTTTAAAATCCAGTTTAAAAATGGGTTTAATTGAATTATTTAATTGTCAACTCATAAAATATTTCTTTGGTCTTTTTAGAGTTGCCAACAGAAAGGGAGTGGGGGAGCAGTGCGGCAGCTTGCAAACCAAAACTGCATTGCATAAATGTTTTCAAAGATAGTAACTGGGTGGCTGAAGTTTCTGCCACACAAAATCCTAATTGGAGAGCATGATTGATGACTCTTGGCTATGGATGTGTCCCATTGGAGAATATGAATTACGATATACCCAGGGGGTGGGGAAAAACCAGGGTCAAGGGTGACAATGAATTATGTGTCTCAGAGTAGGCTATCTATCAGGATTCTGGCAGTTACCCCCCATTAAAATTTTCCCTGAACCGGGGTGGGTCATAGCAAATTAGCAAAATAATCGCCTATTGGGACATCCCAAACCAACTCTCTGAGTGGTTCCAAGTAGCCATAAAAGTCAATGGGGCATTACATGCTAGCGACATGAGGAAGCCGCTGAGAACCAGAGACAGAGGGCAACCAGACCAGGGACCACCAAGCCGATGGAACAACACAGCACCATGATCTGCTCCAAAACCAATCCTTTCATGAAGCCCAATTAAATGCTACCAATATGAGGGGGGTTAGGGCACAGGGCAACGGCGTGTGTGACCCCAGATTCAAAATCAAGGCTGAAACTGTTGTGAATGCATAAAGGTTTAATAAAGTTATCTTGAGCTTGGAGTCAAGTGCAGGGTTCTGGCCCTGCACTTCTGATTGGCTGTTAATGGCAGGATCGGATTGGCCCATTCCGGGGGATCTGATTGGCCATTAACAGAGCGTTCATATTGGTTAAGGGAGCTAGCGCTCCTAGATTGTTATTGGTTAAATAGTTATTGGGTTGCCTATATAAGGAGGGCTATAACTGCCATTGAGTTTGAGCGGTCACCATGTAAATAAAGAGTTGAAGTTCACCGTTCCAGAGGCTCGTCTCCATTCTTTCTCGCCCATGCTCCAAACTTAACACTGGCGACAAGGATGGGATGTGGAGACGTCAGAGCTGACTGAACTAAGAAGAAACACCGAGCACGTGGCTGACAGCACTACACGACGGAACCATGTCCGGCGTCGTCGTACCACCCACTCCATTCGATCCAGTGCAAGAGGACTGGGAGTCCTACATGGATCGTTTCCAAATGTTTTTGGAAACTAACAATTTAAAGGATACCACAACCGGGAAGAAATGGGCGGTATTCCTAACGCATTGCGGGCCAACCATATTTAAGATGGCTAAAGCACTAGCCAAACCTGCAGAAGTGAAGGCGATGGACTGGGACGTCCTCGAACCCCTACTAAGAGCTCATTACGCACTGACCGTGCCCACACTCGTGAGACGGCACGAGTTCTATCAAAGAAACCAGCAAAAAGGAGAAAGCGTTGCCGATTTCATTGCAGACCTCCGAAATCTGGGAGGCCTCTGCAGATTCGCCGATTTGGAAGAGGCACTGAGAGATCGAATAGTTCTGGGACTAGATGCACCAGGCGTGCAGAGCAAGCTGATGGCGAAAGACGACATCAGCCTTGCCGATGCCATCGCTGATGCTACTGCAGCAGAAGCAACCAGGAAGTCGGCTGCACAATTACGCTGCAACCGCACTCCGGTACACCAACCGACAGGTGACATTTTACCCAAGTCAGAAGGGCAGCTTACAACGGCCCATCACGAGTACCTCTCTTCGTCGTCAGACAGTGACGAAGAAGAGGTCCATTGACTGCGGTCTGACCGGGACCCCTACCCTAAGTCCCTACACCCTTGCACTGGCTGTGGAGCCAACCACACCAGGCCCGAATGCAAATTCTGCGACGCGCTCTGCCATGAGTGCGGGAATTGAGGCCATATCGGATGGGTCTACAAGGACCCAGCCAGGCCTCAAAAGGGGCTAACTATCGCCAATCGACAGGAAACCGTCCTGTAAGGCGAGAACCAGTAAACCACTCCTACAGAAACTGAGTTTTGAATCGCCCCACAAAGCGAGAAGAGGCTCACCATACTATCACTATCGGTCACGCCTCTGCCTTGGATGCCAAGAAAATCCGAATTACAGTGGCCATCGAGAACCAGCCTTGCCAAATGGCAGTCAACTTGGGATCGTCCCTCTCGATGGTGTCCTGGAAGACCCTCAAGCAACTCATCCCCACGATCCAGCGCCAAGACCTCCATTTCAAAAGACTTATTCTTAAGGACTATCAAGGGAATCGTATCCCTGTAGTTGGTTCCAGCCGAGTCCGGGTCTCATTCAAGAAGCACACAGCGTACTTACCGCTAACTGTGATTGACAAAGATCGGCCTAGTCTGTTAGGTCTCCAATGGTTCGCGCCACTTGGCATTGAAGTGGCAGGTATAAACCGAGTCAGCGGAAGTGACTGGGAGGAGGACCTCAACCATGAATTCAGGGATGTCTTCGCGGAAAAATTAGGCGAGTACAAGGGGACCCCAATATCGTTCAGCCTTAATCCAAAGATAGCTCCCATCCGCCTTAAGCCCTATCGAGTTCCGTTTGCCTTAAAGCCAAAAATCAACAAACAACTCGATAAATTAATAGCTCAGGGGGTGCTAGAACCTACCAATCACTCCCCCTGGGAGACCCAATCGTAACACCAATTAAGCCGGATGGTTCAATTCAAATTTGTGGGGACTACCGGGCCACCCTGAACTGTTCGAAGGCAACGATAGCGGAATAGAGACACAGGAATTGGAACCAGTGATGGGAATAGATTCACCTCAGGGAGTTGCCGAAGATATTGGTGACGACGGAAACGTGAACTCTGAACCAGAGGCAACCCCTTCGCCAAACAACGATCTACCTCAGCGAGATTGCAGCCAAATGCAAAACACACAGCGAAAATCAAAAAGACTAATAAAGCAACCATCCTACCTTAAGAACTATGTAACTGCGCCCTGTAAACAGAAGCCAGGGGGAAGGGATGTTGTGAATGCATAAAGGTTTAATAAAGTTATCTTGAGCTTGGAGTCAAGTGCAGGGTTCTGGCGCTGCACTTCTGATTGGCTGTTAATGGCAGGATCAGATTGGCCCGTTCCGGGGGATCTGATTGGCCATTAATGGAGCGTTCATATTGGTTAAGGGAGCTAGCGTTCCTAGATTGTTATTGGTTAAATAGTTATTGGGTTGCCTATATAAGGAGGGCTATAACTGCCATTGAGTTTGAGCTGTCACCATGTAAATAAAGAGTTGAAGTTCACCGTTCCAGAGACCCGTCTCCATTCTTTCTCGCCCATGCTCCAAACTTAACAGAAACCACCACCCAGGGCGCGACCTGAACGAGGCCTCAGATGTGCTACCAACACATCCCAGAAGGTCCATCCAGGCAGTGCCAGACATTTTAACTCCCAATAAATCCTTTTGAAGTTTTGGAAGTTTGGCTCAAGACTCATGATTTAAATGGAGGTAACTGCCGGAATCATAATTAAATGATGAAGGCCTTATAGACACATCCTTATAGTGCCTAGCTACACTATAGCAAAACTGCCTTTTCCTGCTTAAATTTTCTTTCTGCTTCATTCAGTGTCTGGGTTGCCTCCTTCAGACTGATAGTTCACTTTTTTTTTCCTTATTGGAAAGCTTCAACTCAGTTTCCATTAGCACTTGCAAACTGTGCTCAACAAACTCTATTTCTCTTGCAATCCTCTCATCTATGAATAATCTCTTTGCTGCATTAAGCTTTGGAGAGGGATATTTAGAATATCCCTGCACATTAATCCAATTCATTGCCACTGCCTCTCTTTGTTTTTGTCAAGTATGTCTTGGAAGAAAAGCAGTTGCTACAACATGTATTGGACAGAAAATAGTAATGGGAGTAGAGAGAGCATTTTTACCAAGAAATGTTTAACTCAATGGCAGGTATGATGGAGATATACCTGTCTCTGCTACCTGTTTCTAAGTGGTAGCAAGAAATGAAACTGGAAAGATGAAGGTTGAGAATGTGAACCATTCTTAGGGCTGTTTCAAAGGTACCATCATTCACAGGAGTGGATTTTTCTTCCCCTCCTCACTTTTTATGAGTTACTAGCATGCTATGATAAATTACCAGAATGCTGAAGACTGCTGACATTTAGAGGTAATTCTTCAGGATTCAGGTTCTTTCAAGTGTCAGGAAGTCTGTTTTTGACATTTATCTGCCTAGTTTTCAATGTGGCTAATCACTCAACAGTCTTTTGTGGTCTTATCCATGCATATTCACTGTCAGATGGGAAGCAGGAAGAGCAAAGACAGTCAAATTGGTGAGTCATACTGGGGACAAACATTCAGAATATATTCTTCAGATTTTGAACTTTGAAAGAATCCCTTTCTATTCTTTCTATTCTTTACAGTAGCTTCCATTTTAGCATTCTGTGAGATCTTTAAAAAAAGAGATGCTACAAGTATGAAGAACTCCATTAAGATTGGTTAGATGATTCCCAAACCATAGCATTGCAGATGATCCCTTGCAGGAAATAATTTGATTTGAAAATAATGTATAAAATCTAGTAGTGATTTCCATGGCCATTTCAAATGGCACTGCAGTTGCCATTTAGTGTGCTTCTTTATATCATATCAGTGTAGGCAAATGTTGTCTGTAAAACAGTAATTGGGAAGCCTTTGGAGAATCATTCTATATAATTAGAAAATAGATTTGATAGTCATTTGAATCCATTCTTTTTTTTAATTAGCCTCCATATCCTGTTTTTTGGGAAAACCTGCAAGAACTGTTGCAATTTTTCAAAGTCTGAATTCTGCATTTCTACAGCCATACAAAGTGCCCCAAAATTGACAGGATTTTTTCCTTAATCTGGATTGCTGTATAGAAGTTCTGGTTCAGTTTGGAAAAGCTACAAACTTGGTTCAAAGCAGGGCACTTGAACTTGATGTAGGATATAGCTGCCTTATATCAAACAGGATAATATATTGTAAATAAATCTCTGCTTTGGAAGAGGGATAACATATAGAACTTCAGTGATACGCAACTTTATTAACATTTATTATTTAATGTGCTGCTTTTCTAGATATTAGTGGCTAAAGCTAATATATATATTTATGAGGAAAGGAAAGGATAGATATTGTCCCAATATGTCCTTATTATGCAATGGACATAGTCATGGATATTTGAGAGATCACATAAGCTCCTGATCAGATAAACAAAATAAGCCCATCTGTTGGAGCATTAGCTTCAGAAAATGATCATTTTATTGCCAGTACCTTCTTGAGCCTTGAAGCTACAAAACTCAATTTTCCAGTTAAGAAATCATCCTTTCCTAGCATTGGAAAAAGATATTTTTGTGGACTATTTATAGGAACCAAGTTGACGCTGTTGTTTTTCAGCTTCAGATTCAAGCCATAAAAGGCCTCAGAATTTCTCAGTATAAGCTCTTAAGGCCCAGTCAATCATGCCATCTGGTAGACCACAGTGCCAGTAGCAATCTTGAAAGGCCTTCCTTGGTGTAGACTGATTTGCTCAGAGAGATGTGAAGCATATGAGTAGAAAGTAAGAAAGAGAATGGTTCTAGGTAAATGGGACTAAAAAAAATGAAGCAAAGATGGTAAAAGGAAGGAATGGAAATAAACATTATTAGTTCAGATGTACATGAATTTGTCCAATCTCTCGCCTATGTATATATAAACACACACACACACATACACAAGTTTATGGATAAATTCTATTAACATCTATGGTAGCTAATGGAAAGCCCATATTTGGAATAAATGTCCTTTAATAAATGTCCCCCAGATATGTCTGGGGTTAAGAGTATAAGAGCATGATTGCCTTTATATGCTGCATATTGGATTTTTAGAAGCATCTAGGTAGCCACTACTGGAAATGGAAGCAGAAACATTATTTGATCCTCCTAAAACTTCTATTGTGTTTTTGTGAGTATATGTCTTTTAAATTAAAAATAAGAGGAAAATGAGGACACAAAAGAGAAGAACAGTTTCAGGGATGACAAGTTGACTCTAGAGTTAGCTGGATATAAAGAGAATACCAGGAAGTAGATGATCCAAAACCTACATTGGTAAAGCTGGCAAAAAAAAAAAAGCACAGTTCACAGTTTGTGTTTGACAAGTATACTTTATCTAATATATCTTGAGGTTTTCATTAGAACATTAAATCTAAAAGGCATATTTCCCAGTTTATTAAGCAAGCAGCCAACAGGACAAATATACCAGTCTCTACATTCATTAGATGTCCAGCTGATGAATGGTAAAACTGTTAAGTTTCTAAGTATGGCACTCTTAGTATCACAATCTATTCAGTTTAATCAAGCAATGTAGGAATTTCAGCTTGTGCTAATGGAACATGCTTTACCTCAAAACATAAGAAGGTCTCAACAAGCAAGGGTAGCCCACTGAGTTTGCAAATTCCACAGCATCTCCCTAAAGAATTAGAAAATATACTTTATTTTTATTTATTAGATTTGTATTACCACCTATTCGCCATGGTGACTCAAGGTGGCTTACAACATATAAGCATTTATGATACTGGTAACATTAAACTCAACATTCCCTATCCTGATGATTTTCATATCACTGCATTTAGATATACTGTATTTGCAGAAAACTTGAGTCCTCCAACATTTTCTATTTCAATAAGGCTCAAACTCATTGCTTGCAATTCTGTTAATCATTCTGTCTTTCTACCTTTTAAGTCAAACCCTCCAACAAGTTGGAGTTGCTGAATCATTTTCCTATGCAAAAAGAGGCTTTTTGTTATTTCTTTATACTACAGTATTGTCAAAGAATAAATTCAACCTTCCAATTAAGCAGATAAAAATTGTGTCATGGATGTTGGTTTCAGCTAGTGACTAAATCCAGCTTCCAAATAGATCTGCTTACCAAGGAACTCACTGCTTTCCAGGGTGCCTGGGCCACCTGCAACTCATCAAGAACAGCTGAAAATACAGATCTATCTTCTGCACGATTAATCTGCAGTGGATTGGTACCCATAATTTTAACTCCATTTCTGTAAAGTGGCACAGCTAGGTTATTTGGGATCTGCCCTCCTACAGAGATGATGCAGCCATCACATGCCTAGGAGCAATCCAGAGAATTCAAAATGTTACATACAACATTTGCTAACAATTGCAACATTTCATTTCGCCAACAGTCGGTCTCTTGAAATGTTTGGAAGCAAGGGAAAAAACTCTTCCTGCTTCTGGCAGAATCCTTCACCTCCCTCCACCAAAATCCATCCCAAAGGATTGGTACTCATTGCAGCTCCTTATTTGATTGATCTAAGCACTGCAACTAAATGCATGGCAGAAAGACAATATGACAAAATCTTATTTCATTTTGAACAGACTATGCCTAACTGGGTTTTTCTAAGTGCATCCATCCTCATATCAACATAAACTCAGAAAGCATTTCTTAATGAAACTAAAATTCATGAATCTCTAGTACATGATACATCTCTATCTTTTCAGAAAGCAGCTGGTCTTATTTGTAAATGGTCTCTCTTACATAGTCAAGCTGAGAACTCGTCCACTGGGTTCCCTGAAAACAAGGACAAAACTGAGCAGGTATTATGAACTGCATTGTAACCTTTTAGAATCAACCAGGTAAGAAACAAGTTTAGACAAACTTTCAGAAACAAAGCAATGTTTGTTTGTTTCAGCCAATTTGCATTAAAAAAATACAACAATCTTGAGAAGACCTAACAAAGAACATACTATCACAAAAAGTCAACACATTTCATGAAGTTATTATAATGCCACATATACATACATGTGAGATGTCCTTAAGTTTATATTTCGCAGTTGAAAAATTACATCCATATCAACACTATTGTCCTCAAGCATAAAATTAAGCATGTGTGTAATTGCTTTCATTGTCACAGGCTGGAATTAAGCTCAGCAAGGGCAGGACAATTTATGCCATAAATAACTGTGAAATAATTAAATTAGCTTACAAATATTGTGCAATATGTCACCTTTGAAACACAGTTATATATTTATTTGGCATTCATTACTGAACAGTTACTAGGATTAACTATGTGTTGTAAAATATGATGTCAGTATCTAAAACTAGTACCTTTAAGAAATGCCCTGCTAAAAGGGGAAATAAACTTTGATTTGACAATGATTTAACTTATTTTATGAGGTCTTCAGCTTCCTTACATTGAAAATATTCATTTTTAAAATGAATTACCTCCTGTTGGTAGATATCCAAGATCCTCTCAAGTGATAGTTCCTCAAAGTAAAGCCTGTCACATTCATCAAAATCGGTGCTCACTGTCTCTGGGTTGCAGTTTACCACAACTGTCTTTTTGGAGAGCTGACGCAAAGTACGGATGCAAGAAACAGCACACCAGTCAAACTCCACACTACTTCCTGCCCAAAAAAGAATTTGAGTTTTTAACAAACAACATTGGGCAGGAGGTTTAAAAAGCAACTGCTATGTCAAGGTCAGAGGAAGGAAGTTTGCAGCTGCAACATCATGCCTATATCCACTGACAATATGTATTACCTTGATAAAAGAAGTGCCTTTGTGAATTTCTAGGTAGTTAATAAATCCACTGAATAGCAGCTTCTTAAAATTAATTTAACATAAGATGGGTCAGGCTGCAAGTTATTTATATGTCTTAATAGAAAATGTTTATCTAAAACCATAGCTAAAACATCATGAATAAATATATTTTCTGCCCAGGTATTCACCATATTTGTGGAAAATGTTTATGGGTTCTGGCCTTACATTTAATCTCCACATTTTTGGTGGAATTTATAAGAGGGTTTCATATATAGATATATAAACTGTGCAACCAGTTCAGGAAATCAGATATAGATTCCTTAGAAGCTGTCCTTCAAAATATGTGGTAAACATATAATGAAATATGTTTCATATGAAATGTGAAAGTAGTTTTAGTCATTTCAAATCCCAACTAAATAGTAATGCTAGTTAACACTATTTGAAATAAATGTTAATGCCATATGTGTAAGTATCAAGTCTGTTGAAGTATAGAGACAGATAAAACAAAAAGAGGGAGGATTGATATGAGAAAGTGAGGAAGTAGAGAAGATCCCCTGGCCATTTACTATGATCACATCTTCATGATTCTTAAGATTTATTTCCATACAAGCTTTTTCTGGATTTATAAATTACATTATTAGAACTTCTTCATCTGGAAAACAGTTCTTTAATTCTAAACCTACAAAATGAAATGCTTGAGAACACTGAAATAGCAATTATTTGGCATATAGAATTCAAGTACTACAAGAAAAGATATTACACAAGAGAATACCAACTAAAGGAGCTTCTCAGTTGGAAAAAGCGGAAGAGCTATAGAAGCTAGATTTACCTATATGATATGGTCCACAGCCCAGCACCATCATTCCACAGTCATCAAATTTTACATCATGTTCCTAAAATAGAACACATTAAAAGAAGTCACCAGGAATTGTTTTCAGCAATATCTTCTGGGCTCATGGGAATAAAACATTTCTGACTCATAGTTCTTCGTCTAAAAATAAAACTGCAAGGGCTTAATTTGATCTTACTTGCTTTCCTTTATTATTATTATTATTATTATTATTATTATTATTATTATTATTATTATTATTATTATTATTATTATTATTATTATTTAATATAGGGTCCTTTTAAAGAAATTGGTACAGTCATGTAAGACACAGTCTAGGGGTTGCTGAAAGATAATAGCATGAATAATAACCTAGTAAAGGAGTGTGATATATCGTCTTGTAGTATAGTGTTTAGTATTAGTATTGACTTGTGGAAAACTGGAATCACACGGAATGCTTATAGAGGCCCAAGACAAAGTAGAACCCCGGGGTTATTATGCAGTTAACCACTTTGTTGCCGAATTTAGGGTTATAAAAGGGGACCTTACCTAAAATTCTCATGAGTAGGAGACACTAAAATTGGGCTTGTTTCTTGGAGTAGCTGGTTTGATTATAGTATTCACATGGCACCCATGATTCAGTTCAATGTCTGAAGTGTGAACAGCATATATAACTGCTTCTAAGTTAATACTATAGTAGTAGGCTGTTCTGATCAGATAATATTATTTTTTATCTCAATTTTTTTATCAGAAGGAGTAGTCTCCACATACTCATTGAAGATGAAAATGAACCAGGAGCAGCTCCTTATTGTAGCTGTCTGCCTGAATGCCAGAAATGGGGGTTAAACAATGTCCAACCTCAGGCCTGGTTTGGATGATAACCAGAGCCTAAAATTAACATAGCCTAAAAGAAGCCATAGTCTGTTACTATAGACTTCACTATGACACACAATGATCACACATTAAGTCCAACCATAGCCACTGAGGCAACCAAACTTACATATAGTTTAAATCATATGGAATTGCAGCTAAATATTTGGTCTGTTATTGTTATTGCCTGTTGTACTCTTTCTGAACTCCACTGCCACAGACTTATGGGACATCCCATGCTAACTGATTTCCATTTTATCTGGTCTTGACTCAGGCTAAGCTAATTCCTGTTCAGCCTACAAGAATATTGCATAAAAAAATTAATTGTCTGTGCCATGCTTGGCTGAAAATTTATTACGATTCATCTCGCTAACTTTGATGGTAGGTAATTCATTCTCCAGTACTTTATGCTCATCTTTCTCAGCTTCTTTATCTAAGAATGGCCTCCATTCTTCCTTTTGCTTTTACTGTTCAGTTGCCTTTCCTTCAAATAATTAATTACCGGTCTGAAACTCTTTCAAACATAAATCCCAGATTGATTTAGCATTATGGTTCTCTAGTATTTTTGTGGATGCCTAATAGTTCGGTGGCATGCTAGCAGAAGGGTAATACTGGGAAATAATACTTCCCAAAGAATCTTGATTAAGGAAGTTAGCTTATCCCTTTAGCCAAACTCTGTCATTCACCCAATAACCATTCAGCTGCATTCCTCCAATGCTACCAAATTCTTGAAGTATTCATCCTTATCAAAGCCATTTGTACAAAGACCAAGGGAATTAGCTTTTTTCATTATACAATTCATTCAGTAGTAGGATTCAAAAAATTTTACTACCAGTTCTATGGCATGGCTTGGTGGGTGTGGCTATGTGGTCATATGACTGGGTGGGTCAAAAGAAAGAAATTCACTTGAACAATGCTCTTGGAGTAGATAACCTCTGAGGTCCCTTTCAGCCCTGGATTGCTGTGCTGTTTCAAAGCATCCTCTGAAGCTGCGCCTGATGCCAGGGTTTGTAGTCCTTCCTTCCTCTCCTTTTTCTCTCCCTCCCTCTATCCGTCCATCCATCCATCCATATCTCATTCACTTTCTCTTTTCTTTCTTTCTTTCTTTCTTTCTTTCTTTCTTTCTTTCTTTCTTTCTTTCTTTCTTTCTTTCTTTCTTTCTTTCTTTCTTTCTTTCCTTTCTTTCTCTGCAACCCCCTGTGCCCTATTTTGGGCCTAGGAAGCCTCCCTGGAGCCTCAGGAGAACCAAAATGGGGCACGGGGGGCCATGCCAGTTCTGGGCTTAGCAGGCCTCCCTGCACTTACTTGGGAGCCAGAACCAGGTGCATGGGGACTCCTGGGGGGGCAGGGGGGACAGGGCCAGCTGGTCTTTGTAACTTCCAGTTCACCGAACTGGGTGTAAAATTAACATCCAGTTCACCCGAAGCAGCCCAAACCAGATGAATCCCACCCCTGAATTCATTGTCAATAACCAGCATGGAATGAGATGGGTCAGTACCACCTATTGCACTTGCAATATATTGGACTCCAAAACTTTATTTGACAGTAAGATTACATTTTCCAAAGAAAGGAATCTTCCACAGTGCAAACTAGCAAGTAAAACTTATATCTCTAAGATCCTTGGCTGTAAGCTGCCCTGAGTCACTTTGAAATGAGATGGGCAGCAAATAAATTTAATAAATCATCATCATCATCCTTTTTGGCCATATACAGCAAAGAGAAGAATGCATGTTACTATAGTCATTCACAGAAGACAAAATTGTGGTGCTATGGATAAAGTCTTATTCCTTATCTGTCTACTATTCTTGTTCAACAGGACTTTAATGCCCTCAGCTATATTTTTACTTACTCAATAAAAATAATAGAAAAACATTTCCACCTGTAGTCCAATGGGATTATGCCTCTGCCAACTGCTGTAAACTAGAGAGTGAGTGAATTTGAGTTGCAAGGTCAGTATAGATACTAATGGGAGAAAATATATCATAATACACAATAGCTATAACTTAGTAAATGACAGCACTTACCTGACCATTGTAAGTGACATAAAGGTAATTAGTTACAGCAGGGTATTCTCCAGCTAGCGTATCAATCTGCAAAAGAGTGGAGAATTGTCAGTATGAAAACAACTATTTGTCAGGGTTGTTCAGTACCAATCTTTGCTTGTCCTGTTTCCCTCCAGGGTGTGTGTGTGTGTGTGTGTGTGTGTGTGTGTGTGTGTGTGTGTGTGTGTTACCTCTGTTCAGGTACTTACTAACACAACATATAACCATCAGCCAAATATTATTTAACTTCATAATTTCAATTTAAGCATTGACTGAAATACATTGCCTCCTTGCCAATGCCTATATGCAATAATATGTATGCACAAGGTTTGCCCAAAAACAAAGAGTCTTCAAAGAATAAAACAAGAAGGATCAATCAAGGTTACTGTCTAATGTGGACAGAGAGTTAACCATAAGCCTGGAATGTGGTTGACAGACCCTCCTCCCCACAGCAACATTGGTCTCATTTTACATCAAAACTAAAAGAAATCCTAGTGGCTTTTTTCTAAAGAAAAAAGCTGTAAGTTTAACCATTCATCATCTTTTTGCTTTATTTATTTAATATATATCAGGCAATAGAAGCTCCCCTTCCCCTTGCAGTGCACACAGATATATTTCATTTTGCAGGGTCAGGAGTTCTGGAGGAAAGTTTCAAATGCTTTTCTTGATATCTGGATTAGAAGTTTCAAAAGTCTACATGATTAAGCTGTGGGCAGATGTGACCTAATAAGCTACCATTTTGCCAGATGTAGATAAATACATTCCTAATTTCTCAAATGGGAATTCCACTTTATTCAATGGGATTTGGTCTCAGGTAAGGTGAGTAAAGCTAATACTCAGCAATAAAGGTGGTTTTAACATTAAATTTATGCCATGATCAGCTGCAGCTGCAGCTACAGCTTGTTATTCAGGGGTCCATATCACTTCTGTAACTTTGACTCTTTATATGCATCTTTCTTCTTACAGCATAGAACACAGTCTTTACTCTGTAAGAGACAATATCTTGTTCTGACTGTATAAATTACAGACACACATACACACACAGAGAGAGAGAGAGAGACAGACAGACAGACAGACAGACAGAGAGGGAGGGAGGGAGAGGGAGAGAAAGACAGAAAGACAGAGAGAGACTTGTCAAAGGATAAATTGATGCTTCTCATTCAAGGAACACTGCACAGTCACCAATGCTGCAAAGCCAGAGCACCACAAAAATTTTCATGCTTAATGGGACCAAAATGTAATGGAAGTGAAATAAGAAAGGGGACAGTATTTGGACAACCAGCTTTAAGGCATACATGGATCCTCCAATAACTTCAAGAGAAGTCAATGATCTCTTTAAAAGAAGAAAAGAAGGACACAGAATTTCAATATTCTTAGCTGAACAGCAACATGAACACCTTTGAAAGCAATTGCGGGACTGACAATAGCTAAGGAACAGTGGTGGGATTCAAATTTTTTTACTACTGGTTCTGTAGGCGTGGCTTGCTGGGCGTGCCAGGGGAAGGATACTGTAAAATCTCCAGTCAGGGGTGGCATTTGCTGGTTCTCTGAACTACTCAAAATTTCCACTACCGGTTCTCCAGAACTGGTCAGAACCTGCTGAATACCACCTCTGCTGAGGAACATATTACACAACTATAATAAATACCGAATGAACCTGCAGTGATGGAACACTTAAAATACTATCCTACAAAATGATAGACAAAAGGAGTTACATATATTATGGTCACAAAGAAAAATGGATCATCTTTTTTTTTACTTCACTGCTTAAAACCAAAGCAGAGGAAATAGCTAAGTTCAAAGTAGGGCGTAGAAGATCTTCATTTCATTTCATTAAATTCATTTCATTAAATTAATCTTCATTTCATTAAATTAATGTTAATTGTTATTTTGACAAAGAATATGAATGATTGAAAGAATCTCATGCTGAAATAGATTGATGCTCAGATATTAAACAATGTGAGAGATAGCTGGCTTGGTAGCTTGGAAAAAAATCCCTTGGTGACAAGTCACAGGAGACAAATCTTGTAGGCTAACAACAGCAATGTTCAAAATATTGAATTGTATTGATTTTTTTTTTTTTGTATAGCAGGCCACATTACTATTTATGGCTATATTGCTAGGTGTGCCCAAAACTGAAGGCTGGTTTAAAAGAATTGTTAGATCAGTTGCTAAATCACAGAACACCTACTTGGGATGCTTCAGCTATTTCCAGTCATGCATTCTTTCACCCAGTTTGAAGTTTGAATTTCCAGTTTGAATCAGGGAAGTCATTATCTAGGAGAGACTTCTGTTGCTGAAAATAAAGGCTAGACCTGCTGGGTAAATATAAAGGCTCCCTCAAGCACATTGAACAGATGTGCTTATACAGTTTTCTTGGCAGCAGTATGGAAGTTGTTTGCCATTGCTACCTTCCCAGGGTGTTTTTGTAACTTCCCAGAATAGCCAACAGCCCTTAATTGTCTCATATCCACTAGCAAGCAGGCCAGACCCTGCTTGGCTTGTAGCACTGGACAAAGTCAGCCAGGAAGCTGGCTTGCTGGATAAATGTGAAACATTTTGACCTTGAAAAGGACTCATGTCACTCAGAATTCAAAACAGGCTCTTCTATGTATACCAAAAGTAGTTCAATCTCAAAATGAGCCCTGGGTATTTCAGCAATGGTAGATTTTTTACCAGAACTTTCAAAATAGGCCTTTCAAAAGTGAGAAGTGAAGTCAGGTTACTTCTGGAACACTTGAATATGCTTTATCAAAGTCAGGACATTCCATGACAGAATAGTTCTATTAATTGGGCTTTAGGGGTTTTTACCTTTTATAGGACATAGACCTACCACTATACCTCTTCCTGTAAGACTGTTGTTTTTCTCTTTCAGCCTAAATGTTTCGAGATAAACAGATTTTAATGAAATGACAAGTCAGCCTGTCAATGGACCTCTGTTAGTACTAAAGAAAACTGTTTATGAAAATAGGGGCTGGAATTGACTAATCAGGAAATTGTGAAGTAAAACAGTTAAGTGGTAGAAGTAGCTTGAAAGAATTATAGATAAGTGTTCACATGGCCAATGTTGAAATGGGAACCTCATTTAAAAAAGGAGAGGAATCAAACTGTATGGCAAAAATTGAAAAATTGGAGCAGGAATTAGCTGGTGAATGTTTCTACCAAGAAAAAAGCCATAGTACTGTAAGCAATTGATATACAGTGTTATGTTCTGCGCATGGGTGCAAGGAACGGAGACGAGGCAGTGAACAGTGAACTTCAACTATTTAGTAACCATCGTGAACAGAGCAGCCCTTTTATAGGGCAGGCTGCTGACCTATTAATCAATGAGAACATGGAAGTATTAAACTCTTGAACCAATGAGAGTGGCTTGTTAACAGCCAATCAGATTCTCCAGAATGGACCAATCCAATATCGCTATTATCGGCCAATCAGAAGTGCAGGATTAGAACCCTGCTTTTTCTTTAAGCTTTGATAAAACTTTATTTAAGCGCATTTATTAGTTCATAACACCCCTTCCCCCCGGGTTCCGTTTGAGGGGTGCGGTGACAAAATCTCTAAGATATGCGGGTTGTTTTAACTGTCTATTAGATTTGCACTGTCCCACCGGTTCCCGTCTGCAGTCCCGCTTTGGTGGGAAGTTTTTGGACATATCTGGTACTGGCGGTTCCGCATTCTCACTGGACGACTCGGTGCCGCTAATTCTGTCATTGTTGTTGTCCTCCGATCTTAGCGGGCTAGCTTCCGTTGAGGTATTCCTCTGTGGTGAGGTCACACCCCTCTCTGATTCTTTTTCATTACTCGCGCCGATCGCTGACTTCCTTCGCTTCTGCTCTCCCCCATCTCGAATTCGGTTTTTTTCGACATCCCCTCCCCCCTCAGTTTGGGAGTCCCAGGAGTCGCGGGAACTGGGTTGTAGCCTAGAGCGAAGCTGATCTATATGGCGTTTCCATATTTTTCCATCACAGGTTTGCACACGGTACGATCTGGGCCCGGTGGTTTGAATTACAGTTGCTTTGATCCATAATGGTTCACCGGAGAGGTTTTTAGCGAAAACTAAGTCACCTACCTTGAACTCGCGGCATTTTCCGCTGGATCCACAGGGTTTCTCTGGCTCGTAAGAAGGGTGAAGCCAGTCAAGGTGGGAACGGAGCTTGCGTCCCATCAATAGTTCAGCTGGAGTCTTGTTGGTGATGCTGTGCGGAGTGATGTGTTGGAGTAGGAATATTCTGTTTATTTTATCTTCAATGTCCCCATAGTCCATTTTATGGAGAGTTTTTTTAACAAATTGTACCATGCGCTCGACCCTGCCGTTAGCCATAGGGTGCACTGGCGAAGTTAGCATATGGTGGATGCCCTGATCCGCTAAGTATTGTTCAAATGCCAGGGTGGTGAACTGAGGTCCATTGTCGGAGACCAGAACGTCTGGCAGTCTGTGCTTTGCGAATAGCCTGTTCAATTTTCAGATGATGGACTCTGTTGTAGTATTCTTCATTTTGTGGATCTCGAGCCAGTTGGAATAGGCATCCACTGTTAGGAGGAACATATGTCCTTTAATAGGCCCCACAAAATCAATGTGGATGCGGGACCACTGCCCCCAGGGGGTTTCCCATTCTGTTGGAGTTGCTCTAAGTGGGGCACTGCTGACTTCTTGGCACTTTAAGCAAGTCTTTACCCAGGCTTTGATTTGTTTGTCGATGCCTGGCCACCACGCACAGCTTCGTGCAAGCGCTTTCATACACACGATGCCAGGGTGACCATCATGCAATGTTTTCAATACTGCTCGTTGTAACCACTCTGGGACGATGACTCTATCTCCCCATAGGATGCAGCATTTTTGTGAAAACAGTTCTGTTTGCCAGTTTCCGAAAAGTGTGAAATCATCAGAGGTTTGTTCTATTGGCCATCCTCTTTCGACCCAGCTAAGAACTCGCGCTAAGACAGGATCTCGTTTTGTTTCAATTGCAATGTTTCTGGCTGTTAGCGGTGGTGCCTGTAGCGTTTCAATCTGGAGTGTCGTAAGGGTTGGAGCTGGGTTGTCGACGGTTTCCGGAAGTGGGGCATGGCTCAATGCATCAGCGTGGGGAATGGCTTTCCCTGGGCGGTGTTGTAATTTATAGTTGTACGCAGCTAAAAACTCCGACCAGCGAGTCATTCTAGGTGACAATATATAGGGGGTTGGCTTGTCTCCCGCTATAATCCCTAACAAAGGTTTGTGGTTGGTAACAATAGTAAAAACTCATCCATACACATATTCATGAAACCGTTTCACAGCAGATACAACAGCAAGAGCCTCTTTGTCGATCTGTCTATAATTACGTTCAGGCTTTGATAAGGTCCTTAAAAAATAGGCAATAGGGGCCTCACTACCATTTGGTAACACAGGACTCAAAATGGCTCCTACTCCAAATGGTGACACGTCACATGTAATTGTTAGAGGCAGAGTCTCGTTACACTGCATTAAAACAGCATCTGAGGTTAGTAAGTTTTTCACTTGTCGAAATGCATGCTCCTCACGGTGTCCCCAGACCCAGGTTGCTTTTTTGTCGAGAAGTCTATGTAGGGGCTCAGCTACGGTCGCTTTCTGGGGCAAGAAGATGTTGTAAAAGTTAATGAGCCCCAGGAAAGCTTGGAGATCAGTTCTATTTCTGGGTCTTGGGGCATTTTTGATTGCTCTCAGCTTGCTGTTAGTGGGGTGGATGCCCTGTTTATCGATTAGGTACCCCAGGAACTCTACTTTGTCTGTACACAGTTGACATTTATTTTTTTTAACCTTTAGGCCAGAATCTTTAAATTTCTGGAGAACCAATTTAAGCCGCTTTTCTAGTACTTCTCTATTCGGGGCAGCAATTAAAATGTCATCAAAGTATGGCACGACCCCCTTGATCCCTTGCAAGAGTCTCTCCATCAGACTTTGAAAAATCCCTGGACCTATGCTCACTCCGAATTGGAGTTGGTTGCACTTAAAGGCACCTCGGTGCGTAACGATTGTCTGTGCCTCTGCGGTTTTTTTATCTACAGGTAGTTGTTGGTAGGCCTGTGCTAAATCCAATTTAGCGAAGACTTTTCCGCCCCCCCCAGGGAATGGAGAAGGTGTTGTACCACCGGTACCAGGTAAGCGTTCTGTTGAAGAGCGTGATTCAAGGTGGCCCGGTAGTCCCCACAAATCCTTAACGATCCATCCGGTTTGATGGGTGTTACAATTGGGGTTTCCCAATGAGTGTGGTCCGTTGGTTCTAAAACACCCTGGGTTTTTATTTTAACGAGCTGCTCGTCAATTTTTGGTTTAAGGGCAAAAGGTACCTGACGAGGCTTAAGGCAGATGGGGGCTACTTCAGGGTTAAGGTTAAATGATATCAGGGTCCCCTTGTACTCGCCTAGTTTGTCTGTGAAAATGTCCTGGAATTCCTGGATGATGGCCACCTCCCAGTCGTCGCTTCTGGTTTGGTGAATGCCGGCTACCTCGATCCCGAGTGGGGCGAACCATTGAAGGCCTAACAAGCTAGGCCAGTCACGGTCAACGATGGTCAGTGGTAATGACACAGTGCGATTTTTGAATGATACTTGGACTTGGCTGGATCCAACGACCGGAATTCGGTTCCCCTGATAATCCTTGAGTATGATTCTTTGGGCTCTGAGGTCTTGATGCCGGACGGCAGGGATTAATTGTTTAAGAGTCTTCCAGGAAACCATGGAGAGGGACGATCCTGAATCGTCTTCCATCACACAAGGCTGGTTTTCGATGGCGACCTTCACTTGGATCTTCTTTGCGTCTAGCGATGAGGCGTGACCTCTTCTCTTCTCGATAAAATGGCCAGTGTTTTATTTCTGTAGGAGTGGTTGTTCTATTGGCGGTTCAATTGTTCCCAACTCACAGGGTGATTCTCTGTGGTCTGGCGGTAGTTGTTTCCCCTCTGAAATGGGCTGGATCCTTGCTTGCTTCTACAGACCTTCCCAATGTGGCCTCTTTTCCCACAGAAATGGCAGAGCATGTCGAGGAATTTGCAGTCTGATCGTGGATGGTTTGCCCCACAACCCGTCCATTGGTGCGATCTTCTTTGATTCCGCTGATGGCGTTGGTCACGTTCAGACCGGAGCCGGTTGACCTCCTCCTCATCACTTTCTGATGGCGATTCGAGGTCCTCATGGTGGGTCGCTGTTGTGTGCCTCTCTAGGTGAGGTGAGGTATCGCTAGCGAGTTGACGGAGTGGTGCGTTGGTGCAGCACATTCGGGCGGCTGACTTCCTGGTTGCTTCTGCTGCAGTAGCGTCCTTGATGACATCAACAAGGTTGATGTCCCCTTTTGCCATGATCTTGCTCTGTACCATCTGGTCATCTAATCCCAGAATTATTCAGTCTCTCAGAGCTTGTTCGAGGTCTGTAAACCCACAGAGGCCTCCCAGGTTCCGGAGATCCGCGATGAAATCTGCAACGCTCTCTCCTTTCCACTGGTCCCTCTGGTAAAATTCATGTCTTCAGACAAGCGTTGGTATGGCGGGTGCATAGTGGGCCCATAGAAGGGGCTCGAGGACATCCCAGTCCATGGTTTTCACCTCAGCCGGTTTCACTAGTGCCTTGGCCATCTTAAAGACGGCAGGCCCGCAATGGGTCAGGAACACTGCTCGCTTTTTCCCCGTAGTGGCATCCTTCAAGTTGTTGGTCTCCAGAAACATCTGGAACCGGTCTATGTACGCGTCCCAGTCTTCTTGTGCCAGGTCAAATGGAGCGGGTGGTATGGCGCCTCCGGACATGGTTCCGTTGTCGATGTGCCTTCAGCCACGTGCTCTGTTTGGTGCTCTGTAGTGTTCAGTCAGCTCTGATGTCTCTGCATCCCATCCGCGTTGCCAGTGTTATGTTCTGCGCAGGGGTGCAAGGAACGGAGACGAGGCAGTGAACAGTGAACTTCAACTCTTTATTAACCATCGTGAACAGAGCAAAAACCAGGGCAGCAGCAGCCCTTTTATAGGGCAGGCTGCTGACCTATCAACCAATGAGAACATGGAAGTATTAAACCCTTGAACCAATGAGAGTGCTCGTTAACAGCCAATCAGATTCTCCAGAACGGACCAATCCGATATCGCTATTATCGGCCAATCAGAAGTGCAGGATTAGAACCCTGCTTTTTCTTTAAGCTTTGATAAAACTTTATTTTAGCGCATTTATTAGTTCATAACATACAGTATTTGCTATTTTAAGTATCAGTTAACACTATGCTGTGCAATTTCAATTTGGTTTATAAAAAAACAAATATCTGCAACTGAACTGATCTGTTCTTCAGTCTCATTAACCACAGACAGCAGGGTACAGTGATAGAGAAGTTTAAATCCTATTTAAGCCTGTGGGATTCCTGGATGGCCTCAAGCAAATAACAGAATAAAATATAATAATAAAGTGGGAAAGGATCTTGAAGATCTTCTCGTTCCAGGAGACCCTATACCATTCTGGACAAATGGCTGTCCCATCTCTTCTTAAAAACCTCCAGTGATGGAGCAACAACTTCTGAAGACAACTCATTGCACTAGCTAATTATTCTCACTGTCAGAAAATTTCTCCTTAGTTCTTGGTTGCTTCTCTCCTTGATTAGTTTCCATCCAATGCTTTTTGTTCTTGCCTTTTGGTGCTTTTTTTGTGGCAGCCCTCAAATATTGGAACAGTGCTGTCAAGAAATTTTGGTTGGTGGGGCCCAGAAGAAGAGACCTTTTCTGCTGTGGCTCCTGATCTCTGGAACATGGGGCTTCCCAAGATAAGATAGGCACTCACTCTTTTGACCTTCTAAAAGGACTTGAAGACATGGGTCTGCCAATTGGCCTGGGCTCCCAATGAAGGTGTGGAGATTGTTAATAGTTTAGATATGATGCACCTCCCTGTGCTCACTTGCTCCCTTCCTCTTCATCATAATCTGAATTTTAAATATATGGCCTCTATTCTATTGTTTTAATGTTTTATACGCTATTTTTATTAAATGTTTACATGCTGCCTAAAGTTGCCTAAGTTTAATAAATAAATAAATTGGCAATAGTAACTTCAGTAAAGATTAGAGAGCTGCAAAGCATTGAAAGGGTATTTCTGCTGCAGTGTCCACTAGACAATCAGTGCAGACCCCTTGAAGAGGATAATTTGAACAACAGCATTTGAGCTGCCAGGAGAACACCTTCTAGAGCAGCAGGCCCCAACCTTTGTGGTTTGGTGTCCTGGCTGGGGGGGGACAGGGGAACCAGGCTTCATGAGCAGTGGGGCAAGACGACTTGCTTGAGGGTGGCCCAGTGCACACGTGTGTATACACCAGTGGTAGTCAACCTGGTCCCTACTGCCCACTAGTGAGCGTTCCAGCTTTCATGGTGGGTGGTAGGGGTTTTGTCCCCTACTTTATAAATCACCATTACTGTGGAACCAGTGGGCGGTTAGAAAATTTTACTATTAACAGAGATACAAAAGTGGGCGGTAGGTAAGGTTGACTACCCCTGGTGTACAGGTTGACTTGCACAAGTTGAGCTGCATGTCCATGTGTGTGCCAGCCCACCACTCATGTGAGTTGAGCTGCACACATGTGTGCTGGCCCACCGCTCACATGGCCCAGTAGTGAGGGGTTGAGGACTCTTGTGCTAGAGATTGCAATCTATATGCTAGAGATGAGTAGAGGATGTCACCTTCCATTTCTGTTCTCCAGCAATGTTTGATTCTCACAACAGGGCAAATTGGCAATATGGAAACCCTGTGAAACTTGGTTCTTGTAAATAGCAACACTATTTTTGAGAGATGAAAAATTAACAATGCCTCTGATTATCAAATGTATGTACTTCCAGTTTGTGTTATATCTTCAGTGTTTAGAGCAAAATAGCAGTAACAGCAGAAGCTAATGGGTATGGATTTATACCTGTTTCACCCAAGGTATTATTTTCTTCTTGATTCTCAGTTCCCTGCTCTGAGCTTCACTCAGTCCCAGACATTTCCCAATCTGCTTATCTGAAAAGCCGATCTGCTTGGCTCTCTTCAGGCTTTCTTCTGGAACAGAGTCACTGTAATCAAGATAAAACATGAAAAAGAATGCATAATAGATACAGGTTTCATGCTTTGCTCCTATATTTTTCAGCCTCAGGGGAGGATGAAATGTACATTGAATAAAGTGAAAAGCAGAGAAAGTGGTGGGGAGCAGGAGCCAAACTCAAAACTTTTCTTATCAATAAATCCCACCCATTCTCTTAAGCTGCTGACTGCTTAAAATATTGCTGTTTCCTTGGAGAAAGTATGTGATCCAGAACAATAATTGGCTGCTAACCCAATTATCTGGGATACAAACAGTTTTCCCTGAGGTCAAGTCTGACACGCAGCTTGCCAAGAGATTCAAAACTATTTCCTTGAGTATCTCTCACAAGTAAGCAATTCTGGAAGAAATTATTCCACTGTTATATTGTACTCTTTGATTCCAGAAATGTAGAGATTATATTTATTATCCATTTTAATTTTTTATTCATCAAGAGAAATCTTTAAAAAGTATCATAAAACAGTATACACTACAAAATTCAGTTTGTATTCTTAAAATAAAAGCAGAAATGGTAGTTATACCCAATAGTTACCTCATACCTAATCTCTTTTAAATATTCCTAATTCATTTATTCTGTCTGAGTTGATTAAATCTGTTGCAGTATTAAAGCATATTTTATATATTTACTTATTTTTTTACCTAATCCAAAACAACATGTAAAGGTTTTCCCTAAAATATCATGATCTCTTTCCAGTTTTATATAACCCACCCTCACTCCCATGTCCTGGTTGCTAAAATCTTGTTATTTTCTCATTGGTTCCTTTCCACCAGCAACTTTTACCTGCAGTATGAGGACAATTTGTGCATGCACCCACATATTAATACTGTATACGAATCACATCAGTTTATTATGAAGTAAGCCTATGAAAATTTCTGAAATGGTGCTTGGTTTATTTAATAATATTGCACCAATCAAGGTTTCCAACTTCTCATACCTTCTGCCTGAAGTAATTGCTAGATTTAAATTGTCATTTTAAGTTACCAACTTAAAGTATGCACAGCTGTTCCATCGTGAAACAACTGGAAAAGTAAAATAGCAGTTTCAGGGTGATGAAAGAGCTTGCAAGTGTGTTTTAAAGACACTGTCTGCTGTGTCCGCGAAATGATGCCAGGAGTCGGTGACTTCAAATCATGCTCTTTTATTTAAAGTTGGAACCGAACTGGGGCAAAGGAAAAAGCTCGCGGCTTTTATTCCTTTAGCCGCGGCGGCCGCGGCCAATGGCACCGCTTTGAATCTCCCGCGATTCGAATGGACCAATCGCGGGAGATTCTTAGCGAGCCAATCGGCGCGGCTCGCCTGACCAATCAGAGTGCCCCGCGCTTTGGCCAATCAAAGCGCGGGGATCTCAAGAATGCTAATTAGGGACAGAACACCCCTCTCCTCTTGGTTCAGTCCTTACGTCGCGTAGTCACGTAGGTAGGCAGGGCTCCGTCTGAGCCTACTGGACCTGCGCAGCTCAGTCATAGGTTGGATCCCGGCCGGTTCGGTCGGGATCTCTGCTGCTCCTGATGCCGTCGTGGGAACTGGCTGGTCAGTTGGGCCGGGCCGCTCTCCGTAGCTCCCTCCTGGGCCTACCGGGTTGGTTGAGCTGCGGGTTTCGCCGCTCCCGCTCGGTCTTTCCGGGTCGGTCGAGCCGGCCTGGCTGTTTCTTCCTGGCGAGGAGTCGTGATGGCTGCTTTCTGGTAAGTATGGCTGGTTTATTCTTCTTTGGTTTTGGTCCCCTGGGTATTCCCTCCCCCCTTGGTTTGTGTTGTGGGGGTTGGTTTCGCCTGTTTGTGCGTCAGTGGTCTCTTGGTTGGCAGTCCTCGACTTTAATTGGTTGATGTGGCGTTTCCATGCTCATCCGTCTGCTGTTTGTAGCCAGTACGAGTGTGGGCCTGTTATTTGTGTGATGACGGCCGGTATCCATAGTGAGTCTCCTGTCAGGTTTCTTGCGTATACGGGGTCGCCGGGTGCGAAGGTTTGCTGTTTGCTGTTTGAGTCTGGGGGCTTCTCCGGGTTATACGTGGGGTGTAACCTGTCGAGTGGGGACCTTAATTTCCTCCCCATTAATAGTTCGGCTGGGCTCTTATTCGTTGTGGTATTTGGGGTTATGTGTTGGGTGAAGAGTAGTTTGTTTATTTTCTCCTGGATCTCCCCGTGGTCTATTTTCCGGATGGTTTTCTTAGTGAATTGCACCATGCGTTCCGCCCTACCGTTCGCCGCTGGGTGCACTGGTGCTGTCAGCGCGTGGCGGATGCCCCTTTCCGCTAGGAATTTTTTGAATTCCAGCGAGGTGAATTGGGGCCCGTTGTTGGAAACAACGACGTCTGGGAGGCCGTGCGTTGCAAAGAGTTTGCAGAGTTCCTTGATCACGGACTCCGTGGTTGTTGTCTTCATGTTGCTTACCTCCAGCCAGTTGGAGTAAGCGTCTACTGTTATAAGGAAGGTGTGTACTTTTGTGGGCCCGGCGAAGTCTATGTGAATCCTAGACCAAGGTCCCCTTGGGGTTTCCCACTCTAGGACGGGTGCTGTGGGTGGGCTTGGCCTAGTTTCCTGGCATCGTTGGCACCTTGCTACCCAGGTCTCAATTTGTTTGTCCATCCCTGGCCACCAAGCGTAACTTCTGGCCAGGGCTTTAGTCCTAACGATGCCAGGGTGCCCCTCGTGTAGCAGTTCCAGAACCTTCCCTTGTAGCTTTTCTGGAATGACCACCCTATCCCCCCATAGTATGCACCCTTTTAATAACGAGAGTTCCGTTTGGCGGTTTTGGAACGTTTTGACGGACTCGTCGTTGTCCCTTTCCGGCCACCCTTTCTCTACCCAATGCAACACCCGCGCTAGACGTTTGTCTTTATTAGTCTCTCGGGCAATGTCTGACGCGGTTATGGGCAGGTTGGGTAGAGTCTCTATGCTGAGGGTGGTCGTCGTGGGTGCTGGGTCGGTGTCAGGTTCTGGTAGCGGCGAGCGGCTTAAGGCGTCTGCATGGGAGATCGTCTTACCCGGTCTGTGTATGAGTCCGTAGTTTGTAGGCTGCCAGGAACTCGGACCACCTTGTCATTCGGGGAGACAGAATGTTCGGGGTGGCCCGGTTTCCTGCAAGGATTCCCAGCAGCGGCTTGTGGTTGGTTATGATGGTGAAAGTCCGGCTGTAGAGATACTCGTGGAATCATTTTACGGCGGCAACGATAGCCAGAGCCTCTTTGTCCAGCTGGCTATAGTTCCACTCCGGTTTGGTGAGGGTCCTTGAAAAGAACGCGATGGGTGCTTCTTTTCCGTCGGGGAGGGTATGGCTGAGGACAGCGCCGACGCCGAAGGGTGATGCGTCGCATGTGACGGCCAGAGGTAGGGTCTCGTTATACTGTATAAGGACGGCGTCCGAAGTGAGGAGGTCCTTTGTTCTTTGGAAGGCAGCTTGCTCGCGTTTCCCCCAAGTCCAGGTCGCCGCCTTGTCCAGGAGCCTATGCAAGGGCTCCGCCACCGTCGCCTTTTGGGGCAGGAAAACATTGTAAAAGTTAAGTAGCCCCAGGAATGCCTGTAGTTCCGTCTTCGACTTGGGTGTGGGGGCTTCTTTGATGGCCTTGATTTTTTGGTTTGTGGGGTGAATGCCGTGACGGTCTAGGAGGTATCCTAGGAATATCTACCCGTTCCGTGTATAGTTGGCATTTCTCCCTCTTGACTTTGAGCCCGGTCTCTTTGAATTTGGTTAGGACCTCCCTTAGGCGACCCTCTAGTTCGGCTTGGTTGGTTGCCGACACTAGGACGTCGTTGAAGTAAGGTACCACCCCCTTGATGCCTTGCAGTAGTCTTTCCATTAGGCTTTGGAATATTCCTGGTGCCACGCTGACTCCGAATTGGAGTCGGTTGCATTTAAATGCCCCCCGGTGGGTGACTATGGTTTGCGCTTCTGCCGTTTGCTCGTCGACTGGCAACTGTTGGTATGCCTGGGCGAGGTCGAGCTTGGCGAAAACCTTGCCCCCTCCCAGTGAGTGCAGTAGGTGTTGCACTACTGGGACGGGGTAGGCGCTTTGTTGTAGCGCACCATTTAGGGTGGCCTTATAGTCCCCACAGATCCTCACCGACCCATCGGGCTTGATCGGGGTGACTATGGGGGTCTCCCACCGGGCGTGGTCTATTGGCTGTAGGACCCCTTGCTTGACGAGCTTGTCAATTTGCTCGTCTATCTTGGGTTTAAGTGCGAATGGCACCTGCCTTGGTTTCAGGCGTTTTGGGGGGACGTTTGGGTC
Organism: Hydrophis major; assembly: GCA_033807585.1. NCBI lineage: Eukaryota > Metazoa > Chordata > Lepidosauria > Squamata > Elapidae > Hydrophis > Hydrophis major. Next base: position 218,059,770 of record CM066328.1, on the reverse strand, counting down.
TAGGTTTCCATCGGGGAGGGTTGAATGATATAAGGGGCCCTCGGTACTTGCCTAGGTTTCCGTCGAAGACCTCTTGGAATTCCCGGGCCAGTTGCTGCTCCCAGCTGTCATCGGTGACGTGGTCGACTCCCGTGACTGCGATGCCGAGCGGGGCGAACCATTGCAGTCCCAGTAGGCTTGGGCGGTCGCGGTCGACAATTGTCAGGGGAAGCCTTTCGGTGTGCCCTTTATATGTTATGTTGAAGTGTTTGGTTCTGACTACCGAGATGCGGTTTCCCTGGTAGTCCTTTACGATGAGTCTCTGGCTTCCTCCTTTGGAGTGTAGGCACCAAGCGCTTTATTTCATGCCATGCTATCATGGAGAGGTAGGACCCAGAGTCCACCTCCATTTTGCATGGCTGGCCCTCGATGCCTACCTCCACGTGGACCTTCCGGGCGTCATTGGTTATGGCGTGGCCGATGGTGACCATCTGATGGGTCTCCTCTCTTCGCCGGTTATCGCCGCCTTGCAGGGATCGTCCGTTCCGGTCCCATCTGTTGTCCGAGGGGCGATCTCTGGTCTGGGGTGGTGTGCTCTCTCTCCTCCGTTCGCTCTGGTCCCATCGTGCCAGGCTGCGGTTCTTTTTTAGGCGGCAGACACGGGCGATGTGTCCCTTCTTGTCGCAATGCCGGCAGATCGATTCGAAAAACCGGCATTCCGACCTGGGGTGGTCGCCGCCGCAACCGGCACAGTTGGTCCTCAACTTACGACCCCGCCGGTTCCGTGGGTCGCGGCCTGTCTGGAGGCGATGGATGTCCTCCTCGTCATCGGAAGTGCCCGATGCCGAGTGGAAGTTGCCCTGGTGGGTGGTCGTCTCGGGTTGGGCCTCGGTCGACCTTGCCGGGTTGTTTCCGCTGCGGTCCCCAGTGTTTGGTCTGCGCATGCGGTCGGCGGATGTTCGGGTTGCCTCGGCGGCTGCGGCTGCGGTGAGGGTGTCTACGAGGCTGATGTTGCCCTTGGCCATCAGCCGGCTCTGGAGGACGGGGTTCCACAAACCGAGCACGATTCTGTCTCGCAGGGCATCGTTCAGGTTGTCAAATTCGCAGAGCCCTCCTAGGCGCCGTAGCTCGGCGACGAAGTTGCTGAAGCTCTCACCTGACCCATTGGTCCCGACGGTAGAATTCGTTGCATCGGATCAGGATGGGTACCTCTGGAGCGTAGTGCCGCCGAAGTATTGGCTCGAGGATGTCCCAGTCCATCACGGTCGCATCAGCGGGTTTGGCAAGCGCCTTGGCCATCTTGAATACCTCGGTCCCGCAGTGGGTCAGGAAGACGGCGCGCTTCATGGGGGTCGGTGGCGTCCTTCAGGTCGCTGCACTCGAGGAACATGCAGAATCGGTCGGAGTACGATTCCCAGTCCTCGGTGGCGGGGTTGAAGGGTGCGGGGGGTGCGATTTTTGCCGTCGTGGTGGTTCGTCTGGCTTCCGTCGGACACATGGTTCAGTTCAGGGTCTGGATCCCACCTTCGACGCCAGTGTTGTGTCCGCAAAATGATGCCAGGAGTCGGTGACTTCAAATCATGCTCTTTTATTTAAAGTTGGAACCGAACTGGGGCAAAGGAAAAAGCTCGCGGCTTTTATTCCTTTAGCTGCGGCGGCCGCGGCCAATGGCACCACTTTGAATCTCCCGCGATTCGAATGGACCAATCGCAGGAGATTCTTAGCAAGCCAATCGGCGCGGCTCGCCTGACCAATCAGAGTGCCCCGCGCTTTGGCCAATCAAAGCGCGGGGTTCTCAAGAATGCTAATTAGGGACAGAACACTGTCTATAACTTTTAAGAAATCTTGTAGAACAGACAAGGTGTAAGAATAACAGTGGTGACGGATACTTTCTGTTTCTATCCTAAAAAAAAGATAAACTATAAATGAGGCATTATTTTAGAACTAATTATTAAGCAGTGTCTCTGCAATTGTCTAGGAAACAAATCATTGATTACTGGAAGCCAGATAAATGTATTAGGAATAAATCATGCCATATAACATGTATATATAAATCAGTTTAGATTTATTAATACAGTAAATCATGGTCAAGAGTTCATGATTTATTATAAAGTTTTCATGATATCTTTATAGACTACACAGTAAAGTACAAATTTAAAAAATAAATCCCGGATCAAGAGTTGATTAAGTAGGTGTTCTCAATGAGTTCTCATTAATGGGTCTGTTAACATGAAAGAAAATCTTCAGTAGAATACGATAATATTTTGTTCTGAAGCCTGTGTTATTCAGTATTTTATAAATGTTCTTAGCAGGTATAGCAAATAGTGTAGCTCTAGCCTCTTCTTATCTGGGAGCTTATCAGAAGCTAAGTAGGAGTTTAGGAGTTTGGCCAAGAAATGCCAGGACTCAGGCTGGACAGGAAAATTTAGTAGTGGAGTCATAGGGCACAAGAAATCATAACCATGAGAGAGAATTTCCTTGGCAGCACTACCAGTGATCTGATCCAAGTAATGGAAGATAATCTGAAATTGAGCAAATAGTGAGACAAGGCTGCTAAAAAAGATTGTGTAGTTTTGGTTTCATTCACAAAACATCATTTCCCAGACCAAAGGAAATAATTCTCCTGCTCTTTTCTTTTAGACAAGCTACACTGAAATTCCTCTAAGTTCCACATCTTAAAAAAAATATTAACGACAGAGCCACATTCAGGGAAAAGCAATCAGGCTGGGGAAGGAATTGAGATGTGCTGCAAACAATGCTTACATGAAATATTAGAACTGGATTTGTTTGGCCTGAAAGACATCAAAGAAAAACCGAACAAGAGTCTTCAAATTTGAGAAATTGAGAACTGTTTTCTGTTTACCCCATTTTGCTTTACTTTGCTTTGTTTTGGACCTACATTTTAACAAAAAAACAAGAGAGATTTTGAGCTCTTTTGCTTCTTGTACTTCTTGTTAAGAAGGTCCTTGCTTAGAAATGTAACTTTCAAATAAATAGACTTCACCACTTATAGTTTCTTTCTCCTTTAGATCTATGGTAAGGAGCTTGAAAAGCTTGTGAAAGCCTTTGGTAAGTTATTCCTACACATACAATAAAGAAAAATGACTTCCTTTATAAAGTTATAGACATTTAATAACATGTAACTGTACATGTAAATCATAAGCAACTCAAATACAACAAACATCTCTCCTGAAGATATCACTGAAATAACCAGAGATGGCCCTGAGTTCAAATACAACAATGGCTCAGTGGCTTCAAAATTTTGTAGAGTTGTATGCAAAAATGAGTCCAGCAAATGCATATTCATTCATACAATAAACGCCATTGCAAAAACCAATCCCAACCACAAAAAACTTGGTTCAAGACCAGACTTATCTATACTGCAAAGAATCTACTCCCATGAACTCTGCAATGAACTCAAAAGACGTCTAGACAATAGAGAGAAGGATCTCTACATTGATTACCGTGCAGATTGTATCAAAAGTAAGTCACACAACCCACAATTCCACATCCAACCCTACCTCATTCAACCCACCATCACTCAAAACTAGGCATGCACACCCTTAACTACCTCAATTCCAACTACAACTGGCCTTAAATGCAAGCTTCTCAATGCAAGAAGCCTTGTGAATAAAATACCTGAATTTCTCCTCTTACTAAATATGGATAAATTTGACATCATATTTGTCTGTGAAACATGGCTCAATGCATCTCTCCCTGACTCCATTACCACAGTAAGAGACTATCATGTTTACCAATCAGATCGTGAAATCTGTAGAGGAGGTGATGTTGCTATCTTCTATAAAAAGTTCCTACATCTAAAAAACATCCAAGTTACCCAGAAACTTGCTATTACTGAGACCATTGTCTGTGAACTGTCCTTAAATATCACATTTCAATTCTTACTATGAACTGTATAGAGCCCCTGATTATGACATCGAACATGTAAACAAGCTAAATTCACTACTAACATGGGCAACATCCTGCCCACACACTTTTATCTTTCTTGGCGACTTCAATCTATCTCACATTAACTGGACCCTAAACGAATGTAAAACTGAACCCACACATGCAACCTTCTACAATGCAGTCACAAATCTGGGACTAGAACAACTAGTAACCAACAATACTAGACTTAACAATTGCCTCGATCTCATCTTCTGCAATAGTTTGAATTCAATTTATGGAATACAAATTAAAGAACCTTTTCCAATAGTGACCACAACATGATTGACTTTTGTCTCAACATATGTCCACACAAAAATCATCACAACAATGGAATCCCCAATTATAATTTCAAAAAAGGCAACTATGATCTTATAGACAACGATCTGTCATCCCTTGATTGGCAATTTCTATTCTCTGGATGAAATACTGTAGAAAACCATTATAACATATTTTTACTTGAAGTCAAAAGAGTCATCAAACTATACGTACCATTAACAACTCCAAAAACCAGAAAAAAACAAATTACCCAAAACAATAAGGAAGCTTCAATCCAAAAAGAAATCACTTTGGTGGAAAAACAAATCGGTCACGTTGCCAACTTCAAAAGCCGATACAAAAATTTATGCCACCAGATAAAAACTGAATGCACCAATTATCACATTAAACAAGAAGAAAACCTTCTACGCACCAATTCCACCCGCGCTTTCTACAATTTTGTAAACAACAAACTAAAAGACTCAAGGTCCATCCCACCCCTGAAAGGACCTAATGGTAAAGACTGCAAAGATGAAACCATTAAAGCCAACCTCTTTAACACATTCTTTGGCTCAGTATTTGTAAACAGAAATGGATCATGCCCAGTATTTCCTAGTCAAATCACAGACAACTACATTGATCTAATACATATCAATTTTACAGAAGACAATGTTGAAAAAGCACTACACAATCTAAAACCATCTCTATCTATTGAACCAGACAGAATATGTGCCTACTTCTTTAAAAAGCTATCTACTGACATAGCCGAACCTCTAAGCATAATCTTCGAAAAATCTTTCAGGACCAGCTCCTTGCCAAAACTATGGTCACAAGCCACGATCATCCCCATCTTCAAAAAGGGAGACCCCAGCCTAGTTGAAAATTACAGACCAATCTCTTTATGCTGCATCACCTGTAAAGTCACGGAATCAATTATTAACCAATCCACTATCCTCCTTAGAGACATAAACCTACTCTCTAATAAAAAAATTGGTTTCAGAAAAAAACTATCCTGCAATCTGCAACTCTTACACTGCAAAAACATATGGACTACACAATTCGATCAGGGCAAAGCAATAGACGCAATCTACATAGACTTCTGTAAAGCTTTTGATTCAGTGGTACACGACAAACTACTACTAAAAGTAAAATCTTATGGTATCTCTGGACACCTGCATAACTGGATAGAAGCATTCCTGTCAAACAGACAACAAATGGTCAAAATTGGGAACATCCTATCAAATTCTGTACCTGTCAACAGTGGTGTCCCCCAAGACAGTGTTCTAGGACCAACTCTTTTCATACTCTATACAAATGACCTCTGTGATCATATTAAGAGCAACTGTGTTCTCTTCGCTGATGATGCAACACCACAGACAATACTGCTATCCTTCAAAAAGACCTTGACTATATATCAGAATGGTCAAACAAATGGCAACTTCAAATCTCAACAAATAAATGCTCTGTCTTACATATTGGCAAAAAAAAAAACAGAAAATAAAATACAGGCTGAATAGTCAAGACCTTGTTGATGATCCAAACCCTGTCAAGGATCTTGGAGTACTCATTTCTAATGATCTAAGTACTAGAGCCCACTGTAACTACATAGCCAAAAAGGCATTAAGAGTTGTTAACCTTATCTTATGTAGCTTTTTTTCTGGTAATATTACACTACTAACTAGAGCATATAAAACATTTTTCTAGACCAATACTCGAACACAGCTCATCAGTCTGGAACCCACATTACGCATCTGATCTTAACACAGTTGAGAAAGTCCAGAAATAGTTCACAAGAAGAGTTCTCCGCTCCTCTACCCATTGCAGAATACCTTATGCCACCAGACTTGAAATTCTAGACCTAGAAAACCTAGAACTACGCCACCTTCGGTCCAATCTAAGTATAGTATATAAAATCATACATTGCAATGTCCTACCTGTCAATGAATACTTCAGCTTCAGTCATAACAATACAAGAACAAACAATAGATATAAACTCAAGGTTAATCACACCAAACTTGATTGCAGGAAATATGACTTCAGCAACAGAGTGGTCAATGTCTGGAATACTCTACCGGACTCTGTGGTTTCTTTCCCAAACCCCAAAAACTTTAACCTTAGACTGTCTACTATTGACCTCACCCCTTTCCTAAGAGGCCTGTAGGGGGCATGCATAAGCACACCAACGTGCCTACCATCCCTGTCCTATTGTTTCTTTTATTTTTCTTATATGTATCCATGTATTCATAACTATGTTTTTACTTATAGCTATTATCTTGTAAGCAATTCACAAACCAAATAAATAAATAAATAAAATAAATGTAAAATGATTTGTAAGTGGCATAAGCAGGAGTAGAAGCATGAAAATAAAACCATGCAGGCATTGTAAGATGATCCTGGAGGAAAAGCAGAGAGAGAACAGAAACCAACGCATTGTCTTTTCTTTGGTGTGAAGGAAGCAATATAGTACAAATCAACTTTTGTACTAGTAAACTAGATAAAGTTGGAAAATATGCAATCTCACCCATACCTCTAAGAAAGTATCACTTAATTCAGACAAAGATAATGCAGAGTAACGTGCTTAGAATTATCCTCCCCTCACTCTTACTTTCTGTATTTTAACAAGAATGTGCCTCAATGAAAACAATGGATATTGATTGGAACTTAGTTTCAAATCTGTTTAAAGTTCAATTCCCCAAGTATTGATCATTAAAGTATAATTTAGAAACTTACATCATCATCATCATCATTATTATTAATTGTAGTTGTAGTATTTATTATATTTGTATGCTGCCCATCTCTGCTATAAGATGACTCTGGGTGGCTTTATATTATAAGTAAGATAGAATGACAATTTGCAATTAATAAAACAAAAAACAAAATATCAATTGGTCACCACTAGCTGTTAAGGTAAGTTCAAAGTTCATTATGATGCATTGCTTAACTTTGGTATAAGTAGAGTATCAGGACACTTGAGCTTGTGCTCCTTTGAGGTGGCAAAAAAATTCTCAAGAATAAAGCACTTTCAATGCAAGAGAATTTTCATTCACTATACATTAACCTATACAGACTACCTGTAATGGATGTCCCAAAGGTGCTTGTTTTTTCAAAAGGCAACTGGACTTCGTTTTCCTTGAAGATGTTTCACTTCTCAACCAAGAAGCTTCTTCAGTTCTGACTTGGAGAAAAACAAAGTCCAGCTACCTTTTTTTTGGTGGGGGAGGGGAAGCACCTTTGGAACAACCATGACCTGGATGATGAAGAATTTCCATAGACATATACCTTTAATGAAATGCTTATTGTGATATCCCAACAGTAATCACATGTCTTCCATACTCGTGTCCAATATTACAAACCAAGTATGGGTAATCTTCGACAACCATTTATTTTAGAATAGATTAGATTAGATTAGATTAGATTAGATTAGATTAGATTAGATTAGATTAGATTAGATTAGATTAGATTAGATTAGAATAGAATAGAATAGAATAGAATACTTTATTGGCCAAGTGTGATTGAACACACAAGGAATTTGTCTTGGTGTAAATTTTGTGACCGTTTAAACTTACAACGGCACTGGAAAAAAGTTATTTATGACCGTTTTTCACATTCCAACTGTGGCAGCCTCTGCATGGTCATGTGATTAAAATTCAGATGCTTGGCAACTGGTTCATATTTATGGCAGATGTGGTGTTCCAGGGTCATGTGATTATCTTTTGCAACCATCTGACAAATAAAATCAATGCGGAAGCTAGATTCACTTAACAACCATGTCACTAACTTAATAATGGTGGCAAGAAAGATGGTAGAATGGGGCAAAAAAAATCACTTAACTGTCTCACTTAACCATAGAAATTTTGGGCTCAGTTGTGGACTTAGTTTCTAATTTGACATCACTGTTAACAAAGTTCAGAATTACTGTACCTGGGACACAAGCAACTTTCTTCACAGTCAATCACAGTTCCATGTACCTTAGACTACTCTCTATTGAGGATGGGAAAATGATAGAACTAGATATACTGGAAAGTTTGATTTGAGAGAGGTCAACATTAAATAATTTTTAATGTATTTGTGTACTTACTTACTCACAGGATTTCTAGACTGCTCCAATTAACCAACTGTGAGCAACAGGCTACACCTCCCACTTCCAATCCCTATGTTGGTTGAATAGATGGAGAAATATTCACAACTAAAACTAAAAGTATTAAATTAGAATAATGAACTACGGTGTGATACAATCACATAAAGAGAAGAAATTAAAATTTTAAACACAAATAATTTTGGTGCTTTGTTGATTAATAGTAGGAGCAATAGAATTACAACTCCACTGCTCCCAATTATTAGGAAAATCTGCTTATTGACAACTTCTATTTAGATCTGATACACAAAGCAAGTCCCTGGCCTCAAAAGTCTAACGGTAATTTTAAGTATATCCCTTTTGCGCCAGATTTCAATTGGTGTGTCCCTTAATTTTAATTAAAAAGTAGACCTCATAAGCTTTAGTTTATAATATCTATTACCTGATCTGATTACTGTACAACCAGGGGTGGGCTGCTGAGGGTTTGCAGAGGTTCAGGAGAGCCCCTAAGATTCTGTGCAGTTCGGAGAACCCCCAAATCCCACCCCTGGCTGGCCCCACCCCCCCATCCCTCCCAGGAGTCCCCACACAGCCCGTTTTGGATGCAGCTAAGTGCAGGGCGTGTGCGGAGGCTCAGTGAGGGTGAAAAATGGCCTCCTGGAAGTTCAGGGAGGCTGGAAATGGGTCCGTTTCTGGCTTCCAGAGCGCCTCTGGAGCCAAGGAGGCCATTTTCGCCCTCCTGGGGGCTCCAGGAAAGCCTCTGGAGCCCGGGGAGGGCAAAAACGCCCCTCCCTGCCATGTGCAGGAGGCAGACTAGGCCATGCCCACCATTGCTAAACCTACTGCTAAAATTTTTGAGGCCCACCCCTGCGTACGATCCAATTATCCTGAGAAGTGCCAAAAGAATGGAACAGTGTGTGAAAAGCTCATTGCTGCAATTGATACTTTTCAAATGTATTTCTTTTGTTTTAATGCAATGCCAGAGTCCAAATTAGAGTGAAACAGACATTTCAATCCAAACACTCTCCAAAGTCTCAGGCAGAGGGTTTTCTGATCACATGACCTTTTTCATTGTTGAAGATAATCACACACTTAACTGGAAATTAATTGCTTGGAACAGGTAAGCAGTTCCCAAATATTGATCTATGATACAGACAGATCAACTTGACCAAAACTGGAATTCCATCGGCATAACTGGAGTACACACACTTTACATGGCATATGCTCACTACATCTTTACAAACATGCAAGGTATATTCACCCTGTCGCTGTCTTAATAAGGCTAAATTCACTTTTTCTACCTTGTAACTGACTTAAACCTTTATGATGCTAAGAGGCAGTGATCAGTATGGTCAGCATCATTTTATTTTCTATATTTGCTTACCCAACAAGGTGATTTGAAGTTTAAGGCATAAAAAAAAGGTGTCCTTAAGTGAGACAATCAACCATTGTACACATTGTAATAATCATTGAAGTGGTTAGGTGCTGCTGCTTAGTCTCTAACAAAGAGAAGCCTCCTGTGTTTTCCTCTTTATAAACAATGCAGACAATTCCCTTTATACTCGAAGCCCTTCATCTTCGAGGACAGATCTTTATTGCTGCAAGGCGTTGTTTTGTTTTGTTTAAAATTCTACCCTATCATCTCTGAAACTCCATCCACTCACATTTCGTCTTCAATAATAAATGATAAAAGGAAATGGAATAAATTCTCCTTAATGAGGAAATTTTCACCTAGCACAGAGGAACTGAGGAAATCTATTAACTGACTCAAGGAATGCTTTCTGCATTGCAATTACTGAAGGGAACCAGAACTCTGCAGTACAGTCTTCTCTTCCGCTTGACTGATTTTCATGTGATCCACTGGTGCCTGTGTAATACCAGACCATGCTGTAATATGCAACTGAGCACCCCAACCTGAAGGACTTCACAAAGTTATTATTAATAAGGGAGGAGGACGAGGCACTGCAGAAAGCAGACCAATGGTCAAACTCGAAACATATAACCCAGGTCTATAACCAAGTACTTACTATAACTGTGTTTTAAAAAGCCTTTGGTTTTTTTTTTTAAGTATTTGTTTTAAAAAGCTGTGTTGTGCAAGGAAACTACAAACTGGAATTCTCCAGGGAAAATTATCACTGTCAGAATTTTAACAAGCAGGCTTTCTCAGGATGATGGCAAACTGAAGATGGCTCTACAAAGAGCGGAGCTAATGATTGTGGCTTAAGGAGCTGATAAATAGATCAACAAGTAAGATGGCCCATATTGTGTTCCATACAGCTGCTCCAAAGCAGTGTTCACTAGAGGATGGGGGAACGAGGAGATGAGAGAATTTGCTATTCTGCTCTAGCTGCCGTCAAATCTTCAAAGGACATTAAGTTTGCATTTCTTTTGCTAGCCATTGTTGGAAATTGCCTATTAATTACTTTTAAAAAGTTTGACACCTTTAAAATGACAATGCTGGAAATGCATTCAATCTTTAATATAACAAAATTAAACTATATATTTGTAAGATTTTCTGAAGGCTTGCCTTCCTGCTCCATCACAAAGGGTTTTAAGAAGAGATTGGGCATCCATTCGTCTGACATGGTCAGAGTCTCCTGCTTAGCAGGGGGTTGGACTAGAAAACCTCCAAGGTCCGTTCCAACTCTGTAATTCTGTTGTATTTAAAAAAACAAAAACAAAAAGCAGACAAGGGTTTGATTGTGGAAAAAACAAGGCAAGGATTTGGATTAAGGACTCAGTACATGCTGGAATATTTGATTTTGAATATGATGAGTTTAAAATTAATTTTAAAAAAATAAATGCATTTGTATGGGAAAAAATATTTTCAATATTGGAGACATATCAAGATAATGAACTTATAATGGCAACTTATAATATTTGTTAATTAATGTCATTATTTTAGGGCCCAGCTTGGATTTTTTGCTTGGACCTGAATTGGAAAAGATGTCACTTATTCAATTCATCTAAAGTTGAGAGTTAAGTTGTGGGATGAAGAGCTTTATACCAATTAATTAAGAGGAGGTAAAGAGATTGTGAGATTGTTTATATTTGTTGCAATATGAGTGAGAATTGCTTAGATTTTCTTTTCTTTTCTCTTTCTAAACTTATTTTTCCTTGCTTTTTTCATTTTTTCCTACTTTTCTTTTTCACTTGCATTATCTTTTACTTCTGTAAAGGAAAAAAAAACAAGGAAACACCACCAGATAAACAATCAGGGAAGAAACTCTACCTTGATCAAGGAACAATTAAGAAGGAACACATACACACACACACACACACCAAGTCTGCAAGTGCAAGCTACCATATAGGAATAACCAACAAATTCCACTCTCCCTGGGATGAAATGTCTAAAGAAAAACAATCACACCCAGAGAACACCAAAAACTCAATAGTTCAATCTTGAGCTACATATGTTTAAAGTCTAATGTAGCTCATATGTAGTTCAACTTTGAGCTACATATTATTCAAGTCTAATGTAGTCAGGCCCAGGAATTTATTAGAAGGTGAAACTGATGGGCAGCTGCAGCAGTGATTGGTCCCTTACTCCATATCATGAATAGTGATGGGTAAAACAGGCAAAATGTTTGGAATGACAAGAACACAAAAGTTTCCACAACCTGGAAATCAATGAAGTAATCTATTTTTCTATATCTCGGTATTTCGGAAATGGAGCTTTTCTCCTTCCCTTGACTGCAAAACATGGGACAGCAGAAAAGGAAAACCAGTCAATGTGGAATTATTTGCAGGGAATGTAACCTCTACATATGCATGTTCATCCATCCATCCATGGTTTTTCCCCAGAAATTCTGGGATAGGCATGCTCATTAGATGTATATTTTGACTGTGATATGTAATGCAGTCTAATGTCCTTTTGTTTTGTTAGGTGTTATATGAGTTTTAATTATACATTAACCAAAATCAATTTGAATAGGGGCAATATTATACCTTGAAATTATAAACAGACATAAATAAATATACTAGGAACTGAATTTATATTCTTGGAAACATGATCCCACAAATAATATGTCCTTTCTCTTATTTTCTCTGTGCATCTGCTTATGCACCTATCTCCAAGTCAGAGAGAGAAAGAGAAATTATAATATCACAGCAGCTGATCTGCGATTCTCAGTGTTTTCTTTCAAGTTTCAATTTTTGTAACTTGAATAACTGATAGACAAAAGTAAAAAAGGCATTCTCTTGCCTTGCTTCTTCCTGCCAAATTTGCTCCTCAGAGGTTCATGTAGATTTACTCAATCAGTTCTGATGATTCACACACTTTGGAATAAGCAATTATGATAATGAATTTGGGGCAAATATTGTTTGTCTCCTTGTGTCAAGGAGACAAGGTATAACTACTTTCCTCAAGAGGAATCTTATTTAAAAGACAGCTTGTCAGGTTATGTCAGGGCAATAGTAATGGGAAGTGTAAAATAACAACAGTCCTCATTTTGTCTTTTTTGGCATTGATCACTATAATTGAATAGATTTGGGTCATAAAAGTATTCATTTTTATTTTTAATACTTTTTAAAAATATATATTGTTATTAAAGTTTAAATATGGGGAAATCCTTGATATATATCACTTATCAATCAAATGTCAAGTAGATTTTGTTATGTCTGGAAGGATGGGTCCAAGAACGGAGACGAGACTCAGAAAGTGACTACAGCTCTTTATTAGTGACTTCCGATCTGAGCGAATGCTCCTAGCCGCAGCAGCCTCTTTTATAGAGCTGGCTGCGGCTATATGGCCAATGACAGTGGTTTGAGCTTGCCACGCTTGGTTCACCCAATCACGGCAGTCTGTTTAGTAGCCAATCTGATCAGTCTGGAGCAACCAATCACGACCCGCTGTTAGCAGACCAATCTGCTTTGCAAGCTTTCAAGCCTGCTAGTCCGGAACACCCCTCCCCTCTAGGTTCCATCTAAGGGGTGGGGTTATATAGTTTCACAGGTAGGCGGGTCTTCGCACCTGTCTACCTGACTTGCGCTATTCGAATTATCTTTGCTCGGTCTCGGGTTCTGATGGGCTGCTCGCCTGGAACGGTGAGCTGGTTCCGCAGCTGTGACTCCCTTCAGGTGACCTTGGGCTGATTGACAATCCTCCTTCGCTGCTACTGCTTGTGCTCTCAGGATTAGCTGGACCCGTTCGGCTGCTGCTACTTGGTGAGACGATCAATTGCCAAGGCTCTTCATCAGCTGGTGAGTACTGTAGGCTTTGACGTGGTGATTGTGGGGTTCTTTCTTCTCTGCCAGATGTTGGTTCAATTTCAGAACCCCCGGTTTCCCTTCCCTCTCTGGTTTCATGGTTAGGGTCACTGATGGGAGATGTGGTTAGCCTGGATCGCAGCTGGTCGATGTGGCGTTTCCACACTCTCCCATCTGTGGTTTCCAGCTGGTAAGAGCGCGGGCCTGAAATTTGAGTTATTTTGGCAGGGATCCACAGAGGGTCACCTGAAAAGTTCTTAGCAAATACAGGGTCTCCTACCTTGAAGGTGCAGTGTTTACTGCTGGAGCCCAGGGGTTTTTCCGGGGTGTATGCAGGGTGTAGGTGGTCTAGAGGCGATCTGAGTTTTCTGGCCATCAGAAGCTCAGCTGGGCTTTTGTTTGTCGTGGTGTTTAGTGTAATATGCTGGAGAAGGAGCATCCTGGTGACTTTATCGTGGATGTTGTCCATTTTTTGTAGAGTTCTTTTTGTGAACTGAACCATTCGTTCAGCTCTACCATTTGCCACTGTGTGAGCCGGCAATGTCAGTGCATGTCGTATGCCACGGTCTGCAAAGTATTGTTCAAAAGCCAAGGCGGTAAATTGAGGGCCATTGTTGGATACCAGGACATCAGATAAGCCGTGCGTTGCGAAAAGTCTGTTCAATTTTTTGATGACTGCATCTGTGGTGATAGTCTTCATTTTGTTAACCTTGAGCCAGTTCGAGTATGCATCTACTGTTATTAGGAAGGTATGCCCTTTTGTAGATCCCGCAAAATCAATATGGATATGCAACCAGGGACCCCTGGGCGTTTCCCATTCAGCTGGGGAGACTTTCGGTGGGGCTGAGTGTGTCTCTTGGCACTTGCTACAGGTGGTGACCCAGGTTTCAATTTGTTTGTCCATACCTGGCCACCAGACGTAGCTCCCCGCCAGTGCTTTCATACGTACGATGCCTGGGTGTCCATCGTGTAGTAATTGTAGAACTTTTTTTGGTAATTTTGGTGGTATAACCACTCGGTCTCCCCACAATATGCACCCCTTCTGTGAGAAGAGTTCTGTCTGTCTGTTCTTGAAGGGTTTAAAGGTTTTGTTGGGTTCGATTTGTGGCCATCCCCTCTCCACCCAGCTAAGAACTCGTGCCAAGCATGAGTCTTTTTTGGTTTCCAATGCAATGTCTTGAGCTGTCAGTGGCGGTGAGGGAAGTGTCTCAATTTGTAGTGTTGATAGTGTGGGAGCCGGGTCATCTTGGAAATCTGGCAATGGAGAGCGGCTCAAAGCGTCTGCGTGGGGAATGGTTTTCCCCGGGCGATGCCTCAATTGGTAGTCGTAGGCGGCTAGGAACTTTGACCAACGTGTCATTCCCGGGGATAGAATATGTGGAGTAGGTTTGTCGCCAGCCAAGATGCCAAGTAATGGTTTATGATCTGTGATGATGGAAAATGATCTTCCATACACATACTCATGGAACCTTTTGATTGCAGATACAATGGCGAGAGCTTCCTTGTCTAGGTGACTATAGTTCCTTTCTGTTTTTGACAAAGTTCTTGAAAAAAATGCAATAGGCGCCTCTGTGCCATTTGGTAAGACGTGGCTCAGGATGGCTCCTACTCCGAATGGTGAGGCGTCGCAAATCACAGTTAAAGAAAGTGTTTCATTATATTGGATGAGCACTGCATCCGAGGTTAAGAAGTCCTTTACTTGTTGAAAGGCATGCTCCTCCTGTCATCCCCAAATCCAGGAAGCCTTTTTATCAAGGAGTCTATGAAGGGGTTCAGCAACAGTCACCTTCTGGGATAGGAAAATGTTATAAAAGTTAATGAATCCCAGGAAGGCTTGAAGGTCTGTTTTGTTTTGTGGTCTTGGGGCATTTTTGATGGCAGCCAATTTCTTTTCTGTAGGGTGCATTCCTTGTTTGTCAAGGAGGTAACCAAGAAATTCAACCCTTTCAGTGCATAACTGGCACTTTTCCTTCTTTACCTTGAGGCCAGCGTCTTTGAACTTTTGTAGGACTGTTCTCAGTCGTTGTTCTAACTGATTCCTTGTTGGGGCGGCTATTAACATGGCGTCGAAGTAGGGCACGACCCCTTTAATGCCCTGTAACAACCTTTCCATCAGACTTTGGAAAATGCCTGGGGCGACGCTTACTCCAAACTGGAGTCTGTTACACTTGAACGCACCTCTGTGCGTAACTATGGTTTGGGCTTCGGCGGTTTCAGCATCTACTGGTAGCTGTTGATAAGCTTGGGCCAGGTCAAGCTTTGCGAATATTCTGCCACCCCCAAGTGAGTGAAGGAGGTGCTGGACCACGGGTACCGGATAGGCGCTCTGCTGTAAAGTATGATTTAGGGTGGCCTTGTAGTCCCCACAAATTCTCAACGATCCGTCAGGTTTTATGGGGGTTACAATTGGGGTCTCCCATCGGGCGTGATAAATGGGTTCTAACACACCTTGTGCAATTAGTTTGTCCAGTTGCTCATCAATTTTTGGTTTGAGAGCAAAAGGGACACGGCGTGGTTTTAGGCGAATGGGTGCGATATCAGGGCGGAGATTAAAGGAGATAGGGGACCCCTTGTACTTGCCTAGCTGTTCACTGAAGACTTCTTGGAAAGCTGGACGAGGGCCGCTTCCCAGTCTTCATCTACAGTCTGATTGATGCCTGCCATTTCGATTCCTAATGGCATGAACCACTGTAGACCCAGTAGGCTGGGTCGGTCTCTGTCAACGACGGTGAGAGGTAGTATTGCGGTGTGGTTCTTGAAGGAGACCTGGAAATGACTGGAACCAATGACCGGAATCCGGTTGCCCTGGTAGTCCTTTAATATAAGTGTCTGAGTGCTGAGTCCTGGCGGCGGATGTTGGGAATCAGCTGCTTCAGGAGACCATGGATAGGGAAGACCCGGAATCCATTTCCATGATGCATGGTCGATTTTCAATGTTGACCTTTACACGGATTTTTCTGGTGTCTAAAGATGAAGCGTGGCTGATGGTGATGGTCTGATGTGCTTCTTCCCATCTGGGTGCGCCAGTAATTTTCCGGTTTCTGTTGTACTGGCTCCACTGGTTGTTTGGGCAGTCCCTATTAGTGGTGGGGTTGCCCTCTGTTTGTTGGAGGCTGTTTTCCCTCAGTTTGGGACTGAATCCTCTTTTGTTCCGGCATACTTTAGCAATATGCCCTCTTCTCTTACAAAAACGACACATGGCGTCTAGGAATCTGCATTTGGATCGTGGGTGGGTTCCACCACATCCGGCGCATTGGAAATTCGATTTACGACCCCACTGGTCTCGTTGTTCGCACTCTGACCTGAGTCTGTGGACTTCTTCCTCTTCACTATCTGATGAGGATTCGATATCTTCATGATGGGTGGCCGACGTGTATTTTTCTGATGGCATTGCTGTATCGTTGGTGGTTTGGCAGCTGGCTCCATTTGTCTGGCACATCCATGCTGCTGATTTGCAGGTGGCTTCAGCTGCAGTGGCATCAGCTATGGTGTCTGCGAGGGAGATGTCTCCCTCGGCCATAATTTTACTTTGGACCGTGGGGTCTCTGAGGCCAAGGACAACTCGATCCCTCATGGCTTCTTCTAGATTTGCAAAGCCACACAAACCACCTAAATTCCTTATGTCAGCTACAAAATCCCCGATGCTCTCACCTTCGCGTTGATCCCTTTGGTAAAATTCATGTCTGCGGATGAGAGTCGGTACTGCCGGGGCATAATGGTTGCAGAGGATGGGAGCAAGGGTATCCCAGTCCATCATTTTGACCTCAGCCTGCTTGGCGAGCGCTTTGGCCATTTTAAAAACGGCGGGTCCACAATGCGTCAGGAAAACTGCTTGTTTCTTTTTTTTTAAACAAATTTTATTAATTTTACAAGAACAGTGCACAAACAATCAAAGCATAACTGCTTACAAATTCTTTTCTTAAAAAAAAAAATAATAATTAAAGAAGAAAACCAATAGAACATACAAAATGATTCCAAATTATAATATCAATGTTTACATTATCTATTTAACTTCATATCTTATCCCAACTTCTCCTTTTCATTCTAATTATCCAAGTTATTTCTTATTAATTAAAATTTTATTGCCTTTTATCAACATACAAAACACAGAACATAGAAAACAAAACAAAACCTAAAACATCTTTTCTGAAGGCTGCTTGATCCCAAGTTAAAACTCTTCACACAGATGAAATTCACACATCATATTCACTTTATATATCCTTCCATATCTTATTACCATTTTCAATAACATTCTTTGTCTGTTCTATTTCCAGCTATCCATTCATCTTTTTTCTTCTATTATACTTCTCCTATACACTAATTGGAGTGACGCCTTTAACTCATTGCCCTAACTTAAAAGTACTTCATATAACACTTAATTTATCTTGGGATTCTGTTTAGTACATTCTAAAATTACACAATAAATTTTATAAGAAAGGTCAATAACTAAAGAAAAAACCTATATAACCACTATCCATATCATTTAAAAAGAAAAAATAACTAATCATATATATTAATACTCATTTATATCTTAAACATTCTACTCTAGATACACATATAAAAACACAATCTTATGTACCTTCCAGAATCCCCCCCCCCTTTTTTTCCCAATTAGATTCACCCATTGTCTCTAAATAGGCTTTTTTTCTTTAAATCTTGCTTCCCACCATTGAGACTTCTTCTCCCCCCCCTTTCTCTCTTGCTTATTCTTCTCCTTGCCCTTTTTACCCCTTTGTCTCTCCTCCTCCCTTTTCTTACTCCCTTTCCGTTGCTTTCTAACCTTGCATCCACCTTTCCTCTCATTTTTCTCTTTTTTAGTTGTTTTTTCAAACCTTAAAATCCCCTTTTTCTTATCCTCTTTCTCCTCCTCCCCAGAAAAAACCCATTGTTCATCAAAGATGGCTTCTTCTTCCTCTTCTTCTTTGTCCCAGTCATTCTGCTGCATAGTCAACTTTTCATAAGTGCATAATGCTATTTCTAAAAATTGAAATAGAGTGCCCAAAGTATCTTTTCCATCTTGTTCTTCCTTTTTATAGTTTTGATATTCAGTCTTTAGTTCATCCACAAGCAATGCCACCATGAAAAGAGAAACTTTTCCCAAAACAACCACCCAAGTATTTTTAATCAAAAATAATTCAAAAAAAGTTCCAAAAATTAATACTTTTCTTCCTTCTTCTATTTCTCTTTCTGGGGTTACAGTTTAATCAAAGAGGTCCAATTACCATATACCTTTCTTTGGGATTCTAGGCAATCTCCTCCTTTTTAGCTTCTGCTCCAATTTTTTTTCCTCTCCCTTCCTACTTACAACATTTTTTTTTTAAATAATCAAAAATCCATACCTCCAATAAGGGTTTTCCGATTTCTTAAATTATTAAGTCCAATGTCCAAAGAGTCTTTTGTCCCTTGGCTTCAACTTTCAAAATAATTCACCTTCAGTGCCCAAATAAATTTCAAATCTTCTTCTGCTGTTTCTATGGGGTGGGAGAGTGAAGGAAAAAAAAAAGTTCCCTTTTACAGCTTTCTCCGCCGCTTTCCAATTTTCTTAGGGATACAATGTATCCTCCAGCAATTCAGACAGTTCAGTTCCAGAGAGTTTAAAAGATGTTAATTGACCCGGCTCAGCCAGCACTTTCACTTTTCTTGCTTCCTCCAGCACAATCTTACCCGGTTGCAGGCTTCTTCGTGGTGGCCATTGCTGACTGCTGCTCCACCACCTTGGGAAAAAGAGGTTTCTCCGGACGAGGAGGGGGTCTGCGACACCCCCAACCCCCTGTCTGGCTCCCCTCTCTCTTCGGCTGCCTCTACAGGGCAGCCATATCCCCCTGACCCATTTGGATCGGGGGCACCTCGGCGGCAAGCGCAGCAGGAATCGTGAACAGTCGCGAATTCCTGCTGCCACCGAAGCCACGCAGAACCGGAAACCTGGAAAACTGCTTGTTTCTTGCTAGGAGTGGCATCCTTCAGATTGTTGGACTCTAGGAACATTTGAAACCTGTCCATGTATGAGTCCCAGTCTTTGCTGGCTGGATTGAACGGGGTGGGTGGTATAGCGCTGCTGGCCATTCTGCCAATGTCTCCATGCTGTCAGCCACGTGCTCTGTTGGTTGTTAGTGAGTGCTCAGTCAGCTCTGCTGTCTCCGAATCCCATCCTCGTCGCCAGTGTTATGTCTGGAAGGATGGGTTCAAGAACAGAGACGAGACTCAGAAAGTGACTACAGCTCTTTATTAGTGACTTCCGATTTGAGCAAATGCTCCTAGCTGCAGCAGTCCCTTTTATAGAGCTGGCTGAGGCTATATGGTCAATGACAGTAGTTTGAGCTTGCCGCGCTTGGTTTGCCCAATCGCGGCAGCCCGTTTAGCAGCCAATTGGATCAGTCTGGAGTGACCAATCATGACCCACTGTTAGCGGACCAATCCGCTTTGCAAGCTTTCAAGCCTGCTAGTCCGGAACAGATTTCTAAACCTAAAGGGGGGAAGTAATATTATCAAATGTTACAAAACGTCATATAATCTATGCCACAGAAAAATATATTGAGTGATTTATTGACAAGTAGATAAAACTGACTTTTCAAAAATGGATAAGTTGCATATCCCTTGAATGCAATATTAAATATCAAAATATTGTTATTTTCCCATTTTTCAGAATTATTATTTTACCATCAATCCAAATCTGATACAACCATGACTCCTCAAAAAAGAGTAAGATTCCAAAGTTTTGGGGCATAATTTAACATGGTACTGATATTTACCAAAAGATACTTTTTTAAAAAAAATCTGAAATCACATATCAGATGGGGTCAAAAAGTAGAAAAAAGTATCTAGAATCCTTATGAGACCATTTTCATTTTAAGAGCTCTGCTGGCACAATGATTAGAATGCAGTATTGCAGGCTAACTCTTCCCACAGCCTGGAGTTCAGCCCTGACTCAGCTCCAGGTTAACTCAGCCTTCCATCCTTCCAAGTTCAATAAAATGGGGACTCAAGATTGTTGGGGGCAATATGCTGACATTGTAAACTACTCAGAGACTGCTGTAACACTATCATTTCAAACAGGAAGTAGTTCTCAATTTTTTTCCATATCCTCCTCTTCCCCTTTTGAATGCATAGAGTAGACTTTGTCAGCAAGTAATCTGTACATCTGTCTATACAATAGTGTGCACGTGGAAAGACAAAAGAAGACACAAGACTGCTTTTCATCCATAACTGTAGAAATGGTTCTTTCATATAACATGCAAAATGTCTGCATCTAACTCCTATTGCAAAGATTTCCATGGATATTAATATGCAAGGCTATCCTTCATTATCCTGAAAGCTTTCTGTTTCTCAAGTCTATGGAAAAATGTTTTGGGTTGTAACCTGCCAATAGAGTTACATGTTTTCATAGGTAGTAAAGGATGAATAAGAATCACAGCATGTCTCAAATATTTATCGAGAAGGGGAGCAAAAATCATTCCTAAGATCTCACATCTTAATCAGTTATTATTGAGTCAGTGTTTATATTCTTAACTTGAGTACATTGTAATATAACTCTTGTATAATAATTAAATTTTAGATTGCAGCTCATGACTGAATAATTTGGAACCGATTTTAGCTGATAGAAGAGATGTTGGATTAGCATCCCCTATTGAAAATAAATTATCATCTCAATTATCATTAACATTATCTCAATTTCAGCAAACAAATAATCTCAGTAATGAATAAAAGCATGGGTTTATTTTTGCTTGTTCCCTTTTTTAAAGTTCATATTTAAAAGAAGGTACCTAAGGGTTCAGGAATAGTTCAGCAAATAAAGCTCCAGATGACAATATGATTGAAGACTTATGTTCTTATTGGAAAACATGGAAAATCTTTTGTTTATGTATTTCAGATACATGCAGGTGAATATAGTTGTGCATGAGCCTAGGACATTTACAAGATTGATATATCATCCCCAAATAATTATATTATCATATTATTTGGATATAATTGAATCATTTGTCCTGCTTTTCCCATGTTTGATGTCATAAATGAGAAAGGTGAAGTGACAAATATATATCAATTGATCCTATGCCATCAAGTTGTCATTGACTCTTAGTAACAACATGGGTAGATTTTCTCCTAAAGATAAATAAACATGCTTCTGCTTTTACTTAGTCCCTGTTATTTTCCAAATATGTAAAACAGCAGAAACACACTCATAGCAATCATAGCAGCTATGTCGTCTCTGTTTCCACAAAACTAAAATTATTTCCATCGAATGGGACCCTTTATACAGAGGCAAGAATATCAGCAAGGACCTTCTGATGAATCATATGTTATTCTCTTATTTGCAGATATAGAATTGATTTTTTTTCAAAGCAGTGTGACACCCAATTGGAAAAGCAATTATTTATTGATGATCCTTTGATCTTCCTTTCATTCTACTGTTTTCATCTTGCAAAGTCTGAATCTGGGGTTTTCATTCCAATTTTTGTACCTTTACAAACTTCATACTGAAGGTTTTTTTTTCAATATATGGAGTTGTATATAGAAATAAAGGTTTCATTTTAAAAATCCTTCTATTTTCCAAAGTAGTTCTATAGTATCTTGAACCAGAATTGTTTGGTTCTGTTTGGCTCCTACGATTGAAAATACTATGCTCTAATCCTTAAATTTCTTTATGTAATCAGAATTTTAAAGTTAATTAATACATTAATAAAAATTCCCAGGGGCATCCCTTCCTTTTAATTAGAGCCATGGTGGTGCAGTGGTTAGAATCCAGTATTGCAGCTAATTCACTGCTCACTGCCAGGAGTTCAATCCTCACCAGGCTCAAGGTTGACTCAGCTTTCCATCCTTCCGAGGTCAGTAAAATGAGGATTCAGATTGCTGGGGGCAATATGCTGACTCTGTAAACTACTTAGAAAGTGCTGTAAAGCATTATGAAGCAGTATATAAGTCTGAGTACTATTGTTAGTGCTATTAGTTATTTCAAAAACTGACAAAAACATACTAAAGTGTTCTCGGACTGCTATGGATTTCTCTCTCTCCCTCTCTCTCAACTGTAGAGTTATAACTTACGTTGCACCAAAAATATAAAAGAGAATATATCGCCATAGCAACAGGCAATGCATTTATACATGACAATTTATTATAAACATACTCATTTGGAAATAATTTCTATAATGTATAATTTAACAATTTCTTCCTTTTACATAAGTATATATTGTTCCATGTGATTGTGTAAATGGTGTGTTGCATTTTAGATTTTGTCATTGGATCTTGGACAGTAAATAAATAATTAAAAAAAACATATTCTCAAGTCCACTCTTTGAGGGGACAGGCCCAGCTGAACCCACCAGCATCCTGTCCTCTATAAAGACATTCTGTCTTCAAAGGAAATTGGGAGATGTTTCCCAGAACCTGTCTTTTACAGATTTTAAACATAAAGCATACAGGGCAAAAGATACTGCATTCGTTTTTAAATTGTCCTTTTACACATCAGTATACCAGTCTCACAAAAATGTCTAGTAAAATTCTATTTAGAAAGTAAAAAATCTACTATACCCTACTCATGTTCTTTCTATCTATCTTTCTATCAATCTATGTATCTATATATCTATCTCTCTATCTCTATCTGTTAAGTTCTGCGCATGGGTGCAAGGAGCGGAGACGAGACGGTAACAGTGAACTTCAACTCTTTATTAGACATACTGAACAGAGCAAAACCCTAGGGCAACAGCAACCCTATATAGGGTTGGCTGCTGACCTATTAGCCAATGAGAAACATGGAAGTGTTAAACCCTTGAACCAATGAGAGTTGGCCCGTTAACAGCCAATCAGATGTCCCAGAAAAGACCAATCCGATATCGCTATTATCGGCCAATCAGAAGTGTAGGATTAGAACCCTGCTTTTTCTTAAGGTTGTTAAAACTTTATTAAACGTCTTTATTAGTTCATAATACTATCTCTCTATCATCTCTCTATCGGTCTGTCTGTCTATCTCTCTATTTGTCCATTGACCTACCTATTTTAATAAGTCTGGGGATAATATCTTAATAAATACAGTTGTCACAGAAGCTGGAACCTAACTAATGCAAAATAATAGAAATTGTAGATCTGCTTTTGCAAAGATAATCTACTAATGCAAATATTATTTTCAGGAACTTCAAACAGAAGAGTTTAAATGCTCCAAGACTGACTTACTATTAGATAAATGATTGATTGATTAATTGATTGATTTTATACAAAAATACACATACATACAATTAAAATTAAGTTAAAATAAATTAATAATGGGAGCAAGCAATGTCCCTATTCTATATCTTTTTTAGATCTGAAATAAAATATTAATCTTATTCATCTAAAAATGATTAAATTACTTTTCAGTGATATTAAGGTAGGAACTTTTCACTCCGTATTTGTACAGCAATACATATACAAAATCGCTCTGGAAAGCGGTATTTTAAAAGGCTGGTCACACTTATTTACCTGCAGATAGATTTTATGTCAGCTCAACCATCTCCCTGGACACAGAGTAAATATAGATCTAAAATGCATTTGCCAGATCAGCTATTTTTGCAGTT
The DNA here is from genome assembly GCA_033807585.1 of Hydrophis major. NCBI lineage: Eukaryota > Metazoa > Chordata > Lepidosauria > Squamata > Elapidae > Hydrophis > Hydrophis major. Next base: position 218,035,761 of record CM066328.1, on the reverse strand, counting down.
TTGAAACCAAGACCCCTTTCTCAGGCAGAAGGAAAGTCCACCAGAAAACAACTCCTGTACAGGTTTGTTTGAAGTAACCAGAAGGTAAGAAATAAAAATGATTTTTATCTATTGATTAAATCATTGACTTAAATTTGACATTAAACTGTTATTAATGGTAGTGTTCAAAAATATTTTGGATTATATTCTCATCCTTAGCAGTGAATTTCTATCCACTGGCAGCTTTCTTTTTGCCTTTCTAGCTACATCAAAGGAACTTGAAAATATAATGTTTTATAGTGATCTTCCTTCTTCTGACAGACTATAGTTTGAGAGGTGGAAAATAGATATTAGTTCTCAATTTTTCTAACTGTGTTTGCATTTTTCCATTTCTTGGGAGGGAGGATCAGCCCCTGCTTTATAATATTCTTATTCTATACTTTATTTAAAATTACAATATACATTAAAAACAAAACACTGGTAAGTCCTTCCTCTTTTTTGTTTTCTTTATAACAGAATAAGAAGGTTGGAAGGGACCTTAGAGGTCTTCTAGTCCAACCTACTACTCAAGCAGGAGATCCTAAAGCATTTCAGACAAAAAAAAACCCTGTCCAATTTCTTCTTTAAAACCTGATGGAGTACCCATAGTGATGGAGCACCCACAACCCACAAAATAATTCTCCAATTGTTGCAATTTATTTATAGTGGCATTATTTCCATAATTGTGAGATATTTTAATGCTTCTGAGCATGGGTGGAATGCTACCGGTTCTGCCTGGCTCTATAGAACTGGTAGCTCTGAAGAGCAGCAGACATCGGTTCTGTGTTTGCTGCTGTTTGGCCCACCTGCCCGCCCAGGCTTTTACCTGTCCTTTATTTCCTGCTTTTTCAACTTCAGCTGCTTTGTGCGGCACGGCTAAGGTTGAAAAAGCAGGAAAAAAGAGGCTTTTCAAATGCTGTGCACCTCGCACAGCACTTTTCAGTTATCTGGGCAGCACAGCTTAAGGATTTTTTACATGCGTGTGCAGCGTGCGTCTGGTGCGTGTGCACATAAAGCGTGCATGCACACGGAAAACATAATCACCGAACCAGTAGTAACACCAGTTGAATCCCACCACTGCTTCTGAGCTGAAAAAGGAATAGAATAGCTAAACTTCCAGTTTGAGCTTCTTCAGCGACAGACCGAAACCTCATCTTTGCAAGGCTTCGATCCGTGCTCACCGCTGGAGTGCCCCAAGCTGGCTGACTTCGGGGCTAAGCCACCCTGTAGAGGTGGTGAAGAGGGGGAGACTGCCTGCAGGGTCGAGGAGAGCCCCATCTCTCCTCCCCAGCTGGCCATTACTCCCTTTCCTGAAGGCGGTTGAAGTGGTGGTCAGAAATGGCCACCACAAAGAAGAACTCGACTGGAAAAGAATGTGCAGGAGGAAGATAAGAGGAGAAAGTTTTGGTTGACCGGGTCAAACAGCAAAAGCAACAAATAAAGTACCCTGGAATTGAAACTATTAAAAAAAAAAACATTGTTCCCTAAGATTTTTAAGCTGCGAAGGAGAGAGAAAAGGGAAAAGGTTTGGGGTTTTTTTCTCCTTTTCCTATACTGACAGCTAAGAAACTTAAGTAAGAAATTGGAAAAAAATTAACTTTGATATCAACAGGCATTTAATGCTGAAAATAAAAAGTCAAAGCGATAATAAAGATTTCTGGATAATTAAAAGCTTTTGAAAACAGGAAAGGAGAGAAAAAGAATAAAAGGGCAGGATCTGGAAGGGAGGAGACTGCCTGGAATTAAAAAAGAACTTATAGCAAAATCTCAACAAGACTTCCAAAAGATACATTCTAACTGAAATATTGCAACAAAACCCCAGGAAGAGAAAGTCAAAAAAGAAATAAGAAGATATAACTCAGGACTATCTGGATTACTTGATGATTTCTGGATTCTTGGTTATTATTTTGAATGACTAAAATCAATCGGGTAGCTGTTTAAAACTGCTTAAAATGGCTCCACTTTTAGAAGAACTGAAAATGTAACTTAAAAAGTACAAAGAAGATGCACAAGAAGGGAGAGGTTCTTTTGGCTTCGTATTTCAGTTTTTAGAAATGGAGATTTGGGGGTTTCCGGTTCCGCGTGGCTTCGGGGCAACAGGAATTCGCGACAGCTCGCGATTCCTGCTGTGCTAGCCGTCGAGGTACCCCTGATCCAGATGGGTCAGGGGGATATGGCTGCCCTGTAGGGACAGCTGAAGAGAGAGGGGAGTCGGATAGGGAGGTGGGGGTGTCGCAGACCCCCCCCCCTTCTCCGGAAAAACCCCTTTTTCCCAAGGCGGTGGAGCGGCGGTCAGCAATGGCTGCCACGAAGAAGCCAGCAACCGGGTAAGATTGTGCTGGAGGAAGTGTGAAGAGTGAAAGTTTTGTCTGAGCCGGGTCAAGTAACATCTTTTAAATTGCCTGGAACTGAGCTGTTTGAATTGCTGGAGGATACATTGTATCCCTAAGAAGAGCGAAAAGCGGCGGAGAAGCTGTTAAAGGGAACTTTTTTTTTTTTCTTTACTCTCCCACCCCATGGAAACAGCAGAAATATTTGGATATATTGGACATTGAAAGTGAATTGCTTTGAGAGTTGAAGCTAAGAGACAAAAGGATTCTTGGACATTGAAAAATTTAAGAAATTGGAAAACCCTTGTTGGAGGTATGGATTTCTGATTATTTAAAATTGACATTGCAAGTGGGAAGGGAGAGGAAAAAAAAATTGGAGCAGAAGCTGAAAAAGGAGGAGATTGCCTAGAATCCCAAAGGAAGATATATGGTAATTGGACCTCTTTGATTAAAAATTAACCCCAGAAGAGAAAGAGAAGAAGGAAGAAAAGTATTAACTTTTGGAACTTTTTTTTAATTGTTTTTGATTGTCTTTGATTAAAAATACTTGTGGTTGTTTTGGAAAAAGTTTCCCTTTTCATAATGGCATCGCTTGTGGATGAACTAGAGATTGAATATCAAAAATATAAAAAAGAAGATACTTTGGGCACTTTGTTTCAATTCTTAGAAATGGCGTTATGTACTTATGAAAAGTTGATTACGCAGCAGAAGGACTGGGACAAGGAAGAAGAGGAAGAAGAAGCCATCTTTGATGAACAATGGGTCCCTTCCGGAGAGGAGGAGAAAAAAGATAAGAAAAAGGGGATTTTAAGAATTATAAAAACAACCAAAAGAGAGAAAAATGAGCGAAAAGGTGGAGGCAAGGTTAGAAAGCAAAGGAAAAGGAGCAAGAAAAGCGAGGAGAAAAAACAAAGGGGTAAAAAGGGCAAGGAGAAGAATAAGCAAGAGAGAAAGGGGGGGAGGAGAAGCCTTAATGGGGGGAAGCAAGACCTAAAGAAAAAAAGTTTATTTAGAGACAATGGGTGAATTTAATTTAGGATAAAAGAGGGATTCTGGAGGGTACATAAGTTTGTGTTTTTATATGTGTATTTAGAGTATAAAATTCATTATGTAATCTTAGAATCTTTTAAACAGAATCCCAAGAAAAATTGCTATACGAAGTATTTTTAAGTTAGGGTAATGAGTTATAGATGTTACTCCAATTGGTGTATAGGAGAAGTATAGTAAAAGAAAAAAGAGGAATGGATAATTGGAAATAGAACAGACAAAGAATGTTGTTGAAAATGGTAATAAGATATGGAAGGATATATATGTTTTTTTTTTTTGATTTTGTATATTGATAAAAGGCAATAAAATTTTAATTAATAAGAAATAATTTGGATGAAAAGGAGAAGTAGGGATAAGATATGAAGTTAATACTATATGAAGTACTGATACTATAATTTGGAATTGTTATGCTTTATTGGTCTTTTATTATTATTTTTTCCTAGAAAAGAATTTATAAGCTGTTATGCCTTGATTCTTTGTGCATTGTCTTTATAAAACTGATAAAAATGGTTTTTATATATATATATAAAAAAGAAAATGATAATAAGATATGGAAGGATATATGGGATGAATATGATGTTTGAATTTGTGTCTGTGTGAAGAGTTTCAACCCGGGAACAGACAACCTTCAGAAAAGATCTTTTAGTTTTGTTTATGTTTTGTGTTTTGTATGTTTGTGTATTGTGTTTTTTGTAAAACTAATAAAATTTGTTTTTTATAAAAAAAAAAAAAAGAATCAATAAAACCTTGGAGGAATGTTAGATGAGAATAATTGTAAACAAGTCAGAAAGAAATGAATATGATGACTATAAAATGGATAAATATAGAAAAGAAATGAAATTGAATAAGAGTAAAGAGAAATAATGAGAAATTTGCTGAAAGATATTTATGTGTCCATATGGAAATGGGATAAATTAGAATTATGTTGTGTAAAAATAATGTTTTATTCGACTTGTAAAAATTTATAATGTTAAGAGGTTTTATGTACTTAATGGTTAATGATGTGTTGTTTGTCTTTAAAATTAATAAAATTTGTTTCAAAAAAAAAGAAATGGAATTATGAGAAACAACAAGAAATGACTGCAGAACAAGAAGATTGCGACAAAGAAGAAGCCATCTTTAATGAACAAGTAATCTTAGATCAGGGGGGAAAAGGAAAGGGGGGGGAAGAGAATGGAAAGTTTAAGATTGGGAAAAACAACTCCCCCCCAAAAAAAATAGAGTGAAAAATAAGTATAAAATCAGAAAGCAACAGAAGAGGGAAATGCAGAAGAGAGAATTAGAAATAGAAAGACAAGGAGGTAAAAAGGGGAGGGGGAAGATGAGAGGAAAGAAAGAAAGAAAGGAAAAAAGTCATAAAGGACAGAAACAAAATACAGAGAAACAGGGTGTATTTAGATAATGGGTGAAAATTTAATGGAAAAAGGGTACATAAGATAGTATGGTTATATTAGAAACAAATAATTTTAGAAAATATGAAACAATGTATGATTAAAATGATAAAATAGCTATCGTAATTCAGTGGAATGTTTGTTAATAAATAAATGTAATAAAAGATATATTTAATGATTTATAAAACATATGTGAAGAGAAATAAGGGAAAAATTAATTATGGAGATTATATGTGTTTTTAAGGAAGTATGATATCTAATTGAAAAGAAGTGTTAAAGATGTTAAGATTTTAATGATTATTAGTGATAGAACTGAACTAGAACGGAATGAGGGTTTATAATTATATATATTTACAATCTTTTTTTAAAAAAAGAATATAGTGTGTATTATAAGAATGTACCAGGCAGAATTCAATTGGAAGTTATGTATTATGTATTATATTGAAGGTCATAACCTTAAGATATACATTGGTAGTTTAAATAAGAGTTGAATGGATGTAATTAAAAGATATAAGGATGTCATACTCCAATTAGTAACTGCAGGAGAAAACTTGTTTAATGAGAAAAGATAATATGAAATTGAAACAGAACAGACAAAAGTATAAATATAATGATTTGAATTGAGATGAGATAATCAAATTAAAATCGAGAAAATCAAAAGAGGGGAAAAACTATATAGAAAATGTAAAATAGTATAAGATGTGGAATAGAATACAAAAAGGAGCATGAAATTGATATGGAATAGAATACAAAAAGGAGCATGAAATTGAGTTTTGTGTCTGTATAAAGAAGTTCAACCCGGGACCATGCTATTTTCAAAAAAGATGTTTTACTTGTATTTTGTTGATAAAGGAGGAATAATATCATTTCATCCAAAGGTAAACCCAGTCATAAAAGAATGAAGACAAATTAGTAGTAGGGAAATTATTGAAGTCCTGAAACTCTGGAAAACTAATTGTTCAGCAGAAACATATTATTATGGTTGGTCATATAGACAGCCAAATGTCTAGACAGGATTTGGCATTTTTATCCAATCACTGAATACTTCACAAGGACCTGGGACAGGCAGATGCTCCAAGCAAATCTGCCGTTTGCAATTGACTCCTGATGACTGTCAATGCCAATGGTGTTCAAATGGTGCTCTAATTGTTTTGGGATTATTATTCATAATCAGCTGGAGGATTTCTCCCGTATCGTTGCTATGATTGCTTACTTTTGGGTCAACCAAGTGTAAGTTCTAAATGCCCCATGCAAAAGTTAGTTTATAAATGAGAAAATAAGGAAAAATGAGAATATGAATATTGCATTATTAATCCTCCAGAAATATAAAATTGGCCAACCCATTGTGACTTCTTTTCCCTGATAATCTTTTGCACATAGGCATCAACTTCTCTGTCTAGCTAGTACCTTTTTCTCATTGAGCAATTCTCCTAGCACACACACACACACCCCCAATTGTTTCCTCTCCTCACATAATAAGATATAGAATAGAGTTGGGCAAACCTTTGAAAAAGCAATCCCACGCTGAAGTCAATTTGGGAATAGAAACAGAAACCCACTTTAATGCAGTGAATCAATCAGAATTCTGCAAACTGCTTTATTAAAATCCTGCATGACTGGAACCAGTTCAATCTCAATAAAGAGAGGGAGGGAAACAAAACTACTAATGCCACTTTCTTCCTGCCAGCATTCCCCCCTGTTGCCCAGCCATTGCTCTGTGTATCTCATTGCATCTCTCTGCCTCTGATGCTTCTGCACTACTAGAATCACTACTGGAAATAATCCTAGCAGCATAACTATGGCACAAAAAAGAAGTGCCCAAGAAAATGAGAGGCCTTTCCCAGGAGAAGTAAGCTTGACAATTAGCTCTATTAACCTATCTGGCATCCCATGAAAATCAAAGCAACAAAACTAGACCATTCCATCAGGGAAAATTAGAGGTCATTCTGTAGGAACATACTACACCTGGCACAAAACCTCAATATTTGGAAATTTTGATCTTATCAGACCCAAACACCCAACAACAACAACAAAAAAACTCTGCTAGGAACTGCCTAAATTCTCAGACACTATCTTAATAACTCTTAGGTCCTTGGTTAGGCTTCCACCACTCTTCGACTGTGATAAGATAGTATCAATAGTAGAAGGTGCCCTGGGTACAATTTCAAAACAACTATAGCACACTTGAACGTTGATCAGTATTGACAAAATCACTATCAAGTCAATTGCAAAAGGCAATGTTACTTTGAAAGAGCTTACATCTTGTGATGACATCTTTAACACCATCAAACAACGACATTTGTCTATCTCAGGTCCACACAACAAGTAGATAAAATGCCAAATCCAATCTAAGACTGTGCAACCAATTATAATAGTGAGAATGAAAAAAGATAAGTCAAATATTTTTGAAAGCCAAAACAGAACCTCTTAAAGCCAGCTTTAAAAGGAAGAATTCTCAGAAATCATGCCTGTAAAGGAGGTCTAAGGGATAGAGACAATTGGCAGCATCTATCCCTAGCTATGCTGGTAGCTTTAGGAAAGAAGAATTCAGACTTTCCCAACACTGCAAAACTCTTTAAAATAAGGGAAGTGTGTCAATTACGGACTTTCAGTGAAATATCATTTTGCAGGAGATTCAGGCAGAATATTGGAGTGATTTCTTCACTATAAGGGTTGACTAAGCAAAGGAATTGTCTCCCAATTACAGTCACCCAGATGGATTTGCAACTGGCTGGCAAACCATACTCAATGAGTAGTCCTTAATGGGTCTAAGTCTACATGGAGGGAAGTAAGCAGTGGGATGCCACAAAGTTCCATCTTAGGCCCAGTATTCTTCAATATCTTCATTAATGACTTAGATGAGGGAATAGAAGGGGAACTTACCAAATTTGCAGATGATACTAAGCTGGCAGGAATAGCTAACACTCAAGAACATAGGCTCAAGATCCAGATGGATCTTGACAGACTAGAACACTGAGCCATATCTAACAAAATGAAATTCAATGTAGAGAAAAGTAAATCCTAAACTTAGGCAAGAAAAATCAAAAGTACACATATAGACTGGGTGAAACCAAGCTCAGGAGCAGTAACTGTGAGAGGGATCTTGGAGTCTTAGTGGACAACCAGCTAAATATGAGCCAGCAGTGTGCAGCAGCCACCAAAAAAGCTTATGCAATCCTAAATACAATCAAAATCAAGTGAGGTACTAATACCACTCTATAAAGCCTTTGCCAGATCTGTGTATCTGCCATTCTCCGATGGAAGGGGGGGTTGGATTTGATACATTTAATTCTTTTATTTTAACTATTACCATCTGGCAGACAGTACAGAATAATAAAAACAACGACAAACAGGCTGAAAAACAGTTTCTATCCCAGGGCAGTAGCTCTGTTGAATTCTACTGTATAATGCAGTGTTAGTGTGGTGTCAGGGTTTTCAGTTCAATGTGTGGAATGTGAAAGATGTGTGTTTGTGTTTATTTTCATGGTCATGATGTGCACTGAAGATGGTGTTTGATTTCGTTGTACAAGGTGCGATGACAATAAAGTAAAGTAAAATAAAATAAAATAAAATAAACTTTACCTCTCTATGTAACCTAAATATCCAATTTCTTACCCTGTCTTTTGTATAACCTTTTACACGATTTATAATCATTGCCTGGCACCCCAGATGCCTGGAAAATTCTCGCCTCTTGGGAAAATGCAAAGGGAGAAGGAGCCATGTGGATTGCAGCACCAGAAGGTAGCCCTGAGAAATTTTCCTTATCTGCTTTCTCAGAGAAGCTGGTATAATAACATCTTCACACCTGCGAATTGGTGGAATCTATATCAGACTGTTGGGAGGGGTTTCTAACCCTAAACCTTTATCCTAGTTGCATGCCCTGAGGGACCTCAGCTCCTGCTTTTAATTTTGACTGCTTTTACCCCTTTTCAATAAAAGATTTCTTTTGAAATATAAAGTTTTCAAGAGTCTATATTTATTTTTTGAAAGGGGAAGAGGCTGGTCCTTACAGCCTTAGTAAGACCACACCTAGAGTACTGCATCCAGTTTGGTCACTGCACTATAAAAAAGATGTTGAGACACTAGAAAAAGTGCAGAGAAGAGCAACCAGGATAATTATGGGGCTGGAGACTAAAACATATGAAGAACGGTTACAAGAACTGGGCATGGCTAGTCTAGACTAGTGAAGAGAAGGACCAGGGGAGACATGGTAGCAGTGTTCCAATATTTGAGGGGCTGCTACAGAGAGGAAGGGGTCAAGCTATTTTCTAAAGCACCTGTAGGCCAGACAAGGCATAATGGATGGAAACTGAACAAGGAGAGATTTAACCTGGAAATGAGAAACTTTTTTTTTTTCAAATAAGCTTTTTATTTTTCAATATAAAAATATGTAAACATACATATTTTGTAGGCATTGCATTGACTGGGTCAAATCATTTTTAAGCATCAGTAACATTAATAATACAGATAAGTATGTGTAATTCTAATCTTCCAACTTCCACAATTTCAACAAAGCTAATGTCTTTTCATAATCCATTTCTCATTTTCCCATTAGTTCATTTAAACATAAATTTATTTAATAAATACATTTATTTGTGCCTTCTATTTATAATCCCATTATTTAATATTTTTAAGAAGTATTCATATTTTCACCATAACTTCAAAATTCCAATTGTGTAAGGTTAATAATAATGCTAAATATTAACAATATTTAATCAATCCCAGAAGTGTATCTCAAAATCCCACACAATTTCTAGTCCTTCATATTTTAAATTCATAATATACTTTAACCACTATTAATATTAATAATACAGTTTAATTATCTAATCCTGAATTCCCATCTACTGTCTTTACTTATTTGGATTATATTATTAAATTATATTTTCTATACTGCTATTTTTCCTGTACATATTTTCCCATTTTATTGGAATATTTTCGAAATGATAAATTTTCTGACAGTGAGGACAATGAACCAATGGAACAGCTTGCCTTCGGAAGTTGTGGGAGTGCCATCACTTGAGACTTTCAAGAAGAGATTGGACTGCCATTTGTCAGAAATGGTGTAGGGTCTCCCGCTTGGGCAGGGGGGTTGGACTAGATGACCTACAAGATCTCTTCCAACTTTGTTAATCTGCAATCAGTCATAAACTTCCAGCTCACTGGTGATTTTCAAACAGGAGCTGGATGAAAAATTCTAGAGATGATTTAAACTTATATTTCTTCTTTAAACAATCTTCTAATTCTAATTTCCCAATTCATACTTTCTTGATTCTATGTCCAGAATGACTTAAATACACATTAATCACAAATACACAAGTATATTTCAGTTGTGCCCAGGTGGAATCCATCATCTCACAGGAAAAGCCATTTATTAAAGAGGGAACAAAAGATGGAACTTTTGTTCTCTTTCTTTGCCTCTTTCAAATTATTTCACATATTTATCCTTTTTATATTTTAATCTCAGAGAGGAAACATTATCAACTATTCTAAACATATATTTCTCCTATTCCTAAATGCATACACACACACACACACAAGTTACACACACACACACCCTCTCAGGAGGAAGAAAAATCACTTCCTCTACATGTTACCTCTTTGTTTTCTTCTGAATATATAGCAGTTATACCAAACATTTATTTCTAAAATAGAAATTCACAATGTATTATTATCGCTCTATTTCCACAATAGTTGCATGAAATACAAAGGACAATTTTGTTCCAAAAATATGGCCAGGAGGTAATAAAATTTTCTTCTTAGTGGAATACATGTATGGAGTCATAGAATGAAATTTATATTTGTATGGCAGTCAAGTGATCCATACAAAACCTATGACTTTGTATATTTTGATAAGCCTCTAGTATAATTGCCTTACAAAATAAATTAGGGAATAAGAGTAGATTTGGTCCAGAAGATACAGATACAAACTGACCATCTGAGATTAGCCAATTTTCTGTGAACTATAAACCCATAACTGAACAAGCGTCTATAGCACAGGCCAAGCATGCATAATATATGTAATATTCATTTTCTTCTTACTGTAATTCCATTATATTTAATCTCTTCATTATCTTTATCTGCCTAACAAATCAAGTTGCCAAAATTAAAAAAGAATTATATGTTCCAGGTTTCCAGACATTTCTAACATAATCATAACTCATGATTATAAGCAAACATATAAATAATGATAAACAGAAAGAATGTTGCATATAACAGAGATGCAGATCAAGCAATAAGGAAATTGCCATTGCATCTCTAGTCACATTTCAACATTGCAAAAAGATCTAAAAGAAATATTGTGTTATAATAAGTTATTTTTATGTTGAAAACAGTTCTCCAGGGAACATACCAGTAGTACAAAATGAAATTAGGAAGGTGAGATTGGAATGGTGAATGAAATCAGCAGGACACTAGGGTAGCACAAAAATGCCATTCATTAATTTCATTAACTTTCTTTGGCAATAATTTAAATTTAAAAGTGCTATCCAAGGTTACATATGGGAATCTCTCCTAAACTGAAATCATATTTGCTTTACATTTCAGTAATTGCTCTAATGCAGACACCTTATTAAAATATTTTTTTCTTCACACTATTATCTCCTCATAAGCCATGGTGGATAGAGGATAGTGAGTGCATGTCTCTAAGGATCACTATGGCTTAAACCAAATGAATGGGCTGTTGTCAGATTCTCCTCCAAGATTTTTTTTTTTTTTTTTTTGCAAAGCAGCAACAGAAGGAAAGACAGAAATTAATCCTGAATGCAATCTAAAATAGTTTGCCAAACTATAGTCAAAAGAAGAATATTTCCATACTGCCCTCTAACTTTTCTTTTCCTTCCTTCCTTCCTTCCTTCCTTCCTTCCTTCCTTCCTTCCTTCCTTCCTTCCCTCTGATTATTGTAAATCTGGATAATTTCAGTCATAATGCTGCTTTTTATTCTCTTGCCTCTTCTCTCTTCTATTGCACCATGCAGCTGAGAATAGGGATGGGTGAGAAATTCATTGCATGAAGATTTTTATACATATGATTTTTGTACTTTCTGATATGAAGGAGATTACAAAACAGAGTGCATGTTGAAATACATCAATTCCAGAATTTTGCAATATAATTTGCAGCCAACAGTATGGACAAAATATTATAGGAAAATGTCCATATATGGAAAAATGCATACAAAATTAGCATACAGAAGTGTTTGTGAATATTTATGTGGGCTTTTGCTGCTAGCATTAACAAAGGACATGTGAGTAACAACATGAGAAGTTTTTCAAAACTATTAAAGCAATTGAACATTTTATAGGAGCATTAATGTGTAATAAAATTGTGCTATAGAATTTAAGCAGCAGCAATGGAGGAGAGGGTCAAAAGGGCTGACCAAAATCATCAAGCTGTTGTCTACTCCACTAACTATAGCTTGCTCCTTCCCATCTTTGGTGCATGCACTTTATTCATTGTTCATTCATTTTCTCACATCTAGTGCCAGTGCAGAAAATAATATTAGTACTATTTTTCCTTAAAATATATCTTATAGACTAGTACAATGGAAAAGGCATTACTAAAAACAGCTCAAATTGCTTTTGATTCATTTATGGGTCCAAGTTTGTACAAAGGATAACTATAATCAATCACTGTGTCCATCAAAAGACATGGAACTTATCAAAAATATGGGTAATTGGATGCATATGGCTATTTCCTTTTAAGTGAAATCAGAAAGACAGTGTAACAAAACATGGAAGTTAAAGGGAAAATTACCTGAGGTATGTGTGCATGGTAAGTTATCTATCTAACTATTCTTCCATAGTTGCTTAAGCTTAGCTAAAGCTCCAGCTGACTTTCTGAGTAAAATGAAAACTACTCAATTAAAATTGTACAGATTGTCAAAGGAACAGAACAAAGATTAGATGAAAAGCCTTTTTTCATAACAGTAATTCAAACCTTCTGCCAAGTTCCTTTCTGACCCTGGAATGCATTATTTGATAGAATGTGAGTTTCTGGCGCCCTCATGTGGCTGCCAAAATTTATTGGGATCTCTAGGTTAAGAAAAATGCCCTAAATATACAGGCAATAATTCAATAAAGGCCTCTTTTGGCCTCATAAAATACAAGAAAGGAAAGGGGAAGGGAAGATGGACCACAATAGCAGAGCAGAACACTGACTGACAATCTTAATCTTTGGTTTACCATTCCCCATTGTATTGTATTTTGTACATTCATGCTCAAGAAGAAAAATACTATTTTCTATCTAAACACACTTTCAATTTTAGCTGTCCCAAAAGAGAAGGTTTGGCAAGATGATTAAGATATCAGACTAGGGGCTCATCTAGACAGCTTCTTTGGCCTAGATTAGAGTGGTCACAGGATGGGCAGGATGATAAAAGCAGGCCATCACACATATGATGGGGAAAGGGGGGGGGGCAGCATGATCCTGCTTTTATGATTTTGATAAAAACCACAAGATCTGCAGAACTCATGTCCACGTCAATATAATGATGTTTCCCATCACAAAAAGTAGAGAATTTTCCATATGACATGGAGGAGGAACTTGAAGGTTGTCAGTTATCTGCAGGCCCATTGTAGGATTACTTCCTCCTATATGACTCCTATTTCCATGGCTATGTCTGTTCTGGCTGCTAGAAAGACCAGAACTCTCCTGTAATCATAGATGTTTTCCTGGGGTCAGAAGAATATCAAACTCATGAAATACTTTCTATAAACCTGCTTCTCCTATTGGTCACTGCTGCAAAGCTCCATTTCTTGGGCCCTTGGGCAAAGCTGCAGTTACTGTCAGCATAGCAAGGAGCAAAGAAAGGGGAAGCAGTTTTTTGCCTTCTCTGACACTTGTCTTTCCTCCCTGGTCCCTATCCTCCACCCTGGCCATAATGGATCCTTTACATTCCCTGTTCCTTTCTCATTTGCCACGTCTTATCTCTGTTCACCGATAGCTCACGAACTAACATTTACTAGGCTAATCCAATTTTCTAGATTACCATACTACACTGAATCATTATGGTTGGGTTTGTCAACACAGTAAGCTAAAATGCAAATGACTAATTGAATGTTATGTGAAGTCAATTTATGCAGTTTACAAGCCTTCATCAAGCCTTTTATCTTACATCTTTAGCCCATCTGGTTTTGATATATGGTTGAAAAATTAAGACCTTAATGGTTGGGAATGAAGGTACATGAAAGAGGTTGCATATTCTTACCTGAATTTTCAATCTTCTCCAGACTCAAGTGAGGCAAGGAATGACTAGAATTTCCACACTGTTAGTGGACTAGATTAGAACATGGCTCCAGCACTTTTAGCACTATGCTATATATCAATGAGTGGATATTATATTTTGGAAAAAATGTTTTTTAAAATCAATTTTTGTTGTTTCTTAGTCATCTTATATAATATACTGTAGAGGAAAGAAAGAAAGAAAGAAAGAAAGAAAGAAAGAAAGAAAGAAAGAAAGAAAGAAAGAAAGAAAGAAAGAAAGAAAGAAAGAAAGAAAGGAGGGAGGGAGGGAGGGAGGGAGGGAGGGAGGGAGGGAGGGAGGGAGGGAAGGAAGGAAGGAAGGAAGGAAGGAAGGAAGGAAGGAAGGAAGGAAGGAAGGAAGGGAGCCAGTTTGGTATAGTGATCAAAGGCAAAAAGCTAGGAATAGCTGGGTGACCCTTAGTCCTTTGTAGGACTAAGCCACTTCTGAAAATGCTGCCAAGAAGACTGCATGGATTTGTCTAAGCAGCCAGCAGAAATAAAGGGAGACTTGAAGGCACCACATAAAATGATAGATTGAACTATTAGTATAACTAAGACTTGAAATTCTGGAGACCACAAATACAATACACTTTGTAAATCTCTCTCAATTAATGAATTTATCTTTCTTGGAAGTGCCAAACCTGCCCTCTCACTTGTCCTACCTTTTGGATTCAGTCTGATGCAACCACTAAAGGAGTCAAGGGAAGTGAAGGACAGGATGGGTCAACAGTGGACCCTAACTTGAACATACACCTTGATAAATGCCTGGCCATACTGATATCCATTCATCCTCATTTTAAAGAAGATAAAGACATTTATGTTTCCATTAGTGGATACATAAATATGGAAGAGAATCAGGATGGAAACTAAATCAAGAATGAAATCTGAATCCCAAATAGTGCATAGAGAAGGCATGGAGTAATCTAAATAAGGGGATTGCTATAAGAGAAGAGCCTGAAGCAGCAATTCAATCAGCCCACTCAGCAATAACCATGTGTTTATGGTTGAATTCCCATGACCATTTTTTTAAAAAAAGTTAACCATTTTTAAAAGGGAGGGATATGCTGAAATTTTTGCTGACCAGCACTTTCACAGAAGTAATTATCTGACATTAGAATAATACAACATAACATACTCAGCTGTCTTTAAAAGGAAGTTTAATAGACTTACCTATCAAGAGCTTTTAAGTTCTTCTCCATGTTCATGATATTACGCATTTTAAAGATGAACCATTTATCAATGTCTGTAAGTCTATGGATATCATCTACAGGGAAGTTTTCATTCAAGGCCTATCAGAAAGGGATGTTGATTAGTCAGGGCTTCATGAATTAACTGACTTATTCCTAAACACTGCATTGAATAAAAATATTTAGTAGTTATTTCTATCTCAAATCTATTCTGAAATTTAGCTCTTTTTAAATCTAACTTTCAGCAATAGTTTATAAATATTGATTACTTTTTAATTATAGTCCATATCATCTATTAATTTAATTTAACGGTTTAATTCTGGCTTTATTTCACTTTTTCTATTAAACAAATCTTCATGCTTAATATTCCCTCCAATTTCCTTTAAAATGTCATACTCTTTATCCTAATTCCAGATGTTATAAATTGTGTTCAAAAGTTTTATTTGTGTTCAAAAACTCATTTCAAAAACTCATTTCAAAGTTTTATACAAACTGGCCAATATATTGTAATTGCAGCCCAGCATAGTTTTCATATTGTATTGTATTATTATTTTTAAGCTCTAGTTGGAATCATGTAAGGAATAAAAATTAGTTAAACAGATTCAAAGACTTCATATTGCTTTCAGAACAAAATGTTGAATTGTTTTCCTGTGCCTTAGTTTGAAAATTTGCAAGTTCCGTGAAGCCTTAAGAATCAGCTTTATAAAAACCAATCCAACCCATGATTATTGTCATGGATCTGGCTGAAAAGTAGAGAAACAATGTTAACCTTCAGCAATTTGCTTACATGATCAATGGAAAACTCCCCATCTCAATTGAATGGGCATGAAAATTCAGTTCAAACCAGCTTAAATCTCATTAGAATTAGCTTTCTTCCGCAAAACTGATCTTCAAATACACAATGTCCATAGCTTTCAAATTGAGTTCTAGTGAACCTGGTGGTTCCTTATAAAAAGATTGATTGCAAAAGACCAACTTTGTTGGACAGTTTGTTCACTATTTAAAAAATCCTATATAAAGTGTAACTTCTGCAGATTAAAAGAAATGTTTTAACAACACTGAGGGTCAACATATCTGATTATGGCCCAGCTGCACCCATATAGCATGATTCTGTGATGATGATTCAATATGTTGGCATATTTGTCAAGGTGGGAAATATTCCTTGAGAGAAACAAATGTGATGATCATGATATTACATTTTCAAGGAGACCCTACTGAAACATTACTATCTGATACATTATTATCTGATAGGCACTACAGCAACCATTCTTCCCAATCAGCCAAATATGTAAACAACCTATTGGCATCATTCTCTTCTTTCTCATGAAATCTTGTATGACCAGTGAAGCAATTGGTTCCTTTCAACTGAGAAAATACATGCATCTGTACAAAGCATCTTTTGGCCGAATGAATAAAGGAATCAAGAGGAAAGAATAATTCCCAAAATTATATAAATACCTACCTAAATTATATAAAGTTGCTTACTTATAAGTTTTTGAATTAGATTTTAAGATACCAACAAATCTGTAAACAATATTTTCCAGGAAAATAGGCCCTTGGATCAGCCGAGGCACAAAAAGATAGTCACCTATTAAAACCTATTTCAGAAATATGACTTAATTATTCAGACCTTTTGCCCACTAAGGAATAAGTATTAGCTAATTTTCTTCAGAGCAAACTAATTTTCTTTGTGCAGGGATTTGAGCATCCATTCATATAAATCTCTACATCAAGCTTAAAGCTATATATCCCAGAAGTATAATTAACATCGAAGTCCTGCAGCAGTAATTTTGGCAGTTTAAGAAACAATCAGCATCATCCAATACATAGCATGTGGTAATGAATCATGTAATTTGAATGTGACTTTGCAATTATTTAGTCCTATCTCTATTTTACTTCTATTTAAAAATAGGAGAGTAACTTCACAGTATAAAGTTTGTAACTACATTTTTTTTTAAAGCAGGGTGTCAAGACTCCTTTTCCATCTCAAAATGTTAGATTTTGAGAAAAGTGAGAGTTAAAGAATTTTTGACGAACCTAGCAAACAGACTTAATGTGGTATTGCACCAACAGGAATAAATAATTCATTCTTTAAGTGTCATAACAATTGTTGAAGATTTCTGACCAGCAAGTTCCAGCCGTCTAGATGAAGTAAAAAAGCTGAAACGTCAAAACAGAAAAGAATATAATACATATTTGAATAATTCCATATTCTGGAAGAATCAGCATCTATTCTTCTTAGGTTGATGCTCTAAACAGACTGTATAATTGGTTAGGGGAATTGGAAAAGTAGTCTATTTCAGAAAAAGAAAATTAACAACATGCTTGTTCTTCCTGCTTCTTAATTATTAAGAATTTAATGTAAAGGCTGCCATCCAGACCACCTATGTTCTTGATCATCATAAAAATATTTGAGAACGCAGGAGATTTATATACCATGAGATAATTTCAACAAAGGCCTTTTTTGGCATGAATAATTTGATCTATTAAAACAAGAATTCAGCCACATTGAAAATGTTCTAACTGAATATTACATTATCTTTGTTTAAAAAAACATGGAAAGTGCTGATCTTTATCTTGCTGCTATCTATCAGTTTCATCTTTTAGTTAGAGACAAGATGAAAATTCAACTGCTTCTCACAGTACCTTGGCCACTGCATACATTCGTGTACTGGAGGCTTCAGATAGTTCGCTTCTGAGATCCACCTCAGTAGACCAGTCTTTATTCATTGGCAAGCAGGATGTGAAGCCATCAATGGATGGGTGGCACATTCTTAAAGCCTTCTGGAAGCTCTCTTCAAAGGTCCGTCCAATAGCCATAACCTAGAATAAAGAAAATATTAACATGGTCATGCATAGATTCTGTTTCAAATTTCTCAAGAAAAAAAATTCAAGTAGCCACCTAAAAAATAAATTAGGAGAAGCAGCATAAGGTAGAGTGACTTTGTAAGGACCAGCCTCTCCACTCTTCAAAAAATAAGTATAGACTCTTGAAATAGACTTTGTATTTCAAAAGGAATCTTTTATTGAAGAGAAGTAAAAGCAAGCCAAAATTCAAAGTAGGATCTGAGGTCCCTCAGGGCATGCAGCTAGGATAAAGGGAATTGGAAACCCCTCCCAACAGTTGGATGTGGATTCCACCAATCCGCAGGTGTAAAGATGTTATTATACTAGCATCTCTGAGAAAGCAGATAAGGAAAGATTCCCAGGGCTATCTCCTGGTGCTGCAATCCACATGGTCCCTTCTCCCCTTGCATCTCCCCAAGAGGTGAGAATTTGCCAGGCAACTTTTTTTTGTTATTATTTATTTATTTATTTTGTCAAGCAATTATAAGATAACAGGTATAAACATAGGTATGGATACATGAAATGGATACATATAAGAAAAATAAAAAAGAAACAATAGGACAGGGATGGTAGGCATGTCGTTGCAGTGCCAGGCAACGGTTATAAATCGTGTAAAAGGTTATACAACAGACAATGTAAGAAATAGAATATTTAGGATACATAGAGAGGAAAATAATTAAATGTATCAAATCCAAACCCCCCCCCCCTCTTTCTTCCATTGAAGAATGGCAGATACACAGATCTGACAGACTTCCCGGCAAAAACTCATGTCCTGAAGAAAGAAGAGTACAAAATTTTGGAGATAAAGAGTTTAACAGCTTTGATGTTGCACCTAAAAATTGATTGACAAAATTAATATTATAAAATTAAACACTGCAGTAGCATAATTAGGGCTGGCACCATGGCAAACCAATTTTACCCATTTCTGTTTTGTTTTGCTTATTTATTAATTTCCCCTAGTACTGCACAAGGCAAATATTAGAAGGAAGCAGAGGTGGATATACCATTTCTCTTAGGTCTTTGGTTCTCCCCTTAATTAAAACAAGGAAGGACTTTTAACCCTTTAGTAAATACCGTGTACAACACAATGGATTGGAGAGAGTTAACCAAAACCTGACAGATTTCTCTAGTGTTTATAGTACTTGCATGTTAAATTCCTGGATTAGAGTCTTTATAAAACTCAAAATACTCCCATCCAGGTAAAAGAGTTATGCAAATGGGCAACTGATATACTGTATATTTTAATCCCTGCCCTGTGCTCAAGAGCCTGGTTAAATTCAAAAGTTAACAGCAATCTCCTTCCGCACACACAATAGCCATATTAATAATATACAATAACTCATCTCCCCACACAGCCATGTCACATAGCAGCTGATAGTGGTTGGGTTCATACATCACACTATATTTTTTAAGCAAATGTTGTTGAATAAAGCATGGATTCATGATTAGGACTAGCTAAAATCCATAGTTTGGGAGTCAAATTATGGCTTTAATGCAATGTGTGAATTATGTAAGAATGTACTGCCACCAACATTATCGCTCCAAATAGAAACAATACTAGGATCATTAAAAATGAAATATATTGTCTCCTGTTCTTGTTTTCCATCTAACTAGTCACAAGAAAAGCCAAAGACACATAATGCTGGAAAAAAGCAACTACACATTTTTCAATGATAATATTTCATGAATAGACTGGGTTTTACTTAATATAGCATAGAACTGAATGACAACATTTCAAAGTCTGAAAATGTTTTAGTTTTGAAATTTGCAAAAGAAAATTACATCACTTTTTCAGAGTCAGGAAAAGATAGGAAGATATTCTTAATTGTGTAGCTAATAGCCCACTGGTTATAAATGTGAAATTAATCCACAATGGAAGTTCAATTATTGCTTCTGCCTTCACCCTTTTCCAAAGAAGAAAATCACTTTCTATGAGGAGTTTATTTTAAAAGCTGCCAAAGGGGGTGGGGGGACATATTTGGAAATAAATGTTTTCCCCAAGTTCTGCACCTGATATAAACATGTGTCAGAATTTTGTCCTCCACAATTGGCAACTTGACTATGAAGCCAGCTTGATGGACATTGTTTTTTACACTGAACTAGTATTTGATACTATTTGATACACTGCAAACTGATCTGAACTCAAAGTAAAAGAATGATATAACCGGACCTGTACTGACTAGTGAAGATGCATCTCAATTAGGCATCTTGGCTCCTGCAAGCAACTGGTTTTGCCTCAGTGCAGCAATGTCTGGAGATGAGACTTATCTGCCTGGATCACCTGCTTCTGTTTGGTAATATGGACTGTATTCAAGGTCACAGTAGCCCCTATTACAGATCAAAACAAAACCCAGTTTTGCTCTGATGATTGGAAACAAACATTGTTTCATTTTATATCAAAGGACTGTTTCAATGAGTCAAAGCCCCCTGTCAAGACTGAAAAATACTTAAGGTTCCTGTGGCTATTATTGCTTTTCAACTTGCTAATGAACTGGGGAGGAGGGAAGGGTGAGATGGAATGTGGAGGCTACAATCTTCAGCCGTGAGAGCCAAAGTCACTTCTGCAGGTGCCTGCCAAGATATGGACTGTTATCAAAACAAAAGGCTGATTCCTAATTGGACAATGTGATCTGTTCCAATGGGAGGAGAGGATGAAACTCATTTTTAACTGTGCAGGGTTGCATGGGAAAATTTAGAATTGGTTTTGCTTTCTTCTGTGCCAGAACGATGTACTCAATAAAGACTTGTTTTTGGGATTTTAAAGCTCTCAAAAGAAGATGTCTGCTTTTATTGAGTCTGTTAGTCAGACAGTTATCACACCCATTTAAACATCATAAACAAGTTTTGCATACCCTTTTTTGTAAGACAAATGTTCAGATATTATATTATTAGGCTCAATAAAGCCTTCCATAATGGCATTATGTAAAGTTTTATTTTCTCCATGAAGGTAGGAGGAAAGAAGATTTTTAAAAATACTTAAAGCTCTAAAGAAAGCCTTGAATGTCAATATAGTAGAGCCAAATAATATGTTTTAAAACCATTCAGAAAAAAAGTCTGACAACAAGCAAATAAGTTATTAATTTGTATATTTTGCAAAACTATTGGATAATTAGTGAATTAACTGCATGGTTTACCTATTATGTCACATGCCATTTTTCTTAAAACCTACAGATGAATGTGCCAATATTACTCCAGAGAGTCCTAAATTAAAATTTTAAATGCCATGTTCTTTCTACTATGTTTTATTAGAAGAAAAGAGAGAAGTCGGGGTTTTAAAAATGCTGACAAGTGAAAATATTGAATTTTGATATTCCATTTAGTCATTAATATTCAAAGTATTCCTTCTGCATAGGTCTTAAGAATCCAGAATAACAAGAGTTGGAAGGGACACTAAAGATCCTCTAATCCAACCCACAGAGTTATGACCAGGGGTGGGATTCAAAATTTTTAACAACTGGTTCTGTGGGTGTGGCTTAGGTGGTGGGCGTGGCTTAGGTGGTGGGCATGGCTTGGTGGTCATGTGACTGGGTGGACATGGCTTGATGGTCATGTGACTGGTTGGGCATGGCCAACTCAATATCACTCACATCAAGGCATGCATCTCCTCCCCTGGCCTCTCATGACTGTGGGGATGCTGCAACAGTTGTGTGAAAAACAGTCATAAGTCACTTTTTTTAGTGCCATATAAATGGTCACTCCACACAAGCAAAATACCAGCAAAGGAGGGGAAAAAAACTCCAGAGAAGTTCCTGAGACAGGAAGTCTAGTCCTGCCAAGAATGTAATAAGGGTTAACGGAGAGGCAGTTTCTGTAAGCAACACCAGAATGTTTCCTTCCTGCCTTCCTTACAGGATTAGGCCAGTAATTTTTTCTAACAACTGGTTCTCTGAATTGCTTAGAATGTTAACAAGCGGTTCTAGCAAATAGGTGCGAACTGGTAGAATCCCACCCCTGGTTATGACATCCTTTCACCATTTCTGGTGCAACTAATAAGAGTATTTCTTCCATACACAAAGCTTAAGTCACCTTTCCTCAAGTTGTCCTTGAGAGCACTATAAAATTATACTGGGGGGGCATTCTAATATTTTTCTTTCCTACTTTTTACATCATGCACTTTGACTTTGAAAGCAATTCTCTATTCCATTGGTGGGATTTAGCCAGTTCACACCAATTTGGGAGAACTAGTTGATAACTTTCTGAGCAGTTTGGTGAACTGGTGTCTTGGAAGAAATCATTAGGGCAGAGAACCAGTTATTAAATTATTTGAATCCCACCACTGCTAGGAACCCTGATAATTTTGTGAGAGAAATCAGGTAAGAAGAATGCTTGTTATCTCACAAACTTTGATGTGGAAGATTCTGGAAAGAGAAAGGTATAATTATTTAAAGCATGGATATATCACATAGATTATTTTCACATAGAGAATCTTCAGAGATTTCAGATTATAACTCTTATAAATAACAGCCAGTATGAATAATGGTTCCTGCCAATTTGACTGGTGGTAATTATAGCCTAAAACATTTTTGAGGGTGGTATTCCCTCATACATCTTCCAACTCCTTAGCCATGGATCTAGAATGCCTCCAAAAAGGTCATCAATTGTAATCTAGATAAAGGTGAAATAATTCAATATGTGTATAGTCATACAACTGTATTTAAATACATTTTTGTTTTTATTTTGGCCTCAGCCACTTGTTGGAATATACACACACACATACAAATACAATTTCCAAGCTAGGAGTTCACTAAGAGCAATTGTGAGCCCAAAATAGGTTATTTATTACTGGTAGAGAAGTTTATTGTGGTTATGAATGTAAAGTGCAGTGGATAATGGGTAGAAGTACAAATCAAAGAAGAATTTTAATTCATCTTACCTCTGCCATGAGTTACAAAACTAGTAACCTTAGAGTAAGGCTGTGTCTGAGAAACATTCTGAATTTCTGCATCTTCTTCCCCTTCCCCATTTCCAACATTATCTTCAACCTTGCCAAATGATAATAATATTCTGAAAAGAATATTATTTCTTCAGAAAATGAGGAATGCATTGGACTCACCTCACCCACACTCTTCATTGAGCTCCCAATCTTGTTGGATGCACCTGGAAAACGATCAAGATCCCAGCGTGGTATCTTGGTTACTATGTAATCCAAGCTTGGTTCAAAACAGGCAGTGGTCTTTCCAGTTACTACATTCTCAATTTCTGGTAGTGGGATCCCAAGGGCTATTTTGGCAGCTATAAATGCCAAAGGATACCTGGCATTAAGAACGAAAGGAAATATTTCCATAGATAATCAAAATCATAGGTTGGAAAGTATTCAGGTAATCCTCAGTTTACCACCATAACTGAGCCCAACATTTCTGTAGATAAGTGAGACAGTTGTTAAGTGAGTTTTGCCCCATTTCATGACCTTTATTGCCACAGTTGCTAAGCGAATTACTGCAGTTGTAATATGACTGTAGTCTGAAATTTGCTTCCTCATTGACTTTGCTGGGACACTGCAACTGCCATAAATATGAATCAGTTGTCAAGCATTTGAATTTTGATCACATGACCATGCTGTAATGGTTGTGTCACTTTTCTCAATGGTGTTCTAATAGTTAGTTAGTGAATGGTCAAGGTCTACCTGTATTGGAGATCTTCTAATCCAACCTTATGCCCAAATCAGGAATCTTCAGATCATCCAAGCATTAGTAGAAAACTTAAATGATAGAACACTTAAGAATTGTTCATTTAAATGACATTATATTTCAGTTTATTATTCACTGCTTGGAAATGCAGTTCATTTAATAAATATTAAACATTGGGCCCAGCTCAAAACAGATTAGTGATGTAACTTATTTTGCCTATATTCTTTCAGTATGTTTGAAGGACAGAAACATTGTATAATGTATATTTCTTATAGTTATTGCCTAGGCTACTATACAGTATTCATTTGATCCTGAATACAGCAAATAAAACCATGGTTGATTAATACTTAGAAAAGCACATACATGGTAAAATTATTCTATGTACATTTACACACAAATAATGAATCAAAACAAAAATGGATATTGGGGGGAAAGGACACAGAATACATCAAAAGCTCTTGCATATCCCATAATTGTAGAGTTGAAAAAGGTGACAAGGATCATCTAATTCAGTATTTCTCAGCCACTTCGTAGGATATGTGAACTTCAGCTCCCAGAATTCCCCAGCTAGCATTCCTCAACCAGGTGGAATTCTGGGAACTGGAGTACATACATCTTACAAAGTTGTTGTGGTTGAGAAACACTGATCCAGTTCAGCAGCTGCACAAATCACTTAGGTTTGGTCCAATAAGCACATGGAGATCATGACAACTTCTTTTTTTTTTCAAGACAAACAGAACTTTGTTTTGCTCAATATTTTTCTTCAAAGCTTCAGAGTTTTTCTGACTTCCTCATGATTTCTGGAAGACTTGTATCTGGTAAGGTCTGCTTGAGCTATGTTCAGCATTTCCACTCCGGAGAAAAAGAAGAAGAGAAAAAACCCCTAAGGTTACAGCATACTTTGTACACCTATAGAATGAAATTTTTCACTTCAGGTAAGAAAGGAAACCTTGAAGGAAAGACATCAAAGCCAACATGCATGACATACGTTTCTGATAATCAAGCAGCTCTAGTAAGTGTGTACAGCCTGAGGGTGAAGGCTGCATGCAGCCCCAGGAAGTCTCTCCAAACACTTAATTAATATTTTTTGCATAACAGAATTAGAAATATATTAAATATTTGAGGAAGGCATTCATGAATTTAACTGAAATTATTGTATGTTTGGCTACGTATTTAAACATTTCCAAAGGCTTTTTTTTTAAATCCAAATGCTTCCTTTACATAGCTGTTCACCCATTACTGTTTCCAGGCTTACCCTGTGGCCTTTGATGCCAAGGCAGAGCTTCTAGAAAGTCGAGCATTAACTTCAATGATACAGTATTCCAGAGAGGTGGGATTTAAGGCATACTGGATATTACACTCCCCCACAATGTTCAAGTGGCGGACAACGTTGATGGTTGATTTCCGTAACATCTGTAACTCTTCATTTGAAAGGGTCTGGCTGGGAGCCACCACAACAGAATCACCTAATTGAAGAAGAAAAAGAATTGAATAGCAGCGATCATGATTTAGCCTAACCGTGCAATGTTTTGTCTGTATTAATTCTAGAGACATATTTTAAGCCATCAAATAGATTATTAATAGACATGCACAGAACTAAAATGCATGGGAATAAACGTGCTTAGTACTGGAAGCAAATTTATTTATTTCATACAATATAAAATAAAATTTAAATTGAGCCTTTGGAAGTAGACAACACACAAATAACATACATGCATGCACGCATACATATATGCATTATAAGATAATATTAAGTAAAAAGATGCTAACATGCTGACCAACTCTTAACAACCTTTTGTTTCCATGTATCTTGATTTCACATAGTTTTCATGAACCTGGATGTGTAATAAATAACTGCATTCTACTATATATATGTATCTACCTGTTGCAATAATGCTCTAGGTGAATAAGTTATTCCTTACAATTTCAAATATTTTCAAGATTAAGCTTTGATGCATACTAGATTGGTGCAAGTGTTTGAAAGAGGTGATTCATGAAATCTGGGAGCGCATTAAAAAGTCTTTTTATAATAGTTACAGCAGCTTTTTCATTTATATATCTCAAGCAAAACAAAACTTAAGCTTGCGAACAACTTGACTGTTTTAATGATGCAAACACTAACCAACCCTCTCCTATGCCTATCTGGCAATCTCTGAAGTCAAAATGTCCAAACCTTGGCCATTTTGGTTAAAGGGTGCATTTGGTGTTAAGACTGGATTAGGGACATAGGATCAATACTATAGTCCCACAGATGTCAGAACATCTGTGGAGCCTTGGGACTTCAGTGACAAAGTATTAAATAACAATATGACAATGATCTAAGCAGACCTACCTGTATGAACTCCCATTGCATCAACATTTTCCATATTGCAGACAGTGATACAATTGTCAGCTGCATCTCTCACAACTTCATATTCAATTTCCTTCCATCCCACCACTGATTTCTCCACAAGAATTTGATTGGTCATTGCAAATGCCTTGATGATTATAGAGAAGAGAAAGTCATAAGGTTTGTATAGTTCTGCTAAAAAAATTAACATTTCCTAGTGCTCTTAAAACATAGTTGCTGTCAAAGGGCCACTTCTATTAATAAAAACACCCTTGCAGGAACGGTTGGGCTACATAAAGAAATGCACAATACTTTCAGTGAAATTTTCCAAAAACCTGCTTATCATCATGTATCAAAGGCTCCCTTTTTATTTAGATCTCCTAAGTGTGACTGAATAAAGATTATATGGTTCTCTATTAGAACCTCTCCCAATTAAAATTTCAGCACATAACAATGATTCACGTGACCCATAATATGTGCTTGTGTAGTCTCAGACAAGCAGTGAGTGGAAGCTAAAGGTGGATGAAGCATAGGTGAATATATGAGTGCTGCAGGATACCAAGAATGCCACAAACAACACTTTAGACTGGGTGGGTACTGCGGGGGTGCTCCAAAGCACAGGCAGATGCCCTTTTTCAGCACTGCTGTAACTTTGAATGATAGCCGAATGAGTGGGCATGAACCAAGGAATACCTATAAATTAATGAACACAGTAAGTTTCTTAGTCAAAATACATTCCAGATCTAGAGTTTCATGATAATGTATCAGTCACTATTTAGATGGCTTTTACATGAACAAAAGCAGAGGGAACAGTCTGTCAATAGAGAGCAGCCTTGAAGCTTAAATGGATAATTTATATTTAAAAATATGCAAGACATAAACATCAGGAAAAGAACATCAGTTTTCTCCCCAGTTAATAGGATGTATTTGGCCTGCTTATTGTATTCAAATCTAACGTTACCATCTGGTAGGATGATCATAGATGGCAGAGAGCCCAAGCCTTAACAACACAATCTGGTTGTATGGTGTATGGTGAAAGCACTACCCTTTTGCCAGCATTGAAAAAAAAATCAACTGTCAGCTATTTGCATATTGAATTAGAATAAGATGCCTAATAATCTACTTTGGGATGATTTCTGTTATCTAGTTACTCAGATGGTAAATATGCAATACTTTCCTTTCTGATTCTAAATTTCCAGAGGCCACAACTTAACAGTGTCATTTTGTATATAATGTAAGTGGGCATTATATTAGTCTGCTTCCTTATAATACCTCTTATAGCATGATTCTATTAATCATGAATACACAACAGTGTTTCCATACATCATCTAAGTAAAGATGTCTCTCTTGCCTTTGCAAGCAGGCTATGATCCTAAGATCTTTCAATGACAGAGACTGTTAATTATTATTAACATATAGAAGTGGCCCTTTATTAACATAGTTAATTATAACTATGTTAATTTTTGTTATTAAGGCAAAGATTTCCAAAGCTGAGAAAACTCATCCATTCCAAAGGAAGAGAATTTCAAAGAATGAATGTGTTTCCATAATCTATTGAGGTTGTCCCCTTGTTCATATTTTCAGATACCAGTGACATCCTCCACATAACACATCAGTTCTGAGGATCCATCCATCCCTTTTCAGAGATAGCAAGTTTTATAAACTCTCTAGGCAGAAATAATTGCTTTATTCTGCAAAAGATTATCTATCAACTCAAATATAATAAAAATATTAAGATTTTAAATCTTGTTAAATACTGATTGATTATCATTAGGAAGGTGCCGACAAAAGCGAAAGGAGTGGAAACAAAAGTGCGGCTGTAGAGCTGGTCTGTTGGCTCAGCTCTGAAAGCAGCCCCATAGACTAGCGCTGCCAAGTGTCTTTTTGAGCAACGCCAGATCCCTCATCCACAAAATTGATGAATTAGAGCTGCTGATGGCAGCAAGCAGGCTTCTCTGCAAAAGTTGTGTGATGATTGTCACAGAGACCTGGCTACACCAGCTGTACCCGATGCAGCAGTGGGGTTGACAAGCCAAGTCATTTATCTGATAGAAATGGTGACTCTGGTAAGAGCAAGGGAGGAGGACTCTTTATCTATATACACAGTGACTGGTGAGTTAACAGCAGAATAGTTTATACATACTGCTCCCCAGATGTGGAACCGATGACTGTCACATGGAGGCCATTTTATCTGCCTAGAGAAATCGCTGTGATTATAGCTGTTTATATCCCGCCTGATGCCAATGTTAGCGCTGCACTTTCTATGCTATATGACATCATCTCCAGCCAGCAGCAAACTCACCAAGGGGGCACTCTTGTCGTGGCTGGAGACTTCAATCAAGCCTGTTTAAAGACAGTTCTCCCTAAGTTTGTGCAGAACATGCAACTTTCCACCAGACAAAATAATACTTTAGGCCAGGGGTGTCCAGCCTTGGCAAATTCTGGGAGTTGAAGTCCTCCAGGCTTAAAGTTGCCAAGGTTGGACACCCCTGCTTTAGGCCATGTGTACTCTAATCTGAAACAGGCATCTAAAGTAATCCACCTCCCCCACCTGGGTACATCTGACCATGTTTCACTTCTGTTGTGCCAGAAATATGTCCCCCTCAGGAAAAGAACTCAGCCAGTCATTAAAATGGTTCAAATCTGTCCAGAGGTGCTCTCAGTCAGCTGCAGGACTGTTTTGAAACCACTGAGTAGAGTGTATTTGATCATCAAGACCTGCATGAATACACTGATGCCGTACTCTCTTACATCAACGTGTGCACTGACAGTGTAACAATGGACAAGTGCATCAGAGTCTACGGGAATTGTAAATCCTGGATGACTGCCAAGGTACGGACACTTCTGAAAGGCCAGGATTCTGCCTTTAAGGCAAAAGACAGGGATATATATAAAGAGGCCAGGGAAAACCTTAGAAGAGGTATTAAGACAGCAAAACAACAATACAAGTATAAGGTGGAGAACCACTTAGCTGCAGACTTTTTTGGAGATTTTCTCTGTCTACAGAGACCCTGGGAAAATCCCCAAAAAAGTCTGCAGGAAAATTCACCACGCCATTTTCCTACTGATCAATCATTCTTTATTTGGGATCACAGGATACCATGTCCAGCTCCGTTTTCAGGGAGAGAGAGATACTTTTGGCGTCATGCAAGGAAAGCAGCAGAAGTCTTTCTTTCTCTTCCCCTAAACTATGCCAGAAATGAGTCTTTGCCAGTATAGCCTCTTGGAGCAGGCTGCCTTGCAGGGTCCCAAAGACTCATTTTTGATGGAATTTGGGGGAGAGAAAGACTTTTGTTGCTTTCCTTGTGTGCAGCCAAAAGCAGAAGAAGAAAGAAGTGGAAAGAAGCAGCCCGGTGCCAAGGCAAGTTCCCCACCTCCACCCTTTCCCCCCTTCCCTCACTACTTTGTGTTGTTCCAACGCAAGCCTTGTGTTCCCATGAAGCTTGGATTAATTGCTTTGGGGGTGGTGTTCTGGGAGTGACATTTCTCTGCAGACCACCAAAATTTTCTCATGGGCCACTAGTGGGCCGCAGCCCACCGATTGGCAACCACTGGCTTAGAAAATACATGGACTAGGGTAAAAGGAATGCTAGTTTCCTTTATAAATTAATTTATTTTTTAAAAAAAATCATATGAGAACATTCTATTCAAACCATAGTTTGTTATTACTTTGGAGTGATGATTTTTAAATAACTTCCAACTTTACATGTTTTTTTGTTATCATGTTTTATTATGATACTTATGGCAGTTTTTATTTTTTTTATTTTTTATTTTTTTACAGTTTATATTATTTTATAGAATAATTATTTCTTTTGTTATAAATTACAGTTATTTATTTTTTGATTAATTACAGTTATAAGGGTCTAGTTATACTTATGCTTATTTAACATAAAATAGCTGTAACTATGAGGTAATGTCTAATGTACAGACCTATTTTTTCAGTATCTGATGGATTCAAATCAGTGTTAAAGTGCTAATTATTATATAATTATTTATATATTTGTATAATCATTATTATATAATATTGTGTATTTACACTAATTGTCAGATGGAAGTACTGATGGTGTTTGATGTTCCTATAGTATACTAACAAAGATGCTGCCTATGACTCTGCCTGCTGTGTCCTGATTTCTAACTTGGATTTATTTATTTCATTTATTAAATGTTTATGTTGCCCCAAATTGACTCAGGGAAGGTGAGCCCTCAGTTTCAGATGTGATACCAAATTATTACCAAAGAACCACCAGAACAATACCTTGGTAGCAAGATCCAGGAGGTGCTCCTTGTCAGCGCATAAACCTGATCCTAGTCCTCCCAAGGCATAAGCTGAACGGATCATAACAGGGTAGCCAATTTTTTCTGCTGCTTCCAAAGCATCTTCTATCTGCCACAATATAAAAATGAACAGAAAAATAAGATAACAAAAGATAGAAAATCTCTCTGCACCCAAAATCTTTAAGCATCATTGAATTATTGCATAACATGCTATAAATTAGGTCTGTAGATGGCAATTAAGTTAATACTTAATGTTCAGTTAGGACAAAATGGTAAATAAATTTACTCTAATAACTTCCTTGAAAAAAATCTGGGAAAGCTAAGTTTGTTGATCGTGATTTTAAAAAAAAACTTCATTGAACAATTTTGCATATTCCTGTGTATTATATATTATATATTTCTCATGAAAATAGATAAAAAATTCTCTCAGGATATTCAATAACATTGACTTTTCATCATCCTATGATTAACTGACCACAGGGGGTAATGGTAGGTAGAGATTTAAGAATTTACTCTCAGCTCTTTCTTTCTTTATCATTCTCCCCTGTTCTTTGTCTAAGAAATTGCTAACTTCTACTCACTTGCCCTTGCCTTTCTTCTCATGCATACATACATAAGACATGGGCTCTTTCATTCTTCTCCTGGTAGGATATCATTAGCTAACTGCTAGACTTTGTCTATTTTTTCTTAAATAAATCTCTTTTCTGTTATAATTGTGAAACCTGCTTCACTAATCATTGCTTAAGTCAGATATCTGCTCTCAGGAATTCTTAAGTGCACACACAGAGCACTTCTATCTACAATAATATTATTAACCCAGAACTAAAACGAGCATGCAAAAAGATTCCATAAAAGAGAGAGAAAGGATAATTCTCTTTAGCAGTTAAAAAAATGATTAGAAATAAAAGTCATGACGAAGTTGGAATGATTTATCTGGGGGTGAACAAATTCACTGTCATACATTTAAAGGAAAGCTAAAAGAAGTGAAGAATGGGACACAGAACAAACCTGTTAGACCAGTGGTTGTCAACTGGTGGGCTGCAGACCACTGATGGTCCATGAGAAAATTTTGGTGGTCCGCAGAGAAATGTCACTCCCAAAGCATCCCCCAAAGCAATTAATCCAGGCTGCATGGGAACACAAGGCTGCACCGCCCACATGGCCCGCAGAAACACAAGGTTTGTGTCACTTGCATTGAGAACAATACGAGGTAGTGAGGGGAGGGGGCAAAGGCAGAGGGGGGGAACTTGTCCCACACCTCGCCTGGCCACTGGGCTGCTTTTTTCTGCTTCTTTCTTCTTCTGCTTTTGGTTGCATGCAAGGAAAGTAGCAAAAGTCTTTCTTTCTCTCCCGCAGACTCTGCCAGAAATGAGTCTTTGGGACCCTGCAAGGCATCCTGCTCCAAGAGCTGTGTCAGCGCAACAAGTCTCACTAAGACTCATTTCTCATTTGGGGGAGAGGAAGAAAGACTTCTGCTGCTTCTGCTGCTTTCTTTTCATGAAGCCAAAAATCTCCCCCTTCCCCCGAGATTGGAGCTGGAGACAGTATTCTGCAATCCCAAATAAAGAATGATTTATCGGTAGGAAAACAGGGTGGGAAATTTTCCTGCAGAGCTCCTGGGAAAATCCTCAAAAAAGTCTGCAGGAAAATACCCCACCCCATTTTCCTACCAATCAATCGTTCTTTTTTGGGGACCACACCCCTCTCTCTCTGAATGAAGCTGAAAAGCAGGTTAGTGAAGGAACGTGGCTACCTTGGAGGGAGTGTGAGGGACGTGTGTGTGTGTGTGTGTGTGTGTGTGTGTGTGAGAGAGAGAGAGAGAGAGAGAGAGAGAGAGAGAGAGAGAGAGAGAGAGAAAGAACATCACTGCCAGCCCTCCAAGATTAGATTGGATCCCTCCCTCCCTCCCTCCCTCCCTCTCTCTCTCTCTCCAGTGGCAGTGTTTGAGCTTCGGTGCTTGGCCGTTGGGAACCAGGTGAGGTGTGTCACTTGCTCTTTTTGGCCACGAGGTGTGTGTGGGGGGAAAGTAGGATATCCCTCAAAACACAGTCCAGCCGTTTTTTCATTGGCAGGGGAGGGAAATCCGCCTTGGGGTGGCTTACTGACATTGGTGGAAAAGTCGGTCCCATATTCCAGAGCTGTAGTAGTCACAGGACTGGCCTTTGGTCAGCTCTGGGATGACCAAAGGCCAGTCTTGTGACTACTGCAGCTCTGGAATATGGGACTGACTTTCCCATCAAAGTCAGCAAGCCACTGTCAGTCAAAATTCATATTAGTGGTCCACGGGATTTAAAATTATGAGTCCAAAATTATGAGTCTAAAAGGCTGGCAACCTCTGTGTTAGACCACACCAATATAAAATAAAAAGATTAACTCAATTAATGTGAGAACTTATGTAGCCCTAGATACATAATCAGTTTTGATTATGAAGCAAAAAGAGGAGGAGGAGGAGGAGGAGGAGGAAATAAATTTGCAATTCATACTCTATGAATATTGATTATTAGGAGTCATTCATTACTTTATAATCTATGGATTTTAATAGGACAAAATCCATTCTGAGTTAACTATTAAATCATGTTAGCATTTAGATAATATTAAAAATGGCAGTTATTTGCTCAAAAAAATTACCCTCAAGTAAAATGTCAGAATGGATCTAAGCTCGAAAGTTTCTCTGTATTTAATGTACTGCAAACACTCAATCAAGTTATATGGCTCTACCATCAACAGAACTGAGTTGGGGTCATGAAGGAGAGAAGCGGGTGCCTCTTCCCTGCCCCTGTCCAGAACTGAGTAGATCTGCCTGTGATGAAGGACTATGAAAAAATGGCACCGCTGTTATGTTTGGAGCATGGGCGAGAAAGAATGGAGACAAGCCTCTGAACGGTGAACTTCAGCTCTTTATTTACATAGTGACTTCTAACTTCTATAGCAGTTTTAACCCGCCTTATATAGGCAAACCCCGTAACTATTAACCAATAACCAACGAGGAGTGCTAGCTCTCATAACCAATAGGAACTCTCTGTTAAGGGCCAATCGGATTCCCCGGAGTGGGCCAATCCGATTTGGCGATTTAACAACCAATCAGAAGTGCAGGGCCAGAACCCTGCACTTTCCTCCAAGCTCATGCTTTATTAAAACTTTATACATTCACTACACCCCTTCCCCCTGGCTTCTGTTTGCAGGCGCAGTTACATAGTCCTTTAGATAGGATGGTTGTTTTATTAGTCTCTTTGATTTTCGCTGTGTCATTTGGCTGCAATCACGCTGAGGTAGATCATTGTTTGGCAGTGGGACTGTTTCTGGTTCAGAGTTCATTTCCCCGTTGTTGCCCATGTTCTCTGTAATTCCCTGAGGTTCGACTGTTTCCCTCTCTGGTTCCACTTCCTGAGTCTCTATTATACCGTCGTTCCCTTCGAACGGGTTTTCTTCTTCTTGGAATTCATCTTCTTCCGTACCTCCCCCCCCCCTCAGTCTGGTCATAGGGGAGTTCAGGACTGCCCACCGGAAGCCGCGATCGTAATTTATCGATATGGCGTTTCCATAGTCTATCGTCAAGGCATTGTACAAGGTAGGATCTTGGGCCGGTTACACGGTTACACTACTGTCACCTCCACCCACAATGGGTCGCCCGATAGGTTTTTAGCGTATACCAAATCTCCTACCTGGAAGGCACAACAGCGGCCGCTGGATCCTATTGGTTTTTCCGGTTCGTAAGCTGGGTGTAACCGGTCGAGGTAGGAGCGGAGTTTTCATCCCATTAGCAGTTCGGCGGGAGTTTTGTTGGTGACGCTATGCGTTGTGATGTGTTGTAAAAAAAGGATTCGATTGATCTTGTCGTCAATGTTGTCGTAGTCTACCTTCTGTAAGGTTTTCTTCACAAATTGTACCATGTGTTCTGCTTTGCCATTGGTCGCAGGGTGCGCAGGCGAGGTGAGCGCATGTCGAATGCTGCAGTCAGCGAGGTACTGCTCAAACGACAGTGCTGTAAATTGGGGCCCGTTATCGGATACCAGGACGTCTGGTAGTCCGTGGGTTGCAAATAGTCTTTCCAAGGTTTTGATAACCATCTCGGAGGTTGTAGTCGTCATGCGATGAATCTCGAGCCAATTTGAATAGGCGTTGACGGTTAGTAGAAAGGTGTGGCCTTTGGTCGGCCCCACGAAGTCCAAGTGAATTCGGGACCAGGGTCCGCGTGGTGTCTCCCATTCAGTAGGAATGGCTTTAGGTGAGGCATTGCTCACTTCCTGGCATTTTGGACAAGCTTTAACCCAATGTTCGATTTGCTTGTCAATGCCCGGCCCACATGCGTAGCTTCACGCAAGGGCTTTCATTCGCACGATGCCGGGGTGGCCATCGTGCAAGGTAATCAGAAGCGCTTGATGGAGTCGTTCTGGGATAGCGACTCTATCGCCCCAGATGACATAGCCTTTTTGGGAGAACAACTCGGTTTGTCGAGTCTTCAATGGTGTGAAGTCATCCAATAATTGGTCCAATGGCCATCCGCGTTCTACCCAGCTTAGGACTCACGCTAAGGTGGGGTCACGTTTGGTTTCTCTCGCGATATCTCGGGTGGTTAATGGCGGCGAGTTGAGTGCCTCAATTTGCAACGTGGTTACCGTTGGTGCAGGATCGTCGAGAGTCTCTGGAAGTGGTGCTCGGCTCAATGTGTCAGCGTGGAGAATGGCTTTCCCCGGGCGGTATTGCAGCCGATAGTTATAAGCAGCTAAGAATTCTGACCATCGAGTCATCCTAGGGGATAATATGTAGGGAGTCGGCTTATCTCCGGCTATTATCCCAAATAATGGTTTGTGGTCAGTCACGAAAGTAAAAGCCCAGCCATACACGTACTCGTGGAATCTTTTAACGACTGACACAATTGCGAGGGCTTCTTTATCGATTTGGCTATAATTTCGTTCAGTTTTTGAAAGTATCTTTGAAAAATATGCAACAGGGGCTTCGTTCTCATTAGGCAGTACATGGCTCAAAATGGCGCCCACTCCGAAAGGCGAAGCATCACATGTTATATTTAACGGCAAGGTCTTGTTATACTGCATGAGTACAGAGTCAGAAGTGAGCAGTTTTTTCACGTTGTGGAACACCTGTTCTTCTCAGTGACCCCATAACCAATTTGCTTTCTTATCTAACAACCGGTGTAACGGTTCAGCAACCATTGCTTTATGTGGTAAAAATACATTATAAAAGTTGATGAGGCCTAGGAACGCCTGGAGATCAGCCTTGTTTCATGGCCTGGGAGCGTTTTTTATCGCCCTTAGTTTACTTTCAGTAGGGTGAATACCCTGGCTATCAATTAGGTACCCAAAAAACTCAACACTGTCAGTACACAATTTACATTTGTTTTTCTTTACTTTAAGACCGGCCTCTTGGAATTTTTTTAGGACTAATTTTAACCGGTCCTGTAAGATTTTTTTTGCAGGGGCCACAATTAATACATTGTCAAAATAAGGGACCACGCCCTTAATCCCTTGTAATAACCTCTCCATAACACTCTGAAAAATCCCTAGGGCTACACTAACTCCGAATTGAAGCCGGGTACATTTAAAGGCACCTCGGTGCATCACAATCGTTTGTGCCAGTGCCGTCTTTTCATCAACAGGTAGTTGCTGATATGCCTGAGCTAAATCTAATTTAGTGAAGACCTTCCCGCCCCCCAGGGAGTGGAGGAGATGCTGCATCCCCGGCACTGGATATGCGTTCTACTGTAGGGCGTGGTTCAAAGTGGCCCGGTAGTCCCCACAAATTCGGATCGACCCATCTGGCTTAATGGGTGTTACGATTGGGGTTTCCCAGGGGGAGTGATCAATGGGCTCTAACACCCCCTGAGCTATCAGTTTGTCGAGTTGTTCGTCGATTTTCGTCTTTAAGGCAAACGGAACTTGATGGGGCTTAAGTCGGATGGGAGCTATCTTTGGGTCTAAACTGAACGAAATCGAGGTCCTCTTGTACTCGACTAAGCTGTCTGCGAAGACGTCCTGAACTCATGGATGAGGTCTCCCTCCCAGTCACTTCCGCTGACTTGGTTTATGCCGGCCACTTCAATGCCGAGTGGCGTGAACCATTGGAAGCCTAGTAGGCTAGGCCTGTCTCTATCAATGACAGTTAGTGGTAAGTACGCTGTGTGCTTCTTGAAGGAGACTCGGACTCGGCAGAAACCAACGACGGGGATTCGATTCCCTTGGTAGTCCTTGAGGATGAGTCTTTGGAAGCGGAGATCTTGGCATTGAATCGTGGGGATGAGTTGTTTAAGGGTCTTCCAGGACACCATCGAGAGGGACGATCCCGAGTCGACTTCCATGTGGCAAGGCTGGTTCTCGATGGCTGCTGTGATTCGTATTTTCTTGGTGTCTGAAGCTGAGGCGTGACCAATAGTGATAGTCTGGTGAGCCTCTTCTCTCTGCAAAACTCGATTTCTGTAGGAGTGGTTTACTGGCTCTCGCCGTACAGGATGGTTTCCTATCAATTGGCGATAGTTAGTCCCTTTTGAGGCCTGGCTGGGTCCTGGTAAGCTTCAGCAGACCTGTCCGATGTGGCCTCGCTTCCCGCACTCATGGCAGAGCACATTGCGGAATTTGCATTCGGACCTGGCATGGTTGGCCCCACAGCCAGCGTAAGGGCGTAAAGGCTTCGGGTGGTGGTCCCGGTTGGACCGCAGTCGATGGACCCCTTCTTCGTCGCTGTCTAACGACGAAGAGAGGTCCTCATGGTGTGTCGTTGCAAGCTGCCCTTCTGACCTGGATAAAATGTCGCTTGTCGGTGGTGGTCCCGGAGCGTGGTTTCGGCGTAGTTGTGCAGCCGACTTCCTGGTTGCTTCTGCTGCAGTAGCATCGGTGATGGCGTCGGCAAGGCTGATGTCGCCTTTCGCCATCAGCTTTGAACGCCTGGTGCATCTAGTCCCAGAACTATGCGATCTCTTGGTGCTTCTTCTAAATCGGTGAATCCGCAGAGGCCTCCCAAATTTCGGAGGTCTGCTATGAAGTCGGCCACGCTTTCTCCCTTTCGCTGGCTCCTCTGATAAAACTCGTGCCGTCTCACAAGCGTAGACACGGTCGGTGCGTAGTGATCTTGTAGGAGAGGTTTGAGGTCGTCCCAATCCATTGCCTTCACTTCTCGGGGTTTTGCTAGTGCTTTAGCCATCTTAAATATGGTTGGACCGCAATGCGTTAGGAACACCGCCCATTTCTTTCCTGGTGTGGTGTCCTTTAAGTTGTTGTTTTCTAAGAACATTTGGAAGCGATCCATGTAGGACTCCCAGTCCTCCTGTACTGGATCGAACGGAGCGGGTGGTACGACGACGATGGACATGGTTCCATTGTGTAGCGTCGTCTGTCACGTGCTCGGTGTTCTTCAAAGTTTCGTTGGTTCAGATGTCTCCACATCCCATCCTCGTCGCCAGTGTGATGTTTAGAGCATGGGCGAGAAAGAATGGAGACAAGCCTCTGAACGATGAACTTCAGCTCTTTATTTACATAGTGACTTCTGGCATCTTTTACAGTTTTAACCCGCCTTATATAGGCAAACCCCGTAACTATTAACCAATAACCAACGAGGAGTGCTAGCCCTCATAACCAATAGGAACTCTCTGTTAAGGCCAATCGGATTCCCTGGAGCGGGCCAATCCGATCCGGCCATTTAACAACCAATCAGAAGTGCAGGGCCAGAACCCTGCACTTTACTCCAAGCTCACGCTTTATTAAAACTTTATACATTCACAATACCCTCCACGACTGGAGTCAGAGACTAGGATGTATGGCATGGTGATACCTTTACCTTTCAATTTACAAGGTCTTTGGAGAAACAAAGTTTGCTGCAGCAGCCACTATTCATGCAAAGACAGTGGGACAAATGATAGACTAGAAGGGGAAATTTTCAAAATATAGCCTAGACTTGCCTGCAAATGGGATGGCATATATTCCCTTCACTGGAATATGCTTTATTCCTGCCTTCTTCGTGTACATTTGTGAGTGAAAATACATTCAGCTCAATGAGCAATGAGAAATAAATCCTGTCCCCACAGTGAGGAGGACATGGCCTCCACACTTAGACACACCACCAGTTCAGCCATTTCAAAGTATCACCATATTTATTATTTGAAATTTGATTTACCGATTCTACAGCATAGCTAGGAGCAATCTTCTCATTAATTTCATTCAGTTTGTCTGAAAACATCTGCCTGTCCTCAGTAGCCATGATAGATTCAACTGATGTTCCAAGGACCTTTACTCCATATTCCTGCAGAATGCCACTTTTAAACAGCTCCACTCCTGTACACAGAATGAATTGGAACAATTAGCATTCACAAATGTTCAGAAATCTTTTCTCCATAGCAACTGATTCTTTAGTTATGATGGGGAAGTGAAGGCAGGCCATCATGTTACATATAGGGTCATATAGGGCCAGCTGACATGAATGTGCATCAATTCCATTCTGGTGTAAGAAAAGTGGGAGTTATTTCTACAATTTATGTGCCATTCTATTTCCAGAAAATTAAAAACAAACATGAAAATTACAAACAAATAATGAAATTATAACTAATGTAGCTTTCCAGATAGTATGATCTTACTCATCCCCAAATGCCTTTCTGAACAACCACATTTTTATATCACTCTAAAAATGTAGCAAGGAGGAGGTGGTCAAGATATTTGAGAGTAAGCTGAATCGGGAGGGAAAGTCCCTGAGAAGGCTCAAGCCGGGAGTCCCTGGAGGCGGCATTCCTTTAATGGTGGAAACTGTCAAGCCCACACAACTGGCAAACCAAAGAAACAAACATGGATTCCATAAAGAGTTGAATTCCCAGTCACTTAATTAAGAGACAGTCTCTTTGAAATGCTTCCTTTCTCATGTTCTGCATTTGGTCTACATTGCCTTTTCTCACAGATAGAGGAAGTCCTCATCTTATGTTCATAATGAGACCAGAATTTGTATTGCTAGTGGTCGTTATGCAAATCACTGCAGTCCCTAAATGAATCTGGCTTCCCCCATTGACTTAGCTTGTCAACAACTGGCTGGGAAGGTTGCAAACGGTGATCACATTACCCTACATTTTTGGAATGATGTAAAGAGTTCAGAAACGCATTTGGGAATGAGTAAGATCATATTATCATATTTGATTTTTTATTTTCAATCAATATTATATGTTGATCAGAGTCTCTGGAAATGGAATAGCACAAAAACTGTAGAAATAACTAATTCCCATTTTTTTTTACACCAGAATAGAACTGGTGCGCATTCATGTCAACTGGCCCTATATGACATAACAATTCTGCAAAAATTGCAAATACATGCCAGTTCCCAAGCACCGAGAATTTGATCACAGTTCCAGTTGTAATAGCCTTAAGGGCAAGGGCTAGTCATAAGTCAGTTTTTTCCATACTGTTGTAACTTTGAACAGTTGGTAAATAAATGGTTATAAGTTGAGAAATGCCTGCATAGGAATTTCTCAGCTGCATTAGAGAAATCCCATAACTTACCACAGTTCAGAGCAGTTTGCCCACCCATGCCAAGAATTAATCCATCTGGTCGTTCTGTTTTGATGACTTCTGTAACAAAATGTGGGGTGATTGGAAGGAAATAAACAGTGTCAGCCTGCTTTAAACCAACTTCATTTGTCTGAACTGATGCAATGTTGGGGTTCATCAGAACAGTTTTCACATTTTCTTCCTAGAAAAACAAAACAAAATGAATTTACATAAGTAAATCTAAAGTTATAAAGTGAGCTTAAAAATAAATAATAAACCAGCTGTACTTGAGAGTGCTCAACTAGCAGCTGGCTGCATCTCCTTAAAGCAGTCACATCATTTCATAAGTTTTGTGTAGTTGCCCTATTAAACAATTAAAATAATTCAGAGAAAGGTCTGCAATGGCAGCTGTACTTAGGTACAGTTATCATTGCTCTATCATGAAAACAGTCTTGACTACATTACTGGTGCAAATCATGCTGCCAAAGGCAAGGACATCAAGAATAAGTGTCATTTCTAGAAAGGCTAATTTAGCAGCAAATTTGGACAGCTAATTGGTAGTGAGAAAGCGGTCAAGCTATCAAGATTAATGGAAAACAGGATATTTCTTAACTATAAAATAGAAAGCAAGAAAATAGAGGAGAGGAGAGTAAGATTATTTTTGTTATTAAGAAAATACATTTTCCCCTTCCGATTTGCTATCTTCAGATTGCATATCCTCAGTGAAATGGTCCTTTCCCATATGCTATCTTTAATTCTATCAGTCGCTTTGCCAATTTTAGGGTCTCATTAATGTTTTTGTTGAATCAGCCAAACATAACTCTAATCAGACATTGAAACTTTGGCCTAGAGAATTCAGAGCTTCCCAGCCTTCATAATTATGAACATGTTTTCCTGAAACTGGGGAAAAAAATGTACCCCATGCAGACCATTAGTAGAAAGGACTGAAGTAAAAAGAACTTTTTGTGACTGAATATTATAATCTAAGTTTCCCTGTCACACATCCCATAAAAAAGCACCTTTAACTCACTTGTTACATCACAAAATGTAACAGAAAAATATTTAAACAATATTAAACTTCTTTCTTGTTGTGTATGCAATATAATTAATAAAGTGTGAGCTTGGAGTAAGTGCAGGGTTCTGGCTCTGCACTTGTGATTGGCTGTTAAGTGGCCGGACCGGATTGGCCCGTTCCGGGGAATCCGATTGGCCCTTAACAGAG
Source organism: Hydrophis major (assembly GCA_033807585.1). Classification (NCBI taxonomy): domain Eukaryota; kingdom Metazoa; phylum Chordata; class Lepidosauria; order Squamata; family Elapidae; genus Hydrophis; species Hydrophis major. Next base: position 217,994,778 of record CM066328.1, on the reverse strand, counting down.
AGTTCTTATTGATTATAAAAGCTAACGTTCCTAGCTTGTTATTGGTTAAACGTTACAAGGTTTGCCTATATAAGGTGGGTTTTACTGATATTAAATGAGCAAGTCACAATGTAAATAAAGAGCTGAAGTTCATCGTTCAGAAACTTGTCTCCATTCTTTCTCGCCCATGCTCAAACATAACACTGGCGACGAGGATGGGATGTGGAGACATCTGAACCAACAAAACTTCGAAGAACACTGAGCACGTGACAGACGACGCCAGAACGGAATCATGTCCGGCGGCATCATACCACCCGCTCCGTTCGATCCATCACAAGAAGACTGGGAGTCTTACATGGATCGTTTCCAAATGTTCCTAGAGATGAACAACTTAAAGGACGCCACAGCCGGGAAGAAACGGGCGGTGTTCCTGACGCATTGCGGTCCAACCGTATTTAAGATGGCTAAGGCACTAGCCAAACCCCGAGAAGTGAAGGCCATGGATTGGGATGACCTCGAACCTATCCTGCAAGACCACTACGCACCGACCATGCCTACGCTCGTGAGACGTCACGAGTTTTACCAAAGAAGCCAGCAAAAGGGAGAGAGCATAGCTGACTTCAAAGCAGACCTCCGAAATTTGGGAGGCCTCTGCGAATTCACCGATCTAGAAGAAGCACTAAGAGATCGGATAGTTCTGGGATTAGATGCACCAGGCGTTCAAAGCAAGCTGATGGTGAAAGGCAACATCAGCCTTGCCGACGCCATTGCCGATGCTACCGCAGCGGAAGCAACGAAGAAGTTGGCTGCACAACTACGCCGAAACCGCACTCCAGTACCACCACCGGCCAGCGAAATCTCACCTAGTTCAGAAGGGCAGCTCGCGACAACGCATCACGAGGACCTCTCTTCATCATCAGACAGCGACGAAGAAAGGGTCCATCGACTGCGGTCCAATTGGGACCATCACCCGAAGCCCTTACGCCCTTGCGCTGGCTCTGGAGCCAACCATGCCAGATCCGAATGCAGATTCCGCGACGCACTCTGCCATGAGTGCGGGAAACGAGGCCACATCGGATGGGTCTGCTGCAGCTTGCCAGGACCCAACCAGGCCTCAAAACGGGCTAACTATCGCCAATCGACAGGAAACCGTCCTGTAAGGCAAGAGCCAGTAAACCACTCCTACAGAAATCGAGCTTTGCAGAGAGAAGAGGCTCACCATACTATCACTATCGGTCACGCCTCAGCCTTGGACACTAAGAAGATCCGGGTCACAGTAGCCATCGAGAACCAGCCTTGCCACATGGAGGTCGACTCGGGATCGTCCCTCTCGATGGTGTCATGGAAGACATTCAAGCAACTCATCTCCACAATTCAATGCCAAGATCTCCGTTTCCAAAGACTCATCCTCAAGGACTACCAGGGGAATCGAATCCCCGTCATCGGGTCCTGCCGAGTCCGAGTCTCTTTCAAGAAGCACACAGCATACTTACCTTTAACAGTCATCGATAGAGATAGGCCTAGCCTATTGGGCCTCCAATGGTTCACGCCACTCAGCATTGAAGTGGCCGGCGTAAACCGAGTCGGTGGCTGTGACTGGGAGGAAGACCTTATCTCTGAGTTCAGGGACGTCTTCGCGGACATTTTAGACGAGTACAAGGGGACCCCGATCTCATTCAGCTGAGATCCAAAAATAGCTCCCATTTGCCTAAAGCCCCGTCGAGTTCCGTTTGCCTTAAAATCGAAAATCGATGCACAACTCGACAAACTGATAGCTCAGGGGGTGTTGGAGCCCATCGATCACTCCCCATGGGAAACCCCTATTGTAACACCCATTAAGCCAGACGGGTCAATCCAAATTTGTGGGGACTACCGGGCCACTTTGAACCACGCCCTGCAGCAGAACGCATATCCAGTTCCAGTGGTGCAGCACCTCCTCCATTCCCTGGGGGGCGGGAAAGTTTTCGCTAAATTGGATTTAGCTCAGGCATATCAGCAATTACCAGTAGATGAAAAAACGGCACAGGCCCAAACTATTGTGACGCACCGAGGTGCCTTTAAATGTACCCAGCTGCAATTCGGAATAAGTGTAGCCCCGGGGATTTTTCAGAGCCTTATGGCAAGGTTATTGCAAGGGATTAAGGGCGTGGTCCCCTATTTTGACGATGTATTAATTGCAGCCCCTACAAAAAAAATCTTACAGGACCGGTTAAAATTAGTCCTAAAAAAATTCCAAGAGGCCGGTCTTAAGGTTAAAAAAAACAAATGTAAATTGTGTACTGACAGTGTTGAGTTTTTAGGGTACCTGATTGATAGCCAGGGCATTCACCCTACCGAAAGTAAATTAAAAGCGATCAAAAACGCTCCCAGGCCATGAAACAAGGCTGATCTCCAGGCATTCCTAGGCCTCATCAATTTTTATAATGTATTTTTACCGAACAAAGCAATCGTCGCTGAACCGTTACACCGATTGTTAGATAAAAAAGCAATTTGGTTATGGGGTTACCGTGAAGAACAGGCATTCCGAAATGTTAAAAAACTGCTCACTTCTGACTCTGTACTCATGCAGTATAACGAGACTTTGCCGTTAGTTATAACCTGTGATGCATCGCCTTTTGGGGTGGGCGCCATTTTGAGCCACGTACTGCCTAATGAGAACAAAGCCCCTGTTGCATATTTTTCAAAGACTCTGTCAAAAACTGAGCAGAACTATGGACAAATTGATAAAGAAGCCCTCGCATTTGTCTCAGCTGTGAAAAGATTTCACGAATACGTGTATGGTAGGGTTTTTACTATTGTGACTGACCACAAGCCATTATTGGGGATAATAGCCGGAGATAAGCCAACTCCCTACATATTATCCCCTAGGATGAGCCGATGGTCAGAATTCTTAGCTGCTTATAACTATCGGCTGCAATACCGCCCAGGGAAGGCCATTCCCCACACTGACGCATTGAGCCGAGTACCGCTTCCAGAGACTCTCGACGATCCGGCACCAACGGTAACCATGTTGCAAATCGAAGCGCTCAACTTGCCGCCACTGATCGCCCGAGATATCGCGAGAGAAACCAAACGCGACCACACCCTAGCATGCGTCCTAGGCTGGGTAGAACACGGATGGCCTTTGGACCAGTTATCAGATGACTTCACACCATTCAAAACTCGACAGACCGAACTCTTCTCCCAGAAAGGCTGTGTCATCTGGGGCGATAGAGTCGTTATTCCAGAACGGCTCCGAAAAGCGCTGCTGAGAACTTTGCATGATGGCCATCCCGGCATCGTGCAAATGAAAGCCCTTGCACGAAGCTACGCATAGTGGCCGGGCATTGACAAGCAAATCGAACAGTGGGTTAAAGCTTGTCCCAAATGCCAAGAAGTCAGCAACGCCCCACCAAAAGCCATGCCTACTGAATGGGAGACACCACGTGGACCCTGGTCCCGAATTCACCTGGACTTCACGGGGCCAACCAAGGGCCTCACCTTCCTGCTTACCGTCGATGCCTACTCCAATTAGCTCGAAATTCATCGCATGACGACTATGACCTCCGAGGCAGTCATCAAGATTCTAAACAGACTCTCTTAAATGCTTCATTTAATTCCATCATTGTTATATTGCTTTCTAGCATTTCTTCAGTCTCTTTAGGTATCTTTGGTAAATTAGCTTCCTGTAAATACTGTTTGACTTTTCCTTCATCGATATTCTCTTGTTTATATAATTGCCCATAAAAATCTCGAATAATTTCTTTTTTCTCCTTATTCCCATAACAAACTTGGCCTTGATCATCTATTAACTTCAATATTTTTCTTGATTCCTTCTCTTTTCTCAATTTATATGCTAGCCATCTACCTGGTTTATTTGCATCTTCAAAATAATTCTGTTTAGAGTTTCTGATTTTCTGTGCCAGTTCTTCTTTCTCTATTAATTCCATTTTATGTTTAATTACATCCAGCTTCAATTTAATATCCTTTTTCTGTGGCATTTTCTGTAATTCTTTTTCAAGAATTTTGTACTCATCTTCCAAGGCCTTAAAAGCTTGCCTTTTCCTAATATTCTTTTTTCTTGTATAATCTATTATCAAACCTCTGGCATATGCCTTCATTGTATCCCACACATTTTGCGTTGAAGTATCTTCTTTTTTATTTTCTCTGAAGAAAAAAGCCAATTCCTTCTCCATCCATTGTATAAAATCTTTCTCCTTTAAAATAGTATTGTTTAATGTCCATCTCGATCTTTTTTTTTGTCCCTTCCATTTAATTATCATTGGGCTATGATCTGCCCAAGTACTTGTTTCAATATTTGTTTCTTTAATATTGGATATTAATTCTGTTGAGATCCAAATCATATCTAATCTGGACCATGATAAATGTCTATTTGAATAAAAAGTATATTGTTTAGCTTTAACATTTCTTTCTCTCCAAATATCTTTTAAAGTTAATTCATCTGTCATTTTAAAAAAAGACCTTGGGAGAGCCTTTTTATTTTGCTTTGTTGTTGTTGCTATATAGTCCAATTTATTGTCCACAATTCCATTAAAATCTCCCATCATAATTATATTAACATAGTCCAGTCCAATTATTTTCATATGTAGCTTTTTATAAAACTCTTCTTGTTTATCATTCGGAGCATAAATTGCAATCAAGAGTATTTTTATATTATTGTCCATTATTTCTACTATTAATATTCTTCCATCTTCATCTGTGTAAATCAATTTTGCTGGGATAGCCTCTTTAATGTATAGAACCACTCCTCTTTTCTTACATTGAGTCAAAGAAGTGAATATTTTCCCCAATTTTGGCTGTACTAACAATTGTTCATGTTGTTTTTTAATATGAACTTCTTGTAGACAAATTATATCAAATTTTAATTTCATTAATTTATGAAAAGTTTTCCTTCTTTTAACAGCTGAATTAAGTCCATTTATATTCATTGTAATCAGTTTTCTTTCTTCCATGATTATGCTTTATATTTAGGTCTAACAGCTCTCGTGGATCTCACTTCACGCTGTTCTTTATTGTCCACCTGTCCACTTACAGCTCCTTTCTCTTTTTCAGTCTCCAGTTGTTCCTCTTGAAACTCAATTAATGAGACCTCTTTCTCTGCCTCCTCTCTTCTTCTTCCAAAAAATTCTGCATGGAAAAGTTCTGCTTTTTCAATTGAATCAATTCTATGTCTCTGCTCTTGCCACATAAACATTTATCCTTCTGGAATCAGCCATCTATAATTCACTTCGTTTTCCAGTAGCATTTTGGTCAGAAATCGATATTCTCTTCTCATCTCTCTCACTCTTCTGGGTATTTGTTTTAAAACCACAATCTCTTTACCTTTGTATTTCAATGTTTTCTCTCTTACCACTTGTAATATTTGTGTTTTAATGGATCTTTTGGTAAATCTAATATGGACTTCCTTGGGTAATTTATTCCTCATCACATATCTTGTATAAACTCGATATACCTCATCTATTCCATCCATCATCTTTTCCTCTGTAATTTCCAAAGCATCTGCCAAAATTTCTATCATTAGCGCTACCAAGTTTTCTCCTTTTTCCTCTTCTATATTTTGAAATCTAAGGTAAAATTCTGACCTTTCCATCTCCCACCTCAGCATCCCACCTTTTTCTTGTTCAACCGCTGTTAATCTACTATCAATATTTCCAATCTTCTTCTCTCTTTGTTTTCCTTCTTCCTCAATTTTTTGAAATCTCTCCTCATACTTAACCATCATTTGTTTGATGTCTTCCACTTTTTCATCAGTCTTCTCTATTCTTTGTTCAATATTTTCTGTTCTTTGTTCAATGATGTCTGATTTTATCTTGAGATATTGGATTCCTTGCATAATCGTCTGTAAAGTTACTCTTTCTTGTTCCTTATCTTGCTTCAACATTGTCTGGATTAAGCGTTGTCCTCCAGCTGGTGGGGAAGCAGAGGTAGAAGCAGAAATGCCCGTTGATATTGGTTTCCTGCTCATTTCAATGCTTCCAATGCTTCAAATTCTTCTTAACTTTTAATCCAACTAGTAAAGCAGCCAATTATAATCCAAAATGGAAAACTCCGATAGTCAAAAACACGAAACCAAGGAAGAAACAGCAAAAAACGAAGAAGAAAGATCTTCAGGTTCTTCTAGACCCTAATCCAATTACGAAATAGTCCACCATAAAAAAAAAAAAAGTAGAAAGAAGAAAAACAAATCCAAAAATAATAATATTCATTAAGAGCAAAAAAAAAAAAAAAGTTCCCAGATTCTTCACACCTTAATCCAGTTGAAAAGTCTCAATAATAATAATAATAATAAAAAGAAACAACAACAAAGTGGTCCAAGAACATAGATAGGAAAAGCAAAAAAGTCCCAATAAAAAAGAAAAGAAAAATAAAGAAAAAAAACAAACCCTGAGGCTTTCCCTTTAAAAAAAATTACAAACAAAAATAAAAATATTACTAGAATTGAAATTTTTAAAAAAAGGCTAGCGTGTGGGGTATAAGAAAGCACACTGCACTTTATTTATTTATCCAAGGCTCTTGTTATGACTCTCTTCTCCAGCAACTTCAAAGCCAAACCTCAAGTGTTCTTGATAACAGTCCAGGAAAGCACCTGCAATAATATTTTGCTGTGCTCTCCCTCTATCTTATCACGTTAAAATGTCCTTGAGAAGAGGTCTTTTTGCAATTCTCTCCCATTCAAATAAAATACTTTCAAGCCTCTAGTTGGCAGTGTTACAAAGTTTCTTAATGCTCTTCCTCCCCCCCAGCCGGAAAAAAGGAATAATATATACACACACAAAAAAAGAAAAGATAGCCAAAGGGAGCCTCTATCCTAAAAATCAAAGGGAGCATAAAAATATATATAATAGAAAATTCAATCCAGTTACCTACAAAGTCACAGTAAAATCTTTCCCAAAAAATATAAAGAAAAGAAAAAAAAAACCAAGCCTCAATTTGACATCACTTTAAAAAACGCCGCTCAAACAATTTCAGTCAAAAAAAAAATCTCACAGTTTTCTTCTTATTCCGGATGAACTTTCCAACCTCAGCGAATTTACAACACAAAAAAGTTTTTCTCACCCAGCCAACACACTTTCACTCCAATCACTTTCTTTCCGGAGCTGTCCCGACTTCAGCAGCTATGGAGGCTGCCTCTCCGCCGCCAGCGAAAGGGCTTCTTCCGGATCAAACCAGAGATTTTGCGATATCTCTGGGATCCTGGAACAATGCCCTTCACAATCACCGTCTCTACGGGACGGTTTAGGTCCGTTAGGACCGACCAGGGGCGAAAATATCGGCTGCGATCTCAGGGCCCCGAGATCGCAGCTGTATCGTCGAAACGAAGCTCCGCCTTCTCCGCCGGCATCATGCGAATGAAAGCCCTTGCACGAAGCTACGCATAGTGGCCGGGCATTGACAAGCAAATCGAACAGTGGGTTAAAGCTTGTCCCAAATGCCAAGAAGTCAGCAACGCCCCACCAAAAGCCATGCTTACTGAATGGGAGACACCACGTGGACCCTGGTCCCGAATTCACCTGGTCTTCACGGGGCCAACCAAGGGCCTCACCTTCCTGCTTACCGTCGATGCCTACTCCAATTAGCTCGAAATTCATCGCATGACGACTATGACCTCCGAGGCAGTCATCAAGATTCTGAACAGACTCTTTGCAACCCATGGATTACCAGACGTCCTGGTATCTGATAACGGCCCACAATTTACTGCACAAGCATTCGAGCAGTACCTCGCTGACCACGGCATCCGGCATGCGCTCACCTCGCCTGCGCACCCTGTGAGCAATGGCCGAGCAGAACGCATGGTTCAATTTGTGAAGAAAACCTTGCAAAAGGTAGACTACGACAACATTGACGACAAGGTCAACCAAATCCTCTTTTTGCAACACATCACCCCACATAGTGTCACCAACAAAACTCCCGCCGAACTGCTAATGGGATGAAAGCTCTGCTCCCACCTTGACCGGTTGCACCCTGCGTATGAACCAGAGAAACCACTAGGATCCAGCGGCCGCTGTCGCACCTTCCAGTTAGGAGACCTGGTTTATGCAAAAAGCCTATCGGGCGACCCGTTGTAGGTGGAAGCGACAGTAGTACGTGTTACCGGCCCTAGATCCTACCTCATGCAATGCCTTGATGATAAACTTTGGAAACGGCATATCGACCAATTACGGTCGCGGCTTGCAGCAGCCAATTCGCAACTCCCCTATGACCAAACTGAGGGGGGGGAGGTATGGAAGAAGATGAAGCCGTAGGAAACCCGTTCAAAGGAAACGATGATTTAATTGAAACTCAGGAAGTGGAGCCAGAGGGAGAAACGTTTGCACCTCAGGAAATCAAGGAAAATGTGGGCAACGACGTAGAAGTGAACTCTGAACCAGAGACAGCCCCACTGCCAGACAACAATCTACCTCAGCGAGATTGCAACCAGCCTATATAACGAAAATCAAAGAGACTAAAAAGACAACCGTCCTATTTAAGGGACTATGTAACTGCTCCCTGAACTAAGGAACCAGGGGGAAGGGGTGTTGTGCATGCAATATAATTAATAAAGTGTGAGCTTGGAGTAAGTGCAGGGTTCTGGCCCTGCACTTCTGATTGGCTGTTAAGTGGCCGGACCGGATTAGCCCGTTCCGGGGAATCCGATTGGCCCTTAACAGAGAGTTCTTATTGGTTATAAAAGCTAGCGTTCCTAGCTTGTTATTGGTTAAACGTTACAAGGTTTGCCTATATAAGGCGAGTTTTACTGATATTAAATGAGCAAGTCACGATGTAAATAAAGAGCTGAAGTTCACCGTTCAGAAACTTGTCTCCATTCTTTCTCGCCCATGCTCAAACATAACATTTCTCACACACACACATACACTCACTCTTTCTCTCTCAAAAACATAAAAATAAAAAATGAAATCACATTTTGTAATCCATACCTCATACTGTGCTATTATAATTTTAATCTCTCTATTAGAAAGATATTATGCAAAAATCCAAACATGAACACTGGTAAAAGATTTCTTTATCCCAAACTGCATGTCCACTGAGAAACCTAATTATTACCCCATTTATAAAACTATTTCCTGTAAGATACCATATTTCATAAATAATTCAAGGCTTTCAAAGTCTGTTACTTGCTTCTGCAAATATGGGTCTCATACAAAGTTGCAGATAGTACTGGTAATGCAGCAAAAATACTTTATTTTTGCTGCATTACCAAAATTGCTGGATATAGTAATAGCATACATGAACCCTGAACATCTCAGTAAACTTAGCCTACATAGTGATTTGTGCTCTGCTTAATCCAGAGATCTGTTACGTGTCAGTTGCCACATCATTTAAAATATTCTTCGCATTTCTATCCTCAGAACAGAGTTACAGATAGCAAGCTGAACTTGCTATTTGTATTTGTTCACAATCAATCACCATCTTTACCATTTATAGCAAACCACTTTAAAATATTTATGTGAATTATTTCATTGCATGCTTATTAATAATGGAGCCCACTTAGAAGTTCAGGGGCAGAGTTCATTCTCAGTGAATAATAGAGGCAGTTATGTCATGTTTCTATATTGTGTAAAATATTTTATAAAAGCAGAAAAAAAATCTTCCTGTTTGAAAGAGTAGGAATGGCTATGGCACATACCAGCATTTCAGTGTCCTTATTCTTACCTTCATGGCTTTCACAGCCTGGGAGCCAGAATAATCAAATTCTCCTGCTTGACCAATAGACAAACCACCAGATCCTAGGATGAGGACTTTGGAAACCTTAAAATAATCAGCAAAATCAATTTTTCATTCATTCCTTCATTCATCATTCAATTTCTATCTCAGTCAATGTTTTGGTGTTATATTAGCACATATATTCTGTCTTTTTAAATCAAGGAAGTGTGTCCTAACTTCTTTCTTTCTAACAGGAATAACTGATGCATCCCCTTTGACTCTGTTCCTGTTGATTATGTAATTGCAATGAGAAGGACATTAATTTTCAAGCATTTCAAATATTAGTAACAACTACTATGGGTAGCTAGAGAGATGGGAATACTTGAAGGCAGGGGTGGGATTCTACCAGTTCGGACCAGTTCTATAGAACTGGTTGTTACGATTCTGTGCAGTTTGGAGAACCGGCAAATTACACCACTGGCTGGCTCCTCCCCTCCCCACCGACTCCATCCATAAGGCTTCCCTGAGGCTAGTCAGGGGTGATATTCGGGGGTTGGGGAGGAGAAGAGGCCTGAGAGCAGAGCTGAACCTTCCTTAGGATTGAAACTTCTATTTTTCAGTGGAGACTCAGGCAGCAGATTGCAGAACGGAAGATCTAGGAGTGAAGCTGTGAATCTGCAAGCAGCTCAATCTGCCTGCCTGCTTTGTCTGCTTTGGGGTAAAAGTTGCTCTTTTTTAAAATAAAAAATTCAATCTTTACATATATATTTACAATATTTACATACAAGCCACACCCAGCCAGTCACATGACCACCAAGCCACACCCACAAATTAGGCCGTGCCCACAGAACTGATTTTGAATCCCACCCCTGCTTGAAGGCCTAATCTCAAGTGATCTAAAAAAGCTACACAGTGTACCTTTTCGATGGAAAGCTCCCTACAAACTAATCCTTCTTGTTATTTAGATCGCTTCATTAGAGTGGATGGGGCTGTCCCTGCTCTCCTCCCTCCAAAGCATAGCCTAGCATGGTGCATTGCTTAAACTAACAACAAATTATAAGAAAATTCTTAAGTTGAAAAATAAGTATTTGCAAAGCTGCACATTCAGCCAGATAGTAAGCTTGCAAACATCCCTTATGGTGTCTGTCAATCATAAAAATCATTGTTTGTCACTTCCCTTGACAAAATCCAGAATTAACCTCCTATAGTGAAAATCAGTTTACTGGGAACATATCCAATATGAGTATGCAAATGTTTTAATCTCAAAATATTCCAGTCTCAAATCACTAATTTTGTTTCATGTCTGAGCTTGCTTGCAGACATTTCATTACCTAACTCGGTAACATCTTCAGTGCCTAAAGCCTTCCACCTAAAGCCTGCCGCTGAAGATGCTACCTAGTGACAAAATATCTCCATATGAACTACTAAACTCAGACAGGACCAAGGATTTCACAGTTCAACCCTAAGCTACAACAACACTGATGGATGCCAACCATGAATTTGAACTTTGTTCAAAGGAACACAGTCTATGTTTAAGGGGCTAGAAAGTTAGATTTTATGATTCTCATGCCAGACTGCTAGATTGCAGCATGGTTAAGTCTGTGGTACAAATGGGATGGGGAGATAAAATGGAATAACAAATAAAATGTGTTAAATCAGAATGTCTCCACGGTGGTGGAAATGAACTCTTTAGTCTGGAAACTCTTTTTCCATGAGCTCAGAAGAGGCTGATTTCTGCATTCTGGAATATAAGCAAAAATATTTCTTGTGACTAGTAGACAATTCTTGCCATTTAAGGCAAGTTCTAAAACAGAACCATGATAAACAGTGGCTCAGATTAAATCTCAAGAAGATGTGTCCTAAATCATGAAGGTCTAATAGATTATAAACCAATAAAAAATCTCCTTTATGTACTAAAAGGATGCATTCCAAACTCCATCATATTAATAATCATTTGGAGCAAAACTAGTGTTAATGTAAGTTTCATGTGTAACAAAATCAAGACAATTTTAGCAAGGAATTTTGGTTATGCAGATTACTAGTAATTTTTCTACCCAGCTCATATAATAACAATAATCAATATGGCTAATATTTCTGATAAAGATAAAATAAAGCACTGTAATATACAGACCTCAACTCTTGAAGTTGCAGCTGTGGTTTTGGGCAGCACTGAAGGAATGCTTGTACCTTTTCCCCTCTTGATGAGTGAGATGAATGAATCAAATATGAACTAGAAAAATAAACAATAAATGCAGTCTCAAAAAAACCCCATGTTGATTATTCATCCCATTTGAATAGAATTCTAGAATTATCACTGATACTTCAACTATGTATTTCTCATGTTGCATAAAGTGTGATCCTTTACACAAGGAGAAAAAGAACTATTTAAATTGTGTGGTTAAAGGAGGACAAATTATTATTGGCTATACTGTGGATCCACAGATCTAAAACAATCCTAAACATAACTTCCTTTAAAGATGTTTCTGACTGATAAAACATGCTTAAGTTATGCAATTCTCCTAAATCTTATGGGTTTTTTTCTTTGCCCATTTCAATGTATGGTTCATCCCTGTTCTTGAGAGATCTAGGTCCAGGGCTCATTTAAATTACCAAAGGGTCGGGAAAAGAATTATAAAACAAAAAACAAAAACATACCCACACAAGACATTCAGGAGGCACAATTTCGGTCCATTACATTTAACCTCTATTATTTCTCAATCATCTTCTTCCACATGTACAATCTGACTTCAGATTACTTATCCTAACTGATTTTTTCCCAAGTATTTTAACATAAAAGCAAACAAATGTATATGGAGATTCTCGGTCATCAAGGACATGAAAAAAGCCCAAAGTGGCTTTTTCAAAAGGCAACTGGACTTTCTTTGTTTTTCCTAGAGGACGTTTCACTTCTCATCCAAAAAGCTTCCTCAGTTCTGGTCAGTTTGGGACATCAGAGCAAGCAGTTTGACAAAAAGTCAGATGCTGAATTTTTTTCCCAAATGAATATACATAAAGAAGTGCTTCACATAAATTGTTATGTGGGTTTGAATGTTTTACTATAATAACCTAACAAGCCAGCAAAATTATCCCTCCAAAATTTGCTATTTAGTATCATTAGCATTCTCTTGATAATTAGGTTGTGGACCTAATTACTTTAATTAACAGTTAATTAATAGATAAATTCTTTGCATTGTATCCCAAGCAAGCAAAACAACCAAGGTTCTAAGAAATTTAATGCACACTTCTCATATAATCTGCATGAAAATCAAAATGCCATTTAGGATCTTCAACTGCTGATTTACGACAGAGTCTCATATAAATGTGGATTTCAATTGTGTGGGATTTTATTGGCCAATAACATTGGCTTGCTCATATCATGAAGCAAATCTTTAATTTCTTTGTCTATTTCAAAGGTATAATAACAATCTGTCTCAGAAGTTTAAACTAAATAAGAAATGTCATTGTCCATTACGAATCTTGTGAAATTTTCCCTAGCTGTATTTCCCAGACTTGAATTTACTGTATTATTTATTCACTTCATTCTTGCAGGTTAAAGTCCTCTGTGTAGTGAGTTTCTTGAGGATGAAAATAGTATCTGACCAAGAATTAGTAAAGCATGTTTTATGATAGAAATAGTGTTAATTTTAAAAGAAACGTATTACAGGGATAGATAAAGTGGAAGCTACCTATATCCTGCCTATATCCTGCCTATGGCCAGTAGATCATAAAGTGCACTGAAAATTTGGTATCCCTGGATTTGGGCCTTTAATATCTCTTCTCACTGACTCATACACCAAACACAATTTTCATAATTTATTGAGAGATGACATATCTTGGAATAAAGGTTTAGTGAATGCAGCTGCCAGAATCTCTTATTAGTGAACAGTATTTTAGTTCACCGAGTTCCTTTTCATGAGCATCTTGCACAAAGTGGTGATTGGGTCTATATATTTTGTTTTGAAGGTAGGTTTTCTTCATTTGGGAGAATTGAATATATCCTGTATGTGTCATTCCTCTGTTGCCATTCCATTTTGTTTGAGGAAGTAATTTTCCATAGGTTTTCTGAGGCAGATGGCTTCAGCTAGCCTTAAGAATTCAAGATCTAGATGACCTACAAGGTCCCTTCCAACTCTGATTATCTGTTAAATCTGTTAAATCTTTTATCTTCTGTGTTTGTTTCAGGAGATAACTTTCTCACTTCTTGTCTTCTATCTGAATGTCAAGAGATGCTTCCCAACTTTTCCAGGTCTACTTCCTTGTTGGGTTCTTTACTCTCTCTTGCCTGTTCCTCTTAGCTTGGTAACAATCACATCAATAAGAAAGTATGTCTAATTCTCATTTCTAAATCTGGAGGAAATGGTTGAGTTTGAGGGTTGCAGAGAAGAGTGGCAGATGAGGGGAAATGTTACATGCTTCCTTAAACACATTGTTCTTCTTCCCTTGTAGTTGGACATCTGCATCTACCTGCCCTCCCCACATAAAGTTTCAGTCTTACATAGATTCCCAAATTCAGACTGAAGGAATAGCTCAACATTTATAAAGGTTTTTTTTTCTGTTCCATTGAGCACATTTATTCCTTATCTTTGATAAATTTCAATATTTTTTCAGTAAAGCAAGAAAGTCAGTGAGCAATTAAAATGATCTTTTTTTCTAAAATGTCTTTTGAATACAATAACTCCAATGAACACTATTAGGTCCCTTTTTTACCTTTCTTGTACATTCTGAAGCTGTTTTCTTATTACACTCACCAAATTACTCAACATATTGCTCGTGGGATTACCAGGACAAATCACAGGCAGGGGATTAAGCTTCATTTCAAATATGAGAACAAGAAAATGTGCATGTGAATTCATTTACATAATTCTACAACTTCAATAAGGAAAAGGTATTCAAAATGCATTTGAAAAATAATAGGTCTTTTCAAAGGGAAAGAAAGACAGTAAAAAATATACTGCGTTTCTTTCACAAAGATCAGTAATTGGGACCCCATTCTACCTATACAAATTGAACTGTAGAGTTTAATATAAAGGATTACATAGAACTAAAATCTTAGCAACAACTAAGCCCACAGGCCGGATGCATCACGTGCTGACCACGTCCCTGCCCAGTTTAACAAAGCGGGGATAAGTCCCAATATGTTACGTGATGATGTGAATTTGACACCCATGGCTTAAACCACCAATAGTGCTGTACTCCAAAAACTTAAATAATAACCCAAAGTTTTATAAAGAAAAATAAGGATTGGAATAAGAGAAGATTGGGAAATAAAGCTAATGACTCTGAAAAATGGGAATCAGTAAAGTTTCCACTTGTGTCTTGCCCCTGGCTTAAGATCCTTCTTTAGATATAGCTGGGTAATACCTAAGGAGGAAGCAAGTTCATCAGGAGATATGAGCTCTATTAGCCCTGATACTGTAAAACTAATTCCTGCCTTGCCAGGTCAAGTGACCAGATTCTGATCTGAATCCAAATCTTGGGAGAAACATAGAATCAGAAAGGTTAGGTTCTGGGAGAAGAACATATGAGCTATTGTTCATATGAGGATTGATAGTTCTCCATTGTGGGCTGGGAACAGGCTCAATATGGAATATTTACACCCTCTCTTACAGCTGCTCGTTGCTATAAATAATTCTTCTGGTCCAGCTGCTGGTTGCTTCACAGTTGTTGCCATGTTCTTAGTAGTCCCTTGCAGGGGTGGGATCTGACCAGTGTAACTACTGGTTTGGTGATTTTGCGTTTTGCACGCACATGTGTGTCTATTGTTGTCAGCTAGCTGCCTGGACAGCTGAGCAACACTGTGCACAGGTGCGCAGTGGTTGAAAAAGTATTTTTCCCTGTTTTTTCAACTGCAGCTGTGTCGCACAAAGGAGCTACGGTTGAAAAAGCAGGAAATAAAGGTCAGGTAAGAGCACGGGAGGGCGGGTGGGCCAAAACATCAGCAGACATAGAACCGGTTCTATGTATGCTGTCTGCTGCTCTTCAGAGCTACTGGTTCTACAGAGGTGGACAGAACTGGTAGAATCCCACCCCTGGTCCCTTGTCCTGTTATTTGATCAAACCTTTGCAATTCCTAACCATTTTGGTATTTGTGCTATATTTTTGAAATGCTCTTATCTCTTGCTGCTGTGTATGTTTGCCTGAGGTAGTAAAAATAAACCCAATTCTTTCTATTCTCTCTGCTGCTGGTTTTCCTCCAATGTCTACTGCTCTGCTTCCTGTTATAGGCCTGTCTTTGCTGGTCATTTGCAATCATGTAAATAGCTTGTTATTAAGCAAACTACTGCAGGACTGGGAAAGTTAAGGCCAGAATTCTCCTTCAATCAATCAATCAGAATAGAGCTGAAAGGAGTTTGGAGATCTTCAAGTCCAACCCCCTGCTCAAGCAGGAGACCCTGTACAATTTGAGACAAGTCTCTTCTTTAAAATCCCCACTGACAAAACACCTACAAACTTCTGAAGAAAAGGTGTTCCGCTGGTTAATTGTCCTCACTATTTGGAAGTTTCCCCTTAATTCCAGGTTGCTTCTCTCCTTGATTAGTTTTTATCCATTGTTTCTCATCTTGCCTTCTGGTGCTTTGGAAAAGAAGTTGACCTCTCTTCTTTATGGCAGCCCCTCAAACACTGGAATACTGCTATCATGTCTAGTCCCTCTTTTATCTAGACTAGCCACATCCAGTTTCTGCAACTGTTCTTCATATTTGTTAGTTTCCAGTCTTTAATCATCCGAGTTGCTCTTCTCTGCACTTTGTCCAAAGTCTCAACATCTTTTTGGTAATGTTGTGACCTAAACTGGATGCAGTATTCCAGATGTGGTCTTACTAAGGTTTTATAGAGTGGTACTAATACTTCATGGTCATCCTTCTTGTCATCCAAGTGGAAAATTCTCCTGAAGTCTCAAAAAATTGCCTTAGACCCAGAAAAAAAGAGCCATTCAGTGTCATATTACATATAGCTGGCAAGTCCAATGAAGCAAGGATGACCAGATTTCAGGACAATATCTTTACTGCTAGGCTGGGGCGAATATAGAAACCTGAAAAAATGTCAGAGTACATTTCCATTCTTAGTTAAAGTGGGTTAATTAAGAGGGAGACCTTTTGGAACACTTTTTTTCCACATTTCTTAATCTGGACGTGGTTGCCTATTCTAAGATAAACTTTCAAATGCCTCATTCCTCATTTTGTCATAATCAGAACAAGAACAAACAGCTTGGAACTGGGTGGGTGGGGGAGAGTAGTGAGGATGATCTACCTGGCAGTAACTCAATTTTTGTAAATTTAAGGCATTTAGATAAAGCCCAGGGAATTTGGAAAAGCCACTCAGATTATATGAACAAGATTGATAGTCTTCTGATTTCAGAAAAGTATGTCTCAAGTATCTGGAAGAATATAAATCTGCATACACTTTTTAAAGATGACCATGGTCATGTGTCTAGTAATGAAGAATTGCCAATGAAATTCATGCTCCAGAAAAAAAGGACTCTTTTAATTAGACTGTGCATATGATAAGCCAACACCAGCAAAACATTGCAACCATAAAATTGATTGAATGTTTGTCACAGAAAAGCGGAACAGAGATCCTAATGCTATTTTAATTGGACAGAGAAGGCATAATTCCAGGGCTCTGAGAGATGATATTGTTTAATTGAAGGAACCCATAGTGTGCCAATCCTGCTAGATTGATTCAACCAGGCAGATTCTGTATAGGAGGCAGGTGGTCCCTTAAGCAAGCAGACCAAATGCCATGTAGAGTTTATTCAAGCCAGCAGCTTGAACCACACCCAGAAGCAAAATAGCAACCTGTGTAATTCACAAAATATCAAGGTATGCCCATCACTGTTCACACTGCTGTACTTTTGAAAAGTTGGATTGTCAAAGTGGTCTTCAAGGGCAACCTCAAGCAGAGCACATTGCGGTAATCTATGCAGCAGAAATGTTTCAATGTCAGTAATAGAATGTTGCTACCTGGTTTTTTTAATATGTATATATCTACGTTCTGATGTTAAAGAAGGATGCTATGCAAAATGTTTTGAACCAGCTTTGTTCAGGCATTAAGCATGACCTTGTCTAGTCTTAATTCTGAACAAAGCTGAATGTACACAATGTGCAACTTCTGGTTTCAGATGGGAGGCATTGTTGTGGAATAAGGTTCTGATGTTTGATCATTGTATTATTTTCTCCTAATCACCCTATCAAATACCTCAGTGTCAGTTGGCCCTGGATTGCCTTCTGGATAGAACTGCACCGTAAAAATTGGCTTGTTTTCATGCATAATTCCCTGCAGTATAAAAAATAAGTAATAATGTTAGTCTTCTTCCTGACAACAAAAATAATTGTAAAATACTCTTGTTAGCAATATACAGTCAAGACTAAGCATTTGATACAGTTTAGACGTAGAACTGAAATGTATCTTCAAATTGGTCCAGGAAACAGATGAGCAACTCTAGTGAACATTTACAGTAGATTCATCCCTAAAATGAACACCACAGCATCTGTAAGATTTACTGAGTTTTGCATAAGTTTTGAATCTGTCATTCATACAACCCTAACAGAAATATTACCCAATCCAACTGCTATTATAGGACAATCACCTATGTCTATTGGGTCCAGAATCTAAAAATAAATCCTGGTTTACTAAGAGAAATACTATCAGCTTTTTTCCAGAAAAGGTCTCTGAGTTCCAATGAATGCAAATTGCACTTCTGAAGAACTTTCAAAGAAACAGAAATAACTTCACCTTTTTTTCCTCGTGCCTTGCCGCAACTTCAGTTTCTGTCAAGCATGCTCTGTCTGTAAAATGCCCCTATTTCAACTGAAGGGTTTTGCTAACTACAGAGGGATTACCACCATGTCCAGAAGCATTTTCTCCTCTCTCTCCCTTTCCCTTTCCAACATACATGCAGATGAATAGGAAATCATATGACTAGATGCCATTTTGGATTTTTGACTGGTTCCTATAAAAGTATTGCCTTGTATTCTCTATATAATCCCAGTATAAAATTTCCAGTAATTTACCAAAGATAAATATTTCATTGAGAAGTGGGCAAAGAATCTTTAAGAATTCATAGGATTGATCATCCAAGCAATACTGATGCCAGCCTGTTCTTTGATGAGCAGACATCAGATACCCAGAGAAAGAAGTCTTACTTCATTGGTTTGATCATTTGCATTCACAAACAGAGGTTTCCAGCCTGAAGGGAGAGAGTTGCCATCAATTGCATAGCCATGATTCTGAGCAGTAATGAAAGCTTGTCCATTTAACAGATTCACAACTGGCTGATTCTGTCCTCTGAAGAATCAGGGAGAGAAAGAATGGTTTGTTAAGGAAATCACACATGGGGAGCGAAAGGGAAGATGACCAGAGTTAATTGACATTCTGCCAAAGTTTGCTTTGCAATTTTCCTTTGTGAAAGAGCTTGTTTTATTACTTTATTCTCAAGTTGCTTGAGAATTTCATTGACATTTCTTTTGAATGCTGTTTTTGAGGTTATTTCATTGGAGGAAGTGAAAGAAGATGAGATGACATAAATGGTAAATCACATTGTTACCATTATTCTGAAGCATTCCTGTTTCTCACACTTTGGGGGAGGGGGGTTCTTTTGAATCATTGTTGACTCCTGTTGACTGCTAACTACCTGGATAGCCCCTGAAGTTTTCTTGACAAGATTTTCAGAGGTGGCTTGCCCTTGCCTGCTTCCTAAGGCTGAGAAAGAATGACTGGCCCAAAGACGCCCACTTGCCTAAGATGAGTAGAACTAACAACTGCCTAACCTCTAACTTGATGCCATAACCACTAGGCCAACTGGCTCTCCTACTAAGCAACCTGTTAAAAAGCTCCTTGGTGACATTTTCCCTTCCAAGAATGGGACGTTGCATAACCCTACAGAAATGGCTGCTCACTGAGAAACAGGAGAGCACCTGGTTCTTGTGGTGACTTTGTTAACCAAAGGGCAAGAACACCATGCTTCAAATCTGAGAATTTTTCCATGTTTTCTTTTGAAATACATTGTTGAAAGGAATTTTAATTTCAATAAATTGAATGAGAAATAGTATTGTAGAATAAATATGTGGAAATATCTTTCTGCAGCAGAGCAGTACATTTAATCATATTTAAAGGCCAAAAATTCTACTGTTTGCTACTGCTCTCCAGGAAAAATGTTAAATATAAAATAAAATTATTTCTCCAAATTATATTCTGGTCATTCACTGTCTTTGTAATCTTTATTACTTTTTTCCTCAAAGGCCAACACAATTAACTATGATAACTTTTAAATAACCCAGATTTCAGTATATAACAGAAGGAAACTACACAAGATCCATGAGATGAGTTTCTGAAATCATAGCAACTTCTTCACTAGATGTCTGTTACATGATTATTTGCTTTTTGGCAGTGAAGGGGTCAATTATTGCTATGGCTATACTGCATTGAATGGAAAAGAGTAATTGCAAATGCTACAGGGTAGAAGTTACTGACTAAAATGGGTGTAGATTTTTGGTAAATTGGATTTGTCGCTAAGTAAAACCCAGAGGTGGTATTCAACCGGTTCACACTGGTTCAGGCGAACCAGTAGTGGTGATTTGGCATGGGTGGCTAAAACGGTGGTGACCTCTGGCTGGCCACGCCCCCAACCTGGTCACCCGGTCGCCTGATCAATCACTTGCCCCGATCGCTCTCCTGGTTTTCCCTACCACATGGTGGCCGTGGTGCAGCTCAGGCGGATGTCTCAGGTCTGCTGCACATACGCACTATGTGTGCAGCTGCTACACATGCAGTGCACATGTGTAGCAGCCCCGGGCCATCTGCCCGCCTGCCCGCCTGCCCGGAGCATGTTTTCTTCCTTCTCCCAGCAGATGTGTCTTTTCCAGCCCAGCCCGGCCAGCCAGCAGGTGGGTGGGCAGATGTCCCGGGGCTTCTCGCTCCCCTTGTCATGAGATGCTGCAGTCCAACAGCCGCACAGAAAAAAAGCACACCCTGTTTCACGTGCTGGACCCAGCAAGTTAAAGCAACCAGCGCATAGAACAGGGTGGCACTGGACTGCTGGGGAAATGGAGTGAAGCCAGAGATCAGTAGCCACCTCTTTCGCAGTGCAGAAATCCTCCCTGAATCGGCTGGCTGATCTCCTCCTTCTCTGCCTATTTGTTCTGTATGACCGAGGATGAGTAGACCAACTGGCTGGTTAGGGGAAGATTTCTGCCCGAAAGAGGACGCTGGAAACCGAAAAAGAATCACCTCCAGCAGCCGCCCCTTTGGCAGGCTGGTCTCCTCCCCCTCGGCCATACAAGATAAACAGGCAGAGAAAGAGGAGACCACCCAGCCAATTTGGGGAGCGAAAGAGGCGCTGCGAAAGAGGCAGCTACTGATCTCTGGCTTCGCTCTGCTTCTCCAATGGTCTGGCGCCACCCTGTTCTATACACTGGCTGCTCAGACTTGCCTGGCCTGGCACATAGAACAGGGCATGCTTTTTTTGGTGTGGCTACTAGACTGCAGCTGCACGAAAAAAGTACGCAGCAGCTGCAGGCATCTCGTGACAAGGGGGGCGAGAAGCCCTGGGACATGTGGCCACCTGCTGGCTGGCTGGGCTGAGCTGGAAGAGGCATATCTACCAGGAGAAGGAAGAAAGCGTGCTCTGGGAAGATGGGCACTGGGCAGGCAGGCAGATGTTCCGGGACCACCTAAAGGTTGACTTTAAGAGCGCCTCCATGGAAGAAGCCAAGAACCAAGAGGAAGTATAGTGGCAGCGGGGGTGATGGGCATGTGTGTCCCTCCACAAGGAGTATGAAAGGAGGCAGACACCACGCCTCTGAGGAAAAGAGGAGGTGCCAAAGCCCTGGCTGTCACCCAGACCGTGGAGGGACCCATCACATGCCCCTGTCACCCCCACTGCTGCTACTTTTGCTCTCGCAAATGGCTGCAGCAGCAATAGGCAGCACTGCAACAATGAGGTACAGTAAGATTTGACATTGCAAATTTATCTCAGAGGGGCTTCTGGCAATAAAACAAAACAAAAACCACCCCAAAACAAAACCCATTCAGCAGGCAGGCTTGGCAGGCAGTCGTGATCTTTAGTTGGGCTTTTTTTTTTGTCAGCCCACGAGCAGAGGAAGGGGGGAAGGTACATAGGAAATCACCCTGTCTCTGCAACATCGGTCATGTGACTGAGTGGGCATGGCCAACTCGATGTCACTCGCAGCAAGGTGCCGCACCATCTTGCCAAGTTGGCCACGCCCACCCAGTCACATGACTGCAAAGCCCACCAAACAAGCCACACCCACAGAACCGGTAGTAAAAAACAATTGAATCCCACCACTGAGTAAAACCTATATTATAAAAGAAAAAGTGTTCAAATTGCAATTTTTAAGTGCTCTTGGAGCCCTTGTTCTTAGAGGCGTGTGTCTGCCTCCTTTCATACTCCTTGTGGAGGGACACACTTGCCCATCACCCCCGCTGCCACTACACTTCCTCTTGATTCTTAGCTTCTTGGTTCTTGTTCTGCCTCTATCGAGCTATCATATACTACTAGTTCTGTCCTCCAGTAGGTCTATCAACTCTAGTCTTACTACAGGGAGAGAGTTTGACAAGAGAGTTTCAGGAGTCCTCATTTAACAACCTCTTGCTCAGCACCTATCCAAAGTTACAATGGTGTTAAATGAGAAGGCTTACAATGGGTTCTTAGGTAGCAGTCATTGCATGATTGCAATTCAGGCACTTGGAAACCAGCTCGCAATTATGATAGTTACAGCATCCCACAGTCAAAGGATCAATGTTTATAACTTTTCTCAGGGTCCCCACAAATCAATGGAGAAGTCACAAAAGGCAACTTCACTTAACAACTACAACTGGAAGCACAATCATGTGACATCAAGTCTTACAACTGCCTCACTTAATTATGGAATTCACATTCCCAATTACAATTGTTAATTGAGGACTACCTATAGCATAAAAGAATAGCAAGTTTAGACCAGATACCAGCTTTGAAAAAAAACAATGTACAGGAAGTAGCAAAAGATGTGATTCTCATAAGGTACATAAATTGCTTTTTAGTAAATATGGAATAATTTGGCTGAGTTTCTCTCAAAAAAATTGGTACTGGATGATCATTAAAGACATTCCTGTCTCTTGGTTCCTGAAGTTGTGCACGTTATGTCTCATACCTGTTTGCCATGGCCATTTTGTAGGATATTGCCCCAGCTGCCAATCCAGTAATGAGATTCCCCATACTGGTTCCAAGCAAAGGTTCCTGGCGATCATTTTTAAGAACCTAGATAGGAAAGACTGCTATCAAAAATGACTAAAATTGAGCTTACACCTGCAGAGATAACCAAAAAAAAACCCCCTCTTTCTGGTTACAGGTAGTTTTTTAAATTGATTTCTAAACAATCCCCTTTTTAAAATGAAATTGCCAGCTTCTTCCTGGACAGTAATTTGCACATATTTAATAACTATGGGAAGGAAAATTGCATCAAGACACCTTTTTTAGTTCAAAGAGATGCAAAAAATCTGCCTTAAAGAAGGCTATTGTTTCATGCATTTTCATGCAGAGGTCTGTAGAAGCAGCAGAGGAAGCAATCATAATTTGAAGTGGGCTAGTTCTTATGCTCCCCCCACCACTATTGAAATAGGATGCGAGAATTTGATATTAAAAAAAATGCATGTATTGAGTTTAAAAGCAATTGCAGTGCAGTATCAATTAATGTGCTATTTAGCAACCATTCAGATTAAAGTTTGTATTGTTTTGTCAAATTAGTGCTACATGTTTCAATCACCCTACTTTTATCTACATTTTAGTTGTTTAGAATTTTATTTGCTGATTTGGTCTGTTGAAAATACATTTTTGAAAAGGATCATTTGCTGTTCCTTTGGTTCCAGCTTTTTGTGATCCACTGAACATCAATTTACCAGACCTATCTGTCAGTATAGTAATTACTGTTTGGTCTTTTCTACGCTCCTGTTTATGTTATCTGTTGTGAATGAATAAATGTGTAATAAAGTTATCAAGAGCTTGAAGTCAAGTGCAGGGTTCTGGCCCTGCACTTCTGATTGGCTGTTAAATGGCAAGATCAGATTGGTCCGTTCAGGAGAGTCTGATTGGCCATTAACGAGCTATTCTCATTGGTCAATGGAGCTAGCGCTCCCAGGTTTTCATTGGTTGAATAGTTAATAAATTGCCTATATAAGGAAGGCTATAGCAGCCATCCATTTTGAGCTGTCACACCATGTAAATAAAGAGTTGAAGTTCACTGTTTCACTGGCTCGTCTCCATTCTTCGCACCCATGCTCCACACTTAACACTGGCGACGAAGGTGGGATGTGGAGACGTCAGAGCTGACTGAACAACGGAAAAGATAACAGAGCACGTGGCTGAAAACGCACAATGGCAGAACCATGTCCGGCAGCGTCATACCACCCGCTCCATTCGACCCAGCGCAAGAAGACTGGAAGTCCTATATGGATCATTTCCAAATGTTCTTGGAAACCAATAATTTGAAGGATGCCACAACCAGGAAGAAACGGGCAGTATTCCTAACGCATTGCGGGCCGACCATATTCAAGATGGCCAAGGCACTAGCAAAACCGGCTGAAGTGAAGGCTATGGACTAGAATGTCCTCGAACCCCTACTGAGGGCCCACTATGCACCGACCGTACCAACGCTCGTAAGGCGGCACGAGTTCTACCAAAGAAACCAGCAGAAAGGAGAGAGCGTTGCTGATTTCTTTGTGGACCTCCAAAACTTGGGAGGCCTCTGCGGGTTTGCCGACCTGGAAGAGACTTTGAGAGACCGAATAGTTCTGGGATTAGATTCGCTAAACGTGCAGAGCAAGCTGATGGCGAAAGGCGACATTAGCCTTGCCGATGCCATCGCTGATGCTACTGCAGCAGAAGCAACCAGGAAGTCGGCTGCCCAACTGCGCCGCAACCGCGCTCCGGTACACCAACCGACCTGCGACATTTCACCTAAGTCAGAAGGATAGCTTTTGACGGCCCACCACGAGGACCTCTCTTCATTGTCAGACAGCGACGAAGAAGAGGTCCATTGACTGTGGTCCGATTGGGACCATTACCCGAAGTCCCAACACCCATGCGCTGGCTGTGGGGCTAACCATTCCCGGTCCGAATGCAAATTCTGCGACGCGCTCTGCCATGAGTGCGGGAAACAAGGCCATATCGGACGGGTCTGTAGAAGCCTCCTAGGACCCAGCCAGACCTCGAAGGGGGCTAACTATCGCCAATCAACAGGAAACCGTCCTCTAAGGCGAGAACCAGTAAACCACTCCTCTAGAAACCGAACCATAAATCGCCCAACAAAGCGAGAAGAGGCTCACCAAACTATCACTATCGGTCATGCCTCTTCCTTGGATGCCAAGAAAATCCGAATTAAAGTGGCCATCAAAAATCAGCCCTGCCAAATGGAAGTCGACTCGGGATCGTCTCTCTCGATGGTTTCCTGGAAGACCCTCAAGCAACTCATCCCTACTATCCGGCGCCAAGACCTCCGTTCCCAAAGACTCATACTTAAAGACTATCAGGGGAATAGGATTCCAGTCGTAGGATCCAGTCGAGTCCGGGTCTCGTTCAAAAACCGCACAGCGTACTTACCCCTGACGGTGATCGACAAGGACCGGCCTAGCCTGTTAGGCCTCCAATGGTTCACGCCACTTGGCATTGAAGTGGCAGGCATTAACCGAATCGGCGACAGTGACTGGGAGGAGGACCTCGTCCATGAATTCAGGGACGTCTTTGCAGAAAAGCTAGGCGAGTACAAGGGGACCCCGATATCATTTAACCTTAATCCAAAAATAGCTCCCATCCGCCTTAAGCCTCGTCGAGTTCCATTTGCCCTAAAACTGAAAATCGACGAACAGCTTGATAAGTTAATAGCCCAGGGAGTGTTAGAGCCAATCGATCACTCTCCCTGGGAGACCCCAATTGTGACACCCATTAAGCCAGATGGTTCAATTAGAATTTGTGGGGACTACTGAGCCACCCTGAACCATGCCCTGCAGCAAAACGCATATCCAGTGCCGGTGGGGCGGAAAAGTCTTCGCTAAACTAGACTTAGCTCAGGCATATCAGCAACTGCCGGTTGATGAAAAAACGGCACAGGGACAGACGATCGTGACGCACCGAGGTGCCTTTAAATGTACACGGCTCCAATTCGGAGTGAGTGTAGCCCCGGGGATCTTTCAGAGCCTGATGGAAAGACTATTACAAGGGATTAAAGGCGTTGTCCCCTACTTTGATGATGTGTTAATTGCTGCCCCTACTTCAAAAATTTTACGGGATTGTTTAAGATTGGTTCTCCAGAAATTCAAAGACGCAGGCCTTAGAGTGAAGAAAAATAAGTGTAAGCTGTGTACAGATCGTGTCGAATTTTTAGGGTATCTAAGGCCGACCTCTAGGCGTTTCTAGGCCTTATCAATTTTTATAACATATTCCTGCCGCACAAGGCGACTGTCACTGAACCTTTACATTGTTTACTGGACAAAAAAGCACTTTGGGTATGGGGTCATAGAGAAGAGCAGGCGTTCCTTAATGTGAAAAAACTACTGACTTCTGACGCTGTACTAATGCAGTACAATGAGACCTTGCCGTTAACTATCACGTGTGATGATCACCTTTCGGAGTGGGCGCCATTTTGAGCCATGTATTGCCTAATGGTAGCAAAGCCCCTGTTGCCTATTTTTCAAAGACGCTTTCGAAAACTGAGCGAAATTATAGCCACATTGATAAAGAAGCTCTTGCTATTGTGTCTGCTGTCAAAAGATTTCATGAGTAATACAGCCAGACTTTTACTATAGTGACTGACCACAAATCTTTGCTGGGAATAATAGCGGGGGATAAGCCAACCCCCTATATATTATCTCCCAGAATGACTCACTGGTCAGAATTCTTGGCTGCTTATAATTATTGGCTGCAATACTGCCCCGGGAAAGCCATTCCCCACGCTGACGCATTGAGCCGAGCACCACTTCCAGAGACTATTGACGACCCCGTGCCAACAGTGACAACGTTGCAGATCGAGGCACTTCGTACACTGCCATTAACCGCCTGTGATATCGTGAGAGAAACAAAATGCGACCCCGCCTTAGCACGAGTCCTCACTTGGGTGGAACGTGGATGGCCATTTGACCAAGTATCAGACGACTTCGCACCATTCAAAAGTCGACAAACAGAGTTGTTTTCTCAAAAGGGCTGCATCATCTGGGGCGATAGAGTAATTATCCCAGAATGACTCCAACAAGCAGTACTGAGAACCTTGCACGATGGCCACCCCGGCATCGTGCGCATGAAAGCCCTCGCACGAAGCTACGCGTGGTGGCCAGGCATCGACAAGCAAATCGAGACTTGGGTCAAAGCTTGTTATATATGCCAGGAAGTAAGCAATGCCCCACCAAAGGCAATCCCAACCGAATGGGAAAAACCGCGGGGACCCTGGTCCCGTATCCATCGGGATTTTGCTGGGCTGACCAAAGGCCACACCTTCTTGTTAACCGTGGATGCCTACTCGAACTGGCTCGAAATCCACCGAATGAGGAACACAACAACCGAAGCGGTCATTAAGAAACTAGAAAGACTTTTTGCAACCCATGGATTACCAGACGTTCTGGTATCCGACAACGGGCCCCAATTTACTGCGCTGTCCTTTGAACAGTACCTGGCGGACCGTGGTATTCGACATGCGCTGACTTCGCCTGCGCATCCTGCAGCCAACGGAAGGGCCAAGTGCATGGTACAATTCGTCAAGAAAATGCTACAGAAAGTGGACTATGACAACATCGAAGAAAAGATAAACCAAATCCTCTTTTTACAGCATATCACTCCGCACAGCGTCACCAACAAAACTCCCGCCGAGCTGCTAATGGGATGAAAGCTCCGCTCCCACCTCGACCGGTTACACCCAGCGTACGAACCGGAGAAACCACTTGGATCTAGCGGCCGATGCCGTACCTTCCAGGTAGGCGACTTGATATTCGCTAAAAATTTATCAGGCGATCCGTTGTGGGTAGAAGCGACTGTGGTCCGTGTAACCGGCCCGAGATCATACCTTGTACAATGCTGTGATGATAGACTATGGAAGCGCCATATCGATCAACTATGATCAAGACTGCAGTCAGGGATCTCCGAGTCCCCTAATAACCAAACTGAGGGGGGGGGAGATACAGAGGAAGATGAACTTCAATTAGCAGAAAACGTTTTTGAAGGGAACGATAGTGGAACGGAAACACAAGAACAGGAATCAGGGATGGGAGTGAGTTCACCTCAGGGTAATACCGAAGATGTAGGTGACAACGAAAATGCGAACTCAGAATCAGAGGCACCCTTTTCGCCAAACAACGCCCTACCTCAACAAGAGTGCAGCCAAATACTGGGTGCACAACGAAAATCAAAAAGACTAACAAAACAACCGTCCTACCTCAAGGACTACGTGACCACACCCCGTAAACAGAACCCGGGGGAAAGGGGTGTTGTGAATGAATAAATGTGTAATAAAGTTATCCAGAGCTTGAAGTCAAGTGCAGGGTTCTGGCCCTGCACTTCTGATTGGCTGTTAAATGGCGAGATCAGATTGGTCCGTTCAGGAGAGTCTGATTGGCCATTAACGAGCCGTTCTCATTGGTCAACGGAGGTAGCGCTCCCAGGTTTTCATTGGTTGAATAGTTTATAAGTTGCCTATATAAGGAAGGCTATAGCAGCCATCCATTTTGAGCTGTCACACCATGTAAATAAAGAGTTGAAGTTCACTGTTTCACTGGCTCGTCTCCATTCTTCGCACTCATGCTCCACACTTAACATTATCAGTATAGTATTCGCAAACCTGCCTTTTCTTAATCTCCTTTTATCTTATCTTTCAGCCTTTTTTTCCATTGCTTTTGGGTTTTTTTTCAAATATTTTCCAAAGTACTCAAGATTAGCTTAATTATTAGTGCTTTCAGTTGATTGTTTTTGTGATACAAGGTATTCTCAAGAATTTTCTCTAGCATCACAAGGCATTCATTCTTGTCAGTATAGTTCATGAATTGGAATAGACATGGTAACAGGTCAGCCAATGGAGAATGTTTGAAAACTGCAACCTAATATTTGTTTGTATGGGGCCCTAAGAGACAGTTTGGGGTCTGGGCGTGGCTTAGACTTGCTGAACTGTATATAAGATTTGGTTTGGCCTTTGTAACTCTGGTCTCTGTATCTCTCTACTCTGTAATGATTGCTTCTATGAATATTGCTTCTGTGTTCCTGATTTTGTATGCTGACTTCTGCTGTATGCTATTGTATATAAAGAAGTTTTTCTTATGTGGATGAATCCTGCAGAACTATTTACTTGTGTGCTAGTCGGATATGCTGCAAACTCTGACAATTCTTCCTTGATCACCCTTTCTGATGATCTGGTTTTCATAATCCTATGTTAAAATCATAGCCTTGGCAATACAATTTTTGTTATTGCGCTATCTGTGCACTTGAGTATTCTGACTATTTATCCAAATAATAAAAAGTCAGTTTTTTTTGTTTATATTTCAGTTGTTCAGAATGCTATTTGCTGATTTAAAATACCTTGTGAATTTAGGAAAATAAAAGCTATTATTACTCCACCTTCTTCTCTGTCTACTTCTACTGGGTTGGCATTGCTTACTGACATACTGTACAAATATGTTTAGCAGCAATATAGCTTCTGTATTGTATTCTTTGCCCTTCAACAAAAAAATCCTTATCTTCCACACAACCAGCCACTGTGATATATCACCAGTATATGTGAGCTCACTGATATTTTTCCCGGTAATACTAACTGCACTTTTTATTTCTTCTCATCTTATATTTCTTATGATATAGCCTGCAACTTTTAGTACTCCTTTCAACATATTGAGCCATTTGCTCCATTCTAACTATTGCTTCCTAATCATCTTACAAATTCTTCAGTTGGCAAAAGAAATGGTTTGCATGGTCATATTTTGAAGAGTTATTCCCAATTTGTTGTGGTCTATACCACAGGTATAAAACTCGATCAGGTCTGTGATATATCGTGCTGTTTTTTGCTTTTGCGGAGCTGGGATAGGCGTGGCTTGCACGTGATGCATCCAGTCTGTGGGCCACTAGTTTTACACCCCTGGATATAGTCAAAAGTAATCAGTAAAACAAAAACAGGTATTTAGTTTTTTTAATACCCCTTGTATTATTCCTTGGATATTACCAATGTGGCCTTAGATGTTCTCAGATTCCTCTTCTGAATTTAAGTTGCACTACTGGAAGTTAATGTTGAAATCTGGATTGCATGATCTTAAAGAATTAACTTACTAATGTGTGAATTAAATGCAATTGTTCAGTTTTAAAGCATTCTTTAATTTAACAGTGGCCATTTAAATATAAATTTAGAATATAAATTGTTACTTTCCACTTCCTTGACCTCTACTCAGGGGTGGGATTCTACCAGTTTGCACCTATTTGCTAAAACCGATTGTTAACATTCTAAGCAGTTTGGAGAACCGGTTGCTAGAAGAAATTACTGGCCTAATCCTGTAAGGAAGGCAGGAAGGAAACATTCTGGTGTTGCTTACAGAAACTGCCTCTCCGTTAACCCTTATTACATTCTTGGCAGGACTAGACTTCCTGTCTCAGGAATTTCTCTGGAGATTTTTTCCCCTCCTTTGCTCGTACTTCGCTTGTGGAGTGGAGTGACCATTCAAAGTTACAATGGCAGTGAAAAAAGTGACTTATGAACATTTTTCACAGTTACAACTGTTGCAGCATCGCCACAGTCATGAGAGGCCAGGCGAGGAGATTGGTGCCTCGATTTGAGTGATGTTGAGTTGGCGACTCCCAGCCAATAACATCACCAGCAAGCCATGTCCACCCAGTCACATAACCACCAAGCCACACCCACAGAACCGGTTGCTAAACATTTGAATCCCAACCCTGCCGCTATTGGATTTTCCATACTTGTTTACAAATCTTGAGTAATTATAAAATGTTGCAGTTTTAAATAGTTTATCAATGTCAAATATTGTCAACAATATTTCTACCATCATTTGACATCATTTTCCAGAATGTGATTCAAGTTCAGTAATTAAACTTTAGAAGATATGAACAATTGGGGGATCATTTTGGACATTGCTGATAATATTTGTGCCAAATCTTCTTTGTGAATTATATCTTTGCCTTTAACTGTGTTTATCTTTGCAAAAATACTTCCCTATTTTTTAAAAACTTGAATATCTCTTTTTTCCCCTTTGTTACCCTCAGTTTCTTTAGTTATAACTCATGTCTCTTTGTTCTATTCTAAAATTTAGTTGGGCAAATTTGTCTCTCTTTGCAATCTGTTTTCCATTTTCTATGTATATTTTTTCTTTTCTTATAATTTTTCTTGAAGTTTTATGATAAAAAAGCTAACACAAACTAACAAAAATATAAAAAAGAAAAAGTATAGAGAGAAAAAGGGGGAAGAAAAAGTATAAACCATAAATATCACTAACAACTTCCCCTTCACCAAGCCAAGTACAAAGAATTTTAATAAATTATCACCTTTTCTAACTTTTTAATCAAACATCTCTTCATCCCATATCATCTTTGATCTCTCAACAAATAATAAAGTCCTTTTGTTAAAATAAACCTTTTGATAAGAAATTAATCTAATTAGAATATATATATATATATATATGTTTTCTTAAGTTTTCGCGGGTACTTACATGTCTGGCATTCAGCTTTGTTCGGGTATTTTCCCACGTGGTGCTTTTAAAGTTGTAGCAACGTTTCAGCAGAATCTCCTCTGCCATCATCAGGCTTCTGTATGGTGTTTGTCTTGAGTCAGACTTTTACAGTGGTTTCAGATTTAAATTTGGGGCAGCCTATTGCTGTGTCAGAATGGTTTTTTCTTCCTCCTGATTGGTTGAGAGTCTTGGTCTGTGTTTATTGGTCTTGGAGTGTGCTGTGTTCTGCTACTAATATCTTCTGTCTGTTTTTTTGGGGGGGGGCTCTTTTTGTATCTTGATTGGCTGGCAACATTGTGTTACTTTATTGGAGGCCTTTAGTGCAGCTTGGCTTCGGGTAAATGGACGGCTATCATTAGTTAGGAAGCTGGGTTTCATCTGGGTGCCTGGTTGGGGTGTGTTTGAGCTGGAGGTATCAGGGGGGATCTGTTTGTGCCCAGGTGTTTGCCTGGCTTGTGGTGTGGAGATTTTTTTGTTTGTGAGTGCAGGCTTCCAAATGATTGACAGCCTGGTGGAATCATCTCTTCTGTTCATGCTTTCTGGTCTTTTTTCAATCTCTATGGCTTCTCTGATGATTCTGTGGCTGGGATTTTCTATGATGGCTAGGGTTTTGGTGCCATTGAAGTTGATGTTATGACCTGTGGCTTCCATGTGTTGGACAAGTGAGGAAGTGTGTTCCAGCTTTTTGACTGCATTTTTGTGTTCATCCAGGCGGGTGCTTATTCTTCTATTGGTCTGTCCAATGTATGTGGCCGGGCATGATGCACAGGGGACTTCATATATGCCTTGGTTTTCCAGGTCAATTTTGTCTTTGAGGTTCCTGAGGATGGCTGCTATTTTTCTGTCTGTTTTGAAGGCAGTCTTGATGTGGTGTCTGTATAGAATCTTACTAATTTTGTCTGTAGTGCCTCTTATGTAGGGCAGGACAGCTGTTCCATGGGTCTGTTTTTGCGGGTACTTACATGTATGGTATTCAGCTTTGTTCAGGTATTTTCCCACGTCATTATAGTTGTGCTTTTAAAGTTGTAGCAACGTTTCACAAAACAGAAGTAGCAGACGAACACAATATAAAAGCCTGATGATGGCAGATGAGATTCTGCCGAAACGTTGCTACAACTTTAAAAGCACAACTATAATGACGTAGGAAAATAACGAACAAAGCTGAATACCATACATACATACATAAAGTTTTCGCGGGTATTTATATGTATGGTATTCAGCTTTGTTTGGGTATTTTCCCATGTCATTATAGTTGTGCTTTTAAAGTTGGACTAGTGAGAAAGTGTGTTCCAGCTTTTTTACTGCATTTTTGTGTTCATCAAGGCAGGTATTTATTTTTCTAGTGGTCTGTCTGATGTATGTGGCAGGGTATGATGCACAGGGGACTTCATATATGCCTTGGTTTTCCAGGTCAGTTTTATCTTTGGGGTTTCTTAGGATGACTGCTGTTTTGAAGGCAGTCTTGATGTGATGCCTGTGTAGTATCTTACTGATTTTGTTTATTGTACCTCTTATGTAGGGCAGGACAGCTGTTCCATAAGTCTGTTCATCTTCTAGGTCTCTATTATGTCTCAGTGTGTTTTTGTGGATCATATTTTACTTTTGTGGAAGCCGTTGGCTGTCAGTAATTTGGTCAGGTTGCATAGTCAGGGAACACACTTCCTCACTAGTCCAATACATAAAAGCAACAGGTCATAGCATCGACTTCAATGGCACCAAAACCCTAGCCACTATAGAAAACCCCAGCCACAGAATTATCAGAGAAGCCATAGAGATTGAAAAAAGACCTGAAAGCATAAATAGAAGAAATGATTCCACCAGACTGTCAATTATTTGGAAGCCTGCACTCACAAACAAAAAAATCTCCACACCACAAGCCAGGCAAGCACCTGGGCACAAACAGATCCCCCCTGATACCTCCAGCTCAAACACACCCCAACCAGGCACCCAGATGAAACCTAGCTTCCTAATAAATGATAGCCATCCATTTACTTGGAGCCATGCTGCACTAAAAGCCTCCAATACAGGAACACAATGTTGCCAGCTAATCAAGACAAAAAAGGCCACAAAACAGACAGAAGATATTAGAAATACCAATCAAGCAGAACACACCAAGACCAATAAACACAGACCAAGACTCCTAACCAATCAGGATGAAGAAAAAACCATTCTGGCACAGCAGTAGGCTAGCACCAAATTTAAAACTGAAATGGCTATGAAAGTCTGACCCACAGACGAACACAATACAGAAGCTTGATGATGGCAGATGAGATTCTGCCAAAACATTGTTACAACTTTAAAAGCACAACTATAATGACGTGGGAAAATACCCAAACAAAGCTGAATACCATACATGTAAGTACCCGCGAAACTTAAGAAAACAAATATCAGACCTCTATGGGGAGGAAATAAACAGCCAGATCAAAACCTATGAGAAGCTGGAAGTTAAAAGAGCAGGAATACTATGTGACCTCAAATTCCTACGCAGCTGCAGAGACAATAATGCAACACCAACCTGCTTCAAATTAACATTTCATCACAGCACAGCAGCTACTAAATGTATCCTGAAAAGAACTGAAATGGCTCTACTCAGGAACGAGCTCCACAGCAAGAGATTCCAACTGGATCAGTTAAACAAAGATTTGCTAACACTACACATGGAATTGAGCAGCAAAATCCACGCTCTACTTTGGGACAAGATAAAACAACTTACAACTTGGAGATCTGAAACTGATTGGTGGTCAATCCCCCTCATCAGACCCAGGCCCATGCCCATCCTATAAACCAAAGACAACCACCATCCAGAAAACAGACCACGGCTGCTCCGCCAGCTGTTGCATCCCCTGACCCCAAAACCAAACAAGTTGGCACATGCCAAGAACACAGACCCAGACCCCAAACTCGAAGCCAGATTAAAACCCAGAATGCTACATCACAGCCACCCGCTCTGGATATCACATCAGAAAACTCAGGAAATTACACCACAAGAACTCAAGAAGTTGCAACACAGCAAATGACCCAGGATATCACAGCACAAGACCAAGGATACCACAGCAATAAGTCTCACAAGATCATCACACAACCCATTACCCAAACTGTTACTACACAGGAGGCTAATGGAAAAGAGATCAAAACACAAACAACCCAGGAGATTACAACGCAGGACCAAGGATACCACAACAAAAGAACTCGCAAGCCCATCACACAACCCATTACCCAAGCCATTAAAACACGAGAGGCTAATGGAAAAAAGATCACTACAAAACAAATGACCCAGGAGATTACAGCACAAGATCCAGGATATCTGCACAACAAAACTCACAAGGCCATCACACAGCCCATTATACCAACATCAACTCCATCAACCAATCAAGAGGCAGCAGCACAGCCAACCAGCCCAGCACACCAACCCCCATCACCAGTATTTATAGAGAGACAGCAGCTCCGATCACACACTGCTTGCACTGGGATGAAGCCGAAAGCACCAGCCTGAGGATGGCAAGTGGGACCTCGCCGAAACGTCGCCAAGATACTCTTAATCTTACATGCGGAAAGACCCAAACACACTTAGATCTACATACCTGTACCCGTGAAAATCTACGAAAACAAATATATGTATGTATGTATGTATGTATGTATGTATGTATGTATGTATATGTATGGCATTCAGCTTTGTCCGGGTATTTTCCCACGTCATTATAGTTGTGCTTTTAAAGTTGTAGCAATGTTTCAGCAGAATCTCATCTGCCATCATCAGGCTTCATAACATACATATATACATACATATATACATACATACATACACATATACATTTACATTTACATATACATATACATATACATATATATATATACACATACACACACATATACATACATATATGTATATTATGTTTGTATGTATGTGTATGAGTGTGTATGTGTGTATATACATACATACACACACGCATACACATAATATACATATATGTATATATACATCTTAAATAAATCTTTTTCATGTTTCCTTTTTCTAACACAATAACATTTTTTCTCTAAAAATAAAACAATAAAGCAAACAAATCTTCTTCCTATATCTCATCTCATGTCTATAAACAATTTTAAGCCTCATCATTCAAACTTAATCAATAAAAATTCCATTAAGACCTACTAGAAACAACATATTGAAAATCTTGATCTTTAATCCCTTCAAATACTATCACGAGTTAAATTTCTTATCATTTTCTTTTCATCTCTTTTCAGAAACTCCTTCACAAGTTTAACAGTTTCCTTCAATTTTAAGAAGAAAAGAGCATATTACTTTCTCTAAGAAACAAAAAATATCTTCTTTTCATATCTTATCTATAACCGAATCTTTAAATCCTAGGCAAGAAAAACTCATTTAACACTGCTAGAGAAAACATATTTTACCTCTGATCAAGTAAGCCAATGTTATTTTCCTTATTTCTGCTTTAAAAATCATTTTTAAACATTTATTCTTTTTAAGTAGTGTCTCAAAAGTAGAATTCTTTTCATGTGATCTTTTCTCATGAATTCTTTCATTGCAAATCTCTTGTAAGTTCAAGATAAATTGTCCAAGTCATTCTTCTGAATTTAACTCTAGACACATTCAAGTCACTCTTGTAATTTATTTGTGTGTCCCTTTTAGCTATTAAAACATCAGCCGGTTTCATTTGTAAATCCTGTGTAACATCCTTTGTCCATATCATTACTGTAGGCTATCATTTTTAAATCCATATCCAAAACAGACTAATTCTCAGTTGTATTCTCTTCTATTTCCTTTTAAAAACTCCTTTTAAAAACCCTTTTTCATACTACTATACAGTCTTGAGAGAAAGTTCTCAGTATATTATTGCCAGATTTTCTATTTCAGAGTTAAACTATTCTGCATTTTGTATCATTGGGTTTCTTCTCCTTTAATTGAAATCTTTATTTATTTTTTTTGGATGCCTCTAATGTATTGCCTTCATGTCTCCTTTTATCGTGTTTTGCTCTAATCCACCACTTTTTTCATCTTTATTTCATCAATAGCATTTTAATGAAATGCAAATAAAGAAACAAATCATGGGTAATGTAAATCAACAACATCATAACAAAAACATTTATTCCAATATATACTCTTTACCTTCCTGACATTTTCTATTAGTTCTGGTGCTTGGGTTGGATCACCAGGGCCTCCAGAAATGAAAAGTCCATCACAGTCCATTGAGGTAAAATCATGATTCCAAGGCACTAAATGAACTTCAGCACCTCTCTAACAACAAAAGAAGATGGACAACATCAAAAGTTGTTAGGCAATTAA
Source organism: Hydrophis major (assembly GCA_033807585.1). Taxonomy (NCBI): domain Eukaryota; kingdom Metazoa; phylum Chordata; class Lepidosauria; order Squamata; family Elapidae; genus Hydrophis; species Hydrophis major. The sequence goes on along the minus strand of CM066328.1, from coordinate 217,958,165 downwards.
CTAGATTATATGCAATGCTGCTAATAGGATACATTCTTGAGTCTGAATATGAAAAAAAAAACATTCCAATATAGCACCCTTAGCTTCGGTTGGTTGCAAGCAAATACAAAAGGAGAGTTTTCTCTATTCTTAATCATTGTGGTTGTCTCTGAAGTATAAATAATTGAATGTAATATTCACCTTCAGAGATAACAACAGTATTAAATAGTATCCCACTACTAGAGCATTTCTCCATAAAGAATTCTTGATTAATTGTATACTAGAGATAGATGTTAACTGATATAGTTTCAGGCATGGGTGAAATGACTGGAGACAATCTTAGTTGGTGAACTTTCAGCTCTTTATTACATAGTGACTTAAGAGAGTGAACAACAACAACTCTGCCTTATATAGGTGACCTTAATGTGAAATAACCAATAGGGAGCTGTAAGACGCTAGCTCCAGAACCAATAAGAGTTCTTCGTTAAGGGCCAATCGGATTCTCTGAACCCAACCAATCCGATCGAGCCGCTTAACACCCAATCAGAAGTGCAGGGCCAGAACCCTGCACTTTACCCCAAGCTTGCTTTATTTAAACTATTTACATACATAACACCCCTTCCCCCTGGCTCCTCAATTATGGTGTGGTTATATAGTCCTTCAAATAGGACGGTTGTCTTTTGGGTCTATTAGATTTTCTTTGGACTGGCTGTGTGCAGTCCTGTTGAGGTAAAATGTTGTTTGGTAGTGGCTCAGCTTCTCGTTCTGGTGTGATTTCCCTTGGAGTGTACGATTCTTCCTCCTGCTCCATTTCCTGAGTTTCACTAGATTCATCGCTCTCTTGGAACAGGTTCCCTGGAATGTCGTCTTCTTCCATTCCTTCCCCCCCCCCTCAGTTTGGTCGTAGGGGAGTTGCTGGCTGGCCGAAAGGAGTCGTGACTGTAATTGGTCAATATGTTGTTTCCACTGTCTTTCATCAACACATTTTACAATATAGGATTTGGGCCCAGTCTCGCGTATTATCGTTGCTTCAATCCAAACCGGGTCGCCCGATAAATTTCTTGCATAAACGGGGTCGCCTACCTTGAAGGTACGGTAGCGTCCGCTGGATCCTGCCGGCTTTTCTGGCTCGTAAGCAGGGTGCAATCGGTCGAGGCGGGAACGGAGTTTTCGCCCCATGAGAAGTTCTGTGGGAGTTCTGCTGGTTACGCTGTGCGGAGTGATGTGTTGTAGAAGTAGAATGCGGTTTATTTTTTCGTCAATATTATCATAGTCCACTTTTTGCAAAGTCTTTTTTACAAATTGGACCATGCGTTCCGCTCTGCCGTTGGTAGCAGGATGCACAGGCGAGGTGAGCGCATGGCGGATGCCATTATCAGCAAGGTACTGTTCAAACATTAGCGCTGTAAACTGTGGTCCGTTGTCGGACACCAGGACGTCCGGCAATCCATGAGTTGCAAAGAGTCTATTGAGGACTTTAATGACAGCTTCGGAGGTTGTATGGGTCATTCGCTGAATTTCCAACCAATTAGAGTATGCATCGACAGTCAATAGTAATGTATGTCCTTTAATCGGCCCTGCGAAATCCAGGTGGATTCTGGACCAGGGTCCGCATGGCATCTCCCATTCAGTCGGTGCAGCTTTTGGTGGTGCGTTGCTGTTTTGTTGGCACTTGGTGCAGGCCTTGACCCATTGCTCGATGTGTCGGTCCATGCCTGGCCACCAAGCGTAGCTCCGTATGAGTGCCTTCATCCGCACGATCCCGGGATGTCCTTCATGCAAAATTTGTAACAGTGAGTTTTGGAGTCGTTCTGGAACGACGACTCTATCGCCCCAGATGACACAGCCTTTTTGCGAAAAAAGTTCAGTCTGTCTTGTTTTAAATGGCGCGAAGTCATCTGGGACCTGGTCCAATGGCGATCCACGTTCTACCCAGCCTAGGATTCAAGCTAGGGTGTGATCTCGTCTGGTCTCTCTCACGATATCTCAAGCGGTCATAGGAGGCAAGTTGAGCGTCTCGATTTGTAACGCCAATACTGTTGGTGCCGGATCGTCGAGAGTTTCTGGTAGCGGTGCTCTGCTGAGTGCGTCGGCGTGGGGAATGGCTTTCCCCGGGCGATGTAACAATCGATAATTATAAACAGCTAGGAACTCTGACCATCGAGTCATTCTTGGGGACAATATATAGGGAGTTGGTTTGTCCCCAGCGATTATCCCCAGTAAAGGTTTGTGGTCAGTTACAATGGTAAATGTCCTTCCATATACATACTCATGGAATTTTTTTACGGCTGCCACAATTGCAAGAGCTTCCTTATCTATTTGTCCATAGTTACGTTCTGCCTGAGAAAGAGTCTTCGAAAAGTATGCAACAGGGGCTTCGTTTCCATAAGGCAGCACATGGCTCAAAATAGCGCCCACCCCAAACGGTGAGGCATCACAAGTTATAACCAATGGTAATGTTTCATTATATTGCATAAGTACAGAATCAGATGTAAGTAAATCTTTTACATTTTGAAACGCTTTTTCCTCCCGGTAACCCCAAACCCACAATGCTTTCTTATCTAATAACCGGTGTAACGGTTCAGCCACAGTTGCCTTATGTGGTAAAAACACATTATAGAAATTAATAAGGCCTAAAAATGCCTGGAGATCTGTTTTGTTACGGGGTCTGGGAGCATTTTTTATCGCCCTTAATTTACTCTCAGTAGGGTGGATACCCTGACTATCAATGCAATAACCTAGAAATTCAACACTGTCAGTATACAGATGACATTTATCCTTTTTTACTTTCAATCCCGCTTCTTGGAATTTCTTAAGAACACATTTTAAACGATTCTGTAGAATTTTTTTACTAGGAGCTGCAATTAACACGTCATCAAAATACGGAACCACGCCCTTGATTCCCTGCAATAATCGTTCCATTAAACTTTGGAATATTCCCGGGGCTACACTTACCCCAAATTGCAATCGGGTACATTTAAAAGCACCTCTGTGCGTTACTATCGTTTGAGCTTGGGCTGTTTTATCGTCCACGGGCAATTGTTGATAGGCTTGAGCTAAATCTAACTTAGCAAAAACCTTTCCGCCTCCCAGGGAATGAAGGAGGTGCTGTACCACCAGCACTGGATATGCGTACTGCTGGAGGGCGTGGTTTAGAGTGGCCCGGTAGTCCCCACAGATTCGGATTGACCCATCTGGTTTAATTGGGGTTACAATAGGAGTTTCCCATGGAGAATGATCAATGGGTTGCAGTATCCCTTGTTTAATTAGTTTGTCAAGTTGTTCATCTATCTTGGCCTTAAGGGCGAACAGAACTCGACGGGGCTTTAAATGGATTGGGGCGACCTTAGGGTCGAGGCTAAACGAAATTGGGGTCCCCTTATTCTTGCCCAGATGATCTGCAAAGACATCGCTGAATTCAGACATAAGATCCTCCTCCCACTCGCAATCACCGACTCGGTTCACGCCGGCTACTTCGATGCCGAGTGGCGCGAACCATTGGAGGCCCAACAAACTAGGCCTGTCCCTATCGATGATCGTTAGAGGTAAGTATGCCGTATGCTTTTTAAACGAGACGCGGACTCGACAAGACCCAACTACAGGGATCCGATTCCCTTGGTAGTCTTTAAGGATGAGACGTTGCATTCGAAAGTCTTGGCGTTGGATGATAGGAATGAGTTGCTTTAATGTCTTCCACGACACCATCGAGAGGGACGATCTGGAATCGACCTCCATGTGGCAAGGTTGGTTCTCTATGGCCACTGTGACTCGAATCTTCTTAGCGTCCATGGCTGAGGCGTGACCTATAGTGATAGTATGGTGGGCCTCTTCTTTCTGCAACACTCTATATCTGTAGGAGTGGTTTGCTGGATCTCGCCTTACAGGACGGTTTCCTGCTGATTGGCGAGAGCTGGTTCCACTTGAGGCCTGACTTGGTCCTGGTAAACTGCGACAGACTTGACTAATGTGGCCTCGTTTTCCGCACTCATGACAGATCGCATCACGGAATTTGCAGTCTGCCCTGGGGTGGTTTGCCCCACAACCAGCGCAAGGGCGTGAGGGTTTAGAACAAGGGTCCCGGTCGGACCGCAGTTGCTGTCTGACGACGAAGAGAGGTCCTCGTAGTGCGTAGTCACTAGCTGCCCTTCTGAGCTGGGTAAGATGTCGCCTGTCGGTGGGGTCATTGGGTTTCGGCTTCGCCGTAGTTGCGCCGCGGACTTTTTGGTCGCCTCAGCAGCAGTGGCTTCGGCGATGGCGTCAGCAAGGTTGATGTCGCCTTTCGCCATCAGCTTGCTTTGCACGCCTAGCGCATCTAATCCCAGAATTAAGCGGTCTCTCAGTGCTTCATCTAAGTCTGCGAATCCACAGAGGCCTCCCAAGTGTCGGAGGTCTGCCACGAAATCAGCCACACTCTCTCCTTTTCGCTGGCTTATTTGATAGAATTTGTGGTGTCTCATGAGTGTAGGTACTGTTGGCGCATAATGGTATCTCAGGAGAGGTTCGAGGTCGTCCCAGCTCATTGCTTTAACTTCTCGAGGTTTCGCGAGTGCCTTTGCCATTTTAAAGACAGCCGGGCCGCAGTACATCAGGAACAGCGCCTGCTTCTTGGCTGGTGTGGCGTCCTTCAGGTTGTTTGTTTCAAGGAACATTTGGAAGCGATCCATGTAGGATTCCCAATCCTCTTGGTTCGGATCGAACGGAGCGGGTGGTACGATGCCGCTGGACATGGTTTCCGTTGGTGGCGTCGTCTTGGCACATGCTCTGTTTTTCTTCCCGGTTCCTTAAGATCAGATGTCTCCAAATCCCATCCTCGTTGCCAGTGATATAGTTTCAGGCATGGGTGAAATGACTGGAGACAATCTTAGTTGGTGAACTTTCAGCTCTTTATTACATAGTGACTTAAGAGAGTGAACAACAACAACTCTGCCTTATATAGGTGACCTTAATGTGAAATAACCAATAGGGAGCTGTAAGACGCTAGCTCCAGAACCAATAAGAGTCCTTCATTAAGGGCCAATCGGATTCTCTGAACCCAACCAATCCGATCGAGCCACTTAACAACCAATCAGAAGTGCAGGGCCAGAACCCTGCACTTTACCCCAAGCTTGCTTTATTTAAACTATTTACATACATAACATTAACTATATACAAAAAGGTAGCCCTTGCTTAATATGGGTTTAATTGTTCTCAAATAAAGAGTGACCACAATTGGACTGGTAATTCACTCATTAGGCAAAGCAGTAGCTAAGTGAAACTGGGATTTTACTCATTTTCCTTTGCTTTGCAGACCTGCAAAGGTCATCAATAAGAGGATTTGTATCAAAGTTGATTTTGAAACCAAAGATTGTTTCATCACCATTGTAACTGCAAACTGTCACTGTCTAAAGCAGTCACTGAACAAGATATAGCTATATTTAAAATAAAGTCTTTAAAATAAATTAATCTTGAAAGTTTGTTTTCAGGATAAAATAAACTGAAAACATATTGTATATAAGTATGAGTCCCTCATATAAGTAGAGCACATTTCTGGAGTAGTCGCAGTTGTTGGCTTTTTCAATGTGGTAACCCATCATAAGAAGAAGCCTTCCCCTCCCCATTAATGTGTGCATATACACATACATATACACACACTATTCAAACAATTCCAATAAGAATTTAATGTGTCGATGTCAGTATTTCATATTGCTACTACATCAATAAAAAGCTGTTTCAGAAATTAGCAAGCCGGGCTTTCCAGTTAGTCCTGAACACACTAATAGATCACAGATACATAGAAAAGGAATCAATATTTTTTTAAGAAACATGTTGATTTACCTTTACTAGCAAACGAATAGCATTGTGCTTCACTCCACAATCCACAGCTACAATTTTGATTGGATTTCCTTTGCCATATATTTTGACCTCCTTCACATATGTTAGGAAAAAGAAAAACATTATTGTGTACTTATTTGTTAGCTAGAGATTTTTATCAGGTGTAGATAACTCACACCAAATCAAACTCTTTTTAAAATTTTTGTTTAATTGATCGGACTGGTTGTTTATGCCACCCAGAGTCAAATTTGTGAGATGGGTAGCTATGTAAATCGGATGAACAAATAAACAGGTTAGTCCAGAGTCAACCTTAATTCAAAGCATTTGATGAATTTTGCTTTATCTGAATTGCTCCTGAATTTATCTGGGTTTTTTTTTTTCATTGAGAATCAGTACTCCCTGAAAATCATCATCTTCTGCAATGTAATGTACATTCTAGTTCTCTTCTATTAAGAAGCTTATGGCATCTCACAGATAATTCCCAGCAATGAAGCCTTAATTCAGATACTGGAAGAATGTAGGCTTCCTCAACCTGAGGAAAGATGCCCCATTGTATGCCTTAAGATGTAGGTCATGCTACATACATATTGAGAGGTCCTTTATACAGGCAGGTATAGATAGGGGTATAAATTAATATCTTCCTTTAGTTGAATTTGACTCTCAGAAACAATACTGTAATGAACTATTCACATTTGTATGGTTCCAATTAGTATACTAATTAGAACCATACAGATGTGAATGGTTCATTACAGTATTGTTTCTGAGAGTCAAATTCAACTGTTGTCTGTTTGGCACAAAAGAGAGGAGGACATGGAGAAGGAGAACCAGTAATAGAATTAGTAGTAGCAGAAGCTACTGTGAGAAGCAGAAGTTATTTTCCCAGCAATTTTTTCAATCTTTTTTTCATTGCATTACCTACTGATTCAGCCTGTGAAATGCCCCAAAGATCTATGTAATTACAGAGGAAGGTAGTACTGAGAATATCACATTTCAATATTTTAAACTGCTAACTTTTGTTTTTAGCATGAATAATGAAAGTAGAGTCCTGTTGGTTGAGAATGAGGAGCCATCTATATCAGATTTGTCTTCACTGGAATTGGCTATGCAGATCCACATCTTGAGTAGGACATGAAGGTTCCCTGTATCTCCCATTCTAAACTCTTTTCAGATATTCAAACATACCGTTTTAAAATTTAATTTAATTTATGTGAGTTACCACTTCCTCTTTCCAGAGTAGGTTAAAAGAATAAAAAGCATAGTGTCAGCTATGTAAGCATACATATCCTTAACTAAAATGCTGTGTATTCCTCCTTTATACTTCTTTCCACCCACAACCTATCCACTTTATGTTTGGTTAGAACTTTTCTTGGCTCCAATCAAAGTAGGTGTTTTTGCTACAGATAACAGGGTATGTAATTCAAGATATCTGGTGGGCACCAGGCTATAGAAGAGCCGTCTATCTCTTTTACACATCTATGGTCATCATACCATTACATCTTTGTAGAAATTATGTAACGTGCAAAACACACACACACACACACACAAATCTTTTTGAAAATCTTTTCTGAATCTACTGCCCAATGTTAATTTCATTGAGTGGCTGACTTCTAATATTAGGAGAAAAGTAAAAAGGAATTCATTCAATCCTATTCTATGTTTTTGTTCATGTTTTAATAATCTTCTAATCATGATGATGTGGCTATAAATAGAATCCTGCTCTTTCAGAAACTTTGTGCAAAATTATCATCAGAAGCTCAATGTTCACCCTTACTGCTCCCACATTTATAAAGATCAATTGACAAATTGTTGGTAGTTCTTAAGGCTGCCTATATTTTGTTTCCATTCCAGCAATAAGCAAGTCAGCATTCCTCATCCTCGCCAAATCCATTGGACCTAAGACAACTGTGATTTTAAGTGCACATTTTCCCAAAGTCCATGTCTGATCTACTGCTGAACAAACTATTTTTATCTGTTTAATAACCCCCTTTTAATCAGGCTCTTTTGGCACACTGATATTTCACAGCTGGAAGGCTTCATGAAACAATGATAAGCTCTTAACAGAATCATTTCACAGGTGAATTACCACTATTCTGGAGGAAAATAGAAGCTTCTCAGAGGAAAAGAAAGAAGCAGACCTAAAAAGAACTTGTGAACTACTAAAGCAGAATTCTTCTCTGCAACTTAAATTTTTGGCCTCATCCAGAACTTTATTGCACTCTACAATACAGAGCTTCTCAGCAACTTCAATCTCCAACATATCTGGAATGCCAAGGCTACATGCCAGAGGAGATCTCAATGATTCCTAGACAACAACTACAGGCCCATCCCTTTATAGTTCCTATCATGAGAAAAGAGGAGACATCTTACTGTGACAGTTCTTTCATAATTTACATTTGCATCTTTGGCTGAAATCTTTAGTTCCTTGATATGCAGGAAATTACCCAAATGGACTTGGACCATTAATGTCATGAACCTCCAAGAGATGCCTTTAATACAAGTTCAAGAAGATACCACACAACATTCCTTTTTTCAAATGTTACTTAGCAAGGGATAACTACCACTTAATGCAAAAAAACAGAAAGCACTAAGATTTATTACTCCTGCTCTGTTCACACTGTTTGACATAAAACTTTCAAACTTCATATATGGGTAACCAGATTAAAAGGAAAAAAAGACACAAACAAGCCTCTATCACGTCTAACCTGACCTTCATTCATACTCTGTGGAAATAACCTCAGCCCTTTGAAATGTCAAGGAAATTATTAAATTTACTCTAGTCCCGAGACTCTGAAAATGCAGAAAAATAAATAAGGAAAAATAAATAACTTGTTCCACAGTTTCAATATATTCTGACAAGAGTGGCCTATTGCTTCTTTTAAAATATTATCAGACTCTTCTAACCTATTATTGATAAAGAAAATTCTTAAATGTTATCATAAATTGATTTATATGAAAACTATTTCTTGACAGAGGAAGTGCTGAGCTGGACAAACTTATAATTCTAAATTCTAAATATAAACAAACAAAGATCATTGTGTGCTATAATTGAATAGCTTGTTGTCAGCTTTATTTGTGATGCTACTTTATAACTCTATAAAATAAAATAAAGTTGTAAAGATAATGGGATCACTGGAGTTCTGTTCAGCTCGCATCTACACCCGCTATTGTCAGTGCCTTTTTAGCATTCATTCTTTGTACTGGCACAGATTATCAACAGCATCCACTTCAGGTGATAATTAATTCTGTGAAATCATTAAAACTGGAATATATTTTTAGATCTCAATGAGTCTTCTTTTCATTTTATACCCTTTAAGTATTTTTTAAAAGATACCAAATAGAATAGTCATTTACCTGGCAAAAGAAATCAGTTCTACATACAATTGTGAAAATAATCCAGCTAGCTATTTGGGAAAACATTAAATTCATTCCCTCAGCTGTATATCCTATTGGGTGAACTGAGCCTCTTTGCTGTCCAATGTTCTTAGAACTTCACTCATTTCAACATGCTCATCTCTGTGTGCAATAGTCTTAAGGTTAAAAACCAATGTGAGGAGATGCCATGTTGTTCAGGAGAATGGAAAAAGGAGAAAGACTTCACTTTAAAAATTATATGAACTGGCACATTTCAGGTTCAATATAAATTTGTAACTGAAGACTCAGTCTGAATGTTCTTGAATGGGTTTTTTATGAGAAGTACCTAAGTCAAGCTTCTTGAAAATCATGGAAACTAAACCTCACAAATAGCATCTATGCAACTGAAAATGTCAAAGTAACCAGCTTGTTATCCCAGCTTATTTAAAAAATATATAATTGATATACTTCTGTATCCAGCTGTATTTGCATCACTTTGAAAAAATAGAATTCTATGTCACAAACATTTACACTTACTTATAGATCTGCATTTTTTTTTCATAATAGTTGGGGGTTACTTTAATTTCTGTCATGATAATGCAAAATATATCACACAGTTACAGCTTACTGTTCACTTATATGAAGAATTTTGCTGCATGGGGCATACTGAATTGAAAGGAAAATTAATGAGAACAGGATTTGTTCTAATTCAGGAAAATTAATTGAAAAATTACTAATTTGAGATTGGAGCTCTAAATTAATTTCATCTGATTTCATTGAGAAATTAGTAAGCTTGTGTTCTGGGAAAAAAACAGTAATTATTTCAGATTTTGGATCTACACCTATAAATTTGTATTGTGCCATTCTTTACCTTCTGAAAAATGTTTATCTCATTATGCTTGGCAGGACAGACCTTGGCAATAAGCCTCCCTTTTGCCATATTATTTTTTTCTAAGTTAACATAATGGAAACTACTTCACACAAAATTTGCAATTAGTATAGCAGTCCTAGGACAAGGCAATCCTGTGTATAAATTATTGCAATAAATAAACAAACAAAATTTTGTTGGTTTTTCTAGTGATTTTTGAAAGTTTTATTAAGTCCATATATTTATGCAAATGAAATTAATATTTGCAGTTCCAAAACTAATATAACAACATTATCTTTCAGTTTTTGACATGTCTCATTACTCCAAAATCCACACAAGATTGTTTATTCGCTAAATATTTCAGCATGTATAAGTTCCTTTCCTATGCTAGATCAGTCTTCTAAACAGGTGCATGAATAGATATAACTAAATCATACCCTCCCTCCCTAAATTCATGTGTAAGGCTGATTTTCCCTAGGACGTTGCTTGCTTGCTTGTTTGCTTATTTATTTCAGTGTATATGGCAGCCCACTTAAACCATGACTGGGTGACTAATAACAATTAAAAATTCCATAAACAATAACTTAACAATAAACACAAAACTGGCAGCTGAGATAAAATAAGTAAAATTATCAGATCAGCATCAACATAACCATTTCATAATCATAAACTACTTAGCTTATGTTAAACAGCTACTATACAAACATCTGGAAGACCCTTATAAGGGCAACAAAGATGTTGATTGATCCATTCAAATTTCCTTTTGCCCTATAAATTCTCTCATTTAGTTAGTCTTGCATTATCTTCAATAGAATTGCAAAATTCAAAGAAGTCCAGAGTATTTGTTTTCAGAAGTGAATGTTTTAGTAAAATTTCATTTTATTTTTAAAAACAACTTTTTGAAAGTATTTTTGAAAGTAAGATTTGGCTCTTTTCACTGTAATAAATCTAACCAAATGGAAACTGGGCTTGATGTAATCTTTCTCTCTAACTTGGAAGTAATATTACACATGTGATTGCATGCATGATTTGCATGATTGTCAAGTACATTTTGTAGAGGCTTGGGAAAATGAGCCATTCATTAAGACATGCAATTTTATGCAGGACATGAATAAAATCTATCATATTTCTTTTCAAACAAAACAGCGAATAAATAAAATAGATAATGGTCCATCATGACAAAGACAAAAGCCTCTGATTAAAAAGATTTACCACCCAACAATTTTATAATTGTGTAGTAATAACAGAAAAAGTTCCCTGTGACATCTTTCCTTCATATCCAAGTTATCAAGAAACTTGAAGAAATTCTCCCCCACTTCCAGGATGATGATAATTCATTTCAGAGGAAACAAACATCATACACCAATTATGAGAACCTATAGCCTGGCCTTCTTTCCAAATTAGACCTGTTCTAATCACATAATCATGAGCCCCCCATGCTGGTACTTGGCTCATCCCAAACAATATACACTGCTTTCTAAATTTTCATCATGATAATTAAAAGTAGGACCACAGAAGGAACTGCAGTATTTCTACAATGTCTGACTGAGAATGGAATATTTACCTTTGTTGATACTTCAGCAATTAAGTTTTTCTTGTTTGGATCCAAAAATTCCACAGGCTGGTCCTCAAATTCAATCTTTCCAAGAATAGTTCCCTGTTCAATTAAAAAATATATATTGTTATCAGATATCTAGGACAAAGGACATTTTCATACTGCTTTCTATTTCCCAAACTTCCAAAGCAATTCTGTGATGACTCTCCATTGCAAAGAAAACATCATCTTTGTTCCAGCCTCACATAAATCACAGCAAAGCCAGAAAAAAAAAATTCTCAAAATCATTCAACATAAAGTAATTGCAATAGTCCAGAGTTGGTTCCAAGTCAGCACGAAGTGCTTATGTAGAGCACCCAAAATCTATTAAAAGTTAAAATAGTTGCCTTACTTTATATTTCTATATATAAGTTAAAGACAACTGAAATAAGGAGCAGAAATAATCTGTCACAGACATAACACCATTCTTGTTGAATTGTCTCAAAATCCCAAATTCTTCAGATTTTTTGGGGAAAAGTTGGGGGAGAGACCTAGGCGGCTTAATGCCACCATTATCTGAGTTGATATAATTCCCACGGCCCGCTCTTTAAAGAGAAGAAAAAATATATGTAATATATTGTATGTATATGTATATTGCACTGTATGTAAAGCACCATTACATTGCTACAGAAATGTATGAAACCAAAGACAAAAATGCATATGGGTCAATATAAAAGGAAAAAAGAATGACGTGCTCATAGGTGTATACTATAGACCAGGGGTAAGGAACGTTGGCTCTTTTATCACTTATGGACTTCAACTCCCAGAATTCCTGAGTGAGCCATAAAAGGTTCTCCATCCCTGGCCTACTGGTTTTTTCAGTTGTGAGGGAAATCAATTTTTGACTTGAATGGGACTGTTTAATATACAAATGTAGGACATATTTTTATATATATTCTTTGTATGTCCTACATTTGTATATTAAACAGTCCCATTCAAGTCAAAAATTGATTTCCCTCACAACTGAAAAAACCAGTAGGCCAGGGATGGGGAACCTTTTATGGCTCCCTCAGGAATTCTGGGAGTTGAAGTCCATAAGTGATAAAAGAGCCAACGTTCCTTACCCCTGCTATAGACCATTCAAGACTGCCATTTGTCAGAAATGGTGTAGGGTCTCCAGTTTGGGTGGAGGGTTGGACTAGATGACCTACAACAGGGGTATTAAACTCAAGGGCCAGGGGCTGGATCTGGGCCACAGGGTGCTTAGATCTGGCCCATGGGATGGCCCTGGAAACAGCGAAGGACCGGCCCATGGTGCCTCTGCTAGTGAAACCAGAGTTGTGTGTAGTCCTCCCGAGTTCCGTTTTCTCTGGCAAGGGGTTGCAGGAGGCAGTCACAACCTAAAACAGAGCTCGGGAGTCAGTTTTTGCTGGCAGAGCGCTTGGGCCACCACAGGTGCCCCGACATGAGTGATGTCAAGCTGGCCATGCCTACGACAGCCATGCCCACCCCATCCCCCCAAGGTCAAACACAATGCTGATGCGCCCCTCAATGAAATCAAGTTTGACACCCCTGACCTACAAGATACCTTCCAACACTGTTAATCTATATTTGCCTTGAATTCTGTCCAAAAGCCCAATTATTTCTAGTTTTTTAAAAAACTAAAGGTATCAAGATACAGAAAAAACTATTCTGTTTTTCCAGGTATAACTGATGTAGATGAAAGAGTTCAACTTGGCTTAAACTGAGCAAGAACCATTTTGAAATTCAACATTAAAAGTCTTGGGTATGGTTTACTTCACATTTGAAGGAAATTTATGATTTTTATTTTTATGTGCTAAATTATTTCAGTTTAATCTTTTGAAGCATTTTTTTAATCTGGGGATTTCATGTTTTTTCAGTTTTCAAGGAAAAAGCAAGTTGACAATTTATCTCAGGAAAAGTGTCAATAGAAAGGAAATATTTTCTCTTGTCAATCTTTTTATTTTGCTTTTTACTTTAATATCCACTTAGAGAAAATTATGATTAAGTCAAAAGTTTGGGGATTATTTTGTAGTTTTCATTTATCCAAAAATAATTTGGAAAGTTTTGTTATAAGAAGCCATCTACAAGGACTTTTCAATAACTTTGTTTTATCTACCTTGTCTCGAATTATTTTAGAAAGCATCCTGGTGTCAATCCCATAAAGAGCTGGTATCTGCAAAAAAAAAAAAAAAACCAACAACAAATGCTAGCATACTAAAAATTAAAAATAGAAATTTCTGGTAATTCCACCTAATTATTTAAATTAATTCATTTATTACAAATATAATAGATAACATAATATCAACATGATCAGTAACACAAGAGAAGGCATGTAGGTTTTTGACTTGCCAATATTTCTGTTAAAAGAATGCTGGGAAATGGATTTCTTAGGAAAGGTAGGGTTTAAAGGGAAGTGTACTTTATAAAGTTAATTTGAACTGATAACACATAATTTCCATAATTTATCTCAAAGATTCTGAACTCTGTATCCAACCAGAAAAGACGTTGTAATATCATGTTCTTTCCCATTGCTATAAGGAGAGAGGATAAAAACTCTGGGTTGTTTTTTTTTAAAAAGCTTTTAAATGTCTGCTGAAGTACACAGTTTCCAGGTTGTTTTGTAATCTAGTAAAATAAGAATAGAGAAGAGATGTCTTCTTTGATTTCTACAATACAATAAAACACAAATCACTATTAACATTATAAAAATATTTTCCATGGAAAATATATGCTGCCTCACCTTTTCTTCTTTCAGCCATTCACCCAAAGTCTTGACTGCCCGCCAGTGACTGTATTCATTGCTGTAGTCCAGCGCCAGCAGGCCTGAAACCTATGAAAAAAATGTGACTCTTAAAGTATTTTAAAGGTGTTTTAAAATAATGCTTAGCAGTGAAGGATTAATTCCAAGTCTGTTTTACTAAGGGCATGTTCTAGAACAGGGGTCCCCAACCCCCAGTACTGGGCCGTGGCATGTTGGGACCCAGGCTACACAAGCAGCAGGCAAGCATGTGAGCACGCAAAGCTGCATTTGAACAAGCAATGTTAAGTTAGTAACATGTTGTTAAGTGAATCTGGCATCTCCATTGATTTTGCTTGTCAGAAGGTTGCAAAAGTTTATCAAACGACCCAAGATATTGCGTCTGTTATAAATATATACCAGTTGGCAAGTGTCAGAATTTTGATCATGGGGAAGCTGCAATGATCGTAAGTGTGAAAAACAGTCATAAGTCATTTTTTCATGCTGTTGTAATTTTGAACAGCCACTAAATGAATGATTGCAAGTTAAAGACTATTTGTAATGGCACTATCAGGAATTTTTGTTTAAATAAAACAAGGAGGTTTTGAATGAGGTGTTAGGGTTTTGTTTTGTTTTGTTTTTGCTTACCTTGATGCCATCAGACTCCAAATATCTCCTGAGGCCAATTTCATCTGAAGCAGCTGTGTCAGGGACACCACCATTTCCTATGATGGGATTGACCAGTGTGAGGATCTGCCCATGGTAGCTGGGGTCAGTCAGACTTTCAGTGTAGCTGGATTTAGCACAATAGGAAATTATTTTTTTAGATTAAAATCCACACAAAATTAATACCCCCTGCCAGATCAGCAGGCTGGAAGATAGAATATAAGAAACCAGATTAACTGCTTTATTGAACTGTTGATTTGGCTGGGAATATTAACACTTTCTAAATTGGAGTGGGGAAGTCAAATATTGCCATTTTGGCTATTAATTATGATAGATTGGCTGATGAAAGAAATTGTAGTCAGCTAATTGTCTTTACATACAATATGTACCTAAAGATTTGAAAGGGAAAATTCCCATTCAGTCTGATACATTTTGTGCAAGTGATAGCTACTAAGAAATGTTCCCCTCCAACTCATGAACTTCATTTTTATATGGATATATATCACAATACTTAAAAATGAAGTATTCTTGGTGTCTTTGCAAATGCACCAGCATTCTTCAGGATGATTTACACAGGCAAAATAAAATTTATTTCATTGTTATTTAAATTATATATAATTGAACTGCCATATTATTTCTCAAATATCAGCAAATTGCAAGAGGCATTTTTATGGAATGTAGACTTCCCTTGAAAAGATGGATTGTTACACACAAGAAAACACTTTAACTAATCCAGAATGGTTGTGGGCTGATATCAACAATTAAATGTATTAATCACTTGAGAGAAATGATGTGTCAGATTAAACAATTGGTTTGAAATATGACAGACTATGATTTTATAATTTTTGATATGCAGATTTTGCCAATAACTAAAACAAATTAGGTCCTTAGTTTTAATGACTGATTTTTGTAACCCTGGAGGATTATAATAAAGTAATACTGTTGAAGTTAGTTGGGCAGTTTTGAAGTACATAAATTATTACTGTGGACCTAGTGTCCTATTAAGTGTGAATGCTATTTTATTAATTATAGCCACTGGGCCAAGAGTTATTGAAATAAAGGTATGGCTACACGATTGTATTTCTACTTTTAATTTGTTACTATATTTCAGAGAAGTATTTCAGTAAAGCAAATCATTACAGAATGTAATATACCTATCAATGATTTTAAAAAATTGTTGAATTTTGTATCTCCGTGCATTAATATTATGAAATCCAGTATAAAAAAAGGCATTAAGTCTCTATATATGCAGGGAAGATCAGCCTTTTTGCAAGCATGGGCCCAAAAGATTGGCAAAATATTTTCTGAATATTGATGATCTGAAGAGCAGGGAAACACAATGCCTTACAGCACAGGTGTCAAAATCACCATGTCACATTGCCGTCATGTGACATATTGAACAGTTTTTCCTTTCATGGAGCTGAGGTTAGTGTGGACTGCATGTGATGCATCTAGCCCACAGGCCACCAGTTTGACATCTTGTTCCTAAGCTTGTGGCTTGTAACCATATTGGCAAAATACTAGTGGGAGGGTTATCAGGCACAACTTACATATTCCTTAATAACTGCAACCAGTTCTGCAATTATTTAGAGTTATTTGAAATATATTGCTTTTGGCTCACACCCAGCAAGGAACTCTCACAAGGAGTTTCTCTGATTTGACCAATAGATCAGGCATATTTATTTGAATAAATATAGTTTTACAATTTGTAGCTGGATCACATACCTCTTTATACTCCAGTTTCTATGTTCTTTCTAATGGAGATTGCTCTAGCCTTGGTATTAACCCTCTGTCATGTTCAGCCACATTAGGCTTCTCCTATGTGACCGCAATACAGGTAATCCTCAACTTATGATCATAATTGGGACCAAAATTTCCATTGCTAAGCAAGGCAGTTGTAAAGTGAGTCATGTTCAATTTTATAGTCTTTTTTGTCATTGTCTCTGCAGCTTGTTAATCACTGCAGCTTGTTAAGTGACTCATGTGGTCATTAAGCAAATTTGGCTTTCCCCATTGACTGTTCTTGTTGGAAGCTGGCTGGAAAGATTACAAATGGCTGAAGGATGCTGCAACCATTGTAAATACAGCCCCGTTGCCAAGAACCCAAATTTTGATCATGTGACTTTGGGGATGCTGCGATGGACATAAGTGCTAAGACTGGTTATAAGTTTTTTTCAATGCTGCTGTAACTTTGAATAGTTATGAATGGTTATAAGTTGAGGACTACCTGTAGCACAGGATTTATATTGTGCCAAAGGTGCTTTTCAACAGCTCATGCAAGCTCTGCTGGCCATCCTCCAAATTGGCAGGGTGTACTTTCACATAATCTCTGGAACTCTGACATTGATTCCTATGAGATGTATTCTGAATACAGTGAGTGGTTCATGAGAAGCTGTGTGTAACTGAGATCCATTTTGGGGAGCAGCGGAGCAAATGCATTTGAAAACAAGCTCACACATAGTCTGCAAACAACATTTCTGCCAATAAACCATTATCTTGAAGGGAAATTAATCCTTCTAGTACAACTTGGCAGTGGTGATGCAGCAAAATATATTACCCATCATCTATCACAGTAGAAAAATTAGTAGTGCTCTCCATCATTCTGATCTATATGAAGCAGTTGTGAACTGGCAGGTATATTAAAAGAACTAGTATTTAGCATGTCAAAGAAGCACAAATAATTATTTTCAGATGCAAAACCTTGCAACCAAATTTATGTACTTTAATGTAACTGCTACTGATCCCAGTAAGAGTACTGGGCTCTTTCTATGGTGTGATGATTTCACAGATAAGAAAGCAGTTTGTACAGAATGTGGCAGTAATGCTTTAATTATTTCCCCAAACTGATCACATGGTCTGGGTTTCCTTAAGTTGCAGTATTTCAAAAGTTCTGTTCCAGATGGAAGAACTCATCCATCATGTTAAATATTTCTAAAGCATAGAATAGGTAGAATTAAGGAAATAGAAAAACTGGCAGGGTTGAACATATATCATTTAAAGGTGGAAGATGATAAATATATTTTGAATATACTTTATTTGTTTGTTTATATCCCACCTTTATTCTTACAAATATCTCAAGGTGGCAAACATAACCAATACTTCTTCCTCCTATTTCCCCCACAACCCTGCTGTGAGGTGGTTTGGACAGAGAGACAGTAACTGGCCTAAGTTTACCCAACTGGTTTTCATGGCTAAGGCAGAACTCACAATCTCCTAGTTTGTAGACTGAAGCCTTAACTCAAACTGGCTCCCCATTAATAAGCATCTCTCCTTGATTAATAAGCAAGATTAATAAGTAAGATGATAGATTAATTTAACATCATTATAAGAGATCATTTTAAACCAATTTTTCATATATTGGTTGAATTAAAAGGGTGGCAGATAAAAGAATAAGATGTGTTAAAAGCCAAATTACATGCAACTGGAAAAACAAGTAGCAAAACCATGCACTGAAGCCTCATTGCAGATTAAAGGAAAAAAAGTGTGTGTGTGTGTGTGTACTTTCCACATATTACCCAATGCTACTGTGCTATTTTACTACTGGTGGTATAAAGGAAGATCTTAGAACCTCTTAGATCAGAAGCAGGTGTTTGTCTGCAAAATCAGCAATTAATTGTAGGGTTAGCTTGCAAGGAAGGTCAGCATTTTATGAGAAATGTTCAACAGTGCATAAGTTTATAATTGGAAATTATTTTCCAACCATAACATTTGGAGGTCAAATTTCAAGGACATGGAAGTGAGTAAAGGCTGACATTATTACTTCTACACTCCAAAGATAGTTGGGGTCTTGTTCTGATGACAGGGCAACTAGGCAGTGCAGGTAAGTTCTAAGGAGATTTCCCCAATCTGGAAAAGTAGCTACATTTTCTATTGTTTGCTCCCTTGCAAATAATATACTTAAAAGTATTCAATTTTTTAAATATTTCATTTAACTAAATTGCTTTTTGTTATAAATCCCTTTTTAGAATCAACTAAGAATGAATAAAACAACAAAACACTAAATAGACTAAAGATACAACTGGCAGAGATATGAAAAAATAAAAGACACAGACAATAGTTCTATATTATTAGATAAAAGAGGGCAAGTGAAGGCAGACAAAGGTGAACAGCCAAAGAGATCATAAATCAAGATCAAAATAATTCATTAGGAATTCAGATGAAAAGCAATTAAATAGGCTAACCCAAATAACAGCTTAGAAGTCGGGTGAAGAGCAGCAGGAGAGAGAATGTTTTTGAGCCTGACAATCAATGTGCTGAGGGAAGGAGTTTGCTTCACAGCAGCTAAATTAGGCAATCAAAAAAACCTGGATGAAGTGCGATAAGGGGGGGAGCTGCTAAATGCTGTGAAAAACATATTGCTTCCTCTTTTCTCCTTATTTATTTGTTTGTTTTTGAAGGGTTATTGAGCTGAAAAAGGGCTTGGCAGCAACATTTTCAGTCAATTTCAGTCAAATATTTCCATCAATATTTCCCTCATAGTCAATGTAGAAGAACAGCTAGCTTAGTCTTTGGTAGGAAACAATCAGAAGGAATCTGGTAGCATCTTTTCTCACTAAAAATGTTACTTAAATGCATATACTTTACTTTCACTTCACAAACATTTTTTCTTTGGACTTTCCATTACTCAGCCTAAAAACATCCTCTTAACCCTTTTGGTTACTAAGACTCTTCTAAACCATTTCAACTGCAGATGGTTTGTTTAAAAATAACAGTAAGCTTTGTTTTTAAATAGGTTCACTGGCTGGATGAAAAAAGAGAGGAGATTATTCCAATTTTCCCTTTTATTTCTACCTTTACAGTTTTTATCCATTCCCAACCCTTTTCTCATACACAGGTACATGTTACATATATGTATCCATAATTATTTCCCCTTGCTTACAAAGAGGAAAGGGAAAAATGAAAAATTTCAATATTAGTTTTAGGTTGTGAAGAGCTGTTATTTCAGACAATTTAAAAATCTGGAATGGGCTCCTTTTGGAAGATATGGAAATATTGTCTTGGTTCAAGCTTAAAACATGATGTTATTTTTGTATTTGAATAACTTAACTGTACAACCAGGGGTGGGTTTCTACCAGTTTGCACCGGTTCTATAGAACCAGTTGTTAATGTCACCAGTAGTGCTAAGAACCGGTAAAAGTGACCCCTGCTTGGCCCCGCCCCTCTCCACCACTCCTACGGGGCAAAAAATGGTTTTTATTACTGCGCATGTACAAAAATCCCTTCCTCATTCTCCCCTGCCTGCTCCTCCCTTCGTTGCCCTGGCCCCCGCCCCTATCTGCCGCTCCAAAGTAAAAGAAAACCATTTTTTTAAAAAAACAGGTTTTTTTTACTGTGCACGCATGAAAATCCTTTCCGCATTCTCCCCCGTCCGCCCCTCCCTTTGCTGCCCCGGCGCCCACACGTATCTGCCCCTCCAAAGTTAAAAAAAAACCAGGTTTTTTTACTGCATATGTGCAAAAATCCCTTTCTCATTCTCCCCCACCCACCCCACCCCTACTTATAGCATATTTGCGCTAATTAAAAAAAATTACCTAGGTGGTTCCATCACTCACAGCAGCAGCTGAGCCAGCCAGCCAGCAAGTCAGCTAGCTGTCCATCCTTGCCTGCCTTCTGCTGCCCTGCTGAGTGAGGGCAAGCCACAAGCCCCGGTTGCCACCACCACTAACCATCCTCACCCGGCCATCCTGCCTTGCCCTGCCTGTCTCCTGCCACCGGCGCTAGCCGTCCTCACCCACCCAGATTGCCTACGCTGCTGCTGGCCTCTGAAGATGCAGATCAGTAGGTACGATCTTCCAACCTGGTTGTCTACCTACCACCGCCAGTCCCAGTCATCTGCCCCCATCTTCCCTCACCCACGGCCCTCCATTGTTGCTGCCTTGCCTTCCCACCACTGATTGGTAGTGAGGAGGCAAAACAGCAGCTCCTGCTGGCCCAGTGCCCTACCTCCTCTTTAGTAAAACAGATACTAAAGAAATAAATAAACACATAAACAAAAATTATTCTATTCATTTTGATGTTTCTTTAAGCAAAGAAGAAACATCAAGATGAATAGTAAAATAATTTTTATTTATGTGTTTAAAGGAGAAGATTGCCTAGAGTTCTAAAGAGTTACTAAACATCAATAAGACTTCTAAAAGATATATTTTAAAGGGAACTTTGTGACTAAACTTTAACCCCAGAAAGAGAAAGTGAAGAAGGAGAAAGTATTTAAAAGAAACAGCTTGTTTGGATTGTTTGGTGATTTTGGAACTTCTGAGAATTATTTCTGATTAAAAGCACTTGGGTGGTTGTTTGGAAAAACTTTTTCTCTACACAATGGCATCTTGTGGATGGACTTGTGGATGGACTGAAACTTGTATACCAAAAATATGAAAAACAAAAGCAAGAAGGGAAAGATGTCCTTGGCACTCTTTTTCAATTTTTAGAAATGGCGGTTTGTACTTATGTAAAGCTGAATGAGCAACAGTATGATGGGGACAAAGAAGAAGCCATTTTTGATGAACAAATAACTTTGGTCAGAGAAGGGAAAAAGAAAGAGAAAAAGGAAAAGAAGACTTTAAGACTTGGAAAAACAACCCAAGAAGAGAAGAATTAGGTGAAAAGGAGACATTATGTTAGAAAACAACAGAAAGGGGGAAAGCAGAACAAAAGGGAGGTGGAGAGACAAGGGGATAAAGAGGACAAGGAGAAGAAGAAGCAAGAGAGAAAGGAAGGGATGAGAAGCCTTAATGGTGGGGAGCAAGACGCAAAGAAAGTTTTTTAGAGATAATGGATAAATTTTATTGAAAAAGGGATTCTAGAAAGGTACATAAGATTGCATTTCTATATTTGTATTTAGAAATAACCATAGAAAATTGGAAATAATATGTAATTTAAAATGTGATAAAATATTTAGCATAATCTAGTGAAATTTTTGTTAAGAAAAGGGGAGTACTATAATGAAACAATGATTTAAGATATGTGATGTGGCGGAAAGCATAAGTGTTCCCACAAAGGCATGATGTTTAATTGAAATGGGTAAAATGTTTAAGATATAAAGGATTGTTAATATTAATGATTAGACTATGTTATCCTAGTGAAACTTTTTGTGAAATGAGAGATTTGAAGTAGGTGATGTGGGCGGGGAATAACTATGGAAAATAGATGCTCCCATAAAAGTATGTGATTTAACTGAAAAGTAATGTGCTAAATGTTTAAGATATAAATGATTATCAATATTAATGAATAGGTATTGGTTTTGATAATACGGTATAATTTTAGAATGTACCAGACAGAATCCCAATGTAAGTTATGTGTTCTATATTAAGTATTATAAATATAGGGGAAAGAGATAAAGGCATCATACTCTATTTAGTGTACAGGAGAAGTTTTTTTCAAAGAAGAAAGATAAATGGATAGCTGGAAATAGAACAGACAAAGAATAATAAATATTATGATTCAAATTGAGAGGAGATAAATAAAATAAAATTGAGAAAATTTAAAAGAGAGAAGTTATATAGAAAATTGAAAATGCTAATAAATATGGAATGGTATGTAAAATGAATATGAATTTGAATTTGTGTCTGTACCAAGAGTTTTAACCCGGGACTAAACAACTTTCAGAAAAGAGATTCCTTATGTTTTTATGTTTTGTGTTTTTGTGTATTTGTGTTTTGTATGTCTTTAAAATTAATAAAATTTGTTAAAAAAAAAAGTAAAATAATTTTTATTTATGTGTTTATTTCTTTGGTATCTTTTTTTGTTTTTATGATTAATAAAAACAAAAACAGATAGTAAGAAAATAAATAAATACATAAATAAAAACATCAACTTACCAAAAGGGAGACAGGCAACTTCTTGTTACATTGATGTTATACATTATCTGTTTCTGCTTAAATCAATGTATAGCAACATCAATGTAACAAGAAGTTGCTTGCATACATAAATGAATTTTTTTAAATAAGTGGTTTTTTTAAACATAAACAAAAACTTAAAACATAAACCATCTTCAGTTACATAGTGTGCTGGTTGGTACAAATCACTTGTGCACAATCTCTGCAGTCTTTCCTTTCCAATTTGCATTAATCTTTATATCATGCTAAGCAATTGGCCACTAAGCAAGCACCTGGTCATTAAGTGAGTACCACTTAAATTTGGGTTGCCAGCCACCTGGCCACCTGGCTGGGGCTTGCCTGGGCCTCCCCAGGCCTTGGAAACTGGCAAAAAGCATTTGCTAAGCAATTGGCCACTAAGCAAGCACCTGGTCATTAAGTGAGGACCACTTAAATTTGGGTTGCCAGCCACCTGTCACATGACCATGTAGCCACACCCACCCATCACATGACCACGTAGCCATGTCCAATCAGCAAGCCACTCCCCACCCCAGTTACATGACCACCAAGCCAAACCCACAAATTAGGCCATGCCCACATAACTGGTTGTTAAGAAATTTGAATCCCACCCATGTGTACAACCATGTTTTAAAAATGTGCTGTAACATTACATGAGAAGATTACTATTATATTTCTGAGCCCTGAATGTTTACTTTTAAAGCATGTTTATCTGTGTTGTGTCAGAAATTAACTGAAGAAAATAGGACAACTTGTTAATTTTCATTAGGACACTGTCTTGCTTCAGGTGACACTGAATCACAAGATTGTCAACAAGAGGTGTGAAGTACTTCTTTATAGTTAGTTACAATTCACAGTATCAGAACACAGAACATAGAATAACATGAGTCAGAAGGGATTTTTTTATTTTTATGACCAGAACCGGATATAGTACTCCAAGTGTGGTCTTACCAATGAGGTATAAAGTGGTATTATTACTTCACATGATTTTGATACTATCCCTCTGTTGATGTAGCTTAGAACTGCATTGGCTTATTTTTAAGCAGTTGCAGCAAATTGTTGGTTCATACTGAAGTGGTGGCCCAATAGGATGCCTAGATTCCACTCACAGTCACTACTGTTGAGCCAGGTACCATTTATTTTATACCTTTGCATTTCGTTTTTCTTGCCTAAGTGTAAGACCATACATTTCTCACATTTAATTGCATTTTGTTGGTAGGGCCCAGTTTTCAAAATTGTCAAGATCCTTCTGTACTTTAAGTCTATCTTCTAAAATGTTGGCTATTTCCTCCAGCTTGGTGTGATCTGCAAATTTGTTGACTTCCCCTTTCATCCACTTGAAGACAGAGACTACGATGATTCCTCTGGATGTTTCCCCAGATACCTCTCTAGATGTCAGTTCAGGGGAGGATGAACCAGTTTCTGCCACATTAGGAGCTGAGTTGATTGATGGCTCTGAGCAGCCATCAGTGAGGGATTTGGCTGAGGCTCCAGGTGGGAAAACCGTGCAGCTTCAGCCAGTGAGCAAGGAGGAGGAGGAGGAACTGCTGCCTTCTGCACCTGATCCAAGAACATGTAGTGTAGAGAAAAGGCAGGAGCAGAGAAGGTCAGCCAGACTGCTTATGAGAAAGTCTCACCCTTCTTAATAGGCTGTACCAGAAGCTGGCTATTTATCACAGTGGCCAGATGTAGACAATGCTGGGAACATGTTAAACAACAACTCTTCTTTCAATAGTTTAAATACAAATCTCTCAACACAACTGAAAGACGAGCTTCAAGAAAATCTGCAACTTTTAAAAGGAAACTGTCGTATCCGCAATTAAGACTCGTAGTCAGTGACTTTCAATTCAAGCTCTTTATTAACACTGGTGGAACCGAACCGCAAAAGACAAAAAGCTTACGGCTTTTATATCTTTTGCTTCGGCGGCCGCGGCCAATGGCAGCGATCCAAGTCTCCCGCTCTTGGCTTTAACCAATCGCGGGAGACTTCAATCGGGCCAATCAGGCGCGGCTCGCCTGGCCAATCAGAAATCCCCGCGCCTTAGCCAATCAAGGCACGGGGATTTCGAGTAGTCCATTTGCATACATGACACCCCTCCCCTCTTGGTATGGTCTTCTCACGTGGTGTAGTCACGCAGGTAGGCGGGGCTCCGTCGAGTCCTAGATGACCTGCGCAATTCATTTTCTTGTTGTATCTCGGTAGGGGCGGTCATCTTTTTGGCTGCTCCTGCCTCTGAGCGAACCGGCTGGATGATCGGGCCGGTTCCTTCGCCGCGGCTCCCGCCTGGGCCTACCGGGTCGGTTGAGTCGCGGATTCCGCCGCTCCCGCTTGGCTTCTCCGGGTCGGTAGAGCTGGCCAGACGGTTCTTCTCCGGCTGTGACTCGCGAAGGCTGCGTTCTGGTGAGTTTTTAACTTTTATTTGTTCTTGCGGTTGTTTAACCGGGTGTTCCCTCCCCCCTTGGTTCGTGTCTTGGGGGTTGAGGTTAGTCAATGTTCGTGACCGGAGCTGGTCGATATGTCGTTTCCAGGCTCGCCCGTCGGTGGTTTGGAGCCGGTACGACTTTGGACCAGTGACCTGAGTTATGACGGCTGGGATCCATAGGGGGTCCCCCGTCATGTTTTTGGCGTATACTAGGTCGCCTGGTTCAAATGTCCGATACCTGGAGCTGGAGTCTGGGGGCTGCTCTGGGTTGTAGGTTGGGTGTAGGCGGTCGAGTGGGGATCGCAGCTTCCTGCCCATCAGGAGCTCTGCAGGACTCTTGTTTGTGGTTGTGTTTGGCGTGATGTGCTGTATGAAGAGCAGCCTGTTGATCTTGTCGTTGATCTCCCCGTGGTCCATTTTCCGGAGGGTCTTTTTTGTAAACTGGACCATCCGCTCCGCCCTACCGTTCGCCGCCGGATGCGCCGGTGCCGTTAACGCGTGGCGGATGCCTTTTTCTGCCAGGAACCGTTCAAAATCGATGGATGTAAACTGTGGCCCGTTGTCCGAGACAACGACGTCTGGGAGGCCGTGGGTGGCAAACAGCTTACACAGTTCTTTAATGACGGCCTCTGTGGTGGTGGATTTCATGTCGGCCACCTCTAACCAGTTTGAGTATGCGTCAACTGTGATTAAAAAGGTGTGGCCGTTTGTGGGGCCGGCAAAGTCTAAATGTATTCTGGACCAGGGTCCCCGAGGTGTCTCCCAGTCCCGGATAGGTGCCGTGGGTGGGCTGGATCTGGTCTCCTGGCACCGGTGGCATTTGGCGACCCATGTTTCAATTTGTTTGTCCATGCCAGGCCACCAAGCGTAACTCCTGGCCAGGGCTTTGGTCCTGACGATGCCAGGATGACCCTCGTGCAACATCTCTAGGACCCTGTTCTGTAATTTAGTCGGAATTACCACCCTGTCTCCCCAAAGGATGCATCCTCTCAGTAGTGAAAGTTCCGTCTGGCGCTGGCGGAAAGGTTTAAAAGTCTCGTTATCGTCTTTTTCCGGCCAGCCTTTTTGTAGCCAATGTAAGATTGGCGCTAAGTGTTTGTCCTTAACCGTTTCCCTCGCTATGTCCGATGCGGTAATGGGTAAACACTCGATGGACAGGGTATTTGTTGTTGGTGCGGGGTCAGGGTCAGAGTCAGGTAAGGGGGAACGGCTTAAAGCGTCCGCGTGCGATATCTTCTTACCTGGCTTGTGTAGCAGTTCATAGTTGTAGGCTGCCAGGAATTCAGACCATCTTGTCATCCGGGGTGACAAGATGTTTGGTGTGGGACGGTTTCCCGTGAGAATGCCCAGCAACGGTTTATGGTCAGTCACTATTTTGAATGGGCGGCCATAAAGGTACTCGTGGAAACGCTTAACGGCGGCCACTATAGCCAAAGCTTCTTTGTCCAGCTGGCTATAGTTCCGCTCTGGTTTAGTCAGAGTTCTCGAGAAAAATGCGATAGGTGCTTCTCTCTGGTCTGGGAGGGTATGGCTGAGGACAGCGCCGACGCCGAAGGGTGATGCGTCGCAAGTGACAGCTACAGGCAGGGTTTCGCAGAATTGCATTAGGACGGCATCAGAGGTGAGGAGGTCTTTGGTCTTTTGAAAAGCTGTTTGTTCCCGTCTCCCCCAAGTCCAGGCTGCCTTCTTGTCCAGGAGTCTATGTAAAGGTTCCGCCGCCGTAGCCTTTTGAGGTAGGAAGACATTATAGAAGTTTAGTAAACCTAAGAACGCTTGCAGCTCTAATTTGGACTTTGGGGTGGGGGCTTCTTTGATGGCCTTTACTTTTTTTGTTGTGGGATGGATGCCCTGCTGGTCTAGGAGGTAGCCCAGAAACTCTACTTGCTTTGTACAAAGTTGGCATTTTTCGCGTTTGACTTTAAGTCCTGTTTCTTTAAATTTCGTTAAGACTTGTCTTAAACGGTTTTCTAGTTCAGCTTCATTTGGCGCCGCCACTAATACGTCATCGAAGTAGGGCACCACCCCCTTGATGCCTTGCAGCAAGCGTTCCATCAGGCTCTGGAAGATGCCTGGTGCCACGCTGACCCCAAATTGAAGTCTGTTACATTTAAAAGCCCCCCGGTGGGTCACTATTGTTTGGGCCTCTGCCGTTTCCTCGTCCACAGGTAGTTGTTGATAGGCTTGTGCGAGGTCGAGCTTAGCAAAAACTTTGCCCCCTCCCAGTGAGTGCAGTAAATGTTGCACTACCGGGACTGGGTAGGCGCTTTGTTGCAACGCGCCATTTAGGGTGGCCTTATAGTCCCCGCAGATTCTCACGGACCCGTCTGGTTTTATTGGGGTCACTATAGGGGTTTCCCATCTGGCGTGATCTGTCGGTTGTAACACCCCTTGTCTGACGAGCTTGTCTAGCTGCTCGTCAATTTTGGGCTTTAATGCAAAGGGTACCCTTCTAGGCTTAAGCCGCTTCGGGGGAACCCTTGGGTCTAAATCAAATGAAATAAGGGGCCCCTGGTACTTGCCCAATTCTCCATTGAAGACCTCCTGGAATTCTTCGGTTAGCCGCTGTTCCCAAGCTTCAATGGATACGTGGTTGACACCTGTCAGCGCGATGTTAAGCGGAGCAAACCATTGTAACCCCAGCAGGCTAGGGCGGTCGCGGTCGACTATTGTGAGTGGAAGTTGTTCTGTGTGTCCTCTGTAGGTTATGTTAAAGTTCTTGGTGCCCACTACCGGAACGCGATTACCTTGATAGTCTTTTATGATGATTTTTTGGGCAGGTACGTTTCTTCTTTGTAGTGTAGGCACTAGTTGCTTGATTTCGCGCCAAGCAATCATAGAAAGGTAGGAACCGGAGTCCACTTCCATCTTACATGGTCGACCCTCTATGTGAACTTCTACGTGAACTTTTCTAGCTCCGTCGGAAATGGCGTGGCCAATGGTCACCGTCTGGTGGGTTTCCTCTTTACGCCGGCTGTCACTGCTTCTTTGCGATCGTTGTCTCTGGTCCCATCGACCCGTTGGCTGGCGCTCTCTGGCTCTGGGCGGGGAGCTTTCTCTCTTCCTGTCAAGTTGTTCCCGTTTGGGCGGGCTGCGGGGTTTTTTCTGGCGGCAAACTCGGGCGATGTGGCCTCGTCGGTCACAATGCCTGCAGATAGCGTCGAAGAATCGGCATTCTGACCTGGGGTGGTCGCCGCCGCAACCGGCGCAGTTGGTCCTCGACCTGCGACCTCTTTGACTTCGCTGTTCGCCTCGTCCCATTTGTACACGGTGTATGTCCTCCTCGTCATCTGACGCGCTGGAGGCTGATTGGTATTCGCCGTAGTGTGCGGTCGCTTCGCTTCTGGTGTCGGCCGACCTCGCGGGGTTGTTGTTCCCGCCCTTCGCGTCAGATCTTCGCATGGTGTCTGCTGACGTGCGGGTGGCTTCTGCTGCTGCGGCCGCAGTGAGGGCATCGGCTAGGCTGATGTCGCCTTTGGCCATGAGTCGGCTCTGGAGTGTCGGATCCCATAGCCCGAGCACGAAGCGGTCTCTGATGAGACTATTAAGTCCTTCAAACTCACAGAGTCCTCCCAGGCGCCGTAATTCAGCGACAAAGTCGCTTAATTTCTCATTCGGTTTCTGGTTTCTGCGGTAAAACTCGTTTCGCCGTATCAGGATGGGGACCTCGGGGGCGTAATGGCGTCTCAGTATGGGCTCGAGGACGTCCCAGTCTATGGCGGTTGCGTCTGCTGGTTTGGCCAATGCCTTGGCCATCTGGAAGACCTCTGGTCCGCAGTGTGTGAGAAAGACGGCGCGTTTTAGCGGGCCCGGGGCGTCCTTCATGCCGGCGCATTCCAGATACATCCGGAATCGATCCGAGTACGATTCCCAGTCCTCGGCGGCGGGGTTGAAGGGAGCGGGCGGTGCTATTTTCGCCATCTTCGCTGTCGCTGGTTCTTAAACGGATACGGGGTTCGGTTCAATGGCGAGATCCCACCTTCGTCGCCAGTGTCGTATCCGCAATTAAGACTCGTAGTCAGTGACTTTCAATTCAAGCTCTTTATTAACACTGGTGGAACCGAACCGCAAAAGACAAAAAGCTTACGGCTTTTATATCTTTTGCTTCGGCGGCCGCGGCCAATGGCAGCGATCCAAGTCTCCCGCTCTTGGCTTTAACCAATCGCGGGAGACTTCAATCGGGCCAATCAGGCGCGGCTCGCCTGGCCAATCAGAAATCCCCGCGCCTTAGCCAATCAAGGCACGGGGATTTCGAGTAGTCCATTTGCATACATGACAGAAACGTTTGGGATTTTTTCTTTAAGGACATTAACAAGGTTGAGCAATCCTTGAAAAAAGGGAAGTTTATAACTACTTGATAAACTTTCCAGAGAAGAAAAAGATTTTACTCCATGAAGACAAGCTGGAAGGAGTGACTAAAACTTAAATGAGTTAACTGAATTAAGATGGATTTTGACCTGTTTGATATTTGTAAATAAAAGAATGTCCTAATCTAAAAAAAATTAAATGTATCTCTCTCAGACACACACACAACACACAACACAACACAACACACACACACACATATCCTAAGTAGTTCCTAAAGTATGCAAAATGTTATTGGAAAATGTATTTGAAAGTATCCATGTTAAGGGAAAGTGAAAGAAAAGGATGTATTAGTTTAAAGAAAAAATAGAGTTTTAAAAGAAAAAAATATTATTCTATGAGGATAGTTTGGAGGGAGGGACTAAATTTAATATTGAATTTCAAAGTATGTATGTTAAGAAATTAAAAGGAAAAGATGCATTAGAAAGTTTTGATTTTAGAAATGTATTTAAAGAAAAGGTTGGCATTTTAAAAAGGATGTAAAACAAGAGTATTTTCCCTGTAAAATCAAAGAATCTGAATGAATACAGTGAACCTTGTTAATATAAATGGTGATACATAAAAAGATTATTAGATGCAAACAGAAATATATATATTTTCCACAGCAAGGAAATTTGTTCTCTAAGTTTGTTAAAGTCAGCTCTCATAAGTCCAAGATACTAATTTGACTTTGTCTGATTATTTGTGCCTGAAATTCCAGTATAATATGGTAATTCTCTCCCAAAGTTTCTGCAACTTCAACCCCTTCTAAAATTTTATGCCTGTTGGTAAGATTTAAATCCAATATAGCTGATTCTGGTTGTATCACAACAATGAAAAAGACTGAATAAACTTTGGTTAAATTAATAACAAATAAACATGTCATAGAGAAATAGCCTTTATAGATGACTAGGAAGTAAAAGTTTATGGTACTCTGTTTCTCTAGCCCCTCATTAGGAAATTGGAAAAAAGTCAACCCATTGCTGAGTCATTACTTGATTGTGTTGTAGCAATTTGAGTAGGCAACTCTCCAAATTTCTCATATTGAAAAGATGAAAGAAAAGTGAGGAAATCACCAGAAGCTGCTGCTATAAGCTTAATGGGATGTTTTACCTCTCCTTGGAGAAAATGTGGAGAGCAAATCAACCTTCCCAGTGCCAGTGTTCCTTCCTGCCACAACTTCCCCTAGCAAACATAATGTTTGTAGATGAGACTGAATTAAACATCACTATGGGAAGTTAATCATGGGGCTTCTGGAAGTATTTCTAGAGGAGAGATCAACTTCAAGCTGGTTTAAGTTTCCACCTCTGTTTTTGGAATCCATCTGCATTATTATCTCTCTTTTTTCTGGCTAAAAGGAATAAGTCCAAATGCAGTTTGTGGTTCATAGAGAAATTTGGAGAGCAGGAAGAGAGATTTACCAAACTGAATTAGGGACAATTGAGATCACATAGAATTCAAGGGTATAAAAAAGAAATAATTGTCCAAACTTTAGGGTGGGAACAGTGGTGGGATTTAAATTTTTTTACTACTGGTTCTGAGGGCGTGGCTTGGTGGGCATGACAGGGGAAGGATACTGTAAAATCTCCAGTCAGAGGTGGTATTTTCTGGTTCTCTGAACTACTCAACATTTCCGCTACCAGTTCTCCAGAACTGGTCGGAACCTGCTGAATACCACCTCTGGGTGGGAAGCATATCATTCTAGTGTGGATACCATTTTATTCAGTGGTGGGCTGCTGCCGGTTTGGACTGGCTCTTCCATATCTGTAGTTCTGACCACTGGCTGGGCCCGCCCACCTGCCCTGGTGATATCCTGTCCTATATATCTGGCTTGCTCACCCCACCCACGCAGCCCAGCTGCTTTCCACGCCTCACCCACTCTACTCACCGCAGCTGCCATGCACAGGAAATCCCCGTGTTTTTGAAGCTGTGTGTGGAGGGGGGGCACAGCACACTCACATTTTCGGTTCTGCACTGGGCGAACCAGTTGTTACAGTATGTGCAGCCCATCTCTGATTTTATTTTCCTAGTATTATGACAAATGGATCATGTGATCTTACCCAGAAAGGCCAGTATTGAATACAACTTCTCCAGCTGTAGAGGATGGATGCCCAAAAGAGTAGCCTCTCATACTAGTACCATCTTCCAACACCAAATTGGCAGTCTGTGCCTAGAGGAAATAATAATCAGCATTTCATTATCTACATGTGCATAATTACTTCTAAGTAATACCATTTTATAATTGTGTCATCTGTACACAAGCTGAAAATGGAAGACTTTTGGTGGCTGTGTTATATTTTATAGTTCGTGAGGGGGAAAAAAACTCTATTTTAGCAATAGCATATGCTACTGTAGTAAAATTCAATGTAGCACATAAAATTAGTTAGTATACCTTAATAGAATTCAGCTTGGACTCCATTTTGTCAACTTTAAAACAAAACAAATAACCTTCCTCAGGTGAAATGGGAGATTTGATCAAATAAATAATAGAAATGCAGTACAATAAAGGTAACACTAAAAACAATAAAGCCTAAACAATATAACAAGTGTTTCAAGATTGTTTGTAATAGAGTAATAAATATTGTTGCTAAAAATGCAGACCGTATTGATGCTTTGCAGAAAGACAATGGCTTGTGCAGGAAAGAATTGTGGGACATTTCTTGAGCCTAATCCTGGTCAATGTATATGATGCTTAATCTGAAAATTAAAAAACGTATGTTGCAAATTTAAGAATATTGACATTGGGATCCTGTCCAACCTGGGGTAGGATGGTAGATATAACCTCAAGGGAACCAGTGAACCAAATAGACCTATCAACTTATGAACAGAAAAGAAACATGGCGGTCAGAGGAAGTGACACTGCAGTGATACTATCACAAGGGAATGGAGCTCTCCATCCCTGCACTGGCTTCTCCTTGTTCATGGGCTCTGTAAAAAGGCAAAGCCATCTTAGAGGAGCAGTGAAGCAAAAGAGGGGCATCCTGAGAGTTTCCAGGGGAGAACGCAACTCCCTTGTAGAGTCCCAGGCTTTCTCTGTCCTCTATGCCATGGAGAGGAGAAAAGGCAGCCAAGATGGTTGCTACACAGCTGGAGACAGCTTAACATCCAAGAAGAGTGCTGGAGTGGAGTCAGTGAACAGTCTGGAACTGAGTGATTTATTTAAAGTACAACTCCAAAAAAGAAGTTTCAGAAAAAGAGAGACTCAGAACTATCTTTAAAGTGGCAGTGACCTAACACTGTGAATAAAATCTTAAAATTCTAAAACAGAAGAGAAAGGAAGAAAACAGAAAATTGGACTTTTAAATTGGACAGACATTGGCTATGGATAGGCATTGTAAAATGCTGGAACCATTTACATAAAAAGCTAATATATCTACATTTTGGAGAATTTGAGTAAAATTGAACAAGAAATAAGAAAGACAAGACAAAATGAAAACTGATGTAAGAGCGCCACCTGCTATCATAGGAAGGCACAACATATTCCCAAAATCCTGGAAAGGCCTGGGTTTGGGAGATTTAAAGGGGAGAATAAGAAAAACTTTATTACTAAAAAGACCCCTGAAAGTTTCACTACAGACTGAATTGGTAGGAGGATCTATGAATGTTCCACTTTTACATTATCTAGAAGAACATATTGATTAACCTGGGAATACAAAGACTCCTGGACATTGGACATAGATTTTTTTGTTTGAGAAGTGGCTTTGGTTTGATTGAAAAGATTGTTGGGTTATTGAGCAAAAAGAAATAAAATAAACAAAAACAAAGATGAGTGGAATTTGGAAAGAAATTGTGTTGGAAATTCAGGATATGAAGGATACTTTGATAAGAAGATGCAAGGAAATTCAGAATAAAATACAGAGAATAGATGTAGAGCTGGAAATCAAGGCAGAAATGACAAAGAGAAAACAGGATGTCCAGAAAGAGGAGGAGTTAAACAAAAGAGCAGCTGAAAAAATAGAACAGAGAAAACAACAAACAGAAAGAAATGACAAGAAGGAGATAAAAATAAAAATGACAATGATTGATGATATAAGCTAAGGGGGGGAGTATTTTAAGGAAAGTTAAGAAGGAATTGGAACTGCAGGGAGGTTTTTTAGGGGGAGAGTGACTAGAACAAGTAGACAACTTGAAAATGAGACAGTGGAACTGGGTAGAGAAGGGAGAAATGCTTAAAAGGAGTGGCCAAGAAGTGGTAACAGATACAGACAAAGGTCCAAGAGAATCCAATATGGGAGACAAGCTAAGAAACAAATAATTAAAGCTTTAATGCAAGTGAGAGACGATGGATAATAAAAAAGGGCTAGAAGTTAGAGAAAAGGAGATAAATGGAAGTATAATATATAATTATATTACTTCCATTATAAGGTGAATAACAAAGGAATTTACAATTTTAATGAGGGTAATTTTGAATATGTTATCTATATATATAAAAGCAAAATACCAGGACTTCCAGTGGTGAGGTTGTTAGGGATACACCCTAGCAGAATGTGCATAGCAGTCAGTCAGTCAGGCAAATATGTGAGATAAACGTTTTTTGTAGCTTACACCCAGTAAAACAGATACACTGTGCTAGTTAAATAGTTTATTCCAGTAAGAGTTTTAGCATAATCAAACAGTCCATATATCATTCACCAGTTCAGTCCGTTCAGGGATTATTCAGTTGCAAAGTCCAGTGTTGAAAAAGAGGTCAGTAAACTTACAAATATCAGTCCAGTAATATATCTCTTCGCAGTAGAGATATAAAGAAGTCAAACCTCCTTTCTTCCTTCAGTAGCAGGGAACACTCAGTTAACAAACCATCAATCCAGCATAGTCTGCAATCCAGTCAATCCAGTAAACCAGCAATCAATCAAGTTCTCTTGCTCCCTCTTATGGCGGTTTTATAGCCACACCCAAAATTACATGCTTTGCTGTTTAAAGTGACACACACATAAACTTACTATCATAGTTTATATATATTATTTTACCCAAACTACGTTAGGTAACCGTGCTATTCCTAACATACTCCCCTTTTGGGTAATATAATAATATATATATCTATTCACAACCTTAAACCATAGTCATCACAACTTTCTTTGTGTTTGACTGAACCTTGGGCTTTTGTAAATTGATCAGCAATATTTTCTTCAGTCATACAATATTCCAATATTCCAAGTTTTGCAACAGACATAAACACTAGGAAATCAACTTCAGGTACGGCAAAACTGTTAGGAAAAGCACTGATTGGTTGGAGGTCAATTAGACAGCAACACATAAGTATGTCCACAATGGAAGCAGAATTTTCATGTCTATCTTTATTATGTACTGATACTAAACCATAGTCATCACAACTTTCTTTGTGTTTGACTGAACCTTGGGCTTTTGTAAATTGATCAGCAATATTTTCTTCAGTCATACAATATTCCAATCTTATCAAACCATTTTTTACAGATTGCCTTACATTCAGATATCTAAGATCTGTATGCTTAGATCTCGTTTTTACAGCAATATTTGTAGCCAACTGTATGGCTGCTTGATTGTCCTCATATACTACAATGGAATCATTAACAGTTATTCCCATATCCAATAACAACTGTTTGTACAGAATTAAATCAGTACATAATAAAGATAGACATGAAAATTCTGCTTCCATTGTGGACATACTTATGTGTTGCTATCTAATTGACCTCCAACCAATCAGTGCTTTTCCTAACAGTATAGCGGTACCTGAAGTTGATTTCCTAGTGTTTATGTCTGTTGCAAAATTTGCATCAGCATATGCACTTAAAATCAGATCATCTTTTGGCTCCAAATACAATGCATAGTGCATTGTCCTTTTAAGATATCTTAAGATACGCTTTGTCGCTTGCCAGTGTTGTTCAGTGGGTTCAGCATTGAATCGTGCCAATTGATTAACGCTATAGGCAATATCTGGCCTTGACCAATTACTAATGTACAATAAACTGCCAATTACTGATTGATAGATAGTCTTATCGAATTTTGGACTTTGAACATCAGTGTGGCCAAATTCCTGACTCATTGGAGTTTTAGCCGGTTTACAAAGTTCCATCTTGTATGTTTTTAGTAATTGATAAATCTTATCCTCTTGAGATATCTTATAGCCACCTTTGGTTTTATTTATTGTTAATCCTAGATACTGTTTTATCTCTCCTACTTGCTTTAATTTTATCCTCTTACTTAATAATGATATTATTTCAGTAGCTTCATTATTAGTTTTTGTAATTAAGGCAATTTCATCAGTAAACAACAATAATAATGACACTATTCTATTTGTCTCTTTCTTAAATACACATGGATCAGCTAAACCTGCTTTAAACCCTATATTGTTTAACTCCTTAACAATATATTGGTTCCATTCGTAACCAGATTGTTTTAATCCATAGAGACTCTTTTTAAGCTTCCAACAGTCATTATTTGTTTTATCATCCTTAATTCCTACAGGTTTCTTTAGGTACCGTATATACTCGAGTATAAGTCGACCCGAATATAAGCCGAGACACCTAATTTAACCACAAAAAACTGGGAAAACTTATTGACTCGAGTATAAGCCGAGGGTGGGAAATGCAGCAGCGACTGGTAAATTTCAAAAATAAAAATAGATACCAATAAAAACTTTCACTAGGACAGTTGAGAATAAGTTTGATGTTCACAATTTCCTCTTTGAAAGAGACCAGTAAATAGGGAACAAGAAGATGAAGAAAAAGAAGTGTGTTTTTTCACACTTTTCACACTGCAGTGAACAAAAATGGCATCATAGGAACAGGCTTATTCTCAGTCCAAAGGTTTGTTTCTGATTTCTTCCCTGATTTAAGGGAAATTTGGGAAACAATCTCACTATCATGAAAGGTTTAATTGATTCACTAACCTAAAAAATGATGATGATGACAGTGGGAGGCAGGAGTCACTCTCTCCCTTGCAAGAAAAAAGCAAGAGCCGTTCTTATGATCTCTCCCTCTCTCTCTCGCACGATCTGCCTTCACCACTCTGCACCTTGCAAATGCAAAATCCTGGGGTTTTTGCATTTGCAAGGTGCAAAGCGGCAGGGGCGGATCCCGCGTGCTGGAAAGGGCTTGACTGTATTACAGGGAGAGAGAGAGAGAGGGAGAGATCATAAGAACGGTTCTTGCTTTTTTCTTGCAAGGGAGAGAGTGACTCCTGCCTCCCACTGTCATCAACATCTTCTTCTTTTGGGTTAGTGAATCAATTAATTTGGGAAATGATCTCACCATCAGAAAACAACGCGAGCCACCACCTCCTCCTCCTCCCCCTCCTCCCGAGTGGACTGAAAGCAGCTGGAGCTGAGGAAATGAAGCTGAGTGGAGCCGAAGCAACCTCGGCTCGCGTTGTTTTCTCAGCCTAGAGAAAGGGGAAGGGGGCTCATCTGGACCAAGGGTGAGTCTCCCCCTCGGGATCTTCCGTCGCTTTTGCCTTCTCCCTACATCTTCCCTCTGTTAAAATCCCCACACACACACACACACACACTTATTTTCGGTTAGATAGATTTCATGTCTGATCATTCTCACATGGCGGTGGGTCTTCCCCCCCTAAAAACAGTTAAAAAAAGAAAAAACAATATATCCTCAAGCAAGAACTTTTCTGCTTCCGATTACCCCCATGCTTAAAAGTTGCAAAGGAAACACGGAAGCAGGGAAGCGGCTGCCCAGCTTCGGAGCTCCACACCATTTTTTTTTCAGAGGGGAATCTGACTCGAGTATAAGCCGAGGGGTTTTTTTTCAGCACAAAAAATGTGCTGAAAAACTCGGCTTATACTCGAGTATATATGGTATATTGTGTGCTGCAATGGTGCATGCAGATAAGCAGTTTCTACATCTAAGTGATTTATGATATAGTTCTTCTTAGCTGCCCACACTAAAGCTGCTCTCAAGGTTGTTGCTTTTAGACTCGGTGCAAATACTTCATCATAATCACATGCAGTTTGATTAAATCCTTGAGCTACCAACCTAGCCTTATGGGTAACAGTCCCAATTTTACCTGTTTTCAATTTAAATATCCATGTACAGCCAATGGACTTTTCACCTGGAGGTAATTTAACATTTTCATAAACTTCCATTTGTTTCAATGAATTTAGTTCCTTCTCCATCACTCTATGCCAATTTTCTTGATCCTTTGCAGGATACATTCTAAGTTCTTCAACAGTAGTTGGAACTTTACTAACTTGGCAAACTACACTTGCTTAGTACCTGTCAGGTGGTCTGGTTTCATGTGTTGAACGTCTAGGTATTACAGGGCTTACAGGTGGACTTTCATGTACTACCTGTTCCTGGTTATCTATTTCTTCCTGTTCACCTATTTCTTCCTGTTCTGGTCCTATGTGCTCTTCCTGTAGTTCCTCTTTAATTGTAATCTTATTACTGATATATTGTTTTGGTCTTTTGTAGGTTTCTATGATTACATCCTTACTTGAATCTTGCTCCAGTTTTTCCCATCCTACATGTTCAAGGAATTTTGCACTAGCACTACAGTAAACTCTAGATGTACCTTATTCCCAGAATCTGTATGATTTGTGATTAGATTCATAACCTACAAAGAATAACTTTTTAGCCCTATGCTGCCCCTTATGTCTCAGTTATGTAGGAATATGCACCCATGCTGGTGTTCCAAATGTGTGCATGTAGCTTAGGTCAGGTTTTCTATCATGCCACCATGTGAATGGTAATTCATCTGTTGTTGAGTTAACAACATTATTCAATATATGATGACCACACATTATTGCTTCTCCCCACAAAGTTTCAGGTAATCCTGAATCCGACAACATGGTACAAGCCATTGCCTGTATTGTTTGGCCTTGTCTTTCTATAAAGGAATTATGTTATGGCCTATATGGTGCAGACCTTTTATGTTCAACACCTGCCATCTTCAGTCTATTTTGGAATTTATTATTTATAAATTCCATACCATGATCAGTTACAAGACTTACTAGTTTCCTTTTAGTTTTTCTTTCTGCAAACTTCAACCAATTAAAGAAATTCTGATATGTTTCCGTTTTACTCTTCATTAAATAACAGAAACCATATCTAGAATAATGATCCATTATACTTAATATATAACGAGCACCTCCCACACTTGGTTTTTTAGGACCTGTAATATCAGCAAATACGATCTCTAGAGGCTCTTTAGTTTTAAATCCATTAATTCTATTTGCTGGAATTACCTTGCTTTTTTTCTTGACTGCAAGCATTGCAGTGCAAATACTTACTGCAAGGCTTCAGTTTTATACCTTCAGACAGTTCAACCATTTGCTTGAGCATTTTAAAATTTATATGCCCTAAACGTCTGTGTAGCAAATGTATGCATTCATCATGAGATTTAACATTATTATACACTGTGTTAGCTACCTCTAATTGATTATCTTGTAACACATACAATTCACCTTTTAAAGTTGCAGTCACTTTTTTACCTTCCTTTTCTATTATGCAGTTTTCTCCCCTAAAGATAACTACATAACCTAGTTTAATCAAAACTCTAACTGAAAGCAAATTAAACTTAAGTTGTGGTACATAACTTTTTACATTTTCTTTTATGCAAGAAAATGTGCAATACCTTCACCTTTTGCTTTCATTTTCCAGCCATTAGCTAACGATATCTGTTGTGAACTCATGGACATCTTAACAAATCTTTTCTTATCTTTCGTTATGCAGTGCGATGCTCCACTATCTACAACCCATAAAAAAAAATTTTTTTAAAAAAAGTTTTATTGACTTTGACAAAGTACAACCCAGAAATTATTATTCACAGTTTTGTTGCTATACATGGCTAACTCTAAGCATTTTTCATCCTTTTGATGCCTTTTAGCATTCTGGCTGGCATTGTGGCATTTTCCTTTTTTGCAGAATCTAGCCAAATGTCCTTTTCCTCCACAATTAAAACATTTTCTAATTGTATAGGCTGTCGAAGATTCTTCCTCTTCTCTAGTTTGTTCCCTTCTCAGTTGATCCCTTTCAAGCCTTCTCCTGGCTTCTTCAATTAATCTGCCAGTAATGTCAGTTAATGTGAGGTTATCTTTTGGCAGTACTTCCAGTGAAGTTACATAGTCGTCATAGCTCTCATCTAATGAAGACAAAATTATATAAACCTGATGTAGTTCTGTGAAGATAAGTTCTTTTTCATGCAGTTCCTGAAAAATCCTCTTCATAGTGTTTAAATGAGTCAACATGTCTCCATTCTTTGAAGATGTGTTCTGAACAGTTTCTGTGTAAGATTTACACGTGCTCCTACACTGTCTCGAACATAAATCTTCTTTAAATTCTCCCAACATTTTGCAGCTGTTTCTTCTCCACGAATATGGACAAGCTGCTGGCCACAGAGTGTCAGTCCTATTATACAGAGAGCTTGCTCATTCTTCAGTTGATATTCTTGTATTTTCTGGGCATCATTCTCATCTTCTGGATCCCAATCATCTACCTCTGGTGTATTTTGAATTATACTCCACAAACCTTCTCTGCGTAGAAGTAGGCTGCATTTCATAGACCATGAAACATAGTTTGTTCCATCCAGTTTGGATATTAGAGACAAACCTGGTAAATTGACTTGTGCCATCTTTCTCTGGATATTAAACTATAATTAATAAAACACAGCTGTCTGTTTACAGTATTGTGTAACTACACTAACTCTCACTTTATATAAGCCTGTTATATCCTGGTTAGTCTGACTGTGCAGCTGGGCCCATAACCAGTGTTAGGGATACACCCTAGCAGAATGTGCACGGCAGGCAGGCAGGCAGGCAAATATGTGAGATAAACATTTTTTGTAGCTTACACTCAGTAAAACAGATACACTGTGCTAGTTAAATAGTTTATTCCAGTAAGAGTTTTAGCATAGTCAAACAGTCCATATATCATTCAGTCCATTCAGGGATTATTCAGTTGCAAAGTCCAGTGTCAAAAAAGAGCTCAGTAAACTTACAAATATTAGTCCAGTAATATATCTCTTCGCAGTGGAGATATAAAGAAGTCAAACCTCCTTTCTTCCTTCAGTAGCAGGGGACACGCATTTAACAAACCATCAATCCAGCATAGTCTGTAATCCAGTCAATCCAGTAAGCCAGCAATCAATCAAGTTCTCTTGCTCCCTCTTATAGCGGTTTTCCAGCCGCACCCAAAATTACATGCTTTGCTGTTTAAAGTGACACACACATAAACTTGCTATCATAGTTTATATATATTATTTTACCCAAACTATGTTAGGTAACCTTGTTATTCCTAACAGAGGTCACAGCGGAGCGGAGCAGGAAAGTGATCTCTGCAATCCTATATCCGAATTTTCATGCTTGGAAGCTCTCAGAGGCATCATGAAGCCTTGGAGAGACACACAAATTAGAAGGGGAAACCTAGGAGCAGAGTGGAGGAAAGCAACCTTCCACTGCGACGAGGGGAAGCCCTTTGAATCCAGGGCAAAAGAAACTCTGCATCTACAATGGATCTGAATCTTTGACAGCCAGTTGCGATCGGGAAGCAGGAAAGTGGATCAATGCAAGACATCAGAAGAAGAACGAGAGACTGGGACAGTTTTTGAGAGGTGAGAGAAGAGAGCCCTGTGAAAGATTCTTGACAGAGGGAGTCTCCAGAGAGAGTGAATACAGTGGCTAATTGGTGGGGGATAGCGGAGTGAAAGGGAGAGGAGGAAACAGAAAAGTTTGACAGCTGAGAGAGAGTGCCGCAGAAGAAAAAATCGAGACTCTGTGAATAGAAGAAAGGGGGGAGGACTTACCCAAATTAATGGCAGATCTCATAGCAGAAGCATTACAAAAAGAGGTCAAAAGGTTCAAAGGGAAATGGATGAGGTATATAGAATATATACCAACTATACAAGACATTTTAAACTTCCAAGAGAGTGATGAGAGACGAACCGCTGATATTTAAGGAAACAGAAATTGTCACATTGAAACAAATTCCAAGAAGAATAAGGGAACACAGAAAGAAATATAGATTCCTGACCACCCAACTGAATAACATCTTGTTCAAATGGCTCATCCCAGAGGGAATGTTAATATCATGGCAGGATAAGAAATTTAAAATAGTACAGAAAAAGCTACGGAATTTTTTGAAGTGTATGTGGTATCAGGAGAAGACCAGAACAGCAATGAGGAAGTGGAAACCAGGAGCCAAGAAGAAGGTTGGGTGGAGGAAAGAGAAATAGAACAAGAAGAAAGAGAACAGGAAGAAGTGGAAAGAGAAGGCATAAGAACGAGACACCAAACAAGAGCAAATAACTTCAACAAGTAACAACTACAGAGTAAGATGGTGGAAGAAATCAAATTGATTTCCATTAACATCAATGGTTTAAATTCACAAATTAAGAGGAAAAAAACGATAACTAAACTACAGAAATTGAACTTAGACATCATATGCCTTCAAGAAACACATATCCAGAAACATCAAAGTAAGCTGTTAGAAGCAACAAAATTAGGAGATTTATATGTATCTCTAGCCCAACAAAAAAGGGGGGATAGCAATATATATTAAGAAACATTTACAAGCAAAGCAGGTATATGCAGACGAGGATGGTAGCATCCTGATATTAGAAGTTTATATAAACTAAAAGAAAATGTTATTGACAGTGATATATGCACCGAACAAGAAACAAGAAAAATTTTATACTAAAATATCCAGAAAATTAGCAGAACAGGAATATGAGAACATATGCCTGCTAGGTGATTTCAATGCAATAGCAAGTTTAGGAAAAGATTATAATAATGAAAATCCAGGGGAAAAAAGGAAAAGGAAAACATTACCAAAAGTATTTTATCAAATGGCGGAAGAATTAGGATAAAAAGACATGTGGAGAGAAAGAAATCCAGACAAAAAACAATATACCTATTATTCAGCACTACACACATCATGGTCAAGATTGGATATGTTATGGACAAATGTGGAAATTGAGCATCATATAAAAAAAATAGAAATTGAAACTAACACATGGGCCAACCATAATCCTATTAAAATAACTTGGAAAGAACTGAAAAAGAACAGAAGATGGATGCTGAATAAGGAGATCCTAAAAGAAAAAGAATGTGTCAAGATGATGGAAAAAGAATTGGAGTTCTTTCTGAAAGAAAATAAAAAACAACAAACATCAATTCCAAAACTATGGGACATGATTAAAGCATACATCAGGGGCTAAGCAATTTCATATAATACACTTAGACACAAGGAAATAAAGAGAGAACAATCTAAACTACTAGATACCCTTAAGGAGTTGGAAAAAACATTAGAAAAAACACCAAATAATAAGACAGCAAATACGGAACGGATATTGATTAGACACAAATTGAATATGTTAGCACAAGATGAATGGTTACAGGACATGAAAATGATAAAACAGAATTATTTTGAACAGGTGAACAAGCCGCGAAGATGGTTAGCCTACAGACTTAAGAAAGAAAAGGAAAGATCAATCCAACAATTGAAGGATCTTGATGGTACATTACAACATCAAATTGAAAAGAAAAAACATATTGTTAAAAGTTTTTTTGAGGAATTATATAGTAGGGAAGATGTACCAGAGGAAAATATCCAACATTATTTAGAAGGGAAAGGGCTACCCGCAATCCCGGAAGATAATAAAGAAGAGATAAACAGGGAAATAACACTAAAAGAACTCCAAGAAGCAATCCTGAAACAGAAAAACAATAAGACATTGGGACCGGATGGTCTCCCAGG
This sequence comes from Hydrophis major, assembly GCA_033807585.1. Classification (NCBI taxonomy): domain Eukaryota; kingdom Metazoa; phylum Chordata; class Lepidosauria; order Squamata; family Elapidae; genus Hydrophis; species Hydrophis major. The sequence continues at coordinate 217,914,923 of CM066328.1, read as the reverse complement.
GGAACTGAATAAAATGCTCCAAGAAAAATTAGAAATGCAATTGTTAGAACTCTACAATGAGGTACTGACAACAGAGATGTTACCCAAGTCATGGGGGGAGACATACATAACATTGATCCCAAAAGAAGATTCAGACCATCAACTAATTCAAAATTATAGGCCCATATCCCTTTTAAATGTTGACTATAAAATATTTATGTTCATAATGGCCGAAAGATTGAAAAAACCCTGAACCAGATCATTCATAGCGACCAAAACGGATTCTTACTGAATAGATAAATCAAAAATAATACCAGAATGGTAATGAATATAATAGAATACTATGAAGCAAACCCAGGAAAACAATTTGCAATGGTCTTCCTCAATGCGCAAAAGACATTCGACTATGTTAATTGGCAGTTCATCATACAGCAATTAAAAAGCATGCAATTTGGCAACAAATTTATCAACATGATCTCGGCAATTTATTTGACACAGATGACCAGTGTAATACTAATTGGTGATAGAACAGAAACATTTAAGATTACCAAGGGAGTAAGGCAGGGATGCCCACTGTCACCCCTATCTTTATCCTAACTTTGGAAAATCTTTTGGAAAACATTAGGAAAAATGAAGAAATTAAAGGGGCTTTAATTAAAAAGGAACACTATAAGGTACAGGCCTTTGCTGACAGTATAGTGTTTTTCCTGGAAGATCCAGAGGATACAGGAGTAAAATTAATAAAGAAAATAGAGGAAATCAGCAAGGTCACAGGCCTTAAGATAAATAAAAACAAAACAAAATTATTGACTAAAAATTTAAAAGATAAGCAAAAAAAGAATTGGAAGGAAAATTGGGAATGCAAAGTGTGAAAAAGGTAAAATATTTAGGCATTTGGTGAACAGCAAGATTCTCTTCAATCAAAAAAGATAATTATGACAAATTAATAATATAAATTTAAAAAGAATTAGAAATGTGAGGGAAATTACAGCTATTATTACTGGGAAAAATCGCAGCAATTAAAATGTCTATCAAAAATACTGTATCTTTTTCAAACTGTACCAATAAGATTGGATAAAACCCTTTTTAAAGAATTAGATCAAATAATAAGTAAATTTGTTTGGGATGGGAAAAAAGCCAGGATAAAAATGAAACTATTACAGGACAAAAGAGAAAGGGGTAGCTTTGGACTCCCTGACTGGGAAATGGACAAAGAACAATTTGGTTTCTGCATGGAAAAGCATCAATTAGATAAAATTCTACAGGGAATGGAAAAGAAAATGATCTCAAGAATATATAACTTTCTACTAGATTTTAAAATGGAAGAGGAGGTGGTCAAAGAGACGATGGTGGTATGGGCGTAAAACTTTGGCCATAATATAGACCTGGAAAATTGGAAGAGAATGTGGGGATTAAATTACAAATTAATTACATCTACAGCATACAGGAAAAATCAATATAAAATGTTCTACAGATGGCACCTTCCTCCCGCTAGACTGGCAAAAATGTTTAACTCAGGCCCAAACTGTTGGATATGTGGAAAAGAAAATAGTACTTATTTCCATACCTGGTGGACATGCCAGGAGGTGAAAAAATATTGGAATACAATTAGACAGTGGCTAAAAGAAATCATGAATTAGAAAACTGAATTCAATCTGGAAATTTTTTTATTAGGTATAATAACACAAAAATGCAATAAAACAGATAGATATATTATGTTACATATATTAACAGCTGCAAGGATTTTGTACAAACAACTCTGGAAGGATAAAAGGGTTCCACCGGAAGGCATGGTTATAAAAAAAATAATAGATTGTATAGAGCTGGACAGGCTAATGATGAAAATAAAAGACAGAGAAGATTCAATTTACTATAGGGCCTGTTATGCCTGGTATGAGTAGTTTAGAAATAAAAAGAAAATAAAATAGCAATTAGGAAAAGAATGAGGGAATATGTAAATGTGTAAATATACCATACAGAAGATTGATGTGTAAGGATAAAAGATACTGATTTATAGCAAGAGTAAGATGTAATGGTAAAGGAATAAGTAAATACATATATTGAAAAATGTAAGGAGATACAAAAGATGTCTTGATGTTGATAACAATGTATAAAGTTTTATTTTATGTTTTTTAAAATTTGAAAACTTAATAAAATTTATGATTAAAAAAAGCAAAATACCACTCATGCATCATCACAAAATCTCCAGAACCATAAAGCCTACAAACTTATAATTTGGCATGTATGTTTCTCTTGGCTTCTAGGTGCTCACTAAGACAGGAGTTTTTGAAATGACCATCAGAGCATTATTATTTTGTATATTATTATTGTTCTGACCAAGGATTCTGCTGCTGACTCTGCAGGCTGCCGATGGAACACAACACTTATTAACATGCTCTGATGCTAAGGAGTTCTACTCCCCCTCCCCACCTGAAAAGAAATCTATTCCAAATGGAAAACACAAGCAGAGAAGAGTTTCAGTTTTAGTTTCAAAGCACCAAGCAGTTTTAGTACAGAACAGTTGAACTAAGCCACACTCCGGCCCCTTGCTATCTCCTTCTTGCTCACACAGCAAATACACTTTCAGTTTCTTAACTTTCTCACACACTGACAGGACGCTAGCCAAATGAATATTGATGGATGCTGGTAGGCAGATTTTTTCCTTTTATTTTCCTCCCCCAAAACTAATCCTGTCCACATAGTTTCGTAGCGAAGCACGGAAATCGAGCTGGTATGGAATAATCAAACAATTGAAGAACACAATTTAAAAGAAATATGTGTATTATTATTTAAATAATGTAAGATTGTTGAATGAATATTAACATTCTATTTTTAGGAAAATGAATGATATGTAGAATTTGATTGACATAAGAATAACAAACTGAAATATTGAATAAGATAATAATGAAAGATTATAACTTAATAAAAACAACTGTACTATTATTAGAATTATATAACTTGTCAAACGTATATATGAATATTATTTTATTTGTATTAAATAAGTTGTAAAATTTGATTAGAAAGGGGATATTTTTTAAATATAATAGTGGCATAATTAAAAATCAGAATGGAATAAATAATGGAAGATTATAACTCAATATACATTTGTGAATTATTATTAGAATTACATAAGTCTGTTAAACACTACAAATATGATTAATAATATTTTATTCATAATAAAAAGAGAGACATTTAGAATATGGAGATTGACACAAAAATAATATACAGGTGAAACTCGAAAAATTAGAATATAGTGCAAAAGTTCATTTATTTCAGTAATGCAATTTAAAAGGTGAACCTAATATATGAGATAGACTCATTACATGCAAAACAAGATAGTTCAAGCCATGATTTGTCATAATTGAGATGCTTATGGCTTACAGCTCATGAAAACCCCAAATCCACAATCTCAGAAAATTAGAATATTGTGAAAAGGTTCAATATTCTAGGCTCAAAGTGTCCCACTCTAATCAGCTAATTAAGCCATAACACCTGCAAAGGTTGACACCCTCAGTGACATCCCCCATAAGGAGGGAAAGCCTCAAAAGGTAATTGCAAAAGAAGTTGGATGTTCCCAAAGTGCTGTATCAAAGCACATTAATAGAAAGTTATGTGGAAGGGAAAAGTGTGGAAGAAAAAGGTGCACAAGCAGCAGGGATGACCGCAGCCTGGAGAGGATTGGCAGTTACCTTTTGAGGCTTTCCCTCCTTATGGAGGGTGTCAATGATGGTTTTCTGCACAACTGTCAGGTCAGCAGTCTTTCCCATGATTGTGCTTCCCACTGAACCAGACTAAGAGACCATTTAAAGGCTCAGGAACCCTTTGCAGGTGTTATGGCTTAATTAGCTGATTAGAGTGGGACACTTTGAGCCTAAAATATTGAACCTGTTCACAATATTCTAATTTTCTGAGATTGTGGATTTGGGGTTTTCGTGTAAGCCATAATCATCTCAATTATGATAAATCACGGCTTGAACTATCTTGTTTTGCATGTAATGAGTCTATCTCATATATTAAGTTCACCTTTTAAGTTGCATTACTGAAATAAATGAACTTTTGCACTATATTCTAATTTTTCGAGTTTCACCTGTATATGAGAGCCAGCATAGTGTAGAGTTTGAAGTGCTAGACTAGGAATGGAAAGGTCCTCCTTTAGGCACAGAAGCCAGATGTTGCTTTGGGCCAATAATATTTACCAAGCCACACTGGACCAGTATGGCAGATTATGGTTTATAATCTACAGTAAAGAGCTTACATCATATGGTGAATTAATTTGGGCTGTATATTCATACACATTTTGTAGTTTGCTGTTTCATTTTGCTTTTTTCATTCATAAAACCAATAGAATAAAACTTTTAAAACCTGTTCACAGCTTTTCCCCTTGATATGGCCTCACATTTGTACTCATGAATCATATTTTATTTATGAATCACATGAGGAGTTTTATATGATTTGGAAAGATATAATTCAAAATCTCCAGCTGGCCAAAGATGAGACTGTCACATATTTACAAAAATCACAAACCCTTCAGATGTACTTAATTTTTGTTGAAATATTACATAATGTATTTGACACATATATGTCAGCTTCTAGAGAAGCTTATGTATCTTATTCCTTGGCTTGATTTCATTTAATCTCTCCAAAAGCAAGACAGTGAGATATATTTCACTGGGAAGAATGGCTATAGGATAGAAATCAGGAGAATGTGATTTCTAGTTCCATTTTAGGCAGCTGGGTGACCTTGGGGAAGTCACTTTCTTTCATCCCAACCCATCTTGTGTGGTGATTGTTGTAGGGAAAATAGGAGGAGGTTGGAGTATTATTATGTTAATTGCCTTATTGATAAAAATAATGGTGAGAAAAAAAATAACAAAAAAATAATTTCTTAATTTGTATGCATTGTTCTTAATCAAGGATGTGGTAAATGTGTTATCTTCTTTCTCCTTAAGTAATTAAAACATGTTAGACAAAATAGGCAAAATTTGCATTACTACATCGAGCATTCCCATATTTTTCTAATGTAAAGAACCACACATTTTCTTGTTCTATGTACTCTAAGGCAAGGTGCAAAATTCTGGCCAAGGGTTGCAAAGATCCTTTGAGAAGCAGGCCAGGAACTACATTGCAAAATAGAATCAAGGCAAAAAAAAATTAATCACATGACTTTGTATTGCATTTATATTTAATTAAGTATTAAAATACAGTTAATTCAATTTTTGTCCAGTTATATATTTATTAATTTTCTGTCACATTTTATACTGTGATCAAGTAGCAAAATGTAGAGTTTTTCAGGGTTTGCAGCCATTATTTTCACAAATTACATGCAGCCTCAGATTATCTATCTTTGATCTAGTGGCCTTACATTTTGAAAGCTTCCATTTCAAACCACTCACTTTCATCAACAGTGACCATCACATGACCAGATTCTCTCTCTTATACTCTCCTTTGCCTACTGTTGTGAATGAATAAATGTGTAATAAAGTTATCTAGAGCTTGAAGCAAGTGCAGGGTTCTGGCCCTGCACTTCTGATTGGCTGTTAAATGGCAAGATCAGATTGGTCCATTCAGGAGAGTCTGATTGGCCGTTAACGAGCCGTTCTCATTGGTCAACGGAGCTCGCACTCCCAGGTTTTCATTGGTTGAATAGTTAATAAGTTGCCTATATAAGGAAGGCTATAGCAGTTTGAGCTGTCACACCATGTAAATAAAGAGTTGAAGTTCACTGTTTCACCGGCTCGTCTCCATTCTTCGCATCCATGCTCCACACTTAACACTGGTGACGAGGGTAGGATGTAGAGACGTAAGAGCTGACTGAACAACGAAAAAGATAACTGAGCACATGGCTGAAAATGCACAACAGCAGAACCATGTCCGGCAGCGTCGTACCACCTGCTCCATTCGACCCAGCGCAAGAAGACTGGAAATCCTACATGGATCGTTTCCAAATGTTCTTGGAAACCAATAATTTGAAGGATGCCACAACCGGGAAGAAACGGGCAGTATTCCTAACGCATTGCGGGCCGACTGTATTCAAGATGGCCAAGGCACTAGCAAAACCGGCTGAAGTGAAGGCTATGGACTGGGACGTCCTCGAACCCCTACTGAGGGCCCACTATGCACCGACCGTACCAACGCTCGTAAGGTGGCACGAGTTCTACCAAAGAAACCAGTGGAAAGGAGAGAGCATTGCCAATTTCGTTGCGGACCTCTGAAACTTGGGATGCCTCTGCGGGTTTGCCGACCTGGAAGAGGCTTTGAGAGACCGATTAGTTCTGGGATTAGATGCGCTAAATGTGCAGAGCAAGCTGATGGCGAAAGGCGACATCAGCCTTGCCGATGCCATCGCTGATGCTACTGCAGCAGAAGCAACCAGGAAGTCAGCTGCCCAACTGCACCGCAACCGCGCTCCAGTATACCAACCGACCGGTGACATTTCACCTAAGTCAGAAGGACAACTTTTGACGGCCCACCATGAGGACCTCTCTTCGTCGTCAGACAGCGACGAAGAAGAGGTCCATCGACTGTGGTCCGATTGGGACCATTACCCGAAGTCCCAACACCCATGCGCTGGCTGTGGGGCCAACCATTCCCGGTCCAAATGCAATGAGTGCGGGAAACGAGGCCATATCGGACGGGTCTGTAGAAGCCTCCTAGGACCCAGCCAGACCTCAAAGGGGGCTAACTATCGCCAATCAACAGGAAACCGTCCTCTAAGGCGAGAACCAGTAAACCACTCCTCTAGAAACCGAACCATAAATCGCCCAACAAAGTGAGAAGAGGCTCACCAAACTATCACTATCGGTCATGCCTCTTCCTTGGATGCCAAGAAAATCCGAATTAAAGTGGCCATCAAAAATCAGCCCTGCCAAATGGAAGTCGACTCGGGATCGTCTCTCTCGATGGTTTCCTGGAAGACCCTCAAGCAACTCATCCCTACTATCCGGCGCCAAGACCTCCGTTCCCAAAGACTCATACTTAAAGACTATCAGGGGAATAGGATTCCAGTCGTAGGATCCAGTCGAGTCCGGGTCTCGTTCAAAAACCGCACAGCGTACTTTACCCTGACTGTGATCGACAAGGACCGGCCTAGCCTGTTAGGCCTCCAATGGTTCGCGCCACTCGGCATTGAAGTGGCAGGCATTAACCGAATCAGCGGCAGTGACTGGGAGGAGGACCTCGTCCATGAATTCAGGGACGTCTTTGCAGAAAAGCTAGGCGAGTACAAGGGGACCCCGATATCATTTAACCTAAATCCAAAAATAGCTCCCATCCGCCTTAAGCCTCATCGAGTTCCATTTGCCCTAAAACCGAAAATCGACAAACAGCTTGATAAGTTAATAGCCCAGAGAGTGTTAGAGCCAACTGATCACTCTCCCTGGGAGACCCCAATTGTGACACCCATTAAGCCGGATGGTTCGATTAGAATTTGTGGGGACTACTGAGCCACCCTGAACCACGCCCTGCAGCAAAACTCATATCCGGTGCCGGTGGTGCAACACCTCCTCCATTCCCTGGGAGGCGGAAAAGTCTTCGCTAAACTAGACTTAGCTCAGGCATATCAGCAACTGCCGGTTGATGAAAAAACGGCACAGGGACAGACGATCGTGACGCGCTGAGGTGCCTTTAAATGTACACGGCTCCAATTCGGAGTGAATGTAGCCCCGGGGATCTTTCAGAGCCTGATGGAAAGACTATTGCAAGGGATTAAAGGCATTGTCCCCTACTTTGACAGTGTGTTAATTGCTGCCCCTACTTCAAAAATTTTATGGGATCGTTTAAGATTGGTTCTCCAGAAATTCAAAAACGCAGGCCTTAAAGTGAAGAAAAATAAGTATAAGCTGTGTACAGATCGTGTCGAATTTTTAGGGTATCTAATTGACAATCAGGGCATTCACCCTACCGATTGCAAATTGAGAGCAATAAAAAATGCTCCCAGACCCCGGAATAAGGCCGGCCTCCAGGCGTTTCTAGGCCTTATCAATTTTTATAACGTATTCCTGCCACACAAGGCAACTGTCGCTGAACCTTTACATCGTTTACTGGACAAAAAAGCACTTTGGGTATGGGATCATAGAGAAGAGCAGGCGTTTCGTAATGTGAAAAAACTACTGACTTCTGACACTGTACTAATGCAGTACAATGAGACCTTGCCGTTAACTATCACGTGTGATGCATTGCCTTTCGGAGTGGGCGCCATTTTGAGCCATGTATTGCCTAATGGTAGCAAAGCCCCTGTTGCCTATTTTTCAAAGACGCTTTCGAAAACTGAGCGAAATTATAGCCAGATTGATAAAGAAACCCTTGCAATTGTGTCTGCTGTCAAAAGATTTCATGAGTACGTGTACGGCCGGGCTTTTACTATAGTGACTGACCACAAACCTTTGCTGGGAATAATAGCGGGGGATAAGCCAACCCCCTATATATTATCTCCCAGAATGACCTGATGGTCAGAATTCTTGGCTGCTTATAATTTTTGGCTGCAATACTGCCCCGGGAAAGCCATTCCCCACGCCGATGCATTGAGCTGAGCACCGCTTCCAGAGACTATTGACGACCCTGCGCCAACAGTAACAATGTTGCAGATCGAAGCACTTCGTACACCGCCATTAACCGCCCGTGATATCGCGAGAGAAACAAAACGTGACCCCGCCTTAGCACGAGTCCTCACTTGGGTGGAACGTGGATGGCCATTGGACCAAGTATCAGATGACTTCGCACCATTCAAAAGTCGACAGAGTTGTTTTCTCAAAAGGGCTGCATCATCTGGGGCGATAGAGTCGTTATCCGGAAACGACTCCAACAAACAGTGCTGAGAACCTTGCACAATGGCCACCCTGGCATCGTGCGCATGAAAGCCCTCGCACAAAGCTACATATGGTGGCCAGGCATCGACAAGCAAATCGAGACTTGGGTCAAAGTTTGTCATAGATGCCAGGAAGTAAGCAACACCCCACCAAAGGCAATCCCAACCGAATGGGAAACACCGCGGGGACCCTGGTCCTGTATCCATCTGGATTTTGCTGAGCCAACCAAAGGCCACACCTTCTTGTTAACCGTGGACGCATATTCGAACTTGCTCGAAATCCACTGAATGAGGAACACAACAACCGAAGCGGTCATTAAGAAACTAGAAAGACTGTTTGCAACCCATGGATTACCAGACGTTCTGGTATTCGACAATGGGCCCCAATTTACCGCGCTGTCCTTTGAACAGTACTTGGTGGACCGTGGTATTCGACATGCGCTGACTTCGCCTGCGCATCCTGCGGCCAACGGAAGGGCCGAGCGCATGGTACAATTCATCAAGAAAACGCTACAGAAAGTGGACTATGACAACATCGAAGAAAAGATAAACCGAATCCTCTTTTTACAGTATATCACTCCACACAGCGTCACCAACAAAACTCCCGCCGAGCTGCTAATGGGATGAAAGCTCCGCTCCCACCTCGACCGGTTACACCCAGCGTACGAACCAGAGAAACCACACGGATCCAGCGGCCGATGCCGTACCTTCCAGGTAGGCGACTTGGTGTTCGCTAAAAATTTATCGGGTGATCCGTTGTGGGTAGAAGCGACTGTGGTCCGTGTAACCGGCCCGAGATCATACCTTGTACAATGCCATGATGATAGACTAGGGAAGCACCATATCAATCAACTATGATCAAGGCTGCAGTCAGGGATTTCCGAGTCCCCTAATAACCAAACTGAAGGGGGGGGAGATACAGAGGAAGATGAACTTCAATTAGCAGAAAACCTTTTTGAAGGGAACGATAGTGGAATGGAAACACAAGAACAGGAATCAGGGATGGGAGTGAGTTCACCTCAGGGTGATACCGAAGATGTTGGTGACAACGAAAACGCGAACTTAAAATCAGAGACACCCCTTTCGCCAAACAACGCCCTACCTCAACAAGAGTGCAGCCAAATACCGGGTGCACAACGAAAATCAAAAAGACTAACAAAACAACCCTCAAGGACTACGTGACCGCACCCCGTAAACGGAACGCGGGGGGAAGGGGTGTTGTGAATGAATAAATGTGTAATAAAGTTATCCAGAGCTTGAAGTCAAGTGCAGGGTTCTGGCCCTGCACTTCTGATTGGCTGTTAGATGGCGAGATCAGATTGGTCCATTCAGGAGAATCTGATTGGCCGTTAATGAGCCATTCTCATTGGTCAACGGAGCTAGCGCTCCCAGGTTTTCATTGGTTGAATAGTTAATAAGTTGCCTATATAAGGAAGGCTATAGCAGCCATCCAGTTTGAGCTGTCACACCATGTAAATAAAGAGTTGAAGTTCACAGTTTCACCGGCTCGTCTCCATTCTTCGCACCCATGCTCCACACTTAACACCTACATATGAAAATTATACCAATTTAATTTCTAAATCCTTCTTCTGAGTTAGCAGCACTATTCCCTGGAGAAAATCCCTTTGAAATCAATGGTAGTTATTTTGAATAACTACAATCCAGATGTACAAGTGTATTATAAAATTCTGATTGGTGTCAACAAGCAAAAAGTTGCATTATTTGATCCTATTATTACATTGCCCAAAGGGCCTTGTACAGCATCTTAGCTATTTCTAGACAAGCAAATGCTTTCATGTTTCTGATTTAGCATCATCATTATTTAAGAACAGACTTGATTATGCAGCACTGCTGAAGCAATTATTTTTCCTTAACATGCAAGTGTGGACCTTATGAATCTCTCTGTTGATATGGTGCTATTTTTAATCCATTTGGTCTTAATTTACAAATTACTGAAAACAAATTATACAGGCTAACCAGTTTTCTTTGAAAAAGAGATCGTGGTTTCCACATGGCTAAAATGTCTTCTGCAGAAGCATGTTTGCTGAACTGAGCTGCCCTTCCTTGCATATGAAATTGACATGTGCAGTGCACTAATCTTTATACTGTAATATGGACTCTTTATACTAATCTTTATACTAAAGTACTCTTATTACTGTTATACAATTCTATCTTTTTTTAAATTATATATTACATTCTTTAAAATTAATGCCAGTAATATGAATACAACACAGCATATCGCAATATGGCTGCCCATCTAGAGTGGTTTTCCCCTTCTCTTTCTAAATGGAAAGAACCTATGGTTAAACTTAATCTTTAGACAATAGGTTTTTCATGCTTCGGTTTTAAAAATATACTCTAAAACCAAGGAAATCTTTGTAGATTCACAAAGATTACTTTAATGAAGAAACAAAGAGGAAGTATCAAAACAAATAAAACCACTTTCTATGTTCTAACAATGTGTTCTGAAGCCTTACAAATCAAGAACAATACAAATCGGGTAAGTTTCTTTCAGGCTTGTTTAAAGGAAAGTGTACCAATTACCAATAAGAATGCACTTCTTGAAGTACTGAGTAAAGTATACATTTATTAGAACTGTTACTAGAGATTAGGATGCTTCTTCCTGTCTGACTGTATGATATTTTTTTCAAGAAAAGCATCTTAATCCTACAAATCCCCACTAACAGTTTTCATGTAGGCAGTGATTTGTCTCTCCTCTCCAGTCGCCTCCTTCCATTGAGATGGGCCCATTTAAATTTTCTGTTTCCTGTTGACCACAGCAACTGCCATTTCATCTCATCCTCCCATTAGTAATTGGGACCTGGCACTGCTACCTCTTTTTCCCTTACTGATTAACATGGGAGAAGGCGGAGCTTTGTTCCGGCGATACAGCTGCGATCTCGGGGCTCTGAGATCATAGCCGATATTTTCGCCCCTGGTCGGTCCCAACGGACCTAAACCGTCCCGTAGAGACGGGGATTGAGAAGGGTACTGTTCCAGGATCCCAGAGATATCGCAAAATCTCTGGTTTGATCCGGAAGAAGCCCTTTCGCTGGCGGCGGAGAGGCAGCCTCCATAGCTGCTGAAGTCGGGACAGCTCCGGAAAGAAAGTGATTGGAGTGAAGTGTGTCGGCTGGGTGAGAAAAACTCTTTGGTGTTGTAAATTCGCTGAGGTTGGAAAGTTCATTCTGAAGAGAGAAGAAAGTTGTGAGGTGTTTTTTTTTGACTGAAATTGTCTGAGCGGCGTTTTTTAAAGTGATGTCAAATTGAGGCTTGGGGTGTTTTTTTTTTTTTTTCTATATTTTTTGGGAAAGATTTTACTGTGACTTTGTAGGTAACCGGATTGAATTTTCTCTTATATATATTTTTATGCTCCCTTTGATTTTTTAACTTTCTTTAGGATAGAGGCTCCCTTTGGTTATTTTTTCTTTATTTTTTTCTGTATATATTATTCCTTTTTTCCGGATGGGGGGGAGAAAGAGCATTAAGAAACTTTGTAACACTGCCAACTAGAGGCTTGAAAGTATTTTATTTGAATTGGAGAGAATTGCAAAAAGGACTCATCTCAAGGACATTTTAACGTGATAAGATAGAGGGAGAGCACAGCAAAATATTATTGCAGGTGCTTTCCTGGACTGTTATCAAGAACACTTGAGGTTTGGCTTTGAAGCTGCTGGAGAAGAGAGTCATAACAAGAGCCTTGGATAAATAACAAAGTGCAGTGTGTCTTCTTATACATACCCCATTTGCTAGCCTTTTTCTAAATTTCAATTCTAGTAATATTTTTATTTTTGCCTTTTATTTTAAAGGGAAAGCCTCAGAGTTCTTTCTTTTTTCTTCTTTATTTTTCTTTTCTTTTTTATTGGGACTTTTTGCTTTTCATATTTATGTTTTTGGACTACTTTGTTGTTGTGGTTGTTGTTGTTGTTGTTGTTTTTGAATTATTGAGACTTTTTAATTGGATTAAGGTGTAAAGAATCTGAAGGAACTTTTTGGTTTTTTTCTCTTTTTGCTTTTTCTTTTTTCTTTTTTCTTTTGCTCTTAATCAATATTATTATTTTTGGATTTGTTTGTTTTTTCCTTTCTATTTTTTCCTTTTTTATGGTGGACTATCTCGTAATTGGATTAGGGTTTAGAAGAACCTGAAGATCTTTCTTCTTCCTTTTTTCCTGTTTCTTCTTTGGTTTCGTGTTTTTTACTATTGGAGTTCTCCATTTTGGATTATAATTGGCTGCTCTACCAGTTGGATTAAAAGTCAAGAAGAATTTGAAGTTTTGGAAACATTGAAATGAGCAGGAAACCAATACCATCTGACATTTCTGCTTCTACCTCTGCTTCCCCACCAGCTGGAGGACAACGTTTAATTCAGACAATGTTGAAGCAAGATAAGGAACAAGAAAAAGTAACTTTACAGATGATTATGCAAGGAATCCAAGATCTCAAGACAAAATCAGATATCATTGAACAAAGAACAGGAAATATTGAACAAAGAACAGAAAATATTGAACAAAGAACAGAAAATATTGAACAAAGAGCAGAAAATATTGAACAAAGAATAGAGAAGACTGATGAAAAAGTGGAAAATATTAAACAAATGATGGTTAAGTATGAGGAGAGATTCCAAAAAATTGAGGAAGAAGGAAAACAAAGAGAGAAAAAGATTGGAAATATTGACAGCAGACTAACAGCGGTTGAACAAGAAAAAGGTGGGATGTTGAGGTGGGAGATGGAAAGGTCAGAATTTTACCTCAGATTTCAAAATATAGAAGAGGAAAAAGGAGAAAATTTGGCAACGGTAATGATAGAAATTTTGGCAGATGCTTTGGAAATTACAGAGGAAAAGATGATGGATGGAATAGATGAGATATATCGAGTCTATACAAGATATGCGATGAGAAATAAATTACCCAAGGAAGTCCATATTAGATTTACCAAAAAATCCATTAAAACGCAAATATTACAAGTAGTAAGAGAGAAAACATTGAAATACAAGGGTAAAGAGGTTGTGGTTTTAAAACAAATAGCCAGAAGAGTGAGAGAGATGAGAAGAGAATATCGATTTCTGACCAAAATACTATTGGAAAACGAAGTGAATTATAGATGGCTGATTCCAGAAGGACTAATGTTTGGGTGGCAAGAGCAGAGATATAGAATTGATTCAATTGAGAAAGCAGAACTTTTCCATGCAGAATTCTTTGGAGGAAGAAGAGAGGAAGCAGAGAAAGAGGCTTTATCAATTGAGTTTCAAGATGAACAACTGGAGACTGAAAAAGAGAAAGGAGCAGCAGGGGGACAGATGGATAATAAAGAACAGCGTGAAGTGAGATCCACGAGAGCTGTTAGACCTAAATATAAAGCATAATCATGGAGGAAAAAAAACTGATTACAATGAATATAAATGGACTTAATTCAGCTGTTAAAAGAAGGAAAACTTTTCATAAATTAGAGAAATTAAAATTTGATATAATTTGTTTACAAGAAGTTCACATTAAAAAACAACATGAACAATTGTTATTTCAGCCAAAATTGGGGAAAATATTTACTTCTTTGACTCAATGTAAGAAAAGAGGTGTGGTTTTATACATTAAAGAGGCTATTCCAGCAAAATTGATTTACACGGATGAAGATGGAAGAGTATTAATGGTAGAAATAATGGACAATAATATAAAAATACTCTTGATTGCAATTTATGCTCCGAACGATAAACAAGGAGAGTTTTATAAAAAGCTACACATGAAAATAATCGGACTGGACTATGTTAATATAATTATGATGGGAGATTTTAATGGAATTGTGGACAATAAACTGGACTATATAGCAACAACAACAAAGCAAAATAGAAAGGCTCTCCCAAGGTCTTTTTTTAAAATGACAGATGAATTAACTTTAAAAGATATTTGGAGAGAAAGAAATGTTAAAGCTAAACAATATACTTTTTATTCAAATAGACATTTATCATGGTCCAGATTAGATATGATTTGGATCTCAACAGAACTAATATCTAATATTAAAGAAACAAATATTGAAACAAGTACTTGGGCAGATCATAGCCCAATGACAATTAAATGGAAGGGACAAAAAAAAAGATCGAGATGGACATTAAATAATACTATTTTAAAGGAGAAAGATTTTACACAATGGATGGAGAAGGAATTGGCTTTTTTCTTCAGAGAAAATAAAAAAGAAGATACTTCAACACAAAATGTGTGGGATACAATGAAGGCATATGCTAGAGGTTTGATAATAGATTATACAAGAAAAAAGAATATTAGGAAAAGGCAAGCTTCTAAGGCCTTGGAAGATGAGTATAAAATTCTTGAAAAAGAATTACAGAAAATGCCACAGAAAAAGGATATTAAATTGAAGCTGGATGTAATCAAACATAAAATGGAATTAATAGAGAAAGAAGAACTGGCACAGAAAATTAGAAACTCTAAACAGAATTATTTTGAAGATGCAAATAAACCAGGTAGATGGCTAGCATATAAATTGAGAAAAGAGAAGGAATCAAGAAAAATATTGAAGTTAATAGATGAACAAGGCCAAGTTTGTTATGGGAATAAGGAGAAAAAAGAAATTATTCGAGATTTTTATGGGCAACTATATAAACAAGAGAATGTTGATGAAGAAAAAGTCAAACAGTATTTACAGGAAGCTAATTTACCAAAGATACCTAAAGAGACTGAAGAAATGCTAGAAAGCAATATAACAATGATGGAACTAAATGAAGCATTTAAGAGACAAAATAATGGGAAAGCTCCGGGTCCAGATGTGCTTCCAGTAGAATTTTATAAAACATTTCAAGAATTATTGAGCATCCCATTGTTAGAAGTTATGAATGAAGTTATGTTAAAAAAGATGATACCTAAAACATGGTCAGAGGCTTATATTACACTCATACCAAAGGAAGAGACTGACCCATTAGAAATTAAGAATTATAGACCTATTTCTTTATTGAATGCAGACTATAAAATCTTTGCTTCAATCTTAGCAGAAAGACTTAAAAAATATTTAAATAATTTTATTCACTCAGATCAAAATGGATTTCTGCCAAAGAGACAAATTAGAGACAATATGAGAGTAATCTTGGACACTTTGGAATACTATGAGGCTCATCCTGAAAAGCAAATGGCTTTGATATTTCTAGATGCTCAAAAAGCATTTGACAACGTGAACTGGAGATTTATGTTATTATTATTGGAGCAGATGGGTTTCGCTAAAAAATTTATTCAAGCAATAGAAGCTATATATAATAAACAGACAGAAAGGGTAATGATGGAGGGGGAACTTACAGATTTTATTAATATAAGGAAAGGCACAAGACAAGGATGCCCCCTATCTCCTTTGCTATTTGTGTTGACCTTGGAAGTGTTGAATAGAAATATTAGGGATGATAAAAGCATAAAAGGAATGAAAATTAAGAAGGAAGAATTCAAGCTACAAGCTTTTGCTGATGATTTAGCTTTTATTTTGGAAGACCCGCTAGAAACAGCTCCAAAGTTACTGGAAAGGATAGAGGCATATGGAGAGGTGGCTGGTTTGAAAATAAATAAAGACAAAACAAAGATTTTGACAAAGAATATGCTATTGAGACAGAGAGAAGAATTGGCAGATCTTTTGAAAATTCAAGTTACAAATAAGGTTAAGTATCTGGGGATATATTTGACAACAAGATGTAGCACATTAAAGGAGAATAATTATATTAAACTTAAACAACAGATAACTACAGATTTGAAGAAGTGGGAAAACTTGCAATTGTCATTAATAGGGAGAATTTCAACAATTAAGATGAATATCTTACCTAGAATTTTATTTTTGTTTCAAACAATACCAATTAGGCTTGGAAAAGACTATTTTGAAGATTTAAATAAAATTATGTTGAAGTTTATATGGCAAGGTAAAAAAGCGAGAATAAAGCTAAAGCTTTTGCAAGATGCTAGAATTAGAGGAGGTTTTGGTCTGCCTAATTGGGAATTGTATTATCAAGCTGCAAGTTTGATGTGGGTCAAAGAATGGATAACATTAAGGAAACATAGGTTGTTGACATTAGAAGGGCATGACTTGCTGTTGGGTTGGCATGCTTTTTTATGGTATAAGGGAACTAAAACACAGGGTTATTTTAGAAGACATTATGTACGGGAGTCTTTGTGGTTAAATTGGGAGAAGATAAAAAGACAATGTTATTTGAAAATTCCAGTTTGGTTATCGACCATTGAAGCATTTTCCTATCCTATAATCTACAAGAAGGAACAAACAGTTAGAAATGGGGAACTTTTGGATGAAAAGGGTGAACTTAAATCGATCCAAAACTTAGAGGAAAAAGGTATAAGGATGAATTGGTTTTCATATGCACAAATACATTCAAGGTATGATGAAGATTCCAAAACGGAGGGATTTTATGATAAACAGACTGATTTAGATAAGATCTTGATGGGTACTGATGAGAAGGTGATTAAAAAACTATATGGTTATTTACTGGGAATGAAATTAGAGGAAGAACAAGTCAAAGAAACTATGATTGTTTGGGGGAAGAATTTTGGATATGGGATTGATTTAGAGAAATGGCAGAAATTGTGGTCTCAAAATTATAAAATGACAATGTCAACAGCATATAAAGAAAACTTGTATAAGATGTGTTACAGGTGGCACTTTCCTCCGACAAGAATAGCAAGAATGTTTAAGAACAAATCTGAAAAATGCTGGAAATGTCATCAGATACCCAGCTCGTATTACCATATGTGGTGGACTTGTGAGGATGCTAGAAAATATTGGACTATAATTCGCATGTGGTTGGAAAAAATGACAAAGAAACATATAGACTTGAAACCAGAGATCTTCTTATTGGGAATTTTACCTGATATATATAGTAAAGATTTGAAATACCTGATTGTAAATGTATTAACAGCGGCCAGGATTGTATTTGCTAAAAATTGGAAGAATGAGAAAATACCATTACAGGAAGAAATTATTAAGAAAATATTGGAATGTGCTGAGATGAGCAGATTGACATTTGAAATTAGAGAGCAAGAGGATAAACAATTTTATGAAATTTGGGATCTTTTTTATAAATGGCTAGATGATAAAATACGATAATAGAATATTTAGAATGCTAGATAGTAAGGAATATCTTTATTTTGCTATTATTTTGTTATTTGATATTATATTTATAAAGGATTTTTTAGGATTGATTTGATATGACTAGATGATTTGTTATAGAGTAAACTGGTTTAAAGTATTGTTAGCTCATAAAGCATGAATGATTAAAAATATAGTCAAAAACTTCTTTTTTTAGTGATATTAGGATATATAAGTTTGGATTGACAATATGAGTTGTTATGTAACATAATTGTAATTGAGACTACAGAATGAATGCACAAAAATGATGAACCAACTGACACACTGGATGTACATATAAGAGTTGATGTTTTTATGTTTTGTTTGTCTTGTTTGTTTGTAGAAAATTAATAAAACCTTTTTTTTTTTTAAAAAAAAGTCGACAGAGTTGTTTTCTCAAAAGGGCTGCATCATCTGGGGTGATAGAGTCGTTATCCCAGAACGACTCCAACAAACAGTGCTGAGAACCTTGCACGATGGCCACCCCGGCATCGTGCGCATGAAAGCCCTCGCACAAAGCTACATGTGGTGGCCAGGCATCGACAAGCAAATCGAGACTTGGGTCAAAGTTTGTCATAGATGCCAGGAAGTAAGCAACACCCCACCAAAGGCAATCCCAACTGAATGGGAAACACCGCGGGGACCCTGGTCCTGTATCCATCTGGATTTTGCTGAGCCAACCAAAGGCCACACCTTCTTGTTAACCGTGGACGCATATTCGAACTTGCTCGAAATCCACTGAATGAGGAACACAACAACCGAAGCGGTCATTAAGAAACTAGAAAGACTGTTTGCAACCCATGGATTACCAGACGTTCTGGTATTCGACAATGGGCCCCAATTTACCGCGCTGTCCTTTGAACAGTACTTGGTGGACCGTGGTATTCGACATGCGCTGACTTCGCCTGCGCATCCTGCGGCCAACGGAAGGGCCGAGCGCATGGTACAATTCATCAAGAAAACGCTACAGAAAGTGGACTATGACAACATCGAAGAAAAGATAAACCGAATCCTCTTTTTACAGCATATCACTCCACACAGCGTCACCAACAAAACTCCCGCCGAGCTGCTAATGGGATGAAAGCTCCGCTCCCACCTCGACCGGTTACACCCAGCGTACGAACTGGAGAAACCACACGGATCCAGCGGCCGATGCCGTACCTTCCAGGTAGGCGACTTGGTGTTCGCTAAAAATTTATCGGGTGATCCGTTGTGGGTAGAAGCGACTGTGGTCCGTGTAACCGGCCCGAGATCATACCTTGTACAATGCCATGATGATAGACTAGGGAAGCACCATATCAATCAACTATGATCAAGGCTGCAGTCAGGGATTTCCGAGTCCCCTAATAACCAAACTGAGGGGGGGAGATACAGAGGAAGATGAACTTCAATTAGCAGAAAACCTTTTTGAAGGGAACGATAGTGGAATGGAAACACAAGAACAGGAATCAGGGATGGGAGTGAGTTCACCTCAGGGTGATACCGAAGATGTTGGTGACAACGAAAACGCGAACTTAAAATCAGAGACACCCCTTTCGCCAAACAACGCCCTACCTCAACAAGAGTGCAGCCAAATACCGGGTGCACAACGAAAATCAAAAAGACTAACAAAACAACCCTCCTACCTCAAGGACTACATGACCGCACCCCATAAACGGAACGCGGGGGGAAGGGGTGTTGTGAATGAATAAATGTGTAATAAAGTTATCCAGAGCTTGAAGTCAAGTGCAGGGTTCTGGCCCTGCACTTCTGATTGGCTGTTAGATGGCGAGATCAGATTGGTCCATTCAGGAGAGTCTGATTGGCCGTTAATGAGCCATTCTCATTGGTCAACGGAGCTAGCGCTCCCAGGTTTTCATTGGTTGAATAGTTAATAAGTTGCCTATATAAGGAAGGCTATAGCAGCCATCCAGTTTGAGCTGTCACACCATGTAAATAAAGAGTTGAAGTTCACAGTTTCACCGGCTCGTCTCCATTCTTCGCACCCATGCTCCACACTTAACACCTACATATGAAAATTATACCAATTTAATTTCTAAATCCTTCTTCTGAGTTAGCAGCACTATTCCCTGGAGAAAATCCCTTTGAAATCAATGGTAGTTATTTTGAATAACTACAATCCAGATGTACAAGTGTATTATAAAATTCTGATTGGTGTCAACAAGCAAAAAGTTGCATTATTTGATCCTATTATTACATTGCCCAAAGGGCCTTGTACAGCATCTTAGCTATTTCTAGACAAGCAAATGCTTTCATGTTTCTGATTTAGCATCATCATTATTTAAGAACAGACTTGATTATGCAGCACTGCTGAAGCAATTATTTTTCCTTAACATGCAAGTGTGGACCTTATGAATCTCTCTGTTGATATGGTGCTATTTTTAATCCACTTGGTCTTAATTTACAAATTACTGAAAACAAATTATACAGGCTAACCAGTTTTCTTTGAAAAAGAGATCGTGGTTTCCACATGGCTAAAATGTCTTCTGCAGAAGCATGTTTGCTGAACTGAGCTGCCCTTCCTTGCATATGAAATTGACATGTGCAGTGCACTAATCTTTATACTGTAATATGGACTCTTTATACTAATCTTTATACTAAAGTACTCTTATTACTGTTATACAATTCTATCTTTTTTTAAATTATATATTACATTCTTTAAAATTAATGCCAGTAATATGAATACAACACAGCATATCGCAATATGGCTGCCCATCTAGAGTGGTTTTCCCCTTCTCTTTCTAAATGGAAAGAACCTATGGTTAAACTTAATCTTTAGACAATAGGTTTTTCATGCTTCGGTTTTAAAAATATACTCTAAAACCAAGGAAATCTTTGTAGATTCACAAAGATTACTTTAATGAAGAAACAAAGAGGAAGTATCAAAACAAATAAAACCACTTTCTATGTTCTAACAATGTGTTCTGAAGCCTTACAAATCAAGAACAATACAAATCGGGTAAGTTTCTTTCAGGCTTGTTTAAAGGAAAGTGTACCAATTACCAATAAGAATGCACTTCTTGAAGTACTGAGTAAAGTATACATTTATTAGAACTGTTACTAGAGATTAGGATGCTTCTTCCTGTCTGACTGTATGATATTTTTTTCAAGAAAAGCATCTTAATCCTACAAATCCCCACTAACAGTTTTCATGTAGGCAGTGATTTGTCTCTCCTCTCCAGTCGCCTCCTCCCATTGAGATGGGCCCATTTAAATTTTCTGTTTCCTGTTGACCACAGCAACTGCCATTTCATCTCATCCTCCCATTAGTAATTGGGACCTGGCACTGCTACCTCTTTTTCCCTTACTGATTAACATTTGACAAGTGGTTGACAAGTGGGAAGGAGATCTTTTCCAATGAATCCCTCTTTTCAATGTGGACCTTCCACCCTTTTCCTTAAAGTCTCTACTGTCCTTTTCAGATCCCTTGAGTAGGAAAAGCAAGGTCAATGCGAAAGTGCCGATTGGCTGATGTCTTTATCTCTTTCATCTCTATTCAGTAACTTCTCTTGCCTTCATCCTTTCCTTATTTTACTCATTTCAAACATAAAGGTTAATTTTAAAAGATAGCTTGTTTTACTCTCTCTGGGTGTTATTAAAATATTTGATAGAACAACTTTCCAAAATGTTTGTATCTGGAAATGGTATGAAGACATAATTCTCTTACTTGGCTATAGGAATAATATTAATTGACAAAAAAGGGAGTGCATGCCTATTTTCTTATGTCAGACACATCATAAAGTTATCAGGAAATATTAAAAATATATTCAAGTTCTTAAATGAAAAAATATAATGCAATAAATGTGGTTTTGCTTTTGCTTCAAATCCTAGAGATTTACTAAATAACAATTCGGTCTGAATATATTTCATACAGCAGTAGGATGAGAAGTCAATTTTATTAAATCACTTGGTATTATTCAACTTATAAAGAAATGTAAAAAATTACTTCACAAAACTACTGAACATATCTCAGATGGATTTAGATGCTTAAGAGCAATTATTACCAATAATAATACTCTATCTTTCTTATCTTCATTTTTAAGTGCTTTGGTTTTATTGTATTGCGAACAATTGCTGGGGTGCATCCACAGTTTCATTGTAGTTGTACAATGACAATAAAGTTCTTCTAATTCTAATTCTAATAGTACTAATCAAGATCATATAATTATGACTCTCTCGTGTGAAAGATAAAGGAAAATTTAAATAATGGTAATTTCTTTATCATTGCTCCTCAGAATAGTTGTTATTAAAATTACTATTCCTGTTTCAAATGCTTCCAATTCTATTTCTTACATGATTTCAAAACTATCTTAAAATTGTTTAAAGTATATGTGAAGGAGACTTGGGAACTAAATTTGATGGTTCAACTTGTTAACTTTATATTGTTTTTAGCCCTATGTCAGCAAATCATCCAAAAATTCAACAAAAATATTTCATGCATGGCACTAGATCCCTTAGACTCTAGGCTTTCTGGATTCATTGGAAAGTGTGTAATAAAATTGGTACATATTACCATCTCTAGTGGCAATGAATATTTAGTCTTTCACTTTGACTAAAGTAAAATCAGAAAGATTATATAACAATGTTGAATAATTGATGACATTTTAGTTGTATTGTCAGTTTCGTAGGATATATAAAATAATCCAATGCCAGGATTAAACATTGTAAAAATATTAAAATAGATACTAAAAAATTAAAATACATACACCATGTATATAAAAGACGAGAAAATATCATTGGCTGTAAAATGAATCCAAGGGCAAAGAGTCTTGAAGAAATTTTAATCTACAATTAAATAACAAAAACAATAACAACAACTAAACTCAAAGGGCAGACTCAATGAAGCCAATGAGGTCTTTTTCTGCCATCTATGTCTCTGATGACTACATTTGGTGACCTTTGATCTCAATTTTTTAGATATTCGAAAAAGTAATTCCAATTAAGTTTTGTTGTTTTTCTCTTTTTATTTTAATATTTTCTTAATTAACTTGTTTTATCAAATCCTCAGCCATATTTGATTTTTTTAAATACATATATGCTAATAATCAGATCCTGCTGGGTAATTGTTGAAGGGGCAAAAACACTCACCAGTGAAATATGATAGATAAAAGCAGTGGTGGGATTCGAATTTTTTCACTACCAGTTCTGTGGGTGTGGCTTGGTGGGCGTGGCAGGGGAAGGATACTGTAAAATCTCCAATCAGAGGTGGTATTTGCCGGTTCTCTGAACTACTCAAAATTTCCACTACCGGTTCTCCAAAGCTGTTCAGAACCTGCTGAATACCACCTCTGGATAAAAGACAGGCTAACTTTTGTAAACCATTTCTCTCAACAAATTTATTAACCCATTGCAATGTTTAGCACTCTTAATTTTGGTAAAGAAATCATAGTTCAGCTTGAGCAATTGCCTTAATGCTTTCCCCATGCAACACTGAGGCCATGACTTTTAATGTCATCTTCCATCCTTTGTCTCTATAAATTTGTAGACGGTAGAAGCATGGAAGTCCAAATAATGCAACAGATCACTGTGGCTGAGAAAGTGGTTAGGAACAATAATTTACAATGTGCAGTATTAAAACTCTCTTAAAGGTAACACAATCTAGAAATTCACATATGATGAAGAAATATGCTAATCCTAGTATTAAGGCTATGTGATAATATAACAACAATGTAGCTAAAACATAAAGTGCAGATAAAAATACTTATTTTCCTTTGTGAGTTGAAAAAAAATCATTTGCAATTTGACCTTCAAAAAAGTAAGATTCTATATCTGCTGAATTGTACTGATCATACCAATAAAATAATAATATAAATGAACTAGTCTGTTACATGTATTTGTGTGCAAACAAAACTATTCCATATTTTAGTTGGCTTAAAATATAGCAACTGAAAGATTTGGGTAAGTATAAATTGATATTACAATAAATTGGTAGTCTGTGCCAAAAAATGGAGCCAGAAGTTGTCCTGGTAAACACAGCTAGGGATATTGTCTATTGCTTTCCACGGCTACCATAGATGTTGCTGAACATTTGAGAATTATTAGAAAATATATGGGTAGGGACATGATCTTTCCATTCCTGTCTTTCTGTGAGCTAAGGATGTACAATCTAGGTCTGTGAAAAGAAAAAATGAAACAAACTAAAAGAATAAAATAAACTTTAGAAACACTATGGAGCCTGTCTGTCTGTCTGAAAACCTGATAGGGAATTGTCAATTTAACATTAACATTGGTTACCACCTTATAGGTTTGCAAATAAAGTCAAATATTTAAAAACACCACAAACTTCTAGTGCTTTCTTTTCAAAGGGAAGCAGATAAGCATTCTGTCCATATATCTTTTCACTACTAAAAGAAAATGTGGGAATATATTAGTTCCCTTAAAAAGAAATAAAGTGCTTTGCAAACAACACCCCCAAGTATTATGGCTTTTAAACTGTTTTCTGACCATGTGTAGGAACAACGATAGAAGTTAGCCCTGAGACAGGTAATCCATCTGAGAAGGACAATTTAGAAAACCAATAATGGGATTACACAAGCATCTTGCCTCAGAGCCCCATTTAGTGCTGACTACAAAGATAAGGATGATAAAGAAGAGAGTGAGCAGGACTAGGGAGGCTTCAATCCTGACTAAATTTCTCAGCAAGGGTGAGATAATAGAAAAAATAGGTATACTTATGGTTATTTACTGACTTAAGACTTTTATCACATGGAAGTAGAATAACCCAAAGCAGAAACAAGTTTAACATCAGTGAAACGCAGACTTCTTTCCCCACTAATCCAATTACTAACTTTCATAATTTCAGATTGGCCATATTATCTCATAAATACTCATATTATATAAATGATTATATGTGAGATCATACCCAAGGACAAAACTTTGGCAATTGTCCCAATATACTCTTAATCACCAAACTCTCTGTGCTGTCCATAGAACATTCTCATGTGCTACCCTGAATTGAACATCCAGGTTCTATCAGAAAAAAAAATGCAAACTCTATAAGCATGTTTTCTAGTATTAGATAGTGTAGGAGTATATACAAACTTCATAAATGTAATCTTTGATGTCTAATAATGGCACATTAATTTTAAACCTATTGTTAAGAACAGTTATCTCAACATCAGTGTCCAGATTACATAGTTCTATACATTTAAACAGGATCTGTGAACCTTCACCTTTCAAAATAATTTAGCCTATAGTTTAAAACTCTGGGTGCACACTAGTATTTGTTAAGTCAATACATCTGCAGTCAACAGTCTCTAATAAATCAGAACTTAGAAGCCTAGTTTTGCTCAATAATTTTCTTGTGCTTGTGTTAAGAAAAATTATCTGCAGCAAAAAAAATTTCAGCACATAACACTGCACTGAGCGAAATAATTTGTCAAATGTTTAATGAGAAATTGTAATTACCTTCATAGAGAGTGATCGGATACCAATTCTTGAAAAGTACTGATTATGTTGAATGGCTCCATGGGCAACACCAAATTGTCCTTTCAAAGTTTTCACAATTTTGTAGGTTCTCAGCATTCTTGTCATCTTGTCAGTGATTATTTTTCCCCAGGATGGATTGTATACAAGTGTGCACAGTATGCTATTTTTGCTTTGTGTTTTTACTCAATCTTCCATTAAAAAACTTTAGCTTGACTCCTCCTTCCCTGCTCCTCCTTAGAGGAGGGTCCAGCACAATCCTTACAGAAATATAAACACAGATAGGGAAAAGGTGAATCTTAGAAAAAGTATGAAATAAACTCACTGTTGGAAACCAGATAGAGGTGCAGAGATGTGTTGCATCAGCATTCTTCTGCTACAAATTATTAAGATGTAAAAATCACATAATTCTTGCTGAGTTCTATAGATATGTCAAATTTGCAAATTTGGGGAATATCTTATAAGAAATCTTGAAGGGTTAACTTAAAGCTATTTTATTCAGCATTTTTCAAGAATTCAACCTAGTATCCACTTTCTATTTACATTTAGTTCCTAACTTAATTCAGCATCTAATCAGAATCTTAATTCTAATTATGTTTTGAAAAAATAGATGAACATATTGTGGCACAGATTCCAAGTTACCAATAAAAAGATATATTTTTATATCTTTTTTTTCACCTTAAGAAATTATGGGGTGTTTGAGTAGGAGAAAAGAGATTTTTCAGAATGGAAGCAGCAATGCGAAAACATAGGAAGTTACAAATAGCCTGAATACATGAATGCATATAAGTCTGAGCTGCACCAAGGAGAGGAATGACAGAACCTGCTTTTCACCAGCTTAACTCCTCATATCGAACATTTCCCTAAGGGTATAATTTTGCATTCTTATAAGTACAGGAATTGTGTTTTATCGGTCAAAGGGAAGCTATTGTGGAGTTTCTTGTTATAACCTCATAACAATACAAAGCTCAATACCTCTTCAGTAATAATGTAATAACTGAGGCATATTCAGTTTGTGCTTAATTGGACAAACTCCTCAACCAGTTTAGTAACTTTTGCTTACAACTAAATACAAAGCTAACTGTTGTGTATGCATAAAGATTAATAAAGTGTGAGCTTGGAGTAAGTGCAGGGTTCTGGCCCTACACTTCTGATTGGCTGTTAAGCGGCCAGACCGGATTGGCCCGTTCCAGGGAATCCGATTGGCCCTTAACAGAGAGTTCCTATTGGTTATAAGAGCTAGCGCTCCTAGCTCGTTATTGGTTAAAAGTTACAGGGTTTGCCTATATAAGGCGGGTTCACCGTTCAGAGGCTTGTCTCCATTCTTTCTCACCCATGCTCAAAACTTAACACTAATCATTTACTGGATAACACCCAGCAAGAAAAACTGTATAGTTAATGTCTAATTCAAGGAGAAAATTATATTGAGCTTTCCTGGAAACTGAGCATTTCAATTATTTTTCCACAACCTATTCAACACAGGTCCATAATATGATCTGCATTTAAACATTAAATAAAGAAATTGGCTGTATCATCTTCATGTTTTGAAGCTCATATTTATTTCCATGTGAAAGTTGATAATTTCTTCCAGAATGGGGAAAAACAAAGCAAATAACTATCCTGTTTCATGCATGAAAAATATTAGCAAACATTAGGTAATAAAAACAGAAGTTAGAAACATGAGGATACAAAAAGGATACAAAAAGGAGATTTGTTAAGGTAGATAAGTAAAATATTATTATTGTAATTGTTATTGTTGTTGAATTAATATCAATGGGATGAATATTAATTTAAACATTTTGATTATGATTTCCTAAAAATAATTGCACCCAGACAACACACTGTTTAATTGAAATAGATTTTTTATATGTTATATAAATAAAACAAATAAAAAATTTGAAAAAAAGGAATAATACTAGCAAACAGCACAAGAGGGTCAGAGTGGCAAAAACAATGTTAAGGTCTTATAACATGTAATCAATAGGACATAAAAGAAGTACTGATAGTAGTTCCATGCTCATTACCAGAAAAGCCTCCGAACTGGGAAAGATAATTTACAGAGTCTAGAAAATGAACCAAGAAGAAGCTACTAAGTCAACTGGCTAATGTAGATGCTCTTTCAGCATGAGACTTCTTTCGAATAAAAACTGCCTCCACAGAGACTCAGTTGTGGATCATTATGGCTGCTTAAAGCACAGAACTATTCAACAGGAAGGACCAACTTCTAAATACTTCTCAGGGCTCTCGCAGTTTAGCTCTTCTTCATCGTTTGCTTTAGCTCATAACTCTGAGCTGCTTATATTCAAGAGAATTTGGCAGATGGGTATTCTCTATGCAGGATCAATTTGGTGATCATAATTCTCACTTATTAAAAAAATGGTCCAATGATAGCTTAGCAACTAAATGCTTGGTCTTTAGTCTTATACATTCTTTTTAAAAAACAAATTTAATTCATTTTTTCACATAAAAACAAAAAGCTCTTTTTAGTGAACAACATATTTCCGGGTCATCACTTTTACATACAAATATGACAATAGTTATACATTCATACATGCATACTTAATTCTACTATTACCTTTTCCATTTCAAACTTTCTGAAAGTAGAGAAACAAGCAAATTAATCCTAGTCTCTTACATTAATCTCAATCAAAATATCTTTTCGTTCCATTTCAATTATTTCAAATATAATCCTTTAATATTTATTTTAAAAATAAAAGTAACAATATATGTTTGCCTAATAAAAAAAAAGTTACCAATGTCTCTCCTTCCTTTTAATAGTCTGTATTAGTTTATTAATTTAAGTAGCTCTTTAATCTGTCATATTTGCTTTCCATCACACATTCTTTCTATAGATTCTAAGTTAATACAAGTTTTAACATACACACAAAAAGAAACAAGTATAGGTTTCCCCACTTTTACTGCTTTGAGTGTGACACCTCAGTGATTAAAATATACCTTTATTCCCCCATCTTAATTCCCAATGAACCATTATTTTTAAGTTGTTATAATAATAATCATTACATCTTTTCATTTTGATTCCGCAACGTATTTCTCCCCCCCCCTTAATTTTATTTCTACTTTCAAAGGAAGTAAAAGGGAAAAAATTGTCTATTCAATTTCTGGTCACTGATATTAACCTCATTTTTAAACATCTTCACATCCATTTCAATTATTACAATTTCTTCAATAAACCTTAACTTTTCTTTTGAAAATAAAAATAAAGATATATATTCATCTAATAAAAGTTATCAGTATCTATCCCTCCTTTAATAATATTACCCTATTTTCTAAGTATTTTTTTTAATTGCAAATATATTCTTGTTACCCCTTGTCATCCTGCAGAATCCCCTTTTTAATTCATCAACCATTATCTCTGAAAAAACTATTTCTTTTCATCATTTTACTATTTCCATAGTTCTTTATTTCATGCACCTGTTTCTTATTGCCTCTCCTCCCCCTCTTTTTCCCATATCTTTTCTCATTCCAGTTTATATCCCTCTCTTTCTTGATATCTTCCTTTCCCCTTTTCTGCTGGATCTTTCTACCTCTCCTAATTTCACAGGTATTCCCTTTTTTGATTACCTTCTTAAATCTCAACTCTTTAACCTTCCTTCTTTCCCCTCATCTTTGTAGTGTTCTTTGTGTCAATTGTCTATTTAAGATGGCTTCTCCTTGAATCGACTCCTCCTCCTCTAAAATTCTTTCTTCTTGTTCTTCAATCGCCATTTCCATTTCTTCTAACAGAGCAAAGTGATTTGCTTCTTTCCTGTTGTAGTTCTCTCATATTTTTAAGTTCCATTTTTAATTCACGAAGAGATATCATCATTACACACTCTTATATTTTATAATCGTTGAAGTCCACAAAAAATGCTTTTACTTTCCTTCTTTCTTCTTCCAATTTTCTAAAGTTCTCAGTTGTTCCAGCCCAGGGTCTATACCCAAAACGTCAATCAATCCCACAATCAGTCTTTCCTTGCTTCTTTCTTTATTCTGGTTCAGCTTTCACTTTCTAAGATTCTTACTTTGTTTCAATATTTCTTTAACATTATATCAACACAAGTTCATACAGAAACAGGATGCTTTCCCTTTTGTTTGAATTCAAGTTTTTGTCAGAAGATGGCAATCTCCATTATACAATGTCCTCACTTTTTTCCCCTATTTTTTTATTTAGGGTTTTTCGAATCTCAATATTCCAGCACAATCCAGTCTCCAATTTGTAAATGTTATTATTATTATTTTTTGACAATCTTAAGTCCAGCTTTATTTTATGCCTGTTTATTGCCAAAATATTTTAGTCCAATTTAATTAAGTCTTCAGTTCCGGCTTCTTCCTTTCCCAGCCCCGCTTAGCTCAAAATTATTTTCTTATTTTTGTCCTGTCCCTTTGTATTTCCGCTGCTCACTTTTCTTTTCTTAAAAGTTCAATGTTACCTTAATCCCGGGGTACTTTTTGTTTAGTTATTTTGTCCAATTGTCCCAGTTTAGATGTTATCCACCTCTTTCTTCCCTCCTGCACAAATCTTAGTCCATCTGAGTCTTCCTCTTCGGGGTGGCCATTTTAGACCACCGCTTCAGTCGTCTTCAGGGGAAAAAGACCAAGACCAGGAGGGGAGATGCGGCTCCCCTCAACCTGGCTGCAGCTTCCCCTTACTCCACTGCCCCTCCAAGGCAGTTTCAGCCCCTAATCGCAATGATCAGGGCTCTCCGATGAAAGAGCACAGACCATAGCTGTGGACAGTCGTGATCTACGGTCCATCAGTGAGGAGGGCTCAACCCGGAAACCATCTTATACGTTCTTATAGTAGTCTTGAACACAGGAATGCAGCTAGGTTTTTCCCACCAAAGTGGTACCCATCTCAATATTGCATGCTTTTGAACTGCTGGGTGGGAATCAAGTGACAAGAGCTATTCTATCTCATGGAGCTGGGCTTAAACCGCTGAAATGCAGATCATTTCTGGCTGGCAGTTCCAGCATCATTAAGCTGCTGTACCACCACATCATTTACTGTTCATAGAAGAACACTATTAGACTTCAGAAGCCAAGTCAAAGTGAGTGCTGCTCTTCAAAGATATGTTTTATAAGTTAGGGAGGTCATTAGAAACAAATTATAAATAATGGTTACCACATCATTTTTATAGTGTTAAATTACATAATTGTTTTTATTTATTTTTTTAAAAAAGTTATTTGTGTTTTGATTGTAGTATATTTTTTTAATTGTAAGCAGCCTATAGTCATTGACTGAGATGAATGGATATAGAAAAGGAAAGAAGGAAGGAAGGAAGGATCCTAAAGAAATTGAACTACAGCAGACCCATCTCTAAAGAGTGCTTTAAAAAGGTTTCCAAATACCTTTGACTACGTACATTGTATGTTCTACTATAAGGAAATGGCTTAAAATTAATATTTTAAGGGGTATCATCTGTTTTCATTATTAACAAACAAATGTACAAAACTTCATTTTTATAGTTCTGTTTTGAATCACTATCAGTGGTTTTGTACAATATCTATACTCAGATTGATAGCAGTAACTTTAGGAAGACACATGACCCACAGCAAATGAATTAGGCAAGGCTTGGGCATGACAGTGGATCATGAGATTAGATTATTTGCATATATCAAGAGGTCAGTTTCCAGAAAAATAAAAATTATCACTGTCCTAAAACAAATATATATATATATATATATATATATATATATATATATATATATATATATATATATATATATATATATATATATGAGATACTCCAAAGGCATAATTAATTAAATTATCTCAGTGTGAATTGTTTTTCCCCAGGTATCACCTAAGTCATCTTTACACAGCCTCATACCAATAACATTACTGGGTCTTCTTTTTCTTCTAAGAAGGGCTGCAAAACTAGTTCTAGCCAGTCCAGGATACAGAGCTAAATAAATGATAGTCCATATGCAACATACCCTGAATTATTCCAGGGTACTCCAAAATGATCAGTATTGATCCCAAGGGTTAATGGGTCTATCCATGGAGTTAATGGTGTTATTATTTATAGTGCTACTAGTTAAAATACTTTTTATTAAATTATTGTCATATAATAAATGTTTGGGGATTAATGAACAATCTTGAATTTCATAAAGGGGATCCATGAACTGAAGAGTTTGTGAACTCCTGGACATTGCTTAAAGCAAAAAGAGCCTTTTCAGAAAGCAAGAGAGGATTTATTGACCAGCTGAGCTCTTTCACAATTGGGTGAAAAAATCTACACAAAAATCACTCCCATTATTGCTCATCTATGTGCTATAAACCATTGTTAATAAAACAACGATTCAGTGATTGAAATAACACACTATGCTAATCTAAAACCAAACAAAGCACATTATGGCTGAGCCATCTTGATTAGTTTTTCTAACAATCTACACTATAACTGAAACCCAGACCAAGGCCTGCCTCCATTCAAAACCCAAGAAGGAAAACCCTCAACTTCATTGAAGTAGAGAAGAGGTGCTTTTACTGAGTTTGAAATGATAGCAGCAGAAGAAAAGCAAGATCTGAGCCAAAAGGCATGAAAGTTACATATTGAAAGTTTACCCAAATCCCTCCCCCCAGAGACCCAGGCTGAATGTCTCTGGCAAAGGTCTCTGGATCTCTGGTATTTTACACAGCATGCTACACTTGCTGTGCCAATAGATGGTGTAGATGGTCCCTTTACCGGATCCACTGATTTATATTTGGGCCCAAGATTAGCAGACCTTCTAGATTGAGTTAAACATTGGATAGATGACTACTTTATCTATGAATTAAGGAGCTTTCTTGCTCCAGGTGATGTTGCACTTATGGATGAAGCAACCTGGATTATGTGGTTGCTTCATCTGTGCACATAAACAGATGAAGCAACCACATAATCCAGGGTAATCCTAGACTCACATTTATTCATGGGGGTTCAAATAGCTGTCAGAGATTGAAGTATTTTGGCTGTTTTGTCAATGTGGCTTGTTCCTTCACAGGAACAACTTTGCCACAGTTATTTATGCAGTGTTTGCCTCTATGCTGGTTTACTGAAAGGAGTTCAACATAGAACTGTCTTTGAAGTTGATCTGTAAACTGTAGTTTATGCAAAATGCCACATGTTAATAGCTGAAATGGGAAACAAGCATCCATGGACATTAAGGCTTATTTCTGAAAGCATTACACTATTGTCCACCCCTTTTGGTAGACAAGACCATGAAATCAATTCCATAGGATGCATAAAACGAATTCTATTGAAATTGACTGTCATAGTAGAATCTTGCTGTATGATTGTGCTGTACCTTCTCCTACTACTTAAAATTTAGTGAACCAGAGAGGTGTCACCACTTCTAAGCATTATCTGGAATTATGGACATAATGTACTTTAAAAATGTTTTAGGGTCTTTTGCCTAGGGAACAACAATTATATCTGCCAAGAGCATCTGTTTACCCACAGTGCATACAGATCATCAGCTCTCTGGTAAGTTTGCACAAGCTATGAAAACATGGCTCCTGGATAGAACATTTGGAGGCCATTGAGTTTGGATTTGCTTCTAGTTAATGGCACCAGCATTTTGGTGTTAAGGTTTGACTTCACTATTTTTAATTCTCTGTCCTCTGGACATTGCTTGGAACTAGTTGGAATGCCATACAAACCATAATAAATAGCGCTAAATAAATAATCACTATGCTTATACTGGCATATGATCTATGTGGTTTGACACTTGAATATTCAATATTTACTTAACAGCTAAGATCAAGTATTCTTGTAAATCACTTGCAAATATATATTGTGATATAATCCTCGGGAAGTTTTCCTTACAATATGTTTCTAAATTGTAGGATTTATCTAGCTTTCAGCCTAAACGAAAAACCTGCTTGTTTTCCTGGCTTCAGTTTGATAATATGCACTTTGCAACTAATGTACTTTTGTTAGTAGTGTCACTATGGCCCTGCTATTTAGTTTTCATTGTTGTGGTCGTACTGCCTGCCCAGAATGAGGCAGTGGTTCTCTCTATTTATCTATCTATCTCTATCTCTATTTCTCTTTGGACTCAGTATTATAGGCTCGTAGTCCCTTCCCTGAAACATAGCCATCTTATGGGATCTAAGGTGTTGTGAATCAATAAATACTTAATAAAGATTATTAAGAGCTTAAAGCAAAGTGCAGGGTTCTGGCCCTGCACTTCTGATTGACCGATAATAGCGACATCGGATTGGTCCGTTTAGGAGAATCTGATTGGCTATGAACGAGCCTCTCCCATTGGTTAATGGAGCTAGCGCTCCCTGTGTTTTCATTGGTTAAATAAGTTTAGAGTTGCCTATATAAAGGGGCCCATTGCGGCCATTGAGCTGAGCTGTTTTCACATGTAAATAAAGAGTTTGAAGTTCACTGTTCACTGGCTCGTCTCCATCCTTTGCACCCATGCACAGAACTTAACATAAGGAGTGTGCCTTTTCTGTGACAGTCTATTTGAAACACCCTTCCTCTTGATGTTTGGCAGGCCTCTATCTTCCTAGCCTTCAATAAAGCAGTGAAGACCTAGCTTTTCCCCCAAGCACTGAGAACACTAGAGGGAGGTGGATGAGAAGATTTAATAAGGATACTAAAAATTTAACTTCAGTACCAATTTTCAATGTATATAGTTTTAATAGATTCATGTGATATCATTTTTAATGATGTTGTTTTAATTGTTGATTGAAAGCTGTCCAGA
The DNA here is from genome assembly GCA_033807585.1 of Hydrophis major. NCBI lineage: Eukaryota > Metazoa > Chordata > Lepidosauria > Squamata > Elapidae > Hydrophis > Hydrophis major. The sequence goes on along the minus strand of CM066328.1, from coordinate 217,880,905 downwards.
GTTCGACATAAGATGGAAAGCTATATAAAAGTTTTAAATAAATACTGAGTGGGTTGTAGCAGAATTAAATCCTAGACCCTTTACTTTTCAATATGTTTATTGTTGTCTTGAATATAGAAGGCAATGCTTATAAAACTTGCAAATAGACCCAAATTACATGATATAGCTAATACCATGGAAAACTGAAATAAAATTCAAAATGACTTTGACAGGTTAAAGAATTGGGTTGAAAATAATAAAACGAATTTTAACAGAGACAAAGTTCTCCCAGGCTGGGCATAGTTCTCCTGAAAAATATCTTGGAATAGTATTAATTACAAAATGCATGAGTCAGTAATGTTTCTGCCAAAGAAACAAAGAAATAAAAAATAAAAAATTCCTTTTTTCTACAACAATACATCAAATCACAGAAAGTAATAGTTTCACTTTGCTCTGCATTGATCATTTCTCAAATTTATGCACAGTTCTGAACACCCCCTTCAGACAAACTGGAAAACATTTAGAAAAAGGCAGCAAAAATGACTAGAGGACTAACTGCCTTGTGAAGAGAGATTGAAGGTGCTGGGAAAGTTTAGCCTTGAGAAGAGAAGACCAAGAGTGATCATTGTAATACTTTTAGAAAGAATGTCACATTGGATTAAATGTCAGAAAAGGTATAACTGAATATCAGGCAAAAAATGTTCTTCCTAGCCAAAAGAGAGCAGGTAAGTAGAGGAACTAAATGCATAGGGAAAAGTGGTACATACATTTGCACTGAATATGTTCAGGTGGAGGCCAGATAGCCATCTCTTAGAGCAGTGGTTGCCAACAGGTGAGCCATGGACCACTGATGGTCCACAAGAAAATTTTGGTGGTCCACAGAGAAATGTCCCCCCAAAGCACCCCCAAACAATTAATCCAGGCTGCGTGGGAACACAAGACTGCATCACCCACATGGCCCACCCACCCACTGGCCCCGACCCTTCAGTTGAGCACAAATCTTACCTTGAGTAGAGCCATGAAAGCTGGAGCTGGAAGGTAAGACCAATGGGGGGAGGGACACCCGCCACGGGGTGGCTTGCTGACGTTGGTGGGAAAGTCAGTCCCATATTCCAGAGCTGCAGTAGTCACAGGACTGGTCTTTTGGTCATCTCGGAGCAGTTCTGGGATGACCAATTGCAGTTCAGGAATATGGGACCAGCCCGTGGTGGGGTTGGAAATCTCCGCCGTAGGAGGTGGCACGTGTAATGTGCAAATTTGTGGTGGTGCAACATGCAAAAAACAGCACAGTCCTCACTGGCCAGGATGAGGTAATGCTGCTGTTGTGGCAAGAGGGGGGCATAATTAAACCATCACATCTCTCTTCCGAGCTGAGGGTTGCAGCCAAATTCCCTGCTCGGTCAATGTTCTGGGAAGACGTGGCTTGGGAATAAAGGGCCTTCCCTCTGCGTGAGCAGGCAAGTCGGCAGAGCACTGCCTGAACTGGTGCCAGGGGCTCAAAGGCCCTTTTCCTCCAGCCTTGGGAGGTCACCGCTTCCTACCCTGCCCCCCTTCAGTTAAGCCTAGCTGGGCGCCACATGTTGGGTCTGGTAGTGGATGGGGAAATGTTGTGCCCTCCCCCACTTCCTGTAGGGCCTGCTGGGGAAGCAGCCCTCTTGTGCACCCACCACTGCAGTTGGGTGCATAAATGGAACACACTCCACATGGGGGAAGGAGACACTGCACTCATTGTGCTGAACCAAAGGGCACTGGTGGGGCAGGGGAGCAGCTGCAACCAGCTGGTGAAGCGGTGAAGCTGAAGGGTGGACTGACGCATGCAGGGAGGGGAGCGTGTGGGAGATGGCAGCATCAGAACCCTCCCTGGCTCTTCTCCGAAGCACCTTGTACCAGCCGAATCCGCTGCCCTGAATGCTGGTACTGCTTCCCATCTTGCTTGGGATGCTTGTGTCAGCACTTTGGACAGGATGGTGGCAGCAGTGGGGGGGTGGCCTAGCAGTGGTTCCCAGAATTCTCCCTGGCTCTTACCTGAAGTGCCTCGCACCAGCTGAATTCCCTGCCCTGAATGCTGCCACCACCGCTCCCCACCTTGATTGGGATGTCTCCCAGGGACAGGAGTTCGGCCAAGCTACCTGCAAAACCATCTTTCTCTCGAGGATCACACAAAGAGACAAGCAGCCAGAGTCATTCTTGTCTCTCAAGAGCCCGGCTGAAGTTTCCCACATTGCTTCTGCGAGTGCTCCTCAAGAGAGAGACAGTTTTGCAGATAGCTTGGCCGAACTCCTGTCTCTGGGAGTTAAAGTGGGAAACTTTGGCCGGGCTCCTCAAGCAAAGATGGAATGCTGATGCTGCACAAATGCAAGTAACATGAGTCTCCCGTACCTTCCAGCCATCTCCATCACTGCTTTGGCCCACTTGTGCTTCTGTTCCCCTCTTGCCGCAACAGCACCATTACCTCGTCCTGGCCAGCGAGGACTGTGCTGCTTTTTGCATGTTGCACCACCCGCAAATTTGCACATTACACGAGCCACCCCCTATGATGGAGATTTCCAACCCCACACAGGCCACTCCCAATATTTCAGAGCCAGTCCTGTGATTACTGCAGCTCTGGAATATGGGACCAACTTTCCCACCAATGTCAGCAAGCCACCGTCAGTCAAAATCCATATTAGTGGTCCGTGGGATTTTAAATTATAAATCCTATGGAGCACTTTGGTCCCTGAGGTCCAAAAAGTTGGCGACCCCTGTCTTAGAGAACATTTAATTTGGATTCCTGTACTAGTTAGTAAATGGGAAACTATGTAGAAATTCTAGAGTTGTTGGCAGGACAAAGAAGTCAAAAAGCCAAAAAACAAAGGAAAGTAGTGAAAAACCCTTCTGTAATGATACCAAGAAAGCTGTATAAACATAGTAATTAGAAAATAACAAGTTAAGTGTCTCCTATGTATACAAACACATACACATAAGTATCCACACAAACCTATCTGAGCAACAAGTTGAATTCAGTGGCCTAAATAGCCTTTTCCAAATGGATTGATTATGTGCTATCATGTTGGTGTTGATTCTTAGCAATCACATACATAGATTTCATCCAGGATGATGCCTCTCTAAACTAGTCCTTCAGGTCTTCTTGCACCTACTGACACTGAAATCTTTCTGCCCTCTCCTCCTCCTTTCCACTTTTCCCAGCATAGGAACTTTCTCCAGAAAGGTAGGTCTTTTCACATTAAGTGTCCAAAGTCGGATCATTTTCCAATTTTATACTTTTAGTGAAAAGCATACTGAAAATGACTAAAAAGTTAAGAAATCAACAAATAAGTAATTGATGCAGTGTTCCTATTTTTAGTTCACATACACTATAGTGTGCACTGGGCAGTTGAGAATAATTTCCATGAACTTGGAATTAAAGACATTTGCCTTCAGGCCAGATAACAAATTTTTCATATTTACTAGCTTTACTCAGAAAATAATTGTTCGTTTCAAGCAAGACAGCAATAACCCATGCTTTGCTGATATTATATTCTTAATACATGCATAATTCCCTTATATAACCAAATGTTACTATTTCTAAATGAGTATATATAATTCAGGTAGGATATGTCAACAGACATAACCACAATAACACTTCAAAACATGTGTTTAAACATTAAAAGTCTGTAAGAGGTGAGGTACTCCTGTATCATCATTCCAAATCTTATAACATATTTTCCATACTCATCTCCAATTCTCCAGGGTTAAAGCAGAGTTGCCTACTCAGATATGAAAACTCATTTACATTTCCAGTATGTCTTAAAATATTCTTATACAAATTATAATTAGTAGGATGGCCTCACTATTTCATACAAATAATTGCTTTGTACATGAACATATCATTGAAACATTTTTGAAAACTTCTATCAGTTGTGGTTTATGTACATAGAATCACCTTCCTCTACCAAGTGGAATTACCCATCCACCTTCAGAACAACTGAACATATTTTCCTATTTGCATACAGAGAACAAAAGGCAAAAACTAGTTTTGTAATCATGAAACAGATAATCATTTAATAGCTAACTTGACATAATCAACCACTTCCTTGGAAATGTCTTAGCTATGTACATTATGTGTTGTTTCCTTCGAAGGTTAGTAAAATAAAATCCATGTTCAAATATTTTTTTTGTTATTAGTAGCTGATTGTTCTTCCCCGGACATGGAGCAGTATTCCTTCCAAGCATAAAAAAGATAAGACCCTTCTGTTATCTTCAGCAGAAGAAAATGAACCAACTATTGGTCAAACTCCATTGCCAATAGGATTAGTGGAATCAGCTGACACAGGAAATAAGCACTTTAACACCCAAAGCTCTCTTGCATGGGTTGATTTAGAAAGGAGTTAAGAGGGCCACAATCAGACATTCTTATTTAAGAACAGTATTTATTACTTTTTTTTCCATTCAGTGTGACCAGATTGGCATGTATTTTTTCTGTTGCAGCTCCTGCCCTGTAGAACATCATGCCCCTCCCTGATGTTAGATTGGCCCTGACTATGCTCTGACCTTCTAAAAAGGTTTAATACTTGGATGGGCTCCAGGGCTAGGAGTTGGGAGGTTAAATGGCCAATGGTATATTGTGCCTTTTGAGTATTTACTGAGTTTGATCCCAGCAACCATTATAGGTTTTGCGTTTTTTTTGGCATTTTTTTTAATTTGTTGTTGTTGTTGTTAGACATCCAGAGTCAAATTTGCAAGATGGGCAGCCATATTTGTTGATTTAATTAGTGAATTAATATTTCATATATAAAGTAGGGGAAGGAAATGTCGAAATATTGTATTGAGTGAAAAGTAAGCAATTCTTTCCCATGTCCACATTTCTTGTATTTGGCCTTGTTCTGTTCATGCTATTTTCATGATGCCAAATGATATAGTTGGACATGAGTAAAGCCAATCTTATATGCCCTTTCAAAGCATTCACCCTTTGGCCTTTCCAACAAAGGAGAGCTCCCTCGTACATGTCTGGTCTACACACAGTGCTTACTGCAACATGAAGATGTCCCTCTCACCATTTACTAAGGACATGTCCACATAATAGAGCCTCCACCTGGCCCTGGCTGAGACAGCTTAAAGCTCTTTGTGGATATTCTGCCATGAAAGTAGTGTTTTCCCTGGGAAAGAAGATTGTTGTTTTCTTCTAAAAATGACATGTTTCCATAACACTTCCTGCTTAAGTACATGTGCAGGGTCATTTTTAAAGAAGCTGTTTATTGCCTATTTCAGGGGTCGTCATGGAGGCGTCACGTGACATATCAGGACCCTTTTCCCCTTCGCTAAACTGGGCATGGGTATGACCACCACGTGACGCACTGGCCCTGCCCTATTGTGTTCAATTTGAGTATATCAGTTTTCCCCTTTATGTTCATATATGGGGCCATTTTTTTAGAAGCTGTTTGCTCCCTATTGTGTTTTATTTTCATGTAGTCTTCTTCTTTAAGTTGGGATTTCTCACTTTTTTCATTGAGTTTCAGAGTGGCTAGACCCTTTATTTTTCTTTTATTAAGTAGTTTACATTTGATACATAGTTTCAATGGGCATAAGCTGAAATATAGGGCATACTTTGCAAGTCACTATAGTGTCAGTATCTACTTTCATGACTTTTTGTTTGTTTCTTAAAAAATTAAAAAATTCTAAAAATTAAATCTTTTCCCTGTTGTGAAGTGTCAGTTTACAACAGTTTACAAGAGTTCTTGGCCTTTTTCTCCTCTATCTTGAAAAATGCATCACTATCTTCCCTGTTTTGAAGGGTCTGTCTCTTTTTCCACAGTTTATTTTTTTTCTCTTAGATCATTAAGAATTTTATTAATTCGGAAAAGTTAAAATAAATAAACTGTTTTTAATTTTTAACTGAAAAAAGAAATTGAAAATTGAAAAAATTAAAAGAGAAATCTAAAATTGAAAAAAAATAAAATTTGAAAAAAATTTAAAATTTGAAAAAAATTTAAAATTTGAAAAAAAAAATTTTTTTAAAGAAAGAAATTTAGAGATTTTTAAAAATTAAGAATTTACAACAATTCTTGGCCCTTTGTGAAGTATTATGCACTCTAACTCTGCCACTACTACTCGTCAAAATGTTGAAATGCAACAATAATTTTGGAAAAACTATATGGTTCTTAGAGTCTCCCATAATCTCCATCTCATCCATTGAAATTCCCTTTCTTTGTCAGGGCTGTACAAATCTATGCCAACTCCTTGCTGCCATCCACTGGCCATTAGGTTGATAGGTCAACAGTAAAAAAGAAGAAGAAGATTGCCCAGCCCTTACCATTACCCCTGCACATATTTTGTATGGTGATTCATAGCTGGTAACATTCAAACTTAAGCTTGGGAAAACTTCCAATCACTGTCTTTCTAATGTCACAGAGGGAAACCATAGAGTCAGCAGCACATTAAGAATAGAGTCAGGATTATGTGATTAATACCAATATTATTTTTATTTATTTTATTTATTAATTTATTTTGTCAAATGATTATTAGACAACAGGTATAAGTATAAACATGGTAATAAACACATGAAATGGATATGAACAAGAAAAAAGAAACAATAGGACAGGGATGGTAGGCACGTTGGTGCGCTTATGCACACCCCTTACAGACCTCTTAGGAAAGGGATGAGGTCAATAGTAGACAGTCTACGGTTAAAGTTTTTGGGGTTTGGGGAAGAAACCACAGAATCAGGTAGAGTATTCCAAACCTTGACTACTCTGTTGCTGAAGTTGCATTTCCTGCAATCAAGTTTAGTGCGGTTGATCTTTAGTTTGTGTCTATTGTGTGCTCTTGTATTGTTTTTGTTGAAGCTGAAGTATCCATTGGCAGATAGGACATTGCAATGTATGATTTTATGCACTATACTTAGATTGAACTGAAGGCGGCATAGTTCTAGGTTGTCTAGGTCTAAAATTTCAAGTCTGGTGTCATAAGGTATTTTGCTACGAGTAAAGCAGTGGAGGACTTGTCTTGTAAAGTATTTCTGGACTTTCTCAATTGTATTAATATCAGAGATATAATGCAGGCTCCAGCAAATGTTTTATATGCTCTAGTTAGTAGAAAAAGAAAAGGCTATGCAGGATTAGATTAGCAACTCTTAATGCCTTTTTGGCTATGTAGTTACAGTAGACTCTGGCACTTAGATCGTTTGAGATGAGTACTCCAAGGTCCTTGATAAAGTTTGTGTTATCAGCGAGGTCTTGACTATTCAGCTTGTATTTTATTTTCTGATTTATTTATTTTTTTGTCAATATGTAAGACAGAGCATTTATTTGTTGAGATTTGAAGTTGCCATTTATTCAACCATTCTGATACATAGTCAAGGTCTTTTAGAAGGGTAGCAGTATTGTCTGTGGTGTTGAATAGCTTTACATCATCAGTGAAGAGAACGCAGTTGCTCTTAATATGATCACAGAGGTCATTTATGTAGAGTATGAAGAGAGTTGGTCGTAGAATGCTGCCTTTGGGGACACCACTGTTGACTAGGATTTGATAGGATGCTCCCAATTTTGACCATTTGTTGTCTGTTTGACAGGAATGCTTCTATCCAGTTATGCAGGTGTCCAGAGATACCATAAGATTTTAGTTTTAGGAGTAGTTTGTAGTGTACCACTGAATCAAGAGCTTTACATAAATCTATGTAAACTGCATCAATTGCTTTGCCCTGATCAAGTTGTGTAATCCATATGTTTTTACAGTGTAAGAGTTGCAGATTACAGGATAGTTTTTTTCTGAAACCAAATTGTTTATTAGAGAGTAGATTGTTTGTCTCTTATTATCTTCTCCTAGCTTCAGAAAGGAAGGAATGCATAGGAAAACAGCTATGTCGGTGAGCTGCATGTGATATGAAGCTATCTATATCTATATGAAGATAGCTTAAGCTATCACTTTTATAGGTTAAACATAGTCAAATCCCTTCTTTAACAGTTCCCTGGTAGAACTTAGTTTTTGACTCTTTACCTTCTTAGCAGCCCTCATTTAATGTGGCTCCAAATTATTCCTACATTTTTTTAATCGTGGTGCCCAGAGCTGGTTACAATATTTCAAATTTTCAATTTCAAATTTATGTGGTTAAGTGAGACATTTGTTTAGTGAGTTTTGCCCCATTTTACGACTTTCCTTGTCATAGTTGTTAAATGTGATGATCCTAGGGATATTGCACAGGTCATAGCTGTGCAAAATGGTCATAAGTCACATTTTTAGTGCCACTGTAACTTTGAATGGTCACTAAATGAATTGTTGTAAGTCAAGGACTACCTGTACTCCCTATTGACCTTTTTAGTAGCTGTATCATATTGCTGGCACATATTGAAATGTGTTTAACCAGGACACCTAGAGTTTTTTTGCCCTACTACTGTCAAACTGGATCTCCCTCATCCTATATGTATGCCTTTTATATTCCTACCCAGACATCAGAAGTCGGAATAGAGCTGGAAGGGATATTGGTCCAACCCCCTGCTCAAGCAGGAGACCCTATACTATTTCAGACAAGTGGCTGTCCAGTCTTTTCTCAAATACAGATATGCAGATACAGTCCTGTATATTTCTGCCTATTTAATTCCATCCTATTCATTTTAGCCCTGTGCTCCAATCTGTTTATATCTTTTAAAATCTTATCACTGTTGCCCTTAAACCAGGGGTGTCAAACTCAAGGTCCACAAGCCGGATCTGGCCTGTGGGGTGCTTAGATCTGACCCGTGGGGCCAGCCTGGAAATAGCAAAAGACCGTCCCATGGTGCCTCTGCCAGCAAAAATGAGCTCGGGGGGGGGGTCACACAGCCTCCCGCACCCTGTTTTTGGCCTGGACAGCCTCCTACAGACCTCCACCAGTGAAAACAGAGCCCAGGGAGCCACACTGGCAGAGGGCTACAGTAGGCCATCATGACCGAAAACGGGACATGGGGAACCATGCATGGCCCCCCCCGAGCTCTGGTTTTGCTGGCAGAGGGCTAGCAAAACAAACTAAAAACAAAACAAAAGGAGAAATTTTTCCCCTTTTGCATTTGAGCGTGCAAGATGGGACAGGAAAGGAGAAAGGGGAAGACAAAGAAAAAGATGGGAAGATAGGAAGAGAGCAAGGAAGGAAAATATAAGGAAAGAGGGGAAGGAAGAAGAAAGGAGAATGGAGAGGGAAGAAGGAACGAAGGAAGGAACGAAGGAAGGAACGAAAGAAGGAAGGAAGGAGATGATAATGAGAGTGAGGGAGGGTCTCAGGGAAGTCCTGCCTTAGCACTTGGCCACCACATGAGTGACATTGAGCTGGCCATGGCCACCATGGCTGCGCCCATCCCCGGCCATGGCCACCACATCCCAGTCCTCCGAGGTCAAACACAACCCTGATGTGGCCCTCAATGAAATCAAGTTTGACACCCCTGCCTTAAACTGTTAAAAATAGGAATTAAGTAATAATAACCAGAGAGCCAGTTTGATGCACTTGTAAAGGCAACCCAGAGACTGAATTCTACACCTCCCTTAGACATGAAGACAACTGATGACCTTGGGCCAGTCCCTCTCTCTTAATCCTGGGAAGCAGGCAATGACAAGCCCCTTCTGAAAATCCTTGCCAAGAAAACAGCAAGGACCAGTCCAGATAGTTACCTGAAAGGCACGCACACGCACACAAAAAAACAATTACAGTATTAAGCAAAATAAGAGAAATTAAAATGCTTTTAAAGTGAACAATTATATTTTCTGAAATCTGAGAAAACTTGTCAAATGTAATTAAGTCAAATGAATTTGTGTTGAAATGCACTGTATTGAATGGAGACAAAAGCCGCTTGCTACGTCAGCTTCATAAATGTGATAAAGTTATGACTTTGCATCAATTCTTATCTCTGAACCAATGGAGTTTATAGGAGCTTATAGTTATCTTCATTTCCCACCCACACCCACCCTGTGGTTTATTGAATTTTTTTTTTTAGCTAGACAGCATAGATTATAGAAAGAAGAGTATTATGCTGTAATTTCAGAAATAAAGGTTAAAACAGAAGGTTGGGTCAAGGAGAGATTCAACCTAGAACTAAGGAGAAATTTCCTGACAGAACATTAAACAATAGAGCAATAAGCCTTCAGAAGTTGTGAATGCTCCATCATGAGAGGATTTTAAGAAGAGATTGGATAGCAATTTGTTTGAAATGGTACAGGGTCTCATGCAGGAGTGTGGACTAGAAGACCTCCAAGATCCCTTCCACTCTGTTAAAATATAATTGTGCATATGACTGCTATAAAGAATATTGGTGCAGTAATGAATCAACAAGTTTCGGTACATGCCAGGCCCCAAGGCTTCAAGGCCTCACGTAGACTGCAAGCGTGTACTAGGAACAAAGAACATCAATCAGCAACACGTCACCATGGGCTACTAACTGGACTGCAGGCGTTGATTGGCTACTTTGTACCTACTAAAACTGACCATATAGTACTGTGATTTGATGCTACTATGTGTCCACTAATATTTCTGCTCATGTAACATAATGATTGGATAGAGTTCACCGCTTGTGACGTATTACTATGTGTTTTTAATAAAAGAGCTTCCCGAGCTCGTGATCGGGGCAGCTCACCTGAGATAGAACCAGCCTGGTGTCTTTCTTGATGCATTCGGCCACCCAGTGAGAAGCCTTCCTAATGCAGAGCAAAGCCGCATCTGATGACCCCAATGTGATCCGTTAAAAGAAACGGGTGCGTCTATCTTCGACTGCTTATCTCACCCGGCCGGATGAGCCAGTTGCAACTCAGGGACGCCGTCTCGTGTCACGGATCCCTCCCCAGGAATCTTCCCTAAAGAAGACATCCTCCCTTCAGGTGAGTATGGGTGGAAAGTTCTCCAAAGCGCAGATAGCACATTTGCAGGAATTAGGAGAATTAACGAAAAGCTCACTTATTATTCTTAGGAATCAGGGCAAAACACTCCCGGTTCCAACTAAAGGATCTTATCACCCTTTTGACTTACATTTACACACAATGCCCGGCTTATCCGGAGAAATGGTCCTTGAAAGTCTCCACATGGCAACGTTTGGGTGACTGTTTTCATGATAACCCCAGGGCTCCGCCAAAGATTCTGACCACATGGAGAATAGTCATGGAATATTTAAAAATCCATGGTTTAGCACTTACCAAAGCCCCCTCCCCTAAGGAGGGTCCTCCTCCTTATACAGCTGAAACCAAGACAAAGGACGCTCTCCCGTTAGAAGCTTCCTCTCCCACTGCTCCTGAACCCATAAATCTTCCTGACTCAAATCCAGCGGAGGATCAGATACCCATGGGAGCAATCGCACAAGCCATGGCGCAGGGACGCAGGGAGGGCTCTCTTACTCTGGAGGAACTCTCTCTCTGTCCCATTGAATAAAAATCCATGGCTCAGCACTGACCAAGGCCCCCTCCCCTAAGGAGGGTCCTCCTCCTTCAAAAATTACTCAAGGCTCACATCAGCCTCATGCTGAGTTCATAGAGGAACTTCAGAAAGCCATTCACAGACAAATCTCGAATGAAGAAGCCCGTAAAGAGCTTCTGTTGAAACTGGCTGTTGAAAATGCTAATCAGGATTGCAAGAGGATTCTGCAGCCTCTATCTGCCCGAGGGGGGGGGGGGCTTCCCTCTCGGACGATCTAAAGGCTTGCAGAATCGTGGGAACTGTCTCCTACAATATGGAGCATCTGGCCATGGCCTTGCAGCAAGCAAATTCTCAAAACAGGCCAGCTGGCAACTGTTTCAATTGTGGGAAGCCAGGCCATTTCAAAGCACAATGCAGAGCCAGAGACAATACACAAAGCAACACCAAGCCTAAAACGATATGCCCAAGGTGCAAGAAAGGGTACCACTGGGCAAACCAGTGTTGCAGCAACATACCTCAGTCACAGGGAAACTAGAGGAGGGGCGATCAGCCAGCCCCGCTCCCAAGGTGACTCCATATCTTTCCAACTAATTGCCTTAGAAGATATGGAGATTGACATTCCAGGCACTGTTTATTTTCTCCCCACATGCCTGAAAACGATCCCTCCTGCCATGACACCCCTCATAATTTATCCCATCCGAGACCTCATGGCAAGGGGAATCATTGCTTCTCCGTTTCTGAGATATTCCGATGACTTTTCCTCAGTGGCCATGGCAGTAATTGGAAACACTCCCATAAAATTTAGCAAGGGAGAATTAGTAGCAACCGCTGTTCTGGTGCCTGTTAAAATGGTTGAGTTATTGGCATTTACTGTCCATCAAACAGTGGAACAAGCCAGGCCTGTGTTACAATTCACAATCCCTAACAAAGTCTTTTCAGGTCTCTTAGATACTGGAGCTGACGTGTCATCTGAACGGCTGAGTGGCCGGACGATTGGCCTTTGGAAACTGCCCCAGCCATTCGGGGAGTGGGAGGAGTTCAGCATGCCCACCGTAGCAAACACTGGCTACCGGTGAGTTCCTCTGATATTTCTCGCACTGCCTACCTCCAATCCTTGGTTCTTCCATTACATACTAACCTGTGGGGCCATGATCTTATGTCTCAACTTAATGCAAAACTCATTATTGATTAATGGAATCTTTTGCTAGAACTCCACTGCGGCTACAATTAAAAACCACAGAACTTGTTTGGGTAGACCAATGGCCCCTCACTATAGACAAACTAGAGGCCCTGCAATCACTTATCCAGGACCAAATTGTCAAAGGGCACATTGAACCATCTGTCAGCCCATATAACACCCCCATTTTTGTCATAAAGAAAAAATCAGGAAAATGGAGGCTATTGCAGGATCTACGAGCCGTGAACACTATAATAAAACCAATGGGGGCGCTACAATGTGGTCTCCCAAATCCCAACATCATCCCTGAAAAATTTGATCTCATGGTCATTGATTTAAAAGATTGCTTTTTTTCTATCCCTTTGCATGAACAAGACCGTGCCTTATTCGCTTTTACACTATCTCGTTTAAACAACTCCTCTCCCTCCTCCCGCTTTCAGTGGAAAGTCCTACCCCAAGGTATGCTCAATAGCCCCACCATGTGTCAACACTATGTCAATAATGTCTTGCTACCCTATCGTTCTGCTTTTCCACAATTTCTGGTGTATCATTACATGGATGATATCCTTGTTGCCGCTCCTGGGCCACTGGGTACGGTGTTCACTTCATTTTCCTTCCTGAAAGTCGTTCTTACAAAAGGAGGCTTGCACATAGCACCTGAAAAGGTGCAAGTACTAACTCCATACGCATATCTGGGCTATAAAATGCTTTCTGCTACTGCCTATCCTTCACTTCCCTCTCTGTCTCTGCCTTCTCAACCCACCCTGGTTCAACTTCAGCAATATCTGGGTACCATAAACTGGGCTCGACCTTTCCTGTCTTTAACCACTGATATTCTTTCTCCATTGTTTGAAGCCCTTACCTGGGGAAAAAAGCCTGCTGACATAATATCCTTGCAGCAACCTTAGCTTCAAGCAATAACTCAAATAGAAGAGAATATCCGAAAAATATGGGTAGACAGAGCTGCTGCCAATACTCCTTTAGATATGGTCATTTTAGCCACCCCGAGGCTTATGACCACGGCAGTAATTCAAAAGGACCAAAAGCTCCACATCATAGAGTGGATCCATCTTTCCCATACACCACGATGCTCCATCACTTCCAAATCAGCTCAATTGGCTCAATTGATCACAAAAGGCAGGAGTCGTGCAAAATTACTTATGGGAATAGATGTCTCCACACTTTTCATCCCTTTTTCGCTACAAATATGGGAATCTCTATTCCAAAACTCCCAGGAAATTCAGTTTGCCTTAGCTGACTGGCCTGGACTAGTTTCTTGCCACCCGCCCACTGATCCACATTTTCAAATCATTCGGACAATACCCATTTCTTTTCCTCTCCCATCAGCAAAAGGCCTTTGGTCAATGCCTTGACTATATTTGCTGATGGCAGTAGGGAACAAAGGGCATGCGCTTGGCAAAAGAATGGGGTGTGGCACACTAAAACCACTCCTGTGCAAAGATCACCACAAAGGGCTGAGCTTGCCGCAACCATATTAGTGCTCCAGAATTTTAACTAACCCCTCAACTTAATCCTAGACAGCTATATGTTACCCAAATAGTCTCTACTATTCACAATTCTTACCTCTCTCCCGCTATTGATAAAAACCTTCTCTCTCTTTTTGTTACATTGCAACACCTTGTTGCACAGCATCAGCACCCCCTCTTTGTAGCACACATTCACAGCCACCAACCCTTCCCAGGAATTCTTCAGGAAGGCAATGATATGGCTGATCAAGCGGCTGCAGGTATCATGACCTCACATACCTTAACTCCTTGGGAGAGCCATTCATACTTCCATCAAAACACTAAAGCTCTCATGAAACATTTCAACCTTATTATGGCCGAAGCCTCAGCCATTAGACAGCAGTGCCCCACCTGCAGTCAACAAGCCCATTCCATTCCCTTAGGGGTAAATCCCCGTGGGTTGAAAGCCTGTGAAATATGGCAAATGGGCATTACTCAGTTTCCTCCGTTTGCCCCCTGGAAGTATCTGCATGTCACAATTGATACTTATTCAGGGTTTATAATGGCAACCCCGCAAAGAGGAGAAGCCTCCAAACATGTCATCAACCATTGCATTCACACTTTTGCATCGTTGGGACACCCAAATGAAATAAAAACAGATAATGGTCCTGCATACATTAGCACAGCCATGTCAGAATTTTGCGCTAAGTGGCAAATTACCCACAAATTTGGAATCCCTTATAATAGTCAAGGACAAGCTCTGGTAGAGAAAGCCAACCTAATGTTAAAAACAGCATTAAAACGACATTTGATCAAAGGAAAAAAAAGCCCTTGGCCTCCCGGCGATGCAAGACACCCTTAATCTCTGTCTTTATACTCTTAACTTCCTCAACTTCCTCCGGCACCCCTGCTACGACAGCAGCGGAGCAACATTTTTCTTCCCCCCGTCCCCTGATTCTCCCAAGCCACAGGTATACTACCTTCAACTGCCAGACCCTACTTGGAAGGGTCCTGCTGGTCTCCTCACCTGGGGTCGTGGCTATGCAGCTATCCAGCTTCCAGATCGTGTCCTGTGGGTTCCTGGATGACACGTCAGACCATAGCACTCCAAGATAGAAAAATCACCACCTGCAGATGTATCAACATGATTCGTCTCATTGCCTTGCCGACCCTCCTTCTCCTTCTTTCCACCCATGCCTCCAAGGTCTCCATCCCGTCTCGAGTGACTTACTTCATGCCAGGCACCCCCCTTCTGTTGATCTGCACCGCGTCATTTTTCCGCCCTATCTCAGATGGTCAATGCTCCCTCAGCCATGGCTCCATATCTCCAGCAATGCTTCTTTCCAGATCAACACCTTTGAACACCCTCCTCGGAATACACTCCTCATACTTCGTCCTACTGCAACCACCTATTATTGCTCCGGTTGACGCCTCTACGATTCCATACGCAACATTTATGAATCCTGGACAGTCCTCAGACCCCATTCACCTCATCATCATCAAAGACAATTCGCAAATCAGCCTGACATTCATGTTCAGGCCACCCCTTTTCTACATCGGGTTAAGAGATTGCAGAACCCCCCCAGTGTGTCAGATGGCTGCGCCCCCTGCCTGACCAAAACCACGCAAGTAGACTCCATTCAACTAACTCTCATCTACCATACCCAACAACTGCAGAAGTGCCTTCCTATTGGAAAAACTTGCCAAAACAACGGGACCATGTACCATCTATGTAAGAAGAACTCAAAAACCATTTGCTATGATCCCAAGACAGCTGTACGTCTCAACAAGAACCTCTGGCAGATCTGATCCTGAGGGGGAGGGGAAACTTTATTACCTAAACCACACCACCGTGCTCAAGGATGGTACTAACCCAATTGTTTTAACCTTTGATATTTGTGTTGCTTGTTCTAAACCAGGGGGGTATTCATGCAGGTCGGTTGACTGGAAAACAACATATGCCCACAATCATAAATATTTGTGTCCTACACCCATTAACTGGGCCATAGGGAACCCCAATCAATGGGTCCCTTGTGGAGGTTCCATCGAGTGCTCGGGTTGGTCTTGTGTTTGTGATTATACTGGGGGAGGGTATTCAGGCTGCAATCATCTGTCACATTTCAAATGAATATCAGGGTCTACCACAGACAATAAGGTAGAAATCACCATCTCCAGGCAACACCCTGCCTTGAATACTTATGGTATAAGGATTGATGGCACAGGATCAGATCCAAACACTTACATTACCATAAAAACTGAAGTAATATATGAAGGTAAAGAAACATCATTGGGATGGTCGGTATATAACAATTTAAGGAAATTAGAAAAAAAAACCCTGATACCAGTATTATTGCAAAAACTTGTTCATGGACATGGCAGAAAAAATTGCAAAACAACTTGCAATAACCAATTGTTTTGTCTGTGGGGGAACCACCACAGGGGAACAATGGCCATGGAAAGCCTTAGAAGCCTCACCATCACTGTTCAATAACATGTCTTCTGTAGGAAACATAACAGCTAGAACAGCTTCCGATCCACTTATCTGGACAATTACCACCAACTTAATTGCTGGAAACTGCTTTTCCAGAAATGGATCCACTCCAGTAGGACACCTCCTTTGTTTAGGTACATGGGATAACTCCTACCAGACTTGGACAGCACCTGACAATACTACCACCACACCTGCTAAATTCAACACCTCCCTCCTTCCTTATCTCAATGACACAACATCTTCCCAAGAATGGATAGCCCCAAATAACATATATTGGATTTGTGGTAACCTAGCCTATCCATCCCTTCCAGCAGATTGGCAAGGATCATGTGTATTGGGGTGGATAAGACCTTCCTTTTTCCTCCTACCGATCTCCACTAAGCAAGAACTAGGCATCCCTGTGTATGATGCATTATCCCGCAAGAAAAGAGACACCGACAATGCCTTTAGAACCTCCATATATATGATTAATAGAATTATTCATTTACAAGCTGTTTTAAATTTAGCAGGCCAATGAATAGACAAAGCTCTAAACACTCTAGCAACTGCTACAGACAAATTACGCACAGCTGTCTACCAAAATCGCTTAGCTTAAGATTACATACTAGCCAAAGAAGGAGGGGTATGTGGTAGGTTCAATCTCAGGAATTGTTGTCTTCAAATTGATAAGGTTGGCAAAGTAGTAGCACAATTAACAACTGAGATGTGACAATTAACTTATAATCCTAAGGTATTGATCTTAAAAATATTTTTAGTTCCTGGTTCCCAAAACTACCAGGATTACAAGCCATAGTAGCACTCATAGGTATGATTGCTGCAGGATGTATTATTCTTCCATGTGTGTTACCAATTTTTATTCGCACTATCTCCAATAGTCTGTCTTTATTAGCTGAAAAGCATGCCATTGCACAGGTTAATGCCCTCTGGGGAAAAGAACCTCTGTACAAAATCATACCCTCAGAAGACCCTGATACGTACGCTCGCACAAGTTTTTGCATGGGTAGTGACGAAGATCCAGAAGAATTTCCTCCATATAAAACTAAAACAGAGGAGATGCAGTAATGAATCAACAAGTTTCGGTACATGCCAGGCCCCAAGGCTTCAAGGCCTCACGTAGACTGCAAGCGTGTACTAGGAACAAAGAACATCAATCAGCAACACGTCACCATGGGCTACTAACTGGACTGCAGGCGTTGATTGGCTACTTTGTACCTACTAAAACTGACCATATAACACTGTGATTTGATGCTACTATGTGTCCACTAATATTTCTGCTCATGTAACATAATGATTGGATAGAGTTCACCGCTTGTGACGTATTACTATGTGTTTTTAATAAAAGAGCTTCCCGAGCTCGTGATCGGGGCAGCTCACCTGAGAAAGAACCAGCCTGGTGTCTTTCTTGATGCATTCGACCACCCAGTGAGAAGCCTTCCTAATACGGAGCAAAGCCGCATATTGGAAGCTACATCTTTGTACAGGTAATCCTTGTAACAAAGACAATGGGTATGCTGCAACAGCCATAAATGTGAAAAATGGTCACTTTTTTCAGTGCCATTTGTAACTTCAAATGGTCATTAAGTGAACTATTATAAATTGAGGACTACCTGTATCTTGATTTTCTATTTTCCTTAAACTTTTTTGTTTTCTAGCACCTTTTGCTTTGTTTGATAAATATAATTTGATAAACACAATAATCCCGATTACAGCTTGCAATACCAACTAATTTAAACAAGAATGCCTTTTGTTTTAATGACCCTCTCCTCCTGATACTGGCTTATCTTAGAAACAAGGACTTTGCTCAGCTAAGAAATCTAGAGGTTGGAAGCATTTTTTATGCAAAAGGCCTTTTTTTAGAAATATCCTGACATATCTTTTGCATTAATATTGACCCTTTAAGAATAATATATCCTTCCCAAATCTTGCTCAAGGTTTGTATTATTTTCTTTCTTTTCTTAAGCCAAGGTGTTAAGCACTTAAAAAGCTTCAATGAAGAATTCCCTTCATTTGTTTGCTGTTCCATCTAGAAGCATTTACAATCTTCACCTTGACCACACCATAAATACATAGGCATTGGTTGTCAATAGTTCAATCATGTCAACCAGCATGTCTACAAAGAAACCTGATGAGGAAACATATAATGGAAAGTCACCAAGAATTTTCTTCCACTAGATTTCATTCTCTGTATAAGAGGTTCTCCAGAGAGAAAAAACAAATCAAAAAGATAAACCATCTATCAAGACTGGACAAATCTTTTCAAGAAGTATAGAGAAGGAAGGAGGGGAGTCAAGAGTCAAGGTGCAAGACTTGATCATGTGGCTGTGGCTTCACCTTGATTTTTTTTTAATCCCCTTTGAATACCCAGAGAAGAGGCATGAGGTATTTTAAACCGTGTGTTCTCAGAACTTTGTACACTTTAGAATAAATAAACAGTGATTCAGAGTTGGACAAGCATAAATGTATCTTTCTGTTAGTTTTCATGAACCATAATAAATGTCACTATTTATTTATTACAGTTAATGCAATGTTAATACAGTTAGGGTTAGAGTTAAATCTGCATGAATGAGTGCATGAAATCAACAGCTTGACTTGAAGGTCACTTTGTTGGGACAATTAAAGAAAATGCCCACTTTCTCTGGTATATTCCTCTATGTGTATTGGGGTAGTAGCTAGCTTATGTTGGTATTTATGACTCTAGGAACAAAGGCAACATTGCCCCCCATTACAGCCACCCAGCTCACCAGGATGAGAAGCCAGGGTATGTTGTGGATCCCATTGATTAAGGATGTACATCCGGTGGGATCACAAAAAAGGGCCTTCTTGGTGGTGACTCCTTCCCCATGGAACTTCATTCTGAGATACAGGTGGCCCATCTTGTTGCTTTTCTAAAAGGCCCTGAAGGTGTGGTTTTGTTGGTATGCCTGGGCACCAGAAATGGAGATGGAGCTGATCATCTGCTTGATTTTATTGTGTTGCTGCTGCCATAGGAGTGGGAGTGGGCTGGGATTTTTAATGTTATAAATCATCTGGACTCAACTATATGTGAGTTGGGAGACCATACAAATTTGTTAAATAAATAAACATTGATTTCTTAAGCAAATGACTATAAAAGATTACATTTAGCAGTAGAATTTAGACTTACATATTGCTTCACAGTGCTTTACAGCCCTCTCTAAGCAGTTTACAGAGTCAGCATATTGGCCCCAACAATTTTGGGTCCTCATTTTACCCACCTCGGAAGGATGGAAAGCTGAGTCAACCTGGAGCCTGGTAGGATTCGATCTTCCACATAGCAGGCAGGCAGCAGGCAGCAGATGGAGAGTTGAGTATTTCACCTCCATATTCAGAATAGCCTTCTGGACTCTGTATAAACAAAACAATGACTTGATTATCATTTTATACAATACAGGTAATCCTTAACTTACCATCATTTGTATGGTGACACTTATAGTTACAGTGGCATTGAAAAAAGTGACATGACTATTTTTCACACTTACAACTGTTGCAGCATCCCCACGGTCATGTGATCAAAATTCAGATGCTTGGGAACTGGCATGTATTTATGATGGTTGGAGCAGTGGTGGGATTCAAAACATTTTACTGTTGGTTCTGTGGGTGTGGCTTGGTGGACGTGGTATAGCTTGGTGGGTGTGGCTTGGTGGGCATGGCAGGGGAAGGTTCCCTCCCCACCCAACTAACCTGCTTTCCAGCTCCATTCTCCTGTGCAAGACAATGAATACTTCAGCTTCAACCATAACAAGACAAGAGCACACAATAGATACAAACTCAAGGTAAACCGCACTAAACTTGATTGCAGGAAATACGATTTCAGCAACAGAGTGGTCAGTGTCTGGAATACTCTACCTGACACTGTGGTTTCTTCCCCAAAATGCAAAAACTTTAACCTTAGACTGTCTACTATTGACCTCACCCCTTTCCTAAGAGGTCTGTAGGGGATGTGCATAAGCGCACCAACCGTCCCTGTCCTATTGTTTCTTTTCATTTTTCTTATATGTATCCATTTCATGTATTCATAACTATGTTTATACTTATACCTGTTATCTTATAATTGCTTGACAAATAACATACACACATGCATACATACGTACATACATACATACATACATACAAGAACCAGCTGATCAGCAGGGACCCGGGAGGCAGAGAATAGATGAGGGCAGGGGCAGTCAGAGGTGGTATTTGCCAGTTCTTTGAACTACTCAAAATTTCCACTATCGGTTCTCCAGAATTGATCAGAACCTGCTGAATGCCATCTCTGGGTTAGAGTCTCCTGGGTTCATGTGATCCCTTTTTGCCACCTTCTGACAAGCAAAATCAGTGGGGAAGCCAGATTCACTTTACAACTACAGTATATTACTAACTTAACAACTACAATGATTCACTAAACAACTCTGGCAAGAAAGGTTCTAAAACAGGGCAAAACTCAATAACTTTCTTGCTTAACAACAGAAAATTTGGGCTCAATTGTTGCTGTAAGTCAAGGGCCACCTATGTTTCCCTTCCCATGTTCTGATGAAGAGAAAAAAAGGCAACATTTTGTTCTTGCCCCAGATAAGCCTGACAAAAAGCTGTAGTTGTGGTTCACGATAAATATATCCGTGCAGCCTGTTGGTTTAACTTATACATAAATACAGAGTAGGCAGAGATGTGCCTTAGGCAATAGACAACTGTTTAAATAGGACAACATATAATATGCTGTTTACTGGGAAGGGAGGCAAATTTGATTGACTGGTAAAATGTTCTCTTGGGGGAAAATCTACTAACTCAGCTGAATGTTTGCTGAATTTTTCTTTAACAAATTTATCTGTGTCCTCCCACTGAGGAATTGTAACTTAGTCGATAAAGCAACCTTGCATGTTTGAAAATTCATGTGACTCTCATGTGCTCCTTCCAAATATAGGGTTATGACTACCAGGTCATTTCAGACATAGATCTACACTGCCCTCCACTGACAAAACCTCCAAGGGCTGCTAATAGGAAAGGAGCGAAATGGCTCCTGTGGAAAAAGAAGGGAACTCAGTATGTGACTGTGCTCACACAACCTTGTAAGTCAAAACCAAGCTATAGCAAGCTCACCAGGCCAAAACATGTTTTATTCACGAAGCAACAGGACACTTCATAGTAAATCTTGGAAGAATTAAGATTATCTAAAAGGAATAGAGTAGGGACCATTCAGATCCGTAGCTCTATGTTCTATATCAGGCTTGTCTAGCATGTGGCCCTGGACAGCTAGTGATGTGGCTCCACAAGACTGTAAACTTTTAACATCATTATGCGATTTTAGTTATTTTTATATACATCAACTAAGTTATTTATTTTATATGCAGTCCAAGACAACCCTTTTCATTCAGTGTGACCCAGAAAAGCCAAAAGTAGGACACTCATGCTCTAGTCTACATAGTATCTCTCACTACCAACTGTGAGTCCTCCAAATTAAATAAACATAAATAACATTTCATACACAGCTCAACTATCTTGAGAATATCAAATGTTATGAGATGGTTCCTCTTATCACTGATTTCAAGAAAGAATGAAAATTTTTTGCTGGATTTGCAGTCAGAATGCCAATGTCTTAAATAGATTTAGCTACCTTACAAATTCAGCCACTTTCATAAGCAGTGTTTTGACAGTATGAGCAGTAAAGTCACATGTTGGCATCTAGCATCTGAAAAAGATAACCCAGCTCTGAATATGTATGGAACCAAAGAATAAGAAAATACAGCAACTAGTAGCAGTAAACTAAAAGTTAAGCCCCAAAATCCCAGGTTAGTGGAACTGAGCTTTCTATGAAATCCAGAAATATTGATTTATCACATTCTAGAAGAAATGTCTGCAGAAATGCCCCCCTGAGCAAGAGAACCAAGAGTGGAGAAATGGCAGGATTTTTTTTACATTTTTGTCCTATCCTAAACTTCATAGAAGTTCTTTCTTTTCTTTGTATGGATGGGTTAGAATTGGCTGATGCACAGAACCTAAAGGCATCACATTATGCTTTTATACATATTGCATGGACTTCTCATGCAGAATTCTCATCAATATTACAGAGTCAGCAAGTGTTGTAACTATGTATCATTGCAACTATGTATCATTCATGTGTTTGCAACATTGTATCATTCACGTGTAATCATTAACTTCTGTCTCTTCAGTGACCTTTGCAAGGCACATACAAGGGACAAGGAGCTAGACGGTTGTTAATAAGCTTATCCACACTGTAAATGAACTGTCCGGTATGCAGCTTTGTAAACATGCACATCCTGATGAGATTATCATGTTTGACTTGAGCTTTGATTAAATCATTTTCTTGTAAAAAAAAGCACAATAAAAGAGCATGTGCCAAGACATTCGGGGCGCGCTCATCCCGAGGAAACCTCGCTTCCTGTCGTTTCTCTCTCCTTCGCTCCCTATCATGAGCCGCCCATCTGATGCGGGATAGCAGATACCGCATTCTGGTGACCCCGACGTGATTCCCTAAGGGGGATACGTTGCGACACGCCCATATCTTATCCGCTCGATGGGAGCTGTGCATCGCCAGGCCTGAAGCGAATTGCACATCATTGGATCTGAAACACGGTCTCGACTTTCGTAAGTATGGGTGGAAACGTTTCTCAACAACAGACGCAGCATCTGAAGGAATTGAGGGAGTTAGTCGCTTCTTCTTCTAAATATTCTGTTAATTTAAAGGGCTCGCCTGTAAAAATGAAACCTATTGCTACATTATTGGCTTATGTGTGGCAACATTGTCCTAATTATTCAGAGGAAGGGTCCTTAAAAATTTCCACTTGGCAAAAAATTGGTGAACATCTTCATAGTCCTCCTCGTGCACCTATTGGCATTTTGGTCACTTGGAGGAAAATTATGGAGGCTTTAAAAATCCATTATAAAATAGAAGCAGGGAGTGTGTTTGAATCTCCCCCGCCAAGTTATGATAACTTTTCAATTTGCTCTAACTCAGGCAGAAGCTGCTGCCATTATTCAACAATGTCCCACATGTAGTAAGCAAGGACATTCCATTCCCATAGGAGTAAATCCTAGAGGATTAAAAGCTTGTGAAATTTGGCAAATGGATGTAACTCAGTATCCACCTTTTGCCCCTTGGAAATATTTGCACGTTTCCATCGATACATATTCAGGGTTTATTCTGGCTACTCCTCAAAGGGGAGAAACTGTAAAACATGTCATCAATCATTCAATTCGTACCTTTGCCTCGCTGGGACGTCCAAAAGAAATCAAAACTGACAATGGACCTGCCTATACAAGTTCTGCTTTCCAGGACTTCTGTAACAGATGGGATGTAACCCACAAGTTTGGGATTCCCTACAACAGCCAGGGGCAGGCTATTGTGGAACGAGCGAACTTATCTCTGAAAAGTGCTCTTGATCGATATTTGTTGCGGGAAAAACCCCCGAACCTCCCAGCATTGCAAAATTCTCTTAACATTTGTCTTTACACTTTAAATTTTCTTAATCTGACTGGCATTCCTCCCACTTCTGCTGCTTCACATCATTTTTCCTCCCCCTCACCCCCGCCTAACAGACCTCTGGTATATTATCACAGATTGCCAGATCCCGCCTGGCAGGGTCCCGCTGAGCTTCTCACTTGGGGACGAGGCTACGCTGCGATTTTACTACTAGACAAAACCACTTGCTGGATCCCTGGTAGGGCGGTTAGACCCTATCATGGGAATTCCTCTGCTACATCTGTATCTTAAAACTCTTCCTGATATTCTTACCTATATCTTCTTTGCAATTTCTACCTTACTTCAACAAAACCTATGCTTCCTGTCAAAAGACTATTCGTGTTAAAACCATTTCATTAACAGAAGGCTATTATACTTGCTCCATGTGGGTACGTCATGAAAATGCTACCCGTAGTTTTCACTCTGTCACTTCTGTTTTATTTAAAGAACACTCTACTACTCGCTCTTTTGTTCCTTCTTTACTCTTCCTATGGAAAGGAACCTTAAAATCTTTTCCTCTATTCAATCTAAACATAGGGGGACCTAGATGTCCTTCTATTGTATTATGGGTTTCCCCACCCCAACTAACATCCTTGATGAATTACCAAATTAATCTTTATTGTCATTATTGTAATTATTATCCTTTTTCTACTAATTGAATTCCCTCCTCATTTCGCAAATGTTCTACAACTAACTTGTCCATAGCCCTCTCTCCTGCTTGTGATGTTTTTATATACCCAAACTCTGATCCTGTCAACAAACGACGCTTCAAAAGAACTGTCCATGACGATCCGCAAAAGCCTCATAGAAGATATAATATTACTTGGACTATAACTGACTTTCAAGGCATTCGTTTAAATTCTACAATCAAATTTTCTTGCATAGAAGACTTCTACCCACCACTTCAATTCGATTTGGCAGACGCACCCACACAACCAGGGGATATTCTGCAATCTACACCACTTCAGGAGGAACTTTAACATCACGCCTGAAAGGAATGTATTTTATCCCTGGCAATAATTTTGTTTGGACTTGTTCCACCGGTCTCACGGCATGTGTCCACGGGGAAGAACTTGTTAAATCCAAATCATTTTGCATTCAAGTATGACTTGTACCAAAAATTGATGTGTATAACTCTGATGATTTTATATCCCTACAGGTACCCATGGAATACACCCTTTTTGCAAAATCGTAAAGATTTAGATCTGTTATTTTTTTAAAAAACAAGGGGGATTGTGTGCTATGCTTAAAGAAGAATGTTGTCTTTATGCCGATAGCAGGGGGATTTGTTTTCTATTTTGCCATGGTTTACAACCTTTTTAACTGCATTGGCAGGATCATTAATAATCATTATATTGATATGTATTATTGGACCTTGTTGTTTTAATAGAATATTGCAATTTTTGAAAAATCAATTATCCTCCATAACTGCTGATGTTAATGTGCTATTGCAAGCTCATGTTATATCCTCAACACCAGATGAAAAAATGTCATTGCTGAGTTACCGCTCCTTGGACAACCCTGACGCTGACGGGTCGCACTCTTGCCTAGATGACGGGGACGGCGAACATTTCATAAAAATGGTTTCTGTCTTCTCGGACGAGGAAGAAGACTCGTCATAAATAATAAAAACAGAGGAGATGTTGTAACTATGTATCATTGCAACTATGTATCATTCATGTGTTTGCAACATTGTATCATTCACGTGTAATCATTAACTTCTGTCTCTTCAGTGACCTTTGCAAGGCACGTACAAGGGACAAGGAGCTAGACGGTTGTTAATAAGCTTATCCACACTGTAAATGATCTGTCGGGTATGCAGCTTTGTAAACATGCACATCCTGATGAGATTATCATGTTTGACTTGAGCTTTGATTAAATCATTTTCTTGTAAAAAAGCACAATAAAAGAGCGTGTGCCAAGACATTCGGGGCGCGCTCATCCCGAGGAAACCTCGCTTCCTGTCGTTTCTCTCTCCTTCGCTCCCTATCATGAGCCGCCCATCTGATGCGGGATAGCAGATACCGCAAGCAAGTTAAGGGATAATCACGGATGATCACAGATGAAAGTCATGGTGGCGTAGAAGTGTTGCTAATTTTCTGTTTTAAAATGTTAAAATTCTTCTGTGTTTTTTCATCCTTTTTCTTACACTGTATATGTGTAGTTATATTATAAAAATAAATAATAGCCAGTTTAAAACCAAATCAATCTTGATTATTTTTATTTTGCAGATTTTTTTATTTTGCACACTTATTTTATTTATTTATAAATCAGATTTATATAGTTGCAATCAGGCAATTCTGTCTTGGTGGCATACTATTTCTTACTAATTCAATAGGAATAAAACTCTTTTTAATCTCTGATATCTTTAGGGCTGATTTTATATGCTGCAGAAACCTATTAAGGCTAGATTCATACAGCAAATTAAATCACACAAAAATTGAATTGCCCAGTGTATAAATTTTGTCGACATAAATATTTTATATTAAAAATTTATAAGTGAGCATAGATATCATTTTGCAAACTCTGAATCGTTGAGAAAATGGGGGATTTTAATACTGTAATCAATTACAAAGAATTGCACTAAATGTGCATTATTCCTAGTAGCCAGCGTAAAACGCATATATTTTAGTTCAAATTATCCAGGATAAAGCTGGAGTTCACAACGTTGCTTTAGGAGATATAGATTTAGGAGACAGAGATCTTGTCAATCAAAGAAATAAGAAAGGGCAAAGTGTCCATAGATTTTTCTTTTCCTGAAACTAAATTAAATGGGAGGGTACCAAAACATGGAATTCTCCCTCTCATGAGACCCAATTCAGCCTTCTCATTCTCCGTTTATTGATAATTCTATTAATTTTGAAAGGTATGCTGGTAATGGCCCAAATGAGACACTGACTGAGTTGCCAACTGTCAAAGATAGCATTTTTAAATAAGAAAGAATACATGCTAAAAGATGAGACATAGAGGCATAAGGTTCCATGGCAGTTGAGCCACTTTGGAGAGAGTGCATTTCAACTGACACCTTAAGAAAGTTCATTTGGGAAGCTTACTAATGCTTCTGCTTCAAGGAACCAGTAACTGATAAAGTAACATGAAAGGTGTTAAGTCTGGGAAGATGGGTGCAATAACGGAGATGAGACCTCGGATAGTAATTTCAACTCTTTAATAGTGACTTCAGATCGGAGGTGAAAGCCAAGCAGCAGCAGCTCCTTTTATAGAGCTGGCTGCTGCTAAAGCGTCCAATGACAGAGATTTGAGCTTGCCGCGCTTGGGGCGACCAATCGCGGCAGCCCGTTTACCAGCCAATCGGATCAGCTCACAACCCGCTGTTCACGGACCAATCAGAAGTGCAGATTATGAGCCTGCTAGTTCCCCTCTAGGTTCTGTCTAAGGGGTGGGGTGATGTATTCTCACAGGTAGGCGGGTCTTTGTACCTGTCTACCTGATTTGCGTTGTTCAAAATGTCTTTGCTCAGTTTCTGGTTCTGACGGACTGTTTACTGGAACTGTCTGGCGTGGCGACCCGGCTTCTACGCTGGGTCTCCTAGGAGGTGATTCAGGGATACCTGCAATGCTTCCATTGTTGCTGTCATCGAGGTTCTCTGGAATCGCAGACCCTGTTTGGCTGCTAGCTCCTGGAGATACGACCATCTGCCAAGGTTCCTCCTCTGTCTGTGCAAATAGTGGGCTTTGCTGTGCTGGTTGTGGGGTTATGCTTCCTGCGCCAGATGTTGGTTCAATGTCAAAAACTCCTGATTCCCTTCCCCCTCTGGTTTCGAGGTCGGGATTAGTGATGGGAGTTGTGGGCAGCCTAGAACATAGCTGGTGTATGTGTCGTTTCCACAATCTCCCATCTGTGGTTTCTAGTCAATAGGAACGGGGGCGTGTGATTTGCGTTATTTTGGCAGGGATCCACAAGGGGTCTCCTGAAAAGTTCTTTGCAAATACAGGGTCTCCTACCTTAAAGGAGCGGTGTTTACTGCTGGAACCCAGGGGTTTTTCCGGGGTGTATGCTGGGTGTAGGCGGTCTAGATGCGATCTGAGTTTCCTGCCCATCAGGAGTTCAGCTGGGCTTTTGTTTGTGGTACTGTTTGGTGTAATATGCTGGAGAAGGAGCATCCTGGTGACTTTGTCGTGGATGTTTCCTTGTTCCATTTTCTGTAATGTCTTTTTAGTGAACTGAACCTTTCGTTCAGCCCTGCCATTGGCCGCCGGGTAGACAGGTGAAGTCAGGGTGTGGCGTATCCCCCGGTCTGCAAGGTACTGTTCAAAGCCAAGGCGGCAAATTGGGGCCTGTTGTTGGAAACCAAGACATCTGGTAATCCGTGCATTGCAAAAAGTCTGTTTAGCTTCTTGATGACCGCATCTATAGTGGTGGTCTTCATTTTGTTGACCTCAATCCAGTTAGAGTAGGCGTCCACTGTTATCAGGGAAGTATGTCCTTTTGTAGGTCCCGCGAAATCAATGTGGATGCAGGACCAAGGATCCCTGGGCGTTTCCCATTCAGCTGGTGGTGCTTTTGGTGGGGACGAGCGTGTTTCTTGGCATTTGCTACAAGAGGCAACCCAGGCTTCAATTTGTTTGTCCATACCTGGCCACCAGGCGTAGCTCCTTGCCAACACTTTCATTCGAACGATGCCCGGGTGTCCATCGTGTAACAAGTTTAGAACTTTCTTTTGAAGCTTCTCTGGTATGACCACTCGGTCTCCCCATAACACACACCCTTTTTGAGAAAAAAGTTCTGTTTGTCTGTTCTTGAAGGGTTTAAAGGTGTCATTTGGTTTGATTTCTGGCCATCCCCTCTCCACCCAGCTGAGAACCCGTGCCAAACAAGAGTCCTTTTTTGTTTCCCAGGCTATGTCTAGTGCTGCTAGTGGAGGCGATGGAAGCGTCTCAATTTGTAGTGCGGAGAGCATGGGAGCTGGGTCATTGAGAAGTTCTGGCAGTGGAGAACGGCTCAAAGCGTCTGCATGGGGAATGGCTTTCCCTGGTCGGTGTCTCAATTGGTAGTCATAGGCGGCTAAGAACTCCAACCATTGTGTCATCCAAGGGGATAGGATGTGTGGGGTCGGTTTGTCACCTGCCAAGATGCCAAGTAATGGTTTATGATCTGTGATGATGGAAAAGGATCTTCCATACACGTACTCGTGGAACCTTTTTATTGCAGATACAATAGCGAGGGCTTCTTTATCAAGATGACTATAATTTCTCTCTGTTTTAGTCAAAGTTCTTGAAAAAAATGCAATAGGCACCTCTGTACCGTTGGGTAGGATGTGGCTCAGGATGGCACCTACTCCAAAGGGTGAGGCATGACAAGTCACAGTTAATGGAAGTGTCCCATTATATTGGATGAGTACTGCATCCGAAGTTAAAAGGTCTTTTACTTGTTGGAAAGCCTGCTCCTGCCGACGTCCCCAAAACCAGGAAGCCTTCTTGTCGAGGAGCCTATGTAGGGGTTCAGCAACAGTCGCCTTCTGGGGTAGGAAAATGTTATAAAAGTTAATGAGTCCCAGGAAGGCTTGGAGGTCTGTTTTGTTCTTTTGTCTTGGGACATTTTTAATGGCAGCCGATTTCTTTTCAGTAGGTGAATTCCTTGTTTGTCAAGAAGGTAACCCAGAAATTCAACCCTCTCAGTGCATAACTGGCATTTTTCCTTCTTAACCTTGAGGCCTGCGTCTTTGAACCTTTGGAGGACAGTTCTCAGGTGTTCTTCTAACTGACTTCTTGTAGGGGCGGCTATCAATACGTCATCAAAATAGGGCACGACCCCTTTGATGCCCTGTAATAACCTTTCCATCAGGCTTTGAAAAATGCCAGGTGCTACGCTTACCCCAAATTGGAGTCTGTTACATTTGAAGGCACCTCTGTGTGTAACTATAATTTGGGCTTTTCCAGTATCTGCGTCTACTGGCAACTGTTGATAAGCTTGGGCCAGGTCAAGCTTTGTGAATACTTTTCCACCCCCAAGTGAGTGAAGGAGATGTTGGACCACGGGTACTGGATAGGTGCTCTGCTGTAACGCGTGGTTGAGGGTGGCCTTGTAATCCCCACAGATTCTCAAGGATCTGTCAGGTTTTATGGAGGTTACAATTGGGGTCTCCCAGTGGGCGTGGTCGATGAGTTCTAACACACCCTGCACTATTAATTTGTCCAATTGCTCATCAATTTTAGGTTTGAGAGCAAAAGGAACGTGGCGAGGCTTTAGGCGAATGGGTGCGATATCAGGGCATAGATTGAACGAGATGGGGAACCCCTTGTACTTGCCTAATTCCTCAGTAAAGACTTCTTGAAAGTCATGGACGAGGACCGCCTCCCAGTCTATGTCTACAGTCTGGTTGATGCCTGCCATTCCGATTCCGAATGGCGCGAACCACTGCAGACCCAATAAGCTGGGCCAGTCTCTGTCAATGTTGGTGAGCGGTAGTATTGCAGTGTGGTCCTTAAAGGAGACCTGGACATGACTGGAACCAGCAACTGGGATTCAATTTCCTTGGTAGTCTTTTAATATGAGTCTCTGGGTGCTGAAGTCTTGACGGCAGATGCCAGGAATCTGCCTTGAGGGTTTTCCAGGAGACCATAGATAAGGAAGACCCGGAGTCCACTTCCATGAGGCATGGATGATTTTCAATGGTGACTTTTACGCGGATTTTTTTTGCATCTAATGATGAGGCGTGGCCAATGTTGATGGTCTGATGTGCCTCTTCCCCTCTGGTTGTGCCAGTAAACATCCGGTTACTGTTGTACTGGCTCCACTGGTTGTTCGGGTGGTCCCGATTTGTTGGTGGGATGCCTGCTGCTTGTTGAAAGTTAGTCTCTTTCCTCTTGGGGCTGGATCCTCTTTTGTTCCGGCACACCTTAGCGATGTGCCCCCTTTTCTCACAAGAATGACAGATGGCGTCTAGGAATCTGCATTCTGATCGTGGGTGGTTTCCCCCACATCCAGCGCATTGGAAACTGGATTTATGGCCCCGCTGGTCTCGCTGTTCACCCTCTGACCTGAGTCTGTTGACTTCTTCCTCTTCACTATCTGATGCGGAATCAATGTCCTCATGGTGGGTGGATGAAGCGTATTTCTCTGAGGATGTGGCTGAGTCGCTGGGTATTTAACGGCTGGCCCCATTTGCTTGGCACATTCGTGCTGCTGATTTGCGAGTGGCTTCAGCTGCAGTAGCATTGGCTATGGCATCTGCGAGGGTGATGTCTCCCTTTGCCATAATTTTGCTTTGGACCTTGGGGTCCCTTAGTCCAAGAACAATTCAATCTCTCATGGCTTCTACTAGGTTTATGAAACCACATAATCCACCCAAATTTCGTAGGTCAGTTACAAAGTCACCGATGTCCTCACCTTCACGTTGGTCCCTCTGGTAGAATTCGTGTCTTCTGATGAGGGTTGGAACTGCTGGGGCGTAATGGGCGCGCAGGATGGGAACAAGGGTATTGTTTTGACTTCAGCTGGTTTGGCAAGTGCTTTTGCCATTCTAAAAATGGCAGGTCCGCAATGCGTTAGGAAAACCGCCCTTTTTTTGCTCGATGTAGCATCCTTCAAATTGTTAGATTCCAGGAACATTTGGAACCTGTCCATATATGAGTCCCAGTCTTCACTAGCTGGGTCAAATGGAGCGGGTGGTATAGTGCTGCTGGCCATTTTGCCGTTCTCTGCGCGTCTTCAGCCACGTGCTCAGTCAGCTCTATTGTTTCCGCATCTCACCCTCGTCGCCAGTGTTAAGTCTGGGAAGATGGGCGCAACAACAGAGACGAGACCTCGGAGAGTAACTTTAACTCTTTAATAGTGACTTCAGATCGGAGGTGAAAAGCCGAGCAGCAGCAGCTCCTTTTATAGAGCTGGCTGCTGCTAAAGCATCCAATGACAGAGATTTGAGCTTGCCGCGCTTGGGGCGACCAATCGCGGCAGCCCATTTACCAGCCAATCGGATCAGCTCTAAACGACCAATCATGATCCACTGTTCATGGACCAATCAGAAGTGCAGGATTACGAGCCTGCTAGTTCGGAACAAAAGGAAATTTTAAAAAGGAATAGATTTTCAGTATTTTTATATTGCAGATTATAATATGCATTTATCTACATCCAAGTCAGCCCATGTAATTCAGACATACTAAATTGGTTTTTTTCAAGTAGGCTAGACATTTAAGCTAAATATTGCTTCTAAACTGAGTTTCCAATAGCTGTTTTAGAGGGGAAATTATGGGGAGTGTTCTGTACAGTCATTAGCATACTTGCAAGTGCCGCGCTGTGATTGGCCAAAGCGCACGGCGATCTCATTGGCCGAGCGAGCTGCACTGATTGGCCCGTAATGAATCCTCCGCGATTGGTGGAAACTAATCACGGGAGATTCAAAGCGGTGCCATTGGCTGCGGCCGCTGGGGCCAGAGAATAAAAGCCGCTGTTTTTCCCTTGAATGTCGAGCCGATCTCGGGACCAAATAAAGAGCTGAAACTGAGTCAATGGCTCCGAGTCTCCTTTCCCATGATGGACATGACACTGGCGATGAAGGTGGGATCTCAAGACTAACCCCCATCAAGCACGTGTCCTGAGGAAGGGAGACTGACAAGATGGCCAGCATCGCACTGCCCGCATCCTTTAACTCAGCTACCGAGGACTGGGAATCATACACAGACCGATTCCTAATGTTCCTTGAAAGTAGCAACTTGAAGGATGCAACTGGGCAGAAGAAAAGAGCCGTCTTTCTAACATACTGCGGGCCTGCAGTGTTCAAGATGGCAAAAGCTCTCGCAAAACCCGGGGACGTGAAGGAGATGGACTGGGCCGACCTCGAGCCATTGCTCCGAAACCACTATGCCCCCGCCGTGCCCACCCTCATCAGGCGGCACGATTTCCACCGGCAGGACCAGAGATAGGGTGAGAGCATCAGCAACTTTGTGGCTGATCTACAGAGCCTAGGGGGCATGTGCGGGTTCTTGGACATGGACGAGGCTTTGTGGGACCATGTCGAGCTCGGACTCAGAGACCCAGTCCTACAAAGCCGGCTGATGGCAAAAGGCAACATCGCCCTCGCCGACGCCCTCGCTGAAGCCACCGCAGCCGAGGCAACCCGGAAATCGGCAAATCGAATGCGGAGACTGGACACCGGGGAACGCACCGCGACCACCCTTGAGACAGGCCGGGCGACCAAGGCCCACTCAGAAGCAAGCCACCACCACCCATCTTGGCGACTTCCACTCCGCCTCCGACACCACAGACGAGGAAGAAGAAATACATCAGTTCCAGACGGGACGAGATCGGTGCAATCGGCGGAGTTGTAAGTCGGGGACCGCATGTGCCGGTTGCGGAGGCGACCACCCTCGATCAGAGTGCCAGTTTTTCAATGCGATTTGCCGATGCTGCGATAAAAAAGGTCACATTGCCCGAGTCTGCCCACTGAGAAAAGCCTACAGCCCCCGTCAGCGAGATCACAGCAACCGGAGATGAGACAGCACCCCCACCCCAGGGCCAGAGACCGCCAAGCTGAAAATCGCTGGAACCGAGATGGACAGAACCGACAAAGCAGCGAAAACCGGCAGAAAGAGGAAACCTACCAGACGGTGGTCATCGGCCACTCATCAACCACAGACGCCCGAAAGGTATACGTGGAAGTGGGCATCAAAGGTGAACCATGCAAAATGGAGGTGGACTCTAGGTCCTACCTCTCCATGGTTGCCTGGCGAAAAATCAGGCAGTTGGTGCCGGAAATCCACAAGAGGAGGTTGGAAACCCAGAAACTAATCCTCAGAGACTACCAGGGGAACCGCATCCCGGTATTCGGAACCGGACAGTTCGAAGTGACCTTCAAGGGCCGCACAGCAAGGCTTCCCCTGATGATCGTGGACCGAGACCGCCCCAGTCTTTTGGGACTACAGTGGTTCTCACCACTCGGGATCGAGGTTATGGGCGTCGACCACGTCGCAGATGCCGACTGGGAAGAGCAACTGGCACAGACTTCCAGGAAGTGTTCGACGGCACCCTAGGCAAATACCAAGGGCCCCCTATTTCCTTCAGCCTAGACCCCAGCATTCCCCCAATACACCTAAAACCATGGCGGGTACCTTTTGCACTCCAGCCCAAAATCCACGAGCAAATTGACAAGCTCATCAAACAAGGGGTCCTACAACCAATCGATCACGCCTGGTGGGAGACCCCCATAGTCACCCCAGTCAAGCCCGATGGGTCGGTGAGAATCTGCGGGGACTATAAGGCCACCCTAAATTGTGCCTTACAACAAAGCGCCTACCCTGTCCCAGTAGTGCAGCACCTTCTACACTCACTGGGGGGAGGCAAGGTCTTTGCGAAGCTCAACCTGGTGCAAGCCTATCAACAGTTGCCAGTCGATGCAGGAACCACTGAGGCGCAGACCATAGTCACCCACCGGGGAGCATTTTGCTGTAACAGACTCCAGTTTGGAGTCAGCGTGGCTCTGGGAATTTTTCAGAGCCTCATGGAGAGACTGTTGCAAGGAATTAAGGGGGTGGTGCCCTACTTCGATGACGTACTGGTGTCAGCGGCCAACCAACAAGAACTAGAGGGTCGTCTAAGGGAGGTACTAACCAAATTCAAAGAGGCCGGGCTAAAGGTGAAAAAAGAGAAATGCCAGCTGTACACAGAGCGGGTCGAGTTCCTAGGATACCTCCTAGACTGACACGGCATCCACCCAACCGCGGAAAAAATCAGAGCCAACACCACGGAATAAAATGGAACTGCAGGCATTTCTAGGACTGCTTAATTTTTATGTTTTCCTGCCCCAAAAGGCGACCGTGGCAGAGCCTTTGCATAGGTTTTTGGACAAGGCGGCCACGTAGACTTGGGGAAAACGTAAGGAAGCTGCCTTCAGCAAAACCAAGGACCTGCTCACCTCGGATGCCGTCCTAATCCAATACAACGAGACCCTACCACTTGCCATCACATGCGACGCCTCACCTTTCGGCGTCGGCGCTGTCCTCAGCCACACGCTCCCCGATGGAAAAGAAGCACCCATCACCTTCTTTTCGAGGACATTCACCAAACTGGAGAGAAATTACAGTCAACTGGATAAAGAGGCCCTGGCTATCGTCGCCGCAGTGAAGAGGTTCCACGAGTACCTCTACGGCCGCACATTCACCATCATCACCGACCACAAGCCGCTGCTGGGAATCCTGGCAGGGAACAGGGCCACCCCGAACATTCTATCTCCTAGAATGACAAGGTGGTCCGAATTCCTTGCCGCCTACAGCTACCGGCTCACACACCGACCGGGGAAGACAATCACCCACACAGATGCCCTGAGCCGCACGCTGTTACCTGACCTAGACACCGACCCAGCACCCACGACAGCCACCCTCAGCATAGAGACTCTGCCCGATCTACCATAACCACATCAGACATTGCCCGCGAGACTAATAAAGACAAACGTCTGGCGCGGGTGTTACATTGGGTAGAAAAGGGGTGGCCGGAAAAGGACGACGACAAATCATTCAGGACATTCCAGAACCAGCAAACAGAACTCTCATTACAAAAAGATTGTGTACTTTGGGGGGATAGGGTTGTTAACCCAGAAAAGTTACAAGGGAAGGTATTGGAGTTGTTACACGAGGGGCACCCGGGCATAGTTAGAACAAAAGCCCTGGCCAGGAGTTACGCCTGGTGGCCAGGGATGGATAAGCAAATGTAGACTTGGGTGGCAACATGCAAACGTTGCCAAGAAACCAGACCGAGCCCTCCCACAGCACCAATCCTGGAATGGGAAAACCCCAGGGGACCATGGTCCAGGATTCACGTAGATTTTGTCTGGCCCACAAAAGGACATATATTCCTTATCACGGTAGATGCTTACTCCAACTGGTTGGAGGTAAGCAACATGAAAACCACCACCACAGAGGCCGTGACCAAGGAACTCAGCAAGCTGTTCGCAACCCATGGCCTCCCAGATGTCATCATGTCGGATAACGAGCCCCAATTTACCTCTCTGGAATTTGAAAAATTCCTAGCGGAACGGGGCATACAACACACACTGACAGCACCGGTACATCCGGCGACGAACGGGAGGGCATAACAGATGGTTCAATTCACAAAAAAAACCATCCAAAAAATTGAACACGGGGAAATCCAAGAAAAAATAAACAAAATGCTCTTTATAAAACACATAACCCCAAACACGACTACCAACAAAAGCCCGGCAGAACTATTAATGGGGAGGAAATTAAGGTCCCCACTCGACAGACTGCACCCCACATACAACCCAGAAAAACCCCCAAACTCCTCAAGCAAAAACCAAACATTCTCCCCAGGTGACGCAGTCTACACAAAGAACCTTACCGGAGATCCACTTTGGGTACCGGCAACTATAACCCAGCTGACAGGTCCCCACTCGTACTGGCTGCAAACAACCGACGGAAAAGCATGGAAACACCACATCGATCAAATAAGATCGAGAACAACCACGGGAAACACAATCGACACACAAACAGACACAGACAGCCCCCATAACACAAACCAAGAGGGGAGGGAATACCCCCGGAACCAAAGACCAATAGAAAGAAACCAGCTATACTCACCGGCAAGCAGCCAGCTCGAAGCCTCACCAGGGAGAAGCAGCCAGGCCAACTCAACCAGCCCAGAAAGACCAGGCGGGAGCGGCAACAACCGCAGCTCAACCAGCCCGGGTAGATCGGGAGGGAGCTGTGACGAAAGGCCCGGCGAGGCCTTCCAGGCGGTTCCATCAATGAGGCAGAGAGCAACACTGAACCCGACCGAACCGGCCGGGAGCCAAGCAACAACTAACCTGCGCAGGTCAAGTAGGCAAGTACGAAGCCCCGCCTCATTACGGGACTACGTTATGTAGGACCGTACCAAGAGGGGAGGGGTGTTCTGTACAGTCATTAGCATACTTGCAAGCGCCGCGTTGTGATTGGCCAAAGCGCACGGCGATCTCATTGGCCGAGCGAGCCGCACTGATTGGCCCGTAATGAATCCTCTGCGATTGGTGGAAAGTAATCGCGGGAGATTCAAAGTGGTGTCATTGGCCGCGGCCGCGGCGGCCAGAGAATAAAAGCCACTGTTTTTCCCTTGAATGCTGAGCCGATCTCAGGACCAAATAAAAAGCTGAAACTGAGTCACTGGCTCCGAGTCTCCTTTCCCACGACGGACATGACAGGGAGGGGGAATATTCTGTTCCTGCAATGAAACATTAGCCCATGTTTTTCCAAATTATTGCCCTGATTTAAAAAGTGGCCAAGTGAAATTAATAACTACCCCTCCAATCAAATATCCTAGCCAACCAGATCCTTTTATTTACAGTCATTGCTGTCTGATCAATGTTCAGCATTATTTTATTTTTATGCATTAAGCTAAGTTTTATTTTGTGTTTGTACCATCATATTTTGACCAGTTTTGTTTTATAATTAAATTTTATTATGAGTTTTACTCATTATATCAGAACTTTTTTACTTTATGTTTTTGGTCAATGATCGTAATAAAATCTATTATTACTGCTACTATAATTCAGATGAATTAATCCTTAATCAATTTTGTCCAGAATATCAGAATTCTTTGTACTTTTGGTATCTTTTTATATTTTATGTCAGAACAATCTTTCTAATATACATTTTTCAATGAGACATTAGTGGATACTAATGAAAATCAGGGAAAGAGAAAAAAAACAGAATAAAATAAATTATGATTTGTTTCATCTATCCTTTTTTAAGAAACTATAAACAAAGGTTTACAAACTGCAGCAATTAGATTCAGAAGCATATAGAACAAAAACCTAACAAATCATTTCATGAGTTAATGTGAAAATATAAAGCCAATCATCAAGGAGAGCAACCAGATCTAGGTTGTAATTGGATAACCAAAAGATAGTAGTGAATTTTTCAGAATCACTTTGCTGCCATCTAAGGGTTATAGATCTGGATGTCTACAGCTCAGATCAGGTAGCTTTATGAAATACATGTAGTTTTTTGAGAACAAAGCTGCACACTTTGTAGAAATATCAAATCTGAATTTATTTATAATAGATTGAAATATGTTAAAAACAGAGACTTCAAGGCAGGATCACAACTAACAACTTTCAGGTTAGATTGACTCTGTTAAGAAAAGAGAACCCTAGGGAGGTTTTCATCTAGTTGACCCAACTGACTGCATCAAAGCAAAACTATTAAGTATTAGAAATATCATATTTTTGAGCTATAGTTGGAAGTTATATATAAATATAGGATGAACAGAAATACCAAGAGGAGAACTAATGTCATTCTTTAACTTTTGTGTTGCTTATTTTGGAGGATTCAAGATCAGTTCTGATTTTTCATTGCAACTTTAGACTAGCCAATTAAAAGGTATTGTCAAGTGTCGGCTGGTTATGATAGTGATTTTTTTGGGTCAAAAGGGCGTTTATGTTTATTTGGAGTTTCCAAGCTTTGCAAACTGCAAACAAAACAATTATTTTATGTTTTAGTCGAAAAACTTGTATTACAATAAAGATAGTTCCCTGAAGATCCTCTTGCTCCTAATTGTCCCTATCCATAGAACTGTTTTCCAAGCAAAATATCAGCCACTCAAGAAATGCCAATAAAATTAAAGAAAACAGATTAGATGTGTATAGTAGCCACCATGGTTAAGCTTCTCAGTAATGTGAAATACTAAAGGAAATTTTAAAAATGAGTAAATGTGACACAATGGATAAGAATAGCTGTTAGAGCACAACATGCTTTTATACTAAACATAACAAAAAAAAAACATTAGAAGAACTATAGCTGGAATCTATGCATTTCCTCATACAAACAGATAAGTTAACTTGAGGGGGTTTGATAAGGATCTGTGCTTTGACAGATGTCACTCCATTCTTGAAAGCAGGGATGGGATTCTACCGGTTCGGACCAGTTCTATAGAACTGGTTGTTACGATCCTGCACATTTCTGAGAACCAGCAAATTGTGCTCCTGGCTGGCCCCAACCCTCTCCATCCAACCCACTCCTCCCTGCCCAGTCAGTCCTTATTGTGCAAGTGCAATATCACATGCATGCCCAGCATCGCTGGCTGCATTCTCACCACCCAGTCACTCCTTAAGGTATTTTTTTCTTTTTTTTCCTCCCAACAATCAGCTGTTCCGACGATCAGCTATGCCAGGATCCCCTCGCTGTCTTACTGCTTCACCCAGGAGGTTCCCCTGAGGCCCAGGAGGCAAAAAGGGGCACAGGGGGATGCTGCAAAAAAAGAAGCCATACCCACCAGTCACAAGGCCATGCCCACCTAGCCACGTCCACCTAGCCAAGCATTCATTGACAGGTAGGACATTGCAATGTATGATTTTATATACTATATTTAGATCGGACTGAAGGGAGCGTAGTGGTAGGTTTTCTAGGTCTAGAATTTCGAGTCTGGTCACATAAGGTATTCTGCAACAAATAGAGGAGTGTAGAACTCTTCTTGTGAAATATTTCTGGACTTTCTCAACAGTGTTAATATCAGATACGTAATACGGGTTCCAGACTGATGGGCTGTATTCGAGTATTGGTCTAGCAAATGTTTTGTATGCTCTAGTTATTAGTGTAATATTACCAGAGAAAAAGCTACGTAAGATTAGGTGAACAACTCTTAACGCCTTTTTGGCTATATAGTTACAGTGGGCTCTAGCACTTAGATCATTAGAGATGAGTACTCCAAGATCCTTGACAAAGTTTGTGTCATCAACAAGGTCTTGACTATTCAGCCTGTATTTTATTTTCTGATTTTTTTTGCCAGTATGTAGGACAGAGCATTTATTTGTTGAGATATGAAGTTGCCATTTGCTTGACCATTCTGATACATAGTTGAGGTCTTTTTTAAGAGTAGCAGTATTGTCGGTGATGTTGAATAGCTTTACATCATCAGCGAAGAGAACGTAGTTGCTCTTAATATGATCACAGAGGTCATTTATGTAGAGTATGAAGAGAGTTGGTCCTAGAACACTGCCTTGGGGGACATCACTGTTGACAGGTATAGAATTTGATAGGACGCTCCCAATTTTGACCATCTGTTGTCTGTTTGACAGGAATGCTTCTATCCAGTTATGCAGGTGTCCAGAGATACTGTAAGATTTTAGTTTTAGGAGTAGTTTGTGGTATACCACTGAATCAAAGGCTTTACAGAAGTCTATGTAGATTGTGTCTATTGCTTTGCCCTGATCGAGTTGTGTAGTCCATATGTTTTTGCAGTGTAAGAGTTGCAGATTACATGGTTGTTTTTTCCTGAAACCAAATTGTTTATTAGAGAGTAGTTTGTTTGTTTCTAAGTGGAGGATGATGGATTGGTTAATAATTGATTCCATGACTTTACAGGTGACGCAGCATAAAGAGATTGCTCTGTAGTTTTCAACTTGGCTGGGATCTCCCTTTTTGAAGATGGGGATGACAGTAGCTTCTGACCATAGTTTTGGCAAGGAGCTGGTCCTGAAAGATTTTTTTAAAGATTATGTTTGGAGGTTTGGCTATGGCAGTGGATAGCTTTTTTAAGAAGTAGGAACATATTCCATCCAGTCCAATAGATAGAGATGGTTTTAGATTGTGTAGTGCTTTTTCAACATTGTTTTCTGTAAAATCGATATGTATTAGATCATTGTAGTTGTCTGTGGTTCGACTAGGAAATACTGGGCATGATCCATTGCTGTTTACAAATACTGAGCCAAAGAATGTGTTAAAGAGGTTGGCTTTAATAGTGTCGTCGTTGAAGTCTTTACCATTTGGTCCTTTCAGGGGTGGGATGGACCTTGAGTCTTTTAGTTTGTTGTTTACAAAATTGTAGAAAGCGCGGGTGGAATTGGTGCATAGAAGGTTTTCTTCTTGTTTAATGTGATAATTGGTGCATTTGGTTTTTATCTGGTGGCATAAAATTTTGTATCAGTTTTTGAAGTTGGCAACGTGACCAGATTTGTTTTTCCGCCAAAGTGATTTCTTTTTGGATTGAAGCTTCCTTATTGTTATGGGTAATTTGTTTTTTCTGGTTTTTGGAGTTGTTATTGGTACATATAGTTTGATGACTCTTTTGACTTCAAGTAAAAATATGTTCTAATGGGCTTCAACAGTATTGCATCCAGAGAATAGAAATTGCCAATCAAGGGATGAGAGATCATTGTTTATAAGATCATAGTTGCCTTTTTTGAAGTTATAATTGGGAATTCTGTCGTTGTGATGATTTTTGTGTGGACGTATGTCCCCCTTGTCAGCCTTCAAGATTTTCTCCCTTTGCTTTGCATTTCGGCTGTCATAAGTAACGGGAGGAGGAGGGGGAAATGATTATGGGAAGTGAGCTGGAGGTGTTACAAACCAGAACTGTATAACCTGGGGGGGGGGATACATTATTGCTTTGGTTTCTATCCTATGCTATGCAACCCTTTATCAAACTATGTCAAGGTCAACGGACAGAAGCCTCATCACCACCTGGAGATGTCCACATGATATACACAACTTTTAATTGGATGAGCCAACTGAACTATTGGGGGTGGGAATGTTGTCATTACTTTGTATGTGTGATTTACGCGCCCATTTTCTCAGATTCAGAATTCTTTTGTTGCTACCACTTGATTTCCAGTAAAAGATATCTTTTCTCTGATTAAAGGAGTCTTAGTATTTCTTTCTTGGATTTTGAATGGAGCACCAGCTGACATTATTCTGAATCTCCACATTATCAGCCCACCCGGAGAATTAATAAATTTTCTTCTGAGGGGGTCTGAACACAATGTCAAATCCAGCCAGTGACCAAGAAGACCTGGGAGCAACTAGAGGACAAGATTCTCTGTTGTTAGAGGAAGCAGGGGAAGCCAACTTGTTAGCAGAACTAAATCTTGGGGAAAAATCAGCTGTAAAACCCAAATGGTCCCTGGGAGTTGGTTGGAAGGATCCTGAGGAAAAGCCTCCTCCAGGAGTGACCACTACCTGTCGGTGTGGAAGAGCGCAGCCATGGCAGGAGAAGGAAAGAAAGAATTTTCTATTAACTCAAGCCATGCATCTTCCAAATGAAGCTATCGGAGAACCTCAAACTGATCAAAGGCATGAGGGAGAGGAGGGGGAGGCAGCCCCAGCCAGAAGAATCAGAGCAGCCACCCCCATAAATCAACCTGGGCTAGCTCAACAGGCAGCAGCAGCCCAGGGGCCCACAGTGGGAGGAGTAATTGCCAGAAGAAGTAGAACTCCAAAGGTGCCTCCGTTGGAAGTAAAATATGAGGGGGATCCCAAGGAGTTAGGATTCTGCACAAGTCTGGAGCCATATGGAAGAATATGGAGGGGATTTTTCCTCAGAAGCAGCCAAAGTTAGATGTGTTACCAGGGCTCTGGAGGGAATAGCTGCAAAGTGGATGGTGACTTTGCATAATGATGATGCCCCTCAGCTGATGAATTATGACCTGTTCATGACTGCGCTGCGGGCCAGGTTTGAAGACCCACTTGCTAAACGTAAGGCCAGAATTAGGATGAAGACCATAAGTCAGGGGGGGGAATCAGGGGCTGACTACACCTAGGAATTTAGAGAGCTGGCATGTCATATTCGAGGCTGGTCCCAGGGAGCGCTGATAGAAGCTTTTAAAGATGGGTTGAATGAAGATGTATATCAAAGCTGTATTGCCAGAAGAGACCCCAGTGAGCTGCAGCTGTGGTACGTGCTGGCAGCAGAGGTGCAAATTGATCTAACTCGAAACAGACACCGGGGAGGTTTTGGTTGGAGCAAGTCCTCCCCACCAGCCCTCGAGAAGCCTTAAAACCTCAAAAGGGAGGAATGGTGGCAAAACCCAAGACCACTGCTTGCTTCCGATGTGGGAAGGAAGGTCACCGGGCTGCAGATTGCTCGAA
The DNA here is from genome assembly GCA_033807585.1 of Hydrophis major. Lineage (NCBI taxonomy): Eukaryota > Metazoa > Chordata > Lepidosauria > Squamata > Elapidae > Hydrophis > Hydrophis major. The sequence continues at coordinate 217,838,171 of CM066328.1, read as the reverse complement.
CCAAAGGAGGCGCCAGGAAGAGGAAGAAAACCTGAAAAAAACCCAGCAAAGCCTCGTGAAGCGGCATTTAAAGCAAAAGAGGTTATAGAGATCACCCTTCTGAAAGGAGAGGAGCTGGGAACTCCAACCTTTTCTGAAGAGAGTGAATCCGAATCGGAAGATGACTCACTGGGGAGTCCAAACAAGGGCCCTATGACCATTCCAGTGAGATTAAGGGTACCCACATTGGGAATCAAAGGGGAAATGCTGGCCTTGTTAGACTCTGGCTGCACAAGGTGCGTAATCAGCTCAGAGGTAGTGGAGAAAATGGGCTTAAGGCTAAAGACTTTAAAAACGCCCATAGCCTTTTGCCAATTGGATGGATCGGTAGCTTGGGGCGGCCCTGCACATTTCATAATGGAACCAATAGAAATGACGATGGGGAAGCATAGAGAGACTTTGTGTTTTATTGTGGCTTTGGGATGGACCGGCCCCTAATACTGGGGTTGCCCTGGCTCCGGAAATGGAACCCCCACATTGATTGGAGGAGCTGTATGCAAAGTTGTCCAAGTGTGAATTCCACCAGGAAAAAATTGACTATTTAGGTAATCGCATCTCACATGATGGCATAGAAATGGATCCAGGGATGGTTCATGCCGTTTTGGAATGGGCCCCTCCCCGCACCAGGAAACAACCTCAAAGTTTCTTGGGATTCGCTAATTTTTACCGTCTATTTATCCCTGCTTTTGAGAAGATTGCAATGCCTATCACAAATCTCCTAAAAACCAAAGGGGAGGTGAAACCAAAGCCTAGTAAACCACTGGAGTGGTCCATGGAATGTCAAGCCACTTTTGAAAAGCTGAAATGACTGTTTGCTGCTGAACCAGTACTCAAACACCTGGACATGGACGCTCCTTTTGTAATCCAAGCCGATGTGACTGACGTAGCAGTTCGGGCTGTGTTACTACAAGCAAACAAGACGAGGATTCTGCAACCGTGTGCATATACTTCCCGTAAACTAACTGAAACCGAAAGAAGATGGGCCATCTGGGAAAAAGAAGCTTTTGCAGTTCGCTGGGCTCTGTTAACCTGGAGGCATTTTTTGGAAGGGGCAAAACACCCATTTGAGGTGTGGATGGATCATAAAAATTTGGAGGCTTTGGAAATGTCTCAGAAGCTGTCTCCCAAGCAAGTTCGCTGGGCGCAGTACTGTAAGCACTTTAATTTTTCATTGAAGTACATTCCAGTGGAGAAGAATTTCATGGCGGATGCTTTATCTAGATTACCTCAATATAATAGTGTTCACCAAGAAGTGGTACGGCCGATTGTCCTAACCAAACAGTTGGCAGCTCCAGTGGTTACCAGAGCCCAGAAAAAGAAGGAGATTAATTTATCAAATGATTTGACTGCAAAATTAAGAGATGCTCTAAAACTTGATGATTGGTTCCTTGCTCACTCAAATAACTGTACAGTTAGAGATGGATTGGTATGGGTGGGGGCCAAATTATATGTGCCAGCGAAGCTGAGAAACCAAATATTACAGCAAGCTTATGTCTTCAAAGCCGCTGGTCATTTTGGATTTGTGAAAACCTTACACTTGGTTAAAAGGCAATTTTGGTGGCCTACCTTGAAAAAGGACATTGAGACTTATGCAGCCAGTTGTCCTATTTGTGCCTCAGCCAAACAGCCTCCTGGTAAGCCTGCAGGCTTGCTACAAAATGTGGCTAGACCAATGGCTCCATGGAAGAAAATCTCTATGGATTTTATAGTGGAATTACCTGAAAGTGGGGGGAATACAATTGTTTGGGTAGTAACTGATTTGTTTTTCAAACAAGTACATTTCATACCTTGTCCGTAAATCCCATCTGCAAAAATGTTGGCTAAACTGTTTATTTTACATATCTACAGGTTACATGGGGTTCCTGAACGCATAATCTCAGACAGGGGTGTCCAGTGTACCTCAAACTTTTGGAAGGAGTTCCTGAAGTTATTGGGCTCTGCCTAGAGCTTAAGCTCCACCCCCCACCCACAAACCAATGGGGCTTGTGAGAGAATTAACGCGGTATTGGAACAATATCTTCAATGTTATAGAAATTATCAGCAAGATAATTGGGCTGACCTATTGTCATTCGCTGAGGTGGCATATAATAATTCAGTACATAGTAGTACTGGGTTTACTCCATTTAAAGTGGCTTCAGGACAAGACTTTGTACCCATACCCAAGCTTCCACAGGAGAAACCTAACCTTCAGTCATTAGATGAATGGCCGGTTACCCGTAAAGCATTAGATGGTGCTTATCAAGCTCATAAAAAATTTGCAGATAAAAAGAGAACTCCACAAAAACATATCAAGTGGGTGACAAGGTCTTTTTATTCACCAGGTATTTGCAGACCACACAAAAGCCAAAAAAGCTTGTACCTAAGTATGTTGGACCTTTCTCAATTGAAAGAATTGTAAACCCTGTGGCAGTCCAACTGAAATTACCAAAAACTCTTCGATGGATTCACCCTGTTTTCCACGTTAGTTTATTAAAACCTGAACATAACTCCAACTTGAGACCAACTCAGGTTGATCCCCCTGTACCATTGCTAACTGAAGGTGAACAACATTTTGAAGTTAAAGAAATTTTGGATTCTCGAAAACGAAGGGGTCGACTCCAATATTTGGTTGCTTGGAAACATTTTCCTCCTTCCCAGGCTGAGTGGGTGAATGAGAAGGATGTTAGAGCTCCTACACTTATCAAGGCATTTTGTACTAAATATCCTGATGAACCCTAAAAAATTAGTATGTTGCTATTACATGTATATTTTCTATTACCTTCTATTTTTATCTTTTTTAGGACTAACGTCTCTTTTCTAGGAGGTCCGAATGTCAGCCTTCAAGATTTTCTCCCTTTGCTTTGCATCTTTCAGCTGTCATAAGTAACGGGGGGGAGGAGGGGGGAATGGTTGGAGGAAGTGAGCTGGAGGTGTTACAAACCAGAACTGTATAAACTGGGGGGATACATTCTTGCTTAGGTTTCGATCCTATGCGATGTGCAGCTGCAACCCTTTATCAAACTTTGTCAAGGTCAACGGACAGAGGCCTCATCACCACCTGGAGATGCCCACATGATGATCTACACACCCTTTAATTGGATGAGCCAATTGAACTACTGGGGATGGGAATGTTGCCATGACTTTGTATATGTGATTTACGTGCCCATTTTTTCAGATTCAGAATTCTTTTGTTGCTACCACTTGATTTCCAGTAAAAGATATCTTTTCTCTGATTAAAGGAGTCTAAGTATTTTTTTTTTTTTTGGATTTTGAATGGAGCACCAGCTGACACCCCCTTTGTTAATGGGCCATTAAGACCTGGGCCAGTCTTTTCTACATAACAAAGATCTACCTCCTTCATGTAGAGCCATAATAGGAATTATCCAAAGCCCCTTCATTGCATCACCCAGCAACCTTATTGCTGATTCAACCAAACTTTGCACAGGGACAATCTACAGAGCTAGCTATGACCTCTGACAGTAACCAATTAGGATACTCTTCCTGTGTCCCTGTAAGTTCAAAGCCAGGAGAGGGCATAAAACCCAGGCACTCTCAGCATCTCCTCCCTTTTCTTCACCCAAGAGCTCCAAGGCACGTCTTCTTGTTCATCAATAAACTTCCATGATTCCAGTGTCTTTTTTCCCCACTTGGAACTGAACCCAGGAGGATATTTCTTCCAACAAAATAGACCCCATGAAATGGTCTGAAGTGAAACCGAAGTGAGGAAATACAGGAAAAAAAATTTCTGAGGTTCATATGGAGTAATAATGTCGGTAGCGATATGCAGGAGGAATTGAATCTGTTCTGTCCTTCATTAACATACCCGAGATCCCCGCGCTTTGATTGGCCAAAGCGCGGGGCTCTCTGATTGGTCAGGCAAGCCGCGCCGATTGGCTCGCTAAGAATCTCCCGCGATTGGTCCATTCGGACCGCGGAAGATTCAAAGCGGTGCCATTGGCCGCGGCCGCGGCGGCGAAAGGAATAAAAGCCGCGGGTTTTTTTCCTTTTGCCAGTTCGGTTCCAACTTGCCAATAAAAGAGCTTTGCACTAAGTCACCGACTCCTGGCATCATTTCGCGGACGCAACACTGGCGACGAAGGTGGGATCCAGACCTTGGACCGAACCACGTGTCCGACGGAAGCCAGACGAACCACCGAGATGGCGAAAATCGCACCACCCGCACCCTTCAACCCCGCCACCGAGGACTGGAAATCGTTCGCCGACCGATTCCGCATGTACCTCGAGTGCACCGGCCTAAAGGATGCCTCCGGCCCAATGAAACGCGCCGTCTTCTTGACCCACTGCGGGACCGAGGTCTTCCAGATGGCCAAAGCGCTGGCCAAACCCACCGATGCCACCGCGATGGACTGGGACGTCCTCGAACCCATACTTCGGCGGCACTACGCTCCAGAGGTACCCATCCTGATCCGGCGCAATGAGTTCTACCGGCGGGACCAGAGGTCGGGTGAGAGCTTCAGCGACTTCGTCGCCAAGCTGCGGCGTTTAGGGGGGCTCTGCGAATTCGATAACCTAAACAACGCCCTGCGAGACCGAATCGTGCTCGGTTTGTGGGACCCCGTCCTCCAGAGCCGGCTGATGGCCAAGGGCAACATCAGTCTAGCAGACACCCTCACCGCAGCCACAGCTGCCGAAGCAACCCGAACTTCCGCCGACCGCATGCGCAGACCGAACGCTGGGGACCGCAGCGGAAACAACAACCCGGCGAGGTCGACCGAGCCCAAACCCGAGACGACCACCCACCAGGGCGATTTCCACTCGGCATCGGACACTTCCGATGACGAGGAGGATATCCATCGACTACAGACAGGGCGCGACCCACGGAACCGGCGAGGTCGTAAGTCAAGGACCAACTGTGCCGGCTGCAGCGGCGACCACCCCAGGTCGGAATGCCGGTTTTTCGAATCGATCTGCCGGCATTGCGACAAGAAGGGACACATCACCCGTGTCTGCTGCCTGAAGAAAAATCGCAGCCCGGCACAATGGGACCAGAGCGACTGGAGGAGAGAAAGCACACCACCCCGGACCAAAGATTGCCCATCGGACAGCCGATGGGACCGGAACGGGCGATCCTCGCGAGGCGGCGACAACCGGCGGAGAGAGGAGACCCACCAGACGGTCACCATCGACCACGCCATCACCAACGACGCCCGGAAGGTCCACGTAGAGGTATGCATCGAGGGCCAGCCATGCAAAATGGAGGTGGACTCCGGGTCCTACCTCTCCATGATTGCATGGCATGAGATAAAGCGTTTGGTGCCTACCTTCCAAAGGAGGAACGTAGACAGCCAGAGACTCATTGTAAAGGACTACCAGGGAAACCGCATCCCGGTAGTCGTCACCAAAAGTTTTAACATCACTTATAAGGGGCGCACCGAACGACTTCCCCTAACGATCGTCGACCGCGACCGCCCAAGCCTACTGGGACTGCAATGGTTCGCCCCGCTCGACATCGCACTCACGGGAGTCGACCACGTCACCGACGACAGCTGGGAGCAGCAACTGGCCCGGGAGTTCCAAGAGGTCTTCGACGGAAACCTAGGCAAGTACCGAGGGCCCCTTATATCTTTCGACCTAGACCCTAATGTCCCCCCAAAACGCCTGAAAACAAGGCGGGTGCCATTCGCACTGAAACCCAAGATAGATGAGCAAATTGACAAGCTCGTCAAACAAGGGGTCCTGCAGCCCATAGACCACGCCCGGTGGGAGACCCCCATAGTCACCCCGATCAAGCCCGATGGGTCGGTGAGGATCTGTGGGGACTATAAGGCCACCCTAAATGGCGCGCTGCAACAAAGCGCCTACCCCGTCCCAGTAGTACAACACCTACTGCACTCACTGGGAGGGGGCAAGGTTTTCGCCAAGCTTGACCTCGCCCAGGCATACCAACAGTTGCCGGTCGATGAGCAAACGGCAGAAGCGCAGACCATTGTCACCCACCGGGGAGCATTCAAATGCAACCGACTCCAATTCGGAGTCAGCATGGCACCGGGAATATTCCAAAGCCTAATGGAGAGACTATTGCAAGGTATCAAGGGGGTGGTACCTTACTTCGATGATGTCCTAGTGTCGGCAACCAACCAAGCCGAACTAGAGGGTCGACTAAGGGAGGTCCTAACTAAATTTAAAGAGACCGGACTAAAAGTCAAGAGGGAGAAATGCCAGCTATGCACGGAACGAGTAGAATTCCTGGGCTACCTCCTAGACCGGCACGGCATTCACCCCACAAGCAAAAAAATCAAGGCCATCAAAGAAGCCCCCACCCCCAAGTCAAAGACTGAGCTACAGGCGTTCTTGGGGTTACTGAACTTTTACAATGTTTTCCTACCCCAAAAGGCGACGGCGGCGGAGCCCTTGCATAGGCTCCTGGACAAGGCGGCGACCTGGACTTGGGGGAAATGGGAGCAAGCCGCCTTCCAAAGAACGAAGGACCTCCTCACCTCCGACGCCGTCCTCATACAATTCAACGAGACCCTACCTCTGGCCGTCACATGCGACGCATCACCCTTCGGCGTCGGCGCTGTCCTCAGCCATACCCTTCCCGACAGAAAAGAAGCGCCCATCGCATTCTTTTCAAGGACCCTCACCAAACCGGAGCGGAACTATAGCCAACTGGACAAAGAGGCTCTGGCTATAGTTGCCGCCGTAAAACGATTCCACGAATACCTCTACGGCCGGACTTTCACCATCATAACGGACCACAAGCCGCTGCTGGGAATCCTTGCAGGAAACCGGGCCACCCCGAACATTCTGTCTCCCCGAATGACAAGGTGGTCCGAGTTCCTGGCAGCCTACAACTACGAACTCATACACAGACCGGGTAAGACGATCTCCCATGCAGACGCCTTAAGCCGCTCGCCACTACCGGAACCCGACACCGACCCAGCACCCACGACGACCACCCTCAGCATAGAGACTCTACCCAACCTGCCCATAACCGCGTCAGACATTGCCCGAGAGACTAATAAAGACAAACGTCTGGCGCAGGTGTTGCATTGGGTGGAGAAAGGGTGGCCGGAAAGGGACAACGACGAGTCCGTCAAAACGTTCCGAAACCGCCAAACAGAACTCTCTTTGTTAAAAGGGTGCATACTATGGGGGGACAGGGTGGTCATTCCGGAAAAGCTACAGGGGAAGGTGTTGGAACTGCTACACGAGGGGCACCCTGGCATCGTGAGGAGTAAAGCCCTGGCCAGAAGTTACGCTTGGTGGCCAGGGATGGACAAACAAATAGAGGCCTGGGTAGCTAGGTGCCAACGATGCCAGGAAACTAGGCCAAGCCCACCCACAGCACCCGTCCTAGAGTGGGAAATCCCAAGGGGACCTTGGTCTAGGATCCATATAGACTTCGCCGGGCGCACAAAAAGACACACCTTCCTCATAACAGTTGACGCTTACTCCAACTGGCTGGAGGTAAGCAACATGAAGACGACAACCACAGAGGCCGTAATCAAGGAACTCTGCAAACTCTTTGCAACACACGGCCTCCCAGACATCGTCGTCTCCGACAACGGGCCCCAGTTCACCTCGCTGGAATTTGAAAAATTCCTAGCAGAAAGGGGCATCCGCCACGCGCTGACAGCACCGGCGCACCCGGCGGCGAACGGTAGGGCGGAACGGATGGTCCAATTCACTAAAAAGACCATCCGGAAAATAGACCACGGGGAGATCCAGGAGAAAATCAACAAACTACTCTTCACCCAACACATAACCCCAAATACCACAACCAATAAAAGCCCAGCCGAACTATTAATGGGCAGAAAGCTAAGGTCCCCACTCGACAGGTTACACCCCACGTATAACCCGGAGAGGCCCCCAGACTCAAGCACCAAACACCGAACCTTCGCACCCGGGGACCCCGTATACGCAAAGAACCTGACGGGAGACCCGCTATGGATCCCAGCCGTCATCACACAAGCAACAGGCCCACACTCGTACCGGCTACAAACAGCAGACGGACGAGCGTGGAAACACCACATCGACCAACTTAGGTCGAGAACTACAAACCAACAAACCGCCGACGCACAAACAAGCGAAACCAACCCCCACAACGCAAGCCAAGGGGGGAGGGAATACCCAGGGGACCGAATCCAAAGAAAAATAAACCAGCAGTACTCACCAGAAAGCAGCCATCACGACCCCTCGCCAGGAAGGAACAGCCAAGCCAGCTCGACCAACCCGGAAAGACCGAGCGGGAGCGGCGAAACCCGTAGCTCAACCAACCCGGAAGGCCCAGGAGGGAGCTACGGAGAAAGGACCGGCCCGATCGACCAGCCGGTTCCCACGACGGCAGCAGGAGCAGCGGAGATCCCGACCGAACCGGCCGGGATCCAGCTTACAACTGAGTTGCGCAGGTCAAGTAGGACCAGACGGAGCCCCGCCTACCTACGTGACTACGCAACGTAAGGACTGAACCAAGAGGGGAGGGGTGTTCTGTCCTTCATTAACATACTCGAGATCCCCGCGCTTTGATTGGCCAAAGCGCGGGGCTCTCCGATTGGTCAGGCGAGCTGCGCCGATTGGCTCGCTAAGAATCTCCCGCGATTGGTCCATTCGGACCGCGGGAGATTCAAAGCGGTGCCATTGGCCGCAGCCGCCGTGGCGAAAGGAATAAAAGCCGCGGGTTTTTTTCCTTTCGCCAGTTCGGTTCCAACTTGCCAATAAAAGAGCTTTGCACTAAGTCACCGACTCCTGGCATCATTTCGCGGACGCAACAAAATCATATGCTAATCATCTTCTTTTTATGACCCCATAATCCCTTGCGGGGTAGAGTCTGGGCAACTGAATGGAGCAGTGTTCACCCAGTTGCCCTTCCTGTCGCCAATGTGGAATTTTATTCAGCACCTAAATTCTCATTGTGCCCAGAGAGAGAAATACCTGCCTCTATCTGGGATCGAATTTACAGCCTCCTTATTGTGACGCAAGAACTCCATCTCTAGGCCACCGCATCACTCAACTGAATTATATGCTAATACGGTTTGATTTTGTTCAGCGTGTTGAGCAAAATGGACCAATTGCAGGTTTTGGAATAAATGAACACTTAGTATGTGAATCTATAGGCGAACTATTTTATTTATTTATTTATTTATTTTTAAACAGACTTTTTATCATTTATTTATCATTTATTTATTATATTCCCGCCCATCTCAAATGGCTGAAACGTTAAAAAAATGTATTTGCAAAAAATTAAAATGCCGTAATAATCAATATTAGCGTTTGCACTTTAATCCGTAATCTGAATTCATTATTAATATCGGTTTTTCTGCAAGATGCCAGACATGGTAGGAAAAAAAATTCCTAGCTTCTTATCTCCCAGAAAGTTTGCAGCGTCCCTGGGGGATGCAGAAGGAGCTGGAGGCTTTCCATCCTAGGGAGCCGCTCTTGCAAATACAACCGTAGGGGTGGGGGCGCTCCGTGACGAGGGGAAGAATAGCAGAAGGACCCGTCGCCCTATCAGCTCGCGAGAGCGTCAGCCTGAAAGGGTGCCTGCCCCTTTAAGAATCCGGCGGCGTGGAGTAGAGGCCCCAGGTGCCGATTGGACGGCGTGGGCCGGAAGTCAAAGGAGGGCTTGTGCTGCTGTTTGGCTTGAGCGCAGGGTCGGGTTCGCCCGCCGCCCCTTTTTCTTCTCCTGGCAGGTGGAGCAGCGTTGGCTGCTGTTCTGGGGGCGGGTGAGACGGGAGCGGTATTTGCAAGGGGTACAATTGTAGGCGCTGCTCCTGCTCCGCAATGCCCGCGGCGGCTTGCGATTGAGGCCGGAGCAGTCTGTGGGTGCGTGGGCGGCGAGTTGAGTGGCTCTCTTTCTCCCCCCCCCCCCCCGCAGGCCTGGTGCCACCATGGCTGAGAGGGCTTTTCCGAATCCCTTCGCAGACTATGACAAATCCTTGGCCGCAGGATATTTTGATTCTTCGGGGAGGGTGAGTGCTTGGATTTTGGCTTCTTGCCGCTCCTTTTAAGCGGTTCTTTTCCCTGAAAGGTAGTGTGTATTTTGGTAGCAGCCGCGAGGGAAGTAGAATGCATTATTAGGGCTTTTTTTCTCTTAATAACGGCTAAAATCTGTATGATAAATGTAAATAAGCTGCCATTTTTATTGTTTCAGTCTTGCCTTCATAAAGACCTTTTCAAACATCGTTTGCCAGAGTCTAGGTCGTTAATCTTACTTTGAATTCAAGGACGGAGTTTGTCAAAAAGAAGTACTTACAAATATTCCTACTTGCTTCTCCTACAACTTCTAATTAAAAATAGAAATCCATTATTTTTCTTTCCAAAATTATATGCATTATTTTATACCATTGTGTGGTTTCTGTTTATGTAATGCCCACCCTTGTATAGCATCCTGAGGGTGTTTGTAGGGGGGGGGGTTCAATACTCAGGTACATAGCAGGTGGAAATTCTCAGTGATTTTAAGGAAGCTCTGTAAAGACATTCCCCCTCCCCCCAAATCAGGTAATATTGTGAGTTAAGTTTAAATGCATTTTCAATGAAGGAAGATAAATCTTTGTGTCACCTACTGTAGTGCAGAAATACAGTTCCATTATATTCTTTGATGACTTCAGTGGTGGTGGGAATCACGGAAAAACTATTTTAAAAAGGGTGCTCATTGACTTAGCTATATTAATAGGCCATGCCAGTTGTGAGGTAAAAATATAATTACTTTAATTGGGTTAAATTGATTGGGAGCAGAAATTCTTTTTCTAATGGGATAATGGAATTATTTTTCTTAAGTGCTTTATGACTTTATGAAGAAACAAAAAAATTCACTCTCATACATGGAAAGCATAGAATCAGAACCATGGCATTTCTTTCAAAGCCCAATTAAGACAGCCTGTCTTGATTATGAAACTCAGATTAAAACATGTTTTTTACTTTTGCTGCTCACTAAATGCAACTGACATTTTTAGATGAGGGTGTGGCATGAGAATACCTCTAAGAATGCCAGGAACTCTGAATTGTAATTACTCTGTCAGTACCCTTAGGCAGAATACTTGGCAAAGGGTTCAGCTTTTCAGAAGATAATCCACACATTCACAATAAGATTTTTGGCTAAAGAAATGTGTTTAATATGCTGTGGAGAAATATGTGCTGTGCTATCCACAAATATGAGTGTAAAAACCCAGGTGTGTTATAAATGGCATTGTGTTTGCCATATCTCTGAAATCATAAAAAATGGCAGGCAATTTAGGTGGAAGAGCGTCAAGGGAACCAATAAATGTTGAGTCTAGCTATGAAGTTTATGTAGCAGTGCTGAAAAGTCTTCACTGACTGTGAGCTTTGAGGATCTTATTATTGACATATAAAGGCCTAACTAATTTAGGAGAACACTTTGGTATCTCAAACTTACCTTCCAAAGAATCACAACATTCAAAAGAAGAATCCTTTTTTATGGTGTTATTGTGTAGATTACCCTTTGGCAGTAACTGCTTGGACCTGTTTCAGATGCCTCCCAGAGATGCATCTTTACCCAAGTCTTCCTTGTATGAATATTGGCTATTATATATGGATGTGTATATTTACTGATTAAATGGTTCCACTTATTATATTTTATATATCTAACACTTCAGGAAAAATGTATTCTGCTTCAAGATGAATAAACCAGTTATTATAAGCAGTTGTGTTGCATTTGTTTCGCATGTAATTGGATGGCCTTCATTTAGCAACCACAGTTGGGGCTAGCAACTTGGTTATTAAACAAAGCTAACTGATACAGCAACAGTGCTTATGATCTTAATCTTCAGCTTTCCTGTTCTTTACAGACCTATGAGGATTGGCCACAAAGTTAATTTTTCATCACCATTGTAATTGCATAAACATGAGTAGAGTATCAAAGAGAAATAATCATTTCTCTTTAAAATGATGGTTAACAGAAATCTTCAGAGTTGTACCAGAATACAGGTAAAAAAATAATGGGTTTAGGAGATGGAATTTGGTTCTATATGAGGTAAAAAAAATGTGATAGTCATAATTCAACAACTGAACAAACTACCTTGGGCTCTTTTTTGCTGAAGGTCTTTAAACAGGATGGATCTCCATGTCAGGGATCTCCTGTAATAATGACTCACGTGTAATTTTCATTTCCATTTCAATCTTTACATTATGTATGTACTTCTATATATTGCCAGTGTTCATCACAAAGTTTCAAACCTGAAAGGGTTTTTAGGCTTAGAGCCTCCATAAATACTTGACTGCATTAAGAAATGGATATCTCCTTCAAGCTTTTTATGCTTACCACAGCAAATGTTGATTAATCTATAGTACAAAAGCTTCCATGTGGTAGAATTGTAGTGAGTCAGCTCAGACTATCAGGTAATATTGTACAATGCTATTTCTGTCCTATTTGTCTAATGGCAATCATCTAGCAGAATCTACTCTTAAAAATTTGAGTAGCCTTCAAGGTCCCCTCAGGGGAAAGTACAGCAATGGCTATGACCTCAAGGTAATAGGCATGGATAGCCAATGTATCGCCAGGGGAGAGAAATATAGTTTTACATATTTAAGGTTAAATTCTTAATCACTTGGAAGAAAGTGTGGCTGAAGTAGTAGGGTTTTCTATAAAAATGAATTTGGATTTTTCTTTCCCTTTTTAAATTAGTACTTCCAGTCTGGCAGCTGTTTATGTCCTTTATACTTCTAAAAAGTTGATTCTCTTAAAAGTATAGAGCACTTCAAAGTATAGTCTGGCACATCTTGATAAGTGACAGTGTGTCTACTGAGACATAACCACTGTGTTTTTATTAACATCTACAGCTCACTCCTGAATTCAGTCAGCATCTGAATAATAAAATCAAGGAACTTCTCCAACAGATGGAAAGAGGTCTGAAATCTGCCGACCCCAGGGACTGTACTTGTTATACTGGCTGGGCAGGTAGGATGGGAGTGCTGCAAAATGTGAATGTTAAATAGCATGTTTTAAATTGAATGTTTAAAGAATGGCTGGAGAACATATGGTCTTATTATACTGCTGGGATTGAATTTGTCTTGAAGAAGGAAAGACTTGGGGAATCCTGCAAATATTATTTATCAAGGGATTTGTAAGCTATCCACTTTTTTTTTCCAGGGTGGATTATCTTTTGAATTTCCAAAGTATTCCTGAATGTAACAGTAATTCTTTGGACAGAGAAATAATATTTTTTAAAAAAAGTTTCCTCTTTTTGCTGTTGTTGCAGCAGATTGATAATGGCTGCCATCCTTTCTGCCTTAGATGTCTCTATGTTGTTATACTAGAATTCTAATCTAGTTTATTGTTTCTTTGCTTTTTGATAAGCCAGTTTCTCACTATTCTTTTTAAATATATTAGTGTATTTGCACACATCACATTTAACCATGATTAATGAATAGACTATTGTGGGCTTGAGTTTTAGTAAAACGAAACCCTGTACTGTACAATCTTGATTCATGTAATAGCTATATGAGCTGCAATGGTTCACAGTAGCAATTCAGAGTCACTTTTTTAACGTTTTTCCCTTAGTGCGCACTATTCTTTTTTTTTTAAACAAATTTTATTAATTTTACAGAAAACACAAACATAAACAAAACTAAAAGATCTTTTCTGAAGGTTGTCTGATCCCGGGTTGAAACTCTTCATACAGACACAAATTCAAACATCATATTCACTTTATATATCCTTCCATATCTTATTATCATTTTCTTTTTTTTTATTATATATATATAAACCATTTTTATCAATTTTGTAAAAACAATGCACAAAGAATCAAGGCATAACAGCTTATAAATTCTTTTCTAAGAAAAAATAATAAAAGAAGAAAACCAATAGAACATAACAATAGTATCAATACTTTATCTATTTAACTTCATATCTTATCCCAGCTTCTCCTTTTCATCCAAATTATTTCTTGTTAATTAAAATTTTATTGCCTTTTATCAATATACAAAATCCAAAAAAAAAACCATAACAAAACCTTTATATATCCTTTCATATCTTATTACCATTTTCAATAACATTCTTTGTCTGTTCTATTTCCAACTATCCATTCATCTTTTTTCTTTTACTATACTTCTCCTATACACCAATTGGAGTAACGTCTATAACTCATTACCCTAACTTAAAAGTACTTCATATAACAATTTTTCTTGGGATTCTGTTTAAAAGATTCTAAAATTACACAATGAATTTTATACTCTAAATACACATATAAAAAACACAATCTTATGTACCCTCCAGAATCCCTCTTTTATCCTAAATTAAATTCACCCATTGTCTCTGAATAAACTTTTTTTCTTTAGATCTTGCTTCCCCCCATTGAGGCTTCTCCTCCCCCCCTTTCTCTCTTGCTTATTCTTCTCCTTGCCCTTTCTACCCCTTTATCTCTCCTCCTCCCTTTTCTTACTCCCTTTCCTTTGCTTTCTAACCTTGCCTCCACCTTTCCGCTCATTTTTCTCTTTTTTGGTTGTTTTTATAATTCTTAAAATCCCCTTTTTCTTATCCTTTTTCTCCTCCTCCCCGGAAAGAACCCATTGTTCATCAAAGATGGCTTCTTCTTCCTCTTCTTCTTTGTCCCAGTCCTTCTGCTGCGTAGTCAACTTTTCATAAGTACATAAAGCCATTTCTAAAAATTGAAACAAAGTGCCCAAAGTATCTTCCTTTTTATATTTTTGATATTCAGTCTTTAGTTCATCCACAAGCGATGCCATCATGAAAAGAGAAACTTTTCCCAAAACAACCACAAATATTTTTAATCAAAAATAATTCAAAAAAAAAATTCCAAAAATTAATGCTTTTCTTCCTTCTTCTCTTTCTCTTTCTGGGGTTAATGTTTAATCAAAGAGGTCCAATTACCATATACCTTTCTTTGGGATTCTAGGCAATCTCCTCCTTTTTCAGCTTCTGCTTCATTTTTTTTTTCTCTCCCTTCCCACTTGCAATATCAACTTTAAATAATCAGAAATCCATACCTCTAATAAGGGTTTTCCAATTTCTTAAGTTTTTCAATGTCCAGGAACCCTTTTGTCCCTTAGCTTCAACTTTCAGAATAATTCACCTTCAATGTCCAATATGTCCAAACATATCTGCTGTTTCCATGGGGTGGGAGAGTGAAGAAAAAAAAAAGTTCCCTTTAACAGTTTCTCCGCCGCTTTAGATCTTCTTAGGGATACAATGTATCCTCCAGCAATTCAAACAGCTCAGTTCCAACAAATTTGAAAGATGTTACTTGACCCGGCTCAGACAGCACTTTCACTCTTCTTGCTTCCTCCAGCGCAATCTTACCCGGTTGCTGGCTTCTTCGTGGCGGCCATTGCTGACCGTCGCTCCACCGCCTTGGGAAAAAGGGGTTTTTCCGGAGGAGGAGGGGGTCTGCGGCACCCCCAACCCCCTGTCCGACTCCCCTCTCTCTTCAGCTGTCCCTACAGGGCAGCAATATCCCCCTGACCCATCTGGATCGGGGGTACCTCGGCGGCTAGCACAGCAGGAATCGCGAGCAGTCGCGAATTCCTGCTGCCCCGAAGCCACGCGAAACCGGAAACCAAGTGCACACTATTCTTAAATGATTAGAATGAAACATTACATTTTATGTATCAGCTTTGGTGAAATCTTAAATATTAAATTGTCAATTCTGGTTTTTTCCCCCTTTTTTCTAAAGTACTTGATTAGAGATAGGAACATTTTGCAAACCAAATGGGCAAGGAGTGATGTTTAAACCTTATTCACCCTCTTGCATAGTTTCAGTCAGGATTAATCCCACATTCTTACCAGCAGTACTGATTACTGTAGTAGTCTGTTGGAGAGGGGATATTCTGGGAAACTTGATATTGTAGAAAATGCTACACTACTATTTTGAATTCTCATACTCATATATGCCCATGCATGAATAGAAATAGCACCAAATATCTGGGCAGATCATAACTCCATAATAGTAATATGAAAAGGTCAATCAAAACAAAGAGGAAGGTGGATGTTGAACACATAGACTCTGAGAGACAAAGAATATATAACAAAATTTAAAAAATTAGAAATGTTTTTTGATGTAAATAAAAAAGAACACACCCCTTTACAGAATCTGTGGGATACAACGAAAGCCTATCTAAGAGGAATAACAATTGCATATAATGCTAGAAAGAAAAACGAAAGAGAAAAAGAAAGTAATGGGTTACAGAATGATATTAGAAAATTGGAAAGACAAGCACAATTAGCACCAGAAAATGAGCAAATTATAAATGTAAGTTAGCTAAATATAAATTGAATATGAACAGGAAAGAAATTTAAGAGTACTGAAATTAGTAAAGCAAATTTATTTTGAAAATGCAAATAAACCAGGAAGATGGCTTGCATATAGGTTAAGAAAGGAAAAAGAGAAGAGATGGATACAGCAATTGCAAGATAAGGAGGGAAAGATACAAAATTAAATGGAAAAGAAAAAAATAGTATTGGAATATTTTTGTGAACTCTATAAACAAAAAAATATGAGTAAAGAGAGAATTAAACAGTATCTAGAGGAAGAAAATATTCCAATACTAACAGAAGAAGAAAGGAAAAGATTAAATGAGATTACTATGGAGGAAATAAAAAACAATTAGTAAACAAAAAAACTCCCAGAACAGATAGTTTACCTGCAGAATTATATAAAAATTTAGGGGAAATTTTTGATCCAATTCTTTTAGAAATATATAATGAAATACTTAAAGGGGCAGAGTTACCAAGGTCATGGAGAGAAGTATACATCATACTAATACCAAAGGAGGGTGCAGATATCATTCATATAAGCAACTATAGACCAATTCCCTTGTTGAACACCGACTACAAAATATTTATGAATTTAATGGCTGAGAGTCTAAAAAAAATACTAAGCAGATATATACATACTGATCAAAATGGTTTTCTTCCAACAAGACAACTTAAAAACAATACAAGAACAGTACTTGATATCCTGGAATACTGTGAGGCACATCCAGAAAAACAGACTACACTAGTTTTTCTCGATGCTCAAAAAGCCTTTGACAAGGTAAATTGGGAATTTATGAGGCAACAAGTTAAAGGAAATGAAAATCGGAGAGAAATTTGAAAAAATGTTAGAATCAATATATTCAAGCCAAGAAGCCCGGATAATAATCAATGGAGAAACGACCAATCCACTTGAAATAGGAAAGGGAGTCAGGCAGGGATACTCACTTTCACCTCTGCTCTTTATCACGACTCTAGAAATTTTGTTGAGAAGAATTAGACAGAATATGGAGATAAAAGGATTAAGAATTAAAAATGAAGAATACAAGGCCCAAGCATTTGCAGATGACCTTATATTCTTTGTAGAAGAACAAATAAAATCAGGAACAAAATTAATTAAAGAGATAGATATGGAGAGGCGACAGGTTTAACAATAAGGATAAAACTAAAATGATAATAAAAAATCTAACAGAGAAACAAAAAAAGAAATTAGAAGAGGTAATGGGCTTACAAATTGTAAAAGAATTAAATATTTAGGAATTTGGCTCACGGCAAGATGTTCAACAATAAAAGATAATTATGTAAAATTGGTATGAGAAATAAAGATTTAGAAAAATGGGGGAAATTGCAATTATCAATGTTAGGAAGAATAGCGACTATTAAGATGAACATCTTGCCAAAAATATTATTTCTCTTTCAAAATATTCCAATTAAATTAGATAAAAAAATTTAACGAATTAAATAAAATTACTACAAAATTTATTTGGTCAGGGAAAAAAACGAGAATAAAATTAAGCTCCTTACAAGATAATAGATGCAGAGGTGGATTTGGACTCCCTGCCTGGGAACTATATTATAAAGCGGCAATTTTAACATGGACTGGGCTAATTTGAGAAACAAAAGATTTTTAATCCTAGAAGGGCATGATTTGGAAGCGGGGTGGCATGCCTTGATGTGGAACCCTGGAAATAAAAGTTATACACACTTTAATAGGCATATAATTAGATGTTCACTATTAAAAGTGTGGAAAGAGATTAAACACAAACATTATACGAAGATCCCAGGATAGGTTTCCATCATGGAGGCATTGATCCACCCCAATGCATTAGAAACTGAAAGAAAAATTAGGTATTATGATGTACTAAATTCCCAAGGAAGATTAATGATGAAGCAAGAAATCAGAGAGCAAGGGTTGAAAATAGAGTGGTGGCCATATTTACAACTCAAAACAAGATATAAAAAAAGACAGAAGAGTTTGGAATTGAGATAAAATCGAATCAATTAGATAAAATATTGGAGGGAACAGATGAAAAATTAATCTCAAAAATGTATAACTACCTGTTAGAATACGAAATGACGGAAGAAATAGTTAAAGGCGCAATGATCGCATGGGCAAGGAATATAGGGCACAATATTAATTTGGAAGATTGGGAAAAAATTTGGAATCAAAATGATTAACAAAATTGGTGATCTATAAAGAAAATATAAAATGTGTTACCGGTGGTATCTGTTTCCCTCATGGTTAGCTAACATTTACCCAAACATGAGTCTGATGTGTTGGAAATGTAAGCAAATGAGGGGCACCTTCTTCCACACTTGGTGGCTCTGCCCAAAAAGTAAAAAATATTGAAAAAAAATTAGACTGTGGATAAAAGAAATTACAAGTATTCAATTAGAATTTAAACCGGAAATATTTTTGTTGGGAATGTTAAAAGGGGACTATGCAAACGAAATAAAATATTTAATTCTCCATATAATCACAGCAGCAAGAATTGCCTTGGCACAATGTTGGAAGGTCAAACAAATGCCAACAAATTTGATTACTCAGAAAAATACTTGACTGCGCTGAAATGGACCTACTCACACAAAAACTTAGGAATAAGGAAGACTCGAGATATATTACAGCTTAGGATAAATAGTATAAGTGGATTAAAGAGAAAAAACCAAGAAATTAAAAGATACGGTTTTGATGAATAGAGTGGTTAAATTAAGAATGTTTATCAAATTAAGAAACGATTAGTAGTAAAATTAATACCAATAAAAAATCACACCGTCTTAGTTGATCAGAAACATGTTTCATATGTATTATGTATTTGTATATATAGATTTTGTCTGCAACGTAAAGTTGTATTCAATGTATTGTACATAGTGTTTTTTTCATCTTTAATAAAGTTTTCTTTTTAAGAAAAAAGAATATGCTACACTACTATTTTGGATTCTCATACTCATATGTGCCCATGCATGGTTCCTTTCAACAATATTCTGTACTCGTAGTGCTAATAAAACACGAATTTTACCTATTGCTTAATTAAAGAAATCATAGCCAATACTTCTGTAAATTTCCACTGTAAATAAGCCCATATAGAGAGGGAGGGAGGAGGCATTTGCAAGTATTTTTTATTGCAAATCAAGTTTCAAAAAATGTCTGCTCAGATCATGAGGAGGGGGCACATTCTCTTGTTAATCAATCACACTTTAAACAGTTCATATAGCCAATCAAAAAACCACAATGTTTAATTAAAAATGGATTGGAGCAGTTTATGGAAGTAACAAAAATCTACATTTAGATGGGTTGAATAAAAAGGTTTTTTTAAGCAGAATTTGAGTTTCTTGAATACAGCTGGTAAAATGGAGGAATTTATTAAAGTATTTGTTTTGACATACAAAATCTAGTGCACAAAACATGTATACATGACACATGTTTTATGTATACATGACACATGACATAAACATGACATACAAAATATTAAATGATTTGTGTTAAGGGTAGAATTTTCTCATAGAAAATTAGTATAGGATAGAATAGAATAGAATAGAATAGAATAGAATAGAATAGAATAACAGGGTTGGAAGGGACCTTGGAGGTTTTCTAATCCAACCCCTTCTCAAGCAGGAAACCCTGTGTAATTCAGGACAAATTATTGCCCAATCTCTTGATGGAGCATCCACAACTTTTGGTGGCAAATTGTTCTACTAATTAATTGTACTTACTTTACAGAAATTTTTCTATATTTCTATATTGGATGGTTCTTTAATCTTCCAACCATTGTTCCTTGCCCTGCCTTCAGGTGCTTTGGAGAATAGGTCGACCCCCTCTTCTCTGTAACAGCCCCTCAAATATTTGAAGACTAATTCACACCTATTTTGACTTGTATTCCTATTGTGTCTCCCACAGTATTGCTTTTGATAGGTTGAATTCTTTTGTAAAGATAGATGGAAAGAATGAATTAAGCTGTTCCATTTTCCCTACCATCTATCACCTCTTTGCCATCTTCTCCCAGTGGATCAATTGTTTCCTTGACTTTTCTCTTGTTTTTTTAATATATTGAAAGAAACTTTTATTAAAACCAAAGATACAAGTACAGATTAAACAAAACCTGGCTCAAAAACAGTAACTGTGAGAGGGACCTTGGAGTCTTAGTGGACTGAACATGAGTCAGCAGTGTGTGGCAGCAGCCAAAAAAGCTAATACAATTCTTTGTTGTATAAACAGAGGCATAGAAGCAAAATCACATGAAGTATCCAGTATTGTCCTTTTTGTCTCTCAGTTAATTAGAAGGTTGTATGAAGCTTGTTTTTTTATTTTCGGTGGTATTGTAGTGGCAGGAACCGTGGAAGCGTTTCAGCTGTTTCTTGGGTGGCGGAACCGCCTCTGTAACTTCCATGGTTCCCGCCGCTGCTACCGCTGTTACTGGAGACGGCACTGGCGAGAGAGGGATAGCTGCAGCTCAGCCTGGGTGCTTGGAATGCAGGAACAGGCTGCGCACCGGCACTTTTGCAAACTTGCAGAGCCCGAGGCTGGCGCACCAAGGATAGCAGCAGCAGAGACACTCGCTTGACTCTTCTCACGCCCACCCAGCCGCTCGGGATTAAACCAAAACGCAGTGCGCAGTGCTCCCAGGTACCTAAAAATCTTTTTTTTCCCTGTTGTTACGGGGATGGGAGAAAAGTGGGAATGATCCAGATGCTGTTGTTGGAGGTGGCGCTTTGCAGGGGGGGAATTCACCCCCGAAAAGACGTCCTAGCTGTTTTTTCGGGGCTCAAAAAAAAATAAGGCCCGACCTTATTTTGTGAGAAACACAGTATCTCATTTATTTATTTATATTTCATATTTCTTAACCATCTATCTCTCTCAGGGTCTGAGAGCAGTCAGTATACAATTTAATCAATGAAATTAACATTAACATTAAAATAATGTGTCCCCCAGCAAGTTTTGATCCCTTTGTGTGGAAGGCTAAAAAATTGGGCGCTTTCCTCACCTCTAAGGGCAAGATGTTACATGATGCAGGAGCAGCAACAAAAAAGGCCTTCTTCCTAAATCCCACTGGTCAAATTTATTTTCTGTTTTACATATTTTTCTTTGGAAACCCGGCCATTTCCAATGAAATGAAATGTGTTATTACCATAGGATATATTCTCCTTCACATTTTTATACCCAATGCCTTCTAAGATTCTGGATTTACTAAGGTATTCAGTGTGATTTCAGGTTACAAGAAATGAATTGGACCAAAATAACTGTTCTCTCTTAACTACCTCTCTAAGAAAAGCTTGTTGAGTATCTTTTCATGTAGTTAATTCTGTGGCAATCTGAAAACAATTGACACTTATATAATGGCTAATAAATAATACTGGAAGAAAACTTTTGTAGAAGTTGATGCCATTTAGACATATGGTAAAACTGAAGTTTAACAGCAAGTTTAACTCTACCATTTCCTCCCATCTTATTGTTACCAAGCAGTAGGCATCTGTATTAAAAAGCTGCTTTCTTCCTCATCATAGGTTGGGTGGGCAACCTGCAGACTTTCATTTTGTAGCCCTTGGAATGTTGGAATGTCCTCTGATTATGATTGCTGAACAAGTGTGTTTCCCTCCATTTTGATATCAAGAAATGTAGTATATTAAACCATATTAATATGGATTTTTTTAAAAAACAAGAAAGTTCCCAAAGGTTTCCCCAAATCTTGGCCTTCCCAGAGGTGGTATGGCCTTACCTATTTTATAGCCCTCCTCTGTAACCTCACCCCCCTTAAAATCCAGTCCTTGGCTCTTACCTTTGAAAGTTCTACCCCCTATGCTAGATGCCTAGTGGAGTTGCAGTGTCACCAGTATAGGGCTTTGCTTGCTATGTGTTTCCATCAGCCGCTTAACTAACCAAGCAGGCAGCTTTGTTAAATGGGTAGTTCTGTAGAAAATAAAAAGCCTGAAGACTTGTCATGCTAGAATTCTATAGAGAGGGAATTTTAAATGGATAGAATTCTCTCTGCCACACACAGAAAAGGCTGGGAAATGATCTGTGCAGATCAGCCAGGTTTTATCTTGATACAGTAATAATATAGCCTCTTTAGTGTTAACTTTGCTCCTTCCCCCTGCTACATGCCAGCAAGCATCATTTTATTAATTCCAAAATTTTATAAACAGGTCTTCTAAAAAAAAAAATCAGAATTTTTTAAAAGTTATTCTTTTACAAGCATATACTTGCTCTGCAAATTGTATCCCATTTTTTAATTATAATTTTTAAATGTTTCCTGTTAGGAAAATAGAACCAGTAACATGTTAGAAATTTAAGTTCTGCTTACAGTTTGGTTTAATTGCAGTTATCTGTCTTCTAAATTGAGCCTTGAACAAAATAGTGATCAGTTTCTATCTCTACTTTTTATCTAAAAATCAGCAAATTAAATATATGCTCCAGAGTAAAAATCTAAATGTAGTGGTTTCTTCTATATTGCCAACTCCAAAAACTGTACAAAGCAATTCCTATTTGTGTCTTCATTGGTTTTTAGTGATATTTTTAATTAGTTCCTCTTTTGGCAAAATATATATTGGAAATTATATTTTGTATATACCTCTTATGCTTTCATTTGATATAAGCTCTCTGTAAACAATTGCACAAGAAAGGGTTCTTTGGATAGGGGAGCAATACAAACTACTACATTGTACTGTACCAATTCAAGAGAAATTAGCTGCTCAAGAAAAAACAAACAAGGTCAACAGTTTGTACTTTCAGACTCAGAAAAGGCAAAAATCTGGATAGTGATAGGTTTTGAGTATTGGAGTGTCAATTATTCTCACAGGCCTATATAATACATTTTCCTTACCTAGTTTTCTGTTTGAGCCCATTTTTCATTTCATCTGCAAACTTCAACCAAAAGTGACATCTAGCCCTAAAGTATGCAGACTCCATATCATACAAATTGAAATGTGGAAACATGGCTTATTCCATGCTGCTGTTAAAATTTTGATTCTGTGCTGTGACTTAATTAGCTCATAGAAATATGGTGATATCCAGAATAAGACATTGCCTTCTTAAAAATAGTTTCAGGTACATAGCATTGCAGATGAGAATTACGATAAAGTACCTTTTCATGGTCTTCATTGATAGTGCTACCACAGAAACTGCCGAGAGAGTGGACAAGGTTATTAACTTCAGGAGGAAATGGAGATTTGTGCTTAATATACATGCATAATTGAATTGGCTGTAGTATGACGCTTGGGAGATTACCTATGCAGAATGAGAAAATGATCTCAATTTAAAAACATTCGATGAGCAAGAGAAAGTAATTTTGCAAGCTGCTCTTCTTTCCCTTTATTTTTTTTATTTTTTTAAATATAAGCTTAAATACAAAGGTCTGCATCCTCTTAGCAATGGTTAATGAATTTGAAAGTACACTATAAATTGAAAAAAACTGAAAAGTCTGGAACTACTGTGTGTACTTTTCTACGGGGTTATTTGTGAAGATGCCTCTAGAATACAATTGTTTCTTGAAGACTTCAGACTAACATTAATAATGTTTCCATTTGTACTTAATATATTTACCAACTTTTCCTTTTTACTGGCAATAATCCACATTTTCTAATGCACTCTTTTCAGTAAATCACTGTCCCTTTTTTGACTTTAGCATTTTATGACTTGCTAGGTTTATAATTCTTATTTTCTGCTGATCATTCTTGATTCTGTTAGTGTTTTTTCTAATAAAGGATCATCATTGCATTTTGGCTACAGTGAAGGAAGTCCATTATTCCAAAGCCTCCAAGTTTTTGTCAGTATTTGGATATGAATCTATATCTATTTTGGTCTCTGAAAATTAGTTGACATAACTAAATCATGATACTGAAAATGTAAGAATCATAAAACAAAGTTATGCATAAAATATTCAAACTCTCACTGACACAAAGTTAGAAATGCTGAATAATGATTTCTGCTGTTGTTATTGTTAAACTTGGATATGGGTTTCTTTTTTAATTAAAAGAAGCAGCTCCTTATCCTTTAATTGATATTTCCCAAGTGGGAGCATGGGCTCATTCCTCTTTTTTTCCCTTTGTTATACATAGTTAGGGTTTGGTTGTTTTCTATTTTGTTTTTACATTACTCTACTTCTCATCGACTGTACGTATCTTATATTTCCCTGGGTCATTCTACAGTTGGTGAATGGACTTAGAAATGTGATATGATCAAAGTTGTCCAGGGTATTAAATATTAAAATTTTAGGTTTAAAAGTTATGTCTATTAATAGCCTTAGTATCTGAGATGAAAATGCATCAAGTATAAGCTCCTGTCAATAAAATCCCCACAAGAGTTTTATGTATATGCTAACCATGATTGTCAGGAACAGATAGTCCATCTCTTAAGAATATTAACCCAAAATTACATAGAAATTATCTTTCAAATATATGACAATGGATATTTATGGTTAGACTGAAACTTTAACGTATTTCCCTATTTTCAGAATGATTTTCTGTTTTGGGATTATCATAAAAATGCTAGTACTGTAATTACATGATTTTCTGTTTTGTATTACTATGCAATTAAAAAGGCTTTCTCTTAATAGACAATAAAATTTTATAGGTAGTCTTTGACTTATGACCGCCGTTTAATGATTTTTCAGAGTTAACAATGCATTGGAAAGGATGCTTTACGACCTGTAAATGATGTCTAGCCATCATAGACTGTACCATTCCTCTCCTGCAGTCACATGATTATATTTTGGGCACTTGGCAACCAGCTCATTTACGACTGATTGCAGCATCATAGTGACAGTATTAGTTGGCTGTTCTTTTGCTGGTTTCTGCTGTTTTTTTTGGGGGGGGGGGTGTTGCTGCTTTTTTGTAAAAGAAATCAAAAACCATGAATTCAGGAGCATGGATTTAGATTTAAGACCATGTAATTTGCTTAACACATGGTTTGTTTAACACTGTAAAAATTGTCATAATATCAGGTCTGATCTTGTTGGGTACCTTGTCATATGACTATCACAACTTACAACCAATATTCCAGTTCCAATTGCCATCGTAAGTCAAGGCAATTGTAGTTAATGATATGAAATTATTATTAGTTGTTAATGGTTAAATAATAATAATAGATAGTGTCATTTGTAATTCTTTTTTCAGGCATTGCTTTGCTATATTTTCATCTCCATGAGGTATATGGAGATCCATCCTATCTTCAGATGGCTCAAGAATATATAAAGAAGAGTCTTAGTTGCTTGACAAAGCGATCAATAACTTTCTTATGTGGTGATGCTGGACCTTTGGCCATGGCTGCAGTTGTATATCATAAACTACACAATGACAAGCAAGCAGAAGATTGCATTGCTCGGTAATGTCTCAAAATATTTGAGTAAATGCTCAGTGACACCTTAAACTCTCCATGATATATATTGCCTTACTTAAGGGGAAGAAAAGCTGTTTCCACCAGAAGGTTGATCTTTGGAGTGCAACATCTGTTATTTCAGATATAATAGGACGATGAATAAGTCATTTCATTCTTAACTAAATTAGAGTATTTAGGAAGAGAAGTACATTCATTTTTAGAATGATTAATTTTGATAGACTAGATGGAGAAAACATTGGTAAATTGCATAGTTTTCCTTGAATAATTATCTGAATTTAAAGTTTCATTGCTAACTGTTTTTCATCCAAATTTGTATTTCCTATTTATATTCTGCTAAACTATTCAAGTCTCTATTGTTTAAAACAAAAGTATATGAACAGTGATATTTTGACTGCACATCTGACATACAGTTCACCTTTTTATTTGGGTTTCTATAAAAGTCATCGGTATGAAAATGTCTAAATGTACACTTTATGGATTGTTGCAACCATAAGTAAGATTTGTTTTATATCTATAATGAAATTCTGATGCTAATTTAAATTTATTTCAATGTAGAAAGCATATTGTACATTTTTGTACTTGTACTATAGTTATCCATGAAGGTTTAAATACCCTCTGTTTGTTGTATGTATGTGTGTTTATGTCTGTGCATAAAAAATTCCCTTCTCACCCCTATGGGTGATATGTTTTCCTCAATTGGGTCCTCTACCAGGGTTTTGCATAGCATCTTAGTTTTTCCGAGCATTGCACTCTTGTCAGCATACAGCTCTGAAGTTCCTGGAATCTATTGATGCCATTCTTCAGCTTAGGAGTTACAGGTCCGAGTGTTTCCAGCCCTACTGATGCCACTTTGGCCTTTACTTTCCACATACTCTCTAGTCTCGTTCCTTCTTCAGACCCTTTCATTTCTCCAGCTTCTACTCCTTCCTGATGCTGCTGTCACTTGGGACTGCTACATCTAACATCACTACTGTCTTCTGGTCCTTGCCTACAACCACACAGTGTTGGTTTATTGGTTAATACCTGCCTATCTGTTTGGATCAGTCCCACAGGATCTTAGCCCTCTTATTCTCCACCACCTTCTGTGAAATCTCCCATCTGGCTTTGGAGGGTCTAGTCCAGGGGTGGGATTCTACCAGTTTGCACCTCTTTGCTAGAACTGGTTGTTAACATTCTAAGCAGTTCGGAGAACCGGTTGTTAGAAGAAATTACTGGCCTAATCCTGTAAGGAAGGCAGGAAGGAAACATTCTGGTGTTGCTTACAGAAACTGTCTCTCCATTAACCCTTATTACATTCTCGGCAGTACTAGACTTCCTGTCTTAGGAACTTCTCTGGAGTTTTTACCCTCTACTTTGCTTGTGTGGAGTGACCATTCAAAGTTACAATGGCACTGAAAAAAGTGACTTTTTTTTCACACTTATGACTGTTGCAGCATCCCCACAGTTATGAGAGGCCAGGCAAGGAGATGCATGCCTCAATGTGAGTGATATTGAGTGGGCCCTGCCCAGCCAGTCACATGACCACCAAGCCACACCCACCAACAGCCATGCCCACAGAACCAGTTGTTAAAAAATTTGAATCCCACCCCTGGTATAGTCCATACACTGTGCAGATGTTTATACACAATGCTAGCTACTTGATTATGCTCTTCAGTGTATGCTCTACCTGCCTGCAACTTATATCCTGTCACTTTGTGCTGGACTTCCTCTTCTCCCCTCCCCTCCTCTCTTCAAAAGATAGGGATTTTAGTTATCCCCCTTCTCTGTTGTCCCAAATTCTGGAAATATATTTTGGCAGCTTGCATAGTCTCATATGACTCTGGCTCGTAATGAACAGAACTGGAGAAAGACACATTCTCTATCAGAACAGTATTTATTTAAATTCAGTTCTGTTCTTTGTTTCATTTGGGAATTTTTTCTTTTGTTTCTTCCACACTTCTATTCTCAGAATGAGAATTCGGTGTAATCACATAGTGCCCTCTAGTGGTATTGTTGGAATAAAGCATGCAATTGTAAAATAATTGTCCTTGAAGGCTCTACCTTGACTAAGATACCAAATATTTGCTTTAAAACTGAGTTTAAAAAACCTGAATAACAATCTTAAGTTTGTTTGTATAAATATCATTATTTCCCACCAACTAAAAATGGGCTCTTAATCACAAAGATTTTTTTGCACATTAAAGACAGCAATGGTTTCATTTGATCCTTGGATTTTCTAATCAATTATGCTTAATTCTCTATATTTTCCCAGTGAATGTAAAATTTTAATCATCCATTTCCTAAATCCTGAGCACTGATGATGTTATCTAGCTTGGGTAATGAATTGTCTGCAAGAAAACAAGCAATCTCAGAGAGCACCAAGGACCCTTTATTTCCTAAATTCTCTCTTAGTATGTGAATGACATGTTAGTAATTACTCTAATTCTGTCACTATCCAGAGCAGTGCAAATTGCCTCTTTGATGATGCACATAATCTTTTTATTATCCAAATAAGCATTTTTATTTTTATTGCTTCTCTCTCTCCCTTCCTTCTTTCCTTCCTTCCTTCCTAAGGCCTAATATTTTACATTAGTCTCCCTGCAATTTATTTTATTGCTGAAAGATATTTGTATACACTATAAAATACAATTCATATTTCCTTCACTGGAGATGTCAGTGGGGAGATTTGGAAGCTCTACATTAAGGAAAGGTTTTATTTTCTTGCTCTTTCCTTTGCCAGTTCACAATTTTGTTCTGTTTACGCTCAGCTGTTAAGCATCTTTACATTTAGTTTTTTAGCAACATGTTTCTAAATTCCTATGGGATATATTTTAAATATACCCCAAGACAATATTATATAGGTATGATATTACTGCATTTCTACATGATTCAAAGTAGAAAACCAACATAGTTTTTTTATATAAACTAAAATATAATATTTGTTTTACATTGTAGAAATCTATAATATGAACAACTGATGACAGTATACATACAACTTTTTTTACTATATGTTGCTGTAGGTATTATTTGGGTTTGTGGGATTTTACTTTGTTTTTGTAAATTCTCTGGTGGAAAAGAAGTGCCCTCCAATTTATAATCATCTGAACATAATTTGTCTTCAGTTGTGAAGTTGAACTGAATGTCACATTTTTCCATGTGACAATTCACTCCTGATATTTCAAGCTTTTTTATTTGGGTGCATAATGTAATGTGAAGGATTAGAGTATTACTTTACCACTGCTTATGAGTCAGAAATTCTTACAAATCACCATGAAATTTTGCTCCGCTCTCTTCTTCTCCAAAGAGTATTTTATCACTTTCTCCAGTATAGTCTTGTAGCAAGTCTACACACAAAATATATAACATAAGCCTCCTTGAGATTTCTATATTCACCTAACCTCCTATCTGTGTTCTAGGGTGGCTCAGTGTAGGGTGTTCCTTAAGTGAAAGAGTTTCTTCTAGGACAGGAAAATAAACTGACAGTATTTATTCTTACTTCATTGACTTATAGTCAATGGGCTACATTATGGCATGATCTCTCCTGCTACCAGTGGGGACTATCCTAGTTCCTTTAAGGGTTTAGAATGCTTGTAACAGGCTAGAGCTGGAACAGTGCTCAATGCCTTGTTTCAGGAATGAGTAATAATAAGATAACCTTTATTGTCTTTCTTTCTTTTTACTGTGGACACAGTGGCACACATTAAAAATGAAATTTTGTTGCCTGCTCTCAAAAGTGTACATATACATAACACACATATGTAATGCCTGTCGAAGGAGGGTATGGTATGCAATCACCTTAAGACACCTCTGACTTCAGCTGCCACTAGCATAAATTCATTACTGACTTTTGAAGTCTTGTCTCAGTGTTTGGATTCCGTTGTGGTTTAGGGAGACCAAAATATACAAAAATTAAACTTGAGCACAGAGTAGTTGTTTGTTCCTTGTGATCAGCAATAGTGTTGTCTCTTAAAGCAGCGGCCTTCAACCTTTTGGGTACCAGGGATCAGTTCCATGGAGAAAGGTTTTTCTATGGACCAGAGGGGACATGGTTTTGTGTGCTGTCTGAATCCTACAGATGGGGCTTCACTTGCTTACATGGCCCAATTGCTAGCATACTACAGACCAGTACTAGTGCACAGACTGGGGGTTGGGGAGCCCTGTCTTAAAACACTACCCATAGGAAGCAGAATTGTATTTTTGGATGCTCCGATTTGAATCAGAGCCAGAAGAGGCTTTGTCTAGTTTTGGCTAATGCAGCAGTTACAACCATACAGGAAGTGGGAGGATCTTGTTATAGTGGTTCATACTCTTATCTGCCACTAGTATGGACTATTTCCAATGCATTGCATATAGGGCTGCCTTTGGAGTTTGGTACAGTTGGTAAAGAATTCAAAATCCAGCAGGCTGCTCTAGGAATGGCCTGGTTCCCAGGTGTCTTCAAGATATCCCTTTCTGTGTAAAACCAACTTTTATGGTGCATTTCTCCAAGGTGAGGATGCTTAGGGTTTACTCTACATATGAAGTAGGAGGGATAGGAACAGTGGTGGGATTCAAAAATTTTTTGCTACTGGTTCTGTGGGTTTGGCTTGCTGAGCGTGGCAGGGGAAGGATACTGTAAAATCTCCAGTCAGAGGTGAAATTTGCTGGTTCTCCGAAGTACTCAAAATTTCCACTGCCGGTTTTCCAGAACTGGTCAGAACCTGCTGAATACCACCTCTGGAATACCACCTTTTTCTGTGGTAATTTCCATCTTGTGCAGCAGCCTTCCACAAATCTCAGAGGTTTATGTAGTGTCTACCTTGCATCTTTCAGGAAGCCTTTAGAAATTGAACTCTTTCACAGGGCAATTGAAGCCCGAGGTTTGTTATTAATGATTTCAGATAGATATGGTGGCTTTCTGTATTTCTCTTGTTTTTGCCCATGATTCTATTATATGTTGTGTTGTTATATTGTAAACTACTGAGAATTTATCCTGACCATAGAAGTGTATAAATTCAACCAAATGAATATGGGAATTATGAAAATGGATGCTTAATAAGCAAAAGAAGTTGTGGGTGGGAAGAAAATGTTGCAGAAAGTAAGGTTGAAAAAGATATTAGGTGCACTATGAGGAAAAAAATGTAGTCAGAATGAGCAAGAAACAGTTAAGAATAAAAAAGAGTTCAAAATGACAGAGTGATTGTCCTATGACCCCCCACCCCACCCCTGTCACCAATGGGTGGGAAATAATATACATATTTTTGAAGAGAGCTAAATAAGGATATTGTAATGTACAGTAGTCCTTGACTTACAACAGTTCATTTAGTGACCATTCAAAGTTACATCACTAAAAAAAGTGACATAATCATTTTTCACACTTACAATAATTAAGCATCCACATGGCCATATCATCAAAATTCACACTTGAGTTGCTTGGTAACTGGCTCACATTTATGATGGTTGCAGTGTCCTGGGGTCATGTGTTCCCCTTTTGCAACCTTCTGACAAGCAAAGTCAATGGGAAATCCAGGTTCAGTTAACAACTGTGGCAAGAGAGGTTGTAAAATGGGGCAAAACTCAATTAACAAATGTCTGATTTAGCAATAGAAATTTTCGGCTCAATTGTGATCATAAGTCAAGGACTACATGTAATGTAATTATAATGTAATATCATACTAAAATAAACTAAAGCACAATTTAAACATGCTTAGAAAGCCTTGTCAGATTGGAGGTAGGGGAACTTTCCTTGCCATTGAATTATAAAGTCTAATAGAACTTTTTTCCCCTCCAAGCTTATTGCATCTGCCCAAACCAGATCCACGTATCCCTGATGAAATGCTTTATGGACGTATGGGGTATTTATCTGCTCTGCTGTTTGTGAACAAACATTTTGGAGAGGAAAAGATTTCTCAAAATCACATCCAACAGGTACTCTATCCTTTTTTTTCTTTTTTTGTATCTTGAGCTATTCAAATATAGGTAATCCTTGACTTACAATAACAATGAGCCCAAAACTTCCATTGCTATGCGAGACAGTTGTTGTCAGTTTTGCTCCATTTTACAACCTTTCTTACTACAGTTGTTAAATAAATCAGCAGTTGCATGGTTGATAAGTGAATCTGGCTTCCCCATTGGATTTGCTAGTCAGAAGTCGCGAAAAATGATCACAGGATGCTGCGATACTGCAACCATCATAAATACATGCCAGTTGCCAAACATGTGACCATGGAGATTCTGGTGCTATTGTAATTTTGAACAATCACCAAATGAATGGTTGTAAGTTGAGGACTACCTGTATCTAGAAACTCCTTCCATAGTTAATAATGCAACCTTCTAGTCTGCTAACCCTATTTAAAAAAACAAATTGGCCAAAATCTCATAAGATTTCCAGATCTCACATTATTAGCAAATTCCCCAAGATTTGAAGAGTATAATTGCAAAATCTCATGAGATTTGGAAAGGTCCCCTTCCCCCCCCCCTTTTTTTTTTTTTCCTTTTGGAGGGGAAGGGTTGCCTGGAAATATTGTTCCCTACACGTAACTTCTCTCATTTAAAAAAAAAACACAATACTGTTTCTTAAATATCGACTTACATGATGATTATAAGTTAAGAAAATTATCTATTCAAATCCCACTTGCCTGTGAACTGATTAGAGATGTAGATAATGTAATCATTTTATCTGTGAGACTCTTGTGTGGCAGTTTCTTAGCAAACTTGATGGAGGGATACTGCAATATTTAAAAGTTCATCCTACCTAAAATAGATTATTATCATGTTTTTCCCCTTTTATTTATGCCAGCTATGAAATTTTGAAGCACAGCCATTATTATTTCTGATTTTTCTTCTAGGTTTGTGAGGCAGTTATGGCATCTGGTGAGAATTTGGCACAGAAGCGGAACTTCAAAGCTAAGAGTCCACTCATGTATGAATGGTACCAGGAGTATTACGTAGGAGCAGCCCATGGTCTAGCAGGAATTTATTACTACCTGCTGCAGGTGAGAGGCACTCTCACCATTCATGTATGTCTTAGATATAGCCAGAGATTTCATCACCATTAATGTGGCACAAATTATAAAATAAAACTCTGTATTTCCAAATGAGGCAAATATTACTTTTCCACATAAATTTATATCCTATGTACAAATGTTACAACCATAAGCCAAAACTACAGGGTATTTTAAAGTTTTAAATTGCAGTACATGAAACATAAGATAAGTGTAATAAACTCAATAGTTTTAATTGACACCTTTTTAAGTTAAAACCTGAGAAAAATTTTTAAAAATAAAAAATAATGGTCAGATCACTTTGCTTTGGTTCCCAAACCACTGCTAGTTCCTTCAGATAATTGTGTAAATGATGATACTTTTTCTTCTGCTTTGAATATGACTTGATAGTACTCTTCTGAATTATGATACTCCTTTCTCCAGTGTGCTGACAAGAGAATCCGACAATGGGTTGACATTTGCCTTCCTGCCCAGACACTGAGTCATCAAAATTTAAGCCTACTTCTAACAGACAATGTAGCCACCAGGGGGTAATTGCTGGGGGGGCACTCATTCCAGGTTCCTCATGTGCGAAATAGAACAATTAGGACTCTGGGCAGAGAGTCACTTTCTCTCCATCAGGGCAGAGCACATCTCAGGGACAACAAACGTGCAGGCGAACTGGCTCAGCAGCGCCACATTGGACCACTCCGAGTGGCGCCTGCACCTGGATCTCTTCAGAAAGTTATCTGAAAGGTTCGGCCATCTGATCCTGGACTTGTTCGCCACCCAGCAAACTCCCAGTTGCCCAGGTTCTTCACCAGATTTACAATACTGGGGGTAGTAGGGATCAATGCACTCTGCAGCCCGTGGCCCCGAGGGCTACTGTACACCTTCCCCCTCTTCCCCACATTCCAGGTGTAATCAAGAAGGTGTTAGCAGAGAGGGTGGATATTCTGCTTCTTGTTTCTCACTGGCCCAGATACCCATGGTATGCAGATCTCTGGTCAGTCTCTCAGTATCACAACCCTGGAGGATTCCTCAGGACAAATCTCCCTCAGCCAGGGGGGGTCTTGGTCCATCCAGAGCCAGAGTGGCTCTAGCTGACCATCTGGCATTTGAGAGGAGTATCCTGAGGAAGGATAAATTCTCCATGAAGGTGATACAGACAATTCAGGCCTCCAGGAGGCCATCAACTAATAGAATCTATGATTTGACCTGGAGAGCCTTTTGTAGATGATGTTCCAGGAGTCACATTGATCCCACTTCAGTATCAGTTCCACAGGTCCTGGGCTTCGTACAGGAAGGGCTGAATAAGGGACTGTCCCCTAACACCATTTGCAGACAAGTGGCTGCTCTGTCCACGATGCTAACGTGGGGATCAATGCCCAATCATGCACAGTTTTATTAGAGGTGCAGCTAACCTAAAACCTCCCCTGGTACACAGGTACCCCACCTGGGATCTGTCCAAAGTACTACAAGCCCTCACTTCTGCAGCTTTCGAGTCACTGCAGACAGCCACTCTACGTTTCCTAACCTTCAAGGTTACCTTCTTGTGGCCATCACTTCAGCCAGATGAATATCCAAACAGGCAGCCCTCTCAGTTAGAAAGGACCATTGCATCTTCCACTCAAACAGGGTGGTTCTGCAGTTAGACCCCTCTTTTGTTCCCAAGATGAATTCCTGATTCCATAGGGCTCAGGAAATAATACTGCCTGACTTCTGCGCGGCCCATCGCACGCCCTGGAGAAGAAATGGCACACCATGGACATTAGGAGGGCCCTCCGGATATACAGCAAGAGAATGTCCTCTCTTTGAAAAACAGAATCCCTGTTAGTGTCATTCCAACCATTTTAAATTGTTAACAAGGTCACGTCACTTACCATAGGCCAGTGGATAAGGGTGTGCATCGCCAAGGCCTATGAGCTTCAGGCTCATCCAGTACCCAGGCGTATGACAAGCCCATTCAACTAGAAGCACAGCTACGATGGCTGCCTGGGTGACATAGTCCTCTATCGAGGATATCTGTAGGACAGCAACATGGTCCTCCCCATCCCCTTTATAAGACACTACAAACTGGACTCCTTTGCTTCGGTTGAAGCAGCCTTCGGCAGGAGGGTGCTCCAGAAGGTGTATACAGACTTGGGGGCTCAGGACCAGACTGCTACCCACCCTTAGGACAGCTGGCTTTGGTATGTCCCATTCTTGGATTCTCTTGTCAGCGCACTGGAAAAGAATGTTGGTCTTACCTGACATGCTCCTTCTCAGTATGCTGAGAGAGAATCCAACCCTGCCTTGGCGACTGTCTGGTCCAGAGTCCAGGAGTGGCCAGAATCAACACTGGAAAGACGTCTATTTTTTTCTATGTTATGCCTTCATCGAAACTGGGACTCAGACAGGCAAGAGGGGCATGGCTGAAAGTTTGATGATTCAGTCTCTGGGCAGAAAGGCAAATGTCAACCCATTCTTGGATTCTCTCTCAGCACACCGAGAAGGAGCATGTCAGGTAAGACCAATGCCCCTTTTAATGAAATCTTGCTGTCACTTTAATTTGTTATTAGGGATTGAGAACGTGAACATGCATATCTTATGTTCCAAACTTAATATTTGGAATATTTTACAGTCCCCTCCAGAGTTAGACAATTTAGGGGCAGTTGCATCTTTTATATTTTTAAAGCCATGTTTAAAACATAGATGAAGTAGCATCTTATGACTGTTTTAAGATCATGTGTGTTTTGTTATCTCAGCCTAGTCTTGGTGTGAGTCAAGCAAAGTTGCATAACATGGTGAAGCCAAGTGTGGATTACATCTGTCAGTTAAAGTTTGCTTCTGGCAATTACCCCCCTTGCATCGGAGACAACAGAGATTTGCTGGTCCATTGGTGCCATGGTGCACCCGGTGTTATCTACATGCTCCTTCAGGCCTATAAGGTAGGTAGTAACAATTAGACAACCAAACAAGATTTTATCCCTTCCTGTCAGATTGTTTAATATTTCTGTTCTAATTAAAATGGGTATTAGAAGTCCCTGCCATGCATTTTGATGGTCTTACTGTTGTGTTATAGTGACAGCTAGTAGTGACATTTCTTCCATTTATTGCTCAAGAGATCTTTTCAAGGAAAATTATACAAGTCAGAAGAGTCAGAATAGAGCTGAAAGGGACTTTGGAAGTCTTCTAGTCCAACCCCTGCTCAAGCAGGAGATCCTATACCATTTCAGACAAGTGTATGTTCAGTCTCTTAAAAACCTCCAGTGATGAAGCACCCACAACTTCTGAAGGCAAGTTGTTCCGCTGGTTAATTGTCCTCACTGTTTCTCCTTAATTGCAGGTTGCTTTTCTCCTTGATTAGTTTCCATCCATAATTTCTTGTCCTGCCCTCTGGTGTTTTGAAAAATAAATTGACCTCCTCTTTGTGGCAGCCCCTCAAATACTGGAATACTGCTATCATGTCCATCCTCTCCCCTAGAGTCA
Source organism: Hydrophis major (assembly GCA_033807585.1). Taxonomy (NCBI): domain Eukaryota; kingdom Metazoa; phylum Chordata; class Lepidosauria; order Squamata; family Elapidae; genus Hydrophis; species Hydrophis major. Next base: position 217,802,224 of record CM066328.1, on the reverse strand, counting down.
TTCTTTTCTCTAGACTAGCCAAACCCAAATCTTGCAACCATTCTTTATGTTTTAGTCTCCAGGCCTTTAATCATCTGAGTTGCTCCTTGCACTTTTTTTAAAGTCTCAACATCTTTTTTATAATGTGGTGACCAAAACTGGATGAAGTATTCCAGGTGTGATCTTACTAAGGCTTTATAAAGTGGTACTAATACTTCATGTGATTTTGCTTCTATGCCTCTGTTTGTACAACTAAGGATTGTATTATCTTTTTTGGTGGTGGATGCACACTGCTAACTCATGTTTACGTGTAAAACCTTCCTTTTCTCCACATTAAATTTCATTTTGTTGGATAGGGCCCATTGTTCAAGTCTGTCAAAATCTTTTTGGATCCTGAGCTTGTCTTCTAGAATATTGGCTAGTCCTGCCAGCTTGGTGTCATCTGTACATTTGATGAGTTCTTCTATTCCCTCATCTAAGTCATTTATGAAGATATTGAAGAATACTGGGTCTAAGACAGAACCTTGTGGTACCCACTACTTACTTTCCTCCATGTAGATGGAGTACCATTAATAGCTACTCATTGAGTATGGTTTGTCAGCCCTTAAAAATCCATCTACTAGTTATAACTTTGTTTCTGGATGTTCACAGATCTGTTTTATTATCATTTTTTCCAGTATCTTCCCAGGTATTGATGTTAGGCTGATTGGTCTGTATTTCCTAGGTGTGTTTCGTTTTTCCTTTTTTGAAGATTGGGAACCACATCATCTCTTTTCACTCCTCTGGTAGTTCCTCGGTGCTCCAAGATTTTTTAAAGATATGATGCAATGGTTTTGAAATAGCATCTGCCAGCTCCTTCAGAACTCTGGGATGTAATCCATCAGGTCCCAGTGATTTGTATTCATCAGTGTTAAACAGGTGTTATCTTAGAAGCATTTTATTGCTTATTTTAAGTTTTATTTCTAGCTGCCTTTTACAGTTATGATTTTGGTAGGTTGGGCTATAGTTTCTTTTTGTGTGAAGACATGCAAAGAATGAGTTAAGCAGGTCTGCTTTCTTTTTTTAAGTTTTTTTATTTTTAAATATATATAAATATTAAATATATGAACAGTGTGGCATCTGGGTATCATTAATTTTGGTACCAAATAATAGTAATGAGATTAACAATTTTGATAGCCTTAATTACATTAATCTTACATCATTATAATAATATTGTACATAATACAATCATCTTTCAAATTCTGGTCTATTTATCTACCTACTTATTGTAACATATTATATAGAAATATGCATAATTATATTTCCCCCCTTTCTAATTTCTACCTCTATTCTATATCTTAATATCACAAATCTTATAATGATAGATATTCTCTTTCTATCCTTCATCTCTTGTCCATTTTAGTATTTCAGTTCTTGTTAATTTTTCTTTTTTTTTCCCTTTGGCACAATTTCCACATTATTATAATAACATTATCAATATTACAATTAACATTGTTAACATTATAATATTTACTCCACCATATATCTAATCCCTCATCATTTGATTTTCCTAATATTTTATTACACAATACTAATAATCATACTAACTGTACTATTATTATTTAGCAGTATATAACACAATCATCTTTCAACTTCTAATCCTTTCCTCTACTAATTTTAAGGCATTAACATCAGAGTATCTTTAGTGCTAATATCCTTGTTACTAATTCCTACCTCTATTCTAAGTCTTAATAACACAAAACTTATATTGGTGGATGTTCTGTTTCTGTCCATCATCTCTTGTTCACTTCAATATTTCTTCAGTAGTCTGAGCTTCATGGCGGCCATAATGGCCACCTCTCTTCTTCTTTGTTGTTGGATAGGAGGATAAGCCCCTGATCAAGCAAGAGAGTTGCCACTCTCCGTGATCTGCAAGGCGTTCCTCCTTTCTTTGTCACCCCTCCAAGGTGACTTTAAGGGCCCCTTTTAAGGGCCCCTCAACAAAAAGAGTTCAGTCTAGGTTAGCGGACACCCGCTCTCTATGATTGTGTTGCAGTGACACCAAACCAGGAGTCAAGCAGCCAGCTCTACTTTCTCTCTACTGCCTGTTATTTCTGTGCCATCTTTTGTCTTTAATGGACTGGCTGTTTCCTTGACTTTTTTCTTGTTATTTATATGTTGAAATAATTTTTTTATTATTTTTAATTTCTTTTGAAAGTCCTTGTTCATTCTGAACCTTTGCTTTCCTGACTTCATCTTTGCAGATTCATATTTTGTCTTAGTTATGTGTCCCTCTTTCCATTCTTTTGTACTTATCCTTTTTATATTTCAGTTTATAAGAGAGATCTTTGTGCAATCATGCTGGTTTCTTCTTGAATTTCTTATTTTTCATTTTCAATGGTATCGTGTTTGACTGGGCCTTTATTATCATATTTTTCAGTGTTTCCTACACTTTCCATTCTTGTCCCAAAGAGTGAGTGAATAGCCACTAATTAACAAGAATATGTTGAGCCTTTTCTGTTTTGTCCTTGAATGCTTGAAGAAGCTGCCAATAATAAGAGAACAAAATTCTGCTTGTTTTTTCAGGTGTTTGGGGAACAGAAGTATTTTAGTGATGCCTTGCAATGTGCTGATGTGATATGGCAGTGGGGGTTGCTGAAAAAAGGATATGGGCTGTGCCATGGCACTGCAGGCAATGCATATGCCTTCCTGGCACTGTACAACCTTACTCAAGACATTAAATATCTCTACAGAGCTTGCAAGGTGAGCACATGTTTATATGGGACAAGAGGTGTAGCTTGGCCTGCAGAAAAATTAACTAGACAGACAAAATGTAGATCACTACTTCACACAATTTTGATTATCTGCCTTGAAAGGCTGGAAAATGGGCTGTTATTATTATTTTATCTGGATTTAAAAAAAACAACTTTAAACTGTTGGGGAAAAGGTAACAAATTGCTTGGGATTTGGATTTGCAGAACCTATGAATTGTTACCTTTTTTGGCAAATATGCAAAACACAGTTTACCATTGGAAAGTTGTTGATATTGCAAATTTCCTACACAGAAGCCACTTTTGTCAATCTTATCATTTCCGTATCAATCATAGAAGTGAGATTACCTGTTTTTCTTTCTCCTTATATAGTCACAGGCTTTGAATTTTGGTGGTGGTAGTAATTGAAATTTATTATCTGTCAGGATTCCCTATGCCTGTTTTATAGTTGCCATTGTCAATATTCTATGCCTTTGTAGGAGAAAGACTACTGACTATTTGCCCTATTTTCTACAGCCCTTTCAATCTTAAATAAAACCTTCTCTGGAGGATATGAGATCCTTTAGTACAGTGTTTTTCAATCTTAGTAATTCTAGGTTAATTGAACTTAAATCCTCAAATTCTGCAGTCAAAATTCTAAGGCTTGAAGTCCACCCGTCTTAAAGCTCAAGAGTAATCAGGGTTAAGAGCCTGAATGTGAAAAATTCCCTCAGCCTTCTTGTCTAATCTGCCTACCCTAAGCTTTCTTGTCCTGTATATATGCTTCTTTTTGGCTTTTGGCTCAGAAGACTTTGATTTGTGCCAAAAGGTGGTTCTTCCCTCTCAAGCCCAGCCTGATTTTTTTTTTAATCAGTCATTTTTTGAGTTTTTCCAGTTAAACTGTAACTGTTAAAATGTTTGCAAAAGGAGCTTGGAAAATACTTACAAAACATCTGCAAATACATTGTAAAGCTCTTAAATATTCTCTATGTCCATGATTCATTTTCAGTATTAACATATCTTAAGATATATCTTGTGCATAGAATTAATGAAGACTGTAAGATATGAATCCTACAAAAATTTAACTTATACTAGTTAAATTACTTAATTACTTAAAAGTGTTTTTTTTTTTTAGTTTGCAGAATGGTGTTTAAGTTACGGGCAACATGGATGTCGGACACCGGATACTCCTTTTTCCCTTTTTGAAGGTAATAGTCACTTCACTTTTCCTCTCTTCAGAATCTTAATATTTTTAACAATAATAACAATTGGGATTGGATAACTGAAATATGGTCTCATACACTTAAATTTCTGCATAAGCTACTAATAGCATACATGTGGACCAAATCAAATTATTTGCAACTGAAGGTTATATTGTTTTATATGTAGCTTCCTGCATCTGTTGTTCTCCAGATATGTAGGGATTATTTATTAGTTGAGAATGCTGGTATATAGTTATCCCAATGCATCTAAAAGTGCCCTTGGTTAAATGAGGCTTCTATTAGAGCAGGAAAATGGGTTGTCTCTGGGTGTTTTGGAGGGGGGATGTCTGACCTTACTAAAATGGGTTTTGCATATCCACGACAAACTGAAACAGAAAGAAAAACTATTTAAGGACCTCAAAGTCAAACTGACAAAAAGAAAAATAATTAAAAATATAATATGGACTTCTCTGTCCTTCTATACCATATTGGAATTGATTATAATTAGCACCAACACATAAATACTGGAAATATTTTGTATTATCCTAGTATTGCAGATAGTGAGAAATAATGTCCTTCCGTAAGATTTTTGATTAGTTAATGGCACACATTAAATTAATTGTTCAAAAACTATCCTGTTTCACCCATCTAACAACCACTTTGCAACACTTTCAGTTTATTTTTCACACAGAAATTGTTATTACATCTAGACATTTGCTATTTCACTATTACTATAAGTAAATCATTGCAAAATAAATGTCTGCTCTTCTAAAGCAGTCTTCTTCCAACCTAGGTGCTTTGCAGATGTCTGAACTTAAGTTCCCAGATTTCTTTAGATACTATGGATATTTGCTAATAGTTCTGGGAATTCAAGGCCAGGCATCTGTTTAAGCATAATTATTGCTTGTCTGTTATTGTTTTTTACAGGAATGGCTGGAACAATATATTTTCTTGCTGATCTTCTGATACCGACCAAAGCCAGATTCCCAGCTTTTGAACTATAAATTCCTTCTCAGCCAATATTAAATACTGACAAGAAGTTCTTTGGTTCTTTGGAAAAGGCAGATTAAGTAGGCTATTATCTCATTTCTTGGCTAGAAAATTCAAACCCTAAGCAGGAGTATTAATGTTTACATTCTCTTCTGCATCTGATCTACTTCTAAAACTACTAGCCTTTTTTGTAAGGATTCTAGGTTCACATAATATAGTTTTGTCTGTTTTACTGCAACTTGCAGGGGCTGCAACTTGACTAATGATTTTTTTGAAGATAAAAAACAATATATTTGGCAGTCAATTATTTTGCCTTGCTTAGATAGCTATAGGACAGATCTTGAAATTATTATCTGGCAAGAAATATTCCTTGTGTTGGGACTTCCAAGACACACCAAAGGTTATGGCTAACACAAAATTTATCAGAGCCATTTCTGAAACATATCCTTCTGATTTCTTTGCATGTTTGTTGTTAAAACAAATGCACTGCTGATTTATCAGCAACTTGTCACCAAGCATATAACTCTTGGATGAATTTTCCTGTTTTTAATCAATGCTTTCAGGGGCCTCCAACCTTGGCAACTTTAAACCTGGAGGTCTTCAACTCCAGAATTCTGGGAGTTGAAGTCCTCCAGGCTTAAAGTTGTCAAGGTTGGAGATCCCTGGTTTATAGCACATTTCCATCAGGAATTGAATATATTTGATATATTTATCGTTGCATTTTTTCTTATCTGTGACAGATTAGAGCAATGTGGTTTATCGCTGTCTGAAATCTTTTTGCAAAGAGCCACATATCACTGAGTATTTAACAGTAGCTTGTAAACTCCTAGTACATTTATTATATTAAAAAAAAAGAATTTACCAGTAGCTTAGTATTAGCTTGAGTTAAGGTAAAATGTCAACTATACTTCAGCTTTAAAAAAGGCTGAAGTGATTCTTCTCACATAGTTAGATTAGCACCTGGCTGATCTTTCAAAGCAAATACTGAAATATACATTTCATACAAAAGAGAGAGGTAGCTGACTCCAAATGATTAAAAGGGACTGTTTTGTAGTTCTTGCATCTTATAGTGGCATAAATTACTGCAAGACTGCAGTAGTTACCAATATGAATTCAGGGGGGGTGGGAGAGTGGGGTGGACGACACTTACCTGGATGTTCAGCATTATTTCCAGACATCAGTATTCAGTATGTTGGATATCATCTTAATAAAAGTATCTTGTTTGACTTTTAGATACTGTATAAGCTCTGTTTATGTGGATAATTAGTTTTAAGCCTTTGGAACATACCCTAGTCTGCTTTGTTGTTAAGGTTCATTGAATTAAAGCTGTTTTGGACAAACACCTCATTTTATGTTCTTTGTAAAATATATATGCACATACAGAGAGAAAGGGAAGAGAGAGAGCATAATAGCCCTTTGAAGGAAGGAAATTCTACAAATGATCAGAATACAATTGTGCTGGTATAAATTAAAAATGAACTACACAAGTAAAAAAATCCCCAAGTCAACCTCGATTTTTGATAACCATATGAACATAGTTATATAGTGATGGGGGGGGGGCTGCAGCAATAAGGTGTTATTGCCATGTTCATGCATGCAAATATACATAGACATCCCACCACTCCCTTTTTGGATAAGCAATATGGTGTCTCACGTATAAATACAACAAAGTGTGGCCTACTTCTGTTTTTCTGACGTAAGTCAAGTTGATTGGATTTTGCTACCTTAAGTTTTTCTATGATCAAGCTTGATGGGAGGATACGCCCATCTTGTTTTCTGTGTAGCCATGCAAAAGTAGATAAGATCACAGAACATGGAGTTGCCATATATGAAAAAAGTGAAGCCAGCTCTTTATCCTTGAGAAAAAGGGATGGAATTAACAATAACAAGCTGCAAGGGAAGGCACCCTTGGATACATTTTAATCAAGCTGTGAATGAAGAAACAAGATTGCTCATTCATGATTGTGGAACTAAAAAGCAGGAATGGGGCAGTGGGATAAGAACTGAGAGAATAGAATAATGTAATCCATAAATGGGGTGCATGAAGAGAAGGAAAGCATGGCCCAAGGCAGCTGAGGCCAGTAGGCTGCCCTTATGGGATCAAAAAGGAGCAAAGCAATGAGCCGGAAGAGTAGGCCTGGCTGTTTGTACTTAAGGAATCTCCACAAACAATTAGGAGAGGGGAGAAAAATACATCTCCCACTGCTCTGAGATCAACTGTGCTGGAATCAGCCTTTGATCAGGAAGCTGCCTAATATTTGTGTCTTGAGTTGCACCTTTTTATCCCAGGGGGCGAGTTGTGGCAATTTGGATTGTCAGCATATTGATTCATTTATTAATGTAATAAAGTTATATGGCCATCCACCTCATATATATGACTCTGGAAGGCTAACAGAATAAAAACTGTTTTTGCTATGACTAATTTTTGTTTAGATGAAAGTATGATCTCATTTAGAACATTTATGCCAGCAGATAGTTTGAAGGCCATGAAAACTATAGGCAGAGATAATTATTGCTTCAAGCTGTGAGACTTGAGGAAATCAATTCCTTTGATCCCTACCCTGGTCTCTTCTGGGGCAGTAATTATGTTATTAGCATCTTTAAAAAATCCCCCAACAGGTAAAAATATGTTTATTACAATGTAATATAATTTATTATAGCATAGTGAATGTTTGCTGCTCTTGGGATAACTGTCTGATAAAGTAAATTGCATGTTTTGATTTAACAGGTTCACAATTTTTATGTTCTCAATGTGCCTATAGTGAAATAACATATCTAATGTAAATGTATAAAGGTTTTATACAGAAGTTATTAATTACATAGGCAATGCAATTTTAGTCTCTTGCTCAAATATTATGGGTTAATTGTATGTCTCCAACTGCCAATAGATGGCACTATAGTTCAATGCTTTTTTACTACTAATATGCTGATAAAAAGATAAAGATAAAAAAAACAAAGTACTTAAAAAGAAATTTAAAAACATATTAAACTTTAATCACATGGAACAGTATTGATCATTATGTTGATAAAGAGCCAGTTGTTATGCCAAAGGTGAAAACACATCACCTTTAATTGTCTTTCTATTATAAAACAGGAATAATTTCTGCTGTATCTTCCATTCAGCAAATCTGTTGCCTTAAAGATATTGATAAATTCAAGGTTTTTTATTTATGTAACCTCAAATCATACATCTTTAAGTCATATTACCCTTGTTAAAAGTATATCAATAAACATGGATATTAAACAGGAAAATGGCATCATATACGAATATTGCTTCTGTCATTTTTTTACTTGGCATGAGGAGGCAGACAGCCAAGCTTTAAATATCTTCTGAAGATTATACATATAAATGTATGAAATTAGTTTCACTTTAAGGTAATAAAGGAACATTTTTAATATTTTTAAAAAATCTTTACTAGGAGGCTGTATTAACATATTAATTAGTAAGTTTTTAGTTTAGTTTAGTTTACATTATTTTAATTGCACCTCATACAACTAAATTAAATACCATTTTCCGTGTACATTGACAATGAAAATAAACACATATACACATCCTTCACATTCTATACATTGAATTGAAAATCCCTGATATTGCATCAATATTGCACTATACAATAGAATCCAATAGAGTTACTGCCCTCGGATAGAAGCTCTTTTTCAGCCTATTTGCCCTTGTTTTTATTATCCTGTGCTGTCTGCCAGATGGTAATAGTTCAAAAAAAGAGTGCCCAAGATGAGATGGATCTTTGAGAATGTTTTGAACTTTCTTAAGGCAGCGGGAGCTATAAAGCTCTTCCAAAGAGGGGAGAGGGCAACCAATGATCTTCCGGGCAATGACATTAACCCCTATAGTGGTATTCAGCCGGTTCACACCAGATTGGGCTAACCGGTAGCAAAAATTTGGCATGGGTCGCCAAACTAGTAGTTAGTTCTAGCTGGCCATGCCCCCCACCCAGTTGCCCTCCCGCCTGATGCTCGCTCACCCCGCCCTCCTGCCTGACATTTGTCTAAGGTATTTCTTTTTTTGCCCTCCCGACAATCAGCTGTAGATAAGATCAGCTGTGCCAGGATTTCCCTTGCTGAGGCCCAGGAAGGCAAAAAATGGAGGGAGGAGCTCAGCCCCCCCCTCCATTTTTTGCCTTCCAGAGCCCCAGAGGAGCCTTCTGGGAGCAAAAACAACCCCCAGAGGCTTCTCTGAAGCTAGGAAGCTCCCAAAACAGAGCTTCGAGGGGTGCTGCGTGCCCCTCCCATGCTCTGTTCCTTTTCTTCCAGAGCCCCAGAGGAGCGTTTAGGGGAGCAAAAACACCCCCCCCCCGAAGCTTCTCTGCGGCTAGGAAGCTCCCAAAACGGAGGTTGGAGGGGTGTTGCATGCCCCTCCCATGCTCTGTTTCTTTTCTTCCTGAGCCCCAGAGGAGCCTTGGGGGAGCAAAAATGACCCCCCAGAGGCTCCTCTGTGGCTAGGAAGCTCCCCAAAATGGGTGGGGGCTGCAAAAAAAGCCACACCCACCCTGTCACATGGCCATGCCCACCAAGCCACGCCCACAGAACAGATTCAAAAGTTTTTGAATCCCACCACTGATTAACCCTCTAGAGTGCTGACTGCAATTGGTAAACCATACAGAGGTGCAGTAAGTTAAGATACTCTATGGTGCAGTGGTAGAAGGTCTCCAGCAGTTTTTCATTCAGTAGTTGTTTTCTGAGAAGTCTCAGGTAGTATAACCTCTGCTGGGTCCTTTTTACTGTGAAATAAAATGGTGTTTTAATTAATTTTAATTATACTGCCATTTTGCAGATGGTCACTAGGATGTTCTTCAAAGATAATTAAATATATTGTCAGATGTTAACATATATTTGCTTGGTTTTTTTTAATGGTTATGCAAATTACTGAATCTCTTCAATAATTAGACAAAATGCATTGATTCATCTTTCAATGGCAAGATAATTCTATTGCATCCAGAATTTCTTGATCTTTTATAATTTATTTTTGTCATTTTTGAACATATCCCAGTTCTTTTTAATAGTAAACTGGGATATAGAAGCATACTTGAAATGGAATCTTTCTTGGTTAAATGTTCATCTAACTGTTCATGATCGCTTATACAGGAACTGGAAGAAGACTGTAGAACAATCCACTTTTGGGAGGGTGCTGCTGCTGAATCTACTGAAGATGTGTACCTTTAAGGAATTCTACTTGAAGAAAAAGTTATTGCAAAGAATGTTCCTTATATGATATAGAGCAGGTCTGTCAAACTCCAGCCCAGGGGCCAGATGTGTCACGCACCGGCCACCCCACTCCCAGTTTAGCAAAGGGGGGGAAGTCCCAATACATCACATGACAACGCTGTGACAACATTAGTTTGACACCCCTGACCTAGAGCAACTAAGGGAAAGCTATATCTCACAAAACTACTGGGGTAATGTATGAAGCAGCTGAGAAAAATCCACATAGATGAGACTTTACGCAAAAATGATACAAAAATAAGGAAAAATATCATGCATTTGCAGATTTTAATTAACCCTATTTGACCCTTTACCTCATAATTGCACATATTTATAGAGTTTGGTTTCTGTGTATGTATCAATATATATATGATATAATTTATTTAGTATAATTGGAACAGTGGAAGAGAAATGGCATGGGTCTCCACAAGTATTTGCTATGCCACATGTCATGAACCAGAGGCTTATAGACATTTACCCTTTAAAAAGTTACTGAATTGGTTTCCCCAAAATGAATGCCTATATTGATCTTCAATTGTCTGAAAAACACTAGAAAGGAATATGGGTAATAACATAGGGGACTTTGGGTGAAAAGAATCTGGGATTGAATAGAGCAAATAAATAAGCCCTGACATTTCTTGAAACGATTTCATCATGCCTCAGAAATTTCCAGCAAGTGGTTCAAGTTCTGATTGGGCAGAGTCTATGTTGTTCACAGCAGCTACAATTTGTCAGTTTTTACAGTGACTTAACTAAAACCATGATGGACTGTTCCTCCACCTCATCAACAATTCTAGTTGGAGCCAGTTGCTATTCAGCATGCAACAGAATGCACAACTGGGACAAATGCTTTATGTGAAAACTATTGGGCATAATCAGATTCAGTCTCATATTTCCAGCATTTGTCTTCATTTTAAAATAGTTAAATCTTCCCTTCAGCAGTCTTGGGTAGTTTTGAATGGAGGGGAAAATCAGTATTTGTGTAACATAATTTCTTGCTCCAAAAGGATTCTGAATTCTACTGGATAGATTCGTTTAACTGAGTTTCATGCAGAACAGAGCAACCTGTTCCTTTTTCTATAGAGCTTTCTTGAGCTTCTGTGGTCTTCCTTCTAATTTGTTATACTAACTCACGGGTGTCAAACTCTCATCATGTTGCTGATACGTGACGTTTTTCCCATTTACAGAGTTGGGGCCTGCATGTGACACATCTGGCCTGCGGGCCGCCAATTTGACACCCCTGTACTAATCCTTTCTGACCTCTCACTAATTCTCAGACCATGAAACTAAAATCAGATATCTGGATGTTGAGCAATGTTTTTTGTCTCACAATGGTTGTATGATCTGAAAATGAAGAGCATAGCCTTTCCCATGATCAGTTACTTGGTCTAAATGAGGACTACACCCTCTGCAGGGTGAATTGATCAATTATGTTGGTCTTCCCTTGTCCTTTCAAGGATGTGGATGGATTGCTTTTCCCTGGGAAAAGATAATTGGCAACAAGAAGCAACCCAGATTCTCAGTATGATTGCCCCAAATGACCTCTGCAAACCAATATCCCTTACATATTGAAAACTAAGTAAGTATGAAGCCATAACACTGAAGTGCTGGTGAAGAAGAAAAAGTGAATCTGAGTCTACATACAGTCTATGTTCAGGTTTGGGCCTTCACTGGAGTGGAAGTGTCTCTACTCTCTTACTGCATCAGAGGACTCTCAGTCTTAAGAATATTAACTCACTGATAAAGAGGGGTGAACAAGCAGATTCCAGCCAGCTTTTGTGTTCACATTGTTCAGCATTTTGCCAACAAAATCATTCAGATTCAGCACAATCTTGATTGTTCTTCGGCATCATGTGATGAGGTAAGTTGTGTGACATCTGGAATTCCATTTGGCCTGTGAACTCTGATGAAATGGGCAGGGTTTTCTCTTGTATAACTTTTACCACCTTGACAGCTACCCCTGGCTCCTTTGAGAAAAAAATGGAAACAAAGTTGACTGGAGGTTTGCTAGCACATCTTTATAAGAGAGCAATATCTCCAACCTTGAAAGAGGCTGTTGTGTACTCCCTCAAAGAAAATAAGTCACAAATCCAACCATATTTGACAACCATTATCCAGTTTCCAACCTTTCCTTTTGGGGTAAAGTTACTAAAAGGGTGGTATACAAACAATGACAAGATCCTAAAGAAATCTGAACCATTTTCAAACAGGATTGAGGCCTTGACATAGAAGAGAAGCATAATTGGTTGTGCTGATCAATGAGCTTTTTTGGGGGGAAGCTTGGAGTCTTCTAGTCCTACAAAACTACTCAATTACTTTTTACATCACTGATCATGGGCTCTTGCTGGAGTGCGTCTGAGGGACTTGAAGTGGTTCTACTACTACCTTAGTAGATTATTCAGTTGGTAGTGATTGGGTAGGAAACATCAATCTTATGGCCCTTCATACATATAGTACTCATTCACACCACTGCTTAACATATCACAAAACCACTGGGAGAATTTATTTGCCAGTGTATACATTAGTGTTTTAAATATATTGATGATATCCAACTATACGTTGCCACCCTAGACTATACCAAAGATCCAATAGAAAGTTTTTCCTTGTGTCTCAAAATTGTAGTTTGGAATAATGCAGGTTGAGACTGGACTCAAGCAACTACTGAATGGGCAGATGGAAGCCATGAACATGGGAGAAGAGATTGTCCAGATTCTGTGGAGCACCAATTGCAGCCTGCAGAGAATAAGGAAGATGATGGAAATATACAGTGCCAAGTTTACTGAAACATTTTTAAGCCGTGAGGGGAAACAAAGAAAAAAGGAACTCAGACACTGCCTGATTATAATATAGAATGTAGAATTGTATAGCTGGAAGGGACTTCAGAGGTTTAGTCCAACCCCCTGCCTAAGGCAGGAGATCTTATATCAGTTTGGGCAAATATCTGTCCATCCTTTTCTTGAAAACCAGTGATGGAGCACCCACAATTCCCTAAGGCAAACTATTCAATTGATTAGTTCTCACTGTCAGGGAAGTTCTCCTTAGTTAACAAGCTTCCACGCAATGCTTCTTGTCCTACCCTCAGGTGCTTTGAAGACTAAGTCAATCCTCTCTTCCCCCTCCAATACTGAAGTTAGTTACCATGTCCTTCCTAAACCTTATCTTTGTTAGGCTAGAGATACTTAGTCTAAAACCTTAGCTCATGGTATAGTCTCCAGACCTCTTACCATATTTGTTGCTCTTCTCTCCACTCTTTCTAGGGTCTCAGTATCATTTTTGTATTATGGCATCTAGGATTGGATGCAGTATTCCAAGCGTAGTCTCATGAGGACTGCGGCTGCAGCACGCTGCTAGCTCAAATTATTGATGGTCCATAAGACATCTAGATGCCTCTTACAATTACTTCTGTTAAGCCAAGTACCATGTACTCTATACCTGTGCATTTAGTTTTTCCTGCCAAAATGCAGGATCTTACTTTCTTTACCACTGCACTTAACATTGGATCAGCTTGACATCAATACCTGAGAAGATCCTGGAAAAAGTAAGCAACAGATCTGTGAACAGCTAGAAGCATACAAAGTTCTAACCCAGAAGCAAACAAGTTTGTCAAAAACAGATCATGCCAAACAAATCTCTTTGACAAGTGGTTAAATTAGTGGAGCAGTGAAATGCTGTGGACATAGTATACTTGGATTTCTGTAAGGAATTTGACAAACAAATTACTATCTAACAAAATGAAATTCAATATAAAGAAAAGTAAAGTCCTATACTTTGGCAAGAAAAACCAAAAGCACACGTATAGATTGGGTGAAACCAGGTTTAATAGCAGTAACTCGAGATTTTGGAGTCTTAATGGACAACCAGCTAAATATGAGTTACCAGTGTGCAGCACAGCCAAAAAAGCCAATGCAATCCTAAATTACATTAACAGAGGGATTTAATGAAGATCAAGAGAGGTACTAATACCACTCTATAAAGCCTTAGTAAGACCACATCTAAAGTACTGCATCCAGTTTTGGTCACCACACTATAAAAAAGATGTTGATACTAGAAAAAGTGCAGAGAAGAGCAACCAGGATGATTAGGGGACTGGAGACTAAAACATGAAGAATGGTTGCAGGAACTGGGCTTGGCTAGTCTAGTGAAGAGAAGGACCAGGGAAGACATGATAGCAGTCTTCCAATATTTGAGGGGCTACCACAGAGAGGAAAGGTCAAGCCATTTTCCAAGGCACATGAAGGCCATACAAGGAATAATGGATGAACAAGGAGAGATTTAACCTGGAAATAAGGATTTTCTTTTTCTGACAGTAAGAACAATCAACTAATGGAACAGCTTGCCTTCGGAAATTGTGGGAGATTCATCACTTGAGATTTTCAAGAAGAGATTGGACTGCTTTGTTAGAAATGGTCTGCTTGGGTGGGGCGTTGGACTGGATGACATACAAGGTCCCCTTCAACTCCGTTAATCTATTAAACACAACCTAGTTCTAGGTAAGATCAAGAATACCTAGTGCTAGATAAACTAGACAGCATCACCACCAGTTGGAGTCGTAACTGGCTGACAAATCATATTCAGCATGTAGTCCTCAATGGAACTACATTTACATATCAGGTAGTAAGCAGTGGGGTACCCAAAGGTTTTTGGTTCAGTACTCTTCAATATTGTCATAAACAATTTAGATGAAGGAATAAAATGGGGAAGTCATCAAGTATGTATATGACATCAAGCTGGCAGGAATAGCCAACACCCCAGAAAAAAGGCTCAAGATCCAGATGGACCTTGACAGACTTACCTAATGAAATGAAATTCAGTGTAAAGTAAGATTTTACAATTAGGTAAGAAAAACCGAATATTCAGGTACAGATTAGGAGAAACTTGGCTGAACACCAGTAACAACGAGAGGGATCTTGGAGTCCAAGTGGACAATCATTTAAATATGAACCAGCAATTTGCTTCAGACACCAAAAAAAGCCAAAGCAGTCCTAGGCTGCATTAACAGAGGGATAAAATCAAGATCATATGAAGTATTAGTACCATTTTATAAGGCCTTGGTAAGACTACACTTGAAATACTGTACCAATTTTGGTCACCACAATATAAAAAAGATGTTGAGACTCTGGAACAAGTGCAGAGAACAGCAGTAAAGTGATTAGGGTGCTGGAGGCTAAAACATGAAGAACAGTTGCAGGAATTGGCTATGTCTAAACTACTGAAGAGAAATACTAGGGATGGTATGACAGAAGTATTCCAAAATTTGAAGGGCTGCCACAAAGAACAAGGAGGCAAGACAGGCACCAGAGGGCAAAACAGGAAGCAATGGTTGGAAACTGAACAAGGAGCAAAGCAACCTAGAACTCAGGAGAAACTTCCTGACAATGAGAACAATAAGCAAGTGGAATGGCTTGCCTTTGGAAGCTGTGAGTATTCCATCACTTTTAAGAAGACTGGACAACCGTTAGTATGAAATGGTATAGAATAGGGTTTTGGATTAGAAGACCTCCAAGGTCCCTTCTCTTTATCCTGTTAGTATGATATGGTCACTCTTCCCCAAAATTCTTACAACTTCTTACCATTCTATCATTTCATTCCAATTAGTAAGAATTAAATCCAGTATAGATGACATCTAGTTTCCTCCTCTATGTTTTGGAACACCAAATTGTCAGCCAGGCTCATAAGGAACCTGTTTGATCTCCTACTTGCTGCAGAGTTTGTCTCCCAGTTGATGTCAGGGTAATTAAAAATCCCCCATTACTACAATTAAGTGCTTCTTCTATACCTTAGATAACTGATTAGAAAAAAGTTCATCTCTCTGCTTGATTGGATGTCTAGAGAAATTTTATTTCTTGTTCCTCTAATTTTCACCCAAATGCATTCAAGAAGGCTTTTGTCCTCGGTATTATGCATTTCTGTAAACATGTAGTAATCTCTTACATATAATGCAACCCCATCTCCTTTTCTTTGCAAGGAAAATGCCAGGAAGGAAAAACATTATTGTAACTTCGTTGAGCTATTGGTAGTTTTAATGTATTTATTGGGGATATTTTTAATGTCACAGTTGGTTTTGTTGATTGTTTATAAACCACCATGAGTCTGTGTTGATTCACAATATACTAGTAAATCAATAAAAAAAAATATCACTAGTTTCTAGTGACAGGCCAATGTCCATACTTCTAAGATTGTAGGGGAAATGTTTGGCCATTAAGCAGTACTGGTTCTAGATCTCTTAGAACTTGCTGTATCTCTTTCTACAAATTAAGTTGTTCTGTCTCTTTTGAGACAGAACAACCTGCTCGGAAGTTTTATGAGCCTGGAAAAGCTAGTGTGACCTCAGTTGTTCTTGGTATGAAATTAATATCTATAGTTAACGGGTTAGGTAATCTCTTGAATGAGTCCCAGTTGTATAGGTATACTGTTATATGGTTTCTGAATTAGACAGGATTTTCTGATAAGTGAAAAAACTTTGTCAAAAATTATTTTATGCATGGTTTTGCTGTGGTTATCTCACTAATCATGCTTATGGAATAATTTTTTCCTTAATTTGCAACATTAGCTCATACATTTGTATAGAATTATATGCAAAGTTCATCTGATTCGGCATGGCAATTTGTTATCATGGGCAATTTAAGATTGACTTTATTATAATAATAGCCTTAAGTCTGCAAAGTATTAATGGATTACAAAATCCAGATCACTAAGGAAAAGATACCTTGAGAAGCAGTGGATGAAAATGCAATGAAAACTGCAATTGTCTCAGAAATCTTTAATTGAAAATTCCCATCAGTGTTTCATGCATACATCAAGAATATGCAGATTTGTGTGGGTGGGTGTGTATGTGTAACTTTCTCAACTTTAAATTATTTAACATCTTGTCTTCTGTGTTTTTTAGCCTCATTATGTGTGTCTGTGTGTACTTTAAAACTCTTTGACCCAGTCTGCAGAGGCCATCTTCATCCTATTTTGAGTGCTGTTTAATTATCTAAGATTTATAGTCTCAGTATTAGTTCATGGACATCTTCTACTGATGACCTCAGAATTCATAAGATACATGAGAAGCAGAATGACATTCTTAAGACACATGCCTTTTGACTCCACTGCTAAATAAGGTGTTTGGGATGGGCATTTCAAGGAGGCATTTCAACAAGCCATGCATTAAGACTGAAGATATGAAACTGGCTCTCAAAAGAATTTTAAAAAATATATTAAGCTACTCAAGCTTATTTCCAGAAACTGTTATGAATCTTTGATAAAATAATGAGCAGGACTAACCTCCATCCCATTTAGAGAAATAGTTAAGGCACCTTTCATCTGTTGGAGAAAGGAGTGATTGCTTCCCATTCTGCATTTTCCTTAGGAACATAGGACTAAGTGCTTCTTTCTCCAGAGCACAGAATGTAATCAGGGACCAAGTCTTCCTTACCCTTTCAACTGTTATGCAGTGATCAAGTAAGGAAATCTCTTAAAAGGATGTAGGTACTCATTCCCATCTCACACATACTCACTGCCATCTGGAGGAGAAGGTGCAGAATCTTGCTGCTTACTCATTTTTAATTTCAATTTCAGTTTCTAAAGTTTTCATCATTTGTGCATCATTTAAAAGATTTACCTCATTTTTCCTTAGTAAGGCACAAAAGATCAACAGCAATAATAATACTATACCACTAAAACTCTTAGAAATATGCAACAGAGTTCACAACAGTGATATTAAAAAAACATGTAAATAACATTTCATTTCATTCCACTCACAAATTAATGATGAGGTATTGGCGACGCTCCAGGCGTTACAGTAGTCCATGACAAAACGTCACAGTGAGATAAGGAAAGACATAGGGGAAGTGAGAAATGATATGGGAGAGATGAAACAAAAAATTGAAAATATGGATGAAAAACTTGAGAAATTCCACCAAATGACAACAAAAAATGAGCAAAGGATCCAGAAAATGGAGGAAAAATCGGAACAAGTAGAGAAAAAAGTAGATGACATAAATTATAAACTGACAGAAGCAAATAAAGAGCTAAAAAACACTGTGATAATGTTGGAAACATAAAAAGCCAGTTACTAGCTGAGATTCCAGAATACAGAAGAGGAGAAGGGGGAAGACTTACTAGAGATAATGGAAGAATTGTTGGCAAAGGCATTAGGAATAGATAAGCAGGAAATGGAAATTGATGAAATCTTCAGAATACACACAAATTATGCAAGAAGACATGCATGAACATTGCAGTTCCAAGAATATGAAAAGGGATTGTTATTTTTGGACACATAGAAAAGACAAATCTACCAGAATTAGTGTTATGCATGGTAATGCTCAGATTTTAAATCAGCCAGTGATAGGCCTATTTCATGAGGCCTATCAAGTTAAACCTTTTTCTTTTTGAAAAGTTCAGCAAAATGTGAATTACAAACACACAAACAAATGTATAGTTGATTGTTGATTTGTCCAAAAGTGCAAGTAGGCATGAGAGAAATTATTATGGTTTGTCACATAGTCAGCCAGATGTTTAGACTGGATTTGTTACTTTAATCTACCTTTTCAGTCCTTACTAAGGATTTGGTATAGGTAAATGTTCAAGTAAAGCTGCCTTTTGCAATTGACTCATGGTGACTTTCTCACTAATGATGATGTTCAAGTAGGGCAGCAGTTGTTTTGGGATTTCACTCAAGGCACCTATTACCATTGGTACTACCATTGCTTTCTTTTGCCAGTTGTTCTATTTCTATTTGCAGGTCTTTGTATTTTGTGATTTTTGTACAGTTCGTTATTTTCTATTCTGCTCTCTCCACGTATTGCCAAGTTCACTATCCAGACTTTGTCTTTCTTATCGACAATTGTTAATGCTGTGGCATTTTGTGGCAGGTGCCTGATGACTGAATTCTAAAGTCCCAGAGCACTCTAGCTTCTTCATTTTCTATTTATCTTTTCTGTGGTCCAGATTCTTGCTTGCCAGCAAATATTTCTTGCAGATATTCCAGTGCAACATTGTTGCTACTTTGTCCTGCCATTATTTGTAGTCAATCTGTGAAATCGTCTTGAAGCAGCCAACTAAGTGGTTCACTGTTTCTTCAGTTTCTGGTAGAAGCAGCATTTGCTGTCTGTTGCTGTTTTCTCAATTCTGGCTTTGTCTGCATTTGTTCTTAAGGCTTGGACTTGTGCAGTGAGAATCAGCCCTTCTGTCTCTTTTTTCAATTTTCCTGCTTTTAACCATTGCCAAGTTTTGTTGTCATCTGCTTTGCCAACTATTTTACATATTGACCATGTAATATTTTGCCTTTGCTGCTTTTCTGTTCTTCATTTGGTCTTTTTTGTAGCCCAGTTTGATCTCTCTAACACTCAGTCAACCTTTGTGATATACTAGCTTCAGTACATCTTCTTCACTGTCCTTCAGATATTCTTCCAATGTTCCCCCTTCCCCAGTGGTGGGATTCAACCAGTGTAACAACCGGTTCGCTGAGTGTGCACTTCACTGGATTCCCATCAGTGTTACAGAAGACCTAGAGCTTTTCTCATTTGCAACTGATTCGGTAGGCAGGAGGAGGCAGATTTGAGATTATCAGTAAGGCATGCATTTTCCAAGCCATAAAGAATTTTGTATAGATTAATAAAACCTTGAAGTACAGGAAGACAATAAAGCTACAGAATCATGGTGGTGATCAAAAAAAACTTTGGGAGCCCCTGGACATTATTCTGCAGAGTCTCTGGGCTTGCTTTAAAGAAAGCCCCATATAAAATAAATTACAGAAAGTCGGGCTGAAAATCACTTCATTCACCTTAGGTGGCACAATAAGTGATTGGTCTAAGGTAACATCCATATTTCAAACCTTGGACACAACCCTCAGCCAGGTAAACACTATCAATGTCCTGCAACTATTTCCCCAGAAACCTTGCTCTATCTAACACCAGCAATTTGATTTTATTAAGATTCAACTTCAGGTGGCTCATGGTCAATGTATGTGCATGTAATGAAATTTCAATGTAGTTATATGCAATGAAATTTTATTTTAATGTATGCTGATTAGTGTACATTTAAAGTGACAATAAAGTTTAAGTCAGCCAGGTTGATATACCATGTGGGAAGTTGATCACCCTCCCTTGTGTGTCTGGGACAGAATCAACAGAAATGCTATTTTAGTAATGCTGCCATCTCTCCCTATAGATTCTTTTAAAAAACATTTTATTGATATTCCAAAGTTTAAGAACATAAAATAAAACTATATGCTTTGTTATCAACATCGACATCTTTTACATTTCCTTACATTTTTCAATATATGATTACTTATTCCATTATCATTACATCTTACTCTTGTTACAAATCAATATATTTCATCTTACACTTCAATCTTTTCTATAACATATATGCATATTTATATACTTCCTCATTCTTTTCCTAATTGCCATTTTATTTTCTTTTTATTTCTAAACCACTCATACCAGGCATACCAGGCTCTATAATATATTGAATCTTCTTTGTCTTTTAATTTCAACGTTAACCTGTCCATCTCTATATGATCTATTATTTTCTTTATAACCATGCCCTCTGATGGTATCCTTTTCTTCTTCCAAAATTGCACGTACAAAATCCTTGCAATTGTTAGTATATGTAATATAATGTACCTATCTTTTTTGCTACATTTTTGTGTTGTTATACCTAATAAAATTTTTTTGGATTAAATACAATTTTCTGATTTATAATTTCCTCTAGCCATTGTCTGATTGTATTCCAGTATTTCTTCACTTCTGGGCATGTCCACCAGATATGAAATAAGTGCCTTTTTCTTTCCTGCACTTCCAACAAATAGGGTTTAAATGAAACATTTTGCCAATCTAGTGGGGAGTAGGTACCACCCGTAGAAAAGATCTGTATTTTATACAGATTTTCCCTATATGCTATGGATATGGTTAATTTGTAATTTAGTCCCCACATTTTTTCCCAATTTTCCAAATCTATATTGTGGCCAATATTTTTTGCCCATACCACCATAGTTTTTTTTGACTAGCTCCTCTTCCATTTTAAAATCTAGTAAAAATTTGTATATTCTTGAAATCATTTTTCCCCATTCCTTGTAGAATCCCGTCTGATCGGTGTTTTTCTATATAAAATCCATATTGTTCTTTGTCTTTTTTATATCTTGCTTGAACTTGTATGTATGGCTACCAGTCTATGTTTATGTTTTGTTGCTGTAATTTTTGTATCATTTTCAATCTTCCTTGTGCATCTAATAAATCTTTATAACTCCTCCTTTTTTTTCCAGATCTATTGCATTTGGGTATATTTGTGCTTCCATAGTTGACAACCAATATGGTATTTTGGTATAATGATTCTTTTTAATTTTATTCCATTTCTGAATTAGTGAGTCTCTGATCATGTGTCTCTGAAAATATGCATGATGTTTGCTTTTCCCATCCCACACAAAGCTATGCCACCCGCTCTGTAAATCGTGACCTTCTATCAACAGTGTACTTTTATTGGCTTCTAGTTTTGCAAGGCTTCGGCAGCGGCAGGAATTCACGATCCTCCATGATTCCTGCAGTGCTCGCTGCCAAGGTGCCTCCGATCCAAACGGATCTGGGGGATATGGTTGCCCTGTAGAGGCAGCCGAAGAGAGAGGGGATCCGAATTGGGGTTTGGGGGTATCGCAAACCCCCTCCTCAGCCGGCAAAACCCCTTTTTCCCAAGGCGGTGGAGCAGTGGTCAGCAATGGCCGCCACAAAGAAGCCTGCAGCCGGGTAAGATTCGTGCTGGAGGAAGTAGGAGAAAGCGAAAGTGTTGCAGAACTGGGACAACAGAAACTTCTAAACACCCTGGAAACTAAATCATTTGAAGGATACATTGTCTCCCAAAGAAGACTGTAAAAGCGGCGGAACAAAGCTGGAAAGGGAAAGTTATTTTCTTTCACTCTCCCTTCCCACAGAAACAGCAGATGGAAATCTGGAAAACCTACTTGGGCATAGAAGGTAATCTAATTTGAAATTTAAAGCCAAGGGGATAAAGGATTTCTGGACATTGGAATTAAAAACCTAAAATTCTTTTTATTTCCTATAAGTGGAAGGGAAGAGGTAAAGACTTATTTTAAGATTGTACTGAAGGAGCTTTAAGTTTACAAGATCAGAAATAAAAGATATTATGACTTCTAGAAGACTACTTTGGAACTATGTATTTGAATTCTACCCTAGGAAGTGAAAATATAGAAAGAAGAAAGTGCTAAATGAAACTGTTTGCTTTGATTTGGTTTGCTTTGTGACTTTGGGATTTTTGTGAACTTTCTTGAAAGGCTAAAGACATTTGGGTTGTTTTAAAAGAAAAAAGAAAAAATGGCATTATCTTTTGAAGAATTAGAAATGGAATTTCAAAAATTGAAAGAAGAGGAACAAGAAGACAAGGGCTCTTCTGGATCTATTTTCCACTTTTTAGAAATGGCGATCTCTACTATCAAGAAATACAACAACGACAGGAAGGCTGGTATAAAGAAGAAGAAGCCATCTTTAATGGATAGATACGCTTAGTGGAGGAAGAAAAGCGAAAGGGGGGCAAGGAAAAGGTGAACTCAGGACTTAAAAAAGCAATCAAGAAAAAGAAAAACAAGATGAAAAATCGTTATGATGTCAGAAAGCAACAAAAAAGAGAAATACAACAGAGATGGAAGTTTAAGAGAATGAAATTTGAGAGATGGGGGGGTCAAAAAGCTAGAATTGACAAGAAAGGAAGGGAAAAAGGAAAGAGGTTTTAAACAAGAAGGTTTTAAACAAGACGTTAAAAGCAGGTTTTTTTCAGAGATAAGGGGTAAGATATAATTTTATAAAAATGATTCTGCAAAAGTACATAAGATTGTATTGTAGATGTTAGCATTTGAAACTGAGTTAGAAAATTAAATATTATATGACTTAATAATGCATTAAAGGGAAGCTTGAAAATGTTTAAGATTTGATAACAGAGTTTAATTTCCTATGAAACATTGTTCTTATTATATCATAAACTCAATATTCCTTTTTTTTGTTTTATTATTACTTATTAAATTTAATATTATTTGCTTGTTTTATTATTTTGAAATATAGTACTTAGAATGTATGAAGCAGAATCAGTATGGAAAATATGTATTATTTTAAGTGTTAAATTTAGGGGAAAAATAAAAAGTTGTCATACTTCAATCAGTGTTCACAGGAGAAATATTGTATTAGAAAGAAAGGATAAATAGAGGATGGAAAGAGAACGGACAAAAGATGCAAGTATAATTATTTAAATTGAGATGAAATAAATAAAATAGAATTAAAAGAGTGAATAGGAGAGAGAAAATATATAGAAAATATAGAATGTTAAATAAGATATGAAATAGTATATTAAGTGAGTATGAATTTGATTTATGTCTGTACAAAAAGATTTAACCCGGGGTAAGCCGCTTTCCAAAAAGAAGTTTTATGTATTTCTGTTTTGTGTAATGTTTGTCTATGTTTGAAAGGATGTGGAAGAGAACTAATGAAATTATATACAATGAATATATATAATTCAAGGCAAAAGAAATACAATTAAATAGAAGGAAAGGGAGCAATAAAGAGAAGTTGGGAAAAGATATGAAGTTGATCAGATAAGATAAATATACATATTAAATTGTGTTTGTATAGAAATGTGATAATTTGGAATTATTTTCTTTTTAAATAAGATGTTTTACTTGGTTTTTTTAGAAAAGATATTTATGTTACTACATCCTATGTTTTGTTAGTTTGTGTATTGTTTTTAAAAAATTGATAAAATTTGTTAAAAAAAAAGCCAGTGTTCTTTTATTTTCCAAATTGATCCAGTCTTTATCCATACCATAGCTGCTGCCTGGTAATACATTTCCCAATCAGGAAGTCCAAAGCTACCCCTTTCTCTTTTGTCCTGTAATAGTTTCATTTTTGTCTCGGCTTTTCCCCCCACCCAGACAAATTTAGTTATTATTTTATCTAATTCTCCGAAAAACTTTTTATCCAATTTTATTGGTACAGTTTGGAAAAGATATAGTATTTTTTTGTAACATTGACATTTTGACTGCTGCAATTTTCCCTAAAAGTGATAATTGTGGACTTCCAGTTTGGGTCTCTTCAGTGACAGACTGAAATCCGTGATTGTGTGCAGTTTCGATCCGTGCTCGACACTTTAGCGCCCGATCCTTTGGATTTGGGGCTGAAGCCACCCCGTAGAGGTGGTGAAGAGGGGGGAGATTGCTAGCTCAGTGGAGGGGAGCCACATCTCTCCTCCTTGGCTGGTCTAAACTCCCTTCCCCGAAGGTGGTTGCAGCGGTGGTCAGAAATGGCCACCTCAAAGAAGAACCTGATGGATAAGATTATGCAGGAGGAAGACAAAGAGGAAAGCAGGACACACCAGGCTAAACAACAGAGAACATCTAAGCAAGATAACCTGAATCTAAAAGTACCTAGAGAGATACTTCTGAAAGAAGATCTTTAAGCGGCGAAGGAGAGAGAAAAGGAGGTTAAAAATCCTATTTTAAACCTTTATATTGACAATTACAAATGGTATGGAAACAAATTTATATTAATCTGTTTTGACACTAATAGGCAACCTTAAGCTGACATCTAAGTGTCAAAAGGAGAATAAAGATTTTTTCTTGGTCATTTTAAAGCCCTAAAAAGGAACTTGGAATAATGTAAAAATGGAGTGCCACCTGGAAAAATAAAGAGAATTGACAGTGAAATTTTGAAAAGATTACCAAGGATACATTGTAACTGAAATCTTATTAAAAGATACAGTAACCCACGGAAAGGAAAAGTAAAGGAAAGAAACAAGAAGGAACAGTCTGGGATCATTTGGTGATTTTTTTAAAAAATGTTTTTGGCATTGGTTTTTTATTTCTTTTTCTGTTTTTACTTAAAGTCAATTGGGTGGTTGTTCAAAAGTGTTTAAAATGCCATCACTCCTGGAGGAATTGAAGATGAGTCTTAAAAAACAGAAAGAAGATGCAGAAAGGGGAGGAAGATACTTTGCCTTCGTATTTGAATTTTTTGAAATGGAGATCCTGAACTATGAAAAGGAAAAGGAAAAGCTTCAAGAGCAAGAAGAAGGGCGGGACAAAGAAGAAGCCATTTTCAATGATCAAATAATGCAAAGTGTGGTAATAAGGGGAAAAGTGGGGAAAGGAGTTAAAAGTTTGAGATCAAAGAGAACAGCCAAAAAGAAAAATAGTCTGAAAAAGAAGTATAACAGCAAGGAGAAGCAGAAAAGAAAACTACAGAAGGGAAAATTAGAGAGAGAAGGGTATCAAAAAAGGGATGAGAAAAAGGGGGGGGAAGATAGAAAGGGAAGGAACTTATGAGGGACAAAAACAGGAAATAAAGAAATAAAGAAAAAGGGGAAATAAAGAAAAAGGGGAAACATACTAGGATGAAAGATATTTGCTCAGCTAGAAAACACAGAGACATTGGTTAAATTAAGTTAAAAGTGAGGATTCTGCAAAGGTACAAAAGATAGTATTGTAATAGAATACTGTAATGAGTTAAAAATGAAATAAGTAAGTCTATGAGATAAAACTATTGTTATGTAATGGTATGTTTATTTATAATTAATGCAATAATAAAGAAGAGAGGGAAACATTGTTGTTATTTCTAAAGATTGATAAAATATTGAAAAGAAATGTGAAAGAGTTATAAGGAAATTTATACCAACTATTAGAATGAATCTGAATAATTATTTTGCTTATTAATAGTAAATAATTTATAAGATAAAACTGTATAACTATCCAATGGTATGCTTATTAACAGTTAAGTAATAATGAAGAAGGGAGGGAAACATTTCAATTCTTCTTGATAGATATTGAAAAGAAACGTGAAAGATTTACAAGGTTCATACCAGTACTAGAATGATTTTAAATAACTATTTGTTTACTAATATATATGTGTGTGTGTGTGTGTGTGTGTGTGTGTGTGTGTGTATGTATATATATATATTGTTTTTGCTATGTTTTTAGAATTTTTCTTTTTACATTTTCAAAGGGAAGTACCAATCAGAGTCTGAATGATGAGATTTACATGATATAAAGTAGATATTAGAAATTTGAATGTTATAATTTTAGAATGCACAAATTCAATGTTTAATGAGATTTCATATAATAACAATAAGTTTTAAAGGTGTTGCATTCGACTGGCAATCATAGGGGGAATTTTGCTTCTTAGGAATGTTGGAAGAGAACATATGAAATTGTAAACAAGACAGACGAAAGTATAAGTACAATGAATAAAAAGATATAGAAATTTAGGTAAAAGAAATACAATTGAATAAGAAGAAAATGAGATAACCATAAAAGAAAATTAAGAGAAGTAAAGGGAGAAATAGTGAGGTTGGAAAAAGAGTAATAAGATATGAAGTTGAATACATAAGATGAATATGTATATGAAATTGTGTCTGTATGGAAATGTGATAACCCGGAACGATGCTGTACTCAAATAAGATGTTTTATTTGTTTTGTTAAAACTCAATGAAACTTTATTTTTAAAAAGTTATAATTGTAATTTCCCCCACATTTCCAATTCTTTTTTAATTTGTATTATTAATTTATCATAATTATCTTTTTTAATTGAAGAGCTTCTTGATGTTAGCCAGATGCCTAAATATTTTACCTTTTTCACACTTTGCATTCCCAATTTTCCTTCTAATTCTTTTTTTTCTTGTCCTTTAAATTTTTGATCAATATCTTTGCTTTGTTTTTATTTATATTAAGTCCTGTGACACTGCCGAATTCCTCTATTTCCTTTATTAATTTTACTCCAGTATCCTCTGGATCTTCCAGGAAAAATACTATACTGTCAGCAAAGGCCTGTACCTTATAGTGTTCCTTTTTAATTAAAGCCTCTTCAATTTCTTCTCTTCTGGAAGAGAGATCTGATTATTGCCCATATGTACCTGGGATAATTGATTTTGTGAGCAAACAGCAAAAACTTATTTTTTCAGCCACTTGTGATCAGCTGGAATGGGTTCCATCATGTTCTGACACATAAATGCAACCTTGACCAAACCAGAGGTTGTATTCAGCAGGTTCTGACCAGTTCTGAAGAACTGGTAGCAGAAATTTTGAGTAGTTCAGAGAACTGGCAAATACCACCCCTGACTGGGGATTTTACATTATCCTTCCCCTGCTACACCGACCAAGCCACAGAACTGGTGGTAAAAAAATTGAATCCCATCACTGGACCAAACCTCCAGTGGTCCAGTATTTTTAATCACTTTGAAGTTTTACTTTTTTATTGCTTCTTTAAGATTGAAAATCCTTTGGAATCACAAATGTACCAGTTGCTGGATGAAATTCTCTTCAATTTGCCTAAAAAGAAAGAAAGTCACCACGAGGTCTTTATTTTCTGCACTTTGTTGCAAGATATAGTAAAGAGGTGAATTCAGAGTTGTTTCTGGAAGGTTTTATAAATGCTAAGGCTTTGTGAAATTCACTTAAAGAAAGACATTGAGGTTAATTAGAATGAACCTCTTCTGTAGATAAAAAATCCAACCTATCATGTTTACATATCATTCATGAAACAAGACTTTAAAGGTTGGTTACCAAAGCCCAAGATGGTTACTTTAAATTGGATGATTGCTTAAAAATTGAAAAAGGGGTTGTGGACTATCCTTTCAAATAAAAATATAAGAGATTTACTGGACTTGCTTCATGGAAATTACAGGCAGACTTGAAAAATAATAAGAATTTTGAGAGATGATATGGATTATTCCACAAACTATGATTAAATAAACAGTGGAAAAGAAGGATTTTTATTTATGGGACTTCAGTATGGTTGGAAGGTAAAAGGAAAAATACAAACTGACTGTGGGTTTTTAATTATTATTATTTATTTGTTTATTAAATTTTTATGGCATTTCTGGTAATGGTTAATGTTTATCTGAATTGGATAGTTTGGCAAATGTCTAATATTGTGATAGATTAATTTTCATCTCTAAATAAGGGGTTATTATTTCTGGTAATGTTTGATAATTTTGAGATTATTTTTGTTGCAATGCTTAATTGTTAAGAGAGGGATGAAGGGAATTTAGACTAAATTAAAGATGAAATTATGTTATTAGGTAATGTTATTAATTTTGCTGGATCTTTGCTGATTAATAAGAAAAGCTGAAGATTTAGAGATGCGGGTGACATATGAAATGAAGAGGTATTTAGTTGTGTTAAGAGATAGTGATAAATCATTAAGGTTGAATATACTTGTTGGGGATGAAGGGGGAAATTTCTCATTATATTTTCTTTTTCTTTTTTGTTGGGTACTGCACTTTCTAAATATTTTTTCCTTTTTTATTGTATTTTTGCATTAGGTTTTTTATTTGTTTAGTCTATTTAATAGAAACCTTAATAAAAATGTGCTAAATGGTTTGAGAAAAAGGAAAATAATTGTTGAAAAGTAAGCAAACCAAGAAGTCTTGTGTTTCTTTGGAAATTATACATAGGTTTATTCTTTTCATACAAGGCTAGTCATTTAAGTTGGTGTCTAAAAAAGGACTTGAACTGTACTTCTAAAATAAATCTCTTAGTTCTATCACTGGAAATGTGTCAGATACTGTCCATTAGCAAAATCGTAGTTAAATTTGTTAATTTAGTTCAGTGGAATCTTAGTCCTTTGTTCCTGAATCTTGGCATTGGACTTAATTCTACATTCTACAATATAAAACAACTGCTAGAACTCTAAAACTTTCTCCCTTGAGAAAGGCTGAGAGGCTACTTCAGAAGCCTGGAAGGAATAATTTGCATTCCTCTCGGATGATCACCTAGAGATACTGTTACTCCTTAGAGACAGAATTAGAAAACCTTGAGGGAGAGGGCAATGAAGCACAATTGCAAAGTCAGCCCTTGGCTATATGCAGCACAGCAGTTGGTGTCCTTCCTCTTGGCAAAATGAGCACAGAGCTCCTTCATCCACACACTCTATGCTACATGTTTCAACAGAGCTTGGGAACTGTTCCATACTGAATACACAAATGTTTTCGTTTCGTTTTTTAAACTTTCTCTTGCTTGTTAAATTCTTGCCTAAACTCTGTATTATGGGAGCGAGTAAATCAGTGTTAACTCCTGAGACTGCCGGGACTAGCCCCTGAAGTTTTCTCGGCAGAATTTCAGAAGTGGTTTCCTAGGATCGACAGAAAGTAACTGGCCCAAGGACACAACAACTGGCTTATTGCCATAGGTGGGACTAGAAGTCATGGTCACCCAGTTTCTAGCATTGTGCCTTAACCAAGCCACTTGTTCTAAACATGCATATGTTTAAATCTGTTATTATTGTTGAAAGTTCCATTTTAGTTTTTTTACTCTTCATTCAGTCAATTCTTTACCTGCAGCTAATTATTTTAGCCATTCATAATTATTGATTCATATTGGTTCTTAATAGTACTATGGATGCCTAAATTGTAAAGAACACCTCCTATTATGATTCTTTGACTCTCCTTCTCAAAACTACACAATCTGCTTTGAACTAGAGCTCTGTAAATGATCAGATCCACTGTGGGGGTACCCTGGCTAATATTTTGATTACACAGTGTGAAGGCAAAAATCACTGGAGAAAATTGTGATATTTGGGGACATTGATGGTATTTTAAAAAGTGGTCGGTGGAAGACAAGGTGGCTACTTCTACTGATGACACAAGTATGAGCTTGCAAAAACTCAAATAACTTTCTGACAGACAATCCTGGCAAATTGAAATACATTGAGTCATGAAGAGAGTCAGTCACTAAATGCAATATTATTCCTTCTCAATGCAGTGTTTGCTTTGAGAGCAACGGGAAAGCTTCTGGTGCATAATTTTCAGTAGTTATTTGCAGCCTGAAATAAATAAATAGGAATTTTGAATTGCTATAGACAGATTAAACATGTTTGCATCTTAGCAATTTATGCACATCTGCTTAAAAATGCAGACTTTGTCCACATCCACAATGTTGTCAGTTACAGATTACCAGGATATTATTTTTCAAACTTGGCAACAAGATACTGGAGTCCACACATCTTAAATTTGGCAAGTTTTGAAAAACATTGCTCTGACTGATCACTAGATTACAGTTAAGAGTACAGACTGATAGCTGAACATTAGTCATTGAGAGTGGAAAGACAGAGGTGGTTTTAATTAGATACACTCATCCTTCTTTTCCACTGTTTATTTAATCATAGTTTGTGGAATAATCCACCACTAAATTCATACATTATGCTATGTCAGGTTAGAACTCCAGATTTTGCCCTTCGTTGATCTCTCAGACTACCCGCCACTTTCATTACTCATTCATATGAGTAATTACCCTATTCATGTGACCTTTGGAATGAGCTGTCAGGAGTCAGCTGATGACTGAAAAGATTGCAGTAAGATTTTATTCAGTCTGTGTGTACAGACAAGTCCAATTTTGTCATTTGCATGATGTTTAACTTTTCTTGTTCTTTAAAATGTTTTACACAGGTCCTTGGGAAAGTCAAACACATATCAACTGTGTGGGGAGGGTGGTGTTTAATGAGCAGAATTTAGTGGTTTGAAGGAAAGATGTTTTAAAGATGTTTATTTACAATTTGGATGAGTTGATTCATTCATTCATTCATATGTTTCATCAATTTGGTGCAGACTCTTAGCACCACCACACTGACAGACTTTCTCCAGGGTGTTCTGTCCCTAACCTGATCTTTCAAGATTTTCAAGAATCCATTTATTGCATCCGTAAATGAGCCCATCAATCTTGCTTCTTCCCTTCCCTTCTCCCTTTCCAGCATTAGAGCCTTCTTCGGAAAACTAGGCCTTCACATAATAGTGTATGTAGAATAATCTGAGCCTGGGATGAATTCTTTGTGGACTATATTCCAATTTATGAAGAGATATAAAAAATTGTATATACATTTACATTTTAATACCTTTATTATTATGTAAATATAAAGCTGGGTTTGTGAAATCTGTATAAATGATTTTCAGCATAAGGTATCAAATGAACCTATGGGTGGCTATGGATTCAGAAATATGCTGGATCTAGCAGTTATTTCTCCAGCAGCAAAAAATAGGGTTCAGGTTCCTTTTCTGAATAAAAAGGAGGTGATTAATCAAAGCTTAAAGACTCACCTACTCAGGAAAAGAAGAGGAAATGTCTCTGGAACTGGAAATGAGAAAAGATAAATAGGAGGTTGTTAAATGGCTATTAAATCAGAGATAAAAGGAAGACTGTTCTTGAATGAGAGCTAGTTTGCTTTACAGATAAGAAAAAATATCTCCAGTCTTTTCTGGAATAATAGATAGCCTATTTGCTGCTTGTATAGATTGGACTTGGTTATGTCAGCCAATAACACCCAACACTGAATAAAAAGAAGAGCTTTTGGCTTTTAGATCAAACATTACTGTCAAGCCTGTGTGCTGAATATGTGAAGAATAAGAACAGATGGAAGAATCATGGACTGGCGAAAGAAAGACACTGTGGCTAAACCAAAACAGGCTTTCCTTATACGTCTACTTTTATTTTTAAACACTCCCTCTAACTCTTCACTGGATCAACACTTTCTTCTTGCAAAGGAAAGAAATAGAGGAGGAGTAAAGGAGAGAGGTGGGGCATGATGTGAAGAAAATGAGGGGCGGGGAGGGGGAAGGAGGAGAGAAACCTGTGATCATTTCCCAATCCTTAAAGCCAACATTCCATCTGGAAATTCAATCCTACTCACAATGACACAGAGACATGAAAAATAAGATTAACAGCAGCAAAACTGTCATTCCGGAATAAAACAGGTGTCAGTCAAAGTTCCAGGGAGATTGGAACTGTTTTTGTCATATTCCTCCTCCTTTCCATCTATTGCAAAAATGTACAGGAGTTTTTCCCCACTTTTTAAAGGGCACTGAAGTTCCCTTGAATCTCACGAAGCTGTGACCCTCTTATCTTCCATTTATAGCCTGTCTCGGAATGACATCCCCCTTGACTAGCAAGCTGTCCAATCCAGCTGCAAGTGTCAAGATTGTATTAGGCACTAAGTGAAATATATATATGCCCTTATGGTGCTTAACACGCTGGGTTTACCTCCAAGTCATTGGGCTGGAGTCATCCTGACCACTCACTGCTCCTCACCCAGGAATCTCTTCCAGGCTTTTGGGGTGGGACCTTTTTTTTAATTTAAAAAAGAAAAGGAAATAAAATGGCACCAAAGAAAGACGTTAAGAAACCAGCTGCTGCCGCAGCTGCTCCTGCTCCTGCTCCTGCTTCAGCTCCTGCACCAGCTCCTGCACCAGCTCCTGCACCAGCACCAGCACCACCTAAAGAACCAGCAATTAATCTCTCCACCATCAAGGTAAACAGATCGACTTGGGCAGTCACTGAAAAGCATCCTCCATCAAAGAGCAAAGAGAATTACATCAACCCAAATTCAGATCTGGGAGATGTTTATCTATTGCTTGTGATCATTGCTATCATTGCGGGAAACTTATTTAGCAGTGGAAAGGACCCTTCCTCCCTCTCTTTTGCAGGAACACACACATACACACACACACCGTGAAAATATTTTGATATGTCTTGTTTTGTAAGCTAAAACAAAATGCCATATTTCACTAGCTTACCTAAGTGTACAGAAAAATTATCTTAGTAGCCAATTACAGTACTGTTTTTAACAAATACTGATGTTTAAACCATTTCAATTTGGCCTCTGCTTTACTCTTTTCCTCGGTTAAATATGCATGAGCCTACATGGTGGAATAAAACTTATGTTACCAAGAAAATTCACTGGCTTTTTTAATCAATAAAATTATGTCTAATGAATATTTATTGTTCAAAAAATTCATCCAGAACTCATTTTTTATACAATAGTGAGCAATTTATAATTCATTATTTCTGGAGATATTTAATGTTTTTCCATAAGAAAAACTAGCAACCCAATTGAATACTTTTCATAGTTAAATTGGGAGAAATGTGGATGCTCATATGGATGTACAGTGAAATGTTTCAGTGACTACAACTTTTACCTTTGTTCACAATTTGCATCTTGCTTTGAAGTGGTTAATTAATATTTCTGTGTGGTTTCTTTGTGTTCAAGGCTAGCATGAACTACCTTTGGGATTTTGCATGGTGAAATAAATCTTTATACAGCGTAGTTATTATCTGATGTATCACAGTCTAGCATGTCTTGCAATGTTTGGCGAGCAAGAAGGTCTATCTTTGGAATGGAGCCAGAGAGAGCCTAGCTGGATAGATTCCTTGAGTGACCCTAAGTCCAGAGTCATTCTCCACTGATTGGCATTTTGATTTTATCAGACTCCAATTTAGGACACTCTACCTAAGAAATCTTACCTAATATGGAAACCTGTAGATTGGGAAATGATAGAAAGGGTAACAAGAATTTTCTTAGGTTCTCATATGAACCTTCCTATCTGTCTAATAAATTCTAGTACATTTAAATGGATTGTTATGTTTTATAATTACATTCCAATATGTTTACCTGAAAATAAACATTAATAGATGTCATGATTAATATTGCAATCTTAAATACAAATTAATTTTTCCAAAAGGTTTTCAGACGTAATGATTTATAGTTCACTGAAGAAACTCATACCAGAGCCACTGGATATTTTAAAAAGGAAAACGCTAAAATTGAACTGAAAAATACAACTGGCCTAACTAAGGCATTTTTTCTTGATTTAAAATTGGATTCACTCTTGCATACTGGATTATAAAGAAGAATGCAGACTTGGTCTCTTGCAAAAGTAATTTACATTAGTTTAATAGCTTATGTGTTAATGCGCTAGAATGAAATAGAATTTTCAATTTAGCTTTACACAAACATCACTAATAGTATATTTATCATCTGAAAAAATGGAATGCTATAATTTCAGTCATGCTGCACCCCACAGAACTTTTCTGTTAGGTTGGACAGTATATTTCTAATTAGGGTGAATTTTTCTAGGGGCATAGGTGAATACACAGTGATGGGAACAAGAAAGATTTATCTTCTACCAAATTACATTGCATGAGCATGCACACATGCTTATAAAAACCACGTTCTAATTTATGTTGAGGGAGGGTACCTGGATCAAAACAAACTAAGCAAACATTTATACTACAGTGTGATATTTGTACATTGTTTCAAGTGCTGGAAGTACTTTGTGAACATTCTCTCAGGAAAATGACAACTCTGTAAATGAGAAATTGCTATTACCTTTCTGTTTTATATGTACAAGGAGGAGTGGTGCTGAGACAGGAAGAAAATTACTTACCTAAAGTCATCTCTTTTCCAAGCAAAAGTCCATGTAATCCAAATTTTCAATCCCATGTACAAAACAAAAAGCCTATATAAATTATGAACACTCTTCTTAAAGAGTCGGGCTTAAATATACAAATAGATAATTAGCTTCCAATAAAACTAGATGTGAAAAATATGGATTTTTCATTTACAGGTAAAATGAATTAATACTATAGTTCTTTGGAAACAAGTCAGGATGGTTTCCAACATATCCTGTTCATGCATCACAGCCCAAAGTATTTCTCCATATATATTTTTACTTAAGTAGTTCATATCCTATCCTCACAATACCTCTATGAGTTAGTTGAGTAATCTTATCCCTGAAACTGAAAATTCAATCTACTCACTGGGCCAAGGTCACCTCCTGAGATGATTGTAATTCCAAGGATTAGACCTGAGGACTGCTTTTAAATCCAAGAACCAACCATCTCAAATGAATAAAATGCTTGTCACTTTCATTACTTACATTACTCAGAGCATTAGTACAAATAAAGGGTTTGGCTGAGAAATCAGATGAGGAGAATTCGAGGGACCTTTCCATTCAGACTAAATGTGGTCAGACTAAAGTCACCATCTCATTCTCATAGATCTTAGTTTTGAAAGCTGAGAATATAGCTTTTGTGAGAGGTTCACGCTTGATAGGATGGATCTAACTGAACCTTTACACTATTTTATTCTGCTTCTGCAGCTTTCCTTTAGGTAAGTGACCATCATAGTCTTAGATATTATATTACATTTAAATGTAAAGGAAAACATCCTATTGGTAATATTTGTACAACAGAATAGTATATTTACTAACAGAATGGTATACAGTCTCTAACTTGAGCATGGGGTTAGACTAGATCTGCAAGATCCCTTCCAACTGTTATTCTGTTTTTGGTAGTGGTTTGCTCTCCAAGCTTGTTTCTTTCTTTTTCTTTTTCTTTTTTTTTGAAAATGTTATTGACTTTTAAAAACAAACATAAACAAACAAAACATAAAACATAAAAACATAAAACATCTTTTTTGAAAGCAGCTTGATCCCGGGTTACATCTCTTCGTACAGACACAAATTTAAGTTCATGCTCATTTTTATATACCATTCCATATCTTGTTGCCATTCTACATTTTCTATATAGCTTCTCCCCTCTTTTAACTTTCTTAGTTTTATTTTATTTACTTCATCTCAAATCAGATCATTATACTTATATTCTTTGTCTGTCCTGTTTCAGCTGTCTATTATCTTTTCTCATTGAACAAATTTTCTCCTGTAATCACTGATTGGAGTATGACGCCTTTATATCTTTCCCCTAAAATTATAACACTTAATATAATACATAACTTCTGTTCGGATTCTGCTTGGTACATTCTAAAACTACACACTGTATTTTAAAAAAAGAAAAATTATGAATATATAATATAATTAAAACAACAATCCATACCAATTCAATTCTATCATTAATATTAACATTCATTTAAATCTTAAACAATTTACACATTACTTTTCAAATAGATATCATACTTCTATAGGAACACTTATAAACTTTCCATAGTTACTTCCCCCCCACTTCACTTATATTTTATAAAACATTGAGTAGTTAAAATGTTCCCATTCCTTCCCAGTTCAATTCTCTCATTTATTTCATTTCATTTATTTTGTTCACAAGAGTTTCACTGAATTACACTGACTATTTTATCCCACTTTTTAATCATATGTTATTTCCAATTTTCGAACATTATTTGTAATACAAATATAACAATATAATCTTATGTACCTTTACAGAATCCCTTTTTCAGTTAAATTTTCACCCATTATCTCTGAATAAATGCTGTTTCTTTACATCTTGCTGTAAACCTTTATAACTTCTGTTCCCTTCCTTCTTCCCTTTCTTCTTCTCTCTCCCCTTTTTACCCTCTTGTCTCTCCACCTCAATTTCCCTCTTCTGTGTACCCTTTTTCTGTTACTTTCTAACATTATATCCACTTTTCACATTATTTTTCCCTTTTTTGGCTGTTTTTTAGGTCTTAAATTTTCCATTCTCTTTCCCCTCTTTCCCCTTTCTTCCCCAAATAAAGTTACTTGTTCATTAAAGATGGCTTCTTCTTTGTCCCAATCTTCTTGTTGCTCAGTGTTTTCTTGTAGTTTCTCGTAGGTACAAATCGCCATTTCTAAGAATTGAAAAATGGAGCCAAAAGAACCCTTCCCTTCTTGTGCCTCTTCTTTATATTTTTTAAATTCCATTTTTAGTTCATCCACAAGTGATGCCATTGTAGAATTCTTTTAAACAACCACCAAATTGTTAGTCATTCAAATATAATTTTCAGAAGTCCCAAAGTCACCAAGCAATCCAAATACACATAAGCTGTTTCTTTTAACACTTTTTTCTTTTTTCACTTTCTCTTCCTGGGGTTACTATTTAGTTGCAAAGTTCCAGTTAAAATGTATCTTTTAGAAGTCTTATTAAGATTTAACTTTAGATTCTTTTGAATTCCAGGCAGACTCCTCCTTCCAAATTCTGTCCTTATTCTTTTCTTCTTCCTTCCCACTTATAGCAAAAAAAAAAAGAATTTTTAATGTTCGGAAATCTTTCTTGTCCCCTTGGCATTTAATTATATTTCCAGTTTAATTACCTATTGGTGCCAAAGTGGATTTTTCCAATTTCTCATTCAGCTCTCTTCACTGTCAACGTAAGGAAGGAGAGTGAAAGAAAAAAAAACTTTCCCTTTTCACTTTCATTGGCTGCTTCTGAATCTTCTTTGGGAGCGATGTATCTTTTATAAAATTTAAATTCCAGGATACCTTAGTTGTTGCTTCTTATCCTGGTCAGCCAAAATTTTCACTTCTTAACTTCCTCCTGCACTTTCTTTTCCGGCTGAATGCTTCTTTGAGGCGGCCATTTCTGACCACCACTCTTACCACCTTCGGGAAAGGGAATTTGGCCAGCTGAGGAGGAGAGATGCAGCTCCCCTCGACCCTGCTGGCGCTCCCCCATCTTCACCACCTCTATGGGTTGGCTTAGCCCCGAAGCCAGCTGGCTCGGGGCACTCCAGTGGCAAGCCCAGGCAGAAACTGCGCATGATCGAGGATTCCTGTCTGCCGCCGAAGCCCTGCAAACCGGAAGGGCCCAAGCTTGTTTCTTTTATTTCTGTTATTCTGCTCTGTATTCTACTTACAGAAGTTATGAGTTCTGCATCTTTGTTAGTTTTCCTATACATTGCAGAGGGTTGTGTTAGGTGCTCCTTGTGGTCCCTGCCAACTCTATATAAATAGTTAATGTTATTTCACTAGAAATTGTAATTATTAATTTCTAGCTCACATTTTTAAAAGAATAAACAGATATAATAAAATGTTACATGAGCGGAAGAAAATATTTCAAATAGTTTAAATTATTTTCATTTTTATATAGAATACTTAATACCTTCTTATATTTGAATTTCATTTCCATCAAACAGGCATTTTGTTGCTTATAAGTTTTTTTTTTCTGAATGGGGCTAGTTTCTAGTATCACTTGCTGGATAAAATTGAGGACTATTTCATATTACACATTTTTCTGATATTAAACATCAGGAATGTTTAATTATATGTCTTTGGAGATGCTTTCAAGGGTACTGTACAATGGTGATAATGAATACATCCAAAAATCAAGCAGCTGAGATGCAGCTCAGTTCAGTACTTGTTCTTGTTATTTTTCAAACGTGACATAGATCAATTCTCTTTAAAAGATCCATATAAGAAGTAGGACCTCCAGAACTGGGCTCCCAAAATTCACATGTCAGCAGAGGGATATACTAACACTTTGGTGTCAACAGTAGTTACCCATGAGTTCTCTGAACAGGAATCTTTCCTGATTATTGTTTAGATATGAGCCTTGCTTGGGTTTATGTGGAGGAACTAAATCAAGAACTTTCGACACAGAATATAAGACACAGGTTCTGTCCTGAAAATAGCCTTTTATTTCATCTTAGAAACCTTAGAGCAATTCTGCAGAATGTAGCAATAGAGTTTGTGGGGAATCGCTTTGGCAGTGAGCTGGAAGAAAAAGCTAGAATCTAGCTTTCTGGCCTCTCACTTTATTAATAAGTAACATAGTACAGTGTTTGCACTGCTTGAATATTATACCAATAACACTTAGATATTGCTTCACAATGCTTTAAAGCCCTCTCTAAGTAGTTTACACAGTCAGCATATTGCCCCCAACAATCTGAGTCCTCATTTTATCAGCCTCAGAAGGATGGAAGGCTGAATCAACCTGCAGCTGGTGAGAATCGAACTGCCAATTGGCAGCCATCAGTCAGCAGAAGTAGCCTGCAGTACTGCATTCTAACCACTGCACCACCACGGCTCTTATTATTATACACCAATAATACCCCTGAAAATATAGTATTCCTTGACTTAAGACAGATCACTTAGTGACTATTCAAAATTACAATGGATCTCCCTAAAGGTAAATACGACCTGGCTTCAAAGTTTTGATGGCTGCGGCCCATAGTCACATGGTTGCATTTTGAGTGCTTGGCAACTGGCCCACATTTATGGCCATTTGCAGCCTTCCTTAGTCATGCCATTGCAATTTACCAGCATTTATTTCCAATTTCAGACAAAAAAATACCCATTGGGTACAATGTGTTGACTTAATGACTGCCACGTTTGCTTAATGATCATGCACAGAAGGTTATGAAATCAGGTGCAATCATGCAATGACCCTCTTAACAACTCCACAACTTATAACTCTGGGCTTAGTTATAGTTGTAAGTCAAGGGCTACCAATATTCCTGGTTCTTCAGATTTTATGAATAATTGTTCATGTGATGATGAAGATCTTCATCATCAACATCTGTTAGAGTATATAACAAGTCTACTGCTCCCTTTATTTCTGATCATCCAGGAAACCTGAGCAAGTTAAATAGGTTTAAATTTGAGAAATCAGTATGCTATGTCTAATCTCACACTTTCCTTACAATTGGTGAAGCTGGGCTTTTGACAATCTATTTTGAACAGCTTTA
Source organism: Hydrophis major (assembly GCA_033807585.1). Lineage (NCBI taxonomy): Eukaryota > Metazoa > Chordata > Lepidosauria > Squamata > Elapidae > Hydrophis > Hydrophis major. The sequence continues at coordinate 217,762,912 of CM066328.1, read as the reverse complement.
TCAAAAAACTATTTAAATCCTAAAACAATATTTGACATCAATTGTGGATTAACTCAGGGTTTTTAAAACAATCTCAAGCAACTTAGAAGTTGGTTGAGAATTTTTCATCTGCTTCTCACATTGTGTTTTTTAACACAGTTGAAGTAGCTCTAATCCCTAATTTCTGCAACAAGTGACATCTATTGATTAGGGTTCAAACTAATTGAATATTGGTAATCCATTGACATCAATTACTATGAATTGTACTCAGCCATTCTTGGAAATATTATTTTGCCTCTGGCATTTCTGCCAGCAATTTTGACTGTGTGCTAAAATACATTCATATTTACTAGAGAGTTGGTAGAAGTGTGTATGTTAATGAAGCTCATTCTTTTTATTTTATAATAATTTCTATAATTGTTTTATTTAATATATAGTTTCAAATTTAATTATTACACTCTAGAACAGTGTCAAACTCAAGGCTCACAGGGTGGTCCACAGGGCTGCCCTGGAAAGAACAAAGGAGCAGTCCTCAGAGCTTCTGCCAGTGAAAAGGGAGCCCAGGAGGACCACATGTGGCCTTCCTGGGCTCCGTTTTTGGGCACAATGGTTTCCTGCAGCCCTCTGCCAGTGAGAATGGAGCTCGGTGGGGGGAGGGTGCATGTGGCCTCCTCAATCTCTGTCTTTGCTGACAGAGGGCTAGCAAAATAAACTAAAAACAAAACAAAAGGAGAAATGTTTCCCCTTTTGCATTTGAGCATGCAAGAAAGGACAGGAAAGGATTTGTGCCCACTTCAAAAAACAGCTAGCATTGATCTGGATGTATAAAAAGTCTTCGATAATATGAGCTGGCAGTTTATGATATTGCAACTGAAAGACATGGACTTTGGTGAAAACTTTGTAAATATGATTCAAGCAATATACCCCACTCAAATGGTGAAAGTGATAGTAAACAGAGAAATAACAGAAAACTTCAACATAAACAAGGGCACAAGACAAGGATGTCCACTATTCCCTCTTCTATTCATACTAACCTTGGAAGTCTTGCTTAGACAGATCAGACAAGAGCCAGAAATAAAAGGTTTGGAGATTAAAAAAAGAACACTACAAAGTACAAGCATTCACAGATGACTTAGTATTTATCTTGGAGGAGCCTCTAAAAATGGGACTCAAATTAATAAAGAAAATAGAAGAGTTCGGCGAGGTGGCAGGACTTAAAATGAACAAGAAAATGACCAAGATATTGACAAAGAATCTTACAAGCAAACAGAAAAATGGACTGATGAAAAAGATGGACATGCAGACAACTAAAAAAGTTAAGTACCTAGGAATTTGGCTAACAGCAAGATGCACATCCATTAAAGAAGACAACTACACTAAATAAAGTGTACATCAAATAAAGACAGATTTGGAAAAATTGAGAAATCTACAGCTGTCGCTGGTCAGAAGGATAACCACAACAAAAATGAATATCCTATCGAAACTGCTTCTCTTATTTCAAGCATTCCCAATAAAGCTAGGAAAAAAAATTTTTAGGACTTAAATAAATTGATTTCAAAGTTCATCTGGCAAGGTAAAAAACCAAGAATCAAATTGAAAATGTTAAAAGACATGAAAAACAAGGTCGGATTTGGACTACCGGACTGGAAGCTGTATTATCAGGCCTCAGTGCTCATATGGATGAAAGAGTGGATAAATTTGAAGAACAAAAGAATATTGACATTAGAAGGACATGATTTACATTTGGAGTGGCATGCATTTGTATGGTACAGGAAAAGTAAATTACATAGTTACTTCCAAAGGCAGGAATGCTCTGTTCAGGAATGCTCTGTTGTCAGCATGGAAAAAAATTAAACAGTCATTATATGAATATACCAGTCTGGTTATCCACGATAGAAGTGCTAATATACCCTAGTGCTTTAGAACTGGATAAAATTGTAAGCTATAAAGATATCCTAAATGAACAAGGGAACTAAAAAAAATCAGGGAATAGACTTGGCCTGGGGGGTCACATATTCAAATACAAACATAAAATATATGAAAGATGTAGAAATATGTGGATTTTATAAGGAATCCCTAGAATTGAACCAGTTATTGTTTGGGACAGATGACAAATTAATAAAGAAAATTTATAATTACTTATTGAACTTTAAAATGGAAGAAGAAAATGTAAAAGAAACCATGATAGTATGGGCTAAAAAAATTGGATAGAGCATAGAATTAGACAATTGGCAAAAACTGTGGGAAAGAAATTACAAATTAACGATGTCAACAGTATACAAGGTAAATCTTTACAAAGTGTTCTTTAGATGGCATTTGCCACCAGCGAGAATGGCAAAATTGTTCCAAAACATATCACCAGAGTGCTGGAAATGTAAACTGGTACTGGGATCCTACTACCATATGTGGTGGACCTGTCCAATGGCAAAAAAAATACAGGTTAAAGATTAAAAAGGTGGTTATAAGAAATCATAGCACAACAAATCGATTTAAAACCAGAATTGTTCTTACTGGGTATACTACTGGGGAAATACAGCAAAAGAATTATATACTTAATGCTACATGTAATAAAAGCAGCAAGAATCACATATGCACAAAATTGGAAAAATGAAAGTATATCTATAGATGAAAAGGTAATACAGAAAATATTAGAATGCACCAAAATGGACAGGTTAACGATGGAAATTAAGGATAAAGAGGAAACAGAGTATTATTCAACATGGGACTTATGGTACAAATGGTTAGAAAAACAGATGCAGAAGTTAGGAATTTTATAGTAAAAGAAGATTAACAAAATAGAAGTAAATGCATGTATATAGATATAGATAAATATACACACTATAAGTAATATCACCACTAGATTGTACTTGACGATAGATCAATGTGTATAGAGTGACTAGAGGTGAAGATTATACAGTATAACTATGAGAATAATGGTTATAATTATGGCATACAATACTATATTCTGTATATCCAAAAAGATTACATTGCATATTTATGAGAATAATGGTTAAAACTAGGGTGTATAATTTTATGTATATTCAAAAAAGACGTGATACAGACAGTAGTCATTGCAGAAATGGAAATATGATGCATGATAAAGGGAAATATACATTAAAAAATAATTATATATATATATATAAAGCCCAAAAGCATCTTTTATAGTGATTATATAATATTAAGACCATGACTCATAGAGAAAAACTCATTTTTTACTCCAGAATCAATATAAATAATTAAATACCGTATATACTCGAGTATAAGTCGACCCGAATATAAGCCGAGGCACCCAATTTTACCACAAAAAACTGGGAAAACTTATTGACTCGAGTATAAGTCGAGGGTGGGAAATGCAGCAGCTACTGGTAAATTTCAAAAATAAAAATAGATACCAATAAAATTACATTAATTGAGGCATCAGTAGGTTAAATGTTTTTGAATATTTATTTCAAAGAAAAACAGTAAACTAGCTCTGTAAGTGGAAAAGAGAGCCAAAAAAACCAATATGGTATCAACAATAACTTTAAAAGTACAAAAACCTTAGCTCAATCAGCAACCAAGCTAAAACACAAGAGTTAAAATCCTTCAAAACTGGATTCCTCATCATCATCTGTATGTCCAAACAGAGCTTCAACTTCATCTGGTGTGAGGCTATCAGCATAGACATTGTCGTCATCACTGAGTTCGCAGTCATCACCATCACTGCTGTCGTTCTTATACAAAGCGCTGTCTTCACTGCCATCCATAGCATTACTAATGCCACATTTCTTGAAGGCACGTTGCACCATGTCCTCTGGAATCTCTTCCCATGCATCACGAACCCACTTTGCTATTAATTCTATGTCAGGCTTCATCAGATTTCCAACTTTTGTCAATCGGGCTTGACCAGATGACATCCATTCATGCCACATTTTTCGCACACGGTCTTTAAAAGGTTTGTTTAAACACACATCTAGGGGCTGCAATACAGATGTAAGCCCACCTGGAATAACAGTCAAAGTAACTTGAGAAGACTTTGCCAATTTTTTAATGTCATCAGATGTGTGGGCTCTAAACATATCCCAAACTAGCAATGATGGTTTTTTCTTTAAGGCTGTTCCTGGACGTCCATTCCAAATTTCTTCCAGCCATTTTTTTGTTCCATCTTCATCCATCCAGCCTTTAATATGTGCACGCACTGTAATTCGTGGTGGGAATTTGACCTTTTTAGGCAAGGTCTTTCTTTTGAAAATAATGACAGGCCGCAGCTTAGTTCCAGAAGCCAAACATGATAGAACGACTGTGAAATGTTTTTTTTTCATTTCCTGTGGTTCTGAGTAAAATAGATTTTTCTCCCAAACTTGCCACAGTTCTGTTGCTAGGAAGATCAAAGGTCATAGGTGTTTCATCCATATTCCCAATATCTCCCAGGTCAAAGTTATGGATCCTTCTTTGTTTTATGATGAATGAATGGAATGACATCACTTTCTCATCAAGGTCTTTTGGCAACTTCTGTGAAATCTTTGTTCTTTGCCGCAAACATAAGCCATGTCTATTCATAAAGCGGGTACACCATCCTGCTGACACAGCGAAATTTTTAATTCCTGGTGATTTTAATTTGTCATCTTTAGCCATTTGAAGGGCACGTAAGCGAATTCCCATACGTGTCACGCAGTAACCATTTTGACGACACTCCATAACCCATTTATACAATTCAGTCTCTAGAGCTTCATATGAAGGCTTTAAACCACGTCGAGCTTTTTTTGCCTTTGGAATCTTTTCCAAGTCAACTTTCATTTTCCGCCAGTCCCTCACTTGTTTTTCGTCAACACAAAATTCCCTACTTGCAATACTGTTATTGCTCTCTTCTGCTCTTGACACAACCTTAAGTTTGAAACCAGCTTCATATGACCTGCGTTTTTGTTTTGGTCCAGGATTAGACGTATTGGGATCCATTTCTAACAGGATAAAAAAATAAACTTTGAAAACTTTTGAACAGTACGCACGCACTCATATTATTTATGGACAAAAGTGGATCTTCATTCAGGCTAGAGTGCTTTAAAATGTAAATGAGGTTAGTTTCACACACACATGCACACCGTTTTGCTTTCTATAAACTAATTTTTTAGTGCATGACAGATGAAGTGCCTGACAGATGAAAGTCCTCTTAGGAAACTTTAGATCTTAACTGGCATTACATTTAAAATCAAACATGTTCACATTCTTAACATCTCAAATTTTTTCCATGGCAAAGTGTTTCTCAAATAATCCATAAAAAATTCTCACCCACCTGCAATGACCAAATAAAATAAATACTAATATTTTGAACATGGAGAGAGCTGTATACTTATCTGCCATTTAGCTGCCCAAAATGAGAAGCCAGCCTGGGGGAGGGGAAGGAAACTCATACCACAAACATGAGATTCCACCCATTGACTCTTGCTAAAGTGCATGATAATTGCTAAAGTGCATGATAATCCTTTTTGTAATAGCACATTAACTAAAGAAGAAATGAATTTGAGGGATGGTACTTGTGGCAAACTTTCTCTGCTTGGATTTTGGCTCAGAAGTCCTGAGAAACAATCACATTTCAATGGGCTTTAGTATCTGGATATTAGACTTCCAGTATTCCAATATATTGGAGAAGAATAAAGGGTCTGAGATTCTTTTCTCTCTGTTGATAATGGTACTTTTCATCAATCAGGTGGTGGGCTATGAAGCAGGAAACAGACCAAGTGTACAGAGTGAGAAAAAAAGTTTCACCTAGATGTCATGATCCAAATCAGAAAATAAACCAGGATAAGGCTCAATCCAGGTTTTAGTTAAGAACTGAAAGATGCAAACTTCACATTTCAACTTTTTAATTTTCTTCAGGTTTTAGCAGCCCCAGTGATAATGGTAACAGCACTGAAGTAATAGTAGACTTCTATGAAATATAACTAAAAAGGCATGTTGCTTTTATTAGTGTCAAGATGGCATGAATTAACATGGCATAAATACTCAATTTCAAGTTAACTTCATTCACTCTTGGTATTAAAAAATGCCACGGGAGGGAATTATTGTCTAATTAAAACTTTCACTAGGACAGTTGAGAATAAGTTTGATGTTCACAATTTCCTCTTTGAAAGAGACCAGTAAATAGGGAACAAGAAGATGAAGAAAAAGAAGTGTGTTTTTTCACACTTTTCACACTGCAGTGAACAAAAATGGCATCATAGGAACAGGCTTATTCTCAGTCCAAAGGTTTGTTTCTGATTTCTTCCCCGATTTAAGGGAAATCTGGGAAACGATCTCACTATCATGAAAGGTTTAATTGATTCACTAACCCAAAAGATGATGATGATGACAATGGTAGGCAGGAGTCACTCTCTCCCTTGCAAGAAAAAACCAAGAGCCGTTCTTATGATCTCTCCCTCTCCCTCTCCCCCCCCGCAATAAAGTCAAGCCCTTTCCAGCATGCACGCGCAATCCGCCACTGCCCCTTTGCACCTTGCAAATGCAAAATCTCGGGGGTTTTGCATTTGCAAGGTGTAAAGCGGCAGGGGCAGATCACGCGTGCTGGAAAGGGCTTGACTATTCTGGAGAGAGATCATAAGTGAATCAATTAATTTGGAAAACGATCTCACTATGAAAGTCAGTGTTCTCTGCCAGTGGGGCGTTTGGAAGAAAACGCCCCACGGCATATCCACGCACGTGTAAGGGGAATCAGAAATCCCCGCGTTAAGCCACGAAGTCCCCCAATCGCACAGCCCAGAATCGCCCTCCCCTCAGAGGGCAGCAACGACGCCCGGCGTTTCCCGAGAAGCTCCACCGTGCAATGAAAGCGCCCTGGCTCTAGGCTTGCGGGCTCAGAAAACAACGCAAGCCGAGCTGGCTTCGGCTCCGCTTGGTTTTTCCTCAGCCCCAGCTGCCTTCAGTCCGCTCGGGAGGAGGAGGAGGAGGTGGTGGTGGTGGCTCGTTTTCTGAGCGCTAGGCTCGCGGGCTCAGAAAACAACGCAAGCTGAGCTGGCTTCGGCTCCGCTTGGTTTTTCCTCAGCCCCAGCTGCCTTCAGCTGGGCGCTAGGCTCGCGGGTTCAGAAAACAACGCAAGCCAAGCTGGCTTCGGCTCCGCTTGGTTTTTCCTCAGCCCCGCTCGGAAGGAGGAGGAGGTGGTGGTGGTGGCTCGTTTTCTGAGCGCTAGGCTCGCAGGCTCAGAAAACAACGCAAGCCGAGCTGGCTTCGGCTCCGCTTGGTTTTTCCTCAGCCCCAGCTGCCTTCAGTCCACTCGGGAGGAGGAGGTGGAGGTGGTGGTGGTGGCTCGTTTTCTGAGCGCTAGGCTCGCGGGCTCAGAAAACAACGCAAGCCGAGCTGGCTTCGGCTCCGCTTGGTTTTTCCTCAGCCCCAGCTGCCTTCAGTCCGCTCGGGAGGAGGAGGAGGAGGTGGTGGTGGTGGCTCGTTTTCTGAGTGCTAGGCTCGCAGGCTCAGAAAACAATGCAAGCCGAGCTGGCTTCAGCTCCGCTTGGTTTTTTTTTTCAGAGGGGAATCTGACTCAAGTATAAGCCGAGGGGGGTTTTTTCAGCACAAAAAATGGGCTGAAAAACTCGGCTTATACTCGAGTATATACGGTAGTTGATTTTAGGTGCAATCTTTTCCTGAACTTTGCCTTCTCTTCTCCAGAATTCAGAAAGAATTTTTAATATACTCAGGTTGCTATTAGGATATCTGATCTGAGACAAATAACTGGTAATAATTCAAACATCCTGTTGAATCCATGAAGTAGCTTGATAGTTTTGAAAGATATTCAAAGTGAATCAACACTAAGTTACTGATGCTTCACTTGGGAATTGAGATATGCTTTGCTAACAGAGCCAGCAGGAAAGCTGAAAGTTCAGATTTCAGCATTCAGTTCAGCTGTGAACTTATAAGATCCCTTTGAGCAAACTACTGTATGTCACTCAATTTCCTTGGTGGGATAAAGCAGGATGCAAATGCCCACACATCAAAAGTCTTGGAAGCTCAGAATTCTTTATTGTTGGCAGCACCTAAAACAGTGTTCTGTATTTCCTATTTTGAATTTGAGGATATCGTTTTCAATGCAATGAGTCCACGAAGTAGCCTTTGAAAAATTGGTGGTTCAAATTAAATTGATTGTTTTACAGGAAATAATGTGATTAATGCATAGGCATGTGTGTTTATGTATATGTATGTATATATTTAGCAATAGCAATAGCACTTAGGCTTATATACCACTTCACAGTGCTTTACAGCCCTCTCTAAGCAATTTACAGAGTCAGCATATTGCCCCCAGCAATCTGGGTCCTCATTTTACCAACCTTGGAAGGATGGAAGGCTAAATAAATCTTAAGTCAGTCAGGCCAAAACTCCTGGCCGTGGGGCAGAATTATCCTGCAATATTGCATTCTAACCATTGCACCATGAAATACATTTAGACTCTGTCCGTAAGCATCTGTTACTTTTCAACTTTTCAAGCAAGAATCATCAGTAAGAAGAACATAGAACATACAGGTCCCCCCTTCTCCCCAAATAGGTACATAATAGAGGGGGGAAATGCAACAGGATCTCAGCACCCTACCCTTTCCCAAGGCCTGGGAGAATAGCCAGGTTTCAGTGATTTTTCTGAACTTCATTGGGATGAAGCCATATGGACTACTGTTGGATGCTTTTCCAGAAAGCAGGTATAATAACATAGAAAGTACACTTTCTAAGTTCTGATACATGAGATTACTTAACTTACTTAACATAGAAAGTACACTTTCTAAGTCCTGATAGATGAGATTACTTTGGGTTAGATGGCATTTGTCCCTTGGAACATATGTATAAAATTACTGTGAGATCTATTTTTAAAATAAGCATGCCATGCATAGTTGAACACCATAAAACGAAGAAGTTATCTTTGAAGGGCATTTTTCTCCTACGGCACTTTAGATAAAATAACATCTATGTTAGAACTCACAATCAAATCTGTAAGTCAGCTGTTCCAATCCAGCAGCCTTCACATATATTGGCCTACAATTCATTGATTTCAGCTAATGGTGGTTTGCCTGTAGAATATGGACATTATAGTCTAATATCAGAAAGCACTGTGACAGCAGAAGGCTGTTCTTGATTAATCTTAGCACAATTTTAAGTAATCTTCCTTAAACTCATGTCCATCATATAAACTAGGACAACTTGGTTAGGAAAGACTCTTCTAAAGCAAACACAGCATTAGCTTTTGCATGGTATTTGATAATCTATATGGGTTGAAGCAGAATAATATTTATGCATGCGATTGTACCAATGGATCTTTGCTTATTTTGATCATTTTCTTAACTGTTGCATTTATGACTCAGCCAGGTCATTGCTGAATGAATAGCAAATGGCATAAGGAGAAAAGGTAAGGAAATAAATTGCACTGACGGACAATTCATAATAGCAAAGAAGAGGAAAAAGGTTAGTCTAACAACAAAACAATATTTTAAGTCCTGAAAATACAATCATGCTAAGATATATGATAAGATACTCAGGTAACTAGAAGAGAGTCTTCCAGAATATATAGTAATATATGATTATTGATTCTCTGTATTGAATTGATTAATATTTGAATTGTTAATTCATATGGCACTAACACCATAAAATTGCAACATCATTATAGAATATAATATATCATTTTGGTGGCATCAACAATCAGACTTTGAACTTTTCTATTAATCTGACAAAAAAAGAATGGGAAGAAACTGAAGCTAACTAACCCGAGTAGCATTTGAGGCTGCCACTTAATCCAAGACTGGTGAAACCGATCTGAAGGTTCAGTAACACTTCTTTAGAACTCAACTCAAACCTGATCACAAATTTTAAATAAGCTGTGGGGACTACAGAGCATAACCAGTTTTTCTGTCAAAATGATAACGACAATATGTTTGCATCTCTGATGCTTGACACTGAGGTCTCTAAGAGTCCAGGATGATGTAAACATGTGGGATCCTTTTGTACATAGCATTAGATGGCTATTAGTTTAAGATCTATTTTACTGGTATACAACTATTGCCAGTAAGTAGAACATTCTAGATTTTATTTTTAAGGTGCTACTTGACTGTAGGTTGAGCTACTAAAAATATACAAACCATTAGACGGTAAAATATTTCCATTCATTTCACCAGTATGGACTGCTAGTTGTAGGAAATGTTGGTATTCACAGTGGTAGTGGTCACTCCCCAAAATTATTTTCTTCTGTACAGAGCTTTTTATATTATGAGACCGGTGCCTACATAAAAACTCATGCTATATTTTTGTGATTTTAGCAAATCTATTACAATCAAGTCTCCATTTTCAGTGGCAACTGTATGAATGTTCACGTGAGGAAGTTTTGGTCAGAAAAAAGGTGGATCTTTCCTTTTGTAAACTAGCCCAGCTCTTAGCAGCCCAGTAGAGACCAGTAATAATTAGCACCTTCGCAAAATAAAAACCAATCTTTTGGGGAAATTGCATTAGATGCTGCTACCTCTGTTGCTAACCTTAGAAATAAGGACATACTTAACAGTGAACTTTAAATATGTTCCTAGGTGGAATATTTGACTTTATAACTGAATATTGAACAAAAATACTATTGTTTTAAATAGCACAAAGCACTAGAAATTATATTAACATGTCAAAATTGATAGTCATTATATCATGCTTTCCCTCATCCTCCTTGTAGTCTAGAAAGGTCTCTATTATTTTGGGTGCTTTATGTATTACGGAAATCTGGGCAGTGTAGCTAATGCATGGATATGTCAAATGAACCTTGCCAACTAGTGTGCCATGCAAATGCAGCCCAAGTTAGCAAGAAATATAGCAACCATAAATAGCAAAGTAGCACAGTTGACTATTCATTTATTGCCTAATAAGCAATTTACTTGAGAAAAAACCGGTGCATCAAGGTTCACTCCCAAATGCTACTGTAAACACAGTGAAAAGAAACACAGCCTTTTTGCTTTAAAGCAGGGGTGTCCAACCTTGGCAACTTTAAGACTTGTGGACTTCAACTCCCAGAATTCCTCAGCCAGCAAAGCTGGGAGTTGAAGTCCACAAGTTTTAAAGTTGCCAAGGTTGGACACCCCTGCTTTAAAGCAATTGATTTCTTTTTATGAATTTCAGAAGTCCTTTTCTTGTGATTAATTTGTTCCTAAGAGTTATCTTTTCAATAATGTTCTCCAACAAGCGCTCGCTTTTCCACTGAGGTTCAAAACTGGACCTGCAGATAGCAAGATCTGCCTGCAATCAGCTGTTATGGCCAGTAGGGGTCAATACAGTCTCCTTTAAAGGCAACTCAGACTAATATTCCCTGAGGCTTTTGGTGGCATCAGCCATAGAGTGAGCAGGACAAGAGGAATGATGAGTCAAAGCCAGTATAATGCCTTTCAATCTGCTGAGGCTCAACCACAGGCCTCTTACAATACAGGGAGAGACTCTTTTTTATGGCAGTGACCTGGTTATGGAATGCTCTTTCTTCAGAACCCCTCTCTGCAATGATACCATTTCAAAGCAAAAGAAGTCCAGTTGCCTCTTGAAAAAGTATCTATGGGACAACCATGATCTGGATGGCTGAGAATCTCCATAGGCATTTACCATTTCAATAGCATTCAATCCAAAGTCTGTCTTTCTTTCTTTCTTTCTTTCTTTCTTTCTTTCTTTCTTTCTTTCTTTCTTTCTTCCTTCCTTCCTTCCTTCCTTCCTTCCTTCCTTCCTTCCTTCCTTCCTTCCTTCCTTCTTTTCTTCCTATGGTGGAGATCTTATCCTGTGATTCAGCACATAAAAAACTTCGTAATTAATTATTTACTTGGCACAGAATTCTCCAAATATTGCTCCTCCCCCATTCATTAATAGCTATTATTGTTGCTGAATTCATTAATTAACTCATGATAGAATAAAATGAGGATTGTAATATAAAATGTATTAGCCAGAATAGAGATGATGAACATTCTGTTCTATAAGTGTGATATTTTGTGATTGTAAGTCACTGCATTAGAGAAAGCAAAGGCCTTTTTGGTTTATTTTAAATAGTTTCTGTTTAACATTCTGTTTGTTACTGTGGCAACTAAAAATGATTTTGTAAAAAAGTAAATGAATCTGTTTAAGTTAAGGTTTATTTCTTCACAGTCAATTCTTAGCATTCTTTTAAATGATTATTTATAAAATGGAACATTAGTGAAAATGGTTGGTCTGCCTCTCCATGTCCAAGTACTCGACATACAAGCTACTAATTGATAGCTTCTGGAAATTTTCAAGGCTGACAAAAGCAATGTAAGTAAATTGTTTAAAAGGAAATATTTTGCTTCTAGTTCCTATCCCTGATTTCTTTCTGGAAGAATACTTGGAGCCATAAGAATACCAAATCCCATGTGACAGAATCTGCAAGAGAAGTGTGACAAGTAGTCAAATGGACTTAACTTATTTTGAAATACAATATTTATACTGAAAAGCACTCTGCCTAGAAAATTAGACTTGACAATCTTTGTTGCTGCTTCTGTTTATCTTTGAACTTTTACTTTAAATGATATGTGCTAGTTCCCAACTTTTGCATGATATATGTCAGAAGTCAGATTTGGGAAATGAAGAATTTCAGACTCCTAATGATGAGCTTGGAAAACCATCAAAAGTGTGTTTAGTTTTCATGGAAAGGTTTGAAGTTTGGAGATTCAAGTAATTCTCAATGAATCCTCATCAGTGTAAGAAAAATAAGTTGAAGACTTGATTAGAAAAACTAATAATTAGTTTCTAAAGAGTCTGTATCTTTTAAAAAGTTTAATTTTTCACACTCTTCAGAATTAGGAAGATAGATGTGTCAATCACCTAACATATTCCTTCCAGACCTATCTTGGAGAATTCAAAGCTTTAGGGATGCTGTAGATACTACCTGTAGATATTCCTCCTACCTGCCACCAAATTGCTCTTGGAGTGTCATGATGCTCTGGGTTTGATGTGGGTTTCTTGCCAAGAACCTGTTTCATTTTGTGGAACTCCAAAACTTGCCAAACTGAAAGCATACCCCTTAGGTTTGCTTACCCAGAGCTAAAATGATCTATTTTGAAACTGGAAATAATTACTCAATTTGCATATTTGATTTTATAGATAACATAAACATCATTAATGTGTGCTTTTTCAGCCGAATCCTAGGAAAAATGGGGAGCCTTAATTTAATTCCATTAAGCCAATTCTTGCATTGCTTGGGGATACATATGAAGAATTCCATACATATAAAGAATATAGGCATATTCATATTACATGGTAAACCATGCTATAGTTTCCTAATTAATTCCAGGCATTGTGTATACATTTAGACATGAAAGGATTAAAATCACAATCAGGAGGCTGTGAGTTTGATCCTAGGTAGAGGCTAATATGTGAAATAGACTCTCCTGCTCGAGCAGGGGGTTGGACTACATGATTTCCAAGGTCCTTTTCAACTCTGTTATTCTATGCCTATACTGGGAGCTAAATGCAACATATAAACAACGTTAGTTCTATGTTTATCACTGATACTGGAGCTTGGCATTATGTCCCAATAAGAATGCGTATTTAGTCAACTGTTAACATTTCACACATCTACTCAAATACGGAAATGGGATGTAGGAATGATGAAGCAAAGTGCTATTGCTGTTTTGCCTAGTTCCTGAAAATATGTGGGAAGTTTGTTTTTAAAACAAAAGGGCTTAGAGTGAGGATTAGATTTCTGTTACTTTACACATAGTGCTTCTAATGTGGCCTAATACCCTAGGAACCAATTGCTTTCTCATGTTGCTTTTCTAATCCAGCAAGCCATTGCAAAGATTAGATCTATCACCTGTAAATTTCTCACCTATGATTGAAATTAAGCTGTGCATTAATAAAATGCATCCATCCATCAATAAAATGCATATATTTTGAACAAAACCTCATTTGACATGATTTTTTACCATACTAGAACCAGACTAGTGTTTGCTTTCGGAGTAAATACCAGCTCTTGTCACTCCATTCCACTTGATTGATAAAATAAGCATGCAGTACTCATATTGTGTTCAAATTTAGCCCAGAAATTCAACTTCATGTTTCTAAAGAGAAGGCCTGAGAACCTACTAGGTTTTGTCCCAGATGACCAACCACAATGACCAGTCTTTAGATTAGTCCACCAAGAAACCTCTTGTGCTTTCTACAGGTATGATTCTATTTGGGGATGAAGGTGAGGAGGAAGTCAATGAGACTTGGGGAAGTCTTTATAAGGCCCTATACACATAGCTCAAGTCCATTTTAGGAAGGACTGACAGTCCTTTGGTTTGGGGAAGAGTAGGAGCAATCAAGGAAATGGGTATCTACTATCAAATTGTTCCTTCTCCATGTTCTTTCTAAACATGGTTCCCCATATTCATCCCTTTAAATGCACTAGCCACAGTCTTCCAAGGCAGCAGAAAACTATTAAGTCACAGCCCTTTGGGCATCGAAGAGTGCTGTTATAGTGCTGGTCAATATTTCAGTTCTCCAGAATAAACATATCCAATTCAATATTGAATACAAATATTAAAAGTCAAACCAAACTGCCAATCTATTATCTCTCTGATTCACTCAGTAGTCCCTTAAATAAAGAGGTAGACTACTCAAGATGTGTTCCACATTTATGTTGTGGAGTAATAGAATGCTGACAAGATTCCAGCCCTGTGAAACTGTGAACAGCACCCTATCCTCTCTGCAGTGTCCTAAAAATAGTCTATGCCAGAGGTCCATCAAGAAATGGATCCTTCCTTCTCTTTGCCCTAAGAAAGTTAAAGAACTCTCCAAGGGGGAGTGGCTGCTCCAGTTTGGCACCCAATCCTCCCACTGATGTCACTGTCTTCAGTTCAATAAAAAGATCTAAGCACAGGGTGTAAGGACCACTCCCAGGGATTCAGACGCCTCGCGGCTAAGTCTAACGGCAGTGCTGCTCCTGCTCCTCCTCTTCCCTTCCAGCTTTCTCAGTAATGGTGGGTTTGCAAGGAAATTAAGTTCTGCTTAGCTAATGACTTAATGTAACATTATAATTTCCAACATTGTGCTAGTTGTAATAAGGCAGTCCAGAAATCAATTTAGTGAGATTTTTAATGGGGCAATGCCCAACAAAATCAGGCTGAAATGTGTAGATGTATAACATACAAATTGTGTGTACATTACAGTTACATTTATGTATTGTATTGGGGTTATTTAGGAATTGATTCATTCATTGGTTTGCACATTTCCCACAACCTTATAGCAAGTTGCTGTTAATAACTCAGATGTATTAAAATTATTGTGTGTAGGAATCCCAGTGAATAAAAGCAAGCTATTTTATATAGAGCTGAAAGAGCAGATAAATCTTTATCTAAAAGGACCTGTGCTTGTCTGCAAAAAAGTAAATCTCATTTAATTAAATGGGACTTATTGCTACAAGTAAGTATAAGTTTGTACTTCCCTAAGATTACTTTCATAGTTCTTTTCAATGTAATGCTGCTGCTTCTTATCTTGTGTTCACTAATGGAAAGCAGCAATTTATTTGATTTGTAATGTGTATCATACCATATTGATATTACATTTCCATGTTTCTCACTACATATAGAAAGATGTAACACTGATCTTTTTGTCATGAGTAGGGTGCATCCTTGGCCTGCTACTTCTTGAATGTATAGCCATCAGCTAAAGGATATGTATAGTTTTTGTCTGTCAGTGCAATTTTTTCCAACAATACTAGTATTTTCCTTTTTTCCCTCCTTTTGCCAAATGCAGTCTTTCAGTGCTGATCAAATTGCTGGTAAGTGGAACATTATTGAATATTATTGCAATTTAATATTGTGATAACCAATGTTGCATGTTCACTGGCTTATGAATGTATTATTTCATTAGCAGTTTAGTAGTATCTCAGATATTGTAAGAAAAAACTGTCCTTTTCTTTGCATCTTGAAAAGATGTTTCATGGAGCAAGCTGGATGCTATGAATTCCAAAAAGTATTTTTGTCATATGATTAATTTTTTTCTAACAGATCGAATTCTCCAAGGATCAACAGGATGGTGAGTTCTCAGGAAAAATGCATAAACAGAGGCAAACACATTTTTACATAAAGTACTATTAGAAAGTGTGCTTTGGTATAAATGGGGAATTTTATTGATTTGAATTCACCAAACCTGTCATTCGACTCTCCTCATAGTTCTTCCCAAGATGAGACAGTAGAGGGAATAAAGTTAGCAAAGCCAAGAAAGGCAAACCTTTTTTTTTTCTAGCTTGCTATACACTAAATATATGAAAAATGTACTATACATAATTTCTTACTTGTGAATATTTAGAAAAGAATTATAACTGGAGAAAAAGTATAACTTCCCTCCATCTAATTTTTAAGATATAACATGAATTTTCATAAATAAGGACTGGTTTGGAATGCTTTTTTCGTTCATGTAACAGAACTGTTGCATAGTTTCCTAATTCTGGTGATATTTTTTCTCAAAATAAAAATTTTGTTCTGTTTTATGAAGCCACATTTTCTTTAAAGCTTAATTTTAATCACTAGCTCTAGAGCAGATTTATTTCTATTCAGGGATATAATATTCAGTCAAAAGCAAGACATCTTTTTTACCATTAATGCTGCCATCCTAAGAGTATTTGCTCAAACAGATTTCAATGTAATATTGCAACATTACTCTTCCATCAAATGTACTTTTGTAGAAATACTTTGCCAAATAAATTGTGTTGCCAAACATAATGCTTAGATATATAATAATAATAATAATAATAATAATAATAATAATAATAATAATAATAATAATAATAAAAAATACAAATGGTCTTCCAGCTTTCAATTTAACAGCAGCAGGCAACATATATAGAGTCATTACTAATTTCTGTATAATATGTATGGTCATGTTGTTGTAGTAAAATTAATGATTTTACCTTTATTTTACGTTAATATGCCTTTATTACAATTAATATACACATATGCATTTGCTTACAAAAGCTGTATTGCTACAAAGTATACTCAGGTTAAAACCTTCCTTTTTAGTTCATTAGTATGAATTTACTGGGCCAATTTGTACTAACTTTTAAGTCAATATCAAGTGAAGTGTGATGAATGAGAAGGATTTTTAGGAACATAATTTAGTAAGTGAGAATTTAGTAAGTTAAATTTAGTAAATTAGTAAGTGAGAATTTATAAATTTAGTAATTTATAAATTTAGTAATTTAGTAAGTGAGAATTTATAATAGATTATTATCCCTATTCAGATTACAGTAATATAAATTGCCATTTCTGTAATCAATTTCTTACTTTAGGAAAAAAATTAAAAAGTGGAGAAACGCTAAGAATATTTACTTCTAGATCACTTTTGTTTTTATTGTTGAAAGTTTAGAATTAAGCTCTATTTCTAAACAACATTAATTCTGTCACCTGTAAAAGCAATATTTTAACTTCATGGAAACTTAAGCTTCATGGAGGGTAAAGGGAGAATAATGTGTGCTGCAATATCTTAGTGTAAAGCAGAGAAAAATGATTGATCAAATATTTTATGAATGGCCATCTGTTTTGCTGTGATGATTATTCTGATAACGAACTACAACAATAGCAAATATATTTTTAAAGTTTCAGAATGTGCTTAAATATCATTTATTCTGCCTGCTATACAATAACAACCCCACTATATGCACAATAAGGAGGCTGGCTTGCAGACATTTTCAAGTTTTTTTCTCACTATATATGTTTACTGGCTATTGTTAATAGTATTATAGTGGTGTTTACATTTACTAGACGGAGAGATACTGGTTATTAGATTTTCCAATGATAGTAATGAGGGTAGTTCTGTTCTTGATATCCAGCAAATAACTACTATATAAACCTTGAACTATGTAGTAGCTTTCCTTCTACATCTCTAAAAGGCCAACTTTTTATAAGATGTAAGAAGAGAGGATCTGGGAACAGGAGACTTCATAGGCCCCACTCATCAGATAGTGATAGGATTAATATCAAATATATTGAGTTACAGTCTAGGAGCCATATGTCCTATCTCAGCAATTTAGAAGAGGGCAAAGAAGCTCCTTTGCACAGTATAACAAGAAGGGCTAGAGTAAACCCTAAAATAGCAGCACAAAGCATCTAGGAAAAATTAATGCGGACCGCATACTTGATCATATACTAACCCAACTGAATCAATATTAATCCTATATCTTTTGTTTCAGTGATTCTTTCTATCTTTACGATCAATATCCAATGCCTGGCATTTCCAGGTGGCAGCTGTATGACAAGCCATTCACTGTTCGAATAGTTGAATGAGTTTATCCCACACCAGATCGGGAAGACTCTGCCCTTTTCATAGGGTTATGAAATTCATGGGAGAAGCTGCTTCAGACATATGTGGGAGGGCTAGATGCCACATCTGTTTTTCTGAAATCCAGTTCAGAAATTCTGTCCTTTAGAAAAAGGAGGTGGGAGAATGAGTAGTCTCATTAGGAATTAGGTGTCAGAGTGGAGCTCAAATATGGCTTTGGCAATGCAGCTGCTCTACATGAAGAGAGTTCCCACATCTCTAACTGATAACATCCACACTGGAAAACAGTGTTTAGATTTGTGAATGATAAGGATATACTCATATCTCATTTTCTTTTGTCTCCATTACATAAATAATCATCTCCTTCCTTCCTTCCTGAAGACACATGTGATTTAGAAAGTGTTTTTATATATTTCTATTTAAATGTCTAATAAATATATGTACCACTGCAGTTGAAAATCATTGGCTGGGTCCACAAAATATACCACCGGTAATAGCAAAACTTGGTTTGCAAGCCTTTAAAGGCAACTGCGTGATCAACATCATCATGTACTTCTTACTGAGATTTGCCATTTACCATGTCATTCAGAATTGGAGCAGACACAAATGATTTTATATTTTAACACGGAAGCACTCTAATGTTTGAAGCCCTTAGCAGGAATGGGAATTATATTCAGTTTTACCGTGAATTTACAAAAATGTTGGTTAGTTTGAAAAATAATGCATATGCAACAATGGCATAGTTAATACAGTATATTATTATTATTCCAAAAATCAAATACTGTACAGGTAGTCCTCGACTTAGAATCATTCATTTAGTGACTGTTTGAAGTTACAACCGTATTTAAAAAGTGGCATGACTGTTTATCATGCTTTAAGACTGTTTCAGCATCCTTATGTTCACATGATCAAAATTTGAATATTCAGCAACTGGCATGCATTTATGACTGTTGCAGTATCCCAAGGTCATGGGATCACTTTTTGCGAACTTCTGACAAGCAAAGTCAATGAGGAAGCCAAGTTCATTTAACAACTGTGATATTAATTTAACAACTGCAGTGATTCACTTGCATAGCAATAGAAGTTTTGGGTTCAACTGTGATTGTAAGTCAAGGACAAGCTGCACTCACTTTACTAATCTAGAAATGATCAAACTGAACCTCATTTAGATAAGTGAATTTAACACAAAGTGATATCTAGAATATTGCAAACCTGATAAAATGGTTGATGATAGTGACAGGAACTTGGTTGATGGGAAAATGACTTCTGAATTACTCATGATTGTGTTCTGATTGGATTTCGTTTCTAGGCAAAGGAAGTCATTATATAGAAGATGTAAAAAAACAGCATTTTAGATCTTTTTTTTATAAAAGTAATACCCAAAGACTTCAACATAGAAACAATTCTTTATAGAGCGAATACTTCTCAGAAATATCCATGGATCAAATCCTAAACTTTTTTTTTTGACATTTTGTTCTAAAATTTATCTCTCATTATTTACATAAATAATGATATTTAGCATTTCCACACTGAGGCGCAGTTTGCCACTGAGCTCAAAGCTTAATAGTTGCATCGGTCTAAAAATATCAGATATCTCTTGGTGGGCTGGGATTCTACCAGTTCGGCCCAGTTCACGCGAACTGGTAGCTCCAAAGTTCATCTGGGAGCAAACTGGTTTGTTCTGACAATCAGCTGCTGGGCCTGCCTGCCTGCCCTGGCTCCATACTACCCTTTATTTTCTGCTTTTGAAGCTCAGCTGCATCTCATGGCATCGGATTGCCATGTGTCAGTTGTTGAAGACACAGGGAGAATGCAGGAGTGCAGGAGAAGGTCAGTAGGAAAGTCTCTGCACATGTGCAAGGTGTGTGTTTGCTGTGCATACGTGCAATGTGCACAAAGCACACCTAACAAGCCACACCCACCAAACCAGTGGTAAAATAATTTGAATCCCACCACTGCCTATTGGTAAAGCAATATTAAGTAGTGCTTAATTAATTTAAGTAATTGAGGTTATATGTAAAATTACTTAAATATTACTTTATGAATTCAAAAGGACTCCAAATCACAGAATTGCTTATAGAGAGAAACAAGGAAAAAGTTTACAGAAGAATTAACATAGATTACCACGGATATGCTATCATTTAATGTTTCACTGGCCATATTATTTCAATCCTCCAACCCATTTTTCTTGAAAATGACAACCTTCTTATCATTTTTGTGTCCCAGCTAAGAGACTTCTTTAGCTCCTAAAGGGAAAAAAGGGGGAGAAAGGAGGGGGAAGAGAGCATGAATAGAGAAAAATATCACACAAAACAAAACATTAAGATTGCAGGTAAAATTATTGAAATATGATGCCACTGGATGTGGTGGCAGAGAATCTGGATTTTTTAAAAAATAAACTTATTAGTCTTTTGTATCTTTAAAAACCGAACCAAAATATATATATATATTATGACATTAACAGTATGTGACATCTATTTCATAAAGTTCTATTTTGTGCTTATTTACAAATATATACAATTTATGTGAATGTAAACCATTAATCTATAGATTGCTTATCATTAATTCTTTCATTATCCATTTGTCTTAATTCAATCCCATCATACCATTTTTCCCAAATTCTATAATATTCAGAGTTCTCTTTCTCTCGTAACATCAGGGTTAATTTATCCATCTCAGCACACATCATTATTTTTTGAATGATCAATTCATCTGATGGTGTATAATTGTGCTTCCAACATTGAGTGTATCCAATTCTAGCAGCCATTAAAATGTGTAATATTATATATTTTATATTTTTTCCACATTTTTTTTTAAATATCCCTAACAAGAATCATTCTGGTTCCAATTCTATTTGTCCCTTAAGGATCTCTTGCAACCATTTTTTAATTTTAAGCCAGTACTTCTGGCCTTCTGAACAAGACCACCACATATGATAAAAAGTACCCTCTTTCTTTTTGCACTTCCAACATGCCGGGATTTTTATTTAAAAAAACATTGCTTATAGCTATGTTATGGATTCAGTGTTTTCCTCTAGTAAGTCCAACGTTCTATTCTCTATAGACTTCAAGGAGGCATTCCTCCTGTTTGACAGGACCGGGGAAAGCAAAATCACTCTAAGCCAAGTTGGAGATGTCATCCGTGCTCTTGGACAGAACCCAACGAATGCTGAAATCAAGAAGATCCTGGGCAACCCCAGCAATGAGGGTAAATCTTCTTTGTGATCCACCCTAATCAAAATATATCCTCCCAATGATTTTCCTGTTACATGAATGTCTGAAATTTAGTATATTGAATTCTGAAAGACTAGCTTGATCACACAAGCAAATACACACATACACACTTGTATCTTTGCATTCAGTTATCTACTCCTCCATTTTTCCCTCTAAATTAGGGAACTAGAAAACTTAGAAAATGTAGAGATTGCTTAGAGATTTTTTTTATATATTCGGCAAAGTAGAGCTGAATTCCTCTGAGCTACTCTTAGGAGAAAACCCTTGAAAGTAAGTGGGATGGGCTTGAAATGCAGTTAATTGACATTTAGAAGTATTGCAGTGTTGGGTTTTTACATACTCTTAAATTATCATTTAAACAATACATAAATGATTTTCTTATTAACAGTATTTATGCTGAAGGACATACAAATTGCTGTAATATTTTTAACTCAACAGATCTATCCCTTATCTTCAAGTGAGCATCATCCGGGTAGATTTTTATTCTTTTAATTTTGCATACCTTTAATGATGAAGAGTGAAATATTTGACAAAGGCAGAGGCTGAAGGCACAAGATATAGTTGCCTTTTTAGATTAATTAGGTCAGGGTTTGAGCAATAATTGGATCGGAGATTAACGAACAATCCACTGCATTTTGTTTTGAGTCCCAAGAAGGTTACAAAGGTAACATTCTTATATTCATGTAAGTCACCTTGAGTCTCCATGTAACATAAATTTTCTAAAATAAATAAACAAACAAATATAAAAGAAATACATTATACTGAACTATTAATACAAGTAAATAAGAATATCACTATAGAAGAGTCAGTGACATACCAGAATTTACCTGATTTTACCTGCTTGACAGTGTTGCACAAATATACAAAAAGAAAAGAAAATACATTACCCCACCACAGATCTGCTAAATACATACATACAGTATTAATCAAATAAAATATCCACTACTCGTTCTACATAACTCACTCCTCTTTGCAGTGTATTTCAATCAACTTACATATCCTCTGTGCTAGCAATGCAATTGTTGTCTATTTTATTTACCTGGAAACAGAGCT
Source organism: Hydrophis major (assembly GCA_033807585.1). NCBI lineage: Eukaryota > Metazoa > Chordata > Lepidosauria > Squamata > Elapidae > Hydrophis > Hydrophis major. The sequence goes on along the minus strand of CM066328.1, from coordinate 217,740,419 downwards.
GTGGGTGACAACTACGAAATTAAGAATTTTATAAAAAAAAACACCCTACTTTAATTGAGTACAAACTTGTCTATTTTCTGTGAAAGTAGCTTTCTGAGGTGATAGACATAGCCATAAGCAAATACTTAGATATTTCTCTTTCCTCAAGAGCTTTGACATTCTAAATTGAATTAATTTTCAAAAGCAGGATAATATCACTGCTGGTGGGACGAATCTACTATAAATCTCTACTTGGTATTTCATAAGAAAAGTTACAGACATATCATAACATGCACTTACCAACACAGTGATTGTGTTATTCTTCCACAGAGATGAATGCAAAGAAAATTGGGTTTGACGAGTTCCTGCCCATGTTGCAGGCAGCTGCCAATAATAAAGATCAAGGTGGCTTTGAAGACTTTGTTGAAGGTCTTCGTGTCTTTGACAAAGAGGGCAATGGAACAGTCATGGGGGCTGAACTCCGTCATGTTCTCGCCACTCTTGGTAAGTGCTGTGAGAGGAATTATATGTAAGAGAAACGTACATAAATTTCATTAAAAATTAAACATCATAGCCTTCATTAAATTCAAAGAAGATCCTAACTGAGTAAAGAGCAGAATAAAAATAAAGAGTTCTCTAATGAAGGGTAAGACTAAAAGGAAAAAAAACAAACAAATTAAACTGACTCTGTAATTTTAATCTAAGGGTTTATTTATATAACATGCTTAACGAGTTGAAAAAAATCAGGACGTATAATTGTATGTGAGAAAGATTTTGAGAAACAGGGTGAAGAGATGCTGCTGAAGAACAATCAGAAAAAAGGAGGGCATAGTCCATAAAGGAACAAGGGTGAAGAAAGAGGCTCTGAAGGGACACACGTCCACCACAACTTTTCAGAATGTAAAGGAGACACTGGGAGATTTGTACTTTCAGACTTGCAAGATTCTGTTAATGAGGCTTTCTATATTAAAATTAGCTCATCTGGTCATGTTTCTGGTCTGGTGTACCTAGAAAGACTGCCAGTGAGTTGTGTGAAACACTTCCAAGTTGGTATCATAGCAAAAACCATTCCCCTCTCCTAAAGTCAGATATTTGTCCTTAACTGGGTTAGGCTGAGCCCTCTGAATTCAAAAAGGAGGGCTAACATTTTGCTCTCAGCATGTGAATGTAGAGGGGCACAGACATGAGAGGCTATAGAGCAGTCTGGCAAACCTGGGGGAGCTTCAGGCATGCATTTTCTATGAATTTATCTTTTCCATTTCCTTCCCACAATCCAACTCTAGAGGCTCTTACCCTAAATAGGCTGATGTGGAAATAAATAAACACTGTATTTTGGTAATGCCAAACAAATGTAAAATCCAACAGTTACAAAGAAAACTGGGCTATCAACCTGCCCAGGCGTTCTTGAAAAAATGGGATAGCTGCAATTTTTGCCTGTCATTTGCTGCTGGGAAAACCATTCATCCGGGAGAACAGCAGACTGGTGCAAAAATATCATCATTTGATTAATGTCCAAATGTCAGGCATGAAAAATCAGGTCCACATGTGAAGGTTCAAATTAACTGATTTATTGCTCAAAGCCTATGCACAAGAATCTTCTCAACTAATGGTAAGCACCTGGTTAGATTTAGATAAGGGTCAATGGCAGTCAAAAGGGAGGTTGTATACAGTTCACTTGTGGCTGTCTAATGACTAAACTGATACCTTTTAAAGCTACTTCCTTATTTTCAGTGAGGAAAAAAGATGATATTTGCTTAGAGTTTTGTGAAAAAATATTCACTACACAAGCACTTGTAATTGCCTTAGGGATACAAATGGAATTGATTTCTGAGTTATTTTCGGAAAAGGCCAACATAATTAGAATGAAGCTATTGGAGAATTCAGTCCCCAAACTACTCTGTGTGTGTGTGTGTGCTTGGTTTAAATGTAGAATAATATATCCACATTGATATAGAATGGCTATTATTTCCCTAAATGAGGATCTCAAATTACTCCAGTAATTGCTGAAGGGCACAATGACTTGGAATTGGCTAGGTCAAAAGAATATCAATGTCCCCATTATGAAAATGGTAACTCAGTTTGGAGTAAGGGGAACAAGATGTATCTTTTAGAAAGAAAAAAAATGATCTTCAATGGTTCATTTTTTCAGGCAGTACCATCAGGGATATCCTCCCCTCCTCCCAAGCTTTTCAGGGGGCAGAGGTGTGGGCAAAAGAGGCAGGGATGGATGTTGATAGGCAGCCTTCCACCCAGTGAATAGTGAAGCCATGTGGTTGCTTGGATTTGAAGCAAGGGTGAAAACTGTTTGTTGCCAACTAATACTTGTTTGAGATTTAATGCAAACATTTATCTATTAGTTAACCTTCCAGCTTTACCTTACATGGTCACATCTCCCCATGCTTAAACTATCTGATTGTTTCTTCCTACATATCTCTTCAAGATGGCCTTTACAACACTATAGTGAATGAGGCCATGGCCAACCTTGGAGCCCACTGAATTGAAGTACTGAAGGCAGTGGAGAAATATTCAGTAATGATGGCCTTTTAAGACCCCAGTATTTCTCCTACTATTTTATTCCAGATACTAAAATCAAGACTGGCTCATTTTACTATACAAGGAACAGAGGAAATGTCATCTATTTAATTATATTATTTTTGTGAGTAAAGGGAAATATTATGAGGTTGCAAGCTGGAAAAGAAGCTGTGTTATTAATATTCTTTTCTCTGTATGTTTAGGTGAAAAGATGAAGGAAGAAGAAGTAGAAGAACTGATGAAAGGGCAGGAAGACTCCAATGGCTGCATCAACTATGAAGGTAAGGCTATGCAGAAGATAGATGGATGTGTTTGGAAGTGGGGTTTCTTGAAGAAATATTCATTTTCTGTTTTCAAGAAAAGACCTTCTCAAAGTTGTCATGATGTGCTCCATTAGGGCCAGGGAAAATAGATAGTATAATACACGGGGCAGATAATCTTTGTGTATTGTGTGTGCATGAGAGAGAGACACTGAGATTAAGATCAAAAAACGGGAAGTGAAGGAAAAGGAAGATAAGATGATTTTACTTGTAGAGCTGGGCAAAAAAGAGAGGTGAAACATCTTCTCCAGTTTAGATAATATGATCAGAGATTCTATAGTATAACTAAAACAGACTAGCACAGAATGAGAGAAGGGGCAAATAACTTGCATCTTAGTCACTGAGGCTGAAGATGGAGGCTTTTATTGTTTCTTCTGAATATCTTCATAGTTCAGTTTAAAAATAAATTACCCCTCTCAAAATCTAAGACAAATACAATATTTATCTATTCCGGCCCTATAACTAACAACATGTATTTAGTATGAGGAAAGCAAAAGCAGACTCCATTTTGTTCCTATCATGATGATAGTAATATTTTGTGACTTAAAAGTACAACATTATGCTTACTTGGAGAATTTCTTGTTATAACAAATTACTCTTTATTTCTGCTGTAGTGCACTGTATCAGGGAAATATAAACCCCTTTCCTAAGAGGTCTGTAGGGGGCGTGCATAAGCACACCAACATGCCTACAGTCCCTGTCCTATTGTTACTTTTATTTTTCTTATATGTATCCATGTATTCATAACTATGTTTTTACTTATACCTATTATCTTGTAAGCAATTGACAAACCAAATAATTTTTTTAAAAAAACTGTAAACATGAAGTAGTAGAGGTCAGAGGTTGAAGAACAAATTTCAATGTGTCTTTCACAACATTTGACTTGCAGATCTAACAAGCTGCATTGTCATTTTCTGTAGCTCTGACAAGAAAATGCAATAATAAAACATTATTCAGCTAATATCACTGAAAGACAAAGAAAATACAGAAAACCAAAACAAAGTAGCAACTCATTTAATTGTAAATAAAGCTTTTTTATTCTCTGATGGATTAAAAAAAAACATTAGAAGTTTAATATAAAGCAGATCAAATACTTCAGAGAGATTTGCAGTAGTCTTTTATTTCCAATAGTTAAAAAATAGCTGGAGATTGGCAAGTAGTACTTCTTTTTTTAAAGAAAGAATAATCTTGGTTATGATTAACCTTGCATTATTACTCCTACCTCTGCTTCAGTGTTCTCAGTTCATGATAAATAGTATGACTTTGCTGCTTTTGGCTGCTTTTATATATATTTACATTATGCAATTGTAGAAATTCAACTGTAATATACACATAATCTTGTATTACATTACATTACATTGAGTTCTGGCCATTATTCATGATTACAATTCAAATTCCTCAAACTTGGAATTATTTCCTTTGTTGTCATATAGTTCTCTGAATGTATGCTAAATAAAGGGTGTTATGGTTACACCCACCCTTCAGGCAAACTAATAGTACTTGGCCAGACAGGTTTTCAACTGAGGTAAAAACAGAGCTAATAAGAAAGTGAGAGGATGTTAAAGTAGGAGAAAAAAAAGTAGTTAGTCAGACTCAGTACAGAAGTTCCAGGTTTACTTGACAAGATTGCCATACTTACTTTGTGTTCAGGACTCTTCCTTGTGCATATGAAACCCTTCCCTACAATTGCATAATTTCTTCACATGGCACATTGGCAAACACCCTGTCAGTAACATACCAGTCATGTGTTTGCTGGAATCATGGGGAGAAATCTTGAGAAACTTCTTCCTTTCAGCTAAAAGACAAATGATCAAAGGAAAACACCATGCAGGTAGCTTCCAAAATAAAAACATATGTCAAGCCTGAAATTGACATATGTATAGCCATTGGTATTTTCTTTTTAAATGGATTTGATCACTTGGAAACCTGACAGCATAGCTATGGAGACAGGTCACATTATTGGAAGGAGAAAAAAATGTTAGGAAAGGACAACTGGTTTGGACAAATGCATCAAAAGTTTTCAGTGAGTGAGATGAAGATGGACAATGAATGGAGTTGACTAGAACCTACATGAATAAAGTACCCAGAACACTGGTAATTCTTTTGCTGGCATTTCTATACAACTATAAAAACATTCAGATTCCTGGAGACAAGGGTGTCAAATTCAAGGCCTGCGGATCAAATCCGGCCTGTGGAATGCTTAAATTTGGGAAATAGCAAAGGACTGGTCTGGGAATGGCAAAAGATTGGCCCATGGCGCTTCTGGCAGCCAAAACGGGATGTCAGGTGCTTGTGCATCCCCCCCACACCCCATTTTTGGCCTGGATGGCCTCCTGCAGCACTATGCTAGCCAAAACAGGGCGTGGGGGGTGCATCCATCCCATCTTCCCCCACCTCTTTGGCTGGCTCACGGAGAACTACAATGCTGATCCAGCCCTCAAAGAAATCCAGTTTGACAAACCTGCCTGGAGAGATGGCTATGATTGTTCTACCTTTTTTTCCTAGACTAAAAAAATCCCAAACACCAAGTTTCATATACCAACATACAGTTTGAAAATGGGGATGATCACATCTTTTTTACCTGGGCAGCTTTATTATTCTAAAATATTAGCGGATCATTAGTGGAGTGAATGTTGTTAGTTCAGATTGTTCTGATCTGCCTAGTTCTGTTAGTTTTATCATAGATAATAAAGCAGTGACAACAATTTCATTCATGCACAGGAGGGAGGTAAGGAGGATCACCAAAGTTTGCCATTATGTATTAACAACCCAAATACAGAGTCTCAACATAAAAAAATGCAAACCAAGAAGAGCAGAATAATTAATCCATGCCCATTTTTATCACAGAGACTTCTCTCATCATAGTATACTAATTCTGTATTGTTCCACAGCATTTGTGAGGCACATCATGTCTATCTAAATGGATTTTTCAAGACACATAATTTGGTAAGTCCCTTTTTTGAGCATGCCTCTCTTGGATAAGGTGATGGTTTTGGGAGGAAAGGTGTAAGAGAAATGCAACAAGTAAATGAATAGATCACAAGGTGGCCAAAGTAACATTCCACTGATAGCAGTTCTTAAGTCTCTCACTAAAGTCAAGATGAAGTAAAGTAGCTTATATTCAGTCTCTGGTAGTCTTTTCACACTGTTCTTCAGCCAAGAATAATTTCAAAGTGGTTGACAAGTCAACAAGGATCAGGAGAATCCTTTCCTCGGGCTTATAGGGATAACACGAAAGAAAGGATAAGGTGAGGAGGGAAATCAAACATAAGCATCAGTTACCAATTTTTTTATGAAAACTGGTGGGTTCAGGGAAAGGAAACAATAGAAGTTGTTCCTACAGCAGGAAACCATCTCCTCTATTCCTAAAAGAATGGCTGCCAGCCAGGCAATATAGACTATATTGTGAATAACTTCCTGTGATACAAATGCTACAGCTTTAATCTATTACACATTTCTTTATTTCATGGATGATACCCCTTAATGATTCCAACCTTATTATAAGTGGCCTCAAATAAATTGTTATCAACCTCAGTTCCTACACATTTAAAAGAGTTAAGCAAAGATTGAGAGAGGAGCAAAAACACAGTTATTTTCTTTACTGTTAAAAATACAAATTCTGCCTATAATTATGATTATAACTCATTTTTGCTTTTTAACAGAACACGATCATCAGTTTCTTGAAATCTGTATCTAGGAAACCATTGTTCCATTCAGTAATGTCACCCTGGAACTTAAATGGACTATAATTTATGCCTCTCAACCTTCCCTTTTGAAATCATCAGCAAGAAAATCTGCTGAATCCCAAAGTTGTTACACTCAACCAATTAAACACTTGCCAAAGCAACTGCGAAGGACTTCACTGCCAACTGTCAAGCCCAATAATCTTTTTTCCATATTGTCTGCCATGAAGTCGGTGTGCATTCTTTTGGGAGGGGAAATCTAATAATAAATCCCTGTGGTCAGTGTATGGCTGGAAATTTTCAGTTCTGTAAATCCCAATTAAAACATAATTGAAGTCTTAATTTATTTTCTCTATGTTTTATTCCATACAATAAAGTTTTATGAGAAAAATTATCTTGAATAGTTTGATGAATGTGAATCAAAATGGGATTTCCGGAAGATTTTTTAAATAGTATGATGGCTTTAGTTTCCCATTTGGAAATATTGAATTCTTATCCAAGAATGCTTCTGAAGTATGATCTGCCTGTAGTCTTCAGTCATCATGGAAGGGCAGGTGGCTGTCAACTGAAGAACACCAATTAAAATTTCTTTTTAGAATAAGCATGGGTCTGTGTAATTCACAGAAATGAGAGCAGAAAGCACAGCAATGGAAACACAATTCTACAGAAAATTGTTCCTACCAATGACAATTACAAAAATCAGAAACAATAAGATCTGCAAACAACAGGAAAACTGGCAATATATACATAAGTATGTTGAATAGCATATTTTAACAGTTTGACCAAGTCACTGGGGGTTTATAAGTTAAACTGCACCTCATAAAACAGGTGACCCTGAACTCTAATTTCAAATTCATAATTTAACTTTTAAATTGGTTGATGAAGCAGAATTTGCTATTGAACCACTACTTATTTTTAAATACAGCTGCTCTATGCATATATGTGTCTGCTTCGTTTTAACATGTCTATGTGTCATACACACAGTGCTCTGCTAGATAAGTAAGCAGATCTGAAGACTCTTAGATGTTATCATTAGTGCATAGGGCATGAGCACATGCCACAGCAAATTGTTGTGAAAGAAGGGATATTGTGCTGCTATTTGAGGTTACTCTAAAATCTAGTAACTATATAGGCACTTGTTCCAATATGCAGGAATATAGATTTATGATTTGCGTTTGTGTGAATGTTTAAATTAAATAGATGTCAGTAAATAATCATTTTCTTTCCCGGAAAAATGATTATTGGAGATCACCAGATCATAAGTAACCATAAGCAGCCCCTCTGATCCAGGAATGGATACAACAGACATATAAGATTAAACTATGCTAAGGCCTTCCTGCTAATGGCTGCCATCTGCTTTTCCAAATATCACAATATTCTTCCAGAATACTCTTGGCAATAAGTGTTGTGAAAAGGCCCCATTGAATAGAAACAAACAATTATCAAAAACTAAGTGATGAAACTAAAACAGAAAAAGCATGAATATTGAGGTACTGGAGAACTAACATATTAGACATGGGGGTGGGGTCAAAGATAATTAGATGTTTATGCAGATCTGTGCAGATCTAATCAATAGTACAATTAAATAAGACTATGTAATTATTGGTGTTCACGTGATCTCTGAAATAACACTTGTTTGCTCCAATGGGTACATAATAAAACTGCCTTAATTCCCTAGTCAAGCATCAATTTGTTCTCCACCAGTCTAGTCTGACTGAACCTTATTTAATATCTCCATATGAAATGGCCATAACTCAAGTGCTAGCAGGTGCAAAAACAAGTGGGGTTTGAGAAACGATGATAAGCCTTAGGTATGAATCACTAGAGATTGGACAGGTGTTTGGTTTCCATGTCACTCTCGGCCTTAAGGAGCCCATCCCTGCTCCTATTTATAACCCTGGCAAGTGGATACAGATTCATCTCTGCATCTGTCTTTTTCTCAGTCTATCAACAATTAAAATACTCTGTGAGAGGAAGAAAAGACAAACCTTCTCAAGCTTGTTTGAAATAAAAAAGAAACAGTTTGTTTTCTTAGCTTCAGGATAAAGTGTGAATATTGCTGATAAGAAATCCGATTCTTTGGGGAATAGAAACTATACTCTGCAGACCGAACAGTCAATCTATGGAGATATGTTGTCTCCCTAGAGCAAAAATCAAAGATGTAGCTGAGAACCGTACTAAGAGAACCCATGGATTACCTCTTTCTTCTCCTTTATCTGGGAACCAATGACATAACAATGAATCCAAAAACAATATCAACAGATTACAAACAGCTAGGAAAGAAAGTTAAAGAACAAGGCGCACATGTGATGTTCTCATCTATACATCCAATGAAAGGCCAACATTCAATGAGGGAGCAAACGTGGAGAAAAGCGAAGTTTTACACTTGGGCAGGAAAAATCAAAGGTACAAGTACTGATTAAGTGAAACCTAGCTCAAAAGCAATAACTGTGAAAAGGACTTTGGAGTCCTAGTGGATGATCTCTTAAATATGACCCAGCAGCATGGGACAACAGCTAAAAAAGCTAATGCAATTCTTATATAAACAGAGGCACAGAATCGAAATCATGTGGAGTATTTAGTACCGCTTTATAAAGCCTTAGTAAGGTGCTATCTAATCTTGGTCACCATGTTATAAAAAAGATGTTGAGACTTTGGAAAAAGTGCTGAGAAGAGCAACTAGGATGATTGAAGACCTAGAGACTAACACATATGAAGAACAGTTGCAGGAACTGGGTATGGTTAGTTTCGAGAAAAGAAGGATTAGGCATGACATGATAGCAATATTCCTGTGTTTGAAAGGTCGATACAAAGAGGAAGGGAGGTCAACTTATTTTTCAAAGCACCAGAGGGCAGGACAAGACAGAATGGATGGAAACTAATCAAGGAGAGAAGCAACCTAGAATTAAGGAGAAACTTCCTAACGGTGAGGACAATTAACCAATGAAATAACTTACCTTCAGAAGTTGTGGGTGCTTCATCACTGGAGGTTTAAGAAAAGACTGGACAGTCGCTTGTCTGAAATTGTATGGGGCAGGGATGTCAAACTCGACTTCATTGAGGGCTGCATCAGGGTCACATTTGACCACAGGGGGTTGGGTGGGCGTGGCCAGGGTGGGCATGGCCAGCATGACATCACTTGTGTCAGGGGTGCCTGTGATGGCCCAAGCACTTTGCCAGCAAAAACCAGCTTCTGAGATCTGTTTTAGGCTCTGACATCTTCCTGAAATCCTCTGCTAGAGAAAATGGAGCTTGAGGGGCCATGCCTGGCCCTCGTGAGCTCCGTTTTCAGCTGGGACAGCCTCCTGCAACCCTTTGCCAGTGAAAACGGAGCTCAAGAAGGTCGTGTGTGGCCCTTGTGAGCTCAGTTTTCCTTGGTAGAGGCACCACTGGCCAGTCCTTCACAATTTCCAGGGCAGCCCTGGGGGCCAGATCTAAGCACCCCACGGGCTGGATCCAGCCCCCAGGGCTTCAGTTTGATACCCCTGGTCTAGGGTCTCCTGCTTGAGCAGGGGGTTGGACTACAAGACCTCCAAGCCTCCCTTCTAGCTCTATTCTGATTGATTGAAAGAACAACTATGCTATGTAAATAGAACCTTGCACTGTACCAAATTAGGCCATTATATCAACATTCAGCAGAAACCAGCAGAAAGTGGTGTCCTCCATTGTGCTCTCCAGAGAAATATTACTTTTCCTTTCTCGGGAGAGACTTTTCCTATCCAGACTGCTTGTTTGCATTACAGCTTATTTATTTCTGCTGGTAATTTACTACAAGTTCATCTCTGGTCCTAATTTTATTTTATTGGTAAAAAAAATCCTTCTGAAAAAAACTCTTCAAAATATTTTATATTTTAACTGAATACAACTGTGATTCATAATGAGTGGAAATCAGGTGGTATTCAGCAGGTTCTGACCACCGGTAGTAGGAATTTTGAATAGTTTGGAGAACCAGCAAATGCTACTTCTGACTGGCCCCCACCCCCATCTACACTCTGCCTCCTGAGTCCCAGGTGATTGGCTGGGTCTTCCCCTGGAGAGGGGTCAGAATGAAGATTTTACAGTATCCTTCCTCTGCCACGCCCACCAAGCCATGCCACACCCATCAAGCCATGCCTACAGAACCGGTAGTGAATTTTTTTGAATCCCACCACTGGTGCAAATATCTATTTCACAATTTTAATATATGTAAGGCGGGAACTGCAAGTTATTTTAGTTTAACAAAAGACATGTTATGACGTGTGAGCATGCTTTGAGTAAAACTGGGCTTTGTTTTCACTTGCATAATGTGACACCTGCTCTGCATTAAAAGCAAGTTGCTTTAAAATAAAGTTTTATAGTTCATTCATTTTCATATGTGAGCCAGGATCTTTCAGGAGAAATAAAGGGATGATGATGTTAACAATGATGATTTCTTGTTTATTTATTTGTTAATTTTTATCCCACCATCATTATTTTATAAGTAACTCAAGACATAAATAATACTTCTCTCTCTTCCTATTTTCCCTCCAACAAAAATCCTGTGAGTTAGGCTGAGAGAGAATGATTGGCCCAAAGTCAACCAGCTGTTTATTCAAAAGGTAATGGGATCAGGTAATGAGTGAGTGATGGGTGCAAATTCTATAAGAGAGCACTTAATATATAAATATTTGATTCATTAGTATAAACTGTAAATAATATTCAGGAAATTTTACTCCCTAAGAACTGATAGATAAAATTTTCTATCATAACAAACTGCTGGTTGGCATATAAAGCTGAATGTTGATAATGATTATTGCTCAATATTCTGCGCAAATGTATTACTTAATACAACATAGTAAAATCTTAGGGAGTTTAAAACAAAAGAGGTTAACTGGCCTAAAGTCACTCAGTGAGTTTTCACAGATGAGGAAGTAATAAGGGTAATAAGATGGCTCTCCCAGTCACATTGTTATTATGAAGAGGAAATGGAAAGCAGGAGAAACTGTAGAGATATGTTGCGATTAGTGCAATTTTAAATAGTGTGATATTCAATTTAGTGAGAATTATAAATTGATACCACAGCGCATTTAATGCGAGGCCAAATTCAGTTAATGCAAGGATAGCACATGTGCTGCTGCCAGTATTGTTTTAAATGCTAAACTAGGAGATGATTTCCACCTCACAAGGTTGTTGTGTAAAAAAATAGGAGGAAAGTATGTTTAGATATACAGTATTTCCTATCTTAAGTTATTTGTAAAAGTAACAAAGATGGGATATAAATAAATAAATGTAAATAAATAAATAGTTGCATTAGGAAAATAGAGGAGAGGAAAATTCCATTCAAGGAAATGAAAGAGAGGGAGGGGGGAATGAGAGAGAGAGAGAGAGAGAGACGCATTTTGAAGAACTGTAGCAAAATACAAGAGATTGTAGGCAAGCTTTGGATATAGGTTATCCTCTTTTACTGTTAAATAGTTCATTAATATATTAAAATCTGTGTTTAAAAATGATACCAATTACCCCATTTTTCTCAGAAATATCACTTTGAATAGTGAGAATTTTAATAATATAACCATTTCTTAGGTTTGATTCTCTCTCTTTCTTTCTCTCCCCACCCCAAACATCTTTGCCTTTGGAGCCATTGGGTGTCTTAGGCTTCAATCTTCAATAATTTATATAGTATTCTTTCACTGCCATCTAGTGGTCATTTGTCTAGACTAAAAAAATCAGAGGTTATGTGTATACAAAATGCTTGCTATGTATACATGACTCCAAGTTTATTGAAATAATTAGAATTAGTAATTACTAATAAATTAACCACCCCAACTGGGCTGATGCAACAAACTAAATACATTTTAGCCTACTGAGCATTTTGAGAAAAAGATCCAAATCATAATTTGTTTCAATCCTTTGTTGAGCAAGCCACTCTAGATATTTAGGCAACATTCCACTCCACCCCCACTATTTTTTTCTTCCTAGTGATTTATCACCAAAGTGCAGGGTCCTTTTTATGTAGAAGGTTTTTTGGGTTGATCCATTTTGACAGAAATTAACCAACTGAGCTTGACATCATGGGCCGAGTGACTGGTCCAAAGTCACACAGTCAATTTCCATTCCTAAGGTGGAATTACAACTCACTGTTTCCTGGATTCTAGCCTGGTGCCTCAACCATTAGACCAAACAGCTTCTTAAAGAGTGTGGTCAACCTGAGGGGGTCCTTGATGCTCCCTGAGCTTAGTTGTCTTGCAGACATTTCATTACCCAAACTAGGTAACATCATCAAGGCTCGGCAACATCTGCAAAAAGGCAACCAAGTTCAAAGAGCATCAAGGAACCCTTCATTTCAACTCAGAACTACAAATACTCTCCTTTTATCGGTGTAGATTAGGGGTCTCCAACTTCTGGGCTGTAGCTGACTCGTGGGCCATGAGGTGTTTGCAATTGGGCCACAGAGACGACGGGTGAGTGTGTGATGACATCCCCACTTGCACAAGTAGCAGGCAAGAGTGTGCATGCATGCTCCATTTGTGTGAGCAGCAGGCGCATGTAGATGGTGCTCGCACAAATGGAGCTGCTCATGCCATCGCCTCTTAGCTCCCCTTCCCCAGTCCACAAGGCCAGAAAGTTGGGGAATTCTGATGTAGACAACATAACAGACTAAAATATGATTGTCTGATATTGCAAACCAGCTAGAAGCCAAAATAACATCAAAATGAGGTTGCATGCATCATGCTGTCCCTTGTCCACCTATGCTCCTGCCCTACTAGTCAGGATAAGTTTATGGCTCAGTGTATTATATGAACTGAAGTGATTAATTTAATAATGCCCAATCCTCTTACTTTTTACAAGAGTCCTGAAAACGTGGTTCTTGTTAATGAACCCCCTCTGGGATTTATTGTGATGATTATTAATAATGTCCCCCCCCCTTAACCCTTATCCAGGTCATTTTTTTTTTTAAATGGTTAGGTCTTCTGTTTTATTCCTGGTAAACTGCCCAGAGTCAAGTGTTTAAATGCTGGTGACTGGAGAAATCAAACTGATGAGAAATGGCTTATACAGACACAGACAACTTAATCATAAAGCATGGGCTGTGGACCACAATGTTGGGTTAGTTCATTCCAATATCTGCATCGAATCAGTGGCTAATAATTGCACCTCTTAATCATGACCCTGAAAGATAAACCCTCTATGGACTGGTCATTTGTAGGAAAGGGCAAGCTTGAGGCTACTTATTTCTTACTTTGTTCCCAACATTCCCAACCTGAGACTGGAAATACAAAAAAACAAGTTTAAGATCTGCTGGGCCCACCCAAAGAGGCCCATCTGCAGAAAAAGGTATTAAATTGTTCCTTGGGCTGTCCTTGTTCTGGTTCATCAGTCCCAGCTGAATTGACTTGTGCTTGGTGCAATTTGGCTAGACTCAGCAGCTGAAAAACATCAAATGGACATTTCTGGGCCAATTTATGACAATATCATTTTCACTCTGGCGAAAACTGAATGTAGGCTTTCATTCGCATTATTTTCATAGCTTTTGTTTAGAATGACTTTTCTGTGCAAATTAAACCTCAGGGAACTCCATTCCAACACCTTCTCATGGCAAGAGTTTTGATAGTGCAGTGCACAAGCATTCCTATTTTTATTCTGGATCCATTTGACAGTTGTCAGAGGTTGACATGTAGGTTTGTGCTGGGAACTCAACAGATTTCTATGAACTGCTGTAGAAGTAGTCTCTATCAGAATGATTGGTAGTTCTTTTCATAAGGCTTGGTTTCTGAGTCTTTGAAGGCACTTTACATTGCGGTTGCAACATGTGGATCAAGGGTCTGAGGAGTGTTATGAGATCCAGCGCTATAGTGCAATATTCCTGGTTTCCGATTCTCTGTGGAAACAGCTCTTATTGGAATATGACCGTGCAGCGAACCATATGATAGTGAAATGCTTAAGTTATTTCTTTCCCTCACCCCAGTTGCAACACTGCACTGTTTATTGAGTAAACTTGGTTTTAACGTGGGAAGCAACAATGAGCAATACGCTATCAAAGCGCTTTACTCTCCGTAGCAGTATTACTCGTCTCTTATTTATGCTTGACGGGTTTTATTTTTTTTTAGAGAACTGCCTGAGCTATAGAAATGAAGCGTTAGCGCGGCATTCCGCGCCATGTTTTCCGAGAAATAGTTTCTTTTGTCAACTCCATTTCTCCGCCCACCCATAAAAGCTGCAAAGAGTCGCCTCTCCTAGCTGGTTTACGAGGCTCCAGGACATTGAGCAAACTACGGTAACTGTTTCAAGGAAGCAATTAAAAGCAACATGGCCGCGTCCGTCTGCAAGGTGCTGGTCAGCCAGGCGTTGAGATCTCTCTGCTGTCCCGGAGGGAGGAGGATCCTGGTGAGGTAAGGACTCTCTTGTCGCCTGGGAACAGCTTTACAAACCGTGGCAATAAACATTAAAAAGGCTGAAGGGGATGGCAGTCCCGCTGAAAAGTTCCTTCCAAGTGAAAGAGCCTTCTAACCTCCCAGTACATTTAACTAACACTTTTTAACATTTAACACTGCCCCAATTATGACAGGCCTGACACTTCCCCCTCTGTCCCCCACTCTTCCTAAAATATAACGGCAAACAGAGGCAGTAAGAAGGGATGAAGTTTATTAAAATCTGTGGCCGTAGACCAAACACAAGAAGAGAGGAGGGAGGTGCGCTGCAAGATTACGGATGACTATTAGCCTTCAACAAATAGATACCCCAAATTTAACTCCACTATCAGTTAATAGTCGGCAGCATTCTTGCAGCCTGGAACAGGTAACCTCAACATTTGCCCAAAATGAATTGACCTGGCAGGAGATTTTCATCATTTGACATGCACAGCTTTTAGCAGGGATCTTAGATTTGGGTATGTTTTGGGCTTTGATTGTTTTATCACTAGGGATTTTTATTATATAGCTGGCAAAAAACAGTAAAGCCTATCTTCTTTCATATTAATAATGAAACTCTCTATTTTATGTAAATCTGGGGAACAGATAGGACTGTTTGATTGGAATTGGCCTTGTTATGATCTGATTAAAATTAGGAGCTGGTAGTGAGTCTTTGGTTGTTGAGCAATACTAATACTAATATTAGATAATAATAAACAAATTTTCTCAGTATATGTTTTGGAGATATTCTGTGGTTCTGCAGCCTGGCTAATGAACCTATTTCTTTGAAGCCATGACCATTTTAGTAGTAGAAAACTCAAGCAAACTATTGTGATGGCTCAGAAGTCCTTTAATACAAGATCAAGGATGAAGAGGAATTCAGGAATTGAGTAGAAAAGAGCTGAGAAAAATTGGGGAGGAAAAATTATATCCAAAAATGAAAAAAGGTTAGGTATGGAGTACCCAAACTGTGGATCAGATCCTTCTGTGGGGCTACAAGCAACTGGGAGTCATTGTTTTCAAAAATCAAGCTTGCACAAGCAACATTCCTTCCTTCCTTCCTTCCTTCCTTCCTTCCTTCCTTCCTTCCTTCCTCTTTTGGGCCTTCTAATTTACAATAGTTTTTAACATTACACAGTTTGTAGTTATAACTGTAATTATAAATACTAGATAGTTATACTCATTAGAAGGCAAACCAAGTATTTATATTTGTCATACTGCAAGCTATATGGGAGCACCTATTCTGAGTTTTGCCTCCCATGTTGCTTGTGCAAGTCAACTGTGGGCTCATCCAGGCAAAGTAAGAGTGAGTTTTGTCAGCACTCCCAATTTGCAAAACAGATGTGTTGTTAAAACTTGCTCCAAACTTTGCTTCTTGTTTTGCTTGTGCAAGTCTCAGTGGGAGGTTAGAGTACCACAAAAATCTGAGGATCTGTGTGATAGATGAATCAAATTTGAATCATTAAAATAAGTGTAATGTTTAATGCCCAATCATAGTGCAAATATACTAATTTCATTCGCGGGGAGCCATCATACAATTTTGTTTATTATTTTAGGGTATCATTGTCGTGAAAAGTTGGAGAATTCCTGATTATTAGAATGTTCCAGAGAAGGCACTGCTATTCAAATAAATAGCCTTTGAAAAAAAAAAAAGATTATCAAAAGTGAAAGTTTTTAGCAATATGGACAGCATGCTACAAAACAAAGTTGAGGGTAGTTGAAGATCCTTGGGGGGCAGGGGGTCTCCAAGTAACCATCTTATCCCAATGGGATTAGCCCACCCTAACTGTACCAGCAATAACAGGCATGCTGTGAACCCCATCAGCCAAGGAAATTCAGTCAGAGGGATCAGGAAACAGAGCTTTTTTTTTTGCTGTGGTACCTGTTTGGAAGAACACATACATTTATTGTTTGGAAGTACATATAAATTTAACAGAATTTAAACAAAATGATGACTTTTTGAGTATTATATTTAATTTTATTTTTTAAAGAAAACTTCAGACTGAAAATAATGAGTCAACACGCTTTGAACCCTCCTCAGCTAAAACATTAATGGACATAGGAATTAGAAGGATCTTTTCTTCAGACCATGACATCTTCCGGCAAAGTGTGAGAAAATTCTTCCAGGAAGCTGTGGTACCATATCATGGAGAGTAAGTTAAATGCACAAAATCCTGTTTCTCATTTTCTCTTTCTCATGTTTGAAATAATCCTTGATTTTATGCCACTTGCCCTGGTGGAGAACTATAACATTAATGTAAGAGTTTCTATAGGGTTAATAACAGTTTTAGAACTGCTAGTGGTTTTCTCTGAAAAAAAAAAAAAAGATTTTACTTTATGCATACACCCAGGTGCTGTAGGTCAATTACATTGCATTGTGTCTGCTGTCTTGAAAATGAGGGATGGAATGGAAAATACATTCACATTTAACGCTGCATCAAATTTAATTAGATGATATAAGGCAAGTTAACTAATCTTCTCAATTACACCAGCCTCACTGAATTAACAATTTATGTATCTCAGCAGACATCTAAACACACTCTGCTTCTCCAGTGATTGCTCAGCAGGAATTTGGAACCTTTTCTATAATGGCTCCAAAGGGCAGTGCTGATAAAAGTGGATGAAATAATTTCAGAAGACTTTCCTCATCTTGTTTTCATTGAACTCTTGCTCAGCTGGGGGTGAGATCTGATTGGTGGAAGGTTTTTTTGTGTGTATTCCAGTGATTTAAGATCAGTAAAGTGATGTGACTGTGCAACTGGGATGTACTTTAACTCCAAACTGCTGTTTCTGCTAAGGAAAACATAGAGGTCATCATTGTGGATGATTTTAAAAATCTACTATTTTTTACATTACTTCTTTATATTGGGGTAGCCTATGTTTAGCAGTAATGAGGGCTAGAATTTCTATTGCTAAATGATGTGGTCATAAAACGTGATATCTTATGACTGCACTGCTTAGCTATGGCAATCCCAGCAGTTTCAAGCAAGTTACTATAAATTTAACAAATAACGATATAAACTTGGCTTAGTCCAGTGGGTAAACTTGTCCAATGTATATAGTGTTTTTATGTATGCTGTATTCTAAATATCTTTCCCCCCAAAATAATAAATTTTGCATTTTTACTAAGTAAATTATGAGAATTCCACGATTTTACTTGTTTTTGGTTTTTGTTTGTAGATGGGAAAAAGCTGGTCAAGTAAGCAGAGAGCTCTGGGAAAAAGCCGGACAGCAGGGTTTGCTTGGTATCAATATATCAGAAGAAAATGAAGGCATTGGAGGGGATCTGTTGTCTTCAGCAATCGTTTGGGAAGAGCAGTATGTTTTTCTTTCCTTTCCTTTATAATATTTTCCTATAATTACTATTTTTTTCTCCTTATTTCCTCTGATAGCTATATCTTAAAATTTGGTCTTCATGGTGACATAATTCATTGACAACAAAGGCATATTTTGAGTAAAGGCAAAACCTAAATTGGATAGGAATTTTCATGGTGATAAATTCACTAGTATTTAAAGAGCATTCTTCCACATTCATCTCCGCTATAGTCACTGTTGCCACTTTACACAGACCTCTGCTGCTGCCTTTCATCTCTCCTTTCCTTGGATCAGGATTTCCTTCCTATGTTACATGCAAATACAAGATCCCAAAGTGGTCACAGAACAAACATCTCTCTCTCTTTTTTATTGGCATCAATCCATTCTGCCATAAGCAGTTGAACTCCTTTCTCATCACTCCACAACATTTTCCCTTTTGCAATCCATATTGGTCTGCTGGCAACGAAAACTAGAAGAAGAGTTTATCTTGTGTTATAGAGACAGATATAGGCAAGAACTTTGAGTTCCATAGAAAGTTAAGGAGATTGATTTAATAAACAAAAGCAAATGTTATTGGATAAGAAAGACTGGATGGTCATAATCAACACTGGGTGTTTGACTCCATCCTTTGTCTCCCTTTCATTTCTAAGCCAAAGCAATAACTAGATTTTTCATTCCTTTCCTTGCAATCTTAAATCCTTAAAAAAACAAACTTAGCTGAAGATATTTCCCTCACTAAATCCATCCAAACACTTGTTCTTAAGCTGAAAAGTATTTGTGCATAACACATTTGGTCTCGTTTTAAGTTAGTGTGGGTGTGAATCAAGCCATGGTGGCTTGTATGTTGTGGAATTGATTATTTTACTAGAGGCCTTAAACAAAAAGAATCTTGGAATAGAATGCAAAACCTGAGTGGAGATGATATAACAACACCAAATGGCAAAGATCACAGTGAATGGAACACTTTCCACAAGTCTTTCAGTTTGCAAAGGCTCAAGACAAGGATGTTCATTCTCCCTATTACTATTTGTAATTGCACTGAAAGTCTTAGCCAACAAGATCTAAAAAGATAAGTGGATAAACAGGAGCAAAATTCATGGAGAGGAGCACAAAGTGAAATGTTATGTTGATAATACAGTGCAATTATGAAACCACTAAGTTCAATGTTTGGGAGATTAAAATTGAAAAATATGTAGCAATGGAAAAATGGACCATATATTCTTAGCAGTAATCTAACCAAATAAAAGTAGGAATGCTTCCATAATATACAGCATGACATGCAACAAGGCAAGCTGTGTGAGTTCAAGCTTAGTTACTTAGGATATGGTTTCTGAAGAAAAAAGTACTGTTTCAAATTTTTTAGCAATTTTCTGAATTTTGCACTATATGCAATGCTAGCACCTGTAGTGGTGAGAATTTATATGCACTATGATTCAGCTGCCATGCCAGCCTGACAATTTGCTGTTGTAGATAATGTAAAATATGCATTGTATAGATTAGAAGTGATTGTATTGTTTCATACTTTTTGCATTTTTTATGCAAAGGTTTCCTAAGATCTAAATATTATTTCAAGGGTCCCTCCAGATGGAAAGTTTGAAAACAGCTGATCTAAAATATGATATTGTAAGACTAATTTTATAATAATTTTCTTCTTTGTAGTTGAAGAAAACTCAGGTGCAGATCTGGTTTGATGATTTTTTGATATTTTCCCTTTCCAGGATGTATGCTAATTGTTCAGGCCCAGGATTTAGTCTTCATTCTGATATTGTCATGCCTTATATTGCAAACTATGGTTCAAAAGAGCAGATTAAAAGGTTCATTCCAGAAATGGCAGCAGGCAGATGTATTGGTGCAATAGCTATGACAGAACCTGGAGCTGGAAGGTAAGCACGCTGTTTAAGAATGCAGTCTTTGGCATACATTTTAGTTATTAATTCTCACTGAGGCAGACTTGTGAGCATTAATAAGATCCCTAATAAAATTTCCTAGCAGGGTGCACATGTGCTCCTCCCCACTGCCTCATTGCAATTCCCAGAACAACCCAAGATTATAAAGTGGTGGATTATACCAAAAATATGTGGAACTATACTTCCATTTATCTCCTTTAACCCTCCATAGCTTGCAAATGAGTCAAGAATAGACTCCCAAATTTTGCAACAAACTGGCAAATTCCTGGCACAAAAATGAAAAATTATGCTGGAGATGAGTTAAGTCAATGCAAGGCCAAATATTTCATTTCCAGCCCTAAAACAGTCAAAAATTTAAAACAATTGGACCAACTTGCTTGGGTTTCACTATCTCCAGAGATGTTAGCAGCAGGCTTCCTACTGTCTTGTAGTGATACTGGAAGTTGAGGGTCTGAAAAATATTGCCTTCCCTTCCTACATAAAGTCTAAAGTTGGTGGGCATTCTGGTCAGTACAAAGTTCTGGATAGAACTGTGAACCAGGAAGACAACATTTTCTATTTCCTATTTTCACAGTAGAAACATTGGATGGAGCCCAAATTTGTTCCTGATAAATGCAGCCCAATGTACCAATCCCAAGCTTGGTAGTTTCTTGCAAGTTGTGAAATGTGTTCTTATGTATGCATTCAATCCACAATTATTTACCCAAAAATAATTTCAGGGACAGGGGAGGTGTTGATGTTCTTAAAATCTTGCAGCATTTCAACTGAGGATGCCAACATTTTAAAAGTATTGATGATCTCACAAAATTACTTTTTATCAAATGTATATGATTTTTTTTTAACTTTGGAGACTTGCAGGTCCCATATGTGCTCACAGGCACTGTGTGGTCAATCCCCAAGTTCTGTTATTTTTTTCAATAACAGTGTAAAAGGCCTTCATCAAAGAAAAAAATTAGAATCACTGTGGGAAGTCATTTGCAATTCCTCTTTAGGCTGGGAGACTTTAAACATTGTGCATTTGCTATGTTGCATTAGTAAGAACTATTTTCTTCGTAGTGATTTGCAGGGTGTGAAAACATTTGCAAAAAAGGATGGCAGTGATTGGATTCTAAATGGCAGTAAGGTATGTGATACATTCTTTTAATTTTAGTAAATTTGGCCATTTTAGTAAAGGTAGCCATTTAGTAAATGTAGCCATTTGAGATCAGTGCTGAGAATTATGGAGTTGATATTCTACAACTTTTCAATCAAGCAATGCCAGGTCATCACCTTTTCCATTTTGGACGAGGACTCCTGCTGCCAGAGTAACATGGTGACTGTAGCTGATGACTCGAAATCTCAATCAACTTAGCAAGTGCTTTTCTGATCTTCTTTTGTTGGGGAACATTATAAAACCATCTGAAGAATTTGGCCTTTTAATGCTGTAACATGTCTAGTCTGCAAAGGGTAACCAATGCTCAGATATTTCACAGCTTAAAAGAATTGGCAGGAGAATGGCCTCCCTGATAGAAATTGCCTGGAGAGACCAAAGAGGCAAATAAAAACTTTACTGTAGGGGCATATATAAAAGGGAAAAAAATGTCATCTTCTCCTGGTGAGTGAGTATATTGTTTAGGATTCAGAGAAAATGTCAAAATGGATACTGCTAAATGCAATTGTTGTTTACAAATTGCAGGATAGTTTTGTTAAATTGCTTTTATTTTTCTTTGATAAGATTGTTCAGGAGACCAAGAAGGAAAATTGTCTACCAATTGATAGTACATTTTTGCTATCAATTGGTAGTACTGTTGTTATAAAATTACCAATTTTATAAGTGTTGTGAAAATAAAATAGATTGGCTTATGTATTTGAGATTTGAGATTCAGACAGAAAGCTGATAGGGCACAATCATATATACAGGTGAAGCTCAAAAGTTAGAATATCATGCAAAAGTTCATTTATTTCAGTAATGTAACTTAAAAGGTGAACCTAATATATGAGATAGACTCATTACATGCAAAGCAAGATTATTCAAGCCATGATCTGTCATTGTGATGATAATGGCTTATAGCTCATGAAAACTCCAAATCCACAATCTCAGAAAATTAGAATATTACATGCAATCAATAAAACAAGGATTGTACATAGAACAATATTGGACCTCTGAAAAGTATAAGCATGCATATGTACTCAGTGATTGGTTTGGGCCCCTTTTGCTGCAATTACTGCCTCAATGCGGCGTGACATGGAAACTATCAGCCTGTGGCACTGCTGAGGTGTTACGGAAGACCAGGATGCTTCAATAGCGGCCTTCAGCTCTTCTTCATTGTTCGGTCTCATGTCTCTCATCTTTCTCTTGGCAATGCCCCATAGATTCTCCATGGGGTTCAGGTCAGGCGAGTTTACTGACCAATCAAGCACAGTAATCCAACAGTCATTGAACCAGGTTTTGGTGCTTTTGGCAGTGTGGGCAGGTGCTAAGTCCTGCTAGGAAATTAAGTCAGCATCCCCATAAAGCTTGTCTGCAGAAGGAAGCATGAAGTGCTCCAAAATCTCCTGGTAGACAGCTGTGTTGACCCTGGACTTAATGAAGCACAGTGGATCAACACCAGTAGATGATGTGGCTCGCCAAATCAACACAGACTCTGGAAACTTCGCACTGGACTTTAAACATCTTGCAGTGTGTGCCTCTCCATTCTTTCTCCAGACTCTGGGTCTTTGGTTTCCAAATGAGATGCAAAAGTTGCTCTCATCAGAAAAGAGGACTTTGGACCACTGAGCAACAGACCAGTTCTGTTTTTCTTTAGCCCAGGTAAGATGCTTTTGGCATTGTTTGTTTTTCAGGAGTGGCTTGAGAAGAGGAATACGACATTTGGCCCATGTCCAGGATCCGGCTGTGTGTGGTGGCTCTTGATGCACTGACTCCAGCCTCAGTCCACTCCTTGTGAAAGTCCCCAACACTTTTGAATGGCCTTTTCCTGACAATCCTTTCCAGGTTGCAGTCATCCCTGCTGCTTGTGCACCTTTTTCTTCCACACTTTTCCCTTCCACATAACTTTCTACTAATGTGCTTTGATACAGCACTTCGGGAACATCCAACTTCATTTGCAATTACCTTTTGAGGCTTTCCCTCCTTATGGAGGGTGTCAATGATGGTTTTCTGCACAACTGTCAGGTCAGCAGTCTTTCCCATGATAGTGCTTCTTACTGAACCAGACTGAGAGAGCATTTAAAGGCTCAGGAACCCTTTGCAGGTGTTATGGCTTAATTAGCTGATTAGAATGGGACACTTTGAGCCTAGAATATTGAATCTTTTCACAATATTCTAATTTTCTGAGATTGTGGATTTGTGGTTTTCATGAGCTGTAAGCCATAAGCATCTCAATTATGACAAATCACGGCTTGAACTATCTTGCTTTGCATGTAATGAGTCTATCTCATATATTAGGTTTACCTTTTAAGTTGCATTACTGAAATAAATGAACTTTTGCACGATATTCTAATTTTTCGAGTTTCACCTGTATATGATTTGTAAAATGTTTACTTTTTTTGACAACATAAAGATTTTTGCAAAAGTTTACAAATTTAAATTCAAGTCACACAAAATGGGATAAAAATATTAAATTTGATCCATATTTTATATCCTTTCACTTACATGTAATTTAAAATGACTAGAAAGAGGAATGAAAGCAGGCCAACTTTTCATGAGTCATTTAACACATGATATATTCCAAAGTTATAACCAAATCTTAAAGTAAGAAAATTGTGAAACAAGGACTCATCTCCAATCTCAGTTTCCTATCATATTTTAAAATTTAATAAATTCTGTAATTGGTTCACTCATTTTTCCATAGTGATTTCTTTCATCAATTCAAAGTAAAAGTATGGACTACATAATGCAGAACTTCAGGTGGAGAACGGGGCAGAGAAGGTTTTAGTGGATTCAGTAGAAGGAAGAAATATTGAAAACATTAAATTTCAATACATATTCCTATCTACTTCTTCGCTAAGTAGACCTCTGGAAAGTGAAAACAGTGTTGATAAAGAAGGCACTGCAAATATTCCCAAAATAAAGGAATGTGATTTTTACTAAATAAATCCACCTTAGTATTATATACTTTGAGAAAAATGCTTGACATCGATATGGTATAATTTATTTATTTACTGTGTTTATATTCTACCCAAATCAATTCTTTTCTGGGGTAGGGTGCTCCGAAGAATAGGGGGCAACACTAAGAAGGCCTGTTGTGATGCACTCACCATAGATCTTGCAGAGTATGAGTGACTCCCAATTGGCCCCTCAAAGTGTTTATATAGCTGAGCAGGTTCTATTCTGGCATGATTTGTATAACATAATCTGGTGCCAGTGCTGTTAGGGGCTTTCAAAGTAGTCACCAGCACTTCAGCTGGACTCAAAAGCTAATAAGCAGCCAGGATAGTAATTCCAGGGTAAGATGCGATTCTACTGTAATTAGATTATATTGTCAGGAACATGTTGAATTAGTTGTAGCTTCTGAGTGATCCCCAAATGATCAGGGCATCAGACGCTATTTCTAGATATCCTGTTCAAGGTGCATATTTGTCATAGCAGCCAAAATTGAGGAAAGGCCCTCATTTATTTGATCAGGGATAAGATAATGGGTTGCTATTTGGAAGGATATTTAACAGCACCTTCATTAAGATTGGATGATAATGGTTAATGCTGGTTTAATTATTTTTTGAGTGGGACTGATTACAAAGAGAGGAAATAGGGATTTTTTTTCCAATGGAAAGGAAGGATTCAGACTGGGTGTAATATAATTTGTAATATGTCTTAATATTTATATTTCTAATAACCCTTACTGGACTTTTACTGCTTAATAGAAAGAGATGAGTTTAAAGAGATGGATATATAGAAATTGGAGTAAGGTATGGAATGAAGAGATGTTTGGTTGCGTTTTAAGAGAGAGTGATAAGTTTTTTTAATGTTGATTGTGCTTGGTGGGGATGAAGGGTGAGGGTTTCTTTTCCATTTTTCTTTTTCTGCTTGTTGGAAATGTGTGGACCCAATAAGCTTTAGAGAGAATTAATATTTTGCATTCTTATTATCACTGTGTGGGCTCAAACATGAGCTTCTATCAGTTTTCATTTGTGTCCACTTCTGGTTTTATATCAGCATCATTCCAGGAATCTCTTTCATTTCCCTTAGCTCATCAGTAAACTGCTCACTGTAGCGAATAAGGAAGATGATCTTGCTGGATATATGCAGAAACTATTACTTAAGCAAAAGTATTACCTTTTAAGCAAAACTATTACTTAAGCATTTTAGAAGTACAGAGCAAAGTTGGCTTTTGGAAGTGGCCCAGATTAATGCCTGCCTAATTCACTGGGATATAAGAAAGGGGAGGAAGTGCAGCTCAACCAGACTTTCAAAACTCTGTAGTATACCAAAACTTGATAAACATTCTTTTAGCCTTCCTCAGGAATTGATTCCCTGGTTTGCTTTGTATGGTGGGGCTGACACTCACTGGGATTGTAACTGAAGAGAAGCCATGCTGGGGCAATTGTACATCTCTGGATTCCACAGGCTGAGCAGGCATGAGACAAAACTGCCCACCAAATTGTTGGGAAACACCTCTGGAGCTCCCTGGAAACCATCTGGATCCATTAAATGCCTTGGCAATCCAAAGTAATGGGTCTGCCACTCTGAGTTTCAAGTCAGCTGAGATTTTCACTTTGACAAGGAAGTGATCTGACCATGGTAAAGAGCAGCTATCCATCCAAGTATATTCAGATCATGTCTTATCTGCACTAAACTAAAAACCAGGTCTGATGTGTGCCCAACCATATCATCAAGGCCACAATTATCTATAGTAAGTTTGGAGGTCACAAACTTATATATTATGCTTCAACCCTCCTCTGAGTATGGAGGTTGAAATCCCCCAGGAGGAACAGCCTTGGAAACTACTACTGGTCTAGAGACAATGTCAGTGTGCTCAAATTTAGAAGAGCATATGGTGTTATCTGTTGATAAACGTGTGAAATACTGACACAGAAATTAATGTCCACCTCACCTATCTAAAATTAATTGACTTTGATTTCTGTGTCATTTGGAATGCACTGGAAAGCAGTTAATCTGTGTTACAAAAAAGTTAATGATTTGATTGGATGAATAGGTGCTAAGCTTGTTGAGCAGTTTGGTGGAATGGATAAGACACCATGATATAAATCAGGAGGCCATAAAATCTAGTTCTACTCTAGTCACAAAGCCACTGGGTGACCTTGTGCAGGTTACTCTTTCTCAGTGTTAGCAAGCAGGTAAGGGCAAATCACTTATGAAAATTTGGCAAGAAAACTGCAAGGGAGGCACCAGAAATCAAGACTGACAACAAAAGACATCAAAATAAATAAATTAATATATAGTTTGTAGTAGTTAAAGGGTTGGATTATGTGTGCAGAAAACCTGGTTCTGGTCTGCCCTCAGCCCAGAAGCTCCCTGGATGACTTTGTGCCCTTTGCTGTCTTAGCCCAGTCTTCCTCAAAGCAGAATTGTTGTGGGGGGAAATGGGAGGAGGAGGAGGACTATGTATGCTGCCTTGAGCTGCTAACAGAAATGTGTAATATACTGTAAATAAATAAATATTTTGTTTTGTTGGAACATGCAATAAAATTGTGTATTAGCAGGAAGACATTTTTTTTTGCTTCAGACAATTATTTGAAGAAAATTTTGGTATTGCTAAAATCTGAGGACGATATATGCCCCAGTGGCGTTTGACAATGGAGCTAAAATAATCTAAATGTGTCTGGTTGTTATTAATTGATGTTAATTGCTTAATTAAAGCAGAATCACAGTATGAGATTTTGAATAGTGGGAAAAACTAGAATGGATGTTTCATATGAAAGGGTTTTTTTTTTTGCGTAATTGATGTTTTTCATTGTGATTTATTATCTGGTTGACTGAAATCCATGGTGGCAATACAAACTTATGACTGAGGTAGTGTGGCTGTTTTGCATTGCCAGCTTAACTTATAAATATACTGAGAAGCAATCTTGTTGACTGTGATACTAGTTTACCTCAAATGTACTAGCTTTGCCACATTTGTTTACTGAAGAGCATTCGAAACACCACCACTTTTTATGTACGATTACTTTGGTACTGTGGCAACCAGATAATTTTGTAAGGGTTCTACCAGTGGTGGGATTCAATTTTTTTTACTACCGGTTTTGTGGGCGTGGCTTGGTGAGCGTGGCAGGGGTAGGATACTGTAAAATCTCCAGTCAGAGGTGGCATTTGGTGGTTCTCCAAACTACTCAACGTTTCCGCTACCGGTTCTCCAGAACTGGTCAGAACCTCTGGGTTCTACCTAAAAATAGAGGGAGGGAATATTTTAGATTTTCTTTGAGTGTCTTTTCTGTGACTTCAAAGGGTGATTATTTAAACTGGAAAACTCACCTCAAGGTAAGAAATGAATCCAAGAACTAATAAGGAATGGCAGACTTTAGGGGATTAAGTCCTTAATAGGCAAAAAAACCCAATTACAACAGAAAAATTCAAGTATATCTCTCTGGGTTGTTGCAGGTATTTATTACAAATGGCTGGATGTCGGATTTGGTTATTGTTGTGACTGTTACAAACCGTGAGGCCCGTTCCCCTGCTCATGGAATTAGCCTCTTCCTGGTGGAAAATGGTATGAAAGGCTTTGTTAAAGGACGTAAGCTTGAAAAAATAGGACTTAAAGCACAGGTAAGTCCCAGAAAATTGCTCTACTAAGTATGGGTAGTAAACTCAATAGAAATATACACTGCTCAAAAAAATAAAGGGAACACAAAAATAAGACATCCTAGATCTAAATGAAATATTCTTATTAAATACTTTGTTCATTACATAGTTGAATGTGCTGACAACAAAATCACACAAAAATTATCAATGGAAATCAAATTTAGCAACCCATGGAGGTCTGGATTTGGAGTTACACTCAAAATTAAAGTGGAAAAAAACATTACAGGCTGATCCAACTTTGATGGAATGTCCTTAAAACAAGTCAAAATGAGGCTCAGTAGTGTGTGTGGCCTCCACATGCCTGTATGACCTCCCTACAACATCTGGGCATGCTCCTGATGAGGTGGCGGATGGTCTCCTGAGGGATCTCCTCCCACACCTGAACTAAAGCATCCCCCAACTCCTGGACAGTCTATGGTGTAACTTGGCGTTGGTGGATGGAGCGAGACATAATGTCCCAGATGTGCTCAGTTGGATTCAGGTCTGGGGAATGGGCGGGCCAGTCCATAGCATCAATGCCTTTGTCTTGCAAGAACTGCTGACACACTCCAGCCACATGAGGTCTAGCATTGTTGTGCATTAGGAGGAACCCAGGGCCAATTGCACCAGCATATGGTCTCACAAGGGGTGTGAGGATCTTATCTCAATACCTAATGGCAGTCAGACTACCTCTGGCGAGCACATGGAGGGCTGTACAGCCTCCTAAAGAAATGCCACCCCACACTATTACTGACCCACTGCCAAACCGGTCATGCTGGAGGATGTTGCAGGCAGCAGAACATTCTCCATGGCATCTCCAGACCCTGTCACATCTGTCACATGTGCTCAGTGTGAACCTGCTTTCATCTGTGAAGATCACAGGGCGCCAGTGGCGAATTTGCCAATCTTGGTGTTCTCTGGCAAATGCCAAACTTGGTGTTCTCTGGCAAATGCCAAATGTCCTGCACCGTGTTGGGCTGTAAGCACAACCCCCACCTGTGGATGTCGGGCCCTCATACCACCCTCATGGAGTCTGCTTCTGACTGTTTGAGCAAACACATACACATTTGTGGTCCGCTGGAGGTCATTTTGAAGGGCTCTGGCAGTGCTCCTCCTGTCCCTCCTTGCACAAAGGCGGAGGTAGCGGTCCTGATGCTGGGTTATTGCCCTCCTACAGCCTCCTCCACGTCTCCTGATGTACTGGTCTGTCTCCTGGTAGCGCCTCCATGCTCTAGATGCTATGCTGACAGACACAGCAAACCTTCTTGGCACAGCTCGCATTGATGTGGCATCCTGGATGAGCTGCACTACCTGAGCCACTTGTGTGGGTTGTAGACTCCGGCTCATGCTACCACTAGAGTGAAAGCACTGCCAGCATTCAAAAGTGACCAAACCATCAGCCATAAAGCATAGGAACTGAGAAATGGTCTGTGGTCACCACCTGTAGAACCACTCCTTTATTGGGGATGTCTTGCTAACTGTCTATGCTTTTCACCTGTTGTTTATTCCATTTGTCTATTCCATTCCATCCACAACAGCATGTGAAATTGATTGTCAATCAGTGTTGCTACCTAAGTGGACAGTTTGATTTCACAGAAGTGTGATTTACTTGAAGTTCCATTGTGTTGTTTAAGTGTTCCCTTTATTTTTTTGAGCAGTGTATTTCAACTATCATTGCATTAGATAGCAAACTAAATATATTTGGCAAATGGCTGCAGAAGTTTGTGTCCTAATCTTAATGGTCCCCATAACCGTGTTTTTCACCTACTGAATGCCTGCCTGTGAGCTTTCTTTTGATAAGCTATGGAACCCAACATGACTTCTCAGCTGGATCCAGTGGTAAGAAGATTTGGCTACTCATGGCTTTGCCCCATTCAAATATAGAAAAGGGAGAGGTAAGGGGAGGAGAGGAGAGGAGAGGAGAAGAAAGGAGAGTGAGTGCATTCAAAAAGAAGTGCAGAATATTTTATCACTCAAAGGTGGAGGACAAGGGCTTGGGTTTTTGGGAAAATAAAGCAAAGATTTAGAAATACTAATTGCCTTCCATGTCCTATCTGTGATAAAATGAGATTTTTTGCGTCCTTCATTATAAGACATTAGAATACAAAGTAGAACAAAGATTGATTTCCACTATTATATGTTACTTAGACCTTGGAATTTGGCTATGGAAAGTAATCATATTGGTAAGTGCTTACTCCATCTATTTTAATGTGTTTGTGTGCTCATGCCACTTCTTTAAGCGAGAAACTTATGATACAGGGTTTAAGGTACACTGGCAAATATGTGACTCTGTTATTTAAAATTAGGACACGGCTGAGCTATTTTTTGAAGATGTCCGCTTGCCTGCCAGTGCACTACTTGGCCAGGAGAACAAAGGTTTCTATTATCTAATGTCAGAGCTTCCTCAGGTAAGACAGACATGGAACTACGCTGAGATATGAAACCATATCAAAGAATAACACAAAGGACTTATTTGTCATTGCAACTATCTGCTAGCAACAGATTATGCTGGATGACATTTGAGCTTCTATGCAAGATGTTGACAGCTACCACTTACTGATTTCAGGGTGGAAATCTTGTACCCAGAATTGCATTATTTTCTCTTTCAAGGCTTTAGCAGCTTTTATGTAACATGATGTAATATGTGTGAGAGAGATTTGGGGAATATACTTAGCAACATTAATATTTCAATATTAAAATATGTAGTATCAGATCAGATCTCATTCCTGTTCTGTAACTATTGTACAGATACTTATAGAAGCAAAACCTGCTTTTTATTAGGGCCTTCCCCTGTCTTTCTTTTCCTCTTTCTATGGGAATCACTGCCAGTGCTCTCTTTGTGGACTTCAGTAATAGAAACATGAAGTCTGTGTAATGTCAGGAAAAGCTATCTCCCTGTCATTAGCTTTCAAAGGGGAGGAAATGGAAGGTTTAGGAGGCTGCAGTTGAGCCTGTCTTGAATCCAAAGCAAGACATATTTTGCTTCTAGTAAAGCATTCTTTTAAAACTCCAAAGGAGAGGTGGTAATTTATTTTAGCATTTTTTTTCTCTGGTAGAATATCTCACCCCCACCTCACAGGTTACACTTTCTGTCACCAATTTAAAATACAAAGTTATTGAAAACAGTTTAAAAGGGCCCTTTTCTCTCAGCACCTACAAAAATATAATTAATTATTCAAAATATTTCACTTCACTCAGTTCTATTTGTGTAGGTATTTGTCTACATTGTTTTTGTTTTTCTGTCTAATAATTTTTTTCCTGGAAGGGGTATAATACTGCAAGTGCCTTTTGAGTATTTCTATCTGAATCTTTCCTTTGGGAGTATTATTTTCAGAATATGGTTTATGTTTTCATGTAGAATACCAACCATATTCAACAGTTCAAGAGGTTCATATACATTACACAGTAGCACTAGGTAGAGAGTCAAAGTTGACTCAATATTATGTACATTTCAAGTCTATTGGCTCCTCACTTCTGACTTCCATATGCTGATCAAAACTTCTGCATACCACAATCACAGATTCATCTCTCAATTATTTTAGTATCTATTCAAAATATGTCCACATTGGGCTGTATATTCATTAACCTACAAACAGGCTGAATTTCAGACTGGTATCTTAAAATAGCAGTACCAGTTCAGAGCAATTTTGAATTTTTCCACCATCCATAAAGACTACATATTTTTAGCCTGCATAAAATGTATGTTGATGTTACAGGCCAAAATATTAAATATTACAATTGCATCTGGGGCAAGTCAAATTATTTGAGAGCTTTTCTTTCCTGTTAACATTTAACATACCAGACACAAAAGTGGACTCAAAGCAGAAATTAAAATCTACAGCTGATGTAATTAACAAGGCTGATTTAGACCTATATACATCTTTATAAACCAGAAAGGTTTTTAAAGCCAGAGACACAAAGACGAGGACGATACAACAGAAGAATGTATAGAGAAATAATGATATTTTTTTCCATTTAATAATGAACATGTCTGAGAATGTCTTCTCCCCCTTCTCTGTCAAGGAAAGGCTCTTGATCGGTGATATGGCGATTGCTAGCTGTGAATTCATGTTTGAAGAAACAAGAAGCTATGTTAAACAACGAAAAGCTTTTGGGAAAACAATTTCACATTTACAAGTGAGAACTTGAGAATGTTTGTTTCCTCAGTAATATTTTTAAATTTGAAATCCTTTTGTTTTTTTCCATTTGGGGTGCAAACCTGGTCATCTGATGAAAAATTTACATCTAGAAATCTTCCTTTTGATTTCTAGCTGAGGGCCGCTTATGGTTTCTAGGACTCCTGGGGTTTTGTTTTGTCCCATGTATGCAGATTATATCCAGCTTTTTGTTCTTTTAGAAAATGACTTGGAGACTCTCTGAAGTTTCTCAGTTTATCATTTTAAAATAGAAATATTCCTATGAAGTGCATTGTTATATCTGATCCATATGCATTATACTAACAATTAAAAAATAAATAGATGGATTGCTGATATTTTGAAAGGAGGTTGAAAGCCAGAATTATATCCTTTCTTTGTAAGCATGCTTTAAATACATCCTGGTGCTAGGTATTATAATTGCTGAGGGTGGAAATCTGTGTTTATAATTCAATATACCGATAATAACATTTTCATTTCTAGATTTCTTAGGGATAGGGAGAAGGCTTTAAGCCAGTTTATAATATCAATATGTGTGTGGACTTACTTTCTTTTACAAATTCTTGACTCGGAAAAGCGGAAGAAATCCAATTTCAGAAATAATTAGTAATTTTCAGACACTCCTCAGGTGTTCTTTGGGGAAATGAATAAGGGAGGCAGTTGCACTTCCTTTTGAAACATGCTCAGTAAAAATATTTTTCAAAAGAAAAATGATTTATTATTTTTGGATGAACTTGTTGGAGGGAAGAATGCATATTAAATAGGAAATACATTGGGAGACAATGAGAATAGCTGGTCAGAACAACATGGGAGAGGAGATGGGACTGAGCAGAGCACAGTGCTAGAGGGGAGTTGGATAGCAGATAAAAGCAGAGATAGAGGAAAAGTTAACTGTATAAAATTGCTCTTCATATGAAATTAATTCAATTTTATGAGTATAATAGGAAAAAAGAAAAATAAATATTGATGTTCTTTCTAGGTACAAAGCTGATGTACTATGAAGATTAATTACCGTATATACTCGAGTATAAGTGGACCCGAATATAAGCCGAGGCACCTAATTTAACCACAAAAAACTGGGAAAACTTATTGACTCGAGTATAAGCCGAGGGTGGGAAATGCAGCAGCTACTGGTAAATTTCAAAAATAGATGCCAATAAAAACTTTCACTAGGACAGTTGAGAATAAGTTTGATGTTCACAATTTCCTCTTTGAAAGAGACCAGTAAATAGGGAACAAGAAGATGAAGAAAAAGAAGTGTGTTTTTTCACACTTTTCACACTGAAGTGAACAAAAATGGCATCATAGGAACAAGCTTATTCTCAGCCCAAAGGTTTGTTTCTGATTTCTTCCCTGATTTAAGGGAAATTTGGGAAACGATCTCACTATCATGAAAGGTTTGATTGATTCACTAACCCAAAAGATGATGATGACGACGACAGTGGTAGGCAGGAGTCACTCTCTCCCTTGCAAGAAAAAACCAAGAGCCGTTCTTATGATATCTCTCTCTCTCTCTCTCCCCCTCCTCCCCCTCCTCCCGAGTGGACTGAAAGCAGCTGGAGCTGAGGAAATGAAGCTGAGTGGAGCGACCTCCGCTCGCTTTGCTTTTTCAGCCTAGAGCTCAGAAAAGCCTCCCCCTCCCATGCTTAAAAGTTGCAAAGGAAACACGGAAGCAGGGAAGCGGCTGCCCAGCTTCGGAGCTCCACACCATTTTTTTTTCAGAGGGGAATCTGACTCGAGTATAAGCCGAGGGGTTTTTTTTCAGCACAAAAAATGTGCTGAAAAACTCGGCTTATACTCGAGTATATACGGTAGATATAAAATGCTTTTGTTCATGATCAGTTTTACTGACCTGGTTAAAATTTACAGTTATAAAAGTTTTGTGTTGTTAAACTAAAATTAAACTAGGATTTTGAAAAAGATTCATTATTATTACCATTGGTGATACTGAATAATACAACAGTCTTCATAGAGATAACATTCTTTCACAGTCTAATATATAACTAATACTGTACCTACTGAAGTAAGAAAGAATTGTGGTGGGGTTCTGCTCCGCATCAAATAAAGGCAGTCCTTGACTTACAACCATTGATTTAGTGACCGATCAAAGGTACTATGGCACTGAAAAAAGTGACATGATCATTTTTCACATGATCTTTGCAGCATCTCCATGGTCACATGTTCAAAACTCAGATGCTTGGCAACTGGCATCTATTTATGATGGTTGCAGTGTCCAGGGTCATGTGATCTACTTCTATGACCTTCTGACAAGCAAAGTCAGTGGGGAAGCCAGATAATGTGTTACTAATATAACAACTACAATGATTCACTTAATAACTCTGACAAGAAAGGTTGTAAAATAGGCCAAACTCACTTAACTGTCTTGCTTAGCAATGAAAATTTTGGGCTCAATTGTTGAAGACTACCTGTAAATATTAAGGATTAAAATGTTTTTTCACATAGTTTCAATGTGATTAAAATATAACTTTGCTTTGGGCTAGTGAATATATTTTAAATTTTGAATTTCTATGGACATTATATTTGAAAATAAAACATAAAAGAGTATTTTTTGCAAAATATTGCCAACTATTATGGAGATATAATTGGGATGTTCATAATGTGTTGCAAGTATTGAAAGATAACACATTGTATCTTTTTTCAATTGGAAGACTGTGCAACACAAGTTAGCGGAATTGAAAACACAGATTTGTGTGAGTCGGACATTTTTGGATAATTGTATTGATCTTCATTCACGGAAATGCCTGGATTCTGCTACTGCATCTATGGCCAAATACTGGTATGTCTATTAAATAAGAATTTAATGTCATATGTATGTTCTCAAAATCTGAATAGTGACAATAAATATAAACTCATATTGTACTCAAAAATTGTAGGAACAAATACCTTCTGCAGAAAATTCAAATAGGTTACCTGCACTGGGCAGATGTGCTAATCAGATCCACTGGTTTCTGAAATTTTCTCTCTGCTAGGAGCACAGATTAGGGATGTCACTGCATATTACATCAAATCAACTGATAATTATTCCTTTCTGCTAATTCATAAGAGGGCAGATGATACTAGCAAAAATAGGCCCAACCTGTTAATTTTGAAGAACTGAGAAGACAATTCAAGGAAAGAGAAACCAGCAATATGGCTATCACAAAATAATATTCTAGGCAACAAGGATGGCTTGAAGCCTAGAAACTTGGTTCTGAAGAGTGCAGGAGTGAAAGATGCTGAGCCTTAAAGAAGAAGAAACTGATAGCATTCTTCAGATACCTGAAAGGGTGTCATATAGCAAAGGCCAGAACCCGTTGTTTATAGTTTAAGATGGCACAGCATGAATTAATGGATTTAAATTATATGCTGGTATATTCCCATGGAATGTTAAGAAAAAATTGCTAACCTTTTGAGTAGGGGTGGTTGTTTCTATATATGTTCAAACTGAAGCTCAAAAGTCATTTGTTGTGGATATTTGAATTTGGATTCCTGCACAAAACAGAAGGAAAGAAGCTCAATGATTCCTTCCAGCTTTGTGGATTTTAGTTTTACTGCAGGAAAACAAAAGGAGATCAGAAGTTGGAGAGGGGATTAACACCGTAAAATACAAAAATATGGAGTACAGTAGGATTTTTTTTTCTGGCTATTTCATAGTATATAGTTGTTTTGATACCTACATAATGCCATTTAGAACAGCATTTGTAATATATAAAAAATACTGCATTTGATAAAGAATAGCAGTTTCTGGGACATTGGTATGGAGAAATGCATTATCCTTAAATAATTTGATACCATAATTAATGGTTTATCCTAAATACATTATTATATTTTAACTATATTTTAAATTATGTTTTTAATATTATGTTTTTAAGAAGAGATTGTACAGCCATTTGCCCATAATGACATAGGATCTTCTGCTCCAACCAGGAGGTGGACTGGAAAACCTCCAAGGTCCCTTCCAACTCTATTATTCTGTTATATTATAAATTCATCTTAAAAAGCTGGAACGATTTTCGGGCTACATGCCAGAATGCAATGCAGTTCTGAATTAATTTTTAAATAAAATAATTTGGGGGTCTTTATTTAAGTATAGGATATTACATTGATTTAGTGTACTGGATTGATTTGAAAGAAGGATGATCAATCGGCAAGCTTTCAGTTGAACTTTATTATTGGCTGTTTTTCTAGGAAAGATTGTGTTGACAAAAGAGTCAGCATTCTAAATGATTCTTGGGAAAAATGACTCATATTAAAACTTTGATTTCTATAACAATGCAAAATGAATGAACTAAATGTTTATTGGATCCATTATTAGATGAATGAAATAGTTGTTTAACAGTGTATTAAATAGAATATTCTATATATTTATATATATTACACACCACACACACACACATTTTTTTTTCTTAAATCTGACTGGAAAAGCAGTCCATTGTTACATAAGACAGCTTTGCTAGATTGCTTACAGTTCTGTTTTTCATTAGCCAGAAACAGCTCTTGGAAATTTTTGCTGTTACATATTAACATATGTTTCACCAAAGTGAACACATCCAAGGGAATACTGTGTACAGATACCAAATTAAATTAACTGCATGGGTAAAAGAAGTAAGGTACAGGTAGTCCTTGATTTACAACAGTTGATTTAGTGACCAAAGTTACAGCGGCACTGAAAAAGGGGACTTATAACCAGTTTCACACTTACAACCATTGCAGCATCCCCATGATCACATCATCAAAATTCAGATGCTTGGCAACTGGTTCATGTTTATGACAGTTGCAGTGTCCTGGGTCACATGATCACCTTTTGCAAACTTCTGACAAGCAAAGTCAGTCGGAAAATCAGATTTACTTAACAACTGTGTTATTAACTTAAAAATTACAGTGATTTGTTTAACAACTGTGGCAAGAAAGGTCATAAAATGGGACAAAATTCACTTAACAAATATCTCACTTAACAACAGAAATTTTGTTTCCATGGTTGTCGTAAGTTAAGGACTACCTGTATAAAATTAAGAGAAAGAGCATAAACTTTTTTTTCCTGAAATGTTTTGTCTCTTACAAAAATTACTAAAATAAGCCCAAAGGTTAAAGTCCAGATGGGAACCATCTAGTAATATAAAATAATATTGGACTGAAACAGCAATTATATTTAGCTTTAATAAAAGGAAATTATTCATCTATTTGCAGTTGTACATACCTATTTAGTAGCATTTCCAGCAATGTGCCGAATGCTTATTTATGGGTTTACCTGGATATATATTTTGGGTATTGCCATTCACAACATGCTTATCTTGCTCTCCAATGTAATATTTAAAGTATTGTTCTTAAAGCGGTTTCTCTTTTACATAGTTGAATGTGATTTTAGCTACATTCATAGTGATATGGAGATTTTACTACTGAATAGAAAATTATTTTGGTACAGATAATTTTTCCATACGTTAACTGATGTAGAAAACATTTTCAGTAGAAGGTAAACTTAAACTGTTTGTATTGAACATTTATGTATAATGAATATCTTGTTAAATTTAAACCTACATTTAAAAACCTTTTGTTCAATTGCCATTGCCAAAATGAGATTTTGAATCTTATCATTAGTTATAACTTATCATTATTATTGTATGATAGCTTAGATATTTCTGCTAGCTGTTAAAACTTCTCATGTGTTTTTGTAAAAATAATGCAGCTAGATAAATAGAAGTAATAATTTCAACTAGTTTTGAAACAGACTTATCTACCTATGCTTTAAGGGCTTCTGATCTCCAAAACAATGTGGCTACTCAGTGTTTGCAGCTTCACGGAGGATGGGGATATATGTGGGAGTACCCAATTGCAAAGTAAGTTACATTTTTTTATTTTGTTAGTCATGCAGTTTAGTTGAACAAACTTAGCATAAATTTTTCAGGAATCTTTTACTTTTCCAGTCAGCTTACCTCATACAGTGTGAGCAGCAAGCTCAGGTAGTATGTTCCCTTTATATACAACTTTATGGCCCCTTTGTTACTTTCCACTTTAATTTTATGTCCATTTTAATTTTATTTTATGTTAGTTATTTTAAGTAGTCGTTTAACATCTGTGTTATATTGGTGTCCTATAATTAAATATTGTAGATTTCTTGGGATCAGTAGAATTTTGGGTCTTGTGATTAACATCATAAAATATCTGATGTGGGAAATGTGTCCATTGACAAAATTATTCCTGCAGTTAGTGTGATCAGTTATCACATCCATTTTGCAAGAGGACAAACTGGTTGGATCATTTCACAAACACAGATAACCCACAAATACATAGCATTTTCCCTGATTTTCTTTCCCAGCCTTAACATTTGACATAAAAGAGAGATTTTATATGTTTTATTATAATTTAAAAAGAAAGCTCAACTATTTAATATTGTATGTGGTTTGATAAGTAACATACGTATTTTAAATATATGAAGAATTTCATGAAGTTTTTCATACCACCTGTTTTAGCTTGACTTGTCATTTCTTTGATTTTCTCCACCATGTCTGATTGTAAGTCATTCCCAAAATGGTCTTTGTGTTTTCACCATTAACTGCTTTGCTACAATTATTTTTCTTTCTTTTCTCCTCTACTTTTGGGTGAGCCAGAATTTCTCCATTTTGTCTTTTTGCTAAGCAGCAAAAAGAATTTTCTCCATTTTGAGTTTTAATATACTTGTCATCCTTATTCTCAAGAAGCTTTGGGTCATATAAGTCTTAGAAACATTCTGGAAAACAAGATTGCAGAAAGTTAAAATTTGCATTTCATATTTTCTCAAAAGCTACCAATCACCATTAACAAGGTAATTGTTAAGAGTATACCTTGGTAGGAAAAGATATATCCTGTGACAGATATTTCTATTTATTAGTATTGGTATGGCTAATTCATATGCTTCATTATCTTTTTTTTCCAGATCTTTTGTGGATTCCCGTGTTCAGCCAATTTATGGCGGTACCAATGAAATAATGAAAGAACTCATTGCAAGAGATATTGTAAGCAACAATTAGATTGCAATGCTATTTTACTTGATGGAAAATTAAATTTCACAAAAACAAAATCCCAGTATATGATTAACTGAAGAAATGGGATAATCTTTTAAAAGTTTTAAAACAGTAATAACAAAAACTGTTTCTCAGGTTGACCTTTAATGTTCAGTATTAAATCATTATTATCATAATCATTATGATTATATAAATTCACACTGAACAATGCAAGACACTTTGTTGTATTTTTAATAATTCTCAAACTTCTGAACTAATGGAATGTGAATTTACTTCTAATACATTTTCTTTTTTCTTTTTAAAATATTACATATAATCTTATAATAAAGGAAAATAAAATTTTCTGAACTGATACAAAATATAATTATAGGTCTATTGAGAAAGCCAAAACATTTGCATTTACTTTTTCAGTACCCAGAATGTGTTGCTGATTCATAATCAGCTGGTGATCAACTACTATTCTAATACTTTTTTACAAGTACTATTACCAAACCAGATATCCTTGTGTACAATATCCACAGTTGATTTTTATTTCATAAGTGAAACACTTTTAATTAATTCCATCACTGTTATTCTATTAGGATCATTTTATATTTTTTCTTAGTGTTCTTAGTATTAGTTATCCCATCCAATTTTTCTTACAGCAATTTTAATAATTATATTAAATAATTAAGTGTAAGATTATGTATGAGGCAAAAAAAATCGTATTTACACTGATGGGATCCAAGAGGTCTGTACCAAGAAAAATGTATTGAAGCCATTTTCACAACTGTCCTGTCATTAGGAAAAGAACTGAAAATAAAATAGCCAAAATTCTAATCTTTGTACAAATGCATAATGTGGGTGAATATAGAATATTATGTGCAGTTCTAGTGTCCAGATTTGAAAATAAGTTATAATAAAGGTAGAAAGTTTGGGGGAGGAAGGTCAGAATCTTTATATGAACATGCTAGAATGTTTGGTAATCTGTAGTTGGACAGAGGACATTTCAATGATTTTAAAAAGCTGAATAAAAATGAAAGTTAAAGTTCTGTAGTGTATCTGATGAGATGTTAAAACTCATCATTCTTCAAAAAACAACAACAATAAGAGTTGGAAGGGACCTTAAAGGTCTTCTAGTCCAACCCCCTGCTCAAGCAGAAAAACCTATACCATTTCATATAAATGGTTGTCCAATCTCTTCTTAAAAACCTTCAGTATTTTATACAGATAAAGTGTATAAAATTGTGCTAGGTTTAAGAAAAGTGGGCAGTTTTTATCATCTGAAAACTGAAAGAAAAGAGGTCATCCAGTAAAGCTGATTGGAAGAAACCCAAAAGAACCCCCCCCCCAAAAAAAAATTATAATTTGCACGTGTATTTAATTGCCACCAAAGCATGGCAATAGCCAGTAACATAGTTGGCTTTAAAGGCAATAAGATAAACTCATGGTGTTTATGACAGGGCAAGTAATCTTGAAAACAGTGCCACTTCCCCCTTGTAGGTGACATGCCTCCCAACAGATATGGGAAAGGAAAGTTTGTTCTTCCATTGTTTGGCATTTCAGTTGTTTAGGATTTCTCAAAGATAGTATGTAGAGGCTCAGCCAGAACTTAAAACATTCTGGAATGCAATTTAGCCCTATAGTTTGGGCAATCCATTTGTTCTCTTCGCTTGTGACCTGATATTATTTCTATTTTGTGTATGAGCCCTTTTTATGTTCAGATTTTAATTAAGCTGTTTTGGATTTCCAGTTGGTGTCTTCTATTGTCCCTTTCTCACCTCGTTGAACTTTTAAACCCCCTTCATTAGGAACTATTGTGTATCTCATCTATCTTTTTCCCCCATCTTCGTGGAATCTACTTTTTTAGAGATGTCTGCAGAGATAATCAGCAAAGTCAAAAATGGCAAGTGCAACTGGGCAATTGAATGTGAAGTGCGCATACATAGCCTCAACATAACAAAGGATGCTTTAATCACCTAGTTTTGACCACCATTTTGATTTTGTTGACTGTCCTGTACATGTCTCTGGCCTTATTGCTTGAAGTTAATCAAATCTCATTTTTAAAAGTACAGCATATGATACTCAGTTTTAGATTCCCTCAAAATCAAGACCTCCAGGATTACTATCCTCCAAAAATACCCATTACTGCTACTTCCTCAACTAAGTTTTCTCTATTGATATCAAACCAAATACAGCTCATTCTCTCTTGCTTTCCTCTGTGCTCTGAAGAAAATAGCAAAGTTGGGATCTTTTCATAAAAACACGCCTAAGAGTTGTTTTCTGAAAATACGCCAGCATAGCTAAAACCATGCAGCAGAATTTCATGCCTCTTTGAAATGCACCATACACTCGCATTGGCACTTAAAAGACCACATTTAATGTGGCATTTTTTCCCCAGATTTTGTTCTGTTGTACTGTATTAATTTATTTTATTCTTTTTGTTGGTTTTTATTTTTTATTTTAAATATGGTTTTACATTCTGTAAATCGCCCCGAGTCGTCATGGGCAAATAGGCAAAAAAATATAAATTCAATAAATAAATAAATAAGCTTTTATGGATATCACGATGGGTTTTTCAGATTTTCAAATGCCCCAGGACTATTTCAATGAAATTATGTTAGTCTGTTTCCTAATACTATTTCTCCAATCCTCCAATTATTTTTTCTGTATCAGCAAGGAACCCCCTCTATTATATTAACTAGCTGGGATGCTATCTTTACTCTTTATAGGTTAAGGGCACGGCACTCTAAAAGAATATTATATCTAGAAATGGTGATTGTACAATCTGCATGCTCCGGAACAGCACATCGTTATCAAAGCTGTTGATTAAAAAAGGTCGGTCGCGGAGTTTTCATCCCAATTACCCTTCCAGCCCTTTTGAAGGAGCCAGAAAAGCGATCAATCAGTAGTATTTAAATATGTTCTTACATTTGACACGATGAAAGAGGAATGGATCAACGCTTCTAACTCTACCTCGTGCTTCGGCTACGATGTTAAGTCGTATTTAGTTCATGTCCACTCAGTCCCCTAATCCACGAATGCGCAACTCCAGCACACAATGTAACCTAGAAAGGAGTAGTCGGGCGAAGCGCCGGGCGGGACAAGGCTCCAGTTCAAAATTGTCTCCAAAGAGATCGGCTGCGTTCCCAGAATCCTGAAGACCCGCCGCAGGGTGCTTTGCATAGGGCCGCCCTCCTTGGCTTTCCATTGGTTGGCTGAGGCGGCCGAATCCGAGCAGAGGCCTCGGTTGCCCCGCCCAAGCTCCCGCCTGCTCCCGCTTGTTTGCTGCTGAGGCAACTTACTTGGAGCGGAGCGCCTGTTGGGGGAAAGCGAGAACTGAGTGAAGTCGCCAAGTTGGATGGGAGGGCGCCGCCGCTTTTGTTTTTGGGGAAGTGAACTGGACTCTCTGCGAAAGTGAGACAACCGGAGGAAGCGAAGCAGCCCGTGAACGGACAGGCGGAGTTGGCAGGCAAGTCGGTGCTTTGGGAGAGGTGGGGGCTGTTGCTTTTCACGGTTGCCTCGGGAATTTGAGAAGAGACGGTTGATTCCGGGCGGCGTTCTCCTTTCCTCCCGTCTTCGCTGAGACGCGCGAGGGCAAGCGCAAACGACCCCCGGGGCAGCCGCAGAGTTCTGAGCAGCTCCGTAACGGCACTGAAGCGGGGAGAGGACGGAGGCGGTAGGGATGCGGGCGACGGGAGGCGGGATTGGGGAGGACGCCGGGGGAGGGCGTGGCGGCGCCCAAGGAATGTAAGGGGGGAGGGGCCCGATGAGGGGAGGAGAAGAAGAAGAAGAAGGGCTGCAGCCTCGCGCCCTGGGTTGGGACGGAGGCGGGTCGGAAGAAGTGCCGTGATTCGGGGGCGCGAGGAAGGGGGCCGTTTTTTGTTGTTTTGTTTTACAGTGAGGCAGAAGGAGAGGTGGGGGACAGCCAAGAGTGCGCCTCAGGTTTGGGAAGCAGCGTTAGGTTTCTTAGTTTAGAAGAGTCTGCGGAGCGGGTTGTGGGGGCTTAGGGTTACGGTGTCAGGCCTGATTCAGCTCTATCTTGGCTACGGGGAAGAGAGAAACTTAAAAATTTCAGGTGATGGTCGGCTGAGGCTTATTTCTATTTGACTGAAGTTATCGGTCTTCATAAGTGGCAACGTGGAATGTATAAAAGTGGAGGTTTTGCTGCTGTTGGAAAATAGGTTAAGCGTATTCTTAAACGCAGCCTAATTAAAGAACTATCCACCAGCTTTTCAGCTAACAAAATACTTGCATATAATATGCTGTCCCTGTATGTAATCCCTATCCTACCTTATGCACGTTTTCCCTCATTTATGGACAGGAATTGGTGGATTCCTCCCAGCTTTGTTCCTCTCCACCAAATATCACCAACTAGTTGGAAAATATCCTGCATCCCATCTCTTGGTGTGAGATTGAGCTGGGGTTGGCAAGGGAGATATGGATTGAAAGATGGCTAAATTGGTTGATTAACCAACTGTTAAAATTCCTCCATATTTGTTCAAGTAGGTTAGGTTGAAAGGCTCCCAGATCTGGAGGAGTTTTAACTGTTGGTTATATGAACCAATTTAGTTAGGATCCTTTTGGTTGCTGATTTAGTGTGAATAGAGAGTTGCTGCCCCATGAAGCAGCAAGAAGACGACTACTCTCCTTATTCACTGTGTGTAAGTCTCTCTGTCACCATTGCTGACCAGCTTCTATTTGGACCAGTCTAGCCCTCCAAACTGAAGATTGGCTCAGGGTCCCTGTGGATATAGGGAGAGAACCCAGTTTGAAAGAATCAGGCTGTCCTAGTGTTCAAACAGTGGCTTTGGAAAACAACACCAAGGATCAAAACAGAGGGAACTTCTTTTTGACTAATCTCACCTCCAAAATATCACAGGACTTGCCACTAACAATGATTGATGAAGTATACCAGAATACGAGCCAAACTAATATCAAGGTACAGGGGAAAAGGCTACTTTTAACACTGTTGTAACTAAGGATGTTTAAGGAGATGCAGGCATAGAGTGGGAGTCGGATGAAAACAATGTCATGAAGACAAAACAGAAAAAAGAGGTTGCTATTGCATATAAGGGGCATGGATGTAGCATACACGTAGCCTGTGAATATTCTAAAAATGACAACTCATACTTAGTGTAAACTAAATAACCTATGACATGTTGGGTTATTATTAGAGATATTTTCTTATATAAACAGAAACAGAATGACTATAAGTGAGCAAATGAAACAGCACTGGGAGCTTGGGGGGGAGGAGCGATTCTGGACTTCCTGCCAGCTTCACCTTTGACTTTGGGAAAACTGGCAGGGAGGTTCAGAAATGTCTTCTCCTTTCTTCTTTACTTGGTTCCTTCTCTTCCATATTCATCCTTCCCTCCCTTCCTTCTTTTCTCTTCCTCTCTCTCCCTGTTTATTTGGCCAACTAATTCTAAAAATGTGATGTAAGAGTGAAAAACATACTAATTTTCCAGAAGTAAATCAGTGTCCAATTGGATTCTTTAATTCGTTAGAATCATATTGCTAATAAGGCAATATCACTCAGGTTTGAATTTCAGCTTTTGT
Organism: Hydrophis major; assembly: GCA_033807585.1. Taxonomy (NCBI): domain Eukaryota; kingdom Metazoa; phylum Chordata; class Lepidosauria; order Squamata; family Elapidae; genus Hydrophis; species Hydrophis major. The sequence continues at coordinate 217,695,907 of CM066328.1, read as the reverse complement.
ATTCTTTCCAAATGGGAAATTCTATTATTCTGGAAACTAGCACCTAGCACCTATCCCGTGACCTCTGTGAGGTCGTTGGGGCGCCTGCGAAGATTTAACCACCACGCTTCTCCATCCGTCTCTGTCCTCCACTGCATTTAGCAAATACAGTGAAAATAATAAAAGCATAAATTATATGCTAAAATATGTATTTGTTGAGTGAATTGATCTGCCTATGTGTTACTCTATTTCAATAGATAACTTGCTGGATATGTAACTTGAGTTTACCTTAAAATACGGGACTTAATAATTATCCAATATGATAATGTTGTCTTTTATTTAGTGTTTTTATTTATGCATATATGCTGAATGTCAGCATTCCTCTAAGGGTTAAAATAGATACCTATCAATTTACTACCTAACCTCCTTAAGTAGAAATTCCATAGCTTGATCTGACAAATTTTTATCTTCAACCTGTCTTTAACATGACTTTTACTAGTATATGTGAAAAGTAGTATAAATATTATAATATAATTGTAAATTAATTTTGTTTGATTTACAGGTAGTCCCCAACATATGCCCACAATTGAGCTCAAAACTTCTGTTGCTAAGCAAGGCAGTATTTAAGTGAGTTTTGCCCCAAATTACGAACTTTTTTGCCACAGATTAAGTGAATCACTGCAGTTGTTAAATGAATCCTGCAGTCATAAAGTCAATAACTTTCCCCATTGACTTTGTCGGAAGCTGGCTAGGGTCATGTGATAGTGCAAGTATCATACATACATGCCAACTGCCAAGCATCCAAATTTTGATCACATGACCATCGGGATACTGCAACAATCATAAATGTCAAAACTGGTTATGTCAGTTTTTTCAGTGTCATTGTAATTTTGAATGGTCACTAAATGAATAATTGTAAGTTGTCGGTTACCTGTGTATCTTTCTACTTAGTATCTCAGTTTTGTCTTCTAAAAAGTGAAAATTATTTTGAAGATAAAGGTGTCATACTTAGAAATAGGGGAATGCTCACTTCCCTATTCTGGAATATGTCAATAACATGCAAAAATCTACAGGGGATGAAATAAACAGTTAAGTCCAAATAAGATACTATAGTAATAAATTGTAATGTTGTTATTTTCATAAATGTTGAAATAATCAGATAGATGGCCACTATTGTTTGTTGTTTCTGATACCATCTGAATATTTTTCCAAGAATCTCATCAGCCTTTGATCTTGATTGAAGTATTATAATTTGTGATTCAACATATTCAAAAATTGTGTGTCAGGTAGTGTAGGGGTTGTCAAACTTTTTCAGGCTCTGGAATCCAGTTTGGGTCCATGGAAGGAAGCAGACATCCTTTGGAAGGCTGATTTTTCAGCTAGCCACTAGAGATAAAAGGGAGACAAAATCCAAGCAGAATTGCACTCTTAAGCAAAGATGCATGGGAGAGAATGCTAGGATTCACAAAACATACTTTGAAAAACCTTAAACTAATCGTTACCTACTTTAAAAAAAATTGAGTGAAACTTCTGATTCCTGAAAATTAAAGAATATGTACCATCCACTTTATTAAGATTATTCTTATTAGTATTTCAAAGTGAAGATTTCCTATCAAATTTCTTGTGACCCAGTTAATTGAAACCAAGTTAATCCCTTATTTTCATAGAGCTTTTAGATCATTGACACCAAATGGATATTGGTATTGGCAGAGATTATAAATCTTAGTTTGTGTGATGTGTTCACTCGAGCATTTTGTATCATTGTGTGCAGCATAGTGAACATGGACAAGAGAAAGAAAAGCAGAGAGTTGCCTGAGGAGGAAAGGAAGAAGGTAATAGCCGAGCATGGTAAAGGTAAAGGCTATAAAATGTTCCCTAAAGACCTTCATGTATCTGTGACCAAGCTTATTAATATTATCAAGAAATTTAAGGTCCATGGAATCATAGGCAACCTCCCTGGATGTGGCTGCAAGAGAAAACTTGACCCCAGAATGCCCTTCAGAATGAGGAATACCAGGGAAGCTCCACCCAGGAGCTCAAAATCCAAGCAGGATTTTCACTCCTTAAGGGACAGATAGTTGTGTGCTGCCTGCACTGGACAACCCAGGGCCTCACCCCCACCCTTGAGACATCCTGCACTTCTTTCCTTATTGCTCTCTCTCTCCATTCAGGAGCTGAAAGTCCTCCCTGTCAAAATCCAAGCAGGTTTTTCAGTCCCTGAGTGAAAAGACACTCATACACGGCTTGTGTAAGGCTTCCCCACCCATCTGAGGCATTCGTCTCAAGAGCTGAAAGCTCCCTCTCATCTCTAGTGGGTGAAGGAGGAGCCTTCCAAAGGATGTCAGCCACCTTCCATGCGTGGAAGAGATGTCTAGTATTGATGAGTTTCCCTCAACAATTTAAAATATCCCATGGTCCCATATGAGCACATAGTTTGGCAACCACAACTTTCACCAACTGCTCCTTCTTGTTATAAAAATGAATAAGCAACAATTTGACCTTAAAATGTTTTCTCATGGGACTACTCAAAGTTTGCGAAATCTAAAATAATAAATGAATAATTTATTATATAATTTTACTATAATTTCATTGTAAGCTCTAGTAGACAAGTCATCTTCAGATAAAAATGTTAGATTCCACCAATTTCTGCAGCTACCTCGTCTATGACTATGTAAAGCTTAAAACTTGTATTTTACAAAGATAAGAGGGCTTAATGTCTGTTAAATCTGAAATATACTTTATGCATGTTGGTCTATCATTTTGCATGTGTGTCAAAAGTGTGCATCAGGCCGCCCTTCTTGTTCTGAGCCATTGGTGCTCAGTGCTGGAACTACTACTTCTCTTTGTTGCTATGGAATTTGGAATTTATTTATGAAGAATTTTAGATATATCATGCTTGGATTGTTGCAAAATGGTTATTTTATGCCAGTTTCCCCTCAAGTATGTCTGTATTCTTTTTAATTGGTTAGAAATATGTCTGTAGATTAAGCATCATGAGAGATACCTAAGATTTCCAAGCTCTAGGCAGTGCTTTTCTCATCCATTGACAGAGAATCCTATTTTACATCGTTTCCCCTTTCCTCTCACTGTCATAATAACCATAATAACCTATACAGATTTAAAACATATTAAAATGCTCTTAAATAAACTTGATTTTTCTCAAACATTTCTTTTAATTTCATGATCAGTATATTCTCCAAATAATGTCCAGTTTATAATGATTAGCTTTCAGGATAGAATAGAATAGGAGCTGGAAGGGACCTTGGAGGTCTTCTAGTCTACCCCTCTGAAGCAGGAGAACCTATACTATTTTAGCTAAGTGGCTATCTAGTCTCTTCTTGAAAACCTCCATTGATGGAACACCCACGATTTCTGGAGGCAAGCTCTTCCACTGGTTAATTGTCCTCACTGTTAGGAAGCTTTTCAATTCCTGATTGCTTTTCTCTTTGATTAGTTTCCAACCATTGTTTCTTGTCCTGCCCTCTGGTGCTTTGGAGAATAATTAGATCTCTTCTTTGTGGCAGCCCCTCAAATACTGTAATACTGCTACCATGTCACCTATAATCCTTCTTTTCTTTAGACTAGCCAGACCCAAAACCTGCAGCCATTCTTCCTTTGGTTTAGTTTCCAGACCTTTGATCATTTTAGTTATTCTTCTCTGAACTTTTCCCAAGGTCTCAACATCTTTTTTGTAGTATGGTGACTAAAATTGGTTGCAGAATTCCAGGTTTGGTCTTACTACGGTTTCTTACTAGGGTAAATCAGCTAGGTGATTACCTTGCCAAGGTATGTCAACAGTATCAGTTCTAATATGTAACCTGGTTGCTGGATCTTAGCAAGCAACATTGCAAGTTTCCCACTTGAGACTGTTTTCTTTCTCAGATTCCCAGTAACATTCTGATTATGAAATTGGAGCTTTAAAAAAGTATTGTAAGCTGAAGTAGTCTTCTAAATAAAATATCTCACACTTTTTAAAATTTTGAGATTGTCTTACTGAAGTCAACGTCTTTTGAACAGTTCTGGCAGAAAATTGACTATAGTCTTATAATACTAAATTTTATGAGGGTGGGGAATGTCAATGGTTTCCTTTCTCCCCTTTCTTTATATTCTTTGCTATAAGCTGGTATTTTATAAATAAACAAACAAGTTTGTAATGCAGTCATAAAGTGATTGTACATGAAATGTTGTTGCAATCTTTTTGATCCTATCTTTTTAAAATATATGCTTACAACTTACAAATATGCTTTGTGTTAGTAGCATCATTATTATCCTAAAACACTTTGTAGTATGTCACAGAATATTATAGAATATTATTTTTTAATCTTGTCCAAATTTATTAAGAAAAAATAATTTATTTCAATTGGACATTCTTCCAAATAAATAAGTTTAATAATGTAGTTACGGTAAAATATTCAAGCTTACCTAGAAATAAGTATATATGCATTCATGTAATTAATAAGTGTATTTAGGATTGCAAAGTATTAAGATTCTTATTAAAAATTTGACTTTTCATAGTCAACAGCATTCAGTTTTTCATAATATATAATTCAGTTTACAAATGTGAGCAACTCTAGTCCTTATTTTTATATCAGAAGGAAATCAGTAGAAAGGTGAATATCAGAATGTGTTATGGAAGAGACATCCTACAAACATGCTCTCCAGAAATTAGGCCTGTATTTCCCAGAATTACTCAATCGGCCTGGCTATTATTATAGAAGCCCTGAAATATGGAGGGTACCCAAGTTGGCAAAAGCTGGATTTGTTGAACTTCTTTCTGATATTATTCATCTTTTTTTTTTTTTTTTGCTATAATTAAAATTCCACAATTTTATTTGACAGTCTTACTTATTGTTTCCTTTCATTACAGGTTTGCTGTAAGCAATTTACAATAGCTATGACACCTGCTGTCCAAGAGAAAACAATGAAAAGTCATGGTGTCTATTTATCATCTTCTTTACCTTCAAGAGAGATGGAGTCCAGTGAAACAATAGCAATGGAAAGTACTAGACCAGTAAAAGAGAAGATAAATGATGGTTCTGCTACAAGTTTTTCTTGTTCTATTTTGTTTCCTGCTTCTCAAGTCAACCACAATATTGATTGCTTTAGCTTAAAATATTTTGATCCCCAGTCATCTAAACATTGTTCTTTATTAATGAATCCTAATTTAACATTCAGTGTAAACAATAACAATTGTATCCAGAAGAACTTAGAAGAGCATAATTGCTCCAAATTGAGAAATCCTGTAAGTAACAGCACTAATACACATTTTAATCAGAGTATTAATTCAGAACAAGTTAGAGGAGATGTTGTATCAGGAACAAGGAAAAGCTTTCTGAAAACAGAGAGATTACTGGATTTACACTTAACTGAATTGAAGAACACAGAAGAAAAGCAGTTTCCAAACTATAAGTGGTATCGAACAAATGGTTTTTATGGCAAGGCTTTATTTGTTAATCCTAATACAAAAAAAGGAGGTTTGTTCCATCAAATATTCAATGATGCCCCAGAAGTAACAAGAAATTGCAGTCCTGGCAGCAAAGAACAGGAATTAAATTTTCGGTTACTTCAGTGTGTAAGCAAGCAACAGACTTTGTTAAACCGGGCCAAAAGAAGTCAAAAACACTTGCAAATTTTGTTAGCAAAGCATATTGTCAAACATTGTGACCACCAGATGAAATGCTTTGTGAAACATCAGCTACAGAGAATGAAAGCTTTTCATGATACAAACAATCTTTTGGATGGAAACAATGAAAAATGTACTATGGTTAAAGTTAAAAACACCCTAGAAGCTGGTAAGAATAAAGACACATGGTCTAATTTGGGTACTGCACCTGATGAAATCAAGCTGTTTGCTTGTTCTACAGCAGAATTGCTGTCTCAAGCGGAAGAAAGTTTGGATTCGGAAGCAACTTGTAGCAGCTCAAGTGAAGATGACGATGAGCAGATTTCCAAAACAATTCTGCCAATGTAAGCATTAAAGCATTTCAAAATATCAGTGCTACAGATCTAACAGTTTTATATACTCAAATTCAATGCCTATGCTTCATACTTAAAATCTGTATAAGTTGTTATATTAATGAATATTAATATATGCATATAAAATATTAAAATATGCAGATATTTTGAGGCAATTTTACTAAATGGTAAAGTTATAACCAATGACTGAAAACTTGGAAGACAGCTCGTATTCAGTGGGGAAGATGAGTAAATACACTGAATGAAGGGAATTTATGGTTCTGTCTAATTGAGTTTCACTGTTTAACCTTCATATAACTTATTCTTTTCAGATACCCATTTCTCCCACACACTCTACTTATAATGGAATTTTTGTTGTTATGTTACAGAAAATTGTAAGAATTAAAGCAGGGCCTGACTTGTTAAGAAGGAATCAGACAACTGAAACAGATTCAGAAAAAAACAAGGATGATCAAGAGACTAGAAACTTCAGACCTAATCAGGATAATTTAAGAATTGTTTAGCTTTCAGAAATTGAAATCTAAGGGAAATGTAATAGAATAATATTGAGATACTAGGAAAATGATACACGATTATTGAGATCTGTTTTCCATTGTTTCGGAGCTTAGGATATAAATAATGTATTTAAATTACAGGAAAACATCCTAAGAAATAAAGAGCTCCTGGGAGTAGGAGTGTTGAAGTAAGGCTTGGACCATGAGTAGGGGATGCTTGATTTCTATAGAGTTAGACTTATAAATAGTCCTTCAAGCCTAATTCTGGAATGGATGGATGGGAAATAAGAACTAAATAAGAACATGTAATGTTACATACTGCATTGCGAAGCAAAACAATTAGCGATATGTTTTCTTAATTTTAGTTTAGGATTAAGCATATCGTGAAGCAAAGTACAGTTGCCAGTTCTCTAAGCTATGTTTACATAGCTACTAAAATGTTTTAATGTAAAAAAAAAAAAAAATCACACCTAATATGTGTTATGTTGAGAATGTCAAAATTTTCCATTAGGTAAGTGTTTTGTCCAATAAATAGGTGTTTTGTACACAATCTGGTTCTGATTTTATGCCAACATGTATATAGTAGATCCAGTTATCTAATTTTGTACTAGCTATTTAAATTAATATGTACTTGATCCCCAAAAGGCATTTGATCTTTTTGAGAAACAGTTTGGTGGAGTGGTTATGGTATCAAGTCAAAAACCAGGAGACCATGGGTTCTAGTCCTGCTTTAGGCATAAAACTAGCTGGATGAGTTTGAGTCAGTCACTCTGTCTTGGCTCTAAGAAGAAAGCAATGACAAACTACTGTGTGTATCTTGCCAAAAAAACTGCAGGGACTACTTTTGTTAGTCGTTTTTAATACCAATGAGTATCAGAAAGACTGAAGTATAGGGTGTAGAATTTGTGACCTTTCAACTATATATTTCTTTTCTTTTATATTGGTGGCATATACCCAGGAATTATGGAAATAAATATTCAGTATCATCTGGAGAAGAATTTCCAAGATAAAGAAAAATTCAGGACATGATATTGCCTCCTAAAATTATCCAACTGTTTAATGGATAGATTGAATTACAGTGGTACCTGCTTTGAAACTCATCAAATTTAATACTCAACGCATTTTGACATGAACACTTTGTCCCAGTACTCATTGTTTGTTTGGTACTCAGTGCAAAAGCTAGAACTTGTCAATATTTTTCTGCCTTGTAGCTCACTATATTAATCCTTATGGAAAAAATTTTTTGGTATTCATTGTTTTTGATATTCATTACGTCTCCTGGAACCAATTAACAATGAGTACCGAAGTACCACTGTAATTTGTTCTGTGCCAAACATTTCAGTCTACAATAAGAGTTTCTAAAACAAAGATGATAATGACTGTTGTTCAATTTTTGAAAACCTAAATATCCAACAAATAATTTGAAGTAAAAAGTGAAGGTTGGATGTTGTGACAGATAGAACTGAAATAGTTAATAATTATAAGTTATTATGTAGAAGATATCTGAATACTTTGAAGGCATATTAATATCACATTAATAAGATACTCCTTCCAAAAATTATTCAGGTGGTGATTAATCATAATCTAGTTCTAAGATTATTTAGATATTTTGGCATTTTACCAGAACATAATAAAAATTTGATGTAACTTTTGCTGCAAGTTTTAAAAGCATTATTTGAAAAAAAAATTTTTTTTTCTACAACACATGCTAGATATGGCCTATAATACAGTGATATCTTACATGAGCTATATATAAAAGAGAATGCATACATTCTAATAGAAGGATCACATTATATGGTACTATCTCAGTTTGCCCACTGCCACACACAAGAATGCTGTAGTGTCTTCCACTTCATGATTTACTAATGGAGGTAACAAAGTACTTGCAAATATTTTGCAAGTACCAATATACAAGGGGCAACTGAAGTAATTAAATATAGTTAATCTCTTCCTAGGCTTACATATCTGCTATTTTCAGCTACTCCATAATCCTTGGAAGTTTAAGGTGTTCCCCATAGGTGCTATCTGTATGCCAAAATGCTGTTTCTACATTATAAATTAGTAAGGTGACCAATCGTCCTCCTTTTGTAAGTTCTGTCCTCACTCGAAAAGTATCCTTCTACATGTCCTTTTTGATATTTCAAGACTAATCTGTAAATCTCCGTATTTGATCGATGCCGATCCGATCCGTTGTGTGTGATGTGACGTATTTGTATTTGACATAATGATTCATCAAGGCCCGGTACAGTGCGGCAAGATGCAATTATGAGACACATGTGCTCCACACAGGAGAATTGTTTTGAGAGGGTGTGCCATGTGAAAGAGTGCACCGTGTGCAAGAGTGTGCTGCACGCAAGTGGCTTTGTTTTTTTTCTTCCATTTATTTGTGTCCTCCTTTTCATTGTAAAAAAGTTGGTCACCTTATAAATTAGACCCTGCTATTCTGAATCTCTTTATGGGACTTCAATCCAGTTAGGATACATCTTTATTACCGAGATCTACTCTCACAAAAATAGAGTTGTTTTATCATTTTGTCTAAACTTTCTAGAGAAATATCGCCCTAAAACCTCTTGTAGAAAGCCTCATTAATATACAATTTGAAAGTCCACTTTCTCCACAGCTTAAAATAGGGGAACTAAAATAAACAGCAGAAGCCACTCTTGTTTGTTTTATCATGTGAGATGATTTCAGTCATTGTTAGATATAAAGTCAGCACCTCTTTTGTGTTTATTACCACCAATAGCTAAGGTGGTTTTAGCCATGATTATGATCTGTATCACATGCCCTGCCAGAGCAATACTTTTCCCATTAGTGCACTGAAAAATGATTTTCGTACAGCTGCGAGCTTAGGCACCTTGCCATGCATACCAAAGCCAAAGAACTGCATGAAAATCATTAACTTAATGATTTGAAGGCTATGATAAGTTGTCACATTCTGTTCTCCAATTTAATACATTCTTCCACTTCTAAATATTATGGCCTATACCAGTGATGGCAAACCTGTGGCATGGAGAGCCATTTGTGCTGGCACACGAGCTGCAGGTAAGCTTACCTCACTGCGCATGTGCGTGCCTCACAGCTGATTTTCGGCAGGTGTGAGACCTTTTTTGGACTCCCAGAGGCTTGAGGAAGGCTTCTGCAGAATTTGCAGGCAGAAAACTAGGCCCGTTTCATCACTTCCTATTTTTCCAGAAGTACCGGAAGTGACGAAACTGGCCTAGTTTGCGGCCTACAAAGCCTGCAGAAGCGTTCCTCAAGCCTCTGGGGTCTGAAAAAGGCCTCACACCCGCCGAAAATCAGCTGTGAGGTGCAGTGCAGGTAAGGGGGTGGTGTAGTGGGTGGGGATTGTGCACGCATGCGTAGGGCATGGGAGGGCGTGCATTGCCTTCTGGGTGCTGGCATCCGAACATGAATGTGCAAGCGCGCACACAATTTTTGGCACAGGAGCCCCAAAAGGTTAGCCACCACTGGCCTATACGAATATTTCACTGTTTTAGACTTTCTTTTAGTAGTGTGCTGCAGGCTATGTTTTATTCCCAATAAAAATAAAACATTGATTTCATAATTAATATGTTTGAGACAATGGTGGGATTCTATTTTTTTACTTCCAGTTCTGTGGGTATGGCTCGGTGGGCATGGCAGGAGAAGGATACTGTAAAATTTCTAATCAGAGGTGGTATTTCCCGGTTCTCCAAACTAAAAATTTCTGCTACTGGTCATAAATAGCTGGTCAGAACCTGCTGAACACCACCTCTGCATTGGGAAAATAATCACATTAGTTAAAATTAAATACAGTTAATGTAATTGTTCTCCTAGCCATATATTTAACAATGTTCTTTAATGTCAAAAAATTACAATTTGGTAATTTCTTTTTAAAGCCAGATGTTTGGGAGGCTGCATATGGGCTACTTATATTCTACTGTTATTTTTCTGAATTTGATGTTTAATTATTATTGTCTTGGGCTAGAACTAATTTAAGGTTTGTGCTACCATTAGGTACAGCAGAATTTAGAACTGTGTAAGAGGCACTACATTTCACAGCCTGGAATATATTTGTCATTTTGAGTCCACATTCTCTTTACTGCTGGCTCTGTTTTCAGCTTGTCATTTTAGCTATGTAAAAGTCATATGTTTTCAAGGCTACTTTGTTTTAATGCTTTGGCTTTCAGTAACATTGAGATTTAAATTCTAATACATTGCTCATTTATAACCAAGTAACAAGCTTGTTTCTTAAATTTATTTGTTAGAATTATATTCCACTTTTATATAGTAACTCAGACTACATTGTATTCTGTTCTACTTTTTTACACAACAACTCTGTGACAGAGGTTTCACTAAAGTCAATACCACTCCATATGCTTCCATAGGTGAGGATGGATTAGAATTGGATGTTTTTATGGATGGATTTTAGCCCCTGTATCATTTTAGCTCCAATGTATAGTTTTCTCTCCAAATGATATATTTGGCATCTGTTTGTAATAAATTCCAAAATGCTTTCTAAATTGCAAGTATTATATTAATTGTAGAATACTTTTCTATTAATAAACAGATTTATTTTAAACAGTAATTCCAACAGCAAGTAGACAGACAGACACGCACAGACACACAGAGAGGGAGGGGGGGCTTATACTGTGGAATCCTGTTTGAATACAATAATTTTTCTGTCCGTGTTGGTGAGGTTGAAGATTTCTGCTTGGTATTTCTTTGATTAGGGTATTGTTTTCTGCCCAATTGATTGTTTTTCTGCTGATAATCCCTGTTTATCTGGATGTTGACTGCAGGAAAGGATGTATTATACTCTTTATACTTCTTTTTTATTAGCTCTTTTGAATGGTGTATAAATTAATTTATCTCTAGGTGTCCGCCAATGGCTGATTTGTCTGAATGTCAAGCTTCGAGGGATTCCTGTTTTTTTGGATTTAGCTTGGTGTAGAATGCTCACAGCTTCCAAACTAAAACTATGTCGAGTCTGTCAATGTGTTGTGAAATGAAACAATTCTCATTGTATGTATTGCCTGAATGTGCTCTGATTAGGAAAAATAGAAATTTACTGCTTGAACAATAATAAAAAATTAAATGAAAGTGTTGTGGTTCACCGGCAGCAGTTGTGAATGGCTGAGATCTCTGACGGCGAGGATTTGGAGGAGGTGCCTACATGTGATGCAGGGAGGGGGCCAGGACTATCGGAGGTTGTGGAGTCTGCACCAATGATGAAGAGGGATTTGGGGAGCCTGTCCGTGCAGGGCTGCTCGAAGGAAAGAGCAGCTGAAGCAGCAGGGCAACTCGGGAGTAAGAGTGGAAGGTGATGGCCCCTTCTATAAGGGATAAAAGCCAGCTTTCAGGTTTTTTATGCTCTGAGTTCTTGTCCTCCCGTTTGTTTTTGGAAACTTCTGGCTTGGGATATTTATCTGCAATTAGTCTTTTGTCCTTGGCAGCCTTTCGCAACCTTGAAAAGGCTGGCTCTTATCTGGGACAATTAGTTTTGAATGACTCTTGGCTGTGAATGAACAGAATTCACAGCACCGCATTAAAAAGGTTTGTTTTTATACATACTTTGTGTTTGTTTGATTTGAACAAGGCTTGGGTCAGAACAGAATGAAAAAAACTTACCTAATGCAAAAAACCAAATATAATAAATAATAGCCTGAAGAATTGTGTAATAGAATTCAGAATTAAGCTTATCAAGTGCTCATATTTAACTGATCTAGAATTATATCACAAATGCTAATTCACCTTTAATAAGAATATACTGTAGAATACCAACATAGAATATTAAGCAGGAGACCTTACATCGTTCTGAACAAATGCTTGTCCAATCTCTTGGTGAAAATTTCCAGTGATGGAGCATCCACAATTTCTAGAGGCAAGCCTCTCCATTAATTAATCATGCTCATTGTCAGCCAATTTCTCCTTATTTCTAGGTTGAATTTCTCTTTAGTGATCTTCCATTAGTTCTTGTCCTGCCGTTAGGAAATAGGTCAACCCACCCTTTTCTGTGAGATCCCCTTAAGTACTAGAAGACTGCTATCATATCTTCCCCAGTACTTTTAGACTAGACATACCTTGTTCTGTACAGTGTACAGTTTAACCTCCAAACTCCTTACTATCTTTGTTCATAAGAAATACTTGCATACTAATCAACTGCCGATCATCTAAAATTTTACCCAGAGATCAGCACTCATGAATGTACTAGTGTTTGAAAAATGGGATATACATCAAAATAATAATGCAGAATATATATGTAGTCTCAAGTCTAGACTACGGTAGTATAAACCAACTATTTATATTAAAAATGGATGTGTTACTCTTAAATGTGAAAACAGAATTTTTTAAAATAACCAGGCACAGTTAATTTATTAAAAGATTTGTGGTTTTCAAATAAAGATTCAGAATACATAAGTTATTTTTATAAAATGAACAAAAATCATTTCTGTTGTCTAATCAATGTTCTATCTTCTCAGTAACTGTAGATCTGACTGGAAATGGTTGGTAGAAAGAGCTAAAGTTGGCTGTCGGTGGACATGGCTTCAGGATCAGATTTCTGAGCTGGAATACAAAATTCAACAACTTACTGACCTTCACAGACAGATTCGTGCCACCAAGGTATTATTAATTAATTAAAAGTATTTATTCAAAAAACATGTTAAAATGTTGATAGGTATTTTCCATGAACTCTATACAGAAATGTTTTGAGAAATCTAAAATGACAAATCGGTGAATTTGATTTAAATCACTAGTAAAAAGACTTGATTTAAATCAATTCGATTTAAATCATAATTTTTAAAGAGCAACTGTCATCTCTGTCCCACAATGGCGCCTCCTCTGACCTGATGTTGATTCACCGACAGTCCCAATATTGTAGAATATACAGTCTCATGCTACATAACTAAGCTCCATTTCATGCTGAATAAACTAAATGATTAATGTATCTTAAATAGAAAACTATCTTTAGATAGATTTTTATTCCAAAAGCAGTTTATTAAAATAAATTTGATAAAAATAAAATCCGATTTAAATTTTAAAAATCTGATTTTTTTTAATTAAAAAATTAAAAAAATCATTGATTTTTATGCACCCTGTGACAAATGAAAGAATAATCTGAAATGTAGATATTGGATTTGATGATGGTGAAATTATATCCCTTCTGTTCAAAGTTTAATGGAAAAGCTTATAGCCTGAATAAGGACGAACTTGTATAGTAATGCGATCCTTGAAAAGTTATACATTTTTAATTTTATGTTTAGTTGCTATAATTGCATTGATTATAATATTTTTTTCTGGAGTACTTGATGAGAAATCATGGAGAAACACAGAGAAACAGAAACACAGTTTTATATATTTAGCAGCTTGACTACAACATCTTACATTATGTTTTGGTTCCTAACTACTTACAGTAAATCTAGATTTTCAGTTTTTAACTTACTGTAAAAGCATGAGGAAGAATTTTAAAAAATTAAAGTCATTTAATTCCTCATATTTACCGTCTTTTTCTGGAATATAAGATGCTCCAAAGTATAAGACGTACCTAGTTTTTGGGGAGGAAAACAAGAAAAAAAAAATCTGCTTTTGCTTTTGCCTCTTTGCAGCAAACAGCAAACAGCCTGTTTCAGTTTCAACACAGCATATTTGTCAGGAGACTGATCTAACCAACAATCAGCTGCTTCTGCTAATCAGACTGTGCTGAAGCTGAAACAGACTGTTTGCTGCAAGGAAGCAAATTGCTGGGAGAAAGAGGCTAAAGGATGGGAGCCGGAGGGTGGGCGTGACTTCGGCAACATTCACTGTATAAGATGTACAGACATTTCCACCCACTTTTGGGGGTGGAAAAAGTGTGCTTTATACTCTGAAAAATACCGTATCAGTATTTATATATAATCAATATGTCCAGAGGAGGACTAAGAAAATTTTCTTTCCAGGATTTCCATCTTTTTCCTGACAGTGGTAGAAGTTTGAATATTACTGTATATCAGCAAACAAAAACAATAAAATAAAATAAATCCCAGCTGAAATAGTGTGTCCTTTTCTGGCTGATTTCATTTGGCTCAGAAGCAAAGGAGGTTGAGGCCTGATTAGTTCTTTAGTGAGACACTCCAGTGTATATCAGCCATTATATACCATGTTTTCCCCAAAATAAGACCTAACCAGAGAATAAGCCATAGCCTGATTTTTAGCATACTCCTAATATAAGCCCTGCACCAAAAATAAGCCCCAGTCATCAGCCAGGGGTGGGTGGGTGTGGCCAGAACCAGAGTTGCCGAGGGAGTGGAGGCTGATGGTGTCCGGCAGCAACCACAGCCTGTGCAGTGTAGATAAGTTAATTACCTGTCCAAGCAGCAGGCAGAGGTGGGGGAGGCACATGCTCTGTGCAGGCCATGGGAAAGCCGAGAGTTGGTGGGCCGGAGTGGGCAGCCACGAGAGACTCATTTTTATGCGGCGGCATTAGCAGCAGACAGAGCCAGAGGCACGGGGTAAGGCAGACAATCCGGATGTGCTGTGTGGGCTGCAGGCAAGCCAAGAGATGATAGGACAGAGAGGGTGGGCAGCTACAGGAGTCCTTCTCTTGGCTTAGCTGCGGCCTGTGCACCACGTCAGGATCACCTGCTTTCCACTCTTATCTCTGCCTCCACGTGGACAGGTAATCAACTCACCCACGCTACGCAGGCTGCGCAGCCCCAGAATGCACCTACCAAGTGCTGGGGGACTGCAGCAGTTACTGGACACTGTCGGCCCCTACGTGCTTACCATGTCTTGTGTGTGCGCCAGGGGAGTGGGATGCCCAGTCACACTGATCACCCTGATACTGTCTTTCCCTGAAAATAAGCCCTAATGCTTATTTTAGAGTCCAAAAAGATACAAGTCTGGGTCTTATTTTTAGGGAAAAACTGAATTAGATTGAGTAGTTTAAAAATATCTCCGAAGAAGTCAGTGGCAAACTATATCTGTGGACAAGAAAATTGCATGGATATATCCATAAAGTCACTAGGAGTTGAGTTTAACTGAAAGGCTCTGCTTTTCACTAGAATTGTGTGGATTGCCCAACTAAAGATATCTTGCTGCAGGGCTATTTCAGCATCACTTTTCCAGTTTAAATTATCCCAGGAAAAAAGTGCAGTAACTAAGAGTTATCTTGAATGTATGTATACTGATCACTAAGGATATTGGCACATAAAAAAAGATATAAATATGCATGTAAATCAGTGAGAAAAGCAATGAAGAATTATAGTTTAAATATAAGCAATCCTATGCAAAACAATTTAGAATATAATAAGACTTCTATGTAAGGAATAGGTTGTTTGGTTGTCCCTTAAGGTCCGTGTTCAAAACTGATTGGTTTTGAAGTTTGAACAGAACTAAGATTTAATGCAACTGATTATATGGAATAGATTATAACTATTTTTTGCTATTTTAGTTAATACAGTTAAATAAGAAGCTATTTGATATCACTCTTCTGCCCCAGCAATGTCCTAGTTTTTCTGTGGAGCTTTCAATTAATATTTTGGGGAGTTTAAGTGTTACATTTCAGATTTTTATTTATTTTAATTCATTTTTATGTAGCCTATCTACCCTACAAGGTGACTCTGATTATCAGTCTGATTGTGTTCATTTACTATTGTCTAGGGAATGGTGATTTTAGAAGAATGTTCAGTCCCAAAAGAAATCTTGAAGAAACGTACACAATTACCAGATCAAGAGGCATTGAATTCTATAGGGAATTCACAAACTTTCCTACAGAGGCAGGATGTTTGGCCAGAACATGATTTTGAAATGTCACCCAGCAGTCCAACTTTGCTTCTTCGTAATATTGAAAAACAGGTATTTTTTCATATTTCAAATGATTTTTCAATCATTTATGTTTTAACTCATAATCCATAAAAACACTTATACTTTTGTAAGTATTTCTCCCAGATGAAAAAGTGGTGACAATACAGATAATCCTTGAGGTACGACAGTCCATTCAATGAAGGTTTGAAGTTACAACACACACCCCAAATACTAAATACAAATCTATTTCAAAGTTACAAAGTTACAAATTTTGCAGTCCCTCTCCTTCCCCTGCAGCATACCCAGCCACCTATTTCCCTTCCACCTTGCCCAGCCAGGTCCTCAGAGGCCCCAGAACCCAGTATGTTGGCCTGCTTTACCATCGTCCCCATTCTCACTCCCTTGTCACCATTCACTTGCTTACTTTTTGACGAACTCAAGAAGTCAGTATAGAGAAGGCTGCTTGCTGGGCCATTTGGCATAAGCAAGAAGAAGAAATCCAGTCTCTCTTGCTTCTGTTGCAATCCTTTCTTCTCTAGTCAGCATAAACTATTACGATATCTTCTTAGCTCTGCCATGCTAGTTTTACACTAGTGGCGCGAAGAAGAAATCATGGTTTACTCTGGCTGGGGAGGAAAGGATTTACATGGAAACAAAAGAGATCAGATTTCTTTGCTCTAACAGCACTAGTTTTACACCAGTCTTGCACTGATAGAACAAAATAAGAAATTTGATCTCTTTTGTTTCCATGGCAATCCTTTCCTCCCGAGCCAGAGTAAACCACTGCAATTTGGCATAAAACTAGCACTGGTAGAGCTAAGAAGAAATAGTAGTTTATGCTGGCTGGAGAGGAAAAGATTGCAACGGAAACAAAAATGACTGGATTTCTTCTTGATTATGCCACGTGGTCCAGCGAGGGAGTGGCCTTCTCTATCCTGACTTCCTGAACTCTTCAAAACGTAAGAAAGTGAATGGTAATGAGGTGGGGTATGGAGGAGGCCCATAAGTCTTTGGAGAATCCAGGAGACAGGGGCAGGCCATAGGATATCTTGGAGGGAGTGGGAGGCCTCCTGGGAGTGCCTGCACTAGGTCTCCCTTGGTTTCCCCCATCTCTGAGTCACTCCATGCTGTACCTAACAACCTGTGCATTTGTTTAATAAATTCATTGGGAAAGCAAGGATGGAGGTCGTTAGTTAGGTGCTTCATTTAACAGTCCTCGACTTCCAGCATGAATGGGCAGAGTCCATTAATGTCGTAAGTCGAGGACTACCTGTATAGTTAACAGGCAATGTATCAGTAGGAGGGGAGTTTTAAGGAAGATTCTAGATTTGAATTGTACTTGTCTCTTTATGTCTTCATTAATTTTCTGCAAGAATGAAATATAATTTCTGCTTATACCATTTTCAAGATTTTTTATTGGTAAAATGCTTATTAGCACAAAAAGAAATATTTCAGATTTATGGCAAAAGAGAATTACAATCCTTGACCTTGGCTTTCCTTGAGCTTTACATGTAGTATTCAATTTAAGATTAGCAACTGTTCAAATATGCTTGTATCAGAAAACAACCTTAATAATCAATCATATGCTAGCAGCCATAATGGATTGCCACCTCAAGATATCAGTGATTATTTCTGGGTAAGGAACATGGACATCACAGTTGTAATTTGTTTTGGTTTTTGCATATATCAATGTCTTCTAAATTTTCATAAATCTCCTTAGGATTTGAATTTGATATGATCTTATTTTGCAAGGCATTTTAAAAATTCAAATTAACTCTTGATATTGGTAAGGTTCAGTTATAAAGCATGGAGTTTAGGTGTCATATGGACACAACTGGTTTTAAGTACTTATAGTATATTAAATTGAATGTATTTTTTTCTTCCTGTACCATTCAGAGTGCTCAGCTGAGTGAAATAATAAACAGTCTAATTGCTCCCCTTAATCTGTCTCCAACATCATCTTCACTTTCTTCAAAAACCTGTAAACAGAATGAATTGGTTAATGGCATCTCCTTAAGGTAGGTAGCACTTCGAAAGCTAAAGGTTAACCTTGGGGTAAGTTTAGCATATATGGGCATATATATAAAATGACAGCATTACCTTGACTAAACATCATCAGATAACTCCCCTCCTCCCCAAAAAGATACTAAAAGATTCACTTTTACAATTTGCTGTTTCCAAGAAACTCAAATAATAGAAATATGTTAATAAATGAAAGCTGAATGGGTGACCATAGGCCAGTTATTCTGTCTCTGCCAAAGCCAATTCACAAGAATGTTGTTACAAGGGAAATAGAAGGAGGAAGGAGTATTAGGTATGTTTGCTGCCATTAATTATTTATAAAAATAATAAAGGTGGGAAATATTTTTTTTAAAAAATACTCCAATTGGTTATCCAATAATTCAGGGCATGGAGATATGCAGTTATTGAGTAGTTTTTGATTA
Source organism: Hydrophis major (assembly GCA_033807585.1). NCBI lineage: Eukaryota > Metazoa > Chordata > Lepidosauria > Squamata > Elapidae > Hydrophis > Hydrophis major. The sequence goes on along the minus strand of CM066328.1, from coordinate 217,677,252 downwards.
ACATTCTTTTCTGTGTAATGGACACATTTCAAGAATGAGCAGTATAACAAACTAAAGTCTGGGGATTACTGTAAATAATGATGATGTTAGAGTTTTGCGCTTTAAATTTACATCATGACAACTTATACATTTAGTTTCAGTAAATAAAAAAAGCAGGTGGTACAGGAATCTCTCACCTGCAAAAGACTTATATGGGCATATTGGTGCCCACAAGCACTGCATTGCCTACCCTTAGTATAGATTACAGGTGGCCCTCATTATATGTGGTCCTGTTAACTGTGATTGATCATTAAAGAACAGGCCTCAAGATTTTTAAACAATCTGTGGTTAGGGCCTTTTTTGTCATTACTTTACACATCAGGCTTTATTTCCTAAGCCAGGAGGGAAACTGGTGGCCCGTGGGCCAGATGTGTCACACGCAAGCCATGCCCACCCCATCTCTGCGAAGGGGAAAAGGTCACAATATGTGACATGACTACAATGTGACACCCATGCCCTGAGCAGAAGTAACTAACTATTCAGGAAAACTCAGAAGAATTCCCAAAACTTCAAATAAGCAATATTTACTAAACTAATTAGATACCAAAGAATTTCAGTGGCTGCCAAGGTTCAAGAACGATCCCTATACAGAGGGGAAAAAATCCAAATCCTCTTACTTTTTGATTTTCTTCTTGACCATTTGACTACTTGACCTCTTCTTTTGAGTCATCTGCTTCTTTATTCCGGTGGCTTTTTCACAACTTAAGAAGAGGGACCATTTTGATGCCAAGAACTGTGGGGAATGGGAAGTCACTTTGAGCCATATGACTCAGCAAGGGGAATTAGTACCAAATTCAAGTACATTGTGGACATACCCAGTGTAGAAAATGGATGAATTTGTTCGTGGGAGAAGGAAACTAAAGGCACTGAAATTAATTATTTTGTATTCAAAGATTCAAAATCTAATGTTTTATTATTTACACTGGAATGTAATGCAATATATCTGAACAGCATACATTATTTATGCATATATTAATTAAATAAAAAAAAAGAATGTATGAACCAAAGAACAACTGTCATGGATCCTTAGAGTTGGAAATTATTTCTTGTAGTCCAACAATTGCTCAATGCATCTGCTAAAATATTTTGAATCTATGGTTGTTCAACAGTTGTTTGAAGACTTTCTGTGAAGAGGAACTTAGCACTTAATGAGGCAAACTATTAGTAGCTGATTACTATCAGGAAATTACTACTAATTTCCAACCTGAATCTACTTACCTGTTATAGTAACTGATTACTATCAGGAAATTACCACTAATTCCCAACTTGAATCTACTTTCCTGTTGTTTTCAATTTTTTCTTCATTTTTTCTTGTCCTGTTTTCAGGACAAAAGACCACTCCCTTCTTTATATTACTTTAAAATGTATGGTAACAGTTGCTATAAAATCAGTTACTTAATTCTGATACAACTATAGATTTTTACATTAATATATTTAAATTAATATTAACTGTAAGTTATTGTTATGTAGTGTGGGTTTTTTAAAATATTCTTCACAACCTGGGATAATAGTTAAGTATATTTCAGAGAATCAGAGAACAAGGAAGAAATTTCGTCTTCTAGTAGTTCCCTGGCTGATCAACAACATCCAAAGAGAAGAAGGAAAGAAAAGATGAAACTGAAATCACCTACTGTTGCTCTAATGAACACATCTGCTCGCACTAGACCACTTCTGAGTTTCCAGAGGAGAAAGCCATATAGAATGAACACAGCTTTTACTTTGAATAACCAGGTGCAGATGTTTTCCCATTTTCTTTAATATAATGTTAAGATTTATATATATATATCTTATTTTGCATATTATGTCTCTTTTTGTGAGAGCCTTGAATATGTAGGATAAATGTGAGACTGGCTGTACATAAGACTTTCATGTGTCTTACAAATGTCATATCTTAATTAGATTCAGTGAAATAACAAATGTTATTCATATTATTCTGTACTTCCTTAAAGTAAGAATCAAACATGCAAAGCCAAAATTAGGCATACATTGCAGAAGATTACATGCAATTCTGTCCAAAGAATATTTAAGTTGTTATAAATAAAGGTAGTCTCAGAAACCATCTTCTGTTTTGCAGTCAACATTCCTAACTTTTTGTTTCATTTTTTAAAATCAAAAGTCAGGAAAAAAATGGTTTACTTCTTCATAAGTTCTTCAAGCAATCTTATTTATCAGCTTAGAAGCATTTTATTGCTTCTCAGATTCTGTGTAACTTTTTAAAAAACAATTTGATTCTTAGGATGATTTTTTTGCACGAAACACAAAAATCTATCCATAACAATATTTTACTGATTAGCCATAAGGCAATATCACAATACTGGTAATCCTCAAGGTACTACAGATAATTTAATGACTGTTCAAAGTTACAACAGAGCTCTCAAAAGCAATGTACAACCATGATTAGAAGATAAGAATTTTACAAAAGTTATTCGGTCATTCGTATTTACAAATGATTGGGCAACTTCATAATGTTGCAGAGACGCTGAAGCACATTGATCTATCACTTTCCCCCCACATCCTTGATCTGCCAGGTCCCCAAAGGCACTGGGCTTGCTCCCCCCTTCCCCTCCCCCATTCCACCCCTCACAATCCTTGCTTACCTTGCAGAACTCTGCAGAACTCAGTATTGTGTGCCATTCTTACTGGGCCATGTGGAACAGCCATTTGGAAATTGATCTCAGCAAAGCAGCATTTTCCCCGCATTCTGCCTTTCTGTATGGCCTCTTTAACTCAAAACAGTATAAATGAGCCATGGTTTGTGCTTTGCAGTTTCTATATTTCCTGGTAAAAAGTTTTTAAAGGAAGGGGGAGAAACAGGAGCTGGTGCAGTGACATGGAAAACAGACAATGAATGATTCAAGTGTTAAAATTTTAAGGGCAATGCAGAGGGAGGCCGAAGAGAGCTTTGCCTTCCAGGTCAGGTTTCAAACAAGGCAAAGCAGCTCCTTCTGCATCACCCTTATGGCGGGGGGGGGGGGGCAGGTGTCCCTGCGACACCCGTACACATTTAATGACCCCTGCATTCACCCCTACATTCATTTAATGTGTGCATTGGGGTGATCCAGGATGAGGGCTTTGTAACTTAACGAGTTTCAATTAAAGTTCTCCCACCTTACGACCAAAATAGAGAGGTTATCACTTTATAGTTTATCTCATTTATATTGATATGTGGCTCTCAATTGCACTGTTTTATTCAAAAAAGGGGGCCATTTTATTTGTAATATTTGTATTGTTTCTGCACTTAAAATATGTTCTGAGATATGGGTCTCATGGAAACAACTAATATTCAAATAATATACAATATATATTATATCCTCAGTTTCTCCTACACCTCAAACACATGTACATTTATGATAGGGGATTCAACCAAACCCAGAGGTGTTTTTAAAAAGGCAACTGGAGCTTTTTCAGATCTGACTGAATGGTGGGGGAATGGAATGTTCCTTCTACTCCCCATCAATTCCCCCAACCTTCAGTCAGAACTGAAAAAGCTTCTTGGATGAGAAGCGAAACATTTTCAAGGGGAAAAAACCCTAGAAAGTTCAGTTGCCTTTTGAGAAGCACCTTTGGGACAACCCTGACCTGAATGATTGAGAATCTTGATAGAGATTTAACTTAACGTTCCATATTGTACCAATGTTTCTAGTTGTTCAAATCTCTAATGGCTAGATATCCTTCTTAGATACTTGGGCATTTTTGTAATTATATATTTTTCAATTTCAAAATTATGTTTGTGGTAGCTTATCCATCTTGGCATATCAACTTTACTGAGCATCTTTGTGCATCAGTTTCTTAATTTGTCCAGACATAGCTAAACAAGACATAGGAAGCCCACAACTTCTGATACAACTTGTTAGTTAGTTATAAATGCTAATTGAACTTTATTCTATCAAGTATATTTTTGAGAATATCAATCTCCCTAAAAGTAATTTTCCACCAAGTTTTATACCCTCTAATTTTTAAATCAGTAACAAAACATATGCAGTGTATTCCCAACTCAGCTCTAACAGTGATAGCTTTTAGAGTCCTTTTAGCTATATCCAATATACTCAAGTGACACAAATGTGTTTGTTGTAAAGGTAATACATGTTTTAAACACCATACTTCAACCCCATATAAAAAGATATAACAACATGGACTTCATTAACTTTAACAGCAAATTTATGTGTTATTATCATGGTAAGGGAGCTGCTACAGTGATGAGGGAGCCATGATGCAGTCTCAGAAAAGATTAATATGTAAGGAAAAGTTCTAAAAGTGTCCTTTTGGCTCATCATCTAAAAACCTTTTATAAAGACCACAGCATTTGACTTAGAAAGAAGTACTGGTAATTGTAGTAATCCAATCTTGAGGTTATCACTATATGTGCCACCAATTCCAGATTACTGTTCTCTAAATATGGACAAAATTGGTTCATTAATTAAAGCTGAAGGTCCTAGATGAAATATGACTGTTAAGCCACATCCAGACTCACATGTTTTAAACCTGTTTTTTTAAGGACAATGTGACTTCTTTCAAAATAAACATATATCCTGAACTTTAGAATCCACAACATTTTTGTATTGATAACATGCAAGTTCAATTTTTACTCAATATTCAATTTATGCTTTGTATGAAAAGAAACTATTCAGTGTAACAAAACTCCTTTAGCGGCATTCAAATATTTTCTGTAAGAGTGTTTGTATTTGTGTGTTACGATGGAATTGTTTTATAACAAAAATCACCCACCACTATGTTTTAAATTTATGAATTGATAGCCAAGATTTTTTCAAAATATAAGTTAACATTACCATCCTTCTGGGTGTGTTGCAATAGAAAAACCACTTAATGTTAGTTAAGTCTGTAACACAACAAAATGATTCAGACACTCACCTCACAAGCACAGCTACTCTTTACTCTTTATTTAAAAAAATTTCAGACTTCCCTGTGAAGGAGAAAAAAGGGATCCCCCTTCTTAAAAAGTTACATGAACTTTAATGAGTAGATTCCTTTTTAAGGTATACAGCGTGTTATTTCAAGGAAGAAATAGAGGGAAAGGCACATCAGGTATTAGTTAATTTTTAGCCTTGTCAGAATAAAAGAGATCAGATGGAATAAGGCTTTTTCCTATTTATTCTATTTGAGATCTGATGATGACATGAGAAAGGATTATTTCAGTGTTTTCTGATGATTAGCAGATTCATGTAGAAAGATAAGGTTCCTAAAATATCTAGCTTTTAGGCTATTCATCTTTGCATTAAAGGCTGAGCTGGGAATACCCCCAATGCAAAGTCATCTAACAATTATTTAATTGCTGGTTGCAGAATCCACCCATGGACTCAGACTATAAAAGTTATCTTTTGAAGAGCAGATTTTCAGCAGTTCTGCACTTCTTGTCATACTGCTTGTCATACTGTTTCATAGGGATTTTCTGTTCACTTCCCAGGTCAAGCAGACCTGAGAGCTAGGTAAATTTTCAAAAGCTCCTGGATTTCATTATCCATGATGACATAGCATATCTTAAGTATACCAAGTCTTTGAAGCAGCTGGCACAACATAAATCAGATTTCCAGGTAGAAAGCTTTTAATAATTTACATGCCTCAGCACCTTAGAAGACTAGACCTCTAGAGCTAGATTGAACCACACAATTCTATGGTAAAGTATGAGAGATTTCCTACAGTGCTTTTTGCAGAAAGATCTTATATTTTTAAATAAGATTGTATATTTGTGGTGGTCCAGTTATTCAAGGTGCTGTTGTTACTCTGTAGCAAGAATTAATTACCTAAGTGTTTTTAATAATCTAAGCCATACTGGAATAGTCAAAATAGATTGTACCTTTTGCAGAGAATGATCTTACATATTACTAGAGGACTGTGTCTTTTATATCAAAGACATCCAGAAGAGGATGGATCATATAGAATAGATTTGGGTTGATTGCAGAGACAACAATACATTATGAAGGTGTTCTACTTTATCTTAGTACTATTTTTAGAGTTTCTTAATATAGTCAAATGACCAAACAATGTATTAATTGTTGTTTAAGGCATTGTAATATTTAAGAAGAGAGAATAAGTCCTTTGTATTGTGTTTGAAACAGATTATGATATAATAGTAGTGCTACATGTTCGATCTAGAATGTTTTCTCTGATTAAAAAAAATCTCTTAGGAAGAATACATGTTCTTCCTAAGTCAACTCAAAAAGCTTAGATTGCCCAAGGAACTGCTGATACAGTTCTACAGAGGAATGTCATCATTTGTACCTCAGTAACTGTCTGGTTTGGCACTGCAACCAAACAGGACAGATACAGACTTCAATTTCTACAGACCCCTCAAATCCTGGACATAATCTATTTCAACTTCTCCCCTCAGGATGCTGCTAACAGGGCATTGCATGCCAAAACTACTAGATACAAAGATAGTCGTCGTCCCCTTTCCATCAGTCTGCTGAACACTTAATTCCCACATCACTGTCTCTTCTCATCCTCTCATCTTTCCTATCTTCTCCAATTGGTTTCTTGTGATTTATCAATTGTTCATTATGATCTATGACCTATTACTTGTTTTTTATATGTATATTATGAGCTTGTGCACTGGAGACAAATTTCTTGTGAGTTCAATCACACTTGGCCAACAAAGAATTCTATAATTCTATGATCACCAGTTAGGAATTTCTGGAGAAAAGACAGACAAAGAGCATATTAATTAAGCAAAAAAAAGTTTTTTTGGTTCAGCAGGATCACAACATATACGATGGTAAATTAAAGGTTCAATAACATTATTAAAACATTTTCTATGCATATATGACTTTTTATTAAAACTTGTATGCATGTATAGTAACAAAAAGTTAATTTAATAATTTGTTTTATATTCATTCAGGTTAGATGTATTGCTTGGTAATTGTGGCCAAATCCATTGTTGTTAGAAAACAAATACAATTAGAACTGTTTAGTTTCATTGTAATGTCATTATTTAAGAAAAAAGTTGAGCACAAATTACCTCAAACAATGAACCGTTCATTTTTTAAGGGAAATATAGCCCATCAAAATCTAGTAGAACTATGTCATTGAAGAAGTTTGTTTGGATTTGATTTCAGTTTTAGCCTAGTTTGTTTAGGATTGGTCAAATCAATATTGCATTTGTTCAAATCTATATCCATTTTATAGGCTTTGCATCAGGGCAGTACCTTGTATAATACAGAAGAGATTACAAGCAGCAAAAGAAGTAGTTACGAGTTTAGCACCAATTCTAGTATACACAAACAACTCATGTTGGAACTAGACACCTCATTCCATCCTGTTTTATCATTTCCTTCAGGTAAGTTTGTTACCCGCTATGGCATGAGTAGTTATTCTAAAAATCTTAATATAGTGTGAAAATCATTATGAACATTTTCTTAAAGCTGATTGTTATGATAATCAAATCTCTAATTAGTTTTGTCCATGTACTGGAAAATCATGGTTCAATCAACAAATATTATCTGGTATGTAAGAATCATGGACTAGGAAAGCAGTTGCAAAGTAATTATTTTGATATGTTCATAGTTTGTATGGTCTATATTTGAACACATCCAATAAAAGGACTCATATCATTTTTAATTAATTGGTTCCATTATAGAATTGTTTATATTGTTAGTTATTTTTCCTAATGTCCAAAGCAAATTTCAGTTTTTATATCTTATTCTGTAGCCTCAGTCACTGGGCTGATAGAGAATATGTGTCAAAATCTGGATGCAACATCAGAAAAAATGCTGTCATATCCTCCTCAGTCATCTCAAAACTGAACAGTTTCCATAATTTCTTTGCATAGGTTTTAGTAATTTATTACTATTATTTGAACCTGTTGATCTTGTTGATAATTGATCTGAACCCAGTGCATAAGGACTGGCCATAATTTTATAAATAAGTGAGGACTAGCAATTATACTTTATGGATTCCATTGTGTGAGATAAAAATGTAATTCTGATGTATCAAGTAAAAATCATACTTACTGAACAATGTGTGATCAATTTCAACAATGTTAGTTGATTGTTTGCTGATCTACTTAGACAGATGAAGCATTGATAAAAGCAAATATAAAGACATTAGATCTGTACTAGCTTAATTCTGCCTTTGGAGAAACAGTCTCTTGAGGAAGTGTTAGGATGGTTAAGGCCTTTATTTATGTGATGTAGATTTTCATCATATCTCCTGCAAATTTTAATCTATAAATTTTAAAACCTGCTGAAATGTACACAATATGACAATATCTCTTGTTTTTGCTTTGTGTTGAATTCTGTTAGATTCTTTAGACATTTAAAGATGAACAATATGGTACTTGTTTTAGATAAACAGATACAATTAATAACAAGGTTTGTAAGCGAAAATTTGATGCCAGGTTTTTAATATTTACATTTATGTATCATGTTGTTTTATTGTTGATATTATTTAATTACTAATTTGAGCCACCCAGGTTTATATATAAGATGGACAGCTATGTAATGGTTTAAATAAATAAATGAAATTATTATTTAAATATTTTTTGCAGATGTTCCTCTACATGTTCATTTTAAAACTTTACTCAAGAAATATGAAATCAAAGGTGACACTTTTGAAGGCGCTGCTCTTGGTTTAGCATTCAAAATGTCTCCATTTAATGGTATGCAGTATAAAAAAGTATAAAATAACTTTAATTCAATAGTTCATTGGTTTTCCGCTGTTTTTATATTTTTGATTGATAAGAGCTAGTCCATATATATTAAAGCGAAATACCATCCATGCAGCATCATGAAATCTCCAGAACTGTAAAACCTACAAACTTGAAATTTGGCACATATGTTCCTCTTGGCTTCTAGGTGCTCATTAAGAAAGGATTTTTCGAAATGACCATCAAATCATTAGTATTTCTTAATATAGTAATTAGCACGCTCTGATGCTAAGGAGTTCTACTCCCCCTCCCCACCTAAACAGAACTGTATTCCAGCTGCCAGTTGCCTCACATTCTGTTACCTTAGTAGCTTCACAGCCATTTGCACCACTCAGGTGACCCGAGGACACAGACAAACCTCCAAGTTGTCTCAACGACTCTCTAAAAGGATGTAAACCACACTTCCAACAGGAAGCTACTTTGGCATCAAAGGTTGTAGTATTTTTATTACCCACCATCCAATCAGAGCTGAAGAAGCTCCTTGGATGAGAAGCAAAATATTTTCAAAGAAAAACCAGAAAGTCCGGTTGTCTCCTGAAAAAAAAGCACCTTTGGGACAACAGTTGGAGGATTGTATTTTACAATGCTTTTGCTGAGTAGATAGATATGGATGGATGGAAAGGAATGGAATGGAAAGGAGAAAGGAAAGGAAAGGGGAAAGGAATGAAGAAATGAAAAGGGGAAGGGAACGGAAAGGAAAGAAAAGAAAACCCTTATGTGTTTCAATCACCGACCACCACTGAGCCAAGGATTGTGAACCGAATTTATCCTGCATAGCCCAATCACAAAGTTTCATCGCGAAGCACAGGTATCCAGCTAGTATTTAATACAATTGCAGAATCTGCTTGCTTTGAACTGAGATCATCATTTCATTTTTGTGATGAAAATGCATCAGAAAAAGGTCTGACCAAATCTTTTATACCTTCGGAAATTGCACCTTCAGAAAATGAGATTTATTCATCTCTCATTTGTACTTACTCTACACTAATGAATATATCAAACCAGATTTTTTTTACTAGAAGTTGCTATTAAAGAATTTTCCTGATTAGTGAACAAATCACCTTTCAAATATATAAATTGATAATACTAAAATAGTATTATCAATTTATATATTAAGTTACTTAAGTTAGTTTGATTTAAAATAAATTTCTACATGACCTTCTGTATTTAATAAATTTTACAGCAAAGAAAATATATATAAATTGTGCCCATATATAAATTATGACTGAAATCATTGACTACTTTTGATGTATTTTTGACTTAAAATAATTCAATGTCTTAAAAGCATACTGCTAAAAGTTAAACATTTTCTGTGTGATTTAAATAGAAAAAGAACCATATTAAAGATATGTTTTTTTTAATCCCAGTTTTTAATCAAATTAAAGCTCCTCTTCAACAGTTGAGCCATGGATATGAAGCCAGTTCTAAACATCAAAGTATGGCAAAAGTATCTGAACTGTTCTCAGAGGGAAGGAAGAAAAGACATTTAAGCGAAATGTGTGGTAAGTACATAGTACTCATGATACAATTAAACTGGATAGGGTTTTTTAAATATGAACCTGCCAGCACTTCTGAAAAAAGAGTACCGTACCTTTCCAGGATATAAGTTATTCTATATCCTAAATGATCTAATTCTGTGAGTTATGAGGCACATTTTATAAGATAGCCTATGCAGTGGTCCACAGATACTTTTAAGAACTAAATCAATTTAGCATTCTACATTTACAATGGGAAACATCTCATTGTTAATGAGCAACATCTCTTGAACATAGCTGCTTTTTAGTACAATATTTTTGTGGAGGAAAATTGTCTATAATTTGCTTACAAGGGAACTCTTTTAGTGACAGTTCCATGACATCCTCAAGAGGGCAAGACCCTGTGGTAAGACACGTTTAGAGCCAAAGTCTGATCTCTACTTTCATATCTGATTCAAAGCATAAGGCACATTGGAGACTTAAAATTCTGCCCAGAGGAATTTGGACTGGACTTATTCTGGTAGGGAAAATGTATCTTCACTAGTAAAATAAATTAATAAGAACTTTAACAACAAGCCATGACTGCAAATCAATAGGGCGAAATAATAATTCTCTATTTGAACTCAAGGAGAAACTTTTGTTTGTTTATTTCAACCTTTGTGCAAAGCTAAAACTTATGTCTGATTATAAGTGAACAAAGAGATCCATTTACATGTGCCATAGTACTCATTTATATTATATAATTCATTAGGCTATACAACACTGATTAGGGTATATAACATCTTTGTCCAAGATGCAACCCTTCGAGAAATATCAAAATGAATCATAAATATATTGCCCATGCTTCCATGGGTCGAACAAAGTTTTCTCTATGCCCAATGACAGTAATATTTGAATCCTTCCACTTTCAAGCTAAAGTTATTGCACTCGTTAAAATGTTAATATGATCAGAGTTCTACAGACCTATTAATTTTTGGGAAAGCACCCTTCACTCACTTTTCTGTCATACTGATGGTTTCTGCTATGTAATCTTCCTAAACATGCATTAACAAGATCCCATTAAAAAGTTGTTGAAAGGCAATATAGAGATTTAATAAATTACTTGTATTGGTTTTAGTATTATAAATAAAATTGTTGATTATTTGTCATTTTTCAAGAAACAATATGGTCTGTGAATTTACTTTTCCTAACAAGTATCTCTAAATTGGAATGTACATGGGGTTCAAGAATGAGAATGGAATGAGAAGAAGATCTTGTTATTTTTACTCACTGTTTTACATGTAAAAGTTAATAGTAGGGTGGCAAGGTTAATATTTCTAATTTTACTGAACCCTTCCAAAGATGAAAGGTACTGGACAGAGTTTCTTGTGAATACACATGAAAACATAGTTGTTATTTTAAGTTCTGGACCATGCTGTCTCATTTCCTAAATCAGAAATAAAGAGCACAATGAACTAAAATAGCATTGAATTAAAGAAATTAAAGAAAACAATTGAATAATTTAGCGATACTGTCTATTGGAATCTTTTGTATAGGTTCTACATAAAATCATTATCAATGGAATAGAATAACAGAGTTGGAAGGTCTTCTAGTCCTACCTTCTGCTCAGGCAGGAGACCTTATACCATTCAGATATGTGGCTGTCCAGTATCTTTTTAAAAGCCTCCAGTGATAGAGCACCCACAACTTCTGAAGAAGTTCCACTTATTTATTGTTCTCACTATCAGGAAATTTCTCCTTAGTTCTAGGTTGCTTTAAAAAATAAAAAGTAAAGGTTACTTAAAAGTTTGAATAAATTAATTAAAAAGATGTTTCCTTTTATTACAGTATACGACTCAAGGTCTAAAACTGATGGTAGTATGGACAACCAATTTTGTGGTAACGAGTGGATATTTCCATATTTATGCATCTAGTGGGCTCTATCCACAAAATGAAATTCAGTGTAGAGAAAAGTAAGGTTTTACATTTAGGCAAGAAAAATCAAATGTACTGCTACAGATTACATGAAACCTAGCTCAATAGCAGAACTGTGAGGAATCTTGGAGTCCTAGTGGACAATCACTTAAATGTGAGCCACCAATGTACAGCAGCCACCAAAAAAAGCCAACACAATCCTAGGTTGCTTTAACAGAGGGATAGAATCAAGATCATATGAAATATAATGCATCCAGTTTTGTTCACCATATAATGAAAAAAGATGTAGAGACTCTGGAAAGAATGCAGGAAAGAGAAACAAAGATTATTAGGGGGCGAGTACTAAAACATATAAAGAACAGTTGCAGAAATTGGCTTTGTCTCGTCCAGTGAAAAGAAGGAGCAAGGGTGACATGATAACAGTGTTCCAATATTTGAGGGGCTGCCACAAAGAAGAGTGGGTTAACCTATTTTCCAAAGCGCCAGAAGGCAAGACAAGAAACAATGGATGGAAATTAATCAAGGAGAGAAGCACCCTAGGATTGAATAAGTTTCCTAACAGTGAAAACAATAAACCAATGGAACAGCTTTCCTTCAGAAGTTGTGTTGCGACTTCCGGTTTGGACTTCTTTGGCAACGGACCGAAATCCACGATTGTACGTGGTTTCGATCCATACTCGCCGCTGGAGCGCCCTGATCCTTTGAATTCAGGGCTGAAGCCACCCTGTAGAGGTGGTGAAGAGGGGGGAAACCGCCAGCTGAGTCAAGGGGAGCCATATCTCTCCTCCTTGGCTGGTCATTACTCCCTTTCCTGAAGGCGGTTGCAGTGATGGTCAGAAATGGCCACCTCAAAGAGGAACCCAACCGGACAAGATTGAGCAGGAGGGAAGACAAAGGGGAGAGCTTGACAGACCAGGCTAAGCAGAGATAACATCTAAGCAAGATATCCTGGATCTAAAATTATTAAGAGTGTTATTCCTAAAAGAAGATTTTTAAAGCGGCGGAGAAGAGAGGGAAAAGCGGGAAAAAAAAATCTTTCTCACATGGACGGTTGCAATTGTCTTTGAATGCTGAAAAGAAGAGATTTAAGTAAGACATTTGTGTTAATTTACTTTGACACTAACAGGCAATTTTAAGCTGAAATTAAAGTGTAAGGGGGAAAATAAAGACTTTCTGGATATTCTAACACCTTCAAAAGGCGGAAAGTGGAGGAAAAAAGAAAGGGTGGAACTTGTAAACAACAGAGGGTACTACCTGGAAATAAAAAGAATTAACTGTAAAATCTTAACAAGACTTCCAAAGGATATATTGTAACTGAAACTTTGTTACAAGATAACAGAGCCTTCAAAAAGGGAAAGTGGAAAAAAGAAGCAAGAAGAAACAGTTTTGGATTATTTGGTGATTTTTGGAATTTTGGGGGTTGGATTTTTTGTGGTTTGAATTAAAATTAATCAGGTGGTTGTTTAAAAGTGTTTAAAATGGCAGTACTCCTTGAGGAATTAAAAATGGAACTTCAAAAGAATGAAAGAAGAGTTGCAACAGGGAGGAATTCTTAGAAATGGAGATTATGAACTATGAAAAACAACAAGAAATGCTTGAAGAACAAGAAGAAGCCATCTTTGATGACCAAACAATTCAATGTGGGGTAAAATGGAAAAAAAAAGGGGGGGGGGGTTTAAAAATTCAAGATCTGTGAAAACAAAAGTACAAATATAAAAAGAATAGTCTGAAAAGTAAATATAACATTAGGAAGAAGCAGAAGAGAGGATTACAGAGGGGGAGAATCAGAGAGAGGGGGACAAAAAGGGTGATGAGAAAAAGGGGAAAGATAAAAAGGAAAAGAAGTTATAAGGGACAGAAACAGGAAATAAAGAAACAGGAAACGTACAAGGATTAAAGGTATTAACCTATTTAAAAGACATAAAGATAATGGTTAAAAATATAAATTAAAGGAGAGGATTCTGCAAGGGTACAAGAGATAGTGTTATATTGGAAATAGTAACGAGCTAGCAAATCTGAAACATAGGTGATTAAAATGAAAGACAAAACTGGTATTGTTATGTAATGGAATGTTAATTAAATGAAATAAAGAGGGAAAGGGAATAAAAGTAAAAGAAGAGGGAATAAGAGGAAGGAATGAAAATACTTTAATTGTTAATTATTTATAAAATACAATTGAAAAGAAATGTAAAAGATTTATAATGAAATCAATATCAGTTGTCAGAATGAATTGGAATAGAATAACCATTTTATTCATTATTGTTATATAATTTTCATACATAAGAATGTATCATACATAAGAATGTATGATATTGTAAACAGAATGTATGATATTGCTCCATTACTGGAGGCTTTTAAGGAGACTGAACAGCCACTTGTCTGGAATGGTATAGGGAGTTGGACTAGAAGACCTCCAAGGTCCCTTCCAACTCTTTTATTCTGTTCTGTTATTTGGGGTAAAAAAGTAGAATGTAGTGTGTATTTTTAAGGGAAAGTACCAAGCGGAATTCAGTTGATAAGAGTTATATGATATAAAATAGATATTAGAAATTGAATGTTATGATTGTATAATGCATAAATTAAATGTTTAATGAGATTTGAAAGGATAACAAATATAAGATATAAAGGTGACACACTCTACTTGGTAATCATAGAAGAAACCTTGTTTTTCAATGCCTGGAAGGAGAGGGAATTGTTTTTTTCTTTTCCCTTTCGGGATGATGATGGAAAAAGAATGTATGATATTGTAAACAGGACAGACAAAAGTACAAATATAATGACTAGAAAGATATAGAAATTTAGAAAAAGATACGTACTTGAATTAGAAAAGAATGAAATAATCATAAATAAGGTTGAGGAAAGTAAAGGAAGGGAAAAATTATTGAGAAATTGATAAAATAGTGACAAGATATGGAATATAAAGATGAATATGTAACTGAGATTATGTCTGTATGGAGATGTGATAACCTGGAATCATGCTGCTCTCAAAAAAAATTTTTTTTATTTGTATTATGTTTTGTGAAAACCCAAATAAAACTTTTATTAAAAAAAGAAAAGAAATTGTGTTGCTCCATTACTGGAGGCTTTTAAGGAGACTGGACAGCCACTTGTCTGGAATGGTATAGGGAGTTGGACCAGAAGACCTCCAAGGTCCCTTCCAACTCTTTTATTCTGTTCTGTTATTTGTGGTAAAAAAGTCATCATAGCTGCATTGCTAACCTACTTTCTACTCTAGATATGCTTTTGCATTTCCTGTGAAGTATCTATGTTGTATATTTATTACTTAGAATTTTGTTCATTAATTGATATTTTTAATCTTTTCATGGCAGGAGAAAATGATAGTTGTGAAGCATTGTCTTTTCAGCATGAAGGACAGGAGTCATATAGTAATTTTACAGCAGCATCCAATGTTGACATGTTATCTAGATCTCACAGTATCTCATCACAGGTATGATAATATTGTCACATTGCCTATATTTTCAAAAAAATAAATAAATACTTATGTAACTCTTACTTACGTAAAAAATAAATAAATACGTAACTCTCTTAAATTTCTATGGGGTGGTGGCATTTTTCTGTAATGATGAATCTTGACAGCAATTTTTAGTTGTTAGGAATGAAGTTTTCTATTTGTTTTTAATAAATTTTAAATAATCTCTCATGCTTCAGCATATTTCTTAAAAGTAAATATTATTAAATATAGCTTGGATTTCTGAATGTATCTGCTCAAGTGACTGTTAAAATTATATCACATCATTTAATAGCAAGGCAAATAAAAATTTATTTTTGTTCCTAAGGCCTTTGTAACAGAATATACAGAATCTGGGTCTGATTCAGAAGCTGAATCTTGGCCTTGAACAGTCTATAATCCTTTAAAAAGTGCCCTGAACATTTTTCTGTGGCATCTTCCTTATGTTACAAAAGCTTGAAAACATTAGTACAGGTCTTTGAAATAATGCACAAATTGTTTCTGCCTCTTTTTTCTTTAAAATCAACCCAACATTCTCTGCCTGCCTAAGTGGTGTGGTGGCCTAGAGGTGGAGCCCTTGCTTCACAATCAGGAGGCTGTGAATTCAATCCCAGGTAGAGGCAGATATTTCTCTCTATGGGCACACTGGGAATATATCTGCTGATAAAAAACCTCCACATTGGCAATGGGAAAGGGTATCCAGCCAGTAAACACTCAGCTCAATTCAGTTGCCCAGACTCTACCCCACGAGGGATTATGGGGTTGTTAAAAGGGGATGGTGATTCTCTGCCTGCCCGCTTTTCTCCATTTTTCTTTCTCTCATTTCTTGTCTATATCACTTTCCAAGTCTTCCCTGTGTGATCTTCTGAAACTGGGTTTTTGTTTTCCTAATCCAGTATCTTCATAGCTGTCCCACCAAGTCTTTCAACAATCTTTACCAAGAAATGGAATTTTAAAAAATTCTTCTCTTTTTGTAGTGCTTTGGCCTACTGAGAAAAACCTTAGTCACCTATTAGATAGTAAAATGAAGAAAAATAAAGATGCTGTGAGTAGAAGCCTGTACTTTGCCCTGAAAGGACTGCACTCCTTGGGGCAGTTCAGTGTGATGGTCACTTAAGGGAAGTTTGCCAGGCTATGGGCACTACAGTGATTAGAAGTCTTAATTTTTTCCCTCTTATCTAAGCAACTATAATCACATTTTAAAAATGCTTTCAGTTGTTATCATTTTGTGTAATTTCATTTTTAATTGTATAGGCTAGTTTAGATACAAGTTCAATATTAGATTTACTGTCCTAATAATTAAAATTTGAACAATTCAATATTATTTCTCTACAATTTTATATATTCAAAATAAATATGACTTTATAAAACCAACAAAAAAAACATTGCCAGCTTCAAAAGAAAATATTATGTAGAAATTATTGCATTTATTTGAGTTTGAGAGCTCAGTATTTTTACTAATATATGCACTGAAAATTATTTGTTTTTCATATAGCTTTTTCATGTCATTTAATGAAACAATTTTTAAACAGTTCAATTCAAGGCGGAGACTGAGAAGTGAATGTTCCTATGACATAGACAATATTGTTGTTCCTATGTCATTAATTACACCATCAAAACTGGAGAAACTTCAGTATAAAGAAATTCTTACCCCAAGGTATTTGAAATTTTATTGAATTTAAATATAAACAAATTATATAAAACTTAGTTCTGATAGAAAGCATGTTGTAGACAATTGACAATATTGTGGAAAGGTCTAGTCATGCTACTTCTTATTATGGAAATGGATATAGTGCCTATAACACAGCTCTTGGGATTTGTTCTTAATGCTTTCAAGTGGGTTTGATTCAGTGGTGGGATTCAATTTTTTTTACTAATGGTTCTGTGGGCTTGGCTTGGCGGGCGTGGCAGCAGAAGGATACTGCAAAATCTCCAGGCAGAGGTGGTATTTGCCAGTTCTCCAAACTACTCAAAATTTCCACTACCAGTTCTTCAGAACTGGTCAGAACCTGCTGAATACCACCACTGGTTTGATTCAAAGTTTATACAAAAGTTTATACAAATCTAAATTTCTTTTCTGTAAAACGAATATATTAGAGACCTATCTCATGGATTAATAGCAAGGCTAATTCAGAAAAGTTGTAGGATTTGTATTGCTAAAGATAATAAACTCTGTTTATTGTTGATCAAATCATACAACGTTCAAATGAATGAACAGACTTTAGTGCAATTAATGTATTTTCTGTGTATTTAATATTGCAGTAGGCACAAAAGATTAAGATACTTAATTTAGATGAAAATTCTTAAATATTCAAATGTTTAAACTATACATGTTTAAAGTAAAATGCTTATGTTTCATTATTGCCGTATAAATTCAGAATTTGACACCATCATACTACATATATTCATGTTAAAGTAATGTTATGAATGCTTAAAAATCCAGTTGCATGTAAAAGTTTAGGCGTTCCTTGTGAAACCATTTAATAAATCCCCAAGGGAACAGAAGCTGAATCACTTCTACATATTTATGGCATATATGAAAGTTTGGATATCCTTCAAGTTGATTAATTCAACTGTCGCCATCCTTTTCTGTAAAGTTGTTAGTAGTATTAAGTTACTAATGGCAAATGAATCAGATCTATGTTTGCCTAGGGCAGGGATGTCAAACTCGATTTCATTGAGCGCCACATCAGGGTTGTGTTAGACTTCTCTGGCTGGGATGGGCGTGGCCAGCTTGACATCACTCATGTTGGGGCTACCTGTGGTGGCCCGAGCACTCTGCCAGCGTAAACAAAGCTCGGGTGGGCCATGTGTGCCAGCCCCCCAGGGCTCATTTTTGGTCACAACTGCCTCCAGCAGCCCTCTGCCAGAGAAAACGGACTTCCATTTTCTCTGGCAGGGGGCTGCAAAGGAGGCTGTCACGGCTGAAAATAGGGTCTGGGAGGGCCATATGCGGCCCTTCCATGCTCCATTTTTACTGGCAGAGGCACTGCAGGCCAGTCCTTCGCTGTTTCCAGGGCAGCCCTACAGGCTAGATAAGCACCCTGCGGGCCTTGAGTTTGACACCCCTGGTCTAGGGAAAATAATTAAATATTTTTAACAATCATGGAGTCTTTTAAACAGATTTCTGAGCATTTAAAAATGGAAATAATTTACATTTGAAAAGCAGTAGAGGGCTACAAAATATCTAACTATCTAAACGTTTCTACTTATTTCAACTGAAAGAAACATTAAGAAATGGAAATTAAATGGAATGGAAGAATCTAGAAAACTGAGAAAAAGCTGTGCTATTTAGAACTGCTAAACAGCACCTGAAATACAGATCACAAACTTCCTCCTGAAAAGGTGAACTGACACAGGAATACTTGGTTACAGGTCCACTGTATAACATTACTTTTCCAACAGTGGTCCACAGTTATCAGAAGGAAATCTTTATCAGATTTAGTTGCAATAGTTGTAACCTTAGTATATATTTCTAAGCTTGAGATGTTTTGGATAAGATACTTTGGACTAATGAAATCAAAATTAAACTGATTGATTTCAACTGCACAATATATCTGGAAGAGAAAGGATGAAGCATTTGTAAAAAAAACAAAGGGGTTTATTAAAACATACAATTTGACCAAAAACTCCCAAACCTTTTCATGCAACTAGATATTTCCCCACTTTTCAACCATATACCAGTGGATTGTGATGACTACACTTAAGCAGCTGTCAGAAGCAATCAGTGTGTCTCTGCTTTCAGACATTCACAACATTTGTTTGTCATTATTGACGTTCATTGCAAGTCAGTGAAACCATCTAGTCTATCAGGACATTGCTACCTTAGCTACCTTAGAAAAAGGAAAGAAAATGTAAATTACAAAGGTAACTGTTTGGTTAATACAAGAATTCTGATGGAAGAATACCAAGAAAAGAGAAAATACAGATGAGAAATTTGTTTAAAACGGGAATATGTTGCCCATTTGTACAGGCTGTTAATAAGCTTGTAGCTATGTAGCACTATGCAGAATCGATACTATGTTCACCCAAAAGCAAAGTTACTTTTAATTTAAGATAATCTTTTCCAAAAGATAACAGAAAAAATTATCAGCCTCCTTTAATTATTGAACATGGGTCGATTCTTACATAGGAACACACAGTCTAAACACAATACATTGGTATATTTGCACAAATGATTTGATAAGATAAAAAGAGAAAGTTACCTTAATTTAAATTATGCCAAAGCCAATGACTTTGAAACAGATAAACATTAACTGTGAGAAAGAATTCAATTATGTGATTGTCTATTTGCAGTGTTTAGAGTAGAAATTATTTTCAATAATGAATTAGATTTGAACTATTTTCAAACTATTTTTTTTATCAACAGCTGGAGAATAGTTAGCCTAAAGCCTTTAGAAAAACTGTATGTGGATGAAGAGAAGGTAAGTTCTATTTATGTTTTGCTGTTGCTTTACATTGAGGAATTTTATATTTCTATTTGCAAATAAATTATGATACATCAGGATAGTGAAAGCATTGAAATGAAAGCATGTTAGTTTGAGCAAAGAATGAAAGTAGATATATCCTTTGGGAGGTTTGGGTGGCTGCTTCAGTTATTAACATACAGTACTTGAACCACAAGTGAAATGAAGCAGCTATATATGCACAACTGCATATTCAGAGACCTGGGAACTGTCTTTGGAGCTACCACAAGTCTTTCAAGGGATATAACTATCTTCACATTTCAAGGAATAACGTTTCCCTCATACTAACACCCATTGAACAAATTAACTGTATATGAAAAATAAAATAGATTTTATAATAATAATTTTTATAATAAAATTATAAATACTTTGACTATTTTTATCTAAAACTATGTAGGAGAGTCAGTTTGGTATAGTTATTAAGACATCAGGCTAGAAACTTGGGAGATCATGAGTTCTAATCTTGACTTAACACAGACCCTCTCCCTCAACTCTAGGAAAAAAGGCAAACCACTTCCAAAAATACTGCCAGGAGAAATGCAGGGAGTCAGCATGATTTGAAGGCACACAAACACATGCACACATACACACAATTACACACAAAAGGCAGAAGAAAAAGTATAATTCTTGTTCTAAGATGGGTGACAGATAGGTTGGAAAAATATTTTGAGAGTTTTTACTAAAATTGGGTCAACTGATAGCATTGATTTGGACAGGTGTCCACAAATTTACTGACCAGGGTCAACGGCACCTTGATTTTTAATAATCCCTGTTCGTTGTTTGCTTGTTAACAATATTTCTAGCCTGTCCAAATTGTGATAGACAGTGAACAATTATGCATATAAATCACACAGTAAAAAGGCCAAATATCACCATACCTAGATTTCCTATGATGACTGCCCATAATCCCAAAGGCCCAAATGTATAGAGGTAAATTGTCAACTTACAACTACAATTGGGACCAGAATTTCTATTGCTATGCAAAGCAGTTGTTGTGAGTTGCACCTGGGATCCCACATACTGTGATGAATAGTCCAAGCACATAGTGAGCAAGATGAGAGTTCCATCATCACAGCAGCCTTGATTTCTACTTATCGCTCACCTTCTGTTCCGAAGGATTGCCTTGGTGGGAGGGACACAACATGGCTTGGCTGCCTTTCGCCGGTAGTTTTGGGTACGAAAAGTCTCCAGCTGCCACTGCCGGCTTGGTTCCAGCTGGCAAAGAGGCGGCCGCTGGAGGCTTCTCAAGCTGAAAAAGAGGCTGTGGCTGCAGGCTTCTTGTGCCGAAAACTACCTAAAACTACAAAAAGAGGCCTGAAGTTCTGTTGCCGCCCTGTTCTTCATGTTAGTCACACATGGTCATCCCATTGCCTGCTGGTGCCGCTCGTGGCCAGACCCGGCCAGAAGAACAGCCGGTGCATAGGCAAGTCCCTCTGGTGCCATGACGTATGTGCATGTTTGCTTTGTGTGTATGTTTGAGGCCGAGAAGGAGGAGAAGGCTTGGCTGAACTTTGGAAGAACTTTGCCCAAGACTTCTTGTGTATTCAAGGGCTACACCTCTCCCAACCATGAGTTTGGTGGCGATCTAACGAAATGTCTTCCAGCTCTTCAAGATCGACTTTAACAGCGCCCAAGTTTTAGACTCTTCTGCTGCTTGTTGTGGCTTGCTTGGAAAGATTCCCATCCTCAGTTTCGTAGGCGAGAGACTGAACAGTTGTCCTTTTATCCCCACTGGATGCCAAAGCACCCCTTCCCACACTGCTCCCCCTTAATTCACGCTAAGCCTCTCTCTTTGGAAGACTTTCCCGATTGCTCAGTGTCACTCCTCAGTCCCCATGGAAGAAGTTGAGAGCAAAAGTAGCGAGGGCAAGGGGGGTGTCCCTCTGCGGTCCCCTCCCAGGTGACAGCCGGGGCTTCGCCACCACCTCTTTTCCCCAGAGGTATGGTGTCTGCTTCCCTTCACACTCTTTGCGCTCACCAGAAGCGCTGAACCGGAGTGGGAAAGCATGCAACGGGAGCAAGAGAGCACGAAATTGGCTGTTTTGGGGCAAGTGCCTTGGCTTCCCCTCTTGCTCCCCACAGTTGCCCTGAGCCGGTGTGGTTCTTTATTTGGGCAGTCTGACAGCTGCTGCAGCAACAAGCAGCGCCGCAATAATGAGGTACAGTAAGATTTGGTAGTGCAGAAATTGTTCCATAAAAATATAGTGCATCTCTGAGGGGCTTCTGTTAGGGATACACACCCTAGCAGAACGTGCAACAGCAGTCTAGCAGGCAGGCAAATTATGTGAGATAAATGTTGTTGTAGTTTACACTCAGTAACACAGATACACTGTGCCAGTTAAATAGTTTTTTTATTCCAGCAAGAGTTATAGCATAGTCAAAACAGTCCATATGTCATACATTAGTTCAGTCCATCCAGGGATTAATCAGTTGCAAAGTCCAGTGTTGAAAATAGAGGTCAGTAAACTTAAAAATAATCAGTCCAGCAATATATCTCTTTTGCAGTCAGAGATATGAAGAAAATCAAACCCCTTTTCTTCATTTCAGCAACAGCAGGGAAACACATGCAGTTATCACCATCAATCCAACATTGTCAGCTACTACAGTAAAAGCCAGCTAACAGTGAGCTCTCTTGCTCCCTCTTATGGTGATTTTACAACCGCACCCAAAATACATGTTTTGCAGTTAAAGTGATACTTACACTTAAACTCACTAACATAGTTTATATATTATTTTTACCCAAACTAAGTTAGGTAATCAATGTTATCCCTAACAGCTTCTAGCAAAAAAAAAAACCCACCCCGAAACCCCATTCGCCAGGCAGTCGTGATCTTTAGATGGGTTTTTATTTTGTCAGCCCATGGATGGAAGTGGAGTGGGGGTGGGGATAACATAGGAAATCGCCTGTCTCTGTACCATTTGACGCCCTGGTCATGTGACTAAGTGGGCATCACATGGTGCCATGAGTGATGTTGAGTTGGCCGTGAATGATGTCAAGTTCACATAGCTTGGTTAGAATTTTTGCTTCTCCTGAGAGCCGGTCGGATCATCCAGAGAATGGGAGGTGCTTCAGTCTGCGTCGTTGAAGGCTGAGCTTAATTACTGAGGAATGCTCTGCCCTCCATCACGTGGCTCCTTGCATTCCCCAGTTTATGCTCAGCCTTCGTGAGAGTAGGCTGTGTATTTCCACTCCTTGGCCCATTCAAGCTAATTGCTGCAAAGTCCTTTACTTTTTCAGGTTTGCCTTTTATTCTTGGCTCTTCCTTAGCCTCTGCGCACTTCAGGTAGCTGTAGCAAGGGAGTGTGTTTTTCGCCCCCGGGGGGATAACGGGCGGGCGGTTTTCGCGCTCTGGCGCCAATCCTCCCCCCCCCATTCGGCTCCTTTCCCTGCTGCTTCTCTGCGCCGCAATCGCAGCGGCTCCATTCGATCGCGCTGATAAGCGCAGCTGGTGTTCCCCCCCACTGTGAACGCCGATCGCTCCAGGAAAGGGCGAATAGTTTACCTGGCTGCCTTTCCGGCCTCTAGACGTGCCGGAGAGGCTTTTTAATTGCTCTGAGCGGCCCGTGCATAAGAGATCGTGGGCAGCCGCCATTTTGGGCGGCGCCGCGTGTCGGGCACT
Organism: Hydrophis major; assembly: GCA_033807585.1. NCBI lineage: Eukaryota > Metazoa > Chordata > Lepidosauria > Squamata > Elapidae > Hydrophis > Hydrophis major. The sequence continues at coordinate 217,653,610 of CM066328.1, read as the reverse complement.
ATATTTAAAGGCCTCATTGGGCCGCGAAGGGACTAGCTCTAGTCATAGGCCTTCCAGCCTGTTAGAGCTACTAGATTTTAATCACAATTGGCATACACTAGTTGGCTTCCGCAGTACGCTCAGGGCAGAAGCTTGCAGCCTATCCCTCCCGGTTGTTGCCTGGGAGCTCCAGCTGCCAGAGGCCTCATTCCAGCCTCAGGCGTTCATTTGGCAGATTGGTGATAACTTACAGCAACCTCTGGAGCCACTCCTTCCTAGGAGCATCGAACCAGACCCCGAATTGAATATTATGAAATAATAATAATAATAATAATAATAATAATAATAATAATAATAATAATAAATATTACACACACACACACATAGACATATATAAACTTTCTCACTAAAGGACTATTACACAGTTTCAATACTAATTGTTTTATATATATTAATAATTTTAACAATATTAATTTTATAGGCTGTATACATCTAAATTCCAAAAGGGGGTGCGGGCCAGCTGAAAGGACACCTGGCCTTTGTTGTAGGTCGAACCCTTGGCAAGCCAACCGCCTTAAATTGGTATTTTAGTCCCTTCTATAATGGCAGATGACATTTCCACAAAAGACCCTTCTTTGAAAGCCAGATCTAAATCCTACCACCTGCGCAAACAGGCTAAGGAAACCTCTAAGGATACTTCCAAGGCTTCTCAGAGAGACGCCCTAAAACGTCCTAGGGCACTGGAGAAAGAATTTGACAGGCGATCTAGAGAGGCACAACCCATGCTTCCAGCCCTACCATCCTCCATTCCTTCTACCTCCAGACACCACCACCCGTCCTCCAGATTGCTCTTCCCTCCCCTGGCACAGCTCATCCCAGGGACACCAGGTCCCCGGACCAGCCGCCCGAAGCTACATTCACACCCACGTCCGCTTTTCTGCGCCAGGAGGAGGCCGCCACAGTCGAGATCCCTGTGTACATGCAGGCCTGGATGGAACGGGCTATCCGCCAGGGGATAGCAGACGGCTTTCAACAGATGTCCAGGTCCAGTCCCCCCCCCTGATGGCGCCCGAACACGACTCACCATCAGCCAGGTCCTCGCCCAGATTGGACCCTACTCATGGTCAGGTACCTTTGCAGGGGGACAGTCCTCTCCCAGAAGGGGAACTGGAGGAGGCCATAGAGGACCTGGATCGGTTCGGGGAGAAGGAGGAATTTGAATGGGGTTCTACACACCAAGGGGAACCCCTATCGGAGATAGACCCGATGGAAGGAGACATGTCCGAGGACGAGGGTCTCACTCCCGATCAACCCACCGTTGTGGGTCTGTTCAAGCCACACGTTTAAATCGCTCCGATTTAAGGCCAAGAACATTTCTGGCCTGTCTGTTCAGTTCTCCTCAGTTCTCCTTTCCCTGGCAGAGGGACAAGAGGAAGCCATTTCAGGCAGCCCGTGGTGGAGGCAGAGGTTATTCCGGCCCCACCCATATTTCACGACATAGTTTCAAACCATTTGCACTCTACAAGGGCCCCTCCGGCCCCATCCAACCAGGACAAGAGGTTCTTTAACCTCGAGTTGATCTTCTGCAACCTGCTTAACACTCCCGAGGCAGATGAGCCCATCGTGGGCTTAGCATCCTCGTCCTCCCCCAGTGATCCCCTGGAGGCTCTGAAACCCGAGGACAAGAGGTCTGAACTGGCCTTACGTAGGGCCCATCAAGCGGACACCTGGGCCATTAGATCGGCCACGGCCGCTTCATTCTTCACCAGGTCTTCGATTCGGTGGCTCTGCCAACTGAAACAACATGTTCCCCCCTCTAACGCAAGGGCACATCAGGATAGCCGCGGCAGAATTCTCGGCCGACGCCACCTACCACGCGGTTAATTTCTCCGCCTATGCAATAACTTCTCATGTTACAGCTCGCCGCCTGCTCTGGCTCAAACAGTGGCAGGTGGACATGAAAAACAAGGTTAAGTGGCCACCACCCCCCCCAATTAAGGGGGACAAACTATTTGGCACTGCCCTGGAGCCATTGCTATCTGAAACCCGAAGCAAGAAAAAATTCCTTCCTCCCCTTTCGGAGGTCAGAGTCAAGAGCCCTCTCAGCCTTTTCGGAGAGGTTCCCCCCGTCCTTTCTACCAGTATCCTTTCCCGCCCAGGCGTCCTTCCAGCCATTCCAGCCCCAGGATCGAGTCGATCCGGGCGACAGGAACAGGAGGGGTGGCAGCTACAGGTACCCCTTCATGGGTTCAGGAGGGAAGCCTTTCCGACGCAGCCCTTTGGCAGGTGGCCTAGAGGTGGAGCACTTGCCTCACAGTCAGGAGGTTGTGAGTTCGATCCCAGATAAAGGCAAATAGTTGGAATAAACTCTCCTTCTCAAGCAGGGGGTTGTGACTCAGATAGATGACCCAGATAGATCCCATCCCTCCCTTCCCATCGGCGGACGCCTCAAGCATTTCGCCGACCGATGGGATTCCTCTACCTCCAATGCCTGGGTCCAAGACCCCATCAGACTGGGCCTCGCGCTTGAATTCCAGCGCGCCCCCCCTGATTTTTTTACGGCACCCCCCCCCTCCAAGGATCCCAATGGATTCAGCTATCCACCATCTCCTCACCATACAGGCCATACAACCTGTACCACCATCCCAGCGGAGGCAGGGGTTTTACTCCCACCTCTTCGTGGTCCCCAAATCCTCAGGGAAATGGAGGGCTATTCTAGACCTGAAACGCCTTAACTGTTACCTGACCTACCGCAGGTTTAAGATGCACACCCTACAATCCATTCTACTGGGCATCAAGCAGGGAGACTGGCTATCCTCTATAGATCTTTCAGAGGCGTATCTTCACATCCCAATCCGGCCCTCTAATTCTAAATTCCTCAGGTTCTGCTACAACCATCGCCACTTCCAATATGTGGCCCTTCCCTTTGGATTGGCCTCTGCCCCGAGAACCTTCACTAAGGTCCTCACAGCCCTAGTGGCCCACCTCAGGGACCTCCCGGTTCGTCTCCACTGTTACCTGGATGACATCCTCACTCTGTCTCACTCCAGACCCCAAGTAGAAAGGGATATCAGAGCTACTCTCTCTGCCCTCCAAGATTATGGGTTCCTAGTAAACTGGTAGAAGAGCCATCTGTTACCATCTACACAGATCACCCACTTGGGGTCTGTCATTGACTCGGTTCAGGGAAAGGTTTTCCTTTCCTCCGAGAGATTCAATAGCATCCAGGAAACTGTCAAACATATCAGACGATCAAGGAAGGTAACACCTTTAGAATCGTCTAAATTACTCGGTAAAATGGTCTCATGTATCTCCATTGTTCCCTGGGCCTGTTTACACACTAGATCCCTACAGTGGTTTCTGCTCCCATTCCAAAGGACCGGCAGAAGCAATTCAAAGGCCACGGTCAAGGTGCCTTCAAGGGTCCTAACGTCTCTCCTCTGGGGACCAGTCCCGCCATCAACAAGGGACATTGCTTCAAGGAACCCCAACGCCTCACCCTCACCACAGACGCCAGCCTGTCCGGATGGGGCGCTCACATCCACTCACTCTCGACACAGGGCAAATGGTCACAGGTAGAACGGACACGCAGTATAAACTGGTTGGAACTTCGCGCCATCCACCTGGCCCTGCGCAACTTCCTCCCCCACGTACACGGGCGGCATGTCCTGATATTCACAGACAACGTCACCGCCAAGGCTCACGTCAACCGACAAGGGGGCACCCAGTCCATAAGTTTGATGAGAGAGGCCGAGCGGCTCTGCCGTTGGGCGGAGCGCAATCTCCTCTTCCTCAAAGCCTAGCACATCTCAGAGGTCTCAAACACCCAAGCAGATTGGCTGAGCAGGACCATGGTGGACTAGTCCGAGTGGCACATCCACCTGTCACTGTTCAGGGAAGCGACCATGATGTTCGGTCTCCCTTCAGTAGACCTCTTCACATCCCCGCTCAACACCCAATTCCCCAGGTTTTTCTCGAGGTACCCCTCCCACGGGGCCGAGAATCACAATGCCCTCCGTTGCCCCTGGCCCACAGGGCTTCTATATGCATCCCCTCCATTGGCCCTGGTCCCCAGAGTCATCAAGAAGCTCATCTCTGAGAAAGTAGAGCTGATTCTAGTGACATCCTACTGGACCAGGCGCCCATGGTTTGCGGACCTCCGCAACCTATCGGTGCCCCCCCCTTGGAAAATTCCCCCGCACAGGATATCCCTTTCCCAGGGGCTCCTCCAACACCCGGATCCTCAGTGGCTCCAATTAGCCGTTTGGAGGTTCAGCGGGAACGTCTAAGGAAGGAGCAGTTCTCTGACCAGGTTATCAATACCATTTTAGCCACCAGGTGGCCCTCAACAACCAGAATATACAATGTCACTTGGTAGGGGTTCTGCAAGTGGTGCCATAGTCTCCAAGTCAACCCACTCTCACCCTCCATCCCTCAAGTTTTGGAATTCCTCCAAGAGGATCTGAGGAAAGGTCTTTCCCCGAGGCATCAGGTCGCAGCCCTCTCAACCGTCATTGTTTGCGACAACCTGGGTTCTCTTTCCCTCCACCCTCGCATTAGGGCATTGCTCAGAGGAGACTCTAACTTGTGTCCCCCAACCGTACATAGATACCCTACCTGGGACCTCAATAAGGTCCTGGTGTCTCTTACTAAACAACCCTTCGAGCCTCTAAGGGAATCCTCACTCTAGTTCCTAACATTCAAAATCGTGTTCCTGATGGCCATTACTTAGGCTCGCCGAATATCGGAGATAGCAGCCTTGTCGGTGAGGAGGGATCTTTGCATCTTCCATGCCGATCGGGTGGTTCTCTGACTGGACCCTACTTTCTTGTCAGGTCAACTCAGCCTTCCATAGGGCACAGGAACTTATACTTCCGAAATTCTGCCCCAATCCCTCGCAGGAAAGGGAGAAGCTTTGGCATACCCTGGATATAAGACGGGCCCTCTGCATTTACATTAAGTGTACCCAGCCCTTCAGGAGGCCCGAATCCCTATTCCTTTCCTTTCAGCCCAAATTATTAGGCCATAAGATGTCCCCGTCAACCATTGGCGGCTGGATTACAGCTACTATTTCCAAAGTGTACTTGTCCCAGGCTCTGCCTGTTCCCAGCGGAATAACAGCACACTCCACCAGAAGTGCAGCCACCTTGGCAGCTTGGGCTCCAGGCTCCAATTGCGGATATTTGTCGGGCAGCCACCTGGGCATCCCCATCTCCCTTCATCAGGCACTATAAGATTGACATATTTGCCTCGGCGGAGACTTCGTTTGGTAGACGAGTTCTCCAGCAAGTCCTCAAAGAACCGCAGGGACTTCAGAACCAGACGGAGTCCCTCCCGTAGGACAGCCAAGCTTTGGTATGTCCCACTCTCTGGATGATCCGACCGGCTCTCAAGAGAATGGACGTTGGTCCTTACCTGACACGCCATTTCTCTGGAGCCGGGAGGATCATCCAGCCCCACCCTTTTAAGTTCACCGTCTGGTGGGGTCTTGTTTCGGCCAATGAACCTTTTAGCATAGTAAGATGAGAGCACGATCTTCTCTTCACTCTCGACTTCACATAAACTGGGGAATGCAAGGAGCCACGTGATGGAGGGCGGAGCATTCCTCAGTAATTAAGCTCAGCCTTCAACGACGCAGACTGAAGCACCTCCCACTCTCTGGATGATCCTCCTGGCTCCAGAGAAATGGCGTGTCAGGTAAGGACTAACGCCCAATCCCACCACTGATCTCCATAATACCTTCATCTTGCACTCTTGCCAGAGTCCAGAAGGATATTATGGTCATGGCATTGGCCACCATCAAGTTAATAGGTGAACTAATAGGATGTAGAGAAGCAAATTTCTCATCTCCATGGAAGACAACCAGCAAAACTGTATTATTTTTATTGTACTATCTTATCAGAGTAAGAAAAAAAGTTCCAGTCTATTTAGGTCTTTAAAAACAAGAATGGAGCAGGCTAGGTATGTATTCATTCATGTAATCATTATGGAGTGTCTGAAAAGAGAGGCTGTGGTGTTAGATGGGGAGAAAGATAAGAACAAAGTATGTATTGCTCACTCTTGCGTTGGCCCAGATTCTCACCAATGCTCAGTCCTAAAATGGGATTCTGCTGTATTAAATATAACATTCTTAAGAGTAATTTCTACATTTATGTCATTTTAGGATTATTCTACTGTTTTTTCCATGTTTAGTAAAAATGAATTATATTGTACATGTGTAGAGTTTATTTTTAGAGTGCTGAATCCATAACTGTTTTGTTCTCATTCATTAAATAAGATTTACAGTCTGAGTATTCTAATATTTAGGCAGAAGATCTGTCTGATGATGTCTATGCTGCACGTCATTCAAAATATGAAGACAAAGAAAGAGCACGGTGGTCACTGTGGGAAAAGTGTCGATGTCCTAGAAGGAATAGGCAGGTTGAAATTAAAAGATATTGGAATTACATTTTTTTTATTGCTAGTAGATTCAATTTCTTCAGCCAGGTTTCTCTTATAAAACTAGTTATGTTATTGGGGCTATTTGAATCTTGCTTTACTACTATTCAAATGACAATTTACTATTGCAAATATAATGCTTGTGTCAGCATAATTATCTAAGTCTTACTGTAAGAACTGTAGGATTAGCTGAAGCTGAGCCATACTAAAGGGAAAGGGCAAGCCTCCTATTTGAATGTAAGTTCTGGAACATTACAGGCTCACCAATATGTGTGAATAAAGCTTTAACAATGTGATTAATAGGCTGATTACTTGTTCAAATCATTACTGGATTGGTCATCTGTGCTACCTCAAAAGATTAATGTTCTTGGACAGAGCTCCATTCAGAATCTTCAAAAACTGTGAAGAATTTAAAAAACAAACAAATTACCCCCTCCAGCGTGCATGCTTTTGGATGTGATTTCTCCAGATCTTGCCTTTTATAAAAGGAAAACAGTTTTGGAGCAATCAAGAGATGAAAGCAATACCAGACATCTCTGCAAGGTTAAAGACCCAATTTTGCCAAAAATTATGACTGGGTTGTATGAATGCAGTCTTCTACAAGTTCTCTATGCAATACTTGTATGAATGAATGAATGACAGTGTTATTTAAGTGGTAGAGGAGATAAGTGTACCATAATAACAAATGATAATTTATCTGTCCATCTCTTGACATCTAGTCAGTAATGTTTGATAAAAATAGAAGACTGTAATTAAATTGTAGTTTTACCAATGTCAGACAGGGAAACTGTCAGGAAGGCTCAAAGAAAGATGTAATCACAACCATGACCTGGATGACTGAGAATCTCCATAGACATTTCTCGCTGGTCAGTTGATAAAACAGTTCTGTAGGGTACTGAGGGGACATTAACAGGTAACTGATTCACATTCATTGGTTGCAAGGCACTAACACTCTCCCATTATGGAGTTCAGACAATTGGCTACTAACTAATTTTTCCGTCTTTGGGATTATGTCCATGATATTTTTCATTTGTTCAGGTTGCCTGGCCTTTGGGTAAAGCTTCAGAGGCTGACTTACAGTCTGCTTATTGGAAGAACTCTTTTGAACTCCTACCAGGCCAAGGTTGCATGCCTTTCATGGCTAGCTAGAAAAAAAATCATGTCTAAAATTGCATCTCCTTGTTCACATACGAACTATTCCATCTTCTGTATTTTCCTCACTCTTCGCAATTGCCTTTTAGAAAGAAAGACATTTCTTTTTTCAAAATGTCTACAATGACTTTCAAAAATAATTCTCAGTTGGAAACGCCTAATACCACAATGACTACAGCAGAAACAGAATCATAGAACTGGCAGGGACCTTAGAGGTCTTCTAGTCCAAGCCCCTGCTCAAGACAAGGCAACTTATACATCCTGGCCAAATGGTTGTCCAGTCTATTCTTGAAAGCAATGGATTCTTAAGTGATGCTTTTGTTCATGCTCAGGACAGATATCTTTATTATGTTTTCGCTGCAGGGTGACCAACCCTAAATATATATTTATAAGTATAAAAAATGTTTAAGCCAGAAATGGCCCTCCTCCAAGAATGATATTCATATTAAGTAATTGTCTGCCATTCTGCTTATTTCTTGTATGCAAGTAGTCCTTGCTTAGCGACCACAACTGGGACCAGGAACACCATCACTAAGTGAAGTGGTCATTAAGTGAAATATCACTTGACCAGAATGCACTTATATCACTTCCCAGTTAGTCACTAGGGTTAAGTGAAATGGCACAGAGTGTGGCTTGCAATTTTATTTGTGGCTTCTCCACTGACTGCTTAGCAGAAGCTGGCTGTGAAACATGCAAGTTGGAATCACATGATTGTGGATACTGCAACAGTTTTGGAAATGTGTGCAGGTTGCAAAGCACCAAAATGGCAATTGTAACTGTGAGAACACTGTAATGGTTGTAAATGACAGGACTGGCCATAAAATTATTTCAATGCTGTCGCTAACTTCAGACAAGGAGCCTCAACATAACACAGAAGCATGCAGAGCTCCTCGGCAGTCGGACAAACCGCAATCAAAACCAAGGATGAATGTCAACTGCACAGCACTGTGTGCCAACTCACCATGCCCTCTTTCGTGTCTTCCCATCTGTTTAGCCAAAGTGTATCCTGAAGGACACCCTGAAGATGCCGTGAAAATGTACGTGCAGATAGATACTCAAAGCACCTGCACCCTGGCAAGACCCATATTCTTCGACATCTTTGAGGTACAACAGAATGAACTTCACTTCACTGTATCAACGTGCCATGGACCAAGAAGCATGGCAGGGAGGAGAGCTACTGGACTCTGCATAGAGTCATTGGATGGAAGTTCCTGGTTCCCACTGCCGCCTGTTTGAATGAGATGGGGTGCCGAACAACTGCAGTCAGATCGCAATACCTAAGGTCATAAGTAGCATGCCTCACCTACATCGCCTGGCTCATCACTTCCCTGCTCTAGATCCAGAGGCTGAGATCCTACTTTTGTTGGGAAATAATGCCTCACATGCCTTTCTGTTCTCCAAGTCAGTTGGCCCTGTGGATGGCCCAGTAGCCATCAAATCTCCACTAGGATGGGGATCATAGGAATTGTCAGTGTCAATCGGATGCAGATCCCAACCCAGGCAAATGCCTTAACACCATCCATTCCAACTGCCTTCCGACACCCTTTAGCACCATTGAAAACAAGAATGCGATTCCAGATTAAAAGGCCGCCGGCAATCAGTACACTTTCACTAGGATACCCTAAATGGCCGTCAGCAACCACCAGACATCCACTAAGACGCTCTACATGGGCATATGCCTACGCAACACCCTTTCCGACACCTTCCCAATGCTCGTTGACGCCGTGGAAGCAAGAGTACCATTCCAACCCTGAAAGGGCGCCAGAAGCAGCTTCCAGACTTTCACGATTGGTGCCAAGAGTACCTGTCAACCCTAAAAGGCCGCCGGAAGTGACCACCAGACTGTCAACTTTGCCACCAAGAGTACCTGTACACCCTAAAAGGCCACCAGATATCGTATGATAATTTGCACACTCTGTTAAATCTTTCTTTTAGTATTGGAATCTAGATTGACATCTTCCACTTGGTTAGCCCCCATGTCTTTCTTCAGATTTGCTGGCATAGTTTGGTTAGAATTGACTAGTTTATGTTCTTTTGGTTGCCATGTTCATCATGAGTATTCCATCAGTTCATATAACTTCTAGACTTGGTAATGACTGGAGTGCTGATCTGACTTCATATTTTAGTACTAGAGGTTCTTATTATAAGTAAGGAATATATTCTAAGATATCTTAGATGCTGACATCTCTGTCTAGTTTATGCTGTATTTCAAAAGTTTTCCTTTCCTCCCACATTTGTTTCCATCTTCAGTATCTTTACAGATGTTGTAATATTGCTTTTTGTCTTTTCTAAAAGCTCTTTTGTTAAATTCTTTTCAGAGATTACCCCCCCCCTCCCATTTCTTGGCTTTTGCTTCTCTTCTGTTCTTGCCAATTTCGTTTATTCTAACATCCAGTTTGCTTTTTTTTTCTTCCTTCATTTTCAGCAGTTTCCTTTCACATTCATCCTTAACAATTTCTTTAATGTCATTCCATAATTCTCTATTAATGTGGTTCAGGACTTCAAAGCTATTCCTGATATTCTTCTTTAAAATGGTGGATATATATTCAATATTATATCATATAAATTGACTGGCTTTGAAGCTTATATAGGAACAGTTTATGATGAATCCCAGTCATATCTGTCTTTTATATTATAACTGAGCTCCTCCATCTCCTTTTAGCAATAATATAGTCAATAGAATCAAATCAAATCAAATGGAAGAGATATGAAAAATATGTTCCACAGACTTGATTGCATGGGTATTAACTCTATTACACTGGATCATTTGGCACCTTTCTCATACTGTGATTCCAAGAAATCAAGAAACACAATCTTTGCTTTCTTCTCTTTCATCATTTTCAGCAATCTCCTTTCATATTCATCCTTTACTATGAAAGTAAAAGTATTTTTAAAAGATGTAGGACAGATAGAATCACAAAGATTAGGGATTTTTCCACAAATAAAACATTAAAAAGACTGATTAAAAATATTAAAAACTTTATATACAGTGAAAAAAATGTGTTTTTGTTTCCTAAAAATTCCCTTTAGAATTACATTTATTGTTAGAGATTTTAGAGATTCTTCTTCCATCATCTTATTGTTCATCAGATCATTGTTACTGAAAGAAACTAGAGCTTATTTTATTTCATTATAGGTCATATAGCAGAAATTTAGAGGAACAAGATGCATCACTGAAAGAAAAACAAGCAAATTCTAATTTAACAACCTATATTTCGGAAAACACTGCAGGCATAACTTCAGAAGCCTGTAATTCTCAATATTTGGGAACATCACAGTCTTCAGGAAAAAAAATATCAATGGTAATGCACACATTAATGAATATGCAATTTAAATATGTAATTTTTGTTGAGTTTATTGAAGAACAGTTAAAAGGACCAAACTGAACTATTTAGCAATTTCCTTTAAAAAAAATCCTGCTTAGATCATTTGTGTTATAAAGTGTTTGTGTTATTGTTCATTAAAGCATTTTAATATACTAGAACACTTTATTTAATTTAATTTATTTAATGCATTGGAGAAACGCAACTCAATACATATTTATTTCATTGCAATAATTTATTTATTTATTTGGGGGTAGTATGTTAGATTATATTGTATGAAGCTTCCCCAAGCTGTTTAATTTAACCTTATAAATAAAACTTTTTTCACTGTGTAAATTTTAAGTTGATGCAAATGATGTAATTTTAGAGCTTCCAGTATCAGAATTAAGAATCACTGCAAATATTTTGTACAAGATATATAGCATATCTACTCCAAAAATAATCTTGAACTTCTTTCATTGAAAAACACTATGTTAAAAGAAACTCCTCAGTGCCCAGCTTTCTTCCTTGTCATCTAGTTACCAATTCCAGTTAAAATCACTTTTGGAGATTCTTTTCTTCCTTCATATTTATATACCATTTTCCTGAAAATACAACCTACCCTGAAAGCAAGTCCTCGCTTGATTTTTACACGTGCGCCCAATATAAGTCCTATCCCCAAAATAAGCCTTAATTAAGATCCCCTCCACTCGAGTGGACTGGTAAAAATTAAGCTGGGGGAGGTGGGGGTGGAGCTGCCCTACTACTTACCTTTAGACACTTGTAGCCAGGCCTCACACACCCTACACCTGCCTTGCCAGCCCATTTCTTCTGCATTGAAGAAGAATCTGGATCAATCCAGAGCTCTATTATCAGCTGCAGAAGCCTTCAGGAAAGCCTTGCCGGGCACAGAAGTGGTAGTTCCTGAAGGCCTCTTAGCGAAAAGGAGGCCGGGGGCGACATGCGCAAGTGAGATTAGTCAGTGGATGACATCCCCCGAAAATAAGACCTGGTGCCTTTTTTTTGTGGCAAAAAATATCTTATTTTGGGGGAAACATGGTATGAAAAACTTGAATATGGACATTGGCTTGAAGCTGCACACCCTAGAACTAATAAGAGAATCATAATTTGTTTCTAATTAAATTAATGGCCTGCAGAAAAGTACACTTTACAAAATTGATCTCCAATATATGTGGCCATATTTTTCCTTTCTTTTATATACACAAGAACATCTTCTTTTCCTTTCTGGCAGACACCGAAAAAGGAGGTGAGGTGGAGATAATGAAATGGAAAGGGGTGAAGTGAAGTAAGGTAGGGAAGAGAGGGGGAACAAATTGGATGCAAATGGGAAAGGAGTAGTAAATTGTTAATAATCACAACTTTATCAAATGTATATATACCCATCTCCTAGCAAGACCAGGATAGGGAAGAAGAATCAAGTTATTATTTTATAATAACTTATTTAGGCATTATAAAAGGCTTCCAGGCAGCCTCACCATAGTAGTTGCTTCTTTTCCAGGGCATCCAGTTAGTGCAGCAGTTATATCTGCAGCCATTTGCATTTCTAATTCTTTTATTTCCAACATCTGTTGAAAAATTAAGACAGTTCCCCCTTCCTATCTGCAAGTACTGGCATAGGTGGATGTGACTAATCTTAAAAATAGTGGTTAAAACACACACTTTGCTAAAAGTTTATTTTCAGTGCCTTTTATCTTTCATCTCTGTCAGACTCTACTCTGGAAACAGCGAACTTTTCCACTAAAAAATGAAGAAGTAGAAGCTTTAATACCCCAACTTCCACCAGCAGTTCATCAAGAATGTTCAGATATGTCTGTTCTTAGAGACTCTGACCATAATCCATACATGGCATTTAGTTTTCTGAATGATAATCAGCCACAAAAGGAGAGTTCCATCATCTCTGAAGTGGAAGACCACCACCAAATTTACTTGGGGAAAAAACAGACGTGACAGAAAATAAAGTTACTTATTTAGAAAAGTAAATCAAGTGGAAGAAAGATGTAAGGTAATATAATTTCATGCTCATGCAAGCAATCATTTTCTTCATAATATTTATATTTACAATATATTTTTTTTGACTTTTTTTACAGGCAGGATGAGAATGCAAGAGCTATTTATATTTATCTGAATTCCCAAGAAGAATGTTTTCTGTCCGGTGGACTAATACACCTGTGAAAAGTGGATGCTCTTAAACTGTAACCTCACTGCCTCATCTTGATCAAATATGCAAAGTGTCTACTTATTGCAATGAAGCAAAAGATATCTTTGCATATAGCAAGTGGTAAAAGAAATCAATAATCTATAAATTTATAAATGAAACACATACTTGCATTCATTAGGCTAGGCAAGTTTTAAAACTACAGATGAGATAAAGTCAGTTTAAATGATTTAATTTTCTATACTTCAATGGATTTCTCCCCCCTCCCCCAATTATTTTAAAGGTAAGTACTAGAAGAATCTGAGAAATTCGGATTTCTGAAGAGAATCTACTATTTCTATTGCATTTAAGCAGTATTTTTACTTATTTAACTCTTTTGTATCCCTACAAACACTATATATGTGCTACAATCAGTGGATTATGAGCATCCATTTTTGTATCTTAGAAACTTTAAATATACATGGAAAAGAGAACATTTAAATATAAGCATTATGAGCAAGGAAATAGCTCTTTTAGATAATGATAAGACAGATGAAAAAGTTCTCATACACATTTCAAAATGCTGCATTGCAATGTTACCTGTATTCACCAGGGAATGCTAGGTGAATGGATATTGCACAGGACTGTTGTTGCATTTACTGCTACCAATTCAAGATGATAGCTCTTCTGTGAGGAATTATTGATGGCTTTTATTAACATACTATTATTAAGTATGCTTTTTAAAACTGTCAAGTAAACTTTAATGGGTAGATGGCCAAATTTTAGTGTTTCATTGTCCCCAGCAGATTAGAAGTACACTGGCTAATATAAAAATGTTAAGTTGCCTTTTCACACTACAGCCTATGTTAGATTGTAGTTTCCTATATATTTCGGTTTTAGCTTTTTAAATACTTTGTCCAGGAAATTAACTTTGAATCTTGCCTCTGATACGCCAATTTTCAATGCAAGGTTTTAAAATTAAACGTTATTTCTCTATACTACAGTGTGATGTTAATGGATTGAAATATGTATCAAAAAATGAACACAAATATAGAATCCCTTTAGTATTTTGTATTTAACTATGACAAATCATGATTGGGAGATAATGTTGGCTTGGCATCAAATGTTTTACATAATTGTGATGAATATGAAATGACATTCCCCCCCTCCCTCTGATTTGCTTGCCAAAGCCAAAGTCTGTATTTTGTTGGTCAACTTCATTCCCGGTTTATCGTCTTACTCACATTTCTTAATATATAAATTACTATGACTTCTAATATATGAGTATCCAGCCAGAATGTGAAAAATGAAAACATGCATTTTTTTAAAAAGGATTTTTATTTTGTTGATTTGATTCTCACTCTTAAAACAGAGCTAATTCCGATTTACATCTTTATTAATATTGGCTAAAAGGTGGGTTTTGATCATTTGAAAGATTAAATTCTTTTTTCTGGAAAGTTATTTTTTCATAGTGATAAATTCCTTGTGAAAATCTTTTGTTCTTACAGTTGCTAACATCTATATAATTCATAATATACATTGCTTGGTCTATTTTAGATGCCTGTTTTATGTGTGCCAACTTCTAAGTTATTTTAAAGAATTTAAAGACCTATGTAAACCATTACATTGCATTATTTTTAACATATGCAAAATTTTCTAGTCAAATTTATTATGTTTTATCAAATATTCTGTTGAATTCAATAGGGCTTACTCTGAGCCACATTTGTACTGGATTGCAGCCTTTACAGATTAAATAAGAGTCCCTGACCAAAGCCAGAATTCCTAAATGTTTGCTATCAGTTTCAAAAACAACAAAAAAGTATGCATTTAACTACCTCATCTGCCCAACCTGGAGTAAAAAATATTTATTTTAGTTCAATTAAATAACAGAAACTCTATTTTTTCTTGCTTTTCTACTCGTCAGCTTACTCTTTATGCAAGTCAAGATACAAGGATCAACAAAAACATTTTTTAAAAAAATCTGTTCATCCCGTTCTTTAACGCTGTTTCCCACTATTTTGTCAGCATAAAAAGAGAAGGAAATGGATCAAATTATTTTTTTAATTTCAAAATATATTCTCAATAAAAGCAATTAAAGAGATTAACGTCAAACATTCCACTGAAAAGAGAACTGCAATGTTTGTCTTCATTATCATATTTTTCTTAAGAAAATGATAGAAATGTCGTAATTTGATATGCCAATTTTGACTGGAAGACTGTTTTTTGTTCAAAAGGCATTTGACAGGCACCAAATCATAACATTTTCTTAACTACTTTTATAGTATAAAGTACTGTATAACTAAAATGAAATTTCTGAAACTTTTCCTTCTGTCATGTTAACAGTTATAACTGATTACAATTTTTAAAAGTTTTACAGATTATATATTCATGATCTTATCTTTTTAACGGTTTGCAACTTTTGCTGTTATTTTCATATTCAGAACATTGAAGCAGATTTTCTGCTCCATTTCTCATATTTACCCTCCCATTTTTATTCTTAAAGTGGATTAGACCTATAATTGTTCATCAAGGCCAAGTTACACTTCAAACTTTTCCAATTCAAGGGTTATTATTTAACATTTTAAGGAACTACCACATTTGTATTTTTTTTAAAAAAAACCTTTTCCATGACAAAGTGCTGCATAAAATCAAGGAACAAGCAGAGCATTTTCTCCAAAATCACAAGACACTCTTACTGTGTATTGTGCTTGGGGGTTTTTTGGTCATAAAATGAGCCTCCAAAGTTGATGTCTTTCTTGTTTATTCCACAACGGTATCCCAGCCGAGCTATAATGAGAATAGTAAAACGCAACCCGTCTGGCTTCAACCTGATTTTACCGATCAAGAGAACGCTTTTGAGCAGCTTCACAACAGGCATTCCTCAGAAGGTTAATCACAGCTCTAGGGTCGTCACTCTTCATTATAGCACTCCCAGACACAATCATATTTGCACCTGCCTAAAAGCAAATCCCATGACACTGTAAGAATTTTTAAAATAAGTAATAATGAATTAATTATAGAAAATTGTGAAATATGTATACATTCTAATGGAAAACGAACAGCAGTTAGCCAGATCAGCACCTTTAATTATACTTTCCTTATTACTCCTAATCAGCAAGAAGCATCAAGGTTTGTCAAAACTACAAATGAATACTCAAATGCTTTGCAAAAAAGTTACTGCTATATTTAATCAGAATGAAAAAAAAAAATTAATATTAAGCTGAGATTTAAAAAACTGGATTACCTAGACATAACAAGTTCTAACAATTTTTCATTTAATATGGACTATCTCTTAGTCTTACCTCTGCACATTTATGTATAGTATCTGGCCCTACGCCACCATCTACTTCAATATCCAAAGAAGGAAATTGAGTTCTCAGCCAGTGAACCTAATTAGCAATGCAGAAAGAACATCAATTAACAGGAGCACTAATTATTTTTTCTTATAATATGCAAAAAGTAGACATCAATATATGTTATGAACATTCTCAATTAAAATGTTTTAAGATTCCTATTACTTTTTCATAATGCTGCGATTTTTGAAATAATTGGCAAACTTACCTTTGGCATCATATCTTCCATGAACTTTTGTCCACCAAAACCAGGTTCCACTGTCATAACTAAAGCCATGTCTATCTGATTGGCCCATGGTGCTAAAAAATCTACTGTGGTTCCTGGTTTGATAGCCAAACCAACCTAAAGAAGAAAAGGACCAAAATATTAAAACAACTTGTATCCTGAATCTTTTTGAAAAGAAACAAAAAGATTCAAAGTTATTCCCAACATATATTAGTAAAAAGCCCTGTCAAATAACTTTCCAATGGCAAAGAAAAAAATAGATTTACTTCCAATGTACAACTGCTAAGCCCATTATGGCGAACCAAAGGCATGCATGCTGGAGGCGGCACGCAGAGCCATCTCTCTGGGCACGCTAGCTGTTGCCCATTGCTCTTCTGGGTTCTGAGGTGCACTGGCCAGCTGGTCTTTGTGTGCGTGGGAGCTCCAGAAACTGGAAGAGCTTCCAGTTTCCACCGCACACAAGTGCCGACCAGCTGGTCTTAGCACATGCATGTGCGCCAGGGAGCTGCTCTTCTGGTTTCCAGCACTGTCCCACGCACACACTCCCATTTTTACACTCAGTGCCGAAAAGATTCACCAACATGTACTAAGCAAATGTTTGCTTAATGTACTCAGGAGTTTAGCATTGTATGGACGCATCAGTCATAAACTTGTGATTAAACAGCATCACCCATTATAGTGATTGGTATGTATGTGCACAGTGCATGATTTCCAAGTATTTTAGTGTTTGGGCTCAAAGAAAAAAATCCATTGTTCTAAGTTTAAGACAAAAGGGGATGGGTACGGGTGTCAATACATGTTGCTTTGAGTATTTTGACATTTGTGAAAGGGGGGGTGTCCTTCTAAACAAGGGGTGTCAAACTGGATTTATTCGAGGGCCAGATCAGTATTGTAGTCCTCTGCGAGCTGGCTGGAGGGGGGAAGATGGGATAGATGCCTCCTGCAGCCAAAAAGGGGTGCTTGAGGCCCCCCATGCCCCATTTTTGATCTGGATGGCCTACTGCAGCACCCTAGATGGTCTACTGCAGCACCCTGCTGGCCATTTTGCCGCCAGAGACACTGGGCCAGTCCTTTGCTATTTCCATGCCAGCCCCACGGGCCAGATTTAAGCATCCCATGGGCCAGATCTGGCATGTGGGCTTTGACTTTGACACCCCTGTTCTAAACTGTTCAGACCATATAGACATGGGGTAAATTGGTTTCATCTTTGCTGCTATGGGCTTGAGCTAGCTAAAAGGAGAACAGGAATCAGGGTGAAATGTTTTATATAAACATTCTAGAGTACTCTTGTTGAGGTTCCCTTTTCAGGAATTCAGTTTCCAAAGTATACAATACGTAATGTATATGTGTTACAGGTACTGTTCTGTGGTACAAATGCAGAATTATACTGATGTATAATTTTCACAAGTAGAGAAGTGTACTTTTGCAGTTGCCAAGTTATTCATGAGCTGTGTTAAAGTGATTCTAGTGCTGTTTACTCTGTTGGATTTAATTCTGTGGCTTTTAATAAGCCATGCAAAATCATTGTCTTCTAACTTTTTATAGGTCAGATGATAAATAGCAAGCAGGGACTTCTGTTCACTTATATTTGTGGCTTAAGATAACCAACTGGGAAGTAACATAAAAGGCTTGTTTTGAGTTATTGTGAATGATGGGACATTGAAAAGTTTCAAGTGTTTGTTCCGGTCAAACACATTTTCTGCAGGAAAACTGGCAGTTACTTTCTTGGGCCAGAGTGTAGTATTTTTTTCTGCATGGTTCCTGGTCTGAGCTTTGATTCCTATCAATTAAAAAATGTTTAGATCGGGGGTGTCAAATTCAAGGCCCGCAGGGTGCTTAAATCTGGCCCACAGGGCCAACCTGGAAATAGCAAAGGACCGGCCCGTGGTGCTTCTACTAGGGAAAATTGGCCGTGCATCCCAAAAAAAACCAGGCTGGACATGCGTGCCCCATTTTGGCCAGCAGAGTGCTGCAGTAGGCATCCATCCAATCTCCTCCCACACCCTTCCCCTCAGCCAACCTGCAGAGAACTACAATACTGATCCAGCCCTAGAAGAAATCCAGTTTGATCCCCTGGTTTAGAACTAATTCCCACATTAACATAATGAAGGCAACTAGAAAAATAAAGTGCCTCATCAATCAGAGATATAAGAAACATTGCCCTAGAATATAGGAGATCTAAGTCTATTATGTGACATCAGAGCTATGCGAGATTTAAGGATTGTTTTACTGAAAGTGTAACACCTTAGCAGCAAATTTGTTATAGTGGTTAAAACATAAATGAGAAATAAGGAGACCATGAGTTCTAGATTCATCTTAGGCACAAAACCAGTCACTTTTGGTGACCTTGAGCCATTACTTTTGTCAGACCTAGGAAGGCAATAGAAAAACCACTTCTGAAAAATCTTGCCAAGAAAACTGCAGGAATCTGTCCAAGCTGTTTCCAAGAATTGGATACAACTAAACAGAAGGGGAAAAACAGATTTCTGTAATACAATGTATATTTTTTTGGTATTTTAAAGGAATAAGGAATAAGAGTATTCATAGAGATATAATGTAGGAAAAGGAGTGGCAGAACCTGGCAGTGGCATTAAAAGAGGGATCAGCCTAGAATCCTTATGTAACCACAACAGAACTAAGTCCAGGCCCCCTTCTCTTGAACTCCACTGACCCTTAATCTACCCCAAAGCAGGTGCTAACCATTCGTTGAAAAGAGGAGTTATTAAATTTTAACAATTCCAAACCTCTCACCTTCATTCCATTTTCTCTTATATCTTTGATGAGGGCCCCTGGATTATCAGTAGCTTCTATATGAAAGGTATACTGATTTGCACCGGCTATAGCCATAGGCTTTACCCACTGTTCTGGTTTAGCAACCATCATATGCATATCTAGAAAGAATAAAATAAGATCAGAAGCACAAATTACTGGATTGCATGTTTTCTGAATCATTCAACCAGAGGACAGTCCCAATTTATAAAACATTGTCTGTCACGGTTTTTGGATATAAAAGATATTAGGAGCCAGCGGTAAGCTTTTAGCACTCAGTACCCATGTACATACATATCTAGTAGGCTTTCCCCCTCAAATACTAACATCAATCTGTTTGGGGGGTTACTAATGCCTTAAATTAAAAAAAAACCTTGTTAATATGTTTTTCACCTATCATTCCGAAATTTCTGATGGCAATGATACTTGCCTGGATACCTTGTTTTGTTGTTATTAGACCTGATCACAACCCTTGCTTGTGCCACCGGCTTGCCATCTAGTGAGGGGAACCCCTTACCACCTCAACTTATGGCCTCTTCCTCTTTTCCAATAAGTCCTGACCAGTGGTGGGCTGCAACTGGTTTAACAACCAGTTCTGTGAGTGTGCAGCATTCAAAAAACACCACTTTGAATCTCAATAGCTTACCTTCTAGGGCAGCCTTGGTAAGTAGAACAGTTGTGCTGTGCAAATCAGCTGAGCTGAGAAAGATGGAAATATAGGACAGGATAGGGCAGCAGCCCACCACTGGTCCTGACCAATGAAGAACCCCAGAACCCACTAGAGCAGCAAGGCTTGCTCTCCAAGAAGTTATAATTATTTAAACAAGTAATTAATTATATGATCAATCATGATTCAATTTATGCTATAAATCAATAGGAAAGGCTGAGCTGTAACCACCATATTAGTATCATTTAATTTCTGCACATCCATGGAAAATAAAAATAGAGCTGAAAGCAACCCAGAAGTTTTTAAAAAAAAAAAACCAGTAAAATTCTACTCCTTGAAAAAAGGTTTCTTGCCCCTCCTTTAAGTCTGTTCTAAAATGGACCCCAGAAACAACTAGGAAAGGGAAAGGTAAGTCTGGGAATGACAGAAGCTGCAGCAATACTGCTTTACTAAAATTCATTTTAAAAAGGAGTGCTTATGTCTTTAAGTAAATAAGGGGCAACAGGTCTTGCTAGATTTAAAAATGGGCAGTCATGATTGTTGTGCCCACTGGTACTATACTTACCTCAGATTAATATTTAACAGAATAAACAAAATATTAAATACAATATTGATTATAAACAGCAAACCCCTAAATCCAAATCATTTCACTTTTTTACAATCCCCTCACCTTAAGAACAATTTGCATTGTTTGAGCCTTCTCTTTCATACCGTAGCAACGAAGAAAACTGATATGTCCACCACATTTTAAATAAAATATACATAGTGGCACATATTAGCAGAGATCTCTAACATACACTAATGTTGCAAAGGAATAGATTGTATTGTCACCATTTTCCTAATATGCAAAACATTCAAAGGTGTACTAGACTGAGTGAATCACCTATTATTAAAGTACCACCTGCTGCAAGAGTTTCCTTGAAGGCTGCCTCATATATTTCTGCTTGTATAGCTGTATGGGAAAGAGTCCCTGGGCCCACATGAAGCGAAATCATATACAGGAAAAGGAAAAGGCAACCTCTGAATCTTTCAAATAACATGGCTCTTGTAAGGCCTCGAGGAGAGGCTCTTCAGATATGCTAACATATTGTAAAAAACAGCCTTTTGGATGCTTTAAACCATCTTCAGATGGCACTTCTTCCACATCTTATGCACAATTCTATAGCTCAAAACAATATTGAAGTAAGAAGAGGATAATTCTAATCCAAAACCTAACATTAACCTAAAATTAATAAAGAATAACAGCTTACCAAAAAAGGACTGCTGACCCAGCTGCTTCCGAAGGCTCTCTACAACAGGATGACCAAAAGTTATGTTTGGAACAAAATGCCTATCCAAATGGGGAAAAATAACAAATCCACTGTGAAACCATTTTTGCTGGACTATTTCAATGTATGCACAATATTAAATAATTAACTAGCAATTAATGTACTCATTAATAAAATGCCTGTTTTGACTAAAGAGCAAAGATCTTTAGCACTGAAAGGACCTTCAGTCAATGGCAGCAGTTCATATTTGTGGTGGAATCCCAGACTGGAGGGAGAGGTTAAGGGGGGAAAGCTTGGAGTTCTTGCATTGCCACCTGCAGAATGCCACTCAAGGACTGGAAACCAAGGCAATCACCCTATGCAGAATGAGATCTGTCTGTTGAATTTTATTCTAAAATACATATTGACAAAGAAGTTTGGAACTGCAACTTGCAAAGAAGTTTGGAACTACAACTCCTATTTTCAGTAATCTATTCACAATATTATATAGCTACAATCTACAGCAGGGGTGTCCAACCTTGGCAACTTTAAGACTTGTGAACTTCAACTCCCAGAATTCCTCAGGCAGCTTTGTCCACAAGTCTTAAAGTTGCCAAGGTTGGACACCCCTGATCTACAGCTTTAATTATATATATCATCAATCTCATATTCCATTGAGTTTTAATGAAATTATTTTGCAATTTGTTTGTAAGATACAGATACCCAGTTCCAAAACTTGGTAGATCTCTCTCCTTTGTAAATCATGGCTAATAGAGTTATTAATATTTTACATCAGTTCTTTGCCAATTATATTTTTAACTATTTGAGCAAGAAAAATCTTTCCTCTAAACTGAGAAAAGGCAGTACACACATTTAAAATGTCTTCTGACTCCATAGTTCAATTCACATGCATCAACAGCATCTAAAAGTCCTAAGAAATTATCAGTACTGAAATATATTTTGATTGACTCTAAACAGATATTTTACCATATTTTACTGACAATTAGAATATTAGTTATTTGAACTAAACAGCTATAATACACTGTGTGCACAATTATTAGACAAGTTGCGTTTTTGAGGATTAATATTATTGAACAAATTCAGTGCCCTTAGTCAATCCAAAATGTTAATAAATCCCAAACCTGGATATTTAAGAAAGTAAAAGTGAAGTTTTGGCTTTCTTAGGAGAATATCTATGTGTGTACAATTATTGGGCAACTATTAGTGTGCAGAATTGCCATGCAACTAAATGAAAAAAATGAAAATTTGCCCACCTCTTTTATTTGCATCTGTTAAAGTGAGAATAATAAAACAACTCAAAATGTACAAATAAATATTTGACATTTCACACACACACACACACACAAAATCAGTGACCAATATAGCCATCCTTTCCATAACAGTCATAAGCCTTCCATTTATGGAGTCTGTCAGTTTCTTAATCTGTTGATGATCAACTTTTTGCGCAACCACAACCTCCCAGACACTGTTCAGAAAGGTGTACTGTTTTCCTTCACTGTAAATCTTCCATTTAAGAAGGGCCCACAAGTTCTCTAGGGTTTAGGGCAGGTGAAAAGAGGGCCATGTCATTCTTTCATTTATAAGGCCTTTACTAGCTAGCCATGCAGTGGAGTACTTCGATGCATGCGATGGAGCATTGTCCTGCCTAAAAATCATGGTCTTCTTGAAAGATGCAGACTTTTTCTTGTACCACTGCTTGAAGAAAGTGTCTTCTAAAAATTGGCAGTAGGCTTGGTAATTGAGTTTGAGTCCATTTTCAACCCAAAAAGATCCAACTAGTTAATCAATATTACAAGCCCATACCAAAACCCCACCTCCACTTTGCTGAGGAGTTAAAGTGGAGTTCTGTGCCCTTTACTAATCCAGCCATGGGCCCATCCATCTGGTCTGTCAAGTCACTCTCATCAGTGCATTAAACTGAAAAATTTGTCTTCAGATTTTCATCTGGCTCAGTCTTGCCATTTCAACTGATGTGTCTTATTCTGTAGTGGCCAGGTTTCAGTCTTCCTTACTTCCTTACAATGCTGTGTCTCTGAGCACTGAACACCTTATACTTCTAGGGCACTGCAGGAAGGTTGCAGTTTTGTAATATGACCACACTGGAGGATAATGGGTTCCTGGTTCCTTCATGTTTGATTCTCAAATCTTTGGCAGTTAATGTGTGTCTTTTTTTTCTCAACACATTTCTTGCGGCCCTGTTGACTTATTTGCAACAAAACATCTGATGGTTCTGTGATCATGCACCAATATCCTAGCAATTTCAAGAATACTGCATCCCTCTGAAAGACGTTTTACAATTTTTGACTTTTTAGAGTCAGTTACATCTCTTTTGGGGCTCATTTTGCCTGAGAAAAAGAAGCCGTTTAATAATTATGTAGACCTTGATATAGGGTGTTGATCTCCTCAGGCCATACCCTCCATCATTACACAAATATACATCATCTGATATGCTTGTATCCACTAAGCATTCAAGTTTATACAAACTGGGAACTATGCATTAAAAATGATATGGTCAAAATACTCACTTGCCTAATAATTGTGCACACAGTGCATAACAGATATTTAACTGAAGACTAGTTATAGGTCCTGAATATCTTACAGGCAGAATAATTGAACACAATATTTTTCCTGGTTATTGGACATTACAAAGAATATTAGCTGTCAACTCCATTATATTGAATATGTAACATGATGGAGGTGATACACATGACACGGGTTTGGCCTCTATTGCCAGTGTTGGTTTAATATCCATAAATTTATTATTATGGTTCTGGGAAGAGTAATATGATTCAAAGATATGAATCTGAATTGTATAACAATTTGGACTTTATCAATGTATGGGATTTCTAAGCATGGGACAGCAAAATATTTGACTAATAAATGATTTATTCATTTATTAGTTTGTTTTAAAACTAAACTAAATAAATGCAGGTTTCCCCTGTGCTATAATGATACAATAATAATAAAAAATATGGGGCCAAATATTAAACAATTTGACTTGTTTTCTAGGTATTTCAAAACTAAAAGTTCTCTTTTATCCTAGTTCATTTGAGCACAAAGATGTACTGTAGCCCAATTACACTTTCTTTCCTAAGATTAGTTAACTTAGAAAGGATTGGCATTTTGATTTTTGTATGCCAGCTGCAGGTGGCCATAAAGTTAAATATTACATGACAGGTCATCTAGCCACAACAATTCAGCAGTCTGCTTGAAGGGGGGGGAGGGGGGGTCCCAGAAAAGTAATCCAGCAGGTGAGAGGTATGGATGAGTGCCATGGGTAGGCACTAGGGATCAAGTCCAGGTGCTGCAGGTGAGTGAATGAAAAAGCAGTGAAAGCAACTTGCAACATCCTGCCAGCTTCTCTATTGACTGTTTGTGGCAAGTCAGCAAGGAAGGTTGCAAATGATGACCTCGTGACTGGAGGATGCTTGCAATGGCTGCAATTTTGCAGGCTGTTCATTAAGTCCCCCTTGCTTAGGGTTGTCATAACTTTGAACAGTGGCTGAATGAAGGCTTGTAACCCAAAAATGCTTCCAGGAAGTAGTCTGCATTATCTTCCTTCAAGTTCCAGACACCCTAACAAAGCACTGCTAACAAAATATTGCTTTCCTGGAAACAAAGTAGCCAAGCAAAGTGATGATAGTACCGACTGACATGGCTAACGATCAATTGGCAAGACCCCTCCTCTCTCCGCAGCTCTTCACATGACTTAGGGCTGTTATGAAACAGGCAGCCGCCCCCCTTCCATCCCAGCATAAACCTGCTGGCACTGAACATGCCAGGAATGTGCTGCTTGTTTCACAAAACAGCGAAGATGTCGTCTGACTGACCGAAAGTGCTGTAAAGCACTATGGAGCGGTATTTATAAGCCTAAGTGTCTAAGCCGCCCAGAACCAATCAGAAGGGCAACCTCTTCGCCCTCTCCCCCCTCCCCCCCATCACGACCTTCATCTACTACTATCACAGAGCCGAGCCGATTGACAGGCGTCGGCCGCCTCCGCGAGGGAGGGAGAGACCCTGTCCCCGGCCCTCGGGCGAGTTACCCGTCCATTACATCCAGGTGCAGGTAGTCTGCGCCGCAGTCCATCATGCGCCTGCATTCGGCTCCCAGAGCCGCCAGGTCGCTGTTCAGAATGGAAGGACCTATCCGGCACCCCGACGCCATAACTATTTGTCGGAGGTCCAGAAGCGGAACTCACTCCGACCCGGAAGGAACTCGGCCTTCGCCGGTCCGCGGAAGGCGGTTTTGTTGGGAAATGTAGTTTTCCTCTTCTTTGAAGGTCTGGCTTTGAAAATGGGCGCCGTGAATTAGTCTACTTGGTTCAGCTGGGGAATCCCGAAAATTAATAACCTTGATTTGTAGGTCAGCGTCTTATGTGGAGCCAGTTATTGCTAGGCCTTTCAAGCTGTTTAGACCTCGGGAAGCCCCAAAAGGGAGGACGAACCGACCACCTTATTTGTCTTCTCCGTGCGAATTGTGAAAAGAATTGCAATTGCGTTGCGGACACTTAATTTCGAAATCGAAATCGAAATCTGGATATGCATGGTGCGCACGTCAAGATTAGTTTCAAGAGAGGAAGATAACAAGTCTCAAGAAATATTGGTCTGCGATGGGATATACTGGGTATCTTGCTGGTTTATGTGCAGTTACGAAATCACCAGTAATTGTGTCAGTTCCAAGAAATCTGCTGGGGGGAAATTGAGGTTTTGGCGTTTTGCATGGATTCAAACATTAGCAACCAAAAGACTTCATCTGGTTCCAAGATGGTCTTCTATACAATTGCAAACTTTCTAGCATCTGAATAGGAAAAACATGAAGCACTTATATCAACATCAAATACATTGTCTAGGTTATCAGTCTAGATAAGGGGAGTGTGTTTGTCAAAATTATTTGTTTCATAAAAATTCGGCAGTATACATGATAATTTTCAGGAAAAATAAATAAATTTTAAATTTGAACTGAAACAATTTTTAAATTGGGAATAATTCCAAAAATTATAAATGAAAAGTATCACAATCTTTTGGCTAAGATCAACTGATTAAAGTAGATGCTGATAGAGCCCAATCCTGGACAAGTGAAACTTCTGACAAAACAAGATTGGGAGATCAAAATAGTTTAATATGCAACAGTGACAAAACTGATTCAGAAATTGCTTCCCTATGAAGAGTATATTACAAGGCAGATTTAAACATGTAGAATTGGTTTCTAGAAAGAGTCAAGAAACTAAAAACATTAAATGACTTAAACAGAACAAGGATCTCCAATGCTTTATATTAAATACTAAAAGCATAGCATAAATATTTAATGTGTGCTTAGTGGCTGAAGAAAACGAAGGGAAGTGGATAATGTGTTACTAAATTCTTCACAATTTTTTAATTTATGCTTTATTTTTCCTTCTGCCTTTTGTTCATTTTGTTTTGTTCTCTTAAGCTTATGGTATGTTAAAATTTAATTTTTTATGAATTCAATAAAATTGGAACTGTCTGAATTGTACACATAAAATACCTTTCCTTAAGCAGAATCAGGATTGTGCAAAGTCCCATGTGTGGAAGTCACATAAATCTTAAAATTATTTATCACCATCATAAGTACAAAAATATCTTCAGGCATAATGATGTATTTGTAGACAATTTATTTATGCATTTTCAAACAAACTATTATAATCTCTTTCATAAACTTAATTCAGACATTTCTATAGTTTATTTTATCCTTCATCTTTGGTCACCTGGTGCACTTTACAAATCTATTAACAGTTTAATTCTGTCTCTTGATCTCATAGTTTTAAACAAATTTTATTTTAACTTTCAAGTGGGGTTTCATTTCCATTTTTAATTAAAAATTAGCTTTTAATGTATACAGATTGATTTTAAGATTCATACAAATAAACATTTTTTCAATTTCAATATATTTTTTCACTAGTTAATTATGGCAAAATAGCCCTTCTTTCACTTCTTAAATATAGCATATATCAATGCAAAGATAACATTCCTGTTATTATCCTGAGATCATTTATTAACCATATTCATTGCTGTAAACAATGGAAACATTTTATACCTTATCCCTTGGTAAATATTTTGAAATACAGAATTTCTTTGGCAATTAAAGTATTCATTAAATTGAAATATTTGCAGATAAAGCTGTTTTGGGCATTTAAAATTATTTGTCTCTGAAGACAGTGCTAATTTATATTTTTGAATGCCAATTCTTTTAAAATTGTAAAATTCTACAGAAGTTATAATCAAACCAAGCTTTAATATTTCTTGGAAACCCTACAGCAGCATTCTTCAAACATATCTGATGGCATTCTTATGCATGTATATATAAACATGAATACTGCAACATTCAGCACTGCTATGGTCACATTAAGAAAAACACACATATATATGCTGAGATTATATAAATTAGCAAGACAATAATGTTCCCTTTCTATAAAACTGGACAAGGATTGGGCACTGCTTGAAAAAATATTGGGAGGCACATGTTGAAGGAGGAATTTACAGGAAACTTGGGATTATGGCTGTAATTTCATAACTTGATATCACAGGTTTTTTAGAAAGGGAAATAATATTTTAATAATGCCAATAATATGTTAATATAAAAATCTAAAACAACACATTTAAAAACAACAACACTATTCACACATAAGGCCTCTTAACACTAAACAAAATTAAGTTTCTTCATAGCAGATACATATTTATCAGTATAGCAATGGAGGAAAGCAATAAATAAATTCTTGAGTAGAATTCTATGTGCCTTTAGTTAGTACAATGCAACTAAAAAAATTGCACAAGAAAAACACATGCTTTTATCAGTAAATTGTTTGAGCAATCATAGCTATTTCAGACTATTTTTTAAAAAAATAATGTAATTTTAAATTTCAACTTAAAATTACAATAGGCATATTTTTAAGGTTTTATTATGGCTAAAATGGATTCAGTACTTTACTCTGGGTCACACTAAAAATGAAATGTAATAACTGACTTTGATACAGAGATTCACAGTCATTATTGTTCCTAAAATGTTATTTTCAATATGTCTTATTTGTGTTCTGTGCATTCATACATATATGAGATATGCCTTCTACAGTAGCCAAAAGAGAGGTTTCTAGAGCTTTGTAGGATTAGGTGAAAAGTCTTTTAGTGTGTTTATTCCTCAGTATTGATGGCCTCTTCCCATTTCCTTTTGATTGTTTTAATAGAACAATCAACATTCATCTCCTTAGCTTTCATTTAATATGGTATATTCACATTTTACAGTGAAAATCGATTATTTGAAAAGATAGGACCCCCCCCCCCAAATGGCTAGGGCTTCTTTTGGGGGATGTCTTCATTTTCCTCCCTCATGTACCAGTAGAAGGCAGGGGGAGCAAGTGGTCCCTTGCACCAGTTGCCTGAAGGGTCACAGCAGGCCATCCACGAAGCAGCTGCTTTGTGGGTACCGCTCAGACTGCCACCTCCTGCAAGCATGGCTACTTTTGCAGCTGCAAAAGCAGCAGGAGGCTAAGCAACACGTTCCACATGTTGCTTGGCCTCCTCATTGCTTGCAGTGCAAACTGCATGAGGTGAGAAGATAAGACTAAGGGGGAGAAAGGGTGGAGAAACTTGCCCCATGTGCCCCATATGCTCTCACCTAATGGTCGCATCTGCCATCCATACAGAACAGCCTCGTGGCCGCTCCAGCAACCCTACCCACTGCGCCCCTTTTTCTGTTAATGGCAGCCACAAAAAAAGCAGTAGGCCCAGCAACACGCCCCACGCACTGCTTACTTAACAGTGTGATGGTCACACCAGGCCATCCCACCATCCACAAAGCTGGTAGTCTGTGCTGAGTTTGAGAAAAGACTGGCAGGCAGAAAAATCCTCCTCCCCATTTTCTTGCCATTCGTCAAAAAGGCTCCATTCCAAGCCATCATTGTTGCAATCCTGGGTTATAGTGAAGGCTCAGAATGGAGCCTTTTTGGTGAACAGCAGAAAAATGGGGAGGGGGATTTTTTTGCCTGCCAGTATTTCCTCAAGCTCAGCAGAGACTGAAGAGAGGATAGCAGGCAGAAAAATCCACCTCCCCATTTTTCTACTGTTCGCCAAAAAGGCTCCATTCTGAGCCTTCAGTGTTGCAATCCTGGGATACACTGAAGGCTCAAAATGAAGCTTTTTTGGCAAACGGCAGGAAAATGAGGAGGGGGATTTTTCTGCCTGTCATCCTTTCCTCAAGCTCAGCACAGACGGATATCCCAAACACACATCCCGAGCTTTCAGCATTGCATTCCTGGGATGTACGTCCTTTTCTCAAGTGGCATTTGATCACTTGAAAGGAACAGAGCGAAGAAATGAGAGGCAGCTCCTGGCCCTTGCTGGCTCAGCTGATCTGCGAGTCCAATTAAGGGACTGAGCAGCCATGAGGTGACTGGGGAAGGGCTGCCTCCTGTGCTGGCCATGCCCACCCCCTTCACTAGGGCTTATTTTGGGGGCAGAGTGTATTTTCGGGAAAACATGGTAGTAGCCACAAAATCAATCTTTCCATCTCCCAGAATGGAAATGACTCCCCCAACCCACCCAGCATGGGTTTTTTTTTCATCCTTAGTCCTAGACACATAGTTGGATTGATAGACCTCACACATATGATGGAAGGAGTTGCTTATGTCACCTTATCTGGACTATGCCAAGGTCCCTTCCAACTCCATTATTCTATTATCTGTTTTCAAGGTCATTTCAAAGACGACAAAGAACCACATTTGGAGCATGCATACTACAAAAATGAATGCCCTATCTAAAAATTTTCTCCCTCAGCTAGAAGTTTTCAACATGAACTGTATTCAGCTATATCAACATATGTATAAATGCACATATAGCAATGCATGTTTATTTCCTTCAAATAGAAAGTTGTTACTGATAAGTATTTATGTAAAATGTTCGTACACATGTGTACTTGATAGCTACAAAGTCATTTTCTTATTATAGATATTCAGTGTCCATCAGTTAATCTGAAATCTTCATCACAGGCAGAAAACCAGAAACTCAGACAAAAAACAAATAAATAAATAAAAAGAAAAATGATTTTTCTTTTAAAGAAAAAAAATCTCACAAGTTTCCCATGGGACAAATGTATCCAACACTTCTATTACAAGCATAAAGTACCACTGTGAGTTTGAGATAAAAAAGGTAGTAAAACCTATTTCATTCTATCATCATGTGGACATATATAAACCAGCCTTTCCCAACACAGTGGTGTTTCATGGACTGGAAATTGTCCCAATATCTTTAGCTGGCCCCAAGTTAGGGAAGGCTGCATTAAACCTTTTAAATAAATATATATATATATGTATATGTATATGTATATGTATATGTATATGTATATGTATATGTATATGTATATGTATATGTATATATACACACACACACACACATACATATTTACATAATGCACATAAACATAAAATACTTTTGACTACCATTAAACTCTTATTCACTTTATATACAATCATTCAGTAAATATAAGGAATATAAATTTACAAAAGAAAGTATGTTTCTTGAAAAATGATTCTTCAATCTTCCAAAGCCAGTGAGAACCCCAATATAGAATGAAATCAAATCATAGATTTAGCAACACTTAAAAAGTGGTATACAGCTATATTAACTTTAACAATAACAACAGTGAAAGCAGCATACCCCAGCATGTAGAGGTTAGATTGGTTTAAAGCAATGGGAGTTAATAAGAACAGTAAAAACTTTAATTTTGCCAAATCTTTTTGCTGCATAGCTTCAAAAAACCACCCCCAGCTAATTTATAATTAAAATTTTGCTTCTTATGATAGGCTATATGTATGGCTGACACTACATCCAATTTAGAACCTTTAAACATTAACTAAATAAATTTATTAATTTATAGCAACATGACATCAGAATTAAAGGTTACTATTTACTTGAACATTAATGATTACATTCATATTCATTTTAACTGCAAATCATCCATTGGATATACAGTTCAAACAGAGAAATAATGCATATATGTTATGTTTTTTTCACAGATTCACAAACACCTGCAGACTTATATAGGTGTGAAAATAAATTGTGTCCTACAGCTGATTGAAATATAGAGTCATGAAATTTTCCTGTAGCATGATTGCTATTAAAGTTTGCGATAAATATACTCTGTGTATCTGTTTCCCCATCTAGATTACAAAAATAAACTTTAAGATATTAAGGTGGCCTGCCTTCTAAAAGATCATGCTCATTTTCTGCCTGTCATGTTTAATATAATATTTTATCGGAGAGTTTAAGAAGCAGAAAATTCCAATGTCATGAATAAGTTCTGTGTCTAAGAACATTCCAAGTTATTCTTCAATCTTACAGTGTGTCCTGAGTCTAACTAGATCTGTGATGGCGAACCAATGGCACACGTCCCACAGGTGGCACGCAGAGCCATTTATGCTGGCACGCGAGCTGCAGGCAAACTTACCTCACTGCGCATGTGAGCGCTTCACAGCTGATTTTTTGGCTGGTTTGAGGCCTTTTTTGGCCTCCCAGAGACTTGAGGAAGGCTTCTGCAGCTTTTGGCAGACAGAAAAATAGGCCTGTTTCGTCACTTCTTGTAATACCGGAAGTGATGAAACAGGTCTATTATTTGGCCTGCAAAGCCTGCAGAGGCCTTTTTCAAGCCTCTGGGAGGCTGAAAAAGGCCTCAAACCAGCCAAAAAATCAGCTGTGTGGCGCATGTGCAGGGGGCGTGGGGGGTACATGTGCATTGCATTCTGGGTGCTGGCATGCAAGAACGAGCACGCAAGCGCGCACACAATTTTTGGCACAGGAGCCCCAAAAGGTTAGCCACCATTGAACTAGATCTTCCAAAGGCATTACTTAAAAATTATGAAATATATTAACCCGCCAATAAGATATGAGATATCTCTCATTGTTTATAAAGTGCTCTTTCTTAACTTACATTACTTATAGAGAGCTATGGAGATTAGAGGAAAGTCTCTGCTTCCCCTATTGTACTTCTGTTTCTTTCAAGTCAAACATGTGATTCATCCAGGACAACATCAGTTTGCCCCATCTCAACTTGTGTGAAATTGAACTGGCTGGAAAGAAGGGGATTCTCCATCCCATTGTCTTCACTTATATGAAGCACGGTATCTTCATGCTGCAATAAACTGGTTGTTTCTAAGCCTGTAAAGTCCTCAGCATCAGAAAGCTGTGTAGTTGGAGAAGTACTATGAGCAAGTGCTGGCTTTTGTTCTGAATCCTCCTCATTTTTTGTATCCTTTCCAGAAGCAAGTGTCTCAATCTGAAATGAATAGAAGTGGATTGATTGATTGATTGATTGATTGAATTAATTAATTAATTAATTAATTGACCATCTTACCACAGGGGAATTCTGGGCAGCCAATAAATCTATGAATATGGATCCATAATATTTTATCACAATAACACACGCACGCACGCACACGCACACACACACACACCTCTACAAAACAACTATGCGTAGCTTATATCTGGAATTGTCCAAGAGTTCCCTTGAGATAGTGGTAGCCTGGGTAATGCAAGTCACTATAGAATGGCAGATAGATAGAAACTTTATTGTAATTAGAGGCTATCTTTTTCAACACGTAGCAAACTCCTTTTTGGAAATTGTTACAAAAATTTACCATAGTAACTTTTTTAGTGATAGGGAATTCTATAGTTCATCTTTCCTCAAGCAAAAGACAAGCATCATTGAACCGTTGGCAGGAAAAATGATGAAAGGAAACACTAATAGCACTGGTCATCATTG
The DNA here is from genome assembly GCA_033807585.1 of Hydrophis major. NCBI lineage: Eukaryota > Metazoa > Chordata > Lepidosauria > Squamata > Elapidae > Hydrophis > Hydrophis major. The sequence goes on along the minus strand of CM066328.1, from coordinate 217,620,534 downwards.
GCATCTATTTGAAATGGGAGAAGGAGACTGGCAAATCACCAATATTAAATCTATTGGGTTGGATGATCAAATACTGTTGGAATCCTGCCTAGTTCGTACTTGTCCTCCATTCTTATCCAGGTCGGAAAGTGTTGTGAATTAATAAAAGTGCTTAAATAAAGATTATTAAAACCTTTAGAAAAGTGCAGGGTTCTGGCCCTGCACTTCTGATTGGCCGATAATAGCGACATCTGATTGGTCCGTTCAGGAGAATATGATTGGCTATTAGCGGGCCTCTTTCATTGGTTAAGGGAACTAACGCTTCCCGTTTCTTATTGGTTGTTTGATCAGCAGCTTGCCTACAAAAAGGGCTATTGCTGCCCTAGTTTTTGCTCTGTTCCACAATGTTAAATAAAGAGTTGAAGTCACTGTTCATCGTCTCGTCTCCACTTCTTGCGCCCATGTGCAGAACGTAACACTGGCGACGAAGGTGGGATTTGGAGACGTCAGAGCTGATTGAACACTACAGAGCGCTAAACAGAGCATGTGGCTGAAGATGCACCAACGGCTGAACCATGTCTAGCAGCGTCATACCACCCGTTCCATTCGACCCGGCACAAGAAGACTGGGACTCATATATGGACCGATTCCAGATGTTTCTGGAGACCAACAACTTGAAGGATGCCACTACCAGAAAGAAGCGAGCTGTATTCCTAACTCACTGCAGGCCGACCGTGTTTAAGATGGCCAAGGCAAGGTTTCCAGTTTCGCGTGGCTTCGGGGCAGCAGGAATTCGCGACAGCTCGCAATTCCTGCTGTGCTAGCCGCCGAGGTACCCCCAATCCAGATGGGTCAGGGGGATATGGCTGCCCTGTAGGGACAGCTGAAGAGAGAGGGGAGTTGGACAGGGGGTTGGAGGTGTCGCAGACCCCCTCCTCCTCCAGAAAAAACCCTTTTTCCCAAGGCGGTGGAGCGGCGGTCAGCAATGGCCGCCACGAAGAAGCCAGCAACCGGGTAAGATTGCGCTGGAGGAAGTAAGAAGAGTGAAATTGCTGTCTGAGCCGGGTCAAGTAACATCTTTCAAATTTGTTGGAACTGAGCTGTTTGAATTGCTGGAGGATACATTGTATCCCTAAGAAGATTGAAAGCGGCGGAGAAGCTGTTAAAGGGAACTTTTTTTTTTTCTTCACTCTCCCACCCCATGGAAACAGCAGATATGTTTGGACATATTGGACATTGAAAGTGAATTCTGAAAGTTGAAGCTAAGGGACAAAAGGGTTTCTGGACATTGAAAAACTTAAGAAATTGGAAAACCCTTATTAGAGGTATGGATTTCTGATTATTTAAAATTGATATTGCAAGTGGGAAGGGAGAGGAAAAAAAATTGGAGCAGAAGCTGAAAAAGGAGGAGATTGCCTAGAATCCCAAAGAAAGGTATTTGGTAATTGGACCTCTTTGATTAAACATTAACCCCAGAAAGAGAAAGAGAAGAAGGAAGAAAAGTATGAGATATGAGGGAGGAGGAGAAGCCTCAATGGGGGGAAGCAAGATCTAAAGAAAAAAAGTTTATTCAGAGACAATGGGTGAATTTAATTTAGGATAAAAGAGGGATTCTGGAGGGTACATAAGATTGTGTTTTTTATATGTGTATTTAGAGTATAAAATTCATTGTGTAATTTTAGAATTTATTAAACAGAATCCCAAGAAAAATTGTTATATGAAGTACTTTTAAGTTAGGGTAATGAGTTATAGACGTTACTCCAATTGGTGTATAGGAGAAGTATAATAAAAGAAAAAAGATGAATGGATAGTTGGAAATAGAACAGACAAAGAATATAATTGAAAATGGTAATAAGATATGAAAGGATATATAAAGGTTTTGTTATGGTTTTTTTTGGATTTTGTATATTGATAAAAGGCAATAAAATTTTAATTAACAAGAAATAATTTGGATGAAAAGGAGAAGTTGGGATAAGATATGAAGTTAAATAGATAAAGTATTGATACTATAATTTGGAATTGTTATGTTCTATTGGTTTTCTTCTTTTATTATTTTTTCTTAGAAAAGAACTTATAAGCTGTTATGCCTTGTGCATTGTTTATATAAAATTGATAAAAATGGTTTATATATATATATATAAAAGAAAATGATAATAAGATATGGAAGGATATATAAAGTGAATATGATGTTTGAATTTGTGTCTGTGTGAAGAGTTTCAACCCGGGATCAGACAACCTTCAGAAAAGATCTTTTAGTTTTGTTTATGTTTTATTGTGTTTTCTGTAAAATTAATAAAATTTGTTTAAAAAAAAAAAAAAAAAAGATGGCCAAGGCACTAGCCAAACTGGCTGAGGTGAAGTCCATGGACTGGGACGTCCTCAAGCCCCTTCTACGGGCTCACTACGCACCGACCGTACCAACGCTTGTTCGAAGGCATGAATTTTATCAGAGAGACCAGCGGAAGGGAGAAAGCGTTGCAGATTTCATTGCGGATCTCCGGAATTTGGGAGGCCTCTGTGGGTTCGCCGACCTCGAAGAGGCCCTGAGAGACCGAATAGTTCTGGGATTAGATGCGCCAGCTACACAAAGTAAGCTGATGGCAAAAGGCGACATTAGCCTTACAGATGCCATCACTGACGCTACTGCAGCAGAAGCAACCAGAAAGTCAGCTGCCCGAATGCGCCGCTCCCACGCCCTGCTCCGCCAACTCGCCGGCGAAATCTCACCTCACCTGGAAGGACAGGCAACGACAGCCCACCACGAGGACCTCGAATCGTCATCAGAAAGTGATGAAGAAGAGGTCAACCGTCTCTGGTCTGAACGAGACCAACGCCATCAACGTAACCAGAGAGTGCAGTACCAATGCGCTGGTTGTGGGGCAAACCACCCACGATCAGACTGCAAATTCCTCGATGCACTCTGCCATATGTGCGGGAAAAGAGGTCACATCGGAAGAGTCTGTAGAAGCAAGCAAGGATCCAACCCACCTCAGAGAGAGACCAACTACCGCCAGCCCACAGGAAGTCGTCCTGTGAATCGGGAATACTTAACTCACCAATGGAACAACCATTCCTACAGAAACAAACCACCAGCCCAATCAATGAAACGAGAAGAAGCACACCAAACCATTACGATTGGTCACGCCTCATCATTAGATGCCAAGAAGATCCGGGTGAAGGTCGCCATCGAAAACCAGCCCTGCATGATGGAAGTCGATTCAGGATCATCCCTCTCGATGGTTTCCTGGAAGACCCTTAAACAATTCATTCCCACCGTCCGGCGGCAAGATCTCAGATTCCAAAGAATCATACTTAAGGACTATCAGGGAAATCGAATTCCAGTCGTTGGATCCAGCAAAGTCCGTGTCCCATTTAAAAATCGTACTGCATCCCTACCACTAACCGTAGTCGACAGGGATCGGCCTAGTTTGTTAGGCCTCCAATGGTTCGCCCCACTTGGAATTGAAGTAGCCGGCATTCACCGAACCAACAGCGACGACTGGGAAGAGGCCATCATCCGGGAGTTCCAGGACGTCTTTACAGATAAATTAGGTGAGCACAAGGGGACCCCGATATCATTTAACCTTGACCCCGAAGTAGCTCCCATCCGCCTTAAGCCTCGTCGAGTTCCATTTGCCCTTAAACCAAAGATTGACGAGCAGCTTGATAAATTAATAGCCCAGGGTGTGTTAGAACCAACTGACCACGCTCCCTGGGAAACCCCAGTCGTAACACCCATCAAGCCGGATGGATCGTTAAAAATTTGTGAGGACTACCGAGCCACCCTTCAGCAGAACGCTTACCTGGTACCAGTGGTACAACACCTTCTCCATTCCCTGGGGGGGGGCGGAAAAATCTTTGCTAAATTGGATTTAGCACAGGCATACCAACAACTGCCTGTAGATTAAAAAAAACAGCAGAGGCACAAACGATCGTTACGCACCGAGGTGCATTTAAGTGCAACCGACTCCAATTCGGAGTTAGCGTGGCCCCAGGAATTTTTCAGAGCTTGATGGAGAGACTACTACAGGGTATAAAAGGGGTTGTACCTTATTTTGATGATGTTTTAATTGCTGCTCCGACTAGAGAAATACTAAGGGAGCGCCTGAAGTTAGTTCTCCAGAAATTTAAAGACTCTGGCCTTAAAGTAAAAAAAAAATAAGTGTCAACTGTGTACGGATAAAGTAGAATTTTTGGGGTACTTAATCGATGAACACGGCATTCACCCCACCGATTGCAAGCTAAGGGCAATCAAAAACGCTCCAAGGCCCAGAAATAAGACTGATCTCCAAGCTTTCCTGGGCCTTATCAATTTTTACAATGTGTTCCTGCCCCACAAAGCGACCGTAGCCGAGCCCCTACATCGTCTGTTGGACAAAAAGGCAACCTGGGTCTGGGGACACTGAGAGGAACACACGTTCCGACAAGTAAAAAACTTATTGACTTCAGACGCTGTTTTGATGCAGTATAACGAAACTTTGCCTTTAACGATTACATGTGATGCATCACCATTCGGAGTGGGTGCCATTTTGAGCCATGTGTTACCAAACGGTAGTGAAGCCCCTATTGCCTACTTTTCAAAAACGCTATCAAAAGCTGAACATAACTATAGTCAAATCGATAAAGAGGCTCTTGCTGTCATTTCTGCTGTTAAACGATTTCATGAATATATTTATGGGCGAGTTTTTACTATAGTTACCGACCACAAACCTTTGCTGGGGATTATAGCGGGGGACAAGCCAACCCCTTATATATTATCTCCCAGAATAACTCGCTGGTCGGAATTCTTGGCTGCATATAATTATAATCTGCAACACCACCCGGGGAAAGCCATCCCCCACACTGATGCACTAAGCCATGCACCACTTCTGGAAACCATTGACAATCCAGCTCCAACCGTCACAACGCTCCAGATTGAGACACTTCAATCACCTCCACTGACAGCTCGAGATATCGCGATCGGAACCAAACGCGATCCCGTTTTGGCGCGAGTTTTTAGCTGGGTCGAGCGAGGATGGCCATTGGATCAAATCCCTGACAACTTCAGTCCGTTCAAGAATCGACAGATGGAACTGTTTTCCCAGAAACACTGCATAATTTGGGGAGATAGAGTCTTCGTCCCAGAGCGGCTGCAATGAGCGGTATTGAAAACCTTGCATGAAGGCCACCCCGGCATCGTGCGCATGAAGGCGCTCGCACAAAGCTACACGTGGTGGCCGGGTATCGACAAGCAAATTGAGGCCTGGGTAAAGACTTGTTGCAAATGCCAGGAAGTTAGCAATGCCCCACCGAAAGCAACCCCAACAGAGTGGGAAACACCCAGGGGACCATGGTCCCATATTCATATTGACTTTGCGGGACCTACTAAAGGACACACATTCCTAGTAACGGTGGATGCCTACTCAAACTGGCTTGAAATCCATGAAATGAAAAGTACCACAACCGAATCCGTCATCAGGAAATTGGACAGATTATTCGCAACCCATGGACTGCCAGATGTTCTGGTATCCGACAACGGGCCCCTGTTTACCGCGCTTTCTTTTGAACAGTATTTGGCGGACCGTGGTATTCGCCATGCGCTAACTTCACTGGCGCATCCTGCGGCCAATGGAAGAGCCGAGCGCATGGTACAATTCGTCAAAAAGACCCTACATAAAATGGACTATGGCGATATCGAAGATAAGATTAACCGGATACTCTTTCTTCAACACATCACTCCGCACAGCAGAATTAATAAAAGTGCTTAAATAAAGATTATTAAAACCTTTAGAAAAGTGCAGGGTTCTGGCCCTGCACTTCTGATTGGCCGATAATAGCGATATCTGATTGGTCCGTTCAGGAGAATCTGATTGGCTATTAGCGGGCCTCTTTCATTGGTTTGGGGAACTAACGCTTCCCATTTCTTATTGGTTGTTTGATCAGCAGCTTGCCTATAAAAAGGGCTATTGCTGCCCTAGTTTTTGCTCTGTTCCACAATGTTAAATAAAGAGTTGAAGTCACTGTTCATTGTCTCGTCTCCACTTCTTGCGCCTATGTGCAGAACATAACAGAAAGGTCTAACCAACAGAGATCATGAAATGTAACTGCATCATATCTGCCTTCCCACTTTAGAAGATATTAGCTGATCAGAGTCACTAATTTTTATTTGCCTTTTAAATAATCTTATCTCCTTTTCTTTTTTTCATTTTACAGGGCTTAACCTGTTCTAACTACCCCAGGTACACTCTCAAAATACAGCTGAAAATCTAAGCACATTTCTTTTTTCTCTTTCTCCCTCAGCCATTGCCCTATTCTTTATTGAGAATACAGCACAATTATACTTATTATAAATTTATTAATAAAATATGGTCAACTGCCAGCAATTAAAAAAATAAAACCAAACAAATGGAAATGAAAAAACAAGATAAAAGCAAGAGGGCGAGAGCAAGCTGAAGAATAACAGATCTGATAACAAAATATCAATAGTATTAGGACTAAACTAGTACTTTCCTCCTGATTTTGATAGTCACTTTTATTAATTTTGAAGGATACATCTTATTTATATCAAATCGGTTCTAAATTATATTACTATATTCCCTTCCAAATGAAATTTAAAAAATACAATTCTGGAAAAAAGCAAAGAACTATAACTTCTTTCACTCCCTCTGCTTGCTACCTTAGACTACCTATCTTATTTCCTTATTTTTCTTCATTCCATCCTGAATGCTACAAGTTTGCTTTCTAACCAATTCTATTTCCTATATCAAGAGCTGCTGGTGCCTATTTTAAAGGATGACATGGAGTGCTAGAGCAAGAGTGGATCCTGATGGACAATTTGAGAAAAGTTACGTTAAGTCTTACTGAAATCAGTTTAGCTGAAACTCTTTGGGTTAAATTAACAATTAACATTAAGATTAAAAATACATATATAATGTGCCAAGTTCATAATGGTAATTCTACAGAGTATTAGAACAGCCTCATCAATTTTTAGTTATCATTTTCCTTCCTTTAATCTGCATGCTTACAATTCATACTTGGAAAGGAAACAGGAGAATGGTGATGAGCATCTCAGATGAAGTTAAAGTCTCTTTCCTTTCTTCTCCTCCCCCCTCACCAAGACCCTGAGAATGAATCACTATGAAATAGCTGGATTTTCATAGATTTGTACTTTGCATCTTTCTTTATAAACACAATTATTGCTGTTGATTATTGCCATTCCAGACTAAAGAAAAATATGGGCTGATTAAAGTATAATCATTTGTTATGTGCAAAATCCTATATTCTAATCAGAAAATGTGATATTGCCTGGAATCTCCTGGCTTTCTGGAACTTGCTACAGCTTGGGAGTAACTTTTTTTTTCTCTGAAAACGAATCTGTTGGATCAGGAATTGATTCAAGGGTTTCAAACATGGTCTGGCATTGGAGTACCATAACCATTCTTGTTCCAAACCAGGTTTCGCACACATCTGAGTGTATCTACATTATCCCAAAATTATAGTAATGGATATGAACATTGCATATTCATTTAAAAGTAAATAGGCTCTCCTCCCTTTCTGCAATAATAGTGTTAGATATGATATGAAGAATTCTTTATAAAAAAAAGGGTATAGTGTGACAATAGTCACACTGTCAGCAATAGAAAAAGTGTGCATTGTATGGGAGCTAGATGCTATATAATTATATTAATGATACAGATCAAATACACAGAAATGTTTAAAACATTTAGATGATCTCATACTTGTCCTATATTGAGAACTATGCTCTAACTTGGCATGAGTCTTGAACCCAGAGGACAAACCTTTTGGGATGCCATTTAAGTTCACTCAGTCTACAGATATCTAAACATGCCCTGTCCTCAATTCAAAGTCCTCTATGGCAGGAGTCACCAACCTTTTGCACCTCAGGGACCACCAAACTCATAATTTCAAATCCCATGGACCACTAATATGAATTTTGACTAACAGTGGCTTGCTGATGTTGGTGGGAAAGTTGGTCCCATATTCCAGAGCTGAAGTAGCCACAGGACTGGCCTGTGCACTGGCTGCCATGGATGAGTTGCTCCAGGATAACCAAAGGGCCAGTCTTGTGACTACTGCAATTCTGGAATATGGGACTGGCCCATAGTGGGATTGGAAATCTCCGCTGTAGGGGTTGGCACCTGTAATGTGCAAATTTGCGGGTGATGCAACATGCAAAAAACTGGTGCAGCCCTCACTGGCCAGGACGAGGTAATAGTGTTGTTACAGCAAGAGGGGGCTGGTGGCACAGGCGGGCTGAAGCGGCAATGGAGATGGCTGGAAAGTGCGGGAGTGCCACACTACTTGCATTTGTGCAGCACTCCTGCACCTTCCAGCTCGCCTTCCCTGGCCAGGACTCTTTCTCGATAGCCACAGGCTGTAGGGATGGCCCGGGGCAGAAAAAGTACTGGCTTAGTCTGCGCTTACCATCCAGTTCAGAGACAAGGAATGGGGCGTTGGTGTCAGCTTTCTCATCCCTCTCAGGGCCCTGTTCTACTAAGGTTGGGGCGCAGCGCAATGGCCAGGCGCCCGGAGCCCTCTTCCTCCGACCTGGGCTTGTTGCTGGTGGGTGGGTGCCTCCTCAGGAGATGCCCTTGCCCTGTGGGGAGAGCCCAGCATGCATGTGCTCCAGGGAGAGGCTTCAAAGACGGGAGGAAGGGACCCTTCTCTGCTTGGAAGTGGTGGGAGAAACCTGGAGTTTAGCCTTGGGGAGTCCTCTTGTGTGGTGGCTGAAGGGAGGGGGGGTTGTTGCTTTGTTATTTGGAGCCCGTCTTCCTTGGCATTCTTTTGGTCTGGACATCCAACCTTCGCTGCCAGCTTGTTGTGGGACAGATGGGAACTCCGGTTTGATTGAGCTGAGCTCCTTGGAAGCTCCAGAGTTAGCCTTGTTGCTGTTTGTGCAGGCGAGAGCTCAAGCTTTTCTGGGTTCAACTATTATCATATATGGTGGACTTGTAGGAAAGCCCAGGATTTTTGGCATAAAATTCAGAGTTGGTTAGAGGAAATGGGTGAAATCAAACTTGAATATAAATTAGAACTCTTTCTGTTGGGAATTAACATAGAGAGGTACTATAAAGAAATGATGTATCTGATAATACACGTGGTTATAGCTGCAAGACTAGTCTATGCTCAAAAATGGAAACTTAATTCCAGATGAAGCAGAAATAATTAAGAAAATATGCACATGCGCAGAAATGGATAAACTAACATTGGAATTAAAAAATAAAGATGAGTCTGAATATTATAAAGTATAGGATAAATAAATTTTACCACTGGTTGGGAAAAACAAAGGACTTAAAACTTAAACTAAAATGAGAGATGGATGTTAAGATAACAGATTAGGAGTATAAAGAATTGTTGATATAGATGTATATACAATGTAAATATGTATTATTTGTCATCCAAAATAGCTATGTATGACAATTAGGTGTGTCAGGATGATTACACCATGTTCACTGTTTTTAAATATTTTCTTTTTGTTTAATAAAAATTAAAAAAAAAGTTTTGTGTGTCAACAAGAGGATGTTTTATCATGTTTGGTGGATGTTAATAAAAAACTAGAAAATTGGATTCAAATGTATATACCTATTCAGAAAATTGTAAAGATAAATATACCATTGAAACTATAAGATGGTGGGGGGGGGATTGTTGGATAAACAATGATAAAAAATGGTGGAATATTGTTCTACATAAATAACTACAGTGAAATTATCATATGCATAAAAATGGAAATATTTGGGACTACCTAGCAAGATGACTAAATTAACTTTGATCAGAGATAAGACACTAGCTACATTCATACTAACTAGAAAATCCTTGTAGACTTTTTGTGTGAAACAGAAAAAAATGAATTTGTGGTTTATAGTTTTGATGATTAGGAATTACAGACTATAGAAAGAAGAGAGTAATCAGAGTAACAGGTAATTTATGATTGTACTAAAAACTGCTAAATTTATGATTGTACTTAAAACTGCTGAAAAGAAGATTTCTTTGTCTTTGTATCTTTCTTCTTTTCTATTCTTTTCTTTCACTTTCAGCTTTCTCTTTGATTTTTCTTTTTCTAGAATTATTTTTAAAAAATTTTTTTTTAATAAAAATATTATTTAAAAAAATACAAAGAACAGAATCCTTTATTAACTCACATTACTGTTTCCCACTTCCCATTATTAAAATTATCTTCTCTTGTTTCCCTGACTTTCACTTCCCTAAAAGTGAAATACACTTTCTCCCGCCTTTCACCACTCTATTACTTGTTACCCATATTTGTCACAGATATTTCTCACTGTTTCAACAACTTTTGCCACAAATGTCATTACTTCCAAAGCAGAATGTTATATTTTACATAAAATTTTCTTACAAAAAGTAAAATATTTTTAATAACATCAGAATTTAAAAGTGCATAAGAAATAAAGGTGTACCCTCTCCAATTTTGATTTGACATGAACCCTTGAATCATTAATAGTCATTTAGCCTTCCAACAAATCTTTTATGGCAAAAAGCAAAAGAAATTATTAGTCACTTTACAAAACAGATTTTAAAGACATGTAATTAAAAAAACTATGTTATCATATTATATAATATTAAGTGAGCTTCTTTATTAATAATGTTTGAATACTCTGTAAATTCCAACCTGTTCTGGTTTTTTTAAAAGTATTCCCGTTCACTTAGTACACATTTTTCATGTTTATGTATTTTTAAAAACTAGCTATCCTAGAAGATATATATTCAACTCCCCAGTCCACAATAACCTACCTCACAGGGCTGTTGGGCTGATAAGGTGGAGCCATGTATACTTCCTTGAGCTCCTGAAGAAAAGGTGAGCTATAAATATAATCAATCAGTCAGTCAATCAAGGCACATTCAACATTTAACACAAAATAATTTTATTTGAGTTTTCCCTTTTTTATTCCATATAAGAAAATGACTCCTTTTATTTCGAAAGAAAGGAAATCTGCAGTATGGTAATGTTATGTCAGGTAAATATGAAATTTTGTTTTCATACATCTGCTTTGGTATGCATAAACGCCAAATAACATTCAATACATGCAATAAGTTTATTATATCTGCATCAAAACAACATTCAGATTAGGTATTATTAAAATGCTTACAAATTAGTAAAATGATATTTACTTTCTATACTTTCCAGCATCATTTGTGCTGTTACTCAAAGAAAAAACACTTATCCAATTCGGGATAATTTAACCAGGAAGCACTGGGCTAGAACATGAGTTCTTGTACATTTTCAGCCTGATTCATTCTGCTCTAGATTCTCCTGGTTTGTTTCAGGAGCTCCTTTGCACTCTGAACTAGGAAAGGTTGCTCAGTTTTGTCCAAAACTGTTGTTTCTTTCTAGTCTAGCAGGCAAATCGTATTTCTGTGGAACTCCCATTACAGCCCAAGCAACATCGCAAGTACCTCTGGAAGCCAAGAATAGCTATCCCATTTGATGGACTGATTGAATAGACCCATCCTCCCTGCAGAGTTTAGTAACCCTGGATATAACACAGAATGATCTGATCATGACAGGAGACAGATTGCAACATCTCCAAACCTCAGCTCACATTACATCTATCCTGAATCAGATATCCTAGCTCTAGCATATGGTCTATTGCATAAGTTGGCCCTGGAAGATCAGGTACTGGTTCCATTTTCATGGGAGCTATGAACTGCCAGGCCACCTCTGATTCCATTCCTATTAAAAACATGTTTAAAATTCACTGCTGATCCAGAATGAGATTGAATAACTGCTACCACTGAACAGCAGGGAGATCAGTACAGCAGCAGCACTCCCAATTTGAACCTAGTATCCAACTAATAAGGCTACACATACAGTTATTTGTGGTATAAAAACTCTAAACTGCCACCAGAGTTTCCTGGATGACAATTCAATTCCCATAAGTCCATAAAGTGATGGAATTGTGGGAACTGTAAGATAGAACATCCAGATAGCAATACGTTTGTCTATAGCTGGAATAAGAGATTAGAAAGATACATTGTGCTTAATACTATATGAGAAACCAAAGGCTAACATGTAAAGAAAAATATGATATAAACTGTAGTTGCAACCATTAAAGGGCATATTCCATTGGAAATAGCAAGCATGCTTTTCTGCTTTATTAAATTACCTGGTGAGAAGAGATTTGACTATGGAGACCTGCCACAATAATAGTGGGTGATGACTTCACAACAGATTTATTGGTTGCTTGCTTGCTACCTTCTGCAGGGCTGATCCTTTTGCTGCACTGTAGCTGCTGGGCTGGAATTGGTGTAGGATCAGATTTTGAAGATGATGCTTCTGACTGAGCTTCAGTGAAGGTTACAGATCGTTTTTGATCCACTGCAAGTAATAAGCAGCAACAGATACACCAGGATCAAAAAAAGAATCTGAATATGTATCATCGTTATATTAACAAAAGTAGCTGCTAATCTTAAAAGGGAGCTCCTGAAACTACTACCTAAATAGATTTACATCAAACCTCCCATCCCAAATCGAAATTGATACCAGGAACTTCCTTGAAACTGAAATGTTCATTTAGTCAGAGGTTGCCATATTTTGGACCCTGGGGATTTCACAGAACTTTAAGGACCCCACCTGTTCACAGCAACAAGTCTCTATGTATCTTCCATCTACAATTGCTTGAAGTCAGTGGTCTGGAAGGCCAGGGTACAGAATTACATACAACATTGCCTCTATCTGCTGCTGCTGCTGTGATTTCTATTATATTTATTTATGCATAATTGTGTCTATATTTAAAACTATTAGGGAAATATTTGTATGGCTGGAATCAGTGGTGGGATTCAAATAATTTAACAACCAGTTCACCCAGGGTCGGGTCATGGGATGCATTATCCAACCCCATCTTCCAGCTCTGCCACACATGCGGGACAAGCATCCCACAACGGTCAAACTGACCCTGCGTGAACTGGTTGTTAAATTATGTCATCGCTCCCCGCTATCAAAATGGATCCTGGGCAATGGAGTGGCCAGCACAAGGGAAGGAGAAAGGAGCAGGGAGAAGGAGGAGGGAAAGCAGCCTTCTCCTTTCCTTGTATTGGCTGCTCCGTTGCCGATTTCTCCATTGGAGTGTAGCACCCAGGATCCATTTTAATAACCGGGGCGGGGTGGTGGTAACTGGCTCACCCGAACTAGTGCTGAATCCTACCACTGGATGGAATGCAATCTATGAACATAATTTATGAGAGGAAGGGAGGGAGGGAGGGAGAGAGAGAGAGAGAGAGAGACCACAGAAATAGAAATACAATAAAAGAAACAAATAATCAGGGATAATCTGCTTGGTGTCAGCTGGTGCTCCATTCAAAATCCAAGAAAGAAATACTTAGACTCTTTTAATCAGAGAAAAGATATCTTTTACTGGAAATCAAGAGGTAGCAACAAAAGAATTCTGAATCTGAAAAAATGGGTGTGTAAATCACACAAAGTAATGGCAACGTTCCCATCCCCAGTAGTTCAATTGGCTCATCCAATTAAAGGGTGTGTAGATCATCATGTGGGCATCTCCAGGTGGTGATGAGGCCTCTGTCCGTTGACCTTGACAAAGTTTGATAAAGGGTTGCAGCTGCACATCGCATAGGATCGAAACCTAAGCAAGAATGTATCCCCCCAGTTTATACAGTTCTGGTTTGTAACACCTCCAGCTCACTTCCTACAACCATTCCCCCCTCCTCCCCCCTGTTACTTATGACAGCTGAAAGATGCAAAGCAAAGGGAGAAAATCTTGAAGGCTGACATTTGGCCCTCCTAGAAAAGAGACGTTAGTCCTAAAAAAGATAAAAATAGAAGGTAATAGAAAATATACATGTTACAGCAACATACTAATTTTTTAGGGTTTATCAGGATATTTAGTACGAAATGCCTTGATAAGTGTAGGAGCTCTAACATCCTTCTCATTCACCCACTCAGCCTGGGAGGGAGGAAAATGTTTCCAAGCAACCAAATATTGGAGTCGACCCCTTCGTTTTCGAGAATCCAAAGTTTCTTTAACTTCAAAATGTTGTTCACCTTCAGTTAGCAATAGTACAGGGGGATCAACCTGAGTTTGTCTCAAGTTGGAGGTATGTTCAGGTTTTAATAAATTAATGTGGAAAACAGGGTGGATCCATCAAAAAGTTTTTGGTAATTTCAGTTGGACTGCCACAAGGTTCACAATTCGTTCAATTGAGAAAGGTCCAACATACTTAGGTACAAGCTTTTTTGGCTTTTGTGTGGTCTGCAAATACCTGGTGAATAAAAAGACCTTGTCACCCACTTGATATGGTTTTTGTGGAGTTCTCTTTTTATCTGCAAATTTTTTATGAGCTTGATAAGCACCATCTAATGCTTTACGGATAACCGGCCAGGTAAGCTGGAGCTGTGTTATCCATTCATCTGATGATTGAAGCTTAGGTTTCTCCTGTGGAAGCTTGGGTATGGGTACAAAGACTTGTCCTGAAGCCACTTTAAATGGAGTAAACCCAGTACTACTATGTACTGAATTATTATATGCCACCTCAGCGAATGGCAATAGGTCAGCCCAATTATCTTGCTGATAATTTCTATAACATTGAAGATATTGTTCCAATACCGCGTTAATTCTCTCACAAGCCCCATTGGTTTGTGGGTGGTGGGTGGAGCTTAAGCCCTAGGCAGAGCCCAATAACTTCAGGAACTCCTTCCAAAAGTTTGAGGTACACTGGACACCCCTGTCTGAGATTATGCGTTCAGGAACCCCATGTAACCTGTAGATATGTAAAATAAACAGTTTAGCCAACATTTTTGCAGATGGGATTTTCGGACAAGGTATAAAATGTACCTGTTTGGAAAACAAATCAGTTACTACCCAAATAACTGTATTCCCCCCATTTTCAGGTAATTCTACTATAAAATCCATAGAGATTTTCTTCCATGGAGCCGTTGATCTAGCTACATTTTGTAGTTAGCCTGCTGGTTTACCAGGAGGCCATTTGGCTGAGGTACAGATAGGACAACTAGCTACATAAGTCTCAATGTCCTTTTTCAAGATAGGCCACCAAAATTGCCTTTTAACCAAGTGTAAGGTTTTCACGAATCCAAAATGACCAGTGGCTTTAGAGTCATGAGCTTGCTGTAATATTTGGTTTCTCAGCTTCGCTGGCACATATAATTTGGCCCCCACCCATACCAATCCATCTCTAACTGTACAGTTATTTGAGTGAGCAAGGAACCAATCATCAAGTTTTAGGGCATCTCGTAACTGTGCAGTCAAATCATTTGACAAATTAACCTCCTTCTTTTTCTGGGCTCTGGTAACCACTGGAGCTGCCAACCGGTTTGTTGGGACAATCAGTTGTACCACTTCTTGGTGAGCACTATTATATTGAGGTAATCTAGATAAAGCATCTGCCATGAAATTCTTCTCCCCTGGAATGTACTTCAATGAAAAATTAAAGCACCCGGCGAACTTGTTTGGGAGACAGCTTCCAAGGTGTTTTCAAAGCTTCCAAATTTTTATGATCCATCCACATCTCAAATGGGTGTTTTGCCCCTTCTAAGAAATGCCTCCAGGTTAACAGAGCCCAATGAACTGCAAAAGCTTCTTTTTCCCAGATGGCCCATCTCCTTTCGGTTTCAGTTATTTTACGGGAAGAATATGCACACGGTTGCAGAGTCCCCATCTCGTTTGCTTGTAGTAACACCGCCCCGACTGCTACATCACTCGCATCGGCTTGGATTACAAAAGGAGCATCCATGTCCGGGTGCTTGAATACTAGTTCAGCAGCAAACAGTCATTTCAGCTTCTCAAAAGTGGCTTGACATTCCATGGACCACTCCAAGGGTTTCCTTGGCTTCGGTTCCCTTTGGCTTTTAGGAGATTTGTGATAGGCATTGCAATCTTAGCAAAAGCAGGGATAAATTGACGGTAAAAATTAGCAAATCCCAACAAACTTTGAAGTTGTTTTCTGGTACTGGGAGGGTCCCATTCCAAAATGGCATGAACCTTCCCCGGATCCATTTCTATGCCATCATGTGAGATGCGATAACCTAAATAGTCAATTTTTTCCTGGTGGAATTCACACTTGGACAACTTTGCATACAGCTCAGCAGCTCGAAGTTTTTCCAGAACTGACCGCACTAGTTTCACATGTTCATCAAGAGTCTCTGTGTAGATAAGAATATCATCAAGATAAACCAATATCCCTTTGTATAGATGTTCATGCAACACCTGATTGATCATTTGCATGAATACTGCAGGGGGCCCCTGTAGGCCAAATGGAAGAACATTGAATTGGAAACAACCCATTGGGCAGTTAAAAGCAGTTTTCCATTCATCCCTTTCCTTAATTTGAACCTGGTAGTATGCTTCTCTCAAGTCGAGTTTTGTAAAAAAAATTCCCTTTGGCCAAGTGGGCCAACATATCCTTCATCAAGGGGAGGGGGTACACGTTCTCCACTGAAATAGCGTTCAGGTTTCTGCAGTCAACACATAAAAAAAGGGATCCATCTTTCTTTTCACAGAACAATACTGGGCCTGCTACCCGGGGTCTAGCGGGTTGGATGAAACCACGTTCCAAATTCTTATCGATAAATGACCGCAGCTCTTCTAGCTCCCGACATGGGTACCCTTAATCTCATTGGAATGGTCATAGGGCCCTTATTTGGACTTACCAGTGAGTCGTCTTCCGATTCGGATTCACTCTCTTCAGAAGAGGTTGGACTTCCCAGCTCCTCTCCTTTCGGATGGGCGATCTCTACAATCTCCTCTGCTTTAAGCGCCATTTCGCAAGGCTTTGCTGGGTTTTTTTCAGGTTTCCTTCTTCCTCCTGGTGCCCCCTTTGGTTCTAGCTTGGCATGGCAATCTGCAGCCTGGTGACCTTCCTTCCCACATTGGAAGCAAGCAGTAGTCTTGCGTTTTGCCGCCATTCCTCCCTTTTAAGGTTTTAAGGCTTCTCGAGGGCTGGTGGGGGAGGACTTGCTCCAACCAAAAAAACCCCGGTGTCTGTTTTGGGTCAGATCAATTTCCACATCTGCTGCAAAGTACGTACCACAGCTGTAGCTCATTGGGGTCTCTTCTGGCAATACAGCTTTGATATACATCTTCATTCAACCCATCTTTAAAAGCTTCTATCAGCGCTCCCTGGGACCAGCCTCGAATATGACATGCCAGCTCTCTAAATTCCTAGGTCTAGTCAGCCCGATTCCTGCTCCTGATTTATGGTCTTCATCCTAATTCTGGCCTTACGTTTAGCAAGTGGGTCTTCAAACCTGGCCCTCAGTGCCGTCATGAACAGGTCATAATTCATCAGCTGAGGGGCATCATCATTATGCAAAGTCACCATCCACTTTGCAGCTGTTCCCTCCAAAGCCCTTGGTAACACAGCTATCTTTGGCTGCTTCTGAGGAAAAATCCCCTCCATATTCCTCCATATGGCTCCAGACTTGTGCCAGGAAGAATCCTAACTCCTTGGGATCCCCCCCATATTTTACTTCCAACGGAGGCATCTTTGGAGTTCTACTTCTTCTGGCAATTACTCCTCCCACTGTGGGCCCCTGGGCTGCTGCTGCCTGTTGCACTAGCCCAGGTTGATTTATGGGGGTGGCTGCTGTGATTTTTCTGACTGGGGCTGCCTCCCCCTCCTCTCCCTCATGCCTTTGATCAGTTTGAGGTTTTCCGATAGCTTCATTTAGAAGATGCATGGCTTGAGTTAGTAAAAAATTCTTTCTTTCCTTCTCTTGCCATGGCTCCTCTCTTCCACGCCAACGGGTAGTGGTCACTCCTGGAGAAGGCTTTTCCTCAAGATCCTTCCAACCGAGTCCCAGGGACCATTTGGGTTTTACAGCTGGTTTTTCCCCAAGATTTAGTTCTGCTAACAAGTTGGCTTCCCCTGCTTCCTCTAGCAGCAGAGAATCTTGTCCTCCAGTTGCTCCCAGATCTTCTTGGTCACTGGCTGGATTTGACATTGTGTTCAGACCCCCTCGGAAGAAAATTTATTAATTCTCCGGGTGGGATGGTAATGTGGAAATTCAGAATAATGTCAGCTGGTGCTCCATTCAAAATCCAAGAAAGAAATACTTAGACTCCATTAAATTGAGAAAAGATATCTTTTACTGGAAATCAAGTGGTAGCAACAAAAGAATTCTGAATCTGAGAAAATGGGCGCGTAAATCACACATACAAAGTAATGGCAATGTTCCCACCCCCAATAGTTCAGTTGGCTCAACCAATTAAAAGTTGTGCAGATCATCGTGTGGGCATCTCAGGTGGTGATGAGGCTTCTGTCCGTTGACCTTGACATAGTTTGATAAAAGGTTGCAGCTGCACATAGCATAGGATAGAAACCTAAGCAAGAATGTATCCCCCTCCAGTTTATACAGTTCTGGTTTGTAACACCTCCAGCTCACTTCCCACAACCATTCCCCACTCCTCCACCTGTTACTTATGACAACCAAAAGATGCAAAGCAAAGGGAGAAAATCTTGAAGACTGACATTTGGCACCTGTCAGAGTTTTTTGTTCATCTACATTCTTAACAAATCTTTTTCAACTTTTCCCTTTTTTATAATTACTAAAACTTTTTTTTAGATAGCTGGAAAATAATGCCAAAGCTTTCCCATTCCCTTCCCTGGAATATTCTTAGAAAGGAGAGGCTGTGGCCAGCAGAGATGATGATTTCATGAATTTCCAGTGGGATAAAATTGAAACAAAATATTGAGAGGGCTCACAGGTCCCAAGGAATTAGATGGGCTACAGCCAAATCAGATTTAAGGGAAGAGTGCAGAGAAATAGCAACATTAAGGGTACAGATAGGCAAAGGGTACAGATAGGAAAAGGCAAAAATTCAAAAGAAAAATTAAGGATAAGAGATCCTGTAGAGCTAACACATCTAAGAGAAGTTCTCTCAGACATTTGCTTACCCATTTAATAGATCATCCTTACAATCATATTTGTATGCATATGCCACTATCCAGTGCGTATCCTACTTGCAAATAAATAAAGACACCACCAGCTCTTCTGTCATGTAACCCTCCACAACACATTTTAAGCAAATTTAATTTTCCAGATTATCTCCCATACTGCAGATTTATTTGAACATTAAATGTGTTAAAATACTCTTAGCATTTTGAGTTTACAGCTTTCACAAAACACTGTCAGCCAATAAGGGCTTGCTCTTTCTTTTATAAGACTGGACAATAGGGGTGTGCACTGCCCCTGAGTAGCTACCAGTCAAAATAATAACCAAAAACAAAACAAAGAAACCCCCAAATAGAAATAATAACAACACATTATACTTTTCATCCAAATAAAATGCATCGCTAGCTCCCTATAACCCATTTATTTTTGTATGGTGATTTACAAAACCCCGATATCATAAGGAAAAGCAACACAAACTCTAAAATATGTAAATAAATACCCTCAAAATCCTCAAAACATTTCCAGTTAATATAGTGCTAGCTGCTAGTGGATTCTGAGTTCTTCTGATTTGTGAAGACTGTAGAACTCTAGCTGAAGCTGATAATGCTGGAAAATTTAAAATTCATGTAGAGAAAGGTTTTTTTCATTTGTAAAAATGATGGGAGGGTGAGCCATATAAATTATATATGAGACAGTTCCCTCTCTTTGGCCATTTGTACACTGCTTGTCTAATGTGCATAAAGCCAGATAGAAATGTTGCCAATTTCAGAAACCCCTTTTCAGATTTGATCCCCTTACTCTATTTACGTCCTGGTAATGGCCTAGTATTCTATCTGGTGTTGTAATGGTTACAACAGTTATTGTGGTTGGTGGATTCCTCTGTTTCTTTACCTATCTTGGAAAAGTTAAAGGACAAAAAGAAAAAAGAAAACACCACATCCGTTTTTTTCTGTCATTTGCATAGAAAGGGCAAGTGATAAAATTCTTGTTAAAGTCACTTGATAAAAACAACTTGAAAAAAACATATAGACTTTAAACCAGGGAATTATACCAGAAATAACCTGGGAATTATACCAGAAATATACAATATACAACAAAGAGTTGAAATATTTGATTGTAAATGTATTAACAGTGGCTAGGATTGCATTTGCTAAGAACTGGAAAAACAATAAAATACCTATATAGGAGGAAGTTATTAAGAAAATTATGGACTGTGCTGAAATGAATAAATGGACATTTGAAATTAGAGAACAAGAAGATAAACAATTTTATATGATATGGGATTTGTTTTAACAATGGTTGGACAAAAAGACATGGTAATGCAATAGACTAGATAATTCTGTGATAGAAATTTAATAGATTGATATAAAACATAATATAGACATATATAACCATTGGTTGAAAATATAATATAATTTTTAAGGTAAAATTTGGAATATCTCATATAAAATGATGGAATAATAGTCATGGATGATTAATAACTAATAAATATATAAGCATATGTTAGTTTGACAATGTGAAAATTGATATAAACTGTAATGACTACAAAAGGATAGCATAAAAGTTTTGTAACCAACTGACACACTGTATGTATATAAAATGGAAGATGTTTTTATTTTTTGTATGTGTATGTTTGTTTTTTAAAAAATAAAAACTCTTAAAAAAAATAACTTGGAAACCAAGATAGGTTTGCGGTTTCACTGTTCCAGCAGTGACTTTGGAAAGAGAAAAAGAGCCAATAGATGGACCTGCTAGTGTCACTTGAACTGACATAAGTCAGAAAGCTACTTTTGACTTAGAGCAGAAAACAGGCAGAAGTTGCCTCCCTGGTGCACAGGGTGCAGGAAGAGTACAAAAAGGCATGTTTCTGCTTTTAGATTCTCTCAATAAGCCTATACTTTTGTTGGGTCAAGCTTGTGCAGATCAGCCCTTTGTTGTGAGAACTACCTGTAGAAAATAAGTTCTCCTTGAAGAGGCTTAATATGGATATGGGGAATCTACTGCATGAATAAATAAATTTCATGAATAAATAACAAATTTATTATATTATAAATAATATAATTTTAGTTATATGTTAATTTGAAACAGAGAAGACTTTCCTTCCTAGTGTAAAATATTTTTGTCATGTACTGAATTTATGATTTTTGACCTAGGTTTTTATAGTGTTAGGATCATGCAAACAAAGATGTTTCATAGTCATTAATTAATTGAATGAATGACAGATACATTAATTTTAATGTATCAGTTTTAATGTAAGGACCTGCCTCAGCTACTCCCTCAGGAAAGCATGTCTTTTGAAACAATTAATTATCAAAATGAACTTTTACAGAGAGAAAGTAATTGTAGAGAAGTCAGGTGGAATCTGAAGTTCCCACGCAAAGCATTAAAATATTTTTCGCAATCCAAACCCCACCCTGCTTTCACCAGTACACCAGTAGCCAGAGGTGGCGTTCAGCAGGTTCTGACCAGTTCTAGAGAACCGGCAGTGGAAATTTTGAGTAGTCCGGAGAACCAGCAAATACCACCTCTGACTGGAGATTTTACAGTATCCTTCCCCTGCCACGCCCACCAAGCCATGCTCACAGAATCAGTAGTAAAAAAAATTGAATCCCACCACTGGTGGAAACTAGTAACTTTTAAAAACTTAGAATACTATGAATGTTTCCTCACCAGTTGATTTTGTTTTGGGCTGTATGCTTCTACGTGTTGTTGAAAGTCGTGCTCCGTGACGGCTGTGAGATTCAGTTTGGGTTTTCTGGCGTGATAACAGAGGCCTCCTTAGCTAGAAAGCATGGGTGCAATTGAATTAGATAAGGAAATTCTGAGATTTGCAAATACTTACATCAGTATTTTCCTCCCATCTATTCATATCACGCCCTAATTCAGAAATCATTATTGTTTCAGAAAGTCCACAAAATTCCTTAATATAAAATCTCTTAACAAATTCCCTTAACAAGTTATATAGATTTTTTTCATCCAATTGAGTACAACCTTGTTCTGAACTTACCTGTCTTAGACCTCTTTTTCTCCCTAATGGTTGCTGAAGAAGGAGATTGTGGTGTCCAGGTTCACTCTGCACACTTGCTACCCTGTGTAAGTGTCAAGAATGTGAGCATGACTACAGAATAGTACAGACGAGAGAAACAATTCTTTGCAAATGCTGTTAAACAATAATGACACAGTCACTTCAAAGATACAGTACCATCTTTGAAAGTTATGAGAGACTATTTTAAGTTATATAGGAAGAGTAATGGCACTGAAGATCCTATCGTTGTCTGAAGTTTATTTTTAGCCAAGGAATGATGACTTCCATTCCACAATTTTCTCCCTTCTTTGACATAACAGATCAAGGGAGGACAATAATGAGGATGCCATTTTAAAGCCTTAGCTTTAAACACTGTATTGCAGATGTTAAATATTAATTTTTTTCTTTGTAATTAGATTTGATAGGTATGCCATAGTTTTAAATAATTGGAGTTCAATACACAACAAAATGAATGATGAACACAGTTGACAAAGGTTTAACTCACAGGATTGGCACAGGACTTAGGGAAAAAGTTACCACACTAAACATATATTTGCACTTTCAAGTCATATTAAATAAGCACACCTCAGAAAAAAATAATTGGGATTTATTTATTTATCATCTTATTTCTACCCCACTTTTAAACTCTGTGAAGGAATTAAAGAGCTAATAGAGTTTCCAAAAATGTCCCCTAAATAGTAAGGTCTTATACAGAGCTTTCACAATCAATACCAGGCACAAAATTAGGCACAAAAAGCAATTGCATATTTTGATTTTTTTAAAAATGAATGTAACAAATTATAAAAGGAGTTCATATACTTTCATAATGAAATAGTAAGGAATATCTTACTATAGCAATTATTTTTAAACTTTGTGTATATTAAAAACTAGATCCCAAAAGTGGATATTTACATTAAAACAAAACCTAGATCTCTTAATCTATTTGCTTTCTTGCCAGCATTTTAATGAAAGAAAATGATATTAGGAAGACAATCAATTCCTATCCTAATTGCAAACCAGAAGATTGCTTTTTAATGGATAAATGCATATCATTCAACCTTTACCTATGCCATTAAGTAAGCCTATATACAATTTAATATTCTTCAAAACAAATTCCTATGATAGCATGCATTATTTTTATGCTTTTGGCCTCTTTAGTTAGTCTCCCTACTATATCTCCCTATTTGTAATGTAACCATTTAATAAGCAATAGAAGTATGAATGTCATGTGAGGTGAACTGGACTGAGAGAGAATGACTGGCATAAAGTTGCCCAGCTATTTTTCATGCCTAAAGCGGGACTAGCATTCACAGTCTCCTGGTTTCTAGCTTGATAGCTCAGTAACTAGAACAATCTGGCTGTTTATTATCAGATTTATTATCAGATGTTTTATTATATTTATTGGTTTTTAGAAAATAAGAAAAATATAAAATGCCATCATTTTGCAATACTTTGGCAGCATCTGTTCCATAAACATGCCGTGGTGAGTCAATGCATAAGGCACATGAATTTATTTACATCTATTTCTCCTAGCTTTAAGGTAGGCCTCCTCTCCACTCCAGGTGGATACTAATTAATAATAAGTGATAATCAAGCCTAAGAGAAATCTGGACTGAATGTGACAAATAGTCTTGGAAAAAAATTAATCAGCCAGGCCATATTTCTTCAATTAAGAAAACAGCAATATGAAAACTTGAAACCAGACTATTATGAAAGACAATACAAACTGATACAAATTTTTCCAAGATTTTAAAATTCTCTAATAGTAGCCAGCAAACTGAAAATAATACCTATGATGAAAATGCACAGTAGTAATACCGCACTCACTGTATGGAAAATTGAATTGATGCACATGTATTAGATACCTGACCAGAGCTGCAGAATTCTGATACTAAAGCTGTTATAATGAAAGTAATAAAGCAGGAATAAAGGTATCTTAGATCTGCAAAGTGTTTCTTAGTCTGGTATACCTGATATGGCTGCCACCAATCTTGCAAGTCTGAATACTACCTTTCCTCCCTCTTTTACTTTCAGGAGAACTGGGGGGGACTGTTTGTGTCTGAGGTGTTCTCCCAAATTACTTTCTTGGCCTGGGTTCAAGTATTGTTTATCTGATCATTGCCTTGATATCAGATCCTTCTGATGATCAAGGCCATACTCTTTGTCACATTAACAACATCTATAGACTAGGCAAAGGAGAAAATCAACCAGCCCTAAAGAGAAAAAGACTCCAGCACCTCTTCACTAGTAATCAGCACTCAGATCAGCATAGATTAACTCCAAGGTCAACTTCAGACCAACAATCAAGTAAGCAATGTCTGCAGATAATCACCCAGTGACCCTCTTTAAGGTGAGCTGTCTCCTCCTAGGGAAGGAGGAGAGTGAGGTCCACCTGAAGGGGCGCACTGAGGAATTTGTGGATTTTCTGGAAGACAAAATCACTCCACTTCGTTCCCAGTTAGATGCCGGCGTGGTTGCTGGTCTGGTGGAAGCTCCTGAGGCAAATTCTTGCCCTGTTATCTGGGAACAGTTTGACCCTGTTCCTCCTGAGGAAGTGGACAGGATCCTAGGAAGTATGCGCACAAGCACCTGTGTTTTAGACCCATGTCCCTCCTGGCTTGTGAAAGCTTCTCAGGAGATGACAGGTGGGTGGATTCTGGTGGTGATTAATGCTTCTCTACAGGAGGGGACAGTGCCCCAGCACTTTAAGGAGACTGTGGTCTGCCCTCTTCTTAAGAAACCATCGCTGGACTCTACCCAGTTGGATAATTTCCAACCTGTCTCCAATCTTTCCTTTTTGGGGAAGGTTGTTGAGAAGGTGGTCATGCAGCGCTCCAGAGGTTTCTGGATGAAACGGATTATCTCAATCCCTACCAGTCAGGATTCAGCTCTGGATTTGGGACAGAAACGGCATTGGTCGCACTTTTGGATCTCTGGAGGGAGCGGGATGGGGATAGTGCATCCATCCTTGCTCTACTTGACCTCTTGGTGGCTTTTGATACCATTGACCATGGGATTCTCCTGGGGTGGCTTCAGGGGATGGGAGTGAGAGGCCTTGTGCTGTCTTGGTTCATTTCCTTCCTCTGCAGCCACTCTCGGTCAGTGTTGATAGGAGGGGAGAGATCCAGCCCTCACCCACTGCTTTACAGGGTTCCACAGGGCTCGGTACTCACTCTGCTCCTGTTCAACATTTATATGAAGCCACTGGGTGAGATCACCTGTCACCATGTACTGAAGTATCACCAATATGCTGATGATATTCAACTGTATGTCTCGGCCCTTGGTGAGTTAAGTGTTGCTGTGTCCTCTTTCTTGCAGTGCCTGGATGCTGTTAGGGGCTGTATGGGGAGCAATGGGTTGAAATTAAGCTCTTGCAAGACCAAGTGGCTCTGGGTTTGGGGTTCGTTGGCTCAGGGAGAATTGTCACCTTTGGTCTTGGATGGGTTGGCACTACCCCAGCAGACCCTGTGCATAATCTAGGGGTTTTCTTGGACTTGAAGAGCAGGTGGCGGTCATGGCCAGGAGGGTCTTTGTACAACTGTGGGTTGTGCATCAGTTATGCCCTTTCCTGGACCAATGGACCTACTCACAAGCACTCATGCCCTAGTCACTTCCCACCTTGATTATTGCAATGTGCTCTACATGGGGCTGCCCTTGAAGAGCATCCAGAAGCTCCAATTGGTGCAAAATGCAGCAGCCCACATGGCTTTGTGCAGATCCTGGTATGCACATGTGTCACCTCTCCTGCAGGAGCTGAATTGGTTGCCAATTTGCTTCCATGTGCAATTCAAGGTGCTGGTTGTCACCTTTACAGCCCTTCATGGCTTGGGACTGAGTTATCTGAGGGAATGTGTCTTGCTGGTCACATCTAACCGACCCATTAGAACGGGGAGGCAGGGAATGTTGCAGGTCCCATCCCTGAGGGAGATAAAGCTGGTGGGACCTAGAAGAATGGCCTTCTCCATGGCGGCTCCCTCTCTCTGGAATATCATTCCCCCAGAGATTAGAATGGCCCCCCACTCTAGCACTCTTTCAAAAGGCACTGAAGACCTGGTTCTGCCAGCTGGCCTGGGGAACCCAAAGCGGGGTGGAACCCATCAAGTGGGTAGTGTGATCTGCTTTTGTCGGGGCGGGGGGTGGGAGTTGGGGTGTGTGTGATTATTTATTTATTTTATTATTATTATTATTTTTCCAAGATTTTATTAATTTATTTGTTTCTTTTTGTTATTTTTATTGTTTTTTATTTTTTGTTTTAAACACGGTTTTACATCGTGTAAGCAACCTCAAGTCGCCATGGGCAAATAGGCGGCAATATAAATTAAATAAATAAATAAATAATTTGCTCTCCTGACTAATACCAGTACTGCCTGCAATTCCAAAGGTGGTGGAAATGGGAAAAAGATGGGGCACATATTGATATTGTTACGTCTGATGATTGATTGTCCAGATTTGAATAAATTTGAAATGCAAAGAATTTAATACATAAACGGGCTAAGTGGTATGGTCCCTTTTCTACACCAGAGTTGAACCTGAAAACCAGCTATGAATAATGGAAAACTCCTCCTGTTCCACTCTATTAACATCTTAACTGAACTAACAACTCCTCCTTAATATTTATGATTACACAGTGCAAATGACTGTCATTTAGTATTTTCCCCAGCTTAAGTTTCTGAGGAAGACAACTTATTTGTAAGAGAGCAGTTACAACTATACTTATAGAGGATTATCGAGCTAGTGTTATATAGTAGAATCATACCTTCAGATACTTATTCAGATTCAGTCACTGAGTGGTCTTTGCAAGCCATTGCTTTGTTTTGTTTTTAAATTGAATTTAAGCAGATAATGGTATAATAAATGATGCTAAGAATAACAATAAAATAAAGATGCTGAGTTGAATATATGCTTAGGGGCTACTTCATACATAAGCCAATCCAATATAGGGCCCTTTATATTGTCTTTTAAATTTTACTAGTATTATCAACTTTCAAACAAGTTTGGAGAAAATAGATTTTTGTCTAGAAAAAAATTCCCACAGCTAATTCTACCCAAATTCAGGTGACAATTTTTAATACTTTTTGTCATCTGTTGCTCTCTTTCATTTAATATTTCAATATTAATGTTTTAAAATTCTCATCAGGTTGTTTATTTCATTTTAAAAATTGAAAGATGGAATGTAAACATATGCAACCTAGTAGTTACCTTCCATATAAGTGGGGATACTATTCCCAAGCATACTGATTTAATAATACAATGAAATATTACTAATTTATAAGTTCTAAGTACTTTTTATTAATTGATCATCTATACAATGCCAACTATTGCTTGATGGTTAAAAAAAATCCATTCTAAATAATCCTATGCATGTTGTTCACCATATAGAAAATGTGGTTTATATTTATTTTGAATTAAGTTGCCTTTGGAAAAAAATCCTTCAAATGCAATCCTATCCATTGGATCTCACATAAATAATATAGTAGTTACAAAGTATATAAATTCATTATCATAATCTCCTACACAAGGTTACTAATTTAAAAAAATATTCAGATTTATTCCCAAATTTTGACAGCCCTATTATTTCTGGAACACCCTATATATCTGTCCAGAAAGTTATGCTACTGAAGTCAATGGGGCTTCAGATAAGTTTATTTTATTTCATTTTTTTCATTTAATACATGTTCAGACACATCAGGATGTTTGATTCATGTTTTAAATTCCTATTTTCTATACATAAAAGTATATTTTTTCTCCAACATATGTTTTCACATCATGACCATAAGATTGATTCATGTGGCTAGGGCAAATTAACATAAATACATTGATCTTTGTGAATTATGAGAATAATTGATGTGGCAAACCCAATGATATGTAATCTCCTGTTTTTAATATCTAAAAACAATGATAAATTAAAGCAAAGAAGTAATTTCCAATAATCCCACTTGGTATTGCCTGACTGACCAAGTATTAAAGAAGGAGCAATCTTCACACAATGGATACAATTTTCTATAATGGGTTATTAATTTTAAGGAAAGCATTGCCAGATGTCAAATTTCAAGAGAACATGTTCTTTTTTTTTTTTGCTGGGAAAATGGGTTAAGGTTTGATTAATGCTTGAAACTGTAATCACAATAAGGATATTACACTAACCAATTGCATCCACTTATTTCTGCAATCTCTCTTTAGTAACCAGAAGCATTACATTTATAACTATTACAGGCATACACAAAAAGGAACAAGAGCTAAAAACAAGGTTCTTCTTGGGTTTTTTTTCCCCCCTTCACTTTCTTGAGAATAAATAGTTGCCTTCTTTAGAAGGTGAAAGTAAAATCCAGATAATCCACTTTCATACAGGTAGTCCTCAATTTACGACTGTGATGGAGCCTGCCTGTCATGGTCGTAAGTCATGACAGTCATTAAGTGAACACCACAGTTAAGCAAACAGTATGGTTGTTAAGTGAAACAATGGTTTACTATGGGTGTGATTTTGTTGAAAACTGGAAGTAAATGGCAGTTTTTGGCAGAATTGTCCTAACATTGGTTATGGGTCCATGGGACTCTGCAAATGGCTGTAAATGGGCCCTATTGCCAAATGTCTGAAGCTTAATCATGTTACTGTGGGTGGCCAACTGTTAGAACTTTGAATCTTGGTTGTAAGTAAGTAAACCCAAAATAGGACTGGTGGAATTGGTGGTGAGTTGAGGACTAGCTGTAATATAAAACAGCATTGTGATCAGGCCATTTACAAAAAGAGCTAATGTAATTCTGACAAGCACAAGCTGCTAACTCTGCACAGCCATATTGTTATGATTAATCTTTATGGACACTAACCTAATGCGTATACAAGATTAACATAGTAGTTAATAGTATGACCAAATTGAAAGCATCTTTATTTTTAAAAGTCTCCACCATGTACTTGAAATATATTTGTTAGTAATGGATGATAAATGTTTCATATATTCCTATGGTCAAAAATACAATGGGAATGAGACAAGAAAAGAAGTGCTCCAACAGATAATCTAGATGGTTTGGCAGCTTTGCTCCACACTGCTTTTTGAATTCTATTTTGCCAATAGAGGTTGATGGAGCTAGAGCTCACAGCTTGCTCAGGTTGCTACACCTTTGTCTTGCAGGCCTAACCATCCGTGAAGAACAAGAAATTGAAATGGAGGAAAAGAGAATCAGGATGGAAGAAAGACAGTGAAGATAGGGAGCAGACTGTTCCCAGCACAGACACTGACATACAGTAGGGTAAACACGGTACCTAGAGAGGCTGCCCACAGCGGCCAGGCCCTGGGAGTCATCGAGGACATTGGGTTCACTGCAGGATGGGCAAGGAGGTGAAGCATTTAAGGAAGAAAATATGTTTTTAAAGCATGCAATTGTCTCTGTGTTCAAAGAAAATAAGTATCAGAAGGATAGTAGAGAAAATAAAGGAGAGCAAATTGGCCTCAACACTAATTCACTGAAGAGAAGCAAATAAAAAACTGAAAGATGAATTTTCCTCCAGTCTAAAGAGCTTCCTGCATAGAGAAGATGTGATGCAATGAATCTCCACATTTATACAATATATTTGGAGACTAACTTCCATCTAGTCTCAGTGAAAAATACAATTCATAGTAGTAAACCATCTTTCTTTTCGTAGCCATAAACAGGCATTTTGAGCTTTCCAATTTACTTCCCAGCCATTGAACTTAATTATTGAGGTGGGAGATGCCAAAAAGCCTTATTTGGAGAGGATATATGGAGTATGACATTTATCCAACCCTAGGGCTTAGAAGAACTTCCAATCCTCTGATCTCCCAACTATATATTTGGAAAGATAATTAAAATATCCTCAGCAAGTCTATGCTTTCTTGTGATGATGGGATCTTCGAGCCATCCAGCTATATAAACAGGACTTCACTCAAAAAATGTTCAAACCTTATCTATTTTACTTCTCAGTTGTTGGGAATCAAAAATTAATTAAACTGATAATTCCTTGTAATTCTAATGATTCCCCCTCCCAAATACGATCAGAAAAATTTTTTCAGCTTATAAGTAGAATATATAGCAGAACTTTACTGATTTTTTAAAATATTAAAGGCAAGATAAATGCGATTTCTTTTGTATTAAAGCCAAAATTATTTGAAACAGACTGACAACTGCTAGCAGCGTAGTAGATATGATGTGGAAGAGGGCCTGCAGAATGCAACGAGCAGCTTTCTGTGAGGAATTAAAACAGCCATATCTGTTTCCAAAGGAGATGAGCCACAGAAGATCTTTGGCTCTTCTGTGATATTTTTAAAATTCTAATAAAATTGTTTTTAAGCAATGAGAAAAGCAATCATGAGAGTCTACAGAGTGAATTCAGACCAATTTGTTTTCCAATTGATAGCCCAGTTTTATAAAGTTTCATCTCCTGTATTGTGTTTTCACTGTCCAGAACTATCTAAGAAAAATCTACCTAAGCACTGTTAGGGATATATCACCAGTTTAAATCCATATCAGTTAGTTATCTTAATTAAGTGGGGGGTGGGTGGGTTGCAGGGATCTCTGTACTTGAAAAATGATTGTGAATATAAATCATTGAAATCCAATGATTTGCTTTACTAGTTTGTGAATAACTAGTCCTGTATTCCTCCATTTCTGGGGGAATGATAAGTAAATATATCTCTTTTGTAAACCCTCGTTAAAAGCCAGGACTGGGTCTGCTTTATTTTGTCTGGTCTTCACCCCAACATCTCTGACTTGCAAGCTATATTACACTTTTGTAATTTCTGTTCTTGGGAAAAATATCAGGAAATGAAAAGTAGGCCATTCCCACATTACCTTTGACTGGGTAACATCCCCACTTCAGGCTGAGGTGCAGATATGCTGGAGAGATGGCTGGAGAATCGTCTCCTCCCTATGGTACCCATAAGGTATGCTTCCTGTTCACTTACCACACTGGGCATGCTCACTGAATCATCTGAAAAGAATACAGAAGCAGGGCTGTCTTAACAGTATTATGGGCCCTGGACAAAGCAGTGTATTGGGCCCCCTACGACAACTTATCTCAGGAATAAAAATGTAAATGGTCCATAAAATTAAACATATATTTATTTTATTGGCACTTCCAACAAAATCTGTGTTGAAACATTAAAAACATGCTGTGCAGCAACAACTAATCAACATGATAAACATTTGAACAATACACGAGATTTGAAAAACACTATAAAATAATATTCAGTAAGCCATACAGTTGCTGTATTCATATGATACAAGGTGCATTGAAGGGTTAACATACAAAGATTAGTATGGGGCCCCTATGCTCGTGGGCCCCACAGGCAAGTGCCCATGAGGCCCATGTGTTAAGACAGCCCTGTACAGAAGGAAGAATGAAAGTCCTTCAAGGATCAGCCTGTCGGGATGAAAACTTCTGTAGGTATTTCTTTGGCTAGCAATGCAAGGCCTGCCATAGCTGCCAAGACTCAAGAGGGACTCTCTATCTCTCTTGACATTATAATCTGTCATTTATTTAGCATGTGGGCTTGGCTTGTTTGGTTGTTTGCAGGTGTTTTATTTTCCAACTAAGAAACGTAATCAATGTAAGTGAGTGTAATGTCTGCACCCTGTTTACAGTGGCTTGCCCTGCCAGCTTTGGCAGATGTGTGTGTGATTTATGATCGTTTTTCACACTTATAACTGTTGCGGCATCCTCATGGTCATGTGATCATAATTCAGATGCTTGGGAATTGACTCATATTTATGACCATTTCAATGTCCTGGGGTCGTGTGATCCCCTTTTGTGACCTTCCGACAAGCAAAATCAATGGGGAAGCCAGATTCACTAAACTTAATTAAATTTGGCCATTGGATTGTGGATTTGAAAGACTGGAGGAATCTAGTGGATTAATTTGGACTTGGACTATTGGGTTAATTTGGACTTGGACTCGGATTATTAATGTCATTCAACAGAACATCCTACGAGATAATTGTGTGGAGTTTTGAGATGCACTTCCAAGATTGATTAAATATTGTTAATATTTGAAGTTATGGTGGAAATATGAATAACACTCAAAAATATTAAATAATAGTATTTAGGGACTATAAATACAGAGTGCAAAGAAATGTTATTTATGTTTAAATGAATTAACGGGGAAATGAGAAATGGATTATGAAAAGTGACTAGCTGAAAAGTGACTTGTTGAAGTTGTAGAAGTTGGAAGATTAGAATTACATAGAGGTATTTGCATTATTATTGTTACTGTTGCTTAAAAAATATGTGACCCAGTCAATGCAATGTCCACAAAATATTGAAAAATAAAAAACTTATTGGTGGGGGAAGACCATAATTGGGACAGGAATTTCTGTTGTAAGTTGAGTCTGACCCAATTTTAAAACAATTTTTATAATGGCTGTTTAACCATGGTTGTTAAACCAATTACATGATCATTAAGGCTTCCCTAATGGGTATTTTTTAGTGGAAATTGGCACAAAAGGTCACAGATGACAATCATGTGGCTGCAGACACAGCAGCCAGCCATAAATGTGCCAATCATCACATGATTGCATGGGAGTGGTGGGATGATTGTAAGAGCTTGTATAGATCATAAGTCTTACTTTTTTCAAGGCTATTTTAACTGAATTGCTGTTAAACAAATGATTGTAAGTTGATAACTACCTATCAGAGTCAACTGGACTGAAATGGGTAACTACAGAAATTAACTAAATAAATAAAATCATGCCTAAGTTAGTGAATACTTACTTTCCTCGTCTTCTTCATCTGTCCTGCTTAAAGTATCCTGAGAGGCTTGCTGAGAAGGCTCACTGTCCTGTTCCCAAACGGTTCCAGTGCCAGTATTGGAGCGGGACATAGTGGCAAGACTCAGTCGATAAGCAGAGGTGGAGGTTCCCACGGTGCTGATGGAGGTCTTCCCTTGGTAAGCTAAAACATGAATGACGATCATGCTAGTGGAATAATGTTATCAAAGCAAAAGGAAAGGCATATGATTCCAACCCATCAACTGAAGAGCGTGAAGGAATAACAGTAATAAAGATAAAGAAAGGAACAGCTTTCTTTTGAAATGTACTTAGTTTACTTAAATGCTCCTATGAGATAGCAAAAAAATCTCACCATCCTTAAGAAAGCCTCAATGGAAATAATAACCACTAGTAACCATCACACATTTTTCTGCCAGGATCATAAATTAAACTCTACTTTTTAGTAAATAATCTTTCTTTTTTTTAAAATAAATTTTATTAAGTTTCCAAATTTTAAAAATATAAAATAAAACTTTATACATTGTTATCAACATCAAGACGTCTTTTGCATCTCCTCACATTTTTCAGTATATGTATTTACTTATTCCTTTACCATTGCATCTTACTCTTACTATAAATCAATATCTTTTATCCTTACATCTCAATCTTCTCCATGGTATATTTACATATTTACATATTCCTTCATTATTTTCCTAATTGCCATTTTATTTTATTTTTATTTCTAAACCATTCATACCAGGCATACCAGGCCCTATAATAAATTGAATCTTCTTTCTTTTATTTTCATTGTTAGCCTGTCCATCTCTATACAATCTATTATTTTTTTTATAACCATGCCTTCCAGTGGAACCCTTTTTTCCTTCCAGAGTTGTGCGTACGAAATCCTTGCAGCTGTTAATAACATAATATATCTATCTATTTTATTGCAATTTTGTGTTATTATACCTCATGAAAAAGTTTCCAGATTAAATTCAATTTTCTGATTTGTGATTTCTTCTATCCATTGTCTAATTGTATTCCAATATTTTTTCACTTCCTGGCATGTCCACCAGGTATGAAAATAAATGCCTTTTTCTTTTCCACATTTCCAACAATTTGGATCTGAGTTAAACATTTTTGCCAATCTAGCAGGAGGAAGGTGCCATCTGTAGAACATTTTGTATTGATTTTCTTTGTATGCTGTGGATGTAATTAGTTTGTAATTTGCTATTACTTACTTTTTACTAAATAATCTTTCAATCAACATCACAATTCAAGTTTACCACTGCTTATAATTTTGAATGAGGATTCCTACATTATTTATCAAAATTCAGATTTCTTATTCTATAACATGAGTTTGATGAGAAGAAAAAACACTTAGGGTTTGGTGTGATGCTGGCATTGATGTTCTTTTCTGATCAAACTTTTCTTGTTCCCTCCCTTTTCAGCCTCCCTTTCCCACCAGTGTCCTCACCTGATCCACTATGCACAGCCTCCTTGAGGATCTTCAGTTCATTATTGAATTCTGCAATGAGAGAGCTCTTACAGAGAGGGCGGGGGATGAAGCGACGCTCCAGCTGGTCAGCAATGTGTTGTTGGGCAGTCAGCTCCTCATGATTCTCAGCTGGCTGGGCTAGCAACTGAGGATAACAATGACAGGAGACAGCCATGAAGACTGCAAAAGTTTACTTGCTATTAATGCACATACAAAACAACTATTCTCAGCCATTATCATGAGGCCTATCTTTTATAAACCCAGAGTGAATCAGGCATGCTAATTTGCAAACCAATACTTTTGAAACTGAATTTCTGGATTTGAGGGGTATTGCTCCTACTAGCAAAACCACCTTATTGCAAAGAAATGTCTTGTCCCTATCAGAACAATAATAAATCCTGTTTGCAATATCATTTCAAAAAGAAATTATGACTAATATCATAGTAAATTACCTTGCATTGGATAAAGGGTCGAAGAAGTACAAAAATAGGAATTCGAGTGCGTACAATAAAATCCAGAAAATCCCATAGGGCCAGACCTCCAACTTTTCGCAAAGCCATTTCTTTGACTTGCAGACTCAGCCAATACCATTGGCTACCAAGCTGTCGCTCAAAACAAACAAGGATCACCTTCAAAGCTAAAAAAATGAGACAAATAAGTCTGAAAAATTAAACAACAGTTTCGTAATAAGAACCCATGAATACCTGCACATTCAAGATTTGGAAAATACTATTTTTGGGAGGAAAACATTGTCATCCGATCAGCTTGATCTCAATTTTCATCGCAGATAGAAATGCTCACTCACCCAAGTAGGCTGCTTGACTAGTGGATTCAGCTAGCCCTTCCTTACGCAGGTCCTTTCCTGCATCTCCTGGAGTGGAGCAGTGGGCAGGGGAGCTCTCCAGCATGAAGTTCTTACTACGTGAAGTGCTAATAATGCGAGGTGGCAGTAAAATGTTAATGACTGTCTGGAGCAGCAGGAGAACTTCAGGCTGCTCCAGCCAAGGGCTGTCTGCATGATATCAAAAGGAAAAGACAAAGAGCAGATCAGGCGTTGATTCCTATAAAAGATTCAAACATCACATGATGACACATAAATGTTCTGTAAATCACAATCAGTTTCCATACTGAATGCCATCATGTGGTTTCACTACTGGGGCCCCTACTGGGGCCACAGTGGCTCACATGGTAAGATGCTGAGTCTGCGCACCGCTGAGATTGGCGGCTCGATTCCTGTGAGTGAATAAACTGCATAGGGACAAGAAAGGAGCCTTCCCCAAATGCCCACCGGCATTCAGGCATCCCGCAGGTAAAGATAACACCGCCCAAAAAAATTCCTTTCACAGAGGCAGCCAGCCACTTCAGTGATCCCCGGTTAACACATACCATATGCTAAAAAAAAAAGAAACTTCTCTACCTTTTCCTTCTGTAAGCAAAAGACAAAGTTATTCAAGAACAAACACAACAAGACAAGACAAAGGAGTCATGCTCTTTCTTCTCATTCCTACACTATACTATATTTGGTTTTGATTCTTTAAGAATTGAGGCTCATGCTGGACTTCACCATATTCTCTCTGGTCTTGCTAAGCAAAGAGATGTATACAGGCCTTAGCCCTAAGGACTAAGCTGTACCCTCTCACATAGGTGGCAGATCAGAGCCCAGCCAAAAATATGAATGAACCCTTTCAAACAAAATCAGGTGTACTGCAGACATTTTAAATAAGAGAGTTTAAACCATGCAGGAAGAGTAGCTTATATAGAAGCTGTGTGTTTTTCTTGTATGTCCCCATTTTTTCTTACATACAGGTGAATTTTTGCTTTGTCCGGCCTGTTCTGTCATTGTGGTGATTTCAAAAAGAGGAGTTCCTCTGTCAAAGATTTAATTCAGAAAACACAGCTGAAATGAGAGAAGGACACTACAACACACCAAGGTTCTCATCCAAGTCCTCAATGAACGCTACAGACAATACACCAGAAAGAATGCTTGTGCCAAAAAAAACCATGAAGGTATAACAATGCACACAATTGCTGTTTCAGAGAGGGAGGCAGGAGGGGAAAACAAAATATTCTTTCTGTTAATCAGACCTTTGCTTCCTGATCCTACTGTGAGCACAAATGGAATCAGTAGATTTAAAAGCATTCCTTCCCTTCTCTCCTGATTGGTGAATGGGGAGATCACATGGCTTAAGGGAAAATCTTCTTTTAAAGCCTGTGCAGTGATAATAAAAAGATTAAATATTAATTAAAACTGGTAGATTAAAACAGCATTTAAAAAAAAAAAAATGGATCCACAGGTACTTGGTTCACCCAATATATTACAGGATAGGTTCACCACATTTGATTTTTAGCTTCAACATAATCAATTGATTAAACATTCAAGATTTGGGTCTCATTTGGGACCTATTTGTTTTAGTCTAAATGATGCAGATAGTATACTGATAATTACCTATGTCAACTCAAACCAAAAGTTCTGAAATAAAAAAAAAATCTAGAAAAAATGCAAGGAAAAGTATTTTAGTCATTTTTAAGAATTCACTACATCTCTCTGAAAATGTACATTTGGAAGACCATACCTATCATTTTGTTTTGATCCTGATTCTGCCAAATGCCAAAGATTGGACAAATAGGGAACCGGAACAGAAAGACCTACATCTGGAAAAAAATGTCACATCTTCTTCCTTCTCATTTTAGCATCAATGAAGAACTCACCCCTCCCCACAAACAAAGCACAAAATTTGCATTTTCCAAGTAGGAGCAATGCAATGTAGCATCTCAGGTTACTCCACAAAGTTTAGGCTATTAAAAGATAATGAACCATTTTTTAAACCATTAACAGATGTAAGTCCCAGATTATGTTCATCTGTCTGACATAAATATTTAATATTTAAGTAATTGAAAGAGTAAAAAATGGAGGAAAGGAGAGAGAGAGAGAGAAACTGTCAATTAAGTTCTGGAAATCTGGGATAGTAAACTGATAAGCAATATCTTCTAGAATTAATAAATGGATATGCAAACTTGAAATCATATAGAATATTCAAACGGCAGAATGCAAAAATACCTGATCTTCAGATTCATATAAAGCACTTCTATGAAATTATCTTTAGCCTTTCAAGTTCATAACCTACAAAAGACTTATTGCTTTAGCACTTTTGTAGCTCTTATTATTCATCTAAGAAGCAAAAATAAATAATGCTAGTCTATATTGTCAGGAAATATAGTTTTCACTTGTGTGAAATCTTTGGTTGGATTCAATCTGCACAATTCCAATGTGACTCAATGAAATTATGCTAAACTGACACCCACCAAAGACTTGGAGGTTTGCTAAATGCTATGTTACGAAATTTCAGCATTAAGTAAGGGGAAGTATGAACTTTGCCTCACAGTTTTTGCCCAGCTTTCGCAGAAAACAAAGGAGCACCAGTGAACTGGTGTCTCGACCACATAAGAAGCAAAGCCTGTTTAACAGGCAAGGCAGTCACACCTGAATCTGCAATGCTACAAGCCGGACAACAGCTGTGCTGAAGGGTAGAGGTGGCGAGAGATAAGGGCTGAGAT
The DNA here is from genome assembly GCA_033807585.1 of Hydrophis major. Classification (NCBI taxonomy): domain Eukaryota; kingdom Metazoa; phylum Chordata; class Lepidosauria; order Squamata; family Elapidae; genus Hydrophis; species Hydrophis major. The sequence goes on along the minus strand of CM066328.1, from coordinate 217,582,878 downwards.
GAAGAAGGGGTAATCCATCAGCCACACTGGAAGGTCCTACTACTCCCATCACCTGCAATACAAACACAGCACATCACCTTGACCAACTATTTCAATTCCATCCATGCCATACCCTCCAATGTTAATGAGGTACATACTTCAGATAGCGCAAGACTGGGATGCTCAGGGCTCTCCACATGCCTTGCGGTAGCTGGGGTCATAAAGGGAATGGAGTGGTTCTAGCAGGAGATGGATGGGAAGGAAAAGGCACTACTACAGGGTTAGCAGGAGGACTGGACGGAAGGCACAAGGAAAATCAGCATAGTTAAGAATGTACCCAGTACTAGCCCTGAATAACCAGCACTGTACTGGTAGAATAGGTGAACTTGGAGGGTATGTCATGTAGTTACTGTACTCAATGGAAACATGTACTTGAAATCATCAATATTGTACTAGTTGACTTGAGTTACTATCTCCTTATATCAGGGTAATATCCCGAGTCTGATCCAGATTGAGTTTAACACAATATTCAGACTCCCTTGTATGATTGTTCATATAATGTTCAGATTCTTCTTTTGAATAAGGATTAAACTTGCATGGGGATAGAGGGAGGATTTCAATGCATGTCCTGTATGTAAGATTTTAACACAGAATTTATGCAAAGTATAATTTCAGGCCATGACCAAAGGCTTCTCAAAACAAAAACAAATGGTGATACGGTTACTCAAAGCAATTGAAATTTATACTGTGACCTAACTGCTTGCTGTAAGTATAGGATTTTTTTTTCAGGAATTTGACAGTGACAAATTATATAATTTGTTACAGATTTCTTAAGTTTTTGGCTTGAACATGTAGAAGGAGAATTCAATAAGTTGTAAAGGCAGCATAAAGGGTTCTGATTTTTTTTTTATATGAATCACATGCATATGACATATGATAAAAATGGGCAGGACTTCAGTTACATGATCATCTTGGCACAACTATACGATCCTGGGCACTTTTTGACACCTCCCCCACCCGAGACCTCAGCTACACAAGCATCTTGTTCTGGTCAATTTTAAATGCTGGATTAATTATTAATATTTGTTTGGAGGTGCTCATTTGTATTGAAGCACTAATTTCTTCCACAGCTGCTAAATTGCACAAGATGCTCTCCCAGCAGTGCAGAGAGAAGCAGTCGCTGCCCTGGAGAGCAGAGATGGAGGGCACCAGGGTGGGTCCTGAAAGTTTGCTTAGTTAAACCTCGCTGCGTGGTGGAAGCCGCGTGCGCATGCGCAGAAGCCGGGCACACGCACGCACACATTTTCAGTGAACTGGTGGTGAAATTATTTGAAACCCACCACTGGCCCAACCCCCTAACAATTCTGGGCAAAGAATAACAATAAGTCAAAATATAAGAAGAAATGAAACAATACAAATATATACAAGAATAGGAATAAAAGATGGCCAGGTGGACAGGAGAAATAACAAGCCCACACAAAAAGGTCTTTAATCACACTCTCTAAAGGCCTGAACAAAGAATCAGGTCTTCAAAACACTAACAGGGACATGGGCAATCATATCTGAAGGAGAATCTTATTTCAGTGGGCAGATACCTTGTGATAACTTTCAAGCTATTTACAGTAGATAGATATGTGCTTTTGCAGATCTCAGAATGGGTGGGTTTGGAAAGGCTGACCTGATTTATTTAGAAGCTTGGACGAATTAAGGCTGAAAATGGGAAACAACACTTGCACCTTTTAACACATTATTTCATCCCTAAGACTCCCCAACTTGGATCTTGGGACATTCTGTTCTTGAATTTAATTACTGACATGTGCCACAAATCTCAGTATGGTCCTTCAGCTGATGAAAGTTGTATACTCTTGACCCAGAGTATAATAAAGCTCCTGGTGTACCAGACCAAAAGTCACTTTAATTCAACATCTTGTTTTTATTGTTTGTTTGACTTCAGCTGAGTTTCCTAAATTTCCTGCATTCTATGATCCTCCAGACTGTAATCAAAATCATTTCAAAAGATAAATGAAAATGCCAACTAGTTAAACCAGCATGGTATATAGGGAACTTATTCTAATTTATTAGCTTTCATTTTAACCTTATAAAAACTCAAATATTTTTCTACATTGAGTTTCTATTTAATTGGCATTTTTGTTACATTAAGTATTCTAGCTTCTTTCATTTTTTTTCAATTGAAGAGGTATCACACCTGTGAAAGATTTATCAATTGTTGAATTGTCTTTCAAGTCAGCTGTAATTATAGCAGCTTTATGTATGTCAAGGGCACACCAGGTCAAACTGAGGCTCCTTAATGCAATCTAGAAACATCCATGTTAAAGAGACAGAAGGATCTGAACATCGTACAAAGACATCCCAAACTTTCTTTAAACTATGAATGTTATAAATGGCAAAACAATTTTGTTAAGTTAATAGTTAATGTCCTTTTGCATTAGTTTTACAAGGTGAGGCTGAATAATGTCTCCATGGTCCCACACTTCTTTCCAATTCCTCTGCTAGGTATATGCAGGCGTGTGCAGTATCCACCACCCCACTCTTCAACTTGCAGCCCTCAACTCTCAGCGCAACATGCCGAAGTGGATTTTCAGAGTGGTGCGTGGAAAGTAGCCAAAACCAGTCATTGGACTATGGGTTTCTTTTTCATTCTCTCCCCATGCACCACTTTGAAAATGTACTTCATTATGTCTAATGTTATTCAAGGAAGTTTTCTAGCAATGCTGAACAGGGAGTTTGTAGAAGGGAGCTTGGCAATTGGGAAGGAGATTGCCATTTTAATTACTCACCAGATTGACACAGACATTGATCAGTGACCTAAGATGAGGCAGGAAGGATATGATTGGCTGCCTCTGAAGTGTCAAACAAACCCCTTCAATCAAATTGCTGGCAGGCTCCCATTCAACCTGTCTCCTAGAATACAACAGTAAGCGGCATTAAATGGTTAACTCACAAAAAGGCGACTTGAGAAATAGGAACACCAAGGAAAATTCAAGATAAAGATCTCAGATGGCAATAACCTGTACCTCAGTGTGATCATTTTACCTGCTATTCTGAAGGATAATGGAATAAAAAAAAATTGTAGAAAAAAATGACCCTGCAACAGCAAAACATAAATGAGTGAGGGAAAAATGAGCATGGGCGTATTACACTCCTTACTTTTATAAAGATATAACCTTGCAAATGAAGCAATTTTCTAATGTCTAGAAGATAGGTGTTTATAATCAGCCTTTCTGTACTGAGAAAAGCTCTGAATATTCTGAGAAATTCAGTTCAAGGTGTACAAGTTTTATTCTCTCAGCAATATCACTGTTTATAATAAATAATTGAACTCCAGTGTTTGCTAAATAAAGCTCTTTGAGACTCAAAACAGATTTTCTCATTTGTCCATACTGGGATATTTTTTGTTTTGTTGAATTACTTACATGCTACCAAAGACCCATGGGTTCAGTGGTTGCATGTAGTTGTGTAGCTGATCTTTCGCTTCCATCTCTTTGGGTCAGTTCTTCATAAAATACTGACAGACACCTTGGCTGAATGATCCATGATTTACTTCTGTTTTATTGAATTCAACTTTTTAAACATGAGCAGAGAATTTGCAGAGAAGTATATGAAAATGAATTTAGAATAATTGGTCCAGCTCTTAAATGCTTTACTTCTATTTGATTTCTGGAAAAAAAGATCTAAATTATTTTCTCTTTGGGAAAAAAATGATGAATTTGGCTATCCAGAAAAAGATAACAGATATCCTTTGGAATTTTGAAATATTTATCTTAAAATTCAGCAAATTCTTTATCACTTGTACACATGTTGGGTGCAGATATTCAACAGGCTAGATTAGACAAGAGTATGGGATTATCACTGGATGAAGAATTATAAAATGCATTCACCTTACAGGGTAGCTTTAAAATGGGAAGTAGACTGAGAACACTATAATTGTGATGCGAAATATTTTTCTTCAGGGATGATAATGTGGTAAACTGCATAGAACATTTCTGGGAATATTCTTAAATTTTAGAGATCAATGTAGTATTTGTGATATTCTACAAATAAACTAATACTCCACCATTTCGTGAATGTCAAGACAATATTAGTGTCAAGACAATATTAGTGTTTCATATCCAGTGATATGAAGAGAAAACAGAATTACACTTGCTTTTATATTGCAATTCTAGCCCTTGTTTACCAGTAGTTGAGTTCCTTCTCATATCAATGCTTAAAAAGAAGTCCGGAAATTTGAAGTACCAAAAATCTGTTTATTTACAGAATTCATTCATGTAGCTACCATTCTGAGATCAAGCTGATCATAGGAAAAAGCCAAAGGTTTGCTAATAGACTTGGAAATATAGACAAATCTAAAATTCTCCAAGGAACTTTCATAGAGACAATAATGTGTTTTATAGAGACAACCATGAAAAGCAATAATGATAAGATATTGCAAACAAGATTATCCTGGGCAAAGCATAGGGAGATCAGACTTCATATAAACTTCAGACTTCATACAGACTTCAGCCCATTGTGTGGGCTGGAGAAAAGGAAGACTCAGCCCCTGCTGCTTATTTTTAAGCCATGTTTTGTGAAGCCAGGAATGATTACCTGCACCAAGCCAATATCTGTATATCTCAGTCCTTTCCTATGATAAAAAAAATCATTATAGTGAGCAGATTTGCTGAATTGGCAATTAGAAATTATGTTTGTCCTGCTAATGAGACAGCACTTTCTAAAAGTAGAGAGGAAATGAACAATTCAAGGGTTGGAAAATTGATTTAAAATTAGACAGACAGCAAGCAAGAATATATAACTATTTCTGTTGACAATTTATTTTGACCTATGAAAAGGTTTTCAGGAAATAAAATGAGAAAAAGGAGTGTTGTTTATTTTACTTAATATGCAATGACCGAAGAATGCATTCTCTTAATTAATTATAATACCTAGAGAGTATCAAACAAGATTCTAAACCTTTAAAATCTAAAAAATAGGTAGTGATGCACATTTCCATGGGCCTAGCTCAATCTCATCAAATAAACTTCAAAGGCTACCTTAAATTTTACATAGCCTGTTCCAAGTTCTTTGTCATTCTAGTATGTATCTGTTGTATATTTTTGTAGGAGCTATCTAAAGAACTTGCTGGTATTTTGACAGACTCAAGTTATTAAACTGAAGTGAAAGTAAGCTAATATAGCTCAAATATGCTAGGAATTTGGATCACACAATTAACTACAAGGAAGGCTATTGATTGTGCTGCTCATGGATACTGGCCTCAATTGACCAAAATGATATTAAAACATCTATTCAAAATGTCTTTTAGGAATTATTTTTGGAAGGAAAAGAGTGCTGTTTGATTCATTTAAAGCTAGTTTTAAGGAGACAGAAGTATACTACAGAAAACATCATTACAAATAACCATTTCCTAGCTGTCATCTGTACACATATGTCTTTATAAAAATGTTTCATGACATGAGATATAGAACTTACTGGTATGTATATTTTTAATTAAAATCACAGTGGATCATTTGATATAATTTTAGAATTTACCAAAGCAGAAAAAATATATCAGATTCTTGCAACCTTTTACAAAAGGTTGCATTTCTGCTGACATGGTTTCCCAATATGATCACAGGGCTATATGCCAATGGAAGAAATATACTTTTAAATATTTACTGTAAGAATTCAGTGTAGCGAATATTATCAACAACCACAACAATAATAATACCTTATAACAATAGTAATAGTTATAACAATAACACCCTTCCTTCATGGCTTGCAAATTCAGAAACAGATCCTATAGTTTTCTGACAAACACACTTACCTCAAAGTAGGCATCTTGTGAATTTTATTGAACATACGATCCAGTCTTTTCAAGATGAGGATAAGGGCAGGTCTCACTGCCTCAGCAGTCCAGTCAGTGATGGGCAACATTTCCATGATGTACCGGCGGAGCCCTCGGCTCTCCATGGTTTGGGTATCATAAGGTGCCAGCTTCAAAAGGGAATGTGCAATCTCTGCCAATCTAAAACCATTGCTCATTAAGAGAAAAATCTGGATTTTGTCATTTTTGAGAAAGTGATGAAATATTGTTTAATGAAAAAACTCACTCTCAATAAATAAATGCTACATAGTCCCCGAAGATAACTGATCATCACACTGGTGATTCTCACTGTCTGATGCAGCCTTTTCATTCTGATGCACTCTAGAGACATGGCAACCTAAAGACTATGATAGCAAAATAATATAGGAATTTGATATCCAATATATCAGGAAGACACAATGGGCTAAGGACGTCTGACCTTAAATATTTAACATTATGAAATATTTTTCTGTATTAAACATTTTTCTGAAATGTAAAAATATTTATTTAAATAAGCCATGCATATATGTACCTATATAATATAATGGCTTAAATAAATAATAGTATTTCTTATATCCATACTGAATTCTTAATATTTTTGTTGCATAGTAGATTTATTAGATAAAGGAACCTTATTATTGGTAGCACTCCACTTACAACCACAAATGAGCTCAGAATTTCTAAGCAAGATAGTTGTTAAGTGAGTTTTGCCCCATTTTATGACCTTTTTTGCCACAGTTATTAAGTGAATCACTGCAGTTGTTAAATTAGTAACATAGTTGTTAAGTGAAACTGGCTTCTCCATTTACTTTGCTTCTCAGAAGGTGATTATATGACTCTGGCTGGGACAATGCAATTGTCATAAATGCATGTGGTTGCCAAGCATCTAAATTTTGACCACATGACCATGGGGATGCTGCAATGGTCATAAGTGGGAAAAATGTTCATAAATCACTCTTTCAATGTTGTTGTAAGTTCCAATAGTCACTAAGCGAATGGTTGGAAGTTGGACAACCTGTATTCATTTCTTAGTTTTATATATTATATGCAATACTATATAAAATTATTATCTAAAGGATGGGAAAAATACTAGAGCAGTGTAATAGCACCTAATTTTAAAGCAGAATGTTAATGTGTTGCCATAGTAGTAATTCCTACTTGCCTAGTTTTATCATATTGTGTTGTTTAATGATATACATGTGATTTAGTATTATTTTAAACATCATTAAATCTACCTGTCTAGTTTTCAGACATTTCTGATATTTTGAATATTAGAAGACAAAATCAGTGTTATCCACTAATCTGTTAATAAAACAAAAGAATGTTTTCCCCTCAGGAAAACTGAATGAATCATGAAGTTAATTTTAATCAGAGCATATATCTTGCAATATTCTACTATTATCCAATTCAAGAAAGCTTATTCTAATAATAGAAATGCATATGCATTATAATTGCTATACAGTACAATCTTCTCAAGTATCAATGACCCCTTCAGTTCCCCTTTCTGGGAAGACAGAGGCAATGTCTTCTTTGGAATATAAAGAGGCAGTAGCAACTGTAGAGGTAGATTCCCTGTAGACATTATTACCATAAGGAATAAGTTTTGGCTTTCTCTTCATCCTCATATATTTTTTGCTCTTTTGGCCACGACACGATTTGCTAATCTCATTTCCCTGGCTGGAATCAAGAGTAGAAGGAAGAAGAGGATAAAGGGAAGGAGTAAAATATAGCAATGGGGAAGAACCTAAATTTCAGGCCTAACAATAGTTACCATCTCGACTGGAGATTTTACAGTATCCTTCCCCAACCTTGCCCACAAAGCCACGCCCACAGAACCAGTAGTAAAAAATTTGAATCCCACCACTGCTTTTGTCCCTTATTGTCTGTATTGTTGGACAGGAATTTGCTTAGCAGATTGAAAAAAAATATATTTGGGATTGCTCCCTCTTGTCTAAAAGAGAGGGAGAAGATTCTTATTTTGTTCAACTTCTATACTACAGACTTAAACCCAAATAAAAGAATTCCTAAAAAAAAAAGACTCACCAAAATGTTAAGAAAGCAGCAATTTATTACATCGAGAAAGATTACAGACCTAAAGGTGAAATAAACTGTCAAGGGAAGACTGTGAAGCTTTAAAATAGAGAAGGACTGGACTGGACTGGAACTGTTAGTAGTGTGAAAAGTGATTTAATTTATGGATAATATTGCTTGATTATTGGAAGAGTTTGTACAAAGAAAGAGGAACTTTGCTTTTTATCCCTCTCCCCCCAGTTTTGCTTTGTTGAAAACTGAATTTTAGAGTGGGGATGCCATCTACTGATCAAAGGTGATATTATATTGATATTATTGGATAATACAAAAATAACAAAGAGGAGAAAAAAGAAAATAGAGAAAGGCAAACCCGGAAGGCCTTTTTATGTTGGTTTCATATCTTTTGGAGTTTTGGCTGCTTGGAAGTATTAGTGAACCATTTGAAGATAAGTAAAAAGAAACATCTCTGAAACTGAATATTTGACTTTGTGGACTAAAGACACTTGGGGAAATTTGGTGGGCCAATCTGGATTATTAAGATTATCTGACAGCACATTCTATGAGGCAAAAGAAGAAAAAAGAAAAATTGAATAAGACTTAAAAATTTGGAAAACTTAGAGTGTGCAAATTTAGGGGATTTTGAGGAACACAGTTCCATGACTGTGTAAATGTTATTAATACTGGTGTTTTTTATGTTTCTGGACAATTGGGATATTGAAATTTTGGTGGAATATTGAGCAGTGATCATTGTAATATATCAGCACAAAATGTCTCAGCAGGGGAAAACAAATGCAGTCTATAAAGAAATATTATTGAAGTTTCAATGTATTAAGGAAGATATAACAAGGAATCAGGGAGAAGATGGAAATGATGCAAGATACTGTGAGATTAGGAAAACCCCCACAAATGACAATAGTATCCCTCTAATTCTATAGTGTATCCAAAATTCTGTGCCCATGCAATCATTGTACTTTTGACTATTTCCTGTTCCATTTTGAAATCTAACAAATATTTATATATTTTAGTTATAAGTTTTTGTTCCAGTCCCATTAATATTTTATTTAATTGGTTCTGCCCTTTGTCAAATCCAAAGTCTTTTGAGTCTTTTTTATATTTATTTTGAATTTGCAAATATGGCCACCAATCGATTATAATTCCATTTTCCTTCAGTTCTTGGTTTGATTTTAATTTCCCTTGACTATCTAATAATTCTTCATAGCTTACCATTTTCCGTAGGTCTAATCTATTTGGATGTATTATGGCTTCCATGTTTGAAAGCCATTGTGGGATTTCCATATAGTGTTTACCTTTGATTTTTTCCCAAATTGTAATCAATGAGTCTCTTATTAGGTGTTGATTGAAATAGGTATGTATATTACTTTTGTTTTCCCACAAAAATGCATGCCAACCTATCAAGAGGTCATGTCCTTCTAATGTTAAGATTCTCTTGTCTCTTAATTTAACCAAATCCTTGATCCAACTCAACACCGCTGCCTGGTAATAAAGCTCCCATTCTGGTAGTCCAAGACCCGCCTCTGCTCCTATTATCTTGTAATAGTTTCATTTTAATACGTGGCCGCATGCCCAACTAGACAAACTTGGATGTCATTTTATTTAGTTCTGCAGAAAAAGATTTCTCTAATTTAATTGGAATCATTTGGAATAGATGTATTAGTTTTGGTAAAGTATTCATTTTCAATGTTGCTATTCTTCCTAATATAGACAGTTTCAATTTGGCCCATAATTCCAATTCTTTTCTGATTTGCTTAATCACTTTAACATAATTGTCCTCTTTTAATGATGAACATCTGGGTGATATCCAAATTCCCATTATGTTTTCTAATTCTACTTTCTGTTTTGTTGTACAGGTTTTGACTATCATCTTAATTATATTTTTATTTATTTTAAATGCTGCCACTTCCCCAAATTTTTCTATTTGTTGCAACAATATTGGTCCCAAATTCATTGGATCTTCCACTGTAAATACCAAATCATCGGCAAATGCTTGAACTTTATATTCCTCATTTCTAATTTTAATTCTATGAATCTCTGGGTTTTGCCTGGTTGCTAGCCACACTTCTAAAGACAAGATAAATAACAGAGGTGATAATGGACACCCTTGTCTCACTCCTTTTGCAATTTCAAAATCTTCAGTGCGATCTCCATTTAATAATACTTTTTGATATGAGTATATTTCTTGTAATGTTTTTTCTATATTAGTGCCAAAGTTCAGCTTTTTAATTTGATATAGCATGAATTTCCAATTGAAATTACTGAATGCTTCTTGTGCATCTAAAAAAATTAAAGCTGTCTGTTTTTCTGGGTGAGCTTCGTAGTATTCAATCAAATTTAGTGCTGTTCTAATATTGTTTTTAATTTGTCTATTTGGCAGGAAACCATTCTGGTCTGTATGTATAAGTCCATTCAAAATCACGGCTGAAATGAAAACCATATTCTTCAACAATCACCTCTATATCTAAATATATTTCTGCAAAAATTTATCTATATCTCAGAGTGGCAGGTTATATATTCCTGACAATCTTCCAACAATCTGTCTTCAGGGATAAGAAAAATCATAAACAGTGGAACCTCAAGTTGTGAACACTTCTGTTCACGACCAAATTGGGTTCCAACCAAAAAACTCCACCCAATTTTTGAATCAAGTCACAATTCAAAAATCAGGTGGCAAACAAACCTGGCCGCAGCAGATTCCCTTTCTGCACTGATTTCCCCTTCCATGCATGCGCAATCCATGCAAACTTTTGTCCACACATGCACCGTCAGTCATGCTTCTGGTCACAACCAAATTGGGTTATGACTATAGTCCTGGAATGGATTATAGTCGCAACCTGAGGTTTCACTGAATATAAATGCCAACCAGGCTGATAATGCAATAATAAAAAATACATGCTGAATGGTTTCCTGAAAATATACTTAGCTGAGTTTTACACACAGAAATGACAAGATTTGTGATTATACATTTCAGCTAATAGATGACACTGCAGATGTTTACACCTGAACAGCTTTTCCATTGTTGTGAATTTACTGTTAAGGGTTTAGATCAGATTTCCCTTTCCCCTTTTATGATATTACCTGAAATAATTTGGAAAAGAAAAAATCTTATTCTACTTACATTTGAAAGAAACTTAAAATTCTGTTTTGTATATTATCGTGCATACTTGCCATACACACTTATTGCTAATGGACAGTCAAATATTTACAGACATTCAGAAATAATACCTCATATGAGACTTAACATCCAGCAGCTCTAAAGAAGTCACCCTGGGCTCTCCAGCCAGGTTCTGTAAAATCTTCAGTCGGGGGCCACAGTGTTTGTAGAACTCAGTGCATATATTCAATAGGGACTCACGAGGTCGTCGAAACTCTTCTCTAGCAATACGTTCATCTAGCTCCTCCCGCTGGATACCTTGGCCTTCCTCTAGCAAATGAAGGTTTTCTCTGAATATAACAAACAGGGGAAATGCAGAATATGTAAATCAAGAGACAAGAATGGGCTGATATGTGATATCATTGTCACGAATCCTGCCTGCTGATGGAATGTACCTTTGCAGGAAAGGTACCCTTTGCAGAAAAATCATTGCTTGATATTTCTCATGAGAGAAGCAGCCAGAAAAGGCATTTAAGGGACTTTTGGCTGTTTTCTCTTGATACGGAATCTCTGGTATAAAGTCATTCAAAACATAGCCCAGTTTGGAACAGAGAGTGGAAAGATTGTGTTAAAGGAATGTCTTACAAATTCTAAAGAAAGAGGCTGGTGGCAATATTCCAGTACCTGATAAAATGCAGTTTGGCCCCTTGCTCTGGATACCTAGAATTTAAAAGACAAAAACAAGGACAGAGGAATTAAAAAATCATAAGGCAAGGTACACTTTGATCTAGACACAATACATGCAGTAGCAATGGAAGAATGAGGGGATGCTTTCCTCTTCATGTCCACTCTCCTGATAACACCTGTTCTGTATATAAAGCAACTTCATCTTGCATAAGAGTCATATTTGGATGTGGTGCTGTATGTGCAGCAGAGGAGGTATTCAGCAGGTTCTAACCAGTTCTGGAGAACCAGTAGTGTAAATTTTGAGTAGTTCGGAGAACTGGCAAATGCCACCTCTGACTGGAGATTTTACAGTATTCTTCCCCTGGCATGGCCACCAAGCCACCCCCACAGAACCGTTAGTAAAAAAAATTGAATCCCACTACTGATGTGCATGAAAGCCAATGAACCAACTCCAGGCTAGATTGCTGTTTTGCACATTACTTTGAGATAGCAATAGCTCTGTTTAAACCTACATATTTTGGACTTAATACACACAGAGCTCTATTTAGTATTATATTCACGGGTGGGATTCTGCCTAGTTGGACTGGTTCTATAGAACCAGTTGTTTTGATTCTGCGCAGTTCGGAGAACCGGCAAATCATGCCACTGGCTGGCCCCTCCCCTCCCCACCCCTCCCACTCACTCCTTATCTGGCATGCACGCCTTCAAACTTGCCTGCATTTGGTAAGTTGCTATTTTCCCTTTTTTTTCCTCTGACCATCAGCTGTTCTGCTGTGCCAGGAGATTTAGATTAGCTAGAAAGCAGGAAATTGTTGGATTTCTTGTTTTCTAGCTAATCTAAAAGCAGAGCTGAACCTTCTTTAGGACTGAAGCTTCTATTTTTCAGTGCAGACTCAGGTAGCAGATTGCTGAAAGATAGATCTCTGGTGTGTTGTGAGTTAATTTTGTGAGTTTGCTTGCCAGCAAATTTTATTTGACAACTTAGGTAACAGATTGCAGAAAGACAGATCTCTGAATGAATCTGTGATTCTGTGAGCAACTCAATCTGCCTGCCTCTTTGCCTGATTTGGGGTAAAAATTGCTCTTTTTTAATAAAAAATTTAATATTTACATACATATTTATAATATTTGCATACAAGCCACGCCCAGCCAGACACATGACCACCAAGCCATGCCCAGTCAGCAAGCCATGCCCAGCCAATCACATCACCACCAAGCCACACCCACAAATTAGGTCACATCCACAGAACTGATTGTTAAGAAATTTGAATCCCACCCCTGATTATATTTGCTAATGTTTAGCTGTGAATATGGATATATCTAGTGAGCACAGAGGAAAACAGTATCTTGGTCTGTTCACCAGAAGAAAAGAGCTTTGCTCTTTAATGGGGAAACATGTCTATACAAACAGTAGCATGTCACTGAAGCACGCATACTTGGAAGAAAGTCCAAATAAAATTTCAGCAAAAGAAAAGGTGTGAGGGCTTTTCTCCAGGTATTACATTTAAGGTTACTATGCAGTAATCATTAAATTGATTGCCTCATATGCATAAGTATTTATTAGCTACCAGGATAGGAATAAATTATTTAAAAGTCTAGACAAAATCTTAAAGAAGTCTAGCAGTGGTTTTCCAACCATTGTAATTAACAACAGTATTTAAGTTCATGAGTGTTATCCAATTATGATATATTGTTTAACCTAATGTAAATTTCCATATAATTTCCAATGGGCAAATGGAAAAGAAGATGATTTTCACATATTTCTTCCTGAGCAATTCCATCATCTGTTTCAGCTTAGAGCAAAAGCTTAAGGTAGAATAATAAAAAAGAATGTTTCCCATATTTTACAAGATCAAACAACTTCCTCACCATGGAGAACTACCCTATGTACAATTATTGACATGCTAGGGCAGACTTGGGTGAATGACCTGAAGTTTGGTATTGCCAGAATCCTACCCACTCTGTGAGAGAAGCCCTATGTCTCAAACACATCACAAGGTCAATTGAAAAGCTCCTACTCTAGCTACTCAGAATTAGAGGAGTGAAGGCAAGATAAAATGGTTCCATCTTCATCCTGGACAGTGGAAGTGGACAGGAAGATGTAGAGAAAATGTATGTGTATTCTGCCATCACATTTAAAATTATTCAAAAGTTCCCCTACTTCTATCTTCTGCTCCAGCTTAGTATGCCATGAAGTGCATTGAGAAGAACTCAGACCATTTCTTTAGGCAGCTGCAGGTTACAACCTCATTTCCAGTTTCAGACTAACTTCATTTGTGAGTGAGCTAGGGATCAATATAACATGGTACTCACGAGTGCAGATACAATCTAGATATGAGAAAGATGCCAAATCACAGAGGTTTTACAAAGAATTAACAGAGTTAGATAAAATCCTGACAGGAAAAAGAAGGAAATGTATAGTTATTTACTAGGCATAAAATTGGAATAGGAAGAAGTAAAAGAAGACAATGATAGCATGGGCGAAAAATTTTGGCTACATGATAGAATTAGATAAATGGCAGAAACTGTGGGACAGGAATTATAGATTAATGATGTCAATGGCATATCAAGAGAATGTGTATAATATGTTTTACAGATGGCATTTTGCACCAGTGAGGTTGGCAAAGATGTTTAGAGACAAATCAGCTAAATGTTGGAAATGTCACTAGATACTTGGATCCTACTATCATATGTGGTGGACACATGGTAAAGCGAAGAAATATTGGATGAAAATAAAGACATGGTTGGAAAAGATGATAAAACAATGTACTGAGTTAAAACCAGAAATATTTCTGTTAGGGATTTTACCAGACATGCATAATAAAGAGGATGTATATTTAATTATTCATGTGCTAACTGCAGCTAGAATGGAATTTGCACAACATTGGAAAGGTGAGATCCCCACAGATGAGGAGATAATTAGGAAAATATTAGACTATGGAAAGATGAACAGATGAACACTAGCAATCAAAGAGAAAGAGCAAATTGATAACAGATAACAAATAATCAGAGTTGGAAGGGACCTTGTAGGTCATCTAGTCCAACCCCCCGCCCAAGCGGGAGACCCTACACCATTTCTGACAAATGAAAGTCCAATCTCTTCTTGAAAGTCTCAACTGATGGTGCTTCCACAGGCAAGCTGTTCCACTGGTTGATTGTTCTCGCTGTCAGAAAGTTTCTCCTTGTTTCCAGGTTAAATCTCTCCTTGTTCAGTTTCCATCCATTATTTCTTGTCTGGCCTATAGGAGCTTTAGAAAATAGCTTGACCCCTTCCTCCCTGTGGCAGCCCCTCAAATATTGGAAGACTGTTATCATGTCTCCCCTGATCCTTCTCTTCACTAAACTAGCCAAGCCCAGTTCCTGCAACCGTTCGTTGTATGTTTTAGCCTCCAGTCCTCTAATCATCCTGGTTGCTCTTCTCTGTACTTTTTCTAGAATCTCAACATCTTTTTTATAATGTGATGAACAAAACTGAACGCAATACTCTAGGTGTGGTCTTACTAAGGCTTTATAGAGTAGTATTAGAACTTCCCTTGATCTTGACTGTATCCCTCTGTTGATGCAATTTAGGATTACATTATCTTTTTTGGCTGCGGCTGCACACTGCTGGCTCATATTTAGCTGGTTGTCCACTAAGACTCCAAGATCCCTGTCACAGTTACTGCTATTGAGCCTGGTTTCACCCAGTCTATATGTGTACTTTTGGTTTTTTTTGCCTAAGTGTAGGACTTTACTTTTCTCTACACTGAATTTCATTTTGTTAGATACGGCCCAGTGTTCTAATCTGTCAAGATCCATCTGGATCTTGAGCCTAACTTCTTGGGTGTTAGCTATTCCTGCCAGCTTAGTATCATCTGCAAATTTGGTAAGTTCCCCTTCTATTCCCTCATCTAAATCATTAATGAAGATATTGAAGAGTACTGGGCCTAAAACGGAACCTTGTGGCACCCCACTGCTTACTTCCCTCCATGTGGACTTAAACCCATTAAGCACTACTCGTTGAGTATGGTTTGCCAGCCAGTTGCGAGTCCATCTAGTGGTGGTGCTATCTATTCCACTTTGAATACTATATGATATGGGAAACATTTTATCAATGGTTAGAGAATTAAAAAGGAATTTGGAAATGAATAAGAATAAAGGAGAATAGAAAATATGATAAGATAGAGATAGCCATAATATAATTGTTAATATGCCTATGACAAAAATAATGGGATGTAATGTTAATATGGTATGATCATGAGAAGATTTGTATATTGTTTAGCTGTTTGATGTATCTCAATTCTAAATTTAGAAAATATGAATGTGAAGAAGTTGTACATGGTGAAAAATGTAGCATAAAGGAGTTTGTGCCTGGATGACACACTGATTTAAAAAAATGGAATGTATGTATTTTTGAAACTGAAAAATAAAAAACTTATAAAAAAAGACTAATTTCATTTGTCATATTGCATAGTAATCTGATTCTTCTCACCCCAGGGCAGTGAGTTTACTAAACTCTGGATATAAGCATATTTTCATGGGGAGATTATGTTTATAGGAATTGCACTTCAGGTTACTAAATGATAGAAATAAATTTTGACTTATGGCTGTCATTTCTATCATGTGTCCTGTGTTAAATTCTTGTGAGTTTTGAGCTGGCTTCTGCTAAAAACAAAACCAATAATCATTGCTGGTTTGATCTAATAAGGTAAGTCTTACATTCTATTCCTATCTGTCCCAACATTCATTTTCTTTTGCAGTATTGTACAATATATAGACTATGGAAAAGCATTAGTATTACTAAGGTTTCAATAATAAGTTGAAGGGCAGCCTCTGTTAAATACCTGGTATTTGTTCCAGCTGACATAGTATGGTTAGCAGTAGTGGTTCCTTTATGGCCTTGATCACAGCGACTCATCTGAGGTGCAGTCATTGGCCTGTTAATGGCAGTAGTAGTAGCAGTACGGTAATTAGTAGAAGTAGCAGTAATAGAAGAATCTTAGTACTGGAAAAGCTATTTGGGTCTCTTCTGCTTAAATTAAAATTAAAGCTTCAACTTGTTGAGCCTCACTTAACACATCCAGCAAAGAGAAGTTCACCACCTTACTCATCAACTGACCTCACTGCCAGATGATTCTTAGAGCTGGGAAATTATTCTAAGCTTCAACTGGAATTAGCCAACCTATATCTTAAATCTATTATTCAATGTCCTGCCTTCAGAAACAACAGAAACTTGACTTTTTAAATATAATTTTTTTTCAGGTATTTGAAGAGCACAGCCAGGTCCTTACAATATTCTCAAGATGAACAGCCTCAGTTCCTTCAATCTCTCTTCATAGGCCTTAAGTATTAATTATCTCATTCCGTTTATGTAAGGACTCCAGAATCAACAAAGAACTCAGGATACTGTCTGACCATATAAATAAAACAATAAAGTAGAACTGTTATTTTTTTTTAATGTGGAAATTTTGTTTTTATTGATGCACCATCATTAGTCTTTTTGTGTTATAGAAGTCTTTTTGGCTGATCTTGAAAAATCTAAGAGGGACAGACTTGGAAACTGTGGAAATACAGGACATTGTTTGAACTAAATAAGTAAACAAACAAATGAATAATCATGCCAAAAATAGGAAATCCCAGACGAGGAGGGGGTCTGCAACACCCCCAACCCCCTGTCCGGCTCCCATCTCTCTTCGGCTGTCCCTACAGGGCAGCCATATCCCCCTGACCCATTTGGATCGGGGGTACCTTGGCGGCAAGCGCAGCAGGAATCGCAAACGGTCGCTAATTCCTGCTGCCACCAAAGCCACGCGGAACCGGAAACCCCTCCTCGTCCGGAAAAAATCCTTTTTCCCAAGGTGGTGGAGTGGCAGTCAGCAATGGCCGCCACAAAGAAGCCTGCAACCGGGTAAGATTGTGCTGGAGGAAGCAAGAAAAGTGAAAGTGCTGGCTGAGCCGGGTCAATCAACATCTTTTAAATTCACTGGAACTGAGCTGTCTGAATTGCTGGAGGATACATTGTATCCCTAAGAAGATCGAAAGCGGCAGAGAAGCTGTTAAAGGGAACTTTTTTTCCTTCACTCTCCCACCCCATGGAAACAGCAGATGAAGATTTGAAATTTGTTTGGGCACTGAAGGTGAACTATTCTGAAAGTTGAAGTTAAGGGACAAAAAGTTCTTGGACATTGGACTTAAAAATTTAAGAAATTGGAAAACCCTTATTAGAGGTATGGATTTCTGATCATTTAAAAATTGATGTTGCAAGTGGGAAGGGAGAGGAAAAAAATTGGAGCAGAAGTGGAAAAAGGAGGAGATTGCCTAGAATCTCAAAGAAAGATATATGGTAATTGGACCTCTTTGATTAAACAGTAACCCCAGAAAGAGAAATAGAAGAAGGAAGAAAAGTATTAACTTTTGGAACTTTTTTTGAATTATTTTTGATTAAAAATACTTGGGTGGTTGTTTTGGGGAAAGTTTCTCTTTTCAGGATGGCATCGCTTGTAGATGAACTAAAAACTGAATATCAAAAATATAAAAAGGAAGAACAAGATGGAAAAGATACTTTGGGCACCTTATTTCAATTTTTAGAAATGGCGTTATGTACTTATGAAAAGTTGATTACGCAGCAGAATGACTGGGACAAAGAAGAAGAGGAACAAGAAGCCATCTTTGATGAACAATGGGTTTTTTTTCCGGGGAGGAGGAGAAAGAGGATAAGAAAAAGGGGATTTTAAGGTTTGAAAAAACAACCAAAAGAGAGAAAAATGAGAGGAAAGGTGGATGCAAGGTTAGAAAGCAACAGAAAAGGAGTAAGAAAAGGGAGGAGAAGAGACAAAGGGGTAAAAAGGGCAAGGAGAAGAATAAGCAAGAGAGAAACGGGGGGAGGAGAAGCCTCAATGGTGGGAAGCAAGATCTAAAGAAAAAAAGTTTATTTAGAGACAATGGGTGAATCTAATTAAGGATAAAAGGGGGATTCTGGAAGGTACATAAGATTGTGTTTTTATATGTGTATTTAGAGTATAAAATTTATTGTGTAATTTTAGAATCTACTAAACAGAATCCCAAGATAAATTAAGTGTTATATGAAGTACTTTTAAGTTAGGGTAATGAGTTAAAGGCATCACTCCAATTAGTGTATAGGAGAAGTATAGTAAAAGAAAAAAGATGAATGGATAGTTGGAAATAGAACAGACAAAGAATGTTATTGAAAATGGTAATAAGATATGGAAGGATATATAAAGGTTTTGTTATTTTTTTTGGGTTTTGTATGTTGATAAAAGGCAATAAAATTTTAATTAACAGGAAATAATTTGGATGAAAAGGAGAAGTTGGGATAAGATATGAAGTTAAATAGATAAAGTAAATATTGATATTATAATTGGGAATCATTATGTTCTATTGGTCTTCTTCTTTAATTATTACTATTTTTTTTAGAAAAGAATTTATAAGCTGTTATGCCTTGATTGTTTGTGCACTGTTTTTGTAAAATTAATAAAATTGGTTTATAAAAAAAAAGAAAATGATAATAAGATATGGAAGGATATATAAAGTGAATATGATGTTTGAATTTGTGTCTGTGAGAAGAGTTTCAACTCGGAATCAGGCAGCCTTTAGAAAAGATATTTTAGTTTTGTTTTTGTTTTTTCTATGTTCTGTGTTTTGTATGTTTATGAAAGGCAATAAAATTTTAATAAGCAAGAAATATAATTTGGTTAAAAGGAGAAGTCTGGATAAGATATGAAATTCAATAGATAATGTAAATATTGATATTACAATTTGGAATTATTTTGTATGTTCTATTGGCTCTCTTCTTTAATTATTTTTTTTTTTTTTAGAAAAGATTTTTCAAGTTGTTATGCCTGGATTGTGTATTGTTTTTGTAAAATTAATAAAATTTGTTATATATATATATAAAAAAAGGAAATTCCAAAAGGAAAATCTCATACATGTCTCAAGAGTCAAGCTCAACCTAGGAAATTGTTTATGTGCATTTATCTTTATTAAATGTCATTGCATTACCTTCCGAAAAAGGAGGAAAATAAATTCTAGATGGCAGATGTTGAATATGCATTTGTTAATCTGTGATTAAAATTCATCAGATAGATTCTACTTTGACACTCTCCCTCGCTCCCAGTCTAATTTTCAGTGAAACAGATTTAGTGAGCATTTAATTTTGAAACAGATAAATACAACCTTCTATATTTTATAATGCAGATGTGAATATTGCCCATTTTAATTCTTGTTCTTGTACATATATACATGCATTATACAAACATATAACAGCATTCAATTGTTTTCACCATGGACAGGAACATAAAATTCTCATCTTTTTTTTTTCCCCTTGGATCCTGCAAGGTTATGGTAAGTAGGTGGTGTAGCTCACCGAGTAAGAACTTCCACACTGTACAAAAGTGCTTGCAAGGATGTCGCCAGAGCAGCTGTAGCAGCAATCTCTTCTCGAGCAGCCGTCACAGTTTCCACTTGGGAGGTTTGCCTCTTAAGTTTCTGCAAGTAACAGGGCACTAGAGCTTCAAGGACCATCAGCATCTGAAGACTGAAACAATGTACATCATGTAACAATGCTATCAATGTGAGATTATATCCAGAAATACAATACCCCTCCGATCAGGAAAAACCCATTTTTGTCTGCAGGAAAAGGGACTGTGCACAATACTTGGTGACTAGTTCTTGTGAATATTAGAACACCATCAAAGCCAGAACAATTTTGGACCTGCAAAAAAAAAATCTTAGTTTTTTGATTAACAATAACAATTTCTTCCAAAAAATGTAATAAAACAAAACAGGAAGTAACTGAAAAAAAATGTTAAAGGGCAAGACAGTTTGAGAAGGCAAAAAGAGGGAGATGTTTGCTTCCAGTGTGGGTGTGGTTGAAGCAACCAGCAATAAGTGATTTTTCCTTGTCAGTCAGAGAAGCCAAGCATCATCTAACTTGGTTCTATGGCTAAGCCTGAGAAAGGATAAGCACTGAGGAGACAATGAGCATAAGTAGAAGTTGAAAGGCCAGATAGAATAATCTTTGCACCTGGAAACAGTAATGACATTCTTCTAATCATTAGACATAGAGAAAAACTTCTTGAATTTCATGAAAGAATAAATAAAAGAAAAATCTTTGAATAACAGATTGTTTTCATACTTGTTTGAAAATGTAATTGGCAATTAACCAAGAAATAGTTGTTACCTTCTGAAAGACTCAGGTGCATATGCCACAACTGTTACACATAACTTGATGGCTTCACTGATTGAAAATGTCAGGTCCTCATTGCCATAACAGAAATCTGAAATAGTTACAAAATAGAACATAACAGAGTATCAACAATATGGAAATATTGTGTCATGAGAGATAAAATCAATAAACATCTATGTTTTTTGCATTAGGCAACTAATTCATGTTCAATCTCTATCTCTACATTTGTACAATGCCTATACATTGTATCAAAACAGAATGGATCATTAGTGATATTTCATAAGTTCTATTAAGATTCCTTTTACTTTAGAGTTTAACACTGCATTTTGCATAGACATTCATCTAAAAAAAAGTTAACAGTGCTTCTAAATAAATATGGATGGGATTACCTAATCAGACTGGTCCTAGTACCATTTATCTGGCACTTAACCCCACTGAAGACTGTGGCTTGAAGAAACATGTTTGAGCCAGTAGTGTGTAGCAGCAGCCAAAAAAGCTAATGTAATCCTAAATTGTATTAACAGAGGAATACAATGGAGATCAAGTGAGGTATTAATAACACTCAATAAAGCCTTAGTAAGACCACACCTAGAGTACTGCATTCAGTTTTGGTTACCACACTATAAAAAAGATGTTGAGACGCTAGAAAAAGTACAGAGGAGAACAACCCGGATGATTCGGGGACTGGAGACTAAAACATATGAAGAACAGTTACAGGAACTGGTCATGGCTAGTCTAGTGAAGAGAAGGACCAGGGGAGACATGATAGCGGTCTTCCAATATTTGAGGGGCTGCCACAGGGAGGAAAGGGTCAAGCTATTTTCTAAAGCACTTGTAGGCCAGACAAGGAATAATGGATGGAAACTGAACTAGGAGAGATTTAACCTGGAAACAAGGAGAAACTTTCTGACAGTGAGAACAATCAATCAGTGGAACAGCTTGCCCTCAGAAGTT
Organism: Hydrophis major; assembly: GCA_033807585.1. Classification (NCBI taxonomy): domain Eukaryota; kingdom Metazoa; phylum Chordata; class Lepidosauria; order Squamata; family Elapidae; genus Hydrophis; species Hydrophis major. Next base: position 217,561,077 of record CM066328.1, on the reverse strand, counting down.
GTGGGAGCGCCGGACTTCTGGTTTGAAGGGCTTCGGTGACAGACAGAAATCCGCAATCGTGCATGGTTTCTGTCTGGGCTCACCGCTGGAGCACCCCGGGCCAGCTGGTTTCGGGGCTAAGTCACCCGGTAGAGGTGGTGAAGAGGGGGGAGACCGCCAGCAGGGTCGAGGAGAGCCGCATCTCTCCTCCTCAGCTGGCCATTACTCTCTTTCCCGAAGGCGGTTGCAGCGGTGGTCAGAAATGGCCACCACAAAGAAGAACTCGACTGGAAAAGAATGTGCAGGAGGAAGATAAGAAGTGAAAGTTTGGGCTGACCGGGTTAAATTGTAAAAGCAACAACCCAAGTTATCCTGGAATTTAAACTTACAAAAAATAACATCGCTCCCAAAGAAGAGTTGGAAGCAGTGAAGGAAAGTGAAAAGGGAAAGGTTTGGCTTTTTTTCCCCTTCTCTCTCCTTCCCTATACTGACAGCTAAGAGACTTAAATAAGAAATTGGAAAAATCTGCTTTGACCTCAATAGGCAATTAAGTTGAAAATAAAACAAAATGCCAAAGGGATAATAAAGATTTTTGGACATTAAAAACTTTCTTTTTCATAAGCAGGAAGGGAGAGAAAAAGAATAAGGGCAGGATCTGGAAGAGGGAGGAGACTGCCTGGAATTAAAAAGAATTTAAAGTAAAACTTCAACAAGATTTCTAAAAGATACATTTTAACTGAAACTTTGCAACTAAATAGTAACCCCAGGAAGAGAAAGTGGGAAAAAAAAGAGCAAAAAAGAAACAGCTTGCATGTATTTGGATTATTTGGTGATCTTTGGAGTTTTGGTTATTATATTTGAATGACTAAAATCAATTGGGTGGTTGTTTAAAAATTTATACAATGGCACCACTTCTGGATGAATTGAAAATGGAACTTAAAAAGTACAAAGAAGATGCACAAGAAGGGAAGGGTTATTTTGGCTTCGTCTTTCAATTCTTAGAAATTGAGATTTGGAACTATGAGAAACAACAAAAAAAGACTGCAAAACAAGAAGACTGGGACAAAGAAGAAGCCATATTTAATGAACAAGCAATTTTATGTGGGGAAGAAAAAGGAAAGGGGGGGGGAAGAGAATGGAGAATTTAAGACTTAAAAAACAACCAAAGAAAAGAAAAATAATTCAAAAAATAAGTATAATACTGGAAAGCAACAGAAAGGGGGAGGGAATACAGAAGAGAGAAATAGAGGTAGAGAGACAAGGGGGTAAAAAGGGGAGAGAGAAGAAGAGAGGGAAGAAGGAAAGGAAAAGAAGTTACAAAGGACCGGAGCAAGATATAGAGAAACAGGACCTATTTAGAGATAATGGGTGAAAATCTAACTGAAAAAGGGATTCTGTAAAGGTACATAAGATTGTATTGTTATATTATTAATAGAAATAACTTTAGAAAATTGGAAACAACGTATGATTAAAATGAGGGATAAAATAGTGTAATTTAGTGAAATGACTTTGTTTATCAGAAGGTCACAAAACAGTGATCACATGACTTTGGGACACTGCCAACTCTCAGAAATATGAGCCAGGTGTCAAGCGTGAACATTTTGATCACGTGAACATGGGGATGCTGCAATGGTTGTAAGTGTGGAAAAATGGTTATAAATCCTTTTTTTTCAATGCCATTGTAACTTTGATTACTAAATAACTGTTGTAAGTTAAGGACTACCTGTAAAAGGTATTTCTTTGTAGAGGAAAATCATAGGGTTTAAATCAACGATTGGCTTCTCATTTACTGAATAGGGGCAGACCAGAAGATCCTGCATAGTGTAAGTAACATAGTATGAACAGAGGTGGGATTCAAATTTTGTAACAACCTGTTCTCTGGGTGTGGCCTGGTGGGTGTGGCTTAGTGGTCATGTGACTGCCCCATTTTGGGCCTAGGAAGCCTTCTTGGAGCCTAAGGAGAGCCAAAATGGGGCATGGGGTGCGCACCACACACCCCCATGCCCCATTTTGGGCCTAAGAGGCCTCCCTGCACTTACCTAGGAGCCAGAATCAGGCACATGGGGATACCTGGGAGGAGTGGGGCAGGGTGGGGTGGGGCCAGCTGGTCTTCAGAACTCCTGGTTCAGAAGACTGGATATAAAAATTAACATCCGGTTCGCCCGAACCAGCTGAATCCCACCCCAAGTATGATCCTGACCATTAAAAAAAAACTTTTAAAATTAGTTTTTTATTTAACTTTTTAGTTTATCAGAAAAATGAAAGCAGAAATACATTTATTTCACAAGAAAAATGGCAATTTTAAAAAAATAAATTGAAAATACCTAGTGATTTCAGAGGCTTCTCTGCTTTTACCAATTCTAGAATATCTAGGTTGTCAGAAGTATCTCCTTCTAAGGACTGTAGGAGATCAAAAAGGCATTGAGCAGACACTCCCTTGCTGGGTCCATTGTATGCAGCATCCTGCAGTGAAGAAAGCAATGTTGTTCTATTTACTTGTTTGTTGGATTTGAAGGCTGCCATACTCCAAAAAGACCCTGGGAGGCTTACAATTTTTAAAAGGATGCACAATGTTTTTTAAAAAGGGATATCAAAATCCAGTGAAAACCACTTATATCCCACTCAAACATTTATGTCATCTGAAATAAGCAACACCAATTTTGGATATGTGAAAATTTTATACAAGAGTTGCAAATTTTAATCCCTATATACAGAGGGTTTTATTACAAAGTCTGAGAAATCCCAAAGTGGTCTGATTTTGTGAAATGAGCTGTGTAAAATCAAGGTGATGAGTGGGCAACTTTAATGGTGCACAGAACAAATTATTTCATTTTGTATTTTATAAAAATATTATTTTATTTAATTGCCAGCCACAATCTTCCCAGACACTGTACCCTGAAGATACTCTTTGCTATAAGAATGAAACTATTATTGGTGCCAAAGTCGGTTTACTTGCCATTGGGAGGATGCTTCCTCATGATGGCTTTCATTAAGAATTTTAATGGATTCAGAAACATTATTAATGGTAATGTTTTAAGAAGGTCAACAGGTAATTTCAGAAATTCTAAAACAGTATCTATATATTGCACAATCAAATGAACATCTTCTGAAGAATATCCACAATTTAACTCCCATTTAACATGTACAGCACAGTCTTCATGGCCCAAATATTTCTAAATGTCAAAAACTGAGATGTGAAGCTGAAGGTGACAGTTTATCATTCCCACTTACTCAGAACTATGCCTTTTCTGTCATGTCCAAATATTCACTTTAACTAGTGCATGCTTAGGAAAAAATGACAGCATTAGAAGATTTTTATTTATATATGTATTTAACACCATTTAATGTATGCACAGATGTGTCTCTCCACAAAAAGCTGAATGTGCAGGGCAATATTAATGTTCTATTAATGGGAGAATGTCAGCCTTGGAGGGGAGACAGGAGACCAGAACTGCTGAAAATGTGAGTAAGCCTTCAAGGAATAAGTTAAGGTGGGTTCAGAAAAGGAAGCTAAAGCTTCTCTGCATAAAAGAGTTAGTGGGAAACGAGCATGCAGGGTTGATGTAGGATAAACCAGTATAAACCATGTATCATTTCTCCAACCCATTGAAGGACTTTGTTGATGCTGATGTTGCTGTTGTTGTCTGGCTGTTCTCATGCTATGGCTTGTAGCTCCTTAGGAGGTTGCAAGTAAAGTTGACAGTAATCTTAGTGTGGTTGTCAAACTCAATAATCCTAAACTCATGAACTGATTTTCCAGCAGCTTCTTTTTCTGAGCAGAAACACAAGGGTCAATGAATTGCACAGAACATTGCAATTCTTTAAATATATTATTATACCTCAATTGCATTTTTAGCATGGTCAGAAAATAATGAAAACAATTTTCATGCAGGAGTTGGTTGACACTCACGGGAAATTCCAGAAGCGGAGCAACACTAGCAAACAATTGCAGCACAAAAGGCTTACGATGTAGAATGTAAAACTGACGGCAGGCAAACTCAATTGCTTGGCGGAGCTGTGGATTACTCTCATAGTCAGCATATACCTGGGAAACAAGAAAATCCTTAGGAGTTTTCATCTGTTACCAAGAGGCTGAAGGGTCATCTTCAAAAGCTGCACTGTGACTCAAAGCAGCCATAATAAAGAATTAAAGGGATGCAATGAATGATAAGATCATCAATGGATCCTTTGGAAAGTTTGATCTGGCAGGATAGCCTAATGACTACTTTACACCTTTTAGTTTTCTTTTTTTAAGCTTACCTGCAGCATAGTGGGAAGGATCCACTGGTAACCACTGAGAGAGAAGAGGTGGTTGAAATGTACAGCTGTGTTGATTACTGTAGCAGCATACTGCCTCAACAGTGCGCTGTCCTCTGGGTGTAGGATCAGGGCTCCATTAAATACATTCAGGAACAGCATAATTTCATCCCCCCAGGGGAATTCACTGGGCATTCCCAGAAACATCTCTTCTAGCAATTTAATCCATAGGCTTTTCTGAAGTGTATCTAGACCAAAGAGTTCCTTGCCAGCTAAGAGAACAAGGAAAGCAATGTCATAATAAAATGCAGCAGATTATTTTAAACAGAAATATCAGAGCTTCCTTAAAAAAAAAAAATCTCCTGAGGAATCTATACACTAAAGTATTAAAATAGGGCTTGCTGCATTAATTAACTTTGGTTATTCAAAGAGATAATAGATTCTTGTTCTATTTTGCTGATCACATATTAAACCCATTCAGTACCATTAAACAATTATGGCGATTCTATCTATGGACATTTAATTATATCTAAGCAACCAGTCTCATTTTGGTGGCTCAGTAGAGTATTGGTAAAATGTTTTCCATATAGTTAGTCCTGGTTGGTACTTGTAGGGGATGAAGACAGGAAATCCTACAGCCTATATTGGAAAGTAAAACAATCTTAGAAGAGGATGATGGTAAACCAATTCCTTACTGCTGTCAAAAAATGTCTATTTAGCCACCTGGAGTCAAGCTCAGCTTGAGGGAGATATAGCAGTACCTTGCGGATCATTGAAGAGTGAGAATTCTGCATCAATGGCACTACGGGGAAATGAAGGCAAGCGAAGAAGGTCTTCTTGCAACAAAGACACGTGGGACTGCTTGTGAGCCACAGGAATCTTCTGAGTCAGAGAAATGAGAAACAACACTCGACCCACTTCTTCTAATTTACGGGTAAATACCTAAAAAAAAAACCAGCCAGACAATGATTACAACAATTGTTGATCCAAATCCAAAAAAATAATTGTTATCAAGTGATCATACATTGTGCTCCACAGTTGTTTATGAGGAGAATGTTCATAGTACAAAGATATCTGAGAGGCACAAACTAGAGCAATAAATAATTATTCTTATTAGTGTATGGTGTTGTTAAAGTAGCCAGGAGACCACAGTGCAATTGCAGACCTGTTGTAGAATACACTTCCACACTTCCCAAGGTGCACCATGGGAAAGTGAGCTGGCTTCACATCAGAGAGAAAGATGAGTGGCTCTTCCTGCATCATCACCCAAGGCCCCCTCCTTTCCCAGAGCTGCTTCTCAAATGGACATCACAATGCGGAAGGTTCAACACTGTCAGGTATCTGATTGCCTGCACAGAGCACTCGTCTTCCTACTGAAGTGGTACCTATTTATCTACTTGCATATAACATGCTTTCAAACTGTTAGGTTGACAGAAGCTGGGGCGAATGATAGGAGCTCATATTGTAGTGCTAGGATGTGAATCACTGGAACAAAACCATCCCTAGCATCATTAAACCATTGAGCCACAGTGCCTGTAATAAAGAATTGAGAACTGGGAATAAGTAACCAATTTTAGTTCCATGCTCTACAAACCATCACTAAGAACTATCAGAATAAATAATTAGTAATAACTACTCTACATTTAGAACATGGGTCTGAAGCAAATAATCTGGAGTGGAAAAAAGAATGGAGAAATTATCACAATTAGATTGAATATGTTAATGTAATTTCATTAATTTAATTTACAGTGTCATGTTTTAATTAATTTAACTTATTCATATTTTGAAAAATAGACTATATGAATATGAATATATGCATCAAATATATATATTTCAGCAATAGGATTGTAAGCTACTACATCTCAAAAACAGCTTTGGGTTAGCACAAAACATATATCCAAGCAATATTTTGACATAGTAATCAGAATGACTCATCAGGCACAAATTTATCCATCCTAACTCTAAGCTTATTTTTGAATGAAATAAGTAGAAATTAATAGGTAAATGGACCAGTACATCCCAAAACAACTTTGAACTATCATAAATTATGCACCCACAAATCCAAGAGAATGTCCCAGGAAGCTACATCTAGGAATCCCAGTTTCACGATAAGACAATACCCTATTCAATTCAAATATTTTTGTCATAGCTATAGTATATTTACAATATCTTGCACCAAAAGTATAGAAATGAACAAGCTTGTGGCTTCTGCACCATAAAATATCTTTTAGACCATTCCAAATCATACACCAATGTGATAATCTAGTGAGGATGCATCATTGTGATCTTTACTATAAACATACCTGTTTTTGAATGAGTTCTTGCCCCCTTTCTGGATGCATGTGTACCAGATTCAGCTGTGGAGATACTGATCTACGAAATGGGTAAATGTCACGGACATAGGTCTGTGGGATAATTTTAAAAAGCCTTTATTTTATAAATGAACATTAGCACATTAGCACATTAGCAATTGCATTTTCAGAAATAGTCATACTTTTCAGTCATAATGATATAGTAGAGGAGAAAAATTTCTCTGTTCTGGGTTTCTCTTTTACATAGGTTGATAATTGGTTAAGAAACAGGAAAGAGAAAAAAGAAGAAATTGTCAGCTTTTATACTGGTGATATATGCATTGTGTGAACTCCCAAGGATCAATATTGTGATGGGATTAAGCTGGCAGGAATAGCCAACACCCTAGAAGACAGGCTCAAAATCCAGATGGATCTTGACAGACTTTAACATTGAGCCCTATCTAACAAAATGAAATTCAATGTAGAGAAAAGTACTTCGACAAGAAAAGAAAAGAAAAGAAAAGAAAAGAAAAAAAGGGGGGGTTGTCAACCAACTGTATAAGTACAGATTATATGAGAGATCTTGGACTCCTAGTGGACAATCACTTAAATATGAGCCAGCAGTGTGCAACAGCTACCAAAAATGTCAATACAATCCTAGGCTGCATTAATAGAAGGATAGAATCGAGATCATGTCAAGTATAAGTACTAGATTATAATGCCTTAGTAAGATCACACTTGGGATACTGTATCCAGTTTTGGTCACCATAATATAAAAAAGATGTTGAGATTCTGGAAAGAGTGCAGAGAAGAGCGACAAAGATGATTGGGGCTCTGGAGTCTAAAACATATGAAGAATAGTTGCAAGAATTAGGTATGTCTACCCTAGTGAAAAGAAAAACTGGTGGAGACATGATAGAAGTGTTTCAATATTTGAGGGGCTGCCACAAAGAAGAGGGGGTCAGCCTGTTTTTCAAAGCACCAAAAGGCAAGACAATGGGTGGAAACTAAACAAGGAGAGAAGCAACTTAGAATTAAGGAGAAATTTCCTAACAGTGAGAACAATCATCCAGTAAAATGGTTTAGCCTTCAGAAGTTATGAGTGCTCCAACACTGGAGTCTTTTAAGAAGAGACTGGACAGCAGTGGCGGGCTTCAAATAATTTAACAACAAATTCTCTGCCTGGTTGCTGGGTGGGTATGGCTATGGTGGGTGTGGCCTAGTTGGCCTTCTCCACCATCCTGGGAGTAAAAATGGGCTGCGGGGGGCCCATTTTCCACCTCCCCAGGCTCCGGAGGCCCGAAATAGGCCAATTTTCGCCCTTCACAGGCCTGGGGGGGCTGCTTTCCACCTTCCCAGGCTCCATGCACCCCCTGCACTTACCTGGGATGCAAAACGATCTGCGTGGAAACTCCTGGGAGGATGGGGTGGGGTGGCGAGAGCCAGCCGGTTGTCGGAACTACCGATTCACAGAGCTGGTTGTAAAATTAACATCTGGTTCACCCGAACTGGTGCGAATTGGCTGATACCCACCCCTGCTGGACAGCAATTTGTCTGAAATGGTATAGGGACTCCTGCTAAAGCAAGGGATTGGACTAGAAGTCTTCCAAGGTCCCTTCCAAATCTGTTATTCTATAGTTTAATCTATAGGTTCCCCCTCCCCCAATATAGAAATGATATAAAAAGTGAAACCTGAGTAGCGTACTGCATTTGTTGATAATACCATAGTATTTATAGTGGTGAAATACAAAAGAGACTGTGAGAACCCTCTCAAGAACTTCTCCAGAGTGAAGCAATGACAGACAATTCATTGTAGAATTATGCATATTAGCAAAGATATCCAAGCTTCATTGAAATAGGAATGGGATCTGAATTACTGGTGATTGATCAAGAAAGGGGTGTTTAAAAAAGACAGTTTTATGCTTGGAACCATTGGGAAAGCAGCTGAAAATAGAACTGCAAATATAATAATGCCCTTATATAAATCTGTGGTGAGATTATATTTGGAATATTGTATATGGTTTTGGTCATCATATCCTAAAGATATTATAAAGATATAAAAGATTAAAATAATTAGATGTCTGAAACAACTTTCTTACCAACAAAGAATGTAGCAATTTGAGCTTTTTAAAGTTTGGAATAAGAGAGTAAGTAGAAACATAATAGGAATATATAAAATCTGCTCTGCCATCCAACCCAGATGACCTGAGATAAGCAATTTAGAGTTGAACTAGAATTTCATAGCTGCCATGACAGTCATATCATCTCAGATGATCACAGGCTCTATTCCATGGACCCAGCATAATTAGTATTGGATGTGGTGGAGCAAGGAATTTCTAGCAATCCTTTGTCACTGAGGGATCAGTTTCTAGTAACCAATTCTATACACAACACAGACCTATTAAAATTTCCCAGGAGCCTTCTGGGGCCATCATGGTCCCTGCTATGAGATGGGAGGTTACATTAATTATTTAAACAAACAAAGAAAAATCTGTTGATTATTACCTATAAAGCTAGATATGGTTTGGGCTTGGGTACTTTCAAAATCCAATAGAGAATATGCTCATTCAATGCAAACCAAACGATATGATGTTGCAAGTCCATATACATTTCTGGAGTTAGAAATGAGCATTTCTGTGGTAATCCTTCTCTAGCCCTATTTTTGAAATTGGGAGAATTCACTCCCTTGTAATATTTGGGAGGACAACTGAAACACTGCTATTCCACAAGTACTTTAGGAAATTAGTGTTATTTCCAACATATAAGAAGATTACCCAGTAAATTTTTATCAGAGGGTTTTACCTTTTCTAATATTAATCACTAATCTACTAGTTTCATCATCGTTTCCTATTCTTGCATTATTGTTGCCCTTGTAAGCCACTTAGAGTCTATGATTGAAACAACACACAAATTTTGAAAATACATGAAAATAATAAATAAATAAATAAATAAATAAAATAAGTATATTTTCAGAGTGTTTTATGCATTGTCAGACATGACCACCAGTGAGTCCAATGGAGCTTACTTCCAGTAGACAGAACAGAACAGAACAAGAATCAGGAAGAATTTTGGAGGTCTTCTAGCCCAATCCCCCGCTGAGGTTGGAAACTCTGTATACCATTTCAGACAAATGGTTGTCCAGTCTCTTCTTAAAAACTTCCAGTATTGGAGCACCCACACTTTCAGGGCCCATACAAATTATTATTAGATTATATTAAACTTTCATATTAGTGTATCCAAAATGTCACTTGTTGATAAGATTTTCAATTACAATTAATAAGTAACATGAGAATATACAACTATCTCACCTTATTATAATGAATAAGATTCCACCGCTTATCCATTAAAAAGTAGTTGGAAGACTGGGATTCAGGTATGTTAAAAAATTCCAGACACTCCTAACACATAAAGACATAAACAAAAGGTAATATTGGTTTATTGGTTGATCACATGTTCTTCAATTTAAAAAGATATTTATTTTAAAAGTATTTTAACTGGGGTAATTGTGGCTATATCTCTGTTCCCTGCCTATAAAGATGGAAAATTAATAAAAATAAGATGTCAAGCCTTGCACTGCTACTAAGGCATTTTTTAGCTGATTAGTGATACCACTTATGATTGTAACAGGATTTTTTAAATCCACTGTCATCTTGAATTACGGTAATCACAATTGAAAGTGATATAATATGCTTATTTCATATAGTAGGCCTATGGAAATGAGCCTGTTGGGTAATTGAAAATGCAGTAACTAATTAATTAACTGTTAAATGTTCAGCAAAGTCACTGATGACAGGTCACCCATATAATTGCCTTGTTTACTGTGTATCTGAGGTAATTTGTTAGATGAATATTATAGGAGAAATACATGTATGACCTTTTCACATATGAAGATGTAAAGAAGCTGCTAAATGAGGCTTTCAATAGATAATTCTGTAAAGACATAATTCATAAATAGGTACTGGACCTCAGGACTGCATATTATTCCAGATCAATTTTTCTCCCACAATCTAAGGAGGTTACTGAAGGAGCTTTAATACTGGAAGACTGGAAAATACAGTCAACACAATTTTTTTGTCAAAAGTATTTTAATAATTTGCCAACCTTTAAAAGAGCTTCAAACTGGGTGTCTTCATGGACTGGAAGCTGGGTTGGTATATCACATTCATTCTGCCCATGAACTACTAGGGTCTTGGTACCTTTAAAAGCATTGATACAATAAAATGTTTGTTTACAAAAAAACCCCATCCTTTTGGAATCCTGGATTAATAAAAATAAATTACTTTATGTCTTAGCCTTCCTTTGAGTTGCTCAAAACATTTTAGATGCTTCTTATTCTATTATCATTTTTGCTTCTGTACAGTATAATTCAGCTGAAAAGGAGTGACTATATTGTACAGGGATATTTAGGCAAGCCTCATGCCACACTGAAAATTTCTCCCTCTCTCTTACCATGTCCAGTATTATAATATTATGCAATGCTGGCTTTCATGCATGTACAGACCTCTTTCTTCAAGCAAGTGGATATAGCTAGGAAGAGACAGTAATCCAATTCAGGCTGTAATTGCTAAATGTATAACATTCTTTACTGCTATTAAAATCGAGGGGATTTTAAAAAACAACCATGGGGACGTAATGCAAAATATAATTTTCAAGGACATGGGTTGTTTGTTTGGCTTGCTCCTTCAAATCAAAGGGAAGACTTTCTATCTCTTTTTTCTTGTTCATGCTAAGGAGCCTATGCAAGATATGTATTGCAACTCATGGAGCGTTTTATGTGAAACTCTTCTTAATAACTCTTCTTGCGATAATCTTAATAACTCTTCTTGCGATAATCCAGCACTTACTGTGTAGTATGGCCAATAACAAAATTATATCAATTAAGACAAATCATTTTCTTAGACTATTTGTGTCTCATTAAGACACAAAGACTATCACACAGGATGGTGAACTATAATATCAATTCCATATATAAGCATAGATCACAGCATATTACAGCTGATACAGTCAATTTGCCTAATAGACTTGGAGGAGTAAAGAACAGAAGTTGACCATCACTTTCTCACCAAATATTTCATGAATATTTTAGTTACTAGTTCTTAAAGGTAATGCTGATGTGAAGCCAAAAATAAAAAAATTTTTTTACACATCTTTAAAAATCTCTTTCAGACTTTCCCTTTTATATGGAATGTTAATGACAGACAAAAATCCCTATACCGAGTCTAAGATTCACATCCCCTCTCCTCTTTTACTCAGGCTATGTTGGTGAATTTAGAGAATAACTGGGCAGAAATTTATTATTATTATTATTATTATTATTATTATTATTATTATTATTATTATTATTATTACATAATAAAGATCAAATGCCTTTAAAAAGCCCCTAGGCAAATAAAAATAATGCCTTCCATACCTGGCATTGAAGCAGTAACCAGAAGCTTCACCTCACATTGTTCCTTCTTCATAGTTTGTTTGAGATCTTTGAAGAACAGTCCTTCTACATAGCCCACCACTTCCCAAAGAAAGGTCAGAGTGGCTGAAATGGCATCCATGCCCCATTCACATGGTGTGCGCACAAAATACATGATCAGTCCCACCTATGAATCATAAAGTACACAATTTTTATTCCAATCTACAGAAGAAGCTAAGTAGATAGCTAGTGATAAATATGAATATGTATAAGTTAGAGCAAGTCTTTCTCAGTCAGTAATTTTATTTTGTGCATTGAAAATCTGGATGGCTATTCATATCAAAGGAAAATATGGAATAATTTACAAACTTAATTAAAATGCCATGATGGAGTGTTAAAAACAATTAGGAGACACCTATTATATCAATCTCACTTTTACCTTCTCCATAAAGTACAAATGAAGAAAGCCCACTGCAAAAAAAAAAATGCTAGAAAATGTTATGGCAAGCTTAACATTAAGGCTTTGAAAGAGATGCTCTGCAGTACATGGGAACAAAGCACCTATCTTCAAATGACTGACACAACCACATCTTTTTCTAGTTTAATTAAGTTGCTTCAAAGCCTCCTGTCAGTAGTCTCTGCATGTACGTTTGTGAAAAACCATTTTATTTGGTTCGTAGCAGAATGAGAAAATTAATATTTTTATCAATCAAATCCAACTTTATGAAAAGTAGAAACCTTCCCCGGTTTCACAGTGTGTACTGCTAATTTTTCAAAGAAGAGTGAAGAAAACATGATAGGCAATCTGATCATATGACAATTGGGAAACTATTGCATGCTACTAAAAAAAGGTGTATATAACTGTGCCATATCAAAAATTACAGCTATTTTTATTTATTTTATTTATTAATTGAATGTATATACTGCCCATCTCATTGTTTCAAATAAGAGATAGACAGATGCTGCTGAAGGTAGATTCATTGGTTTTCCTGTGCATGGCAGAGAGCTGGATCCTTATGTTACTTTCCAACTCCCCAATTCTATTATTCTATGAGACAAATAGAGGCAGTAAACCAGAAAAAGGTAGTATGCTTTATACAGATTTCAAAGCTTTCTGTACATCTAATTTGTGCTCCAAATTCTTGAAGAAGTTAGGATAAAAATATTATTCACTTCTGAGCATTTCAGATTTGATCTTAACTTTAAGAATGAAATAGGAGTGGCAGCACACAAAAAAATTATTTTTTGGAAAGGTACAAACTAACGCTGAAATACACATCATAGATTGATTCCCACAAGGAGTAACTTCTTCAGCAAGAAGAAATGGCTGAATTTAAAAAAACCTTCCTTTTTACAACCCTATAATCCCTATTTGAGGAACGTGGCTCAATGGCTAAAATGCTGAGCTTGTCAATCAGAAAGGTTGGCGGTTCGAATCTCTAGTGCTGCATAACAGAGTGTGCTCCTGTTACTTGTCCCAGCTTCTGCCAACCTAGCAGTTCAAAAGCATGTAAAAATACAAATAGAAAAATAGGGACCACTTTGGTGGGAAGGTAACAGTGTTCTATGCGCCTTTGGCATTTAGTCATGCTGGCCATATGACCATGGAGATGTCTTTGGACAGCACTGGCTCTTCGGCTTTGTAATGGAGATGAGCAGCGCCCCCTAGAGTCGGAAACGACTAGCACATACGTGCGAAGGGAACCTTTACCTTTACCTAATCCCTATTTGGGATAGAGTCAGAGCAACTGGATGAAGCTGAGCATTAATGGTTCAAAATATAACTGCCCAAAGTTCAATGTATACACTAGAGAAATTCAGTTACATTTTTGATCTTCCGAAAATCAAAGCCAAATACCTAGAAAACATATTAACTATAAGAAAAACTGTGCAGGAGGTGTATTTCTTTCTTGAATGTGACACTAATTATGATTAATTCAAAATTCACAATTGCCTGTGCTTTGGATAAGGGCATCATTAATGCTTACAGTTTGGGTTCTGCCCAGGATTCAGAAGAACCTACCAAGTAATTGAAGAGGATATGGGACGTTTGAGCAGGAAAGTCTCCAATGTTCAATAAAAGTTTCCTCAGCATATACATCAATTCATCCTGCAGTTACAGCAGAAGCAGTCAATTTCACTACTTGCACAGGAATCAATTATTATACTGTAAGGTAACATACAATTAAAATCCTTACAAATTGCAGTATTATGAATGTTGCCCCATAAATAACACAGGAGAGCTTTTTCTTACAGGAGAGATGTAAAACTTAATCAGAACATCTGAACAGAACCCTAGTCTGATAAAAGTCTAATCTTATCTTCAAATGTTGGAACTCCTTATGTTCTTTTATTGTATTAGATATTAACTAATTTGTCTCTAACTTGAATGAGCCTTGAGCATCCTTCTCTGGCATCAGCAGGAGACCGGAGATGCTGCCTTCATTTTAAATTGAATGCAGTGAATTCTAATACAAGTCTCTCAGTTGTATCTGGTTAATGTGAAACATGGTTTATAATTACAAGTATAATTTACAAGTCATAAATTTAAAGCTAGATTGTTTCAATAAAACATAGTAAAGATTCACTGCTATTTATTTGGATTCAGTCAAGTTAATCTGAAGTGAATTTTAGACAGATATATTTTCCTCATCTTTTCCTTGCAACTATGCTGATGAAGCAAAAGGAAGGGGGGACAGTACAAATCTGAGACCTATTCATCCCTTAATAAATTATTCTTTATTATTAGTTCCAATTAGAACAGGAACACATTGGGGTTTGGTTTTTTTTGCCAAAGGCCAGATTTCATCTTTGCTCCACCTGTTAGAAGCCATCCTTCAATACGAACAGGGCCAGGATAAAATTTAATTTAAATGCAATTTATTTAGTACAGGATTACTTTTAATATTTTCCCCATTTGTCACATTAAACATTACAACTGCGTGACCTGAGAGATCTCAATGACTTTGTAAAGATACACACACATAAACACTGGTGGTCTTTGCTCACCACCACTTTAACAACTATAATAGTTGCTATAATAACTTTATATTGCCACTGTGCTGCAAGAGAATTGTTCTCAATGTCATGTCTTGATGTCTAGAGGCTGTGAGGGTCTGGATGGAAAAGAACAGACTGTAGCTGTTTTCTTCTATCCAAATGAGATGAAGTTGCTTTTATGCACGTTAGGGTTTTCTGTCAACACCAGGATTATCTCTATGGGCTTCACAAGAAGCAGGTGAAAGAGCTGATTAATAATACAGGATTCCTTCTGGAATCCTTCTGGTACAGAATGACTCAACTTTATTACTACCCAGATGGAGTACTGCAATATGCAGTACTTTAAATGAGCTACCCTCAATTTCTGAATTACTCAGAAATTGCCAATTGGTGCTGCAAGTATATACTGTAATACTGATTCTGCAAACTCTGCATTGGTTGCCATTTGGTCTCTGGGTACAATTTAATATGCTGGTGTTAAGTATTTAGCCCTTCGTGGCATGACATCTGGATATCATCAAGAGTGCCTGCTCCTGCTATAATAAATCTAACCCATTAGTTCCTTTAGGAAGAAACTATTTTTGGTCCCACACTTCTGAGAGGTGAGGGAGGGTGAACTAACATAAAATAGTCTCCCTGTGGATATTTGGCTGAGACATTGCTGTTGAAATAGTCTCCCTGTGGATATTTGGCTGAGACATTGCTGTTGACCTTTAGGGAGATGTTGAAAAAAAAGTAAGCACTTTTTCTAATCTAAAAACTATGCCATCTTTTACTTGTTTTCATTTTTTTTTTCATTTGTTGCTGTTACTTTTATTTTTCTGTTTTTTGTTATCTTTGAGATAACAAATGTTTATCTTTGAGATAACAATTTGAGATAACAAATGTTTATCTTTGACATTTGAGATAACAAATGTTCATCTTTGAGATAACAAATGGATGTTTTGATCGTTATATTATATACTATAGAAACAACTGATAGTTCTTAGATTTTGATTGGGATATATGTCAAACAAACAAACAATATCCTGGGACTTTAAGTTACTCTCCCCTGGAAGAGGGTTTTGACTGAGTTCTTATACATGTGTTTTTGCAAAACGGAACCTTTACCTGCCGATTACTGATAGTGAGTTTCTCCAGGAAATGTCGAAGAACTGTGGATGGATCTTCAATGAGACAGTTCCACAAGACTTGTTGAGCCACTGCACTCACTATATGAGACAAAAGGAGAGAACTTGTCTGGATCTGACTGGATAAAAAGTGCCTTCTAATAGTAGTATTCAATATGGAGAGAAACTGTTTACACATGACAGTAGATACTTAACCAAATACAAACATGCTATTTTATGGCTCAGAAAAGGGTATATTTCTCTCAATAGAAATGGAAAGAGAGAACTCGGTTATATGGAAAGCATAACTGCCTTTAAATTCACATTTATTATTGTGGGGGATATTTTCTTCTGCCCTAAAACAGGAAAAGGGCACAATGTCTTCAAGGAATTTCTCACTGGAACACAAAACAAGACAGCACACCCTTTCTGTCCATTAAGGTAATGTATCTTTGGTAATAAAGCAAAACTTGTCACTACATTTTCAGCAACATCATTAACTCGGGAGCAATAAGTTAAATTTCCTCATTCAGTATCTGGGAAAGGGGTAAAATATGTAGAGTGTTACAGTAAAACTTATTATGTAGAATATTGAAGAAGATGGAAAACCACACTAAAGATTATTAGAGAATATTAAATGATTTCAAATTTTACTAGACTATCAGGCAATGCAAACTTAAATAATTTTTTTTTAATAAAACTTTTGACTGAAGAGGGATGATGATAAAAAAACCCACAGAATTTTTGTTAACAATTTTATCAATCATATGTATTCTCATAGGCTGTATTATAACTGTGAAACTCAAAAAATTAGAATATCATGTAAAAGTTCATTTATTTCAGTAATGCAACTTAAAAGGTGAAACTAATATATGAGATAGACTCAGTACATGCAAAACAAGATAGTTCAAGCCGTGATTTGTCATAATTGAGATCATTATGGCTTACAGCTCATGAAAACTCCAAATCCACAATCTCAGAAAATTAGAATATTGTGAACAGGTTCAATATTCTAGGCTCAAGGCATCCCACTCTAATAGGCTAATTAAGCCATAACACCTGCAAAGGGTTCCTGAGCCCTTAAATGGTCTTTCAATCTGGTTCAGTAAGAAGCACTATCATGGGAAATGATCTGACAGTCATGCAGAAAACCATCATTGACACCCTCCATAAGGAGGGAAAGCCTCAAAAGGTAATTGCAAAAGAAGTTGGATGTTCCCAAAGTGCTGTATCAAAGCACATTAATAGAAAGTTATGTGGAAGGGAAAAAGGTGGAAGAAAAAGGTGCACAAGCAGCAGGGATGACTGCAACCTGGAAAGGATTGTCAGGAAAAGGCCATTCAAAAGTGTTGGAGACTTTCACAAGGAGTGGACTGAGGCTGGAGTCAGTGCATCAAGAGCCACCACACACAGACGGATCCTGGACATGGGCTTCAAATGTCGTATTCCTCTTCTCAAGCTGCTCCTGAACAACAAACAATGTCAGAAGCATCTTACCTGGGCTAAAGAAAAACAGAACTGGTCTGTTGCTCAGTGGTCCAAAGTCCTCTTTTCTCATGAGAGCAACTTTTGCATCTCATTTGGAAACTAAGGACCGAGAGTCTGGAGGAAGAATGGAGACGCACACTGCAAGATGCTTGAAGTCCAGTGTGAAGTTTCCACAGTCTGTGTTGATTTGGGGAGCCATGTCATCTGCTGGTGTTGCTCCACTGTGCTTCATTAAGTCCATGGTCAATGTAGCCATCTACCAGGAGATTTTGGAACACTTCATGCTTCCTTCCGCAGACGAGCTTTATGGGGATGATGACTTCATTTTCCAGCAGGATTTGGCACCTGCCCGCACTGCCCAAAGCACCAAAACCTGGTTCAATGACTGTGGGATTACTGTGCTTGATTGGCCAGCAAACTCACCTGACCTGAACCCCATACAGAATCTATGGGGCATTGCCAAGATAAAGATGAGAGACATGAGACTAAACCATGCAGAAGAGCTGAAGGCCGCTTTTGAAGTATCCTGGTCTTCCATAACACCTCAGCAGTGCCACAGGCTGATAGCTTCCATGCCATGGCGCATTGAGGCAGTAATTGCTGCAAAAGGGGCCCAAACCAATCACTGAGTACATATGCATGCTTATACTTTTCAGAGGTCCGATATTGTTCTATGTACAATCCTTGTTTTATTGATTGCATGTAATATTCTAATTTTGTGAGATTGTGGATTTGGAATTTTCATGAGCTGTAAGCTATAATCATCTCAATTATGACAAATTACGGCTTGAACTATCTTGCTTTGCATGTAATGAGTCTATCTCATATATTAGTTTCACCTTTTCAGTTGCATTACTGAAATAAATGAACTTTTGCACGATATTCTAATTTTTTGATTTTCACCTGTACTTCTGTGTACAGACATTGTCTATGTATATAAGGATTGTGCAGCATGTGAAGAATAATTTGGGAAAGATATTTCATTGAGCACAGTCATCTGAATGTTGCATCTCCTCTCTGCAGCTGCTATGTGATCCCAAGAAAAGACACAGTTGCTTCAAAGAATTGCTAAAAAGTGTTCTGAAGTAACATTTTCTAATGGAATCTGAAACTTAAGTAGTGTATGTGTCTATGTGTATAAGACAAAGATTAGCTGACAATACTTGCTGTTTAATGAAGTAGAGATATTTTTAATTCCAAAACTTTAAACTAAAACTTGAAACTAAAAGAGTACCTGCTACTCCATCTTCCCGTACTTCTCCATCTTCCATCAAGTGAACAATTGGCAGTACAGCTGCACAAATGCATGCAGGGAACACTGCCTGTGGGGGCTGTGGCATGTGATGATTTGGTGTGTGCTCTGTTGTATGTTCTTCATCTAAAAAAAGATGTGGAAGTAAAGTCCAAATTAATTTCTTACATTTCATCTATAGCTACTCATGTTTATCTGTATAACTACTGTTTGGTTCAGAGATGGTATTCAACAGGTTCCAATTAGTTCTGGAGAACCAGTACCGGAAATTTTGAATAGTTCAGAATATCACCTCTGACTGCCCCCCCCCCCCCCCCCCGGATCTATTCTCTGCCTCCCAAGTCCCAGCTGATTGGCTGGGTCTTCTTTTATTGCCCTGCACAGGAGAACAGATCTGGAAAGCCGGTTAGTGGGGTGGGGTGGGAATGGAGATTTTGCAGTATCCTCCCCCTGTCACTCCCACCAAGCCAAACTATGCCCACCAAGCCAGGCCACACCCACCAAGCCATGCCCACAGAACTTGTAATAAAAAAATTTGAAACCCACCACTGGTTTGATTGTAAGAAACCCCATTCTGAATAAGAGACAGATTACTTCAAGTCCACTCATCAAATGAATATTAATTTTGCATCTACTGACAAAACTATTTAAACACTCATAAAGGGATAGAATTTTCAAAACACAAGTCACTATTTCTAATGTTTGATTCATATATCATCCTAAAGCTATGTTTGTACTCTTCTATATGATTAGCTGCTTATATAAGTTACATATATAGATTTTATCAAGTTTATCTCTGTGAAAGAAACCAACTAAAAATGAACAACATTAATCATGGGAACAGATCTAGCACAACAACATAGACATTGTTTTAATGTAAAGATCAACTGCCACACTAAATGGTACACAAAATTAATAGGTTCTAAAATAATATCACAAATGAAGACAAATATATATGTCCATGATAATCTTGCAAGATCCGATTTAGATCAGTAATTTTTAACGTGTGTATATTCATTAACTGGCAGAGACATGGTTAACAAAGTAAGCATGGCAACAGACCAGCCAATGAGAGCTGACAGCCTGGGTGTGGTGTGGCTCTGTGCGCTTTGCTAAGAATTGAAAGTGAAATAAACTTGCTTGTTTGCTAAAACCAGAGTTCTGCTCTGAGCTGCTGCTGCTTGCTGTTTGTGTTGTGTTACATTGAAAGAATCTACAAATGGTATTGTAAACTTTACTCATGTTAATATGTTTATAAAGAAATTAATGATCCTGCTGAATCAGTCTGTGTGTTTTCTGGATGTGAATTTATGCTGCAAACTCTAAAAATTTGGATATTATTTTAAGATCCAATCTGGGTTAATCACCAGGACCAGTGGTTTAGTTTTCCGAGCTTTTGGACTTGCAGTGGTGCCTATCCTCACAGAATGCTAGAGAGAACAGAATGTCTAACACATTCTGTTATAGACAGGTTTTCTGAGAATGAGTTCTAGCACTAGTCTGAAAGCTCAGAAGAGTAAACCTTGGACCAACCCAGACTGGAGCTCAAAATAATATCCACTTTAAAAATTGTTGATTTAACTTGAGATGATTCCCTGAATAATAAATTTCTCATCATAATGAGAATTAGGATACCTCTCATTGAAGATTAACAAATATTGTAGAAAGACAACTGTGTTAATCTATAGAGGCAAAAAAACAGGAGTCTAGTAGTATCTTTTCCAAGACATTTTAACGCAGAAATAAAATTAAGGCAGAATTAATAAGAATCATAAGACAATTAACCTCCAATCTAAAACCTCTTACCTTCAGCACTGACTGCTGAACGCATTGACCAAACTGACCCACGTCGAAAAGAATAGTTTCTATGTGATGTACTGGAAGTACATGATGGACTCACAGACAGACGGCGTGATGCCAAGTTGGTGACTTCTTCTACTGATAAAATCAATAGATGTTTACATTTTTATTTATATAGTCTGCTGATTTACAGCAACAATGAAAAGCATTTTATTATATAATAATGAATAAAACACTTAATTTTATTGTATTGTATCTATAAAAGTATATGAAAAGATTTTGTATCAGTTCCTCCCACATATATTTTTAGAGGTCTTCCAACAACAGAATCATGGTCATTGACAAAACAATGACATTTGTCCTTCCCTAAAAAAACAAAAATCTGCAAGGATACTAACAAATTTGCAGAGGTCCTTGAAGCTCTTCCTAGACTTACATCTAACAATACAATATTATATGTCCTATGGTACTTCAATAGCAGAAACCAATTAAGGAAGTCTGAAGCAATCAGACCACCAATGATTTAAAATAGGGATAGGTATTTCCAGACCTGCAGTCTGCAGGTGCCATATTTTGGTGCCTTAACCTCATTGCTCCCAAATTGCACTGTTAAATTTCAGTGGCATTATTTATTCTTTTTCAACCTAGAGAATAGGGATATTAAGTTGCTTCCTCAAAAAAAAAAAAAAAAAACCTAGGGAGAAAGATTGCAGCTCTGCATCTTCTGTTAACCAGTAAAGGCCAATTGCAGCTCTAGGAAATAGAAATAACTGATAATATAAATATAAGAAAAAAAATCTGCCTTTCTTATGTGATGTATGTGTTCATGTGATGACTTTATCCCTTGCTACAGGTGAAATTCGAAAAATTAGAATATCATGCAAAAGTTCATTTACTTCAGTAATGCAACTTAAAAGGTGAAATTAATATATGAGATAGACTCATTACATGCAAAACAAGATAGTTCAAGGCGTGATTTGTCATAATTGAGATCATTATGGCTTACAGCTCATGAAAGAAAACCCCAAATGCACAATCTCAGAAAATTAGAATATTGTGAAAAGGTTCAATATTCTAGGCTCAAAGTGTCCCACTCTAATCAGCTAATTAAGCCATAACACCTGCAATGGGTTCCTGAGCCTTTAAATGGTCTCTCAGTCTGATTTGGGGAGCCATGTCATCTGCTGGTGTTGCTCCACTGTGCTTCATGAAGTCCAGGGTCAATGCAGCCGTCTACCAGGAGATTTTGGAACACTTCATGCTTCCTTCTGCAGACGAGCTTTATGGGGATGATGACTTCATTTTCCAGCAGGACTTGGCACCTGCCCACACTGCCTAAAGCACCAAAACCTGGTTCAATGACTGTGGGATTACTGTGTTTGATTGGCCAGCAAACTCACCTGACCTGAACCCCATACAGAATCTATGGAGCATTGCCAAGATAAAGATGAGAGACATGAGACCAAACCATGCAGAAGAGCTGAAGGCCACTATTGAAGCATCCTGGTCTTCCATAACACCTCAGCAGTGCCACAGGCTGATAGCTTCCATGCCACAGCGCATTGAGGCAATAATTGCTGCAAAAGGGGCCCAAACCAAGTACTGAGTACATATGCATGCTTATACTTTTCAGAGGTCCGATATTGTTCTATGGACAATCCTTGTTTTATTGATTGCATGTAATATTCTAATTTTCTGAGATTGTGGATTTGGGGTTTTCATGAGCTGTAAGCTATAATCATATCAATTATGACAAATCACGGCTTGAACTATCTTGCTTTGCATGTAATGAGTCTATCTCGTATATTAGTTTCACCTTTTAAGTTGCATTACTGAAATAAATGAACGTTTGCATGATATTCTAATTTTTTGAGTTTCACCTATATATGAGAACTCTCTAGGCCAAAGAACACATTCCAGAATACAAAGTGAGTGCACCTTCTTCCTCCTGCTCTGAGCTTGGTGAACAACTAGGTTCATAGCAAGCTTCCTGGGTGATAGGTATGGCAGTGATGAGACTAGCTTCTCGGCCCAGACGTTTCTTTTCCTCTTCCTGTTGCAGGTTCTTCAGAATGTGTTCTGCTCGTTGATGAGAACGTGATACTGCCCGGGCTGAAAATGACTTCTGCAATCAAACCATTAAAAAAAACATTGGAAAAAGTTGCTTTGTTTTTTTATAAAGACACTTGCTTACTTGAATACTACTTCATCAAACACAACTCAGGTTTATTTTTGTAAATAATATATCAACGATCAGAATTTATCATCCATCACACCAATGGAAAGAATAAAAACATACAAAGGATGTGTGTGTGTGTGTGTGTGTGTGTGTGTGTGTAATATATATTGAGTAACCTTGAGATTTGCAGGTTATCTAATCTCATTTTGGAAAAAATAAGTGAAGAGCTGACAAAAATCATAGTTTCACCAAATGTTGAATTGGAAATGACATGAGAGGGATATGGACAACTATTTGGGAAATTAAATAGAATATGTGCTATTGGAGTGAAGCAGATAGAAAACTGTTTACTAAAAGGTGAAATGATTGAAAAATATAACATGTCTGAAGCCGGAGGAATTTTTTTCTTTAAATATTATTTGATAATGATCATTTCAATGGGGATGACAAACCAACTTCTAAATTGTCTCAACCTTTGTTTCTCTTTTATTCCTCCCTTTTCTCTGCTCTCAAACCCTCCCTGGGCATAAATTAATTTGGTTAAAGAATAAAAGGGCTGTATGTATATCCGATTCTTAACAGTACAGTACACATCTCCTCAAAAGTAAGGCTTTAGAGATGCTCATCCCCAGGCAAGAGAGCACGATTATTTGGCCATTTGTCACTCTGCAGGTGAAGGCAGTTGCTGGATGTCTGAAAGGCAGGAGAGAGCCGGAGCTTCTGTGTTGTTGTCACCAACATGCTGCCACCCATCAAGCAGAGTGACCTACTTGCGGATCTCCACTGTCTCATCCCTGACTCACATTGCGATAGCACCCTTTCAAAGGGTTTGGGGGCAAAGAGGCTGGTTTGCTTCTTGCTCTAATGAATGAGTAGTTTATGAAATGGGCATACTTAAAAAGCAGCCTGATTATTTTAGGTTGTGAATTTAAACATGTAAAACATGTAGATTGAGGGGGGAAGGTATGTACTTAGGCAGTTGCCCTGTCTCTGCAGCATCGGTCATGTGATTGAGTGAGCGTGGCCAACTTGACGTCCCTCACAGCAAGTGCCTTCCCACCTTGCCATGAGTGATGTTGAATTGGCATGCCCACCCAGTCACATGACCATCTTGCCACACCCACCAAGCCACACCCACAGAATCAGTGGTGGTAAATTTTGAATCCCACCACTGCTTGGAAACAGTTGTGTGATTCAACCGGTGTAACAACCGGTTCGATGACCGTGTGGTTCGCTCATGCACATATGCTTCACTTGCCCGTGCTCCACATTTTAAAAAAGCCTCTAATTCTTACCTTCAACTGCAGCCTCTGTGAATAAAACAGCTGAGGCGCAGCAAACTGCTCTGCCATGTGAATCAACTATGCTCTAAACAAAGGAAATAAAGCACAGGAAAGAGCAGGAGCAGGTGGGCGGGCCCACATGCTCATCACAGCGAACGGTTCAGAGCCAGCTGATCATTGGAACAAGGGGTTTACCTGAAGCAGTCCAAACTGGGAGAATCCCACCCCTGCTTGGAATATATTGAGTAACAAAACAAGGGCAGATGGCAATTATTTTCTCAGATGAAGTATTTGGAAGTGCAATTCACTGAAATATTTGAACAATATGCAAGCAATTGCTATCTTCTTTATAACATCCTGTGAAATCTCCCTTCATAAATTATTAGACTTTCAGTCTTCCTGAGCAGATAATAATGTTAGTGTAGTTTTGGGAGAGCGGAGCTGGTGTCGCAACAATACGGCATGCGATCTTGGAGGTCTGAGATCGCTGCTGATATCTTTGCTCCTGGACGGTCCAAATGGATCTAAACCGTCCCGAAGAGATGGTGCATGTAAAGAGTGCATCCTGTTGATCCCAGGGACACTGCAAAGTCCCTGGTAGATTCAGGAGAAGCTCTTTTTGCCAGCAGCAAAGAGGCAGCCATTAAAGCTGCTGAAGTTGGAACAGCTCCAAAACAAAAGAGAACCAAAAGAGAAAGTGTGCCGGTTTGGTGAGCATTTTTTCTTTCCTTTAAGATTTGAAAGGACACCCTAAGGAAAAGAAAGAATCTGTAAAAGTTTTGACAGAAGTGATTAAGCGGCGATTTTAAACAGGAAGTCAAAGTAATATTTGTTTTATTTTTTTTTCTCATTGCTGGATCTTTTACACATGATTTTATATTTTGAAACTGGACTGGGTTTCTTTTTCCTTCCACCTATTCTTTCTCTCCTTTTTGACTTTATAATATTTTAGGCTAGAGTCTCCATTCTAGTCAACTTTTTAAATATCTTTTTCCCTTTTTAATTAATTTTTATTATATCTTGTTTGGAAAAGGAGTGGGAAAGTGAAAGCAGAAGAAACTTTGTAACACTGCCAACTAGAGGCTTGGAAATATTCTATCTCTTTTTTTTCTTGACCAGACAAAGCTGAGAAAGAACTGAGACTTCAATAGCTGGAGTCTGGTGTTGAAGTTTATAGAAAAAAAAGGTGATAAGACTCTGGAGAAGAGAGTTATAAATTTTAACAAAAGCCTTGGATAACAAAACAAGGTGCAGTGTGCTCTTTTTACTTTTTTTAAGATGGGCTATTTCTTACTTTAACAAACCCCCTCCTTACTAGCTTACTTTTTGTAATAGCTATTTGGATCTTTGGCCTTTTGGAACTTGTTTTTGTCTTTCTTTTTGTTTTTGAAGTCTAATTTTTACATTTGCATTTTATTTTAAGGAAAAGCTTTAGTATTAATGATTTCCTTCTTTTTTCTTTTTTTTTAAAAGGAGTTGTCTCTTTTCTCTCTCCTTCCCTTGTTTTTTGTTTTTTTTCTATTTACTTCCATATTGGGTTGTTTTGTGGCTTTCTTTCTTTTTTGTTATGCATCCTTTTATACCTGAGACTTTTAATTGGATTAAGGTGTTGAAGAACCTGAAGAAATTTTCTTTTCTCTTCTTTAGTTTTTTATTTTCTATTTTTCCACCTTTTCAAGGATTTAACATTTTTTTCTTTTTTGTGTGTGTGTTTATGGTCTTTTCTTCCATTTTTGAGTTTTTACTGCTATCTAACCAATCAATTAGATTAAGGTATACACGAACCTGAAGAAATTTTATTATTATTACTATTATTGTTATTATTTGGCTTCTTTTTTCCCACTATTTTTACTTGGAATTACAATTGGTTATTTCACAAGTGGATTAAGGTCTAGAAGAACGTGAAGATTTTGAATTGTCTGAAATGAGTAGGAAACTAACAGCCCCTGGTTCCTCAACTTCTACTTCTTCCTCTTCACCATCTGGAGGACAACGCTCAATACAGACGATGTTACAGCAAGAAAAAGAACAGGAAAAAGTGATGCAGATGATTATGCAAGGAATTCAAAATATACAAATAAGAACAGAGAATATTGAAAAGAGAACAGAGAACATTGAACAAAGAACATGAAAAACTTATGAAAAGGTGGAGAACATTCAACAAATGATGATGAAGTATGATGAGAGATTCCAAAAAATTGAAGAAGACAAACAAAGAGATAAGAAGATTGGAGATAGCGATAGCAGATTAACTGTGGTTGAACAAGATAAAAGTGGGATGTTGAGATAGGAGATGGAGAGATCAGAATTCTATCTTAGATTCCAAAATGTAGAGGAAGAAAAAGGACAAAACTTAGCTGAGATAATGATAGAAATACTGGCTGAAGCTTTGGAAATAACTAAAGAGAAGATGATGGATGGAATAGATGAGGTTTATCGAGTCTTCACAAGATATGCAATGAGAAATAGCTTACCAAGAGAAGTTCACATCAGATTTACAAAGAAAGCCATTAAAATGCAAATATTGCAAGTGGCAAGAGAGAAAACATTGAAATATAAAGACAAGGAGAGTGTAGTCCTGAAACAAGTACCCAGAAGATTGAAAGAGATGAGAAGAGAATACTGATTTCTGACTAAAATTCTACTTTAAAAAGAGGTGAATTATAGAGACTTCCAGTTGCAAGGCTTCGGCGGTGGCAGGAATCCGCTTCTCTGCGGGTCCCTGTTGCGCTCGCCGCTGAGGTACCCACGATCCAACTGGATTTGGGGGTTGTCACTACTCCGAAGGGGCAGCAGAAGACAGATGAGATCTGGCCAGGGGTCTGGGGATATTGCACCCCCTTTCCCCAGCCGGCTAGACTCCTTTTTCCTGAGGCGGTGGAGCAGCTGTCAGAAATGGCAGCCACAAAGGAATCTTCAACCGGATAAGACTGTGCAGGAGGAAGAACCAGAAGGAGAAGTTTTCTTGGCTGAACCACGACATTAAGTTACTTTTAAAACACCCTGGAAACTTGACTTTTGGATTGATACATTTATTTCCAAAAGATTGTTACAGCAGTGAAAATGCTGAAAGGAAAGTTCACTCCCCTTCCTTACGGAGTAAGCAAATGAGCACAGAAAAACCTGCTTCTTTAAGGTAAAAACAAGCTCTTTGTTATAAGTGGGAAGGAGAGGACTAAAAAAAATCTTTAAAAATTTGTTGGAGGAGACGCCTTGAAGATTATAAGACCAGCAACTAACTGTAATACGGCTTTAAAATATATTTGGGATTTTGCCCCAGGAGGAAAAATTGCAAAGAGAAGAAGAGGAAATAATTTCTGTCTGTTTGGATTGTTTGATAACTTTGACATTTGCAAATTACTTTCAGATTAAAAACATCTGGGTTGTTCTTAAAAATTTACAATGGCACTATCTGTGGATGAATTAAAAATGGAATATGAAAAATTAAAAGGCAAGGATTCTTTGGGAACTGTCTTCCACTTTTTAGAAATGGCGGTTTCTATGTACCAGCAAATACTTGAGGAAGAAGGAGAAGGAGAAGGAGAAGGAGAAGGAGAAGGAGAAGGAGAAGGAGAAGGAGAAGGAGAAGGAGAAGGAGAAGGAGAAGGAGAAGGAGAAGAAGAAGAAGAAGAAGAAGAAGAAGAAGAAGAAGAAGAAGAAGAAGAAGAAGAAGAAGCCATTTTTAATGGACAAAAAAGTTCGATTAAAAAAGAAAATAGGAAGAGAGGAAGGAAAAATGAGAATTTAAGATTCAATAAAAAAACCAAGAAAAAGAAAAATAAGGTGAAAAAAAAGTACAATGTTAGAAAGCAATTGAAAAGAGAATTACAACAGAGAGGGGAAGTTAAAAAGGTGGAGGTTAGGAGGGGGGGGCGGCAAAAAGACCAGACTGGAGAAGAAAGGGAGGGAAAAAGGGAAGAAAAGCCATGGTCTGAAACAAGATGCCAAAAAGCAGATTTTTTTTAGAGATAAAGGATAGTGTATAATTAAAGAAAGATTCTGCAAGAGTACATAAGATAGTATTGTAGTATTTGCATTTGAAATAGTCTATTGGAATATTATAAGATTTAAAAAAATATTAAAATATTAAAATGTTTAATAATGATAGACCTCAATATTTAATAAAATATTAAAGAGAATGTGTAAAATGATTAATGCCTAGTTATAGTTTAATTCGTTATTGTTTTAATGTTATTATAAATTTACTATTTCATTTTTTAATTCTAAAATAATGTATTAATTAGAATTAGAACTAGAATGGAAATTATATACTTAACTACGTTATAAGTTTATTATTCTTTTATTTTAAAATGCAACATGTAGAATGTACTAAGCAGAATCAGGATGGAAATTATGTATTATTTTAAGTGTTACTTCAGAGGAAAGATAGAAAGGCGTCATACTTTAAAAGTGATTACAGGGGAAATTCTTTGCTAAAGAGAAGAGATAAATAGATGATTGGAAAAGAACGGACAAAAGATACAAGCATAATGATTTTGAAATAAGATGAAATAAATAAAATATAATTAAGAGAGTGAAAAGAAGGGAGAAGTTATATAGAAAATACAGAATGGTTAATAAGATATGAATGGTATATAAGGTGAGCATGAATTTGATTTAGGTCTGTAAAAAAAGATGTAACCCGGGGCTAAGCCACTTTTCAAAATAAGTTTTATGTTTTGTGTTTTGGTTAGCTATGTTTGACTATGAATTAATAAAACCTTGGAGGAATAAAACTAAAGGGAGAGAAATTTGGAAAAGACATGTACAAATGATAATTAAGGAGGTTTTATCTTTTTATGTCTTGTTTTATGTTTTGTATTGTGTGTGTTTATGTTTGATTGAGAATTAATAAAACCCTAATTGAAAGAAATATAATTGAATAAAAGTGAAGGGAGAAACAATGAGAAATTTGGAAAAGATATATAGGTGTTTAAATGGAAATGTGATAATTTGGAACTATGCTGTATAAATGTTTATATTCAATTGAGAATTAATAAAACCTTGATAGAAAGAAATATAATTGAATAAAAGTGAAGGGAAAAATAATGAGAAATTTGGAAAAGATATATATGTGCTTAAATGGAAATGTGATAATGTAGAACTATGCCTTAAAAATAATGTTTTATTTGCCTTGTTAAAACTTATAAGTAATTTTTAGAAAGGAGGTTTTATGCTTTTATGTCCTATGTTTTGTTTGTCTTCAAAAAATCAATAAAATTTGTTTTTGTTTTTTTTAAAAAAAGAGAATTATAGATGGCTGATTCCAGAAGGTTTAATGTTCACATGGCAAGAACAGAGACATAGAATTGACTCAATTGAAAAAGCTGAATTATTTTATACAGAATATTTTGGAGGGAAAGAGGAGGAGGCAGAAAAAGAAATGTCACTAATTGAATTCCAAGAGGATTGCCAAATAGCGACTGAAAAAGAAGAAGGTGCAGTAGGCAGAAAGGTGGAAGTCAAAGAACAACGTGAACCAAGATCTACGACAGCTGCTAAACCTAACTACATAATATAACCATGGAAGAGAAAAAACTGATTACAATTAACATAAATGGACTTAACTCAGCTGTTAAAAGAAGGAAAACTTTCCATAAATTAGAGAAATTAAAATTTGATATAATCTGCTTACAAGAAGTACATATTAAAAAGCTCCGGTTTCGCGTGGCTTTGGGGCAGCAGGAATTCGCGACAGCTCGCGATTCCTGCTGTGCTAGCCGCTGAGGTACCCCCGATCCAGATGGGTCAGGGGGATATGGCTGCCCTGTAGGGACAGCTGAAGAGAGAGGGGAGTCGGACAGGGGGTTGGGGGTGTCGCAGACCCCCTCCTCCTCTGGAAAAACCCCTTTTTCCCAAGGTGGTGGAGCGGCGGTCAGCAATGGCCGCCACGAAGAAGCCAGCAACCGGGTAAGATTGCGCTGGAGGAAGTAAGAAAAGTGAAAGTGCTGTCTGAGCCGGGTCAAGTAACATCTTTCAAATTGGTTGGAACTGAGCTGTTTGAATTGCTGGAGGATACATTGTATCCCTAAGAAGATCGAAAGCGGCGGAGAAGCTGTTAAAGGGAACTTTTTTTTTTTCTTCACTCTCCCACCCCATGGAAACAGCAGATATGTTTGGACATATTGGACATTGAAAGTGAATTGTTTTGAGAGTTGAAGCTAAGGGACAAAAGGGTTTTTGGACATTGAAAAACTTAAGAAATTGGAAAACCCTTGTTGGAGGTATGGATTTCTGATTATTTAAAATTGATATTGCAAGTGGGAAGGGAGAGGAAAAAAAATTGGAGCAGAAGCTGAAAAAGGAGGAGATTGCCTAGAATCCCAAAGAAAGGTATGTGGTAATTGGACCTCTTTGATTAAACATTAACCCCAGAAAGAGAAAGAGAAGAAGGAAGAAAAGTATTAATTTTTGGAATTTTTTTTTTGAATTATTCTTGATTAAAAATATTTGTGGTTGTTTTGGGAAAAGTTTCTTTTTTCATAATGGCATCGCTTGTGGATGAACTAAAGACTGAATATCAAAAATATAAAAAAGAAGATACTTTGGGCACTTTGTTTCAATTCTTAGAAATGGCGTTATGTACTTATGAAAAGTTGACTACGCAGCAGAAGGACTGGGACAGAGAAGAAGAGGAAGAAGAAGCCATCTTTGATGAACAATGGGTTCTTTCCGGGGAGGAGGAGAAAAAGGATAAGAAAAAGGGGATTTTAAGAATTATAAAAACAACCAAAGAAGAGAAAAATGAGCGGAAAGGTGGATGCAAGGTTAGAAAGCAAAGGAAAGGGAGTAAGAAAAGAGAGGAGGAAAGACAAAGGGGTAAAAAGGGCAAGGAGAAGAATAAGCAAGAGAGAAAGGGGGGGAGGAGAAGCCTCAATGGGGGGAAGCAAGATCTAAAGAAAAAAAGTTTATTCAGAGACAATGGGTGAATTTAATTTAGGATAAAAGAGGGATTCTGGAGGGTACATAAGATTGTGTTTTTTATATGTGTATTTAGAGTATAAAATTCATTGTGTAATTTTAGAATCTTTTAAACAGAATCCCCCCAAAAAATTGTTATATGAAGTACTTTTAAGTTAGGGTAATGAGTTATAGACGTTACTCCAATTGGTGTATAGGAGAAGTATAATAAAAGAAAAAAGATGAATGGATAGTTGGAAATAGAACAGACAAAGAATATTATTGAAAATGGTAATAAGATATGAAAGGATATATAAAGGTTTTGTTATGTTTTTTTTTCTTTTTTGGATGTTGTATATTGAAAAAAGGCAAAAAATATTTTTAATTAATAAGAAATAATTTGGATGAAAAGGAGAAGTTGGGATAAGATATGAAGTTAAATAGACAAAGTATTGATACTATAATTTGGGATTGTTATGTTCTATTGGTTTTCTTCTTTTATTATTTTTTCTTAGAAAAGAACTTATAAGCTGTTATGCCTTGTGCATTGTTTATATAAAATTGATAAAAATGGTTTATATATATAATATAAAAAAGAAAATGATAATCAGATATGGAAGGATATATAAAGTGAATATGATGTTTGAATTTGTGTCTGTGTGAAGAGTTTCAACCCGGGATCAGACAACCTTCAGAAAAGATCTTTTAGTTTTGTTTATGTTTTCTGTAAAATTAATAAAATTTGTTTAAAAAAAAAAAAAGAAGTACATATTAAAAAGCAACACAAACAATTGCTGACACAGCAAAAATTAGGGAAAATATTTACTTCTTTGACACAATGCAAGAAAAGAGGAGAGGTTTTATACATTAAAGATATTATCCCAGTGAAATTGATCTATACCGATGACGATGGAAGAACACATGGTGGAAATAATGGACAATAATATGAAAAAACTCCTGATTGCAATCTATGCCCCGAATGACAATCAAGAAGAATTTTATAAAAAATTACACATGAAAATAATTGAACTGGACTATGCTAATAAAGTTATGATGGGAAATTTTATTGGAATTGTAGATAATAAACTGGACTATACAGCACAAAAAACAACAAAGCAAAACAGAAAGACTCTCCCTAGATCTTTTTCTTAAATGGTAGTTAAAATAAATTTAAAAGATATATGGAGAGAAAGAAATGCTAAGACTAAACAATACACCTTCTACTCAAATAGACATTTATCATGGTCCAGAATTGATATGATATGGATGTCAACAGAATTGTTAGCTAATATTCAAGAAATAAATATTGAAACAAGCACTTGGGCAGATCACAATCATGACAATTAAATGGAAAGGACAAAGAAGATCTAGATGGACGTTAAATAATACTATATTAAAGGAAAAAGACTTCACACAGTGGATGGAGAAAGAACTGGCTTTCTTCTTTAGAAAAAACAAAAAAGAAGATACATCAATCCAGAATCTATGGGATACAATGAAGATATATGCCAGAGGCTTGATAATAGACTATACAAGGAAAAGAAATACCATGAAAAGACTAGCCTCTAAGGCATTAGAGGATGAGTATAAGGGACTTGAAAAAGAGCTACAGAAAATGCCACAGAAAAAGGACATTAAGTTAAAAATGGATATAATTAAACATAAAATGGGTCTAATAGAAAAAGAAGAATTAGCACAGAAAATTAGAGGTGCTAAACAGAACTACTTTGAAGATGCAAATAAACCAGGTAGATGGTTAGCATATAAATTGAGAAAGGAGAAAGAATAAAGGAAAATATTGCAATTAATAGATGACCAAGGCCAAGTTTGCTATGGTAGTAAAGAGAAGGAAATCATATGAGACTATTATGGGAAACGATATGCACAAGAGAATATTGATGAGGAAAGAGTTAAACAGTATTTGCAGAATGCTAATTTACCCCAGATACCTAAAGAGATTGAAACAATGTTAGAAAGCAATATAATGATGATGGAGTTAACTGAAGCACTCAAGAAGCAAAATAACGGAAAGGCACCAGGCCCAGATGGACTTCCAGCAGAATTTTATAAAACACCACAAGAATTGTTGAACCTTCCATTGCAGAAGTTATGAATGAAGTTGTGTTAAAGAAGAAGATACCCAAATCATGGTCGGAAGCTTATATTACACTTGTCCCAAAAGAGGAGGCTGATCCATTACAAATCAAGAACTATGGACCTATTTCCTTACTAAATGCAAATTATAAAATTTTTGCTTCAATATTGGCAGAAAGACTTAAAAAATACTTAAACAATTTTATCCATCCTAATCAAAGTGGATTTTTGCTAAAGAGACAAATTAAGATAATATGAAAGTAATCTTGGACACTTTGGAATACTACTAGGCACACCCTGGAAAACAAATGGCTTTGATATTTCTAGATGCACAGAAGGCATTTGATAATGTGAATTGGCGATTCATGTTATTACAGCTGGAACAGATGGGTTTTGCTAAAAAATTTATTCAAGCAATAGAAGTTACCGTATATACTCGAATATAAGCCGAGTTTTTCAGCACATTTTTTGTGCTGAAAAAAACCCCCTCGGCTTATACTCGAGTCAGATTCCCCTCTGAAAAAAAAATGGTGTGGAGCTCCAAAGCTGGGCAGCCGCTTCCCTGCTTCCATGTTTCCTTTGCAACTTTTAAGCATGGGAGGGGGAGGCTTTTCTGAGCTCTAGGCTGAAAAAGCAACGCGAGCCTAGGTCGCTCCACTCAGTTTCATTTCCTCAGCTCCAGCTGCTTTCAGTCCACTCGGGAGGAGGGGGAGGAGGGGAAGGAGGAGGGGGAGGCTTTTCTGAGCTCTAGGCTGAAAAAGCAACGCGAGCCTAGGTCGCTCCACTCAGTTTCATTTCCTCAGCTCCAGCTGCTTTCAGTCCACTCGGGAGGAGGGGGAGGAGGGGGAGGCTTTTCTGAGCTCTAGGCTGAAAAAGCAACGCGAGCCTAGGTCGCTCCACTCAGTTTCATTTCCTCAGCTCCAGCTGCTTTCAGTCCACTCGGGAGGAGGGGGAGGGGGAGGGGGAGGCTTTTCTGAGCTTTAGGCTGAAAAAGCAACGCGAGCCGAGGTCGCTCCACTCAGTTTCATTTCCTCAGCTCCAGCTGCTTTCAGTCCACTCGGGAGGAGGGGGAGGGGGAGGGGGAGGCTTTTCTGAGCTCTAGGCTGAAAAAGCAACGCGAGCCTAGGTCGCTCCACTCAGTTTCATTTCCTCAGCTCCAGCTGCTTTCAGTCCACTCGGGAGGAGGGGGAGGAGGGGGAGGAGGAGGGGGAGGCTTTTCTGAGCTCTAGGCTGAAAAAGCAACGCGAGCCTAGGTCGCTCCACTCAGTTTCATTTCCTCAGCTCCAGCTGCTTTCAGTCCACTCGGGAGGAGGGGGAGGACGGGGAGGAGGAGGGGGAGGCTTTTCTGAGCTCTAGGCTGAGAAAGCAACGCAAGCTGAGGTCGCTCCACTCAGCTTCATTTCCTCAGCTCCAGCTGCTTTCAGTCCACTCGGGAGGAGGGGGAGGAGGGGGAGAGAGAGAGAGAGAGATATCATAAGAACGGCTCTTGGTTTTTTCTTGCAAGGGAGATAGTGACTCCTGCCTACCACTGTCATCATCATCATCTTTTGGGTTAGTGAATCAATCAAACCTTTCATGATAGTGAGATCGTTTCCCAAATTTCCCTTAAATCAGGGAAGAAATCAGAAACAAACCTTTGGATTGAGAATAAGCTTGTTCCTATGATGCCATTTTTGTTCACTTCAGTGTGAAAAGTGTGAAAAAACACACTTCTTTTTCTTCATCTTCTTGTTCCCTATTTACTGGTCTCTTTCAAAGAGGAAATTGTGAACATCAAACTTATTCTCAACTGTCCTAGTGAAAGTTTTTATTGGCATCTATTTTTATTTTTGAAATTTACCAGTAGCTGCTGCATTTCCCACCCTCGACTTATACTCGAGTCAATAAGTTTTCCCAGTTTTTTGTGGTTAAATTAGGTGCCTCGGCTTATATTCGGGTCGACTTATACTCGAGTATATACGGTATATATCATAAGCAAACGGCAAAGGTAATGATAGAGGGAGAACTGACAGACTCTATTGATATAATAAAAGGAACAAGACAAGGGTGCCCAATATTATCTCTGTTGTTTGTGTTAACCTTGGAAGTGCTAAACAGAAATATTAGAGAAGAAAAGAATATAAAAGGGATGAAAATTAAGCAGGAAGAATTTAAGTTGCAAGCATTTCCAGATGATCTGGTTTACATTTTAGAAGACTCATGTCAGCCTCAAGATACCTTCCCCTTCCTGACTATCTGCTATTATTTCATTATTTCTCTCGGCTGTCATGGCAACGGTGGGAGGGGGGATTTTATATGGGAAGAGAGCTGGAGGTGTTTGCATTTCCTTGCTGGGCTAGCAAGGGGAGGGGGGATTCTTGTCTTTAACTTTCTGTTTCCTGGCTATCTTTTCCTCTTTTGCGCAACTGCGAACTTTTATCAAAATATGTCAAGGTCATTTGACAAGACGTCTCATCACCATCTGAAGATGACCACATGAGCCGTTTCAAAAGTTTTAATTGGAAGAATCATTTGAACTTTGGGGGGTGGGGACAAACCTATTTCTTTGTATATGCATTCTACCCGCCAATTTCTCAGTTTCGGAATTGCTTTGTAGCTACCACTTTATTTCCCAGTAAAAGGATAACTTTGCTCTACCCCATGGAGTCTGAGTATTTCTTTCTTGGGATCTAAAAGGAGCGCACCCTGACAACTCACTAGAAACAGCATCAAAACTGATAGAAAAGATAGAGGCATATGGAAAAGTGGCTGATTTGAAAATAAACAAAGATAAGACAAAGATCTTGACAAAGAATATGCTATCAAGACAAAAGGAAGAACTGGCAGATCTATTGAAAATTCAGGTCACGAATAAGATTAAGTACTTGGGGATACATTTGACAGCAAGATGCAGTACACTAAAAGAGAATAATTATGTCAAACTTAAGCAGCAAATAGCGTTAGATTTGGCGAAATGGGAAAATGTACAACTGTCATTAATAGGGAGAATATCAACAATAAAGATGAATATACTACCCAGAATGTTATATTTGTTCCAAACAATTCCAATTAGGCTTGGAAAAGATTACTTTGAAGATTTAAATAAAATCGTGTTGAAATATATATGGCAAGGAAAGAAAGCGAGAATAAAGCTAAAGCTTTTGCAAGATGCTAGAATAAGAGGAGGATTTGGTTTGCCTAATTGGGAGTTGTATTACTAAACTACAAATTTGATGTGGGTTAAGGAATGGATAACATTAAGAAACACTAGATTGTTGACATTAGAAGGACATGATCTGTTGCTGTGTTGGCATGCTTTTCTATGGTATAAAGGAAGTAAATCATAGGGGTATTTTAGAAGACATTATATACGGGAGTCTCTGTGGTTAAACTGGGAGAAGACTAAAAGACAATGCTATTTGAAAATTCCAGTCTGGCTATCAACTATTGAAGCATTTTCTTATCCTATAATATATAAAAAGGAACAAACAGTTAGAAATATTGAATGAAAAGGGTGAACTTAAATCTATACAAAAATTAAAGGAACAAAGTATAAAGATGAATTGGTTTTCATATGTGCAAATACATTAAAGGTATGATAAAGACTCTAAAACAGAAGATTTCTATGATAAACTGACTGATTTAGATAAGATTTTGACAGGTACTGATGAAAAGGTAATTAAAAAATTGTATGGATAGTTATTAGAAATTAAATTAGAAAAAGAACAAGTTAAAGAAACTATGATTGCTTGGGGGAAGAATTTTGGATATGGGATTGATTTAGAGAAATGGCAAAAATTGTGGTTTCAAAATTATAAAATGACAATGTCAACAGCATATAAAGAAAATTTGTATAAGATGTTTTACATTTTACATTTACATGTAAAATTTACGTTTTACATTTACATTTCCCCCTGACAAGAATAGCAAGAATGTTCAACAACAAATCAGGAAAATGTTGGAAATGTCATCAGACACCTGGCTCATATTACCATACGTGGTGGACTTGTGCGGATGCCAAAAAATAGTGGACTAAAATCCACATGTGGTTGGAAAAAATGACAAAAAAGCATATAGACTTTTCTTATTATACTATTCTTTTCTTATTATATCTACAAAATGATTGTAGGATAGATTTGAGATGATAATAATAACTGTCATAAAACAATTTAAGTAAAATATGATTATTTTGTAAAACATGAATGAAAGTGTTAAGTCCTGGGCATGGGCGCAAGGAACGGAGACGAGACATCGGATGGTGACTTCAACTCTTTATTAACAAGAAAGAACGGAGCAAAATATCTGGGCAGCAGTAGCTCTTTTATAGAGCTTGCTGCCGTCAAAACAACCAATGAACGGAGTCTATCGCTTTCACAAACATCCAATCAGAGGTTCCCGTTAACAGGCAATCAGACTGGCCAAACCTGACCAATTATGACTCGCTATCTACGGGCCAATGAGAAGTGCAGGATTACAAGCCTGTTGAGGCTTGTATCGCTGCGTTGGCTTAGTCCATAACACCCCTCCCCCCTTGGTTCCGTCTGAGGGGTGGGGTGACATATTTTCGCAAGTAGGCAGGCCGCTTCACCTGTCTGCTTGACCTGCACTGTTCCACCGGGTTCTGTCCCAGTTCTGGTTCTGGTTCTGGTTCCGGTGGGCTGCTATCTGGGTTGGATGGCGAAGATTGTGGTCCCGGGTTGCTTTCGTCAGCGCTGTCTTCCGGGTTCCCTGGATCCGCTTCCGTCGCGGTGCTGAGCAGAGCGAGTCTCCTGGCATTTACTGCATTTTTCTACCCAAGTCTCTATCTGTTTATCTAAACCAGGCTACCATGCGTAACTCCTGGCTAGTGCCTTCATCCGCACAATGCCTGCATGTCCATCGTGCAGCATTTTCAATACCCTATATTGCAATTTCTTCAGGACTATGACTCTGTCTCCCCACACTATGCAACCTTTCTGGGAGAATAGTTTTGTTTGACAATTCCTAAATGGCTTGAACATGTCATTGGTTGCACTGACTGGCCAACCCTGTTCTACCCAGCTGAGGACTCGTTCCAAAACAGGGTCCTTTTTTGTCTCTAAGGCTATGTCTCGAGCGGTTAGTGGCTGCGATTTGAGGGTTTCGATTTGTAATATGGTTACGGTTGGAGCAGGGTCCTCTATAATGTCTGGAAGTGGAGAGCGGCTCAAAGCGTCAGTGTGGGGAATGGTTTTCCCCGGGCGATGTTGCAATCGGTAATCGTAGGCAGCTAAAAATTCTGACCAACATGTCATTCTTGGTGATAAGATATGGGGAGTTGGTTTGTTTCCCGCCAAAATACCAAGTCGCGGCTTGTGGTCTGTAATTATGGTAAAGGGTCTCCCATATACATATTCATGGAAGCATTTAATTGCGGATACAATAGCGAGGGCCTCTTTATCAAGTTGACTATAGTTCCTTTCGGTTTTAGACAAAGTTCTTGAAAAGAACGCAATGGGTGCCTCATTTCCATTTGGTAGGACATGGCTTAAGATGGCTCCTGCTCCAAATGGTGAGGCATCACAGGTAACCGTCAAAGGGAGAGTCTCGTTGTATTACATTAATACAGCATCGGAGGTTAAAAGGTCTTTTATCTCTTTGAACGCTTTCTCTTCACGCCATCCCCAAACCTAAGAAGCCTTTTTATCGAGAAGTCTATGTAGGGGCTCGGCTACGGTTGCCTTCTGAGGCAAGAAAATGTTATAAAAGTTAATGAGTCCCAGGAAGGCTTGGAGGTCTGTCTTATTCGTAGGTCTCGGAGCTTTTTTGATTGCAGTTAGTTTTTTTTCGGTGGGGTGGATTCCCTATCTGTCGAGAAGGTATCCCAGGAACTCCACTCTCTCCGTACAAAGTTGACACTTGTCTCGTTTTACCTTAAGACCCATGTCTTTGAATTTCTGCAGGACTTTTCTGAGTCATTGTACTAATAACTCTTTAGTGGGGGCAGCTATTAGGATGTTGTCAAAATAAGGCACGACACTTTTTATGCCTTGTAATAGTCTCTCCATTAAACTTTGGAAAATGCCCGGTGCCACGCTTACTCCGAATTGGAGTCTATTGCACTTAAAAGCACCTCTATGTGTAACTATTGTCTGGGCTTCTGCAGTTGCTGTGTCTACAGGGAGTTGCTGGTACGCCTGAGCTAAGTCCAATTTCGCAAATATTTTTCCGCCACCCAGGGAATGAAGAAGGTGTTGAACCACCGGTACTGGATAAGCGCTCTGTTGAAGAGCATGATTTAGGGTGGCCCAATAGTCCCCGCAAATTCTTAACGAACCATCTGGCTTCATGGGCGTTACTATCGGGGTTTCCCAGCGGGCATGGTCAATCGGTTCCAATATGCCCTGGGCTATCAGTTTATCTAGCTGCTCGTTGATCTTTGGTTTTAAGGCAAAAGATACTCAATGGGGCTTAAGCCGAATGGGAGCTACATCGGGGCTGAGAGTAAACGATATAGGGGTCCCCTTGTATTTGCCTAATGTTCCTGTGAACACGTCCTGGAATTCCTGGATGAGAGTCTTTTCCCAGTCATCATTTCTGGTATGGTGTATGCCGGCTAGTTCAATCCCGAGTGGGGCGAATCACTGTAACCCTAACAAGCTGGGTTGGTCACGATCGACAGTCAAGGGAAGCATTGCTGTGCGGTCCTTAAAGGATACTTGGACGTTGCTGGAACCGACAACTGGGATTCTGTTTCCCTGGTAGTCTTTCAGGATGATTCGCTGCGTGCTGAGGTCCTGGTGGGAAATGGCAGGGATCAGCTGTTTGAGGGTTTTCCAGGATACCATCAAAAGGGACGATCCTGAATCGACTTCCATCATGCACGGTCGATTCTCAATAGTAACCCTTACGCGGATCTTTCTTGCATCGAACGATGAAGCGTGGCCGATGATAATGGTTTGGTGGGCCTCTTCTCATCTCGTTGAAGAGGCAGGTGCTTGGTTTCTATAGTAGTAGTGGTTGTTCCATTGGTGGTTCAGACGGTCCCGGTTCTCAGGAGGTTTGCCTATCTCCCGACGGAGGTTGTTCTCCTTTCGGTTGAGACTGGACTCTCGTCTGCTTCTGCAGACATTCGCGATGTGGCCTTTTTTTCCGCAGTTACAGCAGAGTACTTTGAGGAATTTGCAGTCCGATCGTAGGTGGTTTGCCCCGCAACCCGCACATTGGCGCGGACGTCTCTGGTTCCTTTGCTCTCATTCCGAGCGGAGCCGGTTGACCTCTTCATCACTGTCTGAGGATGACTCGAGGTCTATGTGGTGGGTAGTGGTAGTGTGCTTCTCAGTGGCGAGTGGGATCTCGGCGAGTTGGCGAAGCGGTGCGTTCGCTCGGCGCATTCGAGCGGCTGACTTCCTGGTTGCTTCTGTGGCAGTAGTGTCAGTGATGACATCTGTAAGGCTGATGTCACCTTTTGCCATCAGCTTACTCTGCACGTGTGGTGCATTTAAACCCAGAACTATACGGTCTCTTAGGGCTTCCTCTAAGTTTGCAAAACCACAAAGGCCTCCTAGGTTCCGGAGGTCGGCTGCGAAATTACCAATGCTCTCGTCCTTCCGTTGGTCCCTCTGGTAAAATTCGTGTCTTCGTATCAGTGTAGGTACTGCGGGTGCGTAATGGGCCCGGAGGATTGGAGCGAGGGTATCCCAATCCATGGTCTTCACTTCCACCGGTTTTGCTAATGCTTTAGCCATTTTGAAAATGGCGGGGCCGCAATGAGTCAGGAACACCGCTCGTTTTTTGCCAGGCGTAGCATCTTTTAAATTGTTGGTCTCCAGGAACATCTGGAAGCGATCTATATACGAGTCCCAGTCTTCGGTTGCTGGGTCGAATGGAGCGAGTGGTATGGCGCCGCTGGTCATCTTGCCATCTGTTGCATGCGCTTTTTCGCCACGTGCTCTGTCTTGTTCAATGTGTTCTAGTCAGCTCTATCGTCACCGCATCCCACCCTCATCGCCAGTGTTAAGTCCTGCGCATGGGTGCAAGGAACGGAGATGAGACATCGGATGGTGACTTCAACTCTTTATTAACAAGAAAGAACGGAGCAAAATATTAACAAGAAAGAACGGAGCAAAATATCTGGGCAGCAGTAGCTCTTTTATAGAGCTTGCTGCCGTCAAAACAACCAATGAACTGAGTCTATCGCTTTCACAAGCGTCCAATCAGGGGTTCCCGTTAACAGCCAATCAGACTGGCCAAACCCGACCATTCACGACTCGCTATCTATGGGCCAATGAGAAGTGCAGGTTTACAACCTGCTGTAAGATGAAGCTGTTGAGGGTTGTATCGCTGTGTTGGCTTAGTCCATAACAGAAAGTATAGTCAAATGATTGATTAACAATGATATTAATGTATTTAATACTTGATTGAAAATATGGGAATATATACAATTGTATATATATAATTGTAATTGAAGACTACGAAATGGAAGCACAAAACAATTTGTAAACCAATCGACACACTGTATGTATATATATATGGAAGAAGGCTTGATGTTTTTATGTTTTGTTTGTCTATGTTTGTCTTAAAAACCAATATATTTTTTTAAAATAATGTTAGTGTAGTTTTGTTTCCAGATCCCACATCATACAGACATATGAGAAGGAGCCACAGATTCCTAAAGGTAAATTTTGGATTAGCTAGTTTTGGTTGATTTTGCAGCATTTTCTCTGTATGAGGAAAAGAATAAATTCTTGTAATACTGTTCTAGATTGTTATGCCTAGACTCAATTAGACAAATGATCCGTGTATTCAAGAGCAGCTATAAAAAGCTGATTCCAGAAGCATTTATTAGAATTTATTAAATTGCATATTAAGAAACAAAAGACTAAGCATGTGACAGCCAATCTTATTTCTAAGAGATCCGTTGAGGATAGATGCCTCGAGGATTTATTAAGCTGCCTTATATTTTTTTTTTTTGACTATATTTTTAATCATTCATGCTTAATGAGCTAACAATACTTTAAACCAGTTTACTCTATAACAAATCATCTAGTCATATCAAATCAATCCTAAAAAATCCTTTATAAATATAATAGCAAATAGCAAAATAA
Source organism: Hydrophis major (assembly GCA_033807585.1). Taxonomy (NCBI): domain Eukaryota; kingdom Metazoa; phylum Chordata; class Lepidosauria; order Squamata; family Elapidae; genus Hydrophis; species Hydrophis major. The sequence continues at coordinate 217,518,994 of CM066328.1, read as the reverse complement.
TAGCAAAATAAAGATATTCCTTACTATCTAGCATTCTAAATATTCTATTATCGTATTTTATCATCTAGCCATTTATAAAAAAGATCCCAAATTTCGTAAAATTGTTTATCCTCTTGCTCTCTAATTTCAAATGTCAATCTGCTCATCTCAGCACATTCCAATATTTTCTTAATAATTTCTTCCTGTAATGGTATTTTCTCATTCTTCCAATTTTTAGCAAATACAATCCTGGCCGCTGTTAATACATTTACAATCAAGTATTTCAAATCTTTACTATATATATCAGGTAAAATTCCCAATAAGAAGATCTCTGGTTTCAAATCTATATGTTTCTTTGTCATTTTTTCCAACCACATGCGAATTATAGTCCAATATTTTCTAGCATCCTCACAAGTCCACCACATATGGTAATACGAGCCGGGTATCTGATGACATTTCCAGCATTTTTCAGATTTGTTCTTAAACATTCTTGCTATTCTTGTCGGAGGAAAGTGCCACCTGTAAAACATCTTACACAAGTTTTCTTTATATGCTGTTGACATTGTCATTTTATAATTTTGAGACCACAATTTCTGCCATTTCTCTAAATCAATCCCATATCCAAAATTCTTCCCCCAAACAATCATAGTTTCTTTGACTTGTTCTTCCTCTAATTTCATTCCCAGTAAATAACCATATAGTTTTTTAATCACCTTCTCATCAGTACCCATCAAGATCTTATCTAAATCAGTCTGTTTATCATAAAATCCCTCCGTTTTAGAATCTTCATCATACCTTGAGTGTATTTGTGCATATGAAAACCAATTCATCCTTATACCTTGTTCCTCTAAGTTTTGGATCGATTTAAGTTCACCCTTTTCATCCAAAAGTTCCCCATATCTAACTGTTTGTTCCTTCTTGTAGATTATAGGATAGGAAAATGCTTCAATGGTCGATAACCAAACTGGAATTTTCAAATAACATTGTCTTTTTATCTTCTCCCAATTTAACCACAAAGACTCCCGTACATAATGTCTTCTAAAATAACCCTGTGTTTTAGTTCCCTTATACCATAAAAAAGCATGCCAACCCAACAGCAAATCATGCCCTTCTAATGTCAACAACCTATGTTTCCTCAATGTTATCCATTCTTTGACCCACATCAAACTTGCAGCTTGATAATACAATTCCCAATTAGGCAGACCAAAACCTCCTCTAATTCTAGCATCTTGCAAAAGCTTTAGCTTTATTCTCGCTTTTTTACCTTGCCATATAAACTTCAACATAATTTTATTTAAATCTTCAAAATAGTCTTTTCCAAGCCTAATTGGTATTGTTTGAAACAAAAATAAAATTCTAGGTAAGATATTCATCTTAATTGTTGAAATTCTCCCTATTAATGACAATTGCAAGTTTTCCCACTTCTTCAGGTCTGTAGTTATCTGTTGTTTAAGTTTAATATAATTATTCTCCTTTAATGTGCTACATCTTGTTGTCAAATATATCCCCAGATACTTAACCTTATTTGTAACTTGAATTTTCAAAAGATCTGCCAATTCTTCTCTCTGTCTCAATAGCATATTCTTTGTCAAAATCTTTGTTTTGTCTTTATTTATTTTCAAACCAGCCACCTCTCCATATGCCTCTATCCTTTCCAGTAACTTTGGAGCTGTTTCTAGTGGATCTTCCAAAATAAAAGCTAAGTCATCAGCAAAAGCTTGTAGCTTAAATTCTTCCTTCTTAATTTTCATTCCTTTTATGCTTTTATCATCCCTAATATTTCTATTCAACACTTCCAAGGTCAACACAAATAGCAAAGGAGATAGGGGGCATCCTTGTCTTGTGCCTTTCCTTATATTAATAAAATCTGTAAGTTCCCCCTCCATCATTACCCTTGCTGTCTGTTTATTATATATAGCTTCTATTGCTTGAATAAATTTTTTAGCGAAACCCATCTGCTCCAATAATAATAACATAAATCTCCAGTTCACGTTGTCAAATGCTTTTTGAGCATCTAGGAATATCAAAGCCATTTGCTTTTCAGGATGAGCCTCATAGTATTCCAAAGTGTCCAAGATTACTCTCATATTGTCTCTAATTTGTCTCTTTGGCAGAAATCCATTTTGATCTGAGTGAACAAAATTATTTTTTGTTTCTCTGTAATTTCACCATCTACTACAGTTACTTACAGACTGATCTTCATTGATGGGGTCCTGCACACTCCCACTGCACTGGGGAACCCATGGAGGGTCAAACATGGGGACAGATGGCATTCCAAGCACTGGAGAGGGCAGGGTGAAGTTAATACTTGGTGGAGGAATCTGTAAAAATAAGTCCAAAAGATTCAATATGCTAGAAATCACTCTTGTACATCTCTCCTGAAAATGCTTTTTTCCAGGAACAAGGAAATGTTAAAATATGAAATGAAATGTTAAAATATAAATATATATAAAAATATATTATAAAATATAAAAAATGTTAAAATATAAAATATAAAGGAAATGTTAAAATATAAAAATGTTAAAATAAAAATGTTAAAATATTTAATTCTATCCTGAGATAAAGAAGAATTACAAAATACAATTTTTCTTCACATAATAAAATAGAAATTCAAGTAATTCCTTTCTTAGATGTTTTGGTAGTTGAGTTAGGATTTTTTATTTTTTTAAAACTTAATTGTAATATATAAAGGAAATGCAAAGCAAACTATTTCTTATCTAAGCAAATTGTCCAAGCACTGTCAAACTGCTGGAAATAATAGAAAAATTAGCTTTGATCAAGGAGGGATGACAATGTTTAAAGGCCTTGGTATATATCCAGAAAGTTATGTACTGGTTTTCTTTTTTTCTCATTATAGAGCATCCAGAAAAAGTATCAGTATTAGGAAATGTAGCTTTGAAGGCTGAAGAATTTAGTCATTTTTCTTTCATTATATCATCTTACCATATGCCTTGACAAACATAGTGCTGATATATTATTTCCTTTCAGTTATAAATTATAGGGTTAAAATAGCCACTTGTATGGGAGAACAATAGATCTGCAAATCATGTAAAGGAATATATACTTGGCCTTGGGAAGGGGGAGGGAATGAGCAAGGTGTTTAACAGGGGAAATTTAGAGCCCAGAAAAAGAGGAAAGGGTGAAAAAGAAACTCAAATTACTCCCACGTTGATTTTCCTTGATATAAGATAGCATAGAGAATATTGTAGAGAGAAACTCTGACAGAATTTCAAGATTGTGTTACTTCATCCCACAAAAATAAAAAGCATTCTTGGAATCTGTATTGTGCCTGCCTATTTTTTTTTTACTTTGCCTACTTTCAAAGGATATGATAAGAAGCCTTTAAATGGCTTCATTTACACTTCAACAACTGTAAGGAATCAGGCTATTTTTTTGGATTACAATGTGCAATTTACTTCATAACATTCTTCAAAAATGATATACCAGAATTTCACTCTCAGTGCTTCTAAAAACTAGAATTTGCCTATCAGTTCCAACTAGTTTAAATCTTCTCAGAAATTCAATATAGCATAGATAATAGAGAATTTCTATGATTCACTATGACAGAAACTGCTTTAAACAATTGACTTTATTTTGCTAGACAACAAAAACAGAAGTTAGAAAGAAAGGGACATAAAAAGGATAAATGTAAAAATGGAAATTTGTTAAAATGGACAAACAAAATATTATTGTTACTACAGTATTAATGTTATTGTGATATATGTTATTGATTATGATTGCCTAAAATAATTGTACCCAGACAACACGCTGATTGAAATCATTTTTATATATTATACCAATAAAACAAAACTTTTTAAAAATTGACTTGTTTAAAGTCAATTGTTAAGGCTTCTGATATATATTCAATAATGCAATATTTTTTCTAGTGCTTTCTACAGCTTACAAAACACTGCTTTATCTTCCCAACAATTGAGCAAGATCATAACTGATTATTTATAATTTTCGCATTACTATCCAGGAAAAGTTTAGTTCCCCATGCATTTCTACAAAGGAAAAAGAAGAATGAAATCAGTCACCAGAAAAAATCAAAAAGGAGAACAGAGAATCTAGAAGAACTTTATGACAGGTATGGTGTACTCAACTAGATCAAATTCTATTCAGAGTTGACGGCAAAACTGGTGGCACAGTGGTTAGAATGCAGTATTCTGATGCTTGTTGTTGGGGTGGCTAAAAGAGTGGGTGAACCTTCAGAACAAGAGGCTACTTGTTTTAGAAGGCCATGAATTAAGCTTTGGATGGCCCGGTTATTTATGGTATGACAAAGTTAAAAAGTAAATGTTAATTTTAACAACCATTTTGTTAGATGTGCCATTCTAAGAGATTGGAATAAATCTATGAAGATGCCTTTTTGGGTGTCCCCCCAGGAACAGAATATAAGTCTAAGTGCTATTGCTATTGCTTTCATGACTCATAGCAAAGACCATGATGAAACACCTAGCATCAGTGAGACTCCCATTCATAAAACCCAAAATATAGATCCAGGACATATAGATATAGATACAATATATACAGATATAGATATAGATACAATATATACAATATATATACAATATAGATCCATGACACCTTTGTCATCATAAAAAATGAACAATGAGAGAAGACACATGAAACTATCAGCAACATCATCAAAGGAATAAAATTCACAAGGGAAGAAGAAAACATCGACATGCTACCCTTCTTGAATATCCTTATCAGCAGAGGCAATGATGGCAAATTAGAAACACAATTCTATAATAAATCTGCCCACACCAGCTAAATACTCCACTACCAAAGTAACTACCCAACCTCCCACAAGAGAAGTTCCATAACAATACTATTTAGACAACCACAAACACACTGCAGCAACCTTGAACATAGGAAAAGTAAAAAGATAATCTATTCAACATCTACCAGCAAAATTGATACCCATGCAACTTTATCAAAAAGTACCTGACCACTCAACCCACTACAACTAACACAAGCTATGAAAAGGACAACACTGCCATACAACAAAATCATATCAGAAACCACCAACAGGCTATTACAACTACATGGCATCATCCTAGCACACAAGCCGACTAAAGCCCTCCAAAACATTCTAAGTAAACCCAAAGACCCAGCAGCCCCTGAAGAAAAATAGGAGTCATCTATGATATACAGTGTAAGGACTGTAACAGTCACTATGTAGGTCAAACAGACAGAAGACTAGCAGAGCGCATCCATAAACACTAACTGGCAGTCAAAAAACATGATGAAATCCTTAATTTCACAGAATATGAACAGTTTCAACTGCTAAGCATCCTAGACTAAGCCAAATTAAAAAATGCTAGAGAATTCCTGGAAGCCTGGCATTCAGACCAATCAGTCATCAACAGGCATATAGAGATAAATAACATCTACCAGAGGGGTGGTATTCAGCAGGTTCTGACCAGTTCTGGAGAATCAGTAGCGGAAATTTTGAGTAGTTTGGAGAACCGGCAAATACTACCTCTGATTGGAGATTTTACAGTATCCTTCTTCTGCCACGCCCACCAAAAGCCACGCCCACAGAACTGGTAGTAAAATTTTTTGAATCCCACCACTGACATCTACATACCATTCAAAAGAGACAATAAAAAAGGTAAAGACCAACACCTCCTCACTTGCAATCAGCCCCAAAATAAGCAGACATTAATGCCAAGATTAATATTAGACCAGCAATCAAGAAGGAACTACAAACTCAGACAGACAAGTTAACAGTAAACAATAGCCTATCCAAGAACCATCAGGAACACTCCCACCAACACTGACAGGGCAAGCATCTAATATATAAGCAGAAAACAAACCTTATTCCTTTCTAGCATTGATGATGTTACCCAGTTTATTAGAAAGCTCAGACAGTATCAAGAACCTCACAGTTCAACCCTGAACTACAAATGTTTCCATCTATTGATAATAACTTGACTGCAAATTTTGAATTACATAGTTTGGGATTAAATCATAAAGATTTTTCATACGGATTTTAATCTAGGGAGATAGAACATCAGACCATTTATTTATATTTGGCCAGGAAATAATTAAGAGCATTGTTATGTGATACAGGCTAATATCATTTCTATACCTCGAGGGATCTGGTTTGCAATCAAGTTATTCCCTCATTCTGTGGAAGTTGATTCAAGACACCAGAGCTCAAATTTTCATCTCTAGTCCTTTTGATTCTATTCATAATTATTGAGCGGGTTTTTGTTATTGTTCACCTTAAAGATTTGTTGAGCTCCTTCTTCCATGCGAGGCCATACTTGATATCTAAATCTCCAGAGGGTGTGGAACTTCAGAATGGCATTCAGTCTCTGCACTGCCTCCGAGTGATGAAATTCAGACATCAGCATATCTGAAACTGCCTCTGGTACTTTCACAGCACATAGAAGGAACATGGCAGCTGTAGGAAGCAAATATTCCGTGAAACATCTTCCCCTCTCTTACAATCTGGAAGCATTATTATTTACTGATGTACTTGAAGCTGAGAAGTGGAAGACACTAGTGTAACAATTGGTTGGGTGAGCGTGTGCAGTGTTTGAAAACAGCCCATTTTCAGCTCTAATACTTACCTTCTACTGCAGCCCTGGTGAGTAAAACAGCTGAGGCGCGGCAATCCACTGTGCCGCGCAAATCAGCTGAGCTGCAAAACATGGAAATAAAGGACAGACTAAGGCAGGGGTGGGTGGGTGGGGCCAAATGATCACCAGAACTACCAGTTCACCTGAACTGGTCTGAACTGGTAGAATCCCACCCCTGGGTGAAAGCACACATTAAGCTTATGAGCAGACTTGATAACAAAAGGAGCAGGAAATTGTCTTTGAATTTCAAGCAGGGAAATATCATGAAGAGAAGACAAGGTGGCAGCACATATAAACGTAGGCTTCATAGGCAAGGTTCTCAAAATCAGAGGAAGATTTCTGTAGCATTAGATCAAAAATCCTCAGAAGCCAATGCTGGGTGAAACTACTATGATAGTTCCAAATAGTTTGGATTTTTTGCACTCTTGAGGGCATTCTTAGAATGTGAAAGGTGCCTCTTACCTGCTGCACCAGCCATGTGTTCATCCATACTGAGCAACAATTCCCATGCTGCAGGCTGGATGTCCCCATACATCTCTTCTGTGAGGATGGGAGCTGCCTTGATTAACAGTGAAAGTGGTGCTGGAGACAGGCTCATCACCTGCAAAAGAAAACCATACACTCAATAATATAAAATAGGGCCCTCACAAACATATTCCCCTGCTGAGGGGAATGTAGCACACACAGTAAGAGTGCTGAAGTCTGCAGCTTCTTCACAGAGACCAGGTGATGCCAGATAATCTATTATTTTAAAAGATTATAGAAAACCGATCCAAGAAGACAATGCAAGTAAAAATTGGGGAACACCTATCTAGAGAGCTTCTACAGTACAGGTAGTCCTCACTTAGTGACTCTTCAAAGTTATGATGGACCTCCCCAGAATTACTTTCAACCAGGTTCTGGAGTTCTGATGGCAATATATACATATACTCTGAGGGCATTTGATCACATTTTTGGTCCCTGGCCATTGCACTGCATTTATGGCCATTTGTAGTCATGTGACTGTGTTTTTTGGTGGTTTTTGCTGGTTTCTGGTGCTTACTTCCAATTTAATAAAAATGGCTATTGAAGTCCGGTTCCGCGTGGCTTCGGTGGCAGCAGGAATTCGCGACTGTTCGCAATTCCTACTGCGCTTGCCGCCGAGGTGCCCCCAATCCAAATGGGTCAGGGGGATATGGCTGCCTTGTAGAGGCAGCCGAAGAGAGAGGGGAGCCGGACAGGGGGTTGGGGGTGTCGCAGACCCCCTCCTTGTCTGGAAAAACCCCTTTTTCCCAAGGTGGTGGAGCGGCGGTCAGTAATGGCCGCCACGAAGAAGCCTGCAACCAGGTAAGATTGTGCTGGAGGAAGCAAGAAAAGTGAAAGTGCTGGTTGAACCGGGTCATCTTTTGAACTCTCTGGAATTGAACTGTCTGAATTGCTGGAGGATACATTGTATCCCTAAGAAGATCGGAAAGCGGCGGAGAAAGCTGTTAAAGGGAACTTTTTTTTTTCTTCACGCTCCCACCCCATAGAAACAGCAGATGAAGATTTGAAATTTATTTAGGCACTGAAGGTGAATTATTTTGAAAGTTGAAGCCAAGGGACAAAAGACTCTTTGGACATTGGACTTAATAATTTAAGAAATTGGAAAACCCTTATTGGAGGTATGGATTTTTGATCATTTTTTAAAAAAAAATTGTGGTTGTAAGTGGGAAGGGAGAGGAAAAAAAATTGGAGCAGAAGCTGAAAAAGGAGGAGATTGCCTAGAATCGCAAAGAAAGTTATATGGTAATTGGACCTCTTTGATTAAACAGTAACCCCAGAAAGAGAAATAGAAGAAGTATTAATTTTTGGAACTTTTTTTTGAATTATTTTTGATTAAAAATACTTGGGTGGTTGTTTTGGGAAAAGTTTCTCTTTTCAGGATGGCATTGCCTGTGGATGAACTAAAGATTGAATATCAAAAATATAAAAAGGAAGAACAAGACGGAAAAGATACTTTGGGCACTCTATTTCAATTTTTAGAAATGGCGTTATGCACTTATGAAAAGTTGATTATGCAGCAGAATGACTGGGACAAAGAAGAAGAGGAAGAAGAAGCCATCTTTGATGAACAATGGGTTTTTTCCGGGGAGGAGGAGAAAGAGGATAAGAAAAAGGGGATTTTAAGGTTTGAAAAAACAACTAAAAAAGAGAAAAATGAGAGGAAAGGTGGATGCAAGGTTAGAAAGAATGGAAAGGGAGTAAGAAAAGGGAGGAGGAGAGACAAAGGGGTAAAAAGGGCAAGGAGAAGAATAAGCAAGAGAGAAAGGGGGGGGGGGAAGAGAAGCCTCAATGGTGGGAAGCAAGATTTAAAGAAAAAAAGCTTATTTAGAGACAATGGGTGAATCTAATTGGGAAAAAAAGGGGGGGATTCTGGAAGGTATATAAGATTGTGTTTTTATATGTGTATCCAGAGTAGAATGTTTAAGATATAAATGAGTATTAATATATATGATTAGTTTTTTTTTCTTTTTAAATGATATGGATAGTGGTTATATAGGTTTTTTCTTTAGTTATTGACCTTTCTTATAAAATTTATTGTGTAATTTTAGAATGTACTAAACTGAATCCCAAGATAAATTAAGTGTTATATGAAGTACTTTTAAGTTAGGGCAATGAGTTAAAGGCGTCACTCCAATTAGTGTATAGGAGAAGTATAGTAAAAGAAAAAAGATGAATGGATAGCTGGAAATAGAACAGACAAAGGATGATATTGAAAATGGTAATAAGATATGGAAGGATATATAAAGTGAATATGATGTGTGAATTTCGTCTGTGTGAAGAGTTTTAACTCGGGATCAAGCAGCCTTCAGAAAAGATGTTTTAGGTTTTGTTTTGTTTTCTATGTTCTGTGTTTTGTATGTTGATAAAAGACAATAAAATTTTAATTAGCAAGAAATAACTTGGATAATTAGAATGAAAAGGAGAAGTTGGGATAAGATATGAAGTTAAATAGATAACGTAAATATTGATATTATGATTTGGAATCATTTTGTATGTTCTATTGGTTTTCTTTTTTAAATATATATATTTTTTTAGAAAAGAATTTGTAAGCTGTTATGCCTTGATTGTTTGTGCACTGTTTTTGTAAAATTAATAAAATTTGTTTTAAAAAAAATGGCTATTGAAGAAAATGGGTCGGTTTAACAATTATAGCATTCTTTTCACAACTGCAGTTTTTGCTTAATGACCAATACAAAAAAGGTTATAAAATCGGGCACAGTCAGGTGGTAACCAACTTAAAAACAGCCATGACTTAATGGCAATTCTGGGATAAATTATAGTAGTAAATTGAGGACTACCAATAGATACATTAGATCATCTGAATTATCAACAGTGAATTCATTTAAATCAAGGTAAAATGTGACATTCCCATAGTGCTGAGATAGACTTCATAGAGACCTATGTTACTAGGAACAAAGTGCCTCAGTGTAAGGCAGTAAGGCAGGTGAACCATGTTTCCATCATATGTTTCATGCGATGCAAACTGTGCATTGGCAACATTCTACCACATGTACAGTATTACCAGACACCATGGATAATTAAACAGAAGTCAAAGGAGCAATTCACAGGCTTAAGATTCCCTAGAGTTTCTCCACCTGGCACCATGGCTGGGATTCTACCAATACCGGATTGGTTTGGTAGAACCAATTATTACGATTCTGTGCAGTTCGAAGAACTAGCAAATCACACCACCAGCTCCCACTCAACCCTGATCTAGTGAGTGACATTTAGGATATATTATTTTCTTCTACTTAGCCAATCCTGACTTTAATGAAGAAAATGCTGAAGCAGAAGTGAAGTGATCAATAAGTATGATGTTCAGGGATTGGGATATTTATTCTAGGTGAATATATATTGTATAATCCCTTTGAATGATCTGGAAATACTTCTTACTTTTCAATAATGTTTGGATTCTCAAGTGACAGTGCTGGAAAAGAATGCAACTACACAATTACACCTAGTGGCAACTACTTCTAAGCTAGAAGATTTAGCAGGAGTCACCTACTCCTTAATTACATGTTAACTGACTATGCAATGTGTTATATGCAGTGGTGCATTTGAATCTCCAGAAATTTAACTAAATTACAGCAGTTAAATTGCTAGATGTGTTATAAAATTTACAGTGATTGTCAAAAACAATTTAAGATGTTAAACTTTAAATGATTTCAAGGCTATCTGAAGAACTATCTCAATGAGAGCCAGTCTGAAGGCTAAGATCAGGAGACGCCCTAAAGATACCTTCCCTTTATGGGATTCATTTGTTCAAAATACAAAACAAGTTTTGGGTTAACCTTGCTCTGTTTCATTAGCTTTTCATATATCCCTGCATCCCTGAATAATTTAAACACTTTCTGTACAAGATATCTTCTTCTGCTTTGGTAATAAGAAGACAATCTTTATCAATACAAGATGAAATATGACAAAATTCTGGAAAGTAGATATATGGTTATAGAGATGATGGCAGTGCTAGAGGCACTACATTGGTTAGAATAGATTTGGTTCTGATGGCTATTCAATATAATCCAGAAAAAAGTGATTAAATAGTCTAAAATGGTTTGGGTAATTTTTGTACTATTAAAGGCTCATCTGTATCTGAGTAGATGAAGTCCACAAAGTATTTGAGGGTGAGACTCACAGAAGAATTTCTGAAAAGGAAAACCACTTTGGAATCTAAGAATGAGGATGTGTCAGAAGACAGATGGAATTAAAAAAAAGACCAAAAGTTTACGTCTGATGATTATAAAGTAGTTCCACACTAATTCATTGCCTGTGAGATATAGAAAATTGCCACTAACTTAATGTAAGTGCTTTTCTTAAATCTAATGAAATAGATAATTACTAGTGCTTAAAAACATAGAGGGGTATTGTTATATACTTGGACATGGGTCGGAGTAAATGGAGACAGCCTCTGAATGTGAACTTTCAGCTCTTTATTGCATAGTGACTGTTAAGCCTGGTTTCCCCAACCAAAACGTGCCAGCTGATTAACACTATAAGCTATATCTGGCCTAGACCAATTGCTTATATATGATAAGCTACCAATCAAAGATTGATATATGGACTTATCAAATTTGGGACTTTGATCATCAGTTTGGCAAACTTCCTGACTCATTGGAGTCTTTGCCGGTTTACAAAGTTCCATTTTAAATGTTTTAATTAATTGGCAAATTTTATCTTCTTGAGATATCTTAAAACCATTTTTTGTTTTGTTAATTGTCAATCCTAGATACTTTTTAATTTCACCTAAATGCTTTAATTTTATCTTTTTGGCTAATAATGATATAATCTCATTAGCTTCATTATTAGTCTTAGTTATCAAAGCAATATCATCTGTAAATAATAACAATAATGACACCATTCCATTATTTTCTCTTTTAAACACACATGGATCTGCTAAACCAGATTTAAAACCTATATTGTTTAACTCTTTCACAATATATTGATTCCACTCAAACCCAGATTGTTTCAACCCGTAAAGACTCTTTTTGAGTTTCCAACAATCATTACTATTTTTATTATCCTTTATACCTACTGGTTTTCTTAAATATATAGTGTGCTGCAATGGTGCATGCAGATAAGCAGTTTCTACATCTAAATGGTTAATGACATAGTTTTTCTTAGCTGCCCACACTAATGTTGCTCTAAAAGATGTTGCTTTAAGACTTGGTGCAAAAACTTCATCGTAATCAGATGCAGTTTGATTAAATCCTTGAGCTACTAACCTAGCCTTATGGGTAACAGTCCCATCATTTCCAGTTTTTACTTTAAATATCCATTTGCACCCAATGGATTTTTCTCCTGGAGGTAATTTAGCATCTTCATAAACTTTCATTACCTTTAATGAATTTAGTTCTTTTTCCATTGCCTTTTGCCAATTCTCCTGATCCTTAGCAGGATACATCCTAAGTTCATCTACACTAGTTGGAACTTTAGTTACTTGGCAAACTATACTTGCTTGATACCTATCAGGTGGTCTAGTTATATGTGTAGTACGTCTAGGTATTACAGGACGTACAGGTGGACTTTCATTTATTAACTCTTCTTGATTATCTAACTCTTCCTGATCAACTGTTTCCTCTTGTTCTGGTCCTATTTGCTCTTCGTGGACTTCTTCTTTAATTGGACTCTTCTTATAACTAGTCTGATCTTTCTGTCTTTTGTAGGGTTCAATAATTACTTCATTATTTAAATCTTGCTCTAATCTATTCCATCCTACATGTTCTAGGAATTTAGCACTAGCACTGGTGTAAACTCTAGATGTACCTGGTTCCCAGAATCTATAAGATCTATGATTAGATGTATATCCTACAAAATATAATCTTTTAGCTCTATGCTGTCCTTTGTGTCTAAGTTGTGTCGGGATATGCACCCATGCTGGTGCTCCAAATGTGTGCATGTAACTTAAATCAGGTTTTGTACCATGCCACAATATGAATGGTAATTCACCTGTTGTTGAATTAACAACATTATTTAATATATGATTACCATACATTATTGCTTCTCCCCATAAATTGTCAGGTAATCCTGAATCAGACATCATAGTTCGTGCCATTGATTGTAATGTTTGGCCTCTTCTCTCTATAAAGGCATTATGTTGTGGCCTATATGGTGCAGACTTTTTATGTTGAATACCTAACATTCTTAGTCTGTTCTGGAATTTATTATTTGTAAATTCTGTACCATTATCTGTTATAAGAGTTACTAATTTCTTTTTAGTTTTCCTTTCAGCAAATTTTATCCAATTAAAGAGATTTTGATACGTTTCAGTTTTGCTTTTCATTAAATAGCAAAACCCATATCTAGAATTGTGGTCCATTATACTTAGTATGTAACGAGCTCCTCCTACACTTGGTTTTTTCGGACCTATTAAATCAACAAATACTACTTCTAAAGGCTCTTTAGTAGTAAATCCATCAACTCTATTAGCCGGTGTGACCCTGGCTTTGCTTTGATTGCAAATATTACATTGCAAATACTTATTACAAGGTTTCAAACTTATTCCCTTAGATAATTCAACAGTTTTCTTAAGCATTTTTTTTTAAACAAATTTTATTAATTTTACAGAAAACACAATACACAAACATACAAAACACAAAACATAAACAAAACTAAAAGATCTTTTCTGAAGGTTGTCTGATCCCGGGTTAAAACTCTTCACACAGACACAAATTCAAACATCATATTCACTTTGTATATCCTTCCATATCTTATTATCATTTTCATTTTTTTATATATATATATAAACCATTTTTATCAATTTTATAAAAACAATGCACAAAAAATCAAGGCATAACAGCTCATAAATTCTTTTCTAGGAAAAAATAATAATAAAAAACCAATAGAACATAACAATTCCAAATTATAGTATCAATACTTTATCTATTTAACTTCATATCTTATCCCTACTTCTCCTTTTCATCCAAATTATTTCTTGTTAATTAAAATTTTATTGCCTTTTATCAATATACAAAATCCAAAAAAAAAAAACCATAACAAAACCTTTATATATCCTTTCATATCTTATTACCATTTTCAATAACATTCTTTGTCTGTTCTATTTCCAACTATCCATTCATCTTTTTTCTTTTACTATACTTCTCCTATACACCAATTGGAGTAACGTCTATAACTCATTACCCTAACTTAAAAGTACTTCGTATAACAATTTTTCTTGGGATTCTGTTTAAAAGATTCTAAAATTACATAATAAATTTTATACTCTAAATACACATATAAAAACACAATCTTATATACCCTCCAGAATCCCTCTTTTATCCTAAATTAAATTCACCCATTGTCTCTAAATAAACTTTTTTTCTTTAGATCTTGCTTCCCCCCATTGAGGCTTCTCCTCCCCCCCTTTCTCTCTTGCTTATTCTTCTCCTTGCCCTTTTTACCCCTTTGTTTTTCCTCCTCCCTTTTCTTACTCCTTTTCCTTTGCTTTCTAACCTTGCCTCCACCTTTTCGCTCATTTTTCTCTTCTTTGGTTGTTTTTATAATTCTTAAAATCCCCTTTTTCTTATCCTTTTTCTCCTCCTCTCCGGAAAGGACCCATTGTTCATCAAAGATGGCTTCTTCTTCCTCTTCTTCCTTGTCCCAGTCCTTCTGCTGCGTAATCAACTTTTCATAAGTACATAACGCCATTTCTAAAAATTGAAACAAAGCGCCCAAAGTATCTTCCTTTTTATATTTTTGATATTCAGTCTTTAGTTCATCCACAAGCGATGCCATTATGAAAAGAGAAACTTTTCCCAAAACAACCACAAGTATTTTTAATCAAAAACAATTCAAAAAAAAGTTCCAAAAGATAATACTTTTCTTCCTTCTTCTCTTTCTCTTTCTGGGGTTAATGTTTAATCAAAGAGGTCTAATTACCATATATCTTTCTTTGGGATTCTAGGCAATCTCCTCCTTTTTCAGCTTCTGCTCCAATTTTTTCTCCTCTCCCTTCCCACTTGCGATATCAATTTTAAATAATCAGAAATCCATACCTCCAACAAGGGTTTTCCAATTTCTTAAATTTTTCAATGTCCAAAAATCCTTTTGTCCCTTAGCTTCAACTCTCAAAACAATTCACTTTCAATGTCCAATATATCCAAACATTTCTGCTGTTTCCATGGGGTGGGAGAGTGAAGAAAAAAAAAAAAGTTCCCTTTAGCAGCTTCTCCGCCGCTTTCGCTCTTCTTAGGGATACAATGTATCCTCCAGCAATTCAAACAGCTCAGTTCCAGGAAATTTAAAGGATGTTACTTGACCCGGCTCAGACATCACTTTCACTCTTCTCCTCCAGCGCAATCTTACCCGGTTGCTGGCTTCTTCGTGGCGGCTATTGCTGACCGCCGCTCTACCGCCTTGGGAAAAAGGGGTTTTTCCGACGAAGGGGGGGGTCTGCGACACCCCCACCCCCCTATCCAACTCCCCTCTCTCTTCAGCTGTCCCTACAGGGCAGCCATATCCCCCTGACCCATCTGGATCGGGGGTACCTCGACGGCTAGCACAGCAGGAATCGCGAGCTGTCGCAAATTCCTGCTGCCCCGAAGCCACGCGAAACCGGAAACCTCAGTTTTCTTAAGCATTTTAAAATTTAAATGCCCTAGCCTTCGATGTAACAAGTGAATACATTCATCATGAGGTTTCTTATTTTCATAAACTGTGTTAGCCATCTTTAAACCATTATCATTTAACACATATAATTCACCTCTTAAAGATGCAGTAATTCTCTTATCTTCTTTTTCAATTATGCAGTTATCTCCTTTAAAAATAACTACATATCCTAGTTTAACCAAAATTCTAACTGAAATTAAATTAAACTTAAGTTGTGGTACATATAACATTTTTACATTCTCTTTTATAAAAGAACAATATGCTATCTATACCTTGACCTTTAGCTTTCAGTTTCCAGCCATTGGCTAACGATATCTGCTGTGTACTCTTGGACATTTTAATAAAATTTCTGTTATCATTTGTAATACAATGAGATGCTCCACTGTCAACCACCCATAAATTATTTTTTACAGCTTCGTTACTATACATGGCTAACTCTAAATTTTTATTTTTATTTTGATGACTTTTTGTATTCTGGCCAGCGTTCTGGTGCTTTGCTTTTTTACAAAATCTTGCCAAATGTCCTCTTCCTCCACAATTAAAGCACTTTTTAATTGCGTATGCAGTAGGAGATTCATTTTCTTCTTTTTGAGGTTGCTGCCTCCTTAAATCGTCTCTTTCAAGCCTTCTTCTGGCCTCTTCAATCAATCTGCCAGTTATATCAGTTAAAGTTAAACTTTCCTTTGGCAATATTTCAAGGGAAGTTACGTAGTTGTCATAACTTTCATCAAGGGAAGATAGAATTATGTAGACTTGGTGTAGTTCAGAGAAAATAAGCTCTTTCTCGTGCAGTTCTTGAAAAATGCTTTGCATAGTTTTCAAATGACTCAGCATATCACCATTTGTTTGGAGATGTGTACTGAAAAGTTTCTGTGTTAGATTTATGTGAGCACCAACATTATCTCGAACATAAATCCTCTTCAGCTTCTGCCAACACCCAACAGCCGTTTTCTCTCCGTGGATATAAACAAGCTGTTGATCAGTTAAGGTTAACCCAATTATACAAATAACTTGTTGATTTTTATGCATAAATTCTTCTATCTTTAGTTTATCTTCATCATCCTCTCGATCCCATTCTTCTACGTTTGGTGGATTTTCAATTATGTTCCACAAACCTTCTCTTCGTAGAAGCACACTACATTTCATAGACCATGATACATAGTTTGTTCCATCCAGCTTGGATATAAGGGACAAACTTTGTAAATTGACTTGTGCCATGTTTTCTTATATGGATATAAAACTATAATTAATAAAACACAGCTGTCTGTTCACTGTAATGTATAACAACACAAACTCTCACTTTTACATAAATCTGTTTTATCTTAGTTAAACTGACTTTGCAGCCTCTGGGCCCATAACCAGTGTTAAGACTGGTTTCCCCAACCAGGGTTAGGAAGACAAGCTAAACAGAATGTGCAGCGTTAGTCAGATAGGCACACAGATAAATGAGTGAGCTAAGCTTGTATGTTTATTAACATACAGTAAAAATAACAGATACACTTGTGCTATCAAAAATATAGTTTATTCCATTATGAGTTCATAGCATAGTCAAAATAACAGTCCAATAGTCATGTATCATTTAGTCACTCCATTCAGGGATATTCAGTTCGCAAAGTCCGTGTTGAATATCCTTTGTCAGTTCACTTACAAGTCAGTCCTTTGTTTTCTCTCCCGTTCGAGCAAAGCAGTCTTGATTCCTTGCAGTAATCAGGGATCATCAAAGCCAGAGAGAGAGCAAGCTGCAGCCTTGCTTCTTTTAAAGTGCTTTCACAACCACTCCCTTAATTACTATCCCACAGTTAAAGTTGCAGACACTTTAACATACAAACTATGATTACATATTATTATTTACCTAAACCAGTTAGGGTAAAACAATGTTATCCCTAACAGTGACTTCTCAAAACAACAACAGTGAACTCTGCCTTATATAGGCAACCCTTGTGAGAATTGTCCAATAGCGAGCTATGAACGCTAGCTCTTTTAACCAATAATAATCCTCTGTTAAAGGCCAATCGGATTCCTAAGAACTAACCAATCCGATCTGGCCGCCTAATCAGCCAATCAGAAGTGCAGGGCCAGAACCCTGCACTTTACCTCAAGCTCATACTTTATTAACTATGGTACATACACAACACCCCTTCCCCCTGGCTTCTTGATTACGGTGTAGTTATTTTGTCCTTTAAATAGGACGGTTGTCTTTTAAGTTTTTCGGATTTTCGTTGGACTGGTTGATTGCAATCCTGTTGAGGTAGATTGTAGTTTGGCAGTGGATCTGCTTCTTGCTCAGGTGCAATTTCTTGCGGTGCAAACAATTCTCCTTCCTGCTCCATTTCCTGAGTCTCACTTAATTCGTCGCTCCCTTCGAGCAGGTTCCCTGGAACGTCATCTTCTTCTGTACCTCACCCCCCTCGGTTTGGTCATGGGGGAGTTGTTGACTGGCCATTGTGAGTCGTGACCGTAATTGGTCGATGTGCCGTTTCCACAGTCTATTGTCATAGCATTTCACTACGTAGGATTTGGGGCCGGTCACTCGTACTACCGTTGCCTCTATCCATAACAGATCGCCTGATAAGTTTTGTGCGTAAACGAGGTCTCCTACCTGGAAAGTGCGACAGCGGCCACTGGATCCAATTGGCTTTTCCGGTTTGTAAGCAGGGTGCAACCGGTCGAGGTGGGAACAGAGTCTTCGTCCCATCAGTAGTTCTGCGGGAGTTCTGCCGGTGACGCTATGTGGAGTTATGTGTTGCAAAAAGAGAATTTGGTTGACCTTGTCATCGATATTGTCATAGTCCATTTTTTGCAAAGTCTTTTTAACAAATTGGACCATGCGTTCAGCTCGGCCATTGGTCGCAGGGTGCGCAGGCAAGGTGAGCGCATGGCAGATGCCGCGGTCAGCGAGATATTGCTTGAACATTTGTGCCATAAACTGTGGCCCGTTATCGGACACCAGGATGTCAGGCAATCTGTGGGTTGCAAAGAGTCTATTTAGGATCTTGATCACTGCCTCGGAAGTTGTAGCCATCATACAATGAATTTCTAACCAATTGGAGTATGCGTCGACTGTCAGCAGGAAGATATATCCTTTGGTTGGCCCCGTGAAATCCAGGTGGATTCTGGACCAGGGTCCACGTGGCGTCTCCCATTCAGAAGGCATGGCTTTTGGTGGGGTGTTGTTGGCTTGTTGGCAATTGGTACACGCTTTGACCCACTGCTCGATTTGCCGGTCCATGCAAGCGCTTTCATCCGCACGATGCCGGGGTGGCCCTCGTGCAGGATTTGCAGCAGCGTCTTCTGGAGTCGTTCTGGGACAACGACTCTATCGCCCCAGATAATACAGCCTTTTTGGGGAAAAAGTTCAGTCTGTCGCGATTTGCATGGCGCGAAGTCATCTAGTACTTGGTCCAATGGCCATCCATGTTCTACCCAGCCTAGGACTCGAGCTAGGGTGTGGTCTCGTTTGGTTTCTCTCGCGATGTCTTGGGCGGTCATAGGCGGTGAGTTGAGTGTTTCGATCTGCAACGTGGTTGCCGTTGGTGCCGGATCGTCGAGAGTCTCTGGAAGCGGTGCTCGGCTTAATGCGTCAGCGTGGGGAATGGCTTTCCCTGGGTGATATTGCAGTCGATAATTATAAGCAGCAAGGAATTCTGACCATTGGGTCATTCTAGGGGATAATATGTAGGGGGTTGGCTTGTCCCCGGCTATTATCCCTAGCAATGGTTTGTGGTCAGTTATAATGGAAAATGTCCTTCCATACACATATTCATGAAATTTCTTTACAGCTGAAACAATTGCGAGAGCTTCTTTATCAATATGTCCATAGTTCCGCTCTGTTTGTGAAAGAGTCTTCGAAAAGTAAGCAACAGGGGCTTCGTTCCCATTAGGCAGTACATGACTCAAAATGGCACCCACCCTGAAGGGCGATGCATCGCAGGTTATAACTAATGGTAAAGTCTCGTTATACTGCATAAGTACAGAGTCAGATGTGAGCAGTTTTTTAACATTCCGGAATGCTTGTTCTTCCCGGTAACCCCATACCCATAATGCTTTTTTATCTAATAACCGGTGTAACGGTTCAGCAACAGTCGCCTTGTGCGGTAAAAATACATTATAGAAATTAATGAGGCCTTAGAACGCCTGGAGATCGGCCTTGTTTCGTGGCCTGGGAGCGTTTTTTTATAGCCTTTAATTTACTTTCGGTCGGATGAATGCCCTAGAAACTCAACACTGTCAGTATATAAGTGACATTTATTTTTTTTCACCTTAAGTCCGGCCTCTTGGAATTTTTTAAGAACACATTTCAAATGATCCTGCAAGATTTTTTGGGTAGGGGCTGCAATTAATACGTCATCGAAATATAGAACCACGCCCTTGATTCCCTGTAACAACCTTTCCATGAGGCTTTGGAATATCCCCGGGGCTACACTAACCCCAAATTGCAATCGGGTACATTTAAAGGCACCTCTGTGCGTTACAATTGTTTGGGCTTGGGCCGTCTTTTCATCCACTGGTAGTTGTTGATAAGCTTGAGCTAAATCTAATTTAGCGAAAACCTTTCCGCCCCCCAAGGAATGAAGGAGGTGCTGCACCACTGGAACTGGATACGCATTCTGCTGTAGGGCGTGGTTTAAAGTGGCCCGGTAGTCCCCACAAATTCGGATTGACCCGTCTGGCTTAATGGGTGTTACAATAGGGGTTTCCCATGGAGAGTGATCGATGGGCTTCAACACCCCTTGAGCAATTAGTTTGTCGAGTTGTTCGTCGATCTTTGCTTTAAGAGCGAATGGAACTCGACGGGGCTTCAAGCGAATAGGGGCTACTTTTTGATCTAGACTAAATGAGATTGGGGTCTCCTTATACTCGCCTAAAGGTTCCGCGAAAATGTCGCTGAACTCAGAAATAAGGTCTTCCTCCCACTCACAATCACCAACTCGGTTCACGCCGGCCACTTCGATGCCGAGTGGCACGAACCATTGGAGGCCTAATAGACTAGGCCTATCTCTATCGATGATCGTTAGAGGTAAGTACGCTGTATGCTTTTTGAAGGAGACTCGGACTCGGCAGGACCCGACAACGGGGATTCGATTTCCTTGGTAGTCCTTGAGGATGAGGCATTGAAATTGGAGGTCTTGGCGTTGGATTGTGGGGATAAGTTGCTTGAGTGTCTTCCAAGACACCATCGAGAGGGACGATCCCGAGTCGACCTCCATGTGGCAAGGCTGGTTCTCGATGTCTACCGTGACTCGAATTTTCTTAGTGTCCAAAACTGAGGCGTGACCTATAGTGATAGTATGGTGAGCCTCTTCCTTTTGCAAAGCTTGATTTCTGTAGGAGTGGTTTACTGGCTCTCGCCTTACAGGACGGTTTCCTGTCGATTGGCGATAGTTGGCCCCTCTTGAGGCCTGGCTGGGTCCTGGTAAGCTGCGGCAGACCCGGCTGATGTGGCCTCGTTTCCTGCACTCATGGCAGAGTGTGTCGCGGAATTTGCATTCGGCCCTGGCATGGTTTGCTCCACAGCCAGCGCAAGGGCGTAAGGGCTTAAGGCGAGGGTCCCGGTCGGATCTCAGTCAATGGACCCCTTCTTCGTCGCTGTCTGACAACGAAGAGAGGTCCTTGTGGTGTGTTGTTGCGAGCTGCCCTTCTGAGTTGGGTAAGATTTCGCCGGTCGGTGGTGTTGCTGGAGTGCGGCTTCGCCGTAATTGTGCAGCCGACTTTTTGGTCACCTCCACAGCCGTGGCTTCGGCGATGGCGTCAGCAAGGCTGATGTCGCCTTTCGCCATCAGCTTGCTTTGCACGCCTACCGCATCTAATCCCAGAATTACTCGATCTCTTAGTGCTTCTTCTAAATCGGCGAACCCGCAGAGGCCCCCTAAATTTCTGAGGTCCATCACGAAATCAGCCACGCTCTCTCCCTTTCATTGGTTTCTCTGATAAAATTCGTGGCATCTCACGAGTGTAGGCACGGTTGGCGCGTAATGGTCTCTCAGGATGGGTTCGAGGTCGTCCCAGCTCATGGCTTTCACTTCTCAAGGTTTGGCGAGTGCTTTAGCCATCTTAAATACAGCTGGGCCGCAATGCATCAGGAACAGTGACCGCTTCTTTGCTGGTGTGGCGTCCTTCAAGTTATTCATCTCGAGAAACAGTTGGAAGCGATCCATGTAGGATTCCCAATCCTCTTGGTTTGGATCGAACGGAGCGGGTGGTACGATGCCGCCGGACATGGTTCCGTTGTTGGCGTCGTCTTATCACGTGCTCGGTATTGCTTCCTGGCTTCTTAGGTTCAGATGTCTCCAAATCCCATCCTCGTCGCCAGTGTTATATACTTGGACATGGGTCGGAGTAAATGGAGACAGCCTCTGAATGTGAACTTTCATCTCTTTATTGCATAGTGACTTCTCAAAACAACAACAGTGAACTCTGCCTTATATAGGCAACCCTTGTGAGAATTGTCCAATGGCGAGCTATGAACGCTAGTTCTTTAAACCAATAATAATCCTCTGTTAAGGGCCAATCGGATTCCTAAGAACTAACCAATCCGATCTGGCCGCCTAATCAGCCAATCAGAAGTTCAGGGCCAGAACCCTGCACTTTACCTCAAGCTCATACTTTATTAACTATGGTACATACACAACAGGTATAAATATGTTAACATATCACATATGTTAAGCAAAGGGACTTGAACCTGGGAAAGTGAAACAGAAATTGCTTTTTAATGTCTGTTAAACTGTTTTTTTTTTAAAGTATAAGTAAATAAGGTTTTAATTCCTTTGTTTTCTTGGGAGGGCACTCCCTTTTCAGAGTAGGATTTCCTTTTTCTTTCCTTTTTAAAAAACTAACCTCCCTCCCGCACCTTCTCTCTCACACACACACCCAAATGCACAGAGGTTGGATCTTTCTTTCCTCCTGGCCCATACAGGCAATACCCATGCAAATGACTTAGAGTTGGCTATGCTCACCCAGTCACATGACCAACAAGCCACGCCCACCGAGTCACCTGACCACCAAGCCTTGCCTACCCAGTCACATGACCAACAAGCCATGCCCACAGAACTGTTGTTAAAAATTTGAATCCCACCCCTGCCTGGCACATATATACTGTATATCAAAGGCTAAACATAGTGTTCCACTAGTACATTATTCCTGTAGGAAATGGAAATTTACATTACCTGATGCCTTATGTATTTCAACATCCCAGAGTCTTTTTTTCCTTCAAGATTAGAATCCATCACTCTTTTTTTCAGGGATGGTGTTCTGAGGCATGACTTGTCTGAACACTGAAAAACAATTGACCTAAATAAATCTGAGTGCTTTCAAAAGTTAGCTCATTAGTGGAAACCATGATGTTTCTGACAATAATACACGTAACTAATGCAGCTTTCCCTTGTTGACCAGGAACCACTGATAATGAGAGAAGCTGACATTTCCTTCTTTGCCTATTTCCAAAATGATGCAGGTTTCACAGGGTTTAACAACCTCATCAGAATGTTGAAACAAATATTTGAAGCCAGCTTCATCCATCACAACATTTATAGAATGTTGTGATACATGCCCAAAAAGAATGAAACTTGCTGTGTCATGAAGCTTGCTTCATCATTCATTTGCCCCTTTGCTCCCAGTATCAAAAAAACTGTGGCAACATGGGCAGCAAACAAATTTAATAAATAAATAAATAAAAATACATTGTTTCACTAAGGAAGGATTCTAT
This sequence comes from Hydrophis major, assembly GCA_033807585.1. Taxonomy (NCBI): domain Eukaryota; kingdom Metazoa; phylum Chordata; class Lepidosauria; order Squamata; family Elapidae; genus Hydrophis; species Hydrophis major. The sequence goes on along the minus strand of CM066328.1, from coordinate 217,495,588 downwards.
ATTCTTTGAAACGCCTCCCACTTCTATTCACCTGCGAGAGTGTAGCAATCAGGTTTGACAGTGTAAAATAAATGTCTAGGCAGCTGAAAAATGAGTAATAAATGTATTTATTCATTACCTCTTTTTGTTTTTTGCCTCTGACCACACCATTTAGTAAGTTATTTTCTTTAAGTGCATCCACAGTGTCTCCGTATAAAAGTTTGATTGCCCGGACAAGGCGTGCACAAGAACGACTGTGGTGGAGGTAGCAGTGAGGGTGGCAGTAATCAATATGGGTACAAATAAAACTCTGCTGGTTGCACAGAAGTATCATCACCTGGAAACACAAAGTATGAACATTTATAGAATTGCAGTCCTGTCTTTGTGCCAAGAGAAGATTATGTGAACAACCTTTTTTAAATATCAGAAACCATAGACAGCAAAATCTTTGAAATATTTTCAAACTATTTGTCTCCTTTCCAATCCTCTTCAAATTAATATTTCATAACTCTGACAATTAACTCATGAATGAGAGATCTAGAAAATATCTCATACTCATTAATCTTAATTCTTAAACATATTTGTTCAGTTTCATTGTTCAATGAAATGTTCCAGGGCAAAGTGAGAACAAACAATAACATTTTCCTTTGTCCCAAAGGCCATGACAGAGTTTGAATATAAACTTGCACTTTACTCAGAGTTGCCTAGTTTAAGCACAGGAATTTTATCCCTGCCAGTTGTCTATACCAAATTTCATTTCTGGAAATAATATTTACTCCAGGATTCTCCTCCTATACCCAATTTTTCTTGGCTGAGCAGCTGTGATTGCTTCTTCTTGGTTGGTGTGATGACCCAGGGGCATGGCACAAAGACAACACAGTCAAATAAGTAAGAAGAGTCCCTTTATTATCTCCAACTTTGCCCTCAATGTCCAGGTTATCTTCAGCTGGAGAAAAACTCTCCCAGGAACTGCCTTTAACTGTAGAAAATTCAGTCCAAAACAAGGTACACACAGACTGTAACTAAAAATCCAAACAAACAAAGCTGCAGTAATTAACTTGACAGGGCAGGAGAAAGACTTTCGGACCTGAAAGCATGGCAATGCTCACACAGTTGGGCAGATGCAGGAACAAAAATAAAACACAACAATCCCAGATAAATTCACAATTTGCTCCCAACAACTTACTGTGCACAGCTTCCCTTTTTAAACACTGTTTGCAGCTGCAGCTAATGAAGGGAATCAGGGCCCTTTCCTCCCCGGTAAGCCACACAACTCACTTTGCTCCCTTCTCCATTCCTCCCTGCGTGCCCTAGGATGAAAAGGGCTTGGATCTTCCCCTTCCTTGCTCTACCTCTTCCCTGCTCTGCCCAGCCAGATTGTGCCCTTCCCCAGTTTCTTCCACAGACAATGGGGCCACATTCCCATTCCCTGTCAGCTGTTCAGCCTCCCCCTCCGAATCAGATTCCAACAGGGGTATGACAGTTGGTTTTATGAATCCCGGACATGTAAGACAAATTCATTACTTTGAAGATTCAGGAAGAATAATATGAGAGTGGTGGAGAGGGAAAACTTTATCTACATTTCCTCTCCCTCTTCTTTCCATTTTCTTGCTCACTTGTTTATTCATTTTTGCAGTTCCCTATTTATATCATCTAGTTGATAGGGATCTTAGAGCTAAGTAACTAAAGAGTATTAATATAACATTATAATGATAAATATATTGATAAGTCATTGTCCTCCAAGGAAAATCTTTGGGTTGTCCTATATTAAGCTAATGTTTAACCATGTGTGCTGGTATTTTGAAAAATGATATACTGTTTGATCCTAGTATCTAATTGCAGAGGGCATCAAATGACAACTGTAGGAAAACTATAAGTAACTAGTTTTCCATATTTTATTGTGTACTAAATTTTATTGTATTCTTTACTAATATATCAACTCACTATTTAAATGGCAAGAGTTTAATTTTATATTTGATTAGTTCTATTTGCTTGATCACAAAATACACCTTGAATTTAAGGAATTCTGAATTCTCCTTCCCCCTCCCTGCCATCAGATGATCCAAGAAACAACTTTAATAAAAACAGCCATTATAGATCAGGGCCAGAGCACTATGGAAATTTGTAAATATAGCTAGATTGGACCACTTGTGCTTTGCCTCAGGAGTTCAATAATCTGTCTAAATTATTCCCTTGACTTCTGGATTTATGTTTGTTAAGTTCTGTGCATGCGCGCTAAGGAGGAGATGAGCCGGTGAACAGTGAACTTCAAACTCTTTATTTACATGTGAAACAGCTCAGCTCAATGGCCATGATGGGCCCCTTTATATAGGCAACTCTTAACTTATTTAACCAATAAAAACACAGGGAGTGCTAGCTCCATTAACCAATGGGAGAGGCTTGTTAATAGCCAATCAGATTCTCCTGAATGGACCAATCCAATATCGCTATTATCGGCCAATCAGAAGTGCAGGGCCAGAACCCTGCACTTTGCTTCAAGCTTTTAATGATCTTTATTAAGTATTTATTGATTCACAACACCCCTTCCCCCCGGGTTCCGTTTAAGGGGTGAGGTCACGTAGTGTTTGAGGTAGGCAGGTTGTTTTGATTGTCTATTTGATTTACGTTGTTCTCCCAGTATTTGGCTACAGTCTTGTTGGGGTAGGATGTTATCTGGTGAAGAGGGTGCCTCCAGTTCTGTATTCAAATTTTCGTTGCCGTTAATGTTCTCGGCATCTCCTTGAGGCGAGCTCACCCCCATCCCGATCCTTCTTCACGTGTTGCCTCTGAGCGGTCATTACTTCCGCTTAAGCTTTCTGCCGTTTCAAATTCAGCTTCCTCGGTATCTCCTCCCCCCTCGGTTTGGAAGTCAGGGGACTCGGAGATCCCCAACTGTAGCCTTGAACGCAGCTGATCAATATGGCGCTTCCATATTCTATCATCGCGACATCTCATGTGGTACGATCTGGGGCCGGTTACTTGGACTACAGTTGCGACCCACAACGGATCGCCCGAAAAGTTCCTAGCGAAAACCAAGTCGCTTACCTGGAAGTTACGGCATTTCCCGCTGGATCCGTGTGGTTTTTCAAGTTCATATGATGGGTGCAGATGGTCGAGGTGGGAGCGGAGCTTCCGCCCCATCAATAACTCGGCGGGAGTTTTGTTGGTGACGCTGTGCAGAGTGATATGCTGCAAAAGGAGTATCCGGTTAATCTTGTCTTCTATATCCCCATAGTCCATTTTATGCAAGGTTTTCTTGACGAATTGTACCATGAGCTCGGCCCTTCCATTGGCTGCAGGATGCGACGGTGAAGTCAGCGCATGTCAAATGCCGCGGTCCGCCAGGTACTGTTCAAAGGACAGCGCGGTAAATTGGGGCCCGTTGTCGGATACCAGAATGTCTGGCAATCCGTGTGTTGCAAATAATCTATCTAGTTTCCTGATGACTGATTTGATTGTTGTATTTCTCATCTCATGGATTTTAAGCCAGTTCGAGTAGGCATCCACCATTAATAAAAATGTGTGTCCTTTATAGGTCCCGCAAAGTCCAGATGAATATGGGACCATGGTCCCCTCGGTGTTTCCCTTTCAGTTGGGGTTGCTTTCGGAGGGGCGTTGCTTACTTCCTGGCATTTGTGACAAGCTTTTACCCATGTCTCGATCTGCTTGTCGATACCCAGCCACCACACGTAGCTTCGTGCGAGGGCTTTCATGCGCACGATGCCGGGGTGGCCATCGTGCAAGGTTCTTAGTATCGCTCGTCGTAACCGCTCTGGGACAATGACTCTATCACCCCAGATAATGCAGCCCTTCTGGGAAAATAGTTCCGTTTGTCGATTCTTGAATGGGACGTAGTCATCAGGAATCTGGTCCAATGGGCATCCGCGCTCGACCCAACTGAGGACTCATGCTAAAATGGGGTCGCGTTTCGTTTCAATTGCGATATCTCGGGCTGTTAGTGGCGGTGTTCGAAGTGTCTCGATCTACAGTGTTGTAACTGTCGGAGCGGGGTCATCAATGGTCTCTGGAAGTGGTGCACGGTTCAATGCATCGGTGTGGGGAATGGCCTTCCCCGGACAGTGTTGCAACTTGTAATTATATGCAGCCAAGAATTCTGACCAGCGAGTCATTCTGGGAGATAATAGATAAGGTGTTGGCCTATCTCCCGCTATTATTCCCAGCAAAGGTTTGTGGTCAGTCACTATAGTAAAGGCTCGGCCATACACATATTCATGAAATCTCTTAACAGCAGACACAATAGCAAGGGCTTCTTTATCAATTTGACTGTAATTGCGTTCTGCTTTTGATAACTTCTTTGAGAAATAGGCAACAAGGGGCTTCACTACCGTTTGGCAAAACGTGGCTCAAAATGGTGCCCATTCCGAATGGTGATGCATAACACGTGATCGTTAAAGGCAAAGTCTCGTTATACTGCATCAAAACAGCATCAGAAGTCAATAAATTTTTCACATGTCGAAACGCCTGCTCCTCTCTGTGTCCCCATACCCAGGTTGCTTTTTTGTCCAACAAACAATGTAGGGGTTCGGCTACGGTTGCTTTGTGAGGCAGGAAAACGTTATAAAAATTGATAAGGCCTAGAAAAGCCTGGAGGTCGGCCTTATTTCGGGGTTTTGGGGCGTTTTTGATTGCCCTAAGTTTGCTATCGGTGGGGTGAATGCCTTGACTATCAATTAAATATCCTAAAAATTCTACACGATCCGTACATAGTTGACACTTGTTTTTTTTAACTTTGAGACCTGAGTCTTTAAATCTCTGGAGAACCAACCCCAGGCGATCCTTTAGTATTTTCCGAGTCGGGGCAGCAATTAACACATCATCAAAATATGGGACAATGCCTTTTATCCCTTGTAATAGTCTTTCCATCAAACTTTGAAAGATTCCCGGGGCTACGCTTACTCCGAATTGGAGTCGGTTACATGGAAACGCACCTCGGTGTGTAACGATCGTTTGGGCCTCTGCCGTTTTTTTGTCTACAGGCAGTTGTTGGTATGCATGTGCTAAGTCTAGTTTAGCGAAGACTTTTCCACCCCCCAGGGAATGGAGGAGGTGTTGCATCACTGGTACCGGGTAAGCGTTTTGTTGAAGGGCGTGGTTCAGGGTGGCTTGATAGTCCCCACAAATTCTTTTCGATCCATCCGGCTTGATGGGTGTCATGATTGGGGTTTCCCAGGGAGAGTGATCGGTTGGTTCTAACAAACCCTGGGCTATTAATTTATCAAGCTGCTCGTCAATCTTTGGTTTATGGGCAAATGGAACTCGACGAGGCTTAAGGCGGATGGGAGCTATTTCGGGATTGAGGTTAAATGATATCGGGGTCCCCTTGTACTTGCCTAGTTTTTCTGCAAAGACCTCCTGGAATTCTTGGACGAGGTCCTCTTCCCAGTCGCTACTGCAGGTTCGGTGAATGCTGGCTACTTCAATTCCAAGTGGAGTGAGCCATTGGAGGCCTAACAAACTCGGCCGATCCCTGTCGATTACAGTCAGGGGTAGGAATGCTGTACGGTTCTTAAACGATACCCGGACTCGGCTGGATCCAATGACCGGAATTCGATTTCCTTGATAGTCTTTGAGTATGAGTCTTTGGAATCTGAGGTCTTGCCGCTGGACAGTAGGGATGAGCTGCTTGAGGGTCTTCCAGGAAACCATTGAGAGGGACGATCCTGAATCGACTTCCATCAGGCAGGGCTGGTTTTCGATGGCCACTTTCACTCGGATCTTCTTGGCATCAAGAGATGATGCGTGACCGATCGTGATCGTTTGGTGAGCCTCTTCTTGCTTCGTTGAGTGGTTTAGGGTTTTGTTTCTGTAGGAGTGGTTGTTCCATTGGTAGTTCACGGGTTCTCGCTTTACAGGACGGCTTCCTGTCGGTTGGCGATAGTTAGCCCCCCTTGAGGGCTGGCTGGGTCCTAGCTTGCTTCTACAGACCTGTCCGATATGGTCTCTTTTCCCGCACACATGGCAGAGCGCGTCGAGGAATTTGCATTCTGACCGGGGGCAGCTTGCTCCACAACCAGCGCATTGGTACTGCGATCTCTGGCATTGGTCTCGTTCGAAGTCAGTGGACCTCTTCTTCATCACTTTCTGATGGCGATTCGAGATCCTCATGGTGGGCTGTCGTAGGCTGTCCTTCTGACTGGGGTGAAACTTCGCAGGTGAGTTGGCGAAGCGGGGCGTGGGTGCAGTGCATTCGGGCAGCCGACTTCCTGGTTGCTTCTGCTGCAGTAGCTTCAGTGATGGCATCTTTAAGGCTAATGTCGCCTTTCGCCATCAGCTTACTCTGTGTGCCTGGAGCATCTAATCCCAGAACTATTCGGTCTCTCAGGGCTTCTTCTAGGTCGGCAAACTCGCATAGGGCTCCCAGATTCCAGAGATCCGCTATGAAATCAGCAACACTTTCACCTTTCCGCTGACTTCTCTGGTAAAATTCATGCCTTCTAACGAGCGTTGGCATAGTCGGTGCATAGTGGGCCCTCAGCAGGGGTTCGAGGACATCCCAGTCCATAGACTTTACTTCTGCCGGTTTCGCTAGTGCCTTGGCCATCTTGAATACGGTCGGCCCGCAATGAGTTAGGAATACCGCTCGTTTCTTTCCGGTAGTGGCATCCTTCAAATTGTTGGTCTCCAGAAACATCTAGAAACAATTCATATATGAGTCCCAGTCTTCTTGTGCCGGGTCGAATGGAGCGGGTGGTATGACGCCACCAGACATGGTTCCGCTGTTGGTGCGTTTCAGCCACGTGCTCTGTTATCGTTCTTCGTCGTTCAATCAGCTCTGACGTCTCCACATCCCACCTTCGTCGCCAGTGTTAAGTTCTGTGCATGGGCGCTAAGGAGGAGACGAGTCGGTGAACAGTGAACTTCAAACTCTTTATTTACATGTGTAACAGCTCAGCTCTATGGCCGCAATGGCCCCCTTTATATAGGCAAGCTCTTGAGTATTTAACCAATGAAAACACAGGGAGCGCTAGCTCCGTTAACCAATGGGAGAGGCTTGTTAATAGCCAATCAGATTCTCCTGAATGGACCAATCCGATGTCACTATTATCGGCCAATCAGAAGTGCAGGGCCAGAACCCTGCACTTTACTTCAAGCTCTTAATAATCTTTATTCAAGTACTTTTATTAATTCACAACAATGTTTGAAAAACTGTGAGGTATGCTGTTATTACTAAGCCAGGAAACAAGTACAAGAGCTTGAAAGATTTTAGATTACATCAGAGGAAAACTACTTTTAACTTGGCACATCTGAATCTCTCTAAATCATCTTAATTTGGCTCAGGGTCAGTGGTGGGATTCAAATTTTTTTACTACTGGTTCTGTGGGCGTGGCTTGGTAGGCATGGCAGGGGAAGGATACTGTGAAATCTCCAGTCAGAGGTGATATTTGCCGGTTCTCTGAACTACTCAAAATTTCCACTACCGGTTCTCCAGAACTTGTCAGAACCTGCTGAATACCACCTCTGCTCAGGGTATAAGATTTAGACACATTGGAAATGCATTGTTTTAATCACATTATTTATCTATTCATTTATCCATTCTGATTGAACTTCAAAGTCCACCAAACATTATCCTGGTTAAAGATCCAACAAATGCACTGCAATTAACCAAATACTATGTTTTGTGTTCATATACATTGTGTGCACAATTATTAGGTAAGTTGTATTTGGAGGATAATTTTATTATTGAACAACTGCAGAATTCTCAGTCAATTGAAAATGTTAACAAACCTCAACCCTGAATATTTAAGAAAGTAAAAATGAGGTTTTGGCCTAGGAGAATATCTACTGTACAACACTTTCTACTCCTACTTTTGTTTAATGCCACTTCTGAATGTTTCTTTCAAGATTGAATAACTTTGCTTCTTTCAAACCCTAATGCTTTTCAACTTGCCAGTGAACTGTGGGGAGGAAAGGGGGAAATGGAATGCAGAGAATGTAGATGGAAATCATGAGAGTATGGAAACCATCAAGGTCACCACTGCAGGGGCTTGAGAAAGAGATGGACTGTTCTCAAAACAAGAGGATGTCTCATAATTGGACAGTGTGGTCACCCGGTGGGGGGAGAAGAGAAAGCTATTGTTTAACTATTGTTTAACTATTTATGTGGGAACACCAGAACTAGTTTTGTTTCTTCAATACCAATATAGTATATCTAATAAAGTTTTACTTTTGGAAATTCAACTCTCCAGAGTGTTTCCTTGTTTTAGGTTCGCTAACTGGACAACTGACATTTTCTGGATTAAATTAAATTCTTGAGCAGTTGAAACTTTGTTATTCATAAAAAAGAACAACTTTAATTTCCCTCTGTTCTGATGACAAACTCTGAATATTATATAATTCTAGGGAAACAAAAATAATGTCTACTTACATGCAGCCACGTCATATTCCGGTGATAGTTATCTTCTGTTCCAGTGCTGCTGAGCACTTCAGGTTCTATACTAGGTTCACTTGCACTCCAAGGGCTTCCTTCTTTAAAAAAAACACACACACATCCAAAAATAGTTGCCTTCTGATGCTAACTCCAAATTTTGAATCTAATATATATGCTTGTAAACCAGACCATGGGTTTGGAACAATTGATTTTATTCCCCTATATTTTTTAGAGAGAACAGAATAATATGCCAGAAGCATAACAATTCCTAATAGGCCAAGCCCTTCAGGAAGGAATTTGAGTTATAAAATATCACTTCCAACCTTTCTTCATGTCCCAATTATTAGCTAGATTGATCATTACAAGCATAATTTATAGTCACCATGGAAATGACCACTAATCAGGGATAAACCTTGTTCCCTTTTCTGGAAGAGGGGAGGGAGAGTAAGTAGAAACAAAATTCTTGCATAATCATGCTGCTGCCTATTGTTGGTTTCAGTGATCTGCATTGACTGGGCTCCATATTAAAGAAACATAATATACATATTTCTGCAATGGCAGCAATTTGTTACAATTACTGCCTTGTTAGATCCCATCAAGGGGTTATAGAATACTGGGGTGAGAAAGAGAAATCCTGATGGACATTTGAGAACAAAGGCAGAGGAATGCTCTCTTAGACCCCAGAGTTTCCTGCGTGCACTTATTGCCAATGGGCCTTCCAATCAGACAGAAGTTTAGCACACAATTTGTTGACTGAACTGTAACATTATGGCTGCAATCCTATATCCACTTGCTTGGGAGTTAGCACCACTGAATTCAATGGGAGAGATTTCTCAGAAGATATGCATAGGATTGTACTGAGGCTATAAAAAAGACAGTATTTCAATTACATCTTTCCCCCACCCTTATAGCAAATATGCATTGACTTGGATGTCTACCAAAAGAGAAAGAGCACAGGCAATACCACTGAGACCCACAAAGGGAAAAGAGATTCAGATCTAGGATGTATCTGTCTCTGAGTTCTTCTCTAAAATAAATCTCTGGAAACAAATATTTTGAAGATTGACAAGTACACATATATTTATCTCATAGAAAGCAAAATATATGCATATTGTATATATAAATATATGCATAGTACATACTATTGCAATGAGATGTGTATGTGTGTGAGAGAAAGAAAAAGTGAGCGTATATATACAATACCATATATATTATATATGCTACGATATATAATATATGTTGTTTTTATATATACCATCCTATTCACAGCATGCATTTGTTTGGCAGTCAAGAAAATGCCTGTACAGAGTCCACACATCAAACATTTCTATTTTTAAAATTTGGCATTCTTTGAGTGGAGCAGCACTGACTATTTCAAGAGGTATCGGCAGGGTTCAAGCTCTGTCCTTGCCGAATGTGAAGTCCATGCAAGAAAGGAAACTCTTGAGTCAAGCCTGGGCCATGGGAGGTCTGCCTAGCCTCCAAGCTCCTTTCCTAGATCTCCTAAGCTAAGGATGCTGCTATCTCAGGATCCCTCTCCCTTTTTTTTTTAACCAAGCTCATCTGTGTTACCTATGTCAGTGACAGTGTCCCTGCTGTGGGACAGCTGCAGCTCCTCATTCTCAGACTCTGAGTCCTGACGGGATAACTTGGTGCTCTTTAGGCTGCCGGCCCGGCGAATACTGGACAGGGAACCCCCTCTCTTCACCCGGAAACTGCGGGTTCCTTTAATCTGGAGCAAGCGGGAGCCTCCTATCCTGATCTTCCTGCTGAGAACTGTATTAAAAGAATAAAAGAGGACTTTTTCCCCCTTATTTCCCCCCATTTTAAAGTATAATGATGTATATTTTATATAAACTTATATTTTTCACCTTCCCGCCCCTTCCGTCTGCATTTCAATGCCTTTTATTTTTTTAAAGGAAGACCAGTAAGAGGCTCCCTCCAAAGCAACACCAAGGTGGCTCTAGAAATTTTCCCATATGGGATGCTTTAGTGAAAGGTAAGACAAATCTATTACTCATATTATATTAGACCTCAATCCAGTCATTAGTGTAGTTCAAATACTTTACAATCAGAATTATTGGAAACACCACAGCTAAACCACAAATCTATATTTAGTGCCAAACAATTTGCTCTTGTTTACATAGAAAAACAGTTATCTTTCCATGTTTGCTATTAAGACTTTTGCTGTTCAATCGACACTCATCACTGGCTATTGATGACTGAACTGAAAAGTTCCATCAGGCCTTGGAACAGAGCTGTTCTCCAGATAGCCCAAGGCTGACCACATTTTGTGATAGAATCATAACTTTCAATCATGTAGCAAGTATATAGTAGGTAGCCTGCTTGCTTAAACTAGGCACGTCATTTGCTTATCCACTCTGAATGTTACCTTGTACAAATCGTCGTCTTTGCACATTAAACTTCAACAGAATTCTACAGAAAAAGCAACAACATGTGGTCCCACTCTTCAGATAGTTCAGAAGTTTTCAGGCATTAAAGACATCTGTGTATGTGTGTGTGTGTGTTTGTTTGTGTGTGTGTGTGTAATGAGCACGAATATATGGAATGATTTGAAGCACCAGTCACTGGCATGTTGTTCTCCACTCAGCTCTAAGGCAGTACATGGGCATATGCATGTCCAAATGTTGCAACACTCAGCTGTACATCTATTTAAAATTGAACACACAGCACAAGTCACAATACAAATAAATGATAGTTGTCTCTTGGGGCCAGAAGAAAGGGCAATGATGAAATAGGAAAGATCTAAACTTGTTAAGATCTAGGTTCTTGTTAAGATCTAGGTTTTTAAACAGCTGGGGAGGGAGGAAATCCTGATTTTTATACATTTGCGTTCTGCCATGGTGAATGCACAATTTTCTTTGCAAGTGATCACTTTTAGCATATGATTAACTGGAAATTTTATTTGTATTTGAATGGGGATGTAATTTTATCGACTAGCACATTGTGTAATAAACTATCAGAGAAATATCATATTATTCCTCTGGCAAAATCAATGAATGATTTTGCACAGTGGATTAAAGGATAAGAATAAATTGTGGAATAAGCTTCTGGGGACTAGACTATTGAATGCATGAATTAAGAATAATTTTTTAAAGATCTACTTGGTATTAAAAAACTTACACCTCAATGCATCTTGTAATTTTTTATGTGCTACAAGCATGTTGTTGTTGTTTCTATGATTAAATTTTAACCAAAATGCAGGCAAAGGATTCCTGTAATAGAAAACTACTTCTAAAATACATATTATAGTATTAGAATCAGTTACAGAAGCTGGAAGGAAAGGAAGGAGCAGAAAGAATAGAGGAAGAATGAAAAGAAGGAGAATAATTTATTATGTAAAACAGCAACAGTATCATTTAGGTTATATTTCATAGAAATTTCACTGAGGTGTACAAATATTTTGAATAGGAGTATATAGATTTGTATTTCATCCATTCTAAAAATTCTTTAAAATACATTGTTGTTGTTGTTCCTGACCCCCCTCCTGAAAAGAGAGAGAATGAAAACTTTGTTTTAAACAATGCCAAACACAACAGTAATTCCATTGGCACATTTCCAGTAACATATAATTATTAAAGTTTGTTCTTTATATACTGTTTCTTTTTATACATATATTTGTAACTTGCTTTATACTGTTGAGCTTAATTATGTATTGGTTTTTTACCACAAAGAAGATTTCTTTTGTCAATAATAGGTATTTGGGCATTCTTAAGGAACATTCATTGCTCTATTTTAAATGCAGGTACCATATCAATTATAGTTTCCAATAAAGAGGAGTTCATTATTTAACTTATTTAAATCTGTCTTCTGAATACAGGATTTTAATTCCATGATCTGTTAAAAATCAGCACAGCAGTTCAATCTGTATTTAGCTACAATAGTCAATAGATGCAATCAATAACAGACTTCAATTCTGATCAATTGTTTCAGCCTAAAATTCAGTTAATAAAGAAATAAAAGGGGGCAATGTTTATGGTTTTCAAATCGATTTTCTAATTTTTGTGGAAGCTACAAATAAAACCTTTGCTCCTGTATGATATTTGCATCCATATCTGTAGTTTTAATACTAATATATCCCACCCAAAATGACCTCGATCAAATGGGAATATATTTTATTAAAAAAGTCTACTTGGTCACATTCCATTGCCTTTAAGACATATAGCAACCCAACATTTACAATCTGTTCTTGATTAGAAAAATCACCTAAGCCATACGTAATATAGAATTAACTTTTGAGCAAAGTTTTTATAAGGGAAAATGTGTTAACACTTTTTTTTTTCAAAACCATTAACACTACTTTTACTGTGCTTTTAATCTATTTAATATGCTTTTAATCTATTTATATTATGTTTTCACTGCCTGATTGATTTTATTGTATTGCATTCTTTAAAGTTTAATTGTTGTTATTTCTGTTTTTAAGGTTGCACATCTTCTTGGATGCTTGTAGTTAATTAGTGTAATAAGCCATAATCAATAATTAAATGTTGGGAGTTATATATATAAACACCCAGGTTTGCTTTAATTTTTGTCAGTGCTTTAACTAAGGATATCACCAATATCTATGAAAATGGAAGACAGAGATAAAACATATATACAATTCTGTTAACATTTCACAGAGATCAGGAAAGATTTTTTAAAATTATGAGCCACTTTTACGCAACATACTTTTAAACCACGAACAAATGTGAACAGAATAACATAAAACAATAAATTAAAATGAAATGAATTTATATTCTACTTCAAAAAAGATTCCTTTGTCAGTTTCAATAAGTTTTCTGTGCAAACCATATCTTATTTAAATTTATGCTTGAGAATGGGCAACAAGAGATACATTCATAAGGGCACAGTTAAATGGAGGAAGTAATATTTGGTGCAGTTTTATCATATTTGTCAGACATTGCTAATGCACAGGTACGTAGAGCCAGTAAAAAAGGGCTGCCATACACATACACATCACCAGAGGCACTTCTCTCATATGGAAGTACCAAGTCACATGTTACAGGCAGTCCTTGACTTACAATCATTCATTAAGCATCTGTTTGACTGGCACTTCTTGCACACCCTCACTTAACCGCATCACTTAGCAATGGAAATTCCAATCCCAACTGATGTTGTAAGTTTAGGACTACCTATACAGCAACTTCCAGGAAGGACATGGATTGTACGCCACCTTGAGACACTCTAATGGCGAGATGCATGGACTATAAATTTATTAAATAAAATGAATAAATATTCAATATGAAGAGTTTTAGATTATTCTTACCAGTTCTGTTGATGAAATTAGTACCTTCCTAAAAAATATCTCCAGTCTTTCCCTCCCAACCACTTTCATATACCACTGATTCCTATTTTCACATAACTGTATTGAGAATTGTGCTGCTATGGCAGGCTTATGCAACTTAAATGTCCAAATATAACTATTTTGTCTTCTCAATATATATATTGAGAAAGAGAATAGTGCACTTTATGAGGTACTCTGTCATATTGATAGGTTGGGCTGTTATTTACAATATACATTAAGTAGCTACTGACTCTATTTTGGATTGAAACTCTTAAATATTAAAATAGTTTTGTAGTGGTTGTTTTTATGCATGAGATGGCATTACAATGATAAATATTCTACTGCCTGTAGTAAACATGGAAATGTAAGCTTTGAAATTACACATCACATTTTGGGGTTAGCAAACAAGAGCCACATGGCAGATGAATTTTAAGCATATTGTAATTTTGGTTCAAGTTAGCAAGATACTGAATTATTTTTAAATGTATATACATGAGCCTCTGGCTATTTCATATACACATCCATATAAACATACATAAATAGATATGTGTGTGTGTGTGTGTGTGTGTGTGTGCAGGTCTTGGCATGTTCTGGTCTTTTCCCATGTAAGATTGAGAGCATCTTGGCCAAGACGCTCTCAATCTTACACGGGAAAAGACCCGAAAACTCCAAGACCTGCATACCTGTACCTGTTAAAATCTACGAATAGATAGATAGAGAGATAGAGAGATATTTGTTTTCTGAGGTTTTTGTGGGTATTTGTATGTGGATCTTTGGTTATTCGGGTTTTCTCCCACGTAAAATTGGAAGTAACTTGGTGACATTTCGACAAAGTCTCATTCGTCATCTTCATGCTTGTGTCAAACCAACCAAAATCCAAGACAGAGAACAAGAGAATGGCAAAGCCCTCCTCCCATATGTAAAAGGCACTACAGACAAAATCAGCAAGATCCTCCAAAAACACAACATTAAGACAGCATTTTGCACAAACAGAAAAATATCCACCATCCTAAGAAACCCTAAAGACAGAATCGAGTTAGAAAACCAAGGAGTATACGAAATCCCATGCACCGCCTGCCCCACCACATACATCAGACAAACCAACAGAAGAATAAGTGCACGCATTGAAGAACACAAAAACTCAATCAAAAAAGAAGAACTGACCTCTTCCCTGGTCCAACACCTCAAAGCCACAGGACATGAGATTGACTTTAAAAATACCAGAACTATCACCAAAACTGAACACTTCAACAACAGAATAATCAGAGAAGCCATAGAGATAGAAAAACGCACACACAGAATGAATAAACGAGAAGATACCTCCTGCCTACCAGCCATTTGGACACCCGCCCTCATTAACAAATGAGTACCAAACATGAAGAATGACACCAGACCCACACCCACGAGAGCCACACAAGATGCTACCACCACACTTCCACGTAGAAAGCAGACTCACACCCACACAGATGATGAGACACGACCATGGACCAGAAGCCGTACCGCAGCTGCATCACTACCCGCTTCAAATCCCTCCAACCCATACATGAAGCGAACGGACACCCACCATGAAGTTGTGGCACGACCACGACCACGAAGCCAAAGAACAGGACCACATCTCACCTGCTCAAATCCCCCAGCAATTAAGACTAACTTGAGCACAACCAAGCCCCCACCTGAACAGAACACACCCCCAGCCAATCAGAACACAGCCAACCCCCCAACCAATCAGAAAACAGCCAAGCCCCCACCCAATCAAGTCACATCCCCAGTAACATTTAAAAGGAAGAAGCAGCTGCAAGCTCACATTACTCTGAGAAGCGCAAAGCCAAAGACACAAGCCAGAAGATGACAAATGAGATTTCGTCGAAACGTCGCCAAGTTACCTCCAATTTTACGTGGGAGAAAACCTGAATATTTATTTATATATATATATATATATATATATATATATATATATATATATATGGCATTCAGCTTTGTTTGGGTATTTTCCCACGTCATAGTAGTGGTGCTTTTAAAGTTGTAGCAACGTTTCAGCAGAATCTCATCTGCCATCATCAGGCTTCTGTATAGTGTTCGTCTGTGAGTTAGACTTTTACAGTGGTTTCAGATTTAAATTTGGGGCAGCCTATTGCTGTGACAGAATGGTTTTTTCTTCATCCTGATTGGTTGAGAGTCTTGGTCTGTGTTTATTGGTCTTGGAGTTTGCTGTGTTCTGCTTCTAATATCTTCTGTCTGTTTTTTTGGCTCTTTTTGTATCTTGATTGGCTGGCAACATTGGCTGCCAAACGCCTGGCAGACAAGACACACATTAAGACTGAACTATGCACCCTGACTAAAATATTGACAGCCAATGGCTTCCACAAAAGCAAAATCACCAACTTGATCCACAAAAACACACTGAGACATGATAGATTCTCATGTACAAAACTCATACCACTTCTTGGAAATGATCAAAGATCGACACGTGGAGCAAGAAGATCTGCTTGTAAGTTTTGACGTGGTTTCACTATTCATTCAAGTCCCAATAAAAGAGACCCTTGAAATCATCAAAAATAAATACCAACCAGCTAAACACCTCATGGAACTAACAGAACACTGCTTAACCAACACATATTTCATATACAAAGGACAAAGATACAAACAAATTGAAGGAGCCCCCATGGGATCACCACTGTCACCTGTCATTGCAAACCTGTTCATGGAAGAATTCGAATCCAGAGCCCTGGCCAATGCCATCCTCAAACCCAAACTATGGTTAAGATATATTGATGACACATTCGTGATTTGGCCCCATGGACAAGAAAACCTAAACAATTTCCTAACACACCTAAACAGCGCAAACCCCAAAATCAAGTTCACAATGGAAACAGAAACAAACAAACAACTACCATTCCTAGATGTACTAATCTACAAAAAAACAGATGGCACACTAGGACACACCATATACCAGAAGAAAACACACACCAACCGCTACCTCAACGCCCAATCCTACCACCACCCAGCACAGATAAACTCCGTGGCTAAAACACTCATTACTAGAACCAAACGCCTGGCAGACAAGACACACATTAAGACTGAACTATGCACCCTGACTAAAATATTGACAGCCAACGGCTTCCACAAAAGCAAAATCACCAACTTGATCCACAAAAACACACTGAGACATAATAGAGACCCAGAAGATGAACAGACCTATGGAACAGCTGTCCTGCCCTACATAAGAGGCACTACAGACAAAATTAGTAAGATTCTATACAGACACCACATCAAGACTACCTTCAAAACAGACAGAAAAATAGCAGCCATCCTCAGGAACCCCAAAGACAAAATTGACCTGGAAAACCAAGGCATATATGAAGTCCCCTGTGCATCATGCCCGGCCACATACATTGGACAGACCAATAGAAGAATAAGCACCCGCCTGGATGAACACAAAAATGCAGTCAAAAAGCTGGAACACACTTCCTCACTTGTCCAACACATGGAAGCCACAGGTCATAACATCAACTTCAATGGCACCAAAACCCTAGCCACTATAGAAAATCCCAGCCACAGAATCAACAGAGAAGCCATAGAGATTGAAAAAAGACCAGAAAGCATGAACAAAAGAGATGATTCCACCAGGCTGTCAATCATTTGGAAGCCTGCACTCACAAACAAAAAAATCTCCACACCACAAGCCAGGCAAACACCTGGGCACAAACAGATCCCCACTGATACCTCCAGCTCAAACACACCCCAACCAGGCACCCAGATGAAACCCAGCTTCCTAACTAATGATAGCCGTCCATTTACCTGAAGCCAAGCTGCACTAAAGGCCTCCAATAAAGTAACACAATGTTGCCAGCCAATCAAGATACAAAAAGAGCCAAAAAAACAGACAGAAGATATTAGAAGCAGAACACAGCAAACCCCAAGACCAATAAACACAGACCAAGACTCTCAACCAATCAGGATGAAGAAAAAACCATTCTGTCACAGCAATAGGCTGCCCCAAATTTAAATCTGAAACCACTGTAAAAGTCTAACTCACAGACGAACACTATACAGAAGCCTGATGATGGCAGATGAGATTCTGCTGAAACGTTGCTACAACTTTAAAAGCACCACTACTATGACGTGGGAAAATACCCGAACAAAGCTGAATGCCAGACATGTAAGTTCCTGCGAAAACTTAAGAATATATATATATATATATGTATGTATGTATGTATGTATGTATATATATAATATAATAAAATGATTAAAGTACTTAATTAAAGGAATTTACAATTAATATATTGATGCAATGTCTACTTACTACTTATTTAGTTTGTCTATAATCCAGCACAGACAAATATGATTTTAAGTACTCTAAAAACTGACAGTGATTAATTTATTTAATTGATCTATCTCATGGCAAGGACTCTTTTACAGCAATTTGCACTAGAGAATTAAAAATAACAACTCTGTAAGATGAGGATGGAGGAGGAAGCGTTTGTCTGATAGACTATATCAAGGCACAACAATTCCACCTAAATAAGAGTCTTACCAGTGCTCAAATATTGAACTGATAGCATTGAAACTAAAGTACCAAAAATACATGTAAATGCAACTGTATTTGATTCAGCTTAGTGTAGTCTAATATTATTTTAAGGGAAATAAGGACATGCTGTGCACAGTGACATTAGAGTTTGCAATAAAGCAAAAGCTTCAGTAGATAACAAACCTTTCTTCTCTTCACAACCTGTGTCAGACTTCAAGGTATGACTGCTGCTGTGTAAGGAATCTTTTGAATCTTCATTTTCATCCAAAACCCCAGCAAAGCTGATCTTCCTCTCATACCTGTGTCGATCCATCTCAGGGTCCAAACGTAGCCTGCAACTCTCCAGATCCTATAATATTATATAAACATAAAAGTGTATGACAAGCAAGTGTATAAATAAAACAGGCCTGCAAGGTTTTTTTCCTGAAGCAAGAAAGAGTTCAAATTGAGAAGGGAATGTAAATGTTGCATTAGATTTTATCTTACTGTTTTGCAATGAACTCAAGAAGGAAGTAGGCTACACTGAAAATCATTAACTTTTTTACTGGTTTTTATATGCTGCTCTTATAATTCTATCATAAAATATTTTCAGGGGAAGTTGCTCTAAAGATTAAATAGGAATAGCCAACAAAAAATTCCAATTTGTTCTCAGTGAATTTTATGCTGCAATAAATATTACCAAATAAGGTCCCAAACTTTTGTCAACATTACAAAAACAGTATTACATTATTGTGACATAAGCTTTGTCTCTTTTTTATGAGCATGAGATATTCACAAAGCACATAGAAATAGGCAGAGCTTTCAGAGCAACAGTAAGAATCTGCTTTTATATTTTGCTCACCACCACATACTGCCCCTAAAGAGACCTCTGTGTATCTAAACTAAAGAATGTCAAGAATTTAAATTGCCATATATCCATCTTGGGAAATCATTCCCCCCCACAAAACCTATGACTAAATCACTGGCCATTTTGGAAAGCATATTTTAACTCTGTCTCATCAATACATTCTTTAGCTACCCAGTTGATTTTTGGTTTCCTGCCCTACCCAGATCTTCCCCACTTCTGCAACTTTATTCTTTTATATCCTAGATCCCTCCCTCTCTCTCACTTACCACAAGAGGTTCACGTGGCCTGGGCATGTAGGGAAAGGTCTCTCGAAGAAAAGTGGTGATCTCTAGAAGAAGCTGACATGCTGCCATCTTCAAAGCAAAAGGACAACAACATTTGGTGGGATTTACTGTACCTAAAAAAGAAATATACATATGTTCTCTTACAAAAAAATAGCAGCAAAAAAAATCATTCTAAAACAATGGACACCACCAGACATAGTACATAATGCAAACTGTGTATGGAACAATATGTTGTATGATTATTCTATTTTTGGAGGGGCGAAGGGAAATGTGACAGTCACATTTAACTATGGTATTATTTCATATTCACTGTGATTTACGATACTTCTACAACAGCACCTCTGCACTGATCTCAAAGATATGATTCCTATAAATGAAGTCTCCGTAAGAACTCTTCAGCTCATAATTCAGATCTGTTTTAGAAATGACACACTCTTATACTATTTTTCCATTATTTTCCCCTTTAACTAATACATTCTCCAGAGATTCAGTTTGAGATAAATAATAGTGTGATTTATTTGGTGGCAGATTAATCCTGAACTTCCCCTACTGCTCTCTATATTGTTAACATGAAAGAAAAATAGCAACTTTTGTTTGTTTGAAAAATTATAGGGGGAAAAGCATGTAAAGCTACATGTCATATTTAATTTAGGCCTTGATACATACTTGATACAATTATAAAATATTTCTTTGAAGAACTGATTAAACAATAGCAAAACTTCTGTCAATTTAGATGAAAATAAAGGACTCCATCATACTTTTATTATTGTAGATGTATTCACTGTAAATATTTTCACCTTAGAGAAACTGAACAACCATGGTAGGTTTCACCAAATTTCCTACTTTCAAGTTTGAAAGCTTGAAATTTGAAATTTCAAGTTTGAAATTGCAAATTCTTCATATTTGAGATCTAGATAATACAGAGTTAAATTTCTTCAACATTCTCTCATAGTCATCCTACAATTGTATAACAAACTAGGACAAGCTATAATTCTTTTCAGATAAAATCTTTACTAAAACTGTTTTTAAGTAATTAATACGTCTAACTGTGTACTGCATTGCTTTATAAGAAGTGCAATAGGACATGATGATGACACTGTGTATCTTAATAGCAAGTGAGCTGATTCTCTATATTATGAAATGAAAGAATTAAAATACAGTCAGAGGGGTCCAATTTCTCTCTGATTTACAAATTCTTTTTTGTCTAATTCCTTCACTATGAAGCAGAATTTCCTAATCCAATTAACTCTACTCTGCAGCAAGGTATAGAAAGTCCTTATGTATACATATGCATTCTTAAATATTTATTTAGCCACACAACTAACAGAATAATTCTAGACAACTGACAAAGATTAAAAGGTCCAGGCTGTATATGAGCAAGATTAAGAACCAATATATTGCCAGGCCTTGGTAACTGAAATATGATGCCCACAATCTGTTCTATCCAAATATTAGATGGCTTAGATGTTCTAGACTTAGATATTTACAGATATTTACAAAGTAAATCCAACAAAATCACAAGAAACTCTAATGGATAGCATGCTTAGAGGGGAAGAAAAACATTACAAACACACACACATATAAATCAATGTATTACAACAGACAAACATGTAGATGAATGATATTTTGAAACATTTTTGTTCTGCTAGACTGCCCTACATTTTGTTGAGACATTTTGCTGTCAATTGTAGTGTCATGTTCTACTTGTCTGTGCTGATGTATAAAAGTGTTATCATATAGTCTTCTTGCCATTTTAAATAATTGTGTGATACTAATTGTTACATTACATAATATTAAAGCATAAATTTCCTTTACCTCATGATTTGCAGATGTGTTTGTCTACAACTACCACAGTTACCAATCAAGATAGACAATTAATTCCTTTACTAAGGAGTGTGGTGGCTCATAAGATTGAACACAGTGTTTGAGAGCCATTGCTCAGGGTCAGGTGAGCTCCCGTCTCATGCTCCAACTCCGTTAGTAGATAAATGGGTACCACTTTGGTGGCAACTTCATGGGGATGCAAAAGGAGCCCCCACCTGTGAGTGCCCCAGCAAATCCTTTCACCATGAAAGCACTTTGGTGCTTCTGACATGGAAGTATTAGTAACTTTTTATTGTGAGTTCTGAATGTGGTAGTCCTCCATTTTGAAGGCAACGTTTTTTCTAGAATCCGTTTACCATTAAAAAAAAAATTCCACAGATGAATATTTGACCTCCAATTTAAATCTTTTCATTTAGCCTGTTTTCTAGTTTTCCATTTAACAGACGGATACCATCTAAAAGGACTGATTTTTTACAAGTTCTGGTGGAGTTAGAAAACAATAGGATGGCTAGCAGAAGCATAAATCATGCATAGCACTTTAAAAAAAAACCTTGAAACCCTCACAAACCTGGGGCATATTTTCTCATGGTGGGCAAACATTTAATGGGTAGTTTGAGGCTTTATGAAATCTCACCTCTGCACAATTTGGATTAATGCAATATAATAAAGTGTATATAAAGTGTTGATAGGAGGGGAGCGATCCAGCCCTCGCCCACTGCTTTACGGGGTTCCGCAGGGCTCAGTAATCTCTCCGCCCCCCACTCTAGCACTGTTTCAGAAGGCACTGAAGATCTGGTTTTGCCAGCGGGTCTGGGGAACCCAGAGTGGGATGCAGCCCATCGAATGGCTCGTGTGATCTGCTGTCATCGGGATGGGGGGTGGGAGTTGGGGGTGATTTTTTTATTTTTTCAGATTTTGTTCTATTGTATTTTATTAATTTATTTGATTCTTTTTGTTAGTTTTTATTGTTTTTTATTTTTATTTTTTTGTTTTAAAAATGGTTTTACAGTGTATAAGCTGCCTCAAGTCACTATGGGTGAATAGGTAGCAACATAAATCAATTAAATAAATAAATAAATTTATATTTTATCACTATTGTTATAAATCTTTAGATTTTCTTATATGCACTGCTCTGAGCACATAATTTTTTAAAAATAAATTTAAAAAACAAAAATGGATCATATTGGAAATTGAAATTTCAGGTCTACATTTGCAGTCCCCAATAAACAGTCAGTGCAGATTCAAGTAGAAGTCTACACTATCTGATTTATAAGTTTACCTAGGTTCTACTGAGCTACTGGAAGTAATTATTGGATGCCAATAAGAAGATGAACCCAACTAGGTCCACAAGATTCTGCAGGTGGCTACATTTTTATTTATATAAAAGGCAACATATTTAATTATTTCTTCCCCTTCTTGTTTTTAATGCACCAAACTACTACACAACACATTAGAGCAAAATTCAAATAGTCAAAGAAGAAGAAAAGAGGAAATGTGGTGAAACACTGGGTGGAAAGGGAACCAAAAAAGAAAAAAAGGATTTTTTAAAAGAAAAAAGAAAGAAAAAAGAATAAGTGTTCCTAAAGGAGAGGTTCTTACAAGTGGGGGTTCTTGTAGTAAAGGGAGTCTCCTTACTGTCATCTAAAAAGTCTTCTTCCTCATCCTCCTTTCTCATCCTCCTTTTGGTCTCTTCATCATAAATGAGGCCCAGCAGATTGGCTGGACTCTCACTCTCAGAATGGCAAAGTTCATTGAGACGGACTCCAATTGCCTGCCAAAAGTATGGAATTAAGAAAAGGTCATGAAGGCTTTTTAAAGCAGAAAATCTCAGTGATGATGTTCAAGTTTGCAAATAAAGACCTCTTTTGTATCCATGTTGATTATATTATGTCATTTAAAAAGACTTGGAAAAAATACCATAACAAGTAGAGCTTTTATATAATATTTTACAATATTCAAAATGTTTTAACTTCTAGCATCTTGCTGTAATCCTTTCTTTTTTATATACCGGATATAATAATTTTTATTAAAATTTACAGATTCAAAGTTAAAAAAACTAATACAAACTAAGAAAAATATAAAAAGTAAAGAGAAAAATAAAACATGCAAGAGGAAAAAAGGGAAAAAAGAAATATATGAAGAAATGACTTTCTGCTTCAGCATAAACATAACACACATAAACATTTTCAGAAACTTATCACCTCTGATACAGCAATATAAGACCTCTTCCCATATCTCATCTCTTACCTATAAACAATTTTAAAGCTTTGTAATCAGCAAAATCCCTTAAGAGTTAAACCAGCTTTATATTCCTTTGTTTTTTACACTTTTTTTATCACTTTTTCTGAAAATACCACAGTAGTTCCCTTTTTTCCACATCTTTAAACAAATGTTTAAAGCCTCCTCATTAAAGAAAAATCCATTAAAAACTACCAGAAGCAATATATACATTTTATCCCTGATCAAATAATCCAACTTTGTATTCTTTTCCTTTGCTTTTAAAAATCTTGATCATTATTTAATCCCTTTAAATAGTGTCTCCAAAGTTTTATCCAATAAAAGTTGTTCCTCTTCTATATCATCTTTTAAATTCATTTTTAGAATAGCAGATAATATTAAGAGTAATTTCTTAGTGCATTGCCCCCAAATATCCTTAAATTCTTCCAATATTAAACTATCTTGCTCTGTTCTTTATTGTTGGATCTCTTCTCCTTTAATTATTATAATATTTAGATTTTTACGGTTTTCCCTAGTGTCCAATGTTCAAAGTCCTCTCATCATGTTCTTTTCTAATCAACAGCATTTTCCCACAGGAAGGCTTCTTATATTTAATTTTAAATTTTTACTTCAAATTGACCTAGCCCCTTAGTCCATTTATGAAATTAAGTATGTGCAATTCAAAGACAGTTATCAAGAAATGTCATGATTCAATTTGTAAGAAAATCTACTTAAGAACAAATGATGCAAAAACATTACCAATGAGATTTTAACAAAATAGATGCAAATACTTAGAGAAATTCCAACTACAATATTAAGGAAACATAAAGAATATTCCTTCCTGACAGATCTTATAAAGCAGAATAACATTCTTTTTTGCTGAAATAAATTGGAAGGATCCTCTTTATCTTTAGAATTCAATGCTTTAGACTAAATTCAGTAGCCAAAGATTTTCAGGAAAGGTATGGTTCAGAATTGCATTATTTCTCAAAAGCTGAAGAATAAATCACCACAAGAATTTGGCCTTAAAGAAAAAGATAAAAAGAAATCTGAGGTTGTGGAAATGGAAGCTATAGTTGAAATACCTGAAACTTCTTTATTATAATGGATGGATTGTAAGATTTTAATATGGAATGTAAATGGGCAATTAAAAGAGTTAAGACAGGTAAAGCTCCAGGACCAAATGGCCTATCAAGTGGATTTTATAAAATATTTGAAGATCATCTACTTCTTCTGATGAAGGAATTAATGGACTTTATTTTACAAGAAAATTCTATGCCTGACTCATGGAATACCCAAAGAGGATGGGGATTTAACTTCTGTGAAAAATTACGGACCAATTTCACTTCTTAATAATGATTATAAATTGTTGACATCCATTTTAGCCAAAGGACTAAAAAAGTTTTATAAGACTACATAAAGGAAGTTCAATAAGGTTTTCTACCCAGAAGGTAACTAAATGACAATGTGAGAATAGTCTTGGACATAATAGAGCATTTACAACAACACAGTGACAAATAGATTTCATTATTTTTTTGGATGCAGAAAAAGCTTTTGACAATTTGACCTGGGATTTTATGTTTACAGTAGTTGAAAAGATGCATTTTGGACTTGTTTTTTTTTTCCAGAGATTAATGTCCACTTATACACTATAGAAGGCTCAGATAATGGTGAAAAGAGATTTGAAAGACTCGTGTGAAATCCAGAAAGGAACAAGACAGGGGTGTCATCTATCTCCTTTATTATTTATCTTGATGTTGGAATTCTTAAATAGGAATATTGGACAACAGAGTAAAGAGATTATAATCAAAGCACATAAATTTAAACTTCATGCCTTTGCTGATGACTTGATTTTGATTTTGCAAGATCCTTGAAGAATATTAAATATGCTGGAAGGCGGAGCTTCGTTCCGGCGATACAGCTGCGATCTCGGGGCTCTGAGATCGCAGCTGATATTTTCGCCCCTGGTCGGTCCTAACGGACCTAAATCGTCCCGGAGAGACGGTGATTGTGAAGGGCACTGTTCCAGGATCCCAGAGACATCGCAAAGTCTCTGGTTAGATTCGGAAGAAGCCCTTTTGCTGGCGGCGGAGAGGCAGCCTCCATAGCTGCTGAAGTCGGGACAGCTCCGGAAAGAAAGTGATTGGATTGAAGTGTGTCAGCTGGGTGAGAAAAACTCTTTAGTGTTGAAAATTCGCTGAGGTTGGAAAGTTCACTCTGAAGAGAGGAGGAAGCTGTGAGATTTTTTTGATTGAAAGTGTTTGAGCGGCGTTTTTAAAGTGCTGTCAAATTGAGGCTTGGAGTGTATTTTTTTTTTTCTCTTTTCTCTATATTCTTTGGGAAAGATTTTATTGTGACTTAGGTAACCGGATTGAATTTTCTTTTATATATACTTTTAGGCTCCCTTTGATTTTTTAATTTTTTTAGGATAGAGGCTTCCTTTGGCTATTTTTTCTTTTTTTTTTTTCTGTATATATTATTCCTCTTTTCCGGTGGGGGGGGGAGAAAGAGCATTAAGAAACTTTGTAACACTGCCAACTAGAGGCTTGAAAGTATTTTATTTGAACTGGAGAGAATTGCAAAAAGACCTCATCTCAAGGACATTTTAACGTGATAAGATAGAGGGAGAGCACAGCAAAATATTATTGCAGGTGCTTTCCTGGACTGTTATCAACAACACTTGAGGTTTGGCTTTGAAGCTGCTGGAGAAGAGAGTCATAATAAGAGCCTTGGATAAATAACAAAGTGCAGTGTGCTCTCCTATATATACCCCACTCGCTAGTCCTTTTTTTTTTTTTCTTTTTTAAATTTCAACTCTAGTAATATTCTTGTTTTTGCTTTTTGTTTTAAAGGGAAAAGCCTCAGAGTTTTTTTTCTTTTTCTTTTTCTTTTTTATATTTTTTTTCTTTTTTGTTGGGACTTTTTTGCTTTTTTTATTTACCACTTTGTTATTGTTTTTTTTTTTTTTTTTTTGGATTATTGAGATTTTTAAGTGGATTAAGGTGTGAAGAATTTAAAGGAACTTTTTGTCTTTTCTCTTTTTGCTTTTTGCTTTTTCTTTTCTTTGCTTTCAATTAATATTATTATTTTTGGATTTGTTTGTTTTTGCCTTTTTATTTTTTCCTTTTTCATGGTGGACTATCTCGTAATTGGATTAGGGTTTAGAAGAACCTGAAGATATTTCTTCTTCCTTTTTTCCTGTTTCTTTTTTGGTTTTGTGTTTTTTACTGTTGGAGTTTTCCATTTTGGATTATAATTGGCTGCTCTAGCAGTTGGATTAATAGTTAAGAAGAATTTGAAGCTTTGGAAACATTGAAATGAGCAGGAAACCAATATCATCTGGCATCTCTGCTACTACCTCTGCTTCCCCACCAGCTGGAGGACAACGTTTAATTCAGACAATGTTAAAGCAAGATAAAGAACAAGAAAAAGTAATTTTACAGATGATTATGCAAGGAATACAAGATCTTAAGATAAAATCAGACACCATTGAACAAAGGATAGAGAACATTGAACAAAGAATTGAGAAGACGGATGAAAAAGTGGAAAATATTAAACAAATGATGGTCAGGTATGAGGAGAGATTCCAAAAAATTGAGGAAGAAGGAAAACAAAGAGAGAAGAAGATTGGAAATATTGACAGTAGACTAACAGCGGTCGAACAAGAAAAAGATGGGATGTTGAGGTGGGAGATGGAAAGATCAGAATTTTACCTTAGATTTCAAAATATAGAAGAGGAAAAAGGAGAAAATTTGGCAGCGGTGATGATAGAAATTTTGGCAGATGCTTTGGAAATTTCAGAGGAAAAGATGATGGATGGAATAGATGAGATATATCGAGTTTATACAAGATATGCGATGAGAAATAAGTTACCCAGGGAAGTCCATATTAGATTTACCAAAAAATCTATTAAAACGCAAATATTACAAGTAGTAAGAGAGAAAATACTGAAATACAAAGGTAAAGAGGTTGTGGTTTTAAAACAAATACCCAGAAGAGTGAGAGAGATGAGAAGAGAATATCGATTCCTGACCAAAATACTACTGGAAAACGAAGTGAATTATAGATGGCTGATTCCAGAAGGACTAATGTTTAGATGGCAAGAGCAAAGATATAGAATTGATTCAATTGAGAAAGCAGAACTTTTTCATGCAGAATTTTTCGGAGGAAGAAGAGAGGAAGCAGAGAAAGAGGTTTCATTAATTGAGTTTCAAGATGAACAACTGGAGACTGAAAAAGAGAAAGGAGCAATAGGGGGACAGATTGATAGCAAAGAACAACGTGAAGTGAGATCCACGAGAGCTGTTAGACCTAAATATAAAGCACAATCATGGAAGAAAAAAAACTGATTACAATGAATATCAATGGGCTTAATTCGGCTGTTAAAAGAAGGAAAACTTTTCATAAATTAGAGAAATTAAAATTTGATATAATTTGTTTACAAGAAGTTCACATTAAAAAACAACATGAACAATTGTTAATGCAGCCAAAATTGGGGAAAATATTTACTTCTTTGACTCAATGTAAGAAAAGAGGAGTGGTTTTATACATTAAAGAGGCTATCCTGGCAAAATTGATTTACACAGATGAAGATGGAAGAGTATTAATGGTAGAAATAATGGACAATAATATAAAAATACTTTTGATTGCAATTTATGCTCCGAACGATAAACAAGAAGAGTTTTATAAAAAGCTACATATGAAAATAATTGGACTGGACTATGTTAATATAATTATGATGGGAGATTTTAATGGAATTGTGGATAATAAATTGGATTATATAGCAACAACAACAAAACAAAATAGAAAGGCTCTCCCAAGGTCTTTTTTTAAAATGACAGATGAATTAACTTTAAAAGATATTTGGAGAGAAAGAAATGTTAAAACTAAACAATATACTTTTTATTCAAATAGACATTTATCATGGTCTAGATTAGATATGGTTTGGATCTCAACAGAATTAATATCTAATATTCAAGAAACAAATATTGAAACAAGTACTTGGGCAGATCATAGCCCAATGACAATTAAATGGAAAGGACAAAAAAGAAGATCGAGATGGACATTAAATAATACTATTTTAAAGGAGAAAGATTTTATACAATGGATGGAGAAGGAATTGGCTTTTTTTTTTAGAGAAAATAAAAAAGAGGATACTTCAACACAGAATGTGTGGGATACAATGAAGGCATATGCTAGAGGTTTGATAATAGATTATACAAGGAAAAAGAATATTAGGAAAAGGCAAGCTTCCAAGGCCTTGGAAGATGAGTATAAAACTCTTGAAAAAGAATTACAGAAAATGCCACAGAAAAAGGATATTAAATTGAAGTTGGATGTAATTAAACATAAAATGGAATTAATAGAGAAAGAAGAACTGGCACAGAAAATTAGAAACTCTAAACAGAATTATTTTGAAGATGCAAATAAACCAGGTAGATGGCTAGCATATAAATTGAGAAAAGAGAAGGAATCAAGAAAAATATTGAAGTTAATAGACGAACAAGGCCAAGTTTGTTATGGGAATAAGGAGAAAAAAGAAATTATTCGAGATTTCTATGGACAACTATATAAACAAGAGAATATTGATGAAGAAAAAGTCAAACAGTATTTACAGGAAGCTAATTTACCAAAGGTACCTAAAGAGACTGAAGAAATGCTAGAAAGCAATATAACAATGATGGAATTAAATGAAGCATTTAAGAGACAAAATAATGGGAAAGCACCGGGTCCAGATGGGCTTCCAGCAGAATTCTATAAAATATTTCAAGAATCATTGAGCATTCCATTGTTAGAAGTTATGAATGAAGTTATGTTAAAAAAGATAATACCTAAAACATGGTCAGAGGCTTATATTACACTTATACCGAAGGAAGAGACTGACCCATTGCAAATTAAGAATTATAGACCTATTTCCTTATTGAATGCAGACTATAAAATTTTTGCTTCAATCTTAGGAGAAAGACTTAAAAAATATTTAAATAATTTTATTCACCCAGATCAAAATGGATTTCTGCCAAAGAGACAAATTAGAGACAATATGAGAGTAATCTTGGATACTTTGGAATACTATGAGGCTCATCCTGAAAAACAAATGGCTTTGATATTCCTAGATGCTCAAAAAGCATTTGACAACGTGAACTGGAGATTCATGTTATTATTATTGGAGCAGATGGGTTTTGCTAAAAAATTTATTCAAGCAATAGAAGCCATATATAATAAACAGACAGCAAGGGTAATGATGGAGGGGGAACTTACAGATTTTATTAATATAAGGAAAGGCACAAGACAAGGATGCCCCCTATCTCCTTTGTTATTTGTGTTGACCTTGGAAGTGTTGAATAGAAATATTAGGGATGATAAAAACATAAAAGGTATGAAAATTAAGAAGGAAGAATTTAAGCTACAAGCTTTTGCTGATGATTTAGCTTTTATTTTGGAAGATCCGCTAGAAACAGCTCCAAAGTTATTGGAAAGGATAGAGGCATATGGAGAGGTGGCTGGTTTGAAAATAAATAAAGACAAAACAAAGATCTTGACAAAGAATATGCTATCGAGACAGAGAGAAGAATTGGCAGACCTTTTGAAAATTCAAGTTACAAATAAGGTTAAGTATCTGGGGATATATTTGACAACAAGATGTAGCACACTAAAGGAGAATAATTATATTAGACTTAAACAACAGATAACTGCAGATTTGAAGAAGTGGGAAAACTTGCAATTGTCATTAATAGGGAGAATTTCAACAATTAAGATGAATATCCTACCTAGAATTTTATTTTTGTTTCAAACAATACCAATTAGGCTTGGAAAAGATTATTTTGAAGATTTAAATAAAACTATGTTGAAGTTTATATGGCAAGGTAAAAAAGCGAGAATAAAGTTAAAGCTTCTGCAAGATGCTAGAATTAGAGGAGGTTTTGGCCTGCCTAATTGGGAATTGTATTATCAAGCTGCAAGTTTGATGTGGGTGAAAGAATGGATAACATTAAGGAAACATAGGTTGTTGACATTAGAAGGGCATGACTTGCTGCTGGGCTGGCATGCTTTTTTATGGTATAAGGGAACTAAAACACAGGGTTATTTTAGAAGACATTATGTACGGGAGTCTTTGTGGTTGAATTGGGAGAAGATAAAAAGACAATGTTATTTGAAAATTCCAGTTTGGTTATCGACCATTGAAGCATTTTCCTATCCTATAATTTATAAGAAGGAACAAACAGTTAGATATGGGGAACTTTTAAATGAAAAGGGTGAACTTAAATCGATCCAAAACCTAGAGGAACAAGGTATAAAGATGAATTGGTTTTCATATGCACAAATACATTCAAGGTATGATGAAGATTCCAAAAAGGAAGGATTTTATGATAAACAGACTGATTTAGATAAGATTTTGATGGGTACTGATGAGAAGGTGATTAAAAAACTATATGGTTATTTACTGGGAATTAAATTGGAGGAAGAACAAGTTAAAGAAACTATGATTGTTTGGGGGAAGAATTTTGGACATGGGATTGATTTAGAGAAATGGCAGAAATTGTGGTCTCAAAATTATAAAATGACAATGTCAACAGCATATAAAGAAAATTTGTATAAGATGTTTTATAGGTGGCACTTTCCTCCGACAAGAATAGCAAGAATGTTCAAGAACAAATCTGAAAAATGTTGGAAATGTCATCAGATACCCGGCTCGTATTACCATATGTGGTGGACTTGTGAGGATGCTAGAAAATATTGGACTATAATTCACATGTGGTTGGAAAAAATGACAAAGAAACATATAGACTTGAAACCGGAGATCTTCTTTTTGGGAATTTTACCTGATATGTATAGTAAAGATTTGAAATACCTGATTGTAAATGTATTAACAGCGGCTAGGATTGTATTTGCTAAAAATTGGAAAAATGAGAAAATACCATTACAGGAAGAAATTATTAAGAAAATATTGGAATGTGCTGAGATGAGCAGATTGACATTTGAAATTAGAGAGCAAGAGGATAAACAATTTTATGAAATTTGGGATCTTTTTTATAAATGGCTAGATGATAAAATACGACAATAGAATATTTAGAATGTTAGAATGTTTTGCTATTATTTTGTTATTTGACATTATATTTATAAAAGGTTTTTTAAGGATTGATATGATATGAGGATAGGATTTGTTATAGAATAAATTGGTTTAAGGTATTGTTAGCTCATAAAGCATGAATGATTAAAAATAGAGTCAAAAACTTCTTTTTTTTTTTAAGTGATATTGGGATATATAAGTTTGGATTGACAATATGAGTTGTTATGTAACATAATTGTAATTGAGACTACAGAACGAATGCACAAAAATGATGAACCAACTGACACACTTGATGTATATATGAGAGTTGATGTTTTTATGTTTTGTTTGTTTTGTTTGTCTGTAGAAAATTAATAAAATCTTTTTCAAAAAAAAAAAAAGAATATTAAATATGCTATGAGGAAGTTTAAAACATTTTGAAAAGTGGTGGATTTGAAAATAAATAAACAAAAATTGACAATAAAGTTATGAAAAAGCTAAAATATTTGGACTGACTCTTACTAATGAAAATTCCAAGTTATTTAAAAATAATTATGTTAAAAATGTCATTAATGGGAAGAATTTAAGTCATTGATATTAGAATGTTATTTCTTTTTCAGACTATACTAATATTGATTAAAGAGCTTTCTTTTAAATCAGGAGTCCCTGTTAGAGATAACATTGGTTACCTAACTTAGTTTGGGTAAAAATAATACATAAACGATGTTAGTGAGTTTAAGTGTATGTATCACTTTAACTGTTAAAACATGTATTATGGGTACGGTTGTAAAATCACCATAAGAGGGAGCAAGAGAGCTCACTGTTTGCTGGCTTTTACTGTAGTAGCTGACAATGTTGGATTGATGGTGATAACTGCATGTTTTCCCTGCTGTTGCTGAAACGAAGAAAAGGGGTTTGATTTTCTTCATATCTCTGACTACAAAAAAGATAAATTGCTGGACTGATTATTTGTAAGTTTACTGACCTCTATTTTTCGACACTGGACTTTGAAACTGATTAATCCCTGAATGGACTGAACTTGTTTATGACATATGGATTGTTTGACTATGCTATAACTCTTTATCTCACATAATTTGCCTGCCTGCTAGACTGCCGTTGCACGTTCTGCTCGGGTGTGTATCCCTAACACTGGTTATGGGCCCAGGTGCACAGTCAGACTAACCAGGATATAACAGGCTTAGATTAAAGTGAGAGTTTGTGTAGTTACACAATACTGTAAACAGACAGCTGTGTTTTATTAATTATAGTTTTAATATCCAGATAAAGATGGCACAAGTCAATTTACAAAGCTTGTCCCTAATATCCAAACTGGATGGAACAAACTATGTTTCATGGTCTATGAAATGTAGCCTGCTTCTACGCAGAGAAGGTTTGTGGAATATAATTCAAAACCCACCAGAAGTAGATGCATGGGATCCGGAAGATGAGAATGATGCCCAGAAAATACAAGAATATCAACTGAAGAATGAGTAAGCTCTCTGTATAATAGGACTGACACTCTGTGATGAGCAGCTTGTACATATTCAAGTAGAAGAAACAGCTGCGAAATGTTGGGAGAATTTAAAGAAGATTTATGTTTGAGACAGTGTAGGAGCATATATAAATCTTACACAGAAACTGTTCAGAACACATCTTCAAAAGAATGGAGACATGCTGAGTCATATAAACACAATGAAGAGAATTTTTCAGGAACTGCATGAAAAAGAACTTATCTTCAATGAATTACACCAAGTTTATATAATTTTGTCTTCTTTAGATAATAGCTACGATGACTACGTAACTTCACTTGAGGTTCTGCCAAAAGATAACCTAACATTAACTGACATTACTGGCAGATTAATTGAAGAAGCCAGGAGACGGCTTGAAAGGGATCAACTCAGAAGGGAAAAACCACAATGTGAAGAAGAGAAATTATCTTCGTCAGCGTATACAATTAGAAAATGTTTTAATTGTGGAGGAAAAGGACATTTGGCTAGATTCTGCAAGAAAGCAAAAAGCCAAAATGCCAGCCAGAAAGATAAAAACATCAAAAGGATAAAAAATGCTTAGAGTGAGCCATGTATAGCAACGAAACTGTGAACAGTAATTTATGGGTTGTAGATAGTGGAGCATCGCACTGCATAACGAAAGATAAGAAAAGATTTATTAAGATGTCCATGAGTTCACAGCAGATATCGTTAGCTAATGGATGGAAACTGAACGCTAAAGGTGAAGGTATATCATATTGTTCTTGCATAAGAGAAAATGTAAAAATGTTATATGTACCACAACTTAAGTTTAATTTGCTTTCGGTTAGAGTTTTGGTTAAACTAGGTTATGTAATTACCTTTAGAGGAGACAATTGCATAATTGAAAAAGAAGGTTAAAAAGTGACTGCAACTTTAAGAGGTGAATTGTATGTCTTAAATGATAATTTAGAGATGGCTAACACAGTTTATAATAATGTTAAACCTCATAATGAGTGCATACATTTGTTACACAGACGTTTGGGGCATATAAATTTTAAAATGCTTAAACAAACAGTAGAACTATCTAAGGGTATAAAACTGAAGCCTTGCAGTAAGTATTTGCACTGCAATATCTTTAGTCAAGAAAAAAGCAAGCAAATGCCAGCAAATAGAGTTATTGGATTTAAAACAAAGGAGCCTCTAGAGGTTGTATTTGCTGATATTATAGGTCCTAAAAAACCAAGTGTGGGAGGTGCTCATTATATACTAAGTATAATGGACCATTATTCCAGATATGGTTTCTGTTATCTAATGAAAAGCAAAACGGAAACATATCAAAATTTCTTTAATTGGCTTAAATTTGCAGAAAGAAAAACTAAAAGGAAATTAGTAACTCTTATCACTGATAATGGTACAGAATTTATAAACAATAAATTCCAAAATAAACTGAAGATGGCAGGTGTTGAACATAAAAAGTCTATACCATATAGGCCACAACATAATGCCTTTATAGAAAGACTAGGCCAAACAATTCAAGCAATGGCTCGTACTATGCTATCAGATTCAGGATTACCTGAAAATTTGTGGGGAGAAGCAATAATGTGTGGTAATCATATATTGAATAATGTTGTTAACTCAACAACAGATGAATTACCATTCACATGGTGGCATGGTAGAAAACCTGACCTAAGCTACATGCACACATTTGGAGCACCAGCATGGGTGCATATTCCTACACAACTGAGAAATAAGGGGCAACATAGGGCTAAAAAGTTATTCTTTGTAGGTTATGAATCTAATCACAAATCATACAGATTCTGGGAAAAAGGTACATCTAGAGTTTATTGTAGTGTTAGTGCCCAATTCCTAGAACATGTAGGATGGGAAAAACTGGAACAAAATTCAAGTAAGGAAGTAATTATAGAAACCTACAAAAGACCAAAAGAAAAAATCAGTAATAAGAAGAGTACAATTAAAGAGGAAGTACAGGAAGAGCATATAGGACCAGAACAGGAAGAAATACCAGAACAGGAAGAAATAGATAATCAGGAACAGGTAGAACATGAAAGTCTACCTGTAAGCCCTGTAATACCTAGACGTTCTACACGTGTAACCAGACCACCTGACAGGTATCAAGCAAGTATAATTTGCCAAGTTAGTAAAGTTCCAAGTACTGTTGAAGAACTTAGAATGTATCCTGCAAAGGAACAAGAAAATTGGCATGGAGCAATGGAGAAAGAATTAAATTCATTAAAGGAAATGAAAGTTTTTGAAAATGCCAAATTACCTCCAGGTGAAAAGTCCATTGGCTGCAAATGGATATTTAAGTTAAAAATTGGTAAAAATGGGACTGTTACCCATAAGGCTAGGTTGGTAGCTCAAGGATTTAATCAAACTGCATGTGATTATGATGAAGTATTTGCACCAAATTTAAAGGCAACAACCTTGAGAGCAGCTTTAGTGTGGGCACCTAAGAAAAACTATATCAAAAATCATTTAGATGTAGAAACTGCCTATCTGCATGCACCATTGCAGCACACGATATATTTAAGAAAACCAGTAGGTATAAAGGATGATAAAATTAATAATGACTGTTGGAAACTGAATAAAAGTCTCTATGGATTGAAACAATCTGTTTATGAATTGAACCAATATATTGTAAAAGAGTTAAACAATATAGGATTTAAAGCAGGTTTAGCTGATCCATGTTTATTTAAAAATGAGACAAATGGTACGGTGTCATTATTATTATTGTTTACAGATGACATTGCTTTAATTACTAAGACTAATAATGAAGCTACTGAGATAATATCATTATTAAGTAAGAGGATAAAATTAAAGCAATTAGGAGAAATAAGACAATATCTAGGATTGACAATAAACAAAACCAATAGTGGATATAAGATATCACAAGAAGATAAAATTTACCAATTGCTAAAAATGTATAAAATGGAACTTTGTAAGCCGGCAAAAACTCCAATGAGTCAGGAATTTTGTCATACTGATGCTCAAAGTTCAAAATTTGATAAGACTATTTATCAATCATTAATATCCAAAAAGCTGTTAAGAAGCCATTTCTAGAAGTGATTAAGAAAAGAAATATGCAAACCTAGTGGTTTGGGCAAGGAAGGCTTTGCCTCAGTTTCCAGACCTTTAAAACCTGTCAAAGATATAGTATGGTCTACTTGCAGGGAGTCACCATATGGAGCACTTGTGGGCAATCCCAGGCTCTCTCCTTTATCTGGAGAAAGATTCTGAAGAGATTATCCATTTGCTGGCTCCTTGTTCCACTGCAGTCATTGGCTTCTTCTCAACAAAGCTATTTTAAGTCTGCCATTGCTTCCTTGGAAGTCCGCATTTTTCTGCAATCCTTTCCACAGCTCTAATAAATGTTATTGTCCCCAATAAAAAATGGCTTGCCTATAGCAAAAGCAATGACCAAACTTTTATATTGCATTTTAATTAACTCTGATCAGTGGGGTTTTTTGACAGCAACTTGTAACTCTATGAATAACTTACTAAATAAAACAGAAATTTGAGTTTGTTTCATTGCTGTGGAGAAGGGAGTAAAAGCAAAACTTTTAGAATGACAAAAACTGCCATGAACAAATCTTGTTTCTTTCTAATAGTAGAAAACCTGGAAAAGAACCAGAGCCACTGATTTTAACTGATCAGCTTTCATGCAGAAAAGTAGAATCATTTAAGTAACCTTGTTAGGCTACCTCAAATGTTAGGCTATTTCGAAACTGTAAGAAAATAGATTAGTATAAATCAGAAACTCCATGGATTATTCAGAACAGAACTTTGATATTGCTGACTGGTAAGAAAATGAGGGAGGGAAAGTGAGTGGGAAGGACTGAAACTTACTTCCCCCCACTGGTAGAAGAGCTTGGCTGCATTCCACTGTAACTTCTGGTTTCGTTTATTCCCCACGATTGGAGAGCGCCCACGAGAAAGGCCTTTTTTAGTAATATTCACATGATGCCCCTTCATCCATTCTGGCCAGTTGCCCCGGTTGCAGCGGTGCACAAAGCGAGCACATTCCAAGAAAAGGGCGGCCCTCGCCACCACTGGTGCCTCCTAAAATGTATTACCAGAAGATCCTTAAGGTGAAAGCCAGCAGGTTGAAAAAAACAGTGTAAAGACTCAGGGAGTCAGGTTTTAATTTTTTTAAAATAAAAAATGTACAATGCTGTTTCAAGCAAATGTAAATGAAGCAAATATCATAAATGACTTGGACCTATCAGGCTTTTTGTCAGTTAAGGACAGGCTCTTTTGCCACTTGAGGAATGCTTCAAAATTTATTGATATGAGGTACACAATAATGGCTTCATCTAAGCTGTAAAACACAATGTGTTATGCGACAAGGCTTTTGCAAGAAAAAAATATTTTCTAAAACAATAATTAGCATTCCAAGAGATACTAAAAGATAGGACACTAAAAATGTACTAACATTTTTACACTATTTTTATACTAAATATAATGAGATTGCTAAAAATAAATCAAGGAAAAGAGTAAAAATAAATAAATTCTTCAAACTTTAATATATTTGGTTTTAAGAAATATAAGAAACTCTATAAAAATGAGAATTTCACAAACTATTCAAGAAAGTGGTAGCTCAGAGATGAGTCTGAAGTACTACATGTATTAGAGTTATATCCCTACAAAAAAAGTCATCTCAACTTTTTTTGTAGGGATATAACTCTAATACATGTAGTACTTCAGACTCATCTCTGAGCTACCACTTTCTTGATAATGAAATATTAGGTCAGTTTATTCCAGTGTAACACCAATTCATAATTGGTCAGTACAACAAAAGCTACTTTGGTTATTCTCCCTTCCTTCTTTTATTACAGAGGAACTAATCTCTCTGATGAAAGTTAATTTGTAATATCCCATGTCTGCATTTATTAATTAATTAAAGGTAACATGAAAATTAATTTGCATTTTTGTATGCATATATATACATTTTTGTACATACTTTCCAAAATATACACATTTTCAAGTAATATTTCAGTTATAATCAGCTTTGGAACATTATTTCCATCACATTGCACATTTCAGCATGACTTTTTGTTCCTATTCATAAAGCAAAAACAAAAAATAACAATCTGGAAAAATGTTGGTATTAAAGTATTACACATTCTATTTTGTGTATAGTTCTGGGAAATACAAATTAGGTCACTTTAGATTAAATCGTAAACTGAAGGATTTTTCTCCAATCTTTATAATCCATAGAGATATTTTTTCCAAAATTTGCCCAAATTGAATTTGCAAGTAAATTCTGTATTGGCAAATAAATGGAGCTCAATTGAAACCATGGCACAGACAAGACAATACATAATTACACAGCAAACATGGGGAGAAGAGGAAACTAGGGTTTATTCACATCACACCAAACAATCACATAATCCAGTGTCATACATGTACAGTACTCATTGTGCTGCAGCTCTTTGTTACTTAATCCAAACAAAATGATGAGCCCTGAATTTTTATGTAGCTATTACTAAGTGTGAATCAGTATTCTTTAATTAAAACATGAACTCACACTGTAAATAATCTTTACATTTTTTTTTCACGAAGCTTCCCTGATTGACATAAGAATTTTCTTCTTGCCTCCAAAAAAGCTGATTCCACCTCCCCCCCCAAAGATGGGGGGGTTCTTGTTTCATATTAATTAATTTCATTGGAGCAAACAAGGCCAAATACAAAAGATCTTTTTCTCTTATACCTCCTTAACTGCAGTAAGATGAAGAGTGAGTTTTATGTTTATATTTTTATAAATATAAAATTAATTATTGTTTATATTTTCTATTATGTTATACAACCCGAAGAGGGCATTATACCTACAATTCTGCGTTGAGACAGCCCATATTAGCTCACCAATCCAATCTGCAACTACCAATGTTTATGCATTTAAAAGTTTAAGTAATATGAAATGTTAACATTAAATGGAGAAAATGAATCTGAACTCTGAATGCAAATTTATCTCCCACAGATCCAAAGTGGACTGTGAGGGAGTCATGTGTGCTTTTTCTACCAAATAAGAGGTAGGCAGCTCTATTCAACTGAACATGGTTTTGAATGTTTGACTTTCTCTATAGCTCTAAACGGCTTTATTGCTCAGCAACTCAGACCTTTATTGCAAGAGCTATTTCATATACATCTAAGGCTTCAAGCCTTGTCTCAACTGAGGATCCATGACATAGCTTTCTGTTGGCTTCATATGAAACAAATGTTATCCACATTACACTGAGAGTCAACATGCTGAATCTCAGAACATTATGCATTGCAGTAGCTTACCTTATGCCCAGAGCAATCTGAAGAAGCAGCAAGAAAAAGATGAAGGTGTTTGACAGAATGGATAAGGATGAATTCACACCACAGAGAAACACATCACAAATGAAGATAAATGAATTAGCCACAAGCTGCATAGCTGAAAAGAACCATAAGTTACCACTTTCATTGTCCACAGAAACAAAGCAACGCATGGCTGCAAAATTCAAAATAAGATGCACATTGTCCTCATAATTTACTTATATAGCTGCCTCCTGCTGCTATTACAGTATTTGTACAATGCTCAAAGATGGTGAAAACAACAGTAACAACATAAAAATCACCATTTTCTTTGACAGCTTCATATAATGGCAAAAAGCATCCAAATAATTAATTGAACATATAGATCAAAGGATAGAGAAAAACTTCAGAATGGGGGGGGGGAGAGAGAAGAGTTGATTGTCATTAGGAAAGTTGAAGATAATTTGCAATTCATGCTTCAGAATATGTGGACTTACAGTATGTAGTTCCTGAGAGAATTACAACATTCACTGGAGTTAATGAGAATCAGCTCGGAATGAAACAAGCAGCTTTCTGGATGGATACAGAAAGTGCTTATAGAGAAAGCACAAGGACTTGGACTTTGGGAAACAAATCTTTGTCTCCTTATGTAGCATGTTCCCTTGAAAACGTAAAGCCAGAGGGTGTTAATTCCTCCTGCTGACATTTCCTAGGTATATGCATAAGAAGCCAGAAGGATGTGGAACCTCTTATTATGCATTGCAGAAAGAAAGGACAAATATAATGTAATCAGGGATACCAATATTCCAGAAGTAATGTGTTCATAGGGATTTAAATTTAAGCACTAACTCTCTTCAGATACTTGTGTCAATGTATAAGAATTCAGCCAATGGGGACTGTTTGGTGACTGAGACACAGGACTTGTGTGAACCGTGTGAGAAGGCTTGGAGCCTGGGCGTGGCTTAGCTTAATTCTTCTGTGTATATGAGAGTTTGTTTGTTTCTTTGCTTGAGACTACTTGTATTTGCTACTTCTTCTCTCTACCATGTTGCAAGAGCTGCTGGGGTATGCATCATGTTTTATTATTGTATATAAAGAAGTTTCTTCTATATAATGAATCCTACTGAATTATTTATTTGTGTGTTGGCTGGATTGCTACAAACTGGGCGTTGGTCCTTACCTGACACGCCATTTCTCTGGAGCCGGGAGGATCATCCAGAGAGTGGGAGGTGCTTCAGTCTGCGTTGTTGAAGGCTGAGCTTAATTACTGAGGAATGCTCCGCCCTCCGTCACGTGGCTCCCTTGCATTCCCCAGTTTATGCGAAGACGAGAAGATCGTGCTCTCATCTTACTATGCTAAGCGGTTCCTTGGCCGAAACAAGACCCCACCAGACGGTGAACTTAAAAGGGTGGGGCTGGATGATCCTCCCGGCTCCAGAGAAATGGCGTGTCAGGTAAGGACCAACGCCCATTCTCCTGAGAGCCGGTCGGATCATCCAGAGAGTGGGACATACCAAAGCTTGGCTGTCCTACGGGAGGGACTCCATCTGGTTCTGAAGTCCCTGCGGTTCCTTGAGGACTCGCTGGAGAACTCGTCTCCCAAACGAAGCCTCCGCCGAGGCAAATATGTCGATCTTATAATGCCTAATGAAGGGAGATGGGGAGGCCCAGGTGGCCGCCCGACAAATATCAGCAATTGGAGCCTGGGTGGCCCAAGCTGCCGAGGTGGCTGCACTTCTGGTGGAGTGTGCTGTTATGCCACTGGGCACCAGCAGAGCCTGGGACAAGTA
Source organism: Hydrophis major (assembly GCA_033807585.1). Classification (NCBI taxonomy): domain Eukaryota; kingdom Metazoa; phylum Chordata; class Lepidosauria; order Squamata; family Elapidae; genus Hydrophis; species Hydrophis major. The sequence continues at coordinate 217,454,612 of CM066328.1, read as the reverse complement.
AGCTTTGGAAATAGTAGCTCTAATCCAGCGGCCGATGGTTGCCGGGGACATTTTGTGTCCTAAGGATTTAGGTTGAAAGGAAAGGAATAAGGATTCGGACTTCCTAAAGAGCTGGGTACGTTTAATGTAAATGCGGAGGGCCCGTCTTACATCCAGGGTGTGCCAAAGCTTCTCCCTTTCCCGCGAGGGATTTGGGCAGAAGTTCGGAAGTGTGAGTTCCTGTGCCCTGTGGAAGGCTGAATTGACCTTAGGCAAGAAGGTAGGGTCCGGCCGTAGAACCACCTGGTCGGCATGGAAGATGCAAAGGTCTTTCCTCACTGACAAGGCGGCTATCTCCGATATTCGGCGAGCCGAAGTAATGGCCACCAGGAATACGACTTTGAAAGTTAGGAACTGGAGTGAGGATTCCCTGAGAGGCTCAAAGGGATGTTTAGTAAGGGACGTCAGGACCTTGTTGAGGTGCCAGGTAGGGTATCTGTGAACAGTTGGGGGACACAAGTTAGTTGCTCCCCTAAGGAACGCCCTCATGCGAGGGTGGAGGGAGAGGGTAGCCAGATTGTCACAAATAATCACAGTTGAAAGGGCTGCTACCTGACGCCTCATGGTGTTCGGAGAAAGACCTTTCCTCAGACCCTCTTGGAGGAATTCCAAAACTTGGGCAATGGAGGGTGAAAGAGGGTTGATCTGGAAATTATGGCACCACTTGCAGAAGCTATTCCAAGTGACATTGTATATTCGGGTTGTTGAGGGCCGCCTTGCAGCTAAAATGTTATCAATTACCTGGTCAGAGAACTGCTCCTTCCTTAGACGTTCCCGCTCAACCTCCAAATGGCTAACTGGAGCCACTGAGGGTCCGGGTGTTGGAGGGGCCCCTGGGAAAGGGATATCCTGTGCGGGGGAATTTTCCAAGGTGGGGCCACAGATAGAAAGCGGAGGTCCTCAAACCATGGGCGCCTGGGCCAGTAGGGTGCCCCTAAAATCAGCTCTGCTTTCTCGGAGATGAGCTTCTGGATGACCCTGGGGACTAGGGCCAGCGGAGGGAATGCATAGAAGCCCTGTGGGCCAGGGGCAACGGAGGGCATTGTGATTCTCGGCCCCGTGGGAAGGATACCTCGAGAAAAACTTGGGGAGTTGGGTGTTGAGCGGGGATGCGAAGAGGTCTACTGACGGGAGGCCGAACATCACGGTCGCTTCCCTGAACAGTGACGGGTGAATGTGCCACTCGGACTGGTCCACCGTGGTCCTGCTCAGCCAATCTGCTTGGGTGTTTGAGACCTCTGACATGTGCTCGGCTTTGAGGGAGAGGAGATTGCGCTCCGCCCAATGGCAGAGGTGCTCGGCCTCTCTCATCAAACTTATGCACTGGGTGCCCCCTTGTCGGTTGACGTGAGCCTTGGCGGTGACGTCCATGAGTATCAGGACATGCCACCCGCGTACGTGGGGAAGGAAGTTGCGCAGGGCCAGGTGGATGGCACGAAGTTCTAACCAGTTTATATTGTGTGTGCATTCTACCTGTGACCATTTGCCCTGTGTCGAGAACGAGTGGATGTGAGCGCCCCATCCGGACAGGCTGGCATCTGTGGTGAGGATGAGGTGTTGGGGTTCCTTGAAGCAGTGTCTCCTGTTGATGGCGGGACTGGTCCACCAGAGGAGAGACGTGAGGACCCTTGAAGGCACCTTGACCACGGCCTTTGAATTGCTTCTGCCGGTCCTTTGGAACGGGAGCAGGAACCATTGTTGGGATCTAGTGTGTAAACGGGCCCAGGGAACAATGGAAATACATGAGACCATTTTACCAAGTAATTTAGACAATTCTAAAAGTGTTACCTTTCTTGATCGTCTGATATGTTTGACAGTTTCCTGGATGCTACGGAATCTCTCAGAGGAAAGGAAGACCTTTCCATGAACCGAGTCAATGATGGACCCCAAGTGGGTGATCCGTGTAGATGGTAACAGATGGCTTTTTTGCCAGTTTACTAGGAACCCATGATCTTGGAGGGCAGAAAGAGTAGCTCTGATATCCTTTTCTGCTTGGGGTCTGGAGTGAGACAGGATGACGATGTCATCCAGGTAACAGTAGAGACGAACCGGGAGGTCCCTGAGGTGAGCCGCTAGGGCCGCGAGGACCTTAGTGAAGGTTCTCGGGGCAGAGGCCAATCCAAAGGGAAGTGCCACATATTGGAAGTGGTGATGATTGTAGCAGAACCTGAGGAATTTGGAATGGGAGGGCTGGATTGGGATGTGAAGGTACGCCTCTGAAAGGTCTATGGAGGATAGCCAGTCTCCCTGCCTGATGCCTAGTAGAATAGATTGTAGGGTGTGCATCTTAAACCTGCGGTAGGTCAGGTAACGGTTAAGGCGTTTCAGGTCTAGAATAGCCCTCCATCCCCCTGAAGATTTGGGGACCACGAAGAGGTGAGAGTAAAACCCCTGCCTCCACTGGGATGGTGGCACAGGTTGTATGGCCTGTATGGTGAGGAGATGGCGGATAGCTGAATCCATTCGGTTGCGTTTGGTGAGATCCTTAGAAGGGGGGATGCCATAAAAAATTCAGGGGGGGGCGCGCTGAAATTCAAGCGCGAGGCCCAATCTGATGGTCTCCCTGACCCAGGCATCGGAGGTGGAAGAGTCCCACCGGTCGGCGAAATGCTTGAGGCGTCCACCGATGGAGAGGGGTGGACGGGGTCTATCTGTTGCACTGGAAGGGCTTCCCTCCTGAACCCCTGAAGGGGCGCCTGTAGCTGCCGCCCCTCCTGCTCCTGTCACCCGGATCGGCTTGATCCTGGGGCTGGAAAGGCCGGAAGGAGGGGGGTCTCGGGTACCTGGGTGGGAAAGGAAACTGGTAGAAAGGTCGTGAGGAACCTCTCTGAAAGGGCTGTGCTCTTGAGTCTGACCTACGGAAAAGGGGGAGAAGAAATTTTTTCTTGCTTCTGGTTTCTGATAGAAATGGCTCCAGGACGGTGCCGAATAATTTGTCACCTTTTATGGGGGCGGTGGCCAGCTTAACCTTGTTCTTTACGTCCGCCTGCCAGTGCTTGAGCCAGAGCAGGCGGCGAGCTGTAACATGAGAAGATGTTGCTTGGGCAGAGAACTTAACCGCGTGGTATGTGGCGTCAGCCGAGAATTCTGCCGCAGCCATCAATTTTGCTATGTCCTGGTGTGCCCTTGTGTTAGAGGGGAGGGCATGCTGCCTCAGTTGACGGAGCCACCGGATCGAAGATCTGGTGAAGAAGGAAGCGGCAGTGGCCGATCTAATGGCCCAGGTGTCCGCTTGGTGAGCCCTACGTAAAGCAAGCTTGGACCTCTTGTTCTTGGGCTTCAGGACCTCCAGGGGATCATTGGGGGAGGACGAGAATGCCAAACCAACGATGGGCTCATCTACCTCGTGAGTGTTAAGCAGGTTGCAGAAGCTCGACTCAAGGTTAAAGAACCTCCTGTCCTGGCTGGATGGGGCAGGGGGGGCCCTTGTGGAGTCTAACTGTTTTGAGACTAAGTCATGAAAAATGGGCGGGGCCGGGATCACCTCCGCCTCCACCACGGGCTGCCTAAAGATGGCATCCTCCTGTCCCTCTGCTGGGGAAGGGAGAGCCGAGGAGGACTGTACAGACAGGCCAGAAATGTTCCTGGCCTTAAATAGGAGTGATTTAAACATGTGCAGCTTGAACAGGCCCACAAAGGTGGGTTGATCCGGGGTGAGGCCCTCGTCCTCAGACATGTCCCCCTCCATAGGGTCTATCTCCGATAGGGGCTCCCCCTGGTGCGTAGACCCCCATTCCAATTCCTCCTCCTCCCCGAACTGATCTAGGTCCTCCATGGCCTCCTCCAGATCCCTTTCTGGGAGAGGACTGCCCTCCTGTAAAGGTACCTGACCAAAAGTGGGGTCCGATCTAGGCGAGGACCTGACTGATGGCGAGTCGTGTTCGGGCACCGAGGGAGGACCAGACCTGGACATCTGTTGCAGGCCCTCTACAATCCCCTGGCGAATAGCCCATTCCATCCATGCCTGCATGTGCGCAGGGATCTCAACTGTGGCGACCTCCTCATGGCGCAGACCAGCGGCCATGGGCGTAAATGTTGCTTCCGGCGTCCGCCTGGTCATTGGTCTGGGAACCTGGTGTCCCTGGGATGGGCTGCGCCTGGAGAGGGAAGAGCAATCTGGAGGAGGGGGGGTGTCTGGAGGTAGAGGGAGCAGAGGGGGGGGGCTGGAAATACCAGTTGTGTCTCTCTAGATCGTCTGTCAAATTCTTTCTCCAGTGCCCTATGACGTCTTAGAGCGTCCCTCTGAGAAGCTTTGGAAGTTTCTTTAGGGGCTTCTTTAGCCTGTTTGCGCAGGTGGTAGGATTTAGATTTGGCCTTCAAAGAAGGGCCTTTAGCAGAATTGTCATCTGCCATTGTAGAGGAAAGGACTGTAATACAAATCTAAAGGCGGTTGGCTCGCCAAGGGTTCGATCTACAACAAAGGCCGGGTGTCCTTTCGCTGGCCCACACCCCCTTTTGGAATTTTAAATGTATATAAACTAATATAATTATTAATACCTTTATGCCTAAGCGTACAATCAAGATATATAAGCCAACCAGTGTTGGTAACGTGAAATAGCCAAATATTGATAAGATGTAAATATATATATATGCAAATACGTATATCTATCTATCTATCTATCTATCTATCTATCTATCTATCTAATTGTGTATCTAAATATATTTAGATATCTATGTAATGATAAATATTACTATTAGTATTATTATTATTTATAATATTTAATCCAAGGTCTGCTTGGAGCTCCCAGGAAGGAGTGACCCCAGGAATTGCTGTTAAGATTGCCAATGTGCCAAATAAAATGCCTGAGGCTGGAGTGAGGCCTCTGGCAGCTGGAGCTCCCAGGCAACAACCGGGAGGAATAGGCTGCTATTTCCTGGCCTGAGCGTGCTGCGGAAAGCCAACAAGTTTGCCAATTCCCCTAAATCTCTGATAGCTCTCACAGGCTGGAAGGCCTATAATTAGAGCTAGTCCTTTCGCAGCTCAATGAGGCCTCTAAAAGCGGCGCCCAACACGCGGTGGTGCCCAAAATGGCGGCCGCCCACGCTCCCTTACTCACGGGCTGCTCAGGGCCAAAATCAGCCTCTCCGGCATGTCTAGGGACCGAGAGAGGCAGCCAGGTGATTTTCGCCCCTTCCTGGGACGATCGGCGTTTACGGTGGGGGGGAACACCAGCTGCGCTATTACAGCACGATCAAATAAAGCCGCTACAAGTGCGGCGTAGAAAAGCGGCAGGAAGAGGATCGAATTGGGGGGGGATTGGTGCCAGAGCGCAGAAGCCGCCCGCTGTGCAGTCCCCCTGGGGGCGAAGAAACGCGCTCCCCTGTTAAATCACTATCCCAATGCGCTTAGAGGCGAAGGAGAACCGGGGCAATGATAATCAAACCTGAAGAAAAAAAGAGCTCTTGAATCGGCCAAGGAGTGGTGAAGTACACAGCCTACTCTCACGAAGGCTGAGCGTAAACTGGGGAATGCAAGGGAGCCACGTGACGGAGGGAGCAGCATTCCTCAGTAATTAAGCTCAGCCTTCAACAATGCAGACTGAAGCACCTCCCTCTCTCTGGATGATCCGACCAGCTCTCAGGAGAATCTGACAACTTGTAAGATGTCACCTGTACATACAAGGAGGGGGATTAGGCATGTGAGTATTTGATTTCCCCCCTGTCCCTCACAAATAATTGCTGTTGCTTCTTCATAGAGTGGGTTGTACCAATGAGGCTCCTATTGATGAACATTCTCCTAGACACTTGAAAACAAGGTTCTAAATCACAAAAAAGTATTCTCTAAGAAAAAAATTAATTAAATAAAAAATGTGTGTGTGGGGGGGAAGGGGTTTCACACCAGGAGATTTGCAGAGGGTTTCCTCAGTGAATCTTCTGGAAACTCTTTATAGATATTGGCATGCTTCTTTATGGCTGTCCACATGTAGAAGGCAACATGAAATTAAGACAGAGAAAGAGGGAAGGAGGAAAGTCTAGTTGCTTTCCTCAAACGAAAAGACTGAATGTCCAGAGAATATGGTGAATCTATGGAAACTGTCAAAGATGACATGCCACCCAATAACTACTCTAGAAAGCATGCCTCATTCTCACATGATTTTTGGCAGTTGTGAAGGCTGCAGGAGAATGGGCTGTGCTCTTGCACAATCTCTGAAGCCTCTGAAAATTTTATGAGAACGGGCCGTTCTTTTGTGTAGTTTTCGGAGATAGTACAGTTCTCCTTCAAGAAGAAAGGCCTCATGTGATCCAGAGGCACTAGAGAGGCCTGTCAACAGTAAGAAAAGACTGCTGAAGGTAAGTGGTCTGCAGCAGAAACTGGGGAGTGCTGACCCACAGGAACATTGTGCCTGTTGTGGCCTGCTGGCAGCTGACACAGCTGGCAGCAGAGTCGAACAGCGAGGAAGTTGGGGAGGAGCCTGGGCCAGTCCTGGAGACTGAGGAAGGCTCAGGTGAGTGCTCTGCGTCAGAGGCAAAGATGGGGCCAGGGCAGGCTGACAATCATCAGCTGCCTTTGGGCTCGGACAGCAGTGAGGCGGGGGAGCTTCTGGAACCAGTTCCCAGCCTGCGCATGCACAGAGCTGCCAAAAGAAAGGAACAATTAAGAGCTCAGGGTTGACATGGGAGTAAGGCCACAGGTGGATGATGAATGGCCCCTCCCAGTAAGGATTAAAAGAGGAGCAAAAGGGGAGGGGGCTTTTGCAGGAAACAATTCATTCATTCATTCTTTCATTCATTCATTCCAGCCTCGTGAAGATCTGTCTGTGTAACCTAGAGACTCTGTGCCCAGCCCAGCCCTTCCCTGTCAGCACTGCGTGTGGAAATATTTACCGGGTAGCTTTCCAAGATAGATAAGGTCTGAGCTAATTATACCTTTAGAAGACTGTTTGCCAGGCCGTTGGCTGAATGTGAATGCAATAAATTCACATTCATTTAATAAAAGAGGTTTTGCCGGGATGCAGAGTTTGCTTAGTGCTTTTTGGGGAAGCCTAGGACAAAACAGTGTCATTCCCAAGACTCATGTGTCTTAGGAGGGATGTTTGTTTGTTTATTATCCTGTCTTTCTAAACAACTCAAGACAGGAAATATGGGTCATTCCATGTCAAGTGATCTAGTGGTCTCTGCTTGACCATCATGGATTTTGATGAAATTTTGTGTAAACATGCACACATGTCCCCAATGAACATTGGTAAAGTGTAACATTTGCCGATGTAATACTTGCAGAGATATAGTCATTTGTATGACTCCCATACCGCAGCCTTCTACAGTATGACTCTGAGGTTTCAGCAACTTTGAGACACAATATCTCTGGCAATATTTTGTTGAGAGAAACAAAACTTGGCCATCTTGTACTTCTTTTTGTGCTCTATTAAATAAAATAATAAAAAACATTTTCATGAGCGATCTCCATCATGTTCTCACTGTTGATGGCTTCATCAAAAAACTTGCTAGCAAATTGAGGAAACTGACTGGCCATCACTTCATTTCAAAATATCAAAGCAAATATTTGAAGTCATTGAAAGCTGGCCCAAAAAAACCTGAACTGATTGTACTGATGGATTTTGTGAAGAATTAGTTATTTGTTGTCTAAAATGCTGCTCAAGGCTTTCACTAGCTTTCACAAATGACTATATCTCCACAAGTATCACATTGGCAAATGTAACACTTTACCAGTGTTCATTGGGGACATGTGTGCACGTTTACACAAAATTTCATCAAAATCTGTGATGGTCAAGCAGGACACTTTCTGAAATCAAACCACTTGACATGGAATGACTCATATCATAACTAATACTCTTCCCTCCTCCTAATTTTCCCAAACAACCATCCTGTAAGGTGGGTTGGGCTGAGACAGAATGACTGGCCCAAGGCTGGCTTTCATGCCTAAAGTGGGACTAGAGTTCACCATCTCCTGTTTTCTAGTTTGGTGCCTTAATCACAGACCAAACTGTTTCCTAGATTACTCTGAGACAAGCTTTTTGAGTGGCAGTAGTGGTTTTAGGCCTCAACTTCAGGCCCAGCTTCCAGTGCTGCTATTCGGGATGGCTTAGATAAGGAGAAGGACTGAGGGGGAGATAGAGAATGGTTTCTCTTTTGTTTATGGATAAGGGTTGGGACATGCCAGCATATCTATATTACTACTCTATACTACAGCTTTCTCTATACTATTTACTGTAAAGTCTTGAAATGTGAGACTACTGGTACAATTACACAGAAGGCTATAAAAGTACAGTCAGGATGAATGGGGGTACAAAAGAGAAAATTCATACCTTATTTTCCTAATGTCTTGCCAAATAAACTATATCTAACTACATTCTAATAGAACTTGAAAAATAAGTCAAAAAGTATCCCTGAGTAACTACTCACTTGAGGATGCGAGTGATTGGGAACATGTCTGCATAGGTAGAATTACTTACAAAAATATATCATGCAACACCAAAAGTTTTAAACATCAAAATACTATATTAAATGGCAATCACTGTAAAATCAGCAATTGGTAAGGAGCATTAATAGTGGATGAGATGAAAGAAAAGCAAAAAGTAGCTTGCACAATGATTCTTTGGATCCCAATCTATGCAGGATATGGATTATTTACCTCTTGGATCCACAAATCCCAGACTATAAATAACTCATAAAACAGAATATAGTGAAGACTTCCTCAAATCACTATCCCTTTACTTCCCAGAGAATAACTTGAGACTCCTAGTTATGGTTTAGGTTAATTATTGATACTGATTGAATACATCAACTGAACTTTGTGAAATTATTGCAGCCAGAGTTACAAATGACATAACTGTATAAGAGGCTTAGTAAGTGGAGTTGTGATAAATGGAGCTTGAATTAGAAAAGAATTGTTTTCATTAAGCATAGCATAAATCCAAATAAAATGAAAGACATAATTACAGATGGATAAAAAATAATGTATTAGTCACTGTGCTTAACATTAGTATTCCCATCCTTCTCTAGTAGTTTACTCTCTCTCAGCAGTTACCGTAATCCATCACAAGCCAGACTCTTCAGTATTACAAACAAAATCCATAAACAAGTGCATAGAGACTTACAAGATCAAGAGCAGCTGCAAGGATGGAAGCATCAGGGATTGTTCCTGGTTCACAGCAGTTTAAGAGAAATTGAAAGCGCTTCATGCCTTGCCGAATGGCTCCCAAATTCACCACGTTCTTGCTTTTGTTTCCCTCTTGGCTGGAAGTCAGATGATCTTCATAAGTCTGGCAACCTTACAAGAAAATCCAAAAGGGAGGATGGGAGAGAGAGGAAAGAGAAAGCCCCCATAGATGTTTTAAACATTCATTGGGTCTACTGACAATTCTGAAGCAAATGTCTCCTATTAATTTGTCCTCGAGCATCAAGCATGACAGAATGAGAGAGGCATATATTCAGAATATCTATGACTGCAACAAACTCTATGGAGTCTTTAGGACATGTTTCATCTCACCTAGTACCAGAGAAAATGCTTAGTCTCCCCTTGGGACATTATGCTTAGTCTACCCTTGGGGCAGTGAATGAGAGAAGTGTTGCTAAATGTGCAGGAAGTTCACAGGTTGTCAAGAAGAGGTATCATGAGGATGTTCAAAGAAGTTGCATGTTGAGATCAGGAGTCATCTTGAAACCTTAGCCCATATTCTATGGATTTATGAATAGTCATGATTATGTCACTTTTGAAGATAACCTAGATTGCATGGCTGGTATTAAAATGAGGAATGACATGTACCAAACTTAAGATCCTTTACGGAAAAACAGAAGATTCGGGTAATTAATAAATATATCTGGATGGCACAATTGTAACTGATTATTATAATGATTTCATGCTTAAAAAAATAGCTTCACATTTTAAAACAGAAAGATCCATCTCAGGAAGCATGAGGGAATAAGACAAAATCACAACAAACCATCACACATATAAAACAGAAAATAAAAAAATATTGACGAAAGCTAATGCCCATGTTCTGTTATGAGTCAAAATTTGTAATCTATAAAAAGAACTCAACTTGGGTAAGTCTTGTTTTCTGTGTTGTTTCCTGCATAACTGATTCATAAAACTGAAAGAGAACCTTCCTGTTCAATGCAGAAATCAAAATGTAAGCATTTCAAGCATATAGCCATTCTCTACTTAAAAACACTGGATGCTATCATATCTCCCTCACTAATCTTTTCTCAAAGTTAAACATACTCAACTCCTTAAATCTTTTTTCATGTGGCTTAATTTCTAGTCTCTGGTCATCTTTGTTGCACCCTTCTCTAACTTATCTAGATTCTCTGATTTATTGTTAATTCTTTCCAATTTTATATTATTTGCACATCTCATAAAAGCTTCTTCTCCTTTATCCAAATCATTAATGAGTATAAAAAGTAGAGGACTGATCTTTGCAGAAGTTCATTACTTTTTAATCAGATGAAGAACCATAGATGAATACTCTTTGAGTACAGTTTGTAAGACAACTATGTATCCATGTCATTATCATTTTATTCAGGTCATGCTTGTGATACATCTTCAAGTGGTTACATCCTCAGTATTTTATCAAATCCTTTGCTGAAGTCCAAGTAAATTTTAACTATAGATTCCCACAATATTTTAAGAAGGCTGCTTAATTTATTTTTAAAATGAGATAAAATGCCAAGATTTGTTCTTGACAAGCACATGCTTATTTCTAATAATTATTGCATTGGTTTCAAGATGCTTGTGGATTGATCTGCTCTAGAATCTTCCCAGGCATTCTTGTTAAATTGTTTTGTGATATGCCTCTCCCCATTTTTGAAAATGTGGACATTTGCTTTTCTTCAGTCATCTAGCACTTCATCAGTTCTCCAGAATTGGGTTTGATTAAATTCTAAGCAATTCTTTCACTTAGTGTGGCCACCTATGACACCAAACCTGCCCACCTTAGTTTAGAGCAGGGGTGTCAAATTCAATTTCATTGAGGGCCGCATCAGGGTTGTGTTTGACCTTGTGGGGTGGGGGGGAGCATGGCCAGGGTAGGTGTGGCCAGCTCAACATCACTCGTGTCAGGGGCACCTATGGCAGCCCAAGCGCTCTGCCAGTAAAAATGGGCTCCTGAGCTCCATTTTTAGCCGTGATGGCCTCCTGCAACCCTCTACCAGTGAAAACAGAGCTCGGGAGGGCTGACCTCCCAAACTCCATTTTCACTGGCAGAGGCAACATGGGCCAGTCCTTCCACTGTTTCCAGGGCAGCCCCATGGGACAGATTTAAGCACCCTGCAGACTGGATCCGGCCTCTGGGCCTTGAGTTTGACATCCCTGGTTTAGAGTGAAGGCCTTCCTTCCTCCCTTCTTCCCTCCCTCCCTCCCTTCTAATTTGATACTCCTGCTCTACAATTCTTTCTACTTAATAGGAAGAAGATAACCAATTACCCACAATGGCAGTAATTCAGGAAATAACTTTTTCATCCCTCACAGTTTAAAAAAAATGAATCAGAGCATATACCGTATATACTCGAGTATAAGCCGAGTTTTTCAGCACATTTTTTGTGCTGAAAAAAACCCCCTCGGCTTATACTCGAGTCAGATTCCCCTCTGAAAAAAAAATGGTGTGGAGCTCCGAAGCTGGGCAGCCGCTTCCCTACTTCCGTGTTTCCTTTGCAACTTTTAAGCATGGGAGTAATCGGAAGCAGAAAAGTTCTTGCTTGAGGATATATTGTTTTTTTCTTTTTTTAACAGTTTTTTTTGGGGGAAGAACCCACTGCCATGTGAGAATGCTCAGACACGAAATCTATCCAACCGAAAATAAGTGTGTGTGTGTGTGGGGGGGGGGATTTTAACAGAGGGAAGATGTAGGGAGAAGGCAAAAGCGACAGAAGATCCTTCAGGGGAAACTGAGGGGGAGACTCACCCTTGGTCCAGATGAGCCCCCTTCCCCTTTCTCTAGGCTGAAAAAACAATGCGAGCCGAGGTTGCTTCGGCTCCACTCAGCTTCATTTCCTCAGCTCCAGCTGCTTTCAGTCCACTCGGGAGGAGGGGGAGGAGGAGGTGGTGGTGGCAGCTCGCGTTGTTTTCTGATAGTGAGATCATTTCCCAAATTAATTGATTCACTAATCCAAAAGAAGAAGATGTTGATGACAGTGGGAGGCAGGAGTCACTCTCTCCCTTGCAAGAAAAAAGCAAGAGCTATTCTTATGATCTCTCCCTCTCTCTCTTTCTCCCCGTAATACAGTCAAGCCCTTTCCAGCACGCGCGCGCGATCCACCCCCGCCGCTTTGCACCTTGCAAATGCAAAAACCCTGGGGTTTTGCATTTGCAAGGTGCAAAGGGGCGGGGGCGGATCGCGCGCGCGTGCTGGAAAGGGCTTGACTTTATTGGGGGGGGGAGAGAGAGAGAGAGATATCATAAGAACGGCTCTTGGTTTTTTCTTGCAAGGGAGAGAGTGACTCCTGCCTACCAATGTCATCATCATCATCTTTTGGGTTAGTGAATCAATCAAACCTTTCATGATAGTGAGATCGTTTCCCAAATTTCCCTTAAATCAGGGAAGAAATCAGAAACAAACCTTTGGGCTGAGAATAAGCCTGTTCCTATGATGCCATTTTTGTTCACTTCAGTGTGAAAAGTGTGAAAAAACACACTTCTTTTTCTTCATCTTCTTGTTCCCTATTTACTGGTCTCTTTCAAAGAGGAAATTGTGAACATCAAACTTATTCTCAACTGTCCTAGTGAAAGTTTTTATTGGCATCTATTTTTATTTTTGAAATTTACCAGTAGCTGCTGCATTTCCCACCCTCGACTTATACTCGAGTCAATAAGTTTTCCCAGTTTTTTGTGGTTAAATTAGGTGCCTCGGCTTATATTCGGGTCGACTTATACTCGAGTATATACGGTAGTTTCATTCTTTTCTTCTTTTTTTTTCAATTTGATTTCAGTTCCATTTCTATCAGTTCCCTCACTCAGTGAATGATGTGGCAACTCATTCCTGGGGTTCCTTGGTTTATTTCAGTTTTCTGTACTATAACTATTGTACTTATGAGCTAACATTTGAATAAGATTGAGTAAGAGTTTATAATGTTATAATTAAGGCTGCAGTCCTGGGGTTACTCATATTCTGCCATGCTGATCTGAACCTAATCTAAGAAAGTTTGTATAATATATGTATTCCCTCTGCATTTTATTTTAAACAAGTTACTCCTTGGCACATCAGTAAGATCTTTATATTGCATGCTATTGAGTTGTGAACTAAAACTATCCATTAGCTCCTATTATCACATATTGCTACATAATCAAAAGCCAAACAAAATGATATTTTCATCACTATTGGATATGCTGTTCCATGCTAAAAACTGACAGATTTTGTACATTTTTACAAATTGAATGTTGAAATACAAATATTTCTATTTAAAATAATATCGCAAATTGAAGTCTGAGGTCTGTTATACCATATTCTACAGTCATGCTTGACTTTAAACGAAGTAATCACAATATGAATTATAATATGCATTCATTCCCTGCCTGAAAACCATCTAATTTTTTCATTGAAACTGAAAAGATATTCAGATCTCATTGCTTATAATGGCATTAGGCTTTGCTATTAAATTGGGGGGGGGGGGAGGGGAGAGAGTAAATTATTATACTGGCTACCTGTATGGAAGGATACCCAGAAATAGCTGCAATCAGAAAGAGCCCAAATACTTCTATTAACATATTAAAAGATGCCAATAATCATACATCATATGTCTTCATCTGAAACATCATTTTCTTCATACAGAAAGGCATTTTATGATGGAGCAATGACTAAATGAAGTAGTAACATCATTTCCATGTTTAATGAAGCATAAGCAATATGTAATGTTGGGTCATGTAACATTCTGTGAAAATAACATTGGGATGCTGTGTCCCTTTTTCAATGCAAAAACAGGAAAATAACAAGATGCAAGGTTGTTTCTTTGGTAACGAGAAGCTCACATATGCAAATCTGAAATATTTGAAAGAAGTTAAGTCCTAACCTTCTTTGGAGACAAAAACTTATTTTCTTAGAAATAACAAAGTAATCAATCATATTTATCATATAAGTGTTCTCAATGTCATTCATAATTTTGCTAAGAATGAAGGACCGCATCTCTATAAGAAATGGCATGAAGACACAAGACAAGCAAACACAGAAGAAAAGAGATAATTAAAACACATTTGTACAGGGTTTTCCATTTCATCAGTGCTGAATTTTACTGAAAATCTAGATGATCAATAATGGGGAATATAAGCTGGTGGGAACATCTAACATTTCACATCAAGGAGCTAAGTGAAATATTAGCATACTATGTTGTTCCAAATTTTCCAAATAGTGGATTTGATTTCTTGAAAGGTCAATTTTGCTTTATCTAAATGCATTGGCCCATATATGCTTTTCCTTCTTGGCTAAAATTGAATGAAAATAAAAAAAAATGACATAAGAAGAAATGAAAAAAGTAGTGGCCACAAATATATAAAGCCATAGAAAACAAAATTGAGTCCAGAAATATGTTTTTAAAGGTAAAGGGTGAATTAAAGAAAGAAGATAATTTTTTTAAAAAAAGAAGGAACAAAGAAAAAGTTTAAAGTTTAAAAAAAAGGACTGAAGAAACAGAACCCTGATTTCTAACCATCTTTTTCTTCTGTGTGATGAAGCCTGGATGGATGTCTTCGGCAGGTGCGCCATTTACCAAGACGCTTGAAGAAATTCTCCTCTTCTTCACGCCCATTTTCCATGCCACTTCCAGGCCCACCTTCTGATAGCTTCACTGCACTAGTAAATTTTACCTAAATGTTAAAAGAAGCATCATTTCATTTTTTTTTCACTGCTGATGTAAACATAAAACATTAAAACATTCTTCTTAATAAATATTTTCCTTTATTAGTAATATTTTAAAGCCCATATCTCCATAAAGAGAACCATGTTGAGGGAATCACAGTTGAATAAGTAGGAAACAGGAGCAAAACAACCTTCCTTCTTTCCCCTCCCTCCTCTTTTCTTAATGCTTAATATATCTATTCTTCTATCTCATGACTTCTAAGGAAAACTAGTCAATGAAGAGAGAGATAAGCAGTGGGCTAAGAAAACTAGTCAGTGGCTTCATTTTCTCTCCTGTAGAAATACTTTATGAGGTCCATTATTTTTTGAATTATTTTATTGCTTTGCTTATTCAGAAAATTCTCATCCAGAAAGTTTTAGCTTCTAGTAAAGCAAACTTTAGCTCCAATAAAACAGTAAAACCTATAAAGTCCATATTTTCATATTTGGGTTCTTTACAGTTTACAATAAGCTGGCAATGTGGAGAATAAAGATGGGAAATTAAAATGTTTGAGAAGTGCAACTGAAGATGTAGTTCAATTCCAACCATTTAACCATGTTAAAAGCTTTCTGCACAAATTTTTAGATACAGTAGTTTCATTCTCCTTTTTTCAGCCCTCCTCTTTCTCCACATTTGTTATTTTCTTCAGCTTAGTTTGAATTTGATGAGAAATTTTATTTTAAAATTATTAAAAGTAGAAAACTGAATTTGTGCCCATAGTGTTTTCCAGTTAGATCTGACAAATTGGGAAAAGAGAAGTTGTTTGTGTTCTATTACTCTGGAGTATATAATCAATTGGGCTATATATTTTTCCTTTTCCAATCTATTTTAGCCCCATGGTCCCATTTTATTTGCATGCAAACATCATAAACATATAGCAACCTATTGCTCTTTTCTATTTTACAGACTATTTCCTAGTCAATGGCCTTTTCAAATATCTTTTATAGGATAATTAAAATAGTATTGGGGTAGCAGGGCCTTGATCTCCCCACTGATTTGTTTTGGTTTTGTTATATTTTGCCACTTAATAATAGGTTTGTACATATTCTGCGTATGTTAAAAATGAAGATTTGCAGTTGACTGGTTGGTTGAGTTATTTTCCCCCTTCAGAAATAAGTGTTCCTCCCTTTATTGAAATGTATTGTGCAGATCTACTGAAGTATGACACAAGTGTGGAAACTATTCTTCTGTTCCCCTTGTTATATTGATGAGTGTGTATGTATATGTGAAAGGACTCTGCAGCAAAAAATGAAAGTAAAAGGTTGCATGGTCCTAGTCATTTCTTTAAGATGGAAGACTGATAATACTTGGAAGAATGCACAGATTTAGAATAATATGAAGTGACCATTTTAGTCCAGTAAGAAAGAAATATAGATGTTAAAGATACAGGTATGGATACACAGAAAAATAAACTTGTACATTCATTATTAGATAGCTTTTTTAAAAAAGAGTGATAGTAGAAAGGGTTGCACATTTACCCTAGAGCTCTGCCTGATGAAAGAGAGACGATCCACAGAGCTAATATCCAGAAGGTCTTCTACACCATCTGCCAGACCAGAAATTGATGAACGTTTCAGCCAGTTCCCTGTAATACAGAAAGCACAGGCATGAATATCTTTCTGACTCTACTAGTTGAATAATGTACATCTCTAATTACTGGTACTAAGGACTCAATTCCTAACATCTAAAACAAAATATTTGGAGTCATATAAAGGAAGATGGGGAAAAATTCAAAGACACAGAATAGCATGACAAAGTATCTTCATGTAAAAGGCTTCCTTTGTGGAGAGAATCAATGAATACCCATGTTCAAGTCCGCCCTCTATGAAATTTGGCTGGATGATTTTGGGCCAATCTCCATCATTTTCAATGTTGATGTTATGGGATTAAAAAAGAAGATAAATCCCTACCTGCTCCTGGAGAAAAGGCACAACATCTAACAAAACAATAATTGAATGACCTAGTGGGAGTTTGAGTTTCTTTCTCAGGGAGATCCGTCTGGAACGGGAGCGGGAGCGCCTCTCTGTGGCCATTCCTGAGTGTGCAGTTGTGCATTCTGAAGTGTCTGGCTCCGACTGGCTGCTGGTATCGCTAGCTGCACTTTGAGATTTAAACATTTTCCTCCAGAAATCCTTGCGGCCTAAGACTGCTCCTTGCATTTGTTCATCACTGTGAAGGAAATACATGGCTGGTAAAACTTAGCAGAATGGAAAAAAGAATAGGACAGCATCCTTCTCTCTTTTAATCTTGCCCTGTGCCCTGGTTATTCGGCTAATTTTAGAAGAGGGAATAAGCCATAAACCTATTATCATAAAAGCGATATACTAAAAAATATCAATATTTTTAAGGGTATTTTGTAACCCTTATAAAATACGATAGTAAGCACTATGATGATAATATATAATATTACTAATAAAGTAATAATCTGTATGTGGTAAATTAGGAAGGTATACAGATGGTGAATATGATTTGCCTAAGGCTAGGCAGAATAAAATTCTATATTGCTAGCAGTGCAGTGAGCAGAAGTTGTTGAGAAATAACTTCCATATAATTATTATGTGAATCCTTTTCTCTCAGCTATAATAGCTAACGTTTACATTGCTACAATGAAAACTAGGAAACTAGTTGATTCAAGTCTGAACAGTGTTTTTGCTTTTTAAATTATGCTTGAATGTAATCTGATTGTTGATTAACATGAAATTTATTGATCAATTTACTTACTGCTCAGGAGTTTGTATTGGACGACCTGAGATATAGCTGCGACACTCGTCAGGAGCAGAAGACAGCTGTCCTTTATCAATAACAACACTTCCTACTTCAGATCTACAAGGACAAAGCTACTAGTCAGAGGAACAATAACATATTGTATTTATTCCTATTTAGCTTCCCAATATTATTTTTAAAAGTATTACTTTTAAAACAGAAAGATGAGGTAAATTTTATTCTTGCAATCTCCCATCGGTACTTCATATATCAATTATGGCATGAAAATATATCAAATTGATTATCTAATTTGTAAGTGTGCCTATTTAATGTAAATTCAGGAACGCTTCTCATTAAGTTTAGCAGACCTAGACTCCCAGCCAATCAAGATGAGGAAAAAAACATTCAAATAAAGCAGAAAGCCAGCACCAAATTCAAACAAAAAATGGCTGCTAAGCCTGACACACAAGATTAAAAAGAACCCAATACACAAGCCTGAGGATGGTAGACGAAATTCTGCCGAAACGTCGCTATAATAAAAGCACAAAAATTAAGACGTGGGAAAATACCCGAAGAAACCTAAATACCATACATATAAACACCCGCGAAAACATAAGAAATATATATATATATATATGTTTTTTTATGTTTTCTTATATATATATATATAAATTTGTATGAAGTAATAGTTTAGTAAATGCTTAAGAATATATATATTTAATATATACTTATATATATATATGCATGTGTGTATACACACCAAGATTATAGATACAGCTAGAGACAGAGGCAGAGATAGATAGATAATAAATAGAATTAGCCTATATATATTAGGGCTAATTCCATACAATTATGGGTAAATCAGAAAAACCAGAATTTTATTTTTGTTCCAAACAATACCAATTAGGCTTGGAAAAGACTATTTTAAAGATTTAAATAAAATCATATTGAAGTTTATATGGCAAGGTAAAAAAGCAAGAATAAAGCTAAAGCTTTTGCAAGACGCTAGAATTAGAGGAGGTTTTGGCCTGCCTAATTGGGAATTGTATTATCAAGCTGCAAGTTTGATGTGGGTCAAAGAATGGATAACATTAAGAAAGCATAGATTGTTGACATTAGAAGGGCATGATTTGCTGTTGGGCTGGCATGCTTTTTTATGATATAAGGAAACTAAAACACAGGGTTATTTTAGAAGACATTATATACAGGAGTCTTTGTGGTTAAACTGGGAGAAGATAAAAAGACAATGTTATTTGAAAATTCCAGTTTGGTTATCGACTATTGAAGCATTTTCCTATCCTATAATTTATAAGAAGGAACAAACAGTTAGATATGGGGAACTATTGGATGAAAAGGGTGAACTTAAATCGATCCAAAACTTAGAGGAACAAGGTATAAGGATGAATTGGTTTTCATATGCGCAAATACATTCAAGGTATGATGAAGATTCTAAAACGGAGGGATTCTATGATAAGCAGACTGATTTAGATAAGATCTTGATGGGTATTGATGAGAAGGTGATTAAAAAATTATATGGTTATTTACTGGGAATTAAATTAGAGGAAGAACAAGTCAAAGAAACTATGATTGTTTGGAGGAAGAATTTTGGATATGAGATTGATCTAGAGAAATGGCAAAAATTGTGATCTCAAAATTATAAAATGACAATGTCAATAGCATATAAAGAAAACTTGTATAAGATGTTTTACCGGTGGCACTTTCCCCCGACAAGAATAGCAAGAATGTTTAAGAACAAATCTGAAAAATGCTGGAAATGTCATCAGATACCTGGCTCGTATTACCATATGTGGTGGATTTGTGAGGATGCTAGAAAATATTGGACTAAAATTCGCATGTGGTTGGAAAAAATGACAAAGAAACACATAGACTTGAAACCAGAGATCTTCTTATTGGGAATTTTACCTGATATATATAGTAAAGATTTGAAGTACCTGATTGTAAATGTATTAACAGCGGCTAGGATTGTATTTGCTAAAAATTGGAAGAATGAGAAAATACCATTACAGGAAGAAATTATTCAGAAAATATTGGAATGTGCTGAGATGAGTAGATTGACATTTGAAATTAGAAAGCAAGAGGATAAACAATTTTATGAAATTTGGGATCTTATTTATCAATGGCTAGACGATAAAATACGATAATAGAATATTTAGAATGCTAGACAGTAAGGAATATCTTTATTTTGCTATTTTGTTATTACTTTGTTATTTGACATATTTATAAAGGGTTTTTTAGGATTGATTTGGTATGATTATATGATTTGTTACAGAATAAACTGGGTAAAGTATTGTTATCTCATAAAGCATGAATGATTAAAAGTATAGTCAAAAATTTCTTTTTTTTTAGTGATATTAGGATATATAAGTTTGGATTGACAATATGAGTTGTTATGTAACATAATTGTAATTGAGACTACAAAATGAATGCACAAAACTGATGAACCAACTGACACACTGGATGTAATATGAGAGTTGATATTTTAATGTTTTGTTTGTCTTGTTTGTTTGTAGAAAATTAATAAAATCTCTTTTTTTTTAAAAAGAAAAGGTTGTGTATGAAACAGTTGTTAGAAAAAAAAATTTCTTCCATGTTTAATTGGGGAAAAAATGATAATGTCATCCATCTCACTTGAATTAGTTAGCAAAGAAAGACTCCTGGCACATTATTTTTTTTCCAAGAGTATTACTTTACTAAGAACAAAATGATTACAGATTTTTACAAGGCGGAATCTGATGGCTTGGTATGAAAACAATGCAATTAAGTTCCCCCTTTTTCCCTGGCCAACCCCTGTTATCAGTCAATGTCCTATTAGAAGTTCTCAGGTTGTTTTGAAAATGGCCCCTTCACCATCTCCGCATTTCTTCTGGCTGACCTTATGCTGGATTGATGCGACTCAGCATCAGGGCTGGCACAGCTTCATCCCTCCCCAACCCCACCCCATCCTTCCCTCACATTCCAAGCACTCCCCTCTCCGTCCCCATTGAAAATGTCCAGCTTGCAAGATCTGATGTGAAGCTAGAAGCAGAATTGCAGCCATGACAGAGAATATGGACCCATAACCTGAGTACAGCATACGCCATATTGTCATGAACAGTGGTGGGATTCAAATTTTTTTACTACCAGTTCTGTGGGTGTGGCTTGGTGGGCGTGGCAGGGAAAGGATACTGTAAAACTTCCAGTCAGAGGTGGCATTTCCCGGTTCTCCAAACTACTCAAAATTTCCGCTACCAGTTCTTCAGAACTGGTCAGAACCTGCTGAATACCACCTCTGGTCATGAAGCAGATCGTCCCTCCTCATAGATAAATGACTGAGATATCTACTTAATCCAGTATCCTATCCTCCTTTATGTTCCATAAAAATAATATTTTGTAGAACAGCTTTTCAGCTGAGGAACCTGAACACAGTTCTTAACTGTGCTTTAATCCCATGCATATGAATGCAATTAAACACACTTTTCTGCTATCTATAGCTGTTGAATAACGTAAGACCATCCTTGGAGAAGGGAGGATTTTGAGAGCAAATAGTATTTATTTGCATGATTCATCTTCTTCCCAAAAGCAAGGTTGACAAGTCTGGGTAAGGCTGACCTTAGTACATCATTCAAGCATCTTAATGGCTTTTCCAGTCTTGATACATACTTTTTACTCGCTGGTGGTTTGGGTTCTTGCTCAGTATTTTCTTCTGTTTTTCTTCCTGGTATCAACTTTTCTGCACTGTCCAAAAGAGCACTAAGAGCTACTCTTCTGAAAACATTTCCATGAGCCTCCTTGATAAACTGTACCAGTTGTCGGATGTCACAGTATAAACCCTGAAGCCAGCAGGATGTCATTTTCGGGGCAGGAGGGAGGGGGGGAGACAGTTTGTTAGGCTTCCAACATACAAACACTTTCTTCTTTTGTTTTCTTAAGAAAATCAGTCTACGTTTCAGGCCTTGAAACCATGAAATAAATTTCAGCAATGAATTTAATAGAAACTGCCTGAAAATATTGAAAGGAAAGGTCAAAGAACTGCCATCTTGAACAACACAGTGATGACTTTTTCAAGTCAAATTAATGACTAGATACAAATTCAAAGGGAATTTGGTTCTCTTGTATCCTACTGAACTGCATGACATTTTCCAAAATTCACCTGCCAACATTTATTAATTTTAAAAAATAATTTTTTTAAAAAATTATATTTTGTCTTTCCGCCCCTTTTTGAAAGAAGGTGGCACAATTCAACAATTTATATTGGGAATAGAAAAGATAGTACTTAAAAACTTGTCATAACTTAGTGAAAAGGAAAGATGCCCTTACCAGATTCTCAGGACTATGGAGCTCATGTGTAGTAGAGGCACAGCGAGTGATCAAAGATTTGAACATAGCACTGACGATAATGCCCTCAATACTTTGGGCTGTAGATTTGTTGTCCATGGTGGTAAAGTTATTTCCAAAACCAGCCTTGTCTACAAAATGCAAAATAAAACAGTTAAACTGCATTATTAAATTTCAGAAAAACAATAAGCTATACATTTGTAACACCTGAACTCAGGAATTCCTAATCCGCAATAGCATTCTCCATCCAGAGGAGGGATTTATTTCTTTGGAAAATCACATTGGGGGTGAGGGGTGGAAATGAACCTGGCAGTATAAAAATGGAGTGAAGACAAAGTGCCCATGTCTCAGTCAATTAAAACAAAGAAAAAAGTAAACACACACATTGCACCTAAACAAATTAATACATTCAGGCACACACCTTCAGGAAAGCTTAATACAAAGGATGACAATCTATACTTACTGTCTGTAACTGGTTCCATGCAAAATCCTAGCAAAGCATGTAAAAAATCCACCACGTTGTTCAATGAATCTTTATTCACATAATCTCTCATTGTCTGACGAAACTGCATCTTATCCAGTTTATATAACTTTGTAAGGCAGTTCTGAGCCTGTTAAGAAAGGTTTTAAGAATGCCAAAATTAGGTCCTGGTGGTGATAATTACAGAGAACCACAGTAAATTCAACCTGTTAGTTCCTGAATAATTAAAAACAGTACCCAATGAACTTCACAAAATAACTAGAGAGGATTTAAACAATTATCTTCCTATGTTTATTGATATAGTGACTTACTGGAGCCAAAGCTTCCAGAAGAATAGAGGTTTTGGGATAAGATACAAGTATTTAAAATTTAATACATGTGCACTACAATTTAGAAGACAAATGCATATGCAGCTATTTAGCAACAAGGGTTAACATAAGAAACTAGGTCAGGCTACTAGATTTTTAATGACTAAACGCAACAGTATGAAATCAAGTTATCTATACAAAATGAAATTCAGTGTAGAGAAAAGTCCTTCATTTAGGCAAGAAAAACCAAAAATACATATATAGATTCGGTGAAATCAGGCTTAATAGCAGTAACTGTGAGAGGGATCTTGGAATCTTAGTGGACAACCAGCTAAATATGAGCCAACATTGTGCAGCCGTAGCCAAAAATGCCAAAGCAATCCTAAGTTGCATTAACAGAGAGATACAATCAAGATCAAGGGAGGTACAAATACCATTCTATATAAAGTCTTAGTAAGACCACACTAGAATACTGCATCCAGTTTTGGTCACCACACTATAAAAAAGATGTTGAGACTCCAGAAAAACTGCAGAGAAAAGCAACCAAGATGATTAGGGGACTGGAGGCTAAAACATTCAATGAACGGTTGGTTACAAGTACTCGGCATGGTTCTCTAGTGGACAGAAGGATCAGGAGAGACATGATAGCAATGTTCCAATATTTGAGGGCCTGCCACAGAGAGGAAGGGGTCAAGATATTTTCCAAAGCACCTGAAGGTCAGCCAAGAAATAATGGATGGAAACTGATCAAGAAGAGATTCAACCTAGAAATCAGGAGACATTTTCTGACAGTGAGAACAATCAACCAATGGAACAGCTCACCTTCAAAAGTTGTGGGAGCTTCATCACTGGAAGCTTTCAAGAAGAGACTGGACTGCCATTTAGAATAGAATAGGATAACAGAGTTGGAAGGGACCTTAGAGATCTTCTAGTCCAACCGCCTACCTAGGCAGGAAACCCTACACCACTTCAGACAAATGGTTATCTAACATCTTTTTAAAAACTTCCAGCTTGGAGCATTCACAACCTCTGGAGGCAAGTTGTTCCACTGATTAATTGTTCTGTCAGGAAATTTCTCCTGAGTTCTAAGTGGCTTCTCTTCTTAATTAGTTTCCACCCACTGGTTCTTGTCCTGCCCTTAGGTGCTTTGGAGAATAGGTTGACTCCCTCTTCTTTGTGGCAGCCTCTGAGATATTGGAACATTGCTATCATGTCTCCCCTAGTCCTTCTTTTCACTAGACTAGACATACCCAGTTCCTGCAACTGTCTTCATATGTTTTAGCCTCCAGGCCCCTAATCATCTTTGTTGCTCTTCTCTGCACTCTTTCTAGAGTCTCAACATCTTTTTTACATCGTAGTGACCAAAATTGAATGTAGTATTCCAAGTGTGACCTTACCAAGGTATTATAAAGTGGTATTAACACTTCATGTGATCTTGATTCCATCCCTGTTTATGCAGCCTAAAACTATTGGTTGTTTTGGCAGGTGCTGCGCACTGCTGGCTCATATTTAAATGGTTGTCCACTATACTGTACCTGTGCATTTTATTTTTCTTGCCTAAATGTAAAATCTTACTTTATTCACCATTGAATTTCATTTTGTTAGATAGCGCCCAATGTTCAAGTCTGTCAAGATCCTTCTGTATCTTAAGCCTATCTTCTGGAGCAGTGGTCGCCAACCAATGGGCTGGGGACTACTGGCGGTCTTTGACAAAATGTTGGTGGTCCACAGAGAAATGTCACCCCAAAGCACCCCAAAAGCAATTAATCCAGGCTATGCGAGAACACAAGGCTGCGCCACCCACATGGCCCACGGGAACACAAGGTTTGCATTGCTTGCATTGCGAACAACATGATGTAGTGAGGGGAGGGGGGAAAAGGCAGATGGGGGAACTTGCCCCACTCACCCCAGGCACCTCACCTGGCCACCGGGCTGCTTCTTTCCACTTCTTTCTTCTTCTGCTTTTGGCTGCACACAAGGAAAGCAGCAAAAGTCTTTCTCTCCCCCAAACTCTGCCAGAAATGAGTCTTTGGGACCCTGCAAGGCAACCTGCTCCAAGAGGCTGCACCAGCATAAGTGTCACAAAGACTCATTTTTGGTGGAGTTTGGGAGAGAGAAAGACTTCTGTTGCTTTTGCTGCTTTCCTTGCATGAAGCCAAAAGTCTCCTTCTCTCCCCCCCCCCCGCCAAATGGAACTAGAGACGTTATCCTGCAATCCCAAATAAAGAATGATCGATTTGTAGGAAAACAGGGTGGGGAATTTTCCTGCAGACTTTTTTGGGGATTTTCCCAGGGTCTCTGGTCTGCGGGATTTAAAATTATGAGTTTGGTGGTCCCTCAGGTCCAAAAGGTTGGTGACCTCTATTCTGGAGGGTTGGCTATTCCTGCCAGCTTGGTGTCGTCTGCAAATTTGATAAGTTCTCCATCTATCCCCTTGTCCAAGTCACTGATGAAGATGTTGGTTATGGTCTACTTTATCAAATGCCTTACTGAAGTCCGAGTAAATTATATTGACAGCATTCCTCTGGTCAACCAGTTTTGTTACTTTGTCGAAGAATGCAATAAGATTAGTCTGGCATGTTCTGTTTTTAACAAACCCGTGTTGACTTTTGGTTATTACTTTGTTTGCTTCTAGGTGCTTATCTTTTCCAGAATCTTCCCTGATATTGAGGTCAAACTGATAGGTCTGTAATTTCCTGGATCTATTTCCCCCCCCCCTTTTTTTTTTGAAGATGGGAACTACATCAGCTCTTTTCCAGTTCTCTGGCAGTTCCCCAGTACTCCAGGATCTTTGAAAGATATATTTATGTGGTTCTGAGATCTCGTCTGCCAGTTCCTTCAGAACCTTGGGTTGTAATCCATCTGGTCCTGGTGATTTGAGCTCGTCTAGGGTAGACAGATGTTCACTTACCATTTCCCCCCTATTTTAACTTGTGTTCCTATTCTTTTTTTTTTTTTTTTTTGTGGTGCTGTTTTTGATAAGTTGGACTGTTTTTTTCCCTTTGTGTAAAGACAGGTGCAAAAAACAGTTAATTAGTTCTACTTTCTCCCAGCAATGGACCAATTGTTTCCTTGACCTTTTTCTTGTTTTTTCTTGAAAGAAGCTTTATTTGGTTTTGTTTTATTTATTTGTTTTATTTTTTACTTTTGTTGCAAGCCTCTGTTCATTGTGAGCTTTACCTTTCCTCACTTCATCTTTTCATCTTTACAGGCTTGGGCTATTTGCTGGTAATCTGCCTTAGTTATTTGCCCCTCTTTTCTTTTTTTATACTTGTCTTTTTGTCTTTCAATTTATCAGAGAGTTCTTTATGCAGCCATGCTGGATTCTTTTATTTTTCTTCTTCATTAGTATTTTGTTAGACTGGGCTTTTATAATCTCACTTTTCAAAATTTCCTAAGCTTCTTGAGTTGTTTTCCCCTTGAGGATTCTCATCCATTGAATCCTTCCCAAGCTATTTGTAAGAAATAGTGTAGGGTCTCCTGCTTGGGTGGTGGATTGGACTAGAAGACATACAATATCCTTTCCAACTCTGTTAATCTGTTAAAGTTTTTTGTTTCACTTCCTTGTTATGGTAGGAGCTGTTCTGATAAGAGTGTGCTCGATTCTTATCTTTGTGGTGTTGGGTCCCCTTGATAACCTGTCCTTTTCTCCTAGATCTAAAGGACCTCTCTTTTGCCCTATCTCTATTCACATTATTCTAAACATTCATGGTTGATTTAAAGCTAAAATGATTTCTCTAATGTAGAGAAATAGCTTTGAACACTAGAATTTTTTTCCATAGTTGTCTTTCTATTATCAGAACCATAACAACCAGTATGTTGGTATATGCCCAAACACACCCTAAGCACAGGCTCCATAGTTAACTACTGGATGGCTATTAAAATCCATGGTATAAAAATATTATGGATTTAAAAGGGAAGAGATTTGGAAACAACTTTTTTTCCATCCTTCTGCAGTTTTATACCTGATGTCTCAGACGATCTCCAGAGAGTCCGCGATGACCTTCTCCACAGCCATATGCACAGCCCAGAGACTTCACAATTTTTATCAGCATTGTCAGAGCCAGCCTATGAGTGCTTACTGGGGTATTTTCATCCTTAGCAGCATAACATTTGAAGAAACCAGAAAGACCAGAGAAAAAGCTATTCAGTTTATGATGAGAATCACAAAAATAATATAAAACTGGTATGTGTCAGTTTACCAGAATAAATCTTACACAGAAATTTTTTTCTACAAATGATAACATTTAAGGCTTAAATGTTTCTTTAAAGGAGACAGCTTTAATATTGGTAAACAAAACGATTAGTTTTATGAGGATAGGTTGCCTTGGTCTGATCAAAAGACTTTGAAATTCAGAGAGAAGTAATTCCCTTTATTGTTTACAATCTTGGAAGAAGTAAGAACACACAGTGCAAATGTATTCCAGATCCAGCATCTCCTTCTCACAAATGTCAGCCAGATGCCTCTGGGAAGATACTAAGAGGATATAAACATAGTAACCTCACAAAGCAGACCTGTTTTCTACAAGAGCCAGTTCTAGAAAGTATCCTGCCTTTGATCCTGGATGTACTATTGTTACTGGTGGTCTTATCTACATTTTCTTATCCTCCCTTAAAGCTGTCTATGTTGTTGGCTGTCATGACAGCTTGGAAAATTGAGTAACAATGTGCTACATGCATACATATTTCATGTGGTCTAATCTTTCTCATCCTGAGGTTAATTGGGTTATTCTGCATTGTAGTACTTTGAACTTCATACAGTATTCCACATATGACTGCATTTTGTAAGGATATAACAATATAGACAGCTTTGTTTTCAGATCGCCTCCTAATGAATTCCAACATGGAATTAGTCTTCTTCCTAGCAATTATTTATTAATTTGGCACTTGTACTAATTATTCTCACATCACAAGATCTTTCCCAGTCGGATGCCAATAAGTGCAACCCGCATCCTTCACTCCTTTTAAATGTAGATCCAAAGAGGACTATACATTGAGGGCAATTGATCACCAACCGCAAATCATGTATCAGCTTGCTGAAACTTATTTTGCAAGAGTGCTAATTTGGTAGAACTCAGAATAATATGCAATTCTCCAAAAGCAAGTATTCTTGCATTTATTGTTTGTAGCTCACAATAAAGTTTTATAACTTTATTTATGCTAATACTGATAAAATACTATTATTGCAAAAGGCGTACATGTTTAACTAGAATAAATTCTTCAAAGTAAGATGGGAGTGTAAAAGCATCCTTCTAATTTTTGCTTCAGGAAATTAAACCATAAGATATCTTACACTGAATGCTACATACACTGAAATGACTTGAATAATTCTTTTTTGTGCTCATGTAACCCATATTCAGTTTCAATCAAACAATGAGCTTATGAGAGCTTCAACATACCTTATCTTCCTTTTTATCATTCTTTTCAAAAGATCTTCCTCCACCTTCTCCCCCTCCTCCTCCACCACCATCTCCTCCACCACTTCCTCCTCCTCCAGCAGCACTTCCAACTCCTCCTCCTCCTTCTCCACTGCCATCTCCTGTTCCAGTTATTGGAGCAGTCCCAAATCCAGACGCTGAGGTAGTCAAAGCCCCCTTGAGTTGAAAGGAAGTTTCACTTTGCCTCTTTTCATTGGTCTCATTCTCCTTATTCTCACTTTTCCTTCTCATCTTCTCCACACAGGGTACCACACCAAGCTGAAGCAGACATTCCACAATATTGAGGGCCACATCACAGATTCTGGAGCTGATGTCATGATTCAAGACCAAGTAAACTGCTTTAAGAACCACCTTGAAAGAAGAAATGTTAGATATTGCAGGCAACACTATATTCACATAGTTTGCAAAAACCTGACTGAAATCTCTAAAGAAATTGTCTAAATGTGATATCCTATAACAAGGGGACATGTTCAATTATACATAATAGCAGGTGAATGTGTGCACCATTTATATAAGCTACCTTAAGCATGATCCAGTTCAATTTTCTGGTAGCAGTGCTTTTTCAGCTGATCTAAAACAAATCTGCCTTTGTTAGAAAGCAGTTTGTTGCTGAAAGAATATAAAACAAAAACAATTTGATAAAATTGTAGATTTTCAAGTCCCTAGTCTGAAAGATGGCTATCTCCACACACCTAGTCAAGGGAGCTTACCATTTCCTAAGTTACTATAGGTAGTCCTCAACTTATAACCACAATTGAGACCAAAATTTATGTTGCCAAATGAGAAATTTGTTAAGTGAATTTTGCCCCATTTTATGACTTTTCTTGCCACATTTGTTAAGTGAATCACTGAAGTTGTTAAATTAATATCTCAATTGTCAAATGAATCTGGTTTCCCCATTGACTTTGCTTGTCAGAAGGTTGCAAAAGGTGATCATATGACCCCGGAACACTGCATCCATCATAAATGTGAGTCAGTTGTCAAGCATCCAAATGTAAATCCATGGGGATGCTGCAATGGTCATAAGTGTAAAAAATGGTCATAAGTTGCTTTTTTCAATGCCACTGTAACTTTGAACAGTCACTAAGTGAACTGTTGTAAGTTGATTACCTGTACTTCCTTGGTCAAACTCTTAACAGTATTTGCCTTTCTGTGTTTGGAGGTTATTATTCTGGGGCATACATTATGGGATAATAGACTTCCTTTCAGATATTTGAACACTATTTTCATATTCATAGAACATCAGCATTGCAAGGCACCTTGGAGGTCTTTTAGTCCAAGCCCCTGCTAGAGCAGGAAATCCTATACCATTTCAGATAATTGACTGTCCAGTCTCTTCTTAAAAGATGATGGAGCACCCACAACTTTTGAAAGCAAACTGTTCCATTGGTTGAGTGTTCTCCCTGTCAGGAAATTTTTCCTTAGTTCTAGGTTGCTTCTCTCCTTGGTTAGTTTCCATCCCTTGCTTTTTCTCCTGCCCTCCGGTGCTTTGGTAAATAAGTTGGGCCCTCTTCTTTGTGGCAGCTTCAAATATTGGAACATTGCTATAATGTCAGCCCAGTTCCTTCTTTTTACCAGACTAGACAAACCCAATTCCTGCAATTGCTTTTCATATGTTTTAGCTTCCAGCACCCTAATAATCTTTCTTGCTTTTTTTCTACACTCTTTCCAGAGTCTCAACATATTTTTTTATATCGTGGTGACTAAAATTGGATGCAGTATTCCAAGTGTGGACTTACCAAGGCCTTATAAAGCAGAACTAACACTTCGTATGATCTTGATTCTATAGCTCTGTTAATGCAGTCTAGGATTTCATGGGCTTTTTTGGTGGCTGCAGTGCACTGCTAGCTCATATACAAGTGCTTGTCTACAAGGAGTCCAAGATCCTTTCCCCAGTTACTGCTGTTGAGCCAGTTTCACCTAATCTGTTCTTGTACATTTGGTTTTTCTTGCCTAAGTGTAAAACCTTGCTTTTCTTTACATTGTATTTCATTTTGTTAGATAGGGCCTGTTAAGTCTGGAAGGATGGGTCCAAGAATGGAGACGAGACTCAGATAGCAACAACAGCTCTTTATTAGTGACTTCTGATCTGAGCAAAATATCCTAGCTGCAGCAACCCCTTTAATAGAGCTGGCTGCAGCTACGCGGCCAATGGCATCGATTTGAGCTTGCCGCACTTGGTTTGCCCAATCGCGGCCACCCGTTTACCAGCCAATCGGATCAGTCTGGAGCGACCAATCACGACCCACTGTTAGCGGACCAATCCAAATTGCAGGCTTTCAAGCCTGCTAGTCTGGAACACCCCTCCCCTCTAGGTTCCGTCTAAGGGGTGGGGTTATGTAGTCTTGCAGGTAGGCGGGTCTTTGCACCTGTCTACCTGACTTGTGCGGTTCAAAAATCTGTGCGCGGTCTCGGGTTCTGATGGGCTGCTCGCTGGGATTGCCTGGAATGGTGAGCCGGTACCATAGCTGTGACTCCCTTCTGGTGACCTCAGGATGATTGAAACGCCTCCTTCGTTGCTATCACCTGGGCTCTCAGAGCTCGCTGAACCCGCTCGGCTGCTGTCATTTGGTGAGACACCCGATTGCCACGGCTCTACATCAGTTGGTGAGTATTGTAGGCTTTGATGTGGTGATCGTGCGGTTTGTTCCTCTAGGCCAGATGTTGGTTCTATTCCAGAACCCCCGGTTTCCCCTCCCCCTCTGGTTTCGTAGTTGGGGTCACTGATGGGAGACATGGTCAGCCTGGATCATAGTTGGTTGATGTGGCATTTCCACACTCTCCCATCTGTGGTTTCTAGGTGATAGGAGCGGGGGCCTGTAATCTGAGTTATTTTGGCAGGGATCCACAATGGGTCTCCTGAAAAGTTTTTTGCGAATACAGGGTCTCCGACCTTAAAGGTGCGGTGTTTACTGCTGGAGCCGAGGGGCTTTTCCGGGGTGTACGCAGGGTGTAGATGGTCTAGGGGTGATCTGAGTTTTCTGCCCATCAGAAGTTCAGCTGGGCTTTTGTTGGTGGTACTGTTTGGTGTTATGTGCTGGAGAAGGAGCATCCTGGTGACTTTATCGTGGATGTTGCCTTGTTCCATTTTTTGTAGAGTTTTTTTTGTGAACTGAACCATTCATTCAGCTCCACCATTCGCCGCCGGGTGAGCCGGCGATGTCAGTGCGTGTCGTATGCCACGGTCTGCTAAGTATTGTTCAAAGGCTAAGGCGGTAAATTGGGGGCCATTGTCGGATACCAGGACATCTGGTAAGCTGTGCGTTGCAAAAAGTCTGTTCAATTTCTTGATGACTGCATCTGTGGTGGTAGTCTTCATTTTGTTAACCTCGAGCCAGTTAGAGTATGCGTCTACTGTTATTAGGAAAGTATTCCCTTTTGTAGGTCCCGCGAAATCGATATGGATGCGCGACCAGGAGCCTCTGGGCGTTTCCCATTCAGCTGGTGGAGCTTTTGGTGGGGCTGAGCATGTCTCTTGGCATCTGCTACAGGTGGTGACCCAGGTTTCAATTTGTTTGTCCATACCTGGCCATCAGACGTAGCTCCTTGCCAGCGCTTTCATACGTACGATGCCCGGGTGCCCATCGTGCAATAATTGTAGAACTTTTTTTGTAGTTTTGCTGGTATGACCACTCAGTCTCCCCACAAGATGCACCCTCTTTGTGAGAAGAGTTCTGTTTGTCTGTTCTTGAATGGTTTAAAGGTTTCATTGGGTTCGATTTCTGGCCATCCCCTCTCCACCCAGCCAAGAACTCGTGCCAAGCATGAGTTTTTTTTGGTTTCTAATGAGATGTCTTGTGCTGTTAGTGGAGGGAAGTGTCTCAATTTGTAGTATCGGTAGTGTGGGAGCTGGATCATCTTGGAGTTCTGATAGTGGAGAGCGGCTCAAAGCATCTGTGTGGGGAATGGTTTTCCCCAGGCGATGTCTCAATTGATAGTCGTAGGCAGCTAGGAACTCCGACCATCGCATCATTCTAGGGGATAGAATATGTGGAGTAGGTTTGTCGCCTGCCAGGATGCCGAGTAATGGTTTATGATCTGTGATGATGGAAAATGATCTCCCATACACATACTTGTGGAACCTTTTGATTGCAGATACAATGGCGAGGGCTTCCTTGTCTAGGTGATTATAGTTTCTTTCTGTTTTTGACAAAGTTCTTGAAAAAAATGCAATTAGGAGCCTCTGCACCATTGGGTAGGACGTGACTCAGGATGGCTCCTACCCCAAAAGGTGAGGCATCACAAGTCACAGTTAATGGGAGTGTTTCATTATATTGGATGAGCACTGCATCCGAAGTCAGAAGGTCCTTTACTTGTTGAAAGGCATGTTCCTCCCGTTGTCCCCAAATCTAGGAAGCCTTTTTATCGAGGAGTCTATGAAGGGGTTCAGCGATGGTCGCCTTCTGGGGTAGGAAAATGTTATAAAAGTTAATGAGTCCCAGGAAGGCTTGAAGGTCTGTTTTGTTTTTTTGGTCTCGGGGCATTTTTGATGGCTGCCAATTTCTTTTCCGTAGGGTGAATTCCTTGTTTGTCAAGGAGGTACCCAAGTAATTCAACCCTTTCAGTGCAAAACTGGCACTTTTCTTTTTTTACTTTGAGGCCAGCATCTTCGAACTTTTGTAGGAATGTTCTTAGTCGTTTCTCTAACTGACTCCTTGTTGGGGCGGCTATTAACATGTCGTCGAAGTAGGGCACGACCCCTTTTATGCCCTGCAACAGCCTCTCCATCAGACTTTGGAAGATGCCTGGCGCTACGCTTATGCCAAACTGGAGTCTGTTACATTTGAACGCGCCTCGGTGTGTAACTATGGTTTGGGCTTCAGCAGTTTCAGCATCTACTGGCAATTGTTGATAAGCTTGGGCCAGGTCAAGCTTTGCGAATATTTTGCCACCCCCAAGTGACTGAAGGACATGCTGGTCCACTGGTACCGGATAGGCGCTCTGCTGTAATGCGTGGTTGAGGGTGGTTTGTAATCTCCACAAATTCTCAAAGACCCGTCAGGTTTCTATGGGAGTTACAATTGGGGTCTCCCATTGGGCGTGATCAATGGGTTCTAACACACCTTGTGCAATTAGTTTGTCCAGTTGCTGGTCAATTTTGAGCAAAAGGGACTCGGCGTGGTTTTAGGTGAATGGGCGCGATGTCAGGGCGGAGATTAAAAGAGATAGGGGACCCCTTGTACTTGCCTAGATTTTCACTGAAGACTTCTTGGAAGTCCTGGACAAGGGCCGCTTCCCAGTCTTCATTTTCAGTCTGGTTGATGCCTGCCATTCCAATTCCTAATGGCGCGAACCACTGTAGACTCAGTAGGCTGGGTCAGTCTCTGTCAACGATGGTGAGTGATAGTATTGCGGTGTGGTCCTTGAAGGAGACCTGGAAATGACTGGTGCCAGCGACCGGAGTCCGGTTGCCCTTCAATTTGAATCTCTGGATACAAAGGTCTCGGTGGCGGATGTTGGGAATCAGCTGCTTTAGGGTTTTCCAGGAGACCATGGATAGAGAAGACCTGGAGTCCACTTCCATGATGCAAGGTTGATTTTCAATGGTGAACTCTACACGGATTTTTTTGGTGTCCAAGGATGAAGCATGGCCAATGGTGATAGTCTGATGTGCTTCTTCCCATCTGGTTGCGCCCGTAAACTTCCGGGATCTGTTGTACTGGTTCCACTGGTTGTTTGGGCTGTCCCGATTAGTGGTGGGGTTGCCCTCAGTTTGTCTGGAATTGTTTTCTTTCCGTCTGGGGCTGGAACCTCTTTTGTTCCGGCATACTTTAGCAATATGCCCTCGTTTTTCGCAAAAACGACAGATGGCGTCTAGGAATCTGCATTTGGATCGTGGGTGGTTTCCCCCGCATCCGGCGCATTGGAAATTCGATTTACAACCCTGCTGGTCTCGTTGCTCGTGTTCTGACCGGAATTTGTGGACCTCTTCCTCTTCACTATCTGATGAAGATTCGATGTCTTCATGATGGGTGGCTGACATGTATTTTTCTGATGGCGTTGCCGTATCATTGGTGGGTTGGCAGTGGGTTTGCCCAGCGCATTCATGCTGCTGATTTACGGGTGGCTTCAGCTGCAGTAGCGTCAGCTATGGAATCTGTGAGGGAGATGTCTCCTTTGGCTATGATCTTGCTTTGGGTCATTGGGTCTCTTAGGCCAAGGACGACTCGATCCCGCATGGCCTCTTCTAAATTAGCGAAACCACACAATCCACCTAAGTTCCTTAGATCAGCCACAAAATCCCCGATGCTCTCACCTTCGCGTTGATCCCTTTGGTAAAATTCATGTCTGCGGATGAGAGTCAGTACTGCTGGTGCGTAATGGTTGCGAAGGATGGGAGCAAGGGTATCCCAGTACATTGATTTGACTTCAGCCGGTTTGCAAGTGCTTTGGCCATCTTAAAGACGGCGGGTCTGCAATGCATCAGGAAAACTGCTCGTTTTTTGCTGGGAGTGGCATCCTTCAGATTGTTGGACTCTAGGAACATCTGAAACCTGTCCATATATGAGTCCCAGTCCTCGCTGGCTGGATCGAACGGGGCGGGTGGTATAACGCTGCTGGCCATTCTGTCGATGTCTGCGCGCTATCAGCCACGTGCTCTGTCAATCTTCTGCGAGTGCTCAGTCAGCTCTGCTGTCTCTGCATCCCATCCTCATTGCCAGTGTTAAGTCTGGAAGGATGGGTCCAAGAATGGAGACGAGACTCAGATAGCAACAACAGCTCTTTATTAGTGACTTCTGATCTGAGCGAAATATCCTAGCCGCAGCAGCCCCTTTTATAGAGCTGGCTGCGGCTACGCGGCCAATGGCATTGATTTGAGCTTGCCGCACTTGGTTTGCCCAATTGCGGCAGCCCGTTTACCAGCCAATCACATCAGTCTGGAGCGACCAATCACAACCCGCTGTTAGCGGGCCAATCCGAATTGCAGGCTTTCAAGCCTACTAGTCTGGAACAGGGCCCAATGGTCAAGTCTTTCAAGATCCAGCTTTTTGAGCCTATCTTCTGGCACGTTGGCTTTTCCTGCCAGCCATCTGCAGGATGGCTGCAAATTTGATGAGTTTCTCTTCTATTCCCTCATCTAAATCTAAATATTTCCACATGGTTGTCTTTAATCAAGGCTAAACATATCCATTAGGACTTTGGATCCAGGACTGGTCCCAGTCTGCAAAAGGTGCTTCAGAATACATGGGAGTCCCAATGTAGCACATGTTAACAACAGTATAAAGCAGCTGTTTTTCTTGGGATCTCCATAAACTTGCAATTGGTGACATCCCAGGAAAAGATGCAGAACATATATAGATGCTATATTCATGTTCTTATCCAGTCTGGAGGCTGGGTCCAAAGCTCTAATAGTAGTTTCTTCAATCTCCATGTAATCCTTTGTAAAATTTGATCTCCATTCCTTGATTGGGTTTCTCCATCAATCTTGAATTGAAATTCTGCTCTTTCAACAAGTTCTTCATAATGATCTGATGGGATGCATATTCTGTTCTCAAAGAAGATGCCAAATAGGGTTCCATAGTTCTACTTTTTCTCTTTGTTAGTTTTTATCTTTTTGTCATCCCACTGAATAGCTGGTATAATGTTCTTCTTTTATTGTGAAATTACATGGAAAAGTCTTCCCCCAGCATAATTCATTACCCTTGATTTGTTGTGATTTTTTTTTTTTGTTGCATCATCTTTTCAAATCAGGGCTGCTTTTATATACTTCTGCATGATTGTCCCATTTTTCACCTCATAAATCTCTCCTCTTGATTGTGCAACTGGTTTGGTTTCTTCTGCTGCATTCTATCCCCCGCCCCCAAATCTGGAACTGTTTGCTACTATACTTTTTTTGGGAAATTCCACTCATCTTTGGCTTCTTTTCCCATTATTTTCTCCTGCTGCAGGAGCCTAGTTATCACTGATTTGATAACTGTTTGACAAATTAGTGCTCTTAAAATCAAGAACACTAGCATTCCATAATTCAATGTTCCTACTGTTGTATTTCTACTCCATTTAGTACACTTAATAGGCTACAATTAAGTCAAATATAGATGATGCTCATGTTTTTCTCTGCCTTCTGAAGGAAAATCTTTTCAAGATGATATTTCTAAAAGGTCAATCTCTGAACACACAGTATGTTGGCATACTTAACATCCTCCAGGTTTTATAGATATTCATTTCTATCCTAAGTATCTTGCCTCTCTTTCTCTATCAATATCCTGAAAAAGATCAATGCTTAGCATTGTGTAGCTGGTTCCTAAAGGATACGAATAAATTAATGTAAAGTCTCTCTCACTGAAATGCAGTCCCCCCTGTAATTAAAGATTCTGCATGCATGGAAGTTTAGAAATTAGCCCCTTCCAGTAAGATGGCAATTTTATTTGACCACTTTCTGGAGTTTGAAAACAACCCAACAAGATTTAGGCCTGCTGGTCGTCAGTGGCACTAAAATTTATACTTCTATTCACTGAGAAACAGGAAAATGAACTTCTTGATTTGCATTTTTAACCTAGTCCATTTTTCAAGTGCAATGTGGGCAACAAAAATTTTAAGGCATAACACAGGATAAAATAAAATATGTGAATGACCTTTATGCATGGCTGAAATGGAACAAGACTGCAAACTTAAGGGATTTTGATTGCCATCATTACAATAACTAGCATAGAAAAGAATATTCCTTTTTCATGATCATTACCGAAAGATCCAGCATGCCATTCTTGTGGACAAAGTTGCTGGTCCCATCTATGTGATCTGTATCTTCCAGGCAACTATAGTTGATGCAAGAATCTGTCAGACTTCGAGGGAGATTGGCACATGCCAGAGGCTCATGGGGCATTTCTGGTATGGGCACCTGGTTGCAAAGCTTGCGCATGTGCTCACTGAAGAAATCAGCATAGCCTACATTGAAAGAGGCCAGTGTGGTATTGAAGGTGGCCACTGTGATGGTGGAAATTTGGGATCGTACTGCAAGAGAGCATCAGATATTAGTTCATTGGACAGAGCACTCAATATGAAGGTGTAAGCTGATTCAATTAAGTACAGTATTCAGCTCTGGAACATTACAACTATTATTCACAACTAATTAAGCATATAACCACCTATAGGCAGAACTAAATAGAAGAAAGAAAAATCTATTGGTCTATTCTGGAACCCTTGTAAGATCAGCAACATTTGGGGAAATTTAATTTTAGTTTACTCTATTGTCATTGCACTTTGTACAATGAAATTAAATGCCATCTTCAGTGTACACTGTAACTATAAAAATAAAACACAAACACATATCCTTCGCATTCTAAACAATTGAATTGAAAATCCCTGATATTGCATTAATATTGCAAATATTAGTTGTTCATACAAACTTAGGAGTTCAAACAATATATCATCTTTATCTACAGTAATTCTTGCAACACTGCCGTCTTCTGATGTCATAAGAAGACTCACTTATAGCTGGAACCTGATGTAAGCACAAATCCTGGAAAAAAATCTTGGGTAATACAAAAGTTTGTGATTTCTCATAGGAGAAAAATGAATTAATGTACCCATATTCTAACTCTAACTAATTGTCATCTGGGCTTCTTCAAGAACACTGTGCTGAAAAATCACTTGCTCATGCTCTTGGATATCACCTCACCGTGGCTGTTGGAGTGGTCTGGCAGGTCAGTAACCAAAGTATGGTGGGAATGAGAATGCCGAGCACTCAGACTTTCCATCTCCGTAGCTGTATCAGAGCTGCCTCGCCTTGTAAATCTCCCTGGAGTAGAAAAAAAAGACATGCATTGTCCAGTTAGTGTTGCAGCGTCATTTTATTTTTATTTTTATTTATGTTGTTGTCCCCCATCTTACTGTTCTATCATTTACTCAGAAATCATTTGCAAACTGCATAATATTTAAAATAAAAAATAGGATTGGGATTCATAGGGACTGTACCTTTGTGGATTGTCACAATACAAATTTCAGGTCATTATAATGTCCACTGATTAAAGAGACTTTGAATGAGGCACGGGTCAGAAGTCAATTGGTTGAAGTGATGGGTTAAACAAAGTTAGCAATCTCATTTACTCTGAACTGGGTTCAACAGGAGCCAGTTATAAATAATATGGGATTTTTCCCTTGTTCAGTCTGTTGCCAATCAGTCGGTAGGGGTGAAGGGTAGGAAAGGTTAGTTGGCCTTGCATTCTTGCTGATATATATTTTTTATTCTAACACATCAGTTTTAAGGCTCATCGTGTTTGTTTTTGTTTTGATGGGAAGTGATATATCTTATTTTCTTTTCATGGATTATAATTCTTAAAAGTACTGGGGTAAACAGCTTCAGAAGCTGGAAATGACTGGGCATCTGCAGATGAGAAAAATCCTGGAAGTGGCAGCAAAACTGCAATGAGGAGCATAGCCACTGCATTTGCTATTACAAAGTATATGAATAAGTGAGAAAGTACGATAAAAATAAAAATGTAAGATGAAGAGACCAAGAAAATGAATATCTTAGTTGTAATGCAGAGTTAAGAGTTGACTTAAGAGCTTTAGCAGTTTGATTAGAATGGATCAATCTCCTTCCAGTGGGCAGAAAATAATTAATGATTGAATAATTATCCAGACTAAGCAAACAATAGAAATGTAGGATCAAAAGAAAAATTGCATAAGTAATAACATATAACAAATGGGATTCTTATAAAATTAAATTAATAACTTATGTTGGGTGGCATTAAATGTTGTAAATGGATTTTTAACTGCCTAATGAGATTTTCCCTCAATCTTTTACCACCTTCACTACTTTATTCCTCATTTCTCCTCCAATCTAGGCTGATGATCCCTTAATTCTCCAGAGGAGATTGGAGGATGTGTGCACAGTACAATTAATACAAACAGTACAAACAGGAAAGAAGAATTCATTGTTGTTGTTCCTGTTATCAGCAGATGGACATCATTGTGTACACTCCATAATTACAAGTAACTGATGGTCACAACCAGTAGAAAATTCTGGTTTATTAGAAAAATTTGTTGTCTTTAGTAAGAGCCTCTTATTCACCTAGAATAGTGGTTTGCCATCCTCCTCTCTCAATGCCACGCCTGTCTTCACCAATCCCAGAGAAGCTGCCAAAAGAGAATGTGCTTCGAGTAGGTGATACATCCAAATGGTCTTCATGGAGCAGGAAAGGCACTCCCATTCGCCGTTGCCTTTTCTTCCCTGTGTGGTGGAAAGGAATAGAGCCCTTGCGTTCACGATCATCCTTGCGGCTCTTGAACTACAGAAAAAATGTAGAAAAATCTCATAAGGGAATTGGAAGGAAGCACGAAACAAGAATTCAGAGTTGCTTCAACAGTAAGATGGGTGGAATATAAATGTAATAAACAAACAACAAATCTCTTATCTGAGGCTCAAAAATAACCTGGAATTAGTTTGCTTTTTTTTGGTCTATACTGTTTTATCTAACCAGAGTAGGGGCAGGCGACATTTAGGTGACCAGGAAACAGGCTTATATTTTTTTTCCAGAAGGCTGAAGATCTCACAGTATTAGGTTACCTCATAGCCATTAACAATACTGAGTTTCTCTGGAGAATGGATACTTGTCATTACAAAAGCCTATTTTATTTTCATGTTTTTTCTATTTCAAAAGGACTGGATACAGGATTGAAGACTGAGTAATCAGGACATATGTGGTTGCAGGTACTTCTGAGCCATAATTTGCCCAATCCTGATTTAAAGTAACCAAACTAGGAGAAGATTTATGCTGCATTAATAATAGAATAACAAGTGAATTTTAGCTCATTAGAAATGGTTGGATGGTAGATTGATGGAGAATGGGTTAGGGATGCAAGTGGTGTCATAATATACAGAAGTGACCATGGCATTGCAGTGGAATATATGCTTATTATATAGGATGGAGCTGGTGCCAATAAGACTGGAAAATATTAGGCCAGGGGTGTCAATCTCGATTTCATTGAGAGCTGCATCAGAGTCATTTTTGAACTTGGGGAGCTGGGGTGGGCATGGTCAGAGTGGGTATGGCCAAGCTCAACATCACTCATGTCAGGGGTGCCTGCAGTGGCTCGAGTGGTCTGCTAGTGAAAACGGGCTCCCGAGCTCCATTTTAGCTGCAACAGCCTCCTGCAACCCTCTGCCAGTGAAAACAGAGCTCGAGAGAGCTGCATGCAGCACTCCTAAGCTCTGTTTTCCCTGGCAGAGGCACCGTGGGCCAGTCCTTTGCTGTTTCTAGGGCAGCACCATGGGCCAGATCTAAGCACCCTATGGGCTGAATCCAGCCCCCGGGCCTTGAGTTTGACACCCCTGTATTAGGCTATGTGTAGACGTGGTTTTCAACTGGTTCGCACTGGTTCAGGCAAACCAGTTCTTAACTTTTTCCCCAGTTCGGAGTGTTTCCAGGTTAGACAGTCAAGGGTATAAAATGCTGTTTGCAGGAGGACAGCACTCCATCAGGAAAGATGGAAAAAGTCATGTACAAAGGGTTAAGAAGGATGGTCTGTATATTCTAGGAAGGCAGGAGCATGGTTGTGCATGAACACATATGAACGCTCACACACATGATGACTGTGTATATGGCACAGGAGATTGGGGCATGAGAGTTGCAGAGTACTGCAGAAGATGCCAGATCTAGCTGAGGGGCGCAAGCCAAAGCCAAAGCAAGATATACTTAGATTGCGCTGTTTGTAAGGAGACAAAATC
The DNA here is from genome assembly GCA_033807585.1 of Hydrophis major. Lineage (NCBI taxonomy): Eukaryota > Metazoa > Chordata > Lepidosauria > Squamata > Elapidae > Hydrophis > Hydrophis major. The sequence continues at coordinate 217,413,857 of CM066328.1, read as the reverse complement.
CAGGGTGTATCCTGTGAGTAGGAAAAACTCAAGGCAAACGAACAGAGTTATACCTTGGAGACCTGAAAGGTGCAATAAAAGTATACTTCCTGAGCAGTTCACTGCAAGTGGGGCTAGAGTAGGTAGTATTCATAATGAATCCTGTAAGTACCAAGAAATGTTGTCATTGCCTAAGGCAGAACAGGACAAATGGAGGAAGTTGAAGTTGAAGAGAATGTCAGGCAGACAGAGAAACCAGACTGAGCTGGATAGAGAAAATGAAGGTATTCAACCAAGAGATGGTAAGCAAGATATAATGGAAACTAATGAGCCATTAGGAAAAGAAATTCAGTTCCAGCAGCAGTAGTAGTAATGGTACCAGTCATGTTTGTAGCAGTGAGAGTAGAAACTAAAGCAGGAGGCGTGGACATAATAGAGATAGAAAACATCATGAATATGTTAAAGCATTCAGCTTTAAATGGGAGGAGTGTCAGGGTAATGACACAGCTGCTGTAATATTGGAATGCTGTAATGATGATGCAATGGTAGTAATGAGTCAGCAAGGTTATTTAACTGCTAGCACTTTAAGAGGCTGTATTATAAGAGAGGACCCTGTTAGGGTGTATCTCTCTATCTCTGTGTACTTCCATGCTGTAAATTACTGATTACTGTTTGTTCAAGGCCTGTCTCAAAGCACTTGCATGTATATATTTTTTTTGTAGAGATAAAACCACTATATTTAAATACAAACCTATTTACTGTATTTGCTCTTGGGTTGTCTCACCTAATCATATTGTGAGCACTCTGACATATCATTTAGGGATCACAAATAGTATTTAAAATATCATAGTTTTACCTTTTTAAATATATTCATTCCCAAATCAGAGGAGAGATCTGGAACTGCTGGTCTCCTCAGGTTAGTTAGGGATACTTTGGCAAAAGCTTCGGTGCTTAATGATTTTTCTTCCTCATTACATTTCATTGTGAGATCCTACACTCCCCAAGAAAGACAAGAAAAACACAAGCATGTAAAACAATCTTTTTGTAAACACTGTCAGCATTTGTTTCCTTTGAATAATAGAGAATTGGAACCTTGTTGTAGTGCTTGAACTGTAATGTTTTGAATAAGAATAAAAAAATTATTTAGTTTAGTCATACTCTAACATTTCCAGTGCTAGCTACTTCCTATCACAACAGACATGCTTCTGTCCATATTGCAGTTTTCTCTCTATAATCTTGCAGTGTTTTCTAGAAAGTACAAAGAACGGTCTTCACTGGCTACTTTAGGATCATCATATCAGATGTTGTTTCTTAAAAGTCTTATTGTTCTGTAGACTTCAAGATTTAGCTAAAATTGTTGCTGTTCCTAAATATCTGCTTATTTGCACCTCTCCCCCTCCCTCCCTCCCTCTCTCTCTCTGTTTTTCATTGATTCTTATGTTTGATAATATAGAAAAATACTAATCAATACTTCCTGTACTTGCTTATGATTATAATGATGTCCATGGTCTTTTGTTTCTCACATTATTTAGGTTCTTTTAGCATAAGCACCCACAAAGTAAAGACACATAAACAATCTACAATAACTAAAGCTCAGTATGTATATCTAGAACTTCAATGATAATAATGAGTACTTCATTCAATAATGCAGAATTAAACCTGAATTTCAATCCTAACTTGCAACAGAACTTTTGACCAAGTGTTAATGTTTAAAACTGGAAATATTATTTATTTATTTATTGGATTTATATTGCCGCCTATTTGCCTATGGTGACTCATTTATTAGCCACCCAATTGCCTGATTTTACCTGTGTTTTGTGAGTATTGACTAGTGAGGGAGCAGCAGCCACCATGGAACTACTGCGTGGCCTTGGCAATGGTGGGGCTTCTGGGTCAAATAATTTCTCTGGCTTTTCTTCTAACATGTGGCGCAGCCGCTGGAGATAATACATCAAGGACCATTGTGTGCCTTCCTCAGACCAGTGTGGCTGAAGCAGGCATCGTAATACAGCAACATCAAAGTAAGTGGCATAGCGGGACCTTTGGCATGGTGGGATCACCAAAGACACTCTGTTACAAAGAACAAAAAGAAGCACGTTAATCCAATCAATTGAGGAGTCAAGCAGCAATCAAGATGTGGGCCCTCAGATAACAATCTGTTTCTTCATTCTATAGAGATAGAGTTGTTAATATCAGCAAGGTCTTTACAGATAATCCCCAAATGTGGTATATTATGGGATCCCAAACCTCTTGTTTAGAAAAACACAAATTGATTAATATGAAATGTAGCTTTTATTCCAAGACTTAGGAGTGTGAAGAATCTTAAATCCTGCAGTCATTTTTCATATGTTTTAGTCTCCAGGCCTTTGATAATCTTAGTTGCTCTTCTTTGAATTTTTTCCAAAGTCTCAACATTGTTTTTGTAGTATGGTGACCAAAATTGGTTGCAGCATTCCAGGTATGGTCTTAGTAGGGTTTTTATAAAGTGGTACAACTACTTCATGTGATCTTGATTCTATGCCTCTATTTATAGCCCAGGATTGAATTAGCTTTTTTGGCTGCCACCGTACACAGCTGGCTCATATTCAAGTGATCATCCACTAGGACTTCAAGGTCCCTCTCACAGTTACTGTTTTTGATCCAGGTCTCACTTAATATGTACTTATATCTTTGCTTTTCTCCACATTGAAATTCTTTTTTTTTTTTAATAGGGCCCATTGTTCAAGTTTCTTTTTGGATCCTGAGCTTGTCTTCTGGGGTGTTGACTATTCCTGCCAGTTTAGTGTCATCTACAAATTTAATAAGTTCCCCTTCTAGTCCCTCATCTAAGTCATTTATGAGGATATTGAAGAGTAGGCAATTATAGGCATTGCTTCTTCTAAGCATGTGTGTTTGAAAACTGATTAATCATCTATTCTCTATAAAGTGTTTAATCAATTCAGTTGATGCTTCATTGGTGCATCAGTGCTTCTCCTACCAGTTAATGAATTACTGCTTTCAACATTGTTTATATGTCTAATGAAAAATATGTTAAATGTGAAATTATGTATACTGTAAAATACATCTAATGAATATTCTGCAGATAAACATACACTTTCAAGAGCATTTGTATTCTAATAAGGATCCTCTAAGTGCTACCATAATCTAGTTTGGTTTTGTCTGTTTTAACTGAAATTGCACACCTATATGAACCCTAATAATACCACAGGAAAATTATTCCAATTGTCAGGGACAGATACAATTTTGTAAACAAACTGTTGTGTATGCATAAAGATTAATAAAGTGTGAGCTTGGAGTAAGTGCAGGGTTCTGGCCCTGCACTTCTGATTGGCTGTTAAGCGGCCGGACTGGATTGGCCCGTTCCGGGGAATCCGATTGGCCCTTAACAGAGAGTTCCTATTGGTTATAAAGAGCTAGCGCTCCTAGCTCATTATTGGTTAAAAGTTACAGGGTTTGCCTATATAAGGCGGGTTTAACTGCTATTGAAATGGGGAAGTCACAATGTAAATAAAGAGCTGAAGTTCACCGTTCAGAGGCTTGTCTCCATTCTTTCTCGCCCATGCTCAAAACATAACACAAACCATCATATTTTAACATTTTTCCAATAATGGTATTTATACTGTTATCATAATCATATTTCAGAATGTTCACAGCATGTATTACTTTTCATCAGGTTTATTGCTGACATTTGTAATTTTACTCTAACATATTTCCATAGAATAGTCCTCAGGCATTCCTCTACTTCAGTAATTTCATCACTTTACTTTCTTTTGAATTATGTTCACTCTGCTGGTGGCTCCACTCGTCCACTTACAAAACAATGCTTCATACTCTTACAAAATGGAGCTGCTTTTTTCCTGACCCTTTTAATCTTAAATCATTCTTTTCTCTGACTACATTTTTAGCTGTTACCCTTTCTCTTTACACAGGATACAATTTCTTTCTCTCATTCTGTTTTTTGCAGCAATACACACACACACACACACACACCTACAACCCCCCCACATATATAAATTACTATAGCAACATATACTGTAGATATTTTCTCCTCATTCAGTTTCTTTCATTTTACCATGCCACCAAACACGTTCATCCTTCTCATTAGCTCCACATAATTCTGACGCACTCTGCTTCATTTTTTTTCACTCTGTTCCAGGTAGCTTTCATGTCTTCTTTATTGCCTGCTTTCCAGTCATTCTGACAGAAGACAAATCTATCTTCTAATCCTTTATACAAATATATAAAATTATATTATGACCACAAACCTAATATACAGAGCTCCATCCCTGTAAGTATTTTCCTTTCACTTTTCTTTTTTCCATTTTTTTCCTTTCCTTTATTTTTCATTTCCCCCCAAAATCCATCCTCAACACTGCAATAAAATTGTCTTCCATACATTCCAAACCTCTCAGCACTCTTGAATTCTTCATTAGTTCTCATAGTCATTCATCATAAACAATTAAATCAATAATGCTTTTAGCTTTATATCTCCTTTTCTTATATGTGCCAAAATACAGTTACTTTTTAGACTATATAGTTAAAACTAAACATCACCATTCATTGTAGGGTCTTCAAATGGCCTGTTCACATTTTCTGAATCTTATCATTTTGATCCTGCCTATCCATTCATGTCACTAGCAATATATTTTCCCCAGAACACATTCACCCACAATGTTGCTCAGTTCTCGTTCTTCGATTATCACATTTCATTGCAGCATATCATGTGACTCACTGACATATGGACTCCTGTTTTCATACATTCCCATAACAATCTAGATGACGGTAATTCATATTTCCTAACACAGATTTTAACATTTCCCCCTCTTAATTACACATACACCTTTCTTTCCTAGCATGTATTTCTAAATGCTACATGATCATTCAGATCTCTTACATCTTTCCTTTTTTATTAGTTTCACAGATGCTCAACATATCTATTTTCATTTCTTTTCATTAATTAATGATGTTTACAATGTACTCTTTTAATCCAAGTTTTAATCATTTGTAAGGCTTAGTTATCACCAATTAAGTCCAACAATTTGACCTCTCCTCTCCTCATGTTTTTTGGTCAATCAGAGCTTTCACACAATGTTTTTTACTATGATAGAAAAGCTACAAACCAGGTTACTAAACTTTGTTGTATCTCTGTCTCTGATAATGGTATGGACAGTATTAGTCAAAGTGGTACATTACAGCTAGTATGCCACAACAACTGGAGCCCAAATTTACCCTGATTATGCCATTCTATGCATGCTTGGAAAACTACTCTACAAACTACCTTGTTCTCAACTAGCTTATTTATTCATATCTCACACATTAAATGGATCTGCAAATAAATATAAGTATTAATTGTGATTATTGTAAGAAACAGTCATCTCATTTTGGGATGGGGGGATACTATATGATTTGTTAAAGGATCCACTTTTATGAAAGAGATGCAAACTGATATACAGTTGAAAGAAAGTTTGAATTTTTCCCCCTTATATATAGAATGTAAGCTAAATATACAATCATATTATCTTTCACAGAGAAACAAAAATGTAAGAAAAATGTAACAGTGAGACTATTTGGGGAAGAAAGCTAAGGAACCTTTAAGGCAGACATTCTAAATTACCTGCATCAGAATTGTACAAAACTTTTACCTGTGCTAAATAAGAATGATTCCTATTGTGCCCCTGCAACAGAATACCTAATGAATTGTTCAGCAAAGGCTTTTTGAGCAAGTTGAAAGATCAGATAACTGTTGATTGAAATAATTACATTCAAGGTTCTAATTTCTGACAGGCCTTGTGCAAAAAAAATGTTTCTCAAGACAACAACAAATTTGTGGCCCACAATATAAATAAACAAATGCATGTAACAGCAATATGTTAAAAAGGTTACCTATTTCCTACACACCTTAGATGGAACTTGGTTATAACAATGTCGCCTTATCTCTACTATTAAGGATTACCAAGATAAAATACATAATGGTTTTAGTCAATATTGAAGAAATTAATGTGTTTTTATGCAATATATCTCTTCCTAACCTTATGCCTGATGCCTTGTTTATTCACCATTAAGCATTTCTTAAAGAAAGAAAAGATAACATTAAATCTATGAAAATAAGAGCTATTGTTATCATTGTATTATTTGGCAATTTAATGAAGTATTCAGTTAATTGAATAGCATGACAAATTCACTTAGTCCTTAGGTGGTTACAATGGCAACGGGGACCAGAATTTCTGTTGCTAAGCAATGTGGTCATAAAGCACAATGTCACATGATTACATTGCTTAGTGATGGTAATCATAGCACTCCCCATTGCCATCATAATCCCAGAACTGTGAGGATTGTTAAACAGAAAGTGGCAGGAGTCCCATACAAGAAATGTGGGGTGTGTGTTCAGGTGCTATATGGGTTGGTGTGCAAACAGGTGTGCATTACAATGCAGATAGGTAAGGGTTTCAATGGAGTATGAAATTCCTCAGGAGAAACAACAGCAGGACTGGAGCCTCCTGCTGGCTTCCTCATGTACTTTGTTTATGCGAAGCCAGCAGGAAATGTCACAAATGGCACTCATGGGCCCAGAGGATGCTATAACTGTTGTAAGTATGAGCCAGTTGCCAAGTGGCTGAATCACAATCATGTGACTGAAGATTTGCTGAAATGGTCAGAACTTTGAGGACTGGTTATAACTTCCCTTTGCCATATACTTCGATGCTCCCTACAAACTCTATTAAGTTTCTGTTGAAATTTATAAAAAATGCATTCCATTTATTGCTTGAATTCTTTTAAATATGCAAATAATTATTTCAGTGAAACGTTTTTCAAGTGTTCTTGTAAATATATCAGATTCTTAGCTCAAAGAAAAATGAGCATAAATAGATGGATAAAAATTCAGCTAAATTACTGGAAGCAATAAATTTTGTTAACATTTAGATTACTTCAACATTATTATATATACTTAGCAGCATTTCTAGGTAAATATCCTTACGTTATTTCAAAGAGATTTATCATTGACATGTATTTTGACTTCTTTCTCTCTATGGGACACAAGCAATCAAGGAACTTGCCTCTGTTAGTACAAGTAGCAAGTTATCCTCTGGAATTTTGTGAAAGATCTTGGCTTCATTTTTAGCAAAAGCTCTGTTCTGTCTCCTGCATTAAATACAACAACGTAGGTCTAGAAGTCACTTGGTTTGAGTTAGTGGTGTTGGTTTTTTTCTAAATTATTTTTGTTCCTGTCCTCCCCGCTTTTCCACTTCTGTTTCTCTTTCCCCTTCCCCCTTAAAGCAATTTTTAAAATGTATAAAAAATTTTTCTATTTAATTTTAATTGCACACTAAGCTCACTGAGTCAGCAATTGTACATTTTCCCCAAAGGCCAGGATGTAATGATTGTTTGAATTTTATCTTCAAGGACAGAAATAATTGTAGAAAAGTTGGATCAGTAAGTAGAGCAAACAACATATATTCTGTTCTTGCTTGTTGCTAGGCAACACCCTCTCCAGTTCCGTTTGGAGTGATCAATGAGTTCAGCAAATGAAGAGAAATTAATGACGCAGGTTAGAGACCTTGCCTGCAGCTTCATTGCCATAGTGACCACTCAGCTCAGTTTCAGAGACTGAATGCCTTGCTCTATTTTGAACCTGCATATTTGAGAGTAGAAAGGACCCAACACATAGAAAATGCCAGTTTGATTTCCTGTTTCTTTTTAACCATCTGTATGTGCACATGCTGTTCCTCTCTCTATATGTATGGCACATCTTTTGATTTCTCACTAGTAAGCTACAAGTGCCACATTTCTACAATTTCATCAATAACATGTTAACTATGAATTCTGGAACCAAATAAAGTCATACATTTGCCCTATCAAATAAGGCATCCGCTGGCTAATTAAGCACTTACATATGTTTTGTTTCAGGCTCTCTATATAAAGAAGTTCTTCAGTTCATACCAAATGAACATGCCAATCTTTACTTTTTTAAGAATTTTATGAATGAAATGTTTTCTGTTCAGCTTTTGAAGTATGACAAAGTGTTCTAAGGTATCCAAGACTACAATTCCACAATGGCTAGGGGATTGAGGAATCTAAATATTATAGTCCAAAGCCCCTAGTAGGACTCTTGGTTGCATACAACTGTACTACTGTACTACATCAATCTGTGTTGAAAATGAAAAACGGCCATGAAAAACTTGCATGTTAAACATGTTATAATCTTAGGGTTTCCAGTAGGACTTTTGGAGAGAAAGATGATATAGAATAAAGGAAAGCAAAGGAACATAAAATTATCCTGTACCTTAACCATTGCACCACACTGGTTCTCTTTAATAGAAGTGTCTTTCTGTTTTGTAAATTACCCTATGCTGAACTAATTGAATTGAAACTGACAAATTTCAACCTTGCAGAAGAATGCCTACCGAGGGTAGGGAGTTGCTTTCTCTTGGGAGGCTTGGGGTGAAATGCTTCCATCAATGGAATTTCCACGGTGGCAGCCCAGGAAGGCTTGTCTTGGTGGAACAGAGTCTGATTCTGTTGATTCACATACTATCTGCAGGCCAGGGAGAAACAAGGTTAAAATGCAGATTGTGTAGATGCACCATGGAATCAATAAGATATTGTCTTGAAAGTTTCTGTAAGTTAAGATGGAAGAAAAATTGTATCTCCCAGTCTTATTATTTCAAAATAATTGAAATTATTTTTAGAGCTTATAGAATGAAAACAAATGGACATGGAAAGAAAATAATTTGCAGGTAAAGGCTTATACAATTTGTTGTATTCTGAATGCTTATAAATATTATATATCACTTAAAAAAAACAAAACCATCAAGAGAATGCCATCTTAAAATAAAATATTCAACCGCTTACTCATTTTCTTTGGGGGACATATTGTAAACATGTTATTGCAGAAGGACAACCTATTCACAATGTGACAGCAGGCATGACCAGTCACAAATACTTATAGGAAAGCCAGGTATTAAACTTGTCTCCTGTCATCTCCTCTACCCTCACTAGATGTTTCCTAATACAGTAGTCTAGGTTAGCTTGTTCCTTTTTTTGGCTATGTGGGGATGCTTGCAGGCCACACACTGGGGTGCAGTCAATCATTCTTTTATTGATAAACATTCTTTATTTTCTAAGAATGCTTGAGATGATGCCATTGACGGCTACTCTGTTTTATAGCATTCCAGCTTCCCATTTGTTTATCTGTTTGTTTTAATGTCAGATACAGAGTTTGGAAGCCTCAAAGGGATTGCTGCAGAGACACTAGTGCATATGAGTACCAAGTTTCCTACCACTATGACAGCAAGGCATTCTGTGCTATAAGCCTTCATCTGCACTCTGAGATAATGTCACCTAGATGAAAAATTGCCATCCTAGGTGCAACAAAACACAAGTGGTTAAAAAAAATAAAACCCCGGAAACCTTCAGGCACAGAATGAAATTGTTTATGGGCTCTTCAGCACCTCAACTTAAAAGGCACCTCAATATGAATTGTGTGCAATTTTCCCTAAATCTTCAGTTCTTGGTAGTAGGGAGTCTGCCTTGCTTAATCTATTTCACATTTCCTGATGTCAGGAGGTCCTATCAGTGAGTCAGAATCAAAGCTCATGGAGAAAGTCAAGGAACCAATCATATGGTCTATATGCACAAATGATCCCCTTGTTGGTAGATATTGTTGTTCCTATTTCAATAAATATTTGTACAAGGACACTGAATTTTCTGTCAAGGGCTACAACAGAACTACCATTTTTAATGTGCACTTAATTGAGCCCAGGTGGCAATTTCTGTTTGGAAGCTTGTTTTGTCAGCTTACCCCACTCCCATCATTAATTCCTATTATTTCCTCCAAAACAATATACCCTCATTACCTCTGTATGCCCAGCATCCAAATTAGGAGATTCACATGTAAGACTCTGGTGTTTGATTGGAGAACTCCTCTTTGCTGTCAAATTCAACAACTTATTAGTACAGAAGCTTCATGAATCAATCTTTAGCAATTCTGACAGCAGACTATACTTTAAATGACCCACTCTTAATCATATATGAGTAACTAGTTATCCTCTCTAATCAATATAGAACTATATATTGGGGAATCTAGAATTATGGATTCTAAATCTAATTGCATTTTTTTGTAAACATTGGGCAGACAGTATTGTAGATGAGATCAGAATTAAAACTGGTAGGTGCAATTCTCAGCTTCTTAAAGATATATAAGAAGTGATTTATGTAACTAGGATTTTTGAGGAGGGGAGTTGTTGGATATAGTTCTGGGCCTCATTAGCATTACCATAAAAAATAAAAGTTGGCTCTCACTGCATATGAAGGTTGTGTGAAGCTAGGACACATCTTTATTATGATTATAAGTTACATTACATCATTAATACTGTGCTTAAGATGCTGGGACATCATCTTTGACAGCAGCCTCCTAATATTTCCCATTTTTGGTCCTTCATATATTTCTCTGCCATTGGGCTAAATGAGACAGCTACTTTGGATTACAGAGAAGATGAGAGACATCTGGCTCTGTTGGTATGGACATGTCCAGAGAGCAGCACCTTCCACCATGGCAAAGACTGCCTACCAACTAGAAGTTAATGGCCAGCAACCTTGCAGGCATCCAAAACCTTGGAGGCGGCAAGACACCATCAACAAAGACATGCAAGCCATAGGCCTGTGCCCCAGAGATGCAGCTAACTATGCAAAGTGGTGTTCAATGATCCGAAAAGCAGACCCTACATCTGCAGGAATATGCTAGGAAGAAGACGATGACTATGGATGAAAGATACTACAGTATGTAAGAGATTGGCAGAACTTGACTCCTAGACTTGCCCCATGTGCTTTAAGTTCACCTGCCACCTACCTACTCAAGCAATGGATTTGAACAAAAACCTATTGCTTGTATGAAATGTGGGGCCCCTTTCTGATTCATTTTCAACATTAATATTAGCCAGCCAAGACAGTATTTATGGTCTTCTATATTTCTGGAGTAGCTAGGCCAGAGAGCTCCATGTTACTGCTATAATCAATGAATTATAGAATACAGTTATTCCACTATTCCATTAGTCAAATGAATTCACATAGAGTATTCCACTCTGCCAAGGTTCTCAACAAAGCTATATTCATGCCATTAGTATGAGTACATAAAGAATGTAAAACATGTCCCCTGTCAAATTCTAGGAATGGGACAACATGTCAAGTAATTTAGTACTTTAGTGTCAAAAAATCCTCAGAATGTGACTCAAGGTGGACTTTCGGTTTGAGCTTCTTTGGCGATGGACTGAAATCCGTGATCGTATGTGGTTTCAATCTGTGCTCGCTGCCGGAACACCCCAAGCTGGCTGGATTTGGGGCTAAGCCATCCCGTAGAGGTGGTGGAGAGGGGGGAGATTGCCAGCAGTATCGAGGAGAGCCTCATCTCTCCTCCTCAGCTGGCCATTACTCCTTTTCCTGAAGGCGGTTGCAGTGGTGGTCAGAAATGGCCACCTCAAAGAAGAACTAGACTGGAAAAGAATGTGCAGGAGGAAGATAAGAAGAGAAAGTTTTGGTTGACCGGGTTAAACTGAAAAAGCAACAACGTACGGTACCCTGGAATTTGAACTATAAAAAATAACATTGTTCCCAAAGAAGACTTTGACGCAGCGAAGGAGAGAGGGAAGGGAAAGGATTTGGCTTTTTTTTTCTTCCCTTAAGAGATTTAAGTAAGAAATTGACAAAAATCCACTTTGACATCAATAGGCATTTAAGCTAAAAATAAAATGTCAAAGGGATAATAAAGACTTTTGGATACTTAAAAAAATTTAAAAGCAGGAAAGGAGAGAAAAGGAAAGAACAAAAGGGTGGGATCTGGAAAAATGGAGGAGACTGCCTGGAACTAAAAGGAACTTACAGTGAAACCTTAACAAGATTCCTAAAAGATACATTCTAACTGAAACTTTGTAACAAAATAATAGAACCCCAGGAAGAGAAAGTGGAAAAAAGAAGCAAAAAGAAACAGCTTTGGATTTGGATTACTTGGTGATTTTTGGATTTTTGGCTATTGGATTTAAGTGACTAAAATCAATTGGGTGGTTGTTTAAAAGTGTTTAAAATGGCATCACTTTTAGAAGAACTGCAAATGGAACTTAAAAAACAGAAAGAAGATGCACAAGAAGGAAGAGGTTCTTTTGGCTTCGTATTTCAATTTTTAGAAATGGAGATCTGGAACTATGAGAAGCAACAAGAAGCGCTTGTAGAACAAAAAGGTTGGGACAAAGAAGAAGCCATCCTTAATGATCAAGTAATTTTATGTGGGGAAAAAAAAGGAAAGGGGGGAAAGAGAGTGAAAAGTTTAAGATTTGAAAAAACAACCAAAAAAAAGAATAGTTTGAAAAATAATTACAATATTAGGGAGAGAGGGATCACAGAAGAGAGAATTAGAAGTAGAGAGACAAGGGGCCAAAAAGGGGAGGGAGAAGAAGAGGGGTAAGAAGGAAAGGAAAAGAAGTTATAAAAGACAGAAACAAGATATAGAGAAACAGGGAAAATGTATAAGGATTGAAAGTATAAGCCTATTTAAAGATAATGGGTGAAATTTTAATTGAAAAAGGGATTCTGCAAAGGTACATAAGATAGTATTGTTTATTAGAAATAGAAATAATTTTAGAAAATATGAAACAATGTATGATTAAAATGATGGATAAAATACTTATTGTAATGCAGTGGAATGTTTGTTAATAAATAAATGAAATAAAGTGAATGAGAATGAAATTAGGAAAGGATGGGAACATTTTAATATTAATGATTTATAAAAATATAAGTGAAGAGAAATATGGAAAAAAAAGAATTATGGAAAGTTAGTGTTCACAAGGAAGTATGATATTCAACTGAACAGAAATGTTAAAGATGTTAAGCTTCTAACTAATATTAATGATAGAATTGAATTGGAATGGAATGAGTGTTTTATTTAATATGTATGTATGTATGTATGTATGTATGTATGTATGTATGTATGTTATTCAGCTTTGTTCGGGTATCATCAGGCTGATGATGGCAGATGAGATTCTGCTGAAACGTTGCTACAACTTTAAAAGCACAACTATAATGACATGGGAAAATACCCAAACAAAGCTGAATACCATACATGTAAGTACCCACAAAAACTTAAGAAAAAAAAATTATATATGTATGTATGTATGTATGTATATGCAGGTCTTGCCGTGTTCGGGCCTTTTCCCGTGTAAGATTGAGAGTATCTTACCAAGCAGAATTCGATTGGAAGTTATGTACTATATTGAATGTTATAATTTTAAAGGCATAAATTGAAGTTTAAATAAGAGTTGAATAGATAAAATTAAAAGATATAAAGGCGTCATACTCCAATTAGTAACTACAGGGGAAAATTTGTTTAATAAGAAAAGATAATATGAAATTGAAACAGCACAGACAAAAGTATAAATATAATGATTGGAAAGACACTGAAACTTAGAAAAAGATATATAATTGAATTTAGATATAATTAAAAATAAAGTTGAGAAAACCAAGGGAGGGGGAAAATTATGGAGAAAATGTTAAAATAGTAATAAGATAGGGAATAGAACACAAAGATGAATATGAAATTGAGTTTGGGTCTATATGAAGAAGTGATAACCCAGGATCATGCTATTCTCAAAAAAAGATGTTTTATTTGTATTATGTTTTTGTGAAAACCCAAATAAAATTTATATTAGAAAAAAAGAATGTGACTCAAGGTTAGATTTTAAAGGACACCTATATTTTAAAATCTCACAAGTTTATCCTCTAGTTTATCCTCTATCATTAGACTTATTTTTAAAAAAAATTGGAGATAGTTTTCTCAACAATTTTTTCTTCCTTCTTGTTATCAGGAAAAGATATATTAAAAATGGAGACGCAGAATAGCTTGACTATTAGTGCTAAGAATTCTGTTTGTAAAAACAGTGCAGGCAATAGAAAGCCTCTCTCACTACCATCCTTTAAAAAAAGAAGCATGCAGATACTACTGTAAATCTATACTGATCCAAGGGTCATAATAAGTACAGTGTACATATAGATGGAAAAGATCTTGTTTTAGTGTGCTCTCATATATACATGCACACAATCACACAAACCTGTGATTATATTCCTGATGGGTTTAACAAGTGCAGTAAAGGCAGTGACTTCTGGCTGTCTGTGTTCCCACATTGGCTGCCAAATGACAAGGCCACTGGCAAGACGAAAGGTCAGATCAGATTCCTAAAAATAAGAATACAGCAAATTGTTGAATTATTCTAGGAAAAAGGGATATATCTGTAGAACTTTCCAATTCTAAAGCTGATTATTTGCCCCCACATATATACTGTTTATGGTTCAAAATTAGCACTCTGATAAAGTGCTAATCTGACCTCAGCAAAAGGCCAGGTTAGCTAGTCTTTTAATTAGATAATCTAATTAAAAATTAATGTAATTAGAATTTAAGCAAAAATTAAACATTAAGGTGAAGCAAGATTAATCCACCACTCCTGTACTTTAGTTGGAGTAGTCCAGTAAAGAAAAAAATATGTGGATCCTGTAATGCTCATATTTTGGCAAAGTCTTTTCAGTACAGGCAATGTATTCCCTGGAAAGCAATACTTTTTTGCTTAAAAATGAAAGAAGTGTGGGACCACTATTGCAGAGGTGGGCAACTATGGCCCTTTTATGACTTGTGGACTTCAACTCCCAGAATTCCTGAGCAAGCCATGCTAGCTCAGGAATTTTGGGAGTTGAAGTCCACAAGTCATAAAAGGGCCATAGTTGCCCACCTCTGCACTATTGCCACTAGAGTTTCGTAGAATTGGTGTTCATCTCAGTCTTTTCTACCCTTTTTAATCTCCTGTGCAGCTCCAATGAAGGAGAAGAGGGCAGAACAATAGCAGAGATAGAATAGTTATAAAAGACCCACTTGCTGAACTTCTTTAGGGCTCAGAAAAAACAAAGAAGTTTGGAAGTTTGGAAGATTACTTAAGAGGTAATCGGTGGATCAATTAATTGCATGTGGGTGTTTATGGACATCCAGGCATTGCTAATTGTGTCATGTGAACAAGGCCATGTTGCATAGCCTCCACCCTCTAAACCAGAAACAGAAAACATGATCAGAAGCACTATAAGGGAATTTTGTCACTTTAAATGCCTCCGCTATGACTAAGGCTCAGTAGGGAAAAGAATGAGTCATCTTTAGAGGAAAAATAAAGAAAAAGAGAAAAAAAATTCATGGCTTTTTCATAGTCCTCAGCATGCTTTGAAGTCTTCATATGAGTAGTTTCAATGAGCCCAAGGAGAAATAAACAGGGTCTTGTACAAAGATGATAACTAGTTTTGATAATAAGGAAGGAGCAACAGTAGTCACAGTTCAGTTATAGAGGTAATGCAAGAATGGCAAGACACTGTTTGTGGAAAACAAGATCATAATTCCAGTAATCTTACCATATTTTTGTCCCAAAGGTGCTTTTACAAGAGGCAACTGGACTTTCGTGTTTTTCTTTGAAGACATTTTGCTTCTTATTCACAAGAAGCTTCTTCAGCTCTGACTGAATGGTGGGGAATGGAAAGATGTATATTCCTTGCAGACAGCTGGTCATTTGCATTCTTTTAGAGAGGTGTTGAGGGCATTTGGAGACTTATCAGTGTCCTCAGGGTCACAAATGGGTGTGGCACCTTCTTGGAACTGCTGAAAGGACTGTGTTGTGGGGTTGTGTTTTCTGTAGGATGTTTTCTGCCCTCTATTCCTTCATTGCGACTTCAGCTGGAGAAGGAGACAACACAGACTCATCCCCAATAGCCTGTGCCTGTGTTCACAGTGAAGGGACACAGGGCAGAAAACATCATGCAGAAGACACAACTCCTATCAGCAGTTCCAAGAAGGTGCCATACTCATTTGCACTACTCACATAACCTTAAGAACACAGACAAATCTCCACATAGCCTCAATGACTCTCTAAACAATACCATCTTTTTCTTAAGATATTCTATTTACGGCAGGCAGAAAGTCTGGAAGCTAGATGAGCTTGAAGCCAAATCGTTGACTCTTTGTACTAAAGGGAAAAATCTTGTAATCATCTCACACTCTTCCATATAAAAATCAAATAATCAATAAATAAATTCCCTAATAAGTGCAACATTGATGGACACATGATACTCGAAAAATTTTTGTATACTACATACTACATCCATCAAACACCAAGACAACAGATTTGCAAAGTAATAGTTGTTACTTATGATAGCCAGATATTCCATCTCCCTTATAGCCCTTACAGCCACTTTAGGCACTTACTCTAATCCTATGAACCAGAGGAGCAAACAGGAACACAAAAAGCTCAACAGTTGCCATTGAATTCTGAAAGAACTTCCTTCTGCTGTTCTCTTCTTCTTCATTGGTACTGTTACATCTTGATTGCCCTGGAGATCCTTGGTTTTCAATCTGGTGGATAAAGGCACTGCTGCTTCCTCTCCAGCTTGACCCTCTGTCTCCTGATCCTCCAAAGTGGTCATGGCTGCAGTCTTGAGGTGCTTCTAGCAACATCCAATGTAGAGTGTGAAGGAGTTTTGTCTCAGCAACACCAAGTTTGTCCTGATGTCCTAGATAAAAAAAGATTGTGAGTACCCTGATTAGATGGCACAGCTCAAATAGAAGGTCTGCTCAACTTTTTTACCATAATACCAAGCACATGCTACTGTACATAACCAGCAGTCAGCTAAATGAATCTCCTTTTTTGTTGCCCATGTCAATCACCTAAAAAGACACTATACTTGGCTATTACATTTTATCTGACAGGGTAATATATGAACTGTTCTACTTCAAGTTGTTCATAAAGCTAAAACATAGACATTTCAATTTTTTCTATGCCCTGATAAAAACAAGTTAATATTTCAGAAGGTATCTATCTAAACAATGTTTCTTGGACTTTATCTTCTATTTACATTGTATTGTATTGATGGATGGATGGATGGATAAGACATGTGTTTTTCAATTGAAAACATGCTTTTAATTATATTTTAATCTCTGTTGTAAGAATATAAGCAATTATTGACTTCCTCGGGACTTTTACAGTTGACAATATTTTTAGTGTGATCATGTAGGTTTTAAAATCCAGCTGTCTTTCTATCACCTTCCATGGTCCACCAAACCGCTCCTTATGAGAAGGCTCTCCATGATAAAACCCTTTAAGACACCTTTCTTCTCCTTTCATCATTGCAGTCCCTTTCCTTTACAACCAGCAGTTAATCTAGCCCTCACAGTTTACTATGACATAATTTGCGCAAAAGCAAATGTGCATGAAAGCACACTCTCCCTCCTTCCCTGCTTCCCTCCCCTTTTCTAATGGAACTGAAATGCAAGTCATAGAACTTTAATATGAACTGCTATTTAGTCTGCTGTAATAATAATTGATAATATACTGTAATGTCTAAACACACTTGTTTTTAAAATCTCAGATATGCACTGACCTAACTTGTTCCGGTTGGAAAGCAGAGTGGCTGTGCAGTGAAGGACATGGGGTAAGGCAGCTTGAATCAATTCCCAGCGTGAAATGCTCTGGATGGCTTCAGAAAGAGCTGGTGAAAGACCGTGCAGCTTGTTTTCAACCAAAACTCTTTCAAAGGACTAAAATGAAATGAGAGGAGAAAAAAACTTTAGTTTAGGTTTTTGAAACTTTTATTATATTCTTCTTGTTTTATGCACCTTGCTGCTTTGAGTGACACATACACTTACTAAAAGAATCTACTGAGGCAGATCTTTCATGTGACATTTTGCCCTGCTGTTTCTTTGCTGACATCTAGCAAATATCAGCAAAGAATAGACCGGATGCATTTATCTTTTAAATTTCATGTAGGTACATCAGATAACTCATTGGATCATGGCTTTTGGAGCCATGGCTCTATGTGTTAAGTGGTATATTTGTTTATTATCCATGCTTGGGTGCTTGTCTTATCATCACAGCCTTTATGCTTCCTCAATTGTTGTCTTATGCTAGCTGCCATGATTTTATTGTTCGGTCAAGGATATTTCTAAAGGATAAGGTCTTTACTAAGCAGGAAAGATTTTAATGGTGGCATTGCTTATCCTGAGAGACTTACAAACAAATCTGGTGCTGATTTCCCCTTCAAATGAACAGATAACCCTAAAGATTCATATGTTTTACCATACACAGATATGTAGCTTGGGTCATTTTCCCCAATAAATCAGAATATCAGAATAACAAAGTTGGAAAGGATCTTGGAGGTCTTCTAGTCCAAAGCCCAGGTCAAGCCAGAGACCCTATACCATTTCAGACAAATGGCTCTCCAGTCTTTTTTAAAAAGTCTCAGTGATGGAGCACCCACAAAATCTGAAGGCAAGCTTATTCCACTGAATAATGTTTTGACTCATTTCTTTAATCTTTCTAATCCTGTCATCAGTGGATATTTTTTGTATAGTTATTTCAAAAGTTACTTGAAGATTTCTTGGACATTGTTAAAACTGTGATTGGCAAAACTGCAAGACAACTCATTCAATTGCAACACAGATTTTGCATCTATTTTCAGGTCATATGTGGAATAGTAATTTCCAATAATTAGATAGGACTAAGAAAAAAACAGGTAACATTAGGAAGACTAGAGTAGGGGGAAAACTTTAAAAGCAATATTAACAAGAAATATAGCTCTCAAAATGAAGCTTAGTAACAATAACGGGAAAGTATTGGAGATGTAGCATTGTTGAAAATTGTAAATTTTCAATAAATATGATTTGTAACACACTGTATACCTTTGATTTTATTCAGTTTGATCAAATTGCCAAGTGAAAAATAGACATGAGCTGCTATATTAAAGGAACCAGCCATCAGCTTCTAATCTATTGTCAATTCCCATTCAACAAAGTTGATAATTTTTCAAAAACAGCTAGATATTTATTTTACTTAAAAATGATGGATGACAAATCTGATAAAATAGTTTAAGATAGTCAAGTAAACTGGAGTAGTTATGAGTTCCCCTATATAGAATATTTTAGAGGCAAAGAAACTGAATATGAACCAGCAAAATGATGTAGATGCAAAAAAGAACATTTTAAAACATATATATAATTTCGAGGTCACAGGAAATAATAGTTGCACTTGATCCTCCAACACCAAGAATTGTATTCAATTCTGGAAACTATATTTTAAAAAGGATTCAAGGAAACTTGATCAGGTTCACAAAAATATAACTAATATGATCAGGGAACTAGAACTCCATCTACAAACAATGATGGAAGGGTAGATATGCTTTCTCTAAGAAAAGATTATTGAAGTATTTAGCTTTGAGAAAACAACTGGGGAAAATTGCAGCAATTAACATGTCTACACTACCAAAAATACTATCTTTTTCAAACTGTACTAATAAGATTGAATAAAACATTTTTAGAGAACTAGATCAAATAATAAGTAAATTTGTTTGGGATGGGAAAAAAGCCAGGATAAAAATGAAATTACTGCAGGATAAAAGAGAAAGGGGTGGCTTTGGATTCCCTGACTGGGAAACGTATTACCAGGCAGCTGCTACGGTATGGATTAAGGATTGGATCAACCTGGAAAATAGAAGAGTATTGTCGACAGAGGGTCACGATTTGCAGAGGGTGACATAGTTTTCTGTGGGATGGGAAATGTAAGCAGCATGCATACTTTCAGAGACACATGATTAGAGATTCATTAATGAGGATATGGAACAAGATTAAAAAGAATCATTATACTAAAATAATGTACTGGTTGTCAACTATGGAAGCACAAATCTACCCAAATGCAATGGATCTGGGGAAAAAGAGGAATTATAAAGATTTATTAGATACACAAGGAAGATTAAAAACAATATAAGAACTACAGCAACAAAATATAAAGATAGATTGGTGGCCATACATGCAAATCCAGGCGAGATATAAAAAGGACAAAGAACAATTTAGTTTCTATATGGAAAAGCATCAATTAGATAAAATCCTACAAGATATGGAAAAGAAAATGATTTCAAGAATATATAAATTTCTACTAGTTTTCAAAATGGAAGAGGGGATGGTCAAAGAAACAATGGTGGTATGGGTGAAAAATGTTGGCCATAATATAGACCTGGAAAATTGGGAGAGAATGTGGAGATCAAATTACAAACTAATCACGTCTACAGCATATAGGGAAAATCAATACAAAATGTTTTATAGGTGGCACCTTGCCCCCACTAGATTGGCAAAAATGTTTAATTCAAACCCAAATTGTTGGAAAGGTGGAAAAGAAAAAGGCACTTATTTCCATACCTAATACAAGGAGGAAAGGAAACACATAATTGGGTTTTTCAAGATTTTATTATTATAGCCTTTACCAATAAAGTAGAGTGCTAGTACTTCTCATGGAGTCTGTTTCCTCACTTGGCCTATCTCAAAGGGGTAACAATTTGAAAATAACTAGAAAGTTATGTTTTATGTCTCACCCAAACATAGCATGTCTCTGCTATTCATTAAAGCAGCCCCCCCCCCCCCCGAAGAGCATGTTGGTTTAAAAATCATCTTATTTTAATAAATTAACTTCATCATTTTTCAGGCTACACAGCCCTGTTAAATATCTGTTCTGAAGCAGATCTGATCAGATACCTCAGACCAGTCAATCTTCACAACTACCGGTAAGAATAAATACCAATTTTCTCTGTCTCCTACTCTTCAAGTTTCTATAATTTCAGAGGAGTTTCATTGAATTCTTGTTGAAGTTTCCTCTAGTGAGATCTGTGCTGAAAATCCTATGGACACTGGCTTGCTAAAATTTGATCAGATGTGGAAGTATTTGATCAGATGTGGAAGAGATTTTTCTTTTTAATTGGAAAGTTTGTTCTATCCTCCTTCCCTTAGTCCCCAGCCCTAGTTCTCTTGTCAATTGGCCAGCCATTGCCTTCACATCTCTTCCTCCATGACTTTTTTCAGTTAGTATCTGAAGCTTTCTTCCCTTTCACTGGGATAAAGACACCCAAGAATCTATAGTGGATGGCAGATGTTTCTGGCTCCATATTTGGAAATAGAAATGAAATAAGAGTTCTATCCAGTAACTGGATAGTGAGTTCTTGTCCAAATGAACTAAATCATTCAAGTTATTCCCAGATATTTTATTCTTGGCTAAATTATATTAGATGAATTGAAATGTAGTAAATTCCTTGTGGGGTGGGGGAAGCTTGATTCTAAATATGGCAGTAGCCAAAAGCTAAATAAACATGAAGAAACCATGTTACTGGATTGCTCAAAGAACAATATAAGACAAGTTTATATTGTTTATAAGTTATAAACAATATTGTTATAAACAAATCTTAAGATGTTTATATGATTTTTTGATTTTAAAAAAATCAGCAAAAACCCAGTAACTGGTATATCGATTTTTCCTGGCTTTTTTTACAATTTACATGTTATTCTGAAATTTGCAAAATTATTCACAATATATCAATACCTCAAATATATATTTTTCCTGCTCTTATATTTTTAAACACAATTTAGCCCAAATATGCTTTTTAGTCCAATATTTTCAAATATATATTTTTATGAAACTGTGTACAACTTTTATCAATGTATAGTAAATAGTTTTGAGAAATTAGAAAAAAGAAGAATACAAGGAGCAAAATAATGAATCTATTTATTATTCTTTTAGAGGCTACCAATTAGATGAAAATAATCAAATGAATGTTTGAGAGAGATGGATCATATTTTAAAGCAAGCATTTATATATAAGCCAGTTAATACAAGACATTAAATCAGCTTCAAGAATGAGTGCATTCAAGAGTAAGATTTCATTGTACAATCCACACTAAACAATAAACTGCTTAAAAATATGAAGAATACAACAAACTGCCTCTCCATTACAATTCACTCAGTAGCCCATATTGTCCTATTTCAATCCTATTCAATTCTATTTCCAATCTTATAAAATTTTAAATATGATCTTGTCTTCCTGAAGTATATGTAGTTCATTATCTATTATTTTCAATCCTTTGTAAAAGAAAATTAAATCTTCATTTTGATAGCAGCAGTAAGCAAGACAAATTTAATTTCAGTCTGTGTTTTTGAATTGCTAGTTTAACTTCTGAAATTTTATTTTCTTAATATATTTTCATTGCCAGTGATTATATTGTTAGTAAAAGTAATGAACAAGATGGGGCAGCTTTAGTTTGTCCCCTTTGGCATGATATATCATTGTTCCAATAAAAATCATATATTTTATGTTATTTAATAAAAAAATATTTTACTAATGTCTTAGTCAGCATTTTTCCATTTAAAAATGCTTTTTAGCTATTTAAAAAGTTGGAGCCACAATTCATCTTTTTCAAAACTTCAAACATAAAAGACTTTTCTAGATTGTCAAAACCTTTTTCTGCCTCCAAAAAAATCCCAGGCATTGTTTGATTGTTTGGATTTGTGTTGTCAATAACATTCAACGTATGTCTAATGTTGTTTCTCATACATTTCTCTGGAACAAATGCAGTTTGATCAGGTTTATTATATATGTATTCTTCCTGCAAGTATCACTGTGAAATAAAGAAAATTTACATGTAGTAAAAAGCTATTCAAAGAAGAAACCATGGATCTAACCTGCCTCAATCAAACATTTAACTATTGGTGGTGAAACAAGTAGTATGTTTGACCCACTGAGTGGAACATAGCTTCCTGAGTTTCATATTAGAAGCAAACAATTCATGCACATCAGTAAATCAAGAACATCAAAAATCACATACCACACAAGAAGCTTCATATTGCTTTCCCAGTTTGGGTCTCAAAAATGCACTGAAAAAAGACAGATGTTGTTAAAACAGGATTTTAGGTATAATTGGCACAATTATTTAGCTTATATAAGTGTATATGTGTGTTTAAATTGATGACTAGTTAGAAATATATAGTGTCAGTTCAAAATAGCAATAGCAATAGCATTCAGGCATAGCACTTTTTACAGCACTCTCTAAGCCGTTTACAGAGTCAGCATATTGCCCCCATAATCTGGGGCCTCATTTTACCAACCTTGGGAGGATGGAAGCCTGACCAACCTTCAGCCTGTCAGGATTGAACTCCAGGCTGTGGACAGAATTAGGCAGCAAGATTGATTCTAATCACTGTGCCACCAGGGCTCTTGAAATCCCATGCTATAAAGCTAGCAAGTATCTCTATGTGGCTGCTATGGAGAACATTTTCTAAGATACAATTCTTATAATAAGCAAATGTACACCATAAGTGCAGAACCTGATATATGAGCTCCAGCACCCATTTTAAATAAAGTTTAGGATCTCAGAGAGGGAATCTTAGATGCTAAGTGGATGCCTTAAATACAGCAGAGGGTTAAAAATCCTCAGGCACCCTGCCAAAATAAAGCCAACATTTTTAACAGAGGGATTGAACAGTGCAAAATATGTATACCTATTTAGCTCCTCAACCACTTCCTCGAAAGGCTAAATATTTATGTTATAATAAGTCCAAATTATAATGGCATCACTAGTTATATCCCCCTGTGCTCTTGAAAGTGAAAAGCATTTTTTCTTCCTTGCCCACAAGAAAGTTGCATATTCCTGCCCAATGCCATTTCCTGTACATGATATATTTCTTGATAGATATGGGATGGGACTGCAGTTAAAGAAAAAAAAAAACCCTATCCATAAGAGGTGTAATTTGAATCCTTGGGTTCTCCAGGTTCTACATGAGCAGGAACCAGTAGCATTAATAAATCTGCAACAAGTGATGTGATTGGACAGTAGAGCTTCAGATTTACCAGCCTGGAAGCACAATGGAGATTTTAAGCATGTGTTGTGCGTGCTCAAATAAGCTGGTTGCCATAAGATGGTGCTTGCCCATTCCCAAAATGGTTGTCATGACAAACTGGTAAAGTTGTTCAATGTCAGGACCCCAAGATACTCAGTACCAGCTCTGAGATTGCCTTTTGTTTAATTTATTTTATTTTTTTCTGCAGCCACTTTACATTTTAAATAATTAGGACAGGGGCTGCAAGAGCCCTCAAAAATGTCAGCAGCGTGAAGTGAATAATAATCCAGCTGTCTATCTAATATGTTTATCATATGCCTTTTAAAAAAAGAATCACCTGAATTGAGTTAATTTGTATAATACTTATTTTTCATCAAATAAGAAATAATCAAGTACCCCACCAACATTGGAAAATGATGATGAACATCTGAATCAAGTCTGATGGAGGGAGCGGAATGATAAAGTTAGATGGTACCCAAAGTATGATCTTGTCTACCCTCCAATGCCATCCATGCCTCCATCCCTACTAACCATGACACAAAGAACTGGTCAGTCCACAGGCTACAGTCTGAAAAATTGTAGTCTGTAAATATGGAAGAGGTGAGCCATGAGACCTTCAACCTTATTGTCTTCTATGATATATACTATATATACAATAAACTAATCTTATCTTACCATTGTCAGCAAGAATCAGCTGAGGATTTTGTTGTGAAATATAAAGTGCTTGTTATATAGTGACTTTTATTATATGAAATCCTTTAAATTGTGCATATATAATCATTATCATAAACATTAAGTGAATCAACTAATCTTTTATTGAACTGCATTTATGTCAGATGGAAGACACCAGGAAATCACATCCCTAAGACATGGTAGAATTACTTGTGGTTTATTCTTGCCATTGTTGATGTTTTATTATAGGTAAATATAGTTTTTAATGGTTTGGGGATGAGTTTCCATAGGATGTTAATGTTCAATTTTACTTGGAAAGAAGGGATGTTCATAGATAGACAATGCATGTATACAGACAGTTAAAACTAACACAAAAAGATAATTTATTCTTTTGCTGAACTATTTTAGTAATGGTTACTGTATGGCTTTTCTCAATTCTCGTGAAGATGGGAAGCTGAAACTTCAATTCCAAACATGCCCAATTGGGGAGTAAGATGGGAGGAGGAAAGTTATTCATGGGACTTGAGATGATTTTCCAGGGGTCAATTACAGTTTTGCCAATTGCATCTTCTTGTGCAATTCTGGCAATTGACTCCAGTTGCAAAATGGATTTTCTGATGTTTCTTTGGATAGATAGCACAACATCCCCTGACACCTGCTGCAACCTTGACTTATTAGAGGTCATTGAGGAAGTGGTTTCATGGCATGCAGCGCTGGCACTTGGCCAGCAGAGACCTCAGGTGCAGGCTGAGAGAAAGGAGAGAGCATGGATGTATCTTAACTCAGCGCCCAAATAGAGATCACCAGTAGAGGGCAGCAAAGAGTCCGAGGTTTCTTATCTCTGCTACTATCTAATGACTGTCCCTCTAAAGCAGAGCTGACTATTTAAAGAAAAGGTCGCTTCTCATTGTCCTGGCTTCGGTCTCTTGGAATCAAAAACCTACAGCCGGGCGAAGAGCCAGCAATTCTTCCTTGCATCCCAGCCCTTGAATCCCAGCGAGGTTTAGCCGGCAGCGCCCCCTAGTCTTCCTTACCTGGTTTGCCTCCACAGGAAGGTCTGGATAGGCAGCGGAACCCCTCGGCCGCTCTCCTGGTCCTGGCCTCCTGAGCTTTTCCTCTTCACCATGGTGCTGGTTCCTGTGCCGCAACAGCTGTTAGCCCATGTCTCTGCTCCGCCGCCGCAGCCCCCTCTGCCTCCGGCTCCTCTGGTGCAAAATGGCTGCAAAAACAGCGGCCGCAGCCAAGTGGGGAGAAATCAGTGCAGCTTGCGGGGAAGCGGCAGTGGCGGCAGCAGCCAAGGACGAGAGGATAGTCGCCCCCCGCCTCGCATGACTCCCTTCCCTCAGAACCTCCTTCTGTGGCCAGTAACTAGCGCGAAGGGACCTGCGCGCGATGTGTCAAGGGGATACCGACGCGGGGCGGGGCGGGGCGGGAGGGAGGCGACGATGGGGAGGAGCGGCGCCACCCACGGGTAGCAAACTCCCCGATCTGAAGTGGAAAGTTTGAGGAGAAGCAAGGGCTTCTTGAATTTCCATCCTTCACAACCATAAACTCAAATTCATTCGTTCCCCAGAATGGCTCCTTCAAGGGACTCAGCAACTGAGTTTGTGTTTATGCGTAGTATTTCACTCTTGGCTCGAAGTGGGCTAATAGTAACAACTAACTTGCTGATAGAGTCATATTTCTGGAAAGAAAAAGACAAAGAAAGTAAATGCTGAAAATTCCTCCTTAATCAGAAGTATATGTTGAAATTGAAGCAAACCAGTATCACTGTCACAGTATACAACAGTCCTCTGCCTATTTTATTCCCACAGCAACCTTGTGAAGTACATTGCAATGACTTACCTGTCAATGAATACTTCAGCTTCAACCATAACAACACAAGAGCACACAATAGATACAAACTCAAGGTTAACCGCACCAAACTTGATTGCAGGAAATACAATTTCAGCAACAGAGTGGTCAATGTCTGGAATACTCCACCTGACTCTGTGGTTTTTGTTAAGTCCGCGTGGAAGGAAGCCAGGAGTCGGTGACTTTGTATCAAGCTCTTTTATTGCAGTCAGGAACCGAACTGAGACTAAAGGAAAACTTTGCGGCTTTTTATTTCCAAGCTGCCGCGGCCGTGGCCAATGGCAACACTTTGAATCTCCCGCGATTCGAATCTACCAATCACAGGAGATTCTTAATGAGCCAATCGGCGCGGCTCGCCTAGCCAATCCGATCGCCCCGCGCTTTGGCCAATCAAAGCGCGGGGATCTCAAGAATTCAAATGAGGGGACAGAACACCCCTCCCCTCTTGGTTCAGTCCTACGTAGCGTAGTCCCGTAGGTAGGCGGGGCTCCGTCTTTGCCTACCGGACCTGTGCAGGTCAGTCGTAGGTTGGATCCCGGCCGGTTCGGTCGGAGTCTCTGTTTCTCCAGACTCCGTCGTGGGAACAGCCTGGTCTGTCTGGCCGGGCCGCTCTCCGCAGCTCCCTCCTGGGCTACCCGGGTTGGTTGAACTGCGGGTTTCGCCGCTCCCGCTTGGTCTTCCCGGGTTAGTTGAGCTGGCCTGGCTGTCTCTTCCTGATGAGGTTTCGTGCTGGCTGCTTGCAGGTGAGTATGGCTGGTTTCTTTTTTCTGGGTTTTGGTTCCCGGGGTATCCCCTCCCCTCTTGGTTTGTGTTGAGGGGGTTGGTTTTGCTTGGTTGCGTGTCGGTGGTGTCTTGTGTGGTTGTCCTCGATCTTAACTGATCGATGTGGCGTTTCCACGCTCGTCTGTCGGTTGTTTGTAGCCGGTACGAGTTTGGGCCTGTTAGCTGTGTTATGATTGCTGGTACCCATAATGGGTCTCCGTTTAGGTTCTTCGCGTAGACGGCGTTGCCTGGTGCGAAGGTTCGGTGTTTGCTGGTGGAGTCTGGGGGTTTCTCTGGGTTGTAAGTGGGGTGTAGTCTATCGAGTGGGGACCTTATTTTCCTCCCCATTAGCAGTTCTACCGGGCTTTTATTTGTTGTGGTGTTCAGGGTGATGTGCTGTATGAAAAGTAATTTATTTATTTTGTCCTGGATCTCCCTGTGGTCTATTTTCTGGATGGGTTTTTTTGTGAATTGAACCATCCGTTCTGCCCTACCATTCGCCGCCGGATGCGCCGGGGCTGTCAGTGCGTGTCGTATGCCCCTTTCCGCTAGGAATTTTTCGAATTCTAGCGAGGTGAATTGGGGCCCGTTGTCAGAGATGAGGACGTCCGGGAGGCTGTGTGTTGCGAAGAGTTTGCAGAGTTCTTTGGTCACGGCCTCCGTGGTAGTTGTTCTCATGTTGCTTACCTCCAGCCAGTTGGAGTAAGCGTCTACGGTTATTAAGAAAGTGTGTCCTTTTGTGGGCCCGGCAAAATCTATGTGGATCCTAGACCACGGTCCCCTGGGGTTTTCCCACTCTAGGATGGGTGCTGTGGGTGGGCTTGGTCTAGTTTCCTGGCATCGTTGACACCTTGCTACCCAGGCCTCGATCTATTTGTCCATCCCTGGCCACCAAGCGTAACTTCTAACGATGCCCGGGTGCCCCTCGTGTAACAGTTCCAAAACCTTCCCTTGTAGTTTTTCCGGGATGACCACCCTATCCCCCCATAGTATACACCCTTTTAGTAACGAGAGTTCCGTTTGCCAGTTCTGGAATGTCCTGAAGGACTCGTCGTTGTCCTTTTCCGGCCACCCTTTCTCTACTCAATGCAAAACCCGCGCCAGACGTTTGTCTTTATTAGTTTCTCGGGCAATGTCTGACATGGTTATGGGTAGGTTGGGTAGAGTCTCTATGCTGAGGGTGGTCGTCGTGGGTGCTGGGTCAGTGTCTGGTTCGGGTAACGGTGAGCGGCTTAAGGCGTCCGCATAGGAGATAGTCTTACCGGGTCGGTGTGTGAGTCCGTAGTTGTAGGTGGCCAGGAATTCGGACCACCTTGTCATTCGGGGAGACAGAATGTTCGGGGTGGCCCTGTTCCCTGCAAGGATTCCCAGCAGCGGTTTGTGGTTGGTGATGATGGTAAACGTCCGGCTGTAGAGGTACTCGTGAAACCTTTTTACTGCGGCGACGATAGCCAAAGCCTCTTTGTCCAGCTGGCTGTAGTTCCGCTCCGGTTTGGTGAGGGTCCTTGAAAAGAACGCGATGGGTGCTTCCTTTCCGTCAGGGAGAGTGTGGCTGAGGACAACGCCGACGCCGAAGGGTGATGCGTCGCATGTGATGGCTAGTGGTAGGGTCTCGTTGTACTGGATGAGGACGGCATCCGAAGTGAGCAGGTCCTTGGTTTTCCTGAAGGCGGCTTCCTCGCGTTTCCCCCAAGTCCAGGTAGCCGCCTTGTTCAAAAGCCTATGCAAAGGCTCCGCCGCGGTCGCCTTTTGGGGCAGAAGACATTATAAAAGTTAAGTAGCCCCAGAAACACCTGCAGTTCTGTTTTTGACCTGGGTGTGGGGGCTTCCTTGATGGCTTTAATTTTTTTGTCAGTGGGGTGAATGCCGTGTCGGTCTAGGAGGTATCCTAGGAATTCGACCCGCTCTGTGTACAGCTGGCATTTTTCCCTCTTCACTTTAAGCCCAGTTTCTTTAAATCTCGTTAGCACCTCCCTTAGGCGACTCTCTAGTTCAGCCTGGTTGGTTGCCGATACTAGTACATTGTCGAAGTATGGTACTACCCCCTTGATGCCCTGTAAGAGTCTTTCCATGAGGCTCTGGAAAATTCCAGGTGCCACGCTGACTCCAAATTGGAGGCGGTTGCATCTAAAGGCTCCCCGGTAGGTGACTATGGTTTGCGCCTCTGCAGTTTCCTCGTCGACCGGCAGTTGCTGGTATGCTTGGGCCAGGTCGAGTTTCGTGAAAACTTTGCCCCCTCCCAGTGAGTGTAGGAGATGCTGCACTACGGGGACGGGGTAAGCGCTTTGCTGCAAGGCACCATTTAGGGTGGCCTTATAGTCCCCGCAGATTCTCACTGACCCATCAGGCTTGATTGGGGTGACTATGGGGGTCTCCCACCAGGCGTGGTCTATGGGTTGTAAGACCCCTTGCTTGACGAGCTTGTCAATTTGCTCATCGATTTTCGGTTTGAGTGCAAAAGTACCCGCCTTGGTTTTAGGCGTTCCGGGGGAACGTTTGGGTCTAGGCTGAAGGATATAGGGGGCCCTTGGTACTTGCCTAGGGTGCCGTCGAACACTTCTTGGAAGTCCCGGGACAGTTGCTGCTCCCAGTCGGCTTCGGCGATGTGGTCGATGCCCGTGACTGCGATGCCTAGCGGTGCAAACCATTGAAGTCCCAGCAGGCTAGGTCGGTCTCGATCGACGATGGTCAGGGGAAGTCTTTTGGTGTGCCCCTTGTATGTCACTGTGAATTTTCCTGTTCAGGGATGCGGTTTCCCTGGTAGTCTTTGAGGATTAGTCTCTGGTTTTCTAGTTCCCTCCTCTGGATGGTAGGCACCAAGCGTTTAATTTCTTGCCATGCTACCATTGAGAGGTAGGATCCGGAGTCCACCTCCATCTTACAGGCTTCGCCTTCGATGCCTACCTCCACGTAGACCTTTCTGGCTTCTGTGGTAGTTGCGTGGCTGATGGTGACCGTCTGATGTGTCTCTTCTCTCCGCCGGCTCTCGCCCCCTCATTGGGCTTGTTCGTTCCGTTCCCAACGGTTGTCTGCTGGGCGGTCTCTGGTTCTGGGGGGTGGGCTCTCTCGTTTCCGCTCACTTGGGTCCCATCGTCTGGGGCTGTGGGTTTTCTTGAGGCAGCAGACGCGGGCTATGTGGCCTTTTTTGTCGCAGTGCCTGCAAACGGAGTCGAAGAACCGGCATTCGGATCTGGGGTGGTCACCTCCGCAACCGGCACACACGATCCTCAACTTACGACTTCGCCGGCTGCGCTGGTCGCGGCCTGCCTGGAGGCGGTGGATGTCTTCCTCCTCATCTGACGTGCCCGAGGTGGAGTGGAGTTCGCCCTGGTGGGTGGTAGTTTCAGGTTGGGCCTCGGTCGACCTTGCAGGGTTGTTGTTTGCGGTGCGGTCCCCAGCGTTCGGTCTCCGCATGCGGTCTGCTGATTGTCGGGTTGCTTCAGCTGCCGCGGCTTCGGAGATGGCATCGGCGAGAGCGATGTTGCCCTTAGCCATCAACCGACTTTGGAGAACGGGGTCCCAAAGGCCGAGTACGATTCGGTCCCGCAGGGCCTTGTTCATGTTGGAGAACTCGCATAGTCCTCCCAAGCACCGCAGCTCTGCAACGAAATCACTGAAACTCTCACCCGACCGCTGGTCCCGTCGATAAAATTCGTGTCGTCGGATGAGAATGGGTACGGCTGGAGCGTAGTGTTTCCGGAGTAATGGCTCGAGGTCCCCCCAATCCATCGTGGTAACATCGGCGGGCTTGGCTAGTGCTTTTGCCATCTTAAACACTGCGAGCCTGCAGTGCGTTAGAAAGATGGCTCTTTTCTTCGGTCCCGTGGCATCCTTCAGATCGTTGCATTCGAGGAACATGTGGAATCTGTCTGTGTAAGATTCCCAGTCCTCGCTGGCGGGGTTGAAGGGGGTTGGTGGTGCGATGCTGGCCATCTCATCGGTTGGCTGGCTTCCGTCGGACACGTGCTTGGGTTCAGGATAAGGATCCCACCTTCATCGCCAGTGTTAAGTCCACGTGGAAGGAAGCCAGGAGTCGGTGACTTTGTATCAAGCTCTTTTATTGCAGTCAGGAACCGAACTGAGACTAAAGGAAAACTTTGCGGCTTTTTATTTCCAAGCCGCAGCGGCCGCAGCCAATGGCACCACTTTGAATCTCCCGCGATTCGAATCTACCAATCGCGGGAGATTCTCAGCGAGCCAATCGGCGCGGCTCGCCTAGCCAATCCGATCGCCCCGCGCTTTGGCCAATCAAAGCGCGGGGATCTCAAGAATTCAAATGAGGGGACAGAACAGTTTTTTTCCCCAAACCCCAAAAACTTTAACCTTAGACTGTCTACTATTGACCTCACCCCTTTCCTAAGAGATCTGTAGGGGATGTGCATAAGTGCACCAATGTGCCTACCGTCCCTGTCTTATTGTTTCTTTTATTTTTTCTTTTATTTTTCTTATATGTATCCATGTATTCATAGCTATGTTTTACTTGCACCTATTATCTTGTAAGCAATTGACAAATAAAAATAAATAAAATAAAAAATAAATAAGTAGGACAGCTGCACATTTAGAGAGCTTTCCTGGCTTTAAAGCCTTGTGACTTGGCAGCAGGCTAGGACTCTGGGACTCTCCAGGACTCCGATGAGAATGTTTTCTCTCTCCCGTAGCCCTGTCTCTCCCTACCCCGCAATAGGTGGGGCAGAGCTTTTCAAACTATATTCTATGGAACCCCAGATATCCACAGAAAGACTATGAGATTTTATGAGAGACAATCAACCAACAAAGAAATAAACCAACAAATCTGTTTTACTCTAATATAATTGAATTTTCTATCACTTGAGTTTTATCTCTTGATTAGGGATTTAGAGGCTTTTTTAAAAGTTCAAAGCCTTTATTGTCATAGTACATCATGTACACAACGAAATTGGTTTAGCCTCTACTGGTGCAGTCCATACAACAATACAAGACAACATGAATAATATAAAGAATAATCCTTATACAAGTAGTTTGGGAAAAAACTAGTCATACATTTCCATATGTACGTCATATTCTGTGCAACAGGTATATTACTCTGGTGTATGATCTTATACATATTACACATTACATTGGCACCAGTGAAATCCGTCATATTAATCTGTTAGTGGTGCTATATTGTGTTTAGGAGTCTGACAGCCCGTGGTAGAAGCTGTTTTTAAACCTGTTTGTCTAGCTGGCTATACTTCTGTGTCTCCTGTCCAATGATAAAAGTGAAAAGAGACACTGGCCATGGTGTGAATCATCCCTAAGTATCTCCCTTACTCTGCTTAAACAGCGAGACCTGGTGATGTCATCAAGTGGTAGAGGGCAACCACAATGGTTTCTTGTGCCAAATTAAACATTGTTTATAGTGCCTTTCTGTCCGCGGCTGTTAAATCAGCATACCATACTGTTGTTATACATTATGTAAGCATACTTTCTATCATGGACTGATAGAAAGAAGTAATCAGCTGTTGCCCCACCTGATTTTTCTGCAGGTCTCTAAGGAAATGAAGTCTCTGTTGAACCGTCCTAACCACCAGGGACGTGTTTTATTTCCAGGTGAGGTCTTGACTAATTAGCACTCCCAAGAATTTAAAAGAGGAAACCCTCTCAACACAGCCCTCCTTGATATACAGTGGGGCAGGTTCCACTCTTTGCTTCCAGAAATCCAGCAACATCTCCTTTGCCTTGCTAGTGTTTAGATGCAGGTTGTTTTTTGAACACCATGTGGATAGATTCTGGACTTCTTCCCTGTTTGCTGATTTGTCCCCTCCGGTTATAAGACCCATGGTTGTATTATCTGTGAACTTTATTATGATGTTGGATGGATTGGAGGATATGCAGTCATGTGTACATAGCGAGTACAGGTAGGGGCTGAGCACACAGCCCCGAGGGAAGCCTGTGCTAAGCTTCAGGGTGGAGGATGTAAAGGGCCCAACCCTTACTATTTGTGGACGATCCATCAGGAAGTCTTTAACCCAGTCACAAATGGGAGGGAAATTCAGGTCAGTCAGCTTTTCAATGAGGATGCCTGGTAAAGCGGTATTAAAGGCCAAGCTACAGCCTATAAAAAGCATTCTGACATAATTCCCAGATATCTCAAGGTATCTCAATGCAGTATGTAGAGCAGTGGTGGCTGCGTCCCCTGTTGACCTGTTGCTTCTATAAACAAACTGGTATTGATCAAAATTTGGTGGAAGACAGGACCTGAGGTGTTGTAGGACCAGTCTCTCAAAGTACTTCATCACTATAGATGTCAGTGCAATGGGTCTATAGTCATTCAGGCTGTTTATGGCTGCTTTCTTTGTAGCTGGGATGGTTGTGGCTGCTTTCAAGCATGATGAAACTCTAGCCAGTTGCAGGAAGATATTAAAAATCCTCGTCAGGACCCCTGTTAATTGCTCAGTGCAGGTTTTTACCACTTTCCCCAGCACCTCCTCTGGACTTGCAGCTTTATTGGGATTTACGGCCTTCAGCACAGCTCTCACTTGATGTTCATGTAGGCTGAGTGGCTGAAGATTAGAGAGCCACAGAGACAGATCTTTTAACCTCAAAGCGAGGGAAGAAGCTATTCAGCTCCTCCACCAGCAGGGCATCAGTATTGACTATTTTCATCATATTGCACTTATAGTTGGTTAGATGTTGTAGCCCTGCCTCTTGAGCTACTATCTGCCTTCTCTACCTTTTGTTTGTATTTCTGTTTAGCCCCCTTAATGGGAACAATTTTTTTGTGGTGAATAAGTGTGAACTAATATAAAAGGACCAGCTTGGTGTAGTGGTAAAGGTGCTTGACTAGAAACCAGGAGACTGTGAGTTCTAGTCCCACCTTAGGCATGAAAGCCAGCTGGTGGGTGACTTTGGGCCAGTTACTCTTTCTCAGTGCAATTCACCTCACAGGGTTGTTGTTGTGGGGAAAATAGGAGGACGAAGGAGTAGTGGTATAATTGCCATCTTGAGTTACTTGTAAAAATAATAAATTTGAATTAAAAAAACTAAATAAATAAACCATCCCAAAAAACATGATGGATGAATCATTGATCATTGCATCTATCAAATCAGATGAAAAGAAGATTATTGAGAATCTCATTAAATTAAGGGATATGAAAAGAATATTTGCAGGGCAAAGGAATACATCCATCAAGTGCATGCCAGATTGCAGAAAACCAGACTGATCCCAGAATGATGAATGTCTTATTATATCAAAAATAAATGATGGCATTCCTTTCCAAGGAGATTTTTTTCTGAACCCCAAAACATTATACTCATTTCCAAATGTTCCCTTTTCAGGCAAAATATTAAAAAAAACATAGTCACCATACAATCCCAGATGCTCTTGGAGAAAATCATCCGGACTCACACAGATTTGAAAGCACAATTTTAGTTTGATAGTTTAGTGTAGGGCTAAGATGAAAAATAAAAAGCTTTGTTGGAAAAACAGGGTGAAAGCAACTATGTTGATCCTTCTGGATATATGCTTGCCTTTTGACAGTACTGATCATGATATCTTAGTGCACCAGCTCAGGGGCAGGGGTGGGATTCAAATTTTTTAACAACTGGTTTTGTGGGTGTGGCTTAGGTGGTGGGCGTAGCTTGGTGGTCATGTGACTGGGTGGGTGTGGCTTGGTGGTCATGTTATTGGCTGGGCGTGACCAACTCAATATCACTCACATCAAGGCACGCATCTCCTCGCCTGGCCTCTCATGACTGTGGGGATACTGCAACAGTCATAAGTGTGAAAAATGGTCATAAGTCACTTTTTTCAGTGCCATTGTAACTTTGAATGGTCACTCCACACAAGCAAAGTACCAGCAAAGGAGGGGGAAAAACTCCAGAGACGTTCCTGAGACAGGAAGTCTAGTCCTGCCAAGAATGTAGTAAGGGTTAATGGAGAGACAATTTCTGTAAGCAACACCAGAATGTTTCCTTCCTGCCTTCCTTCCTTCCTTAATTTCTTCTAACAACTGGTTCTCCAAACTGCTTAGAATGTTAACAACCAGTTCTAACGAATAGGTGAGAACTGGTAGAATCCCATCCCTGCTCAGAGGGTATTCTACTTTTATCTGTAGATGATCACAGAGAAAGCTTTGAAGAAATTTGTTTTGTCCTTTGGATCCTTCAGTTAGAAAATACTTGAATTTTTATGTTAAACACATCCATGGAACTGATGACTCTGAAGTGGGGTATTCTTGACAGTTCTATTTCTTTGTTGTCAGAATCAGATACAACAGTGCTGGGAGTAGAATGCTGTCTCCATGATTCAACACCTTCCCCCAAATGAGAATCACTGAAGTAACACTGAATCCATAAGAAAATGGGGTGTTTTTTTTTTGAGGTTTTATGGAATCAGCAACTGAGTACATTTTTTAAAAATATATAATTTAAATCTTTAATGTAGCATTCTGTCAGCAAGCTGAGGTTGCTTTGCTGACACAGGGTTGGTTGCCAATTGCAGGTATTCCTAAAAAAAGGAGTACAATACTCAGATCAGTTTTCAGGGTAATGCAGCTAGTGCAAAATGTGTGGCAGCTAGACTCTTATCTGATGCAACATATAGGAGTCATACAACACGGATTCTAAAAGAGCAACATGCTTCTAATCTGAGTGCAAAATATTAATCAGGCAATAAACAATTTGGGAGCTAATATTCATGGGAACCTGAGTGATGAGGCAGGAATCAGTGCTTCCCAGGCTGGAAAGAAGCACCATGTACACACATGTCAGTTGTGCAGGCATTCAAAGAACCAGCCAAACACTTGAAATTGGAAGGCCAGAAGAAGAAGAAATCACTGAGAATGCACATATGAAGCCTCCAATCAGTTCGAGGCTTCCTTCTTGCTCACGCTAAAGATCCTAAAAAAGGTAAGTTTCATCTGGAAGTTGTCTGCTGAATCAGGACAAGAGCTAATTTAGAGTAAAATGTCTGAAGATCTGTCACTTGTTGCCAGTGCCTAACAGGAACATCCTTAGTGCAAAATAACTGCCATTAGATGAGCATAGGAATTATAAATAAAATTAATCTGCATACCCTTGGTAAGCAAACAGAGATGAGCTTAGGCTATTGATATAGGAGGGTGGGAGTTATTCATTTGATAGCACTGGCAGGGCATTGAATAATTGCCTAATTAGAGCTTTTCTTGACTTTTCTTTCTCTGACTTAGGTAGGAAGAGTATTCACATTGGCTAAAGTTAATGGTCCTCCAAATGAGGAATTGTGATATGATTGAGGTATTGAGCTAGTTTTAATTTTACAACAGTGCAAATATGTCTCTTGGCAAGGAGGCCTGCTCATTTTGGCCTGCCATGTCCAGTATCATTGTCCCAGTGCAAGTGTGTCTTGGTCATAGCCCAGCAGCAAGATCATTTCAGTGGAAAAGCCTTTAGAGTTCTATCTCTTGGCAAGTGGGTTTTTCCCCCAGCTAGAGTTAAAAGTATCAGTTAATATGAGAAGACCAAATCATTTCAAAAAAGAATAACCTTGGCCCACATGCAAAAATGCTCAGCCAAAGGCCAGTCTCAACTTTAATGATGCCAATTCCCTTGAAATATATTCTATAAGGATTTGGATTGTGCATTCTCCAACATGACTCCCTTGTTATCACCAGCATCTGCAATGTGCATGTATGTTTATCAAAAAGGCAAGATGGTAGTTGCAACAACATGATCAGAGTCCCAACCCTTTGTATTGTGTGTGTAACAACATTGATAGAACCACAAGGGTTTGGTTCATGTTTTCAAGGCTGCCATTTTCTTTTCTTAACATTTTCTCTCTGCAGAAAGCAATAGCTGCCAGACAATTAAGTCTTAGATAGATTCTATCTATATACAAGAAAAGTACAGGGGGGAAAAAAATCAGTTTATATTATTTCACTAAAATATATTTTATCAAAATCAAATTATCCTGTTTCATGGTTCTGTTTTAGAAATTAAGCCAAGTTAAAATGGATGCTGAGCAGAACCACCTTATTGCTTGAAGTCATTAAGATCAGCTATATGGTTGAGATCTCCATTGAGTATATGGCATCATCTAGTGGTTGAAACTCCACATTACATCTACTTTGCAGTAAATATGGCAAGAACAAGATGCATTTTAACTCTGAAAGTGCATCAAGGGTCTTTTGTGGTTCTACATTTTGGAAGGAAGACATGTGGATGTTTGCATGAGTTTCCATAAGAGTGTACAGAGATGGTAATGAGGTGAAGAAATGATACTGATAAGTTGTCTTTGGGTGCTTTTTACCTTCTCTAACACACACACACACACACACAAAATCACCCACTTATTGGGGAGGAGGAAAGATTAAAACAAGGCAAAAAGATAACACACATATTCATATAAGGGGCGTGCATAAGCGCACTATCATGCCTACCGTCCCTGTCCTATTGTCCCCAATTATTAGTTCCTATTTCATGTATTTAAATTTATGTTTATTCTTATTTCTATTATATTGTGTTTGTAAATAAATAAATAAAATCCTAGTCAGCACCATTTTAATTAAATCTGATGCCCCACATAAATGTTTTAAATTGAAAACAAAATGAAGCAAGAGATCCTGATCATGGATCTTCCATGAGGATAATTTTGTCCTGAGGGAGGCTACATGAAGATCCCTTCATTTTATTAGCCTTGGATTGCTAATAAACAGGGCTGTGAAATCTCCGATTTTACGCGGAATTCCGATTTTTTCCCTACATTTTCCGCGTTTTTTTCCCCCCATCGGATCGAGATCCGAGAGTCAGAAATTCGCTCGCTCTTCAGAAAAGCGGAACACTTCAGTTCTCAGCTCAGGCATACCGTATATACTCAAGTATAAGCTGAGTTTTTCAGCCCATTTTTTGTGCTGAAAAAACCGCCCTCAGCTTATACTCGAGTCAGCCGCTACGGCACCATGCCTGGCCTGCGCTGGTGTGGCTGCAACTGATCGCGCCTCCATGGCAGCATCGCCGCCGTGGCTGTCTACCCACTGAGGTACACACAGGCGATCCCAAGCGGCCTCTTCTTCCCCATTAACGGGCGCCTGGGGCCCCCGCGAGCTCCTGTGCTGCGCGCTTCCAGCTTCGCAAAGAAACCGTCAGGCTCAGGCAGCCTCCCCCACCCCCAGCCCAGCAGCGAAGAGCTGCTCCGGGGGCAGCGAGACAAAGTGCCTGGCTGCGCCGTGGCGGGAGCCCCCGGAGCAGCTCTTCGCTGCTGTGGGGGGGAGGCTGCCTGAGCCTGGCGACCCCAAGCGGCCTCTCCTTCCCCATTAACGGGCGCCCAGGGCCCCCGCGAGCTCCTGTGTTGCGCGCTTCCAGCTTCGCAAAGAAACTGCCAGGCTCAGGCAGCCTCCCCCACCCCCTAGCCCAGCAGCGAAGAGCTGCTCCGGGGGCAGTGAGACAAAGTGCCTGGCTGCACCGTGGCGGGAGCCCCCGAAGCAGCTCTTCGCTGCTAGGGGAGGGGGTGGGGGAGGCTGCCTGAGCCTGGCGACCCCAAGCGGCCTCTCCTTCCCCATTAACGGGTGCCCGGGGCCCCCGCAAGTTCCTGCGTTGCGTGCTTCCAGCTTCACCAAAAAACGGAGCTGCAAATCTGGTAATCGCTTGCGGAGCCTCGGCATGAACCCCCTTTCCCCGCACTCCCCCCTCCCCCGCACTCCTCTGGCGGCAGCAGGCGGAGAAAGCCCCACTTCCCCCTGACTTTGATGGCACGCGTGAGTTGGCTTCCCACTCTTTTTTTTTTTAACTCTCCTCTTCCTCCTCCTCTTCTCCTCTCCCCTTGTTGTCTGGTCTTCCCTAAGGAAACTCGAGGGCTCACACTTCCAGGTGTTTCTCCCTGTCTTTCTCCCTGTCAATGATCTTTTCTTCCCTTCCCTTCTCTCAGCCCCATCCTCCTTCACCTTTGTCACCACAATCCTGAACAGATGAAGGTTGTACTTCTCAAGAAAGGTTGGATGTTCCTTTTGAGGAGGGAACCTAGTGTGACATCTGTATGTTGACCTACTACTGAGCCATGGCATGTGTGCACATGCAATGGAGGCATGAGGGAGAGCTGTGAAAGAGATGGTGGCTTTCCAAAACAGGATGTACATGCAGCACGATCGTGCGCGCGCTGGACCCCGGCCTAAGGGACTTCGCGCTTGTCACTCGTGATGTGCGCTTTGCGCACATGCGCTTCGCGCACCTTATTCACTTCAGACTTTTTCAGAGTTTTTTTTTAACCAGCTCTCACACCCCTGTAATAAACCTCTTGTAAACATCACCAATTTGTCTTGGTTTTTTTACCAGTGTAAATTGTAAATGCCAAAGAAGTGATAGGATGGAAATGCTTTTGTTGCTTAAATTGTACACTACCCAACTTTCCAGAAACATGCTAAAAATAGGGAATAGAAAATGTGTTGTAACACAGGAGCAGATAATTTCAGCAGTTTTAGAAAGTGGAACAGGTTATATCTCTTAAAAAGAAAACATAAAGGTTTCTTAGAAATTTACTCAGATTGTTCTTCAGGTATCTGTTGAAAATTAGCTGTTTTAGCAAATCACTTCTAAAAGAATATCCATTTTTACTATCTCAGGCAGGCAAAAAGCCTGGGTGTATCATTCAGCCAACCACAAGAGGGCACAAAAGAATACAGGAAACCATCTTGGCTATCATCTAATAGGCATTTGCATTTTTGCAGCACCTGTAAAGTATGTCTATGAAAGTTTTCTCTACAAAAACATCCTCTTTTGATGTGAAAAAAATCCTATATTAAAGAAAGAGTTTGGAATTGTTTTCAGTTGCTATTTAATTCAAAAAGAATTTGAGAACTGGGCACCATTTGTTCATATCTATTTTGTGGGCATCCCAAACCCCCTTCCCACCTACTGAATGTATTAAAGCTGCCAAATTCTCATGTACCCTTGATGAAAACCATTTACTTCCAACAATTTACCTCATTCCCTCTCCCTCCCACCCCAACCTGAGAATGATGGACATATAGGCAGAACATGCAACTTGATTATTTAAATCTGATCTTCTCAGTTGTCAGTTTTCCCTTAGACATAACAAGTGGGGTCTTTTCCAAAATAAAAAAAGGATTGGTGTGTTGTCTTTTTCTTCTCTGATACAGTTTAGATTCGAATACAATAAAGAGGAATGGTAGGAAAGAGTTACCAGAAGAACTCACCTATAACTCCAACCACTATTCAATCTCAAATTTCCACCAATTCTCTACATAGTCATTTTTGGATCCAGATATAAAAAAGAATTACACTGGACAACAAAGGTTTTGCTTCCTGAACACTTACACACAAAAGTCTTATCTTATGGATTTTTGGCTGCTAAATGATGAAAATAATCTGTAATGTAATCTATCTTGTACCGTTTTATAGAAACCTTCTGTTTTTGCATTTTTTCTTATAATGTTAAGCTTACTAAATTTCACTTGCATTATGTTTTGTGTGGTTCATGCATATCCGGACATGCACTCAGGGCCTATTGCATAACATCTGTAAAATTGATACAGTTTGGGCATGCCTAGGCTGTGAATGGATGCTGTCTGGAAAAGCTATATGGATGCTACTCATTTTGTTGATATCACTTTCCATGTACTTTGATGCTATTGGTGATATGTTCTATTATATTTGTGGTGAGTAGATGTTTAAACCTCAATCATTTATTAGACTTATTAAGAAAGTTATGAACTGTATGTCAAAGAAGATTCCTACTCATCCAGGTAGAATTGTCTGATAGTTGAATCATGGGAACTGGACTTATTTTCTTGTTGGTCAGAGATGTTTCACTGACCATCCAAGCAGCTTCTTCAGCCTCAATATGTATGAACTGTATTTTGGTTGTTAAGACTGGTGATCAAGACAAGACCTGCACTCCTCACATTTATAGTGTAAGATGCGCTGTTGATCTTAAATCTTGGTTCAGAGGAACTTGGAAGATACTTGGAAGATATTTTCTTTGGGTCCACTGATCAGATAAGTCACCAGCAACAAATGGTTCAAAGCTCTCTTAGTAAAACTATATTGGCAACTACAGAGCACCAAACTACATTCAACTGGTTAATAAACTTTTTCTAGCATAGAAGATCATGAAGTGCAACATGTCACTGAAGATTCATTTTCTGCATTGGAACTTCTTTTCTGAAAATCTTGTCATCCAGTGATGAACACGGTGAAAGGTTTCACCAGGACATTGACACAATGGAAAAATGGTATCAGGGAAATTGGAATCCATCAATTGTAGCTATTTTGGGACACTATGGGAAAATGCACACTGAGTACAAATGAAAATCAAAATACTTGTAGTCCTGTTGAGCTCATACAGCATGTTGAAATATTATGCAATCAATTACATTATAGTGATTAATAGTTAATTTCATATTTCTCAAGATTCCTATATGATACAGTAATTCCAAAATTATACTTGCGTTCAGATTGAAGATTACTACCATAATCACCAAAAGGTTTTGAGGAAGCAAAACATCTGGAAAAAAATGTTGTCCAGTGTCACCAGCAAGTTACTGTCTGGGTGACAAGACACTGCTGCTCTCTTGCACTACAGTTTCTGGGAAAATATCTAATAATTGAGATGTCAAGCCTGGGCTTCCTTTTACCTGAAAACTTTGTATTCCAAAATATAGGCAGTACCAGATATTCCTGCTAATGTGGCAGAAGCAGGAGGTGTGGAGAAGCATTTGTTGCACATGCAGACTTTATTTATTGAGTTGGAACAGTGTGGAATGCAGATTCCTGAATCTCAGAAGATGCTGTTGGTGTTAAATAGTCTTGATGAAATGTGGGACATTGTTTCAGCCATTTTTGAGTGCAAACCAGAACATGACTTATGAATGGAAGCCCTTAAAGCCTGTTTGATTTCTGAAGAAAACAAATGCTATTTTAGAAGAAGCCACAAGGAGAAATTCCTGAAGTGGGGGCCAAGGAGCAGAGAGAGAAAAGCAATGGACAGGAGAAAAGCAACGGATGTCTGCAAAGACCAAAGTAATAGAAGAGATCGGATTACAACCCAGCAAAGATTTTCTACAAATAAAGAAACAGAACAGAAGCAGAGGATGTGTTTCATCTGTGGTGATAAGACTCATTTAAAGAAAGACTGTTTGCAAGGAAGAAAAACAACAGATAAACAAGCTGATGTTGCAAAAGTTAGCTATCATAATAGCAGAAACAAATGGTTAATAGACAGTAGGGCAAGTCAACAATTGTTAATAATTCTAAATTGTTTTTCAGAATGAATCCAGCTGGAGGAGATACTGTAGCTTTAGCAAGTGGCCAGAAAGCTAAAGTCACAGGAAAAGGCAGTGTGCTGATTTCTGTCTGGAGGAAAAGTATTATGTGTGTCTGAAATCAAGCATAATTTACTGAGTGTCTCCAGTCTAGACAAACAAGGGTTTGAGACCAAATTTGTCAATGGGAGATGACTCATAAAAAGAAATGGGAGTGTATGTGCACAGGGCACAAAACAAGACAATCTTTATGTGTTGCAGGGACAAAAGGTTCAATGTGCCCAAACATTTGAAAATGTGGCACAACATGATTCATGCATTTATCTCTTGTACAGGAAGCTTGGCCATGCCAGCTTCAGAGTTTTGCAAAAGATGCAACAGTTTGGAGAAGGGGCAAACTTAAAAGGGTGTAAGGAATACTTGGACTGTGCAGTATGTAAATCATCAAAGTCCAATGCATTTCCAGTAAGCAAGAGTAGCACAAGGCAGGCAACAAGAGCTCTACATGCAGATTTGGTTGGGCCAATGCAAGCCAGTTTGGGAGGAGCAAAGTATACACTGGTCATTGTAGATGACTACAGCAGGTTTGGGTTCTGCTATTTACTAAAAAGTAAAATAGAGGTGCTACAGAAATCTAAGCAATGGGTAAGCTTCGTAGAAAGGAGATATAACAACAAGTATGTCTGCTGCAATCTGACAGAGGTTCAGAATTCATATCAGCAAGTTTTCAACAGTGGTTGGAACAGTTAGGAATAAAACACAGATGCACTAATCTGTACATA
Organism: Hydrophis major; assembly: GCA_033807585.1. Taxonomy (NCBI): domain Eukaryota; kingdom Metazoa; phylum Chordata; class Lepidosauria; order Squamata; family Elapidae; genus Hydrophis; species Hydrophis major. The sequence goes on along the minus strand of CM066328.1, from coordinate 217,370,886 downwards.
GCAATTGATAATGGTGTACCTATGAGGTGGAAATGGAGTCTTACAAACAATGAACGACTCACTACTGGAGGATTCTGGTCTAAGCACGTCATATTGGGGTGAAACCATGTTGACTGCTTATTATTTAATCAATAGACTGTGGAGTTCCTCAATTAATAATACTCCATATGCAGTGCTATATGGGAGAAAGCCATATCTGGCACATTTAAGGATGTTTGGAAGCAATGCATGGGTGCATATTCCAAAAGCAATCAGGAGAAAAGGTCAACCAAAGGCTAGAAAGTTCAGGTTTATGGGCTATGAGCCTGGCTCAAAGAGATATCACTTTAGCAATGGGAGCAAAAGTAAAGTGATTTCCAGATCTGCTACCTTTGCAGAGTAAAATTGGAACAGAATTGATGCCAGTTTTTAGAATGAACCACTTAGTGACGGTAACTCACTTAGTGATGATGTCAGCGTTCAGGGAGGAGAAACTGAAAAAACTAGAAAAGGAGTCAGGAGAAGATGATGGCTCAGATATGAAGCAAGAGAGAGGGTTGAAACACAGGAGCAGTCAATGCCACACAGGTCAGAGCAATGGAACAAGGGGATTTCACTTGACAGGTATTCTGCTAGTGAAGTAAAGGTGTGTAATGTGTGGTTCTATTCCAACACCTATGAGCACAGATTTTCATAACAATTTGGGTGAGGACAAAAGTGAAGCCTGCTATCAAGAGATATGTCAGTCTGCAATAGGGAGCTTGTTATAGCTGTCACAGTGATCTGGACCAGGCATAGCTTATGCAGTAAGCATCTTAAGTCACTTTACTGCTGTACCAATGCAATTGCATTGGATGGTTGTAAAAAGGATTCTCAGGTATTTGAAGGGAACTGTGAATTTGGGTCTTTAAATACAGCTCTCTGAAGAATTAAAATTGAAATCTTGATAGTGATTATGCCAATGATGTAAAAACCAGAAAGTCCAATTCTGGGATTGTGGTATTATTTGGAGGAGTTTTAATTGTTTGGAAGTTCAGAAAACAAACAACAGTAGCCATTTCTACGGCAGAGGCAGCATTTATTGCTGTATCTGAGATTTGTTCAGAGGTAACTTGGTACATACAGGTGAAACTTGAAAAATTATAATATCGTGCAAAAGTTCATTTGTTTCAGGAATGCAACTTAAAAGGTGAGCTTAATATATGAGATAGACTTATTACATGCAAAGCAAGATAGTTCAAGCCGTGATTTGACATAATTGAGATTATTATGGTTTACAGCTCATGAAAACCCCAAATCCACAATCTCAGAAAATTAGAACATTGTGAAAAGGTTCAATATTCTAGGCTCAAAGTGTCCCACTCTAGTCAGCTAATTAAGCCATAACACCTGCAAAGGGTTCCTGAGCCTTTAAATGGTCTCTCAGTCTGGTTCAGTAGGAATCACAATCATGGGAAAGACTGCTGACATGACAGTTGTGCAGAAAACCATCATTGACACCCTCCATAAGGAGGAAAAGCCTCAAAAGGTAATTGCAAAAGAAGTTGGATGTTCCCAAAGTGCTGTATCAAAGCACATTAATAGAAAGTTATATGGAAGGGAAACGTGTGGAAGAAAAAGGTGCACAAGCAACAGGGATGACCACAACTTGGAGTGGATTATCAGGAAAAGGCCATTCAAAAGTATTGGGGACTTTCACAAGGAATGGACTGAGGCTGGAGTCAGTGCATCAAGAGCCACCACACACAGATGGATCCTGGACATGGGCTTCAAATGTCAAGCTGCTCCTGAACAACAAACAATGTCAGAAGCGTCTTACCTAGGCTAAAGAAAAACAGAACTGGTCTGTTCTTCAGTGGTCCAAAGTCCTCTTTTCTCATGAGAGCAACTTTTGCATCTCATTTGGAAACCAAGGACCCAGAATCTGGAGGAAGAATGGAGAGGCACACACTGCAAGATGCTTGAAGTCCAGTGTGAAGTTTCCACAGTCTGTGCTGATTTGGGGAGCCATGTCATCTGCTGTGCTTTATTAAGTCCAAGGTCAATGCAGCCATCTACCAGGAGATTTTGAAACACTTCATGCTGCCTTCCGCAGACGAGCTTTATGGGAATGCTGACTTATAATAATAATAATACTTTATTTGCGGTCACAGACAAGTACAACAAGTACACAAGTACAACAAAAGAAGAACATGGGAAAATTAATCATGAACAATTGGTCACCAAAAACTTGACTAAGGGGAATTACAGCGTTCTCTATTGATGGTTACAGCTCTTTAAAAAAAAAAAATGGAAACCAAAGAAGTGATGTATGAGGAGCCATCCCCTAGACAACATAAGAACAAATTACTAACATTGGGTCTAGAAGGGTCTGTTTCAAGGAGAGACAGTAACTTAGATCTGCCTGCGTTATACATAGGGCAATATAAAAGGACATGCTTCACAGTTTCAACCTCAGCTCTGTCAAAGGGGCATAGCTGCTCGTTAATTGGGAGCCTCTTAAATTGCCCATCCAGTAGTGCTGAGGGCAGAACATTAAAGCGAGCTAGGGAGAAAGCTCTTCTATACTTGGGAATGGTTAGAGTGTAAAAATAGGAAGCCATCCTCAGTCCATAATTATTAAATTGGCTAAAGATCAGAGGGGAGCAAGTTTTGTTAGCTCTGGCTCGTAGATATTACAAGTCAATGTCCACAAGCCGTTGGACTACCCTAAATTGGACATCCTTAACTCCATAATCTCCCAGGCATCCCCCGTAAAACCTAGCAGGTGTAATTTCTTCATCAGCTTCCTCTTCCAATGAGAAATAGGAGAGTCAGCAAATGCCAGGGAGAGGTAGCTACCAGGAACTACCAGAAAGAGCACCTGAAACCACCATTTAAAGTTGTTAATCCACACCATACATTCGACTGATCGAGTGCCCAGTTCCAGGTACATCGGAGCAAAACCAACACAAGGAGGAAGACCCAGAAGTTTTCTAAGAAATACAGCCTGAGTTTTTTCCATACAATCCTTGAAGCCCCATATCCCGGGATGCTGACTTCATTTTCCAGCAGGACTTGGCACCTGTCCACACTGCCAAAAGCACCAAAACCTGGTTCAATGACTGTGGGATTACTGTGCTTGATTGGCCAACAAACTTGCCTGACCTGAACCCCATAGAGAATCTATGGAGCATTGCCAAGAGAAAGATGAGAGACATGAGACCAAACAATGCAGAAGAGCTGAAGGCCGCTATTGAAGCATCCTGGTCTTCCATAATACCTCAGCAGTGCCACAGGCTGATAGCTTCCATGCCATGCCGCATTGAGGCAGTAATTGCTGCAAAAGGGGCCCAAATCAAGTACTGAGTACATATGCACACTATACTTTTCAGAGGTCCTATATTGTTCGATGTACAATCCTTGTTTTATTGATTGCATTTAATATTCTAATTATCTGAGATTGTAGATTTGGGGTTGTCATGAGCTGTAAGCCATCATCATCACAATTATGACAAATCATGGCTTGAACTATCTTGCTTTGCATGTAATGAGTCTATCTCATATATTAGTTTCACCTTTTAAGTTGCATTACTGAAATAAATGAACTTTTGCACAATATTCTAATTTTTCAAGTTTCACCTGTATGGCTGTTAAAGGATTTAAACATAAAGGTAAAGGAAGCTGTAACTGTGTTTGAGGATAATGCTGCTTGCATTAAAATGGCAACAGGTGACAGAGTGAAAACTAGAAGTAAGCATGTGGTCATTAAATATTGTAATATAAGAGAAGCCATCAAATATAGCTTGCTTCACTGTTCTTCAGAAGACAATCTGGCAGATATAATGATCAAGCCATTGAGTGGAGTGCACCATGGGAAGAATATTAAGTTATTCAGTTTTATGTCTATTCCAGTCATAAAGGGAGGAGTGTCAGTGTGTAAGAAATTATGAGCTGGGATATCCATAACAAGTAAGCCAATGGGAACTGTTTGGTGACTAAGAAGCAGGATCTGTTGTGAGCCATGTCAGACAACTTGGTACCTGGACGTGGCTTAGATTGACTGATTTGTATATATATGAGTTGGTTTGTTCTTGCAATCTTTTGCTTCTGTGATTATGACTTCTGGATTCTGAGTTTGGTTCTGGCTTCTGCTGCATGGGTATTGTATGCATGCATCATACTTTATACACTGCTCAAAAAAATAAAGGGAACACAAAAATAAGACATCCTAGATCTGAATGAATGAAATATTCTTATTAAATACTTTGTTCATTACATAGTTGAATGTGCTGACAACAAAATCACACAAAATTATTAATGGAAATCAAATTTAATAACCCATGAAGGTCTGGATTTGGAGTTACACTCAAAATTAAAATGGAAAAAAACACTACAGGCTGATCCAACTTTGATGGAATGTCCTTAAAACAAGTCAAAATGAGACTCAGTAGTGTGTGTGGCCTCCACATGCCTGTATGACCTCCCTACAATGCCTGGGCATGCTTCTGATGAGGTGGCAGATGGTCTCCTGAGGGATCTCCTCCCACTCCTGGACTAAAGCATCCCCCAACTCCTGGACAGTCTGTGGCGCAATGTGGCATTGATGGATGGAGCGAGACATGATGTCCCAGATGTGCTCAATTGGAATGAGGTCTGGGGAATGGGCGGGCCAGTCCATAGCATCAATGCCTTTGTCTTGCAGGAACTGCTGACACACTCCAGCCACATGAGGTCTAGCATTGTTGTGCATTAGGAGGAACCCAGAGCCAATCGCACCAGCATATGGTCTCACAAGGGGTGTGAGGATCTCATCTCAGTACCTAATGGCAGTCAGGCTACCTCTGGTGAGCACATGGAGGGCTGTACAGCCTCCTAAAGAAATGCCACCCCACACTATTAATGATCCACTGCCAAACTGGTCATGCTGGAGGATGTTGCAGGCAGCAGAATGTTCTCAGCGTCTCCAGACCCTGTCACATCTGTCACGTGTTCAGTGTGAACCTGCTTTCATCTGTGAAGAGCACAGGGTGCCAGTGGCGAATTTGCCAATCTTGGTGTTCTCTGGCAAATGCCAAACTTCCTGCATGGTGTTGGGCTGTAAGCACAGCCTCCACCTGTGGACGTCGGGCCCTCCTAACACCCTCATGGAGTCTGTTTCTGACAATTTGAGCAGCCACATGCACATTTGTGGCCCACTGGAGGTCATTTTGCAGGGCTCTGGCAGTGCTCCTCCTGTCCCTCCTTGCACAAAGGTAGGGGTAGCAGTCCTGATGCTGGGCTGTTGCCCTCCTATGGCCTCCTCCACATCTGATGTACTGACCTGTATCCTGGTAGCACCTCCATGCTCTGGACACTACACTGATAGACACAGCAAACCTTGCCACAGCTCACATTGATGTGGCATCCTGGATGAGCTACACTACCTGAGCCACTTGTGTGGGTTGTAGACTCCGTTTCATGCTACCACTAGAGTGAAAGCACCGCCAGCATTCAAAAGTGACCAAACCATCAGCCAGAAAGCATAGGAACTGAGAAGTGGTCTGTGGTCACCACCTGCAGAACGACTCCTTTATTGGGGATGTCTTGCTAACTGCCTATGCTTTCCACCTGTTTTCTATTCCATTTGCACAACAGCATGTGAAATTGTCAATCAGTGTTGCTACCTAAGTGGACAGTTTGATTTCACAGAAGTGTGATTGACTTGGAGTTACATTGTGTTGTTTAAGTGTTCCCTTTATTTTTTTGAGCAGTGTATTATTGTATAAAAAGAGGTTTCTTCTATAAATGAATCCTGCTAAATTTATTATTTGTGTGCTGGTTGGATTGCTGAAAACTCTGACATAATGGAGAAACAGAAACTTGGAATGCAAGCAAGTTGTTGATGACAAGCGATTTTATTTTGCAAAACGATCACTATACAGCAACAAATACAACTGCAAGTTGGATTGAAAAACATGAACTACCTACTACCAGTCATTCAAGAAATGCCTCTTTTATGATAACAGGCTCTAGAATTGCCAGAAACAAAATAATTCCACAGGCTTTCTTACAGCTTACACTATATCTTAAAAGAGAAAGAGAGAGAAAGGAAAAATCCCAGCACTCTGAAAATTATTTTGTATTTCTCTTTGCTAAAGTTGAAGTGATTGCTAGGTTTGTCCTTACCAGATATGCAAAATATTAAGTTTTTATATAAGGAACTTTGCTTGATTATTTTATTAGTAGTGATCAATACAGTCTCCTCTAAATTGTGCTGATGCTGATTTCCTGGGGTCCCCCCCCCCAACAATATAGAAGCAATTTGCTATTTTTTTCCCCAGTAACCATTTCAAGAATTGTTTAGATTAAAAAAAAGAAGCTGTTGATGACCAGCCAACTTTGCACAGTAGTGTTCTTGAGGCCCAGCAACTCCCATTTTCCCCATTCCAGGGAGCAGCAATATTGTATTCAGTATGTGTTGTGTTGCATTCAGATGTCCACCATAAATCCCAAGCCTGCATTTATCTGATAATTTGGTTTACTATTTCACTCTTAATATATTTGGAAGGAATTTTAGTGCCTATTAAAATAGAAAAACCTCTAGTATGTCTGTGACAATACATATTGATCCTTCTTGCATATTCTCTTGGCAAAGAGATTCATTTGCAAATAGCCAGAAAGAAGGGGAAGTTGTAATTATAAATGTACATCATGTAGGGTGCATGTATGTGTGCACAGATGCACACACAACACACACATTTACACATGTACCATTCAGTAAGCATGGTTACTGCTGGCTTGGGCCAGAGTTGATAGGAATAGCTTCCGTACCCTTTTCTGTACCCTTTATGTAGTGAGAAGCTCATCAATGTGTGACAACTGGCTTTGTTAGCTGCTACCAAACAGCTGATCAGTGTATTAGGCATTGCAGTGCTACTCTCCTCTTATCTGGCTTGCAAAATTCCAGAAAATTTAATGATCAATTCTGGCAAACTGGTACGCCAGCTGCAGCATATCACTGCCTCCGTATCTAGGTTCATACAACATTACAGTATTGTAGGCAGAAGAGAGGGGATCCTGCCTTATTATGGGTTATCTTGAATACATTGTTTTGGTTATAGACTTTTCCCTTAAATTTGCTGTGAATTGCTAAATAGATTATTATTACTTGACCACAGAGCTTACTAGTCAAAGTTATTGTGTCATGCCTTAACAACTTTTAATTATTTTTAATAGGGTACAAACAAAGAATTTCTGCAGAGATGATCCAATGTTTTGTGTGACCATGTCCCTTAAAGAGTTTACATTGTGTCATTAGTTTTTAAATCAAGCCTATGGTTGGCAGTTAAAAGTTTCAGTGGGATTACTAACTAGGCAATGCCCGCTATTGTCCTCAGTAAAAATCTAGAGTCCTGTAACATAGTACATGCATTTCTTATATTATAGCATGGTCCCCTTTTGGCCCTCCAACTTGTATAAGTTCATCAACTTCTGCTATTTTTTCTATGGAAAGACAAATATGATTACAAGGACTTAGCTTCAAGATAAGATAAAACTGCAACACGGAATTAACGACTTTGGACACGTATGCTTGGTAAGCAACTTTATCATCTAGAATGTGTTTATATCTCAAAAAAGCAGATTACAAAATAGTCACAGATTAAACACTGTTCTGACTGGCTGACACTTAGCATTGTCCACCTCAGGCTCAATTGAGCCTTGGATCCTCTTTTCTCTAAGATTGAAAAAAGACATTAAAACTCAGAGGCTTCTGCAAGAACCACAGCACAGAGTCCGAGTGACAACATTTCATTAAAAATACTGCTGTTTTTGACTTCTGACTTTTTTTTAAAGCAGCGGCATAGAGCCCACAGCAAGATTGGCTCTCTTGTTCTGATCCAGCAGGGGTATTCTTGTATCTGTAATCAATATTGTGTTTAAATATTGTGTTTAGAGTTATTCCAAATATCATAGCAATCACAGACCAAAACAGTCCTCTTGACTGCAAGCTAAATTTAAAAGAAAAAGCCTACATGACTGCATTATAAGCAGTAGGATCTTAACATGAGGCAGCTTCTAAGATACAACCTACCAGGCTATTTATGCATTAGTCTATCCTCATATTATCTGAACAGGTATACTTGTTTCCATTCATTTACAAATAACAGCTTGACATTAAAGGCTCTATTTTAAAATTAGGATCCAATTTAATCCTATAGCTATTACAAAACAATTCCAGAGAAGTGCACAGAATCACATTTGTGCACCTAATAAATTCATCTAATGAGAGCCAGCTCCATGCATCTTATGAGATTGTATGCAGTGGTAAATTTGTTAGCTTTTATGATATGAGCCTCTTGTTTGTTTGCATTGTTGTTTTTCTTTGAAAATAACTGAAGCATCATTCTTGAGACACACTAGGTAAATTAAAATATTTAAGAGGTAGCCCTTGTCCAACAGCTTCCAACACACAAAGCCATCCTAATGAACCATTTACATACAGGTCAGCTTGAGAACATGCAAATGTAATATAGGTGATTTTAAGGAAAATGCCATAAAACTGCAGGGTAAAATAGGGAACAATTATCACATAGTCAAAACTAGCATATATTACATGAGTAGACGGTGGTCCACTTATGCATCACATTACCAGACCATCTTGCGTATCTTTTTAATTTCCATGTAGTAACGGTGGAAATCCCATACACTCCAAGTGCCTTTTCTCTTATTAGAAACATTGTCATATACTTTTTATATTGTTTCTGAAGATTATCAGTCCATCATCTTGGTTATCCTACCTAGGGAGCTTACATATCAGGAATCAATATATGTAATGAATGCAACTCTCCAGAGCCTTGTTCTACTGAGGTGTCCAAGTACATCAATGCAAATATGAAATTTGTAGAAATAGAATAACTTCTGAGAAGACTCCTTGTTGTTTCTTGAAATTTCAACTTTAGCAAAAGAAGAAATGAATAATTTAAAAATATCACTTGTACTTCAGTGTTTTTTAAACATAGGAAAAATCATTATTCTAAATGATATTTTTAAAATATTGAATTCAAAACTAGAGTTTTGGAGAGAGAGGGATGGAAGGAAGGCAGGAAAACAGGAAGAAAGGAGGAAAGATAAGTAAGACATAAAATCAGTAATGGCAAAGAAAACAAAGATAGGTAGAAAGAAAGAAGACGTTTTCCAGTATCACAGAAGAGACTCGCATCTGGCACTAAAACAGGGTTACATTTTGAGATGTTACAGAAAGCAATTTCATGCTAAACAATCTTTTTTTTTTTTTTGTATTTGTAAAAGGTTGAATAGGGAAATAAAATCCCTGCTAACATCTACTTTTACAGACCTAAAATTGCAACACCAAAGGGTGCAAGAGACACAGATACTGTGAATAAAGGATTAGAATATTCAAGTATGAGGGGGGTATCACAAATGGAGATATATATATATATATATATATATATATATATATATATATATATATATATGTATCAAACAGATGGGAGAGGACATGAAACCAGTAGTGAAGACACAAACCTAGATGCTTAACTAATATTCTAATCTGACATAACTCCATAGCTTAATTTCGGTAACTGTTTTAAAAAAGAAAAAAAATGTTGCTTCCCCAGTACAGCTCATGATTTTCCCCCGCTACTTACTTAATTATTAGTTAAATAATTTATTGTAATCAGCTATACACTGACATAATCCAACTTCCACAACATTAATAACTTAATTACCTCTTTCTTCTACCCATGTATATAAAATAACCCCACCCTTTCTGAAGTGTTGACATCAGTATATTTGCCCTTCTGCATGGTCCACAGACTCTCCTGTTTAAATTAACCTGTTGATAAATTACAAGTGGAGATGCTTCTTAATTCCATCCATCAACAAACCGGTCAAATAAGCAACTTAAGGGATTGAACAAGGCTCTTCAAAAAGTAGTGGATGGCCTTCAGGCACATGGAAGGTCAAAATGCATTGTTATTAGAGTACATACTCCATGCAAGACAGAGCAGAGCAACAATAATTGTCCAATGTAATATACTGCAATTGTACCCATAGAAAAGCCAAAATCTTCCTGCTGTAATTGGAAATCAGGCCAGTTTCTGCATCTATATGTATCTTTCCCCCAGTTTTTATTTTATGATTACTACAGTCTTGGGATGTGACTTAATTTTAGACATAGTAAAGAATGAATGTTAACACCTGCTCAGAGCCCATTCCTGGCAAGAAATCATGCCTAAATATTGTAACTTCAAACACTGCTAACAAAGCAAATTCATAAGCCCTGTTTAGCGAGGGCTGCAGTAACATCTTCAGCCAGGGTGGCAAGTTGAGGAGATTCAAGCAGGTTGATACTGCCGGAAGAGGACACGTTGCTGAGCCTCCGAGGGGAAGCCACACTTGATCGGCCAGGAGATTGGGTGATGATTTCAGCGCCATGGTCCACACGGGCCCTTGCATGCTCTCGGAAATTGAGTTTCTGGCTGTCAATCTGTGCAAGGAAGAAAGGTACAAAAATAAAATGCAGGAACTATAGAGGTGTGAAGCTCCCCTGAGACCAATTTCACTTTATTTTCCTTGGAAAAAATTTCTTGGGTGGCAATCTTTCCTGGTCAAACTTTTAAAAGCATATTATAATTGTGTCCTTTGCCCAGTCTCTTTATGAAGATGTCCTAATTTCATCACCAGAATCTCCCACTGCAGAACTGCCCACAGTCATTTCATATTTCTCTTTAAATAAATTTAAATGAAAATGAAGATATATCTACCGTATATACTCGAGTATAAGTCGACTCGAATATAAGCCGAGGCACCTAATTTAACCACAAAAAAACTGGTAAAACTTATTGACTCGAGTATAAACCGAGGGTGGGAAATGCAGCAGCTACTGGTAAATTTCAAAAATAAAAATAGATGCCAATAAAAACTTTCACTAGGACAGTTGAGAATAAGTTTGATGTTCACAATTTCCTCTTTGAAAGAGACCAGTAAATAGGGAACAAGGAGATGAAGAAAAAGAAGTGTGTTTTTTCACACTTTTCACACTGCAGTGAACAAAAATGGCATCATAGGAACAGGCTTATTCTCAGTCCAAAGGTTTGTTTCTGATTTCTTCCCTGATTTAAGGGAAATTTGGGAAACGATCTCACTATCATGAAAGGTTTAATTGATTCACTAACCCAAAAGATGATGATGACAGTGGGAGGCAGGAGTCACTCTCTCCCTTGCAAGAAAAAAGCAAGAGCCGTTCTTATGATCTCTCCCTCTCTCTCTCTCTCCCCGTAATACAGTCAAGCCCTTTCCAGCACACGCAATCTGCCTTCGCCACTTTGCACCTTGCAAATGCAAAATCCTGGGGTTTTTGCATTTGCAAGGTGCAAAGCGGCGGGGGCGGATCCGGCATGCTGGAAAGGGCTTGACTGTATTACGGGGAGAGAGAGAGAGAGAGGGAGGGATCATAAGAACGGCTCTTGCTTTTTTCTTGCAAGGGAGAGAGTGACTATTGCCTCCCACTGTCATCAACATCTTCTTCTTTTGGGTTAGTGAATCAATTAATTTGGGAAATGATCTCACTATCAGAAAACAACGCGAGCCACCACCACCACCTCCTCCTCCCCCTCCTCCTGAGTGGACTGAAAGCAGCTGGAGCTGAGGAAACGAAGCTGAGTGGAGCGACCTCGGTTCGCGTTGTTTTCTCAGCCTAGAGCTCAGAAAACAACGCAAGCCGCCACTACCACTTCCTCCCCCTCCTCCTGAGTGGACTGAAAGCAGCTGGAGCTGAGGAAATGAAGCTGAGTGGAGCCGAAGCAACCTCGGCTCGCGTTGTTTTCTCAGGCTAGAGAAAGGGGAAGGGGGCTCATCTGGACCAAGGGTGAGTCTCCCCCTCAGTTTCCCCTGAAGGATCTTCCATCGCTTTTGCCTTCTCCCTACATCTTCCCTCTGTTAAAATCCCCCCACACACACTTATTTTCGGTCGGATAGATTTCTCACATGGCGGTGGGTCTTACCCCCCCCTAAAAACAGTTAAAAAAGAAAAAATAATATATCCTCAAACAAGAACTTTTCTGCTTCCGATTACCCCCATGCTTAAAAGTTGCAAAGGAAACACAGAAGCAGGGAAGTGGCTGCCCAGCTTCGGAGCTCCACACCATTTTTTTTCAGAGGGGAATCTGACTCGAGTATAAGCCGAGGGGTTTTTTTTCAGCACAAAAAAATGTGCTGAAAAACTCGGCTTATACTCGAGTATATATGGTAAGTATCTAGTGGGAAATGTTGCAGTGTAAGTTTAGTTTTGTTGATCAGGACTTTCCAAATTAATTGATTCCTGACAGATTCCCTGGGCTAAAATACTTTTTTAAAAGATAATTTGTATTCTTTGGGCATTCTGTATACTCCTTTTTAAAATATTGAAACATTGATTTAAATAATATTTTAACTTTTTTGTTTAAATCATAAAACAAATACTCCAGCTAGTCCAGCAAATACAATGTAGTTAATGAGAACCATATAGTTCAGCTTTGTAGAGATCAAAAAAGCAATGAGGTTCATATGAACATAAAAAATAAATAAGTAAAGATGTTCCCCTGCACATCCGGGGAGATTTAAAAGGGACAAGTAAATCAATTTCTGTTAAAATTTTGTATTTAACATATGATTTTTTTTTAAAAAATAGGAATATTCAAAAAAGAATTGTAATGATTTCAGGAACAAGAACAGGTGGCAGAATGTAAGTTTCTCGGTATCACCCTGAAACAAGATCTAACATGGGGGGCAAATACTTTAGCCCTAGAAAAAAAGGCTCATCAACATCTGTATTTTTTAAGACTTCTAAGATCACAACAACTGCCAGAGAGTCTGCTGGTTGCCTTTTATCGAAGCTCTATAGAGAGCATTTTATCCTATTGCCTCTGTGTGTGGTTTAGGAGTTGTACAGAGGCAGAGAAAAGGGCACTCCAAAGAGTGATAAAAAGGGCACAAAAGATCAGCGGATGTTCTCTTCCCTCATTGGAGAATTTGTATAACATGGGATGTAGAAGGAAGATACAAAAGATCTTGAGAGACCCTTCACATCCAGGCCACTCGTTATTTGAGATCCTACCATCAGGAAGACGATATAGAGTGCTGAAAGCCAGGACGAGTAGATTTAAACATAGCTTTTACCCAAGTGCTGTGATCAGGTTAAATGCAGAGTTATGAATCTGGTGGTCTTAATATATATATATATATCCCGGTTGTACAGTTTTTTAACTGTTATTTGTTTTAATTTGTTTTACATTGTTATTTGTATATGTTTTTTTTGGTGTTTTATGTTGTGAAAGAGCACCTTATTTCGTTGTTCGCAGGTTCTGAGTACAATGACAATAAATTTATCTTATCTTATCTTACCTTTAACAAAAAAGAAACTGTCAAACCTGACTCGTCTCCATAGTTGCCTGTACCTATTGCTTTTGCTCACAGCTTTGTCAAACAGTGATGGGGTGAGGGGAGGGTATGAATTCCTAAGGGTGGAGAGAGGCTGTGGAATACAAGTGAACTATCTGTTGCCAGAAAGACGTTATCTAACAAGGCCAAGTAATTAAGAATGTTTTGACCAAAGGAGACAGCTTTTCCCAAAGCAAAAGAACTGAATTCTATTGGTGAACTATGAATTGTGGGCGGACCATAACGGATAAAGGGAGTTAGCTATGTAGGTTTTCACAGGAAAAATCCCAGAACTGACTTTGCTTCTGCCGTGCCTATATGGATTTTTCAATAAAGCTACTCTTGGCTAACCTAAAGAGCTGGGAGTTTCTTTTTTTGAATATGCCAATTGGGACAGTTGACAGAAACAAAATCAAACATGTAATGAAGATAACGACTGAAAGTTTTTGTACATAAACCAGTGGTAACAGTGTAAAAACTTGACTTCAGAGAGGAAGCAGGAAATCTCTGGAACTTGGATATGGCATAAAGATGGGATTTTCACCCTTGGGAATCTCCCTGCTGTTGCAAGTCTCCTCTGAAGGAAGACCTAAGCATTAACTCAAGCCTCATGGGGGACACTATGAGGTAGTAGCAATCTCTATCTCTGTGTAAATCATTGTCATTTTTACCTGTAGGACTCTGAAGAACTCCAGAATATTAAATAACTCCGAAATATTAAATAAAAGAATAGATAATCCATTAAATTAATATATTGACAAGCTATCAAGTCTATAACCCTTGATGTCTTACCTTGATATTACCTCCTCCAGGCACATGGTGAGCATTATCAAGTGACCCAACCTTGGCTTGGGCCTTTTCTTTAAAATCCAGTTTCACACTTTCAATTTTCACTCGACCCCCTCCTATAAGTTATGGGGGAAGGAAAAATACTTTAAAAGAGCACAGTTCTTCTGAATCTAGGATTTAAATAGTATTTAAACCTACTGTGTAACTGATTATTATGCACGTCAAACAGAAAAAAATCATTTAGTATATGATGAGAACATGACAAAAGAGAAATAAATAAATACACACACTCCACATAATTGTAGACAAAAGTTTTATAGCAGTGGGCCTTATGACTGGAAAATAGGGTTATTATTAACTAAAATGAGATATATCTGCCATGAAAATGGAATCTGAGATATATAGGAATTGGTGAATTTTCACAGATTTGTATAACACACTAAATCAGTTGGTGGTTTGATTTACTGCACTCTAATCCCAGGCCGTGGGTTTCATTGTGGTTAATAAGGAAAACCTGCCTAGCAATGGCTTGGTTAAGACTATGTGACCTTTGCTATACTGCAGCATGTCATTTAACTTCACCCACCATAAAACTGAAGTGCTTCTGCAGCACTGCCTCTACAGCTTCTCGGTATTTTTGGAGTACACCTCCTTGCAACCACGCTAGGTTGCTATGATCCTGATTGGACTAGTCCAGGGGTCTCCAACCTTAGCAACTTTAAGCACATCTGGCTGAGGAATTCTGGGAGTTGAACTCCACAAGTCTTAAAGTTGCCATGGTTGGAAACCCCTGGACTAGGCTGTTCTCTGTTAACAAAAAGCAGGAACAGTGAATTGGCCAATTACCTCCCAGATGGCCAGGACACCAGTGAAAGATCTTTGCTCGGAATGATTTTGGATAACATATGCTTAGTTCCATTTAAACATTGTTTGGAAAACACCCAGAAAAAAATAGTGGGAAACACTCATGACAAACATCTGTCCTTCCCTTTAAAAGAACTGCAGTATAGCCATTTTTAAAATAATTTTTCTTTGAATATTTTAGTATTTTACTGCTATGAAAGATATTCTTCCTGCAAGTTGTTTTATATACAATGCTAGCAATGCAACTAATGTAGTAACTTTCAGGAGAAACAGATTCCCCCACCCCCACCCAGAAATTAAGAAAGCAAAATTCTCATGTAAATGATATAGTTAGTTTTATACTTCGATCATAATCTAAATTTTATCATTAAAATACAAGAGATTAATGAGTTTGTGTAAACAAACTGCTGCACTAATAGATGATTTTTCTGTATTATGAAAATAAAATTATGCAGTTTCTTTATTGGTCTTCAATAATTCCAGGTTTCAAAGAGGTTCTCTGCTAAGATGAAAGAATGGTGATGTTAGATCACCAAGAATGGTGATGCACTGCATCAGTTTTTAACACAAAAAGTTGCCTTTGTGGTTCCCGGGAAAAAACTGGCTGCTTTAAAAACAATTTCAAACAGGAGTTCCGTTAGTACCCCTGAATACCCTGAATCACTGGTTTCTTACCTTGGTTTAACCACCTTTACATAGTAATCTATTTACTTCCGGGGGAGTCCCTTTAACTCTATCCTTAATCACTTTGGGAAAGACATCAGCTCCATTTTTCTTGGAATGACTGAGAAAATATCTAAGTTAAATAGGAAGAGGTGTATATATACCACATACTATTTAACTTAGATGTGTTCTCAGTCATTCCAAGAAGAATGTATATATGCAAGTTGCTAGGGTTGGGCAGTCATTCACCACTAACCCTGGAAAACTAAACAGGGTGGTGTATCAACATCTCCAGTTTTGATGTGGTCCCAGTAACTTGTTGGGAAATGATGGTTCTGAATAGACTGTGTGTATATATTTATGTCTCTGTTCAAACAACTCTTTGTTTTGGTTACCAGTCTGTAACCTTGGTTGTTTCCCATATCCCTCTTAGCTTCCCAACTCAGTATAAATTGCCAGCTTTAACATATAAAGGCCTTTACAGTTTGGTGCCAGGTGATGTGCAGGGCCACTTCTCTCAGTTCACAGCCACTTGAATTCTGCCAAGAGAAGCAGCTGATTGTCTTCCATTTTGGGGAGGATAGATAGGAGCCTAGAGGCATCCCGCCCACCCCCGGAATGCTACCTACATGAGATTTAACCTTAGACTGTCTACTATTGACCTCACCCTCTTCCCAAGAGGCCTGTAGGGGGCGTGCATAAGCGTACCAATCGTGCCTACCGTCCCTGTCCTATTTTTATTTTTCTTATAAGTATCTATCTCATGTATTCAAAACTATATTTATTCTTATACCTGTATCTTGTAAGCGATTGACAAATCAAATAAATACTAAACTACTAAATAGATTCAGTTGTGTCCAACTTTAACTGTCGTCCAGAAATAGCAGAAGATGGAGTATTTCAGGAGAGCATTGAGGTGTTAATGCCAGGTATTGGTTTGGTGTCTCTGTGTAGTATATTTTTAACTATTAACTATTTAACTTTAACTAAGCCATTAAGATTACTTACAAGTGCCCAATGATATAAATAAGATGATTCGTTGATAGATAGATAGATAGATAGATAGATAGATAGATAGATAGATACCATGTTTCTCCAACAATACGGCCTCCACCAATAAAAAGGCCCAGCATGTTTTATCAGCATAAAATCAAATTAAGCCCCTCCCCCCAAATTAAGGCCTATATTAACCATGTGAAATGGGGGAATGGCGGGGGGCTTGCCGTTAGGAAATAGTTTTGTTGCATACCCGGATTTGGTGCTGCCTGCGTTGACTTTGGCGTTGGTGGGGCACTTCGTATCAGGAGACCTTCCTCCACCGTTGCTTTCCCTTCTTCCCATGCTGCTGCAGCGTTTAGAGCAACGCCACGGCATTTGGCGCAGCCTTGTGCGGCCAGCCAGGGTTCCTCCCTGCAACGGGAGCCCGTCGGAGATACTAGGCTTCAGGCGCTCCTGTCGCCGCCTTCCCTTCACCTTTGAAGGCAAAGCCAATTCTTTTAAAAATGATGCCCTACTACCAGTACGACAAAGCCTCCCCTGCCCGAGAGGGCAGCCCAACCCCATGTTGGGAGGTGAATCTCCCGGGTCCGCAGTGCAGGATCAGCCCACCCCCGGGAGAAGTACCCAGCCGCCATCCCTGCCTGGCGCTGGGCAGAGCGTGAAGAACTTCACCTGGGGTGCCCAGCCACAGCTGACAGGCAGGCCCTCCTGCCCGGCAGAGGAGCTCTCGGCAAGGCAGCGAGCACCTCCCCATTGGACCCTCCACTCATCCCACCAGGGCCACGCCAGAGCCGTGTGGGCTGGGCAGAGCCGGGAAAGCAAGCTGTGGGTGTGAGCCTGCTTGCCAAGCAAAAGAGCCGGGCCAAGTCCCTCCAGCGCGAACCCGAAGGGGCCACCAGTAGAGGCCGCCTGAGGCAGTTATAGCACCCACCCATCCATGGACAGGGAGGCAAGGCGATGACCTGCGCCACATCCTCCTCTGAGCTGAGCCAGTGCCTCTGCCTGATACCCATTCTGCTGCAACGTTTGGAGCTGCTGGCGCATTTGGAGATGCATGGGGACAGGGACGGGCTGGGCGAGGGGTGGAAAGGACGGGCGGCTTCGGGCTCTCTCCGCTGGCCAGGGAAGCGGGGCTGCCATCACCTCGCCTCCCTGTTTGCGGATGGGTGGGCACTATCACTGCCTCGGGCAGCCTCTCCTGGTGGCCCCTTCGGGTTTGCACTGGAGGGACTTGGGAAGGAAGCCAAGCTCAGGTTGGCCCGGCTCTTTTGCTTGGCAGGCAGGCACACAACTGCGGCTTGCTTTCCTGGCTCTGCCCAGCCCGCATGGCTCTGGCACAGCCCTGGCAGGATGAGCAGAGGGTCCGGCAGGGAGGCGCTCGCTGCCTTGGTGAGAGCTCTGCTGCTGGGAAGGCGGGCCCGCCTGTCAGCTGCACAGGGTGCCCCAGGCAAAGCTCTTCGTGCTCTGCCCAGCGCCAGGCAGGGATGGCGGCTGGGAGCTTCTCCTGAGGTGGGCCGATCCTGCACTGTGGCCCCAGGAGATTCACCTCCCCATGTGGGGTTGAGGCTTTGTTGTAGTAGGGTGTCGTTTTTAAAATAATTGGCTTTACCTTCAAAGGCAAAGGGAAGGCGGCGACAGGAGCACCTGAAGCCAAGTGTCTCCGCTGGGCTCCTGTTGCAGGGAGGAGCCCGGGCTGGCCACACATGGCTGCGCCAAATGCCGTGGCGTTGCTCTAAACGCCACAGCAGCAAGGGAGAAGGGAAAGCAATGGTGGCAGAAGGTCTCCCGAAATGAAGTGCCCCACCAATGCTGAGGTCAACATCCAAGCCGTCGCTGCCCGCCCACCTGAGGATGCAAGGAGGGGAATTAAGTCACCCCCGAAAAGATGGCCTAGCCATTTTTTCAGGGGTCAAAAAAAAAAAAAGGCCCGGCCTTATTTTGTGAGAAACACAATAGATAGATAGATAGATAGATAGATAGATAGATAGATAGATAGATAGATAGATAGATAATTTACAGTTTAAATCACTGCAATGCTAAATATATGCAATATGTATGTTTTTAATGTTAGAAGATGTAGAACCAATTACTTCATGTTGGTTTATCTATTTTAAAAGGATTGGTAAATTTGATTCCAATGATTTATCTGCAATTATCTGGTTTTACTAGAAAAGGGAAATTTCCTTAAAAAAAAAAACTTGTGAATATCCGTACCAGGTATATTGTTATATGATTTTCTCAGCACACATTTGACCAATTACCAGTAGTCAACCTTTCTCTAATTTAGTTCCATGTATTCAATGATGTAATGCAGGACATAATTCAGGAAACAGTGTAAAAGTTTCACAATCATAAATTCCTCAGAGAATGCACTGAGAAGTAGTTATGACCAATCTACTCCCTCGAGGCTTTTTGTTATGAGTTTCTCTTGTGCTGTTCATCTTCTTCCCACCTTATTTATGTGGCTGTGGTGAAAGATAGGCTTTGCTAGAGACCTCCTTCTCTTCTTCCTCCTACCCTGCCATGTAGCAATGGTAACAGACCAGATATTAGGGAAATGGAGGATGCAGTTTCCCCCCATAATCCAGACATGATTTTGAAATCAGAATGCCTAGAAATGAAACTGTAAAAGTTTACCAAAATGCTGGAGTTTACAGAATTCTATTTCCCCTCTGGAAAATCTTAGCATTACCTGGCCTATGACGGATATTCTTCAGGGAACCACATTTAGAAGTCACATGACTCAAGTCTATCTTCTTGGTTACAATTTGCACCTGTTTAAAATATACAAAATATGTGTATGTTTATAGAGAGGTATAGATACAGAAAAATATGCATTTTATATATGCAGGAAGAAGACAAAAATAGAAAAGGTAAGTATCTAGTTTGAAAAATGCACAATACATGAAAGTAATAATGGGAAAAAGAAAGGAATGATATCCAGGTTAATACAGCAAACATCCCATTGGCAGAGTAAATTAGTGGAATCATTTAAAAATCTCTTTCATTAATAAGTAAGGTTATTAATCAGGAAAGTGAGATTATTTTTAAAGATAAAGGTAAGATTTGCCTCAGTACTGTGTGTTGAAGTGTGTCTTTTAAAGCTTCTATTTTCCTTACATAATCAAGGATGTTTTATTTTCATTGCCCGACTTTCTGTTCAGGACAATTTTCTCTTCCTAGGTTATTTCATAAACTTCCTTAGCTTCTGAGAAATATTGGAAATATTGTCTTATAATTTTGACATGTCAAAAATGTCAAAATATTTAAGAGGTGTTTACTAGATTGCTTGGAATAAGTTTGTTGAAAGGGTAAAACCATACAATTGGATAAATAACTCCTAAGATAGCCCTATGTAGGAGTCATGCATCTCCTATTGTGAAGTGAAATCATCTTATAATGAGTTAACATGTATTGTTCAGTGGCTATGAATGCCATCTGGTAAGATTAGGACCAATAGGTGATCAATCCATTTCTCTTACCTTTGAATCAGTAACAATACACCTGACATTTTTATCAAGCAATGGTGATTTTCTGTTGACATCTTTATTTCTTCAGAACTCAAGACTTGTAAACTCTTTTTTCCCCATTTTGCTTTCAAACTTTGATTAACGATGGAGTTCAGAAGAACCACAGCAAAAAGTCATTACATCAGTGCTTGTAGAACAGGATGCTTTGTGAAGAAAACCTGGCTCTTGTCCTTCTGAGTGAAATTAAGAATTTCTGATTTTTTGGGGGAAAAGGGATATACCACTCAGCACACAAAGCTGATGCATTACTAGACCAAGTTAATGTGTGAAGCTTTAGCAAGAAGAGAAGCAATCTTGGCAGAGGATTAAAGAGCTAGTTCTTATAGCATGGGTTCTCCACAGTTACCTGGAGAACAATGTAAGATACTAACTCTACTTACATTTCCTCCCCCTGCTGAATGATTGATGTTATCTCTTGAACCACATCTGGATTGTACATCGTTAAAATCAATCTTCTTGTTTAAAATCCTAACCTAAAAGGAATTGGAGGTTATCTTACTATTAAGCATATTCTTTGGTTTTTATGATCCTGAAAATCAGGGTGCAAAACTATACTGTAAGGTCTGGCTTTGCACGATTGCAGGCTAACCAACCAGCATCTTGTACAAATCTACTATCTTCCTCAAACATGGTCCATATAGTTATATATACTGTGTACATCTCAAAATCAGTTGCTGGAATATGTGAACAAAGAACAATAACATTAATTAATGAACAACATATCACTATATTATTGCTATTCACTATAAAATGTCATGATACAACAATAATGGGCAGCTTTATGTCATGTTTTTATATGAATAAATTTGCATGGAAGATGGAACACAAGACACACTCAGAGTCAGCCCAGAAGACAGAAAGTTTTTTTCAGGAAAATTTTGGGTTACAAAAATGTGCAACAGTATCAAAATGAAGAGTCAGAAGAAGACATCACAAACGATGATTCCCTGAATGTTCCTATGCGAGCTGCATGAGGAATGCTGCTCTACTGGAAAAACATCAGGATATGCCACAATACTTCCTAATGATGGACTGCCCAATTTTGTGGAAAAATGTAAAAAAATCTTGGGAATTGTTATCCTTAGGTAATAATAATAATAATAATAATAATAATAATAATAATAATAATATTCTTTAAAATTTTTGATACAACAAAAATCAATGTGTCAACAGTGTGATTCCGTAATGTCTTACATTTTGATACAAATATTACACTATTCCTCTTACTTAATATAATTGACAATTTTTCAAATTTGATATTAATACATATAATTATTAAATTAGCAATCTTAATTATTCAATATTACAGTATGTTAATTTTATGTGAATCTCTATATTCTTAACCTCACTCCTTTTACTACCAATTATATATTAATAATCAATTTCTATTATCTATCCCCTTAATTTCTGAGTATGCCACTATTATATGTAAAAAAGAAAAATTCCCCTTTCTAATCACATTTTAACACAAATACAATAATTCATCATTCTTACATTTAACAATTTATACAATTCTAATAATATTATATTTTTATTAAATGTTGCCTTTCATTGTCTTCTATAATACTTCACAATGTTTTGCTTTTCTATTTTAACCATTATCTCTTATTCGCATTAAAGCTTTAGTTTTTTTGCTTCTTAGCTTGTCTCCCATATTCCTCTCTTATATTTCCATTTCTAGCTACCACTTTTTGACCTTTCCTCTTAAACATTTCTTCTTTCTCTATTATGTTCCATTGTCTCATTTCCAAATTATCTACTCTCACCCCTATCTTTCTCCCAAAGGTTTCTCTTTGCAATTCCAATTCCTGTTTTATTCCCCTTATAGCACTCTCCCCTTGGTTTAGATCAATCATGATATTTATATCCTTTTTATTTTTAATTCCTCTTTCAGTTGGCTCCTCCTCTTCCTGGTCCTCCTGCTTTCTTCTTATCATTTGTATCTCAATTTCCAGCTTTGTGTCCATGTTTTGTATTTAATTCAAAATGTTCTCAAATCCTCTTGCCAGTGTATATTTTATTTCCTGAAAATCTAACGCAATTTCTTTGCAAATTTCACTCCTCTTTGTTCTTGTTTCTTTTATTTCTTCCCAGCCAATTGTCCAACTGTCCTTTATCCAAATCAAAGCCACTTTTCAAACTAAAAAACCAATGTTAAATATCCAAGGATCTTTATGTCCCGAAATTAATCAATCTAATCTTTTAAATGGTCCAAGGTTGAAATCTTCATACATCCCTTTTCAAGGGTCTTTTAGTAATAAAATTCTCACTTTTAATTGTCATTCTTTGCTTGTTGCATTTTGAAGCATTTTGTCAAATTGAGTGGCCATGTGGTAATGGAGACTGATCAGGTGTTTTAGCCAGTACCTATGCAGTTTGTCCAGGCCAGGTGCATTCCAGTTCTTGACCTTCTTTACTTGTTTTGCAACTATATAAGTTGTTATTACACTTGTTCTGTCCCCTCATTAGCATTCTTGAGATCCCCGCGCTTTGATTGGCCAAAGCGCGGGGCACTCTGATTGGCTAGGCGAGCCGCGCCGATTGGCTCGCTAGGAATCTCCTGCGATTGGTCTATTCGAATCGCAGGAGATTCAAAGTGGTGCCATTGGCCGCGGCCGCCGCGGCTAAAAAAATAAAAGCCGCGAAGTTTCTCAATAGCCCCAGTTCGGTTCCCACATCAATAAAAGAGCTTGATACAAAGTCACCGACTCCTGGCATCATTTCCGAAGACACAACAACACTATTCTGCATTTTGCTTTGTATTGCTTGTTTTTTAATATCTTTAATCCAGGAGGCAGTTTTGTTGTGTTCCACTGGGTTTTCCCACAGTTCTTTCAAAAACTTCAAAGTTTTTTCTTTACATGGGTGAACAGTAGTTTGGACTTGATTTTCATCAGGTGACCGGTAAAAGAGGATTGTTTTTTTCTGAACTGGACATTTTCACAATATTGTTTTATTTGTCCTTGGGATCTTTCTATTTAATTTACCATTGCTATTACACACTGTTTTAGTTCTTCCATGATTTCCATTATTGTTTTTTTCTCCAGGTTGTATTTTTTTGCATAAACTATTTTTCAGCTTTTCGTTCTTTAGTTTTTCTTCCTTCAAAGTATTTCAAATTGCTGACATCTCCTCATAGATTTTTATATAACAACAACAATAACAACAACAACAACAACAACAACAACAATAATAATAATAATAATAATAATAATAATTCATTATAGATACAATATAATGTATGATATATATTATATTATTAGTCAAGCTTAGTATTGCCAGACTATGAATTGGGAACATAAATAGGATAGATGAATTTGTGAATAAGTAAATTTTCTATTTGTAAAGTGAACCATAGCAAATATAAATTAGTATTTGTTTTACATGCCTAAATCTTTATATAAAAAAGAATAAGTGTCATTGAAAGTGTTTCCAGCCATAAATAGGACATAATTTAGTTACTCGTGGATGGAAATAATCATGTGAAGGCAAGCCCTGGGTGAAAAGCAGGGGTGGGCTTCAAATTTTTTAGCAAGGGTCTCTCTGCCCTAATGACTGGCTGGGTGGGCGTGGTTGGGTGGTCGTATGACTGAGTGGGCAGGGCTAGGTGGGCAGGGCTAGGTGGTCGCATGACTGGGTGAGTGTGGCCAACTCAACTTTGCTTCTTTACCCTAATTGTCTAAGAAATTATATATACCAAAAAGTTATTTATTATTTTGTGCATTTAATACTTAAATAAAAGACTAAGTAAAACCAGGCTTAATAGCAGTGACAGTGAGAGGGATCTTGGAGTCTTAGTGAACAATCAGCTAAATATGAGCCAGCAGTGTGCAGAGGCAGCCAAAAAGCCAATGCAATCCTAAGTTGCATTAACAGAGAGATACAAATGACAGGGCTTACACATGGGTGGGTAGAGTGGGGAAAGCAAAACTTGTTAAGGAGTAGCTAAGCATTGTTACATCATTTCAGTCTGTGGTCCCAAACTAAAAGAAAAAAAAACATATCACAAACTAGCCTATAAAATGACATGACTAAGTTCTCACTCATGTCATTCAATATTTAGGGAAAGGTGCAAGACAAACATCTGGCTTAGTTTACATTCCTGTAAATAAATAATAAACAAAAGTTCACTCTATTGGACCAAAAGTGATTTCAAACATGCACTGCTGAATTCTAGCCCCCTAGAGGCAAAAGCCGAGGTTTCCTCTCATCCCCCCATGGCCCCAGCCCGGCTCAGCCCCACCCGGGCGGTTTGGACTGGCATCTTCGCCTGCCCCCCACCCCACTCTCCCCTCTGGGGACATCCTAAGGGAGCTGAGCACCCATTGCAGCCTGGGCGTCCCAAGCGCCAAGTCCTAGGGTGAGCAGCAAGAGAAGGCAATGGGTGCCCGGTGCAGCTTCATTCTCCACCTCCTGTGGGGCGGGGCAGGGCAGGGTTGGACGGAGCTGTGCTGGGCCAGCCAGGAGTGGGATTTGGGGGCTTGGCAACTCTGCAGAATCTTAGCTAGGGAATTGCCTGAGCCCCTGCGAGTCCCCAGCAGCCCACCCCAACATGAAAGCCTTTGCAAAATAGTTTCTGTCATTTAAAATGTATCAATTTACTCTAGCCATTTTTTAGGAAGAGAAATTTAGAGAAGCACCCTCGCTAGGCTAGTTTTTACTTTACTTGTCTAACATTCAGGAAACACCCCTCTTCTGTTCTCCAATTCTGTTACTATTTCTAACTACGAACTCTGGATTTATTATCCCATTTGATTTTCCATGCCTTGAAATCACAGCTGTATCTTTCCTATGATTCTGAAGCTTCTCTGAATTCCTCTTCCCCAACACAAGCAGGATTTCTGAGGCTGCCAATATAAAACCCTTTTTGAAAATAGTTAAATGACACAAAGTTGTATTTAAAAGTTCGAAAACATTTAAGTATGTATTTAAGTATACATGTTTTAAAACTTATTTTATAACTGACTAAGCTTTGTGTCTTTCCTTCACAAGGTGGCGCAGATTTTCAACAAAATTCTAAGGTTGAGGTGTTTTTTTTTTTAGTTTTACAGCTGCTGAATAAAATTTCTACCTTATAATGCCAAGAGAAAAGGCATGTCCTTGTCTGAATCTATTCTGCACACATGATTGTGACTAGTTTTTTTTAAAAAAAACAAAAACAAAAAATCCTGAATTTTCCATTTATGGATTTACACGAGGCAGTAAGAGAATAATTGCTTGGCTTTGCCCTCACTTCCAAGGGAAAGTAGCAATGCCTAAATGAGATTACAGGATGGAAATCTTTCTGAAAGCAGCTCTTAGACCTGTATTTCCCCAGCCTCATAAATAAATACAATCAAGATCACTATATTCTTACTCCATGTGATTCAGGAATAGATAAGATACCAATTTTGAAAGTGTCCTTGGCACAAATCAAACACTGAATTATTAAATACATTTATAGAAAGGTGGCTAATGAGTACCCAAGCCATAAAATGAAATTTCCTATGGGTTTTATGCCACATTTACTACATCTTTTTATCAAAAGGTCTGTTCACCCAAATGGCTGCAATGGAATCTTGCAGTTGGTTAAAAAAATGGCAATCTCCTTTTTCTTCTTCATTAAGCAGCAAGAATAACAAAAAAAACCCTGCACTATACAATCAACTCATCAAAGATTCTGATATGTATATACATTGTATATATCTTATTTAGATATAAAAGATGCCAAGGACAATTTGACACAAGTGGTTATCTTCTAAACAAGCATAGGCCTTTCACACAAGAAATAGGAAACTGGTCTTTATTAAAGATTCTTATAAAAATATAGGTGGGAATTCATAACTCTACTAGGAATGATTTTATCAGTTTTATAAATGGGAAAAAGCATACCCATCAGGATGTATGGTAAATTTAAATTGAAAGGGCCAGTATAAGAATATAAATGCTCTTGTGCATATTGCAATTATGATAATATAGAAAAATAATTAAAATAAAACAAACCCTACACAATTACTGGATCTTGATTTTAAACAAAAAGTTCAAAAATATAAAAATGTTATATGCTCATATTTTCTCTTGCTTCCTTCCCACTACACAATTTTGAGTTGTGGGTAGTTTTGCAGAAAGTTTATGAAAAATCATATATACCTCAAGGATCATTCTTTGAAACAAGGGCACACAATTCACAATATTAATTCGCTACCTTCAGGCTCCCTTCTGCTGTCTTTGCTGATTTCATATTTCCTTTGAAAGTTATAGAACGCGACATTGCCAATGGAATGAGGCTCAACATGCAGAGCACTATCCAAAGACTCACTGGCTTTCCCCATGTGGTATTTTAGAATGTAGAGCAATGCCACAGAAGAGCTCTGGTAGAATCCCTAAGTGTTACAAAGACCCATTGGAGTAGTAAAGATGTGCAGCTGACCTTTATTGATGACCTCTTATGTCCCTTCCAACTCTATGATTCTAAGGATCTATGGTTGTCTTTCTGAATCTTTCTCAAAATATTAAGCTGGAGATCATGTATCTGACATCACATACTAGCTATGAATGTGAATGGGGGGGGGGTTCTATTCTTTAGATAGAATTCAAATGCATTTTTAAATTAGAAGAATGAACTGCAAAGTTTGAGAAAATAAAGCTCTTGAAGCACAGCTGCATTTCTGTTCAGGTATAGATTAAGAAAGTGCAAATTAAACAAATTACAATTCTGGTGTATGCTGAACCAATTTCTTCCATCTCTCACCTTCTTAAACTACTGCAACAAATATTAAGATAAGAAGGATAGCTAGGGAATACAGAATGTCAGGACACTGGTACATTCAACTAGCCACGATGAGGGAGAAAGCAAAGCTGAGAGCACAGTGGTTACATTCATTAATAACTACACATCTTCATTTTTTTTTATAACAAATTTTATAAATTTTACAAAAACAATACACAATCCAGGCATAACAACTTGAAAAAGTTTCTCTTTTCAGGATGGCATTGCTTGTGGATGAACTAAAGATTGAATATCAAAAATATAAAAAGGAAGAACAAGATGGAAAAGATATTTTGGGCACTTTATTTCAATTTTTAGAAATGGCGTTATGTACTTATGAAAAGTTGATTATGCAGCAGAATGACTGGGACAAAGAAGAAGAGGAACAAGAAGCCATCTTTGATGAACAATGGGTTTTTTCCAGGGAGGAGGAGAAAGAGGATAAGAAAAAGGGGATTTTAAGGTTTGAAAAAACAACCAAAAAAGAGAAAAATGAGAGGAAAGGTGGATGCAAGGTTAGAAAGCAAAGGAAAGGGAGTAAGAAAAGGGAGGAGGAAAGACAAAGGGGTAAAAAGGGCAAGGTTTTTTTTTTTTCTATGTTCTGTGTTTTGTATGTTTATGAAAGGCAATAAAATTTTAATAAGCAAGAAATATA
The DNA here is from genome assembly GCA_033807585.1 of Hydrophis major. Classification (NCBI taxonomy): domain Eukaryota; kingdom Metazoa; phylum Chordata; class Lepidosauria; order Squamata; family Elapidae; genus Hydrophis; species Hydrophis major. The sequence goes on along the minus strand of CM066328.1, from coordinate 217,343,258 downwards.
ATTTGCATAAAAGGAGAAGTCTGGATAAGATATGAAGTTAAATAGATAATGTAAATATTGATATTACAATTTGGAATTATTTTGTATGTTCTATTGGCTCTCTTTAATTATTATTATTATTTTTTTAGAAAAGATGTTTCAAGTTGTTATGCCTGGATTGTGTATTGTTTTTGTAAAATTAATAAAATTTGTTGAAAAAAAACACATCTTCATTTTTCAGATAACTGTGAAATTTAACAATTATATAATTCTACATGATATTTGAGTATTTTTCTTCTGAGACATTCTCTCTTCCTAGAACATATTAAAAATGGAGTTTGTTCTTTTTTAGGGCTCTACCAATAAATGCATTCTCTGTGATACATTTAAGACTCTATGATTACTTTCCCCTAAATAATAAAATAAAAAATGACTAAAGATTAATTTTTGTTATATATTAGAAATCTCACAGACAAATCGTATCAAGTATTTGTAAGAGAAAAGCTTAAGTTGGAGGCAAAGAACAATTTCAATTCTCTCTGAAATATATTGACTGGAAACACTGAGAATCTGACAGAAAGCTGCAAAAAATGTATTATTATTTGAAACAAGAAAATTGACAAAAAATCATAACAGGAGAGCTATTATCCAAGCTGAATTTGTCAATTATCAGGGTTTTGACTTTATACTGTTATATCAATTAGGGGCTTTTGTAACTGAATAGCAAATTATTAATTTCCTGGAAACTAATATATTTTCCCCAAAGCTAGAGTTATTACAAATAGATTTGTTTCTCAATCTGTCGAGTTATATCATTGCACTCAGCAAGGATGCTTCTTGTCTTTTTTAATCTTCAATTTAGTTCTTAAACCACTGGCTATTTCTATTAGACAATCTCAAGATAGTAACTGTATGGTTGCATTCAATATAGAATATAAATTGTTATTATGTGCAGATATTATGACTCTCCTTGATAATTGTACAATGTCATTAGCACATATTGCTTTATAAACAGCAATGTATTTACACTCTAGTTATACTATTAGTTGAAACAAACTTGATTTACTAGCATTAGGATCCACTATAGCTATATATCATTGCAAGACATTGGATCTACAATTTATATTGGTTCTCAAAATGTTTGGATTTGTATTTTTCTCAAAATATATCACAACATATTGAATTTACTATCTCTAAATGCATAGGTGCAATTTCAGTAAATATAGCTTGATGATTAAAACTCTAAGTCTTTGGTCAAGATTAATGTTATCAAAATGAATATTACATTGACATTAATATATATATTTTAAGACAGATTCCAAAGTTAATTTCCACTAGCTACTTTTCACAGGTAGATAAACTACCGGTAGATGAAAAAATGTCAAGCTAAACTCCCTTCACTCACCAAATTGAGTTCATCATAAAAAACTTACCAGATTTTCAACTCGGTCATTGGGTTTTTATATTAACATCAATATTTTTTATTCTCTTAGAATGAGGTGTTTTATGAATATTCCATTCAGGGGTGGGATTCTACCAATTTGCACCTATTCGCTCGAACCGGTTGTTAACATTCTAAGTAGTTCGGAGAACCGGTTGTTAGAAGAAATTACTGGCCTAATCATGTAAGGAAGGCAGGAAGGAAACATTCTGGTGTTGCTTACAGAAACTGCCTCTCCGTTAACGCTGATTACATTCTTGGCTGGACTAGACTTCCTGTCTCAGGAATGTCTCTGGAGTTTTTTTTCCCTTCCTTTGCTGGTACAATGCTTGTATGGAGTGTCCATTCAAAGTTACAATGGCACTGAAAAAAGTGACTTATGACCATTTTTCACACTTACAACTGTTGCAGCATCTCCACAGTCATGAGGCCTTGCAAGGAGATGCGTGCCTCGATGTGAGGGATGTTGAGTTGGCCATGCCCAGCCAGTTACATGACCACCATAACTAAGCTGGTGGTAGGATTGCACTTCATTTTGTTTTTTTGTCTTAAATCATACCATTATAAAAAAAATTACAATATTAGCAAAGCAGAAAAGCTAGAACTTCAGTCACAGGACTGAAGTTTTTGTGCTTTAAGCTGTTTATCACCAACTTTTGGTGATTACGTCCAGTAAAAATGAAACTTTATAAACTGACTAGCAGTAGAACAGGCTGTGAGCAAAAGATAGCTTTCTCTTGATTAAGAAACTGATGGCTTATCAATCCTCTCTCTCCTTTGCCATTTTGCATGTTATAGCCATCCTTTTGGTGGAGGGTCAGAATGGTTTCTTCCAGAAAACTAACAGAACTTGAAATGCCTTTATTTTTTTTCAGTTCATTATTTGAACTTCATTATTTTTATTATAGGTGATCATGATTATAAAATAAAAGATCTCCAGCCATTTCAAGCTTTTTCAAAAATTCATTTTTTTGTCAACAGATAGTTATGCTATATAAAAGCACTAACTGAAGCAGACTAATATGTGTGCATAGGCTGATAGCAAGAGATAGGTTAAATAAGATTTATTAACTGACTAGCTACTGATGAGAACTGTACAAATTTATATTTTGATTTATTAACAAACAACTTCTTACTGTTTATGTAAGCACTTCCAGTTGTTGGGGCTGTAACAATATTACTCTATTTCTAGACTAAGGATAAAAAGGGTGCATTGGTCAGTGCATTCCTAGGTTAGTGTATGCCTCTGGCGAAAAGAACAAGTTTATCTCCCAATGACACTCTAAAATAGCATGTCTGCTCTCTTTAGACGGTTAGTTGTCATATCAGTTTATATTGAATTTTCCTCCCTGCTATACTTATTTTTGACATGTCTATTTCAGCTCATATTATGAAAATGATAAGCTGCATGCTCTTGATTTCCACAAACTGATTATGGAAGCAGTTCATAAGAAAACAGTTTATTTGAATAGCCAGGAAAGTCACAACCAAGATATCTAACACCAAGGAAGCATCACCACATAATCTTAGATACTTCTTAATTTCTTGAAACTTAATCCTTATTGCTTGAAAGAACTTTTTCTAAAATTCCAAAGACCAAGACTCTGGGTGGGGCCCCAAGTGATTGGAATGAAGCATCAGTACCAAGCATGAAGACTACTTTCCCCATGAATGGCCCATCCCCATTTCCTGTCAGATGTCTCCCCATGCCCATCACACTGTCATGTCATTGCTTGCCTTTACTTCCTTCATATTGTCCATTGCTTTATCTATCACTCTTCCTCTCCAGGTCAAAAGTCATCGTACACTCAATTGCATGCTCCTTCAAAATAGCTGACTGATCTGGTATGCTCTTGCAAAGCACTCTGCAACCAAAACCTAGCCAGCCAGTCTATCTACTCCCTTCCATCCATCCATACCAACACCATCTCATGGCTCACCCAGGTACCTGGTGACAATTTGAAAAAAGAAATAAAAACCTTTCTTATACCCTTACCAACAGAATGAACCAGAAACGCTTCTCCTCTCCTCTCAGTCTCTCTCCTAAGAAGGGACAAGAAACCTCATCTCCCCAAATCTTTATCACTAGTTTAGTTTGCTCCTTAGTCTTTTAGATGTAATGATGCCAGAAAAACTTGGCTGCCACATTGGACACTCAAGATCCTTTAATTTTCATGTCCAGAGTGCAGAGTGAAGGAGATGGACAAAATGACCACTATCCCAAAGAGCTCATATGAAATCAGAGGATGCAGGTTGGTTGTCTTGGCATGTCATTGATCTATCTCCAAACTGATACATGGGGGTCCAGTCTCTTCAGCACACCAAGATTACTTATTTTCACTGTCATCACTGCTGCTTATGTCAGATTGACCCTTGATGCTATCACTCTTGCTGTTGCATGCTATCACCATGTTGAAGGGTATAGTAAATTCTGCAGCCATGTAGAGTCATCTCTTCAGCTATATGTACAGGGAGAATGGCTCTTCCTAATTATTTCTTCTGGATGAAAACCTCCCTTTGGACACTTTGAATCAGCTGGAGTAATCCCAATACAATACTTTACGTGCAGTCTGTACACCTAAAGCTCTAGCTTTCCCATCCATAATGGGAAATATGTGCCTTCTTCTATAGCTCTTTCTAATGTGGTTATGGTATTTTTAATCATTAACATTTGCCATAATGCTAATTTAGCAACCCAAGGGGATATTTTATTTGTATAAGAGACAATTGTCATACAACCTTGTTCTTAGTTTCTATGCTCAGTTTTATTATTCCACAGTGCACAAGAAAAAAGAGCAACTTCAAAGAAGCTCTAATGTCCTCATGTTTGTGTAAATATTGCTCAAAAAATTATTTTCTTTCTTTCTTCCTCTCCCACTCACCTTAGTAACATGTTGCTATGGCCACAGTCATTCAGAGAAATGTTTAAGTGCCTTAAGCTACCCAATGATGACTTTTCTATCCAGATTTATGCTTTGTCATCTAAGCAATGGTATGCTATCTGTGTTTTCTATCAAAATGATTGTGGATCATCTGCTGTGGTATAATATTTTATTCTGTTTTTGTGGATAGGAGGAAAAGATATTTGTCAATCAGTGGAAACTTAGGCAAGAAACTGTGATCGTTCACTAAATGCCAGCTTGAGGGCTTGAAGGGAGAGATTAATTGACTTTCTGTTCTGTTAAATTTGCAAAAATACAAATATATTCGTTTTAATTTTTGAATATCAAAATCAGTCTGAAAAAAATAAAGACAACTTGAAAGAATTTAGACTTGATTTAAATATATATTACATTGGATTGTGAAATATAAAAGTTGAAAGGGAAAGGGTAAAAGCAATAGAGAGACACGTTAAGGGTCCAATACATAACTGGACAGAGAAATAAGAATAACAAGAACAAGCTTAGTTTTGCCAAATAGAAAAATTCAATTACATGAAACTTGGCTACAGTTTGCAGTGTAGTTCACAGAGAAATTTACCACATGTTAAAATATAGATCAATGCAATACATTCCCCACTACTAGTGGAGAACCTCAATTTCTTATCTCAATGATCAAGAAAAGATCTGAGATAAGAGAGCAAATTATATTTGTATTTGTAAATCAGTAAAATCAAATAGTTAGAATCTGGAGAATCCGAAAGTGAGAAAACTCTGAAAGAACTGAAAGTCTGACCCAAGAGCTTTTGAGGCATGATGCTGATCTCAAGGCATCACGTCAGTGTTTAATGCTCTTTAACCAGGGGTGTGATTCTACCAGTTCAGATTGGTTTAGGTGAACCAGATGTTAAAATTACATCTGGTTCACCAAACCGGTATTTCAACCGACCGGCTGGTCCCACCCCTCCCACCCCACCCCTCCCAGGAGTCTCCACGCAGCCCATTTTTGATGGAGGTAAGTGCAGGGTTTGCACGGAGGCTCGGGGGGGGGGAATGGGCTTTCTGGAAGTGCAGAAACAGGGCTGTTTCCGGCTTCCAGAGAGTCTCCAGAGCCTGGAGGAAGCCATTTTCACCCTCCCAGAGGCCCGGGGGAAGCTCTGGACCCTTGGGAGAGCGAAAAGGGCCTCCCTAGGGGTCTGGAAGCTGGAAACAGGAGGTTTTGGTAAGCTAACGCCCACTCAGCAACCAGGCAGCGAACAGGTTGCTGGGATTTTTGAATCTCACCCTTGTCTTTAACCAACTGTGCTTTCCATTCCCAGCAGAACTTGAGGAAGCTAACCCAATTTGGAAGAAGGCAATGTATATATGCAACTCTCAAATTGAGCCAGCTGGGTATTGGGAGGTTTGTATTTGTAGCAGAACTCTCATGGTAGTAGATACTTCCAGGGATGGGATTCTACCAGTTTGCACCTATACACTAGAACTGGTTGTTAACATTCTAAGCAGTTCGGAGAACCGGTTGTTAGAAGAAATTACTGGCCTAATCCTGTAAGGAAGGCAGGAAGGAAACATTCTGGTGTTGCTTACAGAAACTGTCTCTCCATTAACCCTTACTACATTCTTGGCAGGACTAGACTTCCTGTCTCAGGAACTTCTCTGGAGTTTTTTTTTCCAGCCTTTGCTGGTACTTTGCTTGTGTGGTGTGACCATTCAAAGTTACAGTGGCACTGAAAAAAGGGTCTTATGACCATTTTTCAAACTTATGACTGTTGCAGTATCCCCACAGTCATGAGAGGCCAGGCAAGGTGATGCATCCCTCGATGATATTGAATTGGCCACGCCCAGCCAATAACATGACCACCAAGTCATGGCCACCAACTAAGCCACACCCACAGAACCGGTTGTTAAAAAATTTGAATCCCACCCCTGGATACTTCCTTTGGTTTCTTAATCCTTCTATGCTGTAGTCAGATATTTTCGCATGAAAGCATCCCAAACAGGCAGATAGAAAATATTATCATAGCAATATGAAGCTTCGTGACATTTTTCTGAGAGGCTGAATAAAACAGGCATCATAATATGAAATTGTTTTTGATCAGGGATTCCCAAACTTGGAAATTTTAAGACTTGTGGACTTCAACTTTCAGAATTCCTCAGCCAGCATAGCTGGAAGTCCACAAATTGTAAAGTTGCCAAGTTCAGAGACCTCTGTTTTTGATGAACAAGGCACACTTGATTGTTCAATATAAATAATTGTGAAATCTTAGTGTATACACATTCTGCCATTTTTACCATTTATGAAATGTCTAGATATTTGTAGCTCCAATCTGGTAGCTCTCATTTAAAAGCAATTCCACAAAATAAAACAAATTAAAATTTCACAAGAAATAAAGAGCAACTTGTATCTTAGGCAAATTATACCAATGTATTTCAGAAACCTATTACAATACAATCAGATTACAATACAAAAACATTTCAGTGGTTAACTTCAGTCTCTAGAAGTGTATCAGTGAGGTTTAAAGGAAGTTTCCATTCTGCAGATTTTCTTTCTACTTTATCAGAAGTAATTGGCTTTTTTTTCTAATAAAGGATACTAACACCTTATACATTCAAATATACTTCTAGGTAAAATGCTAAACGAATGGAACAAGAAGTGTAATTAGGTGCCAATTACTACCAGAATAAAATTAGAAGTTTACAGTAATTAATGAAGAATGCCTTCAAGTCAATACGGCATATTCTCAATTTTTAAATGTACTTAAATGAAAGCCTTACCTGCCCCCCTTTAGGCTGATACTTGATGTTGTCTGTTGACCCAACTTTGGACCTGACATTCTTGAGATCTGGTAGAGGTTGATTAATCAGACGAAGTTGCTTAGGGGTTGCTGGAGATTTTGGAGGTGTGCGTATGATAGCAACTTTTTTCTCAGTGGGTACCAGAATTGCAGATGTGGGAGTACCTGGTGTATGTGGGGTTCTGGAATAACTAGGGGTCCCAGGTGTTCCTGGAGTGCGAGAGGAATAACTAGGTGGGGTTCCAGGAGTGATGGCAGTTGATCCTGGAGTAGTTGGACTTGATGTACCACTTTTTCCTGTTCGGCTTCGAATAGGCTCTGATCCTGTATTGATAACAGAATTCTGTTTGTTCTATGATATTCATATCATTTCCTAGAGAGAACTGGCATCTAATTGTTCATAAAAGAACCTGATCACAAAAATATTCAGTCTTTGCTGAAACTTTCTGAAGATCAGGGTGAGACTTAAAATTGAACAATGTTTCACTAAATGACAAGATTATCATGAAGTACAAACTAGTTGGGATTTAAAGCAAGTTAAAATAAATAATATTGGATATTTGCAATTATATCTTTCATAGCTTAATGATCCCCAAGGAGAAATAAATGAAAAAGAGAGTTAGAGTTGAGGCTTAATGCAGATTTCTATCTCCAATAATATCTCCATGTGCTCCCTACTTCTAGCTTCATCTTTCCCTGTGACTACCAGTTTTGGGTTGCAAACACCTGGTTGTCATTTGATGATAGGAAAAAGATACAATCATGATTAGTAGATATCTTCTTTTGCAGTCCAGATTCAATAGCCCTACCTGTATTTCTAAATTAAGATTATGCTTAAAATTTAAAATCTCTTCATAAGTTGGGAATTTTTTTTCCTAAATCAAAAACACTATATATTACAAAATGCAAAGCATTCTTTTACATATATTTTAAAATTCTGCTATCAAGTATTTCAAGGAACTGATATAAACTATACAAATAGAAACTTAGGATGTGTCTAGGGAGTACGTTTTTTCTGGTAAACTTTTCTCTTTTCCTAAACACAGAATTTTCCTAGCTTTTTAAAAAGTATCCAATTACATTGAATTCATATTTTATATATCTAGATATCATGTATCTAGAATTTTTATTTGATCTTATCTGGTAGTATATAACATGTTCCTCTTATAATAGAAACACAGCTGAGCAGAAAGTAGTTGTTATTTAATTTAGATATCATCTCTGGTCTAAAACCTATTTCCTCAACATGGCAATGTATCCAGAAACATTTCTTTTAAAACCAGATAGACTCTATGTTTCATCTTGTCTCATCTCATCTCATCTCATCTCATCTCATCTCATCTCATCTCATCTCATCTCATCTCATCTCATCTCATCTCATCAGATTCTTTTAGTTTAAAAAAAATAAATGGAGATTAGCATATTGCAAAAAAGTGTAATTTTAATGCAATTATTTTATTTCCAGAAACATTTCTGGGTCTTGCATAGACTCTAGGTGTCTAAACCAAAAGAAAAGATTGCATCTTATAAACTTACAGTGCTCTAGAACTATATGGGAATTTTTGAGACTGTCTGGGCTCAATGTAGCATAATTGTTGTAAGATTATTCATAAGATGCTTTCAAAATTTCAAAAATGTCCACTAAGTCAAAATAGTGGATTAACCCTGAGCTTTCACCTCCAACTTTAACTCTGAATTATAAGGCAAGAGACATACTCGTAGTTCGTCGTACAGATGAGATGGTACTGTTCAAGGAGAAAGAATTTTCATCTCGTTCTCTGTCTGCTGAGATACCTCTTCGGGCGGGTAAAATGGAAGAAGGTCTTGGTAAAGAGGAGCGCTTTTCAGGACTCTTGGTTATTCCATCCTAATGCAAAAAATAGGAAGCATTTTGGTTTTAAACATGTATTAGTATATTCCGCTCCAACCTAACTTTGTTTGCATTCAAGCCATTAAAGCAACACTACAGTAGTACAGTACAATAGTACAGAAGCTGTTGAGGAAAAAGGGTATTCCAAGGTTGAGGGCAGAAAGTTGACTGAATTTGGCTATGACTGCATCAGTATAGCCTTATTTTATTTGCATTTAAAGTCAAAAAAGAAAGTTTGTCTCTGCTGTGAACATACATTCATAGACACACACACAGATGTACATTCTGAAGCTAAACAGAATAACCACTCACTCAGTACTTGGAAACAGGCAAAGTGACTTCTCGACATACAAAAATTATTTGGAAAAGCCAGAGTTTTTAGGCAAGGGCTCTTCTATTGGCCTAACCTACTAGAAGTAGCTCTTGACTTATGGTCACAATTGAGCCCAGAATGTTGGTTGTAAGTCGTTGTGGTTGTTAAGGAAGACACCCATGTGGCTGCCTTGCTCAGCAACCACAATCCTGGCTCTTCCCATTGTAGTCATTAAGCAACCTTCCACATCATTAAATGACCTGCCAACATGTGGAAATGTGTTGTAGGTCAGAAAGCTTTGGCTGGCTAGGCTCAGCATTATGCAGGCCTCCTGCCTCTCCCATATTCCCAGAAGCCTTAACCAGCTAGAATCTGTGCAGGACTCTGCCTTTCCCCCCATTCCTGAGTCTTCCAGTGGGCATACGTTTTCTGCATCTCAATGGGCCTAGGCAGCTGAGGTCTCCCAGCTCATGTTGGGGGGAAGGGGGCAGCAGTTGCAGTGTTCCCAAGCTATTATCAACAGCGTTCCCAAGCTATTAGTTATTATCAACAAATCCCATATTTTGGCATCCTATGAAATCACAACTCAGCTCTATCTTGCCTTCCTCACAAGTTCTACCCCTGGCATTTCTTTGGATTCTGAAGCTTGCTTTGCCTGCTAGAATCTGTAAATCAGCCTTTACATTTCTTCCTGTTTGCCTTCTCTTGTACTGTTTTTCAAAAACAGTTATGGGAATAGTATCATCACCAGTGAATTTTCTCATCACTTGTGATCTGTGATGAGGAATGACTAGATTAATTCTCTTTTATGGACATTATAGGCTAATCAGGAAAAGTGACCCATTGGAACTATTGATATCATGAACCAATTTGATTATATTTCTAATATACTGCATTTCTTTTTAATTTGGGAAAAGGGATATCAAGGTGAGATGTCCATATTCAGTAGTGAAGGAAAAAAATTAAAGATGTGGGCATTTATTCTTCTTCTACCTCAACTACCTTACCTGAGCTGTTTTTGAATAGTCCCTTGGGCCCGCTGAAGAGGGCCATGCAATATAATTGTCTTTACTGCGCAAAACAACTTTTTTAGTGGTGATTAGTGAACAAGCAGAGTTGGGTCTTGGAGGAAGCAATGACTTTGCTCTAACCTTTGAGGCAGGAATCTTTGACAAAGAAGAAGTCTAATTATAGGAAAACAAAAAGAAAAATGTAATGGGAAGATGAACAATGAGACAAACAAATGTATGGAATATGGAAAACAGATTTCAAATTAGAACTTTAAAAATAATTATTGTATTGTATTATTGTTCTTACATTAAAGGAAGCATACATTTAAAGTAAAGTGATTTCATTGTTCAAGTCATAAGAAGACTAATGATATAATGGTTATTTTTCAAAAATTGACATCTACTTTTATGCAGCTAATTTACACTGTCACTGGCCCATGCTAACGTTCTATTTTTTTATTTTTAGTGTTATCATTTTTCCAGGTTTTAAGACTGAATTTTCAGTTATAGTATTCACCAAAGAGTATTGATATCCAAATCAGGATTCCTTCAGTTACCAGGCTGAGGCTAGATTTGCACTGACTTCATTCAAGGTAAATACAGCCTATATTCATATTTTTTATAATTCTATTTAAGATGCAGGTTTTTTAGATCTCATAAAAATTAGTCAAAAAGTACTTTGAGTTCATGTTTAGGATCTTAGTGGACAATATTACTTTGAAACTGCAATTAAAACATTATGCATTATTCATTATTAACTGCAGCAGTCACAGACAAACTGCTATATCTTGTTAATGCTGGAGAGAATATAGTCCTGACCTTAAGAAGTCTTCACATCTAACTAATTTTAACAAAGCCAATTATGGAAGCCTTATTGTTCCGGACTAGCAGGCTTAAAAGCCTGCAAAGCGGATTGGTCCGCTAACAGTGGGTCGTGATTGGTCGCTCCAGACTGATCCGATTGGCTACTAAATGGGCTGCCACGATTGGGTGAACCAAGCGCGGCAAGCTCAAACTGCTGTCATTGGCTGTTTAGCCGCAGCCAGCTCTATAAAAGGGGCTGCTGCGGCTAGGAGCTTTTGCTCAGATTAGAAGTCACTAATAAAGAGCTGTAGTCACTTTCTGAGTCTCGTCTCCATTTTTGGACCCATCCTTCCAGACATAACACTGGCGATGAAGGTGGGATACGGAGACAGCAGAGCTGACTGAGCACTCACCAACGATCAACAGAGCACGTGGCTGACAGCGCGCAGACATCGACAGAATGGCCAGCAGCGCTATACCACCCGCCCCATTCGATCCAGCCAGCGAAGACTGGGATTCATACATGGACAGGTTTCAAATGTTCCTAGAGTCCAACAATTTGAAGGATGCCACTCCTAGCAAAAAATGAGCAGTTTTCCAGACACATTGCGGACCCGCTGTTTTTAAAATGGCCAAAGCACTCACAAAGCCAGCTGAAGTCAAGACGATGGACTGGGATACCCTTGCTCCCATCCTCCACAACCACTAGGCCCCAGCAGTACCGACTCTCATCCACAGACACGAATTTTACCAAAGGGATCAACGTGAAGGTGAGAGCATCGGGGATTTTGTAGCTGACATAAGGAATTTAGGTGGTTTGTGTGGCTTTGCAAATCTAGAAGAAGCCATGAGGGATTGAGTTGTCCTTGGCCTAAGATACCCCATGGTCCAAAGCAAAATTATGCCCAAAGGAGACATCTCCCTCGCAGACACCATAGCTGAAGCCACTGCAGCTGAAGCCACCCGCAAATCAGCAGCACGGATGCGCCGGACAAATGGGGCCAGCCGCCAAACCACCAATGATACAGCAATACCATCAGAGAAATACACGTCAGCCACTCATCATGAAGATATCGAATCCTCATCAGATAGTGAAGAGGAAGAAGTCCACAGACTCAGGTCAGAGCGCGAACAACGAGACCAGCGGGGTCGTAAATCGAATTTCCAATGCGCCGGATGTGGTGGAAACCACCCACGATCCGAATGCAGATTCCTAGATGCCATCTGTCGTTTTTGTAAGAGAAGAGGGCATATTGCTAAAGTATGCCGAAACAAAAGAGGATTCAGTCCCAAACGGAAAGAAAACAGTCTCCGACAAACAGAGAGAACCCCACCACTAATCAGGACTGCCCAAACAACCAGTGGAGCCAGTACAACAGAAATTTACTGGCGCACCCAGACGGGAAGAAGCACATCAGACTATCACCATCAGCCACACTTCATCTTTAGACACCAGAAAAATCCGTGTAAAAGTCAACATTGAAAATCAACCATGCATCATGGAAGTGGACTCCAGGTCTTCCCTATCCATGGTTTCCTGGAAAACCCTGAAGCAGCTGATTCCCAACATCCGCTGCCAGGACCTCAGCACTCAGAGGCTTATATTAAAGGACTACTAGGGCAACTGGATTCCGGTCGTTGGTTCCAGTCATTTCCAGGTCTCCTTCAAGAACCATACCGCAATACTACCTCTCACCGTCGTTGACAGACCAACCCAGCCTACTGGGTCTACAGTGGTTCGCGTCATTAGGAATCGAAATGGCAGGCATCAGACTGTAGACAAAGACTGGGAAGCGGCCCTTGTCCGGGATTTCCAAGAAGTCTTCAGTGAACATCTAGGCAAGTACAAGGGGTCCCCTATCTCTTTTAATCTCCGCCCTGATATCGCGCCCATTCGCCTGAAACCATGCCGTGTCCCTTTTGCTCTCAAACCAAAAATTGACGAGCAACTGGACAAACTAATTGCACAAGGCGTGTTAGAACCCATTGATCACGCCCGATGGGAGACCCCAATTGTAACCCCTATAAAACCTGATGGATCTTTGAGAATCTGTGGGGACTACAAGGCAACCCTCAACCACACTTTACAGCAGAGCGCCAATCCGATACCTGTTGTCCAGCACCTCCTTCACTCACTTGGGGGTGGCAGAATATTCGCAAAGCTTGACCTGGCCCAAGCTTATCAACAGCTACCAGTAGATGCTGAAACCGCCGAAGCCCAAACCATAGTTATGCACAGAGGCGTGTTCAAATGTAACAGACTCCAGTTTGGAGTAAACGTAGCAGCAGGCATTTTCCAAAGTCTGATGGAAAGGTTGTTGCAGGGCATTAAAGGGGTCGTGCCCTACTTCGATGATGTGTTAATAGCCGCCCCAACAAGGAATCAGTTAGAACAACGACTGAGAACAGTCCTACAAAAGTTCCAAGACACTGGCCTCAAGGTAAAGAAGGAAAAGTGCCAGTTATGCACTGAAAGGGTTGAATTTCTTGGTTACCTCCTTGACAAACAAGGAATTCACCCTACAGAAAAGAAATTGGCTGCCATCAAAAATGCCCCGAGACCACAAAACAAAACAGACCTTCAAGCCTTCCTGGGACTCATTAACTTTTATAACATTTTCCTACCCCAGAAGGCGACCGTTGCTGAACTCCTTCATAGACTCCTTGATAAAAAGGCTTCTTGGGTTTGGGGATGACTGGAGGAGCATGCCTTTCAACAAGTTAAGGACCTTTTAACTTCGGATGCAGTGCTCATCCAATATAATGAAACACTTCCTTTAACTGTGACTTGCGACGCCTCACCTTTCGGAGTAGGAGCCATCCTGAGCCACGTCCTACCCAATGGTACAGAGGCACCTATTGCATTTTTTTCAAGAACCTTGTCAAAAACAGAAAGGAACTATAGTCACCTAGACAAGGAAGCCCTAGCTATCGTATCTGCAATCAAAAGGTTCCACGAGTATATGTATGGGAGATCATTTTCCATCATCACAGATCATAAACCATTACTTGGCATCTTGGCTGGCGACAAACCTACTCCACATATTCTATCCCCTAGAATGACATGATGGTCGGAGTTCCTAGCCACCTACAACTACCAATTGAGGCATCACCCGGGGAAAACCATTCCCCACGCAGACGCTTTGAGCTGCTCCCCACTGCCAGAACTCCAAGATGACCCAGCTCCCACACTATCAACACTAAAAATTGAGACACTTCCCTCACCCCCACTAACAGCTCAAGACATCGCATTGGAAACCAAAAAAGACTCATGCTTGGCATGAGTTCTTAGCTGGGTGGAGAAGGGATGGCCACAAATCGAACCCAACAAAACCTTTAAACCCTTCTAGAACAGACAAACAGAACTCTTCTCACAAAAGGGGTGTGTATTGTGGGGAGACCGAGTGTTTATACCAGCAAAACTACAAAAAAAAGTTCTACAATTACTACATGATGAGCACTCGGGCATCGTACACATGAAAGCGCTGGTGAGGAGCTACGCCTGGTGGCCACGTATGGACAAACAAATTGAAACCTGGGTCGCCACCTGTAGCAAATGCCAAGAGACACACTCAGCCCCACCAAAAGCCTCACCAGGTGAATGGGAAACGCCCAGGGGTCCCTGGTCACGTATCCATATCGATTTTGCGGGACCTACAAAAGGGTATACCTTCCTGGTTTCCGGTTTCGCGTGGCTTCGGGGCAGCAGGAATTCGCGACTGCTCGCGATTCCTGCTGTGCTAGCCGCCGAGGTACCCCCGATCCAGATGGGTCAGGGGGATATGGCTGCCCTGTAGGGACAGCCGAAGAGAGAGGGGAGCTGGACAGGGGGTTGGGGGTGTCGCAGACCCCCTCCTCGTCCTGGAAAAGGCGGTAGAGCAGCGGTCAGCAATGGCCGTCATGAAGAAGCCAGCAACCGGGTAAGATTGCGCTGGAGGAAGCAAGAAGAGTGAAAGTGCTGTCTGAGCCGGGTCAAGTAACATCTTTCAAATTTGTTGGAACTGAGGTGTTTGAATTGCTGGAGGATACATTGTATCTCTAAGAAGATCGAAAGCGGTGGAGAAGCTGTTAAAGGGAACTTTTTTTTTCTTCACTCTCCCACCCCATGGAAACAGCAGATATGTTTGGACATATTGGACATTGAAGGTGAATTATTCTGAAAGTTGAAGCTAAGGGACAAAAGGGTTCCTGGACATTGAAAAACTTAAGAAATTGGAAAACCCTTATTAGAGGTATGGATTTCTGATTATTTAAAATTGATGTTGCAAGTGGGAAGGGAGAGGAAAAAAAATTGGAGCAGAAGCTGAAAAAGGAGGAGATTGCCTAGAATCCCAAAGAAAGGTATATGGTAATTGGACCTCTTTGATTAAACATTAACCCCAGAAAGAGAAAGAGAAGAAGGAAGAAAAGTATTAATTTTTGGAATTTTTTTTGATTAAAAATATTTGTGGTTGTTTTGGGAAAAGTTTCTCTTTTCATGATGGCATCGCTTGTGGATGAACTAAAGACTGAATATCAAAAATATAAAAAGGAAGACACTTTGGGCGCTTTGTTTCAATTTTTAGAAATGCGTTATATAGTTATGAAAAGTTGACTACGCAGCAGAAGGACTGGGACAAAGAAGAAGAGGAAGAAGAAACCATCTTTGATGAACAATGGGTTCTTTCCGGGGAGGAGGAGAAAAAGGATAAGAAAAAGGGGATTTTAAGAATTATAAAAACAACCAAAAAAGAGAAAAATGAGCGGAAAGGTGGAGGCAAGGTTAGAAAGCAAAGGAAAGGGAGTAAGAAAAGGGAGGAGGAGAGACAAAGGGGTAAAAAGGGCAAGGAGAAGAATAAGCAAGAGAGAAAAGGGGGGAGGAGAAGCCTCAATGGGGGGAAGCAAGATCTAAAGAAAAAAAGTTTATTCAGAGACAATGGGTGAATTTAATTTAGGATAAAAGAGGGATTCTGGAGGGTACATAAGATTTTGTGTTTTTTATATGTGCATTTAGAGTATAAAATTCATTGTGTAATTTTAGAATCTATTAAACAGAATCCCAAGAAAAATTGTTATATGAAGTACTTTTAAGCTAGGGTAATGAGTTAAAGACGTTACTCCAATTGGTGTATAGGAGAAGTATAGTAAAAGAAAAAAGATGAATGGATAGTTGGAAATAGAACAGACAAAGAATGTTATTGAAAATGGTAATAAGATATGAAAGGATATATAAAGGTTTTGTTATGGGTTTTTTTGGATTTTGTATATTGATAAAAGACAATAAAATTTTAATTAACAAGAAAGAATTTGGATGAAAAGGAGAAGCTGGGATAAGATATGAAGTTAAAAAGATAAAGTATTGATACTATAATTTGGAATTGTTATGTTCTATTGGTTTTCTTCTTTTATTATTTTTTCTTAGAAAAGAATTTATAAGCTCTTATGCCTTGATTCTTTGTGCATTGTTTTTATAAAATTGATAAAAATGGTTTCTATATATATATAAAAAAGAAAATGATAATAAAATATGGAAGGATATATAAAGTGAATATGATGTTTGAATTTGTGTCTGTGTGAAGAGTTTCAACCCAGGATCAGACAACCTTCAGAAAAGATCTTTTAGTTTTGTTTATGTTTTGTGTTTTGTGTGTTTTCTGTAAAATTAATAAAATTTGTTTAAAAAAAAAAAAAGGGCATACCTTCCTAATAACAGTAGACGCATACTCGAACTGGCTCGAGGTTAACAAAATGAAGACTACCACCACAGATTCTGTCATCAAGAAATTGAACAGACTTTTCGCAACGCATGGCTTACCTAATGTCCTGGTATCCGACAATGGCCCGCAATTTACCGCCTTGGCTTTTGAACAATACTTAGCAGACCGTGGCATACGACACGCATTGACATCGCTGGCTCACCCGGCGGCGAATGGTAGAGCTGAACGAATGGTTCAGTTCACAAAAAGAACTCTACAAAAAATGGACCAAGGCAACATCCACGATAAAGTCACCAGGATGCTCCTTCTCCAGCATATTACACCAAACACCACGACCAACAAAAGCCCAGCTGAGCTTCTGATGGCCAGAAAACTCAGATCGCTTCTACACCTCCTACACCCTGCATACACACCGGAAAAACCCCTGGGCTCCAGCAGTAAACACCATGCCTTCAAGGTAGGAGACCCTGTATTTGCTAAGAACTTTTCAGGTGACCCTCTGTGGATCCCTGCCAAAATAACTCAAATTACAGGCCCCCGCTCTTACCAGCTGGAAACCACAGATGGGAGAGTGTGGAAACGCCACATCAACCAGCTGCGATCCAGGCTAACCACATCTCCCATCAGTGACCCTAACCATGAAACCAGAGGGGGAAGGGAAACCCGGAGTTCTGAAATTGAACCAACATCTGGCAGAGAAGAAAGAACCCCACGATCACCACATCAAAGCCTACAGTACTCACCAGCTGAAGAAGAGCCTTGGCAATTGATCGTCTCACCTAGTAGCAGCAACCGAACAGGTCCAGCGAATCCTGAGAGCACAAGCAGTAGCAACGAAGGAGGCGTGTCAATCAGCCCGAGGTCACCTGAAGGGAGTCACAGCTACGGAACCGGCTCACCGTTCCAGGCGAGCAGCCCGTCGGAACCCGAAACCGAGCAAAGACAATTCGAACAGCGCAAGTCAGGTAGACAGGTGCGAAGACCCGCCTACCTGCAAAACTATATAACCCCACCCTTTAGATGGAACCTAGAGGCGAGGGGTGTTCCGGACTAGCAGGCTTAAAAGCCTGCAAAGTGGATAGGTCCGCTAACAGTGGGTCGTGATTGGTCGCTCCAGACTGATCCGATTGGCTACTAAACAGGCTGCCGCAATTGGGCAAACCAAGCGCGGCAAGCTCAAACTGCTGTCATTGGCTGTTTAGCCGCAGCCAGCTCTATTAAAGGGGCTGCTGCAGCTAGGAGCTTTTGCTCAGATCGGAAGTCACTAATAAAGAGCTGTAGTCACTTTCTGAGTCTCGTCTCCATTCTTGGACCCATCCTTCCAGACATAACATTTATGATATCATTTAACATTTTTGCTGATTCTTTTTCTATTGCAAAACAAAATACAGAAGGCACTATTTGTCTTTTTAAAAATAAAAATGTATTATTAATTTCCTTTCAGAAACCTTTCACCTGAAATCACACTCAGATGCATTCCATATGCTATTCTTCATTTCAGTTTTAAATATACAAATCAAAGTAAATCATGTATGTGTCCTTTGTAAATCCATATGGATATAAGGCCTAGGTTAGAATTACATTTAAAGAAAATAATTTGGGCACCAAAAACATGCAATTGTAAACACCTTCAAGAAGAATAGCTATGCTAGTCTATAAAGCTAAAACACAGAGTAAATACTGAAAAAGTAGAATAGAGATGGGATTTGATGGGCACAATTAGTATTATGATGTAGGGGGATGTAAACAACAAATGACCATATAAAGTTTGAGAAATTAAAAAAAACTGTTTATGAATCTAATATTTAATCCTGTACATATTTGTCTCAGAAAAATTCTATGAAGTTCACTGAACTCAAGTCTCCCAGCCATAGACCAAGAATTGTAACCATCGGGTGACAGCTTTATTTTAGAGAGAAAGTGAGCTGTTTATTTATTAAATTTATATGGCTGCCCATTTTACACAAAGTGATTCTGTGCAGTGTATAATTATTAAAATAAAACAATAAATAGGAAAAAACAATTATTAAATCAGTCATCATTAAAGATATAACCTCCTTTACAATGCTACTTAATCTATTCCCTGCCATCTTAAGATAGTGTGCTCAAAGAAGACAAGGTAATCAGGGAGCAAGTTGCTACTTGAACTTATCACTTCAAGTAGTGATACGAATTGGACCGCACTGTAAGATTTTTTTTTATTGACATATGCAAATTACTATTTTTTTACTATCTAATTCTGGAAGGCTGAGGATAAAAAGGAAAAAGATACTTTTAGTGGGTGAGCAAAAGTATTAAATACAAACAGGCAAATGTACATGTGCATGTTAGATTCCCTTCACCTCTTCCCCACCCCATCCTCTGTGCCTCTTTGGCTGCCCTGAGTTCCACTGGCCCTACCACTCCCAGATGCTCTTCGCCATTTTCTTCCTCCCACTCCTGAGGAAGTGTGCCCAGGATGGCTCTTCATGAGGCAATATATGCAGCCTTGTCCAAATTGTGTTGGGCCTTCTCACAAGGACCACATGCAATTTGGACAAGGCTGCGCTCTGTTTGGAGAATGGTACAAGTGGTCTCAGATAGAAGGTCTGGTGATTTGGATTTGATAGGGGCCCTTTCCTTGGTTATGTTCTGTCACATCTTATGATTTGATTTGAATTTCTGCACTAAGATAGTCACTTCATCCAGTTGTATGATTCCAGCTGCAAAACTCATAAACAGGTACATTTAAATTGGAGGGGATTTTTTTCCCCTAAAGACTGAAACAGAATATATGTCTGGAGAAAGCATTTCAACTCTGGCCACATCCCTTTTCTTCCTGCATTTCTTGTTAGAACAAATATGGTTTAAGAGAGATATTCTGCTCCTCTCATCTTTCTCTTCGCAGGAAAGGGGAGAAAGGAAGCAAAAAGAAAAGATGGCACTTCACAGAATCTCCCAGTTGTACATCACCAGTCAACGGATTTATGATGGTCTTGAACAAAGGATAATCATGAAAAGCAGAGTACTATGAATGGTTCTTACCACATCTGGTAAAGTGCAGTCAAACGTATTTGTGCATTCCCACTAACATAAATGGCTTCTTCCTTTGTTATAGTTAACAATGGGTGATAAAAATATTGTTCTGTTCTACTGCTGGTAGCTCATTGTGCTGATTTCTATTTTATGCTAATGAAAGCAGGTTTTCTTTGCATCCTGAGGCTATGACAGCACTAGTTTTATTATATTTTCATTTAGATTTTGCTTAATGTCTTGAGAGTCCATGCAGCCAGACTTTCAGTTGCCTTGTAATTCAGGAGCACTGACTAGAGTTTCCTGGTGTCAATCTGCTTATCTAGCTGATTAGCATTCAGTCCCAGCTTCAGTGATTGGCTGAACTTTGGATTTGCCACCCCCCTTTTTTCTCTCCAAGCAGAGCAGTAAACATACTGGCTTTTAAACATACAGAAAGCAGATCAGATAGAGATTCTAATATTTTCTCTTACAAGAATGAATCAGACTGATAGATTGAAAGTAGTGCCATGAAGTTCTCAGATTTGCATCTGATTAACTAGAACATAAAATAGAAAGCTTAATATCTTTCTAACTGTCAGTATGTAATTTTACACAGTACAGCAATTAGAACTTTTTAACCTATGATTAATTTCAAAGTGAGTCAAAAAGAAAGTATTTGTTTAAAACTGCCAAATGGTTTTTTAAGTTATTTATGGTAATAGAACTACCAAATATTCAAAATATGCAGATCTGTAGAACACATAAAGGCAAATTCACCCACCGAAAGTTTTTCCTTTGCTTGTTTAAACACCCCAGGCGTCTGGTTTATTTCACCACCAGCAGCTATTAGAAAATAAGGGGAAAAGGGTTAACATTTTAAAATCATAACTTCAATTTAACCTTTAACATTTTCAGTTGAAATTGCCATGCAGTATTTATAATGAACTAATTACTGGCCCAATTTTTGGTAATTAAAAAATAATTGCAACTGGAAAATTAAAGAATAACACTTCTCAATGTTCTCTAAAAATGTTATCATTGGAGCATTGCAAAGAAAATTATGAGATTTGAATGATGTGGTATTAACAGCATTATATCAAACAATTAACAATAATCTGAAAACATTGGCTATCACTTTTTTAAACATATTAGTACCAGTAATATTTGTTCATGACTTAAAACCACTTCCTATATGTATGTACTGCATCTTCTAGGAACAGCATTACAAAGAAGGGCAAGACTGAATATTAAAATAAAAGAATAGGACACGATGACTTTTATTTCCACTGTGTTATCTGCTATTTAAATGGTTTGCACATAAACCAATTTACAAACATAAAGAAAACTGTAGTTAAAGAAACAGTGAATAAATACATAGCCCAACTGTTATATTCCATTCTTCTGGTTAGCAGTAAAAAATGTGGAATTTGTACATATAGGAAAATCCCTGCATGTATGTTCAGTCTACTTCTCTGTCGTTGAAAAGGACAGTCTGGGCATGAGTCAACATGCAAAACTTGAGTGTAACATTCCTCACTGAACAGTTTCCAAACTTCCTACTCTGAGCTGAGGAGGGGCATGGAAAACACTTCTATAATTTCTGATTCCATGTATACTTTCCATGGTGTTCAGGTAAGTCAAACATAATAGTCTTAGATCTTCATCATCATCAAATAAGGAAGGTTGGAAAGAGATACAAGAAGATACAGAGGAGCAGTATGCATGCATCGTCTCCTCACCCTTTTAATCATCTTATGTGCAGTCTGAATATCTGTGCCCAGCTTAACATATCCTATTGTATTAATCATCACCAGTTCATTGCTTGCAGTCAAATTCAAAGAACACAACTGCAGCAGATAGCATGGTTTACAACATAAGTGCCTTAGAGACATGATGGAGTTCCTTACACATGGAATTATTTCAAGGTCCAGGATGGCCAAACATTCCATGGTTTTGCAAGGAAGTATCTATTATCAGTTTGACTACATTATTATCAAATTAAACCCTTAAGTCGCATTTAAAAAGTATTGGTAAATATATTAAAAGAAAAAAATAAAATAGTGTAGTTAAGTTGTCAGTATTTGCAGAATATATTCATTACAAGCTGCTTACATAATATTTTCTCGGTTTTACTACTGGTTCCAACTACCCACCTACGCACCCTTCCACATAATAGATTCTTCTGATTGAATCATGTATCAGTGATCCACAGCTATTAAACAATGGGAAAATGCCTTTACTGATGACTTACCTGAAAGCATAATAATTCTTCCATCTGAACAATAAACCTGGATCATGACTTCACCCTGTCCCTTGGAGTTTGATTAACAGTTTAATCATGCAAGAAACATGTTTAATTCTGGGACACACACCATGAAATTTAAGATGAGGAAGACAAGCCTAATACATGTTTGTCCCAGTTCAAAGCCTAAACTGCTACTTCTGTTTGTCCTATGATATGGATGTTGTGATGTCACAAAGGAAAAACAGCCTTACTTTTTCAACCAACCAAAAACTGCAATACAAATTTAGATAAGGATCAGATGATAGCATTCATATTACTGAATTGCAATGGTTAAAGTCAATGTGGTTTCTTCAAAGTAGGCCCTTTTTGTGTATATAAAAAAGATATAAACAAACAAGTACTACATATGTATTTGCATGAAGTAGCCTTATCCAAAATCTAAGTTTTACCATTGCACGTCATATATCTAGTTTCATATATCTAGTTTACTCTGCTACAAAGAAGATCTGTAGATTCAGTGGGAAAGACTTCCAACTTATAATGCCTGGAATTGCAACTACAGAAATAAAACCTCCTTAGGGAACTTTTGAATATGTAATTAATAGAACTGGCAAATATGGGACAGATTTCATATAAAACTGAAAATATTTTGAAGGGTTTTGGATTTGCAAATCAGTTCAGTCTTCAAAGTAAATTTGAAGATACACAATTTGAAGTCAATGTGGTTGTTTGAAAATAAATACTATATCAAGCCTTGCTTTAATAGTACACTTGAGTTTGACCTAATTCACAAAAGTCAATCTTCCAGGAAAAAAAAAGCTATTGATCGGTAGCAGATTCTTCTAGTTTTCTTGAACCTCCACCCCTGGTCTCCTTACAGTTTTTCCACCTTATGAGAAATCCTTTGTGAGCATAAGCTAGAGGAAGAGAGCTCCTATTGTGTTGGAACTATGGCTAACTCAACTTTAGTCAGAACATGCCAGGATCTTGAACCATTTTCTTGAGTTCAGTTAACAGTATTACAAGAAACAAGAATTTTTTTTTAAAGTTATAAAAGATATACAAAAGATATAATTTGTTTATTTAAAAATAAATTTGTTCTATCCCTCTAGCATTTTGAAAAGGTTACAGACATTGAGATGATAACTTTAAATAGATTTGCTATCTGGCCAATATTCTTGAAACTGTGTAATTCAAAAAAAAAATTGCCTGCTTCTCCCAGAAAATAAAACAAAGTAGACAATTAGTGTCATGAACATTATAGAGAATGAGGCTGTGCCATATTCAATCACATCCATCATTTCCTTATCATTATTCTTATTTATTGAGTTTTGCTTGGAATAAAACATATCACTTAACTGAAATGAAATATATGTAATTAATTACTCTATTTCTGATTTTCCATTCTGAGAAGTAAATTCTTCATTCTGATCAATAAGTGACACAACAGAAGGAATTTTAGAACTAAGTCTTCTATTACTCTCTCACAATTCTTTGGGAACTGGGAACTGAGTCCTAATGCAAAAACCAAGATTGGCTTGAGTCATATAGAAACAAGAGTGGTCATGCAACATCAATACACTATTAGGAGTTTTTCACTTTAGGGAGTAGGCAAAAGCCTATCTCTAATTATACTAAAATGTCCTGATTCAGAGACAGTGATCTGATTTTTATATAATGTACAACTAATCCTTGACTTACAAGGATTTACAGTCGTTTAATGACCATTCAAAGTTACAACAGCTGAGAAAGGGGTACTTTATAGCCTGTAAAGCCATATGAAATAAAAGTTTCCCGTAAACATGTGATTACCATTTACAAAATTCCATGACAGTTTCCCTAGAAAGTGAATTTTGGGAAGCAGACTGGGAAGATTGCAAGCAGAGGGGACAGAGAAAAGCTGAAGCTCTCATGTGAGCTGCAGGAATGGTGCTGAAATTCTGAACATCATGACAACCTGAAGATTTCATCTCTGTTCCTGCAGCCTCACAAAAGAATCCTCCCCTGTACATGGCGTGGAGCTAAAGTCCTTCACTGAGCTGTAAAAACTTTTGGGAACAAAAGGGCTGCCTGCCAAGAGGACTACTACTTCACACTGACCTGGGAAATGCTTAATGACTACAACTGGGAGTCTTTGAATGAAGCAGTCACATGGGCTTGTTGCTTAATGGCCACTTTGCTCAATACCAAGATTCCAGTCCCAAGTGTGGATGAAATTGAAGATGCTATTGCAGAATTACTTCTGCCAGAATTACTTCTGCTTTTCTGTTGTCATTGCTATATATATTTTGCCTGATGCTGTCCTCATAGGAAATTTATCTGGTATTTATTCCTACTTTTGAATATGGAAACCTATGGATCTTACACCAAAGAAGGGGGGAAAAGGCACATTCATTGCCCACTACCATCCTCTTTAAAGACAACAAAACAATGCAAAAGACTTTTAAAGATAAAGGAGTCCTCTTTTGTTTTTACATGGGGGGCAGGATGCTTCTCATGGAGCAGTGTTCCCAAACCTTTCCGGGTTGGTGGCCTGGCACAGGAGGGGTCAAGAAGAGA
This sequence comes from Hydrophis major, assembly GCA_033807585.1. Lineage (NCBI taxonomy): Eukaryota > Metazoa > Chordata > Lepidosauria > Squamata > Elapidae > Hydrophis > Hydrophis major. The sequence continues at coordinate 217,318,673 of CM066328.1, read as the reverse complement.
TGGGTTTTTTGTGAGGGGCAGGCAGGCATGCAGGTGTGTGCACAGCTTAATGTGTGTGAGGGACAGACTGCGAGTGGGGCTGAGAATGTGCCAGCTTACCACTCACATAGCCCAGTTATAAATAGGCTATGCCCCACAGATTGGGAACACCTACTATAGAAACTTCTTGGAACTTTTAAGAAAGAAGGCTCATGCAATTTTTAAAGAAATTAGGTTTGCCCATTTAATCTATCATGATTTCAAGTTTATTTTATCAATAGTTTTAAGAAAATATGCAACCTAAATGAAACCCCAAGAGTCAAGACCTACAATTATTGGAATCCAGACAGTGTCATTTAGATATCTGAATTATATATATTGCACTATCAATCTCTTCAATCAAGAGAAATATGCATTAGTCACAAAAAAAGTCTGCAATGCAATAAATGATAATATATCATTGAGTTGTAGTTTTTTACAGATGGTCCAGTAAGGACAAATTCATACTGTAATTTTATAAAATATAGCTTTTTGTCAGTAAAGGTAACGACGAATGAATTTACCAGAACCTCTCTGGCTTTAAATTATTACTTAGCATAGATTGGAGATGCATTAATGTAATCTGTTAACAAGATTTTTTTCATCTATAAATTATGGATTGGCATTCCAGTTTCATATTCACAGAAACACTAGAGAAGAAATATTTTGGAATAGTCAGGAAAAATATTTTCCTGGAATTAGTAACATTATCTCATGTGCACTGTAATTCTGTTATCTCCTCTTTGATTGCAATAAAAAGCATACATGACCAAACATGTAATTCCAAGATGCATATTTCAATCAATTTTTGCACATTACCCAAATACAATTATTGACAAGTGTGCAAATCTGTCCTGAAAAGGATTTGCATAAATGTTGCTGCTTGTGAATTATTTACATTAATCTTTTCAACTACAAAAGCTCCTATCTTGATAATAATTACAGGTGTATAATTAGCTGCAAGTAGTCCCTCATTTTCTTTTCCTGTATTTTCTAAGTTTTTCACTATAAGAAAATATTCATATTTAGGAAGGTTTTCTGTTCAAAAATAACTATTTGTTTCAGATTCCGTGCTTTAATACATAACAATTTTAGGAAACAAATCAATTTGTTCCCACAAATTTGAAAGAGTTATGGTACACAATATAAATACAAAGTGGAATAATGTCGCAATTATTACTTATGCATGAGAAGAAAAACAGTAAAAGAATAAAGGAAAAATGTAAAACATGGTTCAAAGCCATTTGCACTTTCCCACCAGAACAGAGCAAAAATGAAAAACAAAACAAAACAAAATAGAGAGATTTATACAACACTATTATCAACAATAAACAGCTACAGAACTTGGGAAGTCCAAGCATGGTAAGCATTCATGATCATGGCCTCCGAATAATAATAATAATAAATGAAAAGAGTACGATACAAAAAAAAGCAGTATCATTCATGAGAGCTGAAAAACTCTTAGAGAGGAAAAAAATTGAAATCAAAATTAGAGCAGCCAATAGAGCAATGAGACTACAAATAATAATAATGAGAATAGTAATGTCTATGTTTGCCAGCCACATTGCATAAATTCAAGACAGCACAGTCACCTGTCTGCTTCCGCTTAACACAGGAGTGATGAGTTGGTCTAGTATGTTTGATAGCAGGTTTTAAAATGATTTTCCTGGAGGGAGAGTGAGTCTGAACTTCAGCTTTTTTAGAAAGTTCAGCTTTCTTATACACAGCTATAGACAAGAAAACAAGAGCATACAATCAGAAATAAAAAAACTGTAAGTAGAAATATATTTCAACAAATCAACATATTGGCTGCTGGTGCGGACTTAGCCATTTAACTCTGAGTTGCCTGTACCAATGCCCACATGATCTAAGATATTAGAGCTTTCACCGGTTCTGTCATCCTATCAATACACATCCCTTCCAAAATTATGCCATCTTACTAAAAATGCATATATCATTTTAATAGGCTGGGGAAGCAAATTCTTTCTATTCCAATCTGTACCTGTGTCATTCTGATCTGTTCCCCTGTCTGAACATTCAGATAGCCTGAATGCTGGGCAACTTATGAAGCTATATAAAGAAAGGAGAAGTTGACAAGTATCAGAAGATCCTTGTGAGACATTCAGTTTTGAAGGCTCCCAACCTAGCTGTGGTTTGACTGATATGGTTTGATTCAGAGAGTTGGACATTTACCTTGATTCAAATTAAATGAAGTTTTCTGGATACCTACTGACAACTCTTTCTCTCTCTCTCTTTTTAGTAAAGATTAGACTTGAGAGTACTCACATGGAAGCCATGATAATTAATGAGGTAGAAATACTGCTACATAGATACTCAGCACCAATATTATTAGGGTAGATAATTTGATGCTGACAATATTAATGAATCTTAGAAGATAAATTTGTATGTTTATTTGCCATTACCACCAGCATAAAAGTGAAGTGATGGAAGTAGTATGGAACATATGTCATACTGTTAGCACAAACGTATGTCCTTAATGAAAAAGTATACAGATGAGCAACCCACAGTACAGCATAAAAGGAAAAAGAGCAAGTATTATATAAACCTTTTTTCCTTCTCACTTCATCTCTGGAGACTGTGCTAGGTTCCTTTTTAGCTATTTTTCTTTCAGGAGTAGAAATCCTGCCTCTCCCAGTTTTTAAAGGTTTTTCTTTTTTATGTTTATCAAGAGATGGTCTCCGCAATTCTCTCTCTGATTTCTCCTCTTTAGGAACAGTCTCTAACTGTTCTGTCATGATGCTCCTATCATCATCTGCAGGATCAGAGTAAATTATAACAAAAACAGAATTAGTTATTTGTACTTTGCTGGGATATAATCTTTTAACAATTTGGTTGATTCATGCTGATATTATTTTAATAACATTCATGACTGCGCTATCATTAATTATTTGTAATTATTAATATAGTATATTGAAAGCAAAATGAATGAAAGAAAAAGCATAAGGCACACCTTGTGTATCCACCCATATGCTGTCGGTGTCCAGGACGGAGTCATCGATTGTTGTTTCATCTTTATAATCGTCATATATTTCTGTCTTGTAATCAGTTACTGGGATTTCTTCCTGTTCAACTGAGCCAGGAGGTTCCAAAGACTTCTCTTCTGCTTCAACATGAGCAATAACCTCTGCCTCCATATCCAGCTCTTCAGTACAGAAACCTTCTCCGCTTGTTTCAGCCTGTGCAGTTTCAGCAAAACGAACACTATGCGAATTGGCTTCTCCTTCATCAATGGTTGTTTGTACAATTGTAATGAAATCATCCTCAACTGTAACAACAGATTCTATTACTCCTTTGAGCTCAGGTATTTCCATAGGGATAGCTTTACATACTTCTTCACTGGGTCTTTCCAAGTCCTCTTCTTTACACGTTTGCTTACTGATTTCCTCTTCTTGATCTCTTTCCTCCACTTGACTTTCTGCTTGCTTGATCTCCTCCTCGTCTTTTTGTATAGTCTTTTCTTCATATTCATCTTTCTTAATCTCTACTTCATATTGTTTCACATGCTTAATGTCTTCATGTTGTTCTACATTTTTAATCTCTTTTTCATGTTCTTCTCTGTGCTTGATTTCCTCTTTTGTTTGTTTTACTTCTTCCTCTTGTTCTTCCAGTTGCTTAATCTCTTCCTTTTCTTCTTCCATTTTTTCTTTTGCTTTCTCATATTTTAAATCATGGGGTAACTTCTCAACATTGTCAGTGCCAGTTATCGCCACATTATCTATCTGATCTACTTTATGCTCTATTATGCTCTCCATTTGAGTTTCTGTTGTTTCTTCTTGAATAACTTTCGATATACCTTTTTCTATAGCAGATTCTCCCAATGGAAATGGTGCTGCATGTTCATCCTCTGGTAAAGATGGGCTTTCTCGTTGTATTTTGTCCTCATATGGCTTTGAAATTTCTCCAGACAATCCCTCTTGCACTTGACCATTATCTCCGCTTGATTCATATGATTCTTCTTTATCTACTGCTTCTTGGTGCACCAGATCAGGCTTAGGGCCTTTTTCCTTAATTTCAATTTCAGATAATTTAGCTGTATCGTTCATATGATTAGATTCCAATTGTGCACATGGATCAGGTTCTTGATGTAAGATGATCTTTTCTGGATCTTCTTTATTCTGCTCTGGAACTAATTCAGTTATATGACCTCCTAATTTACTCTGATACTCCTGTTCCACTTGCCGAGCAGCAGAATCCATATCATGTTTTATAGCATCATAGTTTGGTTTGCAGGACACTTCTGCATTATCTATATTTGCAGCAACATCAATAGCATTTTCCTCTTCTTTAATTAATGAAGATTTTTTTTCTGGCTCAACTAGAGTTTTATTATTAACATCTACTAGCTCTGAACCAATCTTTATTTCAGGTTCACTATCTTCAGGAAAAAATATATCTTTAGCATCAGCTTGTTCCTCACTTTTTTCTAACACAGTATCTAATTTATCAATAGCTTTTCTCTCTTGTTCAAAGTCCTGGCCCCAAACTGTGGAGTCCTCAGAGACCTCTTTTTCTTCACAGGATCTCTCAGCTGCTGCCAACTTCACTTCTATCAATGAGAGATCTGTAACTACACCTCTCCTCATTTTCTCCTCATAGGAGCAGCTTTCTCCTGCCAAATTCTCACTGTCCTGAACTGGAGATGGTAATGGTACTGTGTATTTGTTGAAAACACAGTAGCCTAAATCTTCTACTTGACTGTCAGCTTTTAGAGTCATGTGATTTTCATCAGTCATAAGCTGCTGGTCTGCCGAGCTGTCCTCAACAACCACTTCTGAAGGAACAGATTTCCGTTGTGCTATCTCTGTATCTGCACTCACAGACGCTACTCTTGACCTTGTGCCAGCTAAATCTAACATTTCAGGTAAGTCAGGAGCCATTACTGTCCCATTTTTGTAATAATCTTTAGCTAGGAAAGACGATTCATATAAAGACTCCACCTGAATCTCTCTGGATTCTTTAAAATTGGATTTTTCTATCCCCTCTTCTTCTTCTTCTTCTTCTTCTGCTTCTTCTGTTTCTTCCCTACTTTCTGTTGGGAAGTGGGGAGCTTTTTCTACTGCTGGGGTGGTGGCGGGCAAGTAATCATCACCTTCATCTCCACTAGCTGTATCTAAAATATCTGAACCTAAAGGTGAAAGATCATGAGCATGTCCAAAGTTAAATCCTAGTGCTATAGAATCTAAGCAGGACATTGGGAGATTAATTGACATACTTCTCTGTTCTATAGCGGATCTTCCACCAAGCCCTAAGCTCCTGCTGAGAGTTAAATCATCTTTATTTTTACTGTGGAGTTCTCTCTTATCTCCATACACATTTGGGTCAATAGTATACATTCTTTCTGGAGGAGAAGTAGGTTCCTTAGCATTATCTTCTGGGAAACTCTGGGCAAGGGTACTGTATCCAATTTCATGAGCAGGTGGACTGGGCTGCTGGTGTGCTTCTGACTGATAGTCATCAGTCTCATTTTTAGATACAAGGGAATTTTTATGGTAAATATCATAAATGTGGTCTTTTGAATCACTCAGTTCATAGTAATCATTGCCTTGCTGTACTTTATCACTCTTGATAACTTCATCTTTAAGAGTGGAAGTTTCAAAATATGTAGACATACCTGATTTATCTTCTTCTATCCTCATTTGGTGTGGATCTGTATCTGTAACAGGAAACACTTTACCTTTACCTTCTTTTTCAGAATGTATGTCTTCCTGAGACTCTTTATGTGCTTCAGATGGGGCTTTCTCTATTGTTTCATGCAATGCAGCAGTATCCAAACGTTCTTCATATTTTTCAGAAAAAAAATCTTTACTGAATTGGTCTGCCATGACCTCAGCACCATGTGTTTTGTCATCTTTTTTAATATTCCATGTCGTTGACTTCCCAGTTATTCCCAAGTCTTCTGCTTTGTGTGCATCCTTTTCTTCTTTAGGATCAATGTCTTTTCCCATAACTTCTTTACCTAGAACAACTGGTTTTTGGTCACATACAGCAAAAGGTTGATCATCCAATTCTTTGAGCTTCTGTCTACTGGACATGGAGTACCTTTCAGTACCTTCATCACTTTCATCCTCAGTCATATCTTTTTCTTCTTCCCAAAGGGGAACACGGCTTGGAGTAGGTTCTACAATGGCTTGTGAGGGACTTGTAGCCACCACTGCAAAATCTTCTTCCTGTATTTTTATGTGCTCTTTCTTCCTTGTTTGATCTTTTGAAAGGTCTTTGGTAATCTCTGTAATAGCAGACTTTTGAGTTGTTTTGCTACTCTCTTCTGTTTCAGATGTATGTTGAACACCTGGTAAGGTTTCAGGAAAAAAGGCACTTGTTACTGTGCCTATGTCCACGACAGATTCTGAGGGCAAAGAAGAACCAATGCTTGCAGGAGAGATAAAGTCATTTTTTGTAACAGTCATCTGATCATCTTTAGATTCCAAGGGTGTTGCTTCTATCGCAGGTTTCTGGGTCTCTGTGGCCTTTTCATCTAGTGTACTTTTCTTACGCAACTCTGTTGACAAATCTCTTTGCTCTTGTGTTGTGGAAGCATTCTCTTCTTTCTTTTGCAGAGTGGCATCCAAAGTTTCTCCCAACCAAGAGGGGACTGTCATTTCTTCTCCTGTGGGCTGTGGTTCTCTCATTTCTATAGTCTCTGTTTTTGCTGGCTGTGGAACTAAGGCATCTTGGACGGAGTGCTCATTAGGTTTACTTCTTTTCTCTTCTTCCTTGGTGCTCAAGGGTGTAGCTGCGAAAAGGCTCGTACCTTCCTGTCCATGGATTTCCATCTTCGAGGCTGAAAGTAAATCTGTAGTTGTTGCATTGGATTTTAGAACAGTTTACAGAAAGCATTCATAAAAGAGAAAAGTAATTTATAGCATAATGCAGCATGGCAAAATCATAAAAATATGGCTACATGCAACTAGAAAAACTAATTAGAGATCTGATTATTATTGTTTTATTGTCTCAATACACTATTAATAATCTTATATTGATAAACCTAGCTGTATTTTGTTATATTTGTACTATTATTAGATTAAAAATAAATCCAACTTCATCTTAGAAAACTTTACCATGCAATGAAGTTGAGAAAATGTTCTGAAATATAACAAATATGAATATAATTATGTTTGTATATGTGAATGCACACATGTGCTATATTTAAAACTCAAAGTCCTATATCTATTTAATGACATTATTCTTTTTGTCTGACTCTGATCAAATCATGGTAAAACTGAAATGGATATACCAATCAACTTTTCACACAAATTGGGGGATGAGGGGGCTGCCTTTTAAATATTTTTTTAAAAAATTATAGTATCATAAAACTATTCTTGAGAAACACAAGATTCTGATAGAATGTTTATACCTGTAACTGTTTCATACAAAATCATTGCACTGCAACTCTGAAACATTGCTGAAAAACGGAAGCTGAACATTTAACATTTAAAAATAATGGAATTCAATTATTACTTTTTGTGTATATTACACATAAAACATTTATTGTATGAATATTGCAGGCTTTGACAGTGACTCAGAAGAAGTGTTCTATACTTCTCTCAACCCCAAGAACAATACCTCACTGCTATTCATTCAAGCATGCATATCTTTTCTTGGACTTTCATGACACCTGAAGAAAATATAAATTAATTAATTTTATATAATCAAGTTCTTAAAGAAATGCGTTTTTAAAAGTATTTCTAGTAGTAACCACATCTTTTTTGGGGGGCTCAAATGGTATGCTGAAAAAAGCCAACTGTGTCCTAATGAATAAGCATTGTATTTGCACTTGAGTGAGGTATAAAACAGTAATTCCAAATCATTTTTGAAACAAACACAACCCTAATAGTGCTTTTTCAAAACATTTTATGAAGTTCTCCCAAATCAATTATTGGGGATGTGTGTGTCTGTGTGTACAATACACACACACACACACAATCAGGTTGTAATAATGGCTACTCATTTATACATATTTAAAGACCAGATCTGACCTTGGCATTAAATTCTTTATTATTTCAGTAGGAACCATTTCAACTCAGTATGCAGCAAAAGGCATATTAATTTTGAAAGAATTAAAAATGTACACATTTCTTCAGAATTACTGGCAAGCCCAGGGATCAAAGAGGCATCTGAATTGGGCTGCAAAACATACAAATGTTAGTAGCATCCTTTTCAATGAACTTCTCCATTTGCAAAGCTGGTTAGGAAGTATGGGTTGTAAAATATATATGAGTTATTATCCAATACATCTGAGCAGCAAGATATTGGAAATAACTTTTCTAAAAGGAGAAAACTGGAGGAAAAACACTACCACCATCCAAAGGATTTCTCATATTTCTAATTGTAATCTTCTGCCCTTGATTTATTTCCCAGAGAAATTGCATTTTGCAACACTGAAATTCTTTAATTATTTTTTAAACTCCTCAGACTCGGGATAAAGAGCTGCAATAATAAACAGCATTCTGAAAGCACTGAAATAAAGCAGTTTAAAGCCACACAATATAATTCTTAGAATCAGTTCCACACTGGGAAATTAGCTTCCATATGCAGAGTAGCCTCCTGGGTCAGAACTGAAAAAAAAAGTTTCTTCTAGCTGATGAACACCTGAGATAAATGGCTTGATGGAAGCAATGTCCAGTCCAGAATTCTGTCTCCAACAATGATAGATACCTCTAGAAGTGTGATCATGAACCATGAACCATCTTTAAGTCTGGCAGTTTTGACTACTATATTGCAATAGTCCTTGAACAATCTATTCTCAATGAACAGATTAATTTTTTTAAAATGCAGTTAGAATCAATGACTGTGAAAATGAAAATGGTGTGCTGTATGAAGAATTATACTTGCTTCATTTGTACAGTAAAACCCATTAATTTCTGCGGATTTTATAAGGTAGTGGAGGAAACAAATCAACTCCCTGATGAATCATAATGCCTAGATTCCCAACAGTTATTAACAAAAAAGATAGACAGCTTCTTATCCCTCTGGAAGCTGAGTTTCAAAACAAAAATATATTGCTTCCAGTTAGAAAGAAAGCTGGTGCCTACTTTTTAGCAGTGGATGGACAGTTCTACAAGAGGCTAAGAAAAGACATACATATATTGCCTGGAAAAAAGGAAAAAATTGCTTGCTTTGTTTTGAATCTTCCATAATGGGAAACAATTTCTGCCTTAGAAAAAAAAACAATTTAGAAATCTATGATTAAATAATAATAGAATGGAATGCCTGAGCAAAGCATTCATAAAGAAGTAATTCATAAAGTATACTGGTGCAAATAAAATACTTTGAAGTAAAGCATTAAAGTACAGTAGTTGCACCATTTGGGAAGCTGTCATGATTGTTTCAACAGGTGCCTCTAGTTCTCTGCACCTACATGTATATCTGTTAGGGCTGCTAGGGAAAAAGAGCTATGCATGCATATGAAGGTAGAAAGTAGAATCATCTAGGGACAGCCTTCAAAGCAACCACGAGAGCTTTCCAGAACACAGCTGCTTCAAAAGTTCAATGCTTTTCTTGCACTAATGTCCTTTCAAATATGCTCTTTCAAATGCTCTGCACAGGACATTTTTGTGACCCCAAAACACATGATAGGAGAAAGCCTTGGATCTTTATTATTTACATTTCCAATAGATTTCATTGCTTCCAAGATGAAAAAGTCAGGATCCAAAATATCCCAGGATCAATCTTTGTCTCCTGCAGATAGAGCTGGGAAAGTTTAATAACTAAAAACCCAGAGAACTTGTGCCAAGTGGGCATTCTTGATGTTTGCCAATTTCTTTTTCCAAATTAAAATATATACATTAGATTGAGAGTGAGAGATAAGATGACACGTAGCAAAGTGCCAGCCTTCTATCTTAATTTTCGAGATTCTGCTTGGTTTCTAATGGCCCCAAAATCTAGGCCTATGTTTGAATTATTTCAAGTGTTTTTTGTTAAGCTCATCCATCTCTCTCTCTCCCTCCCTCGCTCCCTCCCTTCCCCTCTCTCTTTCTCTTTGTGTAAACACACACCATAGTCTTACACAATGTTGTAAACATATGATAGCCACTGGATATTCCAATTTTTTGTTATCCTATGTCCTATTTTTTATTATTATACCTTTCATTAAAGGTTGATTTTTCAGTGAACGTTCCACTATACCTCATTCCAACTATTAATTCTTTTCTAGGAAAATTACAAACAATGTAGATCATATAAGTGATTGTGGCAAATTAGTTTTTATTCAAAGGTATTCTATTGAATGGACTCACAAAGATAAGCTAGTTTGTTTTCAAGTTTACCAAGTATGCTTGGGAATCTATCATCTTTGACAATTAATTTCAAATTCTCCCTTGATTTAAGGGAATAAATGAATTAACTAAATTCATTTAATGCATGTGAAAATGAATATCATTTGTACAATTTCTCCCTGTCTTATTTAGTGACTACTCATAAAACAACTTATTCTCAATTATTTTATTGTATGTTTCATTAGATAAGTCACTTTTGACACAAATTATGTGAAGATGCATCAATGATCAGAAACTTTCATTTTTAAAAAAATGTTAACAGTAAATTAAGGAGCCAAATACCTATGGAGGGGAAAGGTAAACAAGGAAAAGTCATATGGAAGAAGAGAACACTAATCCTTTCCAGTGCTGGAATCCTAAACTAAATTATCCTGATCACATAATTCTCATTACTTGAGATTATGTTCATGTATATTCCCTATCACAACTGGTTTGGTTTACCTGTTCGTTGATATAGACAAGGGATGATGAATCCTTAATGAAGTGAGAAGAAGCAAAGTTAGTTCTGTAACAGTTGCAAATGTTATGATATATGTTCAACTATGAGAGTCTTAACTAGACTTCCCACAAATATTCCTTGATTGAAAATTAGGTTTAACCAGTACACCATTATTTGTTCAAGGGCTTGTGTTATTACATGCAGAGAAATGTGAGTATATATCTAGAACACATTTAATCTGGTTTATTAAGAATAAGCAATATAAGTTGACTTCCGGTTTGAAGGGCTTCGGTGGCAGACAGAAATCCGTGATTGTGCGCGGTTTCTGTCTGGGCTCGCCGCTGGAGCACCCCGAGCTGGCTGGTTTCGGGGCTAAGCCACCCTGTAGAGGGGAGAGACCACCCTGAAGAGGGGGGAGACCGCCAGCAGGGTCAAGGAGAGCCGCATCTCTCCTCCTCAGCTGGCCATTACTCCCTTTCCCAAAGATGGTTGCAGTGGTGGTCAGAAATGGCCACCACAATGGAGGACTCGACCAGAAAAGAATGTGCAGGAGGAAGATAAGAAGTGAAAGTTTTGGCTGACTGGGTTAAATTGTAAAACCAAGGTACCCTGGAATTTAAACTTACAAAAAATAACCGCTCCCAAAGAAGAGTCGGAAGCAGCGAAGGAAAGTGAAAAAGGAAAGGTTTGGCTTTTTTTTTTCTTCTCTCTCCTTTCCTATACTGACAACTAAGAGACTTAAATAAGAAATCAGAAAAATCCGCTTTGACATCAATAGGCAATTAAGCTGAAAATAAAACAAAATGCCAAAGGGATAATAAAGATTTCTGGAATTAAAAACTTTCTTTTTCATAAGCAGGAAAGGAGAGAAAAAGAATAAGGGCAGGATCTAGAAGAGGGAGGAGACTGCCTGGAATTAAAAAGAATCTAAAGTAAAACTTCAACAAGACTTCTAAAAGATACATTTTCACTGAAACTTTGCAACTAAATAGTAACCCCAGGAAGAGAAAGTGAAAAAAAAAAGAGCAAAAAAGAAATAGCTTGCATGTATTTTGATTATTTGGCGATCTTTGGATTTTTGGTTATTATACTTGAATGACTAAAATCAATCGGGTGGTTGTTTAAAAATTTATACACTTCTGGATGATTTGAAAATGGAACTTAAAAATTACAAAGAAGATGCACAAGAAGGGAAGGGTTCTTTTGGCTTCGTTTTTCAATTCTTAGAAATGGAGATTTGGAACTATGAGAAACAACAAGAAACGACTGCAAAACAAGAAGACTGGGACAAAGAAGAAGCCATATTTAATGAACAAGCAATTTTATGTGGGGAAGAAAAAGGAAAGGGGGGGGAAGAGAATGGAGAATTTAAGACTTAAAAAACAACCAAAGAAAAGAAAAATAATTCAAAAAATAAGTATAATACTGGAAAGCAACAGAAAGGGGGAGGGAATACAGAAGAGAGAAATAGAGGTAGAGAGACAAGGGGGTAAAAAGGGGAGAGAGAAGAAGAGAGGGAAGAAAGAAAGGAAAAGAAATTACAAAGGACTGGAGCAAGATATAGAGAAACAGGACCTATTTAGAGATAATGGGTAAAAATCTAACTGAAAAAGGGATTCTGTAAAGGTAATAAGATTGTATTATTATATTAGTAATAGAAATAACTTAAAAAATTGGAAACAGCGTATGATTAACATGAGAGATAAAATAGTTAGTGTAATTTAGTGAAATGTTTGTGAATAAAATATGTGAAATAAAATAAATGAGAAAATTGAATTAGGAAGGGAATTAATGATAGAATTGACTTGGAATGGAATGTTATTTTAATTATATACATTTATAATTTTTTTTCTTTTTTTAAGAATACAGTGTGTATTTTAAGAATGTACCAAGCGGAATCCGAATGAAAGTTATGTATTATATTGAATGTTACAACTTTAGAGAAAAGATATAAAGGCGTCATACTCCAATTAGTAACTCCAGGAGAAATTTTGTTTAATGAGAAAAGATAATAGATAATTGAAACAGGACAGACCAAAAATATAAATACAATGATTTGAATTGAGATGAGATAATTAAAATAAAATTGAGAAAATTAAAAGAGGGGAGAAGCTATGTGGAAAATGTAAAATAGTAATAAGATATGGAATAGAATAAAAAAATGAGCATGAACCTGACTTTGTGTCTGTATGAAGAAATGTAACCCGGGATTATGTTGCTTTCAAAAAAAGATGTTTTATTTGTATTTTTTTTTCTCTTTGTGAAAACTCAAATAAAATTTACAAAAAAAAAAAAAAGTAATATAAGTCAATGAAAATGTATGAGCTTATGAACTTTATATTTCGTCCTTCAAAGATTCATGTGAATTTTCTTCTCACACTGGGACTTCCACTCAGATAAACAGCTGGAAAGAAGGATAAAACAGATGCAAACTCAAAATCCTGGCAATAGCAAACAAGTGTTATGATGGGCTGCAATGAACAGTAAAATATATATTATAAGCAGCAATAATAGCCTTAGGGAAATTGGGGCAGAATGTATTAAAGCATAAGCAAAAGTAGATTGCACAGCACAAACAAACTTTACAAAGTAAGCATTTTATGCCATAGTCAGGGTTAATCTGTTTGCTTCTTGAAATGAAAAACAGATGAACCTCCATACCAAAATGAAATGAAATATATACAAAGAGAAAGACACAAATATCAGCAATGTGACTGGCAAACACATCTGCAACAGGAAGGGACAAGGGATGGCATATCAGGTTGGCTGCACTGCAAATGGTATCATGAGTAGAAAACACTCCTTAAAAAGTCAGAAATCTACTGCAGTGGTGGGAAACCATGTCATCATACAGCTTTTGGCTTGCCATGTGCACACTCTTCAAGCATAATAACAAGAGCATTAACCACGAGGACAAATCAAGGGAAGAAAAGCCAATGAGAGAATGGGGAGAAAACTGAAGAGCAGCTCCAATGCAGCCAAGACATGCAAGTCCCTAATGCAGGCATACCTTCCTCACTGGAGGAAGGCAGTTTTGCTTTTGAGGTTTTCTTTCCAATGAGGATTATATTTTCCTCATTATGATCCACTTGATCTTCAGGAAGGGAATCCTGCTGGGCCTCTGAGAAACCCCCTGTTTGTTCCAAAGGCTCAGCAGGCTCACTCCTTTTCTCATACTTCTCATCAAGGGGAGCCTCAGGTTTGGGGTCATCAGCCATGGGACCTTTGACTGTTTCTTCTTCCTCTTCTTCTTCTTTGGGGAGCAGGAAGGAGAAGGAAAGTATGGAAAAATGAGGTAACAACTTCAAGATTAATAGATATTATATGGTCTATACACATATTAAACATATATGGAAGCTTTACATTTATGTTTACCTTTTTCAAGTACTATAAAATTGGTACGCACTGCTTTTTAAAAAATGGCTTAACTTCTATGGCTCACAACACTTTTAACATTTTACTTTTTTATCTTAAAAATATGGTCTTTTTTTTAGAATCAAAGATCAAAACCACTTGATCATTCTGGTTTAGAAGCTACCCAAGTTAAAATAACCAGGAACTATAGTATTCATTTTGTATTGGTAAATGGGGAAGAAACATTGCAGAATAGCCCCAAATGCTAAGAACATTTTGATACAATGTAGAGAGTTAAACAAAACATTTGTTTTCAAGTAAAAATGACAGAATTGAAAATGACTTGTGATTTCCTGGTAGATATGGTTATTGAAAAAATATGGGTTCTAAAACTGCATTTTAGAAATGAAAGTATTGTAATCTTAGAACCAGCTAACACATGAAATGAGTCAGAATTCAAAACAGGATATCTTCAGCTGTACCCATTCTTGATATTTTCCACAGAGAAAATGATGAGGATTACTTCAAAAACCTATTATGATGTGAGATGAAGTTAGGAAAGTCAGATATCTCTGTTTCTGCTCTACTGAGATTCAAATGTTGTAAAAAAAAAATGTAGTGGATGGGTCTTAGCAAGCCTATGGTATTCTTTCAATCTTGTCATAGGCAATAAAGTAACAGAAGTTCTTCAGGCAAGATTTTATATAATTAAGACTATTTTAGTATAATTGGATATTTCAACCCTCTTATTTTAGGTGTGTGTTCTATAATTTATATGCAGTAATTGTCATTAAAATATAACCATATTTGTATTATAGACAATGTCCTTTATTTTCGCTTTTTCTATTTTTATTTTATTCTTTTCATATTTACATATAAAATATTGTTTTGGATTAGTTTTATATCTATAGCCTTATTTGAATTGTATTCATATTTTCTATGTTTTGTATTATCTCTTTATTCTCACTTGTAGCTTTTAAGAAAATTACAAAAATTATTTTTAAAAAATAGCCAGGAGTTAAAATAGCATAATTTTTTTTATGAAATTTTCTTTAAAAATAGTACTGCATACTAAATTACATAGAGGCAAGGCTAAATGCACAGCTGAGTAGAATCGGGCTATTGTTCTTTGGAAATATACTATTTGGGATAACATTTCAATCTTAAGGAGTGTTAGCTTTAGTTCAAAAGGCTTAGAAAATTAATTTCAAACAAACGTTTAAAAAAGAATTTGCAGGACTTTTTTTCTTGAAGATTATTTAATATAATGCCAGTTTAAAGACATAGCCTTTGAAGAGCCTGCCTCTCTCTTTTTCTCTCTTTCATATTCTTGGGGACCAAATAATGAAATGTTTGTTGCAATATCAAGACACAAAGCCTGCCCCTTTTGTACCTGCATTGTGATATCGCATTTATATGTAAGAGGCGGAGTTTGCATTACAACATCATGATGTGCATTTTGGCTTTTTGACAAAAGGCAGATTCAACAGGCATCTCTAAGTAACCTTCCAGCTTTGGGTTACCTGATCTGTATAGCCAATTAATCAAACAAGTATATTAGCAAGGGTGCATTTTTTGTGAGATCAGCCATAAGTAATATGGTTATGTGACATATTGGGACTTTTTCCCCCTTCACTAAATCAGGTGGGGGCAGGGCCAGCACGCGATGAATCCAGCCCAGGGGCTGCAAGTTTGACACCCCTGCTCAAGAGGCAACTTATATTTCACTGGTAAGTTGAAGAAGGGAAAAATATATGTCATAATCTTTCAGTCCATAGACAAGGGAGAGCTGTTTGTCATGGCACAATACCCAGCAGGATTATATCTAGTCTAATGAAATAGATATTGTTTTAAATGTTTCAGAATGTGCCAGTTATTAGCCTGAAAGCAATATATGGGATATTAAACTATGACTCTGATTTCTATTGAAGTTTTAAAACCAGTCATTGTTTGCTAATGAAATTTCAAGATTTTTACCTGGAGTGTACCTGGAGAAAACTATTATAAAAAACAATTCAATGCTTATTTTTAAACCTCTGTATTACTGCTTGTTTGGTCTATGATACAAACATATAGCCTCCTAATGCCAGCTATATGGGGAGAGAAGAGAATTCAAATGTTTTATATCTGCTTTATCCACTATTGTCCATTATCTTTTGTTAAAATGATCAAAAAGTGAATGGAAACTTTCAGCATGCCTGTTCCATGAAACATTTCACAGTAGTAAAATGGTACTTCAGCATGAATTAAGTTTGTTCTGGCACCATCGTTATTAGGATAGTAGCTGAACAGGAAATAATTTTACACAAAGGGATATTTAATTTGCTGTTAGAGACTATTGAATTGAACAATTTAATAAAGCTAATTTCTGGTAGAGAGAAAACAATTAAAATGTCTTCTAGTTACAATTAATACTTTTGAAAATGTAGTTCTTAACTTGTAACTTACCCTTTGATTTCAAAGTTTTATTCAAAGATATATATGCTTAAAATAAAAGCTCTTTTTTATTCAACTTATTTATTTCTCAGTTAGCCTCACAGAGTGTATCAAAGACAAAAAGATAAATTGCCTGTGGATCACTATGCCTAACTCTATTTAACTAAATGGATCAGCCACCATTCATGAAATCTTGCCAACTGAAATCTAAACACAATATATCTATATTCAACTCAGTTCTATTAAAATTGTATTAGGTACCTTACTCCCCCCAGCAGTACAAACATATCCACTTGTTCCTATAGATAGGTGAACTAAGCTATGAAAGTAGAAAAATGAAGCTACAGCTGCAGGCCCTGTTGAATTAGGCCCAAAAGAGATTTGACTCATTCCCTCTCTTTCTTTTGAATTTACTGCAGTAGTACCCACCCATTTTTGATAGGATAGCCACAAGATGAATTACACTTGAATTGTAGAGGGAAAAAAAAGCTGGGTCCAAGTCTACATGGTTTTAGGGCCTTAAATGTATTCCTCAGAGCCCTTCCAAAAATGGTCACAGCAATGTAACTTTTAATGAGACCAGATTGGAAGACTACTAAATACATGAGCAGTCATCTTATTATCAATACTAAACTGATGTATTTTTTATTATATTTAAACTTAAATATCATTAAACCATACATAATTTTTCCTTCACTTTGCCCATATTTTTATTTTCTTATTACAGTATTATTGCATGCATTTATTTTTTGCATATATGTTGCCTAGTGTCAACAGAGTATATAAATCACATGGCATCTCTAGACTTTTCTCAAAGCAATATCAATGACAGCCTCACCTAATGTTTTTCATACAACCATCTTCTGAGCTAACTTGAATTAAGAGAAACTGCCCAAAACAAAGTCATCCAGCAAGTTTTGAAATTGATCAGGGCTTGAACCTGGGTCTTTTCAGATGCAGTCTAACTTTACTTCCTGATGCTTTTTTGCTCTGGTTCCACAGACTTAGGAGAACCCAGGTTGCCACTAAAAGTCCAATTTGATTTCTGGCCTGGGAAAAAGTGATTTTTCAACTCCACTCTGCGCAAACAAGTGAAAAGGCAGGCATTAC
Organism: Hydrophis major; assembly: GCA_033807585.1. Classification (NCBI taxonomy): domain Eukaryota; kingdom Metazoa; phylum Chordata; class Lepidosauria; order Squamata; family Elapidae; genus Hydrophis; species Hydrophis major. The sequence continues at coordinate 217,301,021 of CM066328.1, read as the reverse complement.
CATTTGCATCCCACTGAAGCTGTCCACTTGCCATATACTATAGTTTGCAACCTGAAAGGCACATGCAACTCTGATGAGCTAAATAAATGGGATGTTTTAAAAGTCTCCAGGTTTCTACCATATGTGGTTCTTCTGACTACTGTTCCCAATTTCCCATGCATTGCTTTGCTTATTTTGTTGCTTAATATCAATGCAATGGCTTCACGTTTGATGACTCTAATTTATTCATTTACTAAATAAACAAGGATTCTACAAAAGATAAGGATAGATGGAATGTACTGTATTAAATGAATTTAAAACATGAAATAATTATATTTCAGTGTGATTTTATATGTCTTTTAATGTTTTGGAGCAATTCAAGAATTGGAAAGATGAGCATACTGTGGACTAACGCAGGCCATATAAATAAATCTGTATTAATATCTGGGTTGCTTGTGTAATTACTGGGAGATCAGCAGCTAAGCATGGCTCACTACTGGTACATGCCTTTTAATCTTAATGTATTTTTAATTTAAAATAGATCCAGAACTAATCAAGGAGAGAAGCAACCTAGAACTAAGAAGAAATTTCCTGAGAGTAAGAACAATTAACCAATGGAACAACTTGCCTCCAGAAGTTGTGAATTCTCCAACACTGGAAGTTTTTAAGAAGAGATTAGACAATAATTTGTCTGAAATGGTCTGTGGTTTCTACCATTACTACTAACTCTTTTCAATTGTACAATGGTATTCCTGCAATTGCAGGAATTTATTTGTCCACCTTGTATACCTAGAAAATAACTTATATTCAAATTCCTATCTAAGGATTTGTACCAATATGAATGATTTCTTAACTGGAAAAATGTGCAGCTCTGAAAGGGTCAGTTAGCAGTGTGCATTGGCTCCTATGCTGCTACATTGATGTCCTGAAGTGCACATGCTAAAAGTTAAAGACAAACATGAAAACATCTTGTTTTATGCAGATATCATGGTATAAATGTCCCACACCAAGGTAGGGTCATAGATCTATCTGCTGTTGTGAAATCAATGTTCTGAATATTATTAAGAGAAAGATTAATATAGTCATATATGGAAAGAGGCAGACCAGATATAATTGATGTCTGGAAAGGAAACATATACACCAAATAAATTTTTATCTGCATCAAATGCTATCTTTTCAAAACAGGTTCCTGGCTTCTACATTTTAAGAGGAGTTCACTAAAGGATGCAACCAGCACTAGTTCAATAATGCAACTCATTAACCAGAGTTATCCACAATTCCAATTAACAAAGTTTATAAATGCTAAAACAGTTCTGATGATAACATATGGTACAGAACTATGAGGACTCATCAATGTTCCCTTGTTGAAATGAAACCAGTCCTCTCGTCTGAAATGCATCTTGAAGCTATATAAATTTACTCCAATCTCCGCTTCTGAGGCCAAGCTAGGAATATCTTTCATACAAAATCACTTTATGATCAAAGTATTTCACTAGAAGCAGAAGTTCTTATCAGTGAATTCATACTCATTTACCAAGTTGTGCTTTGAAGAATAGGTTTTAACAAGTCTCCTTGTACTTGGGCTGCTCCATTTACAAATACTATTTCTAGGTACTATTCTCTCTAATCTCTAGTTCAAGCAGGCCAAGAAAAACTTCACACAAATGCTTTTAAATGTCATTGTGTAAGATAATATTGCATCCCTTAAATTTGTTAAATCAATGAAATGGCTGGCAAAATATAATAAAAGTATTGAACAATTCATATGCTGCAACATTGTAGAAGAATGTTTTTTCCAGAGCACATTTCTAACAGCTTGATTCCATGGTAAGGAATGGGAGATTTCACAGAAAGGTTGTACATAGATGGCATTCAAGCTACTGAAGATATACAATACCTTATTTCACTGTTACCTTGACTTTGAAGCAAGGCCATATTTTAAAATTTAAGAAATATTGAAACAATCAGAATTGCTATCATATTTCTTCCAAAGAATGAACATGCATATTACCAGCAGGACTCCTTCTTTCATATCAAAGATTATCCAAAAGATAGAACATTTAGAATAGATTGGTGTAATGAAATTCTACGAATTTATTAATGCAGATTTTTCTTTATTGTGATTTTATATATCCTATTCCTGTTTTAATATGTTTTGTTGCTCACTGATGTGGTCACATGACTAAACAATAAAATTAATATGGAGATTTGGGGATCATTTACCTGTATTGATCAGGCAAGGTTATCAATGTTATCTTAAAGCAGACCAACATAGATTGAGAATCTTCCATATTCCTTTACTGCCATCTAGTGATTGCTGGGATTTTCACAGCCCAGATAGGACAGACTTCATCTTCAGAGTTTCAGCAACAGAAATCTTGTAAGCTGTTCAAATGATATCTTAGTTGACTTACACGGAGAGGAACATTTTTGTCAGAAATTGACAGTAAGTAGGGGAAATCTATCCCATATCAAACAACAGCAGTTCTGATGATGATGGGTAATCTATTACAGGGGCCGCCAAACTTTTGGACCTTTTGAGACAAAGATCTAAAGACTAGCTAGAAAGCAAGAAATCCAACAATTTCCTGCTTCCTAGTTAATCTAAACCTCCCGGCACAGCAGAACAGCTGATGGTCGGAAAAAGGAAAAATAGCAATTTAGCAGGCAAGTTTGCCGGTTAAAGAGTGAGTGGGCGGGGAGGGTTCCCATGGGCCATGTGGGTGGCGCAGCCTTGTGTTTCTGCGCAGCCTGGATTAATTGCTTTGGGGTGGTACTCTGGGGGTGAGATTTCTCTGAGGCCCACCAAAATTTTCTTGCGGCCCACCAGTTGCCGACCGCTGGTCCAGACAGTTACTTATCTTAAATAGTATAGGTTCTCCTGCTTGAGCAGGGGTCTGGACTGGAAGGTTCCTTCCAGCTCATTCATTCTATTCAATTCTATTTTACCGACTTCAGAAGGATGGAAGCAGTGGTGGGTTTCAAATTAACCCACCACTGTTTCACCAAAAATATGAGCACATGAACATGCGCGCCCGCACAGCTTCCGCATGACAAAGCAACCTTCTGGGGCCTGCTTCCCTCCATTTCTGCTCTCCGGGGCAGTGGCTGCTTCTCTCCACTGCTGCTCTTGCTGGGAGAGCAGACTGCAATTTAGCAGCTGTGAGCTGCCACTTTGGGTCCTCTATGTCCCATCCGGAAAGCACTGCAGCACAGAGAAGCAGCAGCTATGTTGAATGTTGTTTCTCTCAGCCGCAGCGCTTTTTGGAGGAGACTTAGAGGACCTGAAGTGGTGACTGACAACTGCTAAGTTGCAGTCTGCTCTCCCAACAAGAGCAGCAGCAGAAAGAAGCAACTACCAATCCACAGAACACATGGAGCGTTTCCGCAAGCAAAGCCTTGGTGGCAAGGGATGGAAAAAGTGGCTGCAAGATCTTTGCTGCAGCACTTTCCGGATGGATCTTCTTAAAGGCAAGAAGAACCGTCCGGTCCATTCCCAAACCTCTTTGGCACTCCTGCACCTCCCCCCCGCACCCTATGGCCCTTCGGCCTAGTGCAGCAGGCTGCAGGCCGAATAAATTGCTTCGGCCTGTGGGGCCATAGTTTGAGACCAGAGGGGGCGGAGGCATGTGGGTAGAGCCCTGGGACAAGTCCGGAGCCAGAGAATGGCATGTTCCCTGACCCAGTCAAGTTGAACAGCGAGCGAGCAGAGGCTCCGGGGCAAGGGTGGAGCTAGGGAATGGCATGTTCCCAAACCCAGCCGTGTCAAACAGCGAGCAGGCAGAGGCTCTGGGGGAAGGCCGAAACCAGGGAATGACACGTTCCCCGACCAAGGCGAAGGGCGAGCAAGCGCCATGCTTACTTTGGTGAGCAGAACAGGTGAGGCATGGAGGCAAGGCACAGAGATTAGCTAGTGGTGAAAAGGCAAGATATATAGGGTGGAGAGGGCAGGGCCAGCTGGTGGTGCAATTGGTTCTATGAGAGCATGCTTTGCGCAGGGCAGCACTCAAAGACCGCCCTCAATGTCAGCGCTGGTGAGATTAGCTGTTTGTTAGCTCAGCTGAGGTGCGGCAATCCGGTAGGCGGGGCCAGCCAGAGGTGGTATTTGCCCATTCTTCAAACTACTCAAAATTTCTGATACCAGTTCTCCCGAACCAGTCTGAACCAGCTGAATACCACCTCTGGATGGAAGGCTCACTCAACCTTGCGCCAGTGAGAATTGAATTCCTGGCAATCAGCATAATTAGCCTGCAACAATGCATTGTGCCACCACTGACAGGCAAGGGTCCCAACCTCACACAGCTACCGTATTACAAACCACTGCAGCTTCCAGCCCTTCAGCTGATTTCTTTTAAGAGAGATAGATTTGCCAGGTTGAATTTTAAATACATGTTAAAGAAGGAAAAACTGTATTTGAGGGAAACAATTTTAAAATATATTCTGAAGATGGGAGATGCTTTTTAAGCAGAATGCCTTTTAACATCCTGTTTGAATAGAGATGGGGAGGATCTATTTTTGAACATATTAAAGGTGAATGACTATACCCATTTTATGTACTCACTGTGTTCCATGTATGTACCTTTTTTCTGTCAGTGTTTCTGGCATTTTTACAAGAGTTCCAAGTTTTCCAAGTCTTAAAGATTGCTTGATTTCTTCCTCTGTTTGTTGGAAATAAATTTATCTTTCAGCACTACTACTGTGAGGACTAGCTTATATGGACATTAACAACCACTTACATAACTCAAACTCTACAATTTAATCTAACTTGGCTGAAATTTAGCACAGCTACCAAAGAGCAATTGCTGCTGTATACAGCAGGACTTCCTTCTGCCTGTACTAATAGAACTAATAAAAGTGCTCATGCTGATTTTTATTTTTATTTTGAATTTTTGGGAAATGGCTCAATATGTATTCATAATGGAAAGAAATTACAAATGTATAGACTGCTTTTTTGCAGCTTGAGGTAGAGAATGGGTATGATCTCAAAACACAGCCTGAATATATTTGAATTTATAGGTCCATGGTTCCTAACAAATATTCTTACCTTGTACTTAATTTTACAAGCATAATTTTCACTATTACAGTGTACAGATATTTTTAAAAACAGAAATAATGAATTCAAGTTACTAGTTGGAACCTTAGGAACAACTTCATCTGCTGAGTTACAATGACCCAGGAATTTTCATTTTTAAAAACTAAGTAAACTACATTTGGCATTTGAGAGTCTTAAAACTCCTGGAGATTAATCAGCTGTAGGGTTATACAAACTTAAATTATTGGAAAAGCCACAGCACTTTTCAAAGCCAATTTTATGGTCACAGTTGAAGTTTCATCTGAATACAGACCAATAACTTGGCATACTGTATTAAATGTCAAGAGAAAGAAGGTCCCTTCCTTTGAGCCAAAGGAGTAATTTAGATAGTATTTTAATTTTAGCATAAGAAACTGAGCCAAAGGAAATTATGTAATAATTTAAGTGCACATGGAAATAATAGTAGAGAAAAGGTCATTCATTCCCATGTGAGCTAATTGAGTAATACGTGTTTTCCAACCTGGTTATATTTAATATATTCAATACACACTTGGCTCTCTTTTGGACAATTTCTGGAACTGCAAGAAAGATAATTTAGTGATAACTAAAATGACATTCAACAGCATTTACCCTCATTTTAAAGTAAAATAATAATAGAAATATAAATACTATCAATTAATAGTTCTAGTTTAGCAATATCAGTATCAATATGAATCAATATATTTAAAGATAAATTTGCATATTATTGAAGTATTATCTAATGCAACAATTCTTTACCTCATCAAACATTGTTTGACATGACAAAACTCAAATTTTGCATCCCACCTTATACACAGAACTAATAATGATATTGCTTAGATGATTTTTTTAACTTATTTCTTTTTTCAAAAAAGACAACAAAGATATAGATTGATCTCTATAGGTGTGAAAGTACCCAATTACAAGTTTCTGTTAAAAGAAATATGAATGAAGCAAAATTAGTCATCTTAATTTCAATGGGACATATATAATTCATTCAAATTAATGTGATTTAAAATGTATAACTGATGAAATCACAAAAATAAACATAAATAAAATCATGGTAATAAACATGATTAAAAACTTGGATAAAAATTCTACAAATGAGTAGATTAATATAATTATGTTAATATAACTGATTTTATATCCTATCCTATTCTATTGCCAACAAATGTTAATTAACGGATACAAATACTGACCCTTCCTAATATGTGCACTTTCATAGATATTCAAAAGACTTCAGATTTAGTGCCACACACCCTACCAGAAGTCACTAGGTGTTAGTAAACCAGCTAGAAATCACAGTGCTTCTGTAACTAAGAATGATTTTGACAGACAACCAGACCCATAGAACAAATTGTGACAGTGTTCCCCTTGTGCTTGCACAAACACAACCAGTTCTTTAATATTATGTAGTCCCCACCTATGTTGTTTGCAAGCCCACAATTTGAGAACTTGAGGCTGAAATAGAAATAACAGTTTCATCATAACCTCACATTTTAAACCTATAAAAGCAAGCTTACCTCCAATGAACTGCTAGCCCTACAAGTTAGACAAGCCTAAGGAACCAAAACCATATAGGTCAGTATTATTTTTATTGTAACACTTACAGTAAGTAAATATTGCAAGTATGACTGTGCTTCTTCTCCTTCACTTTATCTTACTGAGAATTAGCAAAGGGTCTGTCTGAGATATTTATTCAAACTAATTTCTTGACCTGCTTTCCAAACCCTCTTATTCAATTGTCGCCTTTCTAGCCATTCTTCCTCTTGTGCTTCAGAGCCATTCCTTATGTCCTCCACATGGACTTAGTCACAAAAATAAATTAGCTTATGGATGTACAAAAGTGAAAAGTAGTTGCAAGATTATTTGATCCCAAATGAAATATAAAAACAGAAGATAATTTGGTTTGCCAACTACTTTCTCTATGACATTCCTGTATCTATAAGTTCCTTGTAAACGTATCTTCACAGAATGAGTGCAAATACAGTAAAGCAAACAGAATTCTATTTGTTTCTTCTTTATATATAAACCCGAAACAAATAGAATATTTCAAAATCTAATCACTTTTTCAGTTTTAGTATACCAGACAGGTTTTGTATTAAAAAATAGACCGGAAACAAGTTGGAAAGGAAAAAATTCAGTGTACAATACTTTTAGCAACATGGTAATAAAAGGCTAAAAAAACATTCTACCTACTTAACTCTCAAATTCATCTGTCAAAAATTCTAGAAATATAAGCATTCTTATAGCTAAAATATAACCTTAGCATCCTCTTCAGCTAGATAGCCTGTGTCTTTATGCAGCTTGCCTGGCTCAGATGTTGAAAGAATGGTTTGGTTAGTAATAGGATAGAACAGCCCATTTTAAAGAACATTATTCACCACAGGGTCAATATGAATACATCTAATGAACTTTTTTCTGATTGAAATTTGAAAACTAGCATGGCCTTTTACAATATACATAGGATAAAAAGAAAATTCACATAATTCATATTCATTTATATTTCTTAAATATATGTGCACGTACACACACACACACACATGTACAAATTTATATTAAGCCTGCATTGTTATATACTTTTGGTTATTTTCTGAAACCCCACCCATTCAATGAATAAGTTAAGACTTAAAGAATCTTCCTCCTACCTCTCTTTCTCTTTCATCAGGGTCCCTGGATTTCTCCTCTTAAAAATGCACCTATGTTGTGAATGCAAGCCAAAGAAGTTCTTACCTTCTTCCAGAGTTCCAGTCTGCTCTGACGCAGGTGATGGGGGTGGAGAAGGAGGCAGGTTAGCTGTCTCTTCAACTGCTAGTGATTAAACAATAGAAAGAAAATACATCTATTAATTAATCTGAAACCCAAATATACTACTGCGGTCAAACTCCATTGTTTGAGTCTGCATCCAATAAATTGAATCTCATGAGTTCAATTGAAGTCTCAAGAGTTTTTAATGTTGTACAATCACGTATCAATTCAATTCAAAAAGAGGACATTCAAACTCGTACATTTATGAACAAGTACAAACTTAAGTATCTCTTTGAGCATCATTGCAGAATAAACCACTTCTAAACAGGATTTAAAATAATGTATCACATCTTTTTACTCTTGTATATGTAATATAGGAATATTAGCAATATTCATACAACTGTGATGTATATAGCAATGGTTAAAATAAGCAGATTAAAGCTGAATCCATTGGAAAATGAATCTACTATATATATAAAGGAATGGTATATCTGTTCATAAATTATTATTCTTGTTAGCACCTTAGATAACGATAGATAAACAGACAGACAGACAGATAGCTTAAACATGTGCTTAAGTTTCAGCATAAAATTAATTGAATGTGATTGCAGCTTTCTGCTCACAAAAAATGTTTTGTTTCTAAAAGCAGACACCCGTTTCAACTGATTCCTGTTCTATTTTCTGTTTTCTTAATATTTATGACAAGTCCCCAACTCTCAGGAAGTTTTTCTTTTAAACTTGTAGAGGTTTGGAGAATTGATTAAAATTTGGCAGTCAGTTGATTTATGAATGTGCATGAATATGTATAACAATACAACCTTTGTTATTTATATACAGAAGCATTTACATCCCATTTTTTCCATTTAGGAACTCAAGGCATTACATATGGAGACTCCAAACCTTATTCTCACAAGCCTGTGAGACTACAGCAGGGGTCTCCAACCTTGGCCCCTGGAAGCCTGGTGGACTTCAACTCCCAGAATTCCACAGCCAGCTGGCTGTGGAACTCTGGGAGTTGAAGTCCGCCAGGCTTCCAGGAGCCAAGGTTGGAGACCCCTGGACTACAGTATATTGGTCCAAAGTAACCACACAAGCAATATGACCAAACAGAGCCCTGAACCTAGATTCCTCACTTCCAATTTAACTTTTTAATCACTAATTCCACTGGGTTTTTTATCCTTTGCCCCCTTATTTTGATCACTGGGAAAGTTGAAAATTACTTAAAGAATAAATATCCTATTTTGAAGTTTGTATTATCCATATACAAAGCCATCAAAAATTGGACTGTGACATAAATCTACCTTTTCTAAAAAGCTGCAAAATAGTTCTAAGTGAGTCAGCTCTCAGGTTTTAAAAATGAAATAAACTACACAAATTTTAAAAATGGGAAAGCTGTAAGTTCAATATCTTATTTTCTAACACACCACAAACAAACATCTAAGATCATTTGCTTTACCTAAAGGTAATTGCGCTGGCTGATCTTTGAGCTGAGCTTCTTTTTCCTGTTCACTTTTCAGAACTGCCACAGCTTCAGCAGTTACTACTTGGACTATTCTTGCAGATACTTCTTCTGGGACAGGTGGAGGATTAACAACAAGACAAACAAAAGCATGTTAATGATATAGGAAGCAATTAAGAAAGACATACAATTATTTTGGATCTAGGTTTTGAAAGCAATTTTGAAAGCACTTTTGCACTCTTTACTTATTATGTTCAACTTACCCTATTTTGCTAACTTAGGACTGTTGGTTTCTCAAAAAACCACCACTATGTCTACATCTATCTATCTATCTATCTATCTATCTATCTATCTATCTATCTATCTATCTATCTATCTATCTATCTATCTATCTATCATTTGTCTGCCTGTGTCAACTTTCCACATATAATTATTATTAATTCTAGCCTCCATGACTAGCTTGACTAATTAAAAATGGTGAGGAATAGTACTTGTACTTCAGCTGGACAACCTAAATCCTTCAGATATTACTCCACTTCCTATTTGTTGCTTGTTGGGAACTGCTGTTCAGCAACATTGAAGACTCTTTATTTAGAACTTGATCTGTGGAAGGAAAGCATTATCCCTACTGAGCAATTAGTACTGAATAGACTTAATTGCTAATTTAAAAAAGTATTTACATACATTTCTTAGGGTTCTGGGATTTAGTTAGTGAATGCAGGCAGGTTCAAGGTTAAATAAAAGCATGGCTGCTTAGTATTAGAATGAAGTGACCTGTCAACCATCTCATCAAATAGGTTAGTTACATCATTACCATCACCCACCCATCTTGCCCAATTGTGCTATTTGTCTACTGAAGAGAGATTTCAATCAGATTCAGTTGTTGAACTATGTACTACTTGTACTAACTATGGTTTTATTTAGGAAGAAGACCCCAGTATGCTTTGTGAAAATTTTTTCCTCCCCTATAATACTTAGTAACCCTAACATCATGACTTGTTTCCAGAAAACTAAAAATGTAGGGAAATAATTGACCTTTAAAGTCCAGACAGAGGAAGCTACAGCTATGAGTGTTATTTTCTGGGTCTCCTCTGATCTTTTATAGGATGAGGACCCAAAGCATCTTGTCTCTGTTAAACATATAAACAAATCCAGGCCCAAGCTATACAGAGGTTTAAAGCAATCCTCAAAAGCTCAATTCAGGGCTTCAAAGCCTATTGGCAGCCAATGAAATGTTTCCAAGATAAAGTATTATTCTATTAAATCTAATTCTTTTATGAGTTCCCAAAATAACATCAATTCCTTACTCATTCATGAATTTTGCAACAGCTTTTGATTATCTGAGACATTTGTGTCTAGTTATTCCCTGAAATCCCTTTTACATCAAATTAAAAATCCTGGTCCAGTTTATGATTAGTGCCACCTCCTTGTGTCCCCACAATGCCATTATACTGTATTTGCACAGGTTTGGGAAGACAGACCATTTAACTATTAACTTGTCTGTTTGAGATACAAATGGTGCAAAGAAAGATTTTTCTGGATCTGCAGAGTGGGTAATTTTCAACTGGTAGGAACTCTTACCTCACCCTCCTCATTCCCAATCAGGAAATCTACATCCCCTTCTATATCAAGTCACTGCAACGTTCTGCAATGTTCTTCAACATTCTTCAACATTCTACTCCATCATCTTTCCCAGTCATTGGTGTGATTTTACCAGTTTGTTCTCTTCATAGCAATTCCTACATATAGCAATTTCTAAGGTATTATATCTTATAATAACAATTTAGTTTGGGGAAAAAAATACTAGCAACAGAATCACTGGCCCTGTTCAGCAGACAAGATATTTCTTTAATTTCTTTATCCTGACAAGGGATATCAGCTGTGTTTTTTAAAAAAATCCATCATTGTTAAAAGTTGAGTCTTTGATGCTGAATTTAGCTTCAACTCAGTAGAAATAACTATTACCTTCAAGGCCGATTTAACAGTATGACAAGCAATCTTTCTTGTTTAACAAAGCATGCTGTCTCTGCCTGGAAAACCTACATGACTTGACATTTGTCCTCCCAGAAGTTATGATACTTTACAAATAGGCTTAGTAATGGGTCATACATAACGAAACAAAATGCCCATATATATGCCTAAAAGTATCTAACCTCTTCCTTCCTTTATCAGTTGGCAATGTATGTTGCTGCAGTTGCAACCCACACTGGAAGGCATCCACTGCAATCAAGCTGAGTGATAGATGCTCAATCAAAAACTGACAGCCATCATCTCACACTCTGCTGAGATTCTAGGCATGGCTGGAAATAAATGTTGAAGCTTTCTTTTAATAAAGTTTGTAACATGGATATGACAACTGGAGATAAGGTAAGATGTGGAGCCAATTGATACATCCAATCTTCTCTACAGCATGTATTTGTTGCTGAACTTTCAGCCCGAGGGACTTTCAAACTCTCTTAAGTTGAGCTTAATATTGGAAAAGATGCGAATGGTTTTGGAAATATACAAAGAAGTGTCAGGGAGGATTTATTGTCCATCAACATTTTTGCCCCTTGGATGATCTAGCAGAATAGGTTTAGCTTTATTCATATGCCAGTCCTTGCCACTGTCAGAAAATTCTGCCTTGGACAAACCCACAGCAGACATACCACTGTGTTAGCCTGAGCAAACTGCAACTCCTCAGAATTCTGTTTACTGGCAGAGAAATTGGGGGTGTGGTGGTGAATAGTCCAATATTTACGTAATTGTTGCAGTGGTGGGCTCTCAGTCTTTTAGTGCATTGGCTACTAAGAAGAGAAGAAACAATTTGTAACAACAGTTGAGATAGTAGAAATAATAAATAGACTGAATAGAGTGTACAAGGCCAGTACACTCCCCCCCTCCAGATCTCAGTATCAGATATAATAAAAATAGTCATTGCCGTTTCTTCAGATTCTGTTTGTTTTTCATTCTAAATATTATGCCTCTAACTCATGCAGCAGTCATGACCTGCAGCTGTTTTTCCTGTCACCATCATTAGAGTTATTATGAGCATGGCTTTCAATTTTCTTGATTTTCTTCTTGCAATCCCAAATCACTAAATATCTTTTCGGTACTAATTGCAATTATCTAAGATGTTACTTATTCCACTATCAAACTTTGGCCTTGCAGCCATGTCCAGTTTCCAATAACTGAGATGTTTCATGACCCAAGTCAGAAGAGAGATGGGGAAAAAGTTGCAGGCTGTAGTGGTATTGGAGAAGCAGTTTTGTTTCTTAATTTATTATATTTTTATTTAATCTTATTTAATATAAACCATCCAAATAAAACAAAATAAATTGCCATTTTTAATCAAGTAAAATTCAAATTATAACATTATTATGAGGGACATTTTAGCAACATATGCAGCAGAAACACATTTTTATTGTTTCATTTTCTTTTTATTGTCAATGGCTACCAAACAAAACCAGGACATTTGGTACTAATGGATCTTATAAGCACAGGATCCAATGATTAAATAAAATTTGGGGAAGGGTAGCTACTTAGCTCTTATTATATAAAAGGATTTTAGTGATATTTAAAAAGAAAATCTAGTAAAATTCAATGAGAAGGTAGGTGGGTATGAATTTCATCCCACTTGACCCTTGCTAGTTTCTTTGTATCTTTATAACTGCGTTTTTCAAACCTGGCAACTCTAAGACCTGTTGAAACCCAGCATGGGAATTATCCACAGACCTTAAAGTTGCCCAGTCTGAAAAAACACTGCTTTAGAATATAGCTATAAATTCTGAGCAAAAGGGGGGAAGAGACTTATTTGATGCTATGACAAGCTTATTCCCTATGCTGCTCTACCACATTTCACATATACAGTACTGTATAGATTATTGTATAGCTTATAGGGATGTGGTTCACCCTGACTATAAAAGAGTAAAAAATGGCATATTAATTCTTGGAGGCTTTCCAGCTGTAGTTCCTGTAAGCAAGAAATCTACTATATTTAAAAATAATCAAATGGTAGAGCACTTAATGAAAGACTAATTGGGAAAAAAGGCAAATACTGTCGAATTGCTTGCTCTCTGCAAGCAGACATTAGATTTGGTGATTTTTCGGAAAAGCTGATGAAGGAACATAGACTTTCTGGCGGTTTGCTTTAGGTTATAAATACTAAGCATTTTTATCTTATTTATTTATAAATTAAGAGAAATCATAAAGGAAACTAAATCCGGATTACAGTAAATGCTGCCATCCTGAAAAGTACTATCATCCGTAATTTACAAAAGTATCAATGAAATCTTTAAAGAAACAGTAAAGAGCCAGAAACAGCTGGAGAGAAAATGTGGGTCAAACTAGCTGCGTGGAATAACAATGTATAAGATGGAGGGGAATTGCCTCTTTATATTTGGCAAGAAGCATGGGGAGAAACAGTGTTATTTTTCTCTGTCCAGCATAATTCTCCTACTAGAGCCAGTTTGGGGAAGAACTGCGTAACAGCAGAGTGGTGAATATTTGTTTCCTCCAAAGTATATGAGTGATACTTGGGTGACTCAGTCAGTCAGTTATTCATCCATCCATTTAATTATCAGCTGAAACCAGCAAAGGTAGATTCAAAATGACAGTCCCATCACATATTCTGAAAGCAGTCAAATACTGGAAAGATTCAGCTGGCCCACAGAGAAACACTGGTTTTTCCCCTACTCTTCTGCCAATTTAGCCATGTTTTAGATGAGGAACAGGAGCAGAAGACAATGAAGCAATTAGCTATACTGCAGCTGCAATATGAGGAAATTTCAAATGCTTCTTGGAGAATTTCACAGCAGGGACCAGTTTCCTTAGCAACAACTCTAATAGCTGTTAAGGTAGAAATTAGACAATAAAAGGAATGAGTAATTCAGTTATTAGTTAAGTGCATGTGCTAAATATATTTCTAAACTATGAAATAAAGAACACTCATTACTTCCTTCATGTAAACAACTTGACAAATCTATGGTAGAACTCCCCCCCCCCAATAATATATCTAAGCATCTTGACATAGATAACCAACAGAATTGGATTCTATTGTAATACCATCAAAACTTTCAATATTTTGGATACTCTGAATGTTAGGTAACTTGGAATTAAATTTTAAAAATCCTGATGTAATTTATTTGTATTGCATTTTTATATCAAATTTAGGGACTGTGTGATTGTGATCTCACTTAGAGAATGATATAATTTAATATTACATAAAATTAATGCAAACAGAAAAAAACCATGAAATTATGAGATCAGCCTTCAATGACTTCCAACTACTAAAGTTCTACTCATGAATTCCGTATTTATATAGAGACAATATCAATATATAGAGGTGCTGTGTTCAGAGACTAATGGCAGTCCTCTCTCTGGTCCGCCGCCTACGCGGGAGCGCCGATCGCTCCCATTGGTTGATGCCATTTGACAGCTGGCTATAAAAGGGAGCTGTCAAACGGCATCAGCTGTCGCCGCCAGCTGGCTGTCAGTTAGCCCCAGCAGCCACGGCGACACTTTATTCAAGGAATAAAGTCTGTTAGCTTTTACCCTGGCTCCGTCTCACTCTGTAACCACCACTCTACAACACTGGCGACGAGGGCGGGATGCAGTAAAGACGACCAGGCAAGACAACTGAGCCGAAGTCACAATAAAAAAGAGCTGAAGCCGCTACGAGCTGAACGAAGTCACCGCTGCTGACGCTCTCCAAAGAGCGCAAACTTTAAAGCTTCCCAGCTGAGGAGCCGAACGCCGCTTGACAGGCGCAGCCAGAAATGCTTTTCTAAAAGCGGAAAATTCTAGTTCCCTCAACTGAGGAGACCGACGCTGCCACTCTAATGGCCTCAAACCCGACATTCCCTCACTTCCAACCAGGGGCAGAAACATGGGAATCATACATGAACAGATTCAAATGCTTCCTAAACACCATTGATCTGTCTGAAGCCACTGACCTGAGGAAAAGGTCCTATTTTTTAAGCTTCTGTGGGGCTACAGTTTTTGATACAGCCTCTGCACTAGTGTCTCCACGCTCTATAAAGGCTATCCCCTGGGATGAGTTGAAGGAAATCCTGTCAAACCATTATTCCCCCAGACCCTCTCAGATAGCTAGGAGATTGGCTTTTAGGAAGAGAGTTCAAGCTGAAGGGGAAACTGTGAGCCAGTACATGGCAGCCTTAAGGTCAGCTGCCATACACTGTGTGTTTAGGGATTACCTTGAGGACATGGTGCTTGACCAAATTGTGGGAGGGGTTAGGGACCTAAAGCTACAAGGGTGTTTACTTGCTAAAAAAGATTTAACCCTAGCCTTAGCTATTGAGGAGGCTCAGGCTGCTGAGCTGTCAGAGGTATCAGCAGCTGAGATTCAGGGGGACCCCCTAAGGAAAGGGCACTCTACCATTCACTACGATGAGGTCTCCCAAGAAGAGGAATCTCTTGAGGTAAACCGCCTCACACATCCAACCCCCCCCCCCCGAGCTACCTAAGAAAAACAACAACCAGATAGTCAGACAGCAACCCAATTGTATAAGCTGTGGGGGTAACCACCCCAGATCAACTTGCAGATTCAGAAACGTTATCTGTCTGAACTGCCAGAAGAGAGGGCACATAGCCAGGGTTTGCCAAGCCGAGCAGACCTCCATGCAAAGATCTCAGGCTGCTGCCTCCTTCCAAAGGTAAGTGGAAGATTGCTACAGATGTTACCACGCAGATAATACCACCCCTAGGTCTAACAAAATAAGCATTTCTCTTTTTATAGAAGGTAAACCCTACTGAATGGTGGTAGATACCGGGTCTGCCCTCTCCATCATCTCCTGGACCACCCTGAAGAAGCTGCTACCTTCGCTCTCAAAGAAGAAGCTGCTCAACTGCCACCTGACTCTTCGAGACTACCAGGGAAAGACCATTCCAGTCCTGGGTATGGGCAAATTCCTCATTCAATTCCAGAACTTTAGAGACCACTTGCCACTGGTGGTTGTAGATGGTGCCCTTCCTATCTTGCTAGGACTAGATTGGTTCCCTGCCCTAGGCCTTAACATTACAGGGATTCACTCTGTGGTAAATTCTGAAGTAGATTCCCTTTTCAGGGACTACTCTGATGTTTTCAGTAGCGAACTAGGTTGTTATTCTGGCACCCCTATCTCTTTCGATGTGGGCCCCCAAGCTACCCCAATTAGTTTAAAACCGTGAAGGGTACCTTTTGCCATTCAGCCTAAATTGGATGCAGAATTAGACAAACTTATCAAACAAGGAGTGGTGGAGCAGGTAGATTTCACCAAGTGGGAAATGCCCATTGTCACCCCCTTAAAAAAAGATGGCAGCGTGAGAATCTGCGCTGACTATAAAACGTCCCTGAACCGTTTTCTCCAAATTAGTGCATACCCAGTACCTGTAATCCAACACCTGCTACACTCCTTTGAACCAGGTACAATTTTCACAAAGTTAGACATGTCCCAAGCATATCAGCAATTTCCTGTGGACCAACACACTGCTGACTTGCAAACTATAGTTACCCACAGAGGCACCTTTAGATGTAAACATTTACAATTTGGGGTCAGTATGGCCCCAGGTATTTTTCAGTCCCTTATGGAGAGAATCCTCCAGGGTCTTCCGGGAGTGGTGTCATACTTTGATAACATTTTAGTTTCTGCCACCAACATTTTAGTTTCTGCCACCTCAGAGTCAGGTCGGTCCTTGACAGATTTAGGCAAAATGGGCTTAAATTGAAAAAAAACAAATGCACCATTGCCACCAAGCAAGTGGACTTCCTTGGTTATCGAATTGACGCCTCTGGAATTCACCCCATAGAAACTAAGGTTAGAGCCATCCACGGGGCATCCACACCCTCTAACAAAACTGAATTGCAGGCCTTTTTAGGACCCCTGAATTTTTATGCAGCGTTCCTGCCTCACAAGGCCTCTGTAGCTGAGCCCCTTCATAGGCTCTTAGATAAAAAGGCCCCCTGGCACTGGAGACAGAGAGAAGCCAACGCTTTCCAAGTTAAGTCTCTTTTAACCTTAAACGCTGTGTTAGTCCAATTTAACCCAAACCTGCCCCTGGTGTTAGCCGCCTCACCCTTTTTCATAGGAGCAGTATTGAGCCATAGGCTCCCAAATGGATCTGAGGCACCCATTGCCTACTTTTCAAGAACTTTCTCTGCAGCAGAGAGGAACTATAGTCAAATCGATAAGGAAGCCCTAGCAGCTGTTGCTGCTGTGAAAAAATTCCACGAGTTTCTCTATGGCCATTGTTTTGAACTTGTGACGGATCACAAGCTACTTTTGGGACTTTTAGCTGGAGATAAGCAAACCCCACAGGTACTATCCCCATGTATGACAATATAGACTCTGTTCCTGGCCGCCTACTCATACAAACTGGTACATCGCCCGGGGAAGAACCTGTGCCATGCAGATGCCCTCAGCAGATGCCCCCTGCCAACACCAGTCGAAGACCCAGCTCCCATCCACGCAATCTTCGACTGTAATGTACTTGACCTACCAGTCTCAGCAGGGGATATTGCTGCCCACTCCAGAAGGGACCAAGTGATTTCCCAAGTCCTGGACTGGGTGGGGTGGTGGTGGCCTGATATTCAGTATGCCCCCGAATTCATGCCATTTAAGACCCGGAGGCAAGAGTTGTCTTCACTTCAGGGCTGTCTGCTATGGGGGACAAGGGTGGTCATACCACCCACCTTGCAAGAGCAAGTTTTAAAGGCATTGCACAAGGGTCATCCTGGCATCGTGAAAATGAAGGCCTTGGCCTGCAGCTACATATGGTGGCCAGGATTGGATGCCCGGATTGCCAACTGGGTGAACACATGCCAGCCCTTCCAGGCAACTAGAGCAGCCCCACCAACAGCTGCCCCAACCAGATGGGAAGATGCTGGGGCCCCTTGGTCCAGATTGCATATTGACCTGGCTGGCCCTGTGCAGGGGAAGACCTTTTTGGTTTTAGTAGACTCATTCTCTAAGTGGACTGATGTAGCTTTGCTCCCCACCACCACTACACTGGCTGTCACAAGGGCCTTGACCAGACTGTTTGTTACACATGGACTCCCTGACACCTTGGTTTCAGATAATGGCCCCCAATTTAGTTCCAATGAGTTTGCAGTCTTCGCAGCCAACCTAGGCATCAGACACGCCCTCACAGCCCCCTTTCACCCTGCAAGCAATGGGATGGCTGAGAGGGCTGTTAGGTCTATGAAGGAAGTTTTGGCCAGGCTCGGCCAAGCAGACTGGCACTCCAAACTGTCCATTTACTTGCTCACCCAACACGCTACTCCATGCCCCACTACTAACAAGACCCCAGCAGAACTTTTGATGGGCAGACGCCTCAGAACCACCCTGGACAGGTTGCACCCCCACTATGCTCCTAGCACACCACTGGCTTCTGACAGTCACGCCAGGGAGTTCACCCTGCAAGACCTGGTTTATGTCAGGAACTATGCGGGGCATCCCCTATGGCTGCCAGGGCAAAAAGTCTCTATTACAGGACCCAAGTCCTACAGGGTCCTCTTGGAGGATGGTCGAGTTTGGAGAAGATCAGCTAAGGAGATGCTGGAGGGAGACTGCCGCCGAAATCCCGGTCTACCAGCCACCGGACAACCCGGTCTACCAGTTGCCTGCCGCAGTCAACCCACTAGAGGGCCCGGTCTACCAGCTGCCCAACAACCCAGCCAACCAGCCGCCGCAAGCCAATTGAGAGGACTCACCCGGTCAGCAGTCGGACACCAGGACTCGGACATCTGACGACCCTCAGCGAGCTCCTGACGGCACCCGGGGAAAGCAGGACTCGATGGCAACAGGCAAACCTCAGGAACTACGAAGATCAGGCCGCGAGCGAAAGTGGCCAGCCCAGCTGCAGAATTACGCATGCTCGTGACCAGAGGAAAGGAGTGCTGTGTTCAGAGACTAATGGCAGTCCTTTCTCTGGTCCACCGCCTACGCGGGAGCACCGATCGCTCCCATTGGTTGATGCCATTTGACAGCCAGCTATAAAAGGGAGCTGTCAAACAGCATCAGCTGTCGCTGCCAGCTGGCTGTCAGTTAGCCCCAGCAGCCGTGGTGACCCTTTATTCAAGGAATAAAGTCTGTTAGCTTTTACCCTGGCTCCATCTCACTCTGTAACCGCCGCTCTACAACAAGAGGCATGCTAGATATATAGAGATATAAGTTTGCAATCTTAGGTAATCCAAGGTAAAAACTGCAAAGAGATACTATTTTTACTGTACCCTCCCCATACTAACCCTATAAAAAGTGATTACCCAGAAAGCAATAAATTAATCAGAAGACACATTAATGCCTCTCTAGTGAAATCTATTTCAGTGAATGCTATAATAGATGGATGCACTTGATCTTGGAATCTAAGCAATACATGGACAGTGACTTCTGGGGTTGCCAGAGCTGAATATACACTTTAAGATCAGGAGCAGCTATCTCCTGAGGCATTCAATAAAATAGATTCACTGGAACACAAGTAATCCTCAAGTTACAATCATTTGTTTCGTGACCATTAGAAGTTATAATAACACTCAAAAAAGTGATTTATGACAGTTTTTCACACTGTTGTAATATCTCCATGGTCACATGATCAAAATTCAGACACTTGGCAACTGTCATGAGATCACTTTCTTTCTTTTTTCAATACATTTTTTATTTTTATTTCTTTAAATATATCTTTGGGTGAACAGTGTGGTTCCAGGTCTTTAACATTTTAAAGCAAACATGACCATAATTACATATTCCAACTATTAACTTTTTTATCTGATTTCATATTGTTATTACCATTTTTTTCATTCATTATTCTCATATGCTACTTTATAACAATCTCTACATTCTTAATATCATTTTATACGTATTCTTGTGATAATCAGATTTGCAAATTTTATCAAATTATATCATTCAATTAATCATTCCTAAATTCATCTTAATTTATATTATCCAGTATTTATTCCCTTTTTCATATTAATTTTGCCACCATTATATTTTTAAAACGAAGTCCCTCTCTAATCTCATTACATTACACGAATCATACTTTCCATCTTTTTTTTCATTTAACAAATTATATATTCTAATAACAATGTAATCATTTTTATCTTTCACCATATACATATATGTTCTCCATCAGGTTCCACATGGCATTTCCTTCCCCATACTATCATATTGGTTTTCTTGCATATTCCTTAAACAATTATATATCTTAAATAATAATCCTATAGTAAATTCTTATTTCCATATTTATTCCAATTAAATGTTAATCCTTGATTTATTCTAGTTAATATTTTATATATCTTTAATAATAATTTTATGATAAGTATTAATTTCAGATCTATCAAAATCAATAATTACATATCTTAACTAATAAAACACACATTCATGTGGAGTCCTTATCCTTCCCTTCTTCAACCATTATCTCTTACACTCCTTACTATGTTATTATTCTCTTCCTTGCTTGCGTTCCATTTTCTATCATTTTTCCCCTTACTCATTCCTCCTTTCGCTATTGCATTCCACTGTTTCTTTCTCTGGTTATTTGGTTTCACCCTGGTTTCACTCTCCAAATCTTCTTTCTATAGTTTCCTTTCCTGTTACTTTACTTTCAAAATATTCTCCCCTTGATTTATTACATCAATCATTAACATTTTAAATTTGATTTCCTTTTTGTCCTTTTGTTTTATTTGTTGCTCTCTTTGCCCTGTTTCTCTTTTATTTAACTCCTCCTCCTCCTGCATTCCTTGTTCTTCTGTAGTTTGCATCGCCATTTCTGAATTTTCTTCCATGCTCTGTATTTTATTCCATGTCCAAGCTTCTGTTTATCATTTCTTTTATAGTTTGAAGTTTCAACACTATTTTTTTTCATATTTCACTCATTTTTATTTTGCTGATTTTATTTTTGTGTCCCAGTATCCAATTGTCTGGCAGTCTTTATTTAAACCAGCATTTTTCTTCGATCTATAAGTCCAATCTCCTTAAGTCTTTATTTCCCAAGTTTAATCAGTCTATTCCTTTTCAAAAATCCAGGAGTATTATCTTCATATATTCCTCCACTGTTTTAATTTTAATGTTCCAATTTTCTAGGATCTTGTTGTAATACATTTCCTTTTATTTTCTTTTATATTCACACTTTAAATAGGTCACAAGGTTTAAGGGATCTACAGGATTTTTTTAACAGCAGGTGGCGGCACGCTTATTCTAGTTTTCACTTTTCACCCTTTTCTCTGTTTCTTTAAACTTCATCAGATTTGCCAATGTTTTCAAATGTTAGCTATTATTTTCTTTTTTTTCACAGTTGATTTCAGCATTTTAAGTAATGCCTATCCAATGCCAAATCCTGTACAGTCACCAATTCCAATTTTATGTTCTTTTTTAATAAAAGTTTTCTCTTTGAATTATTTCCCTTCTATTTAAGTTTTAAAAATTAAATTCTTTATATTTCCCAAATTGTTCTCTAACTTTAAAATCTCCGCCAGTCCAATTCTGAGATCTCTTTCCTGTTATTTTTATCGGAGTTACCTTTTGTAGCTCAACATATTTTCACCCAGTCCACACACCATTCACTGCTTCTTTGCTCCAGCACAGTCTTAGGTTTTCAGATTGCCTCCCATCTTCGTGGCAGCCATTTTGGCTACTGCTACAGCTCGTCTTCAGAGTTTTTCCTTGCCAGGGAGGAGAGATGCGACTCTCCTGTATTTACAGGTGGTCCTCCTTTCTTCTCCCCTTCAGGATGGTTCTGGTCCCAGTTGGGACCCTCCAACGAGTAGAGCTCAGGATGAAGCCGCGGACGAGTGTGCACCTCACTCCAACTGCGACGGAGGTACAACCAGAAGTGATCACTTTCTGACAAGCAGATTCAATGGGGAAGCCAAATTCAGTTAACAACTGTGTTACTAATTTAACAACTGCAGTGGTTCACTTAACAATTGTGACAAGAAAGTTTACAAAGTGGTGCAAAAACTCATTTAACAACTGTCATGTTTAATAGTGGAAAATTTGGGCTCAATTGTGATCATAAGTCAAGGACTACCTACCTACCTATGTGCCAGGTAATGGAGAACTCTATGTCTGATACTGTTTCTATCAGCAAGGAATGATTCATAAATAAATGTACACTTATTGGCTTTGTGGTACTGTATGTTAGACTATCAGGATTCCTTTTCTTCTCATCATTGCTGTCCTATTTAAAGCATCCCGTTATAATAATCCAAAGCAAATGAGGTTCATGTAGAAGATGTTACTCTTTTAAGGACTCTTCTGAAGTCAGTACAAACACTTCATTATATCTTATTCCTACAACAACTTGTACACCATACTTATTTTACACAGATAAAATATTGGTATTATTGAGAAAATGCAGCTGAGGTAAAATAATTTCAAATTAATTTAGTGTAAGTAAAATTCGTCTAGGGCAGGGCTGTCGAACTTGTGTCATAATGGCAGCATCACATGATGTATTGGGACTTTTTCCCCCTTTGCTAAACCAGGATGGGGCAGGACCAGCACATGATGCATCTGGCCCGCGGGCCGTGAGTTTGACACCCTTGATCTAGGGAAAAAAGGCTCAGTTAACATATGCACAGAAACACATCTACAATTTCTTCACTACTACCAAGATTATACTCGAAATCCTGTTTACTCATGATTTTAGAGACAACAGATTCTTTCAGGACAGATCTTTATTATGCCATCCTCCTTCATTCAAGGATTTGAGGGATTGAGATGATATCCTTTTCACTTTTTAAGCTTCCTTTGAAAAGTCATTAAATGATTCAAAGTGCAGAGTATGCAAAAAGGCAGATGAAACAGTAGATACTCAGCGTGGGCAAGAAGATCACAAACTGATTATAAACAACAATATAATACAGAATGATTCATTGAAAGATCTGTAAAAATCATCATTTGTCAGTAATGAAAACTTTCAGTGTGGAATTTTAAAACTAGTTGAAAATGAGTAGGGTAAAATATTCTGAGATTTCCAAATACAAACTGATAAAGACTTGGCTCATAACACACAAGACTTAAGTGTGGTTGCAAAGAGGAAAGACATGGTGTAAACTGGCCATGAAGGTCCCAGTGGTTATCAGCCCACTAAGTGCAACACCACGAAATCTAAAATGGAACTTATAAAATTGCAGCCCAGGTAACAGTGTGACAAGAGACCTCTAAACCCACAGAAGGAATGGGAATATAGAAAGCCTCTCAGAAGTGACCCTCCCTAGTTCTGAAGAAAGTAAAGGCTGGGGAAGGGGGAGGTGCTGGTACACTTGCAAGATTCTGTTACTGTAACATTATAGTAAGGATTAAAGTTAATACTCATGATTTTAGTTTCTTGTCTGGATTACCTCAAAGGGCTGACATTCGTTGATGGGAAATATTGACTGGTAGGCTCCTATCCTGAACTCTCTCTTTACTCATATTAACAATACATTCCAAAATGTAATGTAATAAATTCAAACTCTAGGATTATTAAAAGGAATATCTGAATCTCAAGTATTCTGATACTACATAGAAACAATATCAAAATGCATCAGAAGGGATGCTCTAGCATGGCAGAAAACACAAAGCTATAAGTATTCCTTTGGGAGGTTGATTGACAAATTCTCTGTCAGAGGAGAACAACATATTCTTTTAGCAAAATTGTGACATGAAAGACAGGCATAATGCCTTCTCTCTCTTCAGGGTCCCATTGCCATATTGACATTGCTAATGCCACTAGCCCTATGACATTGCACCATCTGCATAACTCCTGGATATTTGTTTGGGCTAGCAAAATTGAATCTTTTTCTTTCAGACTGCTAAGAATTGCATTGTGCAATAATTCATAAATATAGAAAAGAAAGGAGCAAGAGTTTTATTGCACCTCAGAAAAACCCTATCAGATTTGACACTCAAATATATATATAAATTGGCCCTCTGGATATTTATGGAAGTTGCACAAAATGATTTGGTTCTCAAAAACCATTAGCTTAGTTTTGTCATCATGATAGCTGGTGGGAAAAACTGAAGTCTTTATTTTGATGGCCTAAAGAATTTTGCATAAGGTTCCCAATTTTATTTTAATATCCACCAGAGTGGACTGCCCGAAAGCCATTCTCTTAGTGGCATATCAGATATGGAATGCCAAAATCTGAGCAATCACTAGATGGAAGCAAAGTGTTTTCTGAATCTGCAAAATCCAAACCACTGGATGGGAAGGGGGGAGGATGGGAGAGAAAACTGACAATTTTTCATAATCAGAATGGAGGAAAGTGAGAACAGTGAGAAAGCTGAAGAAACTGCCAAAAACAGAATTGGCAAATGCCTAAACTATGAACGTTGTCAAAGATGGTGGGAGGGAGGAAAGCAACAATTTCACCACAGATTCTACAAGCTATTATATAACAATATTAAGAGATATTTAATGAGAAAAATGAGAGTATATAATACTCTCTGAGAGTATATAATGTTGACAGAACTCTCTCTGAGAGTATATAATCTGAGAGTATATAATGTTGACAGAATGAATCTGAAGGCTTCAGAAACTTAACAATTACTTAGGATATATATTATACTCAAATATCCTTATAAGACTGAGGACAAATAGAGTTATGATTTCCATAGGACTGATCCCTGAAGGAGAAAGCCAATCTCCATAGGGTGGTTTCTTATATCTTCCTTCCAGAACATCTGCTGATACTACATTCACTCATTTGATTTTTTTAAAAAGCAACTCAACATAAAACTAATCCTGGACATTTCTTTGTTCTTATAAATGCGCTCATTTAAGCACACTTATGTATGTGTATGTATATATGTTTGTATGTACATGTAAATATTTAAAAAGGATTGATATGCAGTATCTGGACAGCACAATGTTGAGAATAGCAGAGGAGGGGGAGGGGGAGCGGAGGAGGAGGAGAATGATGACAATTACTATCTCTGTTACCTTACAGATAATCATTCACATTCACAGAGAGAGAGAAAAATCTAAAACAATGCAACTTTTTGTGATTGACTTGAGATTTTATTCTTTCCTATCATGTCTCAGTGATTTTCCAGATCTTTTGGTACTGCATCAAATGTGCCAACCCTTGTTGATATCACTGCAACTATCTTTTTATGCATTCACTTGATCTATATTTGTTAAAATGCTGGCCACAGAATGGCCTCTTTTGCCATTTTTGCCTTCACAGCACCAGCTGCTCATTCTGAGTACATCTTTAGTTACATTGCTTTTCAATACACCTTCCTTTATTAGATCATATAGTTTATCTTCCTAGCTACCCTTAGTATATTCAGCTCTGTTCTTTTTGCTTCTTCAATTGTTTGCTGCACTTGCAGTATTCCATTCATAGCAAGAGCAACCTATCAATATCACTACATGGGTGTAGTGCACAATTGATCATCACTATTTTCCAAGACTTTAATCTGGGGTTTTTAGCTCAGCTTGTGTCCAGAGTATTGAGGAAACAAAACTGCCCAAGTATTAATGGTTGTATTTCCACTGTTAGGCTTGGATTTCAGGAAATCGTTTTTGAATATACTGGCTTTGACTTTAATATGTCTAATGTTATTCAGTAGAAATTTGTAACTATCCTTTCATGCAAGATTTCATAATTTATTTCCAACTAGCCTTTCAATTCCATCCATTTTAATCGATTTTTGCTTATTTACCATTAATGATGAACTTTTATCTAATTGAAAATCCTCAACACTGTTGATTATAATATTTCCTGAGGACTGTACTAAGAATGAAACAATTTTGATTCTGCATACAATACAAGAGACACAATATAAATATAAAAAGGAGGAAATTCCCCCTCCCCCCTCAATCAATCAAACTCACATGGCTGATGCAGTGTGGATAACATGATGGAAGATTTACATATAAGCAGCTTGAGCTCTAAGAAGAAAAGCAGGATAAAAATATAATTTTCCTGGTTTTCTATAATTTCTATGATATATACCACAGTCTTTTACTCAACTCTTCACAACTACAGAAAACAAACCAACTTTCTGATCAAACAGAAAATGCATTAGAAATACAGAAATGATTTATTTCTACTGATTTACAATCAGCCTAGATTTTTTTTCATAAATGCAGATTCTGCATAAATCAAGCTCAAAGTGTTCAAAGTTTTAATGAGCTCTGTGTGTGAATGAGACATATACATGTGTATAGCCCCTATTTCATTAACCAAAGTAGTTCTTGGCTGAAATGAAGCCAATTAATGGGTGCTGCCATTCTCCTATGACCACCATAGCAATAGCCTTATATACTGCTCCATAGTGCTTTACAGCCCTCTCTAAATGATGTACAGAGTTAGCATATTGCCTCCAACAATCTGGGTCCTCATTTTACTGACTTTGGAAGGATGAAAGACTGAGTCAGTTCTGAGCCGATCCAGACAGAACTCCTGGCAATGGGCACAATCAGCCTGCAATACTGCATTCTAACCACTGTGTGCACCACCATGGCTTCTGAGAGGCTCAGATGATAACTGACACAGGTAGAAGAAGAACATAGAGACACAAACTATTAATTCACAGGAATAACAGAGATGCTTGCTGCTGCTTCTATTATTTCTGAAAAGGCCTGCAGGAAGACTTCAAGGAAATCTAGGGAATGGAGAGAAATAATCTAATTGGGAATATCACCTGCCTTGGCCACCGCCTATACAGCATTTTTACCCAGAACTCTTAATGCAATTCCCCAATGTCTTTCATTTATGTCCTCTTTGTTACTGAATGAAATGTTTCCTGATATTTAATCCTTCTGAGAAAAGACAGAGTACCAGCAGCATCAATAACCACCAATGATGCTGTCAAAATGTTGACGTGTGTGATTATGCCACCAAGTATAATCACACTTACTTTCTTATACTGTATCTGATGCAAATCACAAGCCATAGTGTGATCTCATAACACACACTTGCTGTCATTTTCTCCTATGGCAAGGCTTTACTCAGCTTAACATCTTCCAGATCTGTTGAGACATTAAATCCCCAGTTTCCTTGTCTTTGAATTGTGAAATTTTAATCTCAGTGCAACTAGAGTGTGTTATTTAAGGATCAAACTCTTGCAGTTGATGAACAGATTCCTTCCAAAGTGAAGGTCTGATTCAGGGAATGTAAAAGTTCCTGGTACATAACTAAGCCTCTTGATAGATCTGAGAACATTTTTTTAATCATAGGCTTCTATTTTTTTCCAGGTCTTTTGTTTCTCATAAGTTTGAAATATTCAATATATTCCCAGTAAATGCTCCCTTTTTATATTAAAAAAGCTAAAGGAATTGAAACTCAAGAAGAAGGGAGAAGGTAAGTAATCCAGAATGTTTTACTTTAGTTATGCATGGCAATAAATTGGGCTCCAGATGAGTCCAAAGCCTGGAAGAGTAAACCTTTGGAAATCATGATGCTGACAAGAAATCCCCTTTCTTTCTTAGCTTTATCCATCCATCCACTGTCTTTCAACCTTATGCCATTACTGCTGAAAGCAATGCCTTGCATCTTTTGTCTAGCAAATTGAGTCGCCTCTGACTAGTCAAAGAGACAATGCAGTTGGCCATGGGTCTGCTCTTGAATTCTAAATAAGCTCTCTTTCTGCCTACTTTATCTCAGAGGAGCTTAAACTGAAATTTCAGACAGCACACTGAAATGTTGGCATGGCAACACCAAAGAGAAAAGCTGCATTCAGATGAGGAATGGCAACAGCTTGCTTATGTAGATGGTTGTTTTCATTGTTTCAGTTCTAACTCGGAACGTATTATATTTCTATGATTCTATTAACCAATGGTGGGATTTTTTTTTTTATTACCGTTCTGTGGGCGTAGCTTGGTGGACGTGGCAGGGGAAGGATACTGCAAAAACTCCAGTCAGAGGTGGCATTTGCCAGTTCTCCAAACTACTCAAAATTTCCGCTACCAGTTCTCCAGAACTGGTCAGAACCTGCTGAATACCACCTCTGATATTAACCCTGCACCATAGGTGTTTATAACTAATCAGAGAAATGAGGCAGTAAGTGAGATACCCAACAATCTTTTTAATTTCTGATGGCTTTCAAGAAATAAAAATTGGACAAACGTAGATGCCTTTAGTAAAAATTGAGTTTATAAAGACGATAACAAATGGCAGAGGACTATAATATCTTACCAACATCTTCTGGAAATATGAATTTCCTAAAAGTCTATGGCTGCCAATAAAGAATAAGGAACAAAAAAAAGTGAGTGAAACAAAAAAAGTAATAAAATCTCTTGAGTCAGTTTCATTCAAAATAGAACTATTCAAGGAATGAATGTATTGCCTGTCAACAAAAATATGAATAAAAAATATAGCAATTTTTCTACCTAACTGTTTAAACTTTGTTTTGCTATAAACTAAAAAGAATCCTTTATTTCTGAAATGATAAATGGAAAGTGAATCCCCTCTCAACAAAATTATAAAAATTATTTCTAAAATATTTTTAGAAATCAATTTCTTATAATAATTTAATGCTTAAATTTGTATATACATTTATGAATTATTCTGCAAACACATATAAATTCAGAAATCATATTAAGTCATGGCTTCTGTTAAATTGGATTTCTTAATCCAGGGACATGAAACTATGAACATCTTCATTTAATTGGGTTTCATGCCTCTAGTTCCAACTTAATCTAGTTCCAATGGTGTCGAAATGAACAAGAATAAAAATTAAAAATTAAAAAATATTTTATAATACACATCTATAGATTAGACTAGAGCCTCCAGCACTGAATTTATTAAATTCATTCATTGCTAACTGTTAAAGGAGCTAGAAAGATAACCACTTCACATATTATCAAAACAGTAGAGTTACTACTGGCATCATATATCATTTGGACCTTTCACTGTGCATATTACAGATAGTCCTCACTTAATGACTGTAATTGGGACCAGAATTTCCACTGCTAAGCAACATGGTCATAAAGTAGTTGTCACATGAACTATGCTGCTTAGTGATGGCAGTTGCAGCACTAACCTGTTTGTTGTTAAAATGAATCCCACAATATTGTTAAGTGTGACAGCATGTGGTCACCATTTGTGATATCCTGTCATTTTCCCATTGATTTTGCTGGCAGTAAAGGTTGCAAATGACCACCATATGACCACAGGACCTTGTGATGTCATAACTGCAAGCCAGGCACCAAGCACTTGGATTGTGATCATGTGACTGTGCAGAAGTTGCGACAGCTACAATTACAAGGACTGATTGTAGGTATCACTTATGCAGCACTGTCATAGTAAGTTTGAACAGTCGATAAACAAATGGTTGTTAAGTGAGGACTACATGTACCACTTATTAAAAGTAACAAAAAAATGAAAATTATTAATTATCGTAGGGAAGCCTTCAAAAATAAAGAAAAGATTACAATTTGAATTGTTGAATTTTTAGATTTCAAACTAGCATTCTTCTGACTGTATTCATGGTCCACATTTATAAATATCTAGTACTAACACGTCACTCAATTTTTAAACAACTTTAGAGACTGTTTAATCCATTGATGTTAATATCCTAAATGAATCCCAAATTATATCGGCACCATCAAATTGAGGACTAACCAATTTTAAGCCCTCTTCGATGAGTGACAATTTAAACAATACAATGCTATGGTTCATGACTCAGAGGTGCTAATGGTGTGAGAGCAGGAAGGGAAATGTGCAACAGCCAATCTCAAACTTTCCAGAGGACATCATCTCTAACATGGCAGGTCTGAAGAGAGATTCTACATAAACTCAACTAAACATTTAATTCACATTTAATTTTGGACCTGTCTCATGAATATAAAACTGACATGTAGAAGAGTGTGGGACAGAGTGTGGGGCAGGATGCATTAAAAATATATAACTCTTTAAAATTGATTCCAAACAATTGCTTAGGAATACATTTGTCAGTCAGTCAGTCTGTCTGTTTGTCTGCCTGCCTGCCTACCCGCCTGCTCATCCATCCATCCATCCATCCATCCATCCATCCATCCATCCATCCATCTATCTATCTATTGACGGCATATCATACACAGACTAGCAATATATATTAACATAACACCTAGATTAGTAAAATTAATAAAATATAAATGTTAAAAAGATCTATGTTCAAATATAGATAGATATAGATATAGATATAGATATAGATATAGATATAGATATAGATATAGATATAGATATAGATATAGATAGATAGATAGATAGATAGGAGTGTATATATAGCAATATATGTGAAGCATTTCACATACTCATCATTTATATGAAAAAAATAATAATTAAGAACATAAACATAGTGTCTTTCTGAAACTTTTTAAAATTGTTGCATCTTTTCCCAGGATTATATGGCAGTAGTAAGAGACAGACAAAAAATCCAAGAAAAAGTAAAGGTAGTCCTTGACTTATGACCATTTGTTTAGCAACTATTTGAAGTTATGACAACACTGATTTAAAACTGGTCCTCATCCTTACAACTGTTGCAGTCCAATTCTTGCAGTCATATGATTGCAATTTGGATGCTTGTGTTTAAAATGTTTAAATAAATAAACATTTCACTTCCAAAATGTCATAAACATCATTTAACTTAGCTATAAATAAGCATGAATTTTGCATTCTCAGACACTGACCACTGTGCAACTCATGATGAATTGCTATTACCAAGTAAATCAAAAATGGCTATATTATGGATCCACTTATATATTATATTTCTTCATTATACTATTTACAGTATATAAATCATCTTGCTTGCATGAACAGCTTTAATCCATATAATAGAGGGAGATACAGTTAAGAATTAATACATTAATTGATGATCATCCCAGTTCTCTACATTGTAATTGAGGACTAGGCACTGTAATGTGGTCCAGACATTTATCAAATATTTACTACTAAATATATTCACTTTTAGAAGAAGTAAACCAATCCTTGTATCAAGTTTTATATTCACACTTTGTACCAGTATTAAGCATGTGTAAGTTTCCTGCAGATGTTAATAAGTGTTTTCTGATTCCTTCTGAATGGTGTCCAGAAGTATAGATAAGCTAAAACATCTTTAATCCAAAATATAATTTTACAATATTCTTAAAATATCAAACATGATTATTATATATATATTTGCCACAATGTGAAGAAGTAAATACAATCTGCAACTGATAGTGGTACTGCGTTCATCCTTTACATGGATGAGAAGACAATTCTGACATTGGGAAGCATCCCATATATTCATTTTATTCCCCAATATTTCAGTTTTGACAGACTTACTGAACAGAAACAAAATTAGGAATTTTACTGTATTACTAGTTACTCTTAGCTAACCAACAAGTCATTTTTGCCTAAATAAGTTGTTTCCTATTTATTGTTTTGTAAAATATCAACTGTAAAAGCATGGATCTTTAATATACAATGTTCTCAATTAATCATAAAGTACAAGCCTTTATTTTTCTAATCTAAACATGCCAATTAAACTTAATCATATGACAAATATTGCAATGCTGCAGTAAAAACAGAATAGAGCATTGCCAAGCTTACGAGCACTGGATATCTAAACACCCTCACAGATATAGAAAGTTAGAAAGGATTTATAAATGGATTTATTTATTGTTTGTTTGTTTATATAGTATATGTCACATCATATGCTAAATATGAATAAATAAATACATGGGGGAGAGATTGATTCCTAGAAGTAAGTAAATTAGAGCCACACTTCTGAATTCATCCAGCATTAAGTTTTTTGTTTTTTGTTTTACTATCACTAACAATTGGTGGAGGCAGCTTCACATTCTCAAACATCACAGTAGAAGAATATGAAACTAATGTTCCTAGAATGAACTAAACCTTTCAAGTTCACTATGGGAAAATTTCCCTTACTGTCTAACTGTCAAATAAAAACTTGTATTATTAGAAGCCACTGCATCTGGTATAAAGATATTAGAATCCAGCCCATGCAGTAGAATCCATTTGTAGCAGAGGTGGTATTCAGCAGGTTCTGACCAGTTCTGGAGAACTGGTAGCAGAAATTTTGAGTAGTTTGGAGACCTGGCAAATGCCACCACTGACTGAAGATTTTACAGCATCCTTCCCCCACCACGCCCACCAAGCCACGCCCAAGGAACCAGTAGTAAAAAAAATTGAATCTCACCACTGATTTGTAGCTACATATAAAGTCAGTTCACTTGGCCAAAGAATATCTATTTTCTGCCCTTGAACATTGTCTGTGTAAAATACAAACTATCTATTCAAGAATTTATAGAGAATAGGGTGAAAAATCTGAAAAGTATTTTTTATTTATTTACATAAATACATAAATGTATTTGGTTTAATTGTTGCACTCCTCAAGATCAGAACAAAAACCTGATAAAGCAAAAAGAACAAGAGAACTGAAGACCCTGTCCAGAAGATGGTGCTACCTAACTACTCACTATGCACTCATGCAGAAGTAGAAGAATGTATACCAGGATTAATGCCATCAGACTTGGGCTACAAAAATCCAGGCAACCATTCGATGACTTCAAAGAGATGCAGAAAACTCTTAACCTTTTGCTGCCAATGATCATCACTACCTGTCATCAGCATTGTTACAATCCAGGTCTGGCAGCTCTGAGCTCCTGTTGAGAAGCCTTTTATTTATTGAAGATTTTTAGGGAATCACAGTCCTAAATTATAAAAACTTAATTTCATTCATAGAATATTATTTACATATTTAAATTATAAATAGTCCACTTTTCCTCAAATCAGGATGATATTTAAAGAATAACCGTCTTAAAACATAACAAAGGACAGTCTTGGAGCTAAATATATTCTCAATTCTTGATGTTCATTTTAAGGAAAGTAATGGTATTCTGCAATATTAAATCTGATTAGCTCATCTATATTCTACTTGATAGATACAATTTTATTTTAAA
This sequence comes from Hydrophis major, assembly GCA_033807585.1. Taxonomy (NCBI): domain Eukaryota; kingdom Metazoa; phylum Chordata; class Lepidosauria; order Squamata; family Elapidae; genus Hydrophis; species Hydrophis major. The sequence goes on along the minus strand of CM066328.1, from coordinate 217,267,935 downwards.
ATAGGAGATCCTTTCCTCTTTAACATGGGCATTATCAATGTAATAGGGCTGGTTGGGCATGGTGGCTAGGAATCGAAGTTGCAAATGGTGGACTTCACAATCTTCAATATTTTGCAGATATTGTCAAGAGAGATGAACTGAAGAAAAATAATAAATCAGTGTTGAGAGGTTAAATTCAAAAACATATTGAGACCAGTAAGAAGAAGCATTCATCTATGGCCCATAAAATGCTTCTTGAACTATATTTTCTGTTTGATTTATTTAAAATAATCATATACAATGAAATTGATGTTTCATCATATGGCGTCATATCTAAAAGAATGCTATTACTTAGACTTTTAAAAGTAATGTGCCAATATGCTTGAATGGAAAATTGAATTATCTTTAAATTATCCATTGGATGATGTTTAATTTAAAAAATTAAATTAAACATCATCCAATGGATAATTTAAAGATAATTCAATTTCACTGGAAAGAATTTCAATATATTCATAAAGAGGAGTCTACTGCAGGATAAGAAAATGACTTCTCCCTAAATCACTCTTCCATGGAAAAACAAATCTGTCATGTCAGTCATAAAGCATTTAAACAGAAGAATGTTAGTTAAATTGTAGAAGAATATTGGAAGATGAGAATGTGAAGAACAAGCCTCAGAAGGGATCCTCCCTAGATTTGGGAGAATAAAGGTGAAGGGTGCCTTGAGACTTGCAAAATTGATGTTAGCCTTGGAGGAAGTGAGGACAAGAAGCCAACTATGATTTACAGGTAGTTCCCAATTTACAACCATTTGTTCAGTGACCATTTAAAATTACAATTGCACTGAAAAAAGAGACATATGACCAGTTTTCACATTACAACCTTCGCAGCATCCCCATGGTCATATGATTAACATTTAGGTATTTGGTAACTGGCACATATTTATGACAGTTGCACTGTCCTGTGATCAAGCGATTACCATTTGTAATCTTCCCAGATGGTTTCTGACAAATACAAGTCAATGGGAGAAGCGAGATTCTCTTAATGATCACATGGTTCACTTAACAACTGCAGTAATTCATTTAAAACAACTGTGGCAGAAAGGTAATTGTTGTGTATGTGCCATAGTTAATAAAGTATAAGCTTGAAGTAAAGTGCAGGGTTCTGGCCCTGCACTTCTGATTGGCTGTTAGGCGGCCAGATCGGATTGGTTAGTTCTGAGGAATCCGATTGGCCCTTAACAGAGAATTCTTATTGGTTAAAAGAACTAGCGTTCATAGCTCGTTATTGGACAATTCTCACAAGGGTTGCCTATATAAGGCAGAGTTCACTGTTGTTGTTTTGAGAAGTCACTATGCAAATAAAGAGCTGAAAGTTCACTATTCAGAGGCTGTCTCTATTTACTCCGACCCATGTTCAGTACTTAACACTGGCGATGAGGATGGGATGTGGAAACGTCTGAACCGAAGAAGCCAGGAAGCAATACCGAGCACGTGATAGACGATGCCAACAACGGAACCATGTCCAGCGGCATCGTACCACCCGCTCTGTTCAATCCGAACCAAGAGGATTAGAATCCTACATGGATCGCTTCCAAATGTTTCTCGAGATGAATAACTTGAAGGACGTCACACCAGCAAAGAAAAGGGCGCTGTTCCTGACGCATTGCGGCCCAGCCGTATTTAAGATGGCTAAAGCACTCGCCAAACCTCGAGAAGTGAAATCCATGAGCTGGGATGACCTTGAACCCATCCTGAGAGACCATTATGCACCAACCGTGCCTACACTCGTGAGACGCCATGAGTTTTATCAGAGAAACCAATGAAAAGGGGAGAGCGTGGCCGATTTCGTGGCAGACCTCTGAAATTTAGGGGGCCTCTGCGGGTTCGCCAATTTAGAAGAGGCACTGAGAGATCGAATAGTTCTGGGATTAAATGCACTAGGCGTGCAAAGCAAGCTGATGGCGAAAGGCGACATCAGCCTTGCTGACGCCATCGCCGAAGCCACGGCTGCGGAGGCGATCAAAAAGTCGGCTGCACAATTACGGCGAAGCTGCACTCCGGTACCACCACCGGCCAGCGAAATCTCACCTAGCACAGAAGGGCAGCTATCAACAACGCATCACGAGGACCTCTCTTCGTCATCAGACAGCGACGAAGAAGGGGTCCATCGACTGCGGTCCGACCGGGACCCTCGCCGGAAGCCCTTACGCCCTTGCGCTGGCTGTGCAGCCAACCATGCCAGGGCCGAATGCAAATTCTGCAAATTCTGCCATGAGTGCGGGAAACGAGGCCACATCGGCCGGGTCTGCCGCAGTTTACCAGGACTCAGCCAGGCCTCAAAAGGGGCCAACTATCGCCAATCGACAGGAAACCGTCCTGTAAGGCGAGAGCCAGTAAACCACTCCTACAGAAATCGAGCTTTGCAAAGAGAAGAGGCTCACCATACTATCACTATCAGTCACGCCTCAGCTTTGGACACTAAGAAGATCCGGGTCACGGTAGCCATCGAGAACCAGCCTTGCCACATGGAGGTCGACTCGGGATCGTCCCTCTCGATGGTGTCTTGGAAGACACTCAAGCAACTCATCCCCACAATTCAACGCCAAGACCTCCAATTTCAACGCCTCATCCTCAAGGACTACCAAGGAAATCGAATCCCCGTTGTCGGGTCCTCCTGAGTTCGAGTCTCCTTCAAGAAGCATACAGCGTACTTACCTCTAACGGTCATCGATAGAGATAGGCCTAGCCTACTAGGCCTCCAATGGTTCGCGCCATTTGGCATTGAAGTGGCCGGCGTGAACCGAGTCGGTGGTTGTGAGTGGGAGGAAGACCTTATCTCTGAGTTCAGCGACGTCTTCGCGGACAGCTTAGGTGAGTATAAGGGGACCCCGATCTCATTCAGTCTAGATCCAAAAGTAGCTCCCATTCGCTTGAAGCCCCGTCGAGTTCCATTCGCTCTTAAAGCAAAAATCGACGAACAACTCGACAAGTTAATTACTCAAGGGGTGTTGAAGCCCATCGATCACTCTCCATGGGAAACCCCTATCGTAACACCCATTAAGCCAGACGGGTCAATCTGAATTTGTTGGGACTACCAGGCCACTTTGAACCACGCCCTACAGCAGAATGCGTATCCAGTTCCGGTGGTGTAGCACCTCCTCCATTCCTTGGGGACCAGTAAGGTTTTCGCTAAATTAGATTTAGCCCAAGCTTATCAACAATTACCAGTGGATGAAAAAATGGCTCAAGCCCAAACAATTGTAACGCACAGGGGTGCCTTTAAATGTACCCGATTGCAATTCGGAGTTAGTGTAGCCCCGGGGATCTTCCAGAGCCTTATGGAAAGGTTATTACAAGGAATCAAGGGCGTGGTCCCTTATTTTGATGACGTATTAATTGCAGCCCCTACCCAAAAAATCTTACAGGACCGTTTGAAATGTGCCCTTAAAAAATTTCAAGAGGCCGGACTTAAGGTGAAAAAAAATAAATGTCAATTGTATACTGACAATGTTGAGTTTCTTGGGTACCGGATTGATAGCCAGGGCATTCATCCTACCGAGAGTAAATTAAAAGCGATCAAAAACGCTCCCAGGCCACGCAACAAGGCCGATCTCCAGGCGTTCTTAGGCCTCATTAATTTCTCTAATGTATTTTTACCTCACAAGGCAACTGTTGCTGAACCGTTACACCGATTATTAGATAAGAAAGCATTGTGGATATGGGGTTACTGGGAAGAGCAAGCGTTCCGGAATGTTAAAAAATTGCTCACATCTGACTCTGTACTCATGCAGTATAACGAGACTTTGCCGTTAGTTATAACCTGCGATGCATCGCCTTTCTGGGTGGGCGCCATTTTGAGCCATGTACTGCCTAATGGGAACGAAGCCCCTGTTGCATACTTTTCGAAGACTCTTTCACAAGCAGAGCGGAACTATGGACAAATTGATAAAAAAAGTCCTCGCAATTGTTTCAGCTGTAAAAAAATTTCATGAATATGTGTATGGAAGGACATTTACCATTATAACTGACCACAAACTGTTGCTAGGGATAATAGCCGGGGACAAGCCAACCTCCTACATATTATCCCCTAGAACAAAGGTCAGGAACCTTTTTGACTAAGAGAGCCATGAAAGCAAAATATTTGGAAATTTATTTCAGTGAGAGCCATATAATATATTTTAAAAGTGAATTCAACTAAATGTCAGTATAATAATTAATGCGACTTCTGGTGCTGCATGGATTTGCTGATGTCTTTGTAGTCTGGTTGGTACTTGGTGAGGTTAAGCTTCATGCAAGCGTTGAGACTTTCATCCGTTAAACGTGATCGTAGATTGGACTTGATGTTTTTAAGATGTGAGAATGACTGCTCACATGCATACGTAGATCCAAACATGGTCAACACAGCAATACTCACACGCTGCAGTGTGTGGTATGTGACAGGAAGCGCGTTCCAAGTTTTGAGAATCAGTTGGTCTTCGGGTTGAAGTTTTTTCATTTCTGTCCACATGTGCTTGCTCGCCAACTCCGCTTTCTGTCGTGTGATTCTTTCCAAATCTTCATTCAGTGACTTGAACTTGTTCACCCACATGTCTGAGGCCTTCAGGTCAGCCACTTCTGCTTCAAAATCTCTGACGGAGACACCAGCAATGTAACTCAGGTCGGCTGTGTTCAGTGAACACTCGGTTGGATGGGTGATGAACTTAAAAAGACGAGCGTGCTCACGAAATTCTCCAAAGCGTGCTTTGAAGGACTGTAGGAGACGGGATGTGAAGCCAGCTAGCTGGTGGAGATCAAAGTTTTGAATGGGCTCACTTGCTGTGCATGCATCTTTAAACTGGCTCAGTTTTTCAAAATGTAGTAAACGACCTGTTTCAAGATCCATAATGAAGAGCTCTAGCTTGTTTTCAAAAGCAAACACAGCTTGTTGAAGGGATAACACTGTATTTCCAATGCCTTGCATTTTCACGTTGAGCTGGTTCAGATGTTCAGTCATATCTACGAGATAGTAAAACTTGAGGAGCCACTCAGTTTCGGCTAGCTCAGGATGCTCGATGCCTTTCATTTTAAGGAAAGTCTGGATTTCGTTCAGGCAAGCCGCAAAACGGCTAAGCACCTTCCCTCTTGACAACCAACGCACATTGCTGTGCAAAAGCAGACCAGGATAGTTATTTCCAACTTCATCCAGCAGTGTTTTAAACTGGCGATCATTTAAGGCTCGGGCAGCAATAAAGTTGATCACACGAATGACCAGCGACATCACTTCGCCAAACTGCCCGTCACACATCTGAGCACAAAGTGCCTCCTGGTGTAGAATGCAATGGAAACTTAGGATGGGTCTATTTTCATGTTCACAAAGAAGCGCCACAAATCCTTTGTTTTTCCCCACCATACACGGAGCACCATCAGTACACACTGAGAGAAGTTTATCCATAGGTAGATTTTTTTCTTGAGCAAACTCCATGAAAGACTTGAATAAATCCTCACCTCTTGTGGACCCTTTTATTGGCAGAACAGCAAGACTTTCTTCGCGCAGTGTGTCATCAACAGCATATCTTGCAATCATGCTGAACTGCGACAAATGGCTCACGTCTGTTGACTCATCCAAAGCCAGGGAAAAGAACGGCGCTGCATTTATGTCCTTCACTTGCGTTTCCTCCACTTTGTTTGCCATCACGATGGTACGATCATGAACAGTTCTTGCCGACAGAGGCATGTCTTGTATCCGTTTGATTATCTTGTCTTTGTTCGGAAGATCATCAAAAAGTTCATTGGCTACATCCAGCATGAACGTTTTAGCATACTCACCATCTGTGAATGGTTTTCCGTTCCTCACTATTGCTAAAGATCCAGCAAAGCTAGCGGAATTATAGTCACCTTGCCGGGTCCATATGCGGAGTTGCTGCTGGCTAGCTTGCACCCTGCTCAGTAGCTCTTGGCACGCTTTCTTTCTGCTGTCTCCCGCAAAGTATTTTGATGCAAAGGTAGCATGGCGCGTGTCGAAGTGCCGCTTTACATTCGACCGTTTCATCGATGCAATTTTGTCATTGCAAATTAGACACACCGCAGAACCTGCTCTCTCCACAAAGGCGAATTCTTCGGTCCATTCGTCCCGAAATGTACGATACTCGTCATCTTTTTTTCTTTTCGCCATCTTCTTTGTCGAAGGGTTAGCTGAGCTAATGACCGAGCAGACTGATTCAAAAGGGGGCGTTTACCTGTTTACCCAGCAACGGCCAACGTAGGCCAGTATCATCCAATTAAAATAACGGACAATTGCTCCTGCAGCAAACTGCAGCCCTGAACAATCGATGGATGGATTAAAACAAGTGAGAATATTTTGTTTTATCTGCGAGCCATATGCAATCATCAAAAGAGCCACAGCTGGCTCGCGAGCCATTGGTTCCCGACCCCTGCCCTAGAATGACCCAATGGTCAGAATTCCCAGCTGCTTATAATTATCGCCTGCAATATTGCCCGGGGAAAGCCATTCCCCACGCCGACACATTAAGCCAAGCACCGCTTCCAGAGACTCTCGACGATCTGGCACCAACGGCAACCACGTTGCAGATCAAAACACTCAACTCGCCGCCTATGACCGCCTGAGACATCGCGAGAGAAACCAAACGAGACCACACCCTGGCTCGAGTCCTAGGCTGAGTAGAACGTGGATGGCCATTGGACCAAGTACCAGATGACTTCGCACCATTCAAATCTCGACAGACTGAACTTTTTTCCCAAAAAGGCTGTATCACCTGGGGCGATAGAGTCGTTGTCCCAGAGCGACTCCGGAAGACGTTGCTGCGAATTCTGCATGAGGGCCACCCCGGCATCGTGCGAATGAAGGCGCTTGCACGGAGCTACGCATGGTGGCCGGGCATGGACCGCCAAATCGAGCAGTGGGTTAAAGCATGTTCCAATTGCCAACAAGTCAGCAACGCCCCACCAAAAGCCATGCCTACTGAATGGGAGACGCCACATGAACCCTGGTCCAGAATCCACCTGGATTTCGTGGGGCCAACCAAGGGCTATACCTTCCTGCTGACAGTAGACGCATACTCCAATTGGTTAGAAATTCATCGTATGACGGCTACGACCTCCGAGGCGGTGATCAAGATTCTAAACAGACTCTTTGCAACCCATGGATTGCCAGATGTCCTTGTGTCCGATAATGGGCCTCAGTTTATGGCACTAATGTTCGAGCAGTACCTCGCTGACCGCAGCATCCGCCATGCGCTCACCTCGCCTGCGCATCCTGTGACCAATGGCCGAGCTGAACGCATGGTCCAATTTGTTAAAAAGACTTTGCAAAAAGTGGACTATGACAATATCGATGACAAGGTCAACCAAATTCTCTTTTTGGCAACACATAACTCCACATAGCGTCACCGGCAGAACTCCCGCCGAACTACTGATGGGACGAAGACTCCGCTCCCACCTCAACCGGTTGCACCCTGCTTACGAACCGGAAAAGCCAATAGGATCCAGCGGCCTCTGTCGCACCTTCCAGGTAGGAGACCTCATTTACGCACGGAACTTATCGGGCGACCCGTTATGGATAGAGGCGACAGTAGTACGAGTGACCGGCCCTAAATCCTACGTAGTGAAATGCTGTGACAATAAACTGTGGAAACAGCATATTGACCAATTACGGTCACGACTCACAACGGCCAGTCAACAACTCCCCCATGACCAAACTGAGTGGGGGGGGAGGTACAGAAGAAGATGAAGTTCCAGGGAATCTGCTTGAAGGGAGCGACGAACTAAGTGATACTCAGGAAAGGGAGCAGGAAGGAGAAACGTTTGCACCGTAAGAAATTGCAGCTGAGCAAGAAGCAGAACCATTGCCAAACAACAATCTACCTCAACAGGATTGCAACCAACCAATCCAACGAAAATCCGAAAGAGTTAAAAGACAACCGTCCTATCTAAGGGACTATATAACTACACCGTAATTAAGAAGCCAGGGGGAAGGGGTGTTGTGTATGTACCATAGTTAATAAAGTATAAGCTTGAGGTAAAGTGCAGAGTTCTGGTCCTACACTTCTGATTGGCTGTTAGGCGGCCAGATCGGATTGGTTAGTTCTGAGGAATCCGATTGGCCCTTAACAGAGAATTCTTATTGGTTAAAAGAGCTAGCGTTCATAGCTCGTTATTGGACAATTCTCACAAGGGTTGCCTATATAAGGCAGAGTTCACTGTTGTTGTTTTGAGAAGTCACTATGCAAATAAAGAGCTGAAAGTTCACTATTCAGAGGCTGTCTCCATTTACTCCGACCCATGTTCAGTACTTAACAGTAGTAAAATGACGCACAACTCACTTAATAACTACTTTACCTAACAACAGAAATGTTGGGCTCAATTGTTGTCATTAAGTAGAGGACTACCTGTACTAGTTTTATATTTATTATAAGATTGCATTAAAAGAATTTGACATGCTTGAAAGGACCTCTCCCCTTCCTTACTTTTACACTCTGAAAAGGGCATAAAATAAAAGAAGGAAGTCCCTTCTGAGGTGTTTTCTCCATCACCACCTCTCTTTCAGTCTCAGAATTCATTGATCAGGTCAGTCTGTTGACTTGGCCAGGACTCCCCAACCCTTGGGCCGCAGCCCACTACCAACCTAGAGCCATTCAGAAACATGCCACAGAAGTGGCGGGCAAGCACACTCCAATTCCCACTTGTGCAAGCACCGGGTGAACATTTGCACACGCACTCTATTTGTGCAAGTAGTAGGCGCCCATGCCCACTGCTCATGAAAATGGAGCTGCAGGCATGTTTGTACAATTGAAACTGCATATGTGCATGCTCATGCAAATGGAGTTGCATGTGTGCACACACTTGCCCACCGCTCACATGACAGAGTGGAGCAAATGGGCAGTTTTAAGTTTCTGGGTGTTACCATAAAAGCAGACCTGACCTGGAGTGCTCACATTGCAGCACTGGTCAAAAGGGCCCAGCAGAGATTATACTACCTGAGACTTTTCAGAAAACTACAACTGAATGAATAACTGCTGGTGACCTTCTACAGCTGCACCATAGAGAGCATCTTAACTTATTGCACCTCTGTATGATTTACCAATTGCACAGTGGCAGATAGGAAAGCACTCCAGAGGGTTACTGTCATTGCCCCAAAGATCATTGGTTGCCCTCTCCCCTCTTTGGAAGAGCTTTATAGCTCCCGCTGCCTTAAGAAAATTCAAAACATTCTCAAAGATCCATCTCATCCTGGGAACTCTTTTTTTGAACTATTACCATCTGGCAGACAGTACAGAATAATACAAACAAGGACAAATAGGCTGAAAAACAAGCTTCTATCCCAGGGCAGTAACTCTTTTGAATTCTACTGTATAGTGCAGTGTTGGGGGTTTCAGTTCAATGTGTAGAGTGTGAAGGATGTGTGTTTGTGTTTATTTTCATGGTCATGATGTGCACTGAAGATGGTGTTTGATTTGGTTGTACAAGGTGCAATGACAATAAACTAAACTAAACAACTGCCCCCAAGCCATTGGGTTCACAACCTCTGGTGATCACAGAAAAAGAAGTGCAAGATCTATTACACAGACAAAGCCAAGAAAAGCACCAGGGCCAAACAAGATAACTCCTTCTTGCTTAAAAGTCTGTGCTGACTAATTGGCCTCCATCTTCACCCAAATCTTCAATAGATCACTAGAGATGTGCTATGTCCCTTCCTGCTTCAAACACTCTACTATCAACTCAGTGCCAAAGAAGCCCTCCATCAAGGAATTGAATGACTACAGACCAGTTGCTCTAACATCTGTAGTTATGAAAATCTTTGAAAGGCTTGTTCTAGCCCATCTGAAAACCATCATGGATCCGCTGTTAGATCCCATGCAGTTTGCATACCGAGCAATAGATCGACAGATGCTGCTGCATTACAGCCTTCAACACTTTGAATCTCCAAATACCCACGCAAGGGTCCTCTTTGTAGACTTCAGTTCAGCATTCAATACCATCATTCCAGACATTCTTCTAAGTAAATTAAACCAACTAGTGGTACCTGAACACACTTTAAAGTGGATCATAAGCTTCCTAACAGACAGGAAGCAGCAGGTGAAGCTAGGCAGCTGATACCCGTACAATTAGCCCAGGGGCCCCTCAAGGCTGTGTGCTTTCTCCACTTCTCTTCTCCCTATATACCAATGACTGCATCTCAAACGATCCATCTGTAAAAATACTGAAGTTTGTTGATGACACAACAGTGACTGGTCTCATTTGAAACAATGATACAGACAGGAGGTTATACAACTTGCCTTGTGGTGTAACCAGAACAATCTGGAACTGAACACACTCAAAACCGTAGAAATGATGGTAGACTTTAGAAGAAACTCTCCCATACTATCACCTTTTACAGTACTAGACAACACAGTATCAACAGTAATAACCTTCAAATTTCTAGGTTGTACTATATCACATGACCTAAAATGGACACCTAACATCAAAAACGTCATGAAAAAAGCATAACAAAGAATGTTCTTTCTGCGCCAACTCAGAAAGCTCAAACTGCCCAAGGAGCTGCTGATACAGTTCTGCAGAGGAATTATTGAGTCTGTCATCTGCACCTTTATAACTGTCTGGTTTGGTTCTGCAACCCAACAGGACAGACACAGACTTCAGGGGATAATTAGGACTGCAGAAAAAACAATTACTACCCACCTGCCTTCAGTCGAGGACCTATACACTGCACGAGTCAAAAAAAGGGCTGTGAAAATATTTACAGACCCCTCACATCCCAGATTTAAACTGTTTCAACTTCTACCCTCAAAACAACGCTATACCAGAACAACTAGACACAAGAATATTTTTTTCCTGAAAGCCATCACTGCTAAACAAATAATTCCCTTCAACACTGTTCAACTATTACAAAAAGGTAGTTCTATTGGAGTTCTGTAGCATGATTAGAACAGTGCATGCTGTAGCATGATTAGAACAGTGCATGCTATAACAAAGTCTGTACCACTATTACTGTTAATCTTCTCATCACTCCTTATCACCCATCCCCTCCCACTTATGTCTGTATGACTATAACTTTGTCATTAGTACCCTTACTATTTATATTGACTGTTTCCTAGTTTGATTTGATTGCTTATTGTACCTTATGATTATCATTAAGTGTTTTACCTTATGGTTCTCGACAAATGTATCTTTTCTTGTATGTATACAGAGAGTATTTACACCAAGACAAATTCCTTGTGTGTCCAACCACAATTGGCCAATAAATAATTCTATTCTATTCTATTAAACAATCTATGTGGAGTCACAGTAGCAGAGGATGTATGTTATAGTTTTGAATTGTTATTGCTATATAATTAAGACAGCATGAACTGTTCTAATCATGCTACAGAACTCCAATAGAACTACCTTTTGAAAAAGTATACTTAATCATAAACTCAAAATCGTATTACAAAACATAATGCCCTGAAGACATACAATGGAATGTGTTAAGAAGAAAATAAACTTTGCATGGATAGCCTTAGTAAAATGGCAATAAAGAGGGACTCTAGGCTCACCATGTGATAGCACTTTCACAATGCTACGTACAACCTACAAATACGCAGATCAAGTCAAACATGCACCCATCATTATAGAATAGTGCAGGCAGAAAAGACCTATTGATACAAAACTGCAGCCACTTTAATAGTAATAAAACTACTTGAGGAAGAGTACAGGAGACTAAGGCTACCATACCCACCAACTCAAAAGTCATCATCTACAATTGTTCCCCTGTCCTAGTTTCAGCTGAAACTTCCTGAGAAGTTACACTATGATTTATTGAGAGCTTGTGAGTGATGTTGAGCTGGCCACGCCCAGCCAATAACATGACCACCAAGCCATGCCCACCAACTAAGCCACGCCCACAGAACCAGTTGTTAAAAAAATTGAATTCCACCCCTGGGTTTGGGGCTGCAAAAATATAGTGCTCAATTGAGTAATATGTAATTTTCCAGTTGACTATTGGCTTCTATAAGTTACTAATAATTTTAATGATACTAATGATCCAATGATGCCTCTCAACTAGCAAAAAACTTCTATTCATAGAAAAGTTATTTCCCACTCACTGGAAAAATACTGTCTAAAATCAGCCCATGTCTGCTGTTTACTGTTGCTCTTTCATGCACACAGTGCATGTGCTTTAACATGCCAATTCTTCTACCTCTGCTGCTGTAATATATCTTATGATACACCTTGAAGCTGTTTTATGACACAAAAATCTCCCATTGTTGGGAAGGATTAATTTCTATTCTTATTTAAAATTAAGCCATTGACAAAAAATATAATTTTAACTGTGTAATCTCAAATTTTGGAGGCTCACGTAATTCATTCATCAGAATTTCCTCTTAATTTCTGAAGATCAGATTTTAGTTCTCCTGCTCACATATATTCTCCAAGATGTACTTTTTTTCTTCTTCAGAAAATGTTCTTCTTCTCCTGATGGCTAAACCATTCTATCCTGCTTCGATGTACTGCATCAAGCACTCTTTCTTGTGTTGAAGAACCATATATTTTATATCTTACTACATGAAATATAGTTTAGTTTTTTTTCTAACTGAGCATACTTATGTCGGGGTTACGTTTTGTTTTTGCATTTGGATTTGGATTTGTAACGGCAACTAAGCTTATCATTAACAACAATAAGGAAGCAAATGGAAAGCAATCAAACTGCTTGAATCTGTATAATTGCCAAACACCTAAAAGCAAGAAATCCTCCTGCTGTAATTACTAACAACATTTGCCATGGAATGAATGATTTCATTGACTTTTTAGGATGGCAATATAGTACTTCAAAGAGAAGCCCTATTCCTGTCAGCTGTCAAGCCCTATTCAATAGACCTGTCAAAACATTCCTGGCTCATGAATTAATTAAACATCTTTTGGAACCCTGACAAGAGTCTGATGCCTTTTACGAGTGCGATTAGGGGGTTCATAGGCAGGTTGGGGTGTTGAAAAAAAATGGTAACAACAACAACAAAACCTCTTGTATATCTCTGAGTACAATGACACAATTTTTTGCCTCAGAATGGCAAACTTCAAGAGTTATTGAGCTCAAACCAAACAATTAGCCTGAGATTATTATCTACCTCCTGAGCCTGGCTTCCACATCCAAAAGTATATGAGATGTACCCCACCATTAAAAATGTTCTTTTTTGCTAAAAAACTAAAAACAGCATGCAGCAGACAAGGGGCTGTTATGACAATATGTTCTCCATATCTGTTTATTCACAGAGCTCTGTTGTGGAAGGTTGGAAGGCACTAAGATAGATCTGCCTCTGCAGAAGAAGAGCATCGATGCCAGGATCGCAGTATGTTGCATGAATAGACTAAGATCTGTTATCATTTATTGATAAATTTGTTTCATAAAGAATGTATGTAAGGCAATCTGGAACTACTAAAAGAAAATCAGATAGTATTGCCATTAACAGTAAATGTCTACTGAGGCTTTAATCAAAGCAAGTGTTGACTCTGCAAGGTGGAAAGACTAAGAAACCAATTCCATATAGGGGAGGACTACTTTTATTTAACACCAACAGTGCCTGCAGTAGACTCTTGCAAGTCTGAATGTGCTTCCCCCTATCTAACATTATTTTCCTGTGATCTAGGGAGGGACCTGAGGCATTTATTCAAATTAATTTATTGACCTGAATTGAACCTCTTATTCAACCTTTGCTTTGGTAGAGGTTCTTCCTCCTGACCTTCAATATCATTCCCCTATGCCCCCTAAATCAGGCCGTGTATTTATCAATGTATACTTCAGTTAATTCTGTTATAAATGCAACAAAAATATCTGTGACATTACTAGCTGCATTTAGTGTTATAACTATAATGATACACTAACATCCATTTCTTTTTTGCTGTAAAACAATTTTTCAAGTAGCACAAAATTCATTTTTATAAAGTCTACCATTGTTTGCACCCTGAAAACTAGAGTTTAAGGAAGAAGCATGACTTTGTTTAAGTTAGACCTTGATTCTATTCAGCAATTAAGATTTCAGCCCAATGTTTAGACTAGACTAGACTAGACTAGTCTAGACTAGACTAGACTAGACTAGACTAGACTAGACTAGACTAGACTAGACTAGAATTCTTTATTGGCCAAGTGTGATTGGACACACAAGGAATTTGTGTTGGTGCAAATGCTCTCAATGTACATAAAAAAAAAGATACATTCATCAAGAGTCATAATGTACAACACTTAATAATAGTCATAGGGTACAATAAGCAATCGAATCATACTAGGAAACAGTCAGCTCTTGATAGTACCGTAAGTCCTTGTTAAGATCTCATTGGCTTTCTAGCCTGAAAATACTAAAGACTACACCTAAGAGCAACTATATGTAAACACCTTTCTTTCTGTACAGTGCATTCTTCCTACTTTCAGAATTGGATCCCAATTCAAATACCCTGCACAGGTGTTTTTTAACAATATAACTATGTTACCTGCAGAGCCTAAACTGATTCAAGTTATTAGGATACTATTGCCTAGAAAAATATTCTCTGCAATGCTTTCTCCCATAAAAGCAAGAATTTCAAGAACAAAATAGTAGTCTTTTGATAATTTACCTGCAGTGTCTTTCTCTCCTGTAGTTAGTTCTCCATTGATTCCATTTTCTTTGGTTCTAGAATATGAGCTCTGTGGTCCAAGTGCACCATATTCTCCAGCTTCATCCTCTTTGTATGGAAACCCATTAGAACTTCTGACCAGTCCTTCCCCTGTGCCACTTTGTTCCTTCATCTCTGCGGCATGTGGATGTGAAGAAGCTTCTGCTATCTGACCCGAAGTCCAGTGTGGTGCCTTAGCTTCATCTTTCCTATCATCTGCCATACTTCTTGTCCTTTATAATTTTTCTTCTACTAAGAAGGGAAAGAGAAATCACTAGTAAACTGAAACATGCTGCAGATGTTCTTTCCCACCCATTGAAAAAAACTGAAATATGGTTGGATAGAGAAATAAGTAAGAAAGCACTATCTTGGGGATATGAAGAAAAAATATATATATTGAAAGTTTTATACTTGACTTCAATATAGTAACATGCACAGCAATTAGTTTTTCAGTAGTAAGAATTAATTAATAATCAATCAACTAAATTTATGCAAGGCTAAGTCCATTTTAGTCTCATTGTATAGTGAGACATCACTCATTGACTTGTAAATGAAGGCTAGTCTTCCCAGTCTAAGCCTTCAGCCATCAGCACTCAAATCCATGGCATGTCATTACTACCATATTACAATCACATTACTAAATGCCTGTAGATGGTTGAATAAGACTGAGCTACTGCGGTTTGATATTATTTATTTTTTTTCAAATTGCAGTATGGGTTCAACATTATATAGATAATGTAGGAGAGAGTTCCAGTCTCTGGATCATCAATTTCTGTGAATCTAAAACAAAGCATGGCCGAATAACATATATGTTGGAGGGGCACCTCTCACCAGGTGAGACACTCTTTGAATTCCCCATTGGAAGCACTGTTGCCAGTGCTGAATCAGGGAAAAAAAAAGAGGGAATCCATGGTCATTGAACAGTTATCCACATACAACCTATAAATAAATAAATAAAAAAGAATACTAATTCTAGTTCCAACCCAATATGGCCCCAATCGAATTTGAAGCAAGCATTCCAATAGCCCAGGTCTTTGGGTTTTTGAAGTTGGCTCCATTTGTAATACTGCAAGGAAGCAGTTTGAAGATGTTATAAGTTGAAAGTTTATTCCTGTGTTATTTTAACAATCATGTGGAATAATACAATTTACTATATCTTACAACTAAGGGACTTTTTGAAATTCCTGAATGCCCACTACTACTTGCTGTTAATCTTAGGAAGACTAAGGGAAGGTAGTTGAACTGAGTCAACTGCTTAGCATTTAGATGGGATGATTACTATCTTTGGGGCAATAGAAAGTTGCTATAGTAGTAATTTAGAAATATTTTGGTTTATTTAGGCCAATGGATCTCAAATGGTTTACATTTTTCTGCTTACAAAATGCAATTACTTGAATACAAACAGAATGCCTTATGCTGAATCACCAAGAGTCTGATTTGACCAGTATTGTTTCTTTTTTTCTGGCAGCTATCCAAAACTGCAGAAATTAGATCTTTTCTAATTCAGTTCCAAGAACCCTTTTTTAAAGCTAAAGATAATAGGTAGTAATACAGGTCCTTCAGCATGCAAAGCCCATACATTGCCATGCAGTTATAGTCTCTATGATTATGATACAATGTGACACAGTGCTAGAGTCGTATCTTTAAAAAAACAACAACAATACAGTTATAGACTATGATGCCCAGGAGCAATAGAAACTGGGGCTTTTGTACAAGTAGTGCAAAAGAGTGAACTCTGTCACATGAAACTTGTTGCAATACCATTATTCAAGAAGTAAAATAAAAAACCCTATTTATAGGGTTTATGGATGATGAACTGTTATCATCATCACAATTTGTCTGTGTACTTCATTTTATAGGAGAACGACCGGCAGAGCCAAGGGAAGAGGAGAAAAAAGGGATCAGCCTAGAATCACTACGTCGCCACAAATGATCTGTCCAATCTCACCATTGACCCTTATTAACTCTAACCAGGTGCTGACCTTTAGTTGAGAAGAATACTGTACGTAGACCTTTACCAATAAATCAGTTAAACTGAACCTTCATGTGTGGATCTGGTTTTTGTTGCAGATACTTTTTGATGTAAATTAACTCAAAGCAGCCCATATTATTAAAAGAAAGCTTGCAAAATGCCAAGCTTCCCAAATGAAATCAATACTGTAATTATGTGAATTTTAAAGATTGTACAGTGCTAAACAACATTAAATGTATATAATCCTAACAGAAATCCAGAAATACAATTTAATTAGCAAAACTGCTGCTTTTCATCAAATTAAGTGGTGATCCAGCAGCAAGGCTTAAGATTTGCTCTGGGGACCTTCAGTTGCAGGTAACTAAATACCTAAAGAAAAAGGCCAATTATTTCAGTCTAGATATAGACTGGATAGAGAGAGGGGAAAACATCACACAATCTCCTTGTAGCAAAGTAGAAAAAACAGAAATACAAATATTCATATATTAAGAATATATGAAGCTTCTTTACATATAGCACTATGATTGTCCTGGTGCCTCCTGTATCTTTTTTGGTTTCCTCAGGTTTTTTTCAAATGGAAGTACAGCCGCTAATATATGGACCTTGCAGTACACATAATGTGCACACAAGTGATAGTTTTATAACTTTTACAAATTCTCTTTATAAATTTATTTTTCAGGATTTATATGTATCTTGCTTTCCTTTATCCCTGATAAAATAAAATCCAATTATGAATCACGTCTGTTCCTGATTTCAAAAGGTGAGACTAGAGACAAGACTGTATGACTTCTGTGGCATTTAATGCTGCTTCTGATATGCTATGTATCTTCTGAAGAAGATGGAGGGCTTCAGTAAGTAAAAATAAAAATAAAGTAAGAACTTGAGGGAAGGACCTCAGTCTAATTCTGCCCAAGATCCTGAAGTTATCATGCTATAAAAATGATGGCCAGATATAAATTATGGAACAGATGTAAATCCAGATTGTGCCTAAAAGTAGTTTTACTGGTTTCAGCACAAGAAGCATCTTATAGAACAGAAAAAGCAAGCAAAGAAAATTTTTTAGTCTTGCTAATATCAAGACTTGCTAACACAGGAAAATGGAGATGAAAGCAAGAGAACAATTGGCTGCAGAGGGATTAATTTTTCAATGGTTTTTTATGCACAATTAAAAGGCAAGTTTAATGTGGATTAAAAGCTTCCAGGTATAGAATAACATGTAACAAAATTTAAAATGGAATTATGTACCAATATGAACATGTATTTGCTAAAATATATAAACTCCTGTTAAGATGAAAAATAGAAAAAGAACAAACTAAAGAATGTCTATAGAGATTCTCAGTCATCCAGGTCATGGTTATCCCAAAGATGCTTTTTCAAGAGGCAACTGAACTTTCTTGTTTTTCATTGAAGACATTTCACTTCTCATCCAAGAAGCTTCTTCAGTTCTGACTGGAAAGATTTATATTCTTCGCAGGCACTGATCATTTGCTGTCATGCTAGTGTAAACATGACTTCTACAAGACAGCCAGGGGTGGGATTCTACTGGTTTGGACCAGTTCTGTAGAACCAGTTGTTATGATTCTGCACAGTTTGGAGAACTGGCAAATCGTGTCCCTGGCTGGCCCTGCCCCTCTCTACCCGCCCATCCCTGCCCAGTCAGTCCTTACTCTGATGTCTTAACCACTTGAGATCAATTGGTTCTTAATATAAATGTTACCCATTAGTAGTACATTCTAGGTGTTTTCTTTTGAATAAATTTGGGGGGAAATGCAGACTTAGCACATGAAACTTTTGATTCAAAACTAGTTTATATCAAGATAAAGAAACTACAAAGCCATTGAATATATTATTCAGTCTATTCTATATTTTTCTAAATTTCACAATATGTATAAAATTATTCTCTGCCCTCTTAGTTGTTTCATTTCAGGAAAAAGCATGTAAGATTAAGCATGCATTTGTATTTGTGTTAAGCATAGTTTATGATCAATTAAAAAAACCATACATTTAAAAGATACAATGGCTGTCCTCGCTTAACAACTGCCTATTAAGTGACCATTAAATTTTATGATGATTAAAAAAACCATTTCACAACCAATTGTCACTTTTATGATTATTGTAGCATCCCATGGATATGTGATCACCATTTGGGCCAGTGGTAGGAATGGTAGGGGAAGGATACTGTAAAATCTCCAGTCAGAGGTGGTATTTACTGGTTCCTCGAACTACTCAAAATTTCCACTACTGGTTCTCCAGAACTGGTCAGAACCTTCTGAATATATACCACCTCTGATTCGGGTGCTTTGTAATGGACATGCATTTAGGATAGTTGCAGCATCCTACAGTCACAGGATTGCTATTTAGGTGCTTCATAACCAGCTTCCAACAATTGTTAATTAATAATTAGTTAAAAATTAATGGAGAACATGGAAGTGATATTGCAGGTCACAATCAGGTGATGTCTCACTTAATATCTGCAATGATTTGCCTAAAGAACACTAAGTGAGATCACAAGACTTCCCCCAAGGACTACTTGCACTTGAAATGCCAAAATATTTTAAGCAGAAGTGTCAGACTTTGACTCTGAGTCCCTGAAGTGGGCACAAACACAAGTTTGTATCCACAGCTGGCAGCAAATCTCAGAATGGCTCAGGAACTCCATGGCTTAAAAAAGCAAATAAAGTGCTGGACAAGCCAGATATGGTATTCAGCAAGTTCTGACCAGTTCTGGAGAACCAGTAGCGGAAATTTTGAGTAGTTCGGAGAACCAGCAAATACCACCTCTAACAAGAGATTTTACAATATCCTTCCCCTGCCAAGCCACGCCGATAAAACCAGTAGCAATAAAAAAAATTGAATCCCACCACTGGGACAAGTATCATAGCAATACTTACTTTCAACCCCAAACACATGAATTATGCATGGCTTGTATATTCCATGTGTGTGTGTGTAAAAAATAAGATTTTTAGAGCAATTTTCAAAAGTTCAAAATGCCTGCTACTGCCAAATGAACATTTAATCTTAAATTTCATGTACTGTATATGGAGAAGGCAGATATTCAGGGTAGTATTACTGATATTATTCTGATTCAAAGCTGCAGCTTTGCTGAAGTAAAAAAAATCAGAGTTGCAATCCAATAGGTCAGAGGAAGATCTGATTATGTTCTCATTTAACAAGTTAATGAGTAAGCAGTCTTGTCACAAATTTGTGCTGTATGAGCCCAGATCCTGGATCTTTGTTGTTATCTAGCATTGTGGGAGATGTGTGCAGCCCTGAGTACATTTTTCATGAAAAGCCAGCAATCATCTGGGCAAGTTTTTCCTACCACTCTCTCTTTTCCTACACATCTGGGCAAGTTTTTCCTACCACTCTCTCTTTGATTAGCAACCCCTTCTTTTGGTCTGTATTAATTTAGTCAAACTTATTTAGAGCTCTTACCTTGTTCAACTGACATTTATTTCTATTTCTTGAAGGAATTAGTGGGGAAGGTTTGAATTATTATTCCCACAAGTGCATGTAATAATGCTTTAATTATTATTCTCGCACTTGCAAGACCATCTGTCTAGTAAGTTTCAACCCATTCTGGGTGTCTTTCCAAGGAAACAGTGCTGAGACTCTCCACCATAGGCAATGTGGGAGATTGGGGGCAGCTGCAGAGTATAGTACTGATTTAAAAGAGCTTTTTAAAATGAAAACTATTGATTTTAAAATTTAAAAAGTTATTTTAGCCTGGAAATAGAATAATACAATTTTGACTCATCCCACTATTAGGTAACCATAAATAAATGAAAAGGACTGCCTCCTGTACCACTTGATTCATAATTAATTGGAAATTTCTTAATCTGGCCACTACTATAATGGTGAGAAAAACTTCAATTCAGGGAGAGAGAAAGACAGTTATTGAAGTACTACACAGACCAGATGAAAACTCCTAATTAACAGAACTTCCTTCCAAAGAACAAATCAAATATTATAACCTCAGATTATAAAATGTCAGAATAGATATCAGTATTTGAGTGCATTTAGATGATATATACATATTTCATAGTATATTATAAAATACAATGTTCTATATAATTGATTTTTAAACAATAAAACATACACTAAGAATTACACTTTTTTTTCTGAAATTAGTAGGATATGTAGGATTCTAAATGTTTTATCCCAGAAAAACTGGCTGGAATGGTCAAGCATCGAGGGCTATTCTGAGTTGCACATCAGATCATCCCAAGACTTCCAACCTAGGTTAAAACAGCCCTAAAATGTTAGCAAAATGATTTATGTCAATAGGAAACACATTTGCCTTTATTTTCTTACAGCCCAATTCATCCCAATAAAATTCTAAAATTTGAGTGGTTCTGGGAATTTTCATTTGTTTATTCTTTGTCACTGACATTCTCTATCTCTGTTAATCTAACATTTTCTTCAACATCCTAAATATTTTCTTATTTTTCAAACATCAATTATATTAATTTTTAAAAGGATATCTAAATGTTCATCACAAGTTTATCTTTATTAATTTTTTAAATTATGCTATTATACAAAGCCAAAAGAAATATTATGCATATATAACTGAATTGCCAATGCAAAGTTTTACAGAAACTTAAAATTAAGATGAAGAACAATGAGAAAAAATGTGTCTGGAAACTTGCATCAGAAACAGAAAAGAACAAAATCACAAATTTACCAGATTATTTAAAATTCTTCTTCTTTACCCCTAAAAAAACACTAATTCAAAAAACGCTAATTCAAATTCTGTATTGATAAACATCATATCAACAATCCATTGCTTTGGATGGGGAAGGGTAGATTGAGGATCAATCTAAACAAGACAGAGTGGCTGCTAATGCAGAAAATGAATTACAGAACAGTGTTCATGGGGGCGGGGGGTGTCAATAAATTTTAACAGCAGATGGAGAAACTGTTGTCTAAGTACTCTTTGACTAGCTTCTCTTCTTGGACTAGGAGGCATCAGCAACTATCATTTCTATTCTTGTCACTATCAGAATGGATTTCCATCATGAATTCTGCCTTTGAAAATCACCTAGAAACCTCACCTGGTGCAGAATGCAGCTCTCTGTGTACTAATGAGAATTTCTCTACATGGACATATTAATACCGGTACTCTGAGAACTGCATTGTCTACCAGTTTATTTATGGGTACAATTCAAGATGCTTTTGATAACGTACAAAGTCTATAAAGGCCTGGAATCTGGATAACTGTGGGGCTGTTAATTTAAAGCAGAATTTACCCATCAGAAAAGTGTGAATACAGAAATTATGCTAACAACTACACCTCTGTGAAATGTAACAAAATCACACAGAGGTATTTTTGGGATCAACCTGTTAAAACAGCAAGAACAGCAGGAGTGATAAAGTCCTGCCCCTTTTTACAAACATGCAATTCAAACAATATGTGTTGAAAAGATGGATCTTCAATCACCCAAATCTGCCTGCTATTTTGATGCTGTTCAGCCCCCTGGAAAGCAATCTCTGCCAGAACTCCCTTCTGTGGAATTAGCTTCCCCAGAAAAAAAAATCTGCATATTTGTTACCCTTTAGACAAGGTTGGTAAAATGGGTGTTTCAGGCATGTTGGATAAAAAAAGTCTTTTCTGTGTGACTATTGTTGGAACATCATACCCCAGACCGCAGACTGACCTTGACCTTGCAAGGCCCTCAAAACATGGCTTTGCCCACAGTCATGAGGACCTAGGAATGGGGTTGGGCCAGTGCAGTGATTGTACTAATATTAAGGAGGGGTGGATTTACCTTGGCTCAGTATTTTGTTATACAGTTTTATATAGTTTTATATTGTTTTTGCTGTTTTTAAATGGTTGTACCATAGAAAAACAAAGTTTTTTATATTGGTTCAAATGCTTGTGTGCTGCCCAGCAGATATTGAGATGGAAGGATATATAAATTAGATGACAGACAGACAGACAGACAGCTATACCTAGGATGGGAGCAGGCTATATTGCTAATGATCTTATTAAAATGTGATTTTATAGTTGATTACTTTCATGGGATGCATTGTATAATTTATTATACACCTTTGTGCTAACCCACAGGTTCATATTTTTTTTACTGAACCCACATAAAAGTACTTGAAAAAGAAACAAACAAAAGAAATAGAAAAGGAGAAAAAGATCTTTGAGAGTAGTGTGCAGTAAATACTGTAATGTCTTTGTTCAGCCTGGAGAAATAAAACAGAAATGCCTGTTAATGTCACATTTCTTGCCCATTTCAGGCAAACACAGAGTAGTTGGCTGTTACATTTGAACAGTGAGATATCTTGATGGCTTTGAACTTTCTACTAAATAAACTGCTTCAAACCTGACATAATCAAATGTTCTTTCTATGAAGTATTAAAAAAAAAAAGCAGAGATGATTCAGTGCAGGACGGCTTTTTGGAAGGAGATGCCTTTCCATATTTTGTCAAAAAAGACTGAAGAAGGGCTGAAAAATCTGATTCCAGGATGAGAGAAATTACAATACCTTGGCCTTACTGTTAGATTATATTGAAGATAGAGAGGAGACTGAGGACAGGCTCTCTTCTCACTTATTTACAGGCCTAGAGCAGAGCAGGTAGAAAACAATTAGTAAGAATGTACAGTATATTATTGTTATTCCTGCATCAGGATCTGAAGCCGGATCTGACAAGGTTCTAGAACAACCTAAGAAAAAAAGCAGCTAACCAGGAGCACTGTGTCATTGTATTCACTAAAATAGAAGGCTTAGGAACTGCAGCTTAAGATTTGTTAAAGACAAATACATTTCTATGAGGAATGTCATATGTCTATAATTTGTGGGTGCTTCTGACATGAAAAAAAAAAAGGAGGAATGCCCTATATTTTAAGCCCTGCTTTCACAAAAAAGGTACCATTCTATAAAGAGGGTTGGGTTCTGTTTCTGTATCACATTTCTCCTCTGTATATGTGGAAATCTTTACGTTTTGAGATGGCCCAGAAAGAAAGATTTTCCAAATGCTCACAGCCTTTAAGGTTCAAAGATACCTCTTTACTCAAGAACAGTCCAATCCAAAGATGGACAGCATTCATCCAGTCCAAACAAATGGGACATTACTACAGTGAAGTTTAGTTTGAAGAATTCTGTTTCAGTTCATTTCTGACAATGTTCTGTAACTCTAACAATAATAAATGCTAAATTCTGGGCATGACATTTGAGCATCTGTTTGCTAATAAGCTTTTCACCAAAGCTATTTAAGAGATTCAGGCACAGCTAAGCTTGACTAGAACATCTATCTTTTACTATTTCACTAATGCCCAGCAAACATAATCTGAATCTGTTCCTCATTATAAGATTTCTCCCAGCTTTTTTTAACTTTATGGAATAAAGCAGGCATTTGCTAACCTATTCAATATTTTTTCTTTCTGGTCTGGTCCAATTTCTAAACTTTCAAAGAAAATCTCTACAACAGATCAGGGACAAACTGTACTCCCATTTGTTCTGAACTCAAAAACAGCTTCCAAGCTGAAGCTCATGTACTGTACACAAAACATTAGCAAATTACTGATGCCTGCATTTCTTGCAGGTGTAGGGGAAGAGTGCACAGAATGACAGCATGTCACAGACTACAGTACTGTACTAACATTCAGAGCTAAACATAAAAATATACTGCATGAAATATTGCCCTTATTGGGCTAATGAACAGCATGGCAGCATACATGTAAATAGTGAACAGGTAAGTACTCTAATGAAAGCAGGAGCACTGGGGAATTCTCTTTTCAATGACAGAAATGCAATGAATACAGCTTATACAGCTCCAACTTACAACAGCATGGGATGCTGAATAGTAATGACGTCTGTCTGAAAACAGATGCTGCAGGGCTTTGAATGAAATCTAGTGTACTTTCTTACTCACTGAAAATGAGATGTTTGCCGCATTGATAACCTCAGCTCCTACCCAAAGGGGCTGTCTCTGGATGAAAGATTATTCTTAGCTTCTGCACACTTAATTCAATGAAAAGACTGTGTTCAAATATGAAAGCATTTGTCAGTTGAAATCCTGTCACACTTTCAGTCTGACATGACTAGGTCAGAATCACGCACTTGGTTCCCTGTCTCCTTAGATTGCATGAACCTTTTACTTTGTCCATCAGTTCTTAAATAGTTGATTTTTAATGGCTTGATGGCTTTCACTCTTGCTGGTCATAGCAGCAGCTAGTTCGGAGCTTGGGAATATCTAAAGTTGTTTATATCTTGCACAAAGGACCAGTGTGTTATAATGGTTAAAGAATTGGGATAGTGGGAGGACTCAATACTCATCCTCAGCCACAGGAAACACCTTGGGGTAACTCTTATCTCAACAGTCTCTAGGCCAGTGGTGTCAAACTCAAGGCCTGGGTGCTTAGATCTGGCCCACTGGGCTGCCCTGGAAAAAACAAAGGACAAGTTCGCGGTGCCTCTGCCAGTGAAACGAAGCTTGGGGGCCTGCTGGCAGCCCTCCTGAGCCCTGTTTTCCCTGGCAGAGGATTGCAGGAGGCCATCCCAGCCAAAATGGAGCATGCAAGGACTACAGGCAGCCCTCCCGAGCTCTGATTTTGCTGGCAGAAAGTTATAGGAGGCCGTTGCAGCCAAAAATGGAGCTCAGGAGCCCATTTGCACTGGCAGAGTGCTCAGGCCACCACAAATGCCCCCAACATGAGTGACATTGAGCTGGCCATGCCCACCCTGCCAAGTCCACCCCCCCCCACCCCCCAAGGTCAACACAACCCTGATGCAGCCCTCAATGAAATCAAGCTTGATAGCCCCGGTCTAGGCTGTCTTGAGGATCTGTAAAATGTGGGACATAAATTTAGTAAATGAAAGAAATACCTCACAGCTTAAACAGTCACATGGAGGTTAATATACACATTATTGATACTTGTTGTTTTGCAATGAAACATAGCTTTTATTTAATAGGAAATCTACAATATATTTCATGGCAAGTCAAAGTCTAAAATAATTATCACATCAAATAATGATATTATTATCTATGTGATAAATAAGTCTAGCAAGATTTAGAGTCAACCCTAACAAGACAAAGTGTTTTGGTTTCTTTTTTTTCTGATTCTGATGAGGGGTCATCTTTGACTATTGCAGGGGTACACTCCTCCACTTGGGGCTGGTTTGTAATTTGGAGATCTTCATTGACTTGTGGCTCCTGTTCAAGGAGAAAAGGCAGCGATGGCTAAAAGTCTCTGATTCATTTTGTGTGCCAATGGCTCCCATTCCTGGACTGGGAGGCCTTGCTTATGGTCACTCACAACTCATCAAATTACTGCAATGCATTCACGGGTGGGATTCAGCCAATTCTCAATTGGGATTCAGCCAATTCTCCCAGAACTGTTAGTTAATTGCTTATGCAGGAGAACCAATTAAAAATAGTGCAAGAGAACTCTCTCTCTCTCTCTCTCTCTCCCTCCCTCCCTCCCTCCCTCCCTCTCACTCCACTTAATAGCTCTGGGCAGACAGCCAAGAACCTCTTAACAGTTGCAGCTGAAATGCAGCTGATACACCTGAATCAAGTCAATAAACAACAGAAACTGAGGGATCATCTAGGGATCAGGAAGAAGGACAAGATTACAAACATTTTCATTATAAAAAGTATTAAGATTATCACCTTTACAGCCCTAAATAACACAGAGCCTGGTTATTTGTAGAATCACACCTGTCCATTCCACTAGGGTGAGTGCACTCTACTTCCCTTCCTTTCAGTGTCGACAGATCCTACTATGTAGTGCTATAAAGTAGACCAGAAGATGTTTATGCATTGTTGCCTAGGTAACAGATCTTTTATCATAATTATTCTTCTGGTTAATAGTTCCTGCTCTTTGAAATATTTCCCAGGAATCTAATGGGCACCTACTATGCTAGCCTTCCAAAGAGCTGCAAAATCATGACTTTTCCAACAAGACTGTAGGTAGTCTGAGGCTGGAGCCCAGAAAAAGTCTTTCTGGATGCATGAGGTGTGTTATGGTTGGGTGTGCTGGGAGTTTCTGGTTATTTTATTATTTAATTTTTACTGTCTTCATTTTACTATTGATTATGAGCCACTCAGGATTATATTTCATAAGCCTGGAGGAAGGGACATAATTTTAAAAAATAAATAAATATCACTATTTGATAAAAATATTTGATAAGAGAAAGACATAAATAGGATCCATTTTATTTCATGATTAGAGGTGCCTTGTCATACTGAAAAGGAAGAACGGTTTTACAAGTAGGCATGGCTGTAGCTAGAGATATTCTTGTATGGTAGGATAGATTTTATAACAATATTCTGAAATGAAATGTAGTGGGCCATGAAGAGTCATATATAAATATTACATTTATTTTAAGATTATACAGTGGCTAAAAGTAAGGATGCCTGAGAATACCACCAACAATCAAGAAAACAAGCAAATCGTTTTAAAAATCCAATCAAGAATTCTCACTTAAGGTACAAATAACCAGGCTCAAAATATCCTATTTTGGACACATTATGCAAATACCTAGCTTGTTGAAGAAGGCTCTAATGCTAGGAAAGGTAGAAAGAAAGAAAAAGATGACAACTCAATTACAGAAAAATAGACAAATAAATTATAGTGATAATGAGTGCACTGTTAGAAGACCTGAAAGATCAGGTAGAGACAGATTTTCATGGCACACAACCAATCAATCAATCAGTCATATGCAAACATGATGCATTTATCTTCTCCCCCCTCCCCCTCAAATACAAAATTTTGCATTCCATGTAGAAGGATAGTATGGACCAGGGGCCACCAACCTTTTGGACCTCAGAGACCACCAAACTCATAATTTTAGATCCCAGGGACCACTGGTTCTGTGGGCATGGCCTAATTTGTGGGTGTGGCTTGGTGGTCGTGTGATTGGCTGGGCATGGCTTGTATGTAAATATTATAAATATTTATATAAATATTGAATTTTTATGAAAAAAAGAGCAACTTTTACCCAAAATCAAGCAAAGAAGGCAGATTGAGTTGCTCACAGAATCACAGATTCATTCAGAGATCTATCTATCTGCCATCAGCTAGCTCAATCTGTCACATAAAATTTGCTTGCAGGCAAACTCAGAAAATTAACTCACAACATACTATGCATGTAAATATTGAATTTTTTATAAAAAAAGTGCAATTTTTATCCCAAATCAGGCAAAGCAAGCAGATTGAGTTGCTCACAGAACCATTCAGTGATCTATCTATCTGCCATCAGCTAGCTCAGTCTTTCAAATTTGCTTGCTGTGAGTCTGCACTGAATTTGCTTGCAAGCAAACCTTCAGTCCTAAGGGAGGTTTGGCTGTGCTGAGCCAAAGATCTAAAGACTAGCTAGAAAGCAAGAAATCCAACAATTTCCTGCTTCCTAGCTAATCTAAATCTCCTGGCACAGCAGAATAGATGATGGTTGGAAAAAGGAAAAATAACAATTTAGCAGGACAGTTTACCGGGTAAGGAGTGAGTGGGCGGGGAGGGTTCCCACGGGCCATCTGGGCAGCGCAGCCTTGTTTTTCTGTGCAGCCTAGATTAATTGCTTTGTGGGGGTGCTCTGGGGGTGAGATTTCTCTGCGGCCCACCAAAATTTTCTTACGGCCCACCGGTTGGTGACTGCTGATATGGACAACTGCTGAATAAACTAGGAACAAATTTTTAGACAACTCCTAGCTGAGGAAGTTAGAGTCAGCATGTATAAAAGCCTGCCCAAACTACTTATTTGTGTGCCATTCATTACAGGCTGACATATATGTGGGAAACAGCTGCCCATATGTAGGACAGCTGGCATGTAAGAGAGGTGTCAGCAAT
Organism: Hydrophis major; assembly: GCA_033807585.1. Classification (NCBI taxonomy): domain Eukaryota; kingdom Metazoa; phylum Chordata; class Lepidosauria; order Squamata; family Elapidae; genus Hydrophis; species Hydrophis major. The sequence continues at coordinate 217,239,572 of CM066328.1, read as the reverse complement.
CCAACTAACAAATTCCAAACCAACAGATTCCAAAACAGGCCTTTTTTCAAAGATCCATTTTATTAGAGTAGTCATACTGGCACATCTGGGAAAACCTGAATCTGGGAGTTCCGGGTTTTCCCTTTGTAATTGAAAATCCAAAACCCATCCCTTGCACCATCACATGGTCCAATCACCAGCAGTCCTATCTGGAGACATCCCTCCAACCACTCCTTTCCCAGGTGCAGGGATGGCTTGTTCTTGACTCAGAAGAAGAATGTTGTTATGTCTAAATTTCCACCTCTCTGTAAAATTCCCCCTCCCAAATTCCCAGGCACGAGGATGTGGCAGCATGGAACTTTCCAAGCAAACTATGGCTTCCAAAGCTGACAAGGGAAAAATAGCAGGGGGGCAGTCTAACCATATTAATTGATTGATTGATTGATTTTTATCCTGCATTTATTATTTTTATAAATAACTCAAGGTGGCAAACATACCTCCTTCCTTCTCCTATTTTCTCCACAAGAACCCTGGGAGATAGGTTGAGCTGAGAGAAAGTGACTGGCCCAAAGTCATCCAACCAACTTTGAATCCTAAAGATGTAAGTAGCTCTGCCTTTACCTTATAACCATGCTCTCCTTGATATTCCTACCCTTTATATTCCTCCCCTTTGGTGGGAAAAATCCTCATTCAGGGTCTGAATTAGAGGTAGTATTCAGCAGGTTCTGCCCAGTTCTGGAGAACTGGAAGTAGAAATTTTGAGTAGTTCAAAGAACTGGCAAATTCCACCTCTGACTGGAGATTTTGCAGTATCCTTCCCCTGCCATGCCCACCAAACCACGCCCTCAGAATCGATAGTAAACAAAATTGAATCCCACCACTCGTCTGAATTGTCAGCATTAGGGCTGAAAAAACACAATTTGGCCTTTCAGTGGTGTTACGGCCTGAGTTTTCAGTGACCAACCCACTGTTTATTCCCCTGCTCCTTTAAGGATGACTCGACGAGTATATAACTAGAGTACACTGCCTGGTCCTACTATTGCCCCCTCTCCTTTTCCTCCTGATCGGATTCTACTTTCTGAAAAGCAACACAACAGATCCCATCCCCTCCCACACAAGACTGGAGATGGGATGAATATCAAAGTGTAAACTGAGATGTGGATGGATGACAACTATATAGAAATGTGCATTTATAACCACATTTCAAATATATATTAGGGATTACACAAGTACTATACATGTAAATGTCTTTCTTTAAGCAAGGCAAAAGACTCAGTGGATGGTACACAGAAAATGCTACTAGATACAAATGCTACTGGATGCTTCTCAGCAACCAGCATCCATTAGACCAGGGGTATCAAATTCGCATCGTCATGGCATCATTACGTGACATATCGCGATTTTCCTCCTTCACTAAACCTGGCATGGGCGTGGCCAGCACATGACGCATCCTGCCCGCAGGCCACAAGTTTGACAGCCCTGCATTAGATTATATGAACTAAAACAAACAGAAAATGTTCGCTTCAAAGAGAGCAAGTTTACAAAAAAAACTGCTCCTAGTGCAGGATGTGTATAAATTCAACATGCACCATTTCCAAGATTATGACAACATTGTAAGAGAATAAAAGCAATCCAGCATGCATGCTGCTGCTATTTCTTTCTTTTTTAAAAAATTTGGTTTGTCAATTGCCTACAAGATAATAGGTATAAGTAAAAACATACTTGTGAATATATGGATACATATAAGAAGAATAAAAGAAACAATATGACAGGGATGGTAGGCACATTGGTGAGCTTATGCACGCCCCCTACAGACCTCTTAGGAAAGGGGTGAGATCAATAGTAGACAGTCTAAGGTTAAAGTTTTTGGGGTTTAGGGAAGAAACCACAGAATCAGGTAGAGTATTCCAGATATTGACCACTCTGTTGTTGAAGTCATATTTCCTGCAATCAAGTTTAGTGCGATGAACCTTGAGTTTGTATCTATTGTTTGCTCTTGTATTGTTATGGTTGAAGCTGAAGTATTCATTAACAGGTAGGATATTGCAATGTATGATTTTATATACCATACTTAGATCGGACCGAAGGCAGCAAAGTTCTGGGTTTTCTAGGTCTAGAATTTCAAGTCTGGTGGCACAAGGTATTCTGCAACAAGCAGAGGAGTGGAGAACTCTTGTGAAATATTTCTGGACTTTCTCAACTGTGTTAATATCAGATACGTAATGTGGGTTCCAGACTGATGAGCTGTATTTGAGTATTGGTCTAGCAAATGTTTTGTATGCTCTAGTTCAGTGGTTCCCAAACTTTTTAAGTCCACCGCCCCCTTGGTGCTACAACCTCATTCCTTGGTGCCCTCTCCCAGGGGTGGGATTCAAATTTCTGTGGGCATGGCCTAATTTGAGGGTGTGGTTTGCTGGTCATATGACTGGGTGGGTGTGGCTTGCTGGTCATGTGGCCAGGTGCCTGACAAACCAAATACATGTGTTCCTCACTTAATGGCCAGTTGTTTAGCAAGTGTTCTAATTTATGACTGGCCTCCTCAGAGCTACTTGACCTGTTTTTTGAGTTTTGACAGCTTTAGATCAGGGGTCTAAATCTCACCCCTGCCTGTGTGTGTGAGAGAGAGGGAGAGAGAGAAGTCGGATCAGATCTCTCTCTCCCCACCATCAACACCAGAAAGCAACTGTCAGTCAAAATTTATATTAGTGGTCTCTGGGATTTAAAATTATGAGATTGGTGGTCCCTGAGGTCCAAAAGTTTGGCAACCCCTGATCTAAAGGGGTGAGCCTGAGAGAGGGAAAGAGAGAGAGAAAGAGAGGAAGAAAAGAAAGAGAAGAGAGAAAGAAAGAAAAAGGGACAAACAAAGAAGGGGGGATGGAAGGAAGGGACAGAAAGAAAAAGAAATAAAGAAGGAGAGAGGGAGGGAAGAGAAAGATAATGAGATATCTCTTCTAGTCCAATCACCTGCTCCAGCAGGGTTAGAAGGGAGTGTGTGTGTATGTGTGTGTGTGTGTGTGTGTGTGTTCTCCTTGTAATTTACCAGAACATTTTGGTTTTGCCTTCTTCAGAATTGGCACTGTAATACATCAGGGGAAAATAATTTTTAGGGTGGAGATCTGGTCCAATGGATCCTGTTTAAAGCCTCAACAAAATGTGAGAGCTTCCTGATAGTCTTGACCATGTTTCGTCCACAAAACCTTTAATAGAAGCCAAAGAGGTTTCAATGTGCTGGCAAAGATGTTTCAATGTGGAAAAGGGCCTCAGTCTCAACTAGGCCTCATTCAATCTGATGCATCAGATCTCTCTTTCTCTCTCTCTCCCTCCCTCCCTCCTTCCCTCCCTCACAGACTGGCTTTGCTCTACTTTTCCAATGTGCCTGCGGGGCCGGCACTTCAAACATGGATGGATGGATGGATGGAGAGAGAGAGAAAGAGAGAGAGAGAGAGAGAGGCAGGCAGGCAGGCAGATAGACAGACAGACAGGTAGGTAGGTAGGTGGTAGGCAGGCAGGCAGGAAGACAGACAGACAGACCTTTTGGATAGATGGATGGATAGGTAGATAGGTAGATAGACAGACAGACAGACAGATAGATCTATATTGGTAGATAGGCAGGTAGGTAGACAGGCAGGAAGGCAGGCAGGCAAACAGACAGACCTTTTGGATGGATGGATGGATAGACAGACAGACAGAATGTGACAGTGGCGGCACTTTGGGAAAGCGGTGGCAGCAGCTTTTCCCAACATGCTGCTGCATTCGAGGTGCCGATTCCGGTGCGGTGCAACAGTCAATGGGGTGAGCCTGCAGGGCCGGCGCCTCAAACACCCCCTCTGCCTCTTAGCATCCCCAAGGAGGCCAGCAGAGGGCACTAAGAGGTGGCAGTGGGGTGTTCAAGGCACCAGCTGGCCCTGCAGGTTCACTCATTGACTGTAGCACTGCTCCGGAGCCGACACTTCCAATGCAGAAGCGGTGGCATGTAACATGCCGCCATGGCCGCATTTGATATGCTGCCCCCCTGCCGCCTCTTAGCGCCCCTCTGCCTGCCCCTTTGGGGATGCTAAGAAGTGGCAGGGGGTGGCATGTCGAACGCGACCACGGAGGCACATAATGTGCCACCGCATTGGAGGTGCTGCCTCCGGAGTGGTGTTACAGTCAGTGAGTGAACCTACAGGGCTGGCACCTTGAATGTCCCCCTGCTGGCCCCCTTGCCTCTTAGCACCCCCATAAGGCATCCCACCCACCCCCAGGGAGCGGTACTACCCACTTTGGAAACCACTACTCTAGTTAGTAGTATAATATTACCAGAGAAAAAGCTACGTAAGATTAGGTTAATGCCTTTTTGGCTATGTAGTTACAGTGGGCTCTAGCACTTAGATCATTAGAGATGAGTACTCCAAGATCCTTGACAGAGTTTGGATCATCAACAAGTCTTGACTATTCAGCATGTATTTTATTTTGTGATTTTTTTTGCCAACATGTAAGACAGAGCATTTATTTGTTGAGATTTGAAGTTGCCATTTGTTTGACCATTCTGATACATAGTCGAGGTCTTTTTGAAGGGTAGCAGTATTGTTGGTGGTGTTGAATAGCTTTACATCATCAGCGAAGAGAATGCAGTTGCTCTTAATATGATCACAGAGGTCATTTATGTAGAGTATGAAAAGAGTTGGTCCTAGAACACTGCTTTGGGGGACGCCGCTGTTGACAGGTACAGAATTTGATAGGACGCTCCCAATTTTGACCATTTGTTGTCTGTTTGACAGGAATGCTTCTATCCAGTTATGCAGGTGTCCAGAGAAACCATAAGATTTTAGTTTTAGGAGTAGTTTGTCATGCACCACGGAATCAAAGGCTTTACAGAAGTCTATTTAGATTGCATCTATTATTTTGCTCTGATTGAGTTGTGTAGTCCATATGTTTCTGCAGTGTAAGAGTTGCAGATTGCAGGATAGTTTTTTTCTGAAATCAAATTGCTTATTAGAGAGTAGGTTGTTTGTCTCTAAGTGGAGGGTTAGGGTTAGGGTTAGGGTTGGTCTGTAATTTTCAACAAGGCTGGGGTCTCCCTTTTTGAAGATGAGGATGACTGTGGCTTGTGACCATAGTTTTGGCAAGGAGCTGGTCCTGAAAGATTTTTCAAAGATTATGCTTGGAGGTTCGGCTATGGCAGTGGATAGCTTTTTTAAGAAGTAGGCACATATTCTGTCCGGTCCAATAGATAAGGATGGTTTTAGATTATGCAGTGCTTTTTCAACATTGTCTTCTGTAAAATTGATATGTATTAGATCATTGTCTGTGGTTCAACTAGGAAATACTGGGCATGATCCATTGCTGTTTACAAATATTGAGCCAAAGAATGCGTTAAAGAGGTTGGCTTTAATGGTGTCGTCATTGCAGTCTTTACCATTAGGTCCTTTCAAGGGTGGGATGGACCTTGATTCTTTTAGTTTGTTGTTCACAAAATTGTAGAAAGCGCAGGTATAATTGATGCATAGAAGGATTTCCTCTTGTTTAATGTGATAATTGGTGCATTCAGTCTTTATCTGGGGGCATAAATTTTTGTATTGGCTTTTGAAGTTGGCAACGTGACCAGATTTGTTTTTCTGCCAAAGTGATCTCTTTTTGGATTGAAGCTTCCTTATTGTTATGGGTAATCTGTTTTTTCTGGTTTTTGGAGTTGTTATTGGTACATATAGTTTGATGACTCTTTTGACTTCAAGTAAAAATATGTTGTAATGGGCTTCAACAGTATTGCATCCAGTGAATAGAAATTGCCAATCAAGGGATGAGAGATCGTTGTCTTAATTTGAAGTTATAATTGCCTTTTTTGAAGTTATAATTGGGGATTACATCGTTGTGTTGATTTTTGTGTGGCTGTATGTTGAGACAAAAGTCAATCATGCTGTGGTCACTGTTGGAAAAGGGTTCTTTAATTTGTATTCCATAAATTGAATTCAAACTATTGCAGAAGATGAGATTGAGGCAGTTGTTAAGTCTAATGTTGGTTACTAGTTGTTCCAGTCCCAGGTTTGTTACAGCATTGTAGAAAGTTGCATGTATGGGTTCAGTTTTACATTCGTTTAGGGTCTAGCTAATGTGAGGTAGATTGATGTTACCAAGAAAGATAAAAGTATGTGGGCAGGATGTTGCCCGTATTAGTAGTGAATTTAGCTTGTTTACATGTTCGATGTCATAATCAGGGGCTCTGTAACATAGTAAGAATCGAAATGTGATTTTTAAGGACAGTTCACAGGTGATGGTCTCAGGAAGAGCAAGCTCCTGGGTAACTTGGATGTTTTTTAGATGTAAGGACTTTTTATAGAAGATAGCAACACCACCTCCTCTACAGATTTCACGATCTGATCGGTAAATATGATAGTCTCTTACTGTGGTAATGGAGTCAAGGAGAGATGCATTGAGCCATGTTTCACAGACAAATATGATGTCGAATTTAGCCATATTTAGTAAGAGGAGAAATTCAGGTATTTTTTATTCTACTGCAATACCGTTTGGCAATTCAGAGACGCAAGCTGGAAGACCACTTTGTGGCTGCTCTGCCACAAAAGCAACCTATGCTGGAATTGTGAAATCTGGAGGGAGGATATTTAGAAACCCAAATAAAGCAACTTGGCTTTCTTCAAAAAATGTCATCAATTTTCTGAATTTACTCACATAATGGAAAATCTCTTTTTGGCATTCTTTCAGACACAAAAGATCTGCAATCACAAATAACCGTTGCAAATGTTTTGATTTAATACTCCCCACCTCAAGCACATACATAAAAGACTCATTTTCTGTTGGCTACAATCCTTTTAAATTGCTATGTTGCCATGAGAACTTGATTAAAATACCACCTACAGGTTGGGAAGGGAGGGGGAGGGGGAACATCTTCTAACCTTTTGGAAAATGCTAGTCCTACTATATATGTGCTGCATTGCAGTATTTTCCCAGTCACCATAAACGTTCTGCAGTACAAGGCAGCTGAAATGTCTTGACAGCTTTTATTTTACTGAACACTTTCTGCTGGAAAATATTTTGCAGTCAGAACACTTTCTAACCAGTACATATTGTCAATACAATAATATTCATGTATATACAGTAATCTTTTGTATAGGTAGAAATATTATTAGCACAGAGATCTAGACCGAAAATTACAAATGGTTTTTTAAAAAAAAAAACTCTGGAAGGTAATAAAATTCCAGGTGTGCATGTCTGCAAAATACTCTCGGAAGCCTAATAAATTTGGAATTCATTCCGTTACCTAATTTTATACATTCTGGGTTAATGAGTAATGTAACATGGGATTGTAATAACACATTCATCTGATGATTTGCCAAAGGAAAAAAGGAGGGCACCATGGGTACTCTTTTGAATTATTAAGGACTAATCACAAAATAAGTGTTATTGATAATGCCCAAACATATCTAGTGGCAACATTAGGGAGGGATATCACTCAAGCCTGACATAGGAAAAAGATCCCTCTTCACAGAGTGAAATACTGTACATTCCCTATTTATGCATAACTCTTTTCTGAGAAAAATAATGGAAAAGTAGTGAATAATACTAATGGATAAGTAATGGAAAAATACATAATGACAAGTTTGTAATTAAATTATCTCTTGATAATATATCTCAACCACCACAGAACTAATTATTAATTCAGAGTAATTTATAAAACTGAAATTTAAAAACATTTTAATTCTCAAAGAATCTTTAATATAGCAAAAAAATACTCATCAGAACCTTCTAGAATACAACTAGCACAGATCACATCCAGAAAAAGGGTTGCTGGGCATAATTCTTCTAGCTTTCCATGATAACTTCTGACCACACAAGTTGTCTGATCATTTATTTAGATCTCAAGCAGGAAGAAGGGAAAAAGAGAGTAATATTCATAATACTAGCTGAACATTACCGTCCCTGGCTGAACTGTAGATGCCATGGAGATTTCCAGAGGCAATCAGGGTCTGAGTGGATGAAATAAGTTCGGACTGCTGAGATCAAGTTGTTCTTTGTCAATAGACATTCAGGAACATTGGACCTGATATGGGACACTAGATTGGATTACACTCCCCTGAGGGACATAGTTCATGTCCTAACATCTGCCTGGACATGCAACTGCTATTCAAATAGCAAGTGGAAGTGAAGGCAAGGAAGGACTTTGTCCAGCTCTGTCTGGTGACCCAGTTGTAACCCTATGATGCTTTGACAATTATAAATCATGTTTTTATCACCACTCATTTGAATTACCTTAATATGCTCCCTTTGGAGGCAACTGAAACTACAATTAATCCAGAATGTGATGGTTGGATTTATGATAGATAAACCTCACCATGAAGATAATATTGCTGCTAAAGTTGTTGCACTGGTTACCACCAAGGATGCTTGTCAAAACCCTGTATAACACAGCACTGGTTATACCAGACATTACCTTGCCAATCTGCCTAAGAACAATATGAGAAGGCCTGATAAGAATCCCATGCTATATGAAGCCAGAGGGATGTACAAGCCACAAATCTTTTCTCTTGTGGCCCCTGCACTCTGGAACTGCCTGTCTGGAAAGAATGTGCCCCATCCTCCTTCCAGGCATTTCACAAAACTGTTAAAACTACACTATTTCACCATTGTTTAAATGAGAGTTGAATGCTTAATGGCAGCTATTTTGGGGAGGTGGTTATTAATTTTTATGTGATTTTTTTTTTACACTTTGTCATTCAGAGACTAACAATGTGGTGGGCTATCAAAACTATAAAGCAGAACAATAGATAAATAACACAGACTTCCATTTAAGCATGAACCAGTTAGCTACAAATATACATGTTCTTCACCACATGTTCACTTTGTACATAAACATTTAATTCTAAATTATAACAAAAACTGCAGCTAAATATTTTGATAGATAAACTAGATGTGAAAAGGCAGTCATGCTTCTTTATTCTCTGTATCAATAAGAGCTGTGATAAGGGATTGAAGAAATATTTTATAAGCAAACAAAAAACCAAAAAAGCATCAAAAGTAGAAGCTGAACTTACTGAACTCTCATCAAGTCAAGCATTTTTCTTCCCAGACCAGCTGCAAGCCACCTAGAGTGCAGTGAGTAGTGAGCATACACATTGATGTAATAAATAAATTCACAAAATGTAGGAGGCTTCATTTATCCTCTCCTCTACTTCTCTTTGGATGTAAAATTAGTTTATAAAGCAGAGAAGAAGGCAATGTCTACGCCTGATACATGAACATCCAACGTGACTGTCCAAATTCTATATTTTTCTCTTCAAAATCTATACATATCATTATAAAATATATAATTAGTATGCCATAAAAATAACTTTTATACCTTAGTTTCATTGTATGTTATGATGCTAGAACAGGGGTGTCAAACTCAAGGCCCGTGGGCCAAATGCAGTCTGCGATGTGGTCAGATATGGCCCATGTGGCCATCCTGGAAACAGAAAAGGTCTGCCCTGCATCACTTCAGCCTGGCCTGGCCCCACCCATGCCGACAGGCGCGCATGTGTGCATGAGGCAGCGGGCATACATGTGCATAGGCCATGTCATGCCGTCAGGCACGTGTGCGCAAAGGAGGCAGGCAACACATGCACAGACCCGGCCCATGACATCCTGGCAGGTATGCGTGTGCACAGGAGGGGGCAAGCATACATGTGCACAGGCCTGGATCTACAGGAGATGGGCACACACACATCTGCCAGGATGGGGTGGGTTGGATCTGTGCACACGTGAAGTGGCACATGTGCCTGCCGGAATGAGACGGCAGGACCAAAGCAATGCTGGCCGACCCCTTACCATTTCCAGGATGGCTGCCTTACAAGCCTTTCACATTCCCCTTGCATATCCAATGAACTTTGGCACCACCGAGGCCGCCAGCATCTTGCGCAGGTCCATTACACCACTACCATAGATGCCTGGAGTGCCAGGTTTGCCCAGCCCAAAGGAGGCAAAGTGGCCAGCTAGAAAGGCCAAGTAGAACAGTGGTGGGATTCAGCCAGGATGGCCAGTTCAGGTGAATTGGTAGTTAAAAATTCTACCTGGCCCCACCCACCACCCACCCTGCCCCACCACTAATTATTGGCCTCGCATGCCTTGGCTGGTGCCTTAGAGTTATACTGTGGCATAGCTGTAGCTGCTCTTTGGCTCCCTTGCTTTCAACCATGTGGCCCAGCTTACTTGTCTGCCTTTGCTGGGGCCTAAGGTGTGGCGGCCTCCTGCTCGTCTGACTTGGCCTACTCCCAACCACTCTAGCAGCAGAACAGCCAGGTAAGCATAGTCCGGGTGCCCCCCTCAGAAAAGCAGGGCTGGGACGGTATCCTGGTAGTCACTAGATAAGAATGCTTCTCCCCCTTTCTCCTAAAAGCACTCTCAAATCCTCTCAATGAAAACATTTGTTTCCTCAAAATGAACTGGTTAGAGCTGAGGCTCTAGTACACATGGATTACAACATTCTTCTATTATGATGCAGAAATTTTCAAACAAATTGCTTCTCCTTAGCTGAATCAACAATGCAGTAGAGACATCCAAGCGCCTTCAGCATTAGCAGCTTTGCCATCACTCCTAGTAGACTGTACTGCAACAGAAATAATTCAGCATTGTTTAGCTCAGGGAACATGTGTAAGTAGCTATATGGTATTTATTTGCTGTAGGGATGGCAGCTGGACATAGTTTTAATCAAACCATTGTAATGTCTGCAACTTCCAAATGATCCAGCTAATAGAAAAACAATGGGGTTTGTCTGGTCCAGTTATTTTATTAGCATAAATAAACAAAGAGATTAATACTTATAAGCTTCCCCTAAAGCAAGCTCATAATTAAGTATACTGTACTGTATATTATGTAAATGAAGCAACACTTGCTTTGTAAAACTGTGCTGGATTGACACCTGTTCCACAACCATTCTTTGTACACTGACACTGACAGCTTTTTGGCCATCAGAATAAATCTACCCTACAACCTGGTTTACACATGCACAATTCAAGTGTCCTAACATTGTAGGAAAGAGTTCTAATATAAAAAAATATTTTTAAGCCCTTCAAAATAATTAGATGGCAAAACAGCCAATTTGAAAATACATCTGACTCTGTGGAGTCAAAAAGGTGGGGGGAAGGGAAGAGAAGTGTGTTAGCCAGTAGTGTGCTTCCTTTTGGAAAACACAGCTGAATTTGAGAATCTTGTGCAATAGCAGGCTTACTGCCTGTGAGGAAAAGTGCAGAGAAATCTATTAGGGAGCTCTACAGATTAGCCAGGAAAGCCCTATCACTCCACATTTTTCACCAGGGGCTCCACTGCCATTTTGAGAATATATTGTGACCACTGCCTTGCTTTGAGAGTATGATTCACCAAGGGAAGGATGGCCCCTCCCTGTGCTCCATTTTTGGCCTCCTGGGTCTCAGGAAAACCTCCTGGGAGCAAAAATGGCCTCCCAGGAAGGCAAAAAATGGAGTGCGGGGGGGGGGGGGGTGGCTTCGCAGCTCCCCTCCCCATTTTTTGAGCTCCTGGGTCTCAGGGAAACCTCCTGGCTCAGGAAAGCAAAAAATGAAGTGTGGGGGGGCCGTGCAGCACACATACACCCACACACCCCTTTTTGCCTCCTGGGCTCAGGGAAGCCTCCTGGGCAAAGCAGTAAGACAGCGAGGGGGAACCCAGCACAGCTGATCGTTGGAACAGCTGATTGCTGGGAGGAAGAAAAAAAGAAACACCAGTTTGGCCGAACGGTAGCATTTTTTGTATTACCAGTTTGCCTGAACTGGGCCAAATTGGTAGAATCCCACCACTGCAACTCACCCTTTTACATAGCAGATGCTGGGATGGACTGATCAGATGAACCAGAGAAATGGTGATGCTAGGACAGAAAGCCAGGAGGCTATCCAGGGAGAGGTCTGGGAGGACCTACAAGGGCTCAACCATGATTCATTCTACAGATACTTCAAAAGCTACTCTGTGCTCCCAACCCCAACTTGTTGCCAGGATTTGCTATTATTTCTTAGAGTTATACCTCCAGCTTTATTTTTGTACAACTCAACCTACCTTCTTTCTCTACTACAATCCTGTGAAATCAGCCTGAAAGAAAGTGACTGGCCCAAAGTTACCCAGCTAGTTTTCATGACTAAGGGAGGAGCCAACTCACAATCTCCTAGTTTCTAGTCTACCATCTTAACCTCTGCACCAAATTGATTCTTTGGTATACTTTTGATTTTAATCCTTCCTCTCACTGGGAAACAACAGAGAAAAGCACTTTTCAATGAGAAGGATTTTGAAAGAACAGTCAAGCATCTATTTGCTTTTTAGCTGACTGTCATATGGGAGCTAGATTAGAATTATGCAGTAGAATTCACACACTTGTGCATTGAAATGGGCTCACACCACTTTCTAAACCAAAATATTGCTTGTTGCATAAATGATGTTTTCTCTTTGCAATTATAGCCCACATAATATATATGAAGGGCTGAGGGATAATTTGGATTTATAATTAACGCTGCAGCATTTATAAATGCCTTATAGAGAACAATGTAGCAGAGTTATCATTAGAATTACAACCTTTTAAAATAATGCACTTTGCTTTATAGCCCCTCAGGCAGGGGTGAATCTGAGAGTTGCTTCTCTGATCATGACAAGAGGAATCATTCTTAACTCACTGCTTGAATGATAGACCAGCCACTAAATAATCATTAATCATTTATGATGCACAGAGAGACTATAAATGTTTACAATAATCAAGTGTCCATAGATTATCTTTCTTTGAATCATGAATGTTTCTTCCTCATCATGTCTGAAATAAGATTCCAGTGCTGAATCCACTGAGGTTATTTGTATTTATCTCTAGGTTAATAAGACCTTCACAAATGTTTAATATGTTTGTTGATAATTTGGATCTTTTTTAAATTTGCATTTCTCAGCAAAGCAGGGACTGGTGCTCTGCAGAAATACTAACATGACACCTTGATGTCTTGGGAAAAAAATCAATTTTTTTCCTTCCAAAGCATATTATTACCACTAAATACTATAAAGCAAACTACATTTTGCACCAGCGATAACTGAGACTCACATTTATGGCTTAAACATCTGCATATAGAGACACATCTTGGTTTATAATTTATATAGGGACTAATTCCCCACATACCCCCTTTTGACCTGGAAGGCAAAAGGGAACAAGACAGGAGAACCTAGGACAGTGATGGTGAAACTTTTTGTTGTGATGTGCTGAAAGCATGCCAGCACCTACAATGCAATGCACCCCGTCCCCCTTCCACATTCGTGCACAACACCCCCACCTCACCCCCTTACCTGCACTGCATGTGCATGTGCCTCCCAGCTAATTTTCGGTCCATTTGAGGCCATTTTCACCCTCCTGGAGGCTCAAGGGAAGCCTCTGTAGTCTCGGGAGGCTGAAAACAGGCCTGTTTCGGCACTTTCAGTATTTCTGGAAGGCCTATTTTCAGCCTCCTGAGGCTGCAGAGCCTTCTGTTGAGCCTCTGGGAGGGTGAAAACAGCCTTAAATGGGCCAAAAATCAGCTGGGAGACATGCGCATGCACAGTACAGGTAAGTTTGGCTGGGGCTCGTGTGCCCGCACAAATGGCTCTGTGTACGACCTGTGGCATGTGTGCCATAGGTTCGCCATCACGGACCTAGGAAGTTCTCTGAATCCAAAGAGAAGTAGGCTATAAATGTAACAAAGAAATAGAATGGAGAACCTTCTCGTTAAAACTATCAGGTTAATTTAAAATTCTGTCACATGTAATTACCAGAGTTTGTTTGCAGATTTCAAGAATATATTCTTTCTTTCTTTTAAACTTCATATGAGGAAGTTCTTACTTTTGAGGAATCTGTTAATTATTTGCTTTTAGATACTTCATTATCTTCAGTTATTTTAGGAATACACTTAAAGATAAATAATTATTTTTTAAAAAACAAATTAATATATTTCATTCATTTCTGCTGTTTTGACAAACAGGTACAGGAGTACCAACAAATCTAAAAACAAAGTTCTTGCAAATATTGGTCTAGTTCAGGGGTTTCAAACTCAAGGCCCATAGGTCAGATCCAGCCCTCAAGGTGGTTAGATTGTACACCTGAGAAACATTGAAGGACTGGCCTGCGGGGCCTCAGCCCAGCCCAGGCTGACCAGGCACTGATCTGCAACCTGGTGGCCAGCCTTAGATCTAGAGCACTGCCTCAGCTCTGCTACTTGGGCATGTACCCAGGGAGCAGCGAGTGCACAGACTTGGCATCCCTGGGAATTGCATTCTGAGTGCTTCCTTTTCACCCAGGAGACCAGCCCTTGCGCACTTGCTGCCTTCTATGCACAAGCCCAGGGAGCAGGGCAGAGATAGTGCCGCAGATCTAAGGCTGGCCGCAGTCCAGCCCAGATGGCCACCACCAGGTTGCCAATCAATGCCATGCCTGCACCATGTCTCCATGCCTCGCTCGCTGGCCTTTCGTATGTGTGTGGGTGTGTGCACATGCACTTGCAAGGGATGGTGTTTGGCAACAGGGACTCCACAACTCACTGGCCCTCCAAGAAGCAGGTACCGGCAGCAGGCAGAGTCAAGGGAGACATGTGATGCGGACCATCGGATCCCACATGGCTGGGACAGGGCAGGAGGCTACCAAGCTCTTCAGCAGGCTAGCATGCTTCCCCCTACACCTCTCCCTGTGGCTATTGCCACTGCCGCAGGCCAAGACAAGGTGGGTTGGGGGTGTGTGGCTGGTGCCAAACACCATCGGCTTGCCTACTCCATCCCATCTGCTTTGCTTGCAGTTTGAGAGCAGATCGCCACTGGTCAATTCCTCAGGCCCCCTGAAGGTCTTGCCTTTGCCCCTCACACGACTGCATTCCCCTCGTGCACTGGACACACTTTGGCCCCACTGTGGGCTGTTGTCATCACCGAGGCTGCCAGTAGCTCTTGCAAGTCCATTAGATTCCTGCCATTGCTGCCCGGAGCACCAGGCCCACCCAGCCTGAAGGAGGCAAAGTGGCCAGCTGAAAAGGCCAAGTAGAGATGATAGAACAGGTAAAAGGCAGCCATCGCAAACTTCCCCATTCTGTTGGGCCTGGGCAGCCATGGCACTGATGGGGATTTGGCTTTCCCCGCTCGATGTGGGTCTTTTACCTGCTAGGCCTGGGCATTCTCTACCCCCTGTACTTGGCCTTTCTAGCTGGTCACTTTGTCTCCTTTGGGCTGGGAGGGTCTGCCAAGAGGTGTGCAGCAGGGCCGAGATGTGTTCAAGTGCCTGAGGGGAACATGCTCCATGTGCAGGCCAAGAGCAAGACCAACGAGGGGCTGAGAAAATGATCAGCAGTGACCTGCTCTCCAACCACAAGCCAAAACTGTCAGTGGGACAGAGTAAGCGCATCCAGCGGTCTGCATAATGTGCCTCCTCCTCCTGCTGCTGCTGCTTGGACAGCCAGCCCAGTGGTGACAGCGGGCTCTGGAGCCGCAGAATGCGCCAGCTGAGGGGCCGGCAGGCTATGACTGCAGCCGGAAACCATGATCTGATCAAACCATGATCAACCAGCTAATCTGGCCCTCAATGAAATCGAGTTTGACACTCCTGGTCTATGTGCATATCAAATTTAGACCTCAACAAATAGCAGTACTTTGACAACCTTGCCCGGGCTCAGAAGTTAAGCAGTACCATGAAGGGATACCTATCAGGGCAGTAAGATAGCAAATCTATAAGACAAAAATTAAGTTATGGCACATCTTATTGGCAAGGAAATTGCATGAAAATATCTGTGAAATCATCAAGAATTGATTATTATTATTTTTAAACAACATTAAAAACAAATGTATTAGTTGCCGAGAATTCAATTTGTATATAAGCAATTAGATGAGAAGACCTCAAAGGTCCTTTCCAATTCTATTATTCACAACCAGGAATCATGTATTTCTTAATGTTTTGTTTTATGCAAACATACACACACACACACACACAATATTTCTTTCAATCCTTTTCAAGACAATGAAATTTTTGAACTGTATTCATTCAAATACTTAGCTGATCCAAAGTGAACATTGTTCAAGTCTTTGTGAATTATGATTTATGAACCAGGGTTTCTTTTTGAGGAAGGATCACACAACACATTACTCAATAACAAGCACATCACATTAAAGCTGAATCAGTAAGGTAACTGTTCAAAGCTGGCAGTTGGGTGAAAATAATTTTTGCTTTCCTGTAACTCATCAATATGAGATCAAATGTTCAGTTACATTTGTGACAGGTACAGAGATGGTATTCAGCAGGTTCTGACCAGTTCTGGAGAACCAGTAGTGAAAATTTTGAGTAGTTCGGAGAATTGGCAAATACCACCTCTGACTGGAGATTTTACAGTATCCTTCCTCTGCCATGCCCACCAAGCCACACTTACAGAAACAGTAGTAAAAAAAATTGAATTCCACTACTGGACAGGTAGTATTGGTTGTTAAAACATAGAACAAAGCAATGAATCTGAAATAGATATTTCAGATAGAAATAGAAATATATTATCTGCAAAAAATATCATACTCTACATTTTGATGACTGAAAGTGAAATACCACCCCATGCATCAAAACCATTAAACAAAAAAAAAAAAAAACAGTAAACGATATGATACTTCCATTTCAATTTGTCTAAACTTTAGACTCTAAAGGCTGTCATCTTTTCATGGGAAGCCTCAGTTTAAATAATTGTGGCCAAGAAGGGTCTCCATCAGAATAGATGTTACTGCACAAGGATGTTCTTGCAGCTGTGAGGATGGTGTCATGAAACACCAGCTGTGTTTTGGCTTAGTGAATATTTGGATGAGAACCCTATCATTACTTGACAACGCCTGTCTACTCTTGGGAAACATTCCTGTTTATTTCAGCAACCTTGTTTTCAAAGTAGCACAGAAGGCAGACAGGCAGTAAGAGAGAAGACGATGCCAACAAATAAACCTACTGACCTGAATTTGTTGCCAAAAAATTACTCGACACCTCTCCTAATGTAAAGTATAAGCAAATCCCCAGAACTGCTAAACATATATGCAGAGTTCTAAAACAGTGCTGCAAAAATTTAAAAACTAAAACATTATAAGCTTGGGCATGATTTTGGTTGTCATCCCTTTACTTTTCATTTAATTTTTTTATCTTTTGTAGGGATCAATCTTGTCTTCAGCAGTAGTATCTACCACATGGCATAATATTTCATCAAGATTACTAAACTATATATTTTTTAAAAGAATGACATCTTGAGATGCAAGGTGTAATAAATGCTTAGGATTCATCCATACTACTATTTGTTTTCTCAGCAGCTAATGTTTAGTTTTCTCACATTATTTTCTTTATTTAAATTTATTAGTCATCCAACTCCAATGGACTCTGAATTTCATAGCCTTCCACTTAGACTCTAGTAATAGTCAATGCTATGATTGCTTATCAATCCCATCTTAAATGAAACCTGGATCAACTTTTTCTTTTTTTAAAATATTTTATTTTTAAAAAACAAAAATACAAATCTCTATTCACATTAACATTGCTCGTATTGTTATTAATACATACCTCTCCTTTTATATATAAACATCAGCTCTTATTTCTATCCTCCATCCATTTGTACCACCTATCCCAAACTGCATAATAGCCCGAATCATCTTTGCCTCTTAATTCCATTGTGAATTTATCCAGTTCCGCACAATCCATTATTTTTTGTGTCAAGTCTTCTTCAGATGGTATATTTTCCTTCTTCCATCCCTGTGCCCTATTCTCGCTGCAGTTATAATATGTATAATGATGCATTGGATGACCTTGCTCAATTTTTCCCTTAATTATTCCTAATAAGAATATTTCCGGTTCGAGTTTTAATTTGTGCTCTGTAATTTCTAATAACCATCTTTGTACCCTCATCCAATATTTTTTAATCTCGGGACACTGCCCCCACATATGGAAGAACATTCCTTCTTTGTGTTTACACTTCCAACATTCTGCTTTTGTGTTTGGATACATTTTGGCCAGTCTTGCTGGGGCTAGGTGCCGCCTACAAAACATTTTATATTGATTTTCTTTAAATGCTGTTGACAATGTCAATTTATAGTTATCAATCCACATTTTTCCCAATCCTGTAAATTTATATTATGCCCTACATTTTTTGCCCAGGCAATCATTGATCCCTTTACTATTTCCTCTTCTAATTCCACTTCCAACAAATAGTTATACATTCTTGTTATAAATTTTATCTCCTTGCCTGTCAAAATTTGGTCCAGTTGTTGTAAGTCCTTTTCTATCCCTTGTTCTTCTAGGTCTTCCTAAATTTTGTCTGAATTTGTAAGTATGACCACCAATCTATAATTATATCTTGTTCTTTTAATTTATCAATCATTTTTAGCTTCCCCTGATTATCTAATAGTTCTTCATAGCTGACCATTTTCCTTGTATCTCTCATATTTGGGTATAATATCGTTTCCATTGGTGAGACCCATTTTGGTATCTTCATATAATGTTTTCTTTTAACTTTTTCCCAAGTTTGCAGTAGTGATTCTATTATCAAATGTCTAGGAAGTATGAATGTGTCTTGGTTGTTGTTTTTTTTGTCCCATAAGAAGGCATGCCACCCTGCTTGGGGGTCATGGCCCTCAATTGCCAAAATTATTTTATTTTTCAAATTTATCCATTCCTTCACCCATAATAGTACTGCTGCTTGGTAATACAGTTCCCATTTTGGGAGTCCAAGTCTGCCTCTATTTCTACTATCTTGTAGCATTTTTATGCTTTGGATCAACCTTTTCACTGGATCACTGAAATCAGAAAAGTTAACAGATATAACTAAATGTCAGAAGAAAACTTGGGCTCAGGTCAGAGGGAGTTGACCTTTACATAAATTATGTAAAGGGACTGTGCATTCTGTCTATCCATCTGTCTGTCTGTCTATCTTTCACCCAAAACCAACACGGTCCAAATTTGGATGGTTGGAGAAACCAGCAAATGAAAGATCAAATCTAAAAATGGATGGAAAGAGGAAAATATTGCCTCTCCATATTTGCCCAGGGCAGCCTTATGAGATAGGTAATTGATAACAGCTGGGAATGCTGCCAATTGCTCACTTCTGTATCTCTCTCCTGGTCATATGACTCTGAATGGAGCATCTGAAGCCCAGAATGGGCTTTCCATTGCACATCTGTTACAGAAGCAAACACCGTGAGGGGAGAGGGGAAACATCAATACAAGAGGTAATGTGTATTAACATATCTAGATAAGACCCTGGAAGGAAGTGCACCCACATAAACACAAGTGCAACATATTACTATTTTTTCACTTCTCTTCAATCCTGTCCAATTTTTGAACACTAACTGGACTGGTTCCTGCAGTTTTCTTGGCAAGGTTTTTCAGAAGCAGTTTGCCATTGCCTCTTTCCTAGGAGCTGGGAGAAAATGACTGGCCCAATATTACCCAGCCGGCTTCATGTCTAAGAACTAGGAGAACAGAACTCACAGTGTCCTAGTTTCTAGCCTGTGCCTTAACCACTATACCAAAATGGTTATCATTACTTTATTATCCAGAAGAAAATATGGGCCCTGGTATTTATCAAGAATTCCAGAAACTGTGCTGGGTATGCTCTCCCTAGCTGAAAAAGATAATTGTTTAAAAAAAAAGTCAGTGCTAAAGAGCTCTTAAAGTCTCTTTGTAAAAAAAAAAAAAAAAAACTACAGTAGGCCAATTATCCAAGTAAGTGGGTTTTTAAAACCTTCTTCACTGGGATTTGTATGATGTGGAGAGGCACAATTATGCCACTTCAAATTAAGTATTCCTACTCTTGCTGACTTTCCATAATAAACTGCATCCTGGTTGGAACTCATTTGCTTTTCCCAATTCTGATTTTTCACATATCTATGTTAATTTATTTTCTCTGAAGAGAAGTCCATGGAGAAGCATAAACACAGCTTAACTGGTAATGTATGATGTAATCACTCTTCTTGCTTTTTTAACTGCCTTAAACCTCTGACTACCCCCAATTAAATATTCAAGGATTTACAATTGGATTCTTTTTTTGGCCCAGTTATGTTTCATCTTCAGCAAATTATCAATAATATATTACATACAACTCCGTCAATTGAATGCAGACATTCTCTTCAACATCTATCTCAATTGTCAGATTTATTTCATATGGATTCTTTAGTCTAAAAAGTGCCCAAGATTCTGCCATGTCATATCTGTCCCTGTCTAACTTCCTGGACAGCAAAGAAGTTCAACAGACAGGGGCTTCTGTGAATAGCAAGTGAGCAGCAGGCTTGAACATGAATGATAGAGCTGGAAGGTACTTTGGAGGTCTTCTAGTCCAACCTTTACTCAAAACAGGTGACCACATATCATCCCCATCAAATGGGTGTCCAGTGTATTCTTGAAAACCTGTGATTGAGCACCACAACTCCAGGAGGCAAACTATTCCACTGATTAACTGTTCTCACTGTCAGGAAATGTCTCCTTATTTCTAGATTGGATTTCTCTTGAACAAGCTTCCACCCATTATTTCTTGTCCTGACCCCCTCACCTGGGATGCTTTGAAGAACAAGTCAATCCCCTCTGCTCTGTGACAGCCTCTCAAGTACTGGAAGGTAGTTATCATGTCTCCCCTAATCCTTTTCTTCAATAGGCTAAATAGTATCTAGTTCCTTCAACCATTCAACATGATTTAGCATCCAGATCCCTTATCAACTTGCTCTTCTCTAGACACTTTCTACAGTGTCTAGACTCTAGAGCATCTCATCTGTATCAGGGTGACCAGAACCAGATGCAGTCTTCCAAGTGCGGTCTTACCAGTGTGATATAAAGTAGCACTATCATTTCTTGCAATCTTGATCCTATCTCTCTACGGATACATCCCAGGACAACATTGGCTTTTTTTGGCAGCTGCAGTGGATTGCTGGCTCATATTTAAGTGGTGGTCCACTAGAACACCCAGATCTGTCTCACAGTTACTATTGTTGAGCCAGGCACCACCTATTCTGCACCCATGCATTTGATTTTTCCTGCCTAGGTGCAGGACCTACTTTTCTCACCACTGAATCTTATTGGATAAGGCCCAAGGCTCAAGTCTACCAAGATCTTTCTGAATATCTTTCAAAGTGTTAGCAATTCCCCTCAGCTTTGTGTATTCTGCAAATATGATGAGTTTACTGTCTATTCCTCTCATTTAGGTTATTTATGAAGATGTTGAAAAGCTCTCTGTATTATCAGCCTCTTTCCTGATACAACTATTTTACGAGGATAATATAAGGCAGGGGGTTCAGCTAGTCTACTCCAGCTCTATGATTCTATGGGGTTTTTTTCCTATGTTTTCTGAATATTGTATATATTATATCAAAAAACCTGATGGCAACTAAGTCCCAGATGGCAACTTAGAAACCTTCCATGCATTTTAGTCAAGGATACTAGCCAGTTGGGAGGAAAGGGAGAAGGAATGAAACTAAAATACTTAATATTACCAGTAATTCATCTCATGATCTTAGTATGAGGACTATGTTGATGATGCATGTAAAGCATATCTCTATCTCTCTATCTTTATTTCTATCTAGGCATCTTTTTAAAAAGTAGATCTACTTACTTGAAACTTTAATTTTCAATTAAATATTACAGTGGCTCTCAGTACTACATGATCCATTTAAAGAAACAAGTGTTTTATTGGAAGATACTTATTCTTGCTTTAAAGCAGGGGTGGGCTTCAAATATTTTAGCGAGTGGCTCTCTGCCTTAATGACTGGCTGGGTGGGCGTGGCTGTGTGGTCATGTGGCTGCATGGTCATATGGCTGGGTGGATGTGGCCAACTCGACGTCACTTCTTTGCCCTAATTACCTAAAAAAAAAGATAATATACCAAAAAGTTGTTTATTATTTCGTGCATTTAATGCTTAAATAGAACACTAGGTGAAACCAGGCTTAATAGAAGTGACAGTGAGAAGGATCTTCGAGTCTTCACTAAGACTCCAAGAATTTCTGGTGAGTTATGTGATTCTTATTGGGAATTAACCCCTCAGAGGCTAGTGGCTGTGTTATCTGATTTTCTCTATGTGTCAGCCTCAAGATAGATAGCCTTGCTTTTCTGCTATTATTTCTTTCGGCTGTCATGACAACGGTGGGAGGGGGGACTTTGGAGGGGAAGAAGGCTGGAGGTGTTTTGCATTCCTTTGCTGGGCTAGCAAGGGGAGGGGGGATTCTTTTCTTTAACTTTCCGTTTCTTGGCTATCTTCTGTCCTCTTTTGCGCAACTGCGAACTTTTATCAAAATGTGTCAAGGCCATTTGACAAGAAACCTCATCACCACCTGGAGATGACCACATGAGCTTATTCAGAAGTTTTAATTGGAAGAATCATTTGAATTTTGAGGGGGTGGGAGCAATTCTATTTCTTTGTATGTGTGTTCTACCCGCCAATTTCTCAGTTTCGGAATTGATTTGTAGCTTCCACTTTATTTTCCAGTAAAAGGATAACTTTGCTCTACACCATGGAGTCTGAGTATTTCTTTCTTGGGATTTAAAGGGAGCACAGACAGACACTATGGTTCTCCCTCTACAAGTGCTTTATCTAACTTGACACTTTTATGATATGTAAAATGCTCTTGGCTGAATGCCCAGAAAGGGAAAAAAAAGCCTGGAAAAGGTGTTAGTTTATTATTCTAGTCTTTTTGAGGTTATTTGGGGATCTCCAAGCTCTGCAGAGTCTTAGCTAGGGGTTCTCCTGAGCCCCTGTGAGCCCCCAGCAGCCCACCCCTGCTTTAAAGTCAAGGGTTTTCATTCTTTTCAAAAACATACTGAAATATTGTTGAAAATACAAAATATCTCTTTAAATATTTGTCTTCTTTGTTAAAACAATGTATGTTTACTCCTGTTTGAAACATTGGACAAACCAAGTTGCGCTAATTTAAGAATAGCAATAGCACTTAGACTTATATACTGCTTCACAGTGCTTTACAGCCCGTTCTAAGCGGTTTACAGCCCGTTCTAAGCGGTTTTATAGAGTCAGCATATTGCCTCCAACAATTTGGGTCCTCCTTTTACCCACGGTGGAAGGATGGAAGGCTGAGTCAACCTTGAGCCTGGTGAGATTTGAACTGCCAAATTGCAGGCAGATGGCAGGCAGCAGAAATAAATGCAGTACCGCACTCTAACCACTGTGCCACCGTGGCTCAATGACTCAATGACACTGGGGCAGAATCTGGAAACCTGTATTTTGTGATGTGTCTCTAACAATTCCAAGGAAATACCATCTTTGCCTCTTATTAATTGGGCTAAGAGATTATTCAGAATTGGGAATTCTTCTATACTCATAGCTCCTGCTTGAAAAGCAGCTAGCAAGTGCAACTAGGAGGGCTTTAGTACAGTTACATCAACTCTTGAATCAGGAGGTTCTGCATCGGGTCAAACATGACCTAGTCCCATGATGGCGAATCTATGACACATGTGCCAGGTGTGGCATGCAGAGCCCTCTCTGTGGGCATGTGCGCAGTTGCCCTAGCCCGGTGTGGGAATAACTTTGACTTCAGTATTGGGTAATGATTAGTCTAAGACCTTATACATACATGTCTGCCTAAGGGTCACTGAGATAAGCAGGGAAATTAAAAATAAACACCAGAAACAATTAAGCAGCTCAGACGACTGTAAACAATTCTGTGTAATTATTTTAATCCACAATGTGAATGCTTACTATGTACGAAATTCTCAATAAAAGGGAGCACTAGAATTTGCTCTGGGCTCCCATCCCGAGTACATCAGCCTGTGTCTCATTCTTTCCATGGGAGACCACCACAAGTGGTGACCCCGACGTGATCCACTGCAGGTGGTACGTGTCCGGACCTCCGTGTTTCCTCGCCTGGAATAGGTAAAGTACGTACTTAACTATTGCTGGACAATTGGGTTTTTTCAGGGAACATGGGGGGAAAACTCTCTCAGCCACAGGAACGGCATGTTAGTGAGCTGCTGAAGTTAGTCAGGACAAACTTCTTTATCTTTAAACCCTCTGGGGGGGGAGCAAATAGTTCTTTCAAAAGATAATGTGAGAGAGCTGCTGCAAGAGATCTGGCAGCAATGTCCCTGGTATCCAGAGAAAGGCTCTTTAAAGTTAGACACATGGAGGAGAATTGGAACTATCCTTCATGAAGAGCCACGGGCAACAGCTGAAATTTTGATATATTGGAAGGTTGTTATGACTGCTTTAGAGACCCAGCAACAACCTCTTTTAAAAACTTTAGTAGAACCTCTTCCTTATAAAGGAATTGTATTGCACCCTCCTTCCCCAAAACTGGAGTGTGCTTTATCATTTCCAACAGCGCCTATGCCTGTGGATGATAAAATCCAACAAAAAATGCGAAAAGTTCAAACAATGATGCATCAGGCTTTCAATGAGGGGAAATTAGAACCTGATGAGATTCCCCAGATGAATTTGTTTCCAGTCAATAGGCAAGTGGATGCTCAAGGCAATCTGCAGACTGAATGGATTCCGATTCCTTTAGCAGTTCTTAGGGAAATTAAAAAAGCAGTTAAAGATTATGGTATTCAAAGTCCTTTTACAAAGGGGCTCCTGACAAGTTTGGCTACCTCACGCATGATTCCTAGTGACTGGAAAGATTTAATGAGAATGATATTGAGCTCTACTCAGTATGTGGTTTTTGACTCAGAATATCAAAGGGAAGCTGTCACTAGGGGAAATAATTTGGGGGGGCTGTATATGCCAGACCAAATCTATGGGGCAGGCTTGTTTGAATCCACTGCTGATCAAGCTGCTAATTTGCCTGATCACGTATTTCCAGTGGTTATGGCAGCTGTCCTTGGGGCGTTGTCCCGCATCCAGGATGTGGGAACCCTGGCATGGTCTTTTTCTCAAATTAAGCAAACAGCATCTGAGTCTTATAATGATTTTGTGGAAAGGCTACAATTGGCTATTACCAGGCAAATCTCTAATGAGGAAGCTGCAAAAGAACTTTTGCTGAAATTGGCAGTTGAAAATGCAAACACTGACTGCAAACGTATCTTACAGCCCTTGGTGGCTAGAGGTGAGGTTACTCTGGCTGATCTGTTAAAGGCATGTGCAGTGGTGGGTTCTCAGGCTTACAACATGGATACTTTAGCTATGGCATTGCAAAAAGGGATGAAACCTACAGGGAATTGTTTTAATTGTGGAAAGCCTGGCCATTTTAAAGCCCAGTGCCGTGCCCTTGGGGGGGGATGGCATTTAACAAAAACAAAATTAAGGACGTCCGTCCAAAATTGGTCTGTCCAAAATGCAAAAAAGGGTTTCATTGGGCAAATCAATGTCACTCTGATCAGAACCAAAATCCGGGAAACTAAATTTGGGGCGTGCAGCTAGCCCCGCTCCCAAGGCTGTCACAAAAGCATCGCCTGCAATTACTGGGAGTGCAGGTTTGGGTTTAAAAATGTTGAACTCAATTAATGTGACCTTTCCTAATCAAGTGTACATTGAGGACACTCATTTGCATGGGCCACTGCCAGAAAAAACAGTGGGATTAGTACTTCCCATGTCTTCTGCATCAGAAAAAGGGTTTTTTGTTATTCCAGGAGTTATTGATCAAGATTATAAAGGTGTTATTAAGATACAATTGTACACTGATACTCCTGCATCATTAATGGCCAGTGACTCTATTGCCCAGTTATTATTGCTTCCATACATCCCTATAAATCCTTTAATTGGGATCCCACGAACTGGTGGTTTTGGGTCCACTGAAATGGCAAGTTCTCCAGTTGCTGCAAAATTGCTAGCGCTGACAAAAAATTTGACTACAGACCAACCAAAAATGACAATTGAAATTCAGGGAAAATAATTTTCTGGCCTTATAAAGATTCCTGAGCAGATGTCTCTGTGATACGCCAAAAGGAATGGCCAAATGAATGGGCGCTTGAAGACTCTCCGGCTGTTCGTGGAGTGGGTGGTATGCAGTTTGCAAGAAGTAGTGTATGTTGGTTGAAGGCATTGCATAGAGAAACTGGTGAGACTGCAAGGATTCAACCTCTTGTGTTGCCCCTGCATATAAACTTGTGGGGTAGAGATTTGCTGTCACAATTTCGCACAAAAATTGTTATTGGATAATGGAAAAATTACAATTGTTAACCTCTCAGCCAGTCTGGATTGACCAATGGTCACTTCCAAAAGAAAAGCTTACAGCTTTACATCAATTGGTAGCTGAGCAGCTACAATTAAGACACATGATTTGAGAGCTGTCAACTCCATCCTTCAACCAATGGGAGCATTACAATGTGGTTTGCCTAACCCAAACCTGATTCCACGCAATTGGGATCTAGTTGTAGTAGATTTGTGGGATTGCTTCTTTTCTTCACATAAAAACAAAAACAGGGGAAGTGGATGGATATGGCTTGCCTTACATACAAAACATTCTTAATATTACCTTATACACTTTAAATTTTTTAAACATGACAGGATCTCCCGCTGCAACGGCAGCCAGTCGGCATTTTGCTTCCTCCCCTTCTGCAGGTACGCCAAGACCGAAAGTTCGGTATAAGAGACTACCAGATCCAACGTGGAAAGGACCTGTCCCACTGATAACTTGGGGCCGAGGATACGCTGCTGTTGAAGATGAGGGGACAGTTGTTTGGGTTCCTGCTCGCTGTGTGCATCCTTATCATCAGCCAAAGGGGCAAGGGGATGGATTTGGGGGAGTGGAAAAGAAACACTTTGATCCAGGACATGGGGAAGCTAGCAAACCTTCATAATAAAACTGATTGTTGGGTATGTATGCACATGCCAACTCACAAAACATCAGGGCTTCCAATGGTTGCAGTACCTCTGGCCGAAGGTGACTGGTATAAGGGACAATGCTTTGGTTGTTCAGGGATGTGGTCTAACAAGTAACATAAATACATTGCATCTTGGAAGCCGAATCCAAGAGGTGGCAGGTATCTGCTGGACCCACAATGAGACAGTAGAGAATATGACTTACTTGGGAACATATCCATTTTGCAACAAAACAATTGTTATTGGCAATGGAAGTCGGGTTTATCCGGATGACATGAAAACTAAAAATCTCACTTACTTTGTACATAATATTTCTAAATTTGATATCATATCTTTGATCAATGAAAATGGGTGTCCATTTATCCCTGCCACATGTTGTCCCACCACGAGAGAAAACCAGCTGCCCAAATGTGCAAATGGGAAATACGCACCACCGCCCACTTATTTGGCTATGTCAATGGAATCCTTTGCACAATTAATCTATGCTGAACCAAATATGGTTGGTCATCTCCTGGGAGCAAATCTATGGTTTCTGTGTGGACGGATGGCCTATGATCGCATGCCAGCACGATGGAAAGGAGTCTGCACCTTTGGGAAAGTAATCCCATCTCATGTCATTTTAAAATCTTTGGGGATTGCTCGTATCCGCAATGCGTGTTTCGCAACGGAAGTAAACTCTGTTTTGAATCATGACTTCTGGACACAAATATCAAGGGGAGTTATTCCTCCTTTAGGAGTCATGATGAACTATAGAGATTTGCATTGTTTAAACAATTGGACAGTTACAGTTTAAAGACACCATTAAAACTCTAAAGCTGCTTGAAGAAGAGCAAGGAAAAATCCTTGACTTTGTCCTGCAAACCAGATATGCGGTGGACACTATTTTGGCTGCGCAAGGGGTAGTTTGCACTGTGATTCTTATACATTGTTGCATGTATATCTCTGATTATTCTCCAAACATTACAGCTACTATACAGCATATGGAAAAAACCCTGAGTGAGAATCCATTACAATCGGAGGACGAGGGACTGGACGTGTGGTCTGCACTTTGGTCCTAGTTGCCAGATGTTTCATAGATTCGTCACCTAATTGTTGGAGTGATATTGCTTTTTATACTTTCTCTTTGTGTATGCTGTTGTATCCAATGTCTCCCTGGACTTTTAGGAATGTGTCGGGTGAAGCCTACGGAAGGAGAACTGTTGTTGCAGATGGCGAAAAGCTACCGAGGCATCCACGATCATCAAAAAACTAAAACAGGGGAGATGTGGGAATAAACTTTGACTTCAGTATTGGGTAATGATTAGTCTAAGACCTTATACATACATGTCTGCCTAAGGGTCACTGAGATAAAGCAAGGAAATTAAAAGCAAACACCAGAAACATTTAAGCAGCTCAGACGACTGTAAATAATTCTGTGTAATTATTTTAATCCACAATGTGAATGCTTACTATGTACAAAATTCTCAATAAAAGGGAGCACTAGAATTTGCTCTGGGCTCCCATCCCGAGTACATCAGCCTGTGTCTCATTCTTTCCATGGGAGACCACCACAGCCCAGCTCCAATCATGTTTCTCCATTGCGTTTTACTCAATCAATTCCAACTTCTTGCAAAAGAAAAAGATCTTGTGAAGTTGGAATTGATTGAAAGAACTTTTCCACTCACATGCTTCCCAATGTGGAAGATGGGGTCCCGTCCTCCTCCTGAAGCCCATTATGATGCAGAGCCACAATGTGAGCCATATTTCTCTTTCATCTCTCTCCTGTGGCTCCATGTGGCCCTGTTGCAGTAAAGGGATGAAAGAGCTGTTGTGTTGTCATAGCAGTGGTGATGGCCAGAGCCTTCGTGCAGGAGCGAAGTGCTTGTTTTGCACTTGTTTTGCGTGGCAACAAGATTCCACCTTTGTCATGGAATTTGATGTTGCTGCCAGCAAGGAGGGTGGGGAGAGAATGGTGGGGGTAGATCTTGCGGGGTGGGGGCCATCTCCCAAGCCTGGCCTTCCTCCCCCCTCAATGATAGGGCCAAGAGAAAGAAGGGGGCTGTGTGGGGAAGTACTCCCCTCCCCCAGCAAGCACCGAGCACAAAATCCCATCAGGAGAGGAGTGGCTGGCCCAGCAGAAGCGCCCCCATTGATAAATCAAATAGTGGAGAGGCCTGGCCAGGCTCTCCCAGCGGGAAACTGTTTGGCACCTCCAGACACGAGCTGCTACTTTTGAAATGAACTGCACCTTTGAAGAAACTGGGCAGCGATGGCTGGGGCTGTGGTTGGGGCAGCAGAGGCATTAGTGCTGCTCCCCTCCTCCTCAGTAAGTCGGGCCTGGAGGAGCACGACGAGTTGTCGGCCAAGTGCTGGAGGATCAGAAGGTGCACTCTGATGTCACTCTAACAGTGTTTCCAGTACACACTCCTCTATCCTGAAGGGGGATTGAGGGGGGAAGGGGAAAGGGATCAGGGGAAGGGGAAAGGGTAGAGAAGCTTCTAGGAGGAGAAGCCCAGATGGCTTTCCTTTTGGTGTGGGGAGGGGGGAAGACCCAATAAAAATCCAATTTCCCCCAATAAATGAGGAAAATAAAGGCCCGGCGGTCCAGAGTCTGATCGGAGTGGAAATCAATTGAAATCTGGGTGGAAGGCTCTTCAGAGGGGGATCTTCCTGGGTCTCTTCTTCAGTGGTGGGATTAAAAAAGAAATTACTACCAGTTCTATGGGTGTGGCTTGATGGGCATGGCTTGGTGAGCCTGGCAGGGAAAGGCTACTGCAAAATCTCCATTCCCTCCCCACTCCTGGGAGAAGTCTACTGCAAAATCCCATTGCCTCGCCCCAACCCACTAACTTGCATTCCAGCTCTGTTCTCCTATGCAAGGCAACAAAAGAAGACCCAGCCAATCAGTTGGGACTTGGGAGGCAGAGAATAGATGAGGGCAGGGCAAGCCAGAGGTGGTGTTTGCTGGTTCTCTCAACTCCTCAAAATTTCTGCTACCGGTTCTCCAGAACTGGTCAGAACCTGCTGATTACTACCTCTGCTAATAGTGAACTATAATATACAGGATTATATGAAGGAAGGTGAAATCAGAGAAGGGAGGGAGGGAGGGAGGGAGGGAGGGAGGGAGGGAGGGAGGGAGGAAGGAAGGAAGGAAGGAAGGAAGGAAGGAAGGAAGGAAGGAAGGAAGGAAGGAAGATGTGACAGCCCTGCAGAGGCTACTGCACTACACTCCCATCATTCCTGAGTTGTGCTGTTAAAGAAATCCAGTGCCACTAGGGAGAATTAAGTTGTGAAAGAGTGATTAAAATTCATCACAAAATCTCATTATTCAGATTAAAATGACATGTTGGCACTTTGTGATAAATAAGTGAGGTTTGGGTTGTAGTTTGGACACTCGGTCCATAAAAGATTCACCATCACTGCCCTAGTCATTTCCCAGTTGGATTGCTACAATGTGTATTACCTGGACATGTCCTTAAAGAATATCTGCACTAGTGGTGGGATTCAAATTTTTTTACTACCGGTTCTGTAGCCATGGCTTGGTGGGCGTGGCAGGGGAAGGATCCCTTCCCACCCTACTAACCTGCTTTCCAGCTCTGTTCTCCTGTGCAGGGCAACAAAAGAAGACCCAACCAATCAGTTGAGACTTGGAAGGCAGAGAATAGATGGGGGTGGGGGCCAGTCAGAGGTGATATTTGCCAGTTCTCCAAACTACTCAAAATTTCCACTACTGATTCTCCAGAACTGGTCAGAACCTGCTGAATATCACCTCTGATCTGCACCATACAACTAGTGCAGGATACAGTAGTCCCAGCAGCCATTGCTATGACCTGATAATACCTGATCCCCTCTGCTTCAGAGTGCCATTAGTTGAGAGCTTTTAGTTTTGAGTCTTGGTTGTCATCTTTAAAATTCTGTCCTATATACATACATATACATATACATATACATATACATATACATATACATATACATATACATATACATATACATATACATATACATATACATATACATATACATATACATATACATATACATATACACACACACACATAAAAGCGAAAGAACACTCACGCAGCATCATGAAATCTCAAGAACCCTAAAGCCTACAAACTTGAAATTTGGTGTGTATGTTCCTCTTGGCTTCTAGGTGCTCACTAAGAAAGGATTTTTCAACGTGACCATCAGATCATTAGTATTTCTTAATACAGTAATTGGCACGCTCTGATGCTAAGGAGTTCTACTCCCCCTCCCCACCTAAACAGAACTCTATTCCAACTGCCAGTTGCCTCACATTCTATTATCTTAGTAACATTTGCACCACTCAGGTGACCCAAGGACACAGACAAACCTCCATATTGCCTCAACGACTCTCTAGTCTAAAAGGATGCAAACTACACTTCCAACAGGAAGCTACTTTGGCATCAAAGGTTGTAGTATTTTTATTACCCACCATCTAGTCAGAGCTGAAGAAGTTCCTTGGATGAAAAGCAAAACATCTTAAATGAAAAACCAGAAAGTCCAGTTGCCTCCTGAAAAAAAGCACCTTTGGGACAACAACTGGAGGATTGTACTTTACAACACTTTTGCCGGATAGATAGATAGATAGATAGATAGATAGATAGATAGATAGATAGATAGATAGATAGATAGATAGATAGATAGATAGATAGATAGATAGATAGAAATGGAAAGGAGAAAGGAAAAGAAAGGAGGAAGGGAAGGGCAGAAAGAAGGAAAGGAAGGGAAAGGAGAACAAGAAAAGGAGGAAGGAAGGAAAGGGAAGGAGGAAGGGAAAGGAGGAAAGAAGGAAAGGAAAGGAAGGGAAGGGAAAGGAGGAAAGGAAAGGAAAGGAAAGGAGGAAGGGAAGGGAAAGGAGGAAAGAAGGGAAGGAATGGAAAGGAGAAAAGAAAGGAAATGAAAGGAGGAAAGAAGGAAAGGAGGAAGGGAAGGGAGGGGAAGGGAGAGGAAAGCAGAAAAGAAAAGAAGTAAAGAAAGAAAGGAGGCTTCGAAGGAAAAGGAGGGAGGATGGAAAGGAAAGGATGGAAAAGGAGGAAGGGAAGAAGGAAAGCCCGGGCTCCTGCATAGCCCAATCACATAGTTTCATTGTGAAGCATGGGTATCCAGCCAGTATGCAGATAAAGTCAGCATTATGTGACACTTTTTTACATGGGTTTGGATTTTATATGCATTTTGGTGTCTAACCATATTTGAAACCATATTTTTGAAACCATATTTATGGTTTCAGTTTTGAAACCATATTTTGTTATCTATCTAGAGCCTTTCCCAAAGGAAATGGACTTTAAGCATGTAAGTGTTGTGTACAAATGAATCAAAAGGCTTATTTTTCAGTGCATTCTCACTGTATAAGTAAAATCTGCATCTACAACCAGCCTAGTGAAACTCTAAAATTCCTAACAAAAATGGTCCTAGTCATAACTGATTTTAGCTAGCTTCCTTCTGTAATCATTCATTCATCAATTTATCCAGTCATTCATTTTTTCAGAATGTTCAAATAGGTTATATTTTCCACATCCTTTAAGATAATCTGTTCTTATTATGCTCAACTAAATTTTCACTCCTTTTCTTAATTAAGAAACAAGCAATTAGAGACATCTGGAAAATAGTATTGGATTGCAAGAGAAAGGCCTGACAGTTCAGTTCTAATCATGTTTACTTAAAAGATAAATCCCCATTTCCTCCTATTCTTTATTCAGGCAGGTGATTGAAGCCCCCTTATCTTTTTCTTTCTTCCCATCTATGTTTGTTATCTTTGCCACCTTTCTTGTGTTATGTATGGGCTAGATTGACGAGGCAGGATAACGGTAAAAGGAAAGGATTTCTTTATTCAGCTCTGAACAAAAGACTGCCGCCCGGTGTGCCTGCTGTTCTTTTTACAGGCTGCTGTCCACAATTTCAGCCACTGACGGCTATTCATTTCCCCCCCTGCAAAATGAACCAAGGGGGGAAGTCTGACATCACTGACTTTCCCCATTGAATATCTAATATCCCTCCCTTCCTGGAAGAAGCATTCATCCGATCAGCTCTCACTCACAGACATAATCACATAAGTAGGAGGGACTCCTGTGAGTGTGACTGGACCCCCTCCCCAGCAGTTCACCCCCCACCCCAGCAGTGGCAACTTGACTAGTTGGGTCTGTTGTCACTCCACAGCCAGTCTCAGGGTTTTTCAGGGGCGGGGCTGGTTCTGACAGAACAGAGGGCTCTGAGTTTCTTCGCTGGATTTCCTCCCCTTCAGCTAAATTATTCTGTGGTGTACTTGAGTTTGAGGCCCACCCTAGAGTGGGGAGGCTTGTGTTTTCAGTATTTGTAGTTGTTAGGGTTGGTCTTACCTCTCTATGTTGTGTTTCTGTTTCTGAGGTTTTCTGGTCATTCAGATTCCGCTCCAATAGTCCCCGGAGTTGGTCTATGTGTCTGCTCCATATTTTCTCATCTTCTAGTTCTATTCTATAAGATCAACGGCCTGTGACTTGCACTATTCATGCAGGGACCCATGGCCCCCCCCCCAAGCCGATTGACCTATGTTCAAATATCTGCATTTACTCGTCAAATTTGCGGGTGTGCTTGGATTGTAGAATGGGTGTAATCTATCTAACTCTGATCTTAACTTCCACCCCATTAAAAATTCTGCTGGACTTCTGTGTGTGGTGGCCAAAAGTGAGATATGTTGTATCATTAAGAATTTGTCTATTTTCTTTTTTTTTGAAACAAATTTTATTAATTTTAAAGACAAACAACACATCATTAACCATTAAGTACATAAAACCTCTTAACATTATAAATTTTTACAAGTCGAATAAAACATTATTTTTATACAACATAATTCTAATTTATCCCATTTCCATATGGACACATAAATATCTTTCAGCAAATTTCTCATTATTTCTCTTTACTCTTATTCAATTTCATTTCTTTTCTATATTTATCCATTTTATAGTCATCATATTCATTTCTTTCTGGCTTGTTTACAATTATTCTCATCTAACATTCCTCCAAGGTTTTATTGATTCTTTTTTTTTTTTTTATAAAAAACAAATTTTATTAGTTTTACAAAAAACACAATACACAAACATACAAAACACAAAACATAAACAAAACTAAAAGATCTTTTCTGAAGGTTGTCTGTTCCTGGGTTAAAACTCTTCACACAGACACAAATTCAAACATCATATTCATCCCATATATCCTTCCATATCTTATTATCATTTTCTTTTTTATATATATATATAAAAACCATTTTTATCAGTTTTATAAAAACAATGCACAAAGAATCAAGGCATAACAGCTTATAAATTCTTTTCTAGGAAAAAATAATAATAAAAGACTAATAAGGCATAACAATTCCAAATTATAGTATCAATACTTCATATAGTATTAACTTCATATCTTATCCCTACTTCTCCTTTTCATCCAAATTATTTCTTATTAATTAAAATTTTATTGCCTTTTATCAATATACAAAATCCAAAAAAAAAAAGCATATATATCCTTCCATATCTTATTACCATTTTCAACAACATTCTTTGTCTGTTCTATTTCCAATTATCCATTCATCTTTTTTCTTTTACTATACTTCTCCTATACACCAATTGGAGTAACGTCTATAACTCATTACCCTAACTTAAAAATACTTCGTATAGCAATTTTTCTTGGGATTCTGTTTAAAAGATTCTAAGATTACATAATGAATTTTATACTCTAAATACACATATAAAAACACAAACTTATGTACCCTCCAGAATCCCTCTTTTAATCTAAATTAAATTCACCCATTGTCTCTAAATAAACTTTTTTTCTTTAGGTCTTGCTTCCCCCCATTAAGGCTTCTCCTCCCCCCCTTTCTCTCTTGCTTATTCTTCTCCTTGCCCTTTTTACCCCTTTGCTTTTTCTCCTCGCTTTTCTTGCTCCTTTTCCTTTGCTTTCTAACCTTGCCTCCACCTTTTCGCTCATTTTTCTCTCTTTTGGTTGTTTTTATAATTCTTAAAATCCCCTTTTTCTTATCCTTTTTCTCCTCCTCTCCGGAAGGGACCCATTGTTCATCAAAGATGGCTTCTTCTTCCTCTTCTTCCTTGTCCCAGTCCTTCTGCTGCGTAATCAACTTTTCATAAGTACATAACGCCATTTCTAAGAATTGAAACAAAGTGCCCAAAGTATCTTCTTTTTTATATTTTTGATATTCAATCTCTAGTTCATCCACAAACGATGCCATTATGAAAAGGGAAACTTTTTCCAAAACAACCACAAGTATTTTTAATCAAAGACAATCAAAAACAATTAAAAAAAAGTTCCAAAAGTTAATACTTTTCTTCCTTCTTCTCTTTCTCTTTCTGGGGTTAATTTTTAATCAAAGAGGTCCAATTACCATATATCTTCCTTTGGGATTCTAGGCAATCTCCTCCTTTTTCAGCTTCTGCTCCAATTTTTTTTTTCTCTCCCTTCCCACTTGCAATGTCAATTTTAAATAATCAGAAATCCATACCTCCAACAAGGGTTTTCCAATTTCTTAAATTTTTCAATGTCCAAGAATCCTTTTGTCTCTTAGCTTCAACTCTCAAAGCGATTCACTTTCAATGTCCAATATATCCAAATATTTCTGCTGTTTCCATGGGGTGGGAGAGTAAAGAAAAAAAAAAGTTCCCTTTAACAGCTTCTCCGCCGCTTTTCGCTCTTCCTAGGGATACAATGTATCCTCCAGCAATTCAAACAGCTCAGTTCCAGGCAATTAAAAAGATGTTACTTGACCCGGCTCAGACAAAACTTTCACTCTTCACACTTCCTCCAGCACAATCTTACCCGGTTGCTGGCTTCTTCGTGGCGGCCATTGCTGACCGCTGCTCCACCGCCTTGGGAAAAAGGGGTTTTTCCGGAGAAGGGGGGGGTCTGCGACACCCCCACCTCCCTATCCGACTCCCCTCTCTCTTCAGCTGTCCCTACAGGGCAGCCATATCCCCCTGACCCATCTGGATTGGGGGTACCTCGACGGCTAGCACAGCAGGAATCGCGAGCTGTCGTGAATTCCTGCTGCCCCGAAGCCACGCGAAACCGGAAACCAGAATTTGTCTATTTTCATTTGCCAATCCCCTGGTCCCATTTTTGCTAAAGTTTCCTTCGTGGACCTTACAGCTCTCTCTGCCTGCCCGTTATTCTGGGCGTGTCCAGGTGCTGATAATGCGTGGCAGATTCCTTGTTCAGCTAAGAAACATCCAGAATTGTTTGCTGTGAATTGGGGCCCAT
Organism: Hydrophis major; assembly: GCA_033807585.1. Lineage (NCBI taxonomy): Eukaryota > Metazoa > Chordata > Lepidosauria > Squamata > Elapidae > Hydrophis > Hydrophis major. Next base: position 217,203,641 of record CM066328.1, on the reverse strand, counting down.
TATCTGATACCACAACATCTGATAACCCATGTGTGACAAACAATTTCCTCAACCTTAATCACAGCGTCTGCTATGGTGGTTTTCATGATCGTTACTTCCACTCACTTTGAATATGCATCAACAGTTATTATTAGAAATGTTTGCCCATGCATTGGCCTTGCCAGGTCTGTATGTATTCTAGACCAAGGTACTTTTGGTGATTCTCATTCTAGGGTTGGTGCTGAAGGGGGTGTGGGTCTGGATTCCTGACAAGGCATACAACCCACAACCCATTTTTCAATTTCCTTATCCATTCCTGGCCACCAAGTATAACTTCTGGCTAATGCTTTCATTCTTACTATCCCTGGGTGACCCTCATACAGCATTCTTAAGACTTGTTCTCTCAGCATCTCAGGAATCACAACTCCATCCCCTCAACACCCAGTTTAAAATACGTGCCACTCAGTCTTTGGCTACAGCCAGTGCTTCCTTATCTAGCTGGCTGTAATTCCATTCAGCTTTGGATAAAGTTTTTAAGTAGAAAACAATGGGTACTTCTCTGCCATTCAGGAATTTATGGCTGAGAACGGCCCCTACCCCAAAAGGAGATGCATCACATGTTAGTGAAAGAGGTAATGTTTCATTATATTGTACTAGAACACTGTTAGAAGTTAGGAGTCCTTTTATGGATTCAAATGCAGTTGCTTCTCTGTGCCCCCAAGTCCATTCTGCATTTTTATCAAGAAGTCTGTGAAGTGGATTAGCAACTGTCACTTTCTGTGGTAGAAAAATACTGTAAAAGTTTAAAAGTCCCAGGAAAGCTTGTAATTCTGTTTTGTTTGTTGGAGTGGGAGCTTCCTTAATTGCTTTTATTTTACTATCAGTGTGATGTATACCTGTCTCATCAATTAGATAGCCCAGAAATTCAACACTTGGTTGATGTCACTATGTGACATTTCTCTTTTCTGAGTTTAAGGCCAGCTTCTTGAAATCTGCTCAAGACTAGCCTTAGTCTTTAAGTTGTTCTTTGTTCTCTGCTGCCATGAGGACATCATCAAAATAAGGTACCACCCCCACAATGTCCTGTAGTAGGTATTCCATTAAGCTTTGAAATAGTCCAGGGGCTACGCTGACTCCAAATTGCAGTATTTTGCATTTGAAAGCACCTTTGTGTGTTACAATGGTCTGAGCTTCTGCTGTTTCTTCATCCACAGGTAACTGCTAATAGACTTGAGCCAGTCTAATTTGGCAAAAAATTTCCCCTTTCCTATCGAATGCAATAGATGTTGTACTGGGCACTGGGTATGCGCTCTGTTGCAATGCAATATTAATTGAAATTTTATAATTAGCACAGATTCTGATTGACCCATCTGGCTTAACTGGAGTGACTGTAGGGGTCTCCCACTTAGTGTGATCAACTGGCTATGAGTTTATCTAATTGTTCATCCACTTTGGGTCTCAAGGAGAAAGGGACTCGCCTTTGTTTTATTCTGACAGAGGGAACTTTTGGATCGAAGTTGAGGGAAATAGGGGCCCCTTATACTTGCCTAGGGTTCCATCAAACACATCCTTGAATTCAGTCTTCAGGTCCTCTCTCATTTGATTGTGCTCTTCTGCTTGCATGGTGTGGATGGTCACTCGACTCCTATGGCTCTAAACCATTCTATTCCGAGGAGGCTTGATACTTCTTTGTCCACGATGGTTAAAGGCAATTCACCGGTGAAGTTTCTGAATTTTACTGGAAAAATTCCTCTTCCTAACACGGGAATTCTGTTCCCTTGGAAATCTTTTAGTATTAAACATTGTGGTTTTAGTTGTTGTCGAGTTTTGCCAAGGATTGCTTCTTTTATAGTTGTCCAGGACACCATAGATATGTAGAATCCGGAGTCAATTTCCATATCACAAGTTTTTTCTCCTATTATCACTGTGATGTTGAATTTCTTTGATTTATGGTGCTCAGAATGCCCCACTATTGTGTGTTCATAGTCTCTGTCCTTCTCCATTCTATTCTCTTCCTTCCTGTAATTTGAATGAGGAGGTCTCTGGAATCCCCTTTGTTATGGGCCACGTGGATGATTAGGGAACCCTGCTTGTCTCTGACTGGGGCATACTGGCAGATTTGCTCTGCATGCTTCAGCAATATGCCCCCTTCTCTCGCATCGGCAGCAGATTTTATCCCTGAATTTGCAAACTGCCCAGGGGTGGTTCCCTTTACAGCCTGCACACCATAGGGGTCTCTGGTTCGTCCCTTGGGGCCCTGAACTTCTATCAGGTTTTACTCAATGTATTTCTTCCTCCTCTTCTTTGGAGAGTTCTCCAATCTCCCCCTCTCCCTGATATTTGTTGGTCATCCCCCATACTGAGTGAACATTATCGGATTTCTCAATTTTAGTTGCTGGTTTTTCTGAGATTTCTGCTGCTTGGGCTTCCTCTATTACTTCTTTTAAAGAGATGCTCTTTTTAGTTATCAGCTTCCTTTGCAATCTCAGGTCCCTCATTCCAACTACAATTCTATCTCTTAAAGTTATTTCCACATTTTCAAACTCACAGCCTGCAGCAATATCTTGTAGGTTTGTAAGGTAATCATTTATGGTCTCACCTGGTTTTTGTTCTCTGCGGTAAAAGTCAAGTCAGTGAGCCAGTGACGATGCAGTGGGAGCATAATATACTTCTAACATCTTCTGTAATTCTTTCCATTCCATTGTTTCCACATCATTGGGAGTAGCTAGGGTTCTAACCATTTTGTAGAGGCGATTTCCACACTATCCCACTGCATCCTGCAGCGAATTTGCTTCTAAAAACATTCTAAATTGTCCCAGTCATACTTTTTTGGATCAAAAGGTTCTGGTTGAGCATGGGTGGACATTCTGATGATCAGCACGGTGATAGCAGCGTTCTGTTGTTAGAATTTTCCATCTTCTTTGGCCCAGTCGCTTCCTTCTTTCTGGCGCTACTAGTACTAGCCCTCTGCTCTTCCCCAGTAGCATTTTGGACACCTTCCGACCTGAGGGGCTCATCTTCCCACATCATAATTTTTTGCCTTTTGGTACCGTCCATTGGGTTTTCACTGTCAATGGAGCTGTGCGCTACTTCTACCATATTGCTTTAATGGGCAACATAAGAACCACAACTGCTGGTTTACTCAGCTGAAATGCCAGCCCCACCCAATGTCATCTAGCATGTGCAAAGTCTCCACCAGTTGTCATGCAAAACACTCTGGTTACTCCAGACACAGCATTTTTCCCTTTTTCCTGGTTCCCAATTTCTACCCTATCGAACACTATTCCTCAAAGTTAACCATTCAATTGTTCAACTTGTTGACCGCTAAGTGACAGAAAAGGTTATTTGTAATTTCTTAGATGCTATTTATTGGTAATCTAGATTTGTCTGGACTGTGGATGGTTTGGAAGTCGGCCACATGAGCAGCAAGCAAAAGACAAAGAGGTCAAGGATCAAACTAATTCAACAGTGTCCCTCCATAACCATGTGATTTTTTAAAAAATATCGCTAGTGAAATTAGGACCTTTTGAGGCCCCTCCTAAAAGAAAACATTTTTTAATCTCAAACTGAATTGAAAGATACCTACTTTTTTCAACGTATTTATCATGGATGGATAAATGTAATGGGCAATATAAAATTTTTAACTGCTCACATTGTTCTACAGTGCTTTCTTAAATAGATCATTTAAACAGCCCCTTTAAAAGTCTTTTAAGGAGTATCTAATGCCAAAGGTTTGGCTAGCCAGTAACATGTTTCACAAGTGGCTTTATTCATTTACAATATTGAATGTCAATATTTTTATACATTGACAATCTGGAAGGGAGTAAAGGTTGAAGCAGTGAGCAGAAAAAATTACATTCTACTCCTGAAAATTGGCCAAGTGAACAGACTTATAGCCATGATCATTTTGTAGGTTTATTTATGTAGGCTGACTTATCTATTTATCTCTGATACCTGTTCATTCGTGCACATTCAAATCAATATACACATCCAAATGCATGTCTTCTGGATTGTTTTCCACATTAACACAGGAACTAATACAGTGACGGCATGTACACTAATATCAAGGAAATAGCAGAGATAATGCACCCAAACTACGGAGGTGGAGGGACTGCTGGAAGTCAGCTGTTAACTTTTGTTATCTACTGTTCATCTATATAAATATTCAAAAAAGAAGAACCGACCTCTTCCCTGGTCCAACATCTCAAAGCAATCTTAGGACATGAGATTGACTTTAAAAATACCAGAACTATCGCCAAAACCAAACATTTCAACAACAGAATAATCAGAGAAGCCATAGAGATAGAAAAACACCCATGCAGCATGAATAAACGAGATGATACCTCCCGCCTACCAGCCATTTGGAAACCCGCCCTCATGAACAAACGAGTACCTAACATGAAGAATGACACCAGACCCACACCCATGAGGGCCACACAAGATGCTACCACCACACTTCCATGTAGAAAGCAGACTCACACCCACACAGAAGATGAGACACGACCATGGACCAGAAGCCGTACCGCAGCTGCATCACTACCCGCTTCAAACCCCTCCGACCCATACACGAAGCGAACTGACGCCCACCATGAAGATGTGGCATGACCACGAACGTGAAGCCAAACAACAGGATCACAGCTCACCAGCTCAAATCCCCCAGCAATTAAGACTAACCTGAGCACAACCAAGCCCCCACCTAAACAGAACACACCCCCAGCCAATCAGAACACAGCCAACCCCCCTACCAATCAGAACACAGCCAAACCCCCAACCAATGAGACACCTCCATCCAATCAGAACACAGCCAAGCCCCCACCCAATCAAGTCACACCCCCACTAGCAGTTAAAAGGAAGAAGCAGCTGCAAGCTCACATTACTCCGAGAAGCACAAAGCCGAAGACACAAGCCTGAAGATGAAGAATGAGACTTCATCGAAACGTCGCCTAGATACTTCCAATTTTACAGGCTTCTGATGGCAGATGAGATTCTGCCGAAACGTTGCTACAACTTTAAAAGCATAACTACTATGACGTGGGAAAATACCCGAAATAAGCTAAATGCCATACATATATGTGTGTGTGTGTGTGTGTGTGTGTGTGTATACGTATGTACGTACTTATGTACACACACACACACACACACACACACACAAATTAATATCAGTAAAAACATGCTTTTTAAAATATTTCTTCATGTCACCTATGGTCCTTGTTTAACATTATATCATCAATGTTGCATGAACTTGGAAAGACATTTGGACAGTAGCTTTTTTTCTTACCCTGAAATAAAACAATTGCTCATTTAGTTGTTTGTTCCTCAGAAATAAATATAAACCAAAATATACTGATACCACCCCCACCCACCCGATGTAAGGTTCATGTAGATATTAAATAGGAAAAATGAAAACACTGAACCCTATGGCCTATTTGGGGGTGGGGGGGTGGGGGAGCTCATAAGTCATGGGTCTCAGGTTTGATATCTTTCCCTATCAACATCAATTGGAATTTGTCCTGGAAAAAGAAAGAAAATGATTGCAAAACTATGACTTCACAACTAATCCTCAGATTTGATCCAGAAGTATGTATAGCATGATTGATGATACTGAAAGATTTTGAGAAATCAAGGAGACGCAGGACAGTAACACCACCACCATCCTGGTTCTGCCAAAGATTATCAATAATATGTCCCTAAAACCTGACTGAAATCTGCTTCCTCTGGGGTGCTCTATAGCATTAATCCAATAATCATTTCAATATTCTTTCCTAGAGGGAAGTTGGAGATCAGACAGTACATAGTGTCCAGATATAGCTTCTTGAGGAAGGAAAATGTTACTAATTTCAAGATAGGAGGAACTGTACTGCTGCATGGATGAAGCTGGATGTCCCTTCTCAAGCAGCCTTTGCTAACCCAGGAAGGACATGGATCCAAAAGACAGAGGGTTGGGTTAGCAGTCTGAAAGACCATGTCTTCCAGAAGTTACCAGGTCAGGTAACATACGTTCCCCTTGCATACTCACCCGACTGCAGCAGTATTAGTGATGTAAAATAAATGCATATCAATGTCCTTATTGCTATTCTTATATACATTCACCTGATTTTACTCTTTGCCATCCTCTAATAGGCATCTCTTCTGTTATTAATCTCCCAGAGTTTCAAGGTGCTTCCAGGATTGACAAATAGGGACAGACCACATAAGGATCAATTTTAACCCAATTACTCATTTCAGGCAAAAAAACAAGGCCTCAGTTCAACTGCTGTCCAAATCTCTAGAAAAAAACAAACATGTAAGTTTCTTCTGGAACTCATCTGAACCCACTACTTTCTTATGTGAAAAATAACCAGCAGGAAAAATGTCAGGCACTCTAGTAACTTGTTTTAAAAGTTATAATGCACAAAGTATAAACCATTTTAAAATCAGTGTTGTCAGCAGTTTCAAGAAATAAGATGCCAGCAGCAATTTAATATACAGTAATAATACTGTAGACGTCTGGAGAGTTAAGAACTGGTATGGTATCAGCTTGGTATCTGTCTTACAAATGGCTCCCTCCTGACTGAAGCTCAACATATAAGCCAAGTAGCTATTTTTGTTCTCAAGTTTTGTCTAACAATGTGGCTCTAGTGAATAACATCAGAAACACATTCTATCTTAATTGTCTCTTTTGATTAGGTTGAACATGTATTTAAGTGATCATGCTTTAACTTCAGCTCTGAAAAATCCTGTACCACAAACTCAGCTAAACAGAACTTCTTCAGATTAATTACCAAGGATAGTAATTGCAACAATAATGGTTACTCCTCCAAGCCAAAGTTGAGCTGAAGCGAGGAAGATTCTTTTAGTGAAGACGTTGACTCTCTACTAAAGAAGTATTTTCTTCCTCTTTATCAGTTGATCATTTTTTATTTGAACATAGATCAGCAAATAAAAAAGAAAATCAGAAGTAATTAGGATAAAAAGGAAAAATTAATTGTTCTAAAATTGGAAGATAAACTACTGTATACTGTATAAAGTGTAAAACAGCATTTTACCTGCAGCCAAAGAAGTAAAACAAAAATTCATGTATTGCCTGGCGCAAAGGAGACTTCCCTCCTTCTTTAATTGGGGGAGCACAATAATAGAGTGAAGGAAAGCACATATTCAGAAAAATATATGCTTGCACTATGATTCTTATTACCAATCAATGGCACGGATGCCATTACACAGCCCCTGACTATTACCTCATGGTATATCATTATATTCAGGAAAAAGAGTGATTAAAGGTTCATGTCCTTCTAATTGCAGCACAAATATGTTCAGTTTTTATGTGATAAGTTATCACAATGCTTTGTTTATTTCATTTATCAAATTTCAATACCACCAATCATATATACATGCTTCTTTATTTCATCCCTAGGACACAGTTATGGCAGTGTAAGGTAGTCTTTTGCCATTCTGATTTAAAGTAACCCTTTTCTTATTCTTCTAACCATGACATGATGTGGTCAGGCACAAGAGCTTCCCACTTTAATAGCAATAGCATATACCACTCCATAGTGCTTTACAGCCCTCTCTAAGAGGTTTTCAGAGTCAGCATATTGCCGTAAACAATGTGGCTCCTCATTATACCCACCTCAGAAGGATGGAAGGCTGAATCAACCTTGAGCTGGTCAGGATCGAACCCCTGCAATATTATATTTTAATCACTGAACCACAAGGGCTCTTTAATCTGCTGAGGTCTTGGGCTCCCTCCTCTGCAGTTGCTGCCATTGTCTTGACAACCTGTAGGAGAGACCAGACACTGCCAACAGAGAGGCCCATGTAATGCTTGACTGGCACTTTCTGAAGCTCTTGTCAGGTACTCATGTACATGGGTTAGAACTCTTTTAAAAGATTGCTAGATTTGATTTTTAAAACCTTTAGAGTTTAAACATTTCAGAGAGTGATATACTTGCACAGAAGTTTGATTGAACCCAAGAAAGAGAGAGAGGTTCTGCTGGCTGTCATCCACTCTACTTTGTAGGTTATTTCTGGGGGCTTCTAGCTGTGGCTAGCACTGTCATTGCCCTGCAGAACAGTTGACAGAGCTTGTTATGGATTAATCACTCCCGCTTGATCCCTTCTTCATGCCTGCCACTGTCAGTCAGGCTTGTACAGTATTTTTGGATATGGGCTTAGCACTCTCTCAAAAGTCTTGCTGGTTGGGCAATTGACAGAGGGCTAAACCTGATAATATGAAAGGATATGCCACTTCACCACACTTTAAAGAAGCGAAACCAACAGAATTTACCAGTCACTGCCCTTAATTTGTCCCAGGACAACTCACTGGCCTCATTACCAAAAAGAATAAAACTTGGGAGTTGGAACAACACATTTTCTGCCAGCATATTTTTCTGTCATCACAAGGACTGCCAGATTGCATTTTAATGCAACCATCTGGCTGTGGCCTAAAACAAAGGGGAAAAAATATTAAACTAGCCACCAACTGGGGAGGCAAGTAACCTGTGAAATGTGCTAGAAATAGAATGGCCAGTCAGGACTAGAACACAACAGACCAACCCAAACTACTATAATATATTCTGAAAATGTTTACAAATCAATATTTAAGAGTTTCCCCATTGTAACAGTCACTCATATGATAGCCACCAGGTCTGAGCTGATGTGATCTGTTGGATTTTAAATTGCAAGCTATCATTAACATAACAAGGTAAGAAATTTCTTCAACAATATTTACAAATCTCTGCTACAGGATTATTATATGGCACCACCAAAGCAGCACTTTTAGGATTACTTTTAAGAAGGCCTTGCCAGAAAAATAAGTGAGGCAGCAAGAGTTCAGCTGAAGGAGCATTGATACTACTATCCTGAAGTCAAAGATTGGCAGCAGCAACAACAGTTAAGCCCTATTGAGTTTGGACCAAGGGAGATTCCACATGAACACTTTGATTTCTCTGTAAAACAGGTAGGATTTACCAACTCTCTGTTGCACAATAACAGAAATGTGTTTACTATGTTTATTCAATATGTTATCTGTTACATTACTGATGGTTTTCCCCATAACAACCTTGTTAGTTTGCCTGTATTACTAGTCCACATATCAGACCATAGCAATGATCTCATTTACATCTCCTTGTCCTTTAAATACAGTGGGTAGAGTATGAGCTATATACCAGAATCTTTCAATCTAAACATTGTTTTACATGGCTAGAGGAGGCCAACTCAGTTTTGAAGCAAAGAATTCCAGATATAGAAGACAATTGGATCATGCAGCTTGATCGTATGATGTCTTCACTAACCAGCCAATTATTTCAACTAGATCACATTTCTGAAATTCAGAAGAGCATTATCCTTGGTTCACTCCAAGTCTCTCCTCACAAAAATGTAGGGAGGGAGGTACAGGAAACTCCCTTTGGTGTCCCTATGAGGCAGGTGCAGTAGGTACAGTCCAGGTTTTATTCTCCTATCAATTCTATAAGGACACACTTTTACCATTGACCTCCCCTCTCATCCCCAATTCCCAGGGCAGGCTGGTTTATTTTAATGATGTTACCAACTTTGTGCCTTGACAAATTATCTGTAAATTCCACCTTACTATGAGTGGTACCTCCTAATAGTTATGCAGCATTTTACAATGGTGGTCTTTGTTTTCTTTTTGTCTATGGCTATAATAAAAGTCCTGTCTATCCATCTGTCCATCCATTTATTCATCCATCCAATTATTATTATTATTGTAATTATCTATCTAGCTTATTGGATAAAAATATTGGGTAGCTGGAAGAAGAGTTTTATGACAATTAACACATAATCTAATTACTGAGGTATGTATGCATATCTTGTTTAAACTGTTAAAAAGTACTCTCACCCAAGTTCAAAAATAAAATATCCTATGTTAGCTTTTCCCTTTTGAAAGTAAATGTGCAAAAACAAAGCAAAACTGATTAATTTCAACATTTTCTTTTAAGAAATATTACCACAACTATAAATCAAGCCAGGAAATTGGAAGATATGCTGAAGCAATGCAAATGCAAAATGGTGCAAAACTGCCTGATGACAATGGAAGGAGGCTAACTGAGAGGAAGGTTCTGGGATTTATTTCACAGCTCTTCAAGAAAGCCCCATTTGCAATTTAACACACTTTGAATACTGTTCTGTACCTTCATTAGCATTCTTGAAACCCCGCGCTTTGATTGGCCAAAGCGTGGGGCGATCTGATTGGTTTAGCGAGCCGCGCTGATTGGCCCGCTAAGAATCTCCCGCGATTGGTGGATACGAATCGCGGGAGATTCAAAGTAGTGCCATTGGCCGCGGCCGCCGCGGCTTGAGAATAAAAAGCCGCTGTTTTCTCCCTTGGATCCAGATCGGTTCCGGGGACCAATAAAGAGCTGAAACCTAGTCACTGTCTCCTAGTCTCTTTACCGACAGACACAACAAATACAAAGACATTTTGCCAATTACTTTACTGTCAATTGCATGGCTGTGTACCTGCCTTTCTTTATGAGCACCTGCAGCTGGTGACATACAGTTGGTAGAAATGCACATTTTCCTTCCAAAACACAGGCCACAAAACATGCAACTTCCTAATGCCCATTCCATAAGCACTACAGCACATCACAGCAAACTATGCCCTAAGCATTAAGTGCCATACTTTGTATTTATTTCAGAAGCTTTGAAAAGTAGCAACATAAATGAAGTGGAGACTTAAAGATAATTCCTGTCTCCTCTATTTTCTGCAAAGGTTTTCATAATTCTCAGTTCACAGCTAAGAAATTCTGGAATATTACATTTTGGGGCCAATCTGAAGTCAATTAAGTTTGTAAACCATAGCTCTCATGCACACAATTCAGGGAAGGAGGGAGGAGTGAGTGAGAGAGAATTAAAAAACAGCATTAATAATAGCGTCTTCAGGTTGAGGCAGCAGGATCTGTTGGCCTCTGCTTAACTTTATGACATTATTGTTATTTTTAGCGCTTGTTCTGCATAGTTGCAGGGTCTACTTCCTCAGAGTCAACCAATTGACTTCCACATCTAAGGAAGAATTAGAACTTGGCTTTCTCCACTCCTAATCCAGTGCCTTAATCACTCCACCATGCTGGCTCTCAATTTTATGACACTGCTGCATAATGTGAAGCCAATCTGAACTCAAACATGTAAGTTTGATTGATATGGTTCCATAAAATTCTCTACTGTATATTATCTCTGATCAGATGGATGGAACATTCATAGAGAGATAGAGATATAAACTTCTTTGTTCCATAAATAAACTGCTTACAGTTGCATCATTGTTTTTAACCATTGCTAGCCACTTTGAGTACCTGCTTGAATAGAAAGTCGGGACATAAATGGAATAATGCACATACACACACAGGGGAAGTGTTATCACTTCCTCTAAAAAATGCATCCAAAAATGGACGTAGGCAAAATTTTAGCCCTCACTAATTTAGAGTACTAGACATCCCTGTATTTGCGAGGGAAAACACATTCAATAAATTTATAATAAAAGTAATAATAATAAATAATCTGCAAAGAAGCTGATGAAACCATGGATCACATACTGAGCTGTTGTAAGACAATCGCTCAGACTGACTACAAACAATGTCACAACACAGTTGCTCAGATGGTCCACTGGAACTTGTGTCACAACTACCATCTGCCTATAGCAAAGAACTGGTGGGATCATAAGCCTGAAAAAGTGGTTGAAAATGAGCATGCAAAACTACTGTGGGACTTCCGAATACAGACCAATAAAGTTTTGGAACACAATATCCTGGATATCACGATTGTGGAGAAGAAAAAAGTGTGGATTGTTGACAAAATCACCAGATACTAGGATTTGAAAATCGAACTGTAGAGACTCTGGCATAAACCAGTGCAGGTGGTTCCAGTGGTACTCGGCACACTGGATGCTGTGCCTAAAGACCTAGGCAAGCACTTAAAAACAATTGGCACTGACAAAATCACCATTGGTCAGCTACAGAAGGCCACCTTACTGGTATCTGCTCGTATAATCCGCCAATACATCATGCAGTCCTTAATGCTTGGGAAGTGTTCAACTAGTGATTTGTGATACGAAACCCAACATAGTTATCTTGTTTGCTGTGTACACTGTTGTTTTTTTGTGAATAATAATACAACAACAACAACAACAACAACAACAACAACAAACTCCCAGCCCATGGGCCGGATGTGTCACGCACTAGCCACACCCATGCCCGGGTTAGTGAAGAGGGGAAAAGTCCCAATAAGTCACATGACACTGCCCCGACAACATGAGTTTGATACCCCTTGCTTTATAGAATGTATGGTTCTTTGGACAGTTATGAACAAATGGATTCTACCAAGTTTTTTATATATATATTTTATATATAATTATGAATATTAATATATCACCTGTCAAATATTCCCCTAATTCTGGCCAGCAAATAGATTTGTGCTTGATTTCCTTTCTTCAAGTATATGAACCATTTTATTGTTAAAAAAAACAGCAAATTAATCCAAGAATAGAAATTAGACAACAGTGAAAAAAATATCTTTTGGAATATATCTCCTCTGCAATATAATAATTTATATTCAAACAATATAAAAATTAGAACAGTAGCAATAACTCTAGCATATATCTTTATGTTTCTTTTCAGTTATACATAATTAGAGTTTTTATTCAAATATTTACTAGTCCTCAATAAGCTTATGAGATTGGCTCTGAATATGCAATTGATTCTGTTATTTTTTCATTTTATCCTACTTTTGTTACTGTGGTAGAATATAATGTAATAGTTTGCATCTCTTCTCAACCCCACTTCATACTCAGTTTCAATATATTCTTACTGGGAAGACATTTTTCAATCCTGACCACCATTACCCAAGAATAAATTCCATTAAAGAGAATGGGCTATTTAAGCAAAATTACAATGAATTATCTTCTAAATTTTCAAAAGGTAGTTCATCTTGCCCTAAAAGTAAAGGTTCCCCTCGCACATATGTGCTAGTCATTTCTGGCTCTAGGGAGCAGTGCTCATGTCCCTTACAAAGCCGGAGAGGCAGTGCTGTCGGAAGGCATCTCCATGGTCATGTGGCTGGCATGACTAAACATTGAAGGTACACAGAACGCTGTTACCTTTCCAACAAAGTGGGCCCTACTTTTTTACTTGCATTTTTCTTCTTGCTAGGTTGGCAGAAGCTGGGACAAGTAACGGGAGCTCACTCTGTTATGCAGCGCTAGGAATTTGAACCACCCGACTGCCAACCTTTCTGATCAACAAGCTCAGCATCTTCGCCACGGAGCCACCACGTCCCTCACCTTGCCCTATTATTACAAAAAAAGTTTGTTTGCCCTTACTTCCAGCATTTGTTTTTATATCTCTGTAACTACTTGTAGATGCTTGGGGGGAAAAGACTTTATCCTTTTTCCTCTTCCTTTGCCACTTGTCTCAAAGCAAAACATCGTTGCTTATATTGGTAATTGGAAGCTTGAGAAAATTGACTCTCTGCTCAATGCAGCTTCACCCAGACTTGCCCTTATAATTTTCATGTGATCCCAGATCAGGTTTGAGAGAAACGAAGAGGGTGAATATATGTCAAATGGGCCCTTTTGACCAGAAGCCTGGAAAGGACTCTGCCAAAGATCCTACAGTCAGACTAAGACCAGGAACCAGTAGTCTGTGATACAAGAGAAGGCAGCTTAATAAGTCTATATGCTTTGAAAGCAATGGGTGATAGGACTAAGCAGCAAAAACACTGAAAGGTAATACAAGAAGTAGAACTTAATATTGAAATCTACTTGCTTTTTATTTGTTCGTTTGTTTGTTTTCTGGAAGATGTAGCATGGTGCCTAGAATTTAGGATGGAGCTAAAGAATACACAATATACATGAACTGAAAGCATGCATGCCGTTTGAATGCCATAACAGGCATGATCTACTGTAAATATTAGTTTGCCTCATAACAGAAAACTACAGCTAACTTTGATACTCTAGCAATTGTATCCAGGTGACATATCTTCAATAAACAAGAATAGTCTAGCCTAATGAACCCCCCCCCCCCAAAAAAAAAACATTTGCAAAATGCTTTTATTCTAATTATAATAAAAGCCACCCATGCTTTTTTTCAGTCTATAGTGCAAATGGTTGTAAAATGAATGAAATCTCAATGAACGTTGGTCCCCTGTGGATGCCCAGGGAGAAAAAAGGTTCTGCAGCTTTTATACAAACATTTAAATATGGATCCTTATGGAATGACTTCAAGAATGAAAATTAATAAAAAGGAGCTATGTTTTGTTTCTCATGTAACCGGTATATTTATAAAATAATATATAGCATTCAATGACATGGATATAGACATCTTTCTGTTATAACCACATCAAAACAAACAAGTTTTTTTTTTTCCTTCTGGAAATTTTGCTTAACAGAGTAAGCCAAGATATGTAATATCTTATGTATTCATTTATATGAATCACTTAATATTTAGAAAGAATTATTGTACCCCATAATTTCTTTTTAGTGATTCAAAACGTAAGCAAAAAAAAAAAAAAAAGAGGGGGAGGGAGTTTCATTCTATTCTATCTTGGTGGTTCTGATTAGTGATCCAGTAAAGCATGGTTTTCATTTCATCAGAGTTCCAAGAACTGAAATAATTGCATACTTTTCAGAATGCAGCTATCACTAATGACTCTTAATGGCATTCCAGGACTATGCCACAACATCCAAGAAAAGCATACACTTGCCCCACATAAAGAATGAAAAATCACGGGCAAAAAGTCACCTGCAAATGAAGCACTCATATCCCAGCATGAATGTGAACAGGTGAAAAGTATGTCATACCTTACTGTTTGTACGTGACCAATTCAAACCCAACGGTGATGTCACGTTAGAAAGAAAAAGCTGGAGAGCCTGCAAAAGAACAAACCCCAATTAAAATGGTTACCTTGAAAAGGTCTTTCCTTTTGTTCCACATCTGAACATGCATCCAATTTATTTAAACTAAACCAAAAAAGAAAAAGAAAAAACCCACAACAAAACAATGATCCACAATGCCTGCAAAAATCTACCAAGCCGTTCCAAACATAAAACAGACTCCATGTAACAGAAATATGCATCCACTCCTTGCTTTACAAAGAGTCTGAACCGATGCTGTTTGCAGATTCTTACAGCAGGAAGGGTTCCAGTAAAGCAGCATATTGCAGGTATTTCCAAAGGGATGGACACAAAGCTCATGGTGAAACAAAGGTGGTAAAAACATTACCAGCTTCTGCGTTGAAATGCCACAAAGGTATATCCTTAAATAACTGCAGCTTAATTATTCTCCCAATGCATGCATTAACATCCGTCAGCTTGCAGTCTATTTCCAGACAGACACAGTCTGCCAGCCACCAGCTTGTAGCTTCAGTATATATATCGGGGAAGAAGAAAACCGCACATCAGATGAAGTCCCCACAGTGAGGAAATGGAGAAGAGGCCGCATGGAAGACACAGAGGGAGTTTGCTGGTCTCAGAAATTTCCAGAATGAAGGCGAGGCTGCCAGTTCAGCCATTATTCATTTACAAAAGGGAACTGCACTCGCTTCAGTGAAAGCAGGTTCTTGAAAGGGTCCCGAGTGCCTGATTGGGATTTTAATTGCACCAAACCGAAACATGAACTGAGTGATCAGGCCCCAAAATCTCAGAAAAGCCAGTAATTGGATTTCTTTTGCGCATCAAATAAAAACTGCATACAAAGACAATATGGCTTATGAAATGTAATTTTAGATGTCCAAATTTTAAATATATTTTAATTTTACACAGTGCACTGTACTACAGTGCAGTACTACTTTCCCTCTGTGAAAAGGTTTCTTTTCATTTTGCACCTTCCCATTATTTTCCCTCTTTGATTCATAAAGAAACAACACTAATTATAACCAAAAATATATTGTATAAGACCATGTATCATATATGCTCTAACCTGAAAAATAAAAATCACATACCTCTAGTACAAAGTGCACTAATTTACTATAATAAAGAGGAGCTCACTGTTATAGATACAAACATTCTAAATTAGTTAAAAGAGCTCTGCTGGGGATTGCAAACACTAGTTGAAATATCCTACACAAACACATTTTAAATTGCATATTGTTGCATGACAATTCAGAGTTAACGTGTGAGCTATCCTACCAAATCACTACAGGTTAGGTACATATAAATATTAAGAATGAGCAACAGATAGTTCTCAACAGATTACTGTAGATATTCTTTTTTTTCCCAAACTGACAACCATCTATTTTGAATGTTTATTTACAAATAGATCTCACTGAAATTAACAGGATTAATTCCCACGTAAGTAATATCCATAGGATTCCAACTGTGAGGCTAGCAATCTACAATTGCAATTAATCTCCAAAACATAGAAGACAGTTTGTCAAATTTTTGGAAAATATTTTGAAAAATATTTTCTCATAAGTCTCTTTTAGGTATACAGTATTGCTCCATTTCAGAAAGTTCAGAAAATGTAATAGGGACAACAAAATCTTTCTGAATGTCAGTTCCAATTTATTTAAAGCATCTTCTGAGAAAAAAATGTGCATAAGTGAACTACATTATGTTTTAATGACTAACATAAGAATCAGGGGGTTGAAATATTGTCTATTTTTCCAAAAACAGCATTTGTACAGCTAAGAGGTTCCTGCTCCCCAATCATTTCTGGTACAATATACAGATTTCACTTCATCCTACTTTTCCCTTACCATAACTCACTTACTGGGGGGGGGGGGGGGTTATAAAGATAAAAGGGCAAAATATGTCCATGTCTGTATGTGGGGGGGGAGGGGGGATGTTTCCATTGGAACTGATGCTGAGGTAGA
This sequence comes from Hydrophis major, assembly GCA_033807585.1. Classification (NCBI taxonomy): domain Eukaryota; kingdom Metazoa; phylum Chordata; class Lepidosauria; order Squamata; family Elapidae; genus Hydrophis; species Hydrophis major. The sequence goes on along the minus strand of CM066328.1, from coordinate 217,186,865 downwards.
GAAGGTTAAATGAAATTTCTAGTGTTGTGAATCAATAAATACTTGAATAAAGTTTATTAAGAGCTTGAAGCAAAGTGCAGGGTTCTGGCCCTGCACTTCTGATTGGCCGATAATAGCGACATCGGATTGGTCCGTTCAGGAGAATCTGATTGGCTATTAATGAGCCTCTCCCATTGGTTAATGGAGCTAGCGCTCCCCGTGTTTCATTGGTTAAATAGTTAAGAGTTTGCCTATATAAAGGGGCCCATTGCGGCCATTGAGCTGAGCTGTTTTCACATGTAAATAAAGAGTTTGAAGTTCACTGTTCACCGGCTCGTCTCCTCCTTGCGCCCATGCACAGAACATAACACTGGCGACGAGGATGGGATGTGGAGACGTCAGAGCTTACTGAATGACAAAGAACTATAACCGAGCACATGGCTGAAAGGCACCAACGGCGGAACCACGTCCGGCGGTGTCATACCACCCGCTCTATTTGACCCGGCACAAGAAGACTGGGACTCATATATGGATAGTTTCCAGATGTTTCTGGAGACCAACAATTTGAAGGATGCCACTACCGGAAAGAAACGAGCGGTATTCCTAACACATTGTGGGCCGACCGTATTCAAGATGGCCAAGGCACTAGCGAAACCGGCAGAAGTAAAGTCTATGGACTGGGACGTCCTCGAACCCTTGCTGAGGGCTCACTACGCGCCTACTGTGCCAACACTTGTTAGAAGGCATGAATTTTACCAGAGAAGTCAGCGGAAGGGCGAAAGTGTTGCTGATTTCATAGCGGATCTCCGGAATCTGGGAGGCCTTTGTGAGTTTGCCAACCTAGAAGAAGCCCTAAGAGACCGAATAGTTCTGGGATTAGATGCACCAGGCACACAGAGTAAACTGATGGCGAAAGGCGACATTAGCCTTCAAGATGCCATCGCTGAAGCTACTGCAGCAGAAGCAACCAGGAAGTCGGCTGCCCAAATGCGCCACACCCACTCCCCACTTCGCCAACGCGCCGGTGAAATTTCACCTCAGTCAAAGGGACAGCTTGAAACAGCCCACCACGAGAACCTCGAATCGTCATCAGAAAGCGATGAAGAAGAGGTCCATCAACTTCGGTCCGAACGAGACCAATGCCAGAAATCGCAGTACCAATGCGCCGGGTGTGGAGCAAGCCACCCCAGGTCAGAATGCAAATTCTTCGACGCGCTCTGCCATGTGTGCGGGAAAAGAGGCCATATCGGACGGGTCTGTAGAAGCAAGCTAGGACCCAGTCAGCCCTCAAGGGGGGCTAACTATCGCCAACTGATGGGAAGTTGTCCCGTGAAGCGAGAACCCATGAACCACCAGTGGAACAACCACTCCTATAGAAACAAAACCCTAAACCACCCAACGAAGCGAGAAGAGGCTCACCAAATGATCACAATCGGTCATGCCTCATCTCTTGACGCCAAAAAGATCCGAGTGAAAGTGGCCATCGAAAACCAGCCCTGCCTGATGGAAGTCGATTCAGGATCGTCCCTCTCGATGGTTTCCTGGAAGACCCTCAAGCAGCTCATCCCTACTATCCGGCGGCAAGACCTCAGATTCCAAAGACTCATACTTAAGGACTATCAAAGAAAGCGAATCCCGGTGGTTGGATCCAGCCGAGTCTGGGTATCGTTTAAGAACCGTACAGCATTCCTACCCCTGACTGTAATCGACAGGGATCGGCCTAGTTTGTTAGGCCTCCAATGGTTCGCTTCACTTGGAATTGAAGTAGCCAGCATTCACCGAACCTGCAGCAGCGATTAGGAAGAAGACCTCGTCCATGAATTCCAGGACGTCTTTGCAGAAAAATTAGGCGAGTACAAGGGGACCCTGATATCATTTAACCTCAACCCCGAAATAGCTCTTATCCGCCTTAAGCCTCGTCAAGTTCCATTTGCCCTTAAACCAAAGATTGATGAGCAGCTTGATAAATTAATAGCCCAGGGTGTGTTAGAACCAACCGATCACTCTCCCTGGGAAACTCCAATCGTAACACCCATCAAGCCGGATGGATCGATAAGAATTTGTGGAGACTACCGAGCCACCCTGAACCACGCCCTTCAACAAAACACTTACCCGGTACTGGTAGTGCAACACCTCCTCCATTCCCTGGGGGGCGGAAAAGTCTTTGCTAAACTAGACTTAGCCCAGGCATACCAACAACTGCCTGTTGACAAAAAAACGGCAGAGGCCCAAACGATCGTTACACACAGGGGTGCGTTTAAATGTAACCGACTCCAGTTCGGAGTGAGCGTAGCCCCGGGAATCTTTCAAAGTTTGATGGAAAGGCTATTACAAGGGATAAAAGGTGTTGTCCCATATTTTGATGATGTGTTAATCGCTGCCCCAAATCGGAAAATACTCAAGGAATACCTGAGGTTGGTTCTCCAGAGATTTAAAAACTCAGGTCTCAAAGTTAAAAAAAAACAAGTGTCAATTATGTACGGATCGTGTAGAATTTTTGGGATATTTAATTGATAGTCAAGGCATTCACCCCACCGATAACAAACTTAGGGCAATCAAGAACACCCCAAAACCCCGGAATAAGGCCGACCTCCAGGCCTTTCTAGGCCTTATAAATTTTTATAATGTTTTCCTGCCTCACAAAGCAACCGTAGCTGAACCCATGCATCGTTTATTGGACAAAAAAGCAACCTGGGTATGGGGACACAGAGAAGAACAGGCGTTTTGACATGTGAAAAATTTATTGACTTCTGATACTGTTTTGATGCAGTATAACGAGACTTTGCCTTTAACAATCACGTGTGATGCATCCCCATTCGGAGTGGGCGCCATTTTAAGCCACGTTTTGCCAAATGGTAGTGAAGCCCCTGTTGCCTATTTCTCAAAGACGTTATCAAAAGCAGAACGCAATTACAGTCAAATTGATAAAAAGGCCCTTGCCATTGTGTCTGCAGTTAAGAGATTTCATGAATATGTGTATGGCCGAGCCTTTACTATAGTGCCTGACCACAAACCTTTGCTGGGAATAATAGCGGGAGATAGGCCAACACCATATATATTATCTCCCAGAATGACTTGCTGGTCAGAATTCTTGGCGGCATATAATTACAAGTTGCAACATCGCTTGGGGAAAGCCATTCCCCACGCCGACGCATTGTGCCGTGCACCACTTCCGGAGACCATTGATGACCCTGCTCCGACAGTTACAACACTGCAGATTGAGACACTTCGAACACCACCATTAACGGCCCGAGATATCACAATGGAAATGAAACGCGACCCCATTTTAGCACGAGTCCTCAGTTGGGTTGAGCGGGGATGGCCGTTGGACCAGATACCTGACGACTACGCCCCATTCAAGAATCGACAAATGGAACTATTTTCCCAGAAGGGCTGCATTATCTGGGGTGATAGAGTTGTCGTCCCAGAGCGGTTGCGACCAGCGATACTAAGGACCTTGCACGATGGCCACCCCAGCATCGTGCGTATGAAAGCCCTCTCACGAAGCTATGCGTGGTGGTCGGGTATTGACAAGCAGATCGAGACATGGGTAAAAGCTTGTCACAAATGCCAGGAAGTAAGCAACGCCCCTCCGAAAGCAACCCCGACTGAATGGGAAATACCGAGGGGACCATGGTCCCGTATTCATCTGGACTTTGCGGGACCTACCAAGGGACACACATTTTTATTAATGGTGGATGCCTACTCGAACTGGCTTGAAATCCATGAGATGAGGAATACAACAACCGAAGCAGTCATCAGGAAACCAGACAGACTCTTTGCGACACACGGATTACCAGACATTCTCGTATCCGACAACGGGCCGCAATTTACCACGCTGTCTTTTGAACAGTACTGGCAGACTGCGGTATTCACCATGCGCTAACTTCGCCGGTGCATCCTGCGGCCAACGGAAGGGCCGAGCGCATGGTACAATTCGTCAAGAAAACCTTGCATAAAATGGACTATGGCGATATAGAAGACAAGATTAACCAGATACTCCTTTTGCAGCATATCACTCCGCACAGCGTCACCAATAAAACTCCCGCCAAGTTATTAATGGGGCGGAAGCTCCGCTCCCACCTCAACCATCTGCATCCATCATATGAACCTGAAAAACCACACGGTTCCAGCGGGAAATGCCGTAATTTCCAGGTAGGCGACTTGGTTTTCGCTAGAAACTTTTCGGGCGATCCGTTGTGGGTCGAGGCAACTGTAGTCCAAGTAACCGGCCCTAGATCATACTGCTTGAGATGTCGCAATGATATAATTTGGAAGCGCCACGTTGATCAGCTGCGTTCAAGGCTACCGTCGGGGATCTCCGAGTCCCCTGACTTCCAAACCGAGGGGGGAGGAGATACCGAGGAAGCTGAATTTGAAATGGCAGAAAATTTAAGCGAAAGTAATGACCGCTCTGAGGCAACACGTGAAGGATCGGGAATGGGGGTGAGCTCGCCTCGAGGAGATGCCGAGAACATTAGCGGCAATGAAAATTCGAATACGGAACGGGAGGCACCCTCTTCACCAGATAACGTCCTACCCCAACAAGACTGTAGCCAAATACTGGGAGAACAATGCAAATCAAATAGACAATCAAAACAACCTGCCTACCTCAAAGACTACGTGACCACACCCCTTAAACGGAACCCGGGGGGAAGGGGTGTTGTGAATCAATAAATACTTGAATAAAGATTATTAAGAGCTTGAAGCAAAGTGCAGGGTTCTGGCCCTGCACTTCTGATTGGCTGATAATAGCGACATCGGATTGGTCCGTTCAGGAGAATCTGATTGGCTGTTAATGAGCCTCTCCCATTGGTTAAATAGTTAAGAGCTAGCGCTCCCTGTGTTTTCATTGGTTAAATAGTTAAGAGCTTGCCTATATAAAGGGGCCCATTGCAGCCATTGAGCTGAGCTGTTTTCACATGTAAATAAAGAGTTTGAAGTTCACTGTTCACCGGCTCGTCTCCTCCTTGTGCCCATGCACAGAACATAACACCTCATATCAAGTCTTTATGGATTTCTTCCTCTTTGAATCAGAAAAGAGTGATTTAGGGAATTAGTGGAAAATCTTGGTCTATGCTGGAATCCAGACTGAAGCATCTCCAACAATGGAAGCCCAATCTTTCCTTGACACACCCAGGGGAAGGGAATTCTTAAACATCTCAAGATGCTTGCCTCCACTGCTGTCCTGCTCTTCACAACATTCTATTGTGAATGTTTCTTTACCATTCAAACAACATTTGCCCTTCTGCAAGTTACATTTATTATTCCATGTCTTCCTCTCTTGGAGAATATAGATCAAGCCTTCCCCACCCCCACCCCCACCATCCCTTCAGATACTAAAAGTGTTCTCTCCTCACTTCTTCATCACTTTTTACAGAATTTATTTTTCTAATCACCTTCTCGCTCTCACCTGCCTTCTCTGAACCTGTTCCAATTGCTCTTTTCTTCGGACCTTTACCAATAAAATAGAAGCATTATTTTCTGTGATTTAGAAATTGTTCAGACTAAAACTACATTTGCATTTTTGTGGCCACATTACATTGTTGACTGCCATTCAATTTCTAATCGGCTATTATTCAAAAATCTTTTTTCCAATTATTTTTACTAACTGTGTAGTCTCCCATCCTATATTGTACATTTAATTTCTTAGCACAGTTAAATTTAATTATATTATTTCATTTGTTTTTATTTATCTAAGGAGTAAAGATCTTTTTAAATTTCATTTTTGTTTTCCAGGGTATTATTACAATCAATCCCGAGTCATTTTATTTTCTTTACCTATTTACCCCACTTATTAACCATATTGCTGAATAATACATGAATTTTCTCTGGTATTGATATCTGATTGATTGTTCTATAAATTCCTGGATCATCATTTGCTGTTGTAATAATAGAGAAAACATTTATCTTGTATTGTCCAACAACAATACAACATTCATTGTTGTTGGACAATACAAGATAAATGTTGACATTTATTGTTGTATATAATAAATAAATGTTGTATATTGTTGTATACAAGATAAATGTTGACATTTATTGTTGTATTGTTGTTGGACTTCTTTGCTATTGTAATTTTCGTTTATCTTCCTTTTTTGCAATTAATCTTTGGTCATGTCAGTTCTACCATCTTCATCTTCTTACCTTGCCGGCATCCTGCCCTCAAGAGGAGAAAGGGGACAAATGGGCAATAAACATGTATGGAGGTTTGATGGGAAATAAGGAGGAGGGGATGACAGCTTGATGAAGACCAGGGAGGAATAGAACCAGTTTGTGCTAGTCTTCAAAGCCATGCATCCTGAAAATGGAAGATGGGTTGCCCCAAACATCTCAGCAATTCTCAAAACACGTATGCATCTCTTAAATGGCGTTGATCTTTCTAGATGCAGGTAAGGGGGCAGCAATGGGGCGGCAGGGAGGGATTGCGTGCACATGCACAGTGGGCATGGGGGCGCACATGCACAGTGGGCATGGGGGCGCATTGCCTTCTGAGTGCTGGCACGTGAGTATGCGCACACCAGCATGCGCACAATTTTTGGCACAGGAGCCCAAAAAAGTTAGCCACCACTGTGATATACTATAAGCCAGAAGTCTCCAAACTTGGCAACTTTAAGACTTTTGGACTTCGACTCCCAGAATTCTAGGAGTTGAAGTCCACAAGTCTTAAAGTTGCCAAGTTTGGGCACCCCTGCTATAAGCAATCAGCAAAGGTGATGGTAAATGGAGATATGACAGAAAAGGTTGCTATTAAAAAAGGTACATAACAAGGATGCCCCTTGTCTCCCCTATTATTTATATTGTCGTTGGAGGACTTAAATAGAAATATTAGACAAGATATAGAAATAAAAGATTTGGAAATAAAAAAGAAAAATATAAGTTACAGGCATTTGCAGATGGTTTAGTTTTTATTTTGGAAGATCCATTAAAAACAGTCCCTAAGATAATAAAAAAAAAAAATAGAGGAATATGGTGAAAGCCAGGATTGAAAGAGAAAACTAAGATATTAGTTGAAAATCTCACAGAAATGCAGAAAAAAGAGTTAATGAAGAGAACAGATATTCAAATTACAAAGAAAGTAAAATATTTAGGGATTTAGGGATTAATTTAACAGCAAGATGTGTAACTAACAAGGAAGATAATTATTATAAATAATAAATTAATTAAAATACATTTGGAGAAATGGAAAAATCTGCAACTATAACTGATTGGTAGGATAGCTACAATAAAAATGAACATATTGCCAAGATTATTACACTTGTTTCAAACAATTCCAATAAAACTGGGGAAAAAACACTTTGAGGAACTTAATAAATATTATTGCAATCATGGCACTGTCAGAAATAAGATTTCTAGGCAAGAGATCAGCTCCAGTCAGTGTCAGTCTTTCTGGTTAAACCAGACAAGAAACATATTAGCTAAATCTACTTGACCATAAAGTTACATTAATAGAATGTTGAAAGTCTGAAGGTACAAAACTTCCCACCATCACTTTTAGCTCCTTGATCCATGGGGGGAAGGAGTCCTTCCTAAATTTCCTTCTCTGACTATTAAGCCACTTGGGGTTCTTCCCTCTCTTGTCAGTTTCCTAGACAGCATCTCTTCCCAGTAAAAGAGGAATGGAAAAAATCCTCATCTGTAGATCAGCGTTTTTAAGTCTAGGCAAGTTTAAGATGGGTGAACTACATGCTGCCTTGGAAAGTCCATGCACCTTAAAGTTGCCAAAGTTGAGAAGCATGGGTCTACACTAGAGCTTAGGATTTTCCATTCCTGTTTTATTTAGAATTTGGTGCAATTAAATAAATCAGTTGTGGTTTCGTTAACAAAAAGTGATTAAAACGATATGAAGCATTACTGGACTTTTTGTAAGAAACTGAAATTAAAAGTTGATCTGGGCTTTGATGATTAAATAAAGGATTATGGAAATAATGTATGTTAGATCTGGGAGAGTGGGTGCAAGAACGGAGACAAGGCATCGAATAGTGACTCCAACTTTTATTGGTGACTTCAGAACAGAGCAAAATATTAGGGCAGCAGCAGCTCCTTTTATAGAGCTAGCTGCTGTCACAACACTCAATGATTTGAGTTTGCCGTGCTGGGAGCATCCAATTAGTGGTGACCCACTAACAGCCAATCAGATCAGCCAACAATGACCAATCACAATCCGTTATCAGCGGGCCAATCAAAAGTGCAGGTTTACAAGCCTGTCGTGGAAGGAAAACTATTAGAATTGCAAGCTAACGAGTTTGCTTGGTTTGGAACACCCCTCCCCCCTAGGTTCCGTCTCAAGGGTGGGGTGATGTATTCTCGCAGGTAGGCAGGTCGTCTCACCTGTCTACCTGATCTTCGTTGCTCCATCAGTCTTTGCCCAGACTCTGGTTCCGGTGGGCTGTTTGTTGAACTCAGCGGTAATGGTGATCTGACTTCTCCGTTGGGTGACTCGGGGTTGTCATCTCTACTCCCGTCAAGGCTGTCATATGGATTCTCTCGGTTTACTGATGGCACCATGCTGCTTCGTGGAGAGATGACCATCTGCTCCGGCTCTTCTTCGGAAGGTGAATATTCCAGGTTTGGTCACGCTGATTGCTGGGTTTCGAGTACTGGGTTGGGTACTAGTTCGTTTTCGGCCCCCTCGATTTCCCTTCCCCCCCTGGTTTGGAGTTCAGGGCTTGTGAAGGGGGTAGGTGCCAGCCTGGAGCATAGCTGGTCGATGTAGCGCTTCCACAGTCTCCCATCAGCAGTTTGTAAATGGTAGGAATGGGGACCTGTAAGTTGAGTTATGGTAGCGGGGACCCACAATGGGTCACCGGTAAAGTTTTTTGCAAAAACCGGGTTGCCTACCTTGAATGTGCGATACTTGCTGCTGGACCCCAGGGGCTTTTCCAGCGTGTAGGCAGGGTGTAGTCGGTCAAGATGTGATTGAAGTTTCCTGCCCATCAGGAGTTCGGCTGGGGTTTTGTTTGTGGTGCTGTTTGGAGTAATATGTTGGAGGAGAAGCATCCTGGCCACCTTGTCGTGGATGTTCCCTTGTTCCATCTTGTGTAAGGTTTTCTTTATGAACTGGACCATTCGTTCAGCCCTACCATTGGCCGCAGGGTGAGCTAGCGATGTTAAAGCATGGCGTATCCCCCGGTCTGCTAGGTACTGTTCAAATGCCAAGGCAGTGAATTGTGGGCCATTGTCTGAAACCAAGACATCTGGAAAGCCGTGTGCAGCAAATAGTCTGTTTAGTTTTTTAACGACTGCCTCTGTGGTGGTGCTCTTCATTTTGTGGACCTGAAGCCAGTTGGAATAGCCATCCACTGTTATGAGAAATGTATGCCCCTTGGTGGGTCCTGCAAAATTGATGTGGATACGGGACCAGGGACCTCGGGGTGCTTCCCATTCAGTTGGTGGTGCTTTTGGTGGAGCTGAACATGTTTCCTGGCACTTGTTGCAGGTGGCGACCCAGGTTTCTATTTGCTTATCTACACCTGGCCACCAAGCGTAGCTCCTTGCTCGTGCCTTCATTCACACGATGCCCGGATGTCCATCATGCAATAGTTTTAGGACCTTATGCTGCAGTCTTCCTGGGATGACGACTCTGTCTCCCCATAAAACACATCCTTTTTGGGAGAAAAGTTCTGTCTGCCTGTGTTTGAAAGGCTTGAAGGTGTCATTGAGTTCGTTGTCAGGTCAACCTCTTTCCACCCAGCTGAGGACTCGTGCCAAACAAGGGTCCTTCCTTGTTTCGGATGCGATGTCTTGTGCAGTCAGTGGTGGTGACGGAAGTGTCTCAATTTGTAGTGTAGCTAGGGTTGGAGCTGGGTCGTCCAGGACTTCTGGTAGCGAAGAGCGGCTCAGGGCGTCAGCGTGGGGAATGGCTTTCCCCGGTCGGTGTCGCAATTGGTAATCGTATGCGGCTAAAAACTCTGACCAGTGTGTCATTCTTGGCGATAAGATGTGGGGAGTTGGTTTATCCCCCGCCAAGATGCCAAATAATGGTTTGTGATCGGTGATTATAGAAAAGGATCTCCCATATACATACTCATGGAATCGTTTGACCACAGACACAATAGCGAGAGCCTCTTTATCTAGTTGACTATAGTTTCTCTCAGTTTTAGATAAAGTTCTGGAAAAAAATGCAATGGGCGCCTCAGTACCGTTTGGCAGGACGTGGCTTGGGATGGCTCCTACTCCAAACGGTGAGGCGTCACAGGTGACAGTTAAGGGTAAAGTCGCGTTATATTGTATCAATACAGCATCTGATGTTAAAAGGTCTTTTACTTGCTGAAAAGCTCACTCTTCTCGATGTCCCCAGACCCAGGAAGCTTTCTTGTCGAGGAGCCTATGCAGGGGTTCAGCAACAGTCGCCTTCTGGAGTAGGAAGATGTTATAAAAGTTAGTGAGTCCCAGAAAGGCTTGGAGATCTGTTTTGTTCCTAGGTCTCGGGCGTTTTTTATTGCAGCCAATTTTTTCTCAGTAGGGTGATTTCCCTGTTTGTCAAGAAGGTAACCAAGGAATTCAACCCTCTCCGTACATAATTGGCACTTGTCCTTCTTGACCTTCAGGCCAGCGTCTTTAAATTTTTGGATGACCATTCTTAGCCGTTTTTCTAGTATACTTCTAGTGGGGGCGGCTATCAAGACATCATCGAAATATGGCACGACCCCTTTTATACCTTGTAGCAATCTCTCCATCAGACTTTGGAAGATGCCAGGTGCTACACTCATTCTGAACTGGAGTCTATTGCATTTGAACGCACCTCTGTGCGTGACTATAGTTTGGGCTTCTGCGGTCTTTGCATCTACGGGCAGCTGCTGGTACGCATGGGCTAGGTCCAATTTTGCGAATATTTTTCTGCCCCCAAGGGAGTGAAGGAGGTGTAGGACCACAGGCACAGGGTAAGCGCTCTGCTGAAGTGAGTGGCTTAGGGTGGCCTTGTGATCCCAACAAATTCTCAAAGATCCGTCAGGTTTTATGGGGGTTACAATTGGGGTCTCCCATCGGGTGTAGTCAATCAGTTCCAACATGCCTTGGGCTATTAATTTGTCGAATTGTTTGTCAATCTTTGGTTTGAGTGCAAAGGGCACTCGACGAGGCTTAAGGCGAATGGGCGCAATATCAGGGCAGAGGTTAAACAATATGGGGGATCCCTTGTACTTGCCTAGCTTCTCGGTGAAAACTTCCTGGAATTCCTGGTGCCACTTCCCAATCATCGCCTTCAGTCTGGTTGATGCCTGCCAGTTCGATTCCCAGTGGCGCGAACCAATGCAAGCCTAGTAAGCTGGGTCGATCTTTATCGATGACGGTAAGCGGTGTGGTCTTTGAAGGAGACTTGGACATGGCTGAAACCAGCGACTGGGATCCTATTTCCTTGATAGTCCTTCAATATAATTCTCTGAGTGCTGAGGTCCTGGCGACAGATGTCAGGGATCAGCTGTTTGAGGGTTTTCCAGGAAACCATTGATAGGAAGACCCGGAGTTGACTTCCATAACGCATGGTCGATTCTCAATGGTGACCTTTACTCGGATTTTTCTTGCATCAAGGGATGAAGCATGGCTGATGGTGATAGTTTGGTGCGCCTCTTCTTGTCTGGTAGAAGTGGCTGGTGCTTGATTTCTGTAGTAGTGGTTCCATTGGTTGCTTGGGCAGTCCCGATTTACTGGTGGGGTGCTTGTTGTCTGCTGGAAATTATTTTCTCTTCGGTTTGGGCTGGACCCTCGCTTGCTTCTACAGACCTTTGCAATGTGTCCCCTCTTTCCACAGGAACGGCAGAGGGCATCTAGGAATTTGCAGTCTGATTGCAGGTGGTTTCCCCCGCATCCAGCACAATGATATGAGGGCTTACGATTCCGTTGATCTCGCTGATCACGTTCTGACCTGAGTCTGTTGACCTCCTCTTCCTCGCTTTCTTATGAGGATTCGAGGTCTTCATGGTGGGTGGTCATTGTGTGCCTCTCGGGAAGGGGCGTAGTATCACTGGCGAGTTGGTGGTGCAGTCCATTTGATTGGCGCATTCGAGCTGCCGACTTCCTGGTTGCTTCTGCTGCAGTAGCATCGACGATGACATCTGTGAGGCTGATGTCTCCGTTTGCCATAATCTTGCTCTGGGTTGTGGGGTCTATTAGACCCAGAACAATTCGATCTCTCATGGCTTCTTCAAGATTTGTGAAGCCACAGAGTCCCCCCAGGTTTCTGAGGTCTGCGATGAAGTCTCCAACACTCTCGCTTTCCTGTTGGTCCCTCTGGTAAAACTCGTGTCTCCTGATAAGTGTTGGCACTGCTGGGGCATAATGGGCCAGGAGGATTGGGGCGAGGTTGTCCCAGTCCATCATCTTAACTTCAGCTAGTTTTCTGAGTGCCTTTGCCATCTTAAAAATGGCGGGCCCGCAATGGTTCAGGAATACAGCTCGTTTCTTGCCAGGCATAGCATCCTTCAGGTTGTTGGTTTCCAGGAACATCTGAAACCTGTCCATATACAAGTCCCAGTCTTCATTAGCTGGATCAAATGGAGCGGGTGATATGGCGCCGCTGGTCATTCTGCCGCTATTGGTGCGCTCTTAGTCACGTGCTCTGTTAGCGTTCAATGAGTGTTCAGTCAGCTCTATTGTCTCCGCATCCCACCTTCGTCGCCAGTGTTAGATCTGGGAAAGTGGGCGCAAAAATGGAGACGAGGCATCGAATAGTGACTCCAACTTTTATTAGTGACTTCAGAACAGAGCAAAATACGAGGGCAGCAGCAGCTCCTTTTATAGAGCTAGCTGCTGTCACAATACCCAATTATTTGAGTTTGCCGCGCTGGGAGCGTCCAATCAGCGGCAACCCGCTAACAGCCAATCAGATCAGCCAACAACGACCAATCACGATCCGCTATCAGCGGGCCAATCAGAAGTGCAGGTTTACGAGCCTGTCGTGGAAGGAAAACTATTAGAATTGCAAGCTAACGAGTTTGCTTAGTTTGGAACAATGTAGACAAATGTTAATCTTAGAGTAAGAGTTTGATATATATATATATTTACTTATATCTGTACCAAAGAAAGTTGGAAGTCATTCTTTTTCCTTCTTTTCCTCTTTCTTTCTTATAGTTTCACTCTTTTTCTTTCCTGAGCCTTTTTTTTTTTCAAATCTGTTTTTATTTGTTTATCCCTTAGCTTTATATTTTTTTTGATGTATGAAGGATCAAATACTCAGCCATTATAATTCTACATTCCTTATTTACAGAAATCATATCAAAATTTAGAATGAAATCCACTGGGAACCATCTCATATAAGGCAAGCTCTGAGTCCCACTAACCAAAAAGTGTTTATCAATAGAAGAGAATATTTGTAGCTCAGGATTGGACTGTGGGGTCCTTGGGGCTCTCTGAGCTTGATGGTTTTTTTGCAGATGTTTCATTACCAAACTAGGTAACATCAGGGGTGGGATTCAAATTTTTTAACAACCGTTTCTGTGGGTGTGGCTTAGTTGGTGGGCGTGGCTTGGTGGTCATGTTATTGGCTGGGCATGGCCAACTCAGTATCACTCACATTAAGGCCGCATCTCCTCGCCTGGCCTCTCATGACTGTAGGGATGCTGCAACAGTCATAAGTGTGAAAAATGGTCATAAGTCACTTTTTTCAGTGCCATTGTAACTTTGAATGGTCACTCCACACAAGCAAAGTACCAGCAAGGGTGGGGGAAAAAACTCCAGAGAAGTTCCTGAGACAGGAAGTCCAGTCCTGCCAAGAAAGTAATAAGGATTAATGGAGAGGTAGTTTCTGTAAGCAACACCAGAATGTTTCCTTCCTGCCTTCCTTACAGGATTAGGCCAGTAATTTCTTCTAACAACCGGGTCTCCGAACTGCTTAGAATGTTAACAACCGGTTCTAGCGAATAGGTGCAAACTGATAGAATCCCACCTCTGGGTAACATCATCAGTACTAGAAGGGAGTGGAGTTTGCTTTTATTTTTATATACTAGTGGCTTACCATGTCTGTATTGATCACAGTGCTTCACAGTGCTTTGACTGGTGCCAAGTCTCTACAGCCTCAGGCAGAGGAGGACTATTCTACACCTCTCCCTCAAATGTTCTTTAAAATACAGTTTCCCAGCTTTAAGAACCTCCAACATGCAAACTATGGATACTCATCCTAAAATGAATCCTCTGTACCTGGAGCATCAAAATTTGCTGTTTGCTGGGGAGGTGTGTAGCAAAAAGTCAGTCTACATTTAGTGGACATCTGACTTTGGGGCTATTTCTTCATAACCAAACAAAAGTGTATTTTCTATGCAGTTCACACCCCTTGCTTGCTGGATCTGGATGTCACAGAGCAAAGCCCACATTTTGTAATTAACCCCCGCGTCCCGTTTTGGCTGGCAGAGTGCTGTCACATACCCCTAGCCACGCCCACACTGGCCATGCCCATCCAGCCACACCCACCAGCCAGTCATTAGGGCAGAAAACCCGGTTGTTAAAACATTTGAATCCAGCCACAAGTGTCATCCTATGCTCCCAATGTTCCTAACTGAGTTCGAGCAAAGCCTTCTTTCATATTGATGATCTTACTTGTTAAAAATGAGCCCTGGCCTAGTGTTTTATTTTTATTTTATTTATTTTGATTTGTCAATTGCTTACAAGATAATAGGCATAAGTATATGCATAGTTATGAATACATGGATGCATATAAGAAAAATAAAAAAAAATAAAAGAAACAATAGGACAGGAACAGTAGGCACATTGGTGCGCTTATGCACACCCCCTACAGACCTCTTAGGAAAGGGATGAGGTCAATACTAGAAAGTCTAAGGTTAAAGTTTTTGGGGTTTGGGAAAGAAACCACAGGTGGAGTGTTCCAGACATTGACCACTCTGTTGCTGAAGTCGTATTTCCTGCAATCAAGTTTGGTGTGGTTAACCTTGAGTTTGTATCTATTGTGTGCTCTTGTGTTGTTATGGTTGAAGCTGAAGTATTCATTGACAGAAAAGTCATTGCAATGTATGTTTTTATACACCATACTTAGATCAGACTGAAGATGGCATAATTTAAGGTTTTCTAGGTCTAGAATTTCAAGTCTGGTGGCACAAGGTATTCTACAAGTAGAGGAGTGGAGAACTCTTCTTGTGAAATATTTCTGGACTTTCTCAACTGTGCTAATATCAGATATATAATAGGGATTCCAGACTGATGAGCTGTATTTGAGTGCGGTGGCGTCGGGGGCAGAAGCGTCGGGAGCAGAAGCGGCGTCGGCGGCGTCGGGGGCAGAAGCGGCGTCGGGGGCAGAAGCAGTAGGGGCAGGGGCAGAAACAGCGGCAGCGGCGGGGGCAGAAGCGGCGGCGGGGGCAGAAACGGTGGCAGCGGCAGCGGCAGGGGCAGAAGCGGCGGCGGCGGGGGCAGAAGCAGCGGTGGCAGTGGCAGCGGCGGTGGCAGCAACAGAAGGAGGTGGTGGGGCAGGACTTTTGGGCTGCGGCTTCCCGCCTTTTCTGTTGCTCGCCTCGCGCCTGCTTCTCCTCCTGCAAATTATTTATTTTTTATTAATTTTCCAGCCAAATTTTGCGGGGTGGGGGGGAGGTGGAGGGAAGAAAGCTCGCCCGCCTCGTGCCTACCTCTCCTCCTGCAAATTATTTATTTTTTACTAATTTTCTGGCCAAATTATGCAGGGGAGGAGAAAGCTCGCCCACCTTGTGCCTACCTCTCCTCCTGCAAATGCAGCGGCAGGGGCAGAAGCAGCAGCGGCAGTGGCAGAAGCAGCAGTGGCGGCAGCAGCGATGGCGACAGCAACAGAAGGAGGTGGCAGGGCGGGACTTTTGGGTTTCGGCTTCCATCCTTTTCTGTTGCTCGCCTCGCCCCGCCTTGCCCCTGCCTCTCCTCCTCCTCCTCGCTGGATCTTTCATGAAGGTTGGGGTGGGCGTTGGGCCGCATTATGAGGTGACCTGGGCCGCATGCAGCCCGCGGGCCATGGGTTGGACAAGCCTGCTCTAGTTAGTAGTGTGATATTACCAGAGAAAAAGCTACATAGGATTAGGTTAACAACTCTTAATGCCTTTTCGCCTCTGTAGTTACAGTGGGCTCTAGCACTTAAATCATTAGAGACGAGTATTCCAAGGTCCTTGACAGAGTTTGGATCATCAACAAGATCTTGACTATTCAGCCTGTATTTTATTTTCTGACTTTTTTTGCCATATGTAAGACAGAGCATTTATTTGTTGAGATTTGAAGTTGCCATTTGTTTGACCATTCTGATATATAGTCGAGATTTTTTTGAAGGGTAGTAGTATTGTCTGTTGTGTTCCCAAGCATAAGACTCTGATATGCTTCACAGAAAAATATGTCAGGTAGTTAATTTTCATTCAGGCATGAATTATAATGCTGTTGACCATGAATTCTATGTTAATGAATCAATAATATGGTACATCCAGAAAAAGAAAGGGAATTTGCTGATCAGCCTGGAAGGCTGCTCTGGAATTTGCTAAAGTAATATTTATAGTATGTGATGAAACTATGGAAAAAGATAGAAAAGTGGCTACATTTGCAAATTCATGAAACAATGGCCAATTTTTTAAAAAGTGTGGCAGACAACATTATTTGGAGTCTGAAAGTCAAAGAAGTTTATGGCCATGTTATCAAGGGACAGGCTAGAGCCAGCTGGCTCACACCTTTAGATGATACAGCATGAAAAACGTTAAACTTGCAGATGAGGCAGATTTTGCACATCAGGAGGATGTGCAAGAATTTTAAAAATATCCAGCAAGTGTTATTCAGGGAAAGGATTATGTGAAAAATCATGTTTTCAATGCTGATGAAACTTATTTGTTTTACAAGCATGTTGGCAAATGAACCTACACAACAGAAATGGAATCTAAAGCCCCTGGCTTTAAATCATTCAAAGATTATGTGACCTTGTTATTCTGTGCCAATGCCAAGTTTGACTTTAAGTGCAAACTCTTAATGATATACAGAGCAGGGGTGGGATTATACTGGTTCGCACCTATTCGCTAGAACCAGTTGTTAACATTCTAAGCAGTTCGGAGACCCGGTTGTTAGAAGAAATTACTGGCCTAATCCTGTAAGGAAGGCAGGAAGGAAACATTCTGGTGTTGCTTACAGAAACTCTCTCTCCGTTAACCCTTATTACATTCTTGGCAGGACTAGACTTCCTGTCTCTGGAATTTATCTGGAGTTTTTTCCCCCTCCTTTGCTGGTACTTTGCTTGTGTGGAGTGACTATTCAAAGTTACAATGGCACTGAAAAAAGTGACTTATGACCCCTTTTCACACTTACGACTGTTGCAGTATCCCCACAGTCATGAGAGGCCAGCCAAGGAGATGCATGCCTCGATGTGAGTGATATTGTGTTGGCCATGCCCAGCCAATAACATGACCACCCAGCCACATCCAGCAACTAAGCCACACCCACAGAACTGGTTGTTAAAAACTTGGAATCCCACCCCTGATACAGAGCCCCAAACCCACAAAAACTTAAATGGAAAAACTTGAACAGAATACCATTGCAGATTGAACAAAAAAATGTGGCTGACACCAGAAATATTCTGGGACTCATTCTACAACTAGTTCAGTCCAGAAGTTGAATATCCTATTCTGTAGGGCAAAACATCTTGCTTTGGATAATGTCCCAGTCCATCGTTCAAACTCAAAAATGTCCACCCTAATATGGAAGTTCTCATACCCCCAAACATTATGTTTCTCATTCAATCCCTCAACCAGGGCATAATGAAAGCTTTGGAGGTGTACTACATGAGGGAGCTTTACAGGAAAGTTTGCACGGATCTTGACCCTTACCAGGAAACCACCATGTTGGACTACTGGAAGTCAACCATCATACACAAACTTATTGGTTATGTCGGCACAACCTGGGACAACCTGGGCATGGAGAGGGCTATGGTTGGAAAAATGTTGGGCCAGACTGCATGAAAAGATTTAAATGCTTTAAAGGTTGTCAAAAAAATATAAAGAAAAGTGTCAAAACCACATGCATACTGCATGGCAAATGTGGAGAAGGCTTCAATGACTTGAAGGAAGAAGAAATGGAAGAATTTTTGGCAGAGAAGGCAGTAGAACTCACAACAAAGATCTGAATAAGGTGGCAAAACAAGGCATATCAGGGAATGTGAGAATGACCTTGAGAAAAGATGGGAGGAGATGCTGCTTAAGACACAATCCTCAAGAGAGACAGAAGCACTGTGGCTTAATGGTCAGAGGAAGAAACTTTGGAAGGAACTTGCCCTTATGGATCAAGCAGTTAAAGGTGGAAAAGGAAGTTGTTTATACCGTTAGATTTGCAAGATTCTGTTAATACAGCCTACAATACAGTAGAATTAGTTCGCTAATCTCATTTCTTGTCTGGTTTACCTGGGAGGGCGGAGGGGGAGCACTAGAGTCAATGATGATGAGGACAGCAATTAAAGTCAGTCTGAAATTCCAAGAATTGTCCCTCTTACAGCTACCAAAATATTAGAATGCAATTTGGTCTGGGGGGAGGGGATCGATGACATGGAAAAATGTGACCCTATGTTTGAATGCAGCCTCAAATTTAAGTTTCTAGTTTCCACCATGTTCATCTCTTACCCAGAGACACTTAAAGACTTGAGGCAAAAAGCCAAGCAGACAAGGGTGGTGTATTTTTTTCAAGCGAGTTTGGGAGGGAAAACCACCGACACCATCAACAAATCACAAAAGCCAAACACCTCAGGCAGAACTGCCAGATGTCAACATGCTACCCTCATCAATGTCTTCCTTTTCCATCAACTTCTCTCTAGGTTTTGATGGTACAGGCCAAGGTCAAAAGGTTTAACCCTACAGTACCCCACTACCTCATCACACATCCTACAGCTGAATCTGAAGGAAGATTTTTATGAATGTTTTTATAAAACTTTAGATGCTTGATCTTAGTTTAATTTTTTTCCACAACTTTTTAAAGTATTTCTAAGAAATAGATGCATTAAATAAGATACCTTTAAACAGAGACATGCATGAAACAAGGTTATGTATTGATCAGCTGATTCATTTTAATGAGAAACTAAGACATTTGGAGCTAGAGGCAACAATGTGTCTTTTCTTGACATAGCTTTTGGCCACAAGAATGCAGCAGAGACCCACCAAAATATTCAAAGTTATGAGTTATATCCTCCCAAAGCTGTAGCATAGGAAGGATAAAGAAAATATTGTAAATCATACTGTTATTATTACAATCAGAATGTAACATCTGATAATACAATGGGAGATGTTACTATCATTTGACTCTATAAATTCCTCATTTCTACAAAAGCTCCAAGCTCATCTTATTCTAATGATACCAACACCTCTGATATAAATAGTGTCCTTTATTATGCCCCATGGTTTTTCACATCATGGAAAATGCAACGGTCTAGTTTCTATTTTCTATTTCCTTATGCTTCATGATCATCAGGCTGTTCTGATTCATCTGCTCTACCCAATAAACATTTCAGAACATAACAAACGAGTAGAACATTTGTCTCCCACAGTATGCACATGTATGATCTGACCCTTAGTCATAAAGTGATAGTTGCTTCCCACAAATTTAGACATAACAGATGAACAGAGAGACAGACATGTACATGCATATGTGTGCACATATATACCATTCATATAGGAATAAGGAAAAAAAGAAAAATGCATATGCAGATTAAGAACCTGCAGGAAAACTATTAGAAAATATTAAAAGCCCAATACCATTTAATTTTGAAAAGAAGGCAAAAATGTCATGGTTGAGAGAGCTATCTTCATCAGAAAGTAATATTTCATAGCCAACCAAGTAACAAAAGCTTAGCTTTTATTTTATATTTCCTAATTCGTGATCCAAGTCAAATAAAATCCACCACCAATACCCACAATGGACAAAATGGCTGGACAAGTTCCATTTTTCACAGCAAAAAACTATGACTATGTTTTGACATCTTCTTCCTATAGAACCACAGTCCAATAATGATGCATTGAATTCACCACATTTCCAGACCTGTTTCTTCTCATTAAAATCCATAAAACCAGAATGAAATTCCATGGGCAATAAATAACATTAAATGTATTAGTGAGGGGAAAACTGATACTGTTATTGGAAAGGATAATAAAAGATAATTAAATAATAATAATATAAAAAAACCAGATCTGCCAACATTTAGAAACAAGTAAAGAAACAACTAGCAGTCAGCAAGGGTTTGTTAAAACAGATCATGCCAAACCAATCTTATTTCATTCTTCAACATAGTGACTAAATAGACTAAATAGTAGATCAGCAAAATACTGTGGACATAATATATTTAGATTTCAGCAAAGGCATTCAACAAAGTAGACCATAAACTACTTCTTGGAAAGCTAGAAAAAAGTGGAATATATAGCACCACCACTAGATGGACTCGCAGCTGGCTGACAAACCATACTCAATGAGTAGTCCTTAAAAAAGGTCTAAGTCTATATGGAGGGAAGTAAGCAGTGGGGGGCCATAAGGTTCTGTCTTAGGCCCAGTACTCTTCAATATCTTCATTAACAACTTAGATGAGGGTGTAGGAGGAGAACTTACCAAATTTGCAGAAGAGCTGGCAGGAATAGCTAACACCCAAGAAGATAGGTTCAAGATCCAGATGGATCTTGACAGACTAGAATACTGGGCCCTACCTAACAAAATGAAATTCAATGTAGAGAAAAGTAAAGTCCTACACTTAGGCAAGAAAAACCAAAAGTACACATATAGACTGGGTGAAACCTGGCTCAATAGCAGTAACTGTGAGAGGGATCTTGGAGTCTTAGTGGACAACCAGCTAAATATGAGCCAGCAGTATGCAGCAGCAGCCAAAAAAGCTAATGCAATCCTAGGTTGTATTAACAGAGGGATACAATTAAGATTAAGTGAGGTACTAATACCACTCTATAAAGCCTTGGAAAGACCACACCTAGAATACTGCATCCAGTTTTGGTCACCACATTATAAAAAAGATGTTGAGACTCTAGAGAAAGTACAGAGAAGAGCAACCAGGATGATTAGGAGACTGGAGACTAAAACATATGAAGAACAGTTACAGGAACTGGTCATAGCTAGTCTAGTGAAGAGAAGGACCAGGGGAGACACGATAGCAGTCTTCCAATATTTGAGGGGCTGCCACAGAGAGGAAGGGGTCAAGCTATTTTCTAAAGCACCTGTAGGCCAGACAACGAATAATGGATGGAAAGTGAACAAGGAGAGATTTAACCTGGAAATAAGGATAAACTTTCTGACAGTGAGAACAATCAACCAATGGAACACCTTGCCCTCAGAAACTGTGGGAGCTTCATCACTGGAGACTTTGAAGAAGAGATTGGACTGCCATTTGTCAGAAATGGTATAGGGTCTCCTGCTTGGGCAGGGGGTTGGATTAGATGACCTACAAGGTCCCTTCCAACTCTGATTATCTGTTATCTGTTAACTGAAATATTTATGCTATGAAGGAGATTATGCAGGTAGTCCTTACTTAACAAGGGTAATTGAAATGAAAATTTTCCTCATGAGGTGATGTGGTCATAAAGCACAATGTCATGTAGCCATACTGCTTAACAATAGTATGTTCCAGCACTTTCCAGTTACTGTCATTAAGAAAGGCCACACTGTTGAGCAGGATGTCACATGATTGCAATTTCTTGCAATCATTCCCATTGACTTTGCTTGTGGAAAGCCAACAGGGAAGATCACCAATTATGACCAAATGACTGTAGGATGCTGTGTCAATCAAGGACCGAATGTAACTACCACTTGGCTATTGCAAGTTTGAACAATAGCTGAACAAATAGTGGTTAAATAACAACCACGTGTTACAGAAACTCTCACTTTTAACCATCTCTATGGTTCCCATGGGAGAAAGAAAGAGAAAAAGGATAGGTTTGTAAGAAAATCTTTCAGTCTAGGTATCAGTCTGAAAAATAATCAGTGGATGAAATTGTGCTTTTTCTTCCCATCCTTTTTTTGTCCCAAAGGTGCTTTTTTTAAATAGGCAACTGGACTTCCTTTGTTTTTCCTTGAAGATATTTTGCTTCTTATCCAAGAAGCTTCTTTAGTTCTGAAATGAGAAGTGAAATTTCTTCAAAGAAAAACAAAGAAAGTCCAGTTGCCTCTTGAAAAAGCACCTCTGCGACAACTATGACTTGGATGACTGAGAATCTCCATAGACATTCCCATCCCTCTGTTTTTCTCTTCCAATGTCATATTTGCTCATCTCATTTTGGACAAATTTCATTCAAACTTTTCAAAGTAATCTAATCCTGTTCTTGAACCCCTTAGATTGTTTTATGGCCAACATATTTTATCACTTTACTAACTGAGCCCCTCTCTCTTTGGTAGGACTCTACAGCAATAAGAAAAGATACAGGTCTGCTATGACTGACATAAAAGATTTGAGTTGGCCTGATTAGATTGTTCATTAAATCATGCAAATGCGCTCTCTCTCTCTCTTGACCTCTTCTGGCTATCTTTTTTCCACAATAATATGCAGCATTCATGGAAATAATACATACAAGATTTCAAATTATGCAGGGGTGTTCTGAATATTTTAATAGCCAAAGAATAATATATTTAACATAGTATGTTAATTTGTATGAAATTCTTGCAAGCTACTCCATAAATTGTTCTAGCCCCAGTCAGAACATACAGAATTGGCTGCTGTGGGCAAAGTCCCCTTGATCTACATTTATGATGTGAGAAAGGGAAGATGGTGAAGTGCAGCCATAAAGGAGCTCTATAGAGTCTCACAGGCAAGGAAGCTACTTGTCTTCCATGGAATGCAAGCTACATTGGCCAGGAGAAGGGCAACTTAGATTCTAAATATAATGGCACTTGGGAACAGGGCCAAGCAAAGCTGATTCCTTCTCAAAAAGGAAGAAATGTTAGAGGATTAAGACCCAAAGCAAAATGAAGCCCATAAAACTGCAATTGATAGCCAAAGAGACCTGAGGAAATATCAAATACTCGTTTCTGAAATAGCACAGAATTCCCAAAGGTAAATCAACTAAGGAAAGCCCAGCCCAGAAGGTTCAACAGCTGCACAGAGGGGCTGTATCAAATAATGAAGCAGAGAATATGTTATAGAATGCAGCCCAAACAACTTATTACTTTTATATGCTTTAACATGACAGGTCTAAATAAAATGGTAACTATTGTAAGTTGCTATGTGCCCTTTTATTGTGTAATCTCATTAATGAGCTGAATCTTTCAAGCCTAGGAAAGTTGGTTCTGCTACTCTGCTGTATGGAATCTTCTTTTTCTTTTTTCTCCTTGTTTTAAAGTTAAATATTAACAATTTAGGAAGTTTGGGCAGTCATTCTTATTTAATTAGTATGGTCAGTTTAAATTCAAATTACATATAACTTACTTGACTTCTTATTCAGTTTAGCCTGAACTGAGTCCAACCTCAAGTTCTGCAGTTCATATCAAAGGAAACCATGAAATAATTTTAGTACATGCCAGTTTCATTTGTCTTATTTGTATTTCTAGAAAGATAGTGCTATGTTTTATTAATTGCTTAATCTACTACATGAAAAGAAAACTAATTACTTCTTTTCTATTATGATGATATACTAATAACAGAAATGTTAAAAACTGGAGAATTCATTGAATTCATTCCATTGTATCCTGAACTTAAAGTCTAAACAACAATAAGCTTAAATTTCTATTAAGATATAGCTGTTATCAATCATTTGATTTAATCAAGATTTGCCTATAGAGTTGCATCCTTTCCTAGGCAGATTCTCAGAATCAGCACAAAATTATAGATCCAAAATGGATCTGATTTATACAGATAATCCTTGCATAGCAACCATTTATTCAGCATTAAAAATTATTTTGGCACAGAACAAAGGGGACTAAGGAGCAGGCTTCAAAGCATCCTTCATGCATCACGGCATCCCTGCAGTTATATGATTGCAATTTGGGTGCTTAGCAACCAGTTCACAATTACAACAGGTGCAGTGTCTCATGGTCACATGATTGCCATTTGCAACCTTTCCAGCCAGCTTCCTACTGGCAAAGTCAATGGTAAAATCAGCAGGAGGTCACAAGTTGCTCCTGGCCCTTTTTCTCCAGAGAAACCTCAGGCAGAATGGGAATCTGATGCTCCATATTGCCCGTCCATGGAACCCACCCACATGCCCATATTCTGTAGTGACCATCAGCCTCCCCATAGGTTTTGCCCATCCGCCTGCTTGCCTGGGATGTGGTTTCAGCATCATAAGCAAAACCTTCTGGATTCCCACTTCTTCCCATGTAGCAGTCATGTGAGGTCCTCTGTAATAATAGCTGTAGCTAAGCGATGCAATCTTATGATATTGTATTTTACAACCACGTTGTTTAGAGATGAAAATTTCCACCCCAGTTACCATGGTTAAGCCTGTATCAGTTTTCTTTAATATTATCAGGAGTTGGGGGGGGGGATAATATAAATGTACTGAATATATATTTAAAAAGGAGGAATAAAAAAAAACCTTGCCCAAAAGTGAAGAATCCAGAAGTGCACAAAAATACATTCCTGTCCATTGTATTTAGAGGGCATAGAAATTCTTTCACCGAAGTCAATTCTCAGTTTTGTCTCCACAGAAGAAGCCTACAGTACTTTGAAATTGTAGTCCCTAATTTTGGTTTCTCTTAGTGACCTTGTCATTTTAACAAAAGAAAGATTGGCAAGAAACTTTGATAACAACAGCTTGTAGAAATCATCTGATAATTTCATCTTGTATGCTATGTTATGAGCAATGTCATCGCAGATCAAATAAAAATTACTGTACTGCTGTTCGTCCATAAATTTAATCTCTGCATGGCTACTGGTGGCCCAAAAAAGCCAGAGAATGTACAGTATATACACGTTGCCCTCCAGGATATTTGATATTTTATCTTTGCAGATAAACAAAATATATTAACAGATTAACAGAGTTGGAAGGGAACTTAATTGTTTGTTCCACTAAAATTCCAAGATCCCTCTCATAGTTCCTGCTATTGAGCCTAGTTTTACCCAGTCTATATGTGTACTTTTGGTTTTTCTTGTCTAAGTGTAAGACTTTAGTTTTCTGTACACTGAATTTTATTTTGTTAGGTAGGGCCCAGTGTTCAAGTCTGTCAGGATCCATCTGGATCTTGAGCCTATCATCTAGGGCAGAGATTTCAAACTTGCATCGTCATTGCAGTGGTCACGTGATGTATTGAGACTTTCCCCCTTTGTTAAACTGGACATGGGCGTGGCCAGCACATGACGCATCCAGACCATGAGGCCAGGAGTTTGAGAGCCCTGTTCTAGAGTATTAGTTATTCCTGTCAGCTTAATATCATCCATAAATTTGGTAAGTTCCCCTTCTATTTTTTCAGTCATAGCAGCAATGTGCCACATCATAGAGGAACCCAATAAATGTATTTGTTATTGGATCAATAATTGATTGTACTTGAGTGGATATCTAATAACTTTTAGAGCCACACTGCACATTCTCACTGTTCTTCATCACCTCTTATATCACTGACTGAAACAGCACTGCATTAATCAGTCATTTCTTCTTTAGTATTGCATTTCTCAGCCTTCAAAGGTTCCTTACAAATAGGTATATATTTTTCTGGGCAAACTTAAAAGATTAGGTCATTACTTTCAGGAATCCAAGCAGAATATTAAACCCCTGCAAATTATTTCAGGTTACTATTAAATCAGCCAGTAGGTAGTCAGTTTTGGTCGATGGAAGGATTGAAAGTTATATTTTAAAATGCATGGAAAATATAAAACAGATACATTTTTTAAAAAAAGAATACATCATAAAATAAGTTCAAAAGTGTATCTAGCTCTATGCAACTTTTTAACTGTAATTTAAATTGCTAGTAATTTTTTGCAGCCGTTGATGAAATTTTGCTATTACTTTTGGTTATTGGGGGTCTACAGGGGACAGAGCAAAGATTCACAATAGCATGGAAAATAGTTTATTTTCTTATGTTTTCTTTTTTCCAGGTTTTGATGATACGGCTTTCTAAAGGCTTAGAGGAGTTTCTTTGTTTTTCCATTCGAAATTTGGGAGGAAATAGTGCCACTTATATTCGGGAACTAGAAATTGTGAGTTTAGCACTTTTGGTAGCTACAGACCATGAGTATCAACCCCTGACTTACTGCTGAGTGCTCGAGGCTGAAACAACTAAATATTGATCAATTAATCTCGTATCATCCAATTGAAAGTGAGGTCACATATTGGTTATTTTATTATCAAATTGGATGGAAATCTTGCCTGTTTCTGCTTGCCTTAAGAACAGTTTCTGAAATAACAGGGCTGGGAGAGCGCAATAATTGGTCTATTTAAATTATTTTTATATGTTACACCGTTCATAATGTTGCGAGATGTGGGTTACAGAACATAATGCATATTTGGCAAAAATGTGATAGGAGACTCACACTGAAATATTTATGTGAAATATTCAGATTAAAATTGTGGAGATTTAGACCACATGTGAGTCTGCAGTTTGACTTATTGTCCCAAATTATGTAACTTGGTTTATTTGAGAAAAGAGAAGAGTCATAAACTTTGCAGGATAGCTACATAAGATGAAGGTTGGAAAGCCAAGAAATTTATGAACTTTATATCAGTGTATATATACAGTAGTTCATGAACTAGAATAGACATGGTAACAAGTCAGCCAATGGGACTGTTTGAATAGACATGGTAACAGGTCAGCCAATGTTGGATTAGATATGGCAACAGGTCAGCCAATGGGGACTGTTTGGATATTGAAACATAGTATTTTTTTTGTATGGGGCCATAAGAGACAGTTGAAGTCTGAGTGTGGCTTTGACTTGCTGAACTGTATATAAGAGTTGGTTTGTCCTCTGTAACCTCTGGGCCTCTGTATCTTACTTCTGTGAATATTGCTTCTGTGTTCCTGAATTTGTATGCTGACTTTTAGTGTATGATATTGTATATAAAGAAGTTTATTACGTAGATGAATCTTGCAGAATTATTTATTTGTGTGCAAATATTCTGACACTTCATGCATAAAAATTAAACTATAAAGACTATAAAGTGGCACTCAAGCAATATTGTTTGTACTGTCACTATTTTGATTTTCCGCTGGACTCTTTATTGCACCATTTTCTTTTTCTCACTAATTATATTCTCCTATAATCTTTCAACCTTAGTATTCTTTCAAGTCTATTGGTACCACTCTATTGTTTACAGTTGGGCTGTTTTAACTATCTACAGCTACAATCTCAATCATGAGATAATTATTTTTTTAAATGTAAGCAAAGTCTTTCAATAAAATATTTGCATGTGCACATGGCATTGAGGGGAGAATGAGAGAGAAGAATCTGCCTAAATAGGATTCCATTCCACAACCAATTTTTAAAAAATGTGTTGAAAGATTAAAAACACATCAATCAATATGCAGATCTAGTCAGTATCAGAATTCTGCATTCAATAGAATGCTGGATTTAGTTTAAGAGAAAGCAAAAGATATAATTTAATTATATATCTACCAAAACTGCAAAGGAATCGAAGATTTGAGACTGAATATGCAAACCAATCTCAGCCCTGAACTGCACCTGTAATAAGAACAGTTTAAACAAAGTCTTATCACAAATGAATTTTCTAAACAGAAGAAGATACTCTGGAGAGGGAGATAACACTGTTTGTCTACCAGCTTACATTTTCCAATGTGTGATACTTAACCTTGAATGCAGCATGAATATATATATATTAATATATTATAGGGATTACACAACCACAATTGGGACCAGAATTTCCATTGCTGAGCAAGGCAGTTAAATGAGTCATGCCTTTTTAAAATGACTTCTGCCATGACTTTAACAGCGGATCACTGCAGCTGTTGACTGAATCACATAGTCATTAAGTAAATTTATGCATTTATTTATTTATATTTTGTAAAGCAATTATAAGATAACAGGTATAAGTATAAACATAGTTATGGATCCATGAAACAGATACATATAAGAAAAATATAAAAGAATGAATAGGACAGGGACAGTAGGTACATTGGTGTGCTTATGCACACTCCCTGCAGACCTCTTAGGAAAGGGGTGAGGACAATAGTAGACAGTCTAAGGTTAAAGTTTTGGGGGTTTGGGGAAGAATCCACAGAGTCAGCTAGAGTATTCTAGACATTGACCACCCTGTTGCTGAAGTCATATTTCCTGCAATCAAGATTGGTGCGATTAACCTTGAGTTTGTATCTATTGTTTGCTCTTGTGTTGTTATAGTTGAAGCTGAAGTATTCATTGACAGGTAGGACATTGCAATGTATAATTTTATATACTATACTTAGATCGGACCGAAGGCAGCGTAGTTCTAGGTTTTCTAGGTCTAGAATTTCGAGTCTGGTGGCATAAGGTATTCTGCAACAAGTAGAGGAATGGAGAACTCTTCTTGTGAAATATTTCTGGACTTCTTCAACTGTGTTAATATCAGATAAATAATGCGGGTTCCAGACTGATGAGCTGTATTTGAGTATTGGTCTAGCAAATGTTTTGTATGCTCTCATTAGTAGTGTGATATTACCAGGGAAAAAGCTACATAGGATTAGATTAACAACGCTTATTAATGCCTTTTTGCCTATGTAGTTACAGTGGGCTCTGGCACTTAGATCATTAGAGATGCGTATTCCAAGGTCCTTGACAGAGTTTGGATCATCATCAAGGTCTTGACTTTTCAGCTTGTATTTTATTTTCTGATTATATTTTTTGCCAATATGTAAGACAGAGCATTTATTTGTTGAGATTTGAAGTTGCCATTTGTTTGACCATTCTGATACATATTTGAGGTCTTTTTGCAGGGAAGCAGTATTGTCTGTGGTGTTAAATAGCTTTACATCATAAGTGAAGAGAACGCAGTTGCTCTTAATATGATCATAGAGGTCACTTATGTATAGTATGAAAAGAGTTGGTCCTAGAACACTGCCTTGGGGGACACCACTGTTGACAGGTACAGAATTTGATAGGACACTCCCAATTTTGCCATTTGTTGTCTGTTTGACAGGAATGCTTCTATCCAGTAATGCAGGTGTCCAGAGATACCATAAGATTTTAGTTTTAGGAGTAGTTTATTGTGTACCACTGAATTAAAGGCTTTACAGAAGTATATGTAGATTGTGTCTATTGCTTTGCCCTGATCGAGTTGTGTAGTCCATATGTTTCTGCAGTGTAAGAGTTGCAGATTACAGGATAGTTTTTTTCTGAAACCAAATTGTTTAATAGAGAGTAGGTTGTTTGTCTCTGAGTGAAGGATAATGGATTGGTTAATAATTGATTCCATGACTTTACAGGTGATGCAGCATAAAGAGATTGGTCTGTAATTTTCAATTAGGCTGGGGTCTCCCTTTTTGAAGATGGGGATGACCGTGGCATGTGACCATAGTTTTGGAAAGGAGCTAGTCCTGAAAGATTTTTCAAAGATTATGCTTAGAGGTTCGGCTATGGCAGTGGATAGCTTTTTAAAGAAGTATACACATATTCCATCCAGTCCAATAGATAGAGATGGTTTTAGATTGTGTAGTGCTTTTTCAACATTGTCTTCTGTGAAATTGATATGTATTGGATCATTGTAGTCGCCTGTGATTAGACTAGGAAATACTGGGTATGATCCATTGCTGTTTACAAATACTGAGCCAAAGAATGTGTTAAAGAGGTTGGCTTTAATAGTGTCATCATTGCAGTCTTTACCATTTGGTCCTTTCAAGGGTGGGATGGACCTTGAATCTTTTAGTTTGTTGTTTACAAAATTGTAGAAAACACAGATGGAATTGGTGCGTAGAAGGTTTTCCTCTTGTTTAATGTGATAATTGGTGCATTCAGTCTTTATCTGGGGGCATAAATTTTTTGTCAACTTTTGAAGTTGACAACGTGACTGGATTTGTTTTTCTGCCTAAATTATTTCTTTTTGGATTGAAGCTTCCTTATTGTTATGGGTAATTTGTTTTTTCTGGTTTTTGGAGTTGTTATTGGTACATATAGTTTGATGACTCTTTTGACTTCAAGTAAAAATATGTTCTAATGGGCTTCAACAGTATTGCATCCAGTGAATAGAAATTGCCAATCAAGGGATGAGATATCATTGTTTATAAGATCATAGTTGCCTTTTTTGAAGTTATAATTGGGGATTCCATCTTTGTGATTATTTTTGTGTGGACGTATGTTGAGACAAAAGTCAATCATATTGTGGTCACTGTTGGAAAAGGGTTCTTTAATTTGTATTGCATAAACTGAATTAAAACTATTGCAGAAGATGAGATTGAGGCAGTTATTAAGTCTAGTATTGTTAGTTACTAGCTGTTCTAGTCCCAGATTTGTTACAGCATGAAGGTTGCATGAATGGGCTCAGTTGTGCATTAGCTCCCCCCATTGATGCTGCTTGTTGGAAGCCAGTTGGGAAGGTCACGAATGGTGATCACATGACCCCAGGACACTGCAATCCTTTTAAATGCATGCTGGTTGCTATGCACCTGAAGTTTGATTATGTGACTGTGGGGAATGCTGCAATGATCATAAGTGTGAGAACCAGACATAAGTCACTTTTCCAATGCTGCTGTTAACTTCGAATGGTTACTAAATGAATGGTTGTAAGTCAAGGAGTACCTGTACACAATATTGGAAATTGGGGGTGAAGCAGAATTGGAAGCAATCGGCATACTCTTATCCTAAACCTCTATGAAATCAGTAGTGAGAGTTCATGGTAAAGTCCTTCTTTGAAATTTGTAGCAGTTTGCTACATAAACATTGGGCATCTTCTATCATCTTTTGCAGTAAATACATTTTCAGTAAGAATGTATGATAAATACATTTCTAAAAAAACAGAATGCTTGGATGCTGTCTAGGTATGTACCAAATTGCTTCAAAATAGGACCCCACTGCCAATGAAAGTTATTCATCTGTGAAATAATGAGCAACTGATTTTGGATGACTTTCCATTTCTCAGACATCTCCCTCCTCAAGATCTACTCCAAAAAACCCTCCAAATTTTTGAAATAAACCTGGAAAGCAGAGGGAGGAAGAAGAGCTACTGAAAATCAATAGACACATCTACCTAGTCCAACAGAGAACCCTAGGGATAAATACTCACTCTTGGCAGAAAGGACTAACTTGTGTTGTGTGGTTATTGTCTTTGGCAATACACAATCATAGGTAAAAATAAATTCTGTCCCTAACATTAAGAATATATTGCTTATTTCTAACTTTGATGAGCTATCTCTGCATTCACACATGTGGTTTTTGTGCTTATTCAAAATCCTTCTTTGGAATTAATCTTTAGCTAAGCTTTTAGGCAAAAACACATC
This sequence comes from Hydrophis major, assembly GCA_033807585.1. Taxonomy (NCBI): domain Eukaryota; kingdom Metazoa; phylum Chordata; class Lepidosauria; order Squamata; family Elapidae; genus Hydrophis; species Hydrophis major. The sequence continues at coordinate 217,155,632 of CM066328.1, read as the reverse complement.
ACTTGCATGCTCAAAGAATCAAGTCCATCTTTGTTCAAGGTATAACACTCTTCTCAGGTATTTATTCTTGGAAAGATGCTATCATTCTAAAAGATTGCTCTGTAGTTCAGATAGTCAAATTTAGGAAGTTGATATGCAAGAAGATGATTTCTTTATCTTTATCTTAATAAGCAGATTATTGTTAGAGATTGCAAAACATTTGAATCACTCTGCAATTACCAAACTTCCTCCCTTCAATGTAAATGGCTAGCAGTCTTTTAATATCAAGTGCTTTCAGAAGCATGGTAACTGTGTGGCAAGAAGATCAAAAGATAAAGCAGGGGTGTCAGACTTGCATCGCCACAGCGTATCAGGACTTTTTTCCCCTTTGCTAAACTGGATAGGGGCAGGGCCAGCCCGTGATGCATCTGGCCCACAGGCCGCTTGAGTTTGACACTCCTGAGATAAAGGTTGGTTAAGATAAAGATCAATGCAACTTTTGGTAAAAGTGTGACCTCAAATCAAAGCACTTCCTTTTTCTGGACTTTAGGAAGGGAGGTCAGTTCTCAGTTACAGGATTCCTTCAAATTGATGTAATTGCTACAAGAGAGGCAGATATCATTGATTCAGAAGATCAAGTATTTATCTGTTAGGCCTATTGAAATGAACTAATCTGCTCACTGAATTAAAAAAGCGTGTGCTCATCCTGGACATTAAAGGCCGGATGAACTTGCTGAGTGTCTGAAAAATCCCCCATCCCACTTTCAGTTAGCAAAATAGCAAGAAATTGTATCAAAACTATAGACTACTGAGAATATAGACTCTTTTGGTAAATGACTTAGATCTCCCTTGCCAAAAATGGTAATGCTTTGACACATGGACACATGTGGAGGGGTAGACTAGAACAATGGATTGTACAAATTTTAGAATACACGGTAGTGTTTTTCTATGTTTTTAAATGTTTATATAGAATATTATCAAAGATGTGTCTTGGTGTGGCCAAGCTGTACTCAAAGTCACCATTTCAATGGCGCCTTGGTGTTTTTTTGGAGGTCAATTCTGTTAGGGATAACATTGTTTACCCTAACTGGTTTAGGTAAAATAATAAATATGTTATCATGGTTTGTTAGTTAAAGTGTCTGTAACTTTAACTGTAAGAATGTAATTAAGGGAGTGGTTGTAGAAGCACCATAAAAGAAGCAAGGCACGGCAGCTTGCTCTCTCTGGCTTGATGATCTCTAATTACTGCATGGATTGAAGACTGCGTTTTTCCCCTACTGGAATGGGAGAGAGAAAGGACTGTTGATTTATCAACTGTGAGAGGACTGATTTATTGTAAGTGAACTGACATTGGATATTCTACACGGACTTTGCTAATTGAATATCCTTGAATGGACTGACTAAAACAATACATGACTAATGGACTGTTATTTTGACTATGCTATAAATCTGAATGGAATAAACTATATTTTTGATAGCACTATGCTATAAATCTGAATGGAATAAACTATATTTTTGTTATTTTTACTGTATGTTAACTAACATACAAACTTATCTCACACATTTATATGTATGCCTATCTGACTAACGCTGCACATTCTGTTTAGCTTGTCTCCTTAACCCTGGTTGGGGAACACAGGCTTAACAGATTCAAGAGGCACATGCAGGTCAGGATGAGTGTGTGGAGGTGTATGAGAAACATTGTGCAGATCGGGGAGATTGCACAGGGGTATGGTGTATATTCCAGGGCCACCCATTAAATTTACTTTCTCTGCTACATCCTCCATCTTCTAGAAAAGCAATGCTGCAGAGTTAAGAACATGGCCCTGTCTCCTGCAGTTCTGAAAAGCTTTGAAAACTTGGCTTTGGACCCAGGCCATGGAATTCAGGTTTGCAATTTGATTAAGAACCCTTGTTTTGTTTTCTGGATTTTATTGTTAAAGAATTTTAGTCTGAGCTGCTTGTTGATTTAATATATACAGCTGTTTTTATATCTTTTTTAGTTTTGTGGGCCATCCAGAGTACACTGGATTAAATCTCCAATAAATTTAAATAAATAAGTAAATATCCATAAGCTGATCTGGTAATGTCAACAGGCTTGTTTGATTTTTATTCTACCATTCCAACCACAAGCTTAAAACTATATAGAGAATTCCCTTTTCCAAATTTTCCCAACAATCCTGTGAGGTAAGTGGACTGAGAAATCCCCAAACCCAAACTGCCATCACCTTCCATCCCTGAAGACAGATCTGAATCAGCACCGCCCCACTCCATTCCATTCCTTAACCAATACACTAAATCAGCTTGCTCCAAGACAATTTTTGGAGTTGTAAAAAGAGAACTGCAGTCTCCATAGCAGGCCCATTGTGATGGCTAGTTCCACTTTGAGAATATCTGGTTACTCTGGTTATTATTGGAAGGGGGGATTGTTGAGGTAATTCCCTGTTAGGAGAATGAGTGCATACAGGGAGACGTATAGAGAGTAGTGTTTGAATAATACACACACAGCACACAGATACACTGTACAGTAAATGTAGGTTTTTACTTCCAGAAAGGTTTAAGCAAAGTTCAAAATAGGCAATCCAAAGTCATTCACAAGTTAAATCAGTCAGTTTTCAATCCAGGGATAATCCAAATATCAAAGTCCAGTGTCAAAAACAGTTCAGTAACATTAAATCCAGGAATATCAGTCAATTAGGAAAAATGGAGGAACGGCAATACTCTCCAACAGAAGGAAACAGATTCACTTTCTTCTGAGACTAAGGCTAAGACAACCCAGGTTTCTGGCTTCATCTTATGGCTGTTTGAGAAACCACACCCAATTACAGATTTGCATTTTCTTAAAGATACAGTTTTAAAATGTTTATCCTAGTTTATATATTTCTAACCCAAATATCTGTTAGGTGACTTACATTCCTAACATTCTCCACTTTGGGGTAGCACAATATATACAACCTTACATTCTAATTCCATAATCCTCACAGCTAGCCTTATGCTTTATAGAGCCTTGGGCCTTTATAAAATGATCTGCTATATTGTTTTCTGACACACAGTATTTTAGTTTAATCATCTTACTTTGCACACATTGTCTCACATTTAAATATCTTAAATCTGTGTGTTTCGTTCTTGTTTTAACAGCAATATTTGAAGCCATCTGTATTGCTGATTGGTGATTAATGCTATGTCATCAGTAAATAATAGTAACAATGAAATTACTCCATTATTTTCTCTTTTAAACAAACATGGATCAGCCATGCCACCTACAAAACCTATCTTAATTAATTCTTTAACTATACATTGGTTCCACTCATATCCTGATTGCTTCAAACCATAAAGACTCTTTTTCAATCTCCAGCAATCAGTTGTATGATCATTTTTGATACCTAAAGGTTTCTTTAAATATATATAGTGTGTTGCAACGGCGCATTCAGATATGTTGTCTTTACATGTAAATGATTTATAATATATTTCTCCTTAGCTGCCCACACTAATGCTGCCCTTAATGTAGTAGCTTTCAGACTAGGTGCAAACACCTCATCATAGTCATTTGCTGTCTGATTGAACCCTTGTGCTACTAACCTGGCTTTATGGGTAACAGTCCCATCTACATCTGTCTTTAGTTTATAAATCCATTTACATCCTATGGCATATTTACCTGGTGGTAACTTAACATTTTCATATACCTCCAGTCTTTTTAATGATTCCAGTTCCTTATCCATTGCTTTCTGCCAAGCAGCCTGATCCTTAGCAGGATACAGTTTTAGTTCACTATAATTACTTGGAACTGTATTCACTTGGCATACAACACTAGCCTGATATCTATCAAGTGGTCGTGTTACTTGGGTTGAACGTCTTTGTAATACAGGGCTTAATGGTAGACTTTCTTGTGCCACCTGCTCCTGTTCTTCTATTTCTTCCTGTGCCTTAACTCCTACTTCCTCCTGTGCTTCCTCTTTAATGGCTATTTGTGGTTTACCTACTTTATCTTTAGGGACTATTTGGGTGTCAATAATAATATTATTGCTGGATTCCTGTTCCAGTTTATCCCAACCAACGTGCTCAAGAAATTTTGCACTAGCACTACAATAAACATGAGTTGTGCCTTGATCCCAAAATCTAAATGATCTATGGTTGGCTTTATAAACCACAAAAAATAACTTCTTAGCTCTATGTTGCCCTTTCAGTCTTACTTGTGAGGGAATATGCACCCATGCTGGAGCTCCAAATGTGTGTAAATAACTTAAATTTGGTTTTCTGCCATGCCAACGAGTGAATAGCAATTCACCAGTTGTTGTTTTAACGACATTGTTTAACACATGATTACTACACATTATGGCTTCACCCCACAGTGTTTCAGGTAAATCTGAATCAGATAACATAGTGCGAGCCATGACTTGTAATGTTTGCCCTCTTTGTTTTACAAACGAGTTATGTTGTGGTCTGTAAGGTGCAGAACGTTTATGCTCAACACCAGCCAATTTCAACATAGTTTGGAATTTTTTGTAAACAAACGCAGTCCCATTATCAGTAACTAATGTAATTACTTTACTTTTCATTTTTCTCTCAGCAAAACTTGGCCAGTTAAAGAAATGTTGGAATGTTTCTGGTTTTTTTTTTCATAAGATAGCAGAAACCATATCATGAGTAATGGTCCATAATACTCAAAATATAGCAGGCACCTCCTAAACTTGGTTTTTAAGGACCAATTATGTCAGCAAACACAACCTCTAAAGGTTCTTTGGTCTTAAATCCATTTAGTCTGTTTGCAGGAGTAACCTTACTCTTCTCTTGGCTACAAGCATTACAGTTTAAATACTTGCTACCATAAATGACAGCAAAAATTGGGTAACCTGGAAAGATATGTCAGGGTCCTGTGATATAGAAACAGTAAAATACATTGTAGTATCTACCATAGTGGTAGTCAACCTGGTCCCTACGCACACTAGTGGGCGTTTCAACTTTCATGGTGGGCAGTAGGGGTTTTGTCCCCTACTTTATAAATCACTATTACTGTGGAACTGGTGGGCGGTTAGAGAAAATTTTACTGCTAACAGAGATACAAAAGTGAGTGGTAGGTATAAAAAGGTTGACTACCCCGGTCTACCGGCTTAGTTCTTTAAGTTGGGATAAATATAAATATAACTTCTGAGATTCTCTATTCAGAAAGCAAAAAAGGAGCAAACGGCTTAGAGATTCTAAATGTATAAAAGCACTACAGAAAATGGATGTTTTATTTGTTTTTATTTGATTTATTTATTGGCTGTCCATCTTACTACAGGGTAACTCTGGGCAGCTTACAATCTTTTGTGTCTCCACAGAACTGCAGAGCATCCAACCACAGGAAAAACCTAATGAAATTTCAAAATTAGAACTGAAGAGAATTAAGATGATGGCACATGCCCATTTGTGAATAATTCATATAGTGTAAACACTAGGCTTAAACTGGTTTGATATCCCAGTATGTTTAAGATGACTCCTGGCATTTTCAAGCTGGACAGAGACTTTCCAGAGAGAGTGCAAAAGGACTGAAATCTACTATTAGCTTTTGTCAGCCAGGTTGATTTAAAATGGTCTCAGAAAACCACTGGGACCAAACACAGAAGAAAAAAATAAATTTCTGTAGAGAAGCATTAATCACCACCAGAATCCACCCACCTGTCACAAGCCAGGAGGGACATGGGTCTAAAACACAGGTGCTTGCGTGCATACTACCTAGGATCCTGTCCACTTCTTCAGGAGGAACAGGGTGAAACGTTCCCAGATAACAGGGCAAGAACCTGCCTCAGAAGCTTCCACAGTTTATATGATGAGGAGGGTGCGTTGCGGCACAGACACATTGTAAGTAGCTTTTTTTAGGTTCATTGTAATTTTGAACAGTTGTCCAGTGACCAGTTGCAAGTCAAGGACTCCTACACTGTTGTGTCATGCAAACACTAGCAGTTTTGATAATTTATTACAAGGAAGTTTTTTTTAGGCAAAAGAAAGCTAATGTCCTCAATGTCCGTCTCATTTGCACCTGAGAGACAGACAAAATTAATACATTGCCTGCATATTTCAAGGCTGGAATAACATTGGAGAGTGATGATTAGAAGATGAGAGTCTGAATTATTGAATTAAAAAGTAAAGGAACTAGAATACACCCTTGCCTTTTGGTGGAAACAGCTCCAGCATGTTAAATTTCTCTGCCATTTGATGTCAGTTGATGATTTGGGATTAATTAGAGGCTGCTCAGGGATTCATGCTAATGATTAATCCTGGGAGTAAGTTTACATGTTTTATGAAACAGAAATTTTATTTCTCTTTCTGATGTCAGTCTATGAATTCATGGATGTGGCGGTGGTGGAGGTTAGTAAAGAAATTATTGTAGGTGTGGTCAATATATCATGGAGTGAAGGTACCACCCATAAAGGCCAACACTATCTAAGGCACAGTATGAGCCTTCTTTTGGGGGTATCTATCCCTTCCTAAATGCAGTCCTTCCTCTACATTGTCTTTTTGGGGGAGAAGGAAGGGGGCTGCTAGCCTGAAGTTGCTAGCACATATCTGGGAGCTATTGGCTATAGAAGATAACTTGCTAGAAACAGGCTAAGTCATAGTCAAAAAAATGGAGACTAAGCTCCATACAATCATTACTGATGGCTCAGTGGCCAGCTTTCCCTAAGAAAAGTATGGGGTCTTAAAGTTTCTTTGTATTTGTTCTGTGGGTGTTTGACACCGCCTATTAAGTCCTCTGCTATATTGTTCAGTCCCAGTTAGCAAAGATACAGTTTTTTTCTCTCTATGGGAAATAATATTAATACACAATTGGTATACCTACAGAATAAGACTTAGAGACCATTTATTTAGTTATTTTATAATTTCAGTTTTGAGGCTGCCTCCAGGCGGCACTAGGCAGTTGGCACACACTAAGCAAGAAGGGAACATCACAGTCTGCTAGTACCATCTCCTGACACTGAAGCATCATTTCTACCACTTTAAAAAAAAAATAGACAGAAAGATAAAGAAGGTAAATAGAGATTAGGAAAAAAAAAAGAGATTAGGAAGACTCAGCTAGATATATTTAAGAATAGAGAAAGACTTCATTATGACTGTTGTATGAATCAAAAATAAATTGGGAGGAACAGCGAGGGACACAGGATTAGTGTTTAGGTTTATTTAGGATTCTGCAACAGTGTAAAATCTATATATCTGATGCACGTAGTTTTGAAAATAAAAGAAAATAAAAAATAGAAACAATCAGATTTGCAGCTCAACCAGACCTCTCTCCCTCCCCTGCCCTCCCTCTCTCTTTCTCTCTCTGACACACACTCAGTCAACTCAAACACAGATAAACACCCAACACTCTTGTTGAGAATTCCTTCCTGTCAAGGCCTGCTGTTGGCAATAGAGTCTAGAAGAGACCAGAAGTGGATGACCAAAATTCAGTCCAGTTTTTTAAGACTTCGGTCAACTTCAAACAAAACCTGGCAACAGGGGAAGTGGGAAGGAGGTTGGAATGCCTGACTAGACACAACAGAGAGCTTTCTCGTGAGAACCAAGATCATCTCTACTGGCAATGGATAAGGTTGGGGAAGGAGTGCCTGGAGAGCCCACCAATTAACCCAATTGGCCAATGTAACCTGTGACACTTGGGGATGGGGTTATTTCCTATTTTAATTATACTGAAACTGTGGGAAAGATTTAGAGACAGTTTTCCTTTGAAGCTGTGCCAATATGATGTACTCAGTAAAGAAGAGCTTTGGGAAGGATCCTAGTCTCAGAGTTCTGATTTGCTTGAGTTCGTTAGTTAGTTAGAACCTTGACAGTCTATCAGAGGGGTTTCTGCTATCATATCAATGCCTAGTCTGTTCTTTCTCCCCAACTTCTTTTTTAGTGTTGGGATGCCCCGGTGCTAAACATGGGGCTTCTCCCTTACGAATAATGACTCTTCCAGTCTAGTAATTCTATTCCTGTTTTCATTTTGTGTGAGATGTGTTTTGGCAAAGTATTAGATTTCAAAATGAGTGCTCAATTCTGCCCTAACTGAACATTTCAATCAAGCCTAAGATAGAAAATACACTTAAAGGGACTGCACTATCCTTCTATTCCTCCTTGAACACAGTGAGATTGTCCATAATCCAATCTCTTTCAAAGCATGCACAGAGACTCCATTTAGCTTGCTGGTATTCATCACTTGAGAAAATTAGTTCAAGTGAAACCTGTTTTCCAGCATAGTTTGAAAGGAAACAAGTAACACTTTTAGCAGTATGGACCAAAAGAGCAACTAAATACTACACGGGGAGCTATACTGCACGAGTCACTGGCAGAGTGGAAAAAGGAGATGAACCAAAGAAGTAATCATATTTGATAGAAAATGCAAGCTTCCCCCCCAAAAAAAAATAGATCAAAATTTGTGCATAACTATGAAACTTGCACTAATCACCAAAGAATGATTTTAAAAGTTCTTACCTCTATGTTAGAGAAACAAGAATTTTAGCTTCCTCCCCAATTGCTCCTTAAAAGTAAACTATGATTTATTTATCATTTCATCCATATATGCTGTCTTCCAATTTAATTTATCAGTAAAAATTAGACTGGACAAAGATTCAATTTTATCCATCCAATGCCTAACTACAAAATTTCAGCTTGACGATTCAGGATTATACTTGTAAGCAATGCACAGAAAGAACATTAAAGGAGAACAAATTATCTTTTGAGAGCCATCTATAAATCAAATACTAGTCTGAGATAAATATTGCTTTTAGGGAGCAGTTCCAAATTGGAATATATGAATGCCTAGCAGACATTAGGGAACAATTTCAATTGTAGTTTACATAACAGGTTTTAACGTTCACCTTCAAATAAACAGAACCAAGGGAATTGAAATAAATTTAACATTCAGTGGATTGAATTGCAATAAATTCAGTGAAATCCAGTACTATTGCATCTTACTTGTGAGTCTCCTTTGGCATCAAGAGTCAGAAAAGGCTTCTCCTTCTGTGCTGGATGAAGAATTGTATTGTTTTGTGAAGTAGCTTCATAAGGAAGAACTCTTCAGAGCTATCTGATAGGTAAACTGAAAGGTTACATTATCTGAACAGTGCAACTCTGCTTATAACATTATGTAGCCTCCAAATTAGAGTGCATGTTGTTATGTCCGCGTGGAAGGAAGCCAGGAGTCGGTGACCTTGTATCAGCTCTTTTTTGAAGTCAGGAACCGAACTGGCTCTTAGAAAAACTTTGCGGCTTTTTATTTCCAAGCCACGGCAGCCGCAGCCAATGGCACCGCTTTGAATCTCCCGCGATTCGAATCTACCAATCGCGGGAGATTCCAAGCGAGCCAATTGGCACGGCTCGCCTAACCAATCCGATCGCCCCGCGCTTTGGCCAATCAAAGCGCGGGGATCTCAAGAATTCAAATTAAGGTACAGAACACCCCTCCCCTCTTGGTTCAGTCCTACATAGCGTAGTCCCGTAGGTAGGCGGGGCTCCGTCTTTGCCTACTGGATCTGCGCAGGTCAGTCGTAGGTTGGATCCCGGCCGGTTCGGTCGGGGTCTCTGTTTCTCCGGACTCCATCGTGGGAACCGCCTGGTCTGTCTGGCCGGGCTGCTCTCCGCAGCTTCCTCCTGGGCTACCCAGGTTGGTTGAGCTGCGGGTTTCGCTGCTCCCGCTCGGTCTTCCCGGGTTGGTTGAGCTGGCCTGGCTGTCTCTTCCTGGTGAGGTTTCGTGCTGGCTGCTTGTAGGTGAGTATGGCTGGTTTCTTTCTTCTGGGTTTTGGTTCCCGGGGTATCCCCTCCCCTCTTGGCTTGTGTTGAGGGGGTTGGTTTTGTTTGGTTGCGTGTCGGTGGTGTCTTGTGTGGCAGTCCTCGATCTTAACTGATCGATGTGGCGTTTCCACGCTCGTCCGTTGGTTGTTTGTAGCCAGTACGAGCGTGGGCTTGTTAGCTGTGTTATGATTGCTGGTACCCATAATGGGTCTCCGTTTAGGTTCTTCGCATAGACGGCGTCGCCTGGTGCGAAGGTTCGGTGTTTGCTGGTGGAGTCTGGGGGTTTCTCTGGGTTGTAAGTGGGGTGTAGTCTATCGAGTGGGGACCTTATTTTCCTCCCCATTAGCAGTTCTGCCGGGCTTTTATTTGTTGTGGTGTTCAGGGTTATGTGCTGTATGAAGAGTAATTTATTTATTTTGTCCTGGATCTCCCTGTGGTCTATTTTCTGGATGGTTTTTTTTGTGAATTGAACCATCCGTTCCACCCTTCCATTCGCCGCCGGATGTGCCGGGGCTGTCAATGCGTGTCATATGCCCCTTTCTGCTAGGAATTTTTCGAATTCCAGCGAGGTGAATTGGGGCCCATTGTCAGATACAAGGACATCTGGGAGGCCATGTGTTGCGAAGAGTTTGCAGAGTTCTTTGGTCACGGCTTCCGTGGTGGTTGTTCTCATGTTGCTTACCTCCAGCCAGTTGGAGTAAGCGTCTACGGTTATTAAGAAAGTGTGTCCTTTTGTGGGCCCAGCGAAATCTATGTGGATTCTAGACCAAGGTCCCCTGGGGGTTTCCCACTCTAGGATGGGTGCTGTGGGTGGGCTTGGTCTAGTTTCCTGGCATCGTTGACACCTTGCTACCCAGGCCTCGATCTGTTTGTCCATCCCTGGCCACCAAGCGTAACTTCTGGCCAGGGCTTTCGTTCTAACGATGCCTGGGTGCCCCTTGTGTAACAGTTCCAGAACCTTCCCTTGTAGTTTTTCTGGGATGACTACCCTATCCCCCCATAGTATACACCCTTTTAGTGACGAGAGTTCCGTTTGCCGGTTCCGGAATGTCCTGAAGGTCTCGTCGTTGTCCTTTTCCAGCCACCCTTTCTCTACCCAATGCAAAACCCGCGCCAGACGTTTGTCTTTATTAGTTTCTCGGGCAATGTCTGACGCGGTTATGGGTAGGTTGGGTAGATTCTCTATGCTGAGGGTGGTTGTCGTGGGTGCTGGGTCAGTGTCTGGTTCGGGTAATGGTGAGCGGCTTAAGGCATCCGCATGGGAGATAGTCTTACTGGGTCGGTATGTGAGCCCGTAGTTGTAGGCGGCCAGGAATTCGGACCACCTTGTCATTCTGGGAGACAGAATGTTCGGGGTGGCCCTGTTCCCTGCGAGTATTCCCAGCAGCAGTTTGTGGTCAGTGATGATGGTAAACGTCCGGCCGTAGAGATACTCGTGAAACCTTTTGACTGCGGCGACGATAGCCAAAGCCTCTTTGTCCAGCTGGCTGTAGTTCCACTCCGGTTTGGTGAGGGTCCTTGAAAAGAACGCGATGGGTGCTTCCTTTCCGTCGGGGAGAATGTGGCTGAGGACAGCGCCAATGCCAAAGGGTAATGCGTCATATGTGATTGCTCGTGGTAGGGTCTTGTTGCACTGGATGAGGACGGCATCCGAAGTGAGCAGGTCCTTGGTTTTCCTGAAGGCAGCTTCCTCGCGTTTCCCCCAAGTCCAGGTAGCCGCCTTGTCCAAAAGCCTACGCAAAGGCTCCGCCGCGGTCGCCTTTTGGGGCAGGAAGACATTATAAAAGTTAAGTAGCCCCAGAAACGCCTGCAGTTCTGTTTTTGACCTGGGTGTGGGGGCTTCCTTGACGGCTTTAATTTTTTTGTCAGTGGGGTGAATGCCGTGTCGGTCTAGGAGGTATCCTAGGAATTCGACCCGCTCTGTGTACAGCTGGCATTTTTCCCTCTTCACTTTAAGCCCGGTATCTTTGAATCTCGTTAGCACCTCCCTTAGGCGACTCTCTAGTTCGGCCTGGTTGATTGCCGATACTAGTACATCGTCGAAGTATGGTACCACCCCTTTGATGCCTTGTAAGAGTCTTTCCATGAGGCTCTGAAAAATTCCAGGTGCCACACTGACTCCAAATTGGAGGCGGTTACATCTAAAGGCTCCCCGGTGGGTGACTATGGTTTGCACCTCTGCAGTTTCCTCGTCGACCGGCAGTTGCTGGTATGCTTGGGCCAGGTCGAGTTTCGCAAAAACTTTGCCCCCTCCCAGTGAGTGTAGGAGATGCTGCACTACAGGGACGGGGTAAGCGCTTTGCTGCAAGGCGCCATTTAGGGTGGCCTTATAGTCTCCGCAGATTCTCACTGACCCATCAGGCTTGATTGGGGTGACTATGGGGGTCTCCCACTGGGCGTGGTCTATGGGTTGTAAGACCCCTTGCTTGACGAGCTTGTCAATTTGCTCGTCGATTTTTGGTTTGAGTGCAAAAGGTACCCGCCTTGGTTTTAGGCATTTCGGGGGAACGTTTGGGTCTAGGCTGAAGGATATAGGGGGCCCTCGGTACTTGCCTAGGGTGCCGTCGAACACTTCTTGGAAGTCCCGGGCCAGTTGCTGCTCCCAGTCGGCTTCGGCAATGTGGTCGATGCCCATGACTGCGATGCCTAGCAGTGCGAACCATTGAAGTCCCAGCAGGCTAGGTCGGTCTCGATCGACAATGGTCAGGGGAAGTCTTTCGGTGTGCCCCTTGTAGGTCACTGTGAATTGTCCTGTTCCGACTACAGGGATGCGGTTTCCCTGGTAGTCTTTGAGGATTAGTCTCTGGTTTTCTAGTTCCCTTCTCTGGATGGTAGGCACCAAACGTTTAATTTCTTGCCATGTTACCATTGAGAGGTAGGACCTGGAGTCCACCTCCATTTTACAGGGTTTGCCTTCGATGCCTACCTCCATGTAGACCTTTCTGGTGTCTGTGGTTGTTGCGTGGCCGATGGTGACCGTCTGATGTGTCTTTTCTCTCCGCCGGGTCTTGCACCCTCGTTGGGCTCGTCCATTCCGCTCCCAACGGTTGTCTGCTGGGCAGTCTCTGCTCCTAGGAGGTGTGCTCTCTCGTCTCCGCTTGCTCAGGTCCCCTCGTCTGGGGCTGAGGGTTTTCTTGAGGCGGCAGACGCGGGCTATGTGGCCCTTTTTGTCGCAGTGCCGGCAAACGGAGTCGAAGAACCTGCATTCGGATCTGGGGTGGTTGCCTCCGCAACCGGTACACGCAGTCCTCGACTTACGACTCCGCTGGCTGCGCTGGTCGCAGCCTGCCTGGAGACGGTGGATAACTTCCTCCTCGTCTGACGTGCCCGAGGTGGAGTGGAGTTCACCCTGGTGGGTGGTAGTTTCAAGTTGGGCCTCGGTTGACCTTGCAGGGTGGTTGTTTGCGGTGCGGTCCCCGGCGTTCGGTCTCTGCATGCGGTCTGCTGATTGTCGGGTTGCTTCGGCTGCCGCAGCTTCGGACATGGCATCGGTGAGAGCGATGTTGCCCTTGGCCATCAACCGACTTTGGAGAACGGGGTCCCAAAGGCCAAGCACGATTCGGTCCCGCAGGGCCTCGTTCAAATTGGAGAACTCGCATAGTCCTCCAAGGCACCGCAGCTCTGCAACAAAATCACTGAAACTCTCGCCCGACCGCTGTTCCCACCGATAAAATTCGTGTCATCGGATGAGGATGGGTACGGCTGGAGCGTAGTGTTTCCGGAGTAATGGCTCGAGGTCAGCCCAATCCATCGCGGTAGCATCGGCGGGCTTGGCTAGTGCTTTTGCCATCTTAAACACTGCGGGCCCGCAGTGCATTAGGAAGATGGCTTGTTTCTTCAGTCCCATGGCATCCTTCAGGTCGTTGCATTTGAGGAACATGTGGAATCTGTCCGTGTAAGATTTCCAGTCCTTGCTGGCGGGGTTGAAGGGGGTTGGTGGCGCGATGCTGGCCAACTCGTCAGTTGGCTGGCTTCCGTTAGACACGTGCTTTGGGTCAGGATAAGAATCCCATCCTCGTCGCCAGTGTTATGTCCACATGGAAGGAAGCCAAGAGTCGGTGACTTTGTATCAAGCTCTTTATTGAAGTCAGGAACCGAACTGGCTCTTAGAAAAACTTTGCGGCTTTTTATTCTCAAGCCGCCACAGCCGCGGCCAATGGCACCACTTTGAATCTCCCGCGATTCGAATCTACCAATCACGGGAGATTCCAAGTGAGCCAATCAGCGCGGCTCGCCTAACCAATCCGATCGCCCCACGCTTTGGCCAATCAAAGCGCAGGGATCTCAAGAATTCAAATTAAGGTACAGAACACATGTAACACCAAGTTCAGTGGAGCAAGAGCCTACAGTGCTTCTTTATGCTTGTCGTCAGATATTGATGCCAGGAAAGATGCCAGTTTCTATTCCACTGATAAAAGGAAGCTGCTTCCAGAAAGAAACTAAGGCATGAAGTCCCTGCTTGCCTATACAATAGGTTACCCACCCAATCAACAACTGAAGGGATTGGGAAATTGGTCAACTGTCCTTGGTAGTAAAAATAGCCCAGTTTTCCTTACCTTCAGATGAAGAAATGAACATTCTAATGGTTTACAGCTCCAATGCCTAGCTTATCTAAATATATCAAATACCCAAGAACTTCCCTGAAATTATATGTCTATTATCTAGAAAAAGCATTCTGCATCCATTACTTGGTCGCCTATGATAAATTTTGAATTTATACAGCAATGTAGGCTCAGTTCTTGAGGACTTTATGAAAGCATCCATGCATTTTTCTTTGCAACAATGTAAAAGTGAGAGTTTGTGTTGTTATACATTACAGTAAACAGACAGCTGTGTTTTATTAATTATAGTTTTATATCCATATAAGAAAACATGGCACAAGTCAATCTACAAAGTTTGTCCCTTATACCCAAGTTTGATGGAACAAACTATGTATCATGGTCTATGAAATGTAGTCTGCTTCTACGAAGAGAAGGTTTGTGGAACATAATTGAAAATCCACCAAACGTAGAAGAATGGGATCCAGAGGATGAGGAAGATAACCTAAAGATAGAAGAATTTATGCATAAAAATCAACAAGCTATTTGCATAATTGCTTTAACCTTAACTGACCAACAGCTTGTTTATATCCACGGAGAGAAAACGGCTGTTGGGTGTTGGAAGAAGCTGAAGAGGATTTATGTTCGAGATAACGTTGGTGCTCACATAAATCTAACACGGAAGCTTTTCAGTACGCATCTCCAAACAAATGGTGATATGCTGAGTCATTTGAAAACTATGCAAAGCATTTTTCAAGAACTGCACGAGAAAGAGCTTATTTTCTCTGAACAACACCAAGTCTACATAATTCTATCTTCCCTTGATGAAAGTTATGATAACTACGTAACTTCCCTTGAAATATTGCCAAAGGAAAGCCTAACTTTAACTGACATAACTGGCAGATTGATTGAAGAGGCCAGAAGAAGGCTTGAAAGAGATGAGTTAAGGAGGCAGCAACCTCAAAAAGAAGATAATGAATCTTCTATTGCATACGCAATTAAAAAGTGTTTTAATTGTGGAGGAAGAGGACATTTGGCAAGATTTTGTAAAAAAGTAAAGCACTAGAACGCTGGCCAGAATACTAAAAGTCATCAAAAGAAAAAGAAAAATTTAGAGTTAGCCATGTATAGTAATGAAGCTGTAAAAAATAATTTATGGGTGGTTGACAGTGGAGCATCCCACTGTATAACAAATGATAACAAAAATTTTATTAAAATGTCCAAGAGTACACAGCAGATATCGTTAGCCAATGGCTGGAAACTGAAAGCTAAAGGTCAAGGTATAGCATATTGTTCTTTTATAAAAGAGAATGTAAAAATGTTATATGTACCACAACTTAAGTTTAATTTAATTTCAGTTAGAATTTTGGTTAAACTAGGATATGTAGTTACATTTAAAGGAGATAACTGCATAATTGAAAAAGAAGATAAGAAAATTACTGCATCTTTAAGAGGTGAATTATATGTGTTAAATGATGATGGTTTAAAGGTGGCTAACACAGTTTATGAAAATAAGAAACCTCATGATGAATGTATTCACTTGTTACACCAACGGCTAGGGCATTTAAATTTTAAAATGCTTAAGAAAACTGTTGAATTATCTAAGGGAATAAGTTTGAAATCTTGTAATAAGTATTTGCAATGTAATGCTTGCAATCAAAGCAAGAGCAAGGTCAAACCGGCTAATAGAGTTGAAGGATTTACTACCAAAGAGCCTTTAGAAGTAGTATTTGCTGATTTAATAGGTCCGAAAAAACCAAGTGTAGGAGGAGCTCGTTACATACTAAGTATAATGGACCACTATTCTAGATATGGGTTTTGCTATTTAATGAAGAGCAAAACTGAAACATATCAAAATCTATTTAATTGGATTAAATTTGCAGAAAGGAAAACTAAAAAGAAATTAGTAACTCTTATAACAGATAATGGTACGGAATTTACAAATAATAAATTCCAGAACAGACTAAGAATGTTAGGTATTCAACATAAAATGTCTGCACCATATAGGCCACAACATAATGCCTTTATAGAGAGAAGAGGCCAAACATTACAATCAATGGCACGAACTATGATGTCTGATTCAGGATTACCTGACAATTTATGGGGAGAAGCAATAATGTGTGGTAATCATATATTAAATAATGTTGTTAATTCAACAACAGGTGAATTACCATTCACACTGTGGCATGGTACAAAACCTGATTTAAGTTACATGCACACATTTGGAGCACCAGCATGGGTGCATATCCCTACACAACTTAGACACAAAGGACAACATAGAGCTAAAAGATTATATTTTGTAGGATATACATCTAATCATAGATCTTATAGATTCTGGGAACCAGGTACATCTAGAGTTTAAACCAGTGCTAGTGCTAAATTCCTAGAACATGTAGGATGGAATAGATTAGAGCAAGATTTAAATAATGAAGTAATTATTGAACCCTACAAAAGGCAGAAAGATCAGATTAGTTATAAGAAGAGTCCAATTAAAGAAGAAGTCCACGAAGAGCAAATAGGACCAGAACAAGAGGAAACAATTGATCAGGAAGAGTTAGATAATCAAGAAGAGTTAATAAATGAAAGTCCACCTGTAAGTCCTGTAATACCTAGACGTACTACACCTGTAACTAGACCACCTGATAGGTATCAAGCAAATACAGTTTGCCAAGTAACTAAAGTTCCAACTAGTGTAGATGAACTTAGGATGTATCCTGCTAAGGATCAGGAGAATTGGCAAAAGGCAATGGAAAAAGAACTAAATTCATTAAAGGTAATGAAAGTTTATGAAGATGCTAAATTACCTCCAGGAGAAAAATCCATTGGGTGAAAATGGATATTTAAAATAAAAACTGGAAATGATGGGACTGTTACCCATAAGGCTAGGTTAGTAGCTCAAGGATTTAATCAAACTGCATATGATTACGATGAAGTTTTTGCACCAAGTCTTAAAGCAACATCTTTGAGAGCAGCTTTAGTGTGGGCAGCTAAGAAAAACTATGTCATTAACCATTTAGATGTAGAAACTGCTTATTTGCATGCACCATTGCAGCACACTATATATTTAAGAAAACCAGTAGGTATAAAAGACAATAAAGTAAATAGTAATGATTGTTGGAAACTCAAAAAGAGTCTTTACGGGTTGAAACAATCTGGGTTTGAGGGGAACCAATATATTGTGAAAGAGTTAAACAATATAGGTTTTAAATCTGGTTTAGCAGATCCATGTGTGTTTAAAAGAGAAAATAATGGAACGGTGTCATTATTGTTATTATTTACAGATGATATTGCTTTGATAACTAAGACTAATAATGAAGCTAATGAGATTATATCATTATTAGCCAAAAAGATAAAATTAAAGCATTTAGGTGAAATTAAAAAGTATCTAGGATTGACAATTAACAAAACAAAAAAATGGTTTTAAGATATCTCAAGAAGATAAAATTTGCCAATTAATTAAAACGTTTAAAATGGAACTTTGTAAACCGGCAAAGACTCCAATGAGTCAGGAAGTTTGCCAAACTGATGATCAAAGTCCCAAATTTGATAAGTCCATATATCAATCTTTGATTGGAAGCTTATCATATATAAGCAATTGGTCAAGGCCTAATATAGCTTATAGTGTTAATCAGCTGGCACGTTTTAATTCAGATCCACATCAATGTCATTGGCAATCATTAAAGAGAATTTTAAGATATCTTAAAGGAACAATGAACCATGCATTGTATATAGAACCAAAGGGTGATTTGAGTCTTAGTGCCTATGCAGATGCAAGTTTTGCAACTGATATAAACACAAGAAAATCAACATCTGGGATGGCTATATTATTTGGTAAGACACTAATAGGGTGGAGGTCAATCAGACAACAGCATATAAGCTTGTCCACGATGGAAGCAGAATTTTCATGTCTGTCATTACTATGCACTGACTTAATTTTGTACAGTTATTATTAGATATGGGTATAACTGTTAAAGATTCTATTATTGTGTACCAGGACAACCAGGCAGCTATAAAGTTAGCTACTAGTATTGCTGTTAAAACTAGATCAAAACATACTGATTTAAGATACTTAAATGTTCGAGAATCTGTAAAGAATGGGCTAATTAAATTGGAATACTGCATGACAGAAGAAAACATTGCAGACCAATTTACAAAAGCTCAAGGAGTTATTAAGTTTAAAGAGAATTGTAACAAATATGATTTAAAGATGTAAATAGTTATAATTATTATTTAACCTAAAAGGGGAGAATGTTAGGGATAACGTTGTTTGCCCTAACTGGTTAATGTAAAATAATAACTAAGTAATCATAGTTTGTAAGTTAAAGTGTCTACAACTTTAACTGTGGGATAGTAATTAAGGGAGTGGTTGTGAAAGCACTTTAAAAGAAGCAAGATTGCAGCTTGCTCTCTCTCTGGCTTTGATGATCCCTGATTACTGCAAGGACTCAAGACTGCATTGCTCAAACGGGAGAGAAACAAAGGACTGATTTGTAAGTGAACTGACATAGGATATTCTACATGGACTTTGCTAACTGAATATCCCTGAATGGACTGACTAAATGATACATGACTATTGGACTGTTATTTTAACTATGCTATGAACTCATAATGGAATAAACTATATTTTTTGATAGCACAAGTGTATCTGTTATTTTTACTGTATGTTAATAAACATACAAGCTTAGCTCACTCATTTATCTGTGTGCCTATCTGACTAACACTGCACATTCTGTTTAGCTTGTCTCCCTAACCCTGGTTGGGGAAACCAGGCTTAACAATAGGTAAGCTTGTTTTTGGTCTCTCCATCTCCCCAGATGCAACCTTTAGGTAGGTAGTGTTATGTCTGGAAAGATGGGTGCAATAACGGAGACGAGACCTTGGATAGTAACTTCAACTCTTTAATAGTTACTTCAAATCAGAGGTACAAAGCCTAGCAGTAGCAGCTCCTTTTATAGAGCTGGCTGCTGTTAAAGTGTCCAATGACAGAGATTTGAGCCTGCCATGGTTGGAGCGTCCAATCGCAGCAGCCCGCTTACCAGCCAATAGGATCAGCTCTAAACGACCAATCATGACCCGCTGTTCACGGATCAATCAGAAGTGCAGGATTACGAGCTGCTAGTTCGGAACATCCCTCCCCTCTAGGTTCCATCTAAGGGGTGGGGTGATGTATTCTCGCAGGTAGGCGGGTCTTCATACTTGTCTACCTGATTTATGCTGCTCAAAATGTCTTTGCTCAGTTTCTGATTCTGATGGATTGTTTGCTGGAACTGTCTGGCGTGGCGACCTGGCTTCTATGCTGGGTCTCCCATGAGGTGATTCAGGAATACCTCCAACGCTTTCATTATTGCTGTCATCTGGGTTCTCTGGAATCGCGGACCCTGTTTGGCTGCTAGCTCCTGGAGATACAACTGCCTGCCAAGGTTCCTCCTCCGTTTGTGAGTATAGTGGGCTTCGCTGAGCTGGTTGTGGGGTTATGCTTCCTTCGCCAGATGTTGGTTCAATTTCAAAAACCCCTGTTTCCCTTCCCCCTCTGGTTTCGAGGTTGGGGTTAGTGATGGGAGTTGTGGGCAGCCTTGAGCGTAGCTGGTCTATGTGGTGTTTCCACAATCTCCCATCTGTGGTTTCTAATCGGTAGGAGCGGGGGCCTGTGATTTGCGTTATTTTGGCAGGGATCCACAATGGGTCTCCTGAAAAGTTCTTTGCAAATACAGGGTCTCCTACCTTAAAGGAGCAGTGTTTACTGCTGGAACCCAGGGACTTTTCCGGGGTGTATGCTGGGTGTAGGTGGTCTAGATGCGATCTGAATTTTCTGCCCATCAGGAGTTCAGCTGGGCTTTTGTTTGTGGTACTGTTTGGTGTAATATGCTGGAGAAGGAGCATCCTGGTGACTTTGTCGTGGATGTTTCCTTGTTCCATTTTCTATAATGTCTTTTTAGTGAACTGAACCATTCGTTCAGCCCTGCCATTGGCCGCCGGGTGGGCAGGTGAAGTCAGGACATGGCGTATCCCCCTGTCTTCTAGGTACTGCTCAAAAGCCAGGGTGGTAAATTGGGGCCCATTGTCGGAAACCAAGACATCTGGTAACCCATGCATTGCAAAAAGTCTGTTTAGCTTCTTGATAACCGCATCTGTAGTGGTGGTCTTCATCTTGTTGACCTCGAGCCAGTTAGAGTAGATGTCCACTGTTATCAGGAAGGTATGTCCTTTTGTAGGTCCCACGAAATCAATGTGGATGCGGGATCAAGGACCCCTGGGCATTTCCCATTCAGCTGGTGGTGCTTTTGGTGGGGATGAGCGTATTTCTTGGCATTTGCTACAAGAGGCAACCCAGGCTTCAATTTGTTTGTCCATACCTGGCCACCAGGTGTAGCTCCTTGCCAACACTTTCATTCGAACAATGCCTGGGTGTCCATCGTGTAACAAGTTAGAACTTTCTTTTGCAGCTTCTCTGGTATGACCACTCAGTCTCCCCATAACACACACCCTTTTTGAGAGAAAAGTTCTGTTTGTTTGTTCTTGAAGGGTTTAAAGGTGTCATTGGTTCGATTTCTGGCCATCTCCTCTCCACCCATCTGAGAACCCGTGCCAAACAAGAGTCCTTTTTTGTTTCCCAGGCTATGTCTAGTGCTGTTAGTGAAGGTGATGGAAGTGTCTCAATTTGTAGTGCTGAGAGCATGGGAGCTGGGTCATTGATAATTTCTGGCAGTGGAGAACGGCTCAAAGAGTCTGCATGGGGAATGGCTTTCCCTGGTCAGTGTCTCAACTGGTAGTCATAAGCGGCTAAGAACTCTGACCATTGTGTCATCCTAGGGGATAGGATGTGTGGGGTTGGTTTGTCACCTGCCAAGATGTCAAGTAATGATTTATGATCTGTGATGATGGAAAAGAATCTTCCGTACACGTACTCGTGGAACCTTTTTATTGCAGATACAATAGCGAGGGCTTCTTTGACTATAATTTCTCTCTGTTTTAGACAAAGTTCTTGAAAAGATTGCAATAAGCGCCTCTGTACCGTTTGGTAGGACGTGGCTCAGGATGGCACCTACTCCAAAGGGTGAGGCATCACAAGTCACAGTTAATGGAAGTGTCTCATTATATTGGATGAGTATTACATCCGAAGTTAAAAGGTCTTTTACTTGTTGGAAAGCCTGCTCTTCCCAAAACCAGGAAGCCTTCTTGTCGAGGATCCTATGTAGGGGTTCAGCAACAGTTGCCTTCTGGGGTAGGAAGATATTATAAAAGTTAATGAGTCCCAGGAAGGCTTCAGGAGGTCTGTTTTGTTCTTTGGTCTTGGGGCATTTTTAATGGCAGCCAATTTCTTTTCAGTAGGGTGAATTCCTTGTTTGTCAAGAAGGTAACCCAGAAATTCAACCCTCTCAGTGCATAACTGGCACTTTTCCTTCTTAACCTTGAGCCCTGCGTCTTTGAACTTTTGTAGGACAGTTCTTAGGCGTTTCTTTAACTGACTTCTCGTAGAGGCGGCTATCAATACGTCATTGAAATAGGGCACAACCCCTTTGATGCCCTGTAACAACCTTTCCATCAGACTTTGAAAAATGCCAGGTGCTACGCTTACCCCAAACTGGAGTCTGTTACATTTGAATGCACCTCTGTGTGTAACTATAGTTTGGGCTTCTGCAGTTTCAGCATCTACTGGCAACTGTTGATAAGTGTGGGCCAGGTCAAGCTTTGCAAATACTTTTCCACCCCCAAGTGAGTGAAGGAGATGTTGGACTATGGGTACTGGATAGGCACTATGCTGTAATGCGTGGTTGAGGGTGGCCTTGTAATCCCACAGATTCTCAAGGATCCATCAGGTTTTATGGGGATTACAATTGGGGTCTCCCAGCGGGCATGGTCGATGGGTTCTAACACGCCCTGCGCTATTAATTTGTCCAATTGCTCATCAATTTTAGGTTTGAGAGCAAAAGGAACGTGGCATGGCTTCAGGCGAATGGGTGCGATATCAGGGCATAGGTTAAACGAGATGGGGGACCCCTTGTACTTGCCTAATTCCTCCGTGAAGACTTCTTGAAAGTCCTGGATGAGGACCGCCTCCCAGTCTACGTCTACAGTCTGGTTGATGCCTGCCATTCCAATTCCTAATGGCGCAAACCACTTCAGACCCAATAAGCTGGGCCGGTCTCTGTCAATGATGGTGAGCGGTAGTATTGTGGTGTGGTCCTTAAAGGAGACCTGGACATGACTGGAACCGGCAACCGGGATTCGATTTCCCTGGTAGTCTTTTAATATGAGCCTCTGGATGCTGAGGTCTTGGTGGCGGATGTCAGGAATCAGCTGCTTGAGGGTTTTCCAGGAGACCATGGATAAGGAAGACCCGGAGTCCACTTCCATGATGCATGGACGATTTTCAATGGTGACCTTTACACAGATATTTTTTGCATCTAATGATGAAGCATGGCCGATGGTGATGGTCTGATGTGCCTCTTCCCATCTGGTTGCGCCAGTAAACATCCAGTTCCTGTTGTACTGGCTCCACTGGTTGTTTGGGCGGTCCCGATTTGTTGGTGGGATGCCTGCTGCTTGTTGGAAGTTAGTCTCTTTCCTCTTGGGGCTGGATCCTCTTTTGTTCCGGCACACCTTAGCAATGTGCCCTCTTTTCTCACAAGAATGACAGATGGCATCTAGGAATCTGCAGATGGTTTCCCCCGCATCCAGCGCATTGGAAACTGGATTTACGGCCCCGCTGGTCTCACTGTTCACCCTCTGACCTGAATCTGTTGACTTCTTCCTCTTCACTATCTGATGCGGAATCGATGTTTTCGTGGTGGGTGGATGAAGCGTATTTCTCTGAGGATGTGGCTGGGTCGCTGGGTGTTTGACAGCTGGCCCCATTTGCTCAGCACATTCGTGCTGCTGATTTACGAGTGGCTTCAGCTGCAGTAGCATCGGCTATGGCATCTGCGAGGGTGATGTCTCCCTTTGCCATAATTTTGCTTTGGACCTTGGGGTCCCTTAGGCCAAGAACAATTCGATCTCTCATGGCTTCTTCTAGGTTTACAAAACCACATAATCCACCTAAATTTCGTAGGTCAGCTTCAAAGTCCCCGATGTTCTCACCTTCACATTGGTCCCTCTGGTAGAATTCGTGTCTTCTGATGAGGGTTGGAACTGCTGGGGCATAATGGGCGTGCAGGATGGAGCCAGGGTATCCCAGTCCATTGTTTTGACTTCAGCTGGTTTGGCAAGTGCTTTTGCCATTCTAACAAAAGCGGGTCCTGGCTTTTGGGAAACCGCCCTTTTTTTGCTCGATGTAACATCCTTCAAATTGTGAGATTCCAGGAACATTTGGAACCTGTCCATATATGAGTCCCAATCCTCGCTGGCTGGATCAAATGGAGCGGGTGGTATAGCGCTGCTGGCCATTCTGCTGTTCTCTGCGCGTCTTCAGCCACATGCTCTGAATAATCTGTGAGTGCTCAGTCAGCTCTATCGTCTCCGCATCCCATCCTCATCGCCAGTGTTATGTCTGGAGAGATGGGCGCAATAACGGAGACGAGACCTCGGATAGTAACTTCAACTCTTTAATTGTGACTTCAGATCGGAGGTACAAAGCCTAGCAGCAGCAGCTCCTTTTATAGAGCTGGCTGCTGCTAAAGCGTCCAATGACAAAGATTTGAGCCTGCCGCGCTTGGAACGTCCAATAGCGGCAGCCCGCTTACCAGCCAATCGGATCAGCTCTAAACGACCAATCACGACCCGCTGTTCATGGACCAATCAGAAGTGCAGGATTACGAGCCTGCTAGTTCGGAACAGGTAGGTTTTAAAGCAAAGCTTGAGGATTTGCTTTTAAATTCGTTTAAATTCACAATTTACAATTCTTTTAAATTCACAATTTACGAAACTGGAAGAACAGAGACTAAGACAAGTTCACAATATTTTTCTTCCAGTCTGGAAGAGAAATACTGAAAGTGGCAGTTCACATTTTCTGAAACAGATGATTCTTCCTTTTTCCACATTTATTCTGCCTTAAGAGAAATATACTTCTATTTTCAACACACTTATGTACACAATGCTAAATCTATAAGAAATAAACGATACAGGTTTTAAACAGCAACATAGCTAGGCCTTTTTTGTTTTTTTTATAATATGTAAGTCTGTTTTTAAAATAAAATACTTTTTTAAAAAGAAAAGAGAATGAATGTTTAAGATAATGTCTTAAATGTTTAGTGTGGATTTTGTCCCTCACACTTGTATGTACCTCCACATTTTACATACTTATTTGCCATCAACTAAATGTCTTTATAATCCAAACATGACTCTCTGTGGTTTCCAAAATGCAAACATTCAAATATAAAAGCAGAAAAAATAATATGCATGACAAAGCAAAAAGGCCTCACAAAACAACTGCAGTTTTTACACCCAGGGCAGGAGATGCCCCCAAATCTTACATGTGTTCTCAAAGCTCTGTAGAATCATCAGTTTTAATGGCATTCCAAATCACCAGTTAGATGAAAACCTTAGAAGGCTCTTCTCTTAAAAGCATTCATCATATTGGCAGCTAGTGAAGATTGTTTTTTTATTAAAAAAAGAGCCAAGCTGTGTTGCCAGTAGTATTGTTTGCTTTATTATGACAGATTAGCATAGCTGGCCCTCTGGGAAAAGAGAAGGCAGAAAAACCTTGACAGTACATATGATGGCCTCCAGAAAACAGTGTGTCACTAAAGTAGCAAAAGACAGAACAACGTACAGTAATTTGCAAAGTGGCTCTTGTTATTCCACATTATACAAATATAAAGATATTTTAAAACAAATTCCTGAATCATTCTCCCAAATCCAGCTGACTCCAAGGGGAGTACTTATTTATTTATTAAATTTAGATACTACCCATCTCACAGGTGTTCATCTGAATCAGAGGTCATCATATACTGGGTCTCCTAATCTCAGTTGCCACTTTTCAAACATTAATGTACACATAATTCCAAGAAAAAACTGAGTTTTTTCTATTATTGTTGTTGTTGTTGTTGTTGTTAATCTTCAACTCGATTCACAGTCTGGGACTGGTAAAAACTTAACAGTTCAAGTCCTAGCCAAGGACCTAAGAACTGTTAAGGTAGTGTCTGAATATAAGGCAGTTCCGAGTAAGGTGTTTTTTTTTTTTTTTTTTGCAAAGTCAGGATTTTAAACTCTAATAAGTTCAAAATTTCCATGTATCTAGGCAACTTTTGGGGTATTGCTCCAAGGGCTCCTATTACAATTGTTACTATTTCTTTCTCCATAATCATTCAACTTCAATTTGCAAATCACAATATTTTGTTATTTTTTTCCAGCTGTCCTCATGCATCATCTGGTATTGCAATATCAATGAACCAGATTTTTTTTTTTCATTTCTTCAATAGTGATGTCAGATACTGTATGTATCTGTCTGTTTGGATCTGAAAGTCCCCTAGGATCTTTTTTTTTATTTTTTAAATTAAATTTTATGAATGAACAATGAACAGAAAAACATTTAAAAACAAATACAAATTTACATATGTACATAAATGTTAATCATCGTTAATACAATTACTCCTTTCTTTTTTAAACCAGTGGTAAAACTTCTCCCAAATTTTGTAGTAGTCAGATTCAGTCTTATCTTTTAATTCTTGAGTTACTCTACCCATTTCAGAGCATGACCAAATTTTTCTAATTATTTCCATCTCTTCTGGCATATCGTTTCCTTCCCATCTTTGGGCAAGAGCTAGTCTCGCAGCAGTAGTCACATGAACTACTAAATATATAATCTCTTTATTATATTTCCCCACATTGATTCCCAATAGAAAAATTTTGGGTCTGAACTCTATATTAATTTTACACATCTCTTCTAACCGGTTTCTGATTTTCAGCCAATATATTTGGACTTTTTCACATTTCCACCATACATGGTAGTATGTTCTGATTTCTTTGTTGCATTTCCAGCATTTAGGGGATAATTTCAGGTACATTTTTGTTAATTTTGATGGTGGGATATGCCATCAGTAAAACATTTTATGTAAATTTTCTTTATATTATGCCGCCAAGGTAATTTTCCTATTCCTGTCCCATAAAATTTGCCAATCTTCCAAATTTATACCATATCCAAAATCTTTCATCCAGGCCAACATCGTTTCTTTCACCTTTTCCTCTTCCAATTTACATTCCAATAATACTTTGTACATTTTTAAATCAATTTCTCATCTGTTCCTAATAATATTTTATCTAATTCTGTCTACTAATACCCCATTCTTTCATATCTTCATGATACCTCGACTGTAATTGTAAATAGGCCCACCATTCTATCTCAAATCCCAAATCTTTCAACTCCTATCTTGTTTTTAAATCATCCTTCTCATTTAATATGTCCTCATATGTAATGACCTGCCCTCGATGCAATAAATGTGGGTACAATAACGCTTGTAGTGTATATAGCCAAGTTGGTATATCAACATAGATTGCCGTTTAGTTTTTATTCCATGCATTTAGTAAGGTCTGCCTAATTTTATGCCTTTGAAAGTAACCATTAATTTGATGTTTGTCCTGCCACAAAAAGGCATGCCACCCTGCCTCTAAATTATATCCTTCTAATGTTAATATTCTTGTGTTTTTAACACTTATCCAATCTTTAACCCAGATCAGAATGGCCGCTCTGTAATATATTTCCCAATCTGGTAGGCCAAGTCCTCCTCTTTTAGTAGCGTCCTGCAACAATTTCAGTCTAATTCTGGGCTTTTTTTCCTGCCATATAAATTTTGATACTAGCTTATCCAATTGACCAAAGAAGTTTTTCTTTAATTTTACCGGAGCGTTTTGGAATAAAAACAATAATTTTGGTAATATGTTCATTTTTATAGACGCAATTCCCCCCATAAGGGAAAGTCTTAAGTTGCTCCATTTCCTAAAATCTTCAGTTATTTTTTAAAATTAATGGGGTATAATTGTCCTCTTTGAGGGTTATACATTTTGCCGAAATTACAATTCCCAAATATTTAATTTTATTTGTTGTCTGGATGTCCATTATCATTGTTAAATTTTCTTTTTGTACATTTGTCATATTTTTGGTAAGTATTTTGGTTTTTTCCTTGTTAATTTTTAGCCCTGCTACTTCGCCAAATTCCTCTAATTGCTTTATCAATTTCGGTCCAGAATTTTGCGGCTCTTAAAAAAATAAAAACCAAATCGTCAGTGAAGGCTTGTAATTTATATTCTTCTTTATTTATTTTTAGTCCTTTTATTTCCGGTTCTTTTCTAATTATTCTTGTTAGTGCCTCTAAAGTCAAAATAAATAATAATGGTGATAAATGGACATCCCTGCCTCGTTCCTTTTTGTATCTCAAATTTATTTGTTGTATGGTCATTTAAGATCTTGATTTGCTTATTTTCAAAAACTTTTGTCAATTTGGTGTTTCCAGTAATTTTTGCCCCATTCAAACTCAAGCTTCTAGCAAAGTTTCCAATGTATGATTTTGGTAATTTGAATGTGATGTTGTAGATAATCAGTCTATGAGATTTTTTTTTTATTATAAACTTTTAAAGAATTATCTATTTGATTCCTACTTATCAGTCCTTTCTCTTCATTATCCTTCTCTTCTTGGATGTCATTTTGATTTTTCTCTTCAACTGCTTCTTCCAATTTCTCATCTATTTTCTGAATATCATGTTCATCTTTTTCCCCAAGTTGTTGAGAAGCTTCTTCTACACTCATTTCTTTATCTTTAAACATTCCCCTTGTCTCCTTATTGTTCTTTATAGTTTCATGCATGCGTTTGAGCATCAAAATTATTTCTTCATATCCCTCTATTATCCCCTGACAATCCATTTTGTAACAATTTAATAAATACTACTCAATATACTTCTATGCTTCCAATGTCTCAATATTTAAAAACTCCAAAAGAGCCAATTAATAGAATGTAGTCAATTCCATAGTTATACCTCCAAATCCCCTAAATTTATATTCTTTAAAGTTCTTTAGCATTTACAACCTTTTGGTTTTCCAGTTATTTCTCTTCCCAATTGCCCAAATTTTAAAGTCTTATTTAATTTTTCCTCTTTTCTCTTTTCTTCTATCACATTTCTTCTTTTGCCTCATAAAATGTTCTGTCAAAAAGCATTAATAATCCAAATCCAAATTAATCCACTAGGTTTCCTCCAATCTTTCAATTCCACAATCCAATAACCAGTTTCAATAGAATTTAGTTATTTGCAATTTAGTTCATCTTAAAAATCTTCAAAAAAAAAAAAAAGAGAAACTATTTCAAAATATCCAAATCATCTTTTAAAATAGAATCAAGGTCAGGCTGCCTTCCAGGTGTTGCTTACTTTCTTCTGTTATGTGTATTAGACATTTCTCACTTTCATTGACAATTCTCACACTGTAGTGCTCCTCTTGTTCCAGTAGATGGCTTTCCTGCTCCAAATTCCAACATTAAACAGTATGTCAAAAACAGCTGATTATCTGATAATTCCAGTGGTTTTTAAAGATACAAATAAGAAAAAATAGTTTCTCCCAGAAATCACTTTTCAGATTGTTTAAGCTTTTTTCCAGGCTTTCTATATTTTAAAGCTTCCTTTGGGCATTCTTTCGCCTCTTAATTTTCAGTCTTTAGTCTTCTCCGTGTGTCTAATTGCCGCCTCCTTAGCACTTGGAGATTATTTTTTGAAATTCTTGTATTCAAGTTAAGAGTAAGAGTTGGAAGTTATCTCACCCAATTTCAATGCTCTATCCATGGACCACTCCAGCACAAATCTTATATGGTTCAGCTGTCTTGCTAAAAATGGCCATTGTCCCTGTTGCCAGTCAGGAGAGTGTGCTTCGGACTTAAGCTAACAAGGAAATTGTGGGTTCCTCATGGTCCACAAAGCACCTCTCCTTTCTTTACTGCCCCTACAAGATGGCTTTGACCCCATAGGATCTCTCAACAGCAGTTGCCAGCTGGATTTTGTGGGGCTTGGCGGAGCCCGCTAATTTCCAAGCTGTTCTTGCTGCGACGTCAACCAGAAGTCTTGGTCATTAGTTTTCTTATCTTTTTATCTATGTTATCAAATTCTAGCTGAGACCAATCTGCTATTCCAGATATTACAGGCACTGCCAAGGTGTCAATTGCCTTCATATTATTTCCTCCACACCCAGCTTTAATCTCAAGATTCTCTAGACTAACTTTATGTATTTTGTTGAAGTAGCTTTCTTGACTTGGTTGTGCAACATGTCAGAAGCTTCAAAAGCTCCTAAGCAGAGGTGGCATTCAACCAGTTCAGACCAGTTCAAGTGAACTGGTTATTAAGAATTTGTGCAGTTCAGAGAACCAGATAATCACATCATTAGAAGCCCCCCCCCATTCCTCCCACTACTTATCTCACCTCGCCCACTTTGGCCTAGAATCACACCCATGGCATAGCTGCTACTGCTCTCTAGTTGCCTTGACCACACGGATCTCCACTCCTTGCCCAGCTGCCTCTCATGTGGCCACTCTTCGTCTGGCCTGAGAAGGTAAGGCTGATGGTGGGGGAGGGAGCCTGCCACACTCGGCCAAAGGGCTGCGACAGGGACATGGTGAGGCCTGGCTCTAGGAGGGAGGCCCAAAAGAAAGTGCCTGGTCTTGGGCACACAGCACCCCAGCATGGCGCTCTCACTGGAGGGTCACCTGCCTGCTCACCTGCTCCCTGGAAGTGGTGAATTGCCCTGTCACGGGTTGGATGTGGGACCTGAGGTGGAGGGGAGGGTAAGTGTGTGGCAACTGAAAGCTGGCCCCAAAAGGAGGCCAAACTTTGCCATGTTGCCCCTGAGGCAGTCTTTGGCTGAACGGACAGGTCCGGAGCAGGTCTCCCTCCTGTGGTATGCTGTTTTCTGCATTTAATTCTGGGTCCAGGCCTGGCAGCACCTACCAAACGGTGGTTCCTGCTGCCGCATAAGCCACCCAGCCTAGCCCAAGCCCACCAGGTGCTCCTGGCCAGTCCCCTGGGGACCACAGCAAAGGAATGATCACATTCCACCAGCCTGCCCGGTCAGGTTGCGATAATGCCTGGCCTCCCAGCCACCCCCTGCCCTTTGGAACGGCAGCAGGAACACACTCTCCTTGTCCCAGAAACCCTGTAAAGCCTCCTCAGCCTAGTATTACCCGGCTGCTTCAGGAATGAGGGGGAAGAAAAAGGCCAGCCGGCAGGCCAAACCATTGTTTGGTTTGATTTCCCACCTCCACTCTTGCAAAGTGAAATGCCTTTTCTCTTGCCATGCAGCCCTCCCAATCTTTGAGACTGCAGCAGCTCCCTAAACGAGAAAGCTGGCTGCGAAATGACGGGATCTGGGAAGAGAAAAGGCAGCAGAGGCAGGAGAGCAAAGCAAGACAGTGAACCTTTTGGCATGCTCTTTATTTCCCCTCACTCCCCAGGCAGCCGTCTGGAACTGCACTGGCAGCACACGTGGCTGCCTTTTCTCTTGTTCTGTGATCCTTGAGACTGTAGCAGCTCCCTAAAGGTAATGGTGCTATGGTGGAAAGCGGGGAGCATTGTAGGCAGGCTGAAGAGGCAGTACCGATAGCCGAAACCTTAGTGTGCAGAAGCGAAGCACAACTTGCCTTTACGCTGCCCATTCCACCTTCATCATGGTACATTTGCACCTTAGTGGCACCCAAGGCAGCCCTTGGTTCCCACTGCTTTGGCTCAGAGCTGGAAGCCATGTCCGGAATCAGTTCTAGTTTTGCTGTCCATCACAGCTAATATAGCCAAGAATGAACACTTGTGTTGTAGCCAATCCGGGAGCTTAATAAATAGGTGCAGGCCCCCTGCATAGTCTGTCATCTTCTGAGAAACCCAGCTTGAGAAACTGAGGCACCAGGACTCCTGATGATGGGATGGGGTCCTTCAGACACTTACCTTGACCATACCAGTCCCTTCCTCTGCCTCAGCGAGTGGAGTGCAAAACTTCGGCCAAGATATGGAGTTTGCAGGGGACTGATCTAGCTGGCTGCATGGGGAAAGAGAAGCTGGGTGAGCCAGACCCAAACGTATCACGGGTCCCCTTGTCCCAGAAACAGCAACCTCATACTCTCCCCTCTCTGCTAGCCCCCTTCTTTGCATGGGATCACCCAGCAACAGGACAAAGAAGGAGAATAAAGCGACGTTCCTGTGTGCTGTTGCTCCTCTGTGCTAATGCTGCTGTTCCCTTCTTCACACAGGATCGCCAGCAGTGGGGACAGAGAGAGAGAAGGGGGCACCATTCCTGTGTGCTGCCATTTCTGTGTGCAAACACTGCCATTCCCTTCTTCGCGTGGGATTGCCCAGCAGGGGGGATAGAGAGGAAGAAGGGGGTGGTGCTCCTGTGTGCTGCTGTTCCTGTATGCTAATACTGCCATTAATTTGTCATAGCTTCATGGAAGTCTTCAGGAATTTCTGGATGTTGCTGCTAATTTCAAAAATGTCTAACCATTTCTCAATCCAGCCGTGTGGATCAGAATCAAATGCTTTCTTATAATCAATCCAGGCCATGAACAAATGTGTTCGTCTTTTCTTTGAATTCTTCAAAACCAGTTTATCAATCATCAGTTGGTCTTTGGTTCCTCTCAATTTTTGCAGCGTTCTTTCTGCTCTACAGGCAGCAAATCCTTGTTTTCTAGATATCCATGAATTTGGTTTACAATAATGCCTGTAAGTAATTTGTATGTTGTTGGCAGGCAAGTAATTGGCCTGTAATTTTCAGGTTTATTTCTCTTTTCTGCATCTTCCTGAATCAAAAAGGTTCCTCCAGTTGTTGGCCATTTTTCACTTTCTGGTGTTTCCAGAACCTGATTCATCTGGTTTGCTAATCTTGCATGCAAATTTGTTAGTGATTTCAACCAGAATCCATGCAGCCCATTTAAACCAGGACCTTCTTTACTTGTTTTTGCACCATTTCTTTTGTTGTTGTTATTGTTGTTGCACTATTGTTGCCAAAAAGTATTACTTTAAAGCCTGTTTATGGCCAGGACCTACAAACCCTTTTTGTGTCCTTGTAGAATAGGGAGTATTACAGATGTTATTCATTCCTTTTCCATGTTACCCAAATTCAAACATGGTTTGGTTGTCATGTATAAAGACAGGATTACCTTGATTAATTGACAACTGTGCCATAGTCTTTATTATGTAGCTAAGAAACAGATACTCAAAAGCATGGATTAAGTTAATTTAAAGAGATGGTGGAATAAATCCATGAAATGCATTATTACTGGAGGTAAAAATTGTCAGACTGAAGTGATCTTAGATAATCTAAACTGTATAACATAAGATAGAATGTGCTGAAAATGATCATAAGAACAGTAGAAAGGAGCAGTGATTCTTTTGTTCAGGTCTACTTCTTCATACAATTATGTCTGTATGTACACACATGCTAATTATAACTGTTTGGTTTATTATTATTCAGTGAAGTGAAATACTTTATATGATTTCATGTCAAAGTTACACAGAAATATGAGCCTGGGGTTTGGCAACTCTGCTCAACACAAGTCTTGAGAAACTTGTATAGCAATACATAAGCTGATTTCCTAATTCCCTGTGTGTTGTGAATGAATAAATGTTAAATAAAGTTATCTTGAGCTTGAAGTCAAGTGCAGGGTTCTGGCCCTGATTGGCCATTAACAGGCCATTCTCATTGGTTAACAGAGCTAGCGCTCCCGGATTGCTATTGGTTGAATAGTTAATAAGTTGCCTATATAAGGAAGGCTATAGCAGCCATCCAGTTTGAGCTGTCACACCATGTAAATAAAGAGTTTGAAGTTCACTGTTTTCACCGGCTCGTCTCCATTATTCGCACCCATGCTCCAGACTTAACACTGGCGATGAGGGTGGGATGTGGAGATGTCAGAACTGACTAAACAACGAAGAAGACAACCAAGCACATGGCTGAAATGCACAACGGCGGAACCATGTCCGGCGGTGTAATACCACCCGCTCCGTTCGACCCAGCGCAAGAGGACTGGGAGTCCTACATGGACTTGGAAACAAATAATCTGAAGGATGCCACAACCGGGAAGAAACGGGCGGTATTCCTGACGCATTGTGGGCCGACTGTATTCAAGATGGCCAAGGCACTAGCAAAACCAGATGAAGTGAAGGCCATGGACTGGGACGTCCTCGAACTGCTACTAAGGGCCCACTATGCACCGACCGTTCCAACGCTCGTAAGACGGCACAAGTTCTACCAAAGAAACCAGCGGAATGGAGAAAGCGTTGCCGATTTTGTTGCGGACCTCCGAAACTTGGGAGGCCTCTGCGATTTCGCCGACCTAGAAGAAGCTTTGAGAGACCGAGTAGTTCTAGGATTAGATGCTCTAAACGTGCAGAGCAAAATAATGGCTAAGGGCGATATTAGCCTTGCCGATGCCATCGCTGAGGCTACGGCAGCGGAGGCGACCAAGAAGTCGGCTGCCCAACTACGCCGAAATCGCGCTCCGACGCACCAAACCAGCCGGCGAACTTTCACCTAAGTCAGGACAGCTTTCGACGGCCCACCATGAGGACCTCTCTTCATCATCAGACAGCGATGAAGAAGAGGTCCATCGACTGCAGTCCGATCGGGACCATTATCCGAAGTCCCAGCAACCGTGCGCTGGCTGCGGGGCCAACCATTACCGCTCTGATTGCAAATTCCGTGACGCGCTCTGCCACGAGTGCGGGAAACGAGGCCATATCGGACGGGTCTGCAGAAGTCTCCTCGGACCCAGCCAGTCCTCGAAGGGGGCCAATTTTCACCAATCGACAGGAAACCGTCCTGTAAGGCGAGAACCAGCAAACCACTCCTACAGAAACCAACCCGTGAATCGCCTAACAAGGCGAGAAGAGGCTCACCAAACAATCACTATTGGCCACGCCTCTTCATTGGATGCCAAGAAAATTCGAGTTAAAGTGGACATCGAAAATCAGCCTTGTCAAATGGAAGTTGACTCGGGATCGTCTCTTTCAATGGTCTCCTGGAAGACCCTCAAGCAACTCATCTCTACTATCCGGCGCCAAGACCTTCAATTCCAAAGGCTTGTACTAAAAGACTACCAGGGGAGCTGGATTCCAGTCATAGGATCCAGTCGAGTCCGGGTTTTGTTCAAGAACCGCACAGCGTACTTACCCCTGATGGTGATCGACAAGGACCGGCCTAGCCTGTTAGGCCTGCAATGGTTTGCACCACTCGGCATTGAAGTGGCAGGCATTAACCGAATCGGCAGCAGTGACTGGAAGGAGGACCTCACCCATGAATTCAAGGACGTCTTCGCGGAAAAGCTAGGCAAGTACAAGGGGACCCCGATATCCTTTAGCCTTAATCCAAAAATAGCTCCCATCCGCTTTAAGCCTCGTCGAGTTCCTTTTGCCCTAAAGCCGAAAATCGACGAACCACTTGATAGTTTGATAGCCCAGGGAGTGTTAAAGCCAACCAATCATTCTCCCTGGGAAACCCCAATCGTGGCACCAATTAAGCCGGACGGCTCAATTAGAATTTGTGGAGACTACCGAGCCACCCTAAACCACGCCCTACAACAAAATCCATATCCGGTGCCGGTGGTGCAGCACCTCCTCTATTCCCTGGGGGGCGGAAAAGTCTTCGCTAAACTGGACTTAGCTCAGGCTTATCAGCAACTGCCAGTTGATGAAAAAAACAGCACAGGCACAGACAATTGTAACGCACCGAGGTGCCTTTAAGTGTACGCAGCTCCAATTCGGAGTCAGTGTAGCCCCGGGGATCTTTCAGAGCCTAATGGAGAGACTCTTGCAGGGGATCAAAGGCGTTGTCCCCTACTTTGACGATGTGCTAATTGCTGCCCCTACTCCAAAAAATTTTCGGGATCGTCTAAGACTGGTTCTACAAAAATTCCAAGAAGCAGGCCTTAAGGTGAAGAAAAATAAGTGCAAGCTGTGTACAGATCATGTTGAATTCTTAGGGTACTTAATTGACAGTCAGGGTATTCACCCTACCGATAGCAAATTGAGAGCAATAAAAAACGCTCCCAGACCCCGGAATAAGGCCGACCTCCAGGTGTTTTTAGGCCTCATCAATTTCTATAACGTATTCTTGCCGCACAAGGCAACTGTTGCTGAACCTTTACATCGCCTACAAGACAAAAAAGCAAATTGGGTATGGGGTCATAGAGAAGAGCAGGTGTTCCATAATGGAAAAAAACTACTGGCTTCTGACGCTGTACTAATGCAGTACAATGAAACCTTACCGTTAAATATCACATGTGATGCATCGCCTTTCGTTGTGGGCGCCATTTGGAGCCATGTATTGCCTAACGGTAGCAAAGCCCCTGTTGCTTATTTTTCAAAAACACTCTCGAAAACCGAGCAAAATTATAGCCAGATTGATAAAGAAGCCCTGGCAATTGTATCAGCTGTTAAAAGATTCCATGAGTTCGTGTACGGCCGGGCTTTTACTATAGTGACTGACCACAAACCTTTGCTGGGGATAATCGCTGGGGATAAGCCAACCCCCTATATACTATCTCCCAGGATGACCCGCTGGTCAGAATTCTTGGCTGCCTATAATTATCAACTACAATACCGCCCCGGTAAAGCTATTCCCCACGCCGACGCGTTGAGCCGTGCACCACTTCCAGAAACCATCAACGATCCCGCGCCAACAATGACAACGTTGCAGATCGAGACACTTCGTATGCCGCCATTAACTGCCCGTGATAGCGCGAGAGAAACAAAATGCGACCCCATCTTAGCACGAGTCCTCACATGGGTAGAACCCGGATGGCCATTGGACCAAGTACCAGACGACTTCGCACCATTCAAAAGTTGTCAGAGTTGTTTTCTCAAAAGGGCTGTATCATCTGGGGAGATAGAGTCGTTATCCCAGAACGACTCCAACAGGCACTACTAAGAACCTTGCACCCTGGCATCGTGCGCATGAAGGCCCTCACATGAAGCTACGCGTGGTGGCCAGGCATCGACAGACAAATCGAATCGTGGGTCAAAACTTGTCATAGATGCCAAGAAGTAAGCAACGCTTCACCAAAGGCAATCCCAACCGAATGGGAGACACCGCGGGGACCCTGGTCCCATATCCATCTAGATTTTGCTGGGCCGACCAAAGGCCACACCTTCTTGTTAACTGTAGACCCCTACTCGAACTGGCTCAAAATCCACCGTATGAGGAACACGACCACCGAAGCGGTCATCAAAAGACTGGAAAGACTGTTTGCAACCCACGGATTACGAGACGTTCTGGTATCCGACAACGGGCCCCAATTTACCGCGCTGTCCTTTGAGCAGTACCTGGCTGACCGCGGCATCCGACATGCACTCACTTCACCTGCACACCCTGTGGCCAACGGTAGGGCTGAGCGCATGGTACAATTCATCAAGAAAACGCTACAAAAAATAGACTACGACAACATCGACGAGAAAATCAACCGAATCCTTTTTCTACAGCACATCACACCTCACAGCGTCACCAACAAAACTCCCACCGAGCTGCTAATGGGACAGAAGCTCCGCTCCCACCTCGACCGGTTAAACCCAGCTTACGAACCAGAAAAACCACTTGGATCCAGCGGCCGATGCCGTACCTTCCAGGTAGGTGATTTAGTATTCGCTAAAAACTTATCGGGCGATCCGTTGTGGGTAGAAACGACGGTAATCCGTGTAACCGGCCCAAGATCATACCTTGTACAGTGCCCTGACGATAGACTTTGGAAGCGCCATATCGATCAACTAAGATCAAGGCTGCAGTCAGGCAATTCCGAACTCCCTTATAACCAAACTGAGGGGGGGGGAGATACAGAGGAAGACGAATTTCAACTGGAGGAAAATCTTTTTGAAGGGACCGATAGCGGAACAGAAACGTGGGAATAGGAACCACGGATGGGAGTGAGTTCACCTCAGGGAGTTGCCAAAGATATTGGTGACAACGAAAACGCGAACTCTGAACCAGAGGTACCCCTTTCGCCAAACAACGCTCTACCTCAACAAGAGTGCAGCCAAATGCCAGGCGCACAGCGAAAATCAAAAAGACTAATAAAACAACCATCCTACCTCAAGGATTACGTGACCGCGCCCCGTAACAGAAGCCAGGGGGAAGGGGTGTTGTGAATGAATAAATGTTAAATAAAGTTATCTTGAGCTTGAAGTCAAGTGCCGGGTTCTGGCCCTGCACTTCTGATTGGCTGTTAATGGCAGGATCGGATTGGTCCATTCAGGAGAATCTGATTGGCCATTAACAGGCCATTCTCATTGGTTCACGGAGCTAGCGCTCCCAGATTGCTATTGGTTGAATATTTAATAAGTTGCCTATATAAGGAAGGCTATAGCAGCCATCCACTTTGAGCTGTCACACCATGTAAATAAAGAGTTTGAAGTTCACTGTTTCTACCGGCTCGTCTCCATTATTCGCACCCATGCTCCAGACTTAACACTGTGGATTTTAGTGTGTGATGAACAACTAGTTTTATTGCAATATTTTAAATATAAACAATTAGTATTACAAAATTTTAAATGCAGGAATTTGCCTTTATGCATTTGTTACAGTAAAAGCTATTATTTTGTCCACCCTGCATTTGCTTGACTTTCTTGGCTGCAGCTAAGCAATTATTTATGCATTAAGAGTGTTGTGGAGAAAGAGAGTTATACTTGCATAATGTGTCTAAATAACAATATACGTATCTATGCATGTAACAGAAATTCTAATTTGATAAGCCTCCGTTAACAGATGTTACCTCGGGCAAAGGATATGTGTTCAATTTTCACACCCTACAATATAGTACTTTTCTCTTCTGCCACTTACTCTAAAATATTAGAACATATTGTGTGAGTTTAATAGGTGAATATTCAAATCTATAACTCTTTATTATAGAACTAGAAAAAACAAAATTTGAATTCTAGTGAAAATGTCTTACAGACTTGACTGGAGAAATAACTAAATTTTCTCCAGTCATCATTTTCATAACTTCAGGGCTACAGTAATGATATGCCACTGAATCTTGTTCCAGAATTCTAAGTATAATTGAAACCTGAAAATTCTAATAAATATTGATATGCTCATGGCATCGTATCCATATTGAGAATTACTTTGAAGTGAAAATCAGCCCAAGGGAGCTGCTTACCCTTTCAGTAGGTTGTTATCAGAAACTGAAGAGATTCCAGGATACACTCCACCTCAAACTCTCTCAGGGCTGGCTGGAGAAAAGAAACAGACAAAAGTTGGAGTCCTTTTGATAAAATCTGTAGACAGTATATAGAACCATACATACATGCATGTATACATACATAGCTATATTTTGATTTCCCAGATAATTTATTAAATGGGACAAGAATTTGTATGTGCCTTTCCATCTCCAAAGCGAAGCTCAATGTAGCTTTTCATCAATTTTTTCACTTGATAAAGAATGTTGAATTTTCTCTTTCATGCTTAGCATATGTTTAAAATTCTCAAAATCTGTTTTAGGCAGGATAATAATATCCATAGTTCTTCTTGCAATACATTCAAACATAGATAGTAAATTTAATAATATATATATTTTGTTACCTATTCCTGAACTTCATACTTTGATTCCAGCCTTGATGCATTAGATTAGTACACAGGGGTGAATTAGTAATTGGTCTAAATTAAAACTTATACCAAAGATTTATATTTTTTACATTAGATATATATTTGCAATATATTTTAATATAGGCATTGTATGTATGCACACATGTGTGTATATGTGTGTAGATATACACACACACAAATGCATACACATATACTTTAATTTGATTAAACTTTTATTAAAACTAATATAAACTAATATAAAGGAAGAAAAGAGAGAAAGAAAGAAAGAAAAAAGAAAGAAAGATAGATAGAAAGAAAGAAAGAACTGTAGGAAAAGAAGTGATAGAAATATAGGGAAAAAAAGATTTCCAGTGATCAATAAATGTAGATAATGTCTTTTCTCTAATCAAAGAAATTAATTTATTCATCTCAGCTAGATCTATCAATTTCATCAATTTCTCCATAGTAGGTAGTTTTGAATCTTTCCAATTTTTTGCATATAATAATGTCACTGCTGCTATTATATACTGAAATAATCTTCTGTGCCTTTTTTTCTGTTTATCCATTAGCCCTAAAAGGGAATATTCTGACATCAATTGAATTGTTAATGTTTAAAATCCTCTGCATCAATGTATGCAAATCCATTTTTTAGCTTTTTTACATGTCCACCAAGTATGATAAAATGTCCCTTCATGTTGTCCACATTTTCAATAAATATTTGAAATACTTTCTAGATAATTTCTCTGTCATATTATACCAACATTTTATATTATAAATAAATGTTACATGCTTCATTTTACAAAATCTTTCAGATCATAACATAATATAAATTGCAACTCTTTTAACCACATATTATCCATTGACCCAACTGCATAAGATAAACACCCACCCCAAATATCTGTAACGGTCATCAGTTGAGGATAAATACAAAAGTTGAGGATTTATATACAAAAACAACTCCATATTTTTTTCAATTCTGCTGAAAGAAACTTCAGATTTTATGACTTAAATATTTTACATTTTTCCTAATATGTGTTTCTTGTAAACAAATCACATCTTGTTTTAACTTTTCCAAATAATTATTCTTTTTCCATTTATTTACTTTATTTATATTCTTTAAGCATTTATAATCCATATAGTAGTTAGGCCAAAATTTTAGCAAAGGTCAATTTTGCAAAATGTACATTAATACTATAAATCTTATCAATCTCTGCAAATCAATTCATCTTCCTCCCAATCCAAAAAATTAGACACTTAAGAACTTGAGTCTAATATCTTCTTCATGTTGTTCTGAAAATGTTCTAAATCTTCAGAAAAGTTCTTTTTCTCTCAGTTCCAATAAACCCAAGTTTCAAATCTTTCTCCATTTCTTTAATTATACTTTCTTAGTTTCCAAAACTTCTACTTTCTTAGAACAGTAATTTCTTTTAAGCCTGTACCCAACTGACCTATAGATTCTTCAATCTTCTTAACTACTTCTTTAATTTTTTTAATTTTAGCAAATCCTTTTCCACTTCCTTTTAACCACTGCAGTCATCTTTTTGCCAAATTCTTCAAACATTTTCTGCAATAACTCTGGTGAAATCCTCGAACTGTACCCTTAAGTTGTTCTAATGAGTCCCTGAGTCTTTCTCCTAATTTACCAGCTTTTCTTGTGATTGCCATTGTGTTAAACTGAAAGTATGTGGATTACTTGGTGAATATAAAAAGCAATGTTTTCTTATCTCTATCTTTAGCACTTTAGTCCCAATTATCTCTCTGTAGTTATAGTTCTCATAGTTTACCTCATATCATCTTGTTTTGTAAAATCTACCAATTATTTCCTGTCCTTAATAATAAGCAATCAGTATTCCCAGGAAGGTCCAATCTGTTAGTCTAATTACTATGGCTATTTTCAAAAGGACTTTCATCAGAAAAAAAATATCTTATTTTCTTTAAAAAAAATCACTGCCCCTTTTATCCCTTTTATTTTTTTTTTGGACCTTTTCATTAAGCATTTTGTTTTTAAGCTAAAATCCTTTAAAATAGCCATTTTTTCTTTCCTTTCTTAATTTCAAAAAGAAGACACTCACCAAGAAACTTTGATCTTCATTGCCATATGGAATATCTCCCTTAATTGATAAATTAAGTTCAAAGGTTATTAAGAAACTAAAGTTTTTGCTGATCAAACGTCTATTAAGAGTTTGCATCTGTAAATCTTCAACTTTCCATTGATCACAAGAAACTCAATTCATGTGGTTTCCTTGGGAGAAGCAGCAATAATTCCAGGTCACTAATGAGTAATTCCTAACTATCTATCCTTCCTCCGAAGAGATGTTCATTACCCAGAACTGGGTCCCTGGCCCACAATTTCAGGGCAATGCTGTCCCTGCTCCTGAAGTTATTTATAGGATATCTAACTTCCTGGCTTCCAAATTTTGATTTATATACATGAATGGAATAAATAACATCTGGAAGAGTAAAGACATCAGCCTCACAACCAAATGCAGATTAATTAACACAATAATTTTTTCAATTGCTACTTATGGCTGTGCAACTTGGACTTTTAAAAAAAGCAAATAGGAAAAAGACAAACTGTGGTGCTGGAGACAATTATTACACATCCCATGGACTGCAAAAATAACAAAGAAGTCCTAGACTGAACCTCACCAAAAATATCACTTGAAGCCAAGACAAACAGAGGCTGTCGCACTTTGGTCAAGTCATGAAAGCTGACTTACTTGAAAAGTCAATCATGCTAGGAGAGATCAGCGGAAAAAGGAGAAGGGGCTGCACTAATCCTGCTGGCTGGACACTATAAAGGATGACACCAACATGATCATGGTCGATTTGAAGGAGATAGGGTAAGACAGAGGGGCATGGAGAGGGCTGATTCACAGAGACGCTGAGGGTCAGATATGACTGATGATGATACATCTAACTATATCAAATTTTGAATGGCTTCACTCAAAATATATTTTCCATAGCATCTTTATACATATTTACATTAGCAGGTAAACTTTATTATGATCTAGGACTAGACAAGTGTGCATTTGTACATAAAATTCTCCATAG
Source organism: Hydrophis major (assembly GCA_033807585.1). Taxonomy (NCBI): domain Eukaryota; kingdom Metazoa; phylum Chordata; class Lepidosauria; order Squamata; family Elapidae; genus Hydrophis; species Hydrophis major. Next base: position 217,113,848 of record CM066328.1, on the reverse strand, counting down.
ATCATAAAAATATCTTATTTAGTTATTAGATTTGTGTGCTGCCCATCTCAATTTAAAAAGGTTAAAAGGATTTAAAAAATGAGAGGAAAAAATGCAATGTTGAAAGATAAAATCTGCTGCCTTACTGCCATAGAATTGAGATAGTATATTATGGGTAATAATGATCTTGTGATTAGTTAGGAAGTAGGAGAGGTACTAATGATTGTATCTTCCTCGGAGATCATTCATGAGAGGTCAAATTAATACATCACACAAATTGAAATAAAAATTACAGAACAATAGGACATTCTCTGTGGCATGGAAGTCGGGAGAAGTCATTTGCAGGAGGGAATCTATAGATATTTACCATTTATGACCGCTAGGGGGAGTCCACAGAATCTAGCCAGAGCAAATGCTCTGTGATATTTTTGGTTTATTAAGAATTGGCAATAATCTGGTGGATTGGTGGTAAAACAAAGTCTCTAAGACTTATTAGCTTGCCTTGTTGCTAAATTAATATTTTGCTAAAATTTACTTTTGCATCAGTAGTATTTTCAATTTCAGGGACATCTAAATTACTAGAATTACCAAATCCTGAGAAATGTTATTTTTAATAAATATATTTTAATAAATTATAAATAGTCCTTGATTTACAATCATTTGTTTAGTGACTGCTAAATTACAACAGAGTTGAAAAAATGTGACTTATGTCTGTTTTTCACACGATTGCAGCATCCTCATGGTCACAGGTTCAAAATTCAGATGCTTGGCAACTGGTTCATACTTATGACGCTTGCAGTGTCCCAGAGCCATCTTTTGTGACCTTCTGACAAGCAAAGACAGTGGGGAAGCCAGATTCACTTAACAATCATGTTACTAAATTTAACAACTGCAGTGATTCACTTATCAACTGTGGCAAGGAATGCCATAAAATGGAGCAAAATTCATTTAACAACTGTCTCAGCAACAGAAATTTTTGGCTCAATTGGAGTCATAAGTTGAGGACCACTTGTATTTCAATATTTATATGTCAGAGACAGACTGTAATGACGAATTGGAGATCTTTATTTTGTCTACTCTAAACAATAGGAGTCTTAATTTCTACCTAAAAAATTACAGAAGATCTTAAGACTATGAATTATTTTGCAAATCAACAAAAATCTGATTTATTGGAGTCTGTTAGATTTGTACACAAAAGCAATTCATTATGTTATTGGAGATGTAATTCATTCAAACACATTTTTGAAAATATGTTAAATTCTCTATATGGGAAGGAAGAAGACATCATTACTTGTATAAACTTGCCTTTAAGGTTGAGTTTTAATAGATTTGGATGTCCATAATCTTTTGCAGTACATACATACTATCGTGAAATTGAGAGTGGACTACAAAAATATATTCTCTGCAACCGTATTAAGAGGTGTATTCTTCAACTTTGGAAAGATAAATTTATGGCCCTGTGAACTGAAGAAGTGATATTGCTTGCAGCTAAGTGAACAATTATAAAAAAATGCGGTTATCTTTTTTTAAAACTTTTTTGTAAAACTCAGAATACATATATATTCATATGAGATGCCTTATATATTTACTTTCTTTGTTTCTTCTTTTGATGAAATAACAGTAAAAGATAATTTTAAAAAAAATTATGTCCCATTTTTTTAAAATGCAGTATTTATCTGTAATTCGTCATTATCTTCAATTTAAAGCAAAATATAAAAAATTTTAATGGGTAGAGAACTTTATATTAATTAAGTTCTAGAGCAGTGGTAGCTAATCTTTTTGGGTTTCTGTGCCAAAAATTGTGTGCGTGCTTGCACGCTCGCACTTACGTGCCAAAACCCAGAAGGCAATGCGTGTGGCCCCACATCCCCTACGCATGCGCATGCAATCCACCCCCACCCCCGTTGCCCTTTTACCTGCACTGCACATCACAGCTGATTTTTGGCCTCCCAGAGGCTTGACGAAGGCTTCTGCAGGCTTCTGCAGACTTTGCAGGCCAAAAACTAGCCCTGTTTCCTCACTTCTGGTATTTTCGGAAAAATAGGAAGTGACAAAACGGGGCTAGTTTTCGGCCTGCAGAAGACTTCCTCAAGCCAGGTCAGGTCAGTGTCTTGGGGCAGAATGTCATGCATTTCCCCCAGCAGCCGAGGTGTGCGCAGCACCAACAAGGGCTAGAAGAAGAGGCAAGTAGAGGGGTGCTTCACTCCCACTCTGGAATACGGAGTGTGTCTCCATCTGCCGCCATTGCCCTTCCCTTCTCAGGAGAGGAGTGACTGTGAGGGGAGGGTAAGAGGTGGAGTCACCAGTGGGATCATTCAACAGGGAACCGCAGGAGAGGGCCCAAAGAGCCGCATGTGGCTCTGGACCCGCTTGTTGCTGATCCCCGATCTAGACCAAACCTGTTCAAAATAAATTTTATATAGCATCTCTAACAGATGACCTCTCAGATTCTATCTGAACCTTCAGTAAAGAATTTATAACTTCCTATGCCACTCCATACTCGCTGATGCAGCAGGAAGTTTTTTCTTTGTCTAGCTTGAATCTGCTTCCTTGTACTTTCAACTTGCTGGGTTAAACATTTACTTCTAGGTTCTAGTGCCAGCTCAAAAGATTATGGCACCCTTAGGCCACATTGACAGATGGTGCAACCTAACACCAATGCGAAGATTTGCATTTTCAGAATAATTTGGATAAAAGTTTGATACTGCAGCTCTTACACCAGATGTTGGCAACCTGCAGTTCATGAGCCAGAAGTGACTCTTTGATCCCTCTCCTGCGGCTCCCTGCCGACCCAGTCATGCGACCTCCTTCCCGATCTGAGACATGAGGACAGCGCCAATTTTGCTAACACAAGATCTGGTGGGGCTCCGCAGATGAGGAGTGAGCATGAGCCACGTTGACAGTTTCCCAAAGGTGACCCTCCTCCTCACGTGACCTCTTGGCTAGCTATTGCTGTGCTGGGAGGGTGTATGCATGAGCAGGGATACTCTCCCCAAGTGAGTAGCCGTGCTCGGCCAAAGGGCAGCGAAAATGCACGGAGTGGGCAGATTGACTGGCTGATGGGCGAGTGTCTTCGGTGAGGGCACTCCAGCTTTCTCTGAGATTGATCCCCAGGGCATGTGTGTGAGATTAGGCAGGGCCAATTCCCTTTTCCCACTATCCTGAGCTTCTTTACTCCTGCAGCTGACCAGTGATTTGATTGAAAAGCATCCTTGGGCAGTGACAGTCCCCCGTGTTAAATTTAAAGCTTCCCCAGAGGACTCTTTTCAATCATCACTCCGCTCCACTCTGCTTGCTTGAGGAGGGTATCCCCACTAGTGTGTGTCATCCTGGCCCTGAAACAGCCAGCCAGAAGGGTGCATGAGGTTGTCTTTGGGAAAGCCACAGCAGCAGCTCGTGTTCCCCCAGGCCGAGCTTGCTGAGGAGGGGGCGGAAGCCCTGGCACCTCCACTGCCCCTCCCCATGGACCCAGCACTGTCTGTCTTCCTCAAAGGTGTAGTGTGTTTCAAAGGTGGAACCTTGCGGCAGTGTCATCTTCAGGGAAGAAAGAAGTAGCGAACAGCCACAAGGAGACAGAGAGAAAGAGAAGAAGGAGAGAGAGAGAGAAAAGAGAAAATATTGGAGGGAGAGAATGATAGAAAAAGAAACAAATGAGAGCGAGAAGGGGGAGAGGCAGAGGGAAATGAGAAAATGATGGAGGAACAGAATGAGAGAGGAAAAAGAGAGAAACAAATGAGAGAGAGAATGCGGAGACAGAAAGAAGAGAGAGAGAAAGAAAGAAGGAAGGAGAGGGAAAAGAAAACCAGAAATAGGAGGGAGGGAGGGAGAGGCCCATTTCCCACAGAAAACATGGAACCACAAAATTTGGGTAGGTGTGGCTGGGGTGTGTGTCATGTGACTGGGTGGGAGTGACATTGAGTTGGCCATGTCCATCCAGGTTTTGCGGCTCCCAGTGTTTTCTATGGGAAACAGGTCCAAATGGCTCTTTGAGTGTTTAAGGTTGTAAACCAGTGGTGGGGTTCAATATTTTTTTACTACCGGTTCTGTGGACATGGCTTGGTGGGCGTGGCAGGGGAAGGATACTGTAAAATCTCCAGTCAGAGGTGGTATTTGCTGGTTCTCCAAACTACTCAAAATTTCCACCACCGGTTCTCCGGAACTGGTCAGAACCTGCTGAATACCACCTCTGTTGCAGACCCCTGCCCTAAGCCTTGGCACATTAGGCTGTGCCTACTTGGCATTAGACTAAACCATTCCCTGTGGGGATCTCCTCTGCCTTCCATGAGTACACAAATTTACCAAGAGCAGTTCTAGGATCATCTCTACTTCCTTCCTCTAGGACCGTTATGGCGAACCTGTGGCACAATAAAAGGGCCTTCCAGAAATACTGGAAGTGCAGAAATGGGCCCATTTTCAGCCTCCTGAGGCTCCAGAGGTTTCCCTCGAGGCTCTGGGATGGCGAAAACGGCCTCAAATGGCCCAAAAATCAGCTGGGAAGTGCATACATGCACAGTGCAGGTAGTGGGGTGAGGGTGTTGCACATGCATGCGCAGGGGCGCAGGGCGCATTGCATTGTGCATGCCGGCACACACGTGTTTTCAGCACACAACAACAAAAAGGTTCGCCATCACTGCTCCAGGATGTAATCTATCTGGAGACCATATACATTTACTCTTTCCTTGCCTACCATAAACTAGTTCCCTCCACCCTTCAGTGACATTATGATGACTAGTTAGGGTCAACTCCTTCTTAGGGAAAGGAGGAACAAATTACTAATAAAGTTCTGTCTTCTCAACATCAACAATTTATCACATTCTCCTAACAATAGACCTCTATTGTTTCTAACACTTCCAAAGATCTCTTTTTTTCTTAAACATTCTTGCGATTCTTGTTGGGGAAAAATGCCACCTGTAAAACATCTTATACAAGTTTTCTTTATATGCTGTTGATATTGTCATTTTATAATTTTGAAACCACAATTTTTGCCATTTCTCTAGATCAATCCCATATCCAAAATTCTTCCCCCAAACAATCATAGTTTCTTTAACTTGTTCTTCCTCTAATTTAATTTTTTATTGCTCCTTTTGGTGGCTCTCGCAGGCTGACCTCACTCAGTTATAAGGAATTACTTTGCATTCTTCTTTAGCTACAGTAGGTCCACCTATTTCTATTTCTTATGCATTTCTTTTTCTCTTCAACACTGAATGTATGTGTCCAACAATTTATCCCACTGTTTTTTCTTGAAGAAATTGTTTGCAATTGTGCTTTCAGAATTGCATTTTGTACAATTTCCCACCCTTCTGGCATACTTTTTTTCTTAAGGACCTCACAGCATAGAATCTGACTTGTCATCCTTTCAAATTTGCTCTTCCAATATACAAGTTTCCTCAGTCCTCTTCCCCCAGATATTAAGATAATATGAACAGTTTTCCCCAAGGTATCAGATACTTTCACCTATTCAAGGAGTAGGTCTAAGCCGTTACTTGGATAATAAAAAAAATCACAATATCACAATAAAATAACAATTTAATAAATTCAATAACATAAAAATAAATTGTATAAATTAATAAAATAAATAGAAACTCTTAGAAACAGTGGGCATCTGATTCAGAAAGGTCTCATCCATACTTTCTATCCATATAGGTAATCTATAATACATGTCCATGGTAGCTTCTCTTTTTATTCTTTCACATTTTAAACAGAATTACTAGGTTCGGATTCCTGAATTTATGCAAAGTATGCTTTCTCTCCATGTATAACACTTCATTATTTCTTTTGGGTCTGAGTTTTTAAAAAATATAATTTATTATTTCCCATGCTACAGTATGTACAAGCATAAATATCATCCCAGCAATGATGCCTTTCACCTATATTTGTCTTTCTAAATTAGGGTCTCTAGTTTTCCCTGTTTATTCGTGGACAGATGGTATGAGCCACTTGCCAAGTGTCCAAATTTTGATCACATGACCGTGATGGTGCTGCAATGGTTGTAAGTGTGAAAAATAACCATAAGTAACTTTTTTTCAGTGCCACTGTAACCTTGAACGGTCACTGAACTATGTAACTGTACCTGGGCTGCCAGTTTAATGATAATTTGAATGGAAACAGCCAAGAACCTGCAAAGATGAATTTCCTAAGGAATTCATTTCCCTGCCTCCAATTGTCAGCAGTACATTGGTTTGGGTTTCTATATGCAGTTAGCACTCAAAGTTCAGCACAACTGAATTTTGACTACATAGAAGATCTTTTGCCAAAATAGCAACTTCTCCTAAGATTTGCCCCAAATATTTTGATCCCTGAACATGAAGGAAAGTTTGCCTTTATTTTAGTTGGTGCATCTATATAATAGGAAGGTATGCCTTGGGCTTAACCCTCCAATTCTCCTGTCCAGCTTAGACTATTTCCTTGAAAAAAATTGAAACAGTCTTCCCTTCTCACAGCGTTCCTCTAGTCTAGTGAGCTCCTTAAAGAAGATGCCTGTTCTTTCATACTTTCTAAGTGGGGAGTGGGAGAGAAGTAGGAGTCAGTGCTGGTGTGGAATGTATAAGCAATTGGTGTGGAAAATATAAGCAACGATGAGCAATTATGCTTGCTCTTTCCATAAAAAAGCACATAAATGCATAACCAAAGAATTCTTGTCACTTGTGTAAAAGATACATTTGTCATGTTCCCTGCCTACTTGTAAATACAGTCATGTTAAATAAGCAAAACTAAACAGCATTTTTCAATCAGCCTTTTTTTCCAGAACGTATATTGTGGATAACTTGGGACAGGCTTGCAGCTAACCCAGACATATTGTCCTCTAGCCCCAATTGACTTCTGCCCAACTAACAAGGCTTTGCCTTTCTCTCAGCTCTCCTCCAAATTTGTTCTGGAGAGAGTTCCAAAGTCCCGGAGCAGATATAATGAATGCAGGTAGGAGTGCAAGTAGGTGAGAGGAATTTGCTCCATCAACACAGGTGGACAAACACAGATGCACACAGTATATCTTCATCTGATTAATAAAGATTCATCTGAATGAATCCAAGAACATTTTTTTAAAAATCACATTATTACTTTTTCATACAATTAGCTCTTCTCTTACATATTGCCATTCTAATACTAAGAAATAAATTCCGTTTTGTTCTGTTTGCAGATTAACGAATCCTAAAGCAGTCCAGCACCTCAGAGGGATTGCATGCTACTTAACTGCAGGCCACAGTTCATTCACTCTCCTTTATGGAATGCAGGGAGGCACACTTAAATATTATTGATCAGGCATAGCACTATTTAAAACATCTAGTATTTTTCTCTTTTCATTTAAATCTATTAATTTATTACATTGAAATTGATCAAAGCTATTTATTTATTCATTTTTTTCATGACTGAAAGCAAAACAAATAGCAATTAACATTTTCTGTGTTTAACAGGAAAGTTTGCACGTTCTTTCAATAAAAGAAAAACATTTAGTCACAAGGCTAGACAAAACAACTGTCCCCACCAGCATTGACAAGGCAGGTTACTATATAAAAACAGAGGGCAAATCCCACTCCCTTCTAGCATTGAAGTATTACCTAGGTGGGTAACAACATGTCTGCAAACAAACAACTAAGATCAGAGAGCGCCAAGGACTCCACAGCTCAACCCTGAAATACATATATTGTATTGAACACTCTTCTCTTTTTGAAAATATTTCTGAGGCCCGGTTCCTTAATCAATAAAAGAAAAAAATAGCTTTGACTTAATGTTCTAATATTTTCACTTTTTTTTTTTATCGCAGATGGCACTAATTGGCCAAGAACTAGATCTTGGGGTCACACTGGATAACTTAACTAAATAGAAATAAGTTTAATAGAAGTTGAGAAAAAAGCAAAAAAAAAATCCATGTTAAGGATTATTAGGAAAAGCAAGGTAATATAATACTATACTTTACTATACTGTACTGTACTGCACTGTACAGTGCAGTGCAGTGCAGTGCAGTGCAGTGCAGTGCAATGCAGTGCAGTACAGTACAGTACAGTACAGTACAGTACAGTACAATACAATACAATACAATACAATACAATACAATACAATACAATACAATACAATACAATACAATACAAATAATATACTATACTATACTATACTATACTATACTATACTATACTATACTATACTATACTATACTATACTATACTATTATATATATTATAATATAGTATTATAGTATTATATTGCCTTTTTATATTTATATTTATATAAATATAAATATACAAAGGCAATATAATACTATAATACTTTTTAACACATCTACAATGTGCCTGCATTTGAATTACAGTTAACAGCTCTAGGTAAATAATTTTCCAATGTCAAGGCCAACTCTGATGATTTAATAGGCATATCCACATAGTTTTCTGGGCAATATAAGGATACAATTTGCCACTGCCTTCTGGGATTTGTTTTTTTTTCAAAATCTCAAGGTAGCCTACAACCCATGTTCTGATGGTTTCCCATACAAGTAATCAACTAGTGTAATTCTACAGTGTTTTGGATATAACTAAAAATCAGCCAAGTCTTATTTGTTATGACATATTTTTTGTTCCAACATTTCAAAAAGAGCAATGTGTAGAGGTGGAAAACATATAAGAAAAGAACAATCAAAATTATTATGAAACTGGAATCTTTTTTTGCACATAATGTTTAAAAAATATTTGCATGGCGATTATTTAACTGTATGACTATAACGACAGAAAGTAGGTCAGACATGGCAAGGGTTCCTTTAAAAATGCACCACAGGGAAGCCTTGGATGAATAGAGTATCTTTCCAAAATGAAAGAGGGACATTATAAGTCCCCTTTGAGTGTTGACTGTGACTAGCACCGCCCATTGGCTATTTCTGAAAGGGGAAATGAAGCTTTCTGCATTCAGGAGTGAGCAACCAAATTAACCTCACAGGTTGTTTGAAACAATGATTGTGAATTTCTAACAGGTAGCGCTTATCCTTTAATTATATATGATATGTCATAAGAAGTATTCATATGCAGTATAATAAAAGTTATCCTGAGAAAGATTTAGCTGTGTTCGGAGTTTTAGATAGAGTACTGAGCCAAGTACTGAGTACTTAGATCAAAACATAACTCATAAACAATAAAATACTTAAACAGAAATTTGGGGACATGACTGGAAAATAGTAAATAAGTTTACATTTATCTGATTTCATCTCCAATATATATAATTTAACCCAGTGCATATTTGATTAATCTGAGTGAAAGGATTTTATGTATCTTGTAGTGCTCTGATTTTTTAAAATTTAGTATGAATATCCATGATTATACACTCAATTTATGCAGTACAGTATATCAAGCTGCCAGTACAATTTGCCTTTTGTATTTGTAGCGTTTTTATCTGAAATGGTACCAATTCAGGAAGGTAGACCATATTAATGACTGCTGCAGTTAACACTTGACAAGAAAAATAAAAACATTTTTGTCTTCTTTTATTACTCCTTTTTTCTATATGACATTATTTAAACTGTGAAGTTTCAACACTTCAAAACAAAATTGCAAGATGTATCAATGAAAAAATAAGATCAACATTCAATGAAAGAACCAAAGTAAAAAACAAACAAACAAAACCTCTGATTTTCTTCCGGAAGGGAAAAACTAATACATACAGCAATCAAATAGTTATGTCCCTTTTCTTTTTGATTCTCACTAACCTGGGCAACATTGTTTTTATTTTGTAGTGTTCACTTCATAGAGAGACTTGAATTTACATTTACAAGTTAGTTTATAGGTAATACATGAATGTGTCTCAAATATTTGTTGATATGCAGGGGTGGGATTTTATCGGTTTGGACCAGTTCTATAGAACTGGTTGTTATGATTCTGTGCAGTTTGGAGAACTGGCAAATCTTGCCCCTGGCTGGCTCCGCCCCTCTCTGCCCGCCCCTCTCCTCCCTGCTCAGTCAGTCCTTATCGTGCCTGCACAACATCACGTGCATGCCTGACATTGCTGACTGTGTTCTCCCCGCCCAGTCACTCCTTAAGGTATTTTTCCCCTCCTGACAATCAGCTGTTCCAATGATCAGCTGTGCCAGTATCCCTCTCGTTGTCTTACTGCTTCACCTGGGAAATTTCCCTGAGGCCCAGGAGCCAAAAAAAAAGGGGGGGGGGTTGAGGCAAAAAAAGTCACACTCACCCAGTCACATGGCTATGCTCATCTAACTATGTCCACCTATCCACACCCACAGAACCGGTTATTAAAAATTTTGAATCCCACCCTTGGTTGACATGTTTTTCTTTTTGAAGTGTTTTGTCCCTTAATAAAAACAAAACAAAACACCACCCTCAGCCAATAGGAAGACCACCTTGAATAATACATCCCAAAGAAAGAATAGAGAGGAAAATATCCACACAAGCCAAATATAGCCTTTCCAATATTGAACTTCCCTGTGTCAAAATAAAGTTATCAACATCAGCAGAAAATTTCCAACTGCTCAGAAATAAATATATATGGCAGGTTGTTGTATATGTGCGTGCAAAAGTCATGAGATATTTCCTGTTAAAATTAATGAATAATTTCACACAAGTCTCTGATTGCTTTTAATGGAATGTTCGATATACGTACTAACTTTACATCATTTTTAATCACTGTACCATATAGAGCCTCAATCTAAATCTTCTCAATTACCTACATTTTATCAGACTATTATTAATATAGGATATTCAGCAAAATTATTAGAGAAAAAATACTTTTTCAATGTTCCTGCCTTGTTCTACCCGCCAACTATTAATCAGACTTACGTTCATGGTTTAAATACAGGCATAATTCTTAGTAAAGTATTCTCCTAGCCAGATTTTTTTTCTTTTGTCTGACAATTTAGGAAACTCATCAGATGGCTTCTCTGAGAAGATGGAATGCAGTTGAGAAATTGCACATATGCATATTATTTATTATTTGTTTGTTAAACCTTTTTACCCTCCTGGAGGATGAACATCTTAACACAGCAGGAGGGCTGACTAGTTCCACTAAACTCATCACATTGATGGCAATGTGAACTCTTGCAGATCATCTTTTTGAGTAAGATTAATAGGAGAAGGGAAAGCTAAGGTGACTTTGAGCTAGTCACTCTCTCTCTCTCTCTCTCAGTCCAACTCACCTCACAGGGCTATTGCTGTGGAGAAAAGAGGAGGAGAAAGATGTAGTTGATATGCTCACTGCATTGAACATTTAGAATTATTTGTAAAAACAATAGGGGCGGGATACAAACAAACACACAAATAAGGGTCATTCTTGGCAAGAATGAGGACAGCTAAAGTTTTGCAGATTCACTGGGGGGGGGGAATTCCAAATTAACATTACAGGACAATAGGACACCCATTCCTATATTATTCTCTCCCCCCCTGCCCCCCCAATTTTTTTTAACTTACACACAAAGCTGTAATATTTAGACAGATGAAAGATCCCACCCCCTGGGTCAAGTAAACTAGTTATCTGGATATTAGATAAGTGTCCAGAAATTCCTCACTTGATTTAGAGCTGAGGATGTGGTCAAAGCAAAGCCACAAAAAAGTCTGGTCAGTGAAGCTGCCAGGAATGAAAGAGGAGCTCCTTACTTTACAAAGAAACATGGAATATGAGTAGCATAAACCAAGGAAAACATTAAATTACCAACATGGAAATTGTTAAGTTCTGTGCATGGGTGCAAGGATGGAGACGAGCCAGTGAAACAGTGAACTTCAAACTCTTTATTTACATGTGAAACAGCTCAGCTCAATGGCCACGATGGGCCCCTTTGTATAGGCAACTCTTAACTTATTTAACCAATAAAAACACAGGGAGCGCTCGCTCCATTAACCAATGGGAGAGGCTTGTTAATAGCCAATCAAATTCTCCTGAACGGACCAATCCGATGTCACTATTATCGGCCAATCAGAAGTGCAGGGCCAGAACCCTGCACTTTGCTTCAAGCTTTTAATGATCTTTATTAAGTATTTATTGATTCACAACACCCCTTCCCCCGGGTTCCGTTTAAGGGGTGCGGTCACGTAGTCTTTGAGGTAGAGCGGTTGTTTCAATTGTCTATTAGATTTTCGTTGTCCTCCCGGTATTTGGCTACAGTTTTGTTGGGGTAGGACGTTATCTGGTGAAGAGGGTGCCTCCCGTTCTGCATTCGAATCTTCGTCATCGCTACTGCTCTTGGCATCTCTTTGAGGCGAGGCCACCCCCATTCCGGATCCATCACGTGTTGCCTCTGAGCGGTCATTACTACCACTTAAACTTTCTGCCGCTTCGAATTCAGCTTCCTCGCTATCTCCTCCCCCCTCGGTTTGGAAATCAGGGGGCTCAAAGATCCCCAACTGTAGCCTTGAACACAGCTGATCAATATGGCGCTTCCAAATTCTATCGTCGCGACATTTCACGCGGTACGATCTAGGGCCGGTGACTTGTACTATAGTTGCCTCAACCCACAACGGATCGCCCGAAAAGTTCCTAGCGAAAACCAAATCGCCTACCTGGAAATTGCGACATATCCTGCTGGAACCGAGTGGTTTTTCAGGTTCATATGATGGATGTAGACGGTCGAGATGGGAGCGGAGCTTCCGTCCCATTAATAACTCGGTGGGAATTTTATTGGTGACGCTGTGCGGAGTGATATGCTGCAAAAGGAATATCCGGTTGATCTTGTCTTCTATATCGCCATAGTCCATTTTATGCAAGGTTTTCTTGACAAATTGTACCATGCGCTCAACCCTTTCGTTGGCTGCAGGATGCGCCGGTGAAGTTAGCGCATGTCGAATACCGCAGTCCACCAGGTACTGTTCGAAGGACAACGCGGTAAATTGAGGCCCGTTGTCGGATACCAGAACTGGCAATCCATGTGTCGCAAAGAGTCTGTCTAGTTTCCTGATGACTGCTTCGGTCAGTGTATTCCTGATTTCGTGGATTTCAAGCCAGTTCGAATAGGCATCCACCGTTAGTAAGAATGTGTGTCCCTTGGTAGGACCCGCAAAGTCCAGATGAATGCGGGACCATGGTCCCCTCGGTGTTTCCCATTCGGTTGGGGTTGCTTTCAGCAGGGCGTTGCTTACTTCCTGGCATTTGTGACAGGCTTTTACCCATGTCTCTATCTGCTTGTCAATGCCTGGCCACCACGCATAGCTTCGTGCGAGGGCTTTCATACGCACGAGGCCAGGGTGGCCATCGTGCAAGGTCCTTAGTATCGCTGGTCGCAACTGTTCTGGGACGACAACTCTATCACCCCAGATAATGCAGCCCTTTTGAGAAAATAGTTCCGTTTGCCGATTTTTGAATGAGGCGTTGTTGTCAGGTATTTGGTCCAACGGCCATCCCCGCTCGACCCAACTGAGGACTCGTGCTAAAATGGGGTCGCATTTCGTTTCCATCGCGATATCTCGGGCCGTTAATGGCGGCGTTCGAAGTGTCTCAATCTGCAGTGTTGTGACCGTCGGAGCAGGGTCATCAATGGTCTCTGGAAGAGGTGCATGGCTCAATGCGTCGGCGTGGGGGATGGCCTTCCCCGGGCGATGTTGCAACTTGTAATTGTATGCTGCCAAGAATTCTGACCAGTGGGTCATTCTGGGAGATAATATATACGGTGTTGGCCTATCTCCCGTGATTATTCCCAGCAAAGGTTTGTGGTCAGTCACTATGGTAAAGGCTCAGCCATACACATATTCATGAAATCTCTTGACCGTGGATACTATAGAAGGGCCTCCTTATCAATTTGACTGTAGTTGCGTTCTGTTTTTGATTACGTCTCTAAGAAATAGGCAACAGGGGCTTCATTACCATTTGGCAAAATGTGGCTTAAAATGGCACCCACCCCGAATGGGGATGCATCACACGTGATCGTTAAAGGCAAAGTCTCATTATACTGCATCAGAACAGCATCAGAAGTCAATAAATTTTTTACATGTTGAAACGCCTGTTCTTCTCTGTGTCCCCATACCCAGGTTGCTTTTTTGTCCAATAAACGATGTAGGGGCTCAGCTACGGTTGCTTTGTGAGGCAGGAAAACATTATAAAAATTGATAAGGCCCAGAAAAGCCTGGAGGTCGGCCTTGTTCTGGGGTTTTGGGGCGTTCTTGATTACCCTGAGTCTGTTATCAGTGGGGTGAATGCCTTGGTTATCACTTAAATATCCCAAAAATTCTACATGATCCGTACATAAATAACACTTGTTCTTTTTAACTTTGAGACCGGAGTCTTTAAATCTCTGGAGAACCAACCTCAGGTATTCCTTGAGTATTTTCCGATTTGGGGCAGCGATTAACACATCATCAAAATATGGGACAACACCTTTTATCCCTTGTAATAGCCTTTCCATCAAGCTTTGAAAGATTCCCGGGGCTACGCTCACTCCGAACTGGAGTCGGTTACATTTAAACGCACTCCTGTGCGTAACGATTGTTTGGGCCTCTGCCGTTTTTGTCAACAGGCAGTTGTTGGTATGCCTGGGCTAAGTCTAGTTTAGCAAAGACTTTTCCGCCCCCCAGGGAATGGAGGAGGTGTTGCACCACCGGTACCAGGAAAGCATTTTGTTGAAGGGCGTGGTTCAGGGTGGCTCGGTAGTCCCCACAAATTCTTATTGGTCCATCCAGCTTGATGGGTGTTACAATTGGGGTTTCCCAGGGAGAGTGTTCGGTTGGTTCTAACACACCCTGAGCTATTAATTTATCAAGCTGCTCGTCAATCTTTGGTTTAAGGGCAAATGGAACTCGACGAGGCTTAAGGCGGATGGGAGCTATTTTGGGATTGAGGTTAAACGATATCGGGATCCTCTTGTAGTCACCTAAATTTTCTGCGAAGACGTTCTGGAATTCGTGGACGAGGTCTTCTTCCCAATTGCTGCTGCAGGTCCGGTGAATGCCGGCTACTTCAATTCCAAGCGGAGCAAACCATTGGAGGCCTAACAAACTAGGCCGATCCTTGTCGATTACAGTCAGGGGTAGAAATGCTGTACGGTTCTTAAACGATACCCGTACTCGGCTGGATCCAACGACCGGGATTCGATTTCCTTGCTAGTCCTTAAGTATGAGCCTATGGAAACGGAGGTCTTGCCTACGGATAGTGGGGATGAGCTGCTTGAGGGTCTTCCAGAAAACCATCGAGAAGGATGATCCTGCATCGACTTCCATCAGACAGGGCTGGTTTTCGATGGCCACTTTCACTCGGAGAGTGATGTAAGAGATGAGACGTGACCGATCGTGATCGTTTGGTGAGCCTCTTCTCGCTTCGTTGGGTGGTTTAGGGTTTTGTTTCTGTAGGAGTGGTTGTTCCATTGGTGGTTCACGGGTTCTCGCTTCACGGGATGACTTCCCGTCGGTTGGCGATAGTTAGCCCCCCTTGAGGGCTGGCTGGGTCCTGGCTTTCTTCTACAGACCCGATCTATATGGCCTCTTTTCCCGCACACATGGCAGAGCGCGTCGAGGAATTTGCATTCTGACTGGGGGTGGCTTGCTTCACACCCGGCGCATTGGTACTGTGATTTCTGGCGTTGGTCCTGTTCGGACCGAAGTCGATGGACCTCTTCCTCGTCGCTTTCTGACGACGATTCGAGGTCCTCGTGGTAGGCTGTGTCTAGCTGTCCCTCTGACTGAGGTGAAATGTCACAGGCTCGTTGGCGAACCGGTGCGTGGACGTGGCGCATTTGGGCAGCCGACTTCTTGGTTGCTTCTGCCATAGTAGCTTCAGCTATGGCATCTTTAAGGCTAATGTCGCCCTTCACCATTAGTTTACTCTGAGTGCCTGGTGCATCTAATCCCAGAACAATTTGGTCTCTTAGGGCTTCTTCTAAATCAGTAAACTCCCATAGGCCTCCCAGATTCCGGAGATTCGCGATGAAATCAAGAACACTTTCGCCCTTCCGCTGACTTCTCTGATAGAATCCATGCCTTCTCACGAGCGTTGGCACGGTCGGTGCATAGTGAACCCTCAGCAATGGTTCGAGGACGTCCCAGTCCATAGACTTTACTTCTGCCAGTTTTGCTAGTGCCTTGGCCATCTTGAATACGGTTGGACCGCAATGCGTTAGGAATACCGCTCATTTCTTTCCGGTAGTGGCATCCTTCAAATTGTTGGTTTTCAGAAACATCTGGAAGCGATCCATATATGAGTCCCAGTCTTCTTGTGCCGGGTCAAATGGAGCGGGTGGTATGACGCTGCCGGACATGGTTCTGCCGTTGGTGCGTTCAGCCACGTGCTCGGTTATGGTTCTTCGTTGTTCAGTAAGCTCTGATCTCTCCACATCCCATCCTCATCGCCAGTGTTAAGTTCTGTGCATGGGTGCAAGGATGGAGACAAGCCAGTGAAACAGTGAACTTCAAACTCTTTATTTACATGTGAAAACAGCTCAGCTCAATGGCCACGATGGGCCCCTTTATATAGGCAACTCTTAACTTATTTAACCAATAAAAACACAGGGAGTGCTAGCTCCATTAACCAATGGGAGAGGCTTGTTAATAGCCAATCAGATTCTCCTGAACGGACCAATCCGATGTCGCTATTATCGGCCAATCAGAAGTGCAGAGCCAGAACCCTGCAGTTTACTTCAAGCTCTTAATAATCTTTATTAAGTATTTATTGATTCACAACAGAAATCAAGCATATTAAATTCAATGTTTTAAAAATAAATAACCCAAAATCAAAATGAGGCACCCTAACTCAACTAATTATATAAAAAAGGGCACAAAATCAAAGGAATTGAATAAGAAGGACTTTGCTAAGTACCATATACAGCATATGGATATACTAACCCTCAAATCTTTAACCAAAACACCATGAAAAATGCATCACCCAATTTCTAAGGAAGAAATTGTGAACTGAAGACAACTCCACTAAAAACAGAGCCAACAACTGCAGTGGAAAGAAGAGCTAAAAAGTAGACTAGCTGTTCATAATTCCTCTCTAGATAAGAGAGGATGTGAGCCTACCCACAGTTGTTCCACTCAGAAAAATTTGGGTTTGCATGCTTCTTTTTCTGATCACTTCTGGAAATCATTTCTTAAGTGCTTTTCAGCTATTATAAACCTTTGAATTGAAACATTTTACAGTGCCAGATGAGTTTCCTTCAATTCTTCTATTTAAATACCAGTTTTAAATACCAGTTTAAGGGCTTTAAAAAATCTTTGAGTGTAAATAGCAAGATAGGTATTATGTTTGGAGCATGGGTGTGAATAATGGAGACGAGCCGGTGAAAACAGTGAACTTCAAACTCTTTATTTATATGGTGTGACAGCTCAAACTGGATGGCTGCTATAGCCTTCCTTATGTAGGCAACGTATTAACTATTCAACCAATAGCAATCCGGGAGCGCTAGCTCCATTAATCAATGAGAATGGCCTGTCAATGGCCAATCAGATTCTCCTGAATGGACCAATCTGATCTTGCCATTTAACAGCCAATCAGAAGTGCAGGGCCAGAACCCTGCACTTGACTTCAAGCTCAAGATAACTTTATTTAACATTTATTCATTCACAACACCCCTTCTCCCCGGCTTCTGCTTTTGGGGCGCGGTCACGTAGTCCTTGAGGTAGGACAGTTGTTTTGTTAGTCTTTTTGATTTTTGCTGTGCGCCCGGCATTTGGCTGCACTCTTGTTGAGGTAGGGCATTGTTTGGCGAAAGGGGTGCCTCTGGTTCAGAGTTCGCGTTTTCGTTGTCACCAATCTCTTCGGCAACACCCTGAGGTGAACTCACTCCCATCCCTGGTTCCTGTTCTCACGTTTCTGTTCCACTATCGTTCCCTTCAAAAAGGTTTTCCGCTAGTTGAAATTCATCTTCCTCTGTATCTCCCCCCCCCCTCAGTTTGGCTATTAGAGAGTTCGGAATTGCCTGACTGCAGCCTTGATCTTAGTTGATCGATATGGTGCTTCCAAAGTCTATCGTCAGGGCATTGTACAAGGTATGATCTTGAGCCGGTTATACGATCTACAGTCGCTTTTACCCACAGCGGATCGCCCGATAAGTTTTTAGCGAACACCAAATTGCCTACCTGGAAGGTACGGCATCGGCTGCTGGATCCAAGTGGTTTTTCTGGTTCGTAGGCTGGGTGTAACCGGTCAAGGTGGGAACGGAGCTTTCGTCCCATTAGCAGCTCGGCAGAAGTTTTGTTGGTGACTCTGTGAGGCATGATATGCTGTAAAAAGAGGATTCGGTTTATCTTCTCTTTGATGTTGTCATAGTCCACTTTCTGTAGCGTTTCCTTGATGAATTGTACCATGCGCTCGGCCCTAGCGTTGGCTGCAGGGTGCGCAGGCGAAGTGAGCGCATGTCGGATACCGCGGTCAGCCAGATACTGCTCAAAGAACAGCATGGAAAATTGGGGCCCTTTGTCGGATACCAGAACATCTGGTAATCCATGGGTTGCAAACAGTCTTTCTAGTTTTTTCGCTTCGGTGGTCGTGTTCCTCATTTGGTGGATTACGAGCCAGTTCAAGTAGGTGTCTACAGTTAACAAGAAGGTGTGGCCTTTGGTCGGCCCAGCAAAATCTAGATGGATACGGGACCAGGGTCCCTGCGTTGTCTCCCATTCGGTTGGGATTGCCTTTGATGGAGCGTTGCTTACTTCTTGGCATCTATGACAAGTTTTGACCCACGACTCGATTTGTCTGGCGATGCCTGGCCACCACGCGTAGCTTCGTGCAAGGGCCTTCATGCGCATGATGCCAGGGTGGCCATCGTGCAAGGTTCTTAGTAGTGCTTGTTGGAGTCATTCTGGGATAACGACTCTATCGTCCCAGATGATACAGCCCTTTTGAGAAAACAACTCTGTTTGTTTACTTTTGAATGGTGCAAAGTTGTCTGATACTTGGTCCAATGGCCATCCGCGTTCCACCCACGTGAGGACTCGTGCCAAGGTGGGGTCGTGTTTTGTTTCTCTCGCGATATCACGGGCAGTTAATGGCGGCATACAAAGTGTTTCGATCTGCAACGTTGTCATTGATGGCACGGGGTCGTTGATAGTCTCTGGAAGCGGTGCACGGCTCAACGCGTCGGCATGGGGAATAGCTTTTCCAGGGCGGTATTGCAGCTGATAATTATAAGCAGCCACGAATTCTGACCAACGAGTCATCCTGGGAGATAATATATAGGGGGTTGGCTTATCCCCAGCTATTATTCCCAGCAAAGGTTTGTGGTCAGTCACTATAGTAAAAGCCCGGCCGTACACGTACTCATTAAATCTTTTGACAGCTGATACAATTGCAAGGGCTTCTTTGTCAATCTGGCTATAATTTCACTCAGTTTTCGAGAGTGTCTTTGAAAAATAGGCAACAGGGGCTTTGCTACCATTAGGCAATATGTGGCTCAAAATGGTGCCCACTCCGAAAGGCGATCCATCACATGTGATATTTAACAGTAAGGTTTCATTGTACTGCATTAGTACAGCGTCAGAAGTCAGTAGTTTTTTTACATTACAGAACGCCTGCTCTTCTCTATGACCCCATACCCAATTTGCTTTTTTGTCCAGTAGGCGATGTAAAGGTTCAGCGACAGTCGCCTTATGCGGCAAGAATACGAAATTGATGAGGCCTAGAAATGCCTGGAGGTCGGCCTTATTCCGGGATCTGGGAGCATTTTTTATTGCTTTCAATTTGCTATCTGTAGGGTGAATATCCTGACTGTCAATTAAGTACCCTAAAAATTCGACACGATCTGTACACAGCTTGCACTTATTTTTTTTCACCTTAAGGCCTGCGTCTTGGAATTTTTGTAGAACCAGTCTTAAACGATCTCGTAAGATTTTTGGAGTAGGGGCAGCAATTAATACATCATCAAAGTAGGGGACAATGCCTTTAATCCCTTGTAAGAGTCTTTCCATTAGGCTCTGAAAGATCCCGGGGCTACACTCACTCCGAATTGGAGCTGCGTACATTTAAAGGCACCTCGGTGCGTTACAATTGTCTGGGCCTGTGCCGTTTTTTCATCAACTGGCTAAGCCTGAGCTAAGTCTAGTTTAGCGAAGACTTTTCCGCCCCCCAGGGAATGGAGGAGGTGTTGCACCACTGGCACCGGATATGGGTTTTGCTGCAGGACGTGGTTCAGGGTGGCTCGGTAGTCCCCACAAATTCTAATTGAGCCATCCAGCTTAATTGGTGTCACGATTGGGGTTTCCCAGGGAGAGTGATCGGTTGGCTTTAACACTCCCTGGGCTATTAACTTATCAAGCTGTTCGTCGATTTTCGGCTTTAGCGCGAACGGAACTCGACGAGGCTTAAGGCGGATGGGAGCTATTTTTGGATTAAGTCTAAAGGATATCGGGGTCCCCTTGTACTAGCCTAGCTTTTCCGCGAAGACGTCCTTGAATTCACGGGCAAGGTCCTCCTCCCAGTCACTGCCGTCGATTCGATTAATGCCTGCCACTTCAATGCCGAGTGGTGCGAACCATTGGAGGCCTAACAGGCAAGGCCGGTCCTTGTCAATCACAGTCAGGGGTAAGTACGCTGTGCGGTTTTTGAACGAAACCCGGACTTGACTGGATCCCACGACTGGAATCCAGTTTCCCTGATAATCTTTAAGTACGAGTCTTTGGAATTGAAGGTCTTGGTGCCGGATAGTAGGGATGAGTTGCTTGAGGGTCTTCCAGGAAACCATCGAGAGGGACGATCCCGAGTCGACTTCCATCTGGCAGGGCTGATTTTCGATGGCCACTTTAATTTGGATTTTCTTGGCATCCAATGAAGAGGCATAACCGATAGTGATAGTTTGGTGAGCCTCTTCTCGCATCGTTAGGCGATTCATGGGTCGGTTTCTGTAGGAGTGGTTTGCTGGTTCTTGCCTTACATGACGGTTTCCTGTCGATTGGCGATAGTTGGCCCCCTTCGAGGTTTGGCTGGGTTCTAGGAGACTTTTGCAGACCCGTCCAATATGGCCTCGTTTCCTGCACTCATGGCAGAGCGTGTCGCGAAATTTGCAATCGGACCGGTAATGGTTGGCCCTGCAGCCAGCGCATGGTTGCTGGAACTTCGGATAATGGTCCCGATCGGACCGCAGTCAATGGACTTCTTCTTCGTCGCTGTCTGATGACGAAGAGAGGTCCTCATGGTGGGCCATCGGAAGCTGTCCTTTTGACTTAGGTGAAATGTCACTGGCTGGTTGGTGTGTCGGAGTGCGGTTTCAGTGCAGTTGGGTAGCCGACTTCTTGGTTGCTTCCGCTGCCGTAGGCTCAGCGATGGCATCAGCAAGGCTAATGTCGCCCTTTGCCATTATTTTGCTCTGCACGTTTAGCGCATCTAATCGCAGAACTACTCAGTCTCCTAAAGCCTCTTCCAGGTCAGCAAAATCGCAGAGGCCTCCCAAGTTTTGGAGGTCTGCAACAAAATCAGCAATGCTCTCTCCTTTCCGCTGGTTTCTTTGGTAGAACTTGTGCCGTCTTACGAGCGTTGGTACGGTCAGTGCATAGTGGGCCCTTAGTAGAGGTTCGAGGACGTCCCAGTCCATAGCCTTCACTTCAGCCGGTTTTGCTAGTGCCTTGGCCATCTTGAATACGGTCGGCCCGCAATGCGTTAGGAATACTGCCCATTTCTTCCCGGTTGTGGCATCCTTCAGATTATTGGTTTCCAAGAACATTTGGAAACAATCCATGTAGGATTCCCAGTCTTCTTGCGCTGGGTCAAACGGAGCGGGTGGTACTATGCCGCCGGACATGGTTCCGCCGTTGTGCGTTTCAGCCACGTGCTCAGTTGTCTTCTTCATTGTTTTAGTCAGCTCTGACGTCTCCACATCCCACCTTCGTCGCCAGTGTTATGTTTGGAGCATGGGTGCGAATAATGGAGACGAGCCGGTGAAAACAGTGAACTTCAAACTCTTTATTTACATGGTGTGACAGCTCAAACTGGATGGCTGCTATAGCCTTCCTTATATAGGCAACTTATTAACTATTCAACCAATAGCAACCTGGGAGCGCTAGCTCCGTTAACCAATGAGAACGGCCTGATAATGGCCAATCAGATTCTCCTGAACGGACCAATCCGATCTTGCCATTTAACAGCCAATCAGAAGTGCAGGGCCAGAACCCTGCACTTGACTTCAAGCTCAAGATAACTTTATTTAATATTTATTCATTCACAACAATAGATATATCAGAAATGTATTCTGACAACCGGAGATTATAAAAAACACTTGGTTAGCAACTACCAATTATTGGCTGAAGAATATTTGTTTATTTGTTTGCATGTTTGGCTTATCTTTATATACATTTTGTGATCATCTCCATCAGACCAAATCATTCAAGTTGTGTTTCTAAGGCTCTCTCTTTAGGTTATCACAAACCATAGTAGTAATTAAGTATCAAACAGAGTATAGACCACCAATAAATTACACTTTCAAACAAAATTAGTGAGATATCTCTCTCAGAGAGATGCTTGCCTTTTTCTACCTCTCTCATTTCTATTTCCAAAATACATTGGGAGGATTACAGAAGAAAGTTTTGTCTTTTTCTCATAGCAATATTACAAGGCAAACTGAAGAAGCATATGTACACTTGCTGATGGAGATTGATAGAGAATGCCGAACTTATTTTATTGTGTTTTTTTAAAAAAGAGTGCCATAATAAGTATTCTACACTTTTTAGCTGAAATTCCTCCCCCCCCCCCCCCCGATTCTAAAAAAAAATGTTGCACATCTTTACTTGTATCATTCAAAATTGATTCTATCCAGAATAGGGACATAAATTTTTACATAACTGGAGATGATAATGTTTAGATTAGCTTTTATGTTGGCTTGTTACTAACAGTTTGGCATAATTTAATTCCCACTTTTTAGCACTGTATACTCTGTAATTCCTGTAATGTGCAATTAATTTATTTTTACTAATTCTGTACTATTGTTTGTAAAAGCTTATTTGCTTAGCTTTTGGCTATAAATGAAGTATTTAACTTTATTTCTGGCAGCTTATAGCATGCAACACTTCTGTATGAAAGGAAGACTGATTTTCTTTTAACTGAGTTTTATGAAATCCTACCATAAAATTAACTGAAAGACTGATCATTTGCAGCATAACATCTTAATAGTATTCTAGCAATTTGGAATTTTAGAAGATCATTAGTTCAGCATTTCAATTTTTATTTAAATGTATTTTAATAGTAATTCAAGACTTGCATTTCATTCTTAGTTTTTTCATAACTTTATAACAATTATATTCAAATCAAGTTTAGCCTCTTTCATTTGCACATTTATTTATTCATTTACTAATCTCTTATAATCTCTGTTTGTATAACTTTTGAAATGAAATTATATCAAATGCCAGTCACAATCAGAATGAAGGTTCAAGAAGACCATTGGCACCTGTTCAGGGTTCAGTACACTGATTATATATACTGTCAGCCTTCAAGATCTTCTTTCTGGCTGTCATGAGTAACGGGGGGAGGAAGGGGGAAGGCTGGAGATGTTAGTAACTAATATTGTATAAACTTGCTTGACATTCTCTTCTCTGCGCAACTGCAAACTTTTTTCTGAGTAAGCCAAGGTCAACTAATCATCACCACCTGGAGATGTCCACATGCTGAGGTTCACAACTTTTAATTGGAAGAACCGTTTGAACTATTGGGGGTGGGGACATTTCACTCCCTTGATATATGTGATGTACGTGCCTATTTCCTCAGATTCAGAATTCGCTTGTTGCTACCACTTGACTTCCAGTAAAAGATATCTTTTCTCTAATTATAAGAGTCTAAGTATTTCTTTCTTGGATTTTGGACTGAGCACCAGCTGACATTTACCCTACTCTATACTCCATTTTTAATAGGGAGGGAGAGGTGAAACTATGAAGATACTATGTGTCTGGAGGCTGTTTGTGTTATGTATGTAAATAGTTAAAATAAAAGCGAGCTTGGGGTAAAGTGCAGGGTTCTGGCCCTGCACTTCTGATTGGTTGTTAAGCGGCTCGATTGGATTGGTTGGGTTCAGAGAATCCGATTGGCCCTTAACGAAGGACTCTTATTGGTTTTGGAGCTAGTGTTTTACAGCTCCCTATTGGTTATTTCACATTAAGGTTGCCTATATAAGGCAGAGTTGCTGTTATTAAAGTCTCAAGTCACTATGTAATAAAGAGCTGAAAGTTCACCAACTAAGACTGTCTCCATTCATTTCACCCATGCCTGAAACTATATCACTGGCGACGAGGGTGGGATTTGGAGACATCTGATCTTAAGGAACTTGGAAGAAAAACAGAGCATGTGTTAAGACGACGCCACCAACGGAAACCATGTCCAGCGGCATCGTACCACCCGCTCCGTTCGATCCAAACCAAGAGGATTGGGAATCCTACATGGATCGCTTCCAAATGTTTCTCGAAACAAATAATTTGAAGGACGCCACACCAGCAAAGAAGCGGGCGCTGTTCCTGACGTACTGCGGCCCGGCTGTCTTTAAAATGGCGAAAGCACTCGCGAAACCTCGAGAAGTGAAAGCAATGAGCTGGGACGACCTCGAACCTCTCCTGAGAGACCATTACGCGCCAACCGTACCTACACTCGTGAGACGCCACAAGTTCTATCAAAGAAGCCAGCGAAAAGGAGAGAGTGTGGCTGACTTCATGGCAGACCTCTGACACTTAGGAGGCCTCTGCGGGTTCGCAGACTTAGATGAAGCACTGAGAGACCGCTTAATTCTGGGATTAGATGCGCTAGGCGTGCAAAGCAAGCTGATGGTGAAAGGCGACATCGGCCTTGCTGACGCCATCGCCGAAGCCACTGCTGCTGAGGCGACCAAAAAGTCCGCGGCGCAACTACGGCGAAGCCGAAACCCAACGACCCCACCGACAGGTGACATTTTACCCAGCTCAGAAGAGCAGCTAGCGACAACTGCGGTCCGACGGGGACCCTCACCCTAAACCCTCACGCCCTTGCGCTGGTTGCAGGGCAAACCACCCCAGGGCAGACTGCAAATTCCATGAGGCACTCTGCCATGAGTGCGGGAAACGAGGCCACATCAGTCGAGTCTGTTGCAGTTTACCGGGACCAAGTCAGGCCTCAAAGGGAACCAACTTTCGCCAATCGGCAGGAAACCGTCCTGTAAGGCGATATCCAGAAAACCACTCCTACAGATATCGAGCGTTGCAGAAAGAAGAGGCTCACCATACTATCACTATAGGTCACGCCTCAGCCATGGATGCTAAGAAGATTCGAGTTACAGTAGCCATAGAGAACCAATCTTGCCACATGGAGGTCGATTCGGGATCGTCCCTCTCGATGGTGTCGTGGAAGACATTAAAGCAACTCATTCCTACCATCCAACGCCAAGACCTTCGAATGCAACGTCTCATCCTTAAAGACTACCAAGGGAATCGGATCCCTGTGGTTGGGTCTTGTCGAGTCCGTGTCTCGTTTAAAAAGCATACGGCATACTTACCTCTAACGATCATCGATAGGGACAGGCCTAGTTTGTTGGGCCTCCAATGGTTTGCGCCACTCGGCATCGAAGTAGCCGGCGTGAACCGAGTCGGTGATTGCGAGTGGGAGGAGGACCTTATTTCTGAATTCAGCGATGTCTTCGAAGATCGTCTGGGCGAGTATAAGGGGACCCCAATTTCATTTAGCCTCGACCCTAAGGTCGCCCCGATCCGTTTAAAGCCCCATCGAGTTCCGTTCGCCCTTAAGGCCAAGATAGATGAACAACTTGACAAACTAATTAAACAAGGAGTACTGCAACCCATTGATCATTCTCCATGGGAAACTCCTATTGTAACCCCCATTAAGCCAGATGGGTCAATCCGAATCTGTGGGGACTACCTGGCCATTCTAAACCACGCCCTCCAGCAGAACGCGTATCCAGTGCCGGTGGTGCAGCACCTCCTTCATTCTCTGGGAGGCGGAAAGGTTTTTGCTAAATTAGATTTAGCTCAAGCCTATCAACAATTGCCCGTAGACGATAAAACAGCCCAAGCTCAAACGATAGTAACGCACAGAGGTGTTTTTAAATGTACCCGATTGCAATTCGGGGTAAGTGTAGCCCCGGGAATATTCCAAAGTTTAATGGAACGATTATTGCAGGGAGTCAAGGGCGTGGTTCCGTATTTTGATGACGTGTTAATTGCAGCTCCTAGTAAAAAAATTCTGCAGAATCATTTAAAATGTGTTCTTAAAAAATTCCAAGAAGCGGGACTGAAAGTAAAAAGGGATAAATGTCATCTGTATACCAACAGTGTTGAATTTCTAGGTTATCGCATTGATAGTCAGGGTATTCACCCTACTGAGAGTAAATTAAGGGCGATAAAAAATGCTCCCAGACCCCGTAACAAAACAGATCTCCAGGCATTTTTAGGCCTTATCAATTTCTATAATGTGTTTTTACCGCATAAGGCGACTGTAGCTGAACCGTTACACCGGTTATTAGATAAGAAAGCATTGTGGGTTTGGGGTTACTGGGAGGAAAAAGCGTTTCGAAATGTAAAAGATTTACTTTCATCTGATTCTGTACTTATGCAATATAATGAAACATTAACATTGGTTATAACTTGTGATGCCTCACCCTTTGGGGTGGGCGCCATTTTGAGCCATGTGCTGCCTAATGGAAACGAGGCCCCCGTTGCATACTTTTCGAAGACTCTTTCCCATGCAGAACGAAACTATGGACAAATAGATAAGGAAGCTCTTGCAACTGTGTCAGCTGTAAAAAAATTCCATGAGTATGTATATGGAAGGACAGTTACCATTGTAACTGACCACAAACCTTTACTGGGGATAATTGCTGGGGACAAACCAACCCCCTATATATTGTCCCCAAGAATGACTCAATGGTCAGAGTTCCTAGCTGCTTATAACTATCGATTGTTATATCGCCCGGGGAAAGCCATCCCCCACGCCGACGCACTCAGCAGAGCACCACTACCAGAGACTCTCGACGATCCGGCACCAACAGTATCGGCGTTACAAATCGAAACGCTCAGCTCGCTTCCTATGACCGCTCGAGATATCGCGAGAGAGACCAGACGAGACCACACCCTAGCTCGAGTCCTAGGCTGGGTAGAACGTGGATGGCCATTGGACCAGGTCCCAGATGACTTCGCGCCATTTAAAACAAGGCAGACTGAACTTTTTTCGCAAAAAGGCTGTGTCATCTGGGGCGATAGAGTTGTCGTTCCAGAACGACTCCAAAAGACGCTGTTACAAATCTTGCACGAAGGACATCCCGGGATCGTGCGGATGAAAGCACTCGCACGGAGCTACGCTTGGTGGCCAGGCATGGACCGACACATCGAGCCAGTCAAATGGCAGCTGCACAGAATCTTACATGAAACTGAGTATTTAGAACCTTTTCAGTCAGGTATGAGTATGGAGACAGCACTATTCATACTTGTTGATGAGTTTAGATGTAGTTGAGATGGGGTGATGCAACTGTTCTTGTGTTTCTTGATATCTCAATGGCTTTCAATATTGTTCACCAATGTATCTTTCTACACTGGCTATGGGAGTTGAGAATGAGAGGTACAGTACTGTGTGGTTCATTTCCTTCCTCAGCAGTCTATCACAGACCTTGATGGGAGAGAAGAAATAGCATCCATCACCTGTGGTCTCAGGGGTCCTCCTATTTACAGCATGAGGTCATCTGTATCATCACTCTGTTGATAATGTTAAGCCTGTGTTCCCCAACCAGGGTTAAGGAGACAAGCTAAACAGAATGTGCAGCGTTAGTCCGATAGGTACACAAATAAATGAGTGAGATAAGTTTGTGTGTTTGTTAACATGCAGTAAAAATAACAGATACGCTTGTGCTACAAAATATAGTTTATTCCATTGTGAGTTCATAGCATAGTCAAAATAACAGTCCATTAGTCATGTATCATTTAGTCAGTCCATTCAAGGATATTCAATTAGCAAAGTCCGTGTAGAATATCCAATGTCAGTTCACTTATAATAAATCAGTCTTCTCACCGTTGATAAATCAACAGTCCTTTCTCTCTCCCGTTCCAGTAGGGGAAAAACGCAGTCTTCAGTCTATCCAGTAATTAGGGATCATAAAGCCAGAGAGAGCAAGCTGCCGTACCTTGCTTTTTTTATGGTGCTTTTACAACCACTCCCTTAATTACAGTCTCACAGTTAAAGTTACAGACACTTTAACTAACAAACCATGATAACATATTTATTATTTTACCTAAACCAGTTAGGGTAAACAATGTTATCCCTAACAGATAATATAAGATTTATTTGTTTGTTTATATTTGTTTATATCTCACCTTTTTATTTATAACTAATTCAAGGAGGCAAACCCACACTACAGTCCTTCCTCCTTCTATTTTCTCCACAACAATTCTGCAAGGTGAGTTCAGCTGAGAGAAGCTCACCATCTCAACACTGAGATATGCAGATGAAGCTGGAGAAGTACTGACCTAGTGTATGGATGGGAAGAAACAGACTTTGGTTCAATCCTGATAAGCCTGAGTAGCTACAGATATTTACACCCCTAGAGAGATTTCCATTGTTGGTTTTGATGGATTGTACTTTCCCAGTTGAAACTGGTGTGCAATCTGGGGTTTTCTCCTTTGCAGCTCCTATTCAAAAAGGAAGTGGCAGCTGTAATCAAGGAGGTCTTTGGTCAGATTCATCTTGTGCATCATTAGGCTCCTTCATCAGCTAGGAAGCCCTTCAAATGTCATTTATATACCCCGATTACCTCACTAATGCTTAAATTAAATAGGACAAATTAGTGTAAGATGCAGAATACAGATACATTAAATAATGTATAGTTTTATTTAGAACTATGCATCACTTTATCTTAATTCTAAAGTGAAATATTCTTTTTTTAAATCCTAAATTCTCCTCTAAGTTTATGAAATGTAAAGTATTGTGTAAGACAAAACAATTGATTTAACTGTAGCTGTAATCTCTCTATCTGTATATATACTCAGATAAACATCCTAAATTTAGCCAATGGATAATAACTTTTCTTTATTTCATCCCCCTTCTGTACATTGCAAAAATAGCATCTAATAGATCTGTTAGTGAACTTCTTCAACATCTACAATAAAACGGTACATTTTCATGATTTACTCTTGGTGGGAGTTTTTTTCCCTAGTTTGGGAACATAAGATTAACTATATCACAGTGTCCCTATGCCCTTTTCACACATGTATCTACCATTTATTTTGAACATATGATATAAGAATGTACTACTTGGAAGAACGTCTAGGACATCTGGATTCCCTATAATAGTTTAATTGCACAGCATTCATCTTAGCAATCGCAAAACATAATACTGACCCTTAAGTGGATTCGTCAGCCAGTTGATATCTCACTTTAGTTTTCTGCAGTCTAAAAAAAAAGACAGAATTCTTCATTAATGTTTGAATTTGAAATTATTTTATAGTTTAATCAAACCAACAGTCCAACATTATATTCTTACTACAAGTTTAGTTTGGGTTTCTAAATGTTTACAGTACTATCAATTAGGAAAGTATATCAGATTTGCCCAAATCTAAGCTGAATAATTTAGTCAATACTCTATAACAATATGTTATGTGCTTGCTGTTAATTGATTCTTATTTTTTCTCTTATTCATTAACAATTGCCAGAGTTATTTTAATAATAGAAATAAATAGCTATTATAGTTGGATTTTAACTCTTAGTTTCTAAATCATACATTATTGCATTATCTCTAGATATCATAATTGTTAGGGTTCTGGCAATTGCCCTAATTAAATCATGAGCCTCGAGCCAATCTTCAAAAGAATCCAAAAGGTTTATTTGGAGCAACATGTCGGCATTGACCCATATGAAGCCAACTCTGCCACACATAATTTACAGTTACCTGTGACCCTGTTTCCCCCTACCCCCTGGGTGTGTCATAAATCAGATTCTTCAACAAAGCATGTTCATGGGCTGAGTGTCATCAATCAATTTTCCAATGAAGGATTTTTGTGGGCAGAAGGTCTGGTGCCTAGGCAACAATCTTTGTAAGATAAGCATGGAATGTACTTCTGGTTTTAATTGCCATACTGCTCCTTCAGGTTTTTCCCCCTCCTGCTTATGGCAACTCGAAAACAGACAGAGGAATGCTTTACGAGTTGACAATAATAATATTAATTACAGTTTTCCATGGATTTTAACATCATAATAGCTCTATGCTTTAGGTCAATAATTTTACTATTCTATTGTTCTACATAATCATTTAATTGCCTTATCCCAATTGCATAATGCCTTGCTATATTAATTTTTATGTCCAACATTCTTAAACTTAAAAACTTTAGCTGTATTGCTTTAAGATTTTATAGTTTATTGTATTGTAGTAAATTTTTGAGGTGTTTAAGTTACATTGATATTAGCAAATTACATATTGTTAAGTGTGGAGCATGGGTGCAAATAATGGAGACAAGCCGATGAAAACAGTGAACTTCAACTCTTTATTTACATGGTGTGACAGCTTAAACTGGATGTCTGCTATAGCCTTCCTTATATAGGCAACTTATTAACTATTCAACCAATAGCAACCTGGGAGCGCGAGCTCCGTTAACCAATGAGAACAGCCTGCTAATGGCCAATCAGATTTTCCTGAATGGACCAATCTGATCTCGCCATTTAACAGCCAATCAGAAGTGCAGGGCCAGAACCCTGCACTTGACTTCAAGCTCTAGATAACTTTATTAACATTTATTCATTCACAACACATATGACTCTTTTTTTCAAAGTCTGGTTTTGCTGTTCGTAATGGCTAACTTTGGACCAGTTACCGTACTTTCTGTGAGCCCAACTGAACTCACTGAGTTTTCATTGTGGAGAAAATAAGAGGAGAAGGGAATATTAAGTATGCTCACTGCTTTTATGAAAATAATAAAGAGGGTGGATAAACAAACAAACAAATATTGTTTATCATGTAAATGCACTTATTCCCTGATTCTAACTGAGGAATTTGTCACACCAAAAATCACAAACTCTTCTGCAAAGGAGCAATTCATGATTCTGATAAGAAATGGCTGACCATTTCTTTTCAGGTTGCATAAGGAACTCCAATGAGACAATTATATTATATCTGCAGAGAATGGAGTACAGCGAGAGATATTTTGTTGGGTTGAACGGGGCTTCAAATCAGTTTTGACTATCTGAGCTAATTCCAAGAAAACTAAGCTTTCTTAACAATTACTTTAAGTGGTTTGATATGTGCTCAAGGCAGGAGTAGAATCCACAGACTCTTGGTTTTAAGCCCAGTGCCTTAACCATTACACTCTCATATTTTAGATCATATATTTTTCTAAAACAATTATTTCTGTAAATGTATCTTACAGATAAATTGTGAATTAATTATACATATACAAAGAGACACCAATTATCCAAAACTGTAAATTGAGTTATTTATTAGTTTATAATATGTGCATTAAAATATTAACACCTGAATTGAAGAGGGTTGATTTGTATACCTTCAAATTTGTTGTAACTTGTTGAAATGTAGCCTGCAAACTTTTATTTATCCTTCCTTAATTCAAAAGCTTCAGGTCCCTGAAACTTTTGCCCAGGAGGTTACATATTCTTTCAGGGTCATCAGCAGGGGAAACCCATGCACCTCCCCGTGCTCCAAAACATCCTTTCCCCTTTGAATCCAGATTGCTACACACACCCATTCAATCAAACACAAAATATGAAAATATTTATAGGTCACATATTAGGATGAGTATTTTAAAAGGTATTTAGTTACTGACAAATTGTGGAAAGTTTGGTTTCAATCTTGGAACCAACATTAAATTAGATTTACCATCAGGCAAATTCATCCTAAATCAATTACAAGTCAAGACTAAAACATAAAAGATATTTTTAAAAGGGGTGGGGGAAGAAGAACAGGAACAACTTTCCACCGTGACTTGGCACAGAAATGCACTGGCAGTCAATTCAGTTAATATATTGATGTGACATATACTGTTCTAACTTCTATCATCATACAATATAAATAGTTGAATTATACCAAATAAAATTTCCAGGCATTCTTTAGAAACAGATCTATGTAAAACACAGTACTTTAGTTTAATATAGATTTAGCTGAATTATGAGTAATTAAGGCAAGATATCAACTCTCTAAGTATGACCATAGCTTATCGGATAAGCTCACCATTCACAGTGCTTAATTCACTTTACCATCTGTTTCATGGTTTGAGTAAAGTCCAAAAGTATCCCAAGCGAGTACTCCTCTAAACATGATTCTTCAATTTTCCCATTCAAAGCTACCCAGACTTCTTCATTCAGATCCCCTAAAGTATCAGTTCCATCCACTGATCTGATTTTTTTTTTCATTTTACCTTCCGTTTCCATCACAAAAGCCACCAGCAATTTAAGATTTCCATAAGCCTCCTTGGTCTTAAGATGAAATGAGAAAAATATGCCAAGAATATTATTTATTATTATTATTAAATAAGATTTAAAAAAATAACAAATTAAATAAAATTATTACAAAATTTATTTGGTCCGGGGAAAAAACAATAATAAAATTAAGCTTCTTACAAGATAATAGATGCAGAGGCAGATTTGGACTCCCTGCCTGGGAACTATAAAGTGGCAATTTTAACATGGATTAAAGACTGGGCTAATTTGAGAAACAAAAGAGTTTTAATTCTAGAAGGGCATGATTTGGAAGCGGGGTGGCATGCCTTCATGTGGAACCCTGGAAATAAATACACACTTTAATCGGCATATAATTAGATATTCACTATTAAAAGTGTGGAAAGAGATTAAACACAAACATTATATGAAGATTCCAGGATGGGTTTCCGTCATGGAGGCATTGATTCACCCCAATGCATTAGAAACTGGAAGAAAAATTAGGTATTATGATGTACTAAATTCCCAAGGAAGATTAATGATGAATCAAGAAATTAGAGAGCAAGGGATGAAAATAGTGTGGTGGCCAGATAAAACCGAATCAATTAGATAAAATATTGGAGGGAACAGATGAAAAATTAATCTCAAAAATGTATAACTACCTGTTAGAATACAAAATGGTGGAAAAAATAGTTAAAGGCCCAATGATCGCATGGGCAAGGAATGTAGGGCACAATATTAATTTGGAAGAATGGGAAAAATTTGGAATCAAAATTACAAAATAACAAAATCGGCGACCTATAAAGAAAATCAATATAAAATGTGTTACCGGTGGTATCTGTCACCCTCAAGGTTAGCTAACATTTACCCAAACATGAGTCCAATGTGTTGGAAATGTAAGCAAACGAGGTGCATCTTCTTCCACACTTGGTGGCTCTCCCCAAAAAGTAAAAAATATTGGAAAAAAATTACACTGTGGATAAAAGAAATTACAAGTATTCAATTAGAATTTAAACTGGAAATATTTTTGTTGGGAATGTTAAAAGGGGACAATGCAAATGAAATGAAATATTTAATTCTCCATGTAATCACAAGAGCAAGAATTGTGTTGGCACAATGTTGAAAGGGCGAACAAATGCCAACAAATAATTTGATTACTCAGAAAATACTTGACTGCACTGAAATGGACCTACTCACATAAAAACTTAGGAATAAGGAAGACTCAAGATTGGGATACAGGTTGGGATAAATGGTATAAGTGGATTAAAGAGGAAAAAACCAGGAAATTAAAAGATATGGTTTTGATGAATGGAGTAGTTAAATTAAGAATGTTTATCAAATTAAGAAATAAATAGTAGTAAAATTATTACCAATAAAAAATCACACCATCTTAGTTGATCAGAAACATATGTTTTATATGTTTATCAATTATGTATTTGTATATATAGATTTTGTCTGCAACGTAAAGTTGTATTCGATGTATTGTACATAGTGTTTTTTTATCTTGAATAAAGTTTTCTTTTAAAAAAAGAGAAGAATGAATTTAATATCATTCACATATTTAGACAAACATTTAGTCAAATGTTTAGATTATTGCATGCAGGAATTTCACGATGGTATTAAATATCATGGATATAATTATCTTATCCTACATCATAATCTTCTGATACACAAGCTCTAGGAACACACAAAATGACTATAATACAGTATTCCTCATATTCAGAATATGACACAATTCAGATAAATACTAAGATGTTACAAGATTTTAATATCAATCCTACACTCTTCCTTAAAATCTCAGACATTTTGAACAAGTGAACAAAGAGAATTTTCTATAAACATTTGCAAAATATGATTTAAACCAGGTCAAGTGTCTAGTTGTCTACTGTTGTACACTTAGTTGTCTAAGTGTCTTCTGGCACCTATTATATTTCAACAATTCCCTCTAACACACTGAATATTTAAATATACCATTGTATTCAAAACATGTAAGAAACAACCCAAAAATAGAAGTGTAATTTTGTCTGAGAAACAGTTCTCTTATTATACTTTAGAAAGATGTAGTTCAAAACTCCCATTTAATTAACAGAAAAGGGTAAATAGAATTATCAGGTAATGTTTAATTAGCACCAGAGCCACACTAGATACTGAAAGGCATGCAAACTCTTATTAATATAGAAGTATTCTCAATTGTAAAAAATATTGTATAAAATCTTTTGCATTTGCTTAATGTATCATATAGCTGATTTTGCCCCCCTTTTTCCTATTCAGTAACTTAGTTATCACTCACACTGAGATATTTATAATACTGACTCAATTTGAAACTCACATCCAATACAAAACAGAGACATGGCTTTCTATAATAAATACAGTCCATGCCAATGCTTCTGACTCATAAAATCATCATAGCTTCTCTGAGTGAGTTGTCAGCTTTCGAAAACATTTCAGCCCATTGAGTTTTTGAAAGACCTACCCATCTTAAACACTTTCAATTATGCCTTTTCAAAAGGAGTGTCCAGAGTATGCTACTAGAATGTTGTGCCACAAGAAAATCTGCTCTAGAGCATGGTACAAATATAAAAATATAAACAAACATTTGAGAATTTTACTAATGACTATGTTTAATGGAAAGGGGTGTTGGTTTTACCTGATACGCTTCTTCTCGGTGTGCTGAGAGAAAAGCCAAGGAATGGGTTAACTCTGCTCTTCTGCTCGGAGACTGAGTCAGTCAATTCTTTGGTCATGCCTCTTTGCCTGCGCATGCCCAGACGCCCGGTTCTTTGTGGCTGCCTGATGGGTCAGGAGCCACCATTTTCACAATCCGAACTTCTAATTCAATAAGGCAGGCTTGTACACAATGAACCTTGCTGCCACGGCTTGTTTTTGCTGTTTTGCACTTTGCTGCTAATGTTTACACCAGAGTTAATCAGGCAGTGGCTTTCTGTTAGTAGTATGCACTGGAGTTAACTGGGTAGTGACTTTAATCCCCTCCGCTGGGTGTGGGAAGGTGCCAGGGACCTTGGCACTGTTAATCTGAGATGGAATGAAGTTCTAGTCCCCTCCGCCTAAAGGCGGGAAAAAGGCTCAGTCCTTCTGAGCTGGATTGAGGTGCTATGTCGGAAGGCCCGGGGAGCCAGCCATACTGTTCCCTGTTTTACGAAGGCTAATGTGATGCCATTATCTTACTTTAAGTTCCGAAGAATGCAAGGCATGAAACTCTGTTTTTTGTTCGAAGGAACAATCTTTCTACGCATCTCCTCTGAACCAAGACTGAGTCAAAACTGGGCATACGCAGGCAAAGGAGGCATGACCAAAAGATTGACTGACTCAGTCTCCAAGCAGAGGAGCAGAGTTCATCCATTCCTTGGATTCTCTGCTCAGCACACTGGAGAAGTAAATATTCTGATATATGTATATAAGACACAAGATAATGGACTCTTGTGAGATTTCACAATGGCTTGGCCATTTTAATTTTTTCTATTTTAGAAACTATTTTTTATTCTTTTTAAACTAATGCTCTTAAAACATTTTTAATGTTGCCCAAAGCCATGAAATGATACCCCTGCCTGAAAAGTCCATGATACTTCTAGTGGACAAGCATAACCAACTACTGGCTTCTATAGAAGGAAGGTTTAAAAGCAGATGAAAATATGAAAGAAATATGAAAAGATTTGAGGATGCAGTCAAAGTTCAAGAAGGGCAAAATGAATAGGATTACTTTATTAAATGATTTCCTCAACTATTTGTCAGACCAAGTAACATCTTACTTTTGAGTATTACCTGCCATATGTTACTTTATTTCATAGTTTAGCTTTATTTTAATTTTTTTTAAATACAATTGAAAGTTGGAATGCTGTATCAACTCTAGCATCTCTTTAGTTTATAAGAATGACTCTAAGCTTTAAAGAGACTCCTATTAGAGAATTAAATGATGAGTATATGAACCTCAATGTCTTGCTTGGCAATACAGAGGCAGGCAGGCAGGCAGGTAATTAGGTAGATACAGAGAGACTTAGAAGGCCTAGGAGTAACAGAGAGAATATGATCATTTTCCCTTCTGGTAAATACATAATTTATTAGTAGCTGTAAATACCCATAGCATGTTCCTCAAAGTCTAAATGTACCCATCATCTGAAAAGCTTTGGTCTTACTTCATTATATAATAGAAAAATTGAACAACCTGGTTTCTAAGCAGCTTAGGTGAGAGGTTCCTATGCAAAATGGATCTCGCGTTGCTTTCTTCAATGGGGGAGGATTCATGTTTTTGATAGACTTACTACTTAATACATGTTTTACTTACAGAAGATTACCACATAAAAGAGTTCTTTAAGACAACAACCTGAAGTGGTTTTCTTTCAGTAGACACAGTGTTGTAGCAATCCTAGAGAAATGATCCCTCCGCAGAGAGTAGAAACCCTATTACTGACCATCACAGAATTCCCACATACTCGTGTCACCCAAAATATAGCAACCACTAGAAAATAGCAAACAGAAATAAATCTAGCAGTGTCAGATTTGTTAGTAGTAGTGTCAGAAGCCTAGTAGATATGGTATGGTAGTTCTATCAAAAGGACAATTTCTCATGGAAAAAGCTGAAAGCACAATAATGTGAGGTCAGTTGCTTAGTGAGGCTTAGATAATAATTTAAAAACTTTATCAGGGGATCAACTAGAACACAGTTTATCATGGAATCTGAAAACCACAAGCAACCCAAAATAAAATTGTTCCAGGAAAAGCAGCAAAGCTAAAAGGACCATTAAAAACAATAGTTCAAATAATTTCTGAAGTGGGGAAAATGAAAATAAAAGAATCAGCAATCCAAATTCAACAAAAAAATTTAAAGTATGTTAAAGTACACTGCTGAAAATACAAATGGTTATAAAAAATAACTGATGAAATGCCTATCAGAAGAAGCAAGAAACAAACACAAAGGCCCTGGAAGACCCTACTGTGATGCACATAAACATACAGGAGCATGATCTAAAATAGCATGTCTCAAAGGAGATGTATCATTGGACATGTACTGTGGTAGCCTGAATGGGCCATTAAATGAGAATCTCTTTCCTAAGTCAGCACATGGAGAAGCCTAGCTAAAAGAGGCAGGAAAAATCAGCAGGGAAAAAAAAATGTGGGGAAGAGCAGGGAAGGTGAACAGTGTGAAAGCTTGTGCTACAATGAAAAAAATGCAGCATCTCAGCAAATGTATCCAAATAAAAGGACTAAAGCATATAAATGTCACTCTTTTCATTTACAGCCAAAGGCTTCAATGCACCAAAGGCTTTCAATACACCAAAGGCTTAATTATTGGCTCTAATGAGAAACATCCATTTAAATATGAAGACATTCAGTTCCTCAATTGTTGAAGAGATTTTTTTTTAATGAAAAGAAAATAGCATAAAAATAAAGGAGACTACAATTGTTGGCTTTCTCACAGTACCATTTATTCAAGATTACAGTTGAAGCCTAAAAAATATTTCCTATGTCTATCTGTATGCATCCCAACTGATTTTTTTATTTTTTTAATTATCAATTTAAGCATAAGCACTAAGGCTTGTTCATATTGGTTAAGCCTTTAACTAGAAATTGAAATTAGTATCTTTAACAGATAATCTGGAATGATGATATACTTGAGTACATCCTTGGGTAAGCATTAAGATATGTAGTTCTTAATGCAATTACATTTATATAGAGGGATGTAAGCAATGAGGTGTCCCCGAGATCCTGTTTTAAGCCCAGTACTGTTTAATATCTTCATAAATAATTAAGATGAGGGAATAGAATGGAAACTCATTAAATTTGCAGATGATGATACCAAGTTGGCAGGAAAAGTCAATATCTCATAAGATAGGCTCAAAATCCAGATGGATCTTCTTGATAGACTTGAACACTGTCCTATCTAACAAAATGAAATTCAATGTAAAGAGAAGTAAAGTTTTAGACTTGGGCAAGAAAAACCAAATGTACAGATTAGGTGAAACTTGGCTCAACAGCAGTGACTGTAGGAAGGATCTTAAATTCCAAGTAGACAGTCACTTAAATATGAGCCAGCAGTTGTGGCAGCTGCCAAAAAAGCCAATGAAAAAAAAAGCCTTGACCGCATTAAAAGAGGATAGAATCAAGATCACAAAAAGGCTTTACTACTGCTCTATAATGTCTTGGTAAGACCACATTTGAAATACTGCATCCAGTTTTGGTCACCAGAATATTAAAAAGTGTATTAAGACTAGAAAGAGTGCAGAGAAGAGCAACAAAGATTATGAAGGCTAATACACATGAAGAACAGTTGCAAGAATTGGGTATGGCTAGTCAAGAGAAAAGTAGGACTAGGAGTGACATGATGTTCCAATATTTGAAGGGCTGCCACAAAGATGAAGAAGGGGGTGTCAATCTTTTTTCCAAAGCATTAGAAGGCAAGATAAGAAACAATTTATGGAAACAAGGAGAGAAGCAGCCTAGAACTAACAATGAGTAAGTACATTAAGAACAATCCATAGAATAGCTTCCCCTCAGAAGTTGTGCGTTCTCCTCAGTGGTGTGTTTCAAAAAAATTCCCTACCAGTTTGGAGCTTGCCAACCTGTCGCACGAATCAGCTGACCTAATAAACAACAGAATATAGGGGAGGTGAGAGGTAAGAGCAGGGGTGGGTAGGTGGCACCAGTCAAAATTTTCCCTACTGGTTCTCTGAACCAGTCAAAATTTTCCCTACCTGTCCACCAGGACCAGTCAGAACTGGCTGAATACCACCTCTGGTGCCCCCCTGGAGGCTTTTAAGAAAAGTCTGGACAGCCATTTGTCATAGGGCCTCCTGCTGGAGCAGGGGGTTGGACTAAAAGACCTCCAAGGTCCCTTCAAACTCTATTATTCTGTATTCTGTACATAGAAACAGCTGGGGTTTTGCTCTACCAGAATGTGAAACAAATCATTAAAAATAATTACACAGTTTAAATTGACAGTTCTGGCATCTAGGAGATCTGTAAATTGCTGCATAATCATCACCATTCCAGAGGATGATAAAGGGACAAAGAGGAAGAGAAAGAAATAAATATGTACTTTTCCCACATTATTATTTCAAATTTACTTATATACCAATGTTTATTTTACAATGTGAGGTAAAATAATAATACAATCTTTCTATTGAAACAACTGCTTTAATGCTTCAAAGGGATTACTCATGCTAGCAGGTTATCTCTTTGCAAAGCCATTTTAATGAGTCACTGCTGCTTTTTTTTTCATTTCCAGATACAGTATTATAAGAAGGAACAATCAGCAACAGTTGAAGAATCAGATGGCAGTGATGGGATTCAAATTTTTTACTACCAGTTCTGTGGGCATGACTTGGTGGGCGTGGCTGTGGAAGGATGCTGTAAAATCCCCATTCCCTCCCCACTCCTGGGGGAAGGTTACTGCAAAATCCCCATTCTCTCCCCACCCTACTAACCTGCTTTCCAGCTCCATTCTCCCGTGCAAGGCAACAAAAGACCCAGCTGATCAGCTGAGACTCAAGAAGCAGATAATAGATTGGGGGGGCAGTCAGAGGTGGTATTCTGAACTACTCAAAATTTCCGCTGCCGGTTCTCTAGAACTGGTTAGAACCTGCTTAATACTACCTCTGCAGATGGCAACCTCTTTCTTCTTCAGTTTTCTTTCTAATTATGCCCTTTAGGCAAAATTTTCTAGCTGCACTTTAATTTATGGAGGATAGGAAATCATGAAGAAGAAAAATTAACATTTTGTACCAAATCTATGTTTAAAAAGCTATGAACATTATTTTTATTTCAACAACTACACTACATATTTCGGTTGTTGTGATGAGATAAATGAACTAAATGAACTAAAAACAAGAATCTCACACACAAACACACAAATGAAGGACTCTGAAATTCAGAGGAGATAATTAATAGGACCAGTTCTTCAGAAGTTATGACTCTTCCTTGTGCTTAATTATATAGATCCTTCAAAGGATAACCAGATTAGTGAAGTGAAAGAAATGTGTTAATAATGTTTTCAATGTGCATCTTAGCAGGCTTCTCAATTTGGAGCAAATATTAAAGCTGTTATGGGAAAATCCATGATAATAAAAGCCACAACATTGATCCCTACCAATGGAAGACAAACTATGATGCTGAACCTGAGAAATCTAAGTCTGATGGCTTGTTCAGGTTCTTCCAAATATATAAGAGAAATTGAATATATGACTAGTTTGACCATATGAAGCACAAATTGTATAGCTTAACCTATACATTGCCAATTATCCACTAAACATTGTTTCCTTAGTAGGCTTATTTCCAAAATATTTTGTGATAATTTTGAATCAAAGTTGAATTTCTGTGACCTCAACTCTGAATTACTCTGTTTGATGGTTATATTGCCTCTCAAAGTTCTAATTAGGTCTACAGCAAATTGCAACAGCTAGTCACATATGGTTAATCTCAAAAAAATTAAACAAGGTCATACTAATTTGGTTTCTTTAATAACAAATCACCAGGAAATCTAAAGATATAGAGTGGATTATATTCTTACCAATAAGCAGCTCAAGAAAGACCTGATAACCATAACACCATGAAACCAGTTCAAGTTTTTACCTGCTATGGCAAGCATCTAAAATACTTTTTCTCTTATCACATAAAGTTTAATAAATTAATCTGTTTGAATATGAGATCAACTAGCATATTCATTATATACTTCATATTATAAAAATAATAGGTATGGCAAAGATCCACGTTATTGTTTATGAGCAATATACATGTTAAATTTGTTGGTTATTTGTCTGCTCCTCCGGCCTATATGTGGGTTTTGGGGGCACATTAATAAAAAATGTTTTATTTAATGTGCAAAAGATACACTTTCAATAAGATTTCTTTTAAATGAAGCCAGCTAAAGAATTGCAATTTCTTCAATGCAATTGAATAAAAAGTTTATCCAACAAGGAGAGGCACATAGCCCACCAGATCTGCAATTATTTATTACTTAATTATTTAATTAAGATAATATAATACCAACAAACAAAACCGGTGAAATTCTTGATCTCTCATTTTGTCTTCATCTTCTTTAACATATCGATGTAAAGTCCAAAATACCATTATTTAAGATCAGCAGGATAAGATACAGGACTAAGGTTTGATAGAAACATGGACCACTGGTCTAAGAATGTATTTTCACTTTGAGTGAGTTTAAATCACTAGGCCAGAAGTGGATTTAAGTTGTTTTCCTGGATTTATTAAAAGCACTTGTAATTTTGAATGATCCCTGAACAAATCAGTCGGAAACTACCTATATAACGAGAGGTGAATTAAACAAAGGCAAATAGTAAAGAGAAAACACATTTTTTCTGCTCTCTATGTTAACCACAGGTAATAGAATAAATGAAAACAAAAAGGTATTGCTAAATATAGCAGAACAATGTCATTAAAAGGCGTGAAAACCCAAATTAGAAATATCCATCTTCAATATTTTCGATATTACTCCACCATGATGAAGATCCCACTATAAATGAAATGATGTGGATGTCACTGAAACCTTGTCTAGGCATTTTATATTTAAGACGCAGAAATCTACTACTAGAAAACAGCAACAAGTTACGGTCTTCTGTTCCTTTGCTGACATAGAACCATAATGTTGGAAGGGACCTAACAGGTCATCAAGTCTAACACCCTCCACATTGTAAGATTCATTGCATCATTCCCAATAATGAACTATCCAGCCTCTTTTTGAAAACCTCCATAAAGGAGAAGAATATACTCCATGTGATAACCTATTGTACTGGCTGACAGCTCTTACTGCCAAGATGTTCTCCTAATGTCTAATCTGTATCTACATTCTTGACATTTCATGTTATTTCTACTCTTACGGTCTGGAGCAAGTCAGAAAAAGTCTGAACCTTATACAATGGGACAGCCTTTCAGGTATTTGAAGACAGCTATCACGTACTCTCTCAACTTCTCTTCTGCAAGCTAAACATGCCCAAATTTTTAAATCTTCCTCAAAGGATTTATTCCAGACCCTTAGTTGCCTTTCTTTGGCTATCAGCCACCATGACTTAATAATCATCTGGATTTTTGCAGCCAGATAAGACAGCCCTACCTATTTTCTCTCTCTTGCCAGAACCACATGAGAAAAGGATATTCAAGTATGAACATTTATCAATACTACTTCTCCCCATAGCAGTATCAGCCTTCAGGAATTAAGGGGAAATTAATATGAGATCCTTTCAAATTGATCTAGAAACAAAGATGCAATTCTTAAACTGACAGAGTGATATTATGATGTACCCAGTCTTGATAACAGCACTGAGGGAGGTGAAATGATATTTTTATTTCAACTCCCTTAATACTTGGCTTTCTAAGAAGCTGCCATGAGCACTCTAAAGTTAAATCCATAAGTATTTTGGCTCAACTTTAAAACTGACAATACTATAAGCAACCTGATCTTTTAACAACGAAGGATCAAATGCATACTTTACAACCACAGAGGGAGGAGCCAGAATATAAAATGTGCTACTTTCAGGGCAAATTGTATTTAATAATAACTTTCAGACAACCGGTTCGTGAAGAACAGCAAGTGTAATTATGGTTTTCTATGCACTCCATGGCTGAGATAATCATATTGACACAGTTTCTTGTTCAAGCTTTAGTGTTATTTCCAGATTTTGGATGACAAAAAGCATTGGTTATGTTTACAGTACTCTGGGCATCATGCCCATATTTTAGATGCTACCTATAAGGAAATACATACCAATTAAAACCATCTCTGCATAAGCTGACAAAAGAAATGTGGTGTGAGATTTGCCTCGGCTTCAGTATCTGAGCAGGAAAAACAATTAGCAACTCAAATCTAAAAAACCAGATAAAGCTCCTCATTTCAGTTCTTATCCAGCAGAAAGGAGGAGCAGCAGCCCAGATTATGTTGACCATCAGATGATGTCGCTCTCTTCTTTGAGTGGCCAGGACATTCCCTGCACTCTGAGGCTATCATGCAAAAGGCAGCCTCCATTTATCGCAGCTCTCAGGGGTAAGAAGAAATCTGAAGCAATATCCTACCAGTCAGTTCAGAAGAGGTACTAATCCAACCATCTC
Source organism: Hydrophis major (assembly GCA_033807585.1). Classification (NCBI taxonomy): domain Eukaryota; kingdom Metazoa; phylum Chordata; class Lepidosauria; order Squamata; family Elapidae; genus Hydrophis; species Hydrophis major. The sequence continues at coordinate 217,070,576 of CM066328.1, read as the reverse complement.
CACTTACTACCGTAAGACACCATGAATTCAATAAAGCTGTATTACAATGCTATTCAGTATGGCATGTTAATTTTACAGTAGATGGCAATCCTAAACAGAAGTAAATAAATCTCAGTGTAGGAATAATTCATGACTTTGATGAGATATGGTTTGGTGTGGTTATTTAGGAAGAGTTAGTGTTGGTCTGAGAAAGTAGACAGGATCATCAGAACTATAAACCTGGCCGTTTGTATCTTAGAACGAAGTCCCTCCTGGTTTGTTAAAGTTTCCCAGGAAGTCATGTATGAATACATCCAAGGAGAGGTAAGCAAGAGGGTACTTCTGTTTGCATGTAAGTCTGCTCTCTCCTTAAAAAGTCATCACTGAATTTAACAGCACAGGACAATTTCTGGTGTGTATCCAAATTTTCCTTTTTGAAGAAGGCTTTTGAGAAGATGGTTGGGTTCCAGCTTCAGAGGGTGCTTCAGGAAATAGATTGTGTGGATTTCTTCCAAATGGGTTTCAGATCTTGACAAAGTACATTGATGGCATTGATCATACTCATGAATGAACTAAGGCAGGACTGAGGTATGGGTGATCCATCTTGGCCCTCCTGATCTCTCAGTGGCCTTTGGTACTATTGATTACTTTGTCCTTGATAGGCTCAAGAGTTTGGGAACATGAGGAAGCATGAGGTTCACCTCTAGAATCATTTCCAATAACCTCCAATAAAAAGTGAAGAGAAGAGAAGAGAAGAGAAGAGAAGAGAAGAGAAGAGAAGAGAAGAGAAGAGAAGAGAAGAGAAGAGAAGAGAAGAGAATTCTTTATTGGCCAAGTGTGATTGGACACACAAGGAATTTGTCTTGGTGCAAATGCTGTCAGTATACATAAAAGAAAAGATACCTTCGTCAAGAGTCAAGAATCATAAGGTACAACACTTAATGATAAGTGTTAAGACTAATAATGTTAAGACTAATAATGAAAACAGGACAAGATTTGGTGTGTTTTTGTTGTAGCCATGTTTGCCAAAGATTCAAAAACACTCCTTGTCTTGTTTCCCTCCACCCACATTCTTTGGGTATTGCTTCTGCATTATGTAAGGTCTAGGCTAGGAACTGTAACAGACTTGAGGAGATTAGTAAATCTAAACAATTATCTGCAAAAATCTGGTTTTTCCTCCCACTAAAATCACTGACATCAATGAAAAGAAGCCCAGATTCAGGAAGTTGTCAGCTTGCATTAGATAAACTAGATATCAAAAGAAAGGCTGCATAAAACTTAAATTGCATCTATCTTGAATAGGGGAAGTGAACTAAAATGCAATGCAACATAGACAAATGATTTTTCAAAACGTATCTCCTAATTTTGCAGGCCCATGCTTGGTCCAACACTGGTTAGATAGCATTTTATTTCTAATGAGCATCATGTGATTTAGATTATATGATATATAATGATCTGCATATATTAATATATACATATTATGTATGTTTTAGAGAAAGGGTGGCCAGACCCCAATAGAAGCTCCCACTGTTAATAAACAGGTTTTCCTATGAGAGGATGCACTGGTTGGTAGAGGATCATATGGGTAGGGCTACTATTAATGAATATCCTTTCAACATATGATTTTTTCTCTATATTCTTGGATAGCCAACCACACCCTACACCCACATTCTCCCCTAGCTGTGAAAATAGGGATGGTTGAGGAGTATGAATCCAAACAGCTTGCTCAGCAGTATTTAAAGTAAGACTACCCTTCTGCCTAGGACATGAAATGCGCCTATATGGGAAAGAAAAATATGTGTGAACTCCAACATGAGGATCTTCTGAACTCAACTCTCTTTCCCAACCCAAAACTCTTTGCCAAATACCTATCATAGCTGAAAGGAAGGACGTTGGAGACCGGTTGCAAAGGAAGCCTTTCTTTGCATCATTCAGACCAAGTTTCAAGCTAAGTCTTCCATTCCAAGAGACTGTGTGGTTAAACATATGGGGGAAAAAAGGTACAAGTCTCTGAAATAATAAAAAATATTTCACATGCTGCCCTGAAATACAGTGAATTTCACTTACTCCAGAATTCAATGATATAGCTGGTTTAAACAAATGAAAAACAAGTATCTTGCAAATCTCTACGAGAGTATTATTAATAATAGAATTAATAGAGCTTAGATAAGGGATTGATTCATTTATAATAATGGACAGTACACAAATTTACTGTAAGTAATCTGATCTAAATTTTTGTTGTAGTCCCTAGGTAAAATTGAATCATAGATACCTATGATAGATACTATACCAAAAATGTTGTAGTGCAAATATTTTTTTTTACATTTTTTCTGCCTTGTACATGTACTTTAGTCTTCTCTTACTTCATATATATATAAAATAAAATTTATCCAAAAAATGCATGTTGTCCTGGAATATGTAATCTCCTAACATTGTTTTTTTTAGAACTACAATCTTACAATTTAGGATATCAATAAATGTTTAGCTTCCAGCCACAGTAATTATACTTTGCAAGTCAACTTTGAAGTTTAATAGTTTGGTCTTCTAAGAAATCTGCAGGAATATTATCTGGTATCAGAACTTTCATAGGTTTCACTTAGTTATCTGAATTATTAACTCTGCTTGGGAAGCAGTTAAGAAGCAAACAATTCAGAGCTGGTTTGATATAGTGGTAAACTGCTAGCCCAGAGACCAGGAGATGGTGAATTCACACACACACACACACACACACACACACATACACAAACACATGCACACCGCTTAGTCATGAAAGCCAACTGGTGACCTTGGCCCAGTAACTCTCAGTCCACCCTATCTTACAAGATTGTTGTAGTGGGAAAATAAGAGACAGGAGTATTAAGTATGCCAGCTATCTTGAAATAGAGGTAAGTAGGTAGGTGAGGGAAAAGAGAGATAAAATGGGATAATAATAAGATACAAAAATTGGGAGCCAATAAAAATCTCATTAAACTACTGGTTTCCGGTTTCGCGTGGCTTCGGGGCAGCAGGAATTCGCGACAGCTCGTGATTCCTGCTGTGCTAGCCGCCGAGGTACCCCCGATCCAGATGGGTCAGGGGGATATGGCTGCCCTGTAGGGACAGCTGAAGAGAGAGGGGAGTCGGACAGGGGGTTGGGGGTGTCGCAGACCCCCTCCCCCTCCGGAAAAACCCCTTTTTCCCAAGGCGGTGGAGCGGCGGTCAGCAATGGCCGCCACGAAGAAGCCAGCAACCGGGTAAGATTGCGCTGGAGGAAGTAAGAAGAGTGAAAGTGCTGTCTGAGCCGGGTCAAGTAACATCTTGCAAATTGGCTGGAACTGAGCTGTCTGAATTGCTGGAGGATACATTGTATCCCTAAGAAGATCGAAAGCGGCAGAGAAGCTGTTAAAGGGAACTTTTTTTTTTCTTCACTCTCCCACCCCATGGAAACAGCAGATATGTTTGGATATACTGGACATTGAAAGTGAATTGTTTTGAGAGTTGAAGCTAAGGGACAAAAGGGTTTTTGGACATTGAAAAACTTAAGAAATTGGAAAACCCTTGTTGGAGGTATGGATTTCTGATTATTTAAAATTGATATTGCAAGTGGGAAGGGAGAGGAAAAAAAATTGGAGCAGAAGCTGAAAAAGGAGGAGATTGCCTAGAATCCCAAAGAAAGGTATATGGTAATTGGACCTCTTTGATTAAACATTAACCCCAGAAAGAGAAAGAGAAGAAGGAAGAAAAGTATTCATTTTTGGAACTTTTTTTGAATTATTTTTGATTAAAAATACTTGTGGTTGTTTTGGGAAAAGTTTCTCTTTTCATGATGGCATCGCTTGTGGATGAACTAAAGACTGAATATCAAAAATATAAAAAAGAAGATACTTTGGGCAGTTTGTTTCAATTCTTAGAAATGGCGTTATGTACTTATGAAAAGTTGACTACGCAGCAGAAGGACTGGGACAAAGAAGAAGAAGAAGCCATCTTTGATGAACAATGGGTTCTTTCCGGGGAGGAGGAGAAAAAGGATAAGAAAAAGGGGATTTTAAGAATTATAAAAACAACCAAAGAAGAGAAAAATGAGCGGAAAGGTGGAGGCAAGGTTAGAAAGCAAAGGAAAGGGAGTAAGAAAAGGGAGGAGGAAAGACAAAGGGGTAAAAAGGGCAAGGAGAAGAATAAACAAGAGAGAAAGGGGGGGAGGAGAAGCCTCAATGGGGGGAAGCAAGATCTAAAGAAAAAAAGTTTATTCAGAGACAATGGGTGAATTTAATTTAGGATAAAAGAGGGATTCTGGAGGGTACATAAGATTGTGTTTTTTATATGTGTATTTAGAGTATAAAATTTATTGTGTAATTTTAGAATCTTTTAAACAGAACCCCAAGAAAAATTGTTATATGAAGTACTTTTAAGTTAGGGTAATGAGTTAAAGGTGTCACTCCAGTTAGTGTATAGGAGAAGTATAGTAAAAGAAAAAAGATGAATGGATAGTTGGAAATAGAACAGACAAAGAATGTTATTGAAAATGGAAATAAGATATGGAAGGATATATAAAGGTTTTGTTATTTTTTTTTTTTTGTATATTGATAAAAGGCAATAACGTTTTAATCAATAAGAAATAATTTGGATGAAAAGGAGAAGCTGGAATAAGATATGAAGTTAAATAGATAAAGTATTGGTTTGTTCTTTAATTATTATTATTTTTTTAGGAAAGAATTTATAAGCTGTTATGCCTTGATTGTTTATGCACTGTTTTTGTAAAATTGATAAAATTGGTTTATATATATAAAAAAGAAAATGATAATAAGATATGGAAGGATATATAAAGTGAATATGATGTTTGAATTTGTGTCTGTGTGAAGAGTTTCAACCCGGGATCAGGCAGCCTTCAGAAAAGATCTTTTAGTTTTGTTTATGTTTTGTGTTTTGTATGTTTATGAAAGGCAATAAAATTTTAATAAGCAAGAAATATAATTTGGATAAAAGGAGAAGTTTGGATAAGATATGAAGTTAAATAGATAATGTAAATATTGATATTACAATTTGGAGTTATGTTCTATTGGCTTTCTTCTTTAATTATTATTATTATTATTTTTAGAAAAGATTCTTCAAGTTGTTATGCCTGGATTGTGTATTGTTTTTTTTTATAAAATTAATAAAATTTGTTTAAAAAAAAAAAATCTCATTAAACTAATAGCCCTGGACATTTCTTAGCAAATAACTGTTCTGACCAAGGCTTCCAAGATTGTAATTAAGCACATGTTCAGTTAAAACAACTCTTGTTTTATTTCAGTGCTGGGAATTATTTTCATTCCCAGCCGGTAATGAGTGCCAAACAGTCCTTCAAGATAAGCACCCATCTTTCTGTCCTTTGAATTGCTGCCAACAACTAGAGTGCCAAATGAATTATAAAAAACCAACCAAAGTACAAACTCCACACAGAGCTTCAAGGATTAATCTGAACAGAACAAACTACTTTGCTTCCTACAAAGGTTTCGTCACCTTTGCCTGTCCTTTATACCTTATGGGAGGGGCTATCACCTCCAAGCCTTACTCCCGAGTCACCCCTTTTGCCTCAGCTTCTCTTGCCTTCTAGCAGCTCTGCGCACATGCACACTGGGAACAGGCTCCCCTCGTTCCTCAGCCTCGCTGCTGCCAGAGTCCAGAGGCTCCGGAGTCAGCACCTCACTCCCAGATGGTCCTGGTGGTCCCCTCTCTGCATCGGACGCATTTGAGTCCTGTCCAGACTCCCTGACTGTTCCCCATTCTTCCCCACTGCCCGATTCCGCTGCCATCTGCACAGGCTGCTGGCGAACCACAACAATAACATATATACCAACACATATTGATGATCACATTTTCTTTGCTAAAATTGAGAACATAAATACTGCTTAAAAAGAGATAAATGAAAAAAAAAAGGATCTTATTGAAAATATAAACTGTACTGCTTTAGTCTGAAAATATGATAAATCAATGCTAGGTATGATTTAAAGATTACAGAAAGAAAATAAATGCACTGAAACTGAAACTAAAATATTAATAATTTTTTAATCAAAACAATGAGTTATAGAGCAATATGCCCGAACAAAAGCAGATTTTGATTTTTGTTAAGTGCTTTTGTTATACCTGACATTAAATTAATCCATTTCAAATTTATTTAATATTAGGAAATTAGATAGTTTCAGAAACTGAAAATGTGAAAAGCAAAGCAGTGGAAAATTTCTGCAGAAAAATTATCCTCAAGAGTAGATGCAGTTCCTAACTCTTTTTAAATTAAGAAGCCAATGAAAGAAATGATGATCAATTAAATATGAGTCAGTAGTATGTGGCAACAGCCAAAAAAGTTAATACAATCCTTGGTTGTATAAACAGAGGCATAGAATCACAATACATGAAGTATTAGTACCGTTTTATAAATCTTTAATAAAGCCTCAGCTGGAATACCGCATCCAGTTTTGGTCACCACATTACAAAATAGGTGTTGAAGCTTTGGAAAAATTGCAAAGAAGAGCAACTAAGATGATTAAAGGCCTGGAGACCAAAACATATGAAGAATGATTGAGTATAGCTAAATCAGAAGAAAAGAAGAAGTGGGGTGACATGATAGCAGTGTTCCAATATTTGAGGGGCTGCCACAAAGAACAGGGGATCAACCTGTTTTCCAAAGCACGACAAGAAACAACAATGGAAACTAATCAAGAAGAGAAACAATCTGGAATTAAGGATTAACAGTGAGAACAATTAATCAGTGGAACAGCTTGCCTTCAGAAGTTGTGGGTATTTCATCACTGGAGGTTTTTAAGAATATCCCAATGAAACAAAAGGACAGAAAGCAGATGACATCTTACTATGGAGTTCAGTTAACACTAACCAACAAATTATTTTCACCATCAAGAAACTTCCTTGTCAAGTTGTTGGCCTCTCCACTGCATTGCAAGATAGAATGCACAAGGTTCACATCAAGGTAGCTTGGAGAGAGTCCTGCTTTGCAGAATACTTGGGGTATCCACCAAGATGTTACGCCTTTCATAAAAATCATGAACAGGCTAGTTTTAAACATATTTCCACCAAACCAGAATGGGAAGAAAGGCAGGAGCTATAAAGGAACACAACCACATCGCTTCTGCCTTCTTATTAGATTCACCTTCTTTGATCACGCAGAAGCCGAGAGAGATAATGCATAACTGCATTTGATAGGCAGCATTAAACTTTAACAAAGAAAAATATTATTCACCATGAAATTCTGTTGGCATTTTAAAGAGTATTATCTTGAATCCCTTTCCATTACTTTCCCAACAAAGAGAAATGTACTGAATCACACTTCAGAAATCATAACCTAAGGGAATTAAGCTCAGTTCACAAATGTACTTCTAAAAAGCTCTTTAAAATAATGAATGATTGCTATTTAAAAATTAAGAGGACAGCAATAGATTAAACTAGCCAGGCCAGTTCTAATATTTTCTCAATTAATAGTTTCACTTTAGTTTCGCTGCTCCAGATGCATTTAGTTGGCGGGCCAAATTTGAACCTGAACAATAAATGCAAAGTTAACTCCCTGGCCATTGTCTTCAGCATCTTCCCTACTCCCTTTCCCCACATATCCAGAAGTTTTGGAACTAGGCAATGGTAAGAGAACTCAAAAGCTAGATTACCTGCAGCATTTCACTCATGTTCTCTTAAATTAATCTCTTGTCACCCTAAAAAGGCAGCTGCTAGGGAACAACAGATTGGTATACAAAATATAATGCCCATCAGTTTCAAAAGCAGGGCCATCTGCTCCAATGCTCATATTAATTTTAAATCTGTCGGTGTAGGAAATACAGATTAATAAGAACAAATGAAAAGGCATGTCCTACTCTCAACTGAATTCCACTGAAAGTACTTTATGTTCAATATGGCAGTATTTCTCCCCCCCTCCCCAACACACACACAAAGGACATTGCTAGTCATCTGGGCTTTTGACTTTCACAATCAGCCTTCCCCAACCTGCTGCCCTCTAGGTTTGGTGGAATTCAGCCCTGACTTTTTTTATTCCACATGGTTAATGTCAGCTGGGGATGAAAACACCTTATTTAATTTCAGCACATCTGGAGAGTGGCAGTTAACAATTGTGTGACTGCTGTCATACCACTAGGTCACCCCTAGAGTCTTCTGGGTCATTTTGTTTCCAATTATTGTGCATTTGTTCATGTTGGTTACCCAAATTTCACTTATCTGCTTCCCAGCCACCTTCCTCAGCATTCAAAAATACTAGCAATACATTCTCTTTTAGCTGTTCAATGCCAGCTTCTCTTTGCCTGCCAACCTTTCCAAATGCTGAGACTGAATTGCTTTTACTCTCCAGCACCAGGTGGAAATGAAAAAGTTCTTAAGTATCAGCCTATTTAACTGCCTTTCTAGGTTAATATATTTTGGCAGACTTCTATATTCTCCTTCTGGTGTGTCATGTTAGGAATTGTGTGCTATTACAATTGTGTCTGAATGGGGAATTAATTAAGGGTGTAGTTACTCCAGGTACTTTTCAAAACCTTAGAATATCCAAACTCTCAGAATATCCAAATTTTGTCACCAAACTGTAATTTCTAATATAACAAAGAGGATCATGATTCACTCTGTATTTTCTAATAATCACAGTCAAGTTGATATCAGAAATAGGGTAGAAATAAGGTTGGCTACCAAAAGGTTTTGAGCTGGAACGATGAAACAGTCATTTCATGTGCGGATCTGCTGAAATTGGTACATTTGTATAGCTCTGTGTTCTGCGGTAACAAAGCACACTGCAGTATTCTTACCAGAAATTTCAATATAGGAGGTTTTCCCTTTTATTCCAACAGGTAATTATCCAAGCAGTAAGAAGGGGCAATTACTTTCTTTGACATAGTGAACTATTCACCTTAAACATTTTACAGTGACTGCCCAACATCTTAGGCCTGACTCTAAAGGGAGATTAACAATTGCAGCTCCCGTCCCACATCCAATGTATTATATAGAGACAACTTGAGTGAGAATATATTGATACATCTTTCATTTTTTTATAAATATATATTTCAGCATTAGTGTACATTTTATCTTCCAATGACATTTTCTAAAAATCTGCATTATGTGAACTGCATTTCTGAATCCTACTCTGAAATCTCAGGATTATAATGCAATACCTTATTCAGTTTTGCATTTGCACCTAGAACTTTCTCTGTTGCATCAATTTGCTTGAGGTGCCTAGCAGTAATATACAACTGAATGAAGAAAAGAAAAGAAAAAGAAGAAGAGAGAAAAGAAAAGACAAAGTAGTTGAATTCTCTCAGGTAAATATATTTATTGATACAGGAGCAGACAAAAAAAAATTCTATAAAATAAGAATGCTACTAATGGTATTCCCACTTGCTGCTAAAAGAGCCAAGCAACAAAACAGTCACGTGATCGAAATAAAGGAGGGAATTAATAAAATATTAGTAAAATATTAAATAAATAAAAATAAGTGAAACTGAGCAACTAGAATGGCTATAATACCAGATAGATAAAAAGTATTGTAATTAACTTTGTTCAGGTTAGGGATCGAAGAAGCACTATTTATTATGAAGGTGATGCAATTTTATCTGCATTAGGGCAGCAGCTTTCTGTATCTTCCATATTTTCTTTTAAAAATTTAAATCAACTAAATGAAGTAAACTCTGTTGAAGCTTAAAATATTTACACATAATTCCAATGAAAAATTTAACAAACTTTTGTATGTCATTAACATAAAAAAGTTAGAAATCCAGTATGTATTTCCTTCAGTGTAAGCTTCATTCAAATGAACAAAGCTTAATTCTGAATAGATACATAAATTATTTCTGTCCAAAATATATTTCTTAGTGCAATACAATCTGACAAAATAGATAGACTACAATTAAAATGACTCACCTCTGACAATTAAACATGACATATATTTCAAGCTAGAGCAGTAAAAAGAATATTCAGTGCAACATTTTCTGAAAAATAAAGTAACCGATTCTAATATAATCAAGAATGAATAATCAGTATCTCTTAATCCTAAAGTTGTATTTATTTAACTAATTCTAATCTGTTGTGCAGTTGTTAAAATGTATGTTGCTAACTGCCCAACTTGCTACAGAAAATGTTCTCATTTTACTTTATATTATCTATTGTATCCTACCATCTTCCTTACTAGATCACTCCAATCCCAGAGAAATTTCAAAGATCCAGCATGTGAATGACTCATAGGAAGTTCGAAAATGCCAATAGCCTTCTGATAGCATAATTCAGGAGACTGTCTTGTCCAAGGAGGTTGCCAAAACCCAAAAAACCAAATGTGTCATTCCAGATTCTGTAGGATCATCACCAGAACTCTAAGGATCATCAGTTACTGGATTGTAGTTCAATGTTGTTCCAGGCAGCACATTAAACATTCTCAAATTCTACTTGGAAGGAAATGTCCAGTCTGGGGTTCAAAGCCTTCTCTCAGCTGGTCCTTGAGTCTTGAAGATTTGCCTCAAAGTGAACAAAGACACAAGCTCTTCTGTAGGCCAATGATGGTTTATTCTATGATAAGCAAACAACAAAAACTCTCTCCCAAAAAGAATGGCTCAAAGCCAGGTAAGGGTAGCGCTGAATATTCCTACTCCCGTTTCCTTTTATTATTACACCAGCCACACCCACGCCTACACGCAGCTGCATTCCTGGCTCTGCCTAACCCATTATTCCTCCTGTATGACAGTTCTCCATAGTAATGCCTAATTCTCTATTCTATTCCACATCGCCATAACCAATTCCCACCTTGTGCCACCTTCACTATCCCCCCAGTCTGTTCACATTCGCCAACCCGTACCCATATGTTCCCAGCTGACTCCCATGTCGATCTGTCACAAATCGACATTGTAGCAAATGCCCAGCTGACAAATCAAGCCTCCGGCAGGTGGCAAGGTTCAGATCAGCATCGTGTTGGCCAAGTCATCACAGCGCAACTCCCAGCACAGTCTGCCATCGGGCGGCTAGCAGCAAGGAAGGAGACAATGCCGATGGTACCCACAGCTCAACGTCAAAGCTTCTCACCAAATCCTAGTGAGCTGTTGGGCTCCAAAGCATCAGACGCACTCAGAACCAAACAGCTTGCTCTAGAGAAAGACCTCCTTCATGGTCTAGAGAAAGATCTCCTTGTTGTGGCAAAGGGGCTTGCATAGCTCAATGAAGCTATGAGCTACGTTGTATAGGGCTGCCCAAGACAGATAGGTCATAGCAGAGAGCTCTAACAAAATGACATCCAGTGGAGAAGGAAATGGCAACCCATTCCAGTAATCTTTGCCATGAAAATCCCATGGACAGTACCAAAAGGCAAAAAGATACAACACTGGAAGATGAGTCCCTCGGGTTGGAAGGTGTCCAATATGCTACTGGGGAAGAGCAGAGGGTTAGTACTAGTAGTGCCAGAAAGAAGGAAATGACTGGATCAAAGCCAAAAGGACGCTCAGCTGTGGATGCATCTGGTGGTGAAAGGAAAGTGCAATGCTGTAAAGATCTATTCTCCACAGGAACCTGGAATTAAGATCCATGAATCAAGGCAAGTTGGACATTGTCAAGCAAGAGATGACAAGTCTGAACATCAACATCTTAGGAATCAGCAAACTAAAATGGACAGGAATGGGTGAATTTAATTCAGATGACCATCAGGTATACTACTGTGGGTAAGAATCCCTCAGAAGAAATGGAGTAGCCTTCATAGTCAATAAAGCAAGTACTGGGATACAATCCCCAAAATGACAGAATGATCTCAGTTCAAATCCAAGGCAAACCATTCAATATCACAGTAGTCCAAGTCTGTGCCCTAACCACTGGTGCTGAAGAGGACGAAATTGACCAGTTCAATGAAGCCCTACAGCACCTTATAGAATTAACACCAAAAAATGATGTCCTTCTCATCATGGGGGATTGGAATGCTAAAGTAGGAAGCCAAAAGATAACTGGAATAACAGGTAAGTTTCGCCTTGAAGTACAAAATGAAGCAGGGCACAGGCTGATAGAATTTTCTAAAGAGAATACGATGGTCATAACAAACACTCTTTTCCAACAGTGCAAGAGGCAGCTCTACACATGGACATCACCAGAAGGTCAACACAGAAATCAGATTGACTATGTGCTCTGCAGCCAAAGATGGAGAAGCTCTATACAGTCAGTAAAAACAAGACCAGGAGCTGACTGTGGCTCAGAACATAAACTTCTCATTGCACAAATTTAGGCTTAAATTGAAAAAAGAAAAGCACTAGGCCATTCAGGTATCAATGAAATAATATCCCTGATGAATATACAGTAAAGATGACAAATAGATTTAAGGAATTAGATCTGATAGACAAAGTGCTTGAAGAACTATGGATGGAGGTTTGCAACATTGTATGAGAGGTAGCAACTAAAAACAGTGCAAGAAATGCAAGAAAGCAAAATGGCTGTCTGAGGAAGCTTTGTAAATAGCTGAGGAAAGAAGGGAAGCGAAAGGCAAGGGAGAAAGAGAAAGATACACCCAATTGAATGCAGAATTCCAGAGAATAACTAGAAGAGATAAGAATGCCTTCTTAAATGAACAGTGCAAAGCAATAGAAGAAAATAGTAGAATAGGGAGGACCAGAGATCTCTTCAAGAAAATTGGAGATATGAAGGGAACGTTTCATGCAAAGATGGGCATGTTAAAGGACCAAAATGGCAGGGACCTAACAGAGGCAGAAGAGGTGGCAAAATTACACAGAAGAACTATATAAGAATGAGCTTAACATCCCTATTAACCATGATGGGGTGGTCACTGACCTTGAGCCAGACATCCTAGAATGTAAAGTGAAATGGGCCTTAGGAAATCTGAGCAACAACAAAGCTAGTGGAGGTGACAGTATTTCAGCTGAGCTATTCAAAATCTTAAAACACGATGCAGTAAAAGTGTTACACTCAGGGGTGGGATTCTACCAGTTCACACCTATTCGCTAGAACCGATTGTTAACATTCTAAGCAGTTTAGAGAACTGGTTGTTAGAAGAAATCTCCTTTTGTTTTTTTCCACTTCACTGGCCTAATCCTGTAGGGAAGGCATTCCTTACATTCTGGTGTTGTAACTGCCTCTCCATTAATCCTTATTACATTCTGGCAGGACTAGACTTCCTGTCTCAGGTATGTCTCTGGATTTTTTTTCCCACTCCTTTGCTGGTACTTTGCTTGTGTGGAGTGACCATTCAAAGTTACAATGGCACTGAAAAAAGTGTCTTATGATAATTTTTCACACTTACGACTGTTGCAGCATCTCCACAGTCATGAGAGGCCATGCGAGGAGATGCATGCCTCGATGTGACTGATATTGAGTTGGCCACACCCACCCAGTCACATGACCACCAAGCCACACCCACCACCTAAGCCACGCCCACAGAACCGGTTGTTAAAAAATTTGAATCCCACCCCTGGCTACACTCAATTGCCAGCAAATTTGGAAAACTCAACAGTGGCCACAGGATTGGAAAAAGTCAGTTTACATTCCAATTCCAAAGAAGGGAAATTTCAAAGAATGTGCAAACTACTGCACCTTTGCACTCATTTCACATGCTAGCAAAGTTATGCTCAAAACCCTACAAGTTAGGCTCTAGCAGTATGTGGACTGGGAACTACCAGAAGTACAGGCAGGATTTCAAAGAGGCAGAAGAATTAGAGATCAAATTGCCAACATCATGGATCATGGAGAAAGCTGGGGAGTTCCAGAAAAACATCTACTTCTGCTTCATTGATTATTCTAAAGCCTTTTGTTGTGTGGATCACAACAAATTGTGGCAAGTTCTAAAAGAGATGGGAGTACCAAACCATCTTATTTGTCTCTTGAGAAACCTGTATGCCGGTCAAGAAGCAACAGTGAGAACTGGACACAAGAAGCAACAGTGAGAACTGGACACATTGATTGGTTCAAAATTGGGAAAGCAGTCCGGAAAAGCTGTATACTGTTGCCCTGTCTATTTAACTTATATGCAGAGCACATCATGAGAAAGACTAGATGACTCACAAGTTGGAATTAAGATTGCTGGGAGAAATATCAACAACCTCAGATGTGCAGATGATACCACTCTAATGGCAGAAAGTGAAGAGGAACTAAAGAACCTCTTGATGCAGGTGAAGAAGTGCAAAAGTTGGCTTGAAACTCAACAATAAGAAAACTAAGATCATGGCATCCAGCCCTCTCAATTCCTGGCAAATAGATGGGGAAGAAATAGAGGTAATGACTGATTTTATTTTCCTGGGCTCCAAGATCACCGCAGATGGGGACTACAGCCAAGGAATTAAAAGACGCTTGCTCCTGGGGAGGAAAGCTATGGCAAATCTAGACAGCATACTAAAAGGCAGAGACATCACCCTGACAACAAAAGAACACATAGTCAAGGCTATGGTTTTCCCAGTTGAAATGTATGGCTGTGAAAATTGGACCATAAGGAACACCAAAGAATTGAGTCCTTTGAACTATGACACTGGAGAAAACTCCTGTGAGTCCCTTGGACTGCAAGGTGGTCAAACTGATCAGTCCTAGAGGAAATCAACTCTGACTGCTCTTTAGAAGGCCAGATCCTGAAGATGAAACTCAAATACTTGTGCCACCTAATGAGAAGGAAGGACTCACTGGAGAAGAGCCTAACGCTGGGAACAATTGAGGGCAATAGAAGAACGGGATGACAGAGAATGAGGTGGATGGATAGAGTCACTGAAGCAGTAGGTGTGAGCTTAAATGGACTCCAGAAGAAGGTAGAGGACAGGAAGGCTTGGAGGAATGTTGTCACGATGACTTCGCAACTAACAACAACAAAGAAAGATAGATTGTCATTAAATCCTATAAGCACTATAGGGATTCAGTCCCTGATGCAGTGGATAGAGGGATGGATGGATGGATGAATTGGGAACCCTCTCCCTTAAACTGAACTTCTTTTGCTTTGGCTGAAGAACTCTGAGTGAAAGGTGAAAACTTAAACCATAAAACAGGTTGAAATCTGGCAAAAAAAGTGTGCCTTTTTGTACAACAACAAAAACCCCACACCATTAATTACATTTTTTTTCTTAGAGAAGGCAGGACTTATTTATTTATTTATTTATTTATTTATTTATTTATTTTTGTCAATTGCTTACAAGATAATAGGTATAAGTAAAAACATAGTTATGGATACATATAAGAAAAATAAAAAATAAAAGAAACAATAGGATAGGGACAGGGATGGTAGGCACATTGGTGCACACCCCCTACAGACCTCTTAGGATGTAAAAATATATTTCTATAGGCACATTTTTGCATTGTTTATAATTGCCAGATTTGGTGACTATGATTCCTGCTGAAAAAAATAGGTTGCAGTTGTGACTTAATGCTCTCCTGACACTAAATACAAGGTATTATTGGTAACTGATTAATATACAAATGTAACATTGAACAGGACGTTTTAAACAATGTGTTAAGAGGATGAAAGTCTGTTTATCTTCTTCCTAACTGCATTCAATGTTCCTAGTTCTACAGAAACAGAATTGGCTAACTTCAATTTTAAATAGTATGCCCTTAAAAAAGGGCCACAAAACAGGATCTCTTCATTCACAGGTTTATTTGAATTTTATGAAGGAGAATATTCAGTGTCTCTAAAGTAAAACTATCTAGCCTGTGTTGTTAAATGATCCTGCATTTGGACTGCTTGCAAAGTGCATCCTGCATATAGACTGCTTGCTGGACTAAACCAAGAACCTCCTGACTCAGCATTCTTCCCAAGAATGCACTAGATATGGTAGTCCTGTGGAAATTAGTCATATTAGTAAATAAGGTTTATCTTCTGCATACTCATCAATTGGATATTGACACCAACCCCCTGGATAATGACTTTTATTCAGTCAATTTCACTCATATAGAAAACTCTTCATTAGAAGTTCTACAATAAGTGTAGTTTTGGAAGCAAGAAATTGTAGCCTTTTGTCATGTATTTGCAAATATGTGAATTGCCTCAGAAAAGCCTTAAAAGACATGGCATGAATTATGGATTTTTTCAGTGAGAACTGTCATAACTTCTAGCAGGTATTATTGGAACCAGGTGGAATGAGGTGGTGATGTCTCTGAAATTTGCCATACATTTTGTGTTCTTCAGCACCTTGATGCCATGACTGGGTGTGATCAGGGTGTGAGTGACCATGCATGAAATTGGGTTGTGCAGACAAGTAAGATAGTCTGCTTCTCAGCAGGGTCTCTCTCTGAATTTCTGGATCTAGTTTCCAAACTGGAAGTTGAGTTCCCCCAAATTTCAATGCTAGAAGAGCCCAAGTACCTTGCCTTGGAAGTTAATGGTTTCCGTTACAACTATAGGCTTCCTCAGGTAATCTCTGGCACAATACATGTAAGTGGATATATGTTAGGACATATATTATGTGATCTGGATATGTGAGAGGTTTTTCAACACTTTTTTTGCTATGGTCAGATAATGTCCTGATCATGGCAACACTGGCTGCTATGTGGGACTTTCTGTGGGGTTTCTATTCGGACAGTTTATGGATGCAAATTGTTTCCAGAAGGTGCTTAAGAATTCCCCAGGAATCAGACAGGCAAAGCCTCCCAAAGCTTTGGTGAGCCACTGGGAATGGGAACTGAGCCAAACATTGGGTGAAATTGTTCTCAAGCAACCAGTTCTAGTTAGTGCCTTAATTTACTAAGAACCTCTGCAAAACAAAGAAATATAAATCATGCCTAGAATGTTGGTGGAGAAAAAAAAATTCATAATAGAAAGGGAATCATTATTACTTCTTTACATCCTTGATGGGCTGTTGTCCGATGCCCTTGTTTAGGGCAGATAATTCCCTATTAGGGAAAATCAGTGCAAAATCTTCTACCTTACTATTGTGACCAATGCGCACCTGGCATTTTGCTGATACCAGTTGTTCAGATATGTCACAATATGGCATATCTATGGCAATCATCTGATTATGATTGAGGCATTATTTTGATATATTATCTGGGACCCTCATGGGCCTGTGAACTCTGAGGGCATGAATAGGATATTCTCTAAGTTATCTTCTGTGATTTGTAGAATGTTTCCATGTTCATCCTGGCTCCTTCATGGAGGAAATGTGACTATTGAGATCCAAGAGATTGTCAATGCCAGTCTTGGGAGACAGGTTGCCAGCAGCTCTTAAAGAGGCAGTAGCATGTCTCTTGTCAATCCACTACAAAGACTACACTAGGAAATTAACTCCCCAGGAAAGCTAATATAATATAATTGAGACTGGCTACAATAACAGAGTCTTGCAAGTCTGATTGTTCAACACTTCCTCCCTCTTCTCACACCCAATGAATCAGAGCAGTGTCTGCCCAAGCCAGTTCTGAATGTTATCTCATCCCTCCAGATTTTAAAAAACTGTTTCAGTC
This sequence comes from Hydrophis major, assembly GCA_033807585.1. Lineage (NCBI taxonomy): Eukaryota > Metazoa > Chordata > Lepidosauria > Squamata > Elapidae > Hydrophis > Hydrophis major. The sequence continues at coordinate 217,053,233 of CM066328.1, read as the reverse complement.
TCTTTTGCCTACATAATGCTTATTGCATATTTCTGTCCAGTGGTGGGATTCAAATTTTTTTACTACCGGCTCTGTGGGCATGGCTTGGTGGGCATGGTGTGGCTTGGTAGGCGTGGCTTGGTGGGCATGGCAGGGGAAGGATATTGTAAAATCTCCATTCCTACCCCACTCCTGGGGGAAGGTTACTGCAAAATCCCATTCCTTCCCCACCCCACTAACCTGCTTTCCAGCTCTGTTCTCCTGTGCAAGGCAACAAAAGAAGATCCAGACAATCAGCTGGGACTCGGGAGGCAGAGAATAGATGGGGGGGAGGCCAGTCAGAGGCGGTATTTGCTGGTTCTCCAAACTACTCAAAATTTCCACTACCAGTTCTCCAGAACTGGTCAGAACCTCCGTTTCTGTCACAGTCATCTTCCTTACTTTCCACACTCCTTCCAAAAAGATCCTGCCTGCATCCATGGGTCTGGATATGCATCTGCCAACCTTCTATTTGGAGAAAATCCACAGCAGATCAAATTGAGCAAATTGAAGTGAAATGTCTGGATCCTTTTCTATCCGTGTTTAGGCTCAGATTTGGAATTAAGACAGCACTGGTAGTTTTTCTTAAAACCTTTATCACGGGTTGGATGAGCAGCCTTTTACATTTCTCAGTGGCTCTTGGAATATACCTGGAATACTGCAACCACTTTTGGTCACTATGCTACAAAGAAAGCTGTTGAGACTTTGGAAAAAGTTCAGAGAAGAACAACTAAGATGATCAAAGGTCTGGAGACTAAACTATATGAAGAGCAATGGCTGGATTTGGGTTTGACTAATCTAAGAAAAAGAATAAATTGGGGTGCCATGATAGCAGTATTCCAGTGTTTGAGGGGCTGCCACAAAGAAGAGGGGGTCAAATTATTCTACAAAGCACCAGAGGGAAGAACAAGAAACAATGGATGGAAACTAATCAAGGAGAGAAGCAACCTGCAATTAAGGAGAAACTTCCTAACAGTGAGGACAATTAACCAGTGGAACAGTTTGCCTGCAGAAATTGTGGGGGCTCAATCACTGGAGGTTTTTAAGAAGAGACTACTAGACAGTCACTTATCTGAAATAGTACAGGGGGATGGACCGGAAGGCCTCCAAGGTTCTATTCCCTTCCCTTCCATTCTTAATACAATCAACAATGTGATCTTATTAGACCATCTTCTGGAGCTGGAATCTAGGGACGTTCTTTTGCAGAGATTCCATTCCCCTCTTTGCAGTCAACTTTAATCTCTTGGAGAAGAGGTCTGCCCAATGATCCCTGATTTTGGGGGGGAGGGGAGTGCTGCAGAGATTGATCCTCTCTTCCTTGCTCTTTAAAACGAAGCTGCTGGGTGAGATCATCTGAGAGTTTATATCGCAATAGCAATAGCTGTTAGACTTGTATACCACTTCACAGTGCTTTACAGCCCTCTCTAAGTGGTTTGCAGAGTCAGCAGATTGCCCCCAATAATTTTGGGTCCTAATTTTGCCCACCTCGGAAGGATGGAAGGCTGAATCAACCTTGAGCCTGGTGGGATTTGAACTGCCAAAATTGCAGGCAACTGACAGCCAACAGAAGTAGCCTGAAGTACTGCACTCTAACTACTGTGCACCAAGGCAATACTTACAACATGCAGGTAATACACATCTTTATCCCTCTCCAGACTGTAGGGAAGATGCCCCTGGTGCCAATTTCAAGAGATAAAGGGGGCATAAGCAGAAAGCACTGCTTCCTAGCTGAAGTCCCTATTGCTAGTTCTCTAGTTCAGCATCATTGTGAAGATCAGAATGGCCTTCAATCTTTCTGAATTCAGAATGTTGTTGAAAAATGAATTGTTTTAGAGAGTAATTTAACCAGATTGGGCTACCTTTTTTTTTTTTTTGCTTGTTTTGAGTTACTTTATTTTTTATGCCTACAATATTAACTGCTGAGAATAATTTGATTGTAGTGGAATATAAATGTGATAGAAAGATAACATAAAAGCTAAAGTGATCAACTCCTTTATAAGGACTGGGATGAGAAGATGGAGAAAAAAAGAAGAGTGAAAATAAAGAGATTAGGGGGAAATTGAATAACCAGGTTACAAGTTGAGGCTTAAAAAAGGATTAGAAAATGGTTCTTCTGGTAATTTAAGCAAATAAAACCAATCTCAATTTCATATTTCGTACACGCAATTCATATCCTGGGGCTTTCTTTAGGCAACACATATTTTTGCCACTTTATACATGTCTAAGGGAACTGTATCAAGTGCGAAGTTGCTCTAATTTGTCAAAACATCTCTTCAAGCAACAGGACACAAGTGGATAGAAAATTACTCAATAGAGCATATTATGAACCAATAAACTCTTCAGATGCAAATGCAAATGCAAATAAATCTGTAATGGCTGATTCTGGAACTAGAAGAACCGTTCAGAATGACACAACAAAAGATGAGTGGCCCAAGAGGAAAAATGCTGATTTCATTTTCTGTTTATTATTATTAACATCTTGCAATTAGTTTTTGCCCACCCACAGCTCTGCATGGAAGAGTATCAGGATCTCAACTGTTGCTAGAAGGAAAGAGCACACATTGCTCAGTGAAACCCTGGTAATAATCTCTGAGCCCTTGTGTTTTTTAAACAGACTGAATATAGACTGAGGCTCAGGTTTATAAATCAATTTGGTTGAATTGCCATTAACTGGAATTTGAGTATGTGATTCTAGCCCCCTAAATCTGTTATCCATTCAATAAATCCTGAACAAAGGTGTGGCTCTAAACATGTATTTAGTCCATCTATCTATCCAGTATTTGGGGCTTTAGCCTTTCTGATTGAGAGCACTCTTATCACTCTATGGAAATCAGTTCCTTTCAGTTTAAAGACCCAGGCAAATGGTCTTCTTTTTGCTTTTTTCAAAAACAATACTTTTCTGTCACTATTCCAGGACTGACCTGATTTTAAGAGAATGTACTTTTAAAAGGCATTGCTTCTCTAGTGGCTTATCAGTTATGGTCTAAAATAAACCTTTCATTCTTAATGATGGATTATTTGGGGATGAGGACAGAGTAGATCCACTGCTTAGGACACAATGAATTAAAAGTGTAATTTAAAAAGAAGTCACAGCACAGAACAGAATCAGAACAATTCAGAGTTTTAGGCAAAGTCTGAAGTTTAATACAGAGCATGGGATTCTGATCAACATGAGGCTTTTTTGAAGCATAAAAAGGGAAGAATCGCTTTGGGACAATGCTTCCTTTCTTAGAAGCCTCCTATGCTTTCCAAAATAAATTCTAGTCCTTTGGAGCAGATCTGGACAGATGCATGGATCCACTGATAGATTGAGACACTAATAAAAATCAGCTTTCCTTTCAGTGCACAAAGTCTCATCTGGGTTAATGAACTAGAAAAGATGCAACTGTATACAACCTCTTTTCTTCACTCTCTTTTCAGATAGTTATGGATAGATTTTCATTTCGAGTTCCATTTAGCAAGACAAAAACCTTCAGGATTAGCTGCTAGGCACAAGGAACTGAGCAAATTAATGCATGTTCAACATTGTTATTGTCATTTCACATAATTTGATGCTTCCTCCTTCAATGGTATAGGCCTTCTATTGCTTGCTCTCATACCTGGCTCCTGAGCTCAGAAGGAAATCTAACCAGCCACTGGAAAATCACATTATACCAGAGAAAGAGCCTCTAAGATAAGAACCATCAAGGCATGACTATTCAATGAGGAAGACTTTTTTTCTCCAAATTTGCAGATTTCCAGAGTTATAAAATATTTCAGTTTCTCCTGATTTCTTGTATACATACCTGCTTTCAGTTAATCAATGTTTTGTGTCTGGGAGACTTAACATTTTGGAGAGGAGGCTGGAAAATGATCCAAAGGAGGTAGAAAAGGATCAGAGAGGAGGAATATTCTGCTTCCCCCCTCCCCTTTCTGGATTGTCCTGAGGACAGGAGAGTCTGATTTTTCAAAATTATATCAGAATCAATGTAGCCTTTGCAGTACAACCTTTATATGTTTCTGCCACAGTAAGGAAGCCCTTGAGTCTTTGGTACCAAACATAGATGTAACTCTGATCCAATTTTTAACAACCGGTTCTGTGGGTGTGGCTTAGGTGGTGGGCGTGGCTTGGTGGTCATGTGACTGGGTGGACATGGCTTGGTGGTCATGCTGGGCATGGCCAACTCAACATCATTCACATCGTGACAGGCATCTCCTCGCCTGGCCTCTCATGACTGTGGGGATACTGCAACAGTCGTAAGTGTGAAAAATGATCATAAGTCACTTTCTTCAGTGCCATTGTAACTTTGAATAGTAAACTCCACACAAGCAAAGTACCAGCAAAGGAGGGGGAAAAAAACTCCAGAGAAGTTCCTGAGACAGGAAGTCTAGTCCTGCCAAGAATGTAATAAGGGTTAACGGAGAGGCAGTTTCTTAAGCAACACCAGAATGTTTCCTTCCTGCCTTCCTTACAGGATTAGGCCAGTAATTTCTTCTAACAACCAGTTCTCCGAACTGCTTAGAATGTTAACAACCGGTTCTAGCGAATAGGTGCGAACTGGTAGAATCCCACCCCTGCTCTGATCTCGTTGTACCACTTTTGTTGTTTATTTTTCAAGGTGTAATGTTCTTCTGGAGATCCATATGCAGAGGAACTAAAGACTCCTGAAGAATCAAGAAGCTTATCATAAACTTATTATGAAATTGAGAACTGGAGTCAGTTTAGACAGCATTGAGCTATACGACTAAATACATGTATTTATTAATTTATATCTTGCCTTTTTTCCAGGAGCTCAAAATGATTTTAAATGGACGGTTTCCCTTCATTTTACTGCCACACCTATTACCCTGAATGAGTCTCAGCAGTCTCAGTTCAACACCTTAATCACTAAATATGTTAGCTATGACCAAATATTGGGATTTTCAAGATTACATGCCCATTGTCTGCTTGAGGAGTGATAAACCTATAAACCTTCAAATATTGAAATAAAATCTTGGATTAGGGATTGATGAGAATTGCAAGACAACAGCATCTCCAAGCTCATAATTTTTTCAACATAATTGCACAGAAATCTCTTGAACTGACCAGAAAGTTAAGATTGTAGGTTCAAAGAAAAGAAAGAATAGCATCAAAATAATCACACAAGGATTCATAGGACAGGATTGTTTAAAGCAATTCTTCTGCTTAACTAGATTTTCAATGGTTCTCCTATGTGACAGAGTGACCTACTTGAAAGTGGGCATCATAGACCATATATAATGTCATATTACATTATAATAGCTTGTAGATGCTATTATGAAATGGCTTTTGTAAGTGAATGGTTAACATGCAATTGAAGCAAATAAATTCATAATATAGATGAGGGGATAGAAGGGGAGCTCATCAAATTTGCGGAAGGCACCAAGCTGGGGAGACTTGCTAACACTTTGGAAGACAGATTCAAGTTTCAGAGAAATCTTCATAGACTTCAACACTAGCCCTAAGTAACAAGATGCAGTTCAGTGGTGAGAAAAATAAGGTCTGCACTTGGGCAGAAAAAGCCAAATGCACAGGTCTAGAATAGGGGGTACCTTCTTCAAAAGAAGTAAAAGAGAGCTAGGTGTTCTAGTGGAAGATCAATGAGCCAACAATGTGCTGCAACTGTCAAAAAGTCAATACAGTTCAAGGCTACATAAGCAGAGGGATAGCATTAAGACAATGAGAAGTGATAGTCCCGCTTTATATTGGACTGGTGAGACCACACTTGGAATACCGCACCAAATTCTGGTCACCATGATACAAAAAAGATGTTGAGATCCTGGAAAGTGTACAGAGAAGAGAAACAAAGATGATAAAGGGTCTAGAGACATTTATGCATTTAACTGTTCTGTATAATGAACGGTTGATGGAGCTACATATGTCTAGCCTGTTGAAGAGAAGTATTAGAGAGACAAGATAACTGTCTTCCAGTATCTGAAGGGCCATCACAGAGAGCATTGACTTATTCTCTAAGGCACCAGAGGGCAAGAGAAGAAATAATTGGTGGAAGTTTGTTAAAGAAAGATTCAATCGAGAAATAAGGAGAAATTTTCTGATAGAGAAAACAACGAATCAATGGAATGCTTATGGGGTTGTGGGTGCTCCATCACTGGAAGTTTTCAAAAACAGACTGAACAACTATTTGATTGACATTTTATGAAGTTCCTACCTTGACCTGGCGGTTGGACTAGAAAACTCCGAGGTCTCTTCCAGTCCTACAATTCCGTTTCTAGGTTTCTGTGTTTCAAACAGAGTTATGAATTCAGAACTGATTGCCTCTTCTTCTTTGAATGCCATACCTGGCAGAAAATGTAGATATTTCAAAATGGCTATGGGCAGTGGTGGGCTGCAAATCTTTTAACAACCAGTTCTCTGGTTGGGTAGATGTAGCCAGTTGGTCATGTGACTGAGTGGGTGATGTCAGTCATCACACCCAACCCCATCTCCCAGCCACTCACTTCAAAGGAACAGATAGGATTCAGCTGGTTGGGGCTTATCCCATCACTGGATATACATGATGACACAGTGTTTGTGCTTTAGCAAAAGTTTTGCTATCTTAATTTTAATTTTTATTGTCTGTGGGATATGTTAACAGGCAAGACTTTTAAAATCTGTGTCATACCAAAATTTGATCTTACATACACTGGTTTTCAACTATAAATAAATCTAAATTGTACAAATTAACATTTCATCTACTGTTAATTTGTTGAATTTGATCATTGATAAAGTACTACTCCTATTTTTTTTTAACTTCAGCAGTCAAGAAAACTCTTGAGAATATGGATAGCAAATAACCAGACTATTTATTTGTTTTACATCCTGCCTTTATTTTTTTATATATAAATATTCAAGGAGGCAACATACCTAACACTCTGTCCATCTATTTTCCCCACAACATCATATTTTGGACAGATTATACAATGACCATGCTCTCTGTGGAAGTCAATAGTGCTGTGAAAAGAAAGGGATGATCAATAACAAGATGAATGCACTCAATTATACCAAGAATGGCTGAACGATTGGAAGGTCTGAAGAAGCAGATTGGGGACAGTCTCATGAAGAAAATCTATCTATACGATCACCAAGAATCAACACTGTCATGATAGTAGTACATCATCAATTTTTGTTTAATACATTTTATTTAATAAAGACATCATTGCCTCTTCTCCATTGTGTGTTTAATCATGCCATTAATGCAGCATTATATGAAATTAAGAATAGCCAAAAAAAATAATGCGAGTAATTAGAGTTGATATTATTGTACAGTATAATGCCTGTCTCTTTCAATCTTGTCTGAATCAGGTGTGACACTTTCTAGAGGCAGTACAGGGCTGGATGGAGATCAATACAATTCCATTTTGAGAAGATAGAGATGCCATTGGTGAATAATTTGAATTTAAATAATGGGAGAACAGCATTTTCTGGTTGTGCACTTTCCATAAAATCTGGAGTATAGTTATTCCTGGTCCAGTTTGTTATGTAAAACTTTGCTGGTAACACCAATTAGAAATACCTCTAACTATCCATGTTTAGGCTGATGCAAAGGTTGGTTACTAAGAGTGCCAAAACTTTGCTTGTGTTATGTACATTTAAGAATAGCTCAAAATATTGCTGTTTATATAATATCCTTACGGCAAAACTCCTCTTGTAGTATACACCAACCTATACCATTTTGGAAAGTGTCCTAATCATGCTTTGTTGACAGGTAGTGTCTTGAGAGAGAGGAGAATTACATGATCCTCTCAGTTGTGACACCCTCACTAAGGAACTCAAGGCTCTTATAAGTGCTTCAATAGTTCAATTTTGCAAGTTGAGGGTGGTATATCTCTTGACTGAGTTTTCTGTTTCTTTTTAAATAAGTTTGATATTTCACCAACAGTTATTTTCATTCTAGACCCATGATGGCGAACCTATGGCACACATGCCAGAGGTCACACACAGAGCCCCCTCTCTGGGCATGCGAGCTGTCACCCCAGCTGAGCTCCATCGCACATGTGCGCATGTACCACCCGCCAGCCAGCTGGTCTTCCAGTCTCTGCTGTGCATGCATGGGGGGCAAGGCGCATGTGCGGAGGGTGTGGGATGTCATGCATGCATGCAGGGGGGTCATGGGGAGTCACGTGTGCATGCGCAGGGAGTATGCGTGGGGTGCACGTGCATTGCATTTTGAGGATGCACACGTATGTGTTTGGGCACTTGGTGCCAAAAAGGTTAGCCATCATTGTTCTAGAAAGACTTGTACTTTATTTTAGTGCAGTAAATCACTGTGATTTTATTAATCATTTCTGTCCTGGAATAAGTTTTGCAAAGGATTGTATACAAACATCTTAAATACATGAGCTGTTAGTCAAATGAACTAATAATATGACACAATATAAACTGATTGATGTTCAATTTGTACAGATTCTGTTTAAATAAACAAAAATGCTAAATGTTTTCAATAAAATAAGAAACAAGACTATGCACAGCTGGTTGTAGCGTGATCCAGATGATAAGCAACTCAACATTTGTCTCTGCCTTCTAAGAAAAGGGAGTAAAGGAAGAATTAGATGAAACAGATTTGTTGTTGTTAGTCGTGAAGTCATGTCCCACCCATTGTGACTACAATGTTCCTCCAAGCCTTCTTGTGCTCTACCATCCCCAGAATCCATTTAAGCTCACGCCTACTGCTTCAGTGACTCCATCCAGCCACCTCATTCTCTGTCATCCCGTTCTTCTATTGCCCTCAATTGTTCCCAGCGTTAGGCTCTTCTCCAGTGAGTCCTTCCTTCTCATTAGGTGGCACAAGTATTTGAGTTTCATCTTCAGGATCTGGCCTTCTAAAGAGCAGTCAGAGTTGATTTCCTCTAGGACTGATCAGTTTGACCACCTTGCAGTCCAAGGGACTCACAGGAGTCTTCTCCAGCATCATAGTTCAAAGGCCTCAATTCTTTGGTGTTCCTTATGGTCCAATTTTCACAGCCATACATTTCAACTGGGAAAACCATAGCCTTGACTATGTGTTCTTTTGTTGTCAGGGTGATGTCTCTGCCTTTTAGTATGCTGTGTAGATTTGCCATAGCTTTCCTCCCCAGGAGCAAGCGTCTTTCAATTTCTTGGCTGTAGTCCCCATCTGCGGTGATCTTGGAGCCCAGGAAAATAAAATCTGTCACTACCTCCATTTCTTCCCCATCTATCTGCCAGGAATTGAGAGGGCTGGATGCAGTGATCTTAGTTTTCTCAATGTTGAGTTTCAAGCCAACTTTTGCACTCTCCTCCTTCACCTGCATCAAGTTCCTCTTGTTCCTTCCTTTAGTTCCTCTTCACTTTCTGCCATTAGTCTGCATATCTGAGGTTGTTGATATTTCTCCTGGCAATCTTAATTCCAACTTGTGATTCATGATATGCTCTGCATATAAATTAAATAGGAGGGCAACAGTATACAGCCTCGCCGAACTCCTTTCTCAATTTTGAACCAATCAGTGGTTCCATGTCCAGTTCTCACTGTTGCTTCTTGACCTGCATACAGGTTTCTCAAGAGACAAATAAGATAATCAATCTGATTTTCTGTGTTGACTGTCTGATGATGTCCATGGGTAGAGTCATCTCTTTGGTTGTTCGAAAAGACTGTTTGCTATCATCATCGTATTCTCTTCACAAAATTCTACCAGCCTTCATTTGGTACTCCAAGGTCAAACTTCCCTGTTATTCCAGTTATCTTTTGGCTTCCTACTTTAGCATTCCAATCCCCCATGATGATAAGGACATCGTTTTTTAGTGTTAATTCTATAAGGTGCTGTAGGGCTTCATAGAACTGGTCAATTTCATCCTCTTCAGCACCAGTGGTTGGGGCATAGACTTGACTACTGTGATATTGAATGGTTTGCCTTGGATTTGAACTGAGATCATTCTGTCATTTTGGGGATTATATCCCAGTACTGCTTTTCCTACTGCTTTATTGACTATGAAGGATACTCCATTTCTTCTGAGGGATTCTTGCCCGCAGTAGTATACCTGATGGCATCTGAATTAAATTCACCCATTCCTGTCCATTTTAGTTTGCTGATTCCTAAGATGTCGATGTTCAGTCTTGTCATCTCTCGTTTGACCACATCCAGCTTGCCTTGATTCATGGATCTTACATTCTAGATTCCTATAGAGAATAAATCTTTATAGCATCAGACTTTCCTTTCACCACCAGATGCATCCACAGTTGAGTGTCCTTTTGGCTTTGGCTCAGTTGCTTCATTCTTTTTAGCTCTACTAGTACTATCCCTCTGCTCTTCCTGAGTAGCATTTTGGACATTTTCCGACCTGAGGGGCTCATCTTCCAGTATCATATCTTTTTGTCTTTTGGTACTGTCCATGGGATTTTCATGACAAAGATACTGGAGTGGGTTGCCAGTTCCTTCTCCAGTGGATGTCATTTTGTTAGAGCTCTCTGCTATGACCTATCTGTCTTGGGCGCCCTATACGGCATAGCTCATATTTTCCTTGAGCTACGCAAGCACCTTTGCCATGACAAGGCAGTAATCCATGAAGGGATTCATGAAGTTAAACAGATTACTACCAGTTTAATAGAAGCACAATAATTAATAAGTGCATAAATAAGTTGCAAGGAGAGAGAAATATAAAGTTACTAAAGCATTTTTACCAAGGACCTACAGTATTTTAAATATATATCTTAATACAACACAGAACCAGTTTTTACTAAACAATGAAAGTTCTCTGGAAAAGGTTCTAATACTTTCACTGCCTTGTTTTGGAAATCCCTGATCCATCTGGCTTTTAGAGGCATATTCCTGAACTAAACAAGAGATGACTCTTTACTAGCTGGCACCATTGAATTTCAGCTGAAATGATACAGGAATTGGTATTTTTATGACATCTGTGGACTTTCATCTGACTTCTCTTTTCTTGCTGCAGTACAGTTTGCAAAGTGTGCATTCAGTATTTTCAGCTTTTCTTAAATTAGCTCATTTGATCATTACAGCCTTTCTAAGGAAAGCATAAGCCTTATTCAAACACATAGGGAAATACCACAATTTGAGGATACAGTGAGCAGCATCCGGATGGAGAAAAGATCTCACTTGCAGATAGTTATTGTATGTCCCAGTTCTGTTTGCAAGAAAAATATGCATGCCCCTCCTTCCATGGACACCTAGAGATACTGAATACTCATGGCCCAGTTCATGGCTTGCTTTACCCAAGGAAGGAGGAGGGACAACAAGCAGTCTCCTCCACAACTTTTCATGATATTCCATGATGATCCTGATCAAACCTCCTGATTCATTCCATCTCCCCATTTTTTTTAAAAAAAAAAAAGTGTGGGGTGGAGTCATAGTCAATGACAGCAGAGAACTCACACAGAAGAAAGTGGCATAACTCTTTTAACTGCCACATAAAGAAAAAGTATAACACTATTAATATATGTTAATATATTAATAGATGTTTAGGAATATTTTATGTTTGCAACTAGAACTTTTACTCAGAAGTGTCTGATTATCTTTCTAAATAAATAAGATCACTGAATGGCCCAGCCCTGAGTCCAAATGAAATCAATCCAAAGCAGAGGACAATCTGGATAGCTACACAGAAATTTCTCAGGCTTTGTGGGACAGAGCTATAGTAAGATTGCAATTTCTACACCTGGTATGGACTGCTATAATATATTTACCCATTTTTATTTTTTTATATGTCTTTGGTTTTGACCGAAATACATTACAGCAATAAAAATAATAGACATTACTGTGTTTAGATTGGTATGCTGCATTTCTGTCATTTAAAAAAATGGCACTACATACCAAATCAAACAACAGGATACATTTCTGAAATGTTTTCAATCATCATTTTGAAAAATTAAGAACTGACACAGAATGGTTACGGATTCATAACTTTGCTCCTACCTTTGGTTTTCAGAAGTTGTGTTACACAGGCACAGCTGTCCCAAAAGACTGATCTCTTCCTTCCCCTCACCCCTGCCATCCAATAAAATAATTATTCACCACAGCAGGTAAGAAAATGTTTTCTATGAAAAATGATATGGAGGTTGTTGTGTATGTACCATAGTTAATAAAGTATGAGCTTGAGGTAAAGTGCAGGGTTCTGGCCCTGCACTTCTGATTGGCTGTTAGGCGGCCAGATCGGATTGGTTAGTTCTGAGGAATCCGATTAGCCCTTAACAGAGAATTCTTATTGGTTAAAAGAGCTAGCGTTCATAGCTCGTTATTGGACAATTCTCACAAGGGTTGCCTATATAAGGCAGAGTTCACTTGTTTTGAGAAGTCACTATGCAAATAAAGAGCTGAATGTTCACTATTCAGAGGCTGTCTCCATTTACTCCGACCCATGTTCAGTACTTAACACTGGCGACGAGGATGGGATGTGGAGACGTCTGAACCAAAGACGCCAGGAAGCAATACCGAGCACGTGATAGATGACGCCAACAACGGAACCATGTCCGGTGGCATCGTACCACCCGCTCCGTTCGATCCGAACCAAGAGGATTGGGAATCCTACATGGATCGCTTCCAAATGTTTCTCGAGACGAATAACTTGAAGGACGCCACACCAGCAAAGAAAAGGGCGCTGTTCCTGACGCATTGCGGCCCAGCCATATTTAAGATGGCTAAAGCACTCACCAAACCTCGAGAAGTGAAAGCCATGAGCTGGGACGACCTCGAACCCATCCTGAGAGACCATTACGCGCCAACCGTGCCTACACTCGTGAGACGCCACGAGTTTTATCTGAGAAACCAATGAAGAGGGGAGAGTGTGGCCGATTTCGTGGCGGACCTCTGAAATTTAGGGGGCCTTTGCGGGTTCACCAATTTAGAAGAGGCACTGAGAGATCGAACAGTTCTGGGATTAGATGCACTAGGCGTGCAAAGCAAGCTGATGGCAAAAGGCGACATCAGCCTTGCTGACGCCATCGCCGAAGCCACGGCTGCGGAGGCGATCAAAAAGTCGGCTGCACAACTACGGCGAAGCCGCACTCCGGTACCACCACCGGCCAGCGAAATCTCACCTAGCACAGAAGGGCAGCTATCAACAACGCACCATGAGGACCTCTCTTCGTCGTCAGACAGTGACGAAGAAGGGGTCCATCGACTGCGGTCTGACCAGGACCCTCGCCCGAAGCCCTTACACCCTTGCGCTGGCTGTGGAGCCAACCATGCCAGGGCTGAATGCAAATTCCGCGACACACTCTGCCATGAGTGCGGGAAACGAGGCCACATCGGCCGGGTCTGCCGCAGTTTACCAGGACTCAGCCAGGCCTCAAAAGGGGTCAACTATCGCCAATCGACAGGAAACCGTCCTGTAAGGCGAGAGCCAGTAAACCACTCCTACAAAAATCGAGCTTTGCAAAGAGAAGAGGCTCACCATACTTTCACTATCGGTCACGCCTCAGTTTTGGACACTAAGAAAATCCGGGTCACGGTAGCCATTGAGAACCGGCCTTGCCACATGGAGGTTGACTCGGGATCATCCCTCTCGATGGTGTCTTGGAAGACACTCAAGCAACTCATCCCCACAATTCAATGCCAAGACCTCCAATTTCAACGCCTCATCCTCAAGGACTACCAAGGAAATTGAATCCCCGTTGTCGGGTCCTGCCGAGTCCGAGTCTCCTTCAAGAAGCATACAGCGTACTTACCTCTAACGGTCATCGATAGAGATAGGCCTAGCCTACTTGGCCTCCAATGGTTCGCGCCACTCGGCATTGAAGTGGCCGGCGTGAACCGAGTCGGTGGTTGTGAGTGGGAGGAAGACCTTATCTCTGAGTTCAGCGATGTCTTCGCGGACAGCTTAGGCGAGTATAAGGGGACCCCGATCTCATTCAGTCTAGATCCAAAAGTAGCTCCCATTCGCTTGAAGCCCCATCGAGTTCCGTTCGCTCTTAAAGCAAAAATCGACGAACAGCTCGACAAGTTAATTGCTCAGGGGGTGTTGAAGCCCATCAATCACTCTCCATGGGAAACCCCTATTGTAACACCCATTAGGCCAGACGGGTCAATCCGAATTTGTGGGGACTACCGGGACACTTTGAACCACGCCCTACAGCAGAATGCGTATCCAGTTCTGGTGGTGCAGCACCTCCTCCATTCCTTGGGGGGTGGTAAGGTTTTCGCTAAATTAGATTTAGCCCAAGCTTATCAACAATTACCAGTGGATGAAAAAACGGCTCAAGCCCAAACAATTGTAATGCACAGGGGTGCCTTTAAATGTACCCGATTGCAATTCGGAGTTAGTGTAGCCCCGGGGATCTTCCAGAGCCTTATGGAAAGGTTATTACAAGGAATCAAGGGCGTGGTCCCTTATTTTGATGACGTATTAATTGCAGCCCCTACCCAAAAAATCTTACAGGACTGTTTGAAATGCGTTCTAAATAAATTCCAAGAGGCCGGACTTAGGGTGAAAAAAAATAAATGTCAATTGTATACTGACAATGTTGAGTTTCTAGGGTACTGGATTGATAGCCAGGGCATTCATCCTAAATTAAAAGTGATCAAAAACGCTCCCAGGCCATGCAACAAGGCCGATCTCCAGGCGTTCTTAGGCCTCATTAATTTCTATAATGTATTTTTACCGCACAAGGCAACTGTCGCTGAACCGTGACACTGATTATTAGATAAGAAAGCATTGTGGGTATGGGGTTACCGGGAAGAGCAAGCGTTCCGGAATGTTAAAAAACTGTTTGCATCTGACTCTGTACTTATGCAGTATAACGAGACTTTGCCATAAGTTATAACCTGCGATGCATCGCCTTTTGGAGTGGGCGCCATTTTGAGCCATGTACTGCCTAATGGGAACGAAACCCCTGTTGCATACTTTTCGAAGACTCTTTCACAAGCAGAGCGGAACTATGGACAAATTGATAAAGAAGCCCTCGCAATCGTCTCAGCTGTAAAAAAATTTCATGAATATGTGTATGGAAGGACATTTACCATTATAACTGACCACAAACCATTGCGAGGGATAATAGCCAGGGACAAGCCAACCCCCTACATATTATCCCCTAGAATGACCCGATGGTCAGAATTCCTAGCTGCTTATAATTATCGCCTGCAATATCGCCCGAGGAAAGCCATTCCCCAGAGCAACTCCGGAAGACGCTGCTGCGAATTCTGCACGAGGGCCACCCCGGCATCGTGCAAATGAAGGCGCTTGCACGAAGCTACGCATGGTGGCCGGGCATGGACCGGCAAATAGAGCAGTGGGTTAAAGCGTGTTCCAATTGCCAACAAGTCAGCAACGCCCCACCAAAAGCCATGCCTACTGAATGGGAGACGCCACGTGGACCCTGGTCCAGAATCCACCTGGATTTTGCGGGGCCAACCAAGGGCTATACCTTCCTGCTGACAGTCAACGCATACTCCAATTGGTTAGAAATTCATCGTATGACGGCTACGACCTCCGAGGCGGTGATCAAGATTCTAAACAGACTCTTTGCAACCCACGGATTGCCAGATGTCCTGGTGTCCGATAACGGGCCACAGTTTACGGCACTAATGTTCGAGCAGTACCTCGCTGACCGTGGCATCCACCATGTGCTCACCTCGCCTGCGCACCCTGCGACCAATGGCCAAGCTGAATGCATGGTCCAATTTGTTAAAAAGACTTTGCAAAAAGTGGACTATGACAATATCAATGACAAGGTCAACCAAATTCTCTTTTTGCAACACATAACTCCACATAGCGTCACCGGCAGAACTCCCGCCGAACTACTGATGGGACGAAGACTCCGCTCCCACCTCGACCGGTTGCACCCTGCTTACGAACCGGAAAAAACCAATAGGATCCAGCGGCCACTGTTGCACTTTCCAGGTAGGAGACCTCATTTACGCACGGAACGTATCGGGCGACCCGTTATGGATAGAGATGACAGTAGTACGAGTGACCGGCCCTAAATCCTACATAGTGAAATGCTGTGACAATAAACTGTGGAAACGGCATATCGACCAATTACGGTCACGACTCACAACGGCCAGTCAACAACCCCCCCATGACCAAACCGAGGGGGGGGAGGTACGGAAGAAGATGAAGTTCCAGGGAATCTACTCGAAGGGAGCGACAAACTAAGTGATACTCAGGAAATGGAGCAGGAAGGAGAAACGTTTGCACCGTAAGAAATTGCAGCTGAGCAAGAAGCAGAACCACTGCCAAACAACAATCTACCTCAACAGGATTGCAACCAACCAATCCAACGAAAATCCGAAAGAGTTAAAAGACAACCGTCCTATCTAAGAGACTATATAACTACACCGTAATTAAGAAGCCAGGGGGAAGGGGTGTTGTGTATGTACCATAGTTAATAAAGTATGAGCTTGAGGTAAAGTGCAGGGTTCTGGCCCTGCACTTCTGATTGGCTGTTAGGCGGCCAGATCGGATTGGTTAGTTCTGAGGAATCCGATTGGCCCTTAACAGAGAATTCTTATTGGTTAAAAAAGCTAGCGTTCATAGCTCGTTATTGGACAATTCTCACAAGGGTTGCCTATATAAGGCAGAGTTCACTTGTTTTGAGAAGTCACTATGCAAATAAAGAGCTGAATGTTCACTATTCAGAGGCTGTCTCCATTTACTCCGACCCATATTCAGTACTTAACAGAGGTACTTTCTCTTGACCATATATCTTGTTTCTTAGAATTGCTAATTCAGAAGTAAAAAAAACATTGAAAAAGAAAAGAGCTATTTCTTAAAAACAAAGCAAGAAGAATGTCTACAGTTTTTGTTTCATATCTCAGATTTCAGATTTCAGAATGCAAATTGGAATTAGGTTTATGCCACAAGTAATAGTGGTACAAATGGGAAGGGGGGGGGCGCACAACATATAGATCAATACCCAGTAATTAACTGAAGGGCTCAAATATGACACAGAGAAGACTGTGAGAACTCAATTGGGAAAAACCAAGGACAAAACAGAACCAACACTCATGGCTTATTTTCAAAAAGCAGAGTTTAAATTAATTTTTATCCCTGTCACCTTCCTTTATCTAAAAAAGAAGCAATCAAACATAAGATTCAATCTTCTACTTATGTATTTCATCTCTCTTGCTAGGCAATTAATTGCCTGTTTGTAAAAACAGCTACAAGAGGAGGTAAATGTCAGCACATCTGGACTATCTACCAGGGTCTCCATCTTGACAAGTGGCAACCCTACAATTACTAGATCAGTGGGGTTTATTCTTAGTGATACACTACTGAGGAGAACACTACTGAGGAGATTTGTGTCTTATTTGCATATTGCTAAGTATTATGCCTGAGTATTTCAACTCCAGAAAGACCTAAGTAGAAGACAACTTTTCAAAAATCACTCAAAAAGTGAGTCCTGTTAAACTCAATCAGGCCTATTTAAGGGAACACACACAGCCACTTTGTTGTCTGAATATATATAATCAGTCTGAGGCTTGAATAGCAAAAATGTGCCAGTATTTTATCCCTCATTAGAATATGATTGATTAAATCAATAAACTCTTACTCTTACCATGAATAACTACCATTCATTCATACATTGGAAGGGCTCTCTAGAGACACGGCAGTGGTGTTTTTTCTTTTTTCTTTTTCTGTTAAGGTTGAATTCATGAGAAAACTTATCAATTGCTTGCCTGCTTGCTTGGTACACACAGATTTATTTATTTTTAAATTGCTACCTATGTTATTTTAGTAAACAAGCAGAGGAAAAATGCTAGCATAATGCTTTAGATATATTCAGAGATATCAGCAACAGCATAAGTACTTCAATGCTGCTTTTTTAGAAATAAAAAAAACTAAGATTGCTGCTGTAAAATATGTATCAATCGAAAGGGTCCTCACAAGAACTTAACTTTTTTTTCATTATTTATTGCTGTAGTTTTAATAAAGTGACCTTGGTTTTGTGGCCTTGCAAGTATATCAATAGTTCGAAAACCTATTTATTTTTCGACATATTTTACATACAATCCAACTTCCCAGACTCCAGGTTGCATATAATAATTAGATTAAAACAAAACAGATACAATATTTTTGGAATTAACCTGCTGAAAACTCCTACGCACTAATTGTGTTATTGCCCACATAACTGATAAGATTAGGTGCTTCTTAGTGCTTAAGTTTGACAAAAGGCCAAGAGCATTTCTCAAGGAGAGTGAGTGCTTTCAGGTTCTTTATACCTCAGCATGAAAGGGGCACACTGTTACCTGCGTGGAAGTGATCCACTTCCTGAAACATTGAATCAAGGCAAACATTGCACTCACTAAGCAGCACCGAGTCTTTGG
The DNA here is from genome assembly GCA_033807585.1 of Hydrophis major. NCBI lineage: Eukaryota > Metazoa > Chordata > Lepidosauria > Squamata > Elapidae > Hydrophis > Hydrophis major. Next base: position 217,034,984 of record CM066328.1, on the reverse strand, counting down.
GATTCACTCTCTCTCAATCAGCTCAGTAAATAAAGATTTTTCTGTAACAAGGAAGTACATTTTCTATTAGGGAATCTCCTAGATCGAAGGATGGAGAAAAACACAAAGTGTGACTTAAACCCAAACTCAAGGGCTGCTCAATATGGAACTTTCCCAAAGTGTTGAGGAATTCAATCACTCCTCTTCTTCCTCCAGAGATACTCCATCCTTCAGCCACCTGCTAATATTTGCCACCAGAAGGGACAACTCACAACTGCAAACCCATATCACATCAACACAATAATGTAAGCAGAGCTGTCCTCCAGTGAAAGCTAAAAGACTGCAGATTTATCTGAACTAAAAGTCTAGTCTGCCAGCTTCCTTATTTTTTTAGCAGATGATGTGTTGTTAATAACTAAACTCTGTTCCAAAACTCAGCCTAGCTTTTGTGCATCCACACATACAGAGTAAATGTGTCAAACAAGGGGTAGCAATTGTGTACATATAACTTTTAAGCAAATCTGTGATGACTCTCATTATCTCCACAGGATTATATCACTAAAACTCACAAAATAGACTGGTAATGTAATTTGCCAGCAGTTTCCCAGGAGAAACAAATAGGCTTAATGCATATAAAACAATACAAAAAAAGAATGTTTATTTTTAAAGAATCCCAGAAAAAGATTTTGAAGCTTTTTAACCTGCAAGATACCAGTCATCCCCTGAAAATCCTGAAAAAGGCAAGCTAAAAAAAGAGGACTGCATTAAGCAAATTCAATGGATGTTAAAGTTGCAATCTGACTAATAACAAAACAGAAGTTATTTATAGTGCAATCTGTTGTGAATGAATAATACCAATAAAGTTATCTAGAGCTTGAAGTCAAGTGCAGGGTTCTGGCCCTGCACTTCTGATTGGCTGTTAATGGCAGGATCGGATTGGTCCGTTCAGGAGCATCTGATTGGCCATTAACAGGCCATTCCCATTGGTTAACGGAGCTAGCGCTCCAGGTTTGCTATTGGTTGAATAGTTAATAAGTTGCCTATATAAGGAAGGCTATAGCAGCCCTCCAGTTTGAGCTGTCACAATATGTAAATAAAGAGTTTGAAGTTCACTGTTTCTACCGGCTCGTCTCCATCATTCGCACCCATGCTCCAGACTTAACACTGGCGACGAAGGTGGGATTGGATGACATCAGAGCCAACTAAGACAACTAAGCACGTGGTTGAAGCGCACAATGGCAGAACCATGTCCGGCGGCGTAGTACCACCCGCTCCGTTCGATCCAGCTCAAGAGGACTGGGAGTCCTACATGAATCGTTTTCAAATGTTTTTGGAAACGAATAATCCGAAGGATACCACACCCGGGAAGAAACGGGCAGTATTCCTAACGCACTGCGGCCTGACTGTATTCAAAATGGCTAAGGCATTAGCAAAACCGGCGGAAGCGAAGGCCATGGACTGGGACATCCTCGAACCGCTACTAAGGGCCCACTATGCACCAAAAGTTCCAATGCTCGTAAGACAACACAAGTTCTATCAAAGAAACCAGCGGAGAGGAGAAAGCGTCGCCAATTTCGTTGCAGACCTCCGGAACTTGGGAGGCCTTTGCGATTTCACCGACCTAGAAGAGGCCTTGAGAGACCGAGTAGTCCTCGGGCTAGATGCTCTAAATGGACAGAGCAAAATAATGGCAAGGGGCGACATCACCCTTAAAGACGTCATAGCTGAAACTACAGCAGCGGAGGCGACCAAGAAGTCGGCTGCCCAACTACGCCGAAATCGCGCTCCAGCACACCCACCGGCGAAGTTTCACCTAACGCGGAAGGGCAGCTGCAGACGGCCCACCATGAGGACCTCTCTTTGTCGTCAGACAGCAACAAAGAAGAAGTCCATCGCCTGCGGTCTGATCTGGAACGATACCTGAAGTCCCAGCAACCATGCGCTGGCTGCGGGGCCAACCATTACCGCTCCGACTGCAAATTCCGCGAAGCGCTCTGCCACGAGTGCAGGAAACGAGGCCACATCGGACGGGTCTGCAGAAGTCTCCTAGGACCCAGCCAGACCTCAAAAGGAACCAATCGACAGGGAATCGCCCTGTAAGGCGAGAACCAGTAAACCACTCCTACAGAAACCGACCCGTGAATCGTCTAGCGAGATGGGAAGAGGCCCACCAAATACTCACTATTGGCCATGCCTCTTCACTAGACGCTAAGAAAATTCGGGTCAATGTGAACATTGAAAATCAGCCTTGCCAAATGGAGGTTGACTCGGCATCGTCTCTTTCAATGGTCTCATGGAAGACCCTCAAGCAACTCATCCCCACTATCCGGCGCCAAGACCTTCAATTCCAACGGCTCGTGTTAAAGGACTACCAGGGGAACCGAATTCCAGTCACAGGATTCAGTCGAGTCCGGGTTGCATTCAAGAACCGCACGCCGTACTTACCCCTGACGGTGATCGATAAGGACCGGCCTAGTCTGTTAGGCCTGCAATGGTTCGCACCACTCGGCATTGAAGTGGCTGGCATTAACTGAATCGGCAGCAGTGACTGGGAGGAAGACCTCGCCCATGAATTCAGGGACGTCTTCGAGGAAAAGCTAGGCAAGTATCCTTTAGCCTTAATCCAAAGATAGCTCCCATCCGCCTTAAGCCTCGTCGAGTTCTGTTCGCTCTAAAGCCAAAAATCGACGAGCAGCTTGATAAGTTGATTGCCCAGGGAGTGTTAAAGCCAACTGACCACTCCCCATGGGAAACGCCGATTGTGACACCAACTAAGCCGGACGGCTCCATTAGAATTTGTGGGGACTACCGAGCCACCCTAAACCACGCCCTGCAACAGAACTCATATCCGGTGCCGGTGGTACAATAACCTCCTCCATTACCTGGGGGGCGGAAAAGTCTTCGCTAAACTAGACTTAGCTCAGGCTTATCAGCAACTGCCGGTTGACGAAAAAATGGCACAGGCACAGACTATCGTAACACACCGAGGTGCCTTTAAGTGTACGCAGCTTCAATTCGGAGTCAGTGTGGCCCCGGGGATCTTTCAGAGCCTAATGGAGAGACTATTGCAGGGGATCAAGGGCGTTGTCCCCTATTTTGATGATGTGCTCATTGCCGCCCCCACTCCAAAAATCTTACGGGAGCATTTAAGACTGGTATTACGAAAATTCCAGGAAGCAGGCTTGAAAGTCAAAAAAAAATAAGTGCAAACTGTGTACCGATCGTGTTGAATTTTTAGGGTACTTAATTGACAGTCAGGGTATTCACCCTACCAAGAGCAAATTGAGAGCAATGAAAAATGCTCTCAGACCCCAGAACAAGACCGACCTCCAGGAGTTCTTAGGCCTCATCAATTGTTATAATGTATTCTTGCTGCACAAGGCGACTGTCGCTGAACCTTTACATCGTCTATTAGATAAAAAATCGATTTGGGTATGGGGTCACAAAGAAGAGCAGGCGTTCCGTAATGTGAAAAAACTACTGACTTCGGACGCCGTACTAATGCAGTACAATGAGACTTTGCCAATAAACATTACATGTGATGCATTGCCTTTTGGATTGGGCGCCATTTTGAGCCATGTGTTACCTAACGGTAACGAAGCCCGTGTTGCTTACTTCTCAAAGACGCTCTCGAAAACTGAGCAAAATTACAGCCAGATCAATAAAGAAGCCGTGGCGATCGTATCAGCTGTTAAAAGATCTCATGAGTACGTGTACGGCCGGGTTTTCACCATTGTAACTGACTACAAACCATTGCTGGGGATCATCACTGGGGACAAGCCAACTCCCTACATACTTTCTCCCAGTATGACCCGCTGGTCAGAATTCTTGGCTGCCTACAATTATCGGCTACAATATTGTCCCGGTAAAGCCATTCCCCACGCCGACGCGCTGAGCCGTGCACCACTCCCTGAAACTATCAACGATCCTGCACCAACGATGACAGCGTTGCAGATAGAGACACTCCACACGCCGCCATTAACTGCCCGTGACATCGCGAGAGAAACAAAACATGACCCCATCTTAGCACGAGTCCTCACATGGGTGGAACGCGGATGGCCATTGGACCAAGTACCAGATGACTTTGCACTATTCTAAAGTCTTCAAACAGAGTTGTTCTCGCAGAAGGGCTGTGTCATCTGGGGCGATAGAGTCGTTATCCCAAACGACTCCAACAGACATTGCTAAGAACCTTGCATGATGGCCACCCTGGCATCGTGTGCATGAAGGGCCTCGCACGAAGCTACGCATGGTGGCCAGGCATCGACAGACAAATCGAATTGTGGGTTAAAACTTGCAGGAGATGCCAAGAAGTAAGCAATGCTCCACCAAAGGCAACCCCAACCAAATGGGAGATGCCGCGGGGACCCTGGTCCCACATCCATCTGGACTTTGCCGGGCCGACCAAAGGCCACACATTTTTGCTAACCATTGACACCTACTCGAATTGGCTCGAGATTCACCGAATGAGCAACACGACCACTGACGTGGTCATCAAAAGACTGGAAAGACTGTTTGCAACCCACGGATTACCAGACGTTCTGGTATCCGACAATGGGCCCCAGTTTACCGCGCTGTCTTTTGAGCAGTACCTGGCTGACCGCAGTATCCGACATGCGCTCACTTCACCTGCACACCCTGCTGCCAACGGTAGGGCTGAGCACATGGTACAATTCGTCAAAAAGATTCTCCAAAAGATTGACTACGACAACATCGACGAGAAAATCAACTGGATCCTTTTCCTACAGCACATCACACCTCACAGCGTCACCAACAAAACTCCCGCTGAGCTGCTAATGGGACGAAAGCTCCGCTCCCACCTCAATCGGTTACACCCAGCCTACGAACCGGAAAAACCATTCGGATCCAGCAGCCGATGCCGTACCTTCCAGGTAGGTGATTTAGTATTCGCTAAAACCTTATCGGGCGATCCGCTGTGGGTAGAAGCGACTGTAATCCGCGTAACCGGCCCAAGATCATACCTCATTCAGTGCCCTGATGACAGACTTTGGAAGCGCCACATAGATCAACTACGATCGCGGCTACCGTCGCGCACTTCCAAACTCCCTTATGACCAAACTGAGGGGGGGGGAGATACAGAGGAAAGCGAATTGCAATTAGAGGGAAACCTTTTTGAAGAAACCGATAATGGGACTGAAACGCAGGAACAGGAACCAGGGACTGGAGTGAGTTCACCTCAGGGAGTGGCCAGTGATATTGGTGACGACGGGAAGGCGAACTCGGAACCAGAGGCACCCCTACCGATAAACAACGATCTACCTCAGCAGAAGTGCAGCCAATCGCCAGGCACTTTGCGAAAATCGAAAAGACTAACAAAACAGCCGTCCTACCTTAAGGGGTAACTGCGCCCCATGGGCAGAAGCCGGGGGAAAGGGGTGTTGTGAATGAATAATACCAATAAAGTTATCTTGAGCTTGAAGTCAAGTGCAGGGTTCTGGCCCTGCACTTCTGATTGGCTGTAAATGGCAGGATCAGATTGGTCCATTCAGGAGCATCTGATTGGCCATTTACAGGCCATTCCCACTGGTTAACGGAGCTAGCGCTCCAGGTTTGCTATTGGTTGAATAGTTAATAAATTGCCTATATAAGGAAGGCTATAGCAGCCCTCCAGTTTGAGCTGTCACAATATGTAAATAAAGAGTTTGAAGTTCACTGTTTCTACCGGCTCGTCTCCATCATTCGCACCCATGCTCCAGACTTAACACAATCATATTCATATCTGCTCAAAAGAATGTTTCATTCTGTTCAATGCAACTTGCTAGCAAGAAAGCCTGCATGATATTGCCACTTAAATGAAGTATGTAAAAAAGACAATTGTCTGTTTAATTTCTATGTATTTACTTGCCATGAGACCAGACAAACTAAAAGAACAACATGTTCTTTGCAGAAAAAAATAAGGAAAAAACCACGACTGTGTTGCCTGGAATCCTCATGATTAATATCAAACACTCTCCACCCCACCATCACTAAAGAAAGGAGCTCTTTTAAGTGCGCATTTAGAGAGCCTCAATTGTGAAACAGCACCCTGGGCTGTCATAGCACAAACAAGCTGGATCCCTGCTGGCATTGCCAAGGCACCGGCTGAGATTTCTGAATCACGGTCTCCCCCAGCTTGGAAATAGCAAAGAGCTGGGTTAAGATGGTTTTATAAGAAGAGTGCAAATCCCATGGCCCCAAAAGTTGTGGGTGTGCCTCCCCCAGTCACTCCCAAAGTTACCACCAAATTCTAATTATTAATATGACTGAAAAAGAACTTAAATTCATTGGCAATAATCACAGAAATAGTATTTATTTTTATTGAATTTATAGTCAATCAAATTTATTTTCCACTTCATACTAGTCTCTACCTAGAGTGTAGTCCCTGGCATGTCTTTTTATGGTTCACTCACCCCAAAAATGTTTCCCAAAAGAGAAACAAAAAGAATGACAGAAGAAATTCACCATTATTTTACCGCGAGACATCACTGTTTTGTATTGGCCAATGGCATCAAAACAGTAGAGATTTTTGTTCCTGAAGATTAAGTTCATTCATAGCATTTTTTTTCTGGGTTTGTCCTGTGGATGCTGTTTTGCTTCCTCCCCCCCCCCACGCCCTCCCCCTCCAATTTTTCTGGGCTCCTTTGCTCTACTTCCTTGGCAAATCTATTTTGACTATCTCAGAAGCATCAGAATCCCATGGAGGTGACCTTTCTTTCTGCTCCTCCCTTTTCATTCTCTTTACCATATATCAAATCATTTTTTACCTTGCTGGTATTTTCTCTGTTCCCAAACATGTTTGCTATAAGTGCCTATGGCTGCCTTATACCAAAGCAGGCTCCCGATCTATCCAACCAAGAATCTCTGCAGGAAGTAGCAGCAATTTTCCAATCTCTTAGGCAGCCAAATCTTCTCCAGCCTTGATATTCCTCAAACGGAAGCTGAATCTGGGACTCTGTGCATGTGCCACAACAAGCCCTTATGGGGCTTGTGCAATCTCTGATTGAAAACATCCTGACAGTCTTCCAAACGTGCACAAGGAGTAGCCCAGAATTTTTAATAGCCTGCATGATCTCACTTATTTGCATGACTTTTTAATCCCTTACTTACCACAGGCAAGTCTTACGCACCACAGATGACCAGGGTGACCTGCTATATTTATAAATCTGCACTATGGCCGAGACTGAAAATAACTTTGTGCCATATTAGATTTATATCTTGCCTTTAATTCGAGAGCTCAAAATAGCACACATGGCACTCCCTCCCGCTCCTAATCCCATCACCACCATAACCCTGTGAGGTAGGCTGGGCTAAAAGGACTGGCTCAAAATCAGCCAGGAATTGACTCCTCCTTCTCCAAGACAAAGACTGCCGGAAGTCCAAAAGAAATGCCACTCCATCTGGGTGACCAGAAAGACAGCCACTTTCTCTTTCTTCTCCTCCATGCCTCAATCACCCGAACATTTTTTTTTTTTTGAACCAAAATGAGGAAAATGAATCATTTCAGAGCTTCTGTCAAGGGCAGCAGTACGAATCTATATTAATAAGCCACAAACCTGGTTCTTGGCTTTTTATAGCCCCTGAAAGGTAATTATGCTCATTATGTCAACTTGCCATTTTACCGACTCCCCCCAGTGAAAGAGCACAGCTGGTGATTAAGCTCCCCTTGAAAACCCTTTGCTGGGTTGAGACAGATGGCTTCGGAATCCCCACCCACCCCATTCACAAGCAGCCATGCAGGCTTCCTCTGCCCAATACAAATCTTGTGAGGGGGTGTGCGTGTTGGGGCTTACTCCCATTTGACAGAGGACAGGCTGGGTGCCTACAAGAGCGCCCCCTGGTGCTGCAGAAGAAAAGGTAACTCAGAGCTCTGGCTGAAGAGGAAGCTGATGACAATCAGATTGTGTTCTCTGCATGTGAAGACAATGCGCCTAGCGCCTTGTTTGCCATCAAGAACTACAATGAACACAGCTCTACTTGAGAGGTGTACACCCATTAATATATGCATAGTTTAATCAAGCATAAGAACAAAAGTCCTTGGATGGCTGCATCAACAAGGAGTTATTCAGCTTTTCATCACACAGTTCTTAATTATCACCTGATTTATGAGACAGAATGAAAAGCAGCCCACATTAGCTGGGGATTCTGGGAATAGCACACAGTACAGAAAGGACTCCAGCTGGGAAGACTGAAGGGTAATTAGAGCAACATGTTGAAGTCCCTTTGGGGTGCAATGTATGGTATATTTGAAAAGGTATAGTTTTCCTCCAGTCTATCTCAGCTCCTGTGGTCAGGTGGATTTCTCCATGTTATATTCTTTGCACAAAGCAGAAGTGTTTTGCCTATCTTTCTCTTGGATTTTCTTCAATTTCCCAGCCTGTTCTGCACTCGGGTTTCCTGGTGTTCTCCATCAAACTGTTAAGCAGTTCCAGTCGTGATTAGGTTTTCTGAGATCAGCCAAAGTCAGCTGAGTCCTGCCACCTGTTATGTTATGTTATATTTCCTCTGGTTTAATTAATTTTCTTGTATATTTATATTGTGGGAAGAGGTTGGCATCGAAAGAAACCATCCTAGCTGAACTCTTCAGAGCTAATGTTCCACTTTGTTTTTATATTTACAAATAAGTACAGCTGAATTATTAGAGTTTGAACAAAAACCACAGATCATGAAAAGGGGGTTGGCAGCTTGCCATGTGACTGCTTGGTTATCTCTTTAATAGCATTGCAGCGATGAGTCAACAATATATCACAATGCACACAAAACACTGTGGAAATGAGAACAGAATGCGCTGTCCAGCATCTCCTTGTGATTTTTATTTAGACTATACTGAAATTGTCCTTCAGCCAAATTTCAAATAAATAAATAAATCTGTGAGTTCGGTATTGGTTCTAGACTGAAGTAGCTCTACATGTGAAGATTCATTTCCACAATCTGCACTAAACATTGTCAGTCTCCTGATAAATACCACCCGGGAAATAAATGCGTGTGCTGGCTTCAGCTCCATAGCAACCCAGAAAAGCGAGGATGAACCTGTTGCTGCTATTCGACATCAGGCAGGGTGACGCCCATAGCAGCACTGCTTTCAGAAGAGGAACACTGTCACTGCGAGCTGTGAAGTAACGTCAGCACCACCAGTTTCGCAGATCTAATGCTCTCTCAGCACATTTTCTACAGCTTCTGGAAAAAGAGCCAAATCTCCAAATTACGCCTTCACTTAAAGGGAACCATGGAACAGCCAGAGAAAACCAATCAGTTCTGTGATGGGGATGCATCCTCTGCAAGACACTAAATGGAAAAACAAACTGCATCTGCCACAGACCTAGTGGTCACTGTGGAAGACTGGAGAGAGGAATTAAAAAGGAAAAGAGACACAATGTACAGAGTCACTTTTTAGGTCAGTTCATAGATCAACACTATGTCTACAGAGAGATGGGCCAGAGAAGCAGGAAGAATGACATGTCATTCATATAAAGACAATAAATGAAGTGTGAAAAATTATGACACGGACAACTCAAATTACAGAAACCCATCTTTGCAGAAAGTACATGGATTTTTGTACATGCTGGAAGCTGGGAATGAAAATGTGGCTTTAATCTGCTTGCTTTTGATCCTTGCAGTGAGAGAGATTTGACAGCTTTGCTAGTTGGTGGAATGGAGAAAGGATTCTGTCAGTCCTCAGGGGCACATCTCCTCCTTCCCCCAAAGCCAGTCTCCATAGAAGCAGCCTTCATTTGAATGTTAGGGTGTGAACACTATCCCAAACCTGTACACCAATGACTCAGGATGCCTGTCTTTGGAAGACCATTCTTCCTGAAAGACAAAAGGCTGCACCAGACAGCCACTCCAGCAAAGGATTTTTGCACTCTTTACCTACACTTAGTTAGGCACAAACATTTTGCACACAGTTTCACTTCCACCCAAGCTTTGTTCTCCACTGCCTCACTGTGGTTATCTCACATTTTCAGCTATCCCTTTTTCTATGGCTGATCATTTCAATAGAAGGAAAAATTGGGGGAAGGAGGGGTGATCTCTTCCGTTTGCTTGTTTGCCCCCAGTCCTTCCTCGAAAAACCTTTCAATTTTCCAGAGTTATTTACTAGAAGTTATGAGTTACAGTCCTAAGAGCATTTGTATCCCAGGCTCACTGATACCCTAATCAACAAAATCAAATTTAATCTCTTTTCAAGATGGGGAGGGGGAGATAAAGGTTATCAGTCACCTTCAAAGCACGTTTGCTTAAGAGTTGGAGACTGCAGCTAGAAATCTTCCCATTGCTGCTCCTTCTCAGTTGGTCAAAATTGTACAGATTCAACAAAGCCTCGCCCCAAAATTGTCAGGCTTTCTCAGCTGAGGCAATGAAAGTGGGACTTATTGAAAATCTACTTCCTTCCCCCTTCCCATTTTCTTGAAATTTCTGTTCTTAAACAAAAGAAGGGTAGTCAGAGAAAGAGATGTTGCTGCTGCATAACTGCGCCGCTCTTTTACAGGGAGGGGAGAAAAACCTTTTAAAAAAGGCATTGTGTCTGCTGTAAGTCACTGAGGGGAAAATCACTGGAAACCAAATTTTGCTAGCCTCGGAAACCTTGAACAGTCACAAGATGGGGAGAAGAGGTGTCGGAGCTCTTTTGTTCTTTCCTCTTCACAACAGAAAACGTGCACACACATTTCCAAAGCCACCACCCCAAATTCAGCGTCTCCTCTCCGGTTAGAAGAGGGGGGGAACCTTATTCATTCGATGTTCAAATCAGGTTTTCCCGAGGCGGCTCAAAATCCTTTGGCCAGCAGCGCGACCTTCTGCTTAGGACCAACCCTCGACTGGTCCTCCCTTATCGCCTTCCACCTTCTCTAAAGGTGGCAGGATTTGCTCTCAGCTATCGAAAGAAATCGGCCGCTGCCTGCCGCCACCCCGACCCAGCCCGAACAGGTTCCCTTCAAGAATGCCGCAGCCAAGGGGAAACCGCTGCGCCTTGCCTCTGCCACCCGGGGGGGAGCCCAGCAAAGAGACCCCGCCGGAGGGCTCCATGGAAGGCGATTTCCTCCACCCGGGCACTGACCCAGCCCAGGAGGAGACCCTTCATACAGGCGAAATAGGAGCCGAGGAAAGACGGCAGAAGAGAGAATGGGGGAACGGCGGGGCGGAGGGAGAGGAAGAAACTCCGTCTGGGTTTCTGCCCGGCGGAGCAGGGAAGCTGACGCGTGACGCGCCCGGAGCTCAACTCAGAGGGGCCGAGGAGGCGCCGGGAAGGAGCCCTTACCCGAGACAGCTGCTCCGGCGAATCCCACAAACTGCGGAGATGAGAAGCTGCAGACAAACCCTGCAACCGAGGAGCAAAGACGCCGCCTGCGCCGCCTCCAGCCCCTGGGACACACCTCCTCCTCCCTTCAGCCGCTCCGGCCCGGCCCCCTCTCCCCTTTACTCCACGCCCAGCCGTCGCAGCGCCACCCTCGCCTCGCAGCTCCCGGGCTTTACTCGCTCCCCGACTCAACGAGCAGGCTCCGCGCTGGGCGGGCCCCGGCAGCCGAGCAGGGGAAAGTCGTCGCAAAGCAGCCCCGGCGCGGTACGGGAGGCGGCTTGTCGGAGCTTTCGCGCTGGCCTTCAGCCGGGCGAAAACCCGCAGGTGGTCGCCGTGGGCGGTGACAGCAGCAGCAGCAGCGCGGGGGGGGGGGTTAAGGGGAGGCGATGGCAAGCACACACTCCCCAGAGCTCTTCTCTAGCAGCCTCGATAGTTTTGCATCCCGATTTGATCCAAATAAGACTACTTGCAGGCCGAAGAATCCTGCTTCACGGCAGGTGGCTTTTGACAGCCAGCAGTCCTTAAGCATGTTTGTGACTTGGGAGAAACTAAAGTATCAGCGTCCAAACAGCTAGCACCGTTGCATTCACATTGCAAGGGTGGTGACTGGACGCCACGGAGAGTGAATGGACCTTGATCGTTTGTAGCAATCTGCACCAGGAAGAAAATCCAACGGGCTCATTCAAGTAGAATCGCGAGTTAGCGCAGCATAGCATCCATAAGGAATTCTTGGCAGAACAGCATATGACCGAAAGTCCGCCTTCTTAATGTACAGCGCCATCTTCTGGCGGCGCAGCCAAAAGGTCTAATCTTCCCTTGCCACAATGGTTCTTCACATTACAAAATCCCCTCTCGTGTTCCACAATGCTGTGTTAATGAACCCACCCAAATTAGCAGTTATATAACTATATATATATATATATATAACTATATATATAAAACTATACAACTATAACTAAACTGTAACTATAACTATAACTATCTCTATAACTATAACTATCTCTATCGGTAGCAAGATAGAAGGTTTACATAAGGATGGATTCTGCCAATCTGTCAGGAAAGATTGAAATCTGTTCTGTGTGTGTATGTGTGCATGCACAATGGTCACTACAGTATTCTGCTTTAGCAGTCTTAAGGGGGTTAAAAAACAAAGGCAGGAGGGCAATTTTTTGTATATTTACTCATACGTTGAAGTTTCTTGATTGTAGATTTCTAGACCTTAAATGTTAGGTCTAAACCTTAGATCACATATGTACTGAAAGAGACAAACTTGATCTGAAGACAAAGAAAACCCAAGCAAATTTCAAGGTTTTGCTCTACAGCAAGCAGTTGCCATGGAGATGGCAGTGTGCCAATACAGGTGCCACATTTCAACATCCTATTTTCACATTCTGGCTGACGGCATGTTGTTGAATATGTCAGTATGCCCTCAATTAAGGCCATGGTTCTCCCCCAGTTCCCTAGGAGTAAGCCTGTTTCACTTAAGAGGTTCACTTATCTAGGGCCACTCAGTTAATAAAATAAACAAATAGCTTAATGGGTCCAATCTCTGGTTCTCACCAAATTTCTGCTTTCTGCTGGTATATTTTCATAACCTGAGGGAGAGATTCTTGCAAACCAAGTGAGATTTGGTAAGTGGCTAAACATTGCATACCTCCCAAGGAGATTTTGTTAAATCTGTCAGTAGGTGAATACAGCAAATAAATGCCTGCATCAAAATCTAGTGGCATTTGTCAGTTGTGGCAAGTCCTAAAAGGTTCGTTGATGCCTACTTTATTTTTTCATTTCTCCAGGTCTTTTTTATCCCCACAGGCCTTTTCAGGGTTTTCAGGGAAATTCCCAGATTCTGGATTTTAAAATATTTTCTTGAGAAAAAGAACAGTTATTGCTGCCCACCAGTTTATTGCTACACTCATTCAGAGTTCTTAAAGTCACCACACTATAAAAAAGATGTTGAGACTCTAGGAAAAAGTGCAAAAAAGAACAACCAGGATGATCAGGGGACTGGAGACTAAAACATATGAAGAACGATTACAGGAACTGGGCCTGGCCAGCCTAGTGGAGAGAAGGACCAGGGGAGACATGATAGCAGTCTTCCAATATTTGAGGGGCTGCCACAGAGAGGTCAAGCTATTTTCCAAAGCACCTGTAGGCCAGACAAGGAATAATGGGTGGAAACTGAACAAGGAGAGATTTAACCTGGAAATAAGGAGAAACTTTCTGACAGTGAGAACAATCAACCAATGGAACAGCTTGCCCCCTTGAGACCTTCAAGAAGAGATTGGATTGCCATCTGTCAGAAATGGTGTAGGGTCTCCCGCTTGGGGGGGGGTTGGACTAGATGACCTGCAAGGTCCTTTCCAACTCTGTTAATCTAAATCATAGTAGTTTAATTATAAATAGGATGGCTGGATCTTCAAAATGAAACTGATCTTCATAAAGTACACGGGTATATATCATCTACACAGTTCAGAGCATTACCACTATTTTATTGCACTATATAGTGCCTAATGCCTGAATAGTTTTATTTCATAGCAGAGCGTTACAGACGTATAGCAGACATGTATCTGGCCTTTTGTGGGTTGATTTAATGCTATCTGGCAAGAAAATTTGAGTTGGGCTGATGATTCTGCATTTCTGGGAGAAGCTATATAACATAAGCAAAAGGAAATCATGTTGGTTCAGGAATTATAAGGGCCCTTTTTCAAATTGTATTAGAAGAGAGATGTCTCCATTACTGTCTTTCTTACATCTCTGCCACCACCATTTTCTTGGAAAGAAGGCAAAGAATGACAGGAGGAGGTGCAGTAGTAGTGCAGGCGATGATGGGCTTGTCATGGGTTACATATATGTCTCTACTGTATTGTGATCTACACTGTCTGCCAGACGACTTCTGGGTACAATTCAAAGTGCTGGTTATACCTATAAAGCCCTTAATGGCATTGAATCTTTTACTTGAGGGATTTCCTTTCTCCATGTATTTCCAATATATGCATTGAAGCTCCATGCATCAATTAGAACATAGAATATTAGGTTTGGAAAGGACCTTGCAAGTGTTCTAGTCTAACTCCCTGCTTAAGCAGGAGACCCTATACCATCCTGGATAAAAGGCTTCTTGAAAACTTCCAGTGATGGAGCACCTACGACTTCTGGTGGGAAACTGTTTCACTAATTAATTTCTCTGTCAGGAAATTTTCCCTTAGTTCTAGGTTGGATCTCTCTTTAATGATCTTCCCCCTGTTCCTTCTTGTACTGCCCTCAGATGCTTAAGCACTGTCATCATTCAGGACACAAGCCTTCTTGGTGATGGCTTCTGCTCTCTGGAATTATCTCCCTCGGGAGATCCCAACTGGTCTCAGCCTCTTGATTTTCTGCCAGTTGCCCAACATTTGGTTCTTCTCCCAGGTCTTAAGTAAGTAAGAATGGGGGATTAAGGTGTGAAGAACCTGAAGAATTCTTTTCTCTTTTTTTTCTTATTACTTTTTAATATTATTGGGTTTTATTTTTTTCTCTTTATTTTTAATTTTTATTTTTGAATCATAACTGACTGTTCTACAACAGGACTAAGAAGAAGAACCTGAAGAACCTCCTCCTTTTTCTTTTTCTTTTTAATTTTCTTTTCTTTTTAATTTTGGGCTTTTAATTTTTTACTGGCTTTTTCTTATGTTTTCCTTTTTTCTAACTGGATTATAATTGGCCACTCTACTAACTGGATTAAAAGAACTTGAAGACCCTGAGCTACCCAAATGAGTAAGAAAATCTTACCTTCTGGCATTTCAACTTCTGCTCCTGCCTCCCCATCAGTTGGAGGACAACTTTTAATAATGGTGAAGCAAGATAAAGCACAAGTGGATTTAACGATGGTTATGCAAGGAATTCAAGAACTTAAAATGAGTATTGAACAAAGAATTGGGAAGACTGATGAAAAAAATGAAAATTCAAAATTCAAAAATTGAAAATTCAACAAATGATGGTGAAATATGATGAGAGACTCCAAAAAATTGAAGAGAAAGATAAACAAAGAGACGAGACAATTGGAAATATCGATAGCAGATTAACAATGGTTGAACAAGACAAAAGTGGGATGTTGAAGTGGGAGATGGACAGATCAGAATTTTATCTCAGATTCCAAAATATAGAGGAAGAAAAAGGACAAAATTTGGCTGCAGTAATGATAGAAATCTTGGCTGGAGCTTTGGGAATAACAGAGGAAAAGATGATGGATGGAGTAGATGAGATATACCGAGTCTTCACAAGATATGCGATGAGGAACAATCTACCAAGAGAGGTCCATGTTAGATTTACCAAAAAAAACTATTAAAACACAAATATTACAAGTAGCAAGAGAGAAGGCGTTGAAATATAAAGACAAAGAGATTGTGGTCTTAAAACAAGTACCCAGAAAAGCGAGAGAGATGAGAAGAAAATATCGATTCCTGACTAAAATGCTATTGAAAAAAGAGGTGAATTACAGATGGCTGATTCCAGAAGGATTCATGTTTACATGGCAAGAACAGAGACACAGAATTGACTCAATTGAGAAAGCAGAAACATTCTACAATGAATTTTTTGAAAGAAGAGAAATAGAGACAGAAAAAGAGATCATCTCAACCGAACCTCAAGAGGATCAAATGGGAATGGGAAAAGAAGAAGGTGCAGTAGGTGGGCAAGTGGAGACCAAAGAACAACGTGAAGTAAGATCTACAAGAGCTATTAGACCTAAATACAAAATATAATCATGGAGGAAAAAATTGATTTCTATGAATATAAATGGACTGAATTCAGCTACCAAAAGAAGAAAATTTTTTCATAAATTAGAAAAGTCAAAATTTGACATAATTTGCTTACAAGAAGTACACATTAAAAAACAACATCAACAATTATTGGTATGACCAAAATTAGGGAAAATTTTTATTTCTCTGACTCATTGCAAGAAAAGAGGAGTGGTCTTGTACATTAAAGAAACTATTCCAGCAAAACTGATTTATACTGATGAAGACGGAAGAGTATTAATGGTTGAAATAGTGGATAACAATACAAAAACACTCCTGGTTGCAATTTATGCCTCGAACAATAAACAAGAAGAATTTTATAAAAAATTACATATGAAAAAATGGGACTGGACTATATTAACATAGTTATGATGGGAGATTTTAATGGAATTGTAGATAATAAACTGGATTATACAGCGACAGCATCAAGACTATCCCTAAATCCTTTTTCAAGATGATAGATGAATTAAATTTAAAAGATATATGGAGAGAAAGAAATGCTAAAACTCAACATTATACTTTTTGTTCAAATAGACATTTATCATGGTCCAGAATAGATATGATTTGGATCTCAACAGAATTAATATCTAATACTCAAGAAATAAATATTGAAACAAGTACATAGGCAGACCATAATCCAATGACAATTAAATGGAAAGGACAAAAAAGAAGATCTAGATGGACATTAAATAATACTATTTTAAAGGAAAAAGACTTCACACAATGGATAGAAAAAGAATTGGCCTTCTTCTTTAGTGAAAATAAAAAAGAAGACACTTCAATACAGAATGTTTGGGATACAATGAAGGCATATGCGAGAGGATTAATAATAGACTATACAAAGAAAAAGAACATTAGGAAGAGGCAAACCATCAAAGCTCTAGAAGATGACTACAAAAAACTCGAAAAAGAATTACAGAAAATGCCACAGAAAAAAGATATCAAACTTAAATTAAAATGGACATAATTAAACATAAAATGGATCAAGCAGAGAAAGAAGAACTGGCACAAAAAATTAGAAGTGCTAAACAGAACTATTTTGAAGATGCAAATAGGCCAGGTAGATGGTTAGCATATAAACTGAGAAAGGAGAAAGAATCAAGGAAAATATTACAGTTAATAGATGATCAAGGCCAAATGTGCTATGGTAATAAGGAGAAAAAGGCAATTATCCGAGACTTTTATGGACAACCATATAAACAGGAGGATCTTGATGAGGAAAAAATTAAACAGTATTTACAAAATGCTAAACTATCTAAGATACTGAAAAAATGTTAGAAAGTACTATAACAATGATGGAACTAATTGAAGCATTCAACAGACAGAATATTGGAAAAGCACCAGGTCCAGATGGGCTTCCAGCAGAATTTTATAAAACACTGCAAGAATTGTTGAGCATTCCACTGCTAGAAGTCATGAACGAAGTTATGTTAAATAAGAAAATACCTAAAATATGGTCAGAAGCTTATATTACACTTATTCCAAAAGAAGGGGCCGATCCATTACAAATTAAGAACTATAGACCTATTTCTTTACTGAATGCAGACTATAAAATTTTCGCTTCAATTTTGGCAGAAAGGCTTAAAAAATACTTAAATAATTTTATTCACCCTGATCAGAATGGATTCTTACCAAAGAGACAAATTAAAGACAACATGAGGGTAATTCTTGACACTTTGGAATATTATGAGGCGCATCCTGAAAAACAAATGGCTTTGATATTCCTAGATGCCCAAAAGGCATTTGATAATGTGAACTGGAGATTTATGTTTCTATTATTGGAACAGATGGGCTTTGCTAGAAAATTTATTCAAGCAATAGAAGCCATATACTATAAGCAAACGGCAAAAGTAATGATAGAGGGAGAATTTACAGACTCTATTAATATAAGAAAAGGCACAAGACAAAGATGCCCATTATCACCTTTGCTATTTGTACTGACTTTGGAAGTGTTGAATAGAAATATTAGAGAGGACCAAAATATAAAAGGAATGAAAGTCAAAAAGGAGGAATTTAAATTGCAAGCCTTTGCGGATGACCTGGTTTTCATTCTGGAAGATCCTCTAGAGACAGCTTTAAAACTGTTGGAAAAGATAGAGACGTACGGTGAGATGGCTGGTTTGAAAATAAATAAAGATAAAACAAAGATTCTGACAAAGAACATGTTATTAAGACATGACAAAGAGAAGAACTGGCAGATCTATTGAAAACTCAAGTTACGAACAAGGTTAAATATTTGGGGATACATTTGATGCCAAGATGTACTACATTGAAAGAGAATAACTATATTAAACTTAAACAGCAGATAGCATGTGATCTGAAGAAATGGGAAAACCTACAACTGTCATTGATAGGTAGAATTTCAACAATCAAGATGAATATTTTACCCAGAATTTTATATTTGTTCCAAACAATACCAATTAGGCTTGGCAAAGATTATTTTGAAGAATTAAACAAAATTGTGTTGAAGTATATATGGCAAGGTAAGAAAGCAAGAATAAAATTAAAACTTTTACAAGATGCTAGAACTAGAGGAGGATTTGGCCTTCCTAATTGGGAGTTGTACTACCAAGCTGCAAATTTAATGTGGACCAAAGAATGGATAACATTAAGAAAGACTAGATTGTTGACATTAGAAGGACATGATTTATTACTGGGCTGGCATGCTTTTCTGTGGTATAAGGGAACTAAATCGCAGGGCTATTTTAGAAGGCATTATATACAGGAGTCTTTATGGTTGAACTGGGAGAAAATTAAGAGACAATGTTATTTGAAAATCCCAGTTTGATTATCAACTATTGAAGCTTTTTCTTATCCTATAACATATAAGAAGGAATAAACAGTTAGATATGGGGAAATATTGGATGAAAAGGGTGAACTTAAAACAATGCAAAATCTAGAACAAGGTATAAAGATGAATTGGTTTTCATATGCGCAAATACACTCAAGGTATCTTAAAGATTCTAAAACAGAGGGATTTTATGATAAATTGACTGACCTAGATAGGATTTTGACAGGTACTGATGAAAAAGTGATCAAAAAATTATATAGTTATTTGCTGGAAATTAAATTAGAGGAAGAACAAGTTAAAGAAATGATGATTGCTTGGGGGAAGAATTTTGGATATGGGATTGATTTAGAGAAATGGCAAAAATTGTGGTCTCAAAATTATAAAATGACAATGTCAACAGCATATAAAGAAAATTTGTATAAGATGTTTTACAGGTGGCATTTTCCCCCGACAAGAATAAAGAATGTTCAAGAATAAATCTGAAAAGTGCTGGAAATGTCATCAGATACCTGGCTCATATTACCATATGTGGTGGACTTGTGAGGACGCTAGAAAATATTGGACTAGAATTCACATATGGTTGGAAAAAATGACAAAGAAACATATAGATTTGAAACCAGAGATTTTTTTATTGGGAATCTGACCTGATACATATAATAAAAATTTGAAGTATTTGATTGTAAATGTATTAACAGCAGCTAGGATTGTATTTGCTAAAAATTGGAAGAGTGAGAAAATACCATCAGAGGAAGAAATTATTAAAAAAATATTGGAATGTGCTGAAATGAGTAGATTGACATTTGAAATTAGAGAACAAGAAGATAAACAATTCTATGAAGTTTGGGACCTTTTCTATCAATGGCTAGATAATAAAATATAATAATAGAATATTTAGAAACTTAGGAAATAATGAATATATACTTCTTTTTTTTCTTTTTTTGATATTATTTTTATAAAATTTTATTAAGATAGACTTGGTATGACTTTATGATTTGTTATAAAATTTAAGTAAATTATAGTTATCTCGTTAAAGTATGAACTAATAAAATTATAGTCAAATGATTGCTTAATAATGATATCAGGCTATATAATTGTTGATTGATAATATGAACTATTATTTTATATAACTACAATGGAGACTATGAAATGGATGCACAAAAAAAAGTGGTAAACCAACTGATACACTGTCTGTAAATTTATGAAGGAGGATGATGCTTTTATGTTTTATGTGCTTTTGTTCATTGTTAAAATCAATAAAACTTTTTTTTTTCAAAAAAAAAAAGAATGGGGGCTGAGACCATTTGGGTTTTGATTCTCTCTTCCAGTCATTCTTTTTCTCTGCTTACTTTTTTTCCCTTCTCTCTTTCTGTTAAATTTTTATTTGTAAGCTGCCCAGACTTGCTGAGGACTGGAGACCTCAATATTTAAATAAGCAAAAGCTGGAAGGATCGATGGCTCCACCATCTTCTAGCAATTCCAGGGCAGAAAAAAAGACATGCTAATAATGTAGTAAAAGTGAACCTTATTATGGTACCTGACCAATTCATAATGAAAAGAAAGCTCATAGGTAGCAAATCCTAACCATACTGAAACTTAATAATGATAAAATTTGTGTGATCAAAATGTGAACCAAACTTAATAATGATAAAATTTATGTGAATCAAAATGTAGCCATATTAAGAGAAAATCATAATTGGACAATAACTAATCAAACAGATCTGGGTAATCTGGGGATCTAATTTGATGGAGTTATTAATGTATACTAGTCTAGGCTGCAATAAAGTTAAGTAAGTGAGCAACCACAATCCTTTTCAATAAAATAAATAGGCCACTTCATCACAAATTTTTGTTTAATTGGAGACCAAATTTTTTATTTCTTTTGGGTTCTTAGCCACCTTGACAAATGCTTCCCCAACGCCCATCTTTTGACATGGCAGCCATGTTTGATTGGGTTTCCAAATCTTTGGCATTCTGTTTAAAAGTATAAAATTAATTGATACTTTTAATTTCTGTGCAAGGCAATATGTACAATTTAAAGCAATACATATGGCTACACCAGGAGCTTTGATAATTTATAACAAGCCATTTAGGAAATCAAACTTATTTTTGTTGGTGACTGATTGAATATCGTTTGAATTTACCAAGCAATTTCAGTGTTGATAGCTGCAGAATTTTATCTAAATATATCTGTTTTATATCACAAAACAGGTCTTCATACTTTCATGTTGCTGCTTCTCATGCAGAGGTTCTTCCCTGCTTTTCTGCTGCAGGACATCTAAAAATGTTACAAGAGATTGTCCACTTTTCAAGAGCCTGGAGTCTTTCTGGAATATGAATTATGTTTCCATCTATATATTAGGCAGGACAAAGCTGAGTTAACAGGCCTGACCTCTCCCACACCTCATCCTCCATCCCAATTTTCAAAGTCCTTCTTCACTCAATCACACATAGGGAAAATCCATCTGGAAATTTTGAAGCACAGAGTACACAGGTAAAATTAGGTGCTCTGCTTAGATATAAGTAAAGATGATTGCAAAATGGACAATAGTTTATCAAAAATTTTCTCTTTGGAACATACAACCTCCCCCTGCCATCCCCACCCCTGCCATCCTCAATTTCATTGCAGACCCTGTCATTTTCACAGTGCAGATGGAAAACCTGCTAGCTTATTTTTTCATGCTTATCATCAATATTTTCCCACCTGCTTCCCTTCCAGGTAAGATTCTAATCTTTGTTCAAACTAGCAAACATTACTTGGAGAAGACTCGGTATTTCTTTCCCAGCCTTTTTGGCTCATAAATTCCTCCCTATTTGAAATGAAAGAGAAAACTATAAACTCAATCAGTACCAACTGTTAGGGATAACATTGTTTACCCTAACTGGTTTAGGTAAAATAATAAATATGTAATCATGGTTTATAAGTTAAAGTGTCTGCAACTTTAAATATAGGAATGTAATTAAGGGAGTGGTTGTGAAAGCACTTTAAAAGAAGCAAGACGACAGCTTGCTCTCTCTCTGGCTTTGATGATCCCTAATTACTGCATGGACTCAAGACTGCGTTACTTGAACGGGAGAGATAAACAAAGGACTGATTTGTAAGTGAACTGACACAGGATATTCTACACGGACTTTGCTAACTGAATATCCTTGAATGGACTGACTAAATGATACATGACTAATGGACTGTTATTTTGACTATGCCATAAATGGAATAAACTATATTTTTGATAGCACAAGCGTATCTGTTATTTTTACTGTATGATAACAAAACATACAAACTTATCTCACTCATTTATCTGTGTGCCTATCTGACTAACGCTGCACATTCTGTTTAGCTTGTCTCCTTAACCCTGGTTGGGGAACCCAGGCTTAACACTGGTTATGGGCCCAGAGGCTGCAAAGTCAGTTTAACTAGAATAAAACAGATTTATATAAAAAGTGAGAGTTTGTGTTGTTATACATTACAGTAAACAGACAGCTGTGTTTTATTAATTATAGTTTTATATCCATATGAAGAAAACATGGCACAAGTCAATTTACAAAGTTTATCCCTTATGTCCAAGTTGGATGGAACAAACTATGTATCATGGTCCATGAAATGTAGTCTACTTCTACGAAGAGAAGGTTTGTGGAACATAATTGAAAATCCACCAAACGTAGAGGAATGGGATCCAGAGGATGATGAAGATAGACTAAAAATAGAAGAATTTATGCAGAAAAATAAACAAGCTATTTGCATAATAGGTTTAACATTAACTGACCAGCAACTTGTTCATATCCACGGAGAACAAACGGCTGTTGGGTGTTGGCAGAAGCTGAAGAGGATTTATGTCCGAGATAACGATGGTGCTCACATAAATCTTACATGAAAGCTTTTCATCTCCAGACGAATGGTGATATGCTTAGTCATTTGAAAACTATGAAAAGCATTTTTCAAGAACTGCATGAGAAAGAGCTTATTTTCTCTGAACTACACCAAGTCAACATAATTCTATCTTCACTAGATGAAAGTTATGACAACTAAGTCACTTCCCTTGAAATTTTGCCTAAGGAAAGTTTAACTTTAACTGATATAACTGGCAGATTAATTGAAGAGGCCAGAAGAAGACTTGAAAGATATCCGTTAAGGAGGGAGCAACTTCAAAAAGAAGATAATAAATCTCCTACTGCATACGCAATTAAAAAGTGTTTTAATTGTGGAGGAAGAGGACATTTGGCAAGATTTTGTAAAAAAGCAAAGTGCCAGAACGCTGGCCAGAATACTAAAAGTCATCAAAAGATCAATAAAAAATTTGAGTTAGTCATGTATACTAACGGAGCTGTAAAAAATAATTTATGGGTGGTTGACAGTGGAGCACCCCACTGTATAACAAATGATAACAAAAATTTTATTAAAATGTCCAAGAGTACACAGCAGATATCGTTAGCCAATGGCTGGAAACTGAAAGCTAAAGGTCAAGGTATAGCATATTGTTCTTTTATAAAAGAGAATGTAAAAATGTTATATGTACCACAACTTAAGTTTAATTTAATTTCAGTAAGAATTTTGGTTAAACTAGGATATGTAGTTACATTTAAAGGAGATAACTGCATAATTGAGAAAGAAGATAAGAAAATTACTGCATCTTTAAGAGGTGAATTATATGTGTTAAATGATAATGGTTTAGAGGTGGCTAACACGGTTTATGATAATAAGAAACCTCATGATGAATGTATTCACTTGTTACACCGAAGTCTAGGGCATTTAAATTTTAAAATGCTTAAGAGAACTGTTCAACTATCTAAAGGAATAAGTTTGAAACCTTGTAATAAGTATTTGCAATGTAATGCTTGCAATCAAAGCAAGAGCAAGGTCAAACCGGCGAATAGAGTTGAAGGATTTACTACCAAAGAGCCTTTAGAAGTAGTATTTGCCGATTTAATAGGTCCGAAAAAACCAAGTGTAGGAGGAGCTCGATACATATTAAGTATAATGGACCACTATTCTAGATATGGGTTTTGCTATTTAATGAAGAGCAAAACTGAAACGTATCAAAATCTCTTTAATTGGATTAAATTTGCTGAAAGGAAAACTAAAAAGAAATTAGTAACTCTTATAACAGATAATGGTACGGAATTTACAAATAATAAATTCCAGAATAGACTTAGAATGTTAGGTATTCAACATAAAAAGTCTGCACCATATAGGCCACAACATAATGCCTTTATAGAGAGACGAGGCCAAACATTACAGTCAATGGCACGTACTATGATGTCTGATTCAGGATTACCTGAAAATTTATGGGGAGAAGCAATAATGTGTGGTAATCATATATTAAATAATGTTGTTAATTCAACAACAGGTGAATTACCATTCACACTGTGGCATGGTACAAAATCTGATTGAAGTTACATGCACACATTTGGAGCACCAGCATGGGTGCATATCCGTACACAACTTAGACAAAAAGAACAGCATAGAGCTAAAAGATTATTTTTTGTAGGATATAAATCGAATCATAGATCTTATAGATTCTGGGAACCAGGTACATCTAGAGTTTACACCAGTGCTAGTTCTAAATTCCTAGAATATGTAGGATGGAATAGATTAGAGCAAGATTTAAATAACGAAGTAATTATTGAACCCGACAAAAGGCAGAAAGATCAGACTAGTTATAAGAAGAGTCCAATTAAAGAAGAAGTCCACGAAGAGCAAATAGGATCAGAACAAGAGGAAACAATTGATCAGGAAGAGTTAGATAATCAAGAAGAGTTAATAAATGAAAGTCCACCTTTAAGTCCTATAATACCTAGACGTACTACACGTATAACTAGACCACCTGATAGGTATCAAGCAAGTATAGTTTGCCAAGTAACTAAAGTTCCAACTAGTGTAGATGAACTTAGGATGTATCCTGCTAAGGATCAGGAGAATTGGCAAAAGGCAATGGAAAAAGAACTAAATTCATTAAAGGTAATGAAAGTATATGAAGATGCCAAATTACCTCCAGGAGAAAAATCCATTGGGTGCAAATGGATATTTAAAGTAAAAACTGGAAATGATGGGACTGTTACCCATATGGCTAGGTTGATAGCTCAAGGATTTAATCAAACTGCATCTGATTACGATGAAGTTTTTGCACCAAGTCTTAAAGCAACATCTTTGAGAGCAGCATTAGTGTGGGCAGCTAAGAAAAACTATGTCATTAACCATTAACCAAGTAGAAACTGCTTATTTGCATGCACCATTGCAGCACACTATATATTTGGAAAAAACCAATTATTATAAAAGATAATAAAGTAAATAGTAATGATTGTTGGAAACTCAAAAAGAGTCTTTACGGGTTGAAACAATCTGGCTTTGAGTGGAACCAATATATTGTGAAAGAATTAAACAATATAGGTTTTAAATCTGGTTTAGCAGATCCATGTGTGTTTAAAAGAGAAAATAATGGAACGGTGTCATTATTGTTATTATTTACAGATGATATTGCTTTGATAACTAAGACTAATAATGAAGCTAATGAGATTATATCATTATTAGCCAAAAAGATAAAATTAAAGCATTTAGGTGAAATTAAAAAGTATCTAGGATTGACAATTAACAAAACAAAAAATGGATTTAAGATATCTCAAGAAGATAAAATTTGCCAATTAATTAAAACGTTTAAAATGGAACTTTGTAAACCGGCAAAGACTCCAATGAGTCAGGAAGTTTGCCAAACTGATGATCAAAGTCCCAAATTTGATAAGTCCATATATCAATCTTTGATTGGCAGCTTATCATATATAAGCAATTGGTCAAGGCCAGATATAGTTTATAGTGTTAATCAGCTGGCATGTTTTAATTCAGATCCACAACAATGTCATTGGCAATCATTAAAGAGAATTTTAAGATATCTTAAAGGAACAATGAACCATGCATTGTATATAGAACCAAAGGGTGATTTGAGTCTTAGTGCCTATGCAGATGCAAGTTTTGCAACTGACATAAACACTAGAAAATCAACATCTGGGATGGCTATATTATTTGGTAAGACACTAATAGGGTGGAGGTCAATCAGACAACAGCATATTAGCTTGTCCACGATGGAAGCGGAATTTTCATGTCTGTCATTATTATGCACTGACTTAATTTTGTACAAACAGCTATTATTAGACATAGGTATAACTGTTAAAGATTCCATTACTGTGTACGAGGACAAACAAGCAGCCATAAAGTTAGCTACTAATATTGCTGTAAAAACTAGATCAAAACATACTGATTTAAGATACTTAAATGTTGGAGAATCTGTAAAGAATGGGCTAATTAAATTGGAATACTGCATGATGGAAGAAAACATTGCAGATCAATTTACAAAAGCTCGAGTAATTAAGTTTAAAGAGAGTTGTAACAAATATGATTTAAAAGTGTAAATAGTTATTTATTATTATTTCCTAAAAGGGGAGAATGATAGGGATAACATTGTTTACCCTAACTGGTTTAGGTAAAATAATAAATATGTAATCATGGTTTATAAGTTAAAGTGTCTGCAACTTTAAATATAGGAATGTAATTAAGGGAGTGGTTGTGAAAGCACTTTAAAAGAAGCAAGACAACAGCTTGCTCTCTCTCTGGCTTTGATGATCCCTAATTACTGCATGGACTCAAGACTGTATTACTCGAACGGGAGAGATAAACAAAGGACTGATTTGTAAGTGAACTGACAAAGGATATTCTACACGGACTTTGCTAACTGAATATCCTTGAATGGACTGACTAAATGATACATGACTAATGGATGTTATTTTGACTATGCTATAAATGGAATAAACTATATTTTTGATAGCACAAGCGTATCTGTTATTTTTACTGTATGATAACAAAACATACAAACTTATCTCACTCATTTATCTGTGTGCCTATCTGACTAATGCTGCACATTCTGTTTAGCTTGTCTCCTTAACCCTGGTTGGGGAACCCAGGCTTAACACCAACTATGGCTCTTTTTTAAAAAAATTGATTTTTGAAATCAAGGGGCCCTTGATTTAAACCTCTGGTTTAACAAAAGCAATAAATCTTTCAATTTCTTTCTCCAAAAAGCAGAATATAAAACAGATGTCATTCCTTTAAAAACTGAAATATATTTTTATTTCATTGGTTAGAAACACTTAATTTTTTTTTTGAAAAGGAAGGGTGAGAAGGCAGGAATAATGAAGGAAAGAAACATCATTTACCTTGCCCTACTATATTTCATTTTTGCCTTTTCTTTACCTCCCCAACCAGTAATGCTCCTGTTTCAGTCTTATAGCTCCTCAATAGATTTCTGTAGAAAGAAGACAGACAACTGGTGGGAATACATGAAAACTTTCAAAGTATAACGAAATATTATCTGTTTGCTCCTGATAAAACACTATGAGTAAAACATGGCTGTTTTACAAAAAACCTCTTGTGGGTGTTTTGTATAACTATAACTTTGTTAAAATAACAGTTTCACACCCCATCTGTATATGGACAATGTTTTTAGAAGTATCTTAGTCTGTACACTGAGAATTATTTGTGCATACATGCTTCAGCTATACTCAGACTTCTCACTTCAGTGCAGACATATGAGAACATGCCAAATACTATAGTAAACTTAATCCACATTCCATAATAAAGATTAAAAGACTGGTGTCAGGATAATGACTTGTCCAAGTTACTCAGAGAGCTTCTGACTCAAGACTTTCTGCTCTTCTTTCCAAGTCCCAGCAGCAGTGCTGAAGCTGGCCAGTTTCTGAGAAGAGAAGCATATGTAAAATAGTGCAGTAGACCAAAGCAGGCTGGCTGTAGGGCAGGAATCCTATCAGGAAAATTGGTAGAAGGAGGCCTCACTCTTCTTAGATTGTCCAGTGGGAATTTGCTTTTTGTTATTTCAAAGTGCCAGTGGAGAATCATGAAAAGAAATGGCTCAACAGAGCAAATATTCAAAGAGGGAAACTCCAGGGATAAAGTCTAGCTCAGCATTTTTCTCTCAGATATCAAGGAAGGTATATCTAGCTGGGACTTCTCCCCCCTCCCCACCACATGAGGTTGGCCCCAACCTTCCTATCCTTTCGTAAAGGCCTAAAGACCTGGCTCTGCCAGTGGGTTTGGGGCCCCAGTGGAGGAACAGTGCAGTGGAGGTGGTTGATCAAATGGTAACAAGTGACCTCCCTTTACACTATCCCCACCCTCCCCATGTGTCCTTAGATTTTAATGTTTTTGTTTATTTATGTTTTAATGTGTGTGTGTGTGTGTGTGTGTGTGTGTGTGTGTGGATCTTTGGTTATTCGGGTTTTCTCCCGCGTAAGATTGGAAGTATCTTGGCAACGTTTCGATGAAGTCTCATTCATCATCTTCAGGCTTGGTCTTCAGCTCTGCGCTTCTCATATATATATATATATATATTTTCCCACATCATTATAGTTGTGCTTTTAAAGTTGTAGCAACGTTTCAGCAGAATCTCATCTGCCATCATCAGGCTTCTGTATAGTGTTCGTCTGTGAGTCAAACTTTTACAGTTGTTTCAGTTTTAAATTTGGGGCTAGCCTACTGCTGTGCCAGAATGGTTTTTTTTTCATCCTGATTGGTTGGGAGTCTTGGTCTGTGTTTATTGGTCTTGGAGTTGCTGTGTTCTGCTTGATTGGTGTTTCTAATATCTTCTGTCTGTTTTGTGGCTTTTTTGTGTCTTGATTGGCTGGCAACATTGTGTTCCTGTATTGGAGGCTTTTAGTGCAGCTTGGCTCTGAGTAAATGGAATCAGAGTTTCAAGTCCCATGTCTGATATCTTCAGACTTACAGAAAAAGGACTGAATAGTTTGGATAGTTATATTTGCAATAAATGTGCCATTCTTTCTATGCTAGCAGAGATATATATTCTGCCTATGAATGTACTGGAGCTCCCAATTGTCCAAGCCACTGAACTCTTCCAAGAGATAAACTTTTGCTGTAGAAAATAACAACACAAATTGATTAGTCACCTTGTATTGATGAAGATGATTAATCAAGAATGGAAACAGAGATTAACATGGAATGTTCTTACTTCTTTTTACTTGCCTCCTCTTCATGTTTTTGTTATTATGTACTTGTAACTTTGTTGGAACAGACATTTCCTGAAAACTATGATTCAGATTTTCTTTGTGTTCTTCCAGTATAGTGAGTACATTGTAAGATTTCAATATATTAAATATATTTTCAGCTTAACACTTTTTGTATAATTTTTTCCACTATGATCTGGAAAGTATAGATTAAAAAGTCATGATCTTTATCATAATTGCTTTAGTGGTTTTGTGTGTACCTCTGGAAAAGCTTACAAGGAAATGTTCTGCCATGTGAGTTGTGGAATGTAATAAATTAGTACACCATTTCTAATGCCTCCTCCAACTCAGAAATTTGCAAAGCAGAATACAAGATGAAAGCTTTTTATAAGGGTGTTATCGTGAGAAAGTACAGGTGTCAGAAAGAGGAGAGTGCATCTCAAAGTGATATTTGTGTGTGTGTGTGTGTGTGTGTGTGTGTAACTCACTGGTGCTATTTGATGTTTACAGTGAAAAACATCTGTGGTGGCTTTTGCAGGCTGGTGGGTTTCCATGGAAACACTAGTGCAGGCATCCAGTAGTCTGTTAACAAATGGATGTCTCTATTATTGTTATATCTCAAAAGTCAAGAGCATGCAGTGAAAACAAGTCTTATGTTGTTTCTTTGGTTGTAAAGGAATATTAAGTACCAAAATTTCTGACAATTCCCATAATTGAATATAAACAAACTGAAGAAAGACCCAGAAGTGTTAATCCAAAGGTCAATGATATCCAATCAGCACATGTGTTTGGGAAATAAAATCCAGGATTTAATTTCACTGAATTTAAAATGCTGTTTCCAGTGCTGAGCCAAGAGACAGCAGAGTCAATGGCAGCCATTCAGAGCGTCCAAGGTTTGTCAATTTATATTACTAATCAAGGGAGGAAATACATTGAGTTTCTCTCCCCCTCCAGGCAGTAAGGCCAAAAAAAGAAATAAATAAACAAGCCGACATTTGCTAGTTGATACTGAAATCTGTTTCAGGCTACTCAACAACAGAGTCTGCTATGGAGCTCTCCAAGAAAAGATGTAATGTATCTTGTGCTTTTATTTTATTTATTTCCTCCCTTCTACTTCTGTTGAGTGGCTGATACAGGCACTGTTTGGCGATGACTGTTCTTCCCAAACCAACATGGCAGATAATGTTAAATGACCAGTTCTGCTTGGGCCACTCTCACATTATCAGCTGAATGGAAAACTGGGGTTTCGGGAGTAGATACGTAAGCTCTGGCAGTCAAGTCAGTTGTAAGGCAGAAAGAGCAAGATACTTATCCAGAGATCTCACGCAAACTGCTATTGCAAAGATGGTGCTTTCCCCACAGAAAAAGGACAGTAGGGCACAAATTTCTCTTCCTCAATGAGAGTGAGTGCAATGCCAGATCATCTAGCTGTTCCACAGAGTAGCTGAACTTTGAGGCTAAAATCCCAAAGCAAAGGAGAGGAAAGCCTACCTAGTAGGGCTTCTAAATAAATTAGGAGGAAAGATGCCCACATCACATAGAGCAGACTTGCTTAATGCCTTGGATAACCAAATTTAATGCACTAGGGCCACCTCTGAAATCTAAATCTTATGCCTAAATGAAAATTTTGGAAGATAGCTTTTAACGTCCAGTTCTCAATAGAATTTATGTGTCCAAATTGGTGCCTTACTTTCCATACTTTCCACTACAGTCCTGTGTGTGTGTATGTGTGTGTGTGAGAGAGAGAGACAGACAGACAGACAGACAGAGAGAGAGAGAGAGAGAGACAGAGACAGAGAGAGAGCACAGTGAGTACATCAAATGGAAAGAAAATCCACGATTCTTTCATATATATTATTTGTAATTGTGAAGGAAGGGAGGGAAAAGGAAGGAAGTATTAACACTGAATAATAATTCCAAAGCTTGATATCCGGTGGCCATGAAACAATTTACATTCTGTTTTCATAACAATGCAGGAATGATTTGCTACTGCCTTCTTCCAAATGTCCTTTCATTTTACCACTCTGGTCTATAATCCAAATCCATTTAGCTTTGCCAAGATCAAATCACCATTTAGCTTTGCCAAGATCAAATCACCTGCTGCAATACTTTGTCAGTTAAGAATTGAATCATAGTGTACCTGGTGTTCCAAAAAAAAAAAAAAAACAATCTTAAAAAGTCAAACTGGCTAAAAATTCAAGAAAAAAAGGAGGAAAACTATGACTGATTTTAAAGTAATGTCTGCATCACAATAATATAAGAGTAATCTGCATATGTGCAGAAGGAATCCTAAGGCAAAAAAAGACATGTTAAGTTGAATTGGGAAGTTTTCTAAAGCTTACTGAGAGAATCCCTCAAAAATTGCAGCAGTTAAACCAAGTCTGTGTGCCATTCGTAAATTTTCAGCTAGTATGTAAAACATACCTAAATATTTTAGGTTAAATATGGATTTAGTTTGTATTATAATCTTCATGATCATAATGCCTGATTTTGCATTTCATGTGATTATCAAATGTGATAACAGTATAATAAATGACCGATTATCCAATTGTAATGATAATGGATATTTTCTCATTAATGGTTGGCAGAAGTTGTATTAATATCTTTATTCTAAAAATGTACAGTCAAAAAAAAAGTAAGTTTTTGCCAGCTCATTTAAATCTCCTTATAATACAAATTATATATCTCCATATTTGTTTTCTAAAAAATACAAACTGCCTTGTTTTATATGAAATGAAGTACCTTCTTAATTGTTTATTATTTAAAAGTAAACAAGGTTAGATTTTTACCATGAGCCAAACCAATGTAATTTTATTGAAGTAACTTCAATGATTGAATTTATGCTAATGATTTTGAGAGAAACACCCAGGGCCAGGAGGCATCCACTGTCTTTATTTGCCAAATCAAGTTGTTGCATGTATCATGTGAGGAAACTACAATAATCGTGATTCTGCATTGCTGGCAGAAATGTCTAAACAAACATCTTGATATTCTGGTTAACAACAAAGTTTATTATTTTTCAAGAGAGATGAAGAGAAGGTAGAAGGAAAGAATTAATTAGACCCAAGCAAACAGTCATAAAACAGCAACAGCTTTAGGATTAAATTGAAGTTTTACATAGTTTGGCTCCTAGGGAACCTTCAGAACCATCTTCTCCAAGCAGAATCATCCCACAGAGGGGTTATCTATCCTCAACCTGAGAAAGGTGAGCTTGGTGGGCACCTGCAGAGAGTGAAGAGCAATGCCTTGACAGAAAGGGCAGAGATTCATTTCCAAAGCAACAAGAAGAGAAAACATGGCTTAAGCCCAAATCATGAATAATGGATATTAAAACATAGGTACCCCTGCCCCCTAATTCATATGATTATAAGAGGGGGAGAAGGATAAGCACAGTCAGACTTGTAAGATTCTGTTACTATAGTTTATCTTAATAAAAGTGGCTTTAATCTTCTGGGGAGTTTATTCCTGGGTCTGGTGTATCTTGTGAGGCTAACATCACCTGAAGATAGTGTTTCCAGTCACAGAGAATTTTATGCTTTTTGTCCTTCAACTGTCTGTTGAACAATAAAAATGGCACTTATTCAGAGGGTTTTTGATGCTTAAGGTTAGCTACTGTATGTTGATGATGCCCAAAGTTGGTGTTTTTAGTGATTTTTTTTAATTTCAATTTTGTGGTCTTTAGTTAAATTTTAATTTTATGGATTATTTCAGTTTCATTTTTTGCATATTGTACATTGTTCTCTTTTATTATGGTAAACCGCCTGAAGTCATACAATTCTACAATATAGAAATTCATTAAACAGTGTTACTTGTGCATCCACTTAATTAATGCAGCTCAATTTCTTCTGAAAGGAGAAATAAAGAAAATATGTCTTTTCAATACAAAAAGGATTAGCCAGAATTCTTGATGCCTGGCATCATTCCACACTTGTGCATTTCTCCCCATTCCCTCAACCAGGCCTGAGGAGAGCGGAGTTCAGCCGGTACATTGTGTTCCAGGTCCCATGGAGTTCAAATGGGGCCTATGAAGGGGAAAATTTTAAAAAAATTACAAAACCAAATTGTTAAAAAGAAAAACAGCAGGATGGAGTGTCAACCTGGACGCACCCAGGCAGGGGCGGGGGTTGGGGACAGTGGGGTTGGCTCGCAGGCTGTGAGGAAAACACTCCAAAGCTGGATCAATTAAAGTCATTGGAGGGCAAACAGCAACGAAGGAAGGTGTTAAATACAGTATTTAATGATGCCTCATAAATATTCATGTATGCTGTATGTAAAGGCCTGGTCACACTGCAAGAACTTTGCTATAGCGGTCCTGGAGCGGTGAAAAAAAATCATCACCGCTCGTAACCGTTCACCACCGTTTAACAGAAGTTGGCCTCCGTTAAGGCAACGCCATATACGCTCGGCCTCCGCTGATGGTTCCTCCTACCGCTCCGAAAGTTTTGAGCTGCACAAAATATTGCGAGCGGTGAGGAGCGCACAATTTTCCGCTCCGGCAAAGTTCATCACCGCTCCAACAATGTCCGGTCAAAGTTTGGTGCCGCTAGATGCAAGTTCGTGGACGCTTGGGTCCGCTAGGCCAACGCAGAAATCTTCAACGCTGGACCACCGCTGTTTTGGAAGCTTTGCCCGGGCGGTGATTAAACGTTGCAATAACTTTGGTGGAGCGGTTGTAAGCATTTTACGAGCGGACACAGGATTCCTGGAACGGTGTCAGGCGTTGAAACAGCGATCCATTGCGGTGATGAACTTTGGTTTGGCATTGGTATGGAGGTGTTGGAGCGGAACCAGAATTTGGCTATAAATACGGGGAGAAATGGACCAGTAGCCCTTTTGGAATAGCCATTGAGTGCAGACATCTCTTGTATGGAATTTGCTCAAAGTTACAGTAAAACTGTAGTACCATGGATGCTGAGAGACTTTGTATGATTGGTACGCTAGTCCAGCAGCAGAATCAGAACCTCCTCGGATTGCAACAAGCTGTTGACAGAAGGAGAAGAGAGAGGAGAAGGAGAGACAGAGTTGTGTGGGTCAGACAGTGGATACTGAGAAGGCCTGAACATGGACTGTATGAGAAGCTGATGGTGGAGCTGAGGAATGAGGATCCACAAGCCTTCCAGCACTTCATGAGGATGCCACCAGCCATGTTTGATGAAGTTGTACAGAGGCTGACCCCCACATTGACCAAGCAAGACACCACTTTCCGTGCAAGCCTGGAACCTGGTCTCAAAGTGGCAATCACCCTACGGCACCTGGCCTCTGGAAACACCTACAGAAACATGCAATACGCCTGGAGGGTTCCTCACAACACCATCAGTGTGGTAGTCAAAGAAGTGGTAAAGGCCATCATTGAGGAGTACACAGATGAACTCTTGTTTTGCCCAACAACAGAAAAAGGATGGAGAGACCTGGCTGAACAATGGTACCAGCGATGGAACTTTCCCCACACAGTTGGTGCCATTGATGGCAAGCACGTGGCATGTAAAGCTCCTCCTAACTGTGGCTCAGAATTCTCCAACTACAAAGGTTTTTACAGCGTGATCCTGTTTGCCATGGTGGATGCAGACTACAAATTCACCTACATTGACGTCTCAGGCAATGGCTCATCCTCGGACGCTCAGATCTACAACGAAAGTGATCTCCATCGTGGGCTCCACCAGAACAGGATTCATGGCCTTCCTCAGCCAGAACCCCTACCCAATGACAATCAGGATGTGCCTTATTTCATCATCGGGGATGACGCCTTCTCACTGCGCACCTACCTCATGAAGCCGTACAGCACCAGGAACCTCACCCATGAAGAGCGTATCTTCAATTATCGGTTGTCTAGGGCAAGACGGGTCGTGGAGAACTCCTTCGGCATCCTGGCCAACAGATTCCGGATTCTGCTCACAACCATGCAATATCACCATGAAACTGTCAGAACCATCGTGGAAGCTTGCTGCATCCTCCACAACCTGATGCGCACCCGCTACCCAGTGCTCCAAAACAGACTTGTGGACCGTGCAGAACCAGATGGGAACCTGCGGCCTGGGGCATGGAGAGAAGGACAAAACTTGGAGGACACTATCGTTGTGCAAGGCCCCAACACAGCCTCACATGAGGGGAAGAGGCAGCGAAACCTACTCAAGCATTGGTGCAACTCCCCAGCAGGATCAGTGGACTGGCAGGAGAGAATAGTTGCTATCAACTGAACACTGTGCAGAACGCTAAGGAGACACTTGTGCATTGTACATATTATATATAGTCATGTTTATTACTTTGTTGTAAATGTTATTTGACATTGTTAAAGGAAGTTCAACTCGAACATTAATGGGGCCCCATTATTGGAAATGCAATGAAAACAAATTGTGCTTCTGTTTGTTCGAAATGTTATGAGAGATTATTAAAGGTAGTGAATGCCATTTGCGAATGACTGCTAATCTTCACCAAAATTCATATAGACATGGCTTCTGACCTCTGAATAACACCTGTGAAGTTTTAATTGCCAGTATTTCATAGATCGGCAGGAATAAGAAGCAGAAATTTACCATACATATTCTTTATTCTGAATTTTATGTTACCCCAACATAAAATTCTACATGAATCAATTATCATAAATTATATTACTATTACACCAGCTTACACTTCTGTATTTCTATGACAGTTTTCTATCAATATTTACTTCAAGATGCAATTACTTCAAACCCCCGCCAAGCCAACGCACGCATGCGCAGAACACCGCTTTATCAACGCTCGCATCACCGCTAAACCAACGTTCCCTACCGTTAAACCAACGCTAAAGCAATGCCGGCTTCAGCGGTGCACCGCTAAGGCAACGCCCGTGTTTTCGAATTTTTTTCCAATTTTGGGCGCGGTGACGAGCGGTGTCGAAATTTGTCCCCCTCTTCCTACCGTTCAAGGACCGCTATAGCAAAGTTCTTGCAGTGTGACCAGGCCTTTAAGTGGAGTCTGATGTCAGACTCCACTCATTGGTTCAGCCACTGGTGGGAATAACAAAGCCCCGTCAGTGGCTGAAATGTTGGACAGCACTGTTATAAAAAGTCAGCGCTGACCGCTTTTTTTAAAAAAAACAAAAACAAAACCTATTTGTGGGCTGCGCGGACTCCAACGTTGCTTCTCCGTACTTCATGCTTATCTCCACCACTTCCCAATCTGCTTCGCTGCCCTGGCAGGCCCCCTCCCTTTTTTAACAAGCCTCTCACAGGGGGGTGGGGAGGGGTGGGGAGACCCTCATGGTCATGTTAATGTGTAGGTGAGAAAGCCCATATTAGTTTTGTTCCAGCACTTAATAATCCTCTCGGCGGCCCTGCCCCCAACAATAAATCTCATAGACTGTCAAGTAAATTTGGTTCTGAGAAATTTATATTGAATTTATAAAAATACCAATGAATTAATAGTAAGATTGCTTTAAAAATCAGGTGACATTCTTTCATAGTAACTAGTAACTAGGATAAAACTGCACATTTAGTTTATACCTTGCTGTGCCTGGAAATCTGAAATAATGTCCATGCAAAGCAATTCAACATTCTCTCTGCAATGGCTACTGGGACACTGATGCAACATTTATGTAGAAATCATTGTATACGAACTGGTCTAATTCTCACTATTTCTTTGTTCTTTGTGCCACAGCATTTGTGTTGTTTGTTGTTGTAAATGATCTATCCCTCATTAACTGAGATTGTATGAGAACCTGCAGTGAGCTAAGGAAGGACAGTAGCTCTGCACACTTTTCTTTGAAGCACTGCATATGAGACAGGATTTTTTTGGCACAGATTCAGGGAACAATACCAATAATAAAATGTCCACAGAAAGAACTTGTATACTAGAATCAATTGTTTTTTCAAAGCAGTTTCTTCAGATGACATCCTCAACCCCTCATTAAGACAATATACATTCTTCAAGATCATCTGGACTATTATTTCATAGAAATTCCAGTACAGTTGGGCTACAGGTAATTATTTTGAAGTTAATTGAGGATATAGGATCCAACAGATCTCCTCTAAAGCCAGCCTCCAAAACAGACAGAATTTCTGCTTCCTATTTTGCCAGAGTGCTTCTCCTATGGGAGAAAAGATTTTCAACATCATTCCTTTCCTATCTGTTATGGCCATGCAAGATGTTTGGAATATTACTCCTAATAGTTTAAGTAACTGATCTTCATAGCCATTTCTTTTGATGTTTTCTTTTCTGTTTGCTGCTGCACTTAGAATTTTTCATACTGTTTTGGGTATTGATGACTCCATGTGGCCATGGAGCACTGTTTCCTGCCCACCAAAATGGTACCTATTTATCTACTCACAATTGCATGTTTTTGAACTGCTAAGTGAGCAGGAGCTAGGTAAAGATGAACGCTCATCCTGTCAATTGACATTCAGGTCTTGAACACAGACTATTGGCTTTCCATTCAACAAGCCCAGCATCTTAACGCTGAGTCATTGTGCTGCTCATCGTGGAAGAAAGGCATACATTTATATGAATTTGGAAGACATTGGAAAGGTTGCTGTATATTGAAAAAAATATTACATTTTCTTTGTCCATTTTCTGAGGCTGTTTGGTTGCAAATTACTATCACAATCCTCAACAATCAGTTCATTCAAAATATTTTTGTTAATCTGTAATCTTGTTTAAGCATCTCACCCAATTATAGTGTCATCAGCCATACCAGCAAGAGACACCATATTTCTAGGGATCTTGCCCTTACCCTCAGGCTGCCAGGCTGAGCTCAAACAGGACAAGTGGGCCCATAAGTGATAGTAAACTGGTTCACCTGGATAGTTCAACTCACTCTGTTTTGATTTGAAGATGGCACAGGGTTACCTGGCAACTGATTCCTTTGTAATGAGATAAAGCTATGAATGAACCTCAAAAGATTGATTGGCTCAATTGGAAGTTTAATCAATCAGATTGTAATGTGAATGTTTAACTAGATTTCAGATACAGGCTTGCTCATTAAAGGTTCCCATGGCTGACAACATTGCTTTACTTGCAAGTCAGATAACAAGTTAGAG
Source organism: Hydrophis major (assembly GCA_033807585.1). Lineage (NCBI taxonomy): Eukaryota > Metazoa > Chordata > Lepidosauria > Squamata > Elapidae > Hydrophis > Hydrophis major. Next base: position 216,997,124 of record CM066328.1, on the reverse strand, counting down.
CAAAGCCCCCAGCAAATAACCATATAATTGAAATAAATATTAATAAGTAATAAATGGTTCTCTTTCCAACTACAGAATGATAAGCAGGAATAGAAAGGGAAGCTGAGATACATGGTTTTGTGTTTTGTGCAGAGCGCAAGGCAACAGTTCCTTGTTGTTCCTAGCTAGTCTCCTTCCAAGTGAGGATGCTGGCCAGGAGCATTTATTTTGCTTTCAGTTCCCATCTCACAATCCTAAAATAACTTATGCAACACAAACCTTTTGAAGGTTAAAATCATTTTGGAAATGTTGTTAAACACTCAGCAATTTAGGGATAAGAAGGAATATATAAATCTGCATAAATATAAACAAACCGTTTGCATGACCAGATCTGGTGTGATTTTCCAGGCAGCATATTATTGCAATAATTTGCTATTGAAAATTATCTTCTTTAAATAGCTTCAAAATATTGCTAAATATCATGCTGTTAACAACAAAACAACAAGAAGAAACTGGAATTTTGGATGTCATCCAGGATTGGTCCAAACACTTAGTTGAAAGAGTTGAAAGAAAGAGATGGTTTTTTTCTCTCCATTTCATGAATCAAAGTCAACTAGTGGTGGAAGATGATCTTCCTTCAACACCATCAGAATCTACCACTACAACTAAGATAGAAAGGATTAGAGAGTAAAGGAATATGTTTGTTATTGGGCTTTATAACTCTGCACACTCAAAATGTGACTCTTAGTGAATAACAACAATGGGAAAATAAGCAAATGATTTTAAAAAATTAGTTAGAAACAATTAAATTCCCAAGCGCTCAGAAACACTAATAACTTGTGATCCAAAACAAACACAGTATAGCTATGTAGCATCCTACAAGGCAGTCCCTAAGTCATCAGCTGAATAGGATGCTGCAGTCTATGAAATAATAAGGTTTGTCTCTTCAGGAAGGATGAAAGACACCTGCTTCCTTTGATATGAATAAATGAAATATTTTGTGAATTTGAATAAAATAAGTTTGAAGAAGAAGAAGAAGAAGAAGAAGAAGAAGAAGAAGAAGAAGAAGAAGAAGAAGAAGAAGAAGAAGAGGAAGAAGAAGAAGAAGAAGAAGAAGAAGAAGAAGAAGAAGAAGAAGAAGAAGAAGAAGAAGAAGAAGAAGAAGAAGAAGAAGAAGAAGAAGAAGAAGAAGAAGAAAAAATTATTGGCCGAGTGTGATTGGACACACAAGGAATTTGTCTTGGTGCAAATGCTCTCAATGTACATAAAATAAAAGATACATTATTATTATACACAAAAATGACAGTATACACAGCAAAAGAGATAACTATGCTGGGTTTCGTATCACAAATCACTAGTCGAACACTTCCCAAGTGTTTAGAACTGTGTGATGTATTAGCGGATTATGTGAGCAGATCCCAGTAAGGTGGCCTTCTGAAGCTGATCAATGGTGATCTTGTCAGCGCCAATTGTTTTTAAGTGCTTGCCTAGGTCTTTAGGCACAGCACACAGTGTGCCAAGGACCACTGGAACCACTTGCACTGGTTTATGCCAGAGTCTCTACAGTTCGATTCTCAAGTCCTGATATCTGGTGACTTTTTAAAGTTGTTTCATGTCGATTCTGCTGTCACCAGATATGGCAATGTCGTCGATCCACACTTTTTTTTTTCTCCACAATCATGATATCCAGGGTATTGTGTTCCAAAACTTTGTCAGTCTGTATTCGGAAGTCCCACAGTAGTTTTGCATGCATATTTCAACCACTTTTTCAGGCTTATGATCCCACCAGTTCTTTGCTACAGGCAGATGGTAGTAGACCATCTGAGTTCCAGTGGACCATCTGACCAACTGTGTTGTGACATTATTTGTAGTCAGTCTGAGCGATTGTCTTGCAACAGCTCATCAATTTTCTTGTTTTCCTATCCAGGCTGTCCAGTTTACGATCCTGCCAGTATATCTGATGATGGGTATGGTCCAGGTATTTATAGCCTTGATGGTATTACTGCCATTCAGTTTGCATTTTAGAAGTTTTCTGGCCCTTTGTGTGTATTCTTTGCTGACCACATTTTTCATTTGCCCATGCTTGCACTATGTCCAGGTATTTGTAGGCTTCGGGTTGGTGGCACTTGATGGTTTGTCCATTGGGCATTTCAATTCCATCACTTTCTACGATTTTTCCTCTCTTCAGTGCCACTGTGGCACATTTGTCCAGACCGAACTCCAAGCTGATGTCAGCGCTGAAAATTCGAACTGTATTGGTCAGTGACTGGATTTCAATTTCTGATTTTCCATATAACTTCAGATCATCCATGTACTGCAGGTGAGAGATTTTCTGTGAATTTTTAGCAGTTTGATAACCCAGGTTAATTTTCTGTAAAATTGTTGACAGAGGGGTCATGGCGATGACAAGCAGCAGAGGTGACAAAGAATCACCCTGGAAAATCCCTCTTTTGATGTTGACCAGTCCATAGCTTTCACTTCCAATAAACAGTTCTGTTTTCCAGTGCTTCATCGCATTTGCAATGAAAATACCAATGCACTTGCATATTCTGATGACATCCCGGCACTTGATGATCCCGCTGTGCAGTAATGAATCAAATGCTTTCTTGTAATCAATCCAAGTTTTATGCAGATTTGTTTTTCAGCTTTTTCAGTTCTCTAGAATCATTTTGTCAATCAGGAGCTGATCTTTTGTGCCTCTGCTTCCTCGGTTGTTTCCTTTCTGCTCTACTGGCAAGATGTTATTTGCTTCTAGGTAGTCCTGAATCCTGTCAGCTATGATGCCGGTCAGCAGATTGAACATGGTTGGCAGACACGTTATTGGCCTGTAATTTGCAGGTGCTGCCCCTTTTGATGGATCCTTCTATATCAAGTAGGCTTTCCCAGCTGTTAACCATTCACTGATGTTTCCTGTCTGCAGCATCTCATTAAATTGTTCAGCCATTTTTCCATGCAGTCTGGTCAAGTATTTGAGCCAAAAGCCAGGCAGTTGATCATTGCCAGGCGATGTCCAGTTCTTGACTTTTTTCACTCTGTTTTTTCATTTCAGTAGTTATTTCCAGTTGGTCCATTTTGTTCTTGGAGAATTTCGTCTCGATCCACCCAGCATTTTTGTTGTAACATTTCTCAGTCTCATACAGGTATGATAATAATAATAATAATAATAATAATAATAATAATAATAATAATAATAATAATAATAATAATAATAATATCATATTAATGGGAATCATGACAATGGGAATTACATAATTATGCAAAAGGTTCATAACTCCCAACTGTTTTTTCGATCCAAGTTGTAAAATCTGCCCAAGTTCCCAACAGGAATTTTTAAAAAGTTCCATTTCATGCAGTTTCCAAATCAGAAAGCCCATTTCTTCTAATATGAAATAAAGCTTCATATTATTGTCCTGCCATCTACTGTACTCCTTATGCTATAAATTACATATATCTGGAAGATTTTCCCATGTGACTCTCTGATCTTTGAATTAGAAATTATAATACATGATCTGCTTTGTACAATTATGTCCAACCTGTTCCAATTTAGCCAATCCATCTTTCTCTGCAACAAAACAACTGTAACATGTTTGTTTAAAAGTTGTCCTATGAAATTTGGGATCTTTTTTATAAATGGCCAGATGATAAAATATGATAATAGAATATTTTAGATAGTAAGAAATATCTTTATCTTGTTATTTTGCTATTATTTTGTTAATCGATATTATATTTATAAAGGTTTTTTTTTTTTTTAGGATTGATCTGGTATGATTATATGATTAGTTGAATAATTTGGTTAAAGTATTGTTAGCTCATAAAGCATGAATGATTAAAAGTATAGTCAAAAAAAATTTTTTTTTGTTGTTTAGTGATTATAGGATATATAAGTTTGGATTGATAATATGAGTTGTTATGTAACATAATTGTAACTGGGACTACAAAATGAATGCACAAAAATGATGAACCAACTGACACACTGTATGTAAATATGAGAGTTGTATGTTTTGATGTTTTGTTTGTCTTGTCTGTTTGTAGAAAATTAATAAAAAAAAATTTTCAAAAAAAAAAAAAAGTTGTCCTTCCACTTTTTTGTCAATAAGCCTTGCAATAAGCGGAATGAATCCTTGGGCACTGGACTAGGTTGTCCCCAAGCCTTCTTAAATGCTTAATTCCCTCCCAACTCCAGCCTCTGTTTGTTTTTTTTAATTACCTTGATTTACTAGAATATGCTTTATGAGGGCATGGGTACAAATTTAGGGAGTAGACAGGGCATGTAACCTCTAGGATTTCCTAATGAGGCCTGTTTTAGCCTGGGCTGACAAGCCAGTTGTACCTGCAAGCTCCCCAAAGCACATTGTTGTAGTCCATTCCTGTGCAGTGCTGCCCAACTCCTTCATAAAGCTCTAAAAATAACTGTTACTGTAGTTTTGTCTGCATGTATAGTTGCTATTGGACATCTATCATTCATCTCTGCCTCCCCACTTAAGGAATTTGTATATTCTAAAAGATCATGAATTTCAGCTTCTACAGGTCAATTTTCTCATCCTTGTGTGTGTTTTTAAAGGCCAACGGCTTAGTTCACTGAACAATTTGCCATGTCTAAGTGACATGCAATTCCCCAAATGGTCTTCATCAGGGGTGTGATTAAAAAATCCCAGCAACCGGTTCTCTGCCCAGTTTCTGAGTGGGCATGGTCATGGTGGGCGTGGCCTACCAGAACTTCTGGGAGGGCCATTTTTCACCTTCCCCAGAGTCTGGAAAGCCTCCAGACTCTGGGGAAGGTGAAAAATGGCACTCCCAGAAGTTCTGGTAGGCCACGCCCACCATGACCATTGTCCTTTGGGCCTCTGGGAGGATGAAAATGGCCTCCCCTAGGCTCTGGAGGGCCTCTGGAAGCCGGAAAAAGGCCCATTTCCAGACTTCTGGAACTCCTGGGAGTTCTGTTCTGTTTTTCACCCTTCCAGGGCCTCCACACGGACTCGGCACTTACCTGCATCCAAAACAGGCCACATGGAGACTCCTGGGAGGGGCGGGGTAGGGTGGGCAGGGCCAGCCGGTTGGTTCAACTACTGGTTCAGCGAACCAGATGTAAATTTATTTATTTATTTTATTTTTTTGATTTGTCAATTGCTTACAAGATAATAGGTATAAGTATATACATAGTTATGAATACATGAAATGGGTACATATAAGAAAAATAAAAGAAACTGTTATGTATGTAAATAGTTGAATAAAGGCAAGCTTGGGGTAAAGTGCAGGGTTCTGGCCCTGCACTTCTGATTGGGTGTTAAGCGGCTAGATTGGATTGGTTGGGTTCTGAGAATCTGATTGGCCCTTAACGAAGGACTCTTATTGGTTCTGGAGCTAGCGTTTTGCAGCTCCCTATTGGTTATTTCACATTAGAATTGCCTATATAAGGCAGAGTTGTTGTTATACAAGTTAGAAGTCACTATGCAATAAAGAGTTGAAAGTTCACCAACTAAGACTGTCTCCATTCATTCTACCCATGCCTGAATCTATAACAGAAAAAATAGGACAGGTACGGTAGGCACGTTGGTGCACTTATGCACGCCCCCTACAGACCTTTTAGGAAAGGGGTGAGGTCAATAGTAGATAGTCTAAGGTTAAAGTTTTTGGGGTTTGGGGAAGAAACCACAGAGTCAGGTAGAGTATTCCAGACATTAACCACTCTGTTGCTGAAGTCGTATTTCCTGCAATCAAGTTTGGTGCAGTTAACCTTGAGTTTGTATCTATTGTGTGCTCTTGTGTTGTTATGGTTGAAGCTGAAGTATTCATTGACAGGTAGGACATTGCAAAGTATGATTTTATATAACATACTTAGATCAGACTGAAGACGGAGTAATACAAGGTTTTCTAGGTCTAGAATTTCAAGTCTGGTGGCATAAGATATTCTACAACGAGTGGAGGAGTGGAGAACTCTTCTTGTGAAATATTTCTGGACTTTCTCAACTGTGTTAATATCAGATACGTAATGTGGGTTCCAGACCGATGAGCTGTATTCGAGTATTGGTCTAGCAAATGTTTTGTATGCTCTAGTTAGTAGTGTGATATTACCAGAGAAAAAGCTACGTAGGATTAGGTTAACAACTCTTAATGCCTTTTTGGCTATGTAATTACAGTAGGCTCTTGCACTTAGATCATTAGAGATGAGCATTCCAAGGTCCTTTACAGAGCTTGGATCATGAACAAGATCTTGACTATTCAGCTTGTATTTTATTTTCTGATTTTTTTTGCCCATATGTAAGACAGAGCATTTATTTGTTGAGATTTGAAGTTGCCATTTGTTTGACCATTCTGATACATAGTCAAGGTCTTTTTGAAGGGTAGTGGTATTGTCTGTGGTATTGAACAGTTTTACATCATCAGCGAAGAGAATGCAGTTGCTCTTAATATGATCACAGAGGTCACTTATGTATAGTATGAAAAGAGTTGGTCCTAGAGCACTGCCTTGGGGGACACCACTGTTACAGATACAGAATTTGATAGGACACTCTTAATTTTGACCATTTGTTGTCTGTTTGACAGGAATTTATTTAACATTCCGAACTGCCTGAATCCCACCCCTGGTCTACATGCTTTTCACTGGTGGGTATTTATTATCAGAAGATAGAGAATGTTATTAGAATTCAATTCTTCTTTGAGATTACTGAGGTCATTAAAGCAAATCATTCAATTATTAAGCAAATCTGTCTTCCCCTATTGATTTTGCTCTTTGGAAATTTCTTAGAAAATTTGTAAATTGTGATTACTTGACTCGTGAATGCTGCAACTGTCATGAATATATGCCAGTTGCCAAGTATCCAAATTTTGATCAAATGACCATGGAAATATTGTGATGGTTGTAAGTGAAAGACACTTTTTTCAGCACCATCAACTTTGAACAGTTGTTAAATGAATGGCTGCAAATCAAGGACTACCTGTAGTGGTTATGGCATCAGGCTAGAAACCAAGAGACCATGAGTTCTAGTCCTGCTTTAGACACAAAGCCTAAACCTTGAGCCGTTCATTCTCTCTCAGTGCTAGGCATTTTTTCTGAAAAATCTTGCCAAGAAAACCACAGGGGCTAATCCACTAATTCAGTCCACTAGGACTGGAAAAAAAAATGACTCAAAGGCCTACATACACATAAAAAGCTTTAGTACATGATATAGATACATAATCATTCAATCAAAGGATGGGTAAATTACCCACACATAAACTCAAATCAAATTCTGCAAATAGATTTGATTTAGACTGAAAATGTGAATAAAAAAAAAAAATCACCTTGTAATTTGAAAGTCAAACCATTTAGCTACATTATCAGCTTGGGAGGAGGGAGAAACCCACAGTTGAATGCAATACAATTAGTTGTGCTTGCCAAGTGAAGCTAAGAAATGAAAGTGTTCTTGCTACTCATTTTAATTATTTCTTAATAAGAGTACAAAACTGTTTGAAAACATTTGACAAAAATATTTGAAATAAAGTCTTGCGCTGATTTTTTCCCCCAGTTCTGAAACCTCACAGAATGTTCCAATCACATCAGACTACCCCACAGGGCTATTTTTGTGGAAGTAAAATGGAGATTCCCTCTGTAAACTGCCTTGAACTCCTGGAGAAAGATATATATGTAACAAATAAACATCCACGGAATGCTGCAAAATCTATCTGAAATTTTTTTACTGTAGCTATCGTATGGACCCCCTTATCATGGCAACCATTTTTATTTGTTCATTTCACCCACCAGATTCTCTCCTCCAATTAAAGCAAGCTTGCTAAAAAAAAATTAGAGATATTGAGTGGCTAAGCAAAATTTCCTACCCCACAGGAGGTCGGTTTGAACCTGGGTCTCCATAACCCTAGGCAGATATCTTAATCACTATTGTATGCTGGGAAATAATATAGTATTTAAAAATTATCAGCATGCTGTTTGCAACTTAATCTGCTTAAGCATTTGCTTCTAAAGCTCTGAGTGTTCTGATTGTTTTGTAGCCTGAAAGATTATTTTTTATAAATGACTTCAATGGGATATAATCAAATGTGTTACCTGTCTTTATCAGCAGCTAAAAGAGACAAATAAAAGCAATTATAAACAATAATTGCAATTATAAACAATTATGATATGTGGGATAATGAACTGGACAGTCCTATGCTTTTTAAATCAGCAATAGTAGGATTCAAATAGTAGAGTCTTTTTAGTACAACAAAACTTTTTATCCAGTTTTTCGGGAAGGGTACTTTATAATTCAATAAAAATGTTTACTAGGAATTACAAGTAGAATGTTAATACAAAGTTTTTCTATATGTCCCATTTTCACATTATTATCTGAAGAGATCAGGATTTTTAACATGCTTTTGCAATCTATTAAGAATATATGTGTTCTATTTGGCTATATACTAGCTATATCAAATTTGTTGGCATATTGAGGGTTATAAAAAATTCCTATGAGAAGCAGAGCCAAAAGCATGTTTTTATAGCATTGAAAAGAGGGGTCTACATCTAATTTATGTCTGTGGATTGCTGATATTGTGAGCATTTTGTGAATTTTGAACAGGCTCTTTTTGAGAGACAGCTGAAGAAGGGGGTCACATTTTCTGCATCATTTATATCTATCTAATTATCTATATCTGTGCATACAAACACACATTTCTTCTTTGTCCCAATTACTCATTGTACATGGGTTTTATGGGTACTGTTGCATTAAACTGTGCTGTTTCATGGTATTTGATATGCAAAAATATCTTACTTCCTTACACATAATAAAAAAAACTTTATTTTTCATCCAACAGGTTTGAGAAAGGTCATTGTAATGCATATTTCTGTAGGTCTAGAACTTTGGGGGGTTGGGACATACAGAGATATCCATCACAATGACCTTTCTCACATCTATTGGATCTGTACAGCAGGGAATTGAGAGATGAATTGTGGATGCAATTCCAGTCACTTCCCAGCATATTAAAGAGATGTTTACTAAAACATTGCTTTTTTTAAAAAAAATCTCTTTTTAACAAAACAATATATGCTATTATAGAAAAATAGATTAAAAAATTAAAGTATAAACTACAAAGGGAAAGAAAAAAGCTATCTTATATATTATGTTCATCAGTAGTCACTGGCTTACTAATGACTTCACTCTTATCATATTAAGAATGCAATATATTATTGTAAGATATCATAATATCTCTGCCATAATAACACACATTGTGGAATCCTTTGATTACTGGAAAATACTGCCTTTTCGAAAACAGATAGATCATACATTTCCAACAACTATTTCTTGTCATCTGGAATAATATCACTTGTCCAATTCCTTAGGATAATACTTTTAGCCAACTCCAATGCTTGAAACCACATAATTAGTTCTCTCAAGCCTGAAGAAGCTGTGAATTTCCAGAAGATGGCGGCAGAACCATAGGCTATCTGCTGGAGCCTCCCTTAAATGTGCTATATTGGGATCTTACGCAGTAAGGCATTGGGATCAACATAGAGGTTGACATGCTTATAATTCTTTAAAATGAAACCTGTTTCAGGAATTACACAAAAATAAACAAGTCAATACTTCCTATTAAAATACTTTACAGCGGTGGTGGGTTTCAATTTTTTTAACCACTGGTTCTGTGGGCGTGGCTTGGTGGGCACACTTTGTGCACATATGCGTACCTTGTGCATGCGTGCGTGGCATATATGCTTCGCCTGTCTGCAGAGGGTTTCCTACTAAACTTCTCCTGCAATCCTGCACTCTTGCTGTGTCTTCAACAGCTGATGTACGGCAATTGGGTGTGCCATGTGAAGCAGCTGAGGTTGAAAAGCAGAAAATAAAGTTCATATCAGATCCCTGTATCTGCCATTCTTCAATAGAAGAAGAAGCAGGGAGGGAAGCTGGTAAAAGAAATCCTTTTTTGATGTAACTTGAATATATTAAATCTTATATTGAATTTGTATAACCTACACTTGATATACAACTGAGAGACTGAAACCAGATGTCCCAGAAACCTGTCATCTCTGGAAGAGACAGCAAAAGAGAAGGGACCATAAAAATTCCAGCTGGGAAACGTTTCCTGAGAAACCCTTCAGAAGATGGTTCTCAGAAGAGGGGAGGGGGAATTAACATGTTGATTCTTTGTTTTACAAAATGCACATCAAGATAAGGGGAGGGGTCCTAAACTCCCTTATCTATCACTGCATGCCTGGGAGACGTTAGATGCTGCTTTTGAATCCCTACTTAAATTGTCTCCTCTCAATAAAGGATTCCTTTTGAAATACCTAGATTTCAGAAGTTGGTTCTTGTCGATTGAAATGGGAAAAGTTCAGTAGCCTGACAGTTCAGTATAGAGCCACGGTGGGTGGGAGGGCCCAGAAGCTGATCATTGGAGCAAACCGGTTTGCTCACAGATGATCATCGGACTACCAGTTAGGCCGAACTGGACCAAACCGGTAGAATACCACCACTGCTTTACACACAAAACAGAGTGAAACAGAGTGGCTCCAAGTTATGGTAGCAAAGGTATATGACGAGGCTGCATATTCTCCCCTTATTTATTCAACCTAAATATTCAATGCTGTGTAAGCTGGTCTGGAAAATTAGTATGGCTTATAAAACTGAAAGAAGAAACATCAATAACCTGCCCTATGCTGATGATGTTATCTTGGTACCTAAAAATGCAAAGGATCTGCACTCCCTAGTAAATAAAAGTCAAGCAGCCCAGTGGAAAAAATTGGATTCAGATTAAATATAAAGAAGATAAAATTAATAACAGAAGGAAGAATAACCAGCCTTAGCATTGACAATAAGAATCATAAAATGAACCACTTCTGCTTTTTATGATCAACCATCAATAGTAAAGGTACAAATAGTCAAAAAATAGACTAGTATTGGCAGAGCAGTTATGAAGTACTTGGAAAAGATATTCAAATGTCACAATGGGTCTTTAGCAACAAAGAACAGAATTGTGGAAGTCACAATATGCCCAATGACACTCTATGGAAGTGAACACTGGACTTTAAAGAAACAGGGCAAGAACAGGACTTTTGAAATTTGGTTTTGGAGAGGACTCATAAGAACATCACTGATAGCCAAGAAAGAAAGCAAAAGGCTCATTGAATAAATCAATTCAAAGTTCTCACTTGAGGGACAAATGATCAGGCTCAAATTACTCTATTTTAGATACATTATATAACTCTCTGGAGAAGGCTCTAATCCTGGGAAAGGTGGGAGGAAAGAGAAGAAAGGGATGACCAGCAGCAAAGTGGATTGACTCTCTTGCAGCAGCTAGGAGTACACCACTGAAAGACATGAAAGACCAGGTTAGGGACAGATTGTCATGGAGAAAATCTATCTATGTAGTGGGTAGGAAACAAAATGATTTAATGGCACAGAAACAATCACACTAACATGAGTTCTATTTTTTCCCCTTTGCTTATTTCCAGTGAAATAATTTATTTTATAAAACAGTTACAAGTATCTACATTTTTATATCTGAGGTCAATGGATGGATGAATGCATGGATAGATAAACTGATTTTCATGTATTACTTGCCCAATTCTAACTTCAACAAAACAGTTAGTTTTAGACATGAGGGAAGCAGCTTGCACAAATATAGTTTATTATTTTATGAATGCAAAGGTTGAGAATCTTTGCTTTATCCTAAGTTGTATATAATTGATGTCCTGCAAACATTTGGATCTTAGTAGGTTTCTAAACTCAATTTCTAATGAAATTTCTCACAGCGAAATATAATCTCTTTTTGTATAGAACTTTGTACCAGAAATGAATTATAGCTGTGCCAGTCCCATGAGAGAAGTTTCTTGCTTTAATAGCCTACCAACTAACTTGCAGAGAAGATATTACTGGAGGATAACAGTTAATTATCAATGTAGGCAAGAGGAATATGTTGCTCTTTTGAGCACTCCACCATTCTTTTCAGCTTTGGAATTTGTCCAGAAATGGATGTGATCTAAGGAGAAATAGATCATAGTCATTGTTACTTATTCCTGCTATCCAAAATAATCCTCTACTTTACGTTATTGAATCCACACATCAATCTATACATGATTAGAAAAATTGGGAATGACTGCCCAATAGGAGAAATTGACTGCCTTTCTACAGCATCTCAGAGATTCCTTAGCACACAGTAAATTCCACATTTTCACTTGTATTTCTCCATTCTTCCCTCTCAAGAATGCTGTTTTCCTGTTTTTCATGGGAATGGATATTAAAGTTTGGGGTTGTTATCTCATTTATTAAAATTCCAGACTGGAAAATGGAACACCTGAGTTATTTTTAAATCATGTATTTACTAAAGGACCAAGATTTACAACAAATGCCAAAAATAACAAAATGTTTCTTTCAATATATAAGGAATAAAAAGGAAGTTAAGGAAATGATCAGTCCACTAATGGGAGAAGATGCAAGGTGGTGACAGGCAGCAGGAAGAAACTAGAACTCTTAATCCCTGCTTTGCATCTGTCTTCATGCAAAATTAAAAATAGTGCCACACATCAAGGGCAACCTGTGGGAGACAGAACAGCAGTACAGGCAGGCGTGTGATTCAACTGATATAACAACCGGTTCAGTGAGCGTGAGCATTGTGAGCATGCACACACCAAACACACACTCCGCGCACATGCTCCGCAGCTAAAGAAAACAGCTGAGGCGTGGCAAACCGATTTGCCACGCGAATCAGCTGTGCTCTAACAAAAAGACATAAAGCACAGGAAAAAGCAGGGGCGGGTAGGCAGGAAGACCCATATGCTCATCAGAGCGAACCAGTTCAGAGCCAGCTGATCATTGGAACAAGAGGTTTGGCTGAACTGGTCTGAACTGGGAGAATCCCACCCCTGAACACAGATCAAAATAGGCCAAAAATTTAGTAAGATAACATATATCCAGGGGTGGGATTCTACAAGTTTGCACCTCTTTGCTAGAACCGGTTGTTAACATTCTAAGCAGTTTGGAGAACCAGTTGTTAGAAGAAATTACTGGCCTAATCCTATAAGGAAGGCAGGAAGGAAACATTCTGGTGTTGCTTACAGAAACTGCCTCTCCATTAACTCTTACTACATTCTTGGCAGGACTAGACTTCCTGTCTCTGGAACGTCTCTGGAGTTTTTTTCCCTCCCTTGCTGGTACTTTGCTTGTGTGGAGTGACCATTCAAAGTTACAATGGCACTGAAAAAAGTGACTTATGACCATTTTTTACACTTACGACTGTTGCAGCATCCCCACAGTCATGAGAGGCCAGGGGAGGAGATGCGTGCCTCAATGTGAGTGATATTGAGTTGGCCACACCCAGCCAATAACATGACCACCAAGCCATGTCCACCCAGTCACATAACCACCAAGCCACGCCCACCATCTAAGCCATGCCCACAGAACTGGTTGTTAAAAATTTGAATCCCACCCCTGCATATATCCACTTTAAATGAATTCAGATTGCCAGGACCAGATGGTTTACATCCCAGGGTCGTGAAAAAAGCTGGCACATATAATCTCAGAGGTACTGAACACAATCTTTCATGGCTCATGGAGTACAGGGGATCTGTTAGAGGATTGGAAAAGAGTTGATGTGGCTCTAATTTTCAAGAATAGGAAAAAGGTAGAATCAAAGAACCAAAGACCAAGGAACTTAACATCAACATCTGGGAAAATCCTAAAAAAAATAATCAAGCAGCAGATTTGTGAGCATCTAAAAATCAACAAGGCAATTACTAGAAGCCAACATAGGTTTGTTAAAAACAGATTGTGCCAAACAAACCTGCAGTATTACAAACTAGCTCTGTCCACAGCCAGGAATTTGATCCTGATCAGCTCAAGGTTGACTCAGACTTCCATCCTTCTGAAGTTGGTAAAATGAAGACCCAGTGTTGGGGGCAATGTGCTGACATTTGTAAACTGCTCAGAGAGTACTGTAAAGCACTATGGAGCAATATAGATGTCTAAGTTCTAATGCTATTACCTTCTTTGATAAAGTGGCTAAATGACTGGATCAAGGAAATTCTGTGGATACAGTATACATAGACTTCAGTAAGTCATTTAACATAACATAAAGTAGAACATAACCTTGATAAGACAGTACAAAGAGACATAGACAGTATCACTACAAGATGGATTTGCAACTGACTTACCAACAGCACTCAATATACAGTCCTCAATGGAACTACAGCTAAATGGAGAAAAGCATGCAGTAGGGTACCTCAAGGTTCTGTCTTGGGCCAAGTGCAACATTTTCATAAATAATTTAGATGAGGGCTCATTAAATTTGCAGAAAATATCAAGGTGCTAACACCTTGCAAAATAGATTCAAGATTCAGACGTATCTTGACAGATTTGAGCATTGGACTCTATCCAACAATAATCTCAGTGGTGAGAAAAATAAGGTCCTGCATGTAGGCAGGAAAACCAAATATTTAGGTATAGAATAGGCAGTATGTGCTGTCCTGCTCTCCCATTCACATACACTCAAACACACACACACCAGATATAAGGAATCTTTATTAAGGCTCTGAGTCTGAATTCATATTCCCCAACAATTCCCTGTGCCAGTACCAGCTCAACCCAATAAGTTCCAGACTCTATCCAAATGAAGCTAACACTAATTCTCAAGCCAAAGGCAAGTCTAGTTCACTAGATAAAAGCAAGTTCCAAGGCAAAGACATGTTCCAAGGCAAAGGCAAAGGCAATCCACAGGGCAAAGACAAGGCCACAAGGCAAGGCAGGGCAGGGCAAGGCTGAAAAGACACAGTCCAAAGTTCAAAGCAAGAACACATGGCAAGGAAATGAACATGTTCCCTGCATTATTTCACTCCCCTTGCTGAACTAATTAACTCCTTCCTGGTGCAACTCATCAAGAGGGACAAGGCTACCTCCATGTGAATAATCTGGCTGCCTCCTCTCAGCCCTATGTACTTTCTGATCTGGGGAGGAGCAGGGGTGGGATTTTACTGTTTCTATCTGGTTCTATAGAACCCCTTGTTAACTTTCTAAGCAGTTCAGAGAACCAGTAGTTAGAAGCAATCTCCTTTTGTTTTTTTACACCTTTATTCCATTCTTGCCAGTACACCTAGACTTCCTGCCTCTGGAGCTTGTGAGGCTTGGCTTTCTTAAAGGGGAAGGGTTGTTTTAAGATTTTTACACTGCTGTTGGGAGGAAATACTTCCCTGGACAATCAGTACTTTGAAGAAATCATTGAATAATGAAGCAAAAATTTTAGTGACAGGGAACCAAGATGAGTGACATTCAGCAAGGCTTCTTGGCTAGCTGGAAAGATTAACATTCAAACATGAGTTTACATACTGTTTCTGAGTTTTGATCTAAAATTGATTTTTGGTGAAGGTTAACTCTGTGCTTGGTGAAGTTTAATCCTGTGTTTATTGATGGGATAATTTTCCCTATTCAGCTTCAAAAGCAACAGCTACTGTTGTGATATAATTATTTGTATTGTGTTTGGATTTTTTCTTGCCTCATGGTTTCTTTTTCTATTTGGGGAGGGGGTCTTCTTTCAACTGCTTTAGTACTGTCTGGCACTGTCCTTTTGGGGTGTACTCTCACGAGGCCCAATGCAAGCTTGGCACTGATTTTTTTTACTGCCTTTCTGGGGGACATGTCACCTTTCCTTAAATCTGGATGATTTCCTTAGGATATCTTGTGAGGTGAGTGAGACCAGCTGATATTTTTAAGTGGTGCAAATGGATCTAAGGATTGCTTTTCCTGGGTCTGCTTTTCCTGGAGAGCTTAAATGACCTCTCTGCTAAAGGGTTTCACTTTATGAGCAAGAGTTGGCTGCTTGATAGTTATTACATTTTAACTACTTTAATTTCTCAAGGTGCTCTGGCATCCTTCCTGATTTGTAACTCCGGCTTGCAGGTATTTTTAATCTACTGATTGGTATTTAGGGCAGCTTTTTGCAAGCAAAGCAGCTTTTTGTATTTTTGTACAGGTAATCCTTGACTTACAACAGTTCATTTAGTGACCATTCAAAATTACAATGGCACTGAAAAAAGTGACTTATGACCATTTTTCACACTTTTGACCATTGCAGCATCCCCACTATCATGAAAGGCCAGGTGAGGAGAAGCGCCCCTTGACATGAGTTATATCAAGTTGGCCACACCCACCTAGTCACGTGATCACTAACCCACACCCACCAACTAAGCCACGCCCACAGAACTGGTTGTTAAAAAAATTGAATCCCACCCCTGGGGAGGAGGTAGTTCTTTATCTCCACTCAAGGGTTAGGGTTGGGTTTCCCAGCTACAGCTGAGCCTCTTCTGTCTCTAGCTCAGCCCTGTGCTCAGTCCCTCCACTCCTGGCTTGTAGCCTTCAGCTACCAGCTCATCCTCCTCTGAACTAGCATCTGGAGAGGCATCTAGGGATGCATGGGTAGTCATCACACAGTACCTGATTCAACAGTAGTAAGAGGGATCTGGGTGTGCTCATGAACCATTACTGTATCAGTGTGCTACAGCTACCACAAAAAGCCAAAGCAGTTGTAGGCTGGATCATATCAAGATCATGAAAAGTCATAATACCACTTTATACTATATTAGGGCGCCACATTTGGAATATGACATCCATTTCTGGTCACCACAATACAAAAAATATGCTGAGACCCTAGACAGAGTGCAGAGAAAAGCAACAGGGGGGATAAAAAGTGCAGAGGCTAAACTGCACAATGAATGATTAAGGGAACTGGGTTTGTCTAGCATAACAAAGAGAAAGATTAGAGGTGATAAGATCACTGTCTTTCAGTACTTAAGGGGCAGTCATAGAGAAGAGAGAAATGATTTATTCTCTAGGGCACCAGGGGCAGAACATGAAGCAATGAATCGGTGGTGGGATTCAAATATTTTTACTACCGGTTCTGTGGATGTGGCTTGGTGGGCATGGCAGGGGATGGCTACTGTAAAATTTCCAGTCAGAGGTGGTATTTGCTGGTTCTCTGAACTACTCAAAATTTCCACTACTGGTTCTCCAGAACTGGTCCGAACCTGCTGAATATCCACCTCTGCAATGAATGAAAGCTCATCAGAAGATGATCCAAGCTGACACTAAGGCGAACTTTCCTTACCATAAGAACATTAATCAGCCACACAACTTGCCTCTCAGAGATGGGGTGTTCCTCCCTGGTGGTTTTCAAGAAAATATTGAACACCCAATTTTCCAGAATGAGCAAGGGGTTGGCCTGGAAGACTTCCAAGTTCCCTTCCAGCTCTATAATTCTACTTTTCTGTCATTTTAGCTGTGCAAAACCTATATACTGGGAAGAAACATTTTTAGCTGAGTGAGAACATTTCTATAGCCACCTTCCATTTACTGTCATTTGGTACAGGAATTCTCATCGTTCTTAAAATGCATGACAGGAAATTTCCATTAATAAAAAATGTTAAGTCCTGAACATGGGTCGGAGTAAATGGAGACAGCCTCTGAATAGTGAACATTCAGCTCTTTATTTGCATAGTGACTTCTCAAAACAACAACAGTGAACTCTGCCTTATATAGGCAACCCTTGTGAGAATTGTCCAATAACGAGCTATGAACGCTAGCTCTTTTAACCAATAAGAATTCTCTGTTAAGGGCCAATCGGATTCCTCAGAACTAACCAATCCGATCTGGCCGCCTAACAGCCAATCAGAAGTGCACGGCCACAACCCTGCACTTTACCTCAAGCTCATACTTTATTAACTATGGTACATAAACAACACCCCTTCCCCCTGGCTTCTTAATTACGGTGTAGTTATATAGTCTCTTAGATAGGACGGTTGTCTTTTAACTCTTTCGGATTTTCGTTGGATTGGTTGGTTGCAATCCTGTTGAGGTTGATTGTTGTTTGGCAGTGGTTCTGCTTCTTGCTCAGCTGCAATTTCTTGCGGTGCAAACGTTTCTCCTTCCTGCACCATTTCCTGGGTATCACTTAGTTCGTCGCTCCCTTCGAGCAGATTCCCTGGAACTTCATCTTCTTCTGTACCTCCCCCCCCCTTGGTTTGGTCATGGGGGGGTTGTTGACTGGCCATTGTGAGTCATGACCGTAATTGGTCGATATGCCGTTTCCACAGTTTATTGTCACAGCATTTCACTACGTAGGATTTAGGGCCGGTCACTCGTACTACTGTCGCCTCTATCCATAACGGGTCACCCAATAAGTTTCATGCATAAACGAGGTCTCCTACCTGGAAGGTGCGACAGTGGCCGCTGGATCCTATTGGCTTTTCCGGTTCATAAGCAGGGTGCAACCGGTCGAGGTGGGAGCGGAGTCTTCGTCCCATCAGTAGTTCGGCGGGAGTTCTGCCGGTGACGCTATGTGGAGTTATGTGTTGCAAAAAGAAAATTTGGTTGACCTTGTCATCAATATTGTCATAGTCCACTTTTTGCAAAGTCTTTTTAATAAATTGGACCATGCGTTCAGCTCAGCCATTGGTCGCAGGGTGCGCAGGCGAGGTGAGCGCATGGCGGATGCCACGGTCAGCGAGGTACTGCTCGAACATTAGTGCCGTAAATTGTGGCCCGTTATCGGACACCAGGACATCTGGCAATCCGTGGGTTGCAAAGAGTCTGTTTAGAATCTTGATCACCGCCTCGGAGGTCAAAGCCATCATACGATGAATTTCTAACCAATTGGAGTATGCGTCGACTGTCAGCAGGAAGGTATAGCCCTTGGTTGGCCTCGCGAAATCCAGGTGGATTCTGGACCAGGGTCCACGTGGCGTCTCCCATTCAGTAGGCATGGCTTTTGGTGGGGCATTGCTGACTTGTTGGCAATTGGGACACGCTTTAACCCACTGCTCGATTTGCCGGTCCATGCCCGGCCACCATGCTTCATGCAAGCGCCTTCATTCGCACGATGCCGGGGTGGCCCTCGTGCAGAATTTGCAGCAGCGTCTTCCGGAGTCGCTCTGGGACAACGACTCTATCGCCCCAGATGATACAGCCCTTTTGGGAAAAAAGTTCAGTCTGTCGAGATTTGAATGGTGCGAAGTCATCTGGTACTTGGTCCAATGGCCATCCATATTCTACTCAGCCTAGGACTCGAGCTAGGGTGTGGTCTCGTTTGGTTTCTCTCGCGATGTCTCGGGCGGTCATAGGCGGCGAGTTGAGTGTTGCGATCTGTAACGTGGTTGCTGTTGGTGCCGGATCGTCGAGAGTCTCTGGAAGCGGTGCTCGGCTTAATGCGTCAGCGTGGGGAATGGCTTTCCCCGGGCGATATTGCAGACGATAATTATAAGCAGCTAGGAATTCTGACCATCGGGTCATTCTAGGGGATAATATGTAGGGGGTTGGCTTGTCCCTGGCTATTATCCCTAGCAACGGTTTGTGGTCAGTTATAATGGTAAATGTCCTTTGATACACATATTCATGAATTTTTTTTACAGCTGAAACGATTGCGAGGGCTTCTTTATCAATTTGTCCATAGTTCCACTCTGCTTGTGAAAGAGTCTTCGAAAAGTATGCAACAGGGGCTTCGTTCCCATTAGGCAGTACATCGCAGGTTATAACTAACGGCAAAGTCTCGTTATACTGCATAAGTACAGAGTCAGATGTGAGCAGTTTTTTAACATTCCAGAAAGCTTGCTCTTCCCGGTAACCCCATACCCACAATGCTTTCTTATCTAATAATTAGTGTAACGGTTCAGCGACAGTTGCCTTGTGCGGTAAAAATACAGTATAGAAATTAATGAGGCCTAAGAACGCCTGGAGATCGGCCTTGTTGCATGGCTTGGGAGCGTTTTTGATCGCTTTTAATTTACTCTCAGTAGGATGAATGCCCTGGGTATCAATCCGGTACCCTAGAAACTCAACATTGTCAGTATACAATTGACATTTATTTTTTTTCACCTTAAGTCCGGCCTCTTGGAATTTTTTTAGAACGCATTTCAAACGGTCCTGTAAGATTTTTTGGGTAGGGGCTGCAATTAATACGTCATCGAAATAAGGTACCACGCCCTTGATTCCTTGTAATAACCTTTCCATAAGGCTCTGGAAGATCCCCGGGGCTACACTAACTCCGAATTGCAATCGGATACATTTAAAGGCACCCCTGTGCGTTACAATTGTTTGGGCTTGAGCCGTTTTTTCATCCACTGGTAACTGTTGATAAGCTTGGGCTAAATCTAATTTAGCGAAAAGCTTACCGCCCCCCAAGGAATGGAGGAGGTGCTGCACCACCGGAACTGGATACGCATTCTGCTATAGGGCATGGTTCAAAGTGGCCCATTAGTCCCCACAAATTCGGATTGACCCATCTGGCTTAATGGGTGTTATAATAGGGGTTTCCCATGGAGAGTGATCAATGGGCTTCAACACCCCTTGAGCAATCAACTTGTCGAGTTGTTCGTCGATTTTTGCTTTAAGAGCGAACGGAACTTGACGGGGCTTCAAGCGAATGGGAGCTACTTTTGGATCTAGACTGAATGAGATCGGGGTCCCCTTATACTCGCCTAAGCTGTCCGCGAAGACATCGCTGAACTCAGAGATAAGGTCTTCCTCCCACTCACAACCACCGACTCGGTTCACGCCAGCCACTTCAATGCCGAGTTGCACGAACCATTGGAGGCCTAGTAGGCTAGGCCTATCTCTATCGATGACCATTAGAGGTAAGTACACTGTATGCTTCTTGAAGGAGACTCGAACTCGGCAGGACCCGACAACGGGGATTCGATTTCCTTGGTAGTCCTTGAGGATGAGGCGTTGAAATTGGAGGTCTTGGCATTGAATTGTGGGGATGAGTTGCTTGAGTGTCTTCCAAGACACCATCGAGAGGGATGATCTCGAGTCGACCTCCATGTGGCAAGGCTGGTTCTCGATGGCTACCGTGATCCGGATTTTCTTAGTGTCCAAAGCTGAGGCGTGACCGATAGTGATAGTATGGTGAGCCTCTTCTCTTTCCAAAGCTCGATTTTTGTAGGAGTGGTTTACTGGCTCTCACCTTACAGGACGGTTTCCTGTCGATTGGCAATAGTTGGCCCCTTTTGAGGCCTGGCTGAGTCCTGGTAAACTAATGTGGCCTCGTTTCCCGCACTCATGGCAGAGTGCGTCGCGGAATTTGCATTCAGCCCTGGCATGGTTGGCTCCACAGCCAGCGCAAGGGCGTAAGGGCTTCGGGCAAGGGTCCTGGTCGGACCGCAGTCGATGGACCCCTTCTTCGTCACTGTCTGACGACGAAGAGAGGTCCTCGTGTTGCGTTGTTAATAGCTGCCCTTCTGTGCTAGGTGAGATTTTGCTGGCCGGTGGTGGTATCGGAGTGTGGCTTCGCCGTAGTTGTGCAGCCAACCTTTTGGTCGCCTCCGCAGCCGTGGCTTCGGCGATGGCGTCAGCAAGGCTGATGTCGCCTTTCGCCATCAGCTTGCTTTGCACGCCTAGTGCATCTAATCCCAGAACTATTCGATCTCTCAGTGCCTCTTCTAAATCGGCGAACCCGCAGAGGCCCCCTAAATTTCAGAGATCCGCCACGCTCTCCCCTTTTCGTTGGTTTCTCTGATAAAACTCATGGCGTCTCACGAGTGTAGGCACAGTTGGCGCGTAATGGTCTCTCAGGATGGGTTCGAGGTCGTCCCAGCTCATGGCTTTCACTTCTCAAGGTTTGGCGAGTGCTTTTGCCATCTTAAATACGGCTGGGCCGCAATGAGTCAGGAACAGCGCCCTTTTCTTTGCTGGTGTGGCGTCCTTCAAGTTATTCATCTTGAGAAACATTTGGAAGCGATCCATGTAGGATTCCCGATCCTCTTGGTTCGGATCGAACGGAGCAGGTGGTATGATGCCGTTGGACATGGTTCCGTTGTTGGCGTTGTCTATCACGTGCTCTGTATTGCTTCCTGGCTTCTTCGGTTCAGACGTCTCCACAT
The DNA here is from genome assembly GCA_033807585.1 of Hydrophis major. Classification (NCBI taxonomy): domain Eukaryota; kingdom Metazoa; phylum Chordata; class Lepidosauria; order Squamata; family Elapidae; genus Hydrophis; species Hydrophis major. Next base: position 216,975,316 of record CM066328.1, on the reverse strand, counting down.
CCCATCCTCGTCGCCAGTGTTAAGTACTGAACATGGGTCGGAGTAAATGGAGACAGCCTCTGAATAGTGAACATTCAGCTCTTTATTTGCATAGTAACTTCTCAAAACAACAACAGTGAACTCTGCCTTATATAGGCAACCCTTGTGAGAATTGTCCAATAACGAGCTATGAACGCTAGCTCTTTTAACCAATAAGAATTCTCTGTTAAGGGCCAATCGGATTCCTCGGAACTAACCAATCCGATCTGGCCACCTAACAGCCAATCAGAAGTGCAGGGCCAGAACCCTGCACTTTACCTCAAGCTCATACTTTATTAACTATGGTACATACACAACAAAAAATATAGCAGAAAATCCTCAGACTCACCAAAGGCAAAACGTAGTCACAGAACTGGTAGTCACACCGGTTGAATCCCATCCCTGGTCTGGCTGTAGGAAAGAGGTGGATGTAGGAATGGGACATACAGAAAAGCTCCTGAGCTAATCCAGATGGCAGGGCCTGCTGTGACCGAGCTACAGCTGCCCTGGTCAATCCTCCCTCTTGTTCAGTGCCACCTTACTTGCTCATTATGCTAGGCAGAGGAAAGGTTTTGGATCCTCACTGCTGCTTTTTTTACTCCAAATAAGCCCATTGTAAATAATGGAACAAGGAATCAGACTATTGGCAACTTCTGTGTTTAACTGAATCATCAGAGGCCAAATAAAAGCTAAGAGTTTTAAGCATACACAGGGCACCTTTCAAATACAGTGCTAAAGCTGACCTTACATTTAAACAATAGTACTGGATTTTCTTTTCCTGTAATGTCAAAAACAAACAAACATGAAGACCCATTATTGTTGAACAATTGTATCTCTTATAATTTTCTCTATTTTGTGGTAGGTCAGAGAAGCCATTCATTGCTTCTAATTATGAATTCTCTTGAGAATGGTTGGAAAATATCATCTTCCCTGGAGAAAAGTGGACAACAATTATCTCCCAATTTCGCTTCCTACAAGAAATGTTTCAAGAATGTTTTCACTCAGCTCTAATGTGCTAATCAGCAATATAAGCCCACCGCTGGGCATAGCCCCTTTTTGGGATGGGAAGTGAACCCATTTCTTTCTTGAAGCTGCTATTGGTAGGCTTTATCATGTTTGCCATCTTGCCTGCCAGGAAGAAATCTGACAAGTGGAAAAGAAAGAAGATAAAAAATAGAGCAGCAGCAGCAACCTCTCCTATTTGCCACTGTAGTCACTCTCTCTAGGAAATGGGGAAAGACCAGTTGAAAGAGCAAAGGACAGTGGTGAGGCCCAGCAGAATCCAGTCAGTTTGGCAGTGGGTAGACTGCAACAGTGTGGGACTCAGGAGATGCCATCCACATTAGTCTCTGAAATACAAATCTTGGCCTTTCACTTTGCCATAACTCTTGTCACTTAGATTGTCATAAAGACTTTGATTATATGTTTGAATGGTCTAACAGTTGGCAACTCCAAATCTCTACCAACAAATGCTCTGTCCTACACAATGGTAAAAAAAAATCTATATACCAAATACAAGCTAGGTGGATATGACCTTGTTGATGACCCTCACTCTGTCAAGGACCTTGGAGTTCTCATATCGAATGACCTAAGTGCCAAAGCTCACTGCAACAGTATTGCCAAAAAGGCTTTAAGAGTTGTAAATTTAATTTTACGAAGCTTCTCCTCTGATAATACTGATTTGCAAACTAGGACATTCAAAATCTTTGCTAGACCAACACTTGAATTCAGCTCTGCTGTCTGGAATCCACACTGTATATCAGACATAACTACAACTGAGTGAATCCAAAAGTATTTTACCAGAAAAGTGCTACATTCCTCTGTTCGCAACAGAATACCCTATACCACCAGACTTGAGATTCTAGGCTTAGACAACCTTGAACTATGCCGGCTAAGACTGGACTTAAGCATAGTACATAAAATCATATGTTACAACATCTTACCATATTTCAGCATTATTTCAGCATTAACCACAACAACACAAGAACACACAACAGATATAAATTTAATGTTAACCACTCCAAACCTGATTACAGGAAGTATGATTTCAACAACAGAATGGTCAATGTCTGGAACTCACTACCTGATTCTGTTGTCACCTGCTCAAACCCTAACTTCTTTACCCTCAAACTAATTTCTATTGACCTCACCCCATTCCTAAGAGGTCTGTAAGGGGCGTGCATATGTGCACAATCATGTCTACTGTCCCTGTCCTATTGTCCCCAATTATTAGTTCCTATTTCTTATATTTAAATTTATGTTTGTTCTTATTTCTATTGTATTGTAAGATTTAGACAAAATAAAATGAAATAAATAAATAAATATAAATAAAATTTAGGAAGCAGCCTTTAGAACTGACAATTCTGGAGTTCACATTCTAGGCCAGTCTTGATCAGTAATTTTGAGTAATAAAACAACTCTACAGCCTGAATTCTTGATACAGTATAATATTAAAAAATAGTAGCGTTTATAATGTTTGTAATTGCAGTTGTTGTGAAGATGAAGCTAAATCATAAACATAACATTTTGGGGGAAAAGTGGTGTTCAAATGAATTGTAGTCCTTCAAAAGGTATTTAATATGACAACTGTTAATGGGATTTATAACTATCTTAATAGAATGGACTATATTTAACTAAGGGTTGAATTCTGGAGTCCTTGATACTCTGAGTGTGATTATTTGCTTTACATAACATACAAAAGAGACAATAACAACAAAAACTAAGAACAAAAAGACTAGATACCCCCCACCGACCAGCAACAATAAACAAATAAATTCAGATAAAATCCAGGCAATTAAGCAAAACAAAAGCCAATCAAGGAACTACAGCTACTGCACCAACACTGGCTGGACAAGCTACTGTATATAAACAGGGAGCAAAGTCCACCTTTCCTTGTTCTGATAATATCTAGTTGGATGATCAAACATCTGCAAGCAAACAACCAAGCTCAGAGAACACCAAGGACTCCACAGAATTATTTCATCTAAAATTTAAAGCCAATGGTCCAGGTGCTGGTAAATTCAGAACTAGGTTAGTAAAATGCCTTTAGATCAAATGCTTCTGAGGCAGAAAAATATCCACCTAGAAGAAGGCAGCCTGTCAGCCAGAGATTATGCAAGTTGCATAATTATTATGCAAGGAGCTGCAATGACTGCCACTTTTCTACAAAGCCAAGCTAGTAGGGCCAGTACTCACAAAGAAAGTTCTAGAAAGCTTAGGATTTTGATGATTGATGCATTACCAAATTGATGCTAGTTTTCCTTCTTAATAGATGTTTTGAAGAATTTGCTATGTGACAATCCATGAGGAGTCATTCCAGACAGATAAACACAGCTGGGCAATTTCCTCCCTTTTCAATATTTGAGAGACCCCAGGCTTTATATATTTTCAGTTCTAGTTGACAATTTATTGACTCACCTAAGAATTTAAGTGTATTGATGCTGTTAGGTCTCCTCTGGTTGTCCTTGTTGCCCTTGTTTAAATATTTTAATAAGCTGTTATAATTGCATTAAATGAATGTTGTTTTATAGTTTTAGATTTTTAAGTGTATTTTACATACGGCTTTAGCATAAGTTATAATAAAAATAGAATCACTTTCAAATAATTTGAATTGCTAGACAATGATACAGTTTCATGAGATTGATAATACAAAGTAGGGGAAAAGGTTTGATTTTTCATCTAAAGCATATTTTTGCTCATGTTGCAAGTAGCAGAGTCAAGTTAAACTATCCTCTATAGATTTCCCAAAACTGTTTGAGTGAAAAGTCTTTTTAGCTAATTAGGACACAAATACATTTTCTAGAAGAGAATTGTTTAATAAAGTCAAGCCAAGCAATTACCAAAGTGTTTGCTTAAAGTAATGATGACAGCTGACAACTAAGTGGCAAATCAATTGCTTGTATACAGTAGCAAGGTTATTGTCATGGATCAGGAGGACTGTTTCCACCACTGTTTTTTTACTAGCAGTTCTTTTATAATGTCATTACTTTCAGGATCATTTTGTTGCAGTCTTGGTAGCTTAACCCATTGTGAAAGTTCAGCATGTAAATACTGCAGCAACTGTTTGGAACTTAAGAGGCAGTGTGTGATTTTTAATTTGCCACTGGGAAGAAAAAATATCACCAGGTTTGTTCCAGCTGATGTGCTACATATGGTCAAATTCCTCATATAAACCAAGATATCAACAACTACAACAAGCAGCTTGGTCAATAAAGTTACAGTGGTGATGAGTCCATTGCTGGAAAACCTGAAAAATCAGGTTAAGGACAGATCATCCTGGGAAAAATCTATGTCGCCAGATACTCCTTATACAGGCCTTTGACAATACTAGACTTAGAAAGATGGAAGAACGTTCAACTATCTATGATAGGGAGAATAGCTGCCGTGAAAATGAATATACTGCCAAAATTGCTTTTCCTATTTCAAACAATACCGATAAGATTAGAGAATAAAGTTTTTGAAGATTTAAACAGAACAATTCTGAAATACACATGGCAAAGTAAAAAAAAAGCCAGAATAAAGTTTAAAATGTGACTTCTGGGTTGAGCCCTCCTCGTTGACAGGCCGTAGATCGCGATCATCCGTGGCTATGGCCCATGCTCTTTCACTGGGGAGCCCTGATCATTGCGATTAGGGGCTGAAGCTGCCTTGGAGGGTCGGTGGAGTAAGGGGAAGCTGCCAGCCAGGTTGAGGGGAGCTGCATCTCCCCCTCTGGGCTTGGCTTTCCCCCCCGAAGACAACTGAAGCGGTGGTCCAAAATGGCCACCCCAAAGAGGAGGACTCAGCTTGACTAAGATTTGTGCAGGAGTGAAAAAAGAAGTAGATAGCATATGAGCTGGGACAGTTGAGTGAAACAGCCAAATAAAAGGTACTCCGGGAATAATTGACAGTGAACTTTAAAAAAAGAAAAGAAAAGAAAGCGGCAGAATTACAAAGGGAAGGGAAAAAAAATAAGAAAAATAATTTTGACAGCTAAATGGGGCTTCGAACTGGGAAAGGAAGAAGCCAGAACAAGCTACTTAACTAAATTGGATTAAAATAATTTGACAACAAACAGGCATAAATTAAAGCTGGACTTAAGATTGTCAAAAATAAATAAATAAGGGGGGACAAATATACAAACTGAAGATTTGATTGTATTGGAATATTGAGGCTCGAAAAGCCCTGAATAACAAAACAGGGGAAAAAGGTGAAGACTTTGTATAATGGAAGTGCCATCTTGTGGACAAAAATTTAAATTTAAAGAAGAGGGGTTGGACTTCCGGTTTCGCGTGGCTTTGGGGCAGCAGGAATTCGCGACAGCTCGCGATTCCTGCTGTGCTAGCCGTCGAGGTACCCCCGATCCAGATGGGTCAGGGGGATATGGCTGCCCTGTAGGGACAGCTGAAGAGAGAGGGGAGTCGGATAGGGAGGTGGGGGTGTCGCAGACCCCCCCCTTCTCCGGGAAAACCCCTTTTTCCCAAGGCGGTGGAGCGGCGGTCAGCAATGGCCGCCACGAAGAAGCCAGCAACTGGGTAAGAACTGTGCTGGAGGAAGTGTGAAGAGTAAAAGTTCTGTCTGAGCCGGGTCAAGTAACATTTTTTAAATTGCCTGGAATTGAGCTGTTTGAATTGCTGGAGGATACATTGTATCCCTAAGAAGAGCGAAAAGCGGCGGAGAAGCTGTTAAAGGGAACTTTTTTTTTTTTTTTTTTTTACTCTCCCACCCCACGGAAATAGCAGAAATATTTGGATATATTAGACATTGAAAGTGGATTGCTTTGAAAGTTGAAGCTAAGAGACAAAGGATTTTTTGGACATTGAAAAATTTAAGAAATTGGAAAATCTTTGCTGGAGGTATGGATTTCTGATTATTTAAAATTGTCATTGCAAGTGGGAAGGGAGAAAAAAAATTGGAGCAGAAGCTGAAAAAGGAGGAGATTGTCTAGAATGTCTTTGTGGATCCCAAAGGAAGATATATGGTAATTGGACCTCTTTGATTAAAAATTAATTCAGAAAGAGAAAGAGAAGAAGGAAGAAAAGTATTAACTTTTGGAACTTTTTTTTTTAATTGCTTTTGATTGTCTTTGATTAAAAATACTTGTGGTTGTTTTGGAAAAAGTTTCCCTTTTCATAATGGCATCGTTTGTGGATGAACTAGAGATTGAATATCAAAAATATAAAAAAGAAGATACTTTGGGCACTTTGTTTCAATTCTTAGAAATGGCGTTATGTTCTGTTGAAAAGTTGATTACGCAGCAGAAGGACTGGGACAAGGAAGAAGAGGAAGAAGAAGCCATCTTTGATGAACAATGGGTCCCTTCCGGAGAGGAGGAAAAAAAGGATAAGAAAAAGGGGATTTTAAGAATTATAAAAACAACCAAAAGAGAGAAAAATGAGCGAAAAGATGGAGGCAAGGTTAGAAAGCAAAGGAAAAGGAGCAAGAAAAGCGAAGAGAAAAAGCAAAGGGGTAGAAAGGGCAAGGAGAAGAATAAGCAAGAGAGAAAGGGGGGGAGGAGAAGCCTTAATGGGGGGAAGCAAGACCTAAAGAAAAAAAGTTTATTTAGAGACAATGGGTGAATTTAATTTAGATTAAAAGAGGGATTCTGGAGGGTATATAAGAGTGTGTTTTTATATGTGTATTTAGAATATAAAATTTATTATGTAATCTTAGAATCTTTTAAACAGAATCCCAAGAAAAATTGCTATATGTAGTATTTCTAAGTTAGGGTAATGAGTTATAGATGTTACTCCAATTGGTGTACAGGAGAAGTATAGTAAAAGAAAAAAAGATGAATGAATAATTGGAAATAGAACAGACAAAGAATGTTGTTGAAAATGGTAATAAGATATGGAAGGATATATATGCTTTTTTTTTTTGGATTTTGTATATTGATAAAAGGCAATAAAATTTTAATTAATAAATAATTTGGATGGAAAGGAGAAGTAGGGACAAGATATGAAGTTAATATTATATGAAATATTGATATTATAATCTGGAAATGTTATGCCTTATTGGTCTTTTATTATTATTTTTTCCTAGAAAAGAATTTATAAGCTGCTATGCCTTGATTCTTTGTGCATTGTTTTTATAAAACTGATAAAAATGGTTTTTATATATATATATAAAAAAGAAAATGATAATAAGATATGGAAGGATATATGGGATGAATATGATGTTTGAATTTGTGTCTGTGTGAAGAGTTTTAACCCGGGAACAGACAACCTTCAGAAAAGATCTTTTAGTTTTGTTTATGTTTTGTGTTTGTATGTTTGTGTATTGTGTTTTTGGTAAAACTAACAAAATTTGTTTTTTATAAAAAAAAAGGAAAAAAGAATCAATAAAACCTTGGAGGAATGTTAGATGAGAATAATTTAAACAAGCCAGAAAGAAATGAATATGATGACTATAAAATGGATAAATATGGAAGAGAAATGAAATTGAATAGGAGTAAAGAGAAATAATGAGAAATTTGCTGAAAGATATTTGTGTGTCCATATGGAGATGGGATAAATTGGAATTACGCTGTATAAAAATAATGTTTTGTTTGACTTGTAAGGATTTATAATGTTAAGAGGTTTTATGTGTTTATGTATTTAATGGTTAATGATGTGTTGTTTTATCTTTAAAATTAATAAAAATTTGTTTCAAGAAAAAAAAAGAAGAGGGAAAATATCCTGTTTCTTTGTGAGTTGATACAATGTTAAAGAAATACTGAAATAATAAAGTAAGAATCTCAGAAAGTGAAAGTTGAACTAGAATAAAAGAAGAAGTAAGGAAAGATTGATTGTGGGACTAATTGGTGATTTTGGTATAGGCCCTGGGCTGGATAATTGTGAATCTAGAAAACCTGAAGAAGAAAGAAGGAAAATAAAAGTTTTTGTGGATTTCAACAATTACAAGGTATAAGAATGTGCAATGATGATATCTCTTCGGGAACTAAAAATGGAACTTAAAAATATGAAAGAATTACTACAGGAAAGAGTTGAATCACTTTGCTCTGTCTTAGAAGCTATGGAAATGGCGATTGAAGAACAAGAAGAAAACACTTCAGAAAAGGAGGAGTTAGTTCAAGGAGAAGCCATCTTAGAGACAATTAACACAAAGAACATCACAAAGAAGTGGGAAAAGAAGGGAGGTTAAAAATTTGAGATCTAAGAAGGTCATTAAAAAGGGGAATACCTGTGAAATTAGGAAAGATACAAAGGCATAGCAGAAAAGGGGAAAAGAAGATATAAGGAGAGAGAGGAATACAAACTGGAAGGAGAAAAGATACGGGGAAAATGAAGGGGAAGAGAGGCAATAAGAAACAGGAGCAGGAAATAAAGAAATATGGGAATTATAAAATGATGAAAGGAAGCCACAAGGTCACAAGGTTTAGTATTATTCCTGGTAATCTAGATGCTCAGTGCTTGGAGAGATCAGGAGCAGCTCTTGTTTCCTTGACCAAAAGAATACTGAGCTGATTTCTCAGGATTGTCTATTTTGGTTGCTAAGAAACATAAATGTATTGGTCTGATCTGCATAATTCTCCATAACAAAGTAGATGGTTTAGGAAGTGATAGAATGGATGATAGTATATCAGCTACAGGAACGCAATCATATTTTGAATTGTTTATCTGGGGGGTGGGGGACACAATTAGAATAGGAACAATCTCCCCAAACCATGAGGAGATTTTTGGCAATTGGAGAAACCTTGCCAACTTCACCAGTTTCCCACCTCTGAACTAGAGTATGGATCAGTGTGTCAAAAGATTTTTTGTTAAAATATACATTGAGTGTGTGTTTTTGCACCATGTTCTAAAATCCATAGTATTTTCCCTGCACATTATGTCACGGCACAAGACCTGTAATTTTTCAGTGGAGATGGCAACTTAAAGGTTTTGCAAACATGAGGACTATGAGGGAATGGATGAACAGGGCTTTGCTTATGGAGAATATGCTGAAGCATCCCCGTGATCACATGATAACAATTTGGTTACATGGTGTTTGGCACAAACTCACCAAACCAGCTGTCAGATCCATGTATCTGTCATTTCTTCAATGAAAGAAGAAAAGTGTGGGGAGACTGATAAAGATATCCTTCTTGATGTAACTTGAATATATCCAGTCTTATATCGAATTTGTATAACCTACACATGATACAATGGAGAGGTGAAACCCAGATAGCCGGAACTATCATTTCTGAGAGAGACAGCCAGGAGATGAAGAGACCATAAAAATTCCACAGTGAGATGTGTCCTGGGAAACTCTGAAAAAGATCGTTCTAAAAGGGGGGGGTGGCGAGGAATTAACATGTTGGCTCTTTGTTTTACTAAATACACATCAAGATAAGGGGAGGGGTTTTAAACTCCCTTATCTGTCCCAATATGCCTGAGAGACCTTAGACGCTGCTTTTGACCACCTGCATGAATTGTCTCATCTCAATAAAGGATTCCTTTTGATATGTTTTCAGAAGTTCATTCTAGTTGATTGAATGAGAAAAGTTCTGTAATCTGACACCAGCTTTCATGCTAAGGCAGGACTACAACTCAGTTTCTCCTGCTGATTGGTCAAAGACACCCATATGCCTCTGATACCTAGGGCAGGACGTGAATTCAGTCTCCAACTGCTTGACCCAAAGACACCCAACCATCTTTCATGCCTAAGGCATGATTTGAACTCAGTTTGCTTGAGGTCACAGAAAAATATGTCTTGGTCCCTTGGCACAATTGCTTCTGAATAGTAAATTTGTTAGGGTGGCTCCCTTGTTTGGTTGTCAGTTTTTGCTTGCTCAAACCAAATACATTTGAGATGATAAAAAAACAAATATATAAGATAGGAAATAAAATGTTGTGACTGAGGATAAACAATGGAGGTTTTCAAGAATTTTGTTTGCTGGTTTATTATGACTTATTGGGAATTCTGAACTGCTCTGTTCTATTTTTCAATATAATATATTATATTACATTATATAGTATTATCTTTCAATACAATGATTTTCAGCTGGTCTTTGTGACTTATGTTTGCTGACCTTTAGCTGCCAAAACAGGACAAAAGCAGTTAAAAGCAAGTGAAGAAACAGGAAGATATGAACAAGAGGCAAGAGGGGGAAAGGACAAAGGAGTTAGTGACAACAAATAACATTATCAACAGTGGTGGATTGGGCTGGTTCTGTGGGCATGGCTTATTTGGTGGGCATGGCTTGGTGGTCATGTGACTGGGTGGGTGTGCTTAGTGATCATGTGATTGGGTGGGCATGGCCAACTCAATGTCACTCACATCAAGGGGTGCCTCACCTGGCCCCTCCCCTCCCAGCCATTCATTGTCACAACCAGCCTCAACTTATCTATAGTTCTGTAAAAATGTTCACCTTTTTTGACTTTATTATCTGCACACTATAGATGTACTTTTATGGACCACTGAGATGAGGAAATTGCTCACCTGCTTTACCCAAGAGTGTGATAGGCAACAGGCTTTTAAGGGGCTGCCACAAAGAAATGTATTTTCCAAAGAAGCAGAATGCAAACAAGAAGCAATGGAGGGAAACTGAACAGGGAGAAGCAACCTAAAACGAAGGAGAAACTTCCTGTGAGTGAGAACAATTAACCAGTGGAACTGCCTGTCTCCAGAAGTTCTGGGTGCTCAATCACGGGAAGTTTTTCAGAAAAGACTGGACAGCCATTTATCTGAAAGGGTATAGGGTTCACCCCAAGGTCCCTCTAAGAGTTATTTTGTTATTCTGACGCTTTCCCAGGATCTCTACTCAAATTTATTTTATAATTTCATATATAAAATAGCCAATTGTGTAATACAACCTGCATATTATTCAAAACAGTAATTATGGCAGAAAGCCTAAAAGTCAAAGATCACAAGAGTGCTTCTTTCTCTGTACGTATACAAAATATCACATACTAGAAAAAGCATATTGTTGGACTTATGCAACCTGATATACAAAATAAACACACACATATTTATGCTCTGGACTAGACATTGAATGTATGTAAATCCCTGAAAAATATGTGGTCGCCCTGGGCAAAAAAGGCAGTAAAATCACTCCAGGTGTAGGGACAGTGTAAAATATTAACACATGATAAATAATGGAACAATTAGAAAAAATAGCACAGAGTTTTCTCTCTCCCCCCACATTCCTTCTTATTTCTTTTTCTTTCTCTCTTTTTTCTTCCTTTTTTTTCTTTTCCCTTTTTTTATTCTTGCCTCTTTCACTCTCACTCTCACACACACCTACCTCTGTCTTCCTATTTCTTTTTCTTTCTTTCACTCTCTCTCTCTCTTTCTTTCTTTCTTTCCTTCTTTCTTTCTTTCTTTCTTTTTCTTTCTCTCCCTTCCTCTTTCCTTCCTTCTTTCTTTCTTATCTCTCTCCCTCCCTCCCTCCCCCCCCTCTCTCACACACAACTGGTCTGGGATGAATAATTTGGTGAGCTCCAGGCAGCAGCGGACGGCAGGAAAAGGAAGAAAGTGCGCATCATCGTGGAGCGTCTGCCCTTCCTCCTAAAGACCTCTAGCCATTCACTTTCTTCTGGGAGGCAGTGATGGTGGGGCCATGGAGCAACCCCTCTCCAGCCTTCCCAAAGCACCTCCGCAGATGGTGTGCAGCAGCATCTGCCCATCCTCCCAAAGACCTCCAGCCTTTGCTTGCTCATGGGTAGCATTGGCAGCAGATCTGTGGAACACCCCCCAAGGCCCCTCCATGACTGCTTGCTTTCTTGTGGGCAGTGGCAGCAGGAGGGCAGGGCAGGTGGATGTCCAGGTGCAGGTCTGCTGAAAATTGTGCACCGCATGTGCAGTCCTGGGCTGGGACATCCGCCTGCCCTTGCTGCACTGTGGCCACCATGTGGTAGGGAAAGCTGGGAAACTACCATGTGGGATGGAGCCATGCTGGCTTAGTCAGCCAGCCGAGCCCAGGGATGGCAGGGAAGGCCTGAAAAAGTCCAGAGATGGTAGGAAAGACCCAGCAAAGTCTGGGGATGGTGGTGGAGGGGCTAGCATGATTCACAGGCTTACCTGTGAGAGCAGGAAGATCAGGACTGCTCAGTTGGGGTGCAGGCACCACGTGGGAAGGCTAGAATGGCAAGCCATGAGGACTCAGCTTGCCGCATAGGAGGAGAAGGATGACTGGATGGGGAAAGCAGTGGGTGGGTGGGGCAAGTGAGTGAGCGGTGACCAGGTGACCAAGTTTTGGGACATGGCCAGCCAGAAGTTACTAATGGTTTGGTGACCCACGCCAAATTCCTGCTACTGGTTCGCCCAATCCAGTGTGAACCGGCTGAATACCACCTCTATTATCAATGTATGAAAAGTTTCTGGGACCTCTGGAAACAAAGCGACAAGTAATTAATATGGAAAATCTCAAAAGAATATCCTTTGATTAATCCTTTTATAACAACAGAAAAATAGAAATAAATAAGACACCAGGTGACCCTTCCTCTATATTGCACCATAAAAGAAACACTCTGGTGGGTAGAGATAATGTATCCAAAGCTGTGGCAACTGTGTATATTTCCAGAAGAATATCAAGACCTGCAGAAAGATGAATCCTCAAAATCTCTCTCTCTCTCTCTCTCCCTCTCTCTCCTCTCTCTCTCTATATTTGTACATACACACACATACACACACACACACACGATTGGAGAAATTTCAAATGACCTCAGAGAAACAAAAAATGAAAAAAAACTCAGAGAAATAGCCCATGTCATGAACAAAATAGACTTTGCTGCACTGTTTTATTAGTAGTAGCTTTAGTGCAGTTCTAAATAATAGAGCAATATTCGTAACTGCTTGGCCAATTTATCTGCTTCCTCCTTTTTAACAGTTTTTTCCTCTCATTCTCCAAATCTGATTATTAATAACACTTCTGCTGTCAGTCTTTTGTTGACAGTTTGCTGTGAAACATAAATTAAGGTGAGTATGGACTTCTGGTTTGAAGGGCTTCAGTGACAGACAGGAATCCGTGATTGTCCACGGTTTCTGCCTGGGCTCGCCACTAGAGCGCCCCAAGCTGGCTGGCTTCAGAGCTAACCCACCCCATAGAGTTGGTGAAGAAGGGGGAGACTGCCCACAGGGTCAAGGAGAGCCGCATCTCTTTTCCTCAGCTGGTCATTACTCCCTTTCCCGAAGGCAGTAGAAGCGGTGGTCAAAAATGGCCACCTCAAAGAAGAACTCAACTGGAAAAGAATGTGCAGGAGGAAGATAAGAAGTTAACGTTTTGGCTGACCAGGCTAAGTTGAAAAAGCAATAACTAAGGTACCCTGGAATTTAAATTTTACAAGAAATAACATCGCTCCCAAAGAAGAGTCGGAAGCAGTGAAAGAAAGTGAAAAGGGAAAGGTTTGGCTTTTTTCCCCCTTCTCTCTCCTTCCTTATATTGACAATGAAGAATAAAAAATTGGAAAAATCCACTTTGGCATCAATAGGCAATAAAGCTGAAAATATAACTAAATGCCAAAGGGACAATACAGATTTCTGGACATTAAAAATGTTTTCTTCTATAAGCAGGAAGGGAGAGAAAAAGAATAAGGGCAGGATCTGGAAGAGGGAGGAGACTGCCTGGACTTTTAAAAAAATCTAAAGTAAAATTTCAACAAGACTTCTAAAAGATACATTTTAACTGAAACTTTGCAACTAAATAGTAACCCCAGGAAAAGAAAGTGGGGAAAAAAGGAAAGAGCAAAAAGAAACAGCTTGTGTGCATTTGGATTACTTGGTAACTTTTGGATTTTTGGCTATTATATTTGAATGACTAAAATCAATCAGAGAGTTGTTTAAAAATTTCTACAATGGCATTACTCTTGGATGAATTGAAAATGGAACTTAAAAAGTACAAAGAAGATGCACAAGAAGGGAAGGGTTCCTTTGGCTTCGTTTTCAATTCTTAAAAATGGAGATTTGGAACTATGAGAAACAACAAGAAACGCCTGCAAAACAAGAAGACTGGGACAAAGAAGAAGCCATCTTTAATGAACAAGTAACTCTATGTGGGGAAGAAAAAGGAAAGGGGGGAAAGAGGATGGAGAATTTAAGACTTAAAAAAACAACAAAAGAAAATAAAAATAATTCGAAAAATAAGTATAATGCTGGAAAGTAACAGAAAAGGGGAATACAGAAGGGGGAAATAGAGGTAGAGAGACAAAGGGGTAAAAAGGGGAGAGAGAAGAAGAGAGGGAAGAAGGAAAGGAAAAGAAGTTACAAAGGTCCGGAGCAAAATATAAAGAAACAGGATCTATTTAGAGATAATGGGTGATCTAACTGAAAGGGGGATTCTGTAAAGGTACATGAGATTGTGTTGTTATATTTGAAATAGAAGTAACTTTAGAAAATTGGAAACAACAAGTGATTAGAATGAGGGATAGAATGTGTTAAGTACTGAACATGGGTCGGAGTAAATGGAGACAGCCTCTGAATAGTGAACTTTCAGCTCTTTATTTGCATAGTGACTCCTCAAAAAACAACAACAGTGAACTCTGCCTTATATAGACAACCCTTGTGAGAATTGTCCAATAACGAGCTATGAATGCTAGCTCTTTTAACCAATAAGAATTCTCTGTTAAGGGCCAATCGGATTCCTCAGAACTAACCAATCCGATCTGGCCGCCTAACAGCCAATCAGAAGTGCAGGGCCAGAACCCTGCACTTTACCTCAAGCTCATACTTTATTAACTATGGTACATACACAACAGAATGGTTAGTGTAACTTAGTGAAATGTTTGTGAATAAAGTAAATGAAATAAAATAAACGAGAAAATTGAATTAGGAAGGAATGGGAACACTTTAATTAGTCAATGTTTTATAAAATATAAGTGAAGGGGGGGAAATTGATTATGAAAAGATCATAATTGTTCCCACAGAAGTATGATATTTAATTGAAAAGTAACGTGAAAAATGTTAAGACTTTAATGAATATTAATATTAATGATAGAATCGAAATTGGAATGGAATGTTGTTCTAGTTATATACATTTATATTTTTTTCTTTTCTTTTCTTTTAAAGAATACTGTGTGTAGTTTAAGAATGTACCAAGCAGAATCCGAATGGAAGTTATGTATCATATTGAGTGTTATAACTTTAGGGGAAAGATATAAAGGCATCATACTCCAATCAGTAACTACAGGATAAATTTTCTTTAATGAGAAAAGATAATAGACAATTGAAACAGGACAAAAAAAAATATAAATATAATGATTTGAATTGAGATGAAATAAATACAATAAAATTGAGGAAATTTAAAGAGGGGAGAAGCCATGTAGAAAATGTAAAATTGTAATAAGATATGGAATAGAATATAAAAATGAGCATGAACCTGAATTTGTGTCTGTACGATGAAATGTAACCCGGAATTATGCTACTTTCAAAAAAGATGTTTCAATTGTATTTCTTTTCTTTTTGTGAAAACTCAAATAAAATTTACAAAAATAAATAAATAAATAAGGGGAATATTTTTCAGCTTTATTACAGCTTCACTGGTCTTGGAAATATAAATCTATATAAATAAATCTAGGAATAATAAAAGCCAAATAAACAAACAAAAATGCATGCTAACCGACAACAGGGACAAAATAGAGGGAATTTTCATAGTTGGATGACCATTGCGCATGCATTTGGAAGAAGCAGCTTTTTCGCAATGCTCAGTAAAGGGGCTTAAGGTAGTGTTTGATCTTTGGTATTGGGGATAGTGGGTTATAAGTGTCTCTGGGTGCTTTCGAATGAATTCTTAGCTTTCTGATTAAAATAAAAAGTATGCAAAGCACAGACTGCAGAGGCAAGCTTAATCTAAATATGTTGGTATTTAAAGATCCTGATTAATAATAATAACCATATTAAAATTTGTAATTTAAATAAATCCTAATAAATCCATTCAAATTCCTTCTGAATTTAAATAAATCCTAATAAATCCACTCAAATTCCTTCTGAAATCTTCAATAAAGTACAAGCTTGTTTGCTAAAATGGCTGACCTGCTTATACTTGATGTTGAGACAAGGAGCGGTACTCCAATGCAACATTATCTGACTCACAGTATAAATTTCAGCAACTTAAATTTGCAATTTTTCCTAACCATTGCCCTCTGAATAAGTTGAACTATTTCACATTGTCCTTCTAGGTAGTTTCCCAGGTAACTGCACAGAAGGGAATCTTTGGCTACATCCAAAAAGCAGTTCTGCTCTTATTATTTGGCTCAAAATTGATGAAGCATAAAGCATTACACAGAAAATATTAAGCAAAGGTTGTTTTGGGGTTTTGTTTTTCTAATTTGAAGAAAAGCGTTGTAATTCTATCTCTTTAAATTGTCTGCCACTTTTGAGGCTGGGAAGTATCTGAATATAAAGATATCATATATTTTATTTAGCAGTGCTCACACACTTTAATGTATAATTTGATGCTGTTGTTGGATCAGTTTAGATATGGTTGGGATTGATGGTCATACAAACATAGTAAATCATGAGAAGAGAGACCTATTTATTTTACTGGATTAATATAATTTTAAAAATATATACATAAAATGATATAATAGAGTTGATTCTGGTATTTTGCATACAAATGTATTTGTAGGAACACATGATAATCTTTTTTGATATGAATATAAACACGGTTAATCTAAACTTCTTTAAAACTAATCAAATGCCAACATTTTGGAATACAGTTTAAAAACATTTTAAATCTTAACTTCCAAGAACCTGGTCACCATGGTAAGAGTAGTCTGTCAATGAGAGGTAAGAGCTTGACCAAACTTAATGTACCTTAATGTAACTTCAAATATATTACATTCCAAATACAAGAACCAACCTTTTAAAACCTCCATTCATATCCATTCATTGAAGTAATTGTCAATAAAAATATTTTTGTAACTTCTAAAAAATATTTCTCTATAACATTCAAAATCATAATAAAACCCAAGTCAAATAGCTATTTTGGGCAAATATTTTTTGTAATTCTTCTAAAGCAAATTATACATCTAAAATTGATTAACTGGTTAGGTAATTAAGGGTAACTCATCATTTTACAACAAAGATTATTCCAAAGAATCAGACTCTTATGAGAATAAGAATTACTTTTTCATTTCTTACCCAACATTGTCCAGTTAGATCTTGACACCTTTAGTACTGAACTTTCAGGACCAATCACTTGTCAAGATTTCAGAGGTGACCAGTAATAGTTCTTTAGTGTAACTGGTACAATGGTATATAATCAATGTCATCTTCAGTTGAGTAGGAGATTATTAGATTTTCCCAATGCTTTTTTTAATGTTTTCATTTGAAATTTTAAAGGGAGAAACTGGGAATTTATATGAACAATGTATATGGCTGACCATTTTGTTATCATGACTATGATTGAATATTTGTATCTTAATTATTAATTTAACTTACAGTAGCCTAATAAATAGCAATTCTTAAATTATTTTCTTTTTTATAACATTTATTTTTCCCAACAGATTCATGGGTATTTTCAACAATTTAGTAATGTCACCATTAAGTTGCATTAGACAATGTGAAATATTCAAATCCACAAAGTAAACCCAAAATATTTAGCAGAACATGAAAACAAAAACTATTTTTAAAGATTTCCATAGAAATATTTTTGCCAAGTTATTTAGACTTATTCCCATTTATTCTATATGAAACGTTTTGCCATATTGCTAGTTAATAGAGAACATTGATAATTGTTATAAAGGTTCAAATATCATCCTCAAAAGAAAACTGTCATATTAGAGATTAAAGGACTGATTAGATTTCCTTGGATCAGGAACAGTCTGTTCCAGCATAGCTGTCAAGCAGTTTTCAGAACTATTTTGAGTTCAGTCCGTGAATGTATAAAAACATCCATATTTCAAGAACAAAAACAGGTAATGTCTTCAGTTTCAGGATGAACTGTCTGAAAATATTTTTAAAAGTATTAATAGTATCAGCAGTATTGGTAAACACACAAAAATTTCTACCTACAGATTCTAAATAATGCATTTTACATAGTTTGGCTTCAGAAGCAAAAGAATAGGGTGTTGTGTTTATGTTTGCAGATTAATATTTTAAAAACTATATGATTTTAACAGTTCCTATCAAACATCCAAGCAGAACGGGAACAATGAAATATGACTCCACTGGTTTGTCTTTGAAGCGCAGTAAGAAGAATTGATAGCAAACGAGATGGAAAATGCATGGAAAATAAAGCGATTTTAGGCTCTGTTGGGTTAGTTCTAGCACTGGAACTATTGGAATTGTCCTTGGCCTTGCTTTTATGTTCTCCATCTAAGTATCGCAGATTAGTAAAAGTCATCATTTAGCTGAATCAAGGGCCCTGATTTAGAGCCCTTCAAACCACAGAGAACAGTAAATTGGGGAGCTTCTGCCAGAACAGGTAAGGTGGCTATAGCCAACAGTTAGTTGGGTTTGGCTTCTACCCCCAGGCTGTGTTCCATATACAATTCTCCATGAAGTAAGTAGGAATATATTTAGCATCACTGGGAGGGAATCCTCAGCAGTGTATCCAAGAAAGTTCAGAGCCACACGAAAACTGGAGTGAATTTAGTCCTAGGGGTAAGAAATATATTTGAAAGGTTTAAAGAATTGGAAGAAATCCAAGTGGGCCAGAAGGAATGATACATCGTTTTTTTAAACTTAGACCATAAAAATATGGATTTTAAATGTGTACAATGGAATATAAATGGGCAAAATACCACAAAAAAGAAACAATTATATTCCATTATTTGAAAAAAATGAAACAAATAGAATAATAGAATTCTTTATTGGCCAAGTGTGATTGGACAGAGAAGGAATTTGTCTTGGTGCAAATGCTCTCAGTGTACATAAAAGAAAAGATACATTCGTGAAGAGTCAAGAGTCATCAGATGAAAAGATACATTCATGGAGAGTCAAGAGTCATCACTTAATGATAGTCATAGGGTACAATAAGCAATCAAATCATACTAGGAAACAGTCAATATAAACCGTAAGGCTTAATAAGCGACAAAGTTACAGTCATACAGTCACAAGTGGGAGTGGATGAGTGATAAGGAGTGATGAGAAGGTTAACAGTAATAGTAGTGCAGACTTTTGAAATACTTGGACAGTGTTGAAGAAATTATTTATTTAGCAGAGTGACGGCGTTTGGTAAAAAACTGTCCTTGTGTCTAGTTGTTCTGATGTGCAGTGCTCTATAGTGTCGTTTTGAGGGAAGGAGTTGAAACAGTTTATGTCTGGGATGTGAGGGGTCTGTAAATATTTTCACAGCCCTCTTTTTGTAATTTATCTATAGGAAACATATATATGAAAAAAGATACAAAATATTTGATTTATAAAAATTTGAGACAGAAATTTATTTTGATAGGGGCAAGTAAGAAAAACAAGATTGTTTTGTACATAAGCCCAGAGTCATTTTAAATCAAGATAGGCAGCAAATAAATTTAATAAATAAAAATAAATTAAATTCACAATTATAACAAAAATTAATATTGACTGATGATTGTGGCAATATTTGAAGAAGTGGAAAATTAATTTGAATGACATCAAGATTATGATAGTTGCAATATGTACCCCAAATTTTAATAAAGCTATATTTTAAAGGATTTACAGAAAAATTAATAGACTTGCTATGAGAATTGGTGCTTCTTGAGAGACTAGAATATAAACAAGAATTATGGTAACAACCAATTCACTCAATTAAGTGACAGAAGAATAACTGCTGAATTTTCAAGGTTTTTTTTCCCTATGAATGACAGTTTCACTACGTCAGCAAGTAAGCAAAATGTTTCCAGGCACTGAAATTGGCAAGAAATATACATAAGTGTTATGACTCCCCTTCAAATTCAAGCAAGCAAAACAGAAAGCAGCCGTTTCAGAAGTAATTCAAGCAAAATAAAGTCTCACAAGATAACGGCTAGCATAAATGCCAATCCACAGCATAAATATTTACTCTGTTTGGCAAACCAGTCCTGGCAATAATTCTCAAGCCTCAGAGCTTCTGCTATAATGTCTTCACTCAATAAGTTACTTTGTTCCTGGCAAATTCTACCAGCCCAGCTGTGTCTTTTTATACTCATTGAGGCAACGTGCTAATTTCCCTAATTATTGGCTCACCCTCCTCCTTTTCTCTAACTGAGTTTGCCTCCTTAATCTTCTTCTGTTCCTTACGTTTAACCACAAGTTTTCTAAATTCTCATCTCCACTAGAAGACTCTCTCATGCCTTCCCTGTCAGCCATTCCCGGCTGCTGATCAGATAAGGAACCAGAGGAGGTCAAAGGTTCTGACAATTCTAATACTTCAGTTCTGTTTTCCTTTGTCACGTCCATCTCCTCATCCTGGTTACTATTTCCATCACTGAGCCATGCTGGCTCATATTTTTCTGCCATGTCCTCCTCATTTGAACTCATATCAGCCACAGGAGCTGAATCCAGATCCGGAGCCACAACACATAAGCATGTATAACAGCCACTTCATCAGCTTACTGGTATGCTTGTGAAATATTTTTTCCACAGAGATAAATGCCACTTCATCTTCAGCAAGCTCTCATTATTTAAACCTATTTCTTGATTTGTGCTTAGAGACAAAACTCAAGTGGGAATACAGGATATGAGGTACATGATAAGAAATTCTTTTCTGTTTCATACCCTGACATGTTGGCATTAAAAGGTAAGATATTAGTAAGTCAAATCTCATTTCAACAATGAAACCCATTTACCAGAAACAAACCAGGAAAGAGGGTCCCTGCTACTCCCATCTATTCCATAGGAATTCTCTTCCAGTGCCGATTACTATTGTAGTTTTTGAGTACATATTGATTTATTTTATTTTATTATTTTAAAATGAGGTGAGATTGATCTATCTCCCAAAGAGGGGAAGAAGGATTAACATCTTTAGTCACATACAGCTACTCTACTTAACCAGAGGCATATGACTAGGTTGCACTGTTGAAATTATTTCACTTTTTTGCACTTTTACCTTTTGATCAGTAAGATTTCTCAGAAGTATTTTTAGGTGGCAGACGCTTCACCCCAAACATTGGCACATGCTTCAGTCCCAACCAATTTGGACAACTGGCTGGTAAGCAGCACAATACCACTGAGTACTTTAATTAGACAAGAAAAAAGAAGGGAAACTTTAAAAGCACAATGATTTATGTATGTGACAGACCACTTGACAATATTTAATCATTTTAATGCATTTATCAGCAGCCATATGGCAAAGCTATTCAGTTCTACTATTCTAAAATAATTAAATAATTAAACCACAGAAAACAAGTAGCCAATTTAAGCATGCAAAATCAAACACTTTTAAAATACACTGTTGCACTGATTTAAATATCATATGTTTGAATTGTTTGGAATCGCCCCACCAAAATATGGGACAAATATGAACAAAAGGCAGCTGAGTGAGAAGGTAACATAAAAGAGACAACTTGCAAACAGGAAATCAGTTTTTGCATTTACGTCACCATTACTTTCCCCTGCACCTCTTTTGGGATCATTCAAAAAGTAAAGTTGATAGTTCAAGAGGTATAGAGAAGCAGCAAAAAGAGGAAGGATTAAGTAACTGTTGTTTGCCTATTGTTCCCCCAGATCTTTCCATCTCCTTGTTGGCAATTTATATTCTCAGAGGTATAATGTGTTGCCAACATTTATTTTAGCTTTAGATTGACTTTATATTGGTTAAGAAAGCAACAAAAGATTGTTTCAATTCTGTAATTCTTGTGTGTGAGATTTCTGTGAATAGAGCTAAAATGTTACAAATGAAAGCAATTATATGTGTCCCAGGATAATGTTGCAGGATCCAATGTGGGTTGGTCACTGGGTCCAGAAATTTAGTCTTCCGATCTTTCAGACATGTGCTGGAGATCCTAACTAATTGATAGTCTCACGTTGCAATGAACAAGGAATACATTCAATTTTTGAGCTACTAAGATTATTGGATGAGCAGGCACAAAAATAGCCAGGGAAGTAATTGAAGCCTGGAAAACAGCCCCCTTGTCAGTCAACAGGAGTGTTAATTTACCACCAGCTTATCAAGTACTTAGGAGGTGAGGGCTTGGTAGCACAAAGAAACAACAGCCAGTAGATTTAATACCTAGCTATCAACACTCCAATCAACACCTAAAAAGGCATGCACAACAGGCACCATGTAAATGCCACACAGTGAACAGCCCAAAGCACACACTCTGCTAGAGAGAAGTTCCCTTATGATGGGCTCCATCACAAATCTGAAAGCGTGGAAGACTGAATCTTTGGTCCTAGTCACTGATGCAGATTAGAGCTAAAGTTTATTCTGAGCAATCTTGATAAATTGCTAACAGAATACCAAGTTGGAAGGGACCTTGGAGGTCCTCTAGTCCAACCTTCTGCTCAAGCAGGAAATCCTGTACCATTTCAAGACAAATAGTTGTACATTTTGAATGAAGTCACTGAAATCTTAAGAGACCATTCCTGTAAAGTGTTTCACTAAAAGCAAGGCCTAACTTTATATAGTGCAAAAGAATACAGGTTGTCCTTAACTTATAACAATGGCACTAAATTTTAGATTTTGCTGCTTTTTTATTTGAGAAACTAGTAAGTTTTAAATATGTGCCCATTTAAAAAGTCAAAGGTACTAGTAACTGGAAGTATACTTGGAATTACTTTCTAAAAGTGTATGTGTGTGTACACACACACACACACACACACAGATAATTCGTTGGTTTTATCATTTCTGTATTGCCACTTGGGGGTCTATATTCCATTTTGTATTTTCTATTTGTGCTATATTATTTGTAAAATTTGTCTGGTCACCCAACTCAACTTGGTGATACTAGGTACCTCAAAACACAAAAATGTAAAGCACAATATATCTGTCAGCCTCCATGACACTTTCATGAGACCTCATGCTGCTTACTTACTGTTGTCTGCCATAGAAATGGGGGGAGGGGGAGTTTGGTATTTGGGAGGGGAAGTTTGCTGGAGAGTGGAGAGTAGGTGGTTCTTGTGTGAACCAAGGTGGGGGGGAATACTTTCCTGCCTACTGCGCAGCTGCATGGACTTATCTCTGCCCAGCCAAGGTCAACCATCTTGGCATACCAGATGAGGGAACACCCACCTGTAGATGTACCTCACATGACACTTATATGCACTTCAGATTAGATGTCCAATCTGGACCCTTGGGGGAGATAACTTTCAATATGTAATTTTCGTATCTATTGTCTCAGATTTTGCTTTCTTTTGTTGCTATCACTTCATACCCAATAAAAGTAGCTTTTCTCTACAAATATGGAGTGGGGTTTTCTTGGGTTTTGAATGGAGGCACATACATTTTTAAATAAAAACATGAGTAGAAATCATAAATCTGCATATAATATAGACATGTGGATTTATTAATATTCATTTTGAAAGGAAAAGACTTCAAGTCAAAATTATATTAAGATTTAAAATTACTGAATATCACTGATAAATATAGGTTCTTTTTGCTTCTGAAAGATCTTGTTTAAATGTCAGTTGACTTAAAATAACTCTACATTTATCATTATAAGTATCTTTGCCTCTTGCTAACACAAGAATATCATGCAACAAAAAATCATTGTGAAGAAATCAGAGTTCAGATGTTGAAGAACCATAATCTTCACTCAAAATGATTTTGAATACATTGCTGGTTGGAGAAAACCTCCAACTAAGAAATTTGTACATGCGTCTGAATTAGGTCAGTCAAAATGAACTTATATGAAGTTGTGATGACATTTTCACATTTGTAATCCTTTGCCTGCACCCCAACATTTTAAAGTGAGGCCTCTATTTCCATTTGGTTTGCTTCTTCCTTAAGAAAACATGCACAATTGTTCTGAAGTCTAGAAGGTTTGTTGAGAGAAATACCATCCAGCCTCTTCTCTTCCTCTTCATCAGCCTCTTCCTGAGCCCATTGGGGCATGCAATCATGTTCAGAATTGCTCCTAACATACCCAGGCAAATTTATATGGGCATCAATCTGTCCTGGGCCATTCCTGCATGCCTTGCTGGAAACCAGCCTCATACGGGAGCTGGCACCCATCTGAGCCTGGGTGCTGACACTTTGAGTCATGTTAGT
The DNA here is from genome assembly GCA_033807585.1 of Hydrophis major. NCBI lineage: Eukaryota > Metazoa > Chordata > Lepidosauria > Squamata > Elapidae > Hydrophis > Hydrophis major. Next base: position 216,951,294 of record CM066328.1, on the reverse strand, counting down.
GAGGACAGAACCACAGTGAGAATTCCCACAAGGAACATTCCTCTTCCAGTCCATGGCCAAGTTCCACTTAGCCCATGTCTTCTTCAGCTCAGCCTGCACCTAAAGAAATAGAAAATATCCAGATCAGAATGCCAGGAAGAAGCCAATGTTTTGAAGAGTTTATCTCACCTTCACTTAAAATTAAGCTTTTCCTTTAATATTATATTTACAACTGAATATGCTGTACTCTTCCACAGGAATGTACAGTTTGCTGGAGTTGCACACTGTTTAAGGCAGGGATGTCAAACTCAAGGTCTGTGGGCCGGGCCAGGCCCATGACATGGTTGGATCTGGCCTGTGTGGCTGTCCTGGAAACAGTAAAGGTCCTAAAGTGACACAGGCCGGACCTTTATTGTTTCCAGGACAACTGCACAGGCCCAGCCACACCCATCCCGGTGGGCATGCACGTATGCAGGAGGTGGCAGGTGCACACGCGCATAGGCCAAGCCTATACCATCCCAGCAGGCACATGTGTGCACAGGAGAAGGCAAGTATATATGTGCACAGGCCTGTCCCTACAGTAGGCGGGCCCATGAGTGTCTGCCAGGATGAGGTGGGCCGGATCTGTGCACCCATGCACCCGCATCCTGTCCACATGCTGGGATGGCATGGGTCGAGCGAAGTGATACGCGCACCCGCTGGGATGGGAGGGCAGGACTAAAATTGTTAAGTCTGGAGCATGGGTGTGAATGAGGGAGACGAGCCGGTAGAAACAGTGAACTTCAAACTCTTTATTTACATATTGTGGCAGCTCCACTCGAGGGCTGCTATAGCCTTCCTTATATAGGCAACTTATTAACTGTTCAACCAATAGCAAACCTGGAGCGCTAGCTCCGTTAACCAATAGGAATGGCCTGTTAATGGCCAATCCGATGCTCTTGAATGGACCAATCCGATCCTGCCATTAACAGCCAATCAGAAGTGCAGGGCCAGAACCCTGCACTTGACTTCAAGCTCAATATACTTTATTGGTATTATTCATTCACAAAAAAAATGATGCTGGCCAGCCCCTTACTATTTCCAGGCTGGCTGCCCTTACCAGCCTTTCAGATGTGTGTGTGCATGGTGGGGGAAGATGTCCAGAAGCAAGGACTCTGCAGCTGGCCCTCCAAGAAACAGGCATGGCAGCGGCAGTAGAGTGGGGAGAGGCACGAGATGCGGACCACCAGACGTGCCTGCTCCACCCCATCCCCTTTGGCTTGCAGTTGGAGAGCAGGTCGCCACTAGTCATTTCCTTGGGCCCCTTGTGGATCTTGCCCTTGGCCCGCAGGTGGAATGTGTTCCCATCATGCATCCAATGCACTTTGGCACCACCAAAGCCACCAGCAGCTTGCGCAGGTCCATTAGGCTGCTGCCATCGCTGCCAGGTCCACCCAGCCCGAAGGAGGCAAAGCGGTCAGCTAGAAAGGCCAAGCGGAAGTGGTAAAAGCATGCCCATTTCCAGCAGGCAAAAGGTGACCACTGTGAGCAAGGAAAGCTTGATCACATCAGCGCTATGGCCGCCCAAGTCCAGCAGGGATCGCATGCCTCCCCCCATCTCTGCTGGGCAGCCAGAGTACTGATGCAGATCAAGCTTTCCTTGCTCACTGTGGCCGCCTTTTGACTGCTGGGAATGGGCTTGCTTTTACCACTTCTACTCGGACTTTCTAGATGGCTGTTTCATCTCCTACAGGAATCTGGGTCTGCAGGGCAGGGGTGGAGTTGCTATCAAGGAGCTATCAGGAGTAGAGACCTGTAATGATGCACCTCCTTCACTGGGGCTGCTCAGTAAGGAAAGCCGAGCCCCACCCTGTCCTGCGAGCAGCAGCTCCAGAGCACTTTCAGGGTGCTGCCCCACTGATGCAGCTCCTTCAGATAGAGCTCCCAAGGCTGTGATCCCTTCCCTGAGCTGAAGGTAGCCTTCTGTCTTACACCACCACCACCCTTCCATATCTCCATTCCGAGCTGAGGATTGCAGCCAAATTCCCTGCTCGGCTGGTGTTCCCAGAAGGTGCAGCTTAGGGATAACAGGGCTTCCCTCTGTGTGAGCAGGCGAGTTGGCAGGGCACTGTCTGAACTAGTGTCTGGGACTCAAAGGTCCTCTTCCTCCAGGCTTAGGACTGGAGACGCTTCCTACCACGCACCACGCCCCGCTTCAGGGAAGCCCAGCCAGGTGCTGCATATTGGTCTGGTAGCAGATGGGGAAATGCCGCTCCCTCCCCTGCTTCCTGCAGGGACTGCTGGTGGAGCACCCCTGACGTGCATCCACCACTGCAGTCAGGTGCACAAGGGAAACATGCTCCACGCACAGGCCAAGGGCAAGACCCATGAGGGGGCTGAGAAGATGACCAGCAGTGATCTGCTCTCCAACTGCAAGCCAAAACAGGCAGTGGGACAGAGTAACCATGTCCAGTGGCCTGCATCACGTTTCTTCCCATGGCCTCCACTTGCTGCTTGGATGGCCAGCTTGGTGCTGGCAGCGAGCTCTGGAGCAACAGTGTATGCCAGCTGAGGGGCTGGCAGGCTGCATCTACAGTCAGAAACCATTCCCCCCCTGCACACAAAGGGCAGCAAATGTTGGTTTTTTGGCTGTAGCTGCCCTGCCCCCTGCCTTGCCCTGTGGGATGAGCCTCCCACTCATCACCCCACCCATCGAAGACCCCTGGATTCCCTCCCCACTCCTGCCCAAACCCACAGGCACCACCCATGTGAGTCAAGTGGTTGCCCCTTCCCCTGGTCACACACACCCAACCCATGGAGGACAACCACAATGCTGATCTGTCTCTCAATAAAATTGAGTTTGACACCCCTGGTTTAAGGTATTGTATTGGGACTAAGGAAGGCCAGGTTCAGGTTACTCCTCAACCAAAACATTATCTGAATGCTTTTAGACCAGTTACTATCACTGAGCTAATAATTCAACAGTTGGAAGAATATATTTACTAACCATTTCTGTAGAAGAAATATGGATATAAATATAATAAATGTATTATAATTAAAAATAAGTAATAGGTAGTAGGGGACTACAACTAAAAGAATATGGAGCTACAGCTACAGTACATGGTACTACAGCATATACCATGGGAAAACAAAGAGTTGCTAAGAGCACAAGCTTTGCTGACAGAATTAATTTCAATTCTATTCCCATTGGCATGAGGATTAGAATTGATTTTAAGCAAAACAAGAAATGTTCCAGAATAAAAGTTACATGTATATATTGGTTCTAGTGACTGAAAAATTACAAGTCTCCAAAAGAATAAATTTTTATATTGGGTGCAGATACTAAGACTAATGTGTTAGTCAGACCTCTCAACTTCTTTTCTATACCAAAAATAAATCTGAAGAGATAATTAACCAAGTGAACAGGTATTTAAAAGTGAGAGCTGAATCATAAGCAAGATTCTGATGCATACTTTTGCTTTCCACTTATTCTTCTACTTGACCACTCAGTTAAAATAGACATCATTCACCTTTTATTATTTAAATTGTTTGGGGTTTTCTTTGTAAAATAAATGCAATAATACCTGACTTACAAAGCATGCTATCATCTTCCATGGCAACATTTCATTGGGAATATAATCATAAATAAATGCTAGAAGTCAGGGCAACCCATATATAATCTCCCGTTCATGCAGAGAAAGTTCTAGCTGACATTAATCAAATATAGTTTGCGCTATGTAACTTTGTAACTAACAAATCCCATTGATTTAAATAAATGCACTCTAAGCATGAATAATTTGGATTTAATGCAGTTATGGAAATCTATTCTGAACCTGTAATTATCTGCTTCTTCAGACATGAACATGCATATATACAAACCATTGAAACAAAGACAAATGACATAGTTGCTTCTGTTTACTGTTCTATAGTCAGGGAGGAAGAAATTTATTTCAGCTAACTTAATATATTCTGCACCAAAGAAGAAGGAAATATTTCCAGAATTCTGAAGTGAAAGATCAAACCTAAATCTGCTGTTCTAGAGACTGGGCAGAGACAAGCAAAACCTGGAAAACAAATCAAGGAGAACATTGATTTCAATCTACCTCATATTTACTGGACCCTAAATGAATGTACAACTGAAACCATACACGCAACCTTCTACAATGCTGTTACAAATCTGGGACTAGAACAACTAGTAACCAACAACACTAGACTAAACAACTGCCTTGATTTCATCTTCTGCAATAGTTTGAATTTAATTTATGGAATACAAACTAAAGAACCCTTTTCCAGCAGTGACCACAATATGATTGACTTTAGTCTCAACATACACCCACACAAAAATCACCACAATGACGATTTCCAGTCTGCAGTGCTTCAGAGCAGGCAGGAATCTGCGACTGTGCACAGTTTCTGCCTGTGTTCACTGCCCGAGTGCCCCGAGCCATTTGGCTTTGGGGCTAAGCCACCTCCGTAGAAGGTGGTGAAGACGGGGGGGTCTGGCAGGGTCGAGAGATATCGCACCTCTCTTCCCTAGCCGGTTAAACCCCCTTTTCCAAAGGCAGCTGAGCAGCGATCAGCAACGGCTGCCACATAGAAGAGCTCAGCCGGAAAAAGAAAGTGCAGGAGGAGCTGTGAAGAAATGAAAGTGATCTTTGCTGACTGGGACAAAGTAACAGTGAAACTACTCTGGAACTTAAAACTTATTAAAGATACATCGTTTCTAGAATGTGTCAAGCGGCGAATGGAAATTAAAGGAAAAGTTTTTTTTCTTTTCACTCTCCTTCCGAACGTGACAGCGACAGAACTTTAAGAGAAATTGGAAAACCCGCATTGGAGGTATGGATTTCTGAACATTTAAAGGAAAATCGTTTTGCTGTAAGTGGGAAGGGAAAGGAAAAAAAATTGGAGCAGAATTTGAAAACAAGGAGGAGATTGCCTAGAATTCTAAAGAGCGATTGAATATTAATAAGACTTCTAAAAGATATATCTTAATTGGAACTTTTTGATTAAACAGCAACCCCAGAAAGAGAAATGGAAGAAAGAAAAAAGTATTAAAAGAAATAGCTTATTTGGATTGTTTGGTGATTTTGGAACTGTTGGGAATTATTTTTGATTAAAAGCACTCGGGTGGTTGTTCTGGAAAAAAATTTTCTCTTTACGATGGCATCGCTTGTGGATGAATTAAAAATTGAATATCAAAAATATAAAAAGGAAGAACAACATGGGAAAGATACTTTGGGCACTCTTTTTCAATTTCTAGAAATGGCTGTAAGTACAATTTCTAGAAATGGCGGTATGAAAAATTGACTGCGCAGCAGGACGACTGGGACAAAGAAGAAGCCATCTTTGATGAACAAATGATTCTATTTGGGGAGGAGGAGAAAGAGGAAAGGAAAAAGGGGATTTTAAGGCTTGAAAAAACAACCAAAAAAGAGAAAAATGAGGTGAAAGGTGGATACAAGGTTAGAAAACAACAGAAAAGGGGAAAGCAGCAGAAGAAAAGGGAGGAGAAGAGACAAAGGGGTAAAAAGGGCAAGGAGAAGAATAAGCAAGAGAGAAAGGAGGGGATGAGAAGCCTTAATGGTGGGAAGCAAGATTTCAAGAAACAAAATTCATTTAGAGACAATGGGTAAATTTAATTGAAAAAAGGATTCTGTAAGGTACATAAGATTGTGTTTTTATATGTGTATTTAGAATAAAATGCTTAAGATATAAATGAGTATTAATATGTATGATTAGTTTTTTAATGGCATTGATAATGGTCTTATATATCTATAAATATGTTTTGTTGTTGTTGTTGTTGTTTTCTTATAAAATACATTGTGTAATTTTAGAATGTACTAAACAGAATCCCAATATAAGTTAAGTGTTATATTAAGTATTATTAAGTTAGGGGAAAGAGTTAAAGGCGTCATACTCCAATCAGTGTACAGGAGAAGTTTGTTTAAAGAGAAAAGATGAATGGATAGCAGGAAATAGAACAGACAAAGAATGATAAGTATTATGATTTGAACTGAGATGAGATAAATAAAATGAAACTAAGAAAGATAAAAGAGGGAAGAAGCTATATAGAAAATTGAAAATGGTAATAAGATATGGAATGGTATATAAAATGAATATGATTTTTGAATTTGTGTCTGTACGAAGAGTTTTAACCTGGGATCAAGCAACTTTCAGAAAAGATGTTTTATGTTTTTATGTTCTATGTTTTATTTGTTTGTGTATTGTTCTTGAAAAGCAATAAAATTTTAATTAACAAGAAATATAATTTGAATAATAGAATGAAAGGGAGAAATAAAGAGAAGTTGGGATAAGATACGAAGTTGAACAGATAACGTAAATATATATATTATAATTTGGAATTATTCTGTATGTTCTATTGGTTTTTTCAGAAAAGATCTTTTATGTTATTATGCCTTTGTTTGTGTATTGTTTTGTAAAAACTAATAAAATTTGTTTTTTTTTTAAAAAAATCACCACAATGACATAATTCCCAATTATAACTTCAAAAAAGGCAACTATGATCTTATACACAATGATCTCTCATCCCTTGATTGGCAATCTCTATTCATTGGATGCAATACTGTTGAAGACCATTACAACATATTTTTACTTGACGTCAAAAGAGTCATCAAACTATATGTACCAACAACAACTCCCAAAACAAAACAAAAAAACAGATTACCCATAACAATAAGGAAACTTCAATCCAAAAAAAGATCACTCTGGCAGAAAAACAAATCTGGTCACGTTGCCAATTTCAAAAGCCGATACAAAAATTTATGCCACCAGATAAAGACTGAATGCACCAATTATCACATTAAACAAGAGGAAAACCTTCTAAGCACCAATTCCACCCGTGCTTTTTACAATTTTGTAAACAACAAACTAAAAGACTCAAGGTCCATCCCACCCCAGATAGGACCTAATGGTAAAGACTGCAGCGACGACACCATTAAAGCCAACATCTTTAACACATTCTTGGATCATGCCCAGTATTTCCTAGTCGAACCACAGATAACTATAATGATCTAATACATATCAATTTTACAGAAGTCAATGTTGAAAAAGCACTACGCAATCTAAAACCATCTCTATCTATTGGACCGGATGGAGTATGTGCCTACTTCTTAAAAAAGCTATCCACTGCCATAGCCAAACCTCTAAGCATAATCTTTGAAAAATCTTTCAGGACCAACTCCTTGCCTAATCTATGGTCACAAGCCACGGTCATCCCCATCTTCAAAAAGGGAGATCCTAGCCTAGTTGAAAATTACAGACCAATTTCCTTATACTGCGTTACCTGTAAAGTCATGGAATCAATTATTAACCAATCCATCATCCTCCACTTAGAGACTAACAACCTACTGTCCAAAAAACAATTTGGTTTCAGAAAAAAACTATCCTGTAATCTGCAACTCTTACACTGCAAAAACATATCAACTACACAACTCAATCAGGGCAAAGCAATAGACACAATCCACACAGACTTCTGTAAAGCCTTTGATTCAGTGGTACACGACAAACTACTAAAAATAAAATCCTATGGTATCTCTGGACAACTGCATAACTGGATAGAAGCATTCCTGGCAAACAGACAACAAATGGTCAAAATTGGGAGTGTCCTATCAAATTCTGTATCTGTCAACAGTGGTGTCCCCCAAGGCAGTGTTCTAGGACCAACTCTCTTCATACTCTACATAAATGACCTCTGTGATCATATTAAGAGCAACTGCGTTCTTTTCGCTGATGATGTAAAGCTGTTCAATACCACAGACAATACTGCTACCCTTCAAAAATATCTTGACTATGTATCAGAATGGTCAAACAAATGGCAACTTCAAATCTCAACAAATAAATGCTGTCTTACATATTGGCAAAAAAAAATCAGAAAATAAAATACAAGCTGAATAGTCAAGATCTTGTTGATGATCCAAGCTCTGTAAAGGATCTTGGAATACTCACCTCTAATGATCTAAGTGCTAGAGCCCACTGCAACTACATAGCCAAAAAGGCATTAAGAGTTGTTAACCTAATCCTATGTAGCTTTTTTTCTGGTAATATCACACTACTAACTGGAGCACACAAAACATTTGCTAGACCAATACTCGAATACAACTCATCAGTCTGGAACTCACATTACGTATCTGATATTAGCACAATTGAGAAAGTCCAGAAATATTTCACAAGAAGAGTTCTCCACTTCTCTACTCATTGTAGAATACCTTATGCCACCAGATTTGAAATTCTAGACCTAGAAAACTTTGAATTACGCCATCTTCGGTCTGATTTAAGTATGGCATATAAAATCATACATTGCAATGTCCTTCCTGTCAATGAATACTTCAGCTTCAACCATAACAACACAAGAGCACACAATAGATACAAACTCAAGGTTAACCGCACCAAACTTGATTGCAGGGAATATGACTTCAGCAACAGAGTGATCAATGTCTGGAATACTCCACCCGACTCTGTAGTTTCTTCCCCAAACCCCCAAAAACTTTAACCTTAGACTGTCTACTATTGACCTCATTTTTCCGAACTAAGCAAACTCGTTAGCTTGCGATTCTAATAGTTTTACTTTCACAGCAGGCTCGTAAAACTGCACTTCTGATTGGCCCGCCGATAGTGGATCGTGATTGGTCGTTGTCGGCTGATCTGATTGGCTGTTAGTGGGTCGCCGCTGATTGGACGCTTTCCAGCGCGGCAAACTCAAATCATTGGATGTTGTGACAGCAGCCAGCTCTATAAAAGGAGCTGCTGCTGCCCTAGTTTTTCGCTCTGTTCTGAAGTCACTAATAAAGAGTTGGAGTCACTATTCGATGCCTCGTCTCCGTTCTTGCGCCCACTCTCCCAGATCTAACACTGGCGACGAGGATGGGATGCAGAGACGATAGAGCTGACTGATCATTCATTGCACAATAACAGAGCACGTGGCTGAGAGTGCACCAATCGTGGCAACATGACCAGTGGCGCCATACCACCTGCTCCATTTGACCCGGCTAATGAAGACTGGGACTCGTATATGGACAGGTTTCAGATGTTCCTGGAAACCAACAACTTGAAGGATGCTACGCCTGGCAAAAAATGAGCTGTATTCCTGAACCATTGTGGGCCAGCCATATTTAAGATGGCAAAGGCACTTGCAAAACCAGCGGAAGTCAAGACAATGGACTGGGACACTCTCACCCCAATCCTCCGGGCCCATTATGCCCCAGCGGTGCCAACACTCATCAGAAGACATGAGTTTTACCAGAGGGACTAGCAGGAGAGTGAGAGTGTTGGAGACTTCATCGCGGACCTCAGAAACCTGGGGGGACTCTGTGGCTTCGCCAATCTCGAAGAAGCCATGAGAGATCGAATTGTTCTGGGTCTAAGAGACCTCACAACCCAGAGCAAGATTATGGCGAAGGGAGACATCGGCCTCGCAGATGTCATCTCTGATGCTACTGCAGCAGAAGCAACCAAGAGGTTGGCCGCTCGAATGTGCCGAGCAAATGGACTGCACCACCAACCCGCCAGTAATACTACGCCTTGTCCCGAGAGGCACGCAACAACCACCCACCATGAAAACCTCAAATCCTCATCAGAAAGCGAGGGAGAAGTGGTCAACAGACTCCGGTCAGAACGTGATCAGCAAGATCAACGGAGTCATAAGCCCTCATTCCAGTGTGCTGGTTGCAGGGGAAACCACCCACGATCAGACTGCACATTCCTAGACGCACTCTGCCGTTCCTGTGGAAAGAGGAGCCACATTGCAAAGGTTTGTAGAAGCAAGCGAGGGTCCAGCCCGAACCGAAGAGAAAATAATTTCCGGCAGACAACAGGCACCCTACCAGTAAATCGGGACCGCCCAAGCAACCAATGGAACCACTACTACAGAAACCAAGCACCAGCCACTTCTACCAGATGAGAAGAGGCACACCAAACCATCACCATCAGCCACGCTTCATCCCTTGATGCAAGGAAAATCTGAGTAAAGGTCATCATTGAGAAGTGACCATGCATTATGGAAGTCGACTCAGGGTCTTCCCTATCGATGGTTTCCTGGAAAACCCTCAAACAGCTGATCCCTGACATCCGCCGCCAGGACCTCAGCACTCAGAGAATTATATTGAAGGACTACCAGGGAAATTGAATTCCAGTCGCCGGTTCCAGCCACGTCCAAGTCTCTTTCAAGGACCACACCGCAACCCTACCTCTTACCGTCGTTGATAGAGATCAACCCAGCTTGCTAAGGCTTACAGTGGTTCGCGCCTCTGAGAATCGAACTGGCAGGCATCAACCAGACTGAAGGTGATGACTGGGAAGCGGCCCTTGTCCAGGAATTCCAGGAAGTTTTCACCGAGAAGCTAAGCAAGTACAAGGGATCCCCCATATCATTTAACCTCTGCCCTGATATTGCGCCCATTCGCCTTAAGCCTCATCAAGTGCCCTTTGCACTCAAACCAAAGATTGACAAACAATTGGACAAATTAATAGCCCAAGGCATGTTGGAACCGATTGACCACGCCCGATGGGAGACCCCAATTGTAACCCCCATAAAACCTGACGGATCTTTGAGAATTTGTGGGGATTACAAGGCCACCCTAAACCACGCACTTCAACAGAGCGCTTACCCCGTGCCTGTGGTCCAACACCTCCTTCATTCCCTTGGGGGCGGAAAAATATTCACAAAATTGGACTTAGCCCAGGCGTACCAGCAGCTGCCCGTAGATGCAGAGACTGCAGAAGCTCAAACTATAGTTACACACAGAGGTGCATTCAAATGTAATAGACTCCAGTTCGGAGTAAGCGTAGCACCTGGCATCTTCCAAAGTCTGATGGAGAGATTGCTACAAGGCATAAAAGGGGTCGTGCCATATTTCGATGATGTCCTGATAGCTGCTCCCACTAGAAGTATACTAGAAAAACGGCTAAGAATGGTTCTCCAAAAATTTAAAGACACTGGCCTGAAGGTCAAGAAGGACAAGTGCCAACTATGTATGGAGAGGGTTGAATTCCTTGGTTACCTTCTTGACAAACGGGGAATTCACCCTACTGAGAAAAAATTGGCTGCAATAAAAAACGCCCCGAGACCTAGAAACAAAACAGATCTCCAAGCCTTCCTGGGACTTATCAACTTTTATAACATCTTTCTACCCTGGAAGACGACTGTTGCTGAACCCCTGCATAGGCTCCTTGACAAGAAGGCTTCCTGGGTCTGGGGACATTGAGAAGAGTGAGTTTTTCAGCAAGTAAAAGACCTTTTAACGTCAGATGCTGTATTGATACAATATAATGAGACTTTACCATTAACTGTCACCTGTGATGCCTCACTGTTTGGAGTAGGAGCCATCCTGAGCCACATCCTGCCAAACAGTACTGAGGCGCCCACTGCATTCTTTTCTAGAACTTAATCTAAAACTGAGAGAAACTATAGCCAACTAGATAAAGAGGCTCTCGCTATTGTGTCTGCAATCAAACGATTCCATGAGTATGTATATGGAAGATCCTTTTCTATAATCACTGATCACAAACCACTACTTGGCATCTTGGCGGGGGATAAACCAACTCCCCGCATCTTATTGCCAAGAATGACATGCTGGTCAGAGTTTTTAGCCGCATACGATTACCAACTGCAACACCGACCGAGGAAAGCCATTCCCCACGCTGACGCCCTGAGCCGCTCTCCGCTACCAGAAGTCCTGGATGACCCAGCTCCAACCCTAGCTACACTACAAATCGAGACACTCCCATCACCACCACTGACTGCACAAGACATTGCGTCAGAAACAAGGAAGGACCCTTGTTTAGCACGGGTCCTCAGCTAGGTGGAAAGAGGTTGGCCTGACAATGAACTCAATGACACCTTCAAGCCTTTCAAACACAGGCAGATAGAACTTTTCTCCCAAAAAGGATGTGTTTTATGGGGAGACAGAGTCGTCATCCCAGAAAGACTGCAGCATAAGGTCCTAAAACTATTGCATGATGACACCTGGGCATCGTGCGAATGAAGGCACTAGCAAGGAGCTACGCTTGGTGGCCAGGCATAGATAAGCAAATAGAAACCTGGGTCGCTACCTGCAACAAATGCCAGGAAACACGCTCAGCTCCACCAAAAGCACCACCAATGGAATGGGAAGCACCTCGAGGTTCCTGGTCCCATATCCACATCGATTTTGCGGGACCCACCAAGGGGCATACATTTCTCATAACAGTGGATGCCTATTCCAACTGGCTTGAGGTCCACAAAATGAAGAGCACCACAACAGAGACAGTCGTTAAAAAACTAAACAGACTATTTGCTACACACGGCTTGCCAGATGTCTTGGTTTCAGACAATGGCCCACAATTCACTGCCTTGGCATTTGAGCAGTACCGAGCAGACTGGGGGATACGCCACGCCTTAACATCACCGGCTCACCCTGCGGCCAACGGTAGGGCTGAACGAATGATCCAGTTCATAAAGAAAACCTTACACAAGGTGGAACAAGGGAACATCCACGACAAGGTGACCAGGATGCTCCTCCTCCAGCATATTACTCCAAACAGCACCACAAACAAAACCCCAGCCGAACTCCTGATGGGCAGGAAACTTCGATCACATCTTGACCGACTACACCCTGCCTACACACTGGAAAAGCCCCTGGGGTCCAGCAGCAAGTATCGCATGTTCAAGGTAGGCGACCCGGTGTTTGCAAAAAACCTTACCCATTGTGGGTCCCCACTACCATAACTCAACTTACGGGTCCTGTTCCTACTGTTTACAAACTGCTGATGGGAGACTGTGGAAGCGCCACATCGACCAGCTACGCTCCAGGCTGGCACCTACCCCCTTCACAAGCCCTGAACTCCAAACTAGGGGGGGAAGGGAAATCGAGGGGGCCGAAAACAAACTATCTGGGGGAGATGGTATTTGTTCCCTAGTTGCCTTCAACTAGGTAAGAAATCCATGCCAGTTTGGAGAAGAGGTAGAGAATCGGAAAGAAACAAGCATCCATGCAAATGTTGAACCTTGGCTTTTTCCAGTTTCATTTCATGGATGGATCCAAGTTATTTCCATCCAAAAATATGAAATTTAATGTGGAGAAAAGCAAAGTTTTACACTTAGGCAGGAAAAACCAAAGGTAGAAGTACAGATTAGGCAAAACCTGGCTCAAAAAGAATAACTGTGAGACGGAGCTTGGAGATTGTCCTAATGGACAATCACTTAAAGATGAATCAAGCAGCCAAAAAAGTAAATGCTACCACTGGTTGCATAAACTGAGGGACAGAGTCAAGATAACATTAAGTATTAATACTGCTTTATAAAACATTAGTAAGGCCACCCCTGGAATTCTGTGTTCAGTTTTGGTCACCAAATTACAAAAAAGATATTAAGATTTGGGAAAAGTGCAGAGAAAAACAACAAAGACAAGTAAGACAGTTAAAGGCCTGGAGACTAAAACATGAAGAACAGAAGCCATCTATGTCACAACTGAGCATCCTTCTCTTAACAGAGGGGGAGGAATACAACATCAACTGTTTCCAATCTACAACACAGTCCTTTCAACAATTCCAAAACTGCTCCATACCAATTTCACCACTTAGCTGACCCTGATGACAAGATAAACCTCCAGGTGACTTTAATGACTCGCTAAAAGAATACAATTGTCCAGCTGTCTGCAAGGTGTATACTTAAATCCTTCCATTCCCCACCATCCAGTCAGAAATGGTGGAACGTCTTTAAAAAAATGGATGGAAACTGATCAAGGAGAGAAGCACCTAGAATTAAAGAGAAACTTCCTAGCAGTGAAAGCAACCAATGGAACAGCTTTTGCCTTCAGAAGTTGTGGGTGCTTGGTTACCACTTGTCTAGAATGGTATAGGGCTGTGACCTTATACCATGTGTGCTGGATGTGGCATGTAGAACTATCTCTCTGGGCATGCCAGCTGTCGCCCGTTGTTCTTCTAGGTTCCGGTGTGAGCATGTGTGCGCTGGGAAGCTAAGCTTCCGGTTTCTGGTGCTCCCATGCACGGGGGACCTTTCAGTTTCCCACACTCAGTGCTGAAAAGATTAGCCATCACTGGTATAGGGTTGAGCAGGGGGGTTGGATTAGAAGACATCTATGGTTCCCTTCCAACTGTAAATAAACCTATATAGTTCTAACATATTGTTGTGCCTGAAAAATGTATTATGAATTAAATCCTGCAGGTTCTTTGATATTTTCCTTTTCACTTACTTCCAATATTAGCTCCTTGATCTTAATCAACATTAAGCAATGCATATTTGTAGGGCTCAGCAGACTCATTTTGAAAATAAATGTAACCTACTATATACCCCAGCTGCTCTGCTAGCTACAGAAAGGATAGCTAGCTGCAAGCAGAGATAGTTTTCCATGCACATCCCCTTGAAATAAAGAGACACAGATGAATTTTCTCCATAGAGGAGAAAAGTCTGTTGGGAGAGTGTAACATGGAGGTGGGGGGAGGATAAGAAACCCCCCCGAGAAAAAGACAGAGGGACAATCCATGGCATCCCTGTACATAAGTATGAAAATACACACACACACACACACACACACACCCCACACACCCCAACTGCACATCCATTATCTACTAGAAACTTACCTCTCCATTACAGTAGCAATAGATGATAGAGACAAAAAAGCCCTGAAGGTAGAATTGAGAATAAGAATTTAAAAAGGAACATAATTATCATTACCTTGAACCATAAACTAAATAAATATATTTCACAATAAAATCTATACCTATAAGCAGGGGCCAGATTTATGGCACCAGGATAAGGTTAGTATTGTTATAAGGACTAAAGAATCCGGATTATGACTACCATTAGGCATTAGGATTATTGTATTAATTATTGGAAAGTTATAGCTAATGTAAGTGTCAAAGTTTATGATTAGTATTGATAACAGAGTTAAGTTACAGTTGGGTTTTAGTGCTAAGTTTTTGTAAGGTTTAAGGCTTAGTTGGTATTTGTTTTTATGGCTGAATTTTAGGGTTGAATTACAAGTAGGTTTGGCTCAGGTTGGAGTTAAGATTAGGAGGATAGGATTAAATAGTTTTGATTGGGTTCAGATTTAGTGCTAGATTTGTTGTGTCTAGTTAGAGCAAAATTGGGATTAAGGTTAGCTGAACTGTAATGCTAACAAAATCTAGTGTTATTAGGATTAAGTTAGTGTTACAGTTTGGCAAGGTTTAAAACAATGCTAAGTTAAGGGTTGGACAATATTGGTGTTAGGGTTCATGTTTACTACCATATTACAGTAGCAGTAGAGTTTTACGGTTAGTTCTGCTGTTAGTGTTAAAAAGTTTTATGATTGATTTAGTAATGGCTTTATAATGTAAATTTAACATTTACATTAAAGTGGGTAACAGACTCTCATCACCCTGTCTGGGTGGGTTTTATTTTTATTTTTGAATGTATAATGATCAAACATTAATAGAAAGAGATTGTGAGAGATCTAAGATTGGTTTTGGCTTTATAAATACCTTGGGGAAACTAGACTCAATAAATTTTGTAGTATAATGCAAGCACATAATCTCATTCTTTTAAGATAGAATTGTGTACAATATTTGAAATGTGTTACTAGGAGTTCTTAGATTTATTTAAAATCACAACAAGAATATAGCTTGATCTGCAAGAGGTAATTTCTTAAAGATATCATTCCACTCTGTCATTCAAGAAATAATTTTAAACTGATCTTCAATGATCAGATGATGCAATGGAAAAGGTGTAGAGGAAACAGAAGAGATTCTGAATGTTATAAATACATTTCATTTCAAAATATATTTAATTGGCAGACTTTGATGGAGCATAGTAATTTCTCTGTGTCATATAATATATGTGAATATATGCATAAGTATGTATTTATTTCATGTAGTGTGTATTGAAGGTGATGACCCTTTGAGAGCTGTATGCAACAAAATTTCATTTTAACATATGCCGTTTAGTGTACATTCAAAGTGACAATAAAGTTATTGTTCTATTCTATTCTGTTCTATTCTATTCTATTCTATTCCTCCAGGATTGTTGTATTTTTGATTCACGCAACAGAGATTGGAAGGCATTAAATGTTATGGCATGATCACTATGCTGAAGCTGTATTTTTTTTTCTCCAAGGACTACAGTATATTGTTTCAGTAGGCTCAGTGCTTACTTTACATCTTTAATGCAAAAGATTTTAAGCGCAAATACCGCTAAAGAGTTTTGGATCACCACATACATAGAAAATTTTTTACAAAAGAAACTCCGCCAATAAATATTTTTTCAGGGCTTTCTTGTGCCAATCCTTTGAGAAAACAACAGAAGGATATTGTAGAGCTTTAGAAGCTAACAGATGTCTTATGGTATGGGATTTGAGAACTGTAATCAATTTTGCCACAAATACGTACCAACTCCTGTGGTCAAACTGAAAGATCAAAAGCTAGCTACATCAGAGAATTATGGGAAAGCTGTTGCTTCTTTTATGCAGCATCTTTAGCAGAAAAGAGGAATAAGAAGCCTTTGGAATCTTCCTAGTCTTATCCAGAGGACTTTAGGGTTGCTTTTCAGAGTTTAAGAAATGTGTGCAGACTAAATTGCATGCTTACAATATAAGTATAATTTGTTTTTCAATTACTGCTGAATTTTGGAGCATGCCATTCCTTTTCATTAGATATCTCTTGCCCTGCAGCAAGCAATATGGCAATGTGGCCCAAGTTTTGTAACTGAACATTTGAGTGGTTCATAAATGAAAAAGTAGTACCATGCCACCAGACCTGGAATGAGTTGAAGAAGAGTTCACAGTGCATCCGGATCTCCCAGCCTAACCCCGTGAACGTGTGAGGTAGGCACACAAAGATAATGTAATGCACACCAAAGACAAGGATCAAAATTAAAGTGGATTTTGCTAGTTTTCTGGAAGAAAGTTAAGAGAAGTTATAGTTATGAGACTGTCACATGTTGCATAAGATGAATATGACATAACCTGCAATCTTACACATTCCAGGTTTCTTAACCATAAAGGGTGTTTGCCAAAGAGGAATGTCCGAATGTGTAAATTTGGACAAAGCAGAGTCAATTCTATGGAAGCTCTACCTAGAGTTCCCCAATCTTTTTGGCTTTGCGGATCAATGAAGGGGGGAGGAGAGGAAATGGTTCTGCGTATACAGTGGGCAAGCGCACACATGTGTGTAACTCATTTGTGCAAGGGGCAGGCATGTGTGCCTGCCGCTTGCACAAATTGACTGTGCTTGCACACTGCTTGTGCAACTGGGGATGCATGCGCATGTGCTTGCCCACACACCACTTCCACAGCCCAGTTCTGAAAGGCTCAAGGCAGAGGTGGTATTCAGCAGATTCTGACCAGTTCTGGAGAACTGGTAGCGAAAAATTTGAGTAGTTCAGAGAACCAGCAAATACCACCTCTGACTGAAGATTTTACAGTCTCCTTCCCCTGACAGGCCCACCAAGCCACGCCCACCAAGCCACACCCACAGAACCGGTAGTAAAAAAAATTGAATCCCACCACTGGTTCAAGGCCTAGTAGTAGGCCTAGAGGTTGGGGCCTAGAGGTTGGGGGCTCCTTCTCTACCTTGAGTACTTGCTGATCTCACTCAGAGCCTAGAAATCTTTATAGGTTAGTCTGGTTAAATCACAGACCAAATGTTTTCTACTCTTCATTTTAATGCTGGAAGAATATTTCTGGAGTTGTTTGTTATGATGCTTGTCATTCTTCCTACTGCTATAATCTCATGACTATCTTTTCCTGCACAGTTCCTTTTTTGTAGAACTGAAACAAGAGTAGCAGTTTACCATTCAGAACATTACTGCTTATTTTGCTTTATCTCTTATTTTATTTATCAGACAAACATAGTTAAATATGGCTTATATCATTGCTTCATATTTTTCCCCTAAGAGTAATTGGTTTGCAGCATGAAACTTAGTTAATCATATTTATCCATCCACCCTTGCAATGTCTGGCTTTAATTAACTTGATAGCAAGACTAAAAAAAAAATAGTAACAACACACCAAAAGACTTCTAGTTTTAATTGGGAGCTCCAGTTTATAAAGTTTGGTGAACTGCAAAAACACATTGTGTAAAAAGCACAGCATGTCAGCAGCTTGTCCTGGGTTAATATTAATTTGATCTTTTTATTTCTATTTGTGTGCAGGGTGTATGTTTAGGAGGAATTTTTAATCAGTATGAGGACCTGGGATACTTTTGTCAGTATTCATTTTGGTGTACTATTTTCAACCTGATTGTGAATTGTGATCTGACAAACAGATCTTAATAGTTAACATGACAGGACTTGAAAACCTTATTATGAAATAGATTTACAATCTGTCTGCATCTCATTCTAATATGTCCTTTCTTTATCTGTGAAACTACTTAATTAAAATTGTTTCTAACTGCTTTCTAGTTGGTCAAAAGAGACACAGCATGCCAAGGTATTGTAAGAATAAATTTTAGATGTCTTCATCATCTCTTTTGAGTAGTGATTCCCTTTTATTCATCAAATATAACTGGAAAATTCAGATAATGGAATTACCAGTTTATTAATTGCCAGTAATCTAACACATTCATGAATCTCCATGTAAAACTGACTTAAATATGATTACTATTAGATAAGCCAACAAGAAGGAATATGCAGATTGTTTGAGCAATTATGGTAAGGGCCATCATTCAGAAATCAAGTGCTTCCTTGCATGCAGAAGATTCAATGATTATATTTTTTAGAGGAGACTAGTAAAGACCGTTGTCTAAAATCCTGCAGAGCTAGATAAATAAAAGGTTTATTTGCTAGAAGACTGCTTCTGTTGTCAGAAATTGCAGTTGTGGTTTAATTAGTCCTGCATTAACTATTATGCAAAATAAGCACGTTCTTAGAGCAGGAGGGGAAGCGGCACCACAGAGTTTTATTTTCCCAGCTATCATACCCTTAACTCTTTCCCTGCCACATTCAAATTTTGTTCAGCATTTACTGATTCAAAAGTCTCCCATAAAAGAAGACATCTGTAATTTGGGGTTAAACTATGGGGACGTTGGTGCTCTCTGAGCTTGATAAAACCTTGCAGAGGTTTTATTACTGAATTAGGTAACTGTTGTGGCCTGGCGGCTAGCAGAGCTGGCAGCAGAGTTGGACAGTGAGGAGGTTGGGGAGGAACCTGGACCAGTCCTGGAGACTGAGGAAGGCTCGGATGAGGGCTCTGCATCAGAGGCAGGGATGGGGCCAGGGCAGGCTGGTAGTTATCAGCTGCCTTTGGAATTGGACAGCAGTGAGGCGGGGGAGCAGCTGGAGCCAGTTCCCAGCCTGCGCATAAGCAGAGCTGCCACAAGAAAAGAACAATTACAAACTAAGGATTGATGTGGGAATAAGGTCACAGGTGAATGGCCCCTCCCATAGGGATTAAAAGAGGAGCAAACAGGGAGGGTGCTTTTTCAGGAAACAATTAGTTCATTCGTTGCAGTAGTGTGAAGATGACTGTGAATCTCAGAGACTCTTCCTTGTCAGCATAGCATTTGAAAATATTCACTTGGCAGTTCTCCAAGCTAGATAAGGTTTGTGCTCCTAATTAGACCCTTGAAAGACTGTTTGCCAGGCCTTTGGCTGAATGTAAATGCAAGAAATTCACCTTCATCTAATAAAAGAACAAAAAGTCTGCTTAGTGCTTTTTGGGGAAGCCTAGGTCAGAACAGTAACATCATCAGTGCATTGATGATATTACCTAATTTACTAATGAAACATCTGCAAGGAAATCACCAAACTCGTAATATTTCATCAGTGAAGCAATGGAAGGGCTGTGCTTAGGACATCAGTTGGCTTCAATATGTTCCTGGGTTAATCGATTCAGCAGCACCCCAACATAAATTAGATCCATCTAAGTCATAGATTAGCAATTCTATGAAGACAGTATTGATTCCTCTTCCTGTTAAAGTGTGCTCCTTTTTTTCTTTTTATAAATCATTTCCAATATTCAAGAAAAGCTTTTATGAGACAATACACATTGGCAGAATTGCTAAGAAATAATTGCACTTTGGTGTGGAAAAATTACGTAGAGCTAAATACCCCTGAAGTTGAATAAAATGAAAGATAAATTGATTATAGAATATATGTTTCACTGTGTTACTGTACTGTTTCTGTAATCATTTTTAGAAAGACCAGAATCAGAAAGATGTCAAACATTGAAATGTCCAGATTTAAATCAAATTCTGCAGCCAATATCAGGAGTCAAAAATGATTCCACATCCCCAAACATCGACATTTTCTTTTTAGTTTAATTTCATACAGAGCTTGGTGTACAAAACCTACTAGCAATTTGTATCCCTAAATGGGTTTTTAAAGCCAACAGAAAACATGGTGATGCATATATACACAGACATTGTGTGTGCATATTTTCCCAGATCTTCTAGAAAACTGATGTAGATCATCCAATTCAACCTTTTAGATGATGCAGAAAATTCAGGGAAGATTTTTGCCTGTCTTCTGCCTGAGAACATCCATGACTGAGGCTACAAGTTTTTCTTAATGCTAACTCAAATTAATCCTCCTATACCTTGAGCTCATTATACAGTATATAGTCCAGCTATCTGAGAAAGTAGGGAAATTATCTTTGCCTTTTTTTTTATACAACCAGTCCTTCAGGTGTCTAACTTGGCTTTTCTGTAGGCAAAATATAACCAAGGTATTTCCAAATAGAAGACTTCTTAATTGAAAGTAAAAAAACCATCAGATCTGATCAAATCAGTTCTAGTAGAGACAGCTTCTGGAAATACATCATACCTATATTGCTTTTTGATGTCGTAGCCAGCAGCATTAGTTTCCCAAATTTTTGTGGCCAGCACTCGCACAGTATTCAGGAACAGGACAAAGTTCAGCTGTAAAACAGAATTGTTTTATTCCACCATTTTTTAGAGGTAAATGTTTTGAGGACATATTTAGATAAGATTGAGAACTTTTATTATCTTTTTTTTTTTCCTGTGAGCACACTGGCCCACATTAAAAATGAAATTCTGTTGCCTGCTGTCAAGAGAAAGTGTTTATCTATCCAAACATATACATAACACACATATACACATGCTATATATACATAAATATATACTTGCACAAAGTGGACAATCATTTAAATATGAGCCAACAATGTGCTGCAGCTGCCAAAAAAGCCAACACAGTTTTAGACTGCATAAACAGAGGGACAGAATCAAGATCACGTTCAGAATCAAGATCATTAATACCACTTTATAATGTCTTGGTAAAGCCACACTTGGAATACTGAATTCAGTTTTGTTCACCACGATGTAAAAATATGTTGAGACTCTAGAAAGAGCGCAGAGAAGAGCAACAAAGATGATTAGGGGCCTGGAGGCTAAAACATATAAAGAACAGTTGCTGGAATTGGGTATGTCAAGTTTGATGAAAAGAAGGAGTAGGGGTGACATAACAGCAGTGTTCCAATATCTCAGAGGCTGCCACAAAGAAGAGGGAGTCAAGATATTCTCCAAAGCAGGCAGGACAAGAATCAGTGGGTGGAAACTAATCAAGGAGAGAAGCAATTTAGAACTAAGGAGAAATTTCCTGACAGTTAGAACAATTAATCAGTGGAATAACTTGCCTCCAGAAGTTGTAAATGCTCCAACACTGGAAGTTTTAAAGAAGAGATTGGATAACCATTTGTCTGAAATGGTATAGGGCAGGGGTCTCCAACCTTGGCTCCTGGAAGCCTGGCGGACGGGAGTTGAAGTCCGCCAGGCTTCCAGGGGCCAAGGTTGGAGACCCCTGGTATAGGGTTTCCTACCTAATCAGGGGGTTGGACTAGAAGACCTCCAAGATCCCTTCCAACTTTGTTCTTCTCTTCTCTTCTCTTCTCTTCTCTTCTCTTCTCTTCTCTTCTCTTCTCTTCTCTTCTCTTCTCTTCTACTCTACTCTACTCTACTCTACTCTACTCTACTCTACTCTATTCATCCAATCTAATTTTATTCTATATTAAATACTGTCAGTGGTGGGATTCAAAATTTTTACTTCCGGTTCTGTGAGCATGGCTTGGTGGGTGTGGCAGGGGAAGGATATTGTAAAATCTCCATTCCCTCCCCACCCCTCTAATCTGCTCTCCAGCTCCATTCTCCTGTGCAGGGCAACAAAAGAAGACCCAACCGATCAGCTGGGACTCGAGAGGCAGAGAATGGATGGGGGTGGGGCCAGTCAGGGGTTGTATTTGTCAGTTCTCCGAACTACTCAAAATTTCTGCTACGGGTTCTCCAGAACTGGTCAGAACCTGCTGAATTCCACCTCTGATCACTGTCCATTTTGAATACGTCATGGAAGGAGGAAACATGACAGTTCACAAGGTTGATACTGTATGGAATAAAAGTGTGACTGAATGTAGATATTCTGAATCTAGATGAAGTCTCCTCTCACAAGGTAACAAGGAAAACAGGTTGTGAAGAGGATGTATAGTGTCCCAGACAATACTGTAGATCTTGCTCAAGCTTCGCTTATATGCTATGTCCTGGATAGAAGGAAGTGAACTACCTACCAATGGTTTTTTTCTGCCATCCTCACCACTGCCTTCCTGTGTGAAGCAGTAATGCAGTAATTTCAACCTTTCTTGTACCTGGAACATAAAACTGTCAAGATGACTGGCAGCAAAGCTGAACCAGTATAAAAAGTCCAGAATCTATATCTAGTCACTTCCAATATTATTATATTTGTTTAATGTATCCCACCTATCTAGGTGCTCTCCAATTTTGATCTAAGCTATTGCACAACTTCTGAGAAGTTGGTTGAAAAATACATGAGTCTGCATATTTTTGAATAAAACTGGCTAAGATAGTGACAGCCATATTGATTTAACTGCTTCCTAAACTAATTCCTTTATTATTAAGTCTCTGATCTCTATAATAAATAATAACATAGTTGCCAAAATGCCTCTTTTCTGAACTTCACACTGAGCACTGGAAAGGAGCAAAGATGGAAGAGTCTTATGAAAAAATAAATGATGCATCACTGTATTAGAGCTGTGTAAAAAAAATCCAGTATATTTACACTTCCATTTGCAACCAATTGCAAGAAAGCAAGGAATGCCAACAGTATTGAGTTACCCTGCTATCTAAGTGAGCCAGACCAGGAACAGGCACATAGGAGTAGGAATGGGACAACTCACTGTGGCCAACTCACCACAGGATGACTCGCTGCAGCACATGACTAAAGAGAAGAAGTAAAATTGTAGCTCATCCCAACCTTGAGAACTTCTAATTTGAGAAGGTTCAAATCTAAAGCAGGACAAGGCCTGCTGCAATTAATTTGTCTTTCTCTTGAGTTATCCTGTGGTGATTATCTCAGAGTGAATCAGCCAGTGTGAGTCGGTTGAGACAAGCTGGCTGCAGCAAGTTGTTCTAGAGGAGTGATGGTGAAACAGGATTCATCCCCCCAAATGCACCAGCAATGTACAAAGTCCACAAAACAATGCACCTTGCACCTTAAAAGCACAGAATAGGACTTTAAGAAATACAACATATTTTAACTATATCTTTACTATTTTAAAAAGGGGAAATGTAATTGCATCTTTCAATAGGCAATTTAAAGCGGCAGGTTTGAAAGGATGTAGAGTTCATTGTTGAAATAATTCAAGCAGCTCAAAAGAATAAAAAAGCAGTGAAATAACTTGGCATGCATGTAGAGGAATGTTTTGTTCTCACATATCAAAAGCAGTCACAGCATCTCACTCCTGATAGTGACATAAAATGTCATCTCTTGTTCCATAAAGCACAACAAAAAGAAAAGCATCAATAAAAGTGATTGCTGAGTTCTTTGCCAAAATGCTTTCTTGCACAGAGAAAAACTGTCCAGGGGTATGGAAGAGGAATTATCAAATGAGAGCAAGCTCCTAGATTAAAAAAGAAAACAGCAATACTGTAGCTGCGGAACAGATCTGATTGTAATAAAGCTACAGTTTCAAACCACTCTCTTCTCCTTTCCCTTGAAAGACTAGAAAAAGATAAAGGGCTTCAACTTTCAGGCTTTCTTTGAAAACAAGGACATAGAAAACTATCTTTAAGTGAAGTCAGATGTTCTCACTCAGAATTATTGTCTGCCTGCTGATGGAGGCATTTTCCCAATTCTATCTGGAGGAGCCAAGAATTGAGCCTAAGATTTGCATAAGAAGCATATAAACACTGAACTAAAACTCCTCTCTCTAATGGGTAAATATAATTATAGGACTCAACAAACTTGAAAGAATAGCATACGGACATTCAAACTATTGAAATAAGAGTTGTAAGTATGCTGAATGGTGGGGAAATGGTTGGTGTCTGCCTTCTATGTCACAATCTGAGTTGTTAAAATAATATGCAAATGAGAAAATAACAAATAAGGGTGATCAGGTGTCACATGGCTTAGATATGAGATGATGTGGGATAGAGGGTAGAGATGCTAATCTCATTTTATACATAACATTATTTTGCAATTGTCTATAGATAAATACTAGGGTTATCATAACTAATCTGCAAAAATATGAATGTAGATGGTAAGAAAGAGATGTAATTTTTTATATCTCATAGAATAGAATAGAATAGAATAGAATAGAATAGAATAGAATAGAATAGAATAGAATAGAAATCTGGAAGGGACCTTGGAGGTCTTCTAGTCCAGCCCCCTGCTCAAGCAGGAGAACCTATACGATTTCAGATAATTGACTGTCTAGTCTCTTCTTAAAAACCTCCAATGATGGAGCATCTACGACTTCTGAAGTCAAGCTGATTAATTATCCTCACTGTTAGGAAGTTTCTCCTAAATTCCAGATTATTTCTCTCTCTGATTAGTTTCCAACCATTGTTTCTTGTCTTGCTCTCTGGTACTTGTAGAATAATATGACTCCCTCTTCTTTGTGGCAGCCCCTCAAATACTGGAATATTGCTATCATGTCACCACTAATTCTAGACTAGCCAAACCCAAGTCCTGCAGCTGTTCTTCATATGCTTTAGTCTCCAGGCCTTGGATCATCTTAGTTGCTCTTCTCTGAACTCTTTGTTACCATCCAGCATCTTGCAGATGCTAATATACACAACAATAAGGTTCAATGTTTACTAGATACTTATATGTGAGTACTCTTACCCCAATAGCCACTAAAATTGGAGTTTGGTATATCCATTTTATATTTCCAGCATTAAGCTCCCAGCATCTGTGAAATCAAAAATCTATTTTTAATAAACAGGGTAAGAATAAATAGCCTCAATGTGTATTAATTTTCTGTTATATTAGATTCATTCTGGAGAGTGTACAGAATAGGTTTCAGAATTTTAAAAATGATTTCGAGTTCTTTCATCTTTAGTAAACCAAGGCAGGTTTGATGGAGAAAAATAAATAAATATGTCAAGTCCCATCTTTGCTGTGAGTCCACAAAAAATAAGAAAACGAAGGTACAATTTTCAGAAATAATTAATAATAAACTCTTTTTCTTAGCTGGACTAGTTTTGGGATGGAAGATAGAGTGTTCACATATCGGACTGTCCAGCTGCTAAAGTTTGAAAAAATATGTGTGGAGGAATGTGTGGAGCCTGAGTACAGTTTATTCTGAGCCCGTCATCTTATATGTGTTTTTAGGGCTAGTTGTTCATTTTATATTAGAATTGGTGTTTTATATTATATTTTATATAATTTTATATTATATTTTTGGTGTTTTGACAGCCACACACACACACACACACACATACACATACACATACACATACACATACACATACACATACACATACACACACACACACTTCAAACCCTGCTATTCTGTGATTCTGTAAGGATCTCCTGCTGGAGCAGGGAGTTGGACTAGATGACCTCCGAGATCCCTTGCAGGCCAGCCCTAGATTCCTGTGCTGCTTCAAAGTCTTCTGAAGCCAGCCTTTATGTCCTTCCTTCCTCTCCTTTTTTTCTCTCTCCCTCCCTCCCTCCTTCCTTCCAGGTATTTATCTATCCATACATATATCTCATTTACTTTCTCTTCTTTCTTTCTTTCTTTCTTTCTTTCTTTCTTTCTTTCTTTCTTTCTTTCTTTCTTTCTTTCTTTCTTTCTTTCTTTCTTTCTTTCTTCTGTCCCTTCCTTCCATCCCCCTTTCTTCCTTTCACTTCCTTTCTCTCTCCCTTTTTCTTTTTTTCCCTTTTCTCTTTCTTTTCTTTCTTGTATCTTTCTTCTCTCTTTCTCTCTCACTTTCTCCCTCCCTCCCTCTTTCTCTCCCTCTCTTTCTGTCCCTTTCTTTCTGTCCCTCTCTTTCTGTCCTCTTTCCCTCTCTCCTTCTAAAGCTAGGAAGCCCACCTGAAACATACACATATACACACACCCAGGGATGGGATTCTCCCAGTTTGGCCCTGTTCTATTGTACTCTGCCTATCAGAGAATAAGCCTGCAGGCAGGGACTGTGCTTTTTAATTTTTGTGTAGGGTCTTTAAAAAAAATACATGCAAACACCAGAAACAAATGAGGCAACTTAGAAACAAGAAGATCCTCAGAGCAACCCTAGTTCTACAGTATCATAGAATAAGAACAGCCCAGAAGAAAGGCAATGACAGGAAGGAAGGAAGGAAGGAAGGAAGGAAGGAAGGAAGGAAGGAAGGAAGGAAGGGAGGGAGGGAGGGAGGGAGGGAGGGAGGGAGGGAGGGAGGGAAGGAAAGGAAAGGAAAGGAAAGGAAAGGAAAGGAAAGGAAAGGAAAGGAAAGGAAAGGAAGAAAGAAAGAAAGAAAGAAAGAAAGAAAGAAAGAAAGAAAGAAAGAAAGAAAGAAAGAAAGAAAGAAAGAAAGAAAGAAGAAACCACCCTACCGAGGGCTGCAGAATTATGCAGCCTTTAAAGTTTCAGATTGGTGACCCTTCCTAGACCCAGCTGATGTGTAAGCCCTATTTCGGAAATCTGGAAACTCAGTCAACAAACACATTTACTCACAGGTTTGGTGAAAAGTAGTTTATGGTAGATTGTTTTCTTCTAGTGGGCAAACAAACAGCAATCCCGAGCAAAGCCAGCACTGAGAGTAAACGCCTCTCAGCGCCTTTTATGCCCCATCCCCTTCCCATTCCCAAACTAGCATCCACCTAACTAATTAACCCCACACGCCACTGCCCCGCAATCCTAATCGCAACTACATCCGATGCCCAGAACATACCTAACCCCGAAGTGCTGACTCATAAGCCAAAGAAAAGGAAACCACAATAAGATGAGTTTCCCCCATCATCGCTGGAATCTTAATACAATCCTTGCGCCCTGCAATTAAAGATAGTTCGGCAGGAACTTGCAATGGATCCACATCATTACATACTATAACTGTTGGAACAGCCAACAGTCCCGTGTTGTTTCAGCGAGGGGAACAGCTAGTCGGGTAGGAGGCACAGATTCGGAGACTCATCTCCCACTCCCTATTAGGTGGCTGGCAATATGTCGGGCACGATCAGTGAAGCCCAACATGATGCTTCTTATTGTATCTACAGTACATGAGTTTCAGTCCCAAAGATGCTCCTTCTCCTCAGGAGCCCAACCTTCAATTCTGGATGAATACTTCTGCACCCTTTCACTCTTTGTTCCTCAACATCCTTCTTACATTGGATCACAAGCTATTGAACCAGATCAGAACCAAGAACAACAGTTGCAGTTATGCTGCAACGATCATAAGTGTAAAAAATGGTCATGTGACTTTTTCAGTGCCATTGTAACTTTGAATTGTGCTGATTGTCCAGGGAAGTATTTCCTCCCAACAGCAGTGTAAAATCTTAAAACAACCCTTCCCCTTTAAGAAAGCCAAGCCCCCAAAGACAGTAAGTCTAGGCTGTCTGCCAAGAATATAATAAGGGTGGAAAAAAACAAAAGGAGATTGCTTCTAACCACTGGTTCTCCGAACTGCTTAGAAAGTTAACAAGGGGTTCTATAGAACCGGATAGAATCAGTAGAATCCCACCCCTGATGCCAGGGAATGTAAACAAGACATTTGGATTATATAAGATTAAACCACCTGTAGTTTTATCCATACCGATTCCAGTAATTTCACTAAACCAGGCAGAACTGACTGATTAGACTTATAGAAGCTGTTTTGTAATGTGGAATGGGTCCAGATGCTTTAAAACTGGCAGTTTTATTAGATTTTTAAAAATCCTGCCTTTATTAGTTTTATAAGTAACTCAATGCAGTAAACATACATAATACTCCTTCCTCCTCCTATTTTCCCCACAACCCTGGTAAGGGGAGAAAGGATGGGCTGAGAGGGTGACTTTGGCTGGCTTTCATGCATAGCCAGCCAAAGTCACCCTCTCAGAACTCACAATCTCCTGGTTTCTAGGCCAGCACCTTAAGAAATTCTAGACAGTAACTATTTATCCAATCTCAAGTTCTTTCCTCCAGGTACTTTTGTGTGAAGCAAATTACATGGACTCATAATTTATTTATTTTTTTTATCTAGGCTTGGTACTGAAAATAGCCTGATTTTTCTCTGATAGAAGATCTCTATTAAGTAACGGAGTCTTGAAGATTCTCCAAGACCCATCATCAGCTTTGATGATTCTGGTTACAGTGTATTGGTAGCATCATTAGTGAACTATATTTGAAGGCTGGATGCAATTATTTCACTTTTTTCTTTAGGAGAAAGTTTCAAAAGGGAGAATTAATGACCATTTTAAACAGATTCTACAGAACCTTTTGATGGATTCCTGTGACATTCTATCCGATATCCCACATTCTTAAAAAGTTATATGAAGCTTTTGGACAAGATCAGTCAAAGGTTTTAGACTGGCTGAAGTGTTATCAGTCTTCAGTAACATGCAACTGTATACCTATCAGACACATAAATTAGGTGAGGATGCTGAACGGTAAAGACCAGTGGTGGGATTCAAAATTTTTTACTACTGGTTCTGTGGGCATGGCTTGGTGGGCGTGGCAGGGGAAGGATACTGCAAAATCTCCATTCCCTCCCCACCCACTAGGGGTGAGTGAAAAATCATCCCTATATTTAAAGACTGCTGCTATCAGAATCCCTTAAAAGTAATAGCAATTGGAAATTAAGCAAGGAACAAGCCATGAAGACCTTATCAGTAGATTTAATAAGGAAAGGTTTAAATGGAAAAACAAAAACACCTATTAGTATGTATAGATGAATCAAAGCATGTTTTTATGTAAGCAAGAGAAGCTCTCTCTCCTGAGAAGGCAAATCAGCCCATAACCAAACATGATTTACATCAGCGGTCGCCAAGCGGTGGGCCGTGGGCTGTGGTCACGAGAAAATTTTGATGGGATGCAGAGAAATCTCACCCCCAGAGCACCCCCCCAAAAACAATTAATCCAGGCTGCGCAGGAACACAAAACTGTGCCACCCACATGGCCCGTGGGAACCCTCCCTGCCCACTCACTCCTTACCTGGCAAACTTGCCTGCTAAATTGCTATTTTTCCTTTTATTTTTTCTTTTCTGACCATCAGCTATTCTGCAATGCCGGGAGATTTAGATTAGCTAGGAAGCTGGAAATGGTTGGATTTCTTGTTTTCTTGCTAGTCTTTAGATCTTCAGCTCTGCTTTTAAGCACAGCCAAACCTCCCTTAGGACTGAAGTTTCTATTATTCAGTGCAGACTCACGGCAAGCAAATTTTATGTGGCAGACTGAGCTAGCTGATGGCAGATAGATAGATCACTGAATGATTCTGTGAGCAACTCAATCTGCCTGCCTGCTTTGCCTGATTTTGGGTAAAAGTTGCTCTCTTTTTTTATAAAAAATTCAATATTTATATAAATATTTATAATATTTACATACAGGCCATGCCCAACCAGTCACATGACCACCAAGCCACATCCACAAATTAGGCCACGCCACAGAACCGGTTAGTGGTCCCTGGGATTTAAAATTATGAGTTTGGTGGTCCCTGAGGTCTAAAAGGTTGGCGATCCCTGGTTTACACAATGGCATCTAACCTCTTTATTAATGAAAGAGGAATCCAACTTCACTGCAGCTTTGTGTCTATGCTGTTCATTAATTATCCAGACATGCTTTTTTAGTTTTACAGAAGATGCAATCTTTGCTTTATTAAAATTAACTCTTACATGCATGCCAAACCTAACTAATCTGGGAAGCTCCAGACTGGATGGTTTTAAATGAGTGCCATGTGGTTGCAAACAGTGAATGTGCAAAACCCCTACATATCTCTAAAATTAAATTCTGTTTGCATTCATAGTAATTACTGTTATTATATTTGCCCACCAATGCCTGTTACAACTCTGCAACTGTGTGGAAAATAGCTCAGCAAAGCAGCTAAAGAAAGGTACCACTAATGGATAATGGATGTTCACTTTAGACTAAATAAAACACCAGCAACCCATTATCCACCACAAAACATAGTATCTTCCAAAAGGTCTTATCTACAAAATAGAGGATGCCACATATAATAGTTGCAGCCTTGGAAACAGCATTCAAAATTACAGGGCTTACCACAAAGAGTCAAGAAAACATAATTATATAATGGTATTGCAACTCAAAAGAATATAGAAACAGAGCCACTTTGAAACAGAATACAGAGAATCCCTCAGAACTCTAAAGAAGGACCTACCCTCACTACCCTCTTAGTGGACAAAGGCTAAAGCACTGATATCATGGACAGAATGCAATGCATACAGAAAGCCAAAGAACTAGTGAGGGGGAAAGAAACTTACATCCTAGTAAATACCAACTCAATATAGAAACTGAGCAAGTAAATAACAAAAACTGTCAACAACCTCACCAAGAAAGATCAAATCACAAAAGGACAGTGGTAGATGAAAAGCAGTGAATCTTCCGTACTTCACTGATGCTGCAAAATACAGATATATTAGTTTGTCCAATTTTATCATTACCAAGACTCCAACTTATAAATTAGCCAAAGAACTCATTAAAAAGCTTGAACATCTCATAGAGGGGAAGAAAGAATCTACTACAGCAAGCTAACCAAATAGATTAATATTTAAATACCCAAATTCATGAAACTCATCAACCTTTGTTTCACTACCTACTTTCAGTTCAATGGAGAAACATGCCAACACATTAGAGAACACTCATGAGATCCCACTCTCAGGATTTATAGCAGAAAGTCTACAGCATTTTCACACACACATGTATCTTTGTTCTATTTTCCTACAGTAGAGGAAATATCTTTTACTATAACACACTCAAGAGTGTTTTGGCCAAGAATGTAAAAAAAAAGATGAAGTTACAACAGTCTTCGAAAACTGAGCTGTGACTCCTTCCAGAACATCAATCAGTTGAAACCCATAAGAACAAGAAATGCAAGTCCTCCTATATCTGGAGATCGTTGCTATGGATAACTTTCAACCAAGTATGGACTTCAAGAAATAAATAAACTATGAAACTCATCTTCCCAAGACAAATAAACCTTCATAAACCAGTCCAATTGTCCCATTTGCACCATTATTTCTCCAATCTGAATTTAGGGGAAAATAAAGGGAAAAGTTTGACACCTCTGATCTATAAGAACAAAAACTTGTTGATCTAAGTCAGGGATGTCAAACTTGCAGCCCGTGGGCCAGATGCATCACACGCTGGCCACCCCCACCCATTTTAGCGAAAGGGGAAAAGTCACAATACATCACATGATCACAGCGTGATGCTGCGAGTTTGACACCCCTGATCTAAGTGGAAGAACTAGAGATCAGCCAATGTTAACTGGATTCTTAGAGTTCTAGAAAATATATATTGTGCTTGGCTTCCATGGCCAACCAGACCCCGTGTGCCATCTTGACCATTCAGTGAGTGTCCCAGCTTCAAAGGTTAACAGCAGAGGTGGTATTCAGCAGGTTCTGACCAGTTCTGGAGAACCGGTAGCGGAAATTTTGAGTAGTTCGGAGAGCTGGCAAACACCTCCTCTGACTGGAGATTTTACAGTATCCTTCCCCTGCCACGCCCACCAAGCCATGTCCACAGATCTGGTAGTAAAAAAAAAATTGAATCCCACCACTGGTTAACAGCCATGTTGACTAACTCATGGAGTGGGTTCCACACCTATTATGACTAGAGATAGAAAGACCATTGCACTACAGTCAAAATGAGGAGTGTCATGTGAATCCCCTGAGTAATGTCTGCCTAAAAATATACCTGAATCAAAGGTCGAGGGAGCCTGTTCTTGTTGTAAAATGTCTGCAGACTACAGAGTTTAGTAATAGTATTTGTTCAGCACTCTAAATTTACCTGACAAGCTCTATAAGATTGGTCTTCTATTGTACTGCTCTGCAAATTCACTAGAAAGATAAATCAGTCCCGAGGTTTTGATCCTGGTGAAGACCAATGAGAAGATGATCTAGATAAGGATAAATATGAACGTACTCCTTTCTGAGGCAGGCCACCACTACCATACAGTGATTAGGATATGCCAAAATGGTCAACTAAAAGTAATATAATGCATGAATCAGTATGAAACAATATACTGCATGAATCAATACATGTCTATATATAGAAAGCATGTATTTTTTTCCTTAAGACATTTCAGACTGCCAGACCTAAATACCTCTATTCAGACCTCTATTCTGTATCTCATATATTTGTCTATTTTTTTTATTCATGATTGTAATTCACACATTCGTTGGAAGTTATCTAAGAGACTGTAGGTGGCAAAATGTTACAGTCCGTACATCTGTGCAGTTATTGTTGTTCCAATTTACTCTCTAGCTTCCTTGGAATAATTCATCTTGGATTGTTAAAAAAAGACGTTTCCTGACAACTATTACCCCCACTGAGAGCATCATCTAATTCTGAAATATTTGCATATTCTATTATGATAACTTTGAGTATCAGAGAGGATACAAAAAGTCTGAACCATAAGGCACAAGGATTGAAGGAGTGTTTAGTAAAATCAAATGCATTTTGCAGCAGGGAAGTTGCAAATATATTAATTAATTGCTGTGAAAATCTACTTGTGTGTGCATGCATGCATAGCAGGGATCACAATCTCTTAGGCTGGGGCAGCATTTCATGCATGACTTCCAGTAAAAGGTTGGATGAGTCTATGAAGACTCATGGTAAAAAGAAGACAGGCTGGAAAAGACCTTTCTCAGCTTGCAATATATATCAATGCTCTCCAGAAATATGCACTGCAATTTTTTCCCCCACTAGCCTTTTATTTTTGTGTACATTCACCCTCAGAACAATTGTCTCTCTCCCCTTCTCCCCACAGAGTGTCTGGAAAGGACCAGTAACATAGCTATTGTCCTTATGTCCACTTACCTTGCATCTGCCATTGCTGCTCTGACTGCTGCCCAGGCCACTACAAAGACAGCTGGGAAACCTATAAATATGAAAAATGGATTGCTTGCTGTTGAATTTTTCTTGAGAAATGAAATAAAAATAGAATATTTATAACAGAAGCATTTGCATAGAGCAGGCTCCCCTAGAGAACAAAGGGCCTTCTGCTCAGTGGAGTAGAACTTCCAAGAGGTCATTATTCAAAACAACTGCATAGCCCTGGGTACTTCTAACACTCAGCATTTGCAAGGGATTAGCATTCTGAGCGCAGATATTTATTATCCACAAGGTACATAAAGGAGAGGGAGAAGAGGAGGAGAGTGATCCGTTGCAATGTTAGTCACTTCCAATGAAATCTATGCAGGGAAAAAGGCTGACTGTCACTCAGTGTAGAGAGCAACTGCAACCCTTTTGTAAGAAGTAGCACCTCCAACTAACCTTAAAATAGTAAAGGAACATCTGACCTAGAGCTGTTTCAGAGAAAACAGCTCTAGGTCAGATGTTCACAATGTTTTCTGGCATGGGGGTTCCATCTGACTTTCAGGGTATGATACAACAAGTGGAACCGAGACAAAAACCAAGTCTGATTTAATTTATACTGAAACTGAATTAACATGAATAGATTTAATATAGTTATGTTCCAGTATGGATTTAATGTTTCTTGTCATATTAAAAACACAGGTTAATAACAATTTTTGGATGTGTCTGGGTCCCATTTGCCAAACCACACTTTGTTAAGAAAAATTCCTATGTTTTGCAATAGTGATTTGGGTTTGATTTAGTGAGCAATAATTATTTGAACTATAGCCCAATAATGTATATCATCCAAATTAAACTGAATAAAATCCATCTTCCAATTACCCTGACGAACTTTATGCTCTCAGAAATTTATCATGCCTTGGACCCTACAGCTATCTCTGACTTGGGAACGTTTAGCTTCTTTTCTCAGCCTTTAAAATCCCTATGACAGGAGTGATCTGATCAAAGGAGTCTAGAGTTTGATGTACAATTTTGAATAGACTGCTTTTTCTGGAAATAAAATATCATGTTTGGTAACAAATTAATTTTTATATAGATCTTTCTCTAAGTAATTAAAATGTTCATTTTATTTATAGAATAGAAAAAGTCTAATAATTCAATGATAATCCATATAAAGTGCTAAAATCAGGTTATACCAGAGAAAACATAAGTACATCAAAGAAATATGGTATGTAACACACAAAATGAAAATTAACAAGAAATAATGACATAGAAATTCAGGGCTGTATCTGATTAATGAAATTGGACATTTACTGAATGAAAGAACTTTCTATTCATAGAGAATACCAAATAGCACTATGTTATACAAATATTTAAAGTAGTATAACACTAAGCAAGTCTTCCAAGAGAGTGATTTAGCAAGAAGTTCCCAAACATCCATTACATTCTTAGGGCTTCCTATGAAAAAAAAAAATTGAAAATGGAATTCTCTGATCCACTAATTTAGTTACATTATCAAACAAAGCAGTAAGGTTTGTTTGATGCAATCTGTTTTTAACAAACTCATGCTGGCTTCTAGTAATCACCATGTTCCTTCCCAGATGCTCACAAATTTGCTGCTTCATTATCTTTTCTAGGATTTTCCAAGGTACTGATGTCAAACTGACTGGTCTCTAGTTTTCTGGTTCCACTTTTTCCCCTTTCTGAAAATTGGAACTACATCAGCTCTTTTCCATCCTCTGGCTCCAAGAGCTTTGAAAGATTTTGTTCAGTGGTTCTGAGATCACATCTGCCAGCTCCTTCACAACCTTGGGAGTACAAATGGGTGGAAGCTTATTCCAGAGAAATCCAATCTGGAACTAAGGAGAAATTTCCTGACAGTGAGAACAATTAGTCAATGGAACAGCTTGCCTTCCAGAATTGTGGTTGGCTCTTCACTGGAGGTTTTTAAGAAAAGACTGGACAACCATTTGGTGGTGAATCTATGGCACACGTGGCATGCAGAGCCCTATTTGTGGGCACATGTGCAGTCACTCCAATCATGTTTCTCCATCGCGTTTCACCCAGTCAATTCTAACTTCTCACAAAAGAAAAAGATCTCATGAAGTTGGAATTGATTGAGTGAACTTTTTCACTTGCACGCTTCACAATGGGGGAGATGGCAGTGATGGGGTTCAAATTTTTTTACTACCAGTTCTGTGGGCGTGGCTTGGTGGGTGTGGCAGGGGAAGGATACTGTAAAATCTCCAGTCAGAGGTGGTCTTTGCCGGTTCTCCGAACTACTCAAAATTTCTGCTACCAGTTCTCCAGAACTGGTCAGAACCTGCTGAATACCACCTCTTGGAGACAGAGTCCCATCCTGCTCCTGAAGCCCATTATGATGCGGAGCCACAATGCAACCCATGCGGCTCTTTCACCCCTCTGCTGTGGCTCCCTGTTACCCTGTCCTGGCAGTGGGATGAAAGAGCTGTTACCTTGTCACAGCGGTGGCGATAACTGGAGCGAAGTGCCCCTGTACTTGCCTTTGTGCGGCAACAGGATTCCACCTTCGTTGTGATACATTTGCTGTTGCTGCCAGCAAAGAGGGCTGGGAGAGAATGGCGGGGGCAGATCCTGTGGGGCAGGGGCTGTCTCCCAAGCCTGGCCTTCCTCCTCCCTTGTCAGCAGGACCAAGAGAAAGAAAGGGGCGGCGTGGGGAAGTGCTCCCCTTCCCCACCGAGCACCAGGCAGAAACGCCCCCATTGGCGAGTTGGATGGTGGAGAGGCCTGGTCCAGTTCTCACAGTGGGAAACTGTTCGGCTCCTCCAGACATGAGCTGCCACCTTTGAAATGCGCTGTGCCTTAGAGGAAGCCAGGCAGTGGTAGCTGGGGCCATGGGGGGGGGGCAGCAGCAGAGGCGTCAGGGCTGCTCCCCCCCTGCCTAGCATAGAGGAGGGGGAGCAGCCCTAACAGAACACAGAGAGTTGTGGGTCAAGAGAGTTGTGGAGGAGCACAGAGAATTGCGGGTCAAGCACCAGAGGGTCAAAAGGCGTGCTCCAATGTCACCCCGACATGCCTTTCCAGTGTACCCTCCTCTGTCCTGAAGTGGTATTGAGTGGGGCTAGGGAGAAGGGAGCAGGGGGAGGGGGATTTCTAGGAGGAGAAGCCCAGGTGGCTTTCTCTTTGGCGTAGGGACTCAATAAAGACTCAATAAAAATCCAATAAATGGGGAAGATAAAGTCCAGTCCAAAAACAGGGGTGAGGTTTGTTTGTCGGAGGATCAGATAGGAAATCAGGTGAAATCTGGGCGGGAGGGTATTCAGACAGGGATTTGCCTGGGTCTTTTCTTCCCTCCCCCTTAAATTCCCCCCTCCCGGCTTTCTTCCCTAGCCTTGTTTTAAGAGGAGGGGGAAGCAAGTTGGGATAATAGTAGCTAAAAGGCTGAGGGGAGAGGGGTTAGGATTTATTAAAAGCAGAGATGGGGAAAAGATGCCATTCCTTTTGCAAGGGCCCAGGGAAAATGGAATAAAAATAGGTGTGTGTGTGTGTGTGTGTGTGTGTGTGTAAATAACAGCCCGGGATAGCTTCAGCCACAAACAGCTGCTTTTGTTTTTACTGAGAGCTTCGAAGCTACACAGCATTCTTTAATAAATACTAACAATAATGAACCATAATATACAGGATTAAAGGAAGGAAGGTGAATCAGAGAAGGGGGAAAGGAAGGAGGGGAGAAGAAGGAAGAAGAAGGAAGGAAGGTAGGAATAAGGATGTGATGGCCCTCCAGAGGCTACTGTACTACAA
The DNA here is from genome assembly GCA_033807585.1 of Hydrophis major. Lineage (NCBI taxonomy): Eukaryota > Metazoa > Chordata > Lepidosauria > Squamata > Elapidae > Hydrophis > Hydrophis major. The sequence goes on along the minus strand of CM066328.1, from coordinate 216,914,367 downwards.
TCCCATAATTCCTGAATTGTGCTGTTAAAGAAATCCAGTGCCACCAGGGAGAAGTCAAGTTGTCAAAGAGTGATTGAAATTCCTCACAAAACCTCATTATTTAGGCTAAACTGCCTGAATTGGCACTTTGTGATAAATAAGTGGGTTTGGGGTTACATTTTGGGCACTCAAAAAAAAGGGACGTGGTGGCTCAGTGGATAAGACTGACCTTGTCAATCAGAAAGTTCGGCAGTTCAGCGGTATGAATCTCTAGCACCGCGTAACAGAGTGATCTCCTGTTACTTGTCCCAGCTTCTGCCAACCTAGCAGTTCAAAAGCATGTAAAAATGCAAGTGGAAAAATAGGGACCACTTTGGTGGGAAGGTAACAGCGTTCTGTGCACCTGCAGCATTTAGTCATGCTGGCCACATGACCACTGAGATGTCTTCGGACAGCACTGGCTCTTCGGCTTTGTAACGGAGATGAGCACCACCCCCTAGAGCCGGAAACTACTAGCACGTATGTGCGAAGGGAACCTTTACCGTTACCTTTTTGGGCACTCGGTCCCTAAAAGGTTTGCCATCACTGGTATAAGGCCTCCTGCCATGGGCAGGCGATTGGATGAAAAGACCCCCAAAGTTTTTCTTGCCCTATGATTCTATGTATCTATGAATCTTGTTTTATCTGTTCATAAAAAGTAATGTATTTAAAACCTAAATTGAAAACAGTTTCCACTTACCAATTACACAATAAAATTCCAAATCCAAAGCAAAGAAGATAGTCCTTAACCTTGGAAAGAACCGAGACAAGATCAGCCAGAAGACTTCAAAGCTTTGTTCTAAAATACTGGATGATCCTGTTTTGCAAGTGTCTCCCTCCTAGATGGACAATATTCAATGTACATTCTTGATTTTTGTAGTTCTTTTACCTTATGGTCTAAAACCAAGCCCAATAATGAAGGGCAAAATGCCACTATTAAATACATTCACCAGTGTTTCACTGACTTTTAAATTTACTATTAGTGGATAGACACATGATCACATTCCATCCCCTACAAAAGTTTTGGATATGGCTTCCAGAGACTTTCCAAACATTACAGCTAACCTATAATATTTAATGTGGCAAATGCAGAACTTAAAAGATATACTAACTAATCATATTAATTTCATTTACTAGTTCCTCTTATTTTAATTAAGAAATACATTCTGATTTGCACTTTCTTGTCCTTGCAGCATTTAAGGTTTACAAGCATCCAGATTTAGTTTTCAAGTCCTATATTAAAAAATGAATGGAATGAACAGAAGCATGGGACTAAGCTAGCTATAAGAAGGATGGAAAGATGGGCTGTATTATTTCTTTATTTCTCTTTCTGTAAGAAAAATGCAAGAGGATAGCAAAATCTTGATTAGCAAACATAATTGATAAAACTTTATTTTGTTTATAGTTGTAATGATTTTTATATTATCTTACCAGCAAAAACAAAAGATCTTAGCTTATCTCAGTTAAAATGAATTCTGATTACTTGTCCAGACCGTAATGGGAAAAATAACTTTATAAAATCTTGTGATATAAGTCATTGTTTACTTTGATTCATTATTTCCTTTAATAAAATTATTAGATACATTATATGAGTGATAGTGATATTCTTTTGTGAACAAGCACCATCTCTGACAATAGAATATCTAGTAGAAAACAATCTATGAAGCTCAGGGTTGTACTGTTTGGTTCTTGGTGCTCTCTGAGCTTGATTGTTTAATTTCAAACATTTTCTTTTCTGGCTCAGTAGCATCAGTGCACACTAAAGATATTACTTAACCAGCTAATAGAACATCTGCAAGAAAACAACCAAACTCAGAGACCATCAACACCCAACATCTAGTAAAAGCTTATTTTCAAAATGAGATGAAAGCAAATGCTAAAGTTTAAAATGCAATCCTATAGGAACTTACATCACATTTAGATTAATGGGGTATTTACTGAGAGTTTTAATTTTAATTTCAGTGGAACCTAAGAACAACCAATTTAGGCTTTTTACTAGACATATGGTAGTCTGGAATTGCTCTGAGTGAATGTGCAAAAATTAAATTGCCTAAATGAATGCAACATATTGATCTAGAATACATTAATGATTGATTCCAACCTTTGTTTCTGAATACAATAATATAATTAAGGGCCACTATAATGACATATCTTTCCAATGAATTAAATTTAGAGTAGATACAGTATTGTCTCAGTTTTAAAGAAAACCAATTCTTGAATGAAAAACAATGTATCTTACCCCAGCCTATTAAGATAAAACCCCATAGGTACTTGGTTTCCGAAAAGAAAGCCACAAATATTAAGCTGTGGAGATAGAGACCTTCGATCAAGATCCAATAGTAATTTGTTGCCAAGAAGTAAATAAACATCACCACAGTAATCTTGCACCACACCTATTGATCAAAAACAAAAAAATATCCAACAAGTGTATTGGGGAAAATAATTAAATCTAACAGTTTACTAACTTCATCGTCAAAAACATTAAACAGTTATAGTGAGGCATTAAAACTAAGAGTAGAGCTACTTACCTTTTTTTTTTTTCTCAGACATATTTAAAATTTATATAAATTTTATAAATTTATTTGTTTAAAATAAGAGAATTAAATAGGAAAAACATCCCAATTTGGTACCAATGTTACTTGTCTGATATAGTCAGATAGTCACTGCTATAGCTGAACCACTAAGCACAATCTACAAGATATCTTTTAGATCCAGAAGTTTGCCCAACCTATGGTCATTAGCCAACGGTCATTCCTATCTTCAAAAAGGGAGACCCCAGCCTAGTTGAAAATTACAGACCAATCTCAATATGTTGTGTCATCAGCAAAGTCATGGAATCAATCATCAACCAATCCATTACCCTGCACTTAGAGACAAACAACCTACTCTCTAACAAACAGTTTGGTTTCAGAAAAAATTTGCCCTGTAATCTACAACTCCTACATTGCAAAAACATTTGGACTACACAATTCGACCAGGGTAAAGTGATAGATGCAATTTACATAGACTTCTGCAAAGCCTTTGATTCAATGGTACACAACAAACTACTGATAAAACTGCGCTCTTAGGGCATTTCTGGATCACTGCACAAATGGATAGCTGCATTCCTGTCAAACAGACTACAAGTAGTCAAAATAAGGAGTGCCCTATCAACCCTGCACCAGTTAGCAGTGGAGTCCCCCAAGGCAGCATTCTAGGAGCCACTGTCTAATTTACATAAACAACCTCCTCATTTAAAAGCAACTGCATCCTCTTCACTGATGATGTAAAATTAACACCACTGACAATACTGCTGCCCTACAAAGTGACCTTGACTATATGTCAGCTGGTGCTCCATTCAAAATCCAAGAAAGAAATACTTAAACTCCACTAAACAGAGAAAAGATATCTTTTACTGGAAAACAAGTGGTAGCAACAAAAGAATTCTGAATCTGAGAAAATGGGCACGTAAATCACATATACAAAGTAATGGCAGTGTTCCCATCCCCAATAGTTCAATTGGATCATCCAATTAAAAGTGGTGTATATCATCATGTGGGCATCTCCAGGTGGTGATGAGGCCTCTGTCCATTGACCTTGACCTATTTTGATAAAGAGTTGCAGCATAGGATAGAAGCCTTAGCAAGAATCAACCTCCCTCCCTCCAGCTTATACAGTTCTGGTTTGTAACACCTCCAGCTCACTTTCCATAACCATTCCCCCCTCCTCCCCCGATTACTTATGACAGCCAAAAGATGCAAAGCAAAGGGAGAAAATCTTGAAGGCTGACACTATGTGTCAGAATGGACGAACAATTGGCAACTTCAAAACTCAACCAACAAATGCTCTGTCTTACATATTGTCAACAAAAATCAGAACACTAAATACAAACTGGGCGGATATGACCTTGTAGACGACTCTCACTCTGTCAAGGACCTAGGAGTACTCATTTCAAAAGATCTAAGCTCCAAAGTTCACTGTAACAGCATTGCCAAAAAGACATTAAGAGTTGTTAGCCTAATTTTGAGAAGCTTCTTCTCTGGTAACACTGAACTGTAAATCAGGGCATACAAAACCTCCGCCAGACCAATTCTTGAATACAGCTCATCTGCCTGTAATCCACACTGTATAACAGACATTAATACAATTGAATGGGTCCAGAGGTATTTCACAAGAAGAGTACTCCACTCCTCAGCTCGCAATAGATTATGCCACCAGGGTTGAAATTTTGGGCCTAGACAACTTAGAACTATGCTGCCTATGGTCTGATCTAAGCTTAGTACACAAAATTGTCTGCTACAACATCCTACTTGTCAATGACTGTTTCAGCTTCAACCACAATAACATATGGGCAAACAATAGATACAAACTCAAAGTAAACTGCTCCAAACTTGATTGCAGAAAATACAACCTCAGCAACATACTGGTCAATGCCTGGAACTCACTATCTGACTCTGTTGTTACATCCTCAAATCCCCAAACTTTAACCTTAAACTGTCTATCGTGGACCTCACTCCATTCCGAAGAGGTCTGTAAGGGGGCTTGCATAAACGCACCAGGATGCCTACTGTCCCTCTCCTACTGTTCCCATTTATTCATACTCCTTTATTATGTATATATTTATACCTGTTTGTTTTCTTAAGTTTTCGTGGGTACTTACATGTATGGTATTCAGTTTTGTTTGGGTATTTTCCCACGTCATTATAGTTGTGTTTTATACCTGTTTATACCTACATGTTTATATGTTATGTTCATACTTATACTTGTTTTCTCATACATGCTTGACAAACTAAACTAAACAAATAAAATAGTTCACTGGGGTACACTGCAGCAATAATGAGCAACCAAGTTATATTGTACCAACTACCATTAACCCCAGATAGCCCCCAAAAGTGAGAAATACAGCCCAAAATGTTTGGGAGGCAAATATGCTCCCTCCCTCCCTCCCTCCTTCCCTCTCTCCCTTCCCTCCCTCCCTCCCCCCCCCCCATCTATCTATATATTCAGAGACTTGTTTCTTTAAAAAACAAATATCCATTGAGAAGTTGACGTTCAGTTCACAAATATACACGTAAGCAGACAAAGCTCATTCATCAATCTGGGGGGAAAAATGTGGCTAACGTGAAGTAGCTTTCTATATATCCCAACACAAGCATTGAACTCCTAAATGTTTTATAGCATGATAATCCAATCAAGCAAAGCAGACCTCATAATTTGGTTTCTAAACAGTGTAAATTCAGACAACCACCCTGTATTTGATATATCCATTTCAAAATCTATGAAATTGATCTTCTTCTACTCTATTGCCAAAAAGTATTGCCAACAGAAATATCGGTATAAGATGTTGTATAAGTTGGACAGATTAGCTACAAGCAAAGAAAGGGTTTCTCCTATTGTTCCAATCAAAAATGGGTCAAAGACTCTTCAGATGCTCCAGCATGTAAGCCAGAGCTAAAAAATGCTAGAGGAGGTCAGGACAGATGGCATTTCCAATATGTAACATGTAATCAAGAAAAGGTTATCATCTACTTTCACCAATTCTGGCTAATTATATTCCCATCCCTGTATTTTCAATTGGGAAGCAATTTAAATTAATATATATTCTCAGATATTGCCATTAAAATTTATTGATCCTAAGTTACTTTAAACAAAGGCATATATTTACACAGAAATACTCAGCACATGGATAGAAACTAACGACTACTGATTTTAAGTCTGCTGAAATGCATCACTTAAAGGACCAGGAATGACTTTTGGATTGCTCATGGAACAAACATTGACCTTGAAATTAATAGTTTTTATGACTGGGGAAACACTGAAAAACAAGAGAGAGCAATACTTACATACTGAGATATGTCCATTACCGGAGTCTGTATAATATTTTGTAGGTCACTTGTGAGTAGTGAGTCAAAATCTTTGTCTCCAAAATGAGGATGAACAACTTTATCTTTAATAAAAATGCTGGTAGCTCTGAGCATGAAAGAGGCAAACAAATGCAGATGTATACAATTCCGGGTGCAGTGGAGCCTCCTAGTTTGGGGAAAAAACTTTTTAAGGGACATAGAAGGATCATATTGTTTAGTGTCTATTTCCAATGAGGCAGTGAAACTAAACCTCTCCCTTATTTTTGGTCTCTGGCATCTATTGCTTAAAAGCACACTATTTCTGAACATGGTAGTTCCATTTTGATATCTTAATAAATAGCTATAAGACATTATTTAGTCTTCCTCTTGAATTTGGATTTTTTTTTAAAAAAAGAGCCAGATCAACAGGCATCACATAGTCTTGTGGGTGTGAAGTGGCTGTATTAATCTTAATAACAACAAAAAAAGACAAAATGGCAATTTTGAACAGGGACAACTAATAAGGATATGTGCATAATACAGTTCAATGAAAAGCAGAAACTATTTTCGCCCAAGATCATTTGATCAATCTTTTCTATATTCTAAATCAAAAATATCTGTTACCACAAAAACATTTTCTCCATTAATTATTCCATGGATTATATATTTCACATTGCTTCCAGAAATGATTTAACTGTAAAATGATGTATTTTACACACATAAATTTAAGGAGGAAGTATTGAGCTTGAGCTCTGTCATTATATCTTTTCAGAGATCATAGTGTCTCCGAAAAAAAGACACTCTGCTGAATAATCCATAATGCTCCAATTTATGCTCAACCCAGCACTTGGTGTTTGTAAATCATGGCTTGGAGTTCAGAATGATATGTGATCCCATCTACCATGGTTTATTGAACAACCTATCATTGAGGCAAATAGAAGTTTAGTGTATTGGGTGAATCCAGACTGTTTGTAATTGCAGAAGTTTGGTGCTAAGCAGTATTTGAGATATTGAGATTTCGGCAGCAGAAGGAGCTGAGAATAAGGTTAATCCTTTTCAGACTTCTTTTGTTCAGAATCCTAGGATTTCATCTTCATAAACACTGATATACCCATTTCTTCTTTCTGGTTTTTTTTTTTTACTGTTTCAGATTGTAATTTACCATGCATGTGTGTGTGTGTGTGTGTGTGTGTGTGTGTGTAAGAAAAAGAAATGAATTTTCATCAAAGATATTTTGTTGAATATGGGTTTTAATTCTAAGCCATGAAACTTGATTTTATTATCCTGTTTCATTTATCAATGTCAGCAGAAGACCATGAATTGCAGATGAATGGGAGGATGATTTATAGCTCATTTAAAACAGAGATTATGATTAAAGTTGCCTACAAGCCACAATCAGCTCAGAAAGCCTCTCTGTGCATCCCACTCAAGTCATCTCATCTCCACTGTTTATGCCCTTTCCCCTGACTTATCTATCTCTGCTTTGGGCTTTACACCATTATAAACTTGAGATGATGCCCACCTGATAATTACTACTTTTTATTAAGATATAATATTCCTTTCTGCTCCACTCAATTGTACAGCTACCACTAGCTTCTCTTAGTACTCTCAACTGGATGAAACATTGCTATATAAATTTTTATAACTATAACAATATTGTTTTTATAAATAAAAAACAAAATAAATATCTCTTTGCTCCTTCCATTTTGCCCCCCCCCCTCTCTCTATCACCTAATTAGGTCCCTGCTCAGTATCACCTCTGCTTATTCAAAGACATGGCTTAAGCTTTGATTTCTTTCTCTCTACAATGCAATATTTTGAGAAAAGGAAAGGAAAAAAGAGACTAGATTTGCATCATATTAAGCCATAGATTGCCTTAAACATGGTCTGTTGCATAAACCACCACCAATCACATATTAAGTCATAAATCATGACTTAGAAATACAAAGTCTGGGTTCACGTTTCAAATCAAGGAAAAGCAAACCGTGTTTTGATTCAATTTGATGGGTAAACCTAATCAGGTAGTGGTATGAGGATAAAGGTGAGATGTGTGTCTGTGTGTCTTTGTATTTGTGTGTTGTGAATTCAATGTCTACATAGCTTTTGGCCTAGCTCCACTTGCTGCTACCTTAGTAAATCACTCACCTGAAGTAGCCAATGATGAAAATAGCCACAGCCAGAGAGGAGAAGGAAATGGAGTATCCCACTGTGTACATGACAGAGAGATGTTCAAAGAATTTCCTCTGAAGAAAAAAACAGCAGAAGAACTTCTAAATATCAGTTTTACTTGGGTAGAGAATTGTTAGATGTGACTTTATCTTTAATTTATTTCATCTTAAAAATCAATAATTTCTTAAATGTATATTTTCACAGAACTGAACTGAGCATGGAATGCACTCAACGACTACAGTTGTAATGTTCAAAGCTAGTCTACTAATTTCTTGTATAGGGAGAGAGCCCTGAGCCAGCACCACAAATCAGCCTTGATCAGCTCTTGGAGAGCACACAATTTCTATGCATGGATTCCCATTGTTATTTAATATTGTTGAGTGATCAGAGCCTAATTTCCAAATTCATTTATAAGATGTCATATTCTAAAGAACCACATAAAGGCAAAGTTTCTCAGGAAATAGTATGTTAGACAATTAATTTCTATTTTGTTTTTCTGAGCATGTGCCAGATCTCTTCTTTAACAAAAAAGAAAATAACTAGGACCTAGAAAAGAAGATATAACCAGTCAAATTCTTTTTGTCCCATAATGTCCCATCAGAGGTGGTATTCAGCAGGTTCTGATCAGTTCTGGAGAACTGGTAGCGGTAATTTTGAGTAGTTTGGAGAACTGGCAAATACCACCACTGACTGGCTCTGCCCGCATCTATTCTCTGCCTCCCAAGTCCCAACTGATTGGCTGGGTCTTCTTTTGTTGCCCTGCACAGGAGAATGGAGCTGGAAAGCAGGTTAGTGGGGTGGGGAGGGGATGGAGATTTTGCAGTATCGTTCTCCTGTCATGCCACCAAGCCACACCCACCAATCCATGCCATGCCCACCAAGTTGTAAAAAACCAGTTGTAAAAATTTTTGAATCACTGGACAGCATCGTGTATCATAAAAGATATTTAAGTGCTCAATATTTCTGCAATAGCCCATTTTGTTCCTCTTCTCCTTATCTGGAGTAAGAGTCCATACCTTTCGCAGACTGATTTCTGTTTGCAGGAAATGGAGGCACTCAGAATAATTAGACCATGTTCGGTTTAAACTGTGCAAATAAGTCCATGTTCCATTTGAATTACAATGACGGAAGGCCATACCTATAAGAAAGAATTAACATTTCCATTACCCTGAAGACCTTTTTCTCTCCCTGGTATCATGTAAGGTCAATGATTCAAAAGGGAAAGGAGCATACCTTGGTGATTAAAATCATAGATATAAGAAGGGCAAGGCATAGCTAAGGTTTTTCCTGCTGACCCCCTGGGCCAGCAGATTAGACCATCCCATTCTGGAAAGCACTCCTCTCCTGCTGAAAAATGAAAGAAAGTAGCTTTGAAGAGAAGCCATGGAACTGCTTGAAGAATTTCATTAAAAAAGCACAGGAAAAATGTTTTTAGAATATTTTATCCAAATTAGCTGGAAAACGTTACTGATGAATGAGAGAGAATACCTTCCACTTCAGAAACTGAAGCTATGAACAATGGGGAACAAAAATGCAGGCACTTTAGCTCATTTTGGTAAATAATTGTGATACTCACTTGATTGTATATATGTTTATTATAGAATAGGTTATATTATCTGTTATAGCAGCAAGCTATTGCATCTCAACATTACATGGAAAGTGTGAGATTGTGGCTATGAAAAACCACCAGGATTCAAAGTTGATCCAAGGAAAAAGGCTTTATTGGAATAAACATCTGCAGATGGGTCCTCCCCTTTTTGCAGTTGAGGAGAGAACAAAAAGCAAAGCTTAAAGGCTCTACGCTTATACCCAAAACTACCCCCCCCTCCCCATTATGCAAATGTCTTGGTTTACAATCTACCTTCTAGAACACAGGTTACAATTCATTACCTTATATGTGCATAGCACGCAGCGAACACCTCCCTAACACGAGGGCATACATCGACATATCATGCGCAAGTGCATGATAGTTCAACAGTTTAATTGGTATCCCCCCCCCCCACTTCAGAAATGTTCCAAGGGGTTTCAGTAGTTCCAGCACTTCAAAGGCATTCCAAGATTGGTCGACATTTTAATTGGTGCCTTTTAACTGGTGCCTGGTACTTTCCTTACTTCAAAGGAAAACCTCCCTTTTTCATCTTGAGTTTTGAGTCACAAAATAGATACACTCCTCAAAAAAGTAACATGTGATCTTGCTTATTTTCCACATTTCTTATGTCCATATTTACCTTTTCATGGATTACTGGCTTGTTGTGGCAAAAGGGTTTGTGTAGCTCAATGAAGCTATGAGCTATGTTGTGCAGGGCCACCCAAGACGGACAGGTCATAGCAGAGAACTCTGACAAAACGTGATCCACTGGAGAAGGAAATGGCAACCCACTCCAGTATTTTTGCCATGAAAACCCCATGGACAGTACCAAAAGGCAAAAAGATATGACACTGGAAGATGAGCCCCTCGGGTCTGAAGGTGTCCAATATGCTACTGGGGAAGAGCAGAGGGCTAGTACTAGTAGCACCAGAAAGAGTGAAGCGACTGGATCAAAGCTGAAAGGACGCTCAGATGTGGATGCATCTAGTGGTGAAAGGAAAGTCTGGTGCTGTAAAGATCTATTCTCCATAGGAATCTGGAATGTAAGATCCATGAATCAAGGCAAGCTGGACCTGATCAAGCAAGAGATGACAAGACTGAACGTTGACATCTTAGGAATCAGCAAACTAAAATGGACAGAAATGGGTGAGTTTAATTCTGATGACCATCAGGTATACTACTGTGGGTAAGAATCCCTCAGAAGAAATGGAGTAGCCTTCATAGTCAATAAAGCAGTAGGAAAAGCAGTACTGGGATACAATCCCCAAAATGACAGAATGATCTCAGTTCAAATCCAAGGCAAACCATTCAATATCACAGTAGTCAAGTCTATGCCCCACCACTGGTGCTGAAGAGGATGAAATTGACCAGTTCTATGAAGCCCTACAGCACCTTATAGAATTAACACCAAAAAATGATGTCCTTATCATCATGGGGGATTGGAATGCTAAAGTAGGAAGCCAAAAGATAACTGAAATAACAGGCAAGTTTCGCCTTGGAGTACAAAATGAAGCAGGGCACAGGCTGATAGAATTTTCTAAAGAGAATACGATGGTCATAACAAACACTCTTTTCCAACAACGCAAGAGGCAGCTCTACACATGGACATCACCAGACGGTCAACACAAATCAGACTGACTATGTGCTCTGCAGCCAAAGATAGAGAACCTCTTTACAGTCAGTAAACACAAGTGCATGACTGTGCTCAGATCATGAGCTTGTTGCAAAATTTAGGCTTAAATTGAAGAAAGTAGGAAAAAGCACTAGGCCACTCAGGTATCAATGAAATAATATCCCTGATGAATATACAGTAAAGATGACAAATAGATTTAAGGAATTAGATCTGATAGACAAAGTGCTTGAAGAACTATGGATGGAGGTTCGCAACATTGTACAAGAGGTAGCAACTAAAATCATCCCACAGAAAAAGAAATGCAAGAAAGCAAAATGGCTGTCTGAGGAAGCTTTGTAAATAGCTGAGGAAAGAAGGGAAGCGAAAAGCAAGGGAGAAAGAAAAAAATACACCCAATTGAATGCAGAATTCCAGAGAATAGCTAGAAGAGATAAGAATGCCTTCTTAAATGAACAGTGCAAAGCAATAGAAGAAAATAATAGAATAGGGAGGACCAGAGATCTCTTCAAGAAAATTGGAGGTATAAAGGGAATGTTTCATGCAAAGATGGGCATGATAAAGGACCAAAATGGCAGGGACCTAACAGAGGCAGAAGAGATTAAAAAGATGTGGCAAAATTACACAGAAGAACTAAACAAGAACGAGCTTAACATCCCTGAAAACCACGATGGGGTGGTCACTAACCTCGAGCCAGACATCCTAAAATGTGAAGTGAAATGGGCCTTAGGAAATCTGAGCAACAACAAAGCTAGTGGAGATGACAGTATTCCAGCTGATGATGCAGTAAAAGTTCTACACTCAGTTTGCCAGCAAATTTGGAAAACTCAACAGGATTGGAAAAGGTCAGTTTACATTCCAATTCTAAAGAATGGCAATGCCAAAGAATGTTCAAACTACCACACCATTGCACTCATTTCACATGCTAGCAAAGTTATTCTTAAAAGCTAGACTCCTGCAGTATATGGATTGAGAAATACCAGAAGTGCAGGAAGGATTGCGAAGAGGCAGAGGAAACAAAGATCAAATTGCCAAGATACGCTGGATCATGGAGAAAGCTAGGGAGTTCCAGGAAAACATATACTTCTGCTTCATTGACTTCATTGACTAAAGCCTTTGATTGTGTGGATCACAAAAATTGTGGCAAGTTCTTAAAGAGATGGGAGTACCAGACCATCTTATTTGTCTCTTGAGAAACCTATATGCGGGTCAAGGAGCAACAGTGAGAACTCGACATGGAACCACTGATTGATTCAAAATTGGGAAAGGAGTCCAGCAAGGCTGTATACTGTTGCCCTGCCTATTATATGCAGAGCACATCATGAGAAAGACAGGGCTAGATGAATCACAAATTGGAATTAAGATTGCTGGGAGAAATATCAACAACCTCAGATATGCAGATGATACCACTCTAATGGCAGAAAGTGAAGAGGAACTAAAGAGCCTCTTGATGCAGGTGAAGGAGGTGTTGTGAATGAATAATACCAATAAAGTTATCTTGAGCTTGAAGTCAAGTGCAGGGTTCTGGCCCTGCATTTCTGATTGGCTGTTAATGGCAGGATCGGATTGGTCCGTTCAGGAGCATCTGATTGGCCATTAACAGGCCATTTCCATTGGTTAACGGAGCTAGCGCTCCAGGTTTGCTATTGGTTGAAGAGTTAATAAGTTGCCTATATAAGGAAGGCTATAGCAGCCCTCCAGTTTGAGCTGTCACAATATGTAAATAAAGAGTTTGAAGTTCACTGTTTCTACCGGCTCATCTCCATCATTCGCACCCATGCTCCAGTCTTAACAATGGCGACGAGGATGGGATTAGATGACATCAGAGCCAACTAAGCACGTGGCTGAAGCGCACAACGGCGGAGCCATGTCTGGCAGCGTAGTACCACCCGCTCCGTTCGATCCACCTCAAGAGGACTGGGAGTCCTACATGGATCGTTTTCAAATGTTTTTGGAAATGAATAATCTGAAGGATGCCACACCCAGGAAGAAACAGGTGGTATTCCTAACGCACTGCGGCTCGGCGGTATTCAAAATGGCTAAGGCATTAGCTCAATACAAATAACAAAGGAGACCATGGGCATCCTTGTCTTGTACCTTTTTTAATATTGATAGAGTCTGTGAATTCTCCATCTATCATTACTTTTGCCGTTTGCTTATAATATACGGCTTCTATTGCTTGAATAAATTTTCTAGCAAAGCCCATCTGTTCCAATAGTAATAACATAAATCTCCAGTTCACATTATCAAATGCCTTTTGGGCATCTAAGAATATCAAAGCCATTTGTTTTTCCGGGTGCACCTCATAATATTCCAATGTGTCCAGAATTACCCTCATATTGTCTTTAATCTGTCTCTTTGGTAAAAATCCATTCTGATCAGAGTGAATAAAGTTATTTAGATATTTTTTAAGCTTTTCTGCCAAGATTGAAGCAAAGATTTTATAGTCTGCATTCAATAAGGAAATAGGCCTATAGTTCTTAATTTGTAATGGGTCAACCCCTTCTTTTGGAATAAGTGTAATATAAGCTTCTGACCATGTTTCAGGTATTTTCTTATTTATCATAACTTCATTCATGACTTCTAACAGTGGAATGCTCAACGATTCTTGTAATGTTTTATAAAATTCTGCCGGGAAACCATCTGGTCCTGGTGCTTTTCCATTGTTCTGTCTGTTGAGTGCTTCGGTTAATTCCATCATTGTTATTGCACTTTCTAATATTTTCTGAGTTTCATCAGGTATCTTAGGTAGGTTAGCATTTTGTAAATACTGTTTAATTTTTTCCTCATCAAGATCCTCTTGTTTATATAATTGTCCATAAAAATCTTGAATGATTGCCTTTTTCTCCTTATTACCATAACAAATTTGACCATGATCATCTATTAACTGCGATATTTTCTTTGACTCTTTCTCTTTTCTCAACTTATATGCTAACCATCTACCTGGCCTATTTGCATCTTCAAAATAGTTCTGTTTAGCACTTCTAATTTTTTGTGCCAGTTCTTCTTTCTCTGCTTGATCCATTTTATGTTTAATTATGTCCATTTTAAGTTTGATATCTTTTTTCTGTGGCATATTCTGTAATTCTTTTTCCAGTTTTTTATGGTCATCTTCTAAAACTTTAATCATTTGCCTCTTCCTAATGTTCTTTTTCTTTGTATAATCAATTATTAATCCTCTTGCATATGCCTTCATTGTATCCCAAACATTCTGTATTGAAGTATCTTCTTTTTTGTTTTCATTGAAGAAGAAGGCCAATTCTTTTTCCATCCATTGTATAAAATCTTTTTCCTTTAAAATAGTATTGTTTAATGTCCATCTAGATCTTCTTTTTTGTCCTTTCCATTTAATTGTCATTGGATTATGGTCTGCCCATGTACTTGTTTCAATATTTATTTCTTGAATATTAGATAATAATTCTGTTGATGTCCAAATCATATCTATTCTGGACCACGATAAATGCTTGTTTGAATAAAAAGTATATTGTTGAGTTTTAACATTTCTTTCTCTCCATATATCTTTTAAATTTAGTTCATCTGTCATTTTAAAAAAGGATTTAGGGAGAGTTTTCCTATTTTGTCATGTTGTTTTTCTGTATAGTCCAGTTTATTGTCTACAATTCCATTAAAGTCCCCCATCATAAGTATGTTAACATAGTCCAGTTCAATTATTTTCATATATAATTTTTTATAAAATTCTTCTTGTTTATCATTTGGGGCATAAATTGCAACCAAGAGTATTTTTGTATTATTATCCACTATTTCAACTATTAATACTCTTCCGTCTTCATCAGTATAAATCAATTTGGCTGGAGTGGTTTCTTTGACGTACAAAACCATTCCTCTTTTCTTACAATGTGTTAGAGAAGTGAATATTTTCCCTAACTTTGGTCGTATCAATAATTGTTCATGTTGTTTTTTAACGTGTACTTCTTGTAAGCAAATTATATCAAATTTTAGCTTCTCTAATTTATAAAAAGTTTTCCTTCTTTTGATAGCTGAATTCAGTCCATTTATATTCATGGAAATCAGTTTTTTTCCCCCATGCTTATGCTTTATATCTAGGTCTAACAGCTCTCGTGGATCTTATTTCACGTTGTTCTTTGATCTCCATTTGTCCACCTATTGCGCCTTCTTTTTTTCCATCTCCATTTGGTCCTCTTCAAATTCAGTTAAAATCTTTTCTTTTTCTCTCTCCATTTCTCTTCTTTCAAAAAATTCCTTATAAAACATTTCTGCTTTCACAATTGAATCAATTCTGTGTCTCTATTCTTTCCATGTAAACATTAATCCTTCTGGAATCAGCCATCTATAGTTCACCTCTTTTTTCAATAGCATTTTAGTCAAAAATTGATACTCTCTTCTAATCTCTCTAACTTTTCTAGGCACTTGTTTTAAGACCAGAATCTCTTTGCCTTTATATTTCTCTCTTACCACTTGTAATATTTGGTTTTTAATAGTTTTTTTAGTGAATCTAACATGAATCTCTCTTGGTAATTGGTTCCTCATCGCATATCTTGTGAAGACTCGATATATCTCATCTACTCCATCCATCATCTTTTCCTCTGTTATTTCCAAGACTCCAGCCAAGATTTCAATCATTACTGCCGCCAAGTTTTGTCCTTTTTCTTCCTCGATATTTTGGAATCTAAGATAAAATTCTGACCTGTCCATCTCCCACTTCAACATCCCACTTTTTTCTTGTTCGACCATTGTTAATCTGTTATCGATATTCCCAATTGTATCATCTCTTTGCTTGTCTTTCTCTTCTATTTTTTGGATTCTCTCATCATGTTTCACCATCATTTGTTGAAAATTTTCAAATTTCTCATCCATCTTTCCAATTCTTTGGTCAATACTCTCCATTCTTTCTTCCATACTCATTTTAAGATCTTGTATTCCTTGCATAACCATCGTTAAATCCACTTGCGCTTTGTCTTGCTTCACCATTGTTGAGAGTCGTCCTCCAGATGACGGGGAGATGGGAGCAGAAGTTGAGATGCCCGAAGGTAAAATTTTCTTACTCATTTCGATAACTCAGGGTCTTCCGGGTCTTTTAATCCAATTAGTGAAGTAGCCAATTATAATCCAATTTAAAAAAAGGAAAACACCACAAAAAATGAAAAACAAAACCAGTAATAAGTAAAAAGCCCAAAATTAAAAAAGAAAAAAAAATTCTTCAGGTTCTTCAAGACCTTAATCCAATTGTAAAATACGCTTGACCTTGGAAGTCTTAAATAGAAATATTAGAGAGGATATAAACATAAAAGGAATGAAAGTCAAAAAGGAGGAATTCAAATTGCAAGCCTTTGCGGATGACTTGGTCTTTATTTTGGAAGACCCTTTAGAGACAGCTTTAAAACTATTGGAAAAGATAGAGACGTATGGTGAGATGGCTGGTTTAAAAATAAATAAAGATAAAACAAAGATTTTGACAAAGAACATGTTATTAAGACAAAGAGAAGAGCTGGCAGATTTATTGAAAATTCAAGTTACGAACAAAGTTAAATATTTGGGGATATATTTGACGTCAAGATGTACTACACTGAAAGAGAATAACTATATTAAGCTTAAACAGCAGATAGCATCCGACCTGAAAAAATGGGAAAACCTACAATTGTCATTGATAGGTAGAATTTCAACAATCAAGATGAATATTTTACCCAGAATTTTATATTTGTTCCAAACAATACCAATTAAGTTAAGTAAGGATTACTTCAAAGAATTAAATAAAATTGTGTTGAAGTATATATGGCAAGGCAAGAAAGCGAGAATAAAATTAAAACTTTTACAGGATGCTAGAATTAGAGGAGGATTAGGCCTTCCTAATTGGGAGTTGTATTATCAAGCTGCAAACTTAATGTGGGTTAAAGAATGGATAATGTTAAGAAAGACTAGATTGTTGACATAAGAAGGTCATGATTTATTCCTGGGCTGGCATGCTTTTTTATGGTATAAGGGAACTAAATCAGAGGGTTATTTTAGAAGGCATTATATACGGGAATCGTTGTGGTTGAATTGGGAGAAAATTAAGAAACAATGTTATTTGAAAATTCCAGTTTGGTTATCAACTATTGAAGCTTTTTCGTATCCTATAACTTATAAGAAGGAACAAACAGTTAGATATGGGGAAATATTGGATGAAAAGGATGAACTTAAAACAATGCAAAATTTAGAAGAACAAGGTATAAAGATGAATTGGTTTTCATATGCACAAATACATGCAAGGTATCTTAAAGATTCTGTAATGGAAGGATTTTATGATAAATTGACTGATTTAGACAGGATTTTGACAGGTACTGATGAAAAAGTGATTAAAAAACTATATAGTTATTTGTTGGAAATAAAATTAGAGGAAGAACAAGTTAAAGAAACAATGATTGCTTGGGGGAAGAATTTTGGATATGGGATTGATTTAGAGAAATGGCAAAAATTGTGGTCACAAAATTATAAAATGACAATGTCAACAGCATATAAAGAAAATCTGTATAAGATGTTTTACAGGTGGCACTTTCCCCCGACAAGAATAGCAAGAATGTTCAAGAATAAATCTAAAAAGTGCTGGAAATGTCATCAGATACCTGGCTCATATTACCATATGTGGTGGACTTGTGAGGACGCTGAAAAATATTGGACTAAAATTCGCATGTGGTTGGAAAAAATGACAAAGAAACACATAGATTTGAAACCGGAGATTTTTTTATTGGGAATCGTACCTGATATATATGATAAAAATTTAAAGTATTTGATTGTAAATGTATTAACAGCAGCTAGGATTTTATTTGCTAAACATTGGAAGAGTGAGAAAACACCATTAGAGGAAGAAATTATTAAGAAAATATTGGAATGTGCTGAAATGAGTAGATTGACATTTGAAATTAGAGAACAAGAAGATAAACAATTTTATGAAGTTTGGGATCTTTTTTATCAATGGTTAGATAATACAATATAAAAATAGAATATTTAGAAATTTAGGAAAAAATGAATATATAATTTTTCTTGATTTTGATAATTTTTAAGAATATTTTATTAAGATAGAGTTGGTATGATTCTATGATTTGTTATAAAATAATTTAATTAAATTATAGTTATCTCGCTTAAGTATGAATTAGTAAAATTATAGTCAAATGATTGTTCAATAATGATATTGGGATATTTTATTGATGACGGATAATGTGAGTTATTATGTAATATAATTATTTTGATGACTATGAAATGGATGCACAAAAGGGAGTGGTAAACCAACCGATACATTGTAAATTTATGAAGAATGATATAATTTTTTTTTTGTTATGTTTTATGTCTTATATGTTTCTTGTCTATCATTAAAATCAATAAAAATTTTACCAAAAAAAAACAATGGCTAAGGCATTAGCGAAACCGGCGGAAGCAAAGGCCATGGACTGGGACATCCTCGAACCGCTACTAAGGGCCCACTATGCACCAACCGTTCCAACGCTCATAAGACGACATGAGTTCTATCAAAGAAACCAGCAGAAAGGAGAAAGCGTCGCCGATTTCGTTGCAGACCTCTGGAACTTGGGAGGCCTTTGCGATTTCACCGACCTAGAAGAGGCCTTGAGAGACCGAGTAGTCCTCGGGCTTGACGCTCTAAACGTACAGAGCAAAATAATGGCAAAGGGCGACATCACCCTTAAAGACGCCATAGCTGAAGCTACAGCAGTGGAGGCAATCAAGAAGTTGGCTGCCCAACTATGCCGAAATCGCACTCCAGCACACCCACCAGCCGGCGAAGTTTCACCTAACGCAGAAGGGCAGCTACAGACGGCCCACCAGGAGGACCTCTCTTCGTCGTCAGACAGCAACGAAGAAGAGGTCCATCGCCTGCGGTCTGATCGGGAACGATACCCGAAGTCCCAGCAACCGTGCGCTGGCTGCGGGGCCAACCATTACTGCTCCGACTGCAAATTCTGCGACGCGCTCTGCCACGAGTGCGGGAAATGAGGCCACATCGGACAGGTCTGCAGAACCTCCTCGGACCCAGCCAGACCTCAAAAGGAACCAATCTCCGCCAATCGACAGGGAATTGCCCTGTAAGGCGAGAACCAGTAAACCACTCCTACAGAAACCGACCCATGAATCGTCTAGCGAGACGGGAAGAGGCCCACCAAACACTCACTATTGGCCATGCCTCTTCCTTAGACGCAAAGAAAATTCGGGTCAACGTGAACATTGAAAATCAGCCTTGCCAAATGGAAGTTGACTCGGCATCGTCTCTTTCAATGGTCTCATGGAAGACCCTCAAGCAACTCATCCCTACTATCTGGCGCCAAGACCTTCAATTCCAACGGCTCGTGTTAAAGGACTACCAGGGGAACCGAATTCCAGTTGCAGGATCCAGTTGAGTCCGGGTTGCATTCAAGAACCACACGGCGTACTTACCCCTGACGGTGATCGATAAGGACCGGCCTAGTCTGTTAGGCCTGCAATGGTTCGCACCACTCGGCATTGAAATGGGTGGTATTAACCGAATTGGCGGCAGTGACTGGGAGGAAGACCTCGCCCACGAATTCAGGGAAGTCTTCGAGGAGAAGCTAGGCGAGTACAAGGGGACCCTGATATCCTTTAGCCTTAATCCAAAGATAGCTCCCATCCGCCTTAAGCCTCGTCATCTTCCGTTGGCTCTAAAGCCAAAAATCGACGAGCAGCTTGATAAGTTGATTGCCCAGGGAGTGTTAAAGCCAACTGACCACTCCCCATGGGAAACGCCGATTGTGACACCAATTAAGCCGGACGGCTCCATTAGAATTTGTGGGGACTACCGAGCCACCCTAAACCACACCCTGCAACAGAACCCATATCCGGTGCCGGTGGTGCAACACCTCCTCCATTCCCTGGGGGGCGGAAAAGTCTTTGCTAAACTAGACTTAGCTCAGGCTTATCAGCAACTGCTGGTTGAAAAAACGGCACAGGCACAAACTATCGTAACACACCGAGGTGCCTTTAAGTGTACGTGGCTTCAATTCGGAGTCAGTGTGGCCTCGGGGATCTTTCAGAGCCTAATGGAGAGACTATTGCAGGGAATCAAGGGCGTTGTCCCCTATTTTGACAATGTGCTCATTGCCGCCCCCACTCCAAAAATCTTACGGGAGCGTTTAAGATTGGTATTACGAAAATTCCAGGAAGGAGGCTTGAAAGTCAAAAAAAATAAGTGCAAACTGTGTACCGATCGTGTTGAATTTTTAGGGTACTTAATTGACAGTCAGGGTATTCACCCTACTGATAACAAATTGAGAGCAATAAAAAACGCTCCCAGACCCCAGAACAAGACCGACCTCCAGGAGTTCTTAGGCCTCATCAATTTCTATAATGTATTCTTGCCGCACAAGGCGACTGTCACTGAACCTTTACATCGTTTATTAGATAAAAAATCGATTTGGGTATGGGGTCACAAAGAAGAGCAGGCGTTCCGTAATGTGAAAAAACTACTGACTCCGGATGCCGTACTAATGCAGTACAATGAGACTTTGCCAATAAACATTACATGTGATGCATCGCCTTTTGGAGTGGGAGCCATTTTGAGCCATGTGTTACCTAACTGTAACAAAGCCCCTGTTGCTTCCTTCTCAAAGACGCTCTCAAAAACCAAGCGAAATTACAGCCAGATCGATAAAGAAACCCTGGCGATTGTATCAGCAGTTAAAAGATTTCATGAATACGTGTATGGCCGGGTTTTCACCATTGTAACTGACCACAAACCATTGCTGGGGATCATCGCTGGGGACAAGCCAACTCCCAACATACTTTCTCCCAGAATAACCCGCTGGTCAGAATTCTTGGCTGCCTACAATTATTGGCTACAATATCGTCCTGGTAAAGCCATTCCTCACGCCGACGCGCTGAGCCGTACACCGCTCCCTGAAACTATCAATGATCCTGCACCAACGATGACAGCGTTGCAGATCGAGACACTCCACATGCCGCCATTAACTGCCCGTGACATCGCGAGAGAAACAAAACGCGACCCCATCTTAGCATGAGTCCTCACATGGGTGGAATGTGGATGGCCATTGGACCAAGTATCACACGACTTTGCACCATTCAAAAGTTATCAAACAGAGTTGTTCTCGCAGAAGAGTTGTGTCATCTGGGGCGATAGAGTCGTTATCCCAGAACGACTCCAACAGATATTGCTAAGAACCTTGCACGATGGCCACCCTGGCATCGTGCACATGAAGGGCCTCGCACGAAGCTATGCATGGTGGCCAGGCATCGACAGACAAATCGAATCGTGGGTTAAAACTTGCAGGAGATGCCAAGAAGTAAGCAACGCTCCACCAAAGGCAACCCCAACAGAATGGGAGACACCGCGGGGACCCTGGTCCCGCATCCATCTGGACTTTGCTGGGCCAACCAAAGGCCACACATTTTTGCTAACCGTCGACACCTACTCGAATTGGCTCAAGATTCACAGAATGAGCAACACGACCACTGACGCGGTCATCAAAAGACTGGAAATATTGTTTGCAACCCACGGATTACCAGACATTCTGGTATCCGACAACGGGCCCCAGTTTACCGCATTGTCTTTTGAGCAGTATCTGGCTGACCGCGGTATCTGACATGCGCTCACTTCACCTGCACACCCTGCTGCCAACGGTAGGGCTGAGCACATGGTACAATTCGTCAAAAAGACTCTCCCAAAAAATTGACTACGACAACATCGACGAGAAAATCAACCGGATCCTTTTCCTACAGCACATCACACCTCACAGCGTCACCAACAAAACTCCCGCCGAGCTGCTAATGGAACGAAAGCTCCGCTCCCACCTCGATCGGTTACACCCAGCCTACGAACCGGAAAAACCACTCGGATCCAGCGGCCGATGCCATACCTTCCAGGTAAGCGATTTAGTATTCGCTAAAAACTCATCAGGCAATCCGCTGTGGGTAGAAGCGACCGTAATCCGCGTAACTGGCCCAAGATCATACCTCATTCAGTGCCCTGATGACAGACTTTGGAAGCGCCACATAGATCAACTACGATTGCGGCTACCGTCGCGCACTTCCGAACTCCCTGATGACCAAACTGGGGGGGGGAGAGATACAGAGGAAAGCGAATTGCTATTAGAGGGAAACCTTTTTGAAGAAACCGATAATGGGACTGAAACGCAGGAACAGGAACCAGGGACCGGAGTGAGTTCACTTCAGGGAGTGGCCAGTGATATTGGTGACAACGAGAACGCAAACTCGGAACCAGAGGCACCCCTACCGATACACAACGATCTACCTCAGCAGAAGTGCAACCAACCGCCAGGCACTTTGCGAAAATAGAAAAGACTAACAAAACAGCCGTCCTACCTTAATGACTATGTAACCGCACCCCGTGGGCAGAAGCCGGGGGAAAGGGGTGTTGTGAATGAATAATACCAATAAAGTTGTCTTGAGCTTGAAGTCAAGTGCAGGGTTCTGGCCCTGCACTTCTGATTGGCTGTTAATGGCAGGATTGGATTGGTCCATTCAGGAGCATCTGATTGGCCATTAACAGGCCATTCTCATTGGTTAACGGAGCTAGTGCTCCAGGTTTGCTATTGGTTGAAGAGTTAATAAGTTGCCTATATAAGGAAGGCTATAGCAGCCCTCCAGTTTGAGCTGTCACAATATGTAAATAAAGAGTTTGAAGTTCACTGTTTCTACCGGCTCGTCTCCATCATTCGCACCCATGCTCTAGTCTTAACAGGAGGAGAGTGCAAAAGTTGGCTTGAAACTCAACATTAAGAAAACTAAGATCATGGCATGCAGCCCTCTCAATTCCTGGCAAATAGATGGGGAAGAAATTGAGTTATTGGAAATTGGAGTTGACCAATTTTATTTTGCTGGGCATCACAGCAGATGGGGACTGCAGACAAGGAATTAAAAGATGCTTGCTTCCGGGAGGGAAAGCTATGGCAAAGCTGTGGCTCATCCCTGATTAAAGCTGACATCAGTGCTGCAGGAAGGCCAGGAGAATATTATGGTTGGGGCAGAGAGAGTTGCTGCTATCAGCAGACTTTAAACAATCCTTGTACTTGAATTTTAGACAGGAGGGTAATGAAAACATCCATGTTCTCAGCACAGAAGCCTATACATCAAACAATAAGGGTATGCTTTCTTGCATTACATCCATTTCTACATTTTAAAATAATTGGTCAGAATAAGAAAAAAAAATTAAACTACTAAAATACCCTCACCTCTTTCTTCTTGTACCTGAGCTGTGAGGTTTTGTTCACATTGAGCTTTGGCCTCCAGAAGGAGATAAATCTGATCCTCCATTGTAATGGTATTATCCAATTCCTCCTAATAAAGAAAACCCGTGTGGAAATCAAGTGAGTGATGAATACATTTCTTTGTGTAGAGAGATACAAAAAAGAAGGAAAACAGTTTTTAATACACCCATTCTGAAAATTCACAGTATGCATTTAATTATATAGCATTGATACCCTGCCCCTGCTCTAATGGACCCCACGGGGATATACACGGACATCGATTGCAAAAACAACAAGAAAACCAAACTAAATGGTCGGGTAAACAGTTCAAGTAATATCATTAAGGGCCATTAAGGGTATCATTAAGGGTATCATTAAGCATTATCGAGACTTTTAAAATTAAACTTCAGTTGAAAGACTAAAGGCATGCTGGAATAAAATTATACAGAAAATTCCAACAGAATTATGGTTATCTCAGCAGGGAGGGTATGCTGTAAATTGAGTGTGGCGAAAAAATGACTCTGTGTATGAAAATCTGATCAGTTATGTCCCCCATACCCTTTTTTTCTTTTGTTTGAATTACTTTATCCTGAGAAAGTGAGACTCTTTCTCTTACCTAACATTCCACTTGGTATCAGTTTCTAAAGTTAAGATGAAACAGAAATTTTGGAAAGATATGCTCAAGATTCTTATTTAGGAGGAAAAAAAGTGTTTCTCCTATATAAGGATCTTGATCGTATCTCCCCAAAATTATTTATTCCTGTTTCACTTTAATACAGTACTAGAATGTATTGGCTTTTGTCTCATCCAGTGGTGGTATTCTACTGGTTCGACTGAACCGGTAGCTCCGAAAATCAGCTGCTTGGCCCTCCCACCCTCTCCAGCTCTATACTGACCTTTAGTTCCTGCTTTTCAACCTCAGCTGCTTCGCATGGCATAGCCAATTGTTGCACGTCAGCTGTTTTACACACAGGGCTTGCAGCAGAAGATGAGTTGCAAATGCTGCACATGCACACACAAAGCGCACGCTCACACCGAACCAGTAGGAAAACTTTTTGAAACCCACCACTGGTCCCATCTATATGTTATAAAGAAATACAAAACTGCAAAAACATTTCAGGAAAAATGTTTTTGTAGTTTTGTAGTTCTTTATAACATATAATGAGATGTAAGCCAATACATTCCAGTATTGTATTTTCTCAAACATTGTTGGAAAGATTAAATTCAGCGAAAACAAAAAAAGTGCATAGGTGTCCTTATCATTTATCAATATGCTAAATAATCAGAAACTCCCCTCCCATTCATATGGGAAAAATTATAATGAAATATAATTTTATTTAGTTCATAGAAACAACATTGATAATGCCATTAACTTTCAGTGTAATTCTTTTCCTATGTCTTGTAGTTCCCAGCTTAGAAAGTCTCTGACATTAGATTTTGGCCACACCAAAAATATGCCCAAAATATAAGGAAATTTTAGTTCTTTTAATTAAAAAAAATCATAATTTGGGGATCCTATGGATATAATAGGGGAAACCATGTATACTCCAGTGCCCACAGGTGCCACATGCTCACTGAGGATTCTATGTTGAACCTCAAAAGATGATAATAATGAAGATATAATGGTCCACATTAATGAAACGTTTCTGAATCCTGGCCTAAATGTTCAAAGAACTTCGCATTTATTAATTTGTTGGCTTCTTGGTACAGAAATAATGGGAAAAGGTAGTATATTATGCATTTAACAAGCTACATCTTCTGCAAGAGTATTTCAGTTAATTGCCTCTCTCATTTCCCAAAAAAGTCAGTTTGCATTTCCTGATCTGTGTGAACTCACCAAGAACTAACTGGTTTCCGAAGTGTCTGAAACCCATTATGCATTACTCAACAAAGCAGGGATCTGCTAAATAACAGCAAAACCCAATGCCTTGGTACTTATTAATTGGTGGATGCAGCTGCTTCTGATGGCTGGGAAGAATTGCGTGGCTGGCTCCTGTCAGGTGGGCCAATGCCTATTATGATCTTTTGGTAGCCATCTTCCCATTTGATGGTAGGGACCCTTTGTCAAGCCAGGCAAATCCCAATATGATGGACTCGGTCTTCATGGGGGCTACAATAAATCGTATGAGCTCGTGGTGTGTAGAGTTGTGGCGCCCGAACAGGAGCCTCTTACTTCATCCGGCAAGGATTTGGTGCACCTTCAACCCTTTGTGGTTTCTTCAACCTTTTGGTTTCTGTAAGTATGGGGTCTTCGCTTTCTGAGGAACAAAGGAAGCATGTAGATGAATTAGGCTATTTGTTGAAGAAAAATAATACTGAGGTACCACAGAGAAATCTCTTAAGGCTGGTTCAGGAGATTGCAGCTCAGTGCCTATGGTACCCAGAAAAGGGGTCTTTAAAATTAATTGATTGTGAACGTATTGGGAAAACATTGCATACTGAATCTTGAGCAAAAATAGAAGTTTGCATGTGTGGCATTTATGTAGGCATGCATTTGAAAAATTTGGTCACAATGAACTTCCTCTTTTAACACCTCCACCTTCATGTTATATTAACGCTGTCATTTGTCCCCCTTCTTCACCTGAACATATGTCTTCATTTCCCTCAGCTCCTGCAGATACAAAAGCCTCCTGACTCTATTGTTCAGTCTTCTTTTCAGAAAATGGTAGAGACTTGTAAAAGGGATGCCTCTGTCTCAGGAACAGAATTTGCAGAATTACTGTCTGTTGTCCGGTACAATATTGTCCTGGTCAGGGTCCACAGCTTGGACTGCAAGTAGCATAATGGGAGGGTCTGCCTTATCAGATCTTAAGAGAGTTTAAAAAGGCAGTTTCAGACTATGGGATTAGTGGTAATTTTATAAGAGGACTTGTAGAAGGAATAAAAAAATGGTTATACAATGATCCCTGAAGATTGGGAGAAAATATTTCACATGATTTTAACATCCATGCAATATGTGGTTTGGGAGAGTGAATATATGAGACATGCTCAAGCTGCTGCTTTAGGAGCGGGGGGAGTATATACAGTTGAGCAGCTTTTTGGTTCTGGACCATTTGGTACAATTTCTACTCAAGTTGTTCTTCCTCCAGCTATGTTAACTATTGTTTCTGAATGTGCCTTTCATGCTTTTCTTAAGGTATCCCAAGCTGGAGAACCTAGAGCAAATTTTTCAAACAGACAGAATGCCAATGAGCCTTATGCTGACTTTGTTGAGTGTCTGTCCAAAGCAATTAGACAGCAGTTTGATCATCAGGAAGCTGCTGGTGAACTTCTTCGCCAGTTAGCTATTGAAAATGCTAATGCAGATTGTAAAAGAGCTTTACAGCCGTTAAAGGCTACTGCTCATTACACTCTGGCAGATATGCTGCGAGTCTGCCAGGATATTGGATCACAAACTTATAAAATGCATATGTTAACAACTACTATTCAGAAAGGACAGCGACCAATTGGTAACTGTTTTAAGTGTAAGAAGCCTGGCCACTTTCAGAAGGACTGTCGTTCTACATCTTCTATGCCTCAGAATTGTCCTTCTAAGAAGTGCCCTATTTGTAAAAAGGGATTTCATTGGGCCAATCAATGTCGGTTTCAGTCGGGAAACTTGCCAATGGGTGTGGCACCCACCCGGAATCCAAAGCATGCCTTTCCCATCACTCTCACTCCTCCCCAGCCACAGCCGGTAGCACTGGGTTCGATTTAATCACTCAAGAGGAAATTGAGTTTTAATTTCCCATGGAAGTTAAAATAGTTCCATCTCAATTTAAAGGTCATCTTCCTTCGGGATTAGTTGGCTTAATTTTTGTCTCGTTCTTCTGCACACAAAAAGGGCTGTTTTGTTGTGCCTGGGGTAATAGATTCAGATTACACTGGTATCCTCGTGATTCAGATTTGGGTGAATCTTCCTCAAGTTCTTCCTTGTAATTCTTCTGTTGCTCAATTGCTTCTTCTTCCATATGAAAATCCATTTCCTGGTATAGGTAATCATGGGGATGCAGGATTTGGTTCAACTTCTTTATCTGTAGGCTTACTTCATCAGCTGAACTCCTCTCGTCCTTTGTCAATGCTCTTCCTTAATAAACAACCATTTCAAGGGTTATTGGATACTGGAGCCGATGTTACTGTCATCTCCTCTTTACAGTGGCCAGTACAGTGGCCAAAAACGACAGTTTCTTCATTGTGGGGAATAGGAGGTTCTACAGCTGCTTGGCAGAGTGTTCAAGAAATTAATGTTACAACATCTGCTGGTAAGTCCTTTTTCCTACTACCATACATTTTAGATATTCATACTAATATTTGGGGCCATGATATCCTTTCTCTTCTTAATGCCCATTTGATTCTTGATGATGGCTCTTCCTCTTAAATGGCTCTGTTCTACGCCGGTTTGGGTGGAACAATGGCCATTATCAAGGGAAAAACTCGCTGCTTTACAACAATTGGTTCAAGAACAATTGGCTGCTGGTCATATAGAACCTTCTACTAGTCCTTGGAATACTCCTGTTTTTGTTACAAAAAAGAAAAATGGGAAATGGCATCTCCTTCAGGATTTAAGAGAAAGTAATAAATGTATCCAACCCATGGGTCCTTTACAATGTGGTCTACCAAATCCTAACTTAATTCCTAATTTTTATAAATTATTGGTAGTTGATCTTAAAGACTGCTTTTTTACTATACCTTTGCAGCCTCAAGACAAAGAAAAATTTGCATTTACTGTCCCAGTTTTTAATAATAGCATGCCCACAAAACGATATCATTGGCGAGTGTTGCCTCGGGGAATGCTTAAATCCCCTACACTTTGTCAATATTTCGTGGATAATGCCCTTCAAACCTTTCAGAATAAACTTCCTTCCTATTTAGTCTATCATTATATGGATGATATATTGATAGCAGCCCTGGATTTTGATGAATCTAAGTTGTTAAAATATTGTGGCACAACAGGGATTGTATATAGCCTCAGACAAAATTCAAAAGGTAGAACCTTATACCTACTTAGGACATAGAATATTGCACAATTCCTCCATTCCAATTCTTCCTGAATTACAATTACAGAAATCATACACATTAGTACAATAGCAAAAATTACTTGGCATTATTAATTGGGCACGCCCATTCTTCTACATTACAACTGGTGATATGTTGCCCTTATTTCAGTCTTTGAAGGGAGCACAATCATCAGGAGATCTAGTTGTATTAACTGATCCTCAAAGAACATACCTTCAAGAAATATTGAATAAGTTTAAGCATCGATATGTGGACAGGATAACATCCTTAACAATAGAACTTTGCTTAGCTATTCTTCCCACTACACCCTTACCCACAGGATGTCTTTATTCTAATGCGTCCCTGCAAGTGGTCAACATTCATGAATGGATTAATTTGTCAGCTACCTAGAAACATTTATCCTTATCAATCAGCATTAGAGGATTTGATTATTAAAGGTCATAAACGAGCCTTACATCTTACAGGACAGGATCTCATTAGCATAGCTTTCACTCGTACAAAAGCTGAACATGAGCATTTGATGATGATTTCAGAATCATATCAGATAGCCTTTTCTCAATATGTGGGAAACTTGTTGTATTCTTTACTCAAGGATCCTAGAATAGTGGTTACTACTACTTTAAATCCAGCCTTTTCTTCCATTTTTGTGTGAAATCCTATTTCTAAAGCTCTTACAGTCTTTACTGATGGATCACCTACAAGGGGTGTGGTTGTCTGGCAGATTCAACAACAATGGTATTCTAAATTTACTGCCACGCAGACTTCAGCTCAACGTGCTGAGCTGGCTGCTGTGATTTTGGCTTTACGATTGTTCAATGACCAACCTATTAACTTGATCATTGATAATCAATATGTGTATTTAGCTTTGCAGTCTCTTCCCTTTTCTTATTGTGCTCTCTCTTTGGATAAGAATTTGTTATCCTTGTTTTATCTTTAAAGAATAGTTTGAAAACTCGCTTGTATTCTTTGTATGTAGAACACATTCGAAGTCATACTCCCTTTACTAATGCCTTGACTGAAGGAAATCGGAAGGCAAATGAATCCTTAAAGGATGTTGCATCTTTGTTTGCTGATCCTGTTGCTAGTCATTCTTATTTTCATCAAAATGCCAAATCACTTGCAAAGCAATTTAAAATTTCATTATCTCAAGCTTGTCCATGCTTGTCTAGCTCGTCAGAAACTGGCCGTTCCCTTTCCAGTAGGTGTCAACCCACGAGGAACCCAAGCTAATCAAATTTGGCAAATGGATGTAACTCAATTTTCAACCTTTAAGCCATACTGTTATCTTCATACATCTATTGACACTCATTCACACTTCCTTTGGGTTACTGCTTCAAAACATGAATGTACTTCAGATGTTATTTCTCATTGCCTATCCTCTTTTGCTGTAATGGGTCAGCCTTCTCAGTTTAAAACTGACAATGGCCCCACTTATATTAGTAAGGAATTTCAAACCTTTTGTCAGAAATGGAATATTACTTTAGTGCATGGAATTCCTTAACAACTCTCAGGGTCAAGCTATAGTTGAGCGAGCTCATCGTACTTTTAAGGCATTGCTTCAGAAACAATTACAAACTGAGTCTGGCCCTTACCATCTGCGAAAGATTCAAAATCTCTATATACTTGGAATTATTTAACCTTTTTAGATTCACTTGCAGACTGACCTGTTAATTTGCATTTTTGAACTACTGAATCTTTAGCAAGGCCTTTGGTAAAGTATCACCAAGCTCCAGATCCAACCTGGAAAGGCCCTACACCGCTGATCACCTGGGGTCGCAGTTACGCCACCATGGAAGATCCTTCTACTCGACAAGCAGTGTGGGTTCCAGCGCGCTGTGTTCGTCCGTATCATGGCATGGCATCAGGGCCTTCACAACCTGATTCCGGATTTCAATCTTCATCTGAACATGGAAGTCCATCTTCCAAGGTTGATGCGCCCACAACCCATTACTTGGGGCCAGGTTAAATCTATTACATATCAAGTGCAACAGCAACTGCAACAGGCCTCATTACTTCAGATTCCTGAAAATCTTGTTGCTGCTGTTTTTGCTATTATTACTGCTAACTCTGTTACCATTTTACTTTGTATTTTCTTGTTTATGGTTAATGGTGTTTCTGCACAAAATGACACTTCTGTGGTTCGTCTTAACCCTAATTTGTGGGTTCGTCATGCCCAATACATGTTTATGACTCATGACACAAATATTATTTTATACTATGAGCCCCCAATGGCATTTGGTCAAATTTCTTTTACCCCTAACTTGATCATGTCTTCTACATTTATTGTCTCACAACTACAATCTATTTCACACTCCTGGCTATTTTCTACACCCCCTATGCAATTGAATTCTGTCCGTTGGCGTTACTTGAAAGTTAGTCAATTTACAAGGGGTCTGTGTTTCTGTTGTCACACTAAACACACTTGGCTTCATAATTGGTCTGATTATGATGCTGCTCAGCACATATTAAAAAAGCTAGGGAATTATAGTTATTGTTCTGACGACTATTGATTGTCAGATGCCTTTAATTCTTTGCATGGAATTAATATAGCTCCTGATATGTATCCTGACAATTTTCCTATTTTTAATGCCTCTGATCAATCTAATACAGGATCGATATGCGCTGGTTGCAGCTTAAGGATCCTAATACGTGGTTCTTTTTTGATAAATATGCTACTAATGTTCATCCTCAGAATTATCAATGTGCAACTATAGGTTATTTTACTCTACCTGTTCAAATAGGTATGCTCCCATCAACTCGACAGCGGCCTTCCTCTCTGGGGCCTACATGTAATGATTAAGTCATTATTGACACACAATTGTCTTCTGGTTCTACATTTGGCTGTGCATTGGCAGGGGCCATTACAGGAGTCCTTACTCTAGGCTCTTATCCTGGCATAATTGCTCAAGAAAAAGACGATCTGTTCTTGGTCTCACCTGCAGACTTGAAAAATCCATCAATGCTACCGCTGCTATTATTCATGATTTGCAGCATAAAATAGAAGACTTAAATCAAGATGTCTTACAGCAGCGTTTTGCCATAGACTATCTTTTAGCCTGTCAGGGAAGGTTCTGTACGTTAGTTGGACACTGTGGATGTGCTGTGCATTTTCATTCTTTGAATAAAACTGTTGAGGATGTGCTTGCCAATTTACAATCATACATTCAAAATAATATCCATGCTCATTACTCACCTTTTGAGTGGCTAACCAATTGGCTCCCTGATTGATCTTGGCTCAGACAGTTTTTCTTTTATGCTATAATTATTATTATTGTACTAATTGCAACCTGTTGTTTTATTCAATGTATTCCAAATTTATTTGCATTGTTTCGTCCTGCTTCCTCCTCTCTTAATCCTCTACAATTGCGATACATTCATAAATCTTTGAATCCTCCATTTAAAATAAAAAATGAGGATATGTAGAGCTGTAATTGCAGGAATGTTCCAATCTTGGATGGCAAACCTCAGATAAAGAATGTTTCCAAGCAAATACAACTCAGCTAAACAAAATCACTAATCTAAAGGAGGATTA
This sequence comes from Hydrophis major, assembly GCA_033807585.1. NCBI lineage: Eukaryota > Metazoa > Chordata > Lepidosauria > Squamata > Elapidae > Hydrophis > Hydrophis major. Next base: position 216,882,407 of record CM066328.1, on the reverse strand, counting down.
GAGAAAGGAAGTAAACATATGTTAGACTTTAACTAGAGATAATTAATTGTATGGATTACTGTGCTAAACAGTAACGAAAGTTAAGCAGTAACCAAGTTAACCAGTGATGGAGGATAACTAAAAATGTGTATAAATGCAAGACTAGACTCCAATAAAGATCATCATGATTTAATTGTTCATGATCAAACAACTCAACTGCCTTGTCATTACAACAATGGTGCCACCCCATCTTGAATCTGACAAGGTCTGTTACTTGGGTGGCAGGGGCTCCACCAATCAACATCCTGTCCACTTGTTCAAACTGGATTAGGTGAGCTAAGGGCCTTGTCTTTATTTTCAATTGTTCAATGATGGGGAGTCCAATTAAGCACCTGGTACAGCCCGTGTCTATCACTGCTTCTATTTCTGTGCTGGAGTAGCTTTCAAATTTCATTGTATTCGTGGAATGCAATGACAATAAAGGTATTCTATTCTATTCCCCCTCCACCCCAATCTTTGGTACTATCAACTTTACTATTCTTCCAAAAGGGTAGATGACTACACTCACCATCGGGTCATTCTCTCCACTGGTGGTTCCTGGAGGAGTTTCTCTAGCCAGAGGTTCCTCATCTTCCTCTGCAATGAGGGGAACCTCTATGGCTTGCCTGGTGAACCTGCTAGCATCCAGTGGCTTCCTTGGGGCTCTTCTGCCCCTGGTTGTTGAAACTGGCCAAGGCTGCAGGATGGGTGCTGGGGCTAGGCATTCGGAAGTTCAGTGACCCAACTGACTGCAGCAGTAGCACCTGATGGTGCTGGTCTGCAGAGCAGCTCGAGGGGCTTTGCCAGGGTTTGTTGGCCCAAAGGTCTTCTCGCAGATTTCTCTGGTGGGGTTTTCCAATGCAGATTGATTTCTCTGTCTATTGCTATTGCCATGGTGTACCAATCATGCAGCTGCTTGGGTATGCCATGAATGCACACACTTTTCTAACCTCCTGGTCTATGGCTTCTTTGAAGTAGTGAAGAAGGATCGATCAGGCTGGTGGCTGAGGTTCCCGGCGACTCTCCTGAACTCCCAGATAAAGTCCTTAAGGGAGAGATTCCTTTGTTTCATTGTCTTTATTATGGTCTTATTCTCATTCCTGTGATCAATGTCTTTGAATCTGGCCTGGAGTAGCTGGACAAACCCATCTGCATTGTCTGGTTGCTGGGCTGGAACCAGTGGAGCAAATGGTGATGGCATCCCCTGGTATTGTACCTGCCCAGGATAGAAGCCCCAGCCAGGAGGGATACATTCAGTGGGAGGCAACATAAAGATTGGCTGGCAAGGAGGGGTGGCTGGGTGGGGTAGCATTCCAATCTCAGGCGGCAGCTGTTGTCCATCTCCTGCAGCTTGGGCCGGATGCATTGGTCCCATTCTCCTGTCTTCTCTGGCTGAATAGAAGGGTGCTATCATAACACTGTGTTCACTTGCTGGCCCTGGATCAGGGAATGTGAATGTTGGTTGCGGTCAGGATTCATCTCGGTGGCTGGCTTGGGCTTGAGGCATAACTGCCAATCGCTTGGGAGACCTGTCAAAGATTGGCTTCACAGGGAGGCAGCAGGGTCCACTCCCAGGAGTTGTCAGAACCCAAAGGTCTTGATTCTCTCCATTCGGGACCATGAACCAATCTTATTGGGCTGGATCGTGGTCAGTATTCAGATGGCCTCATCTCAGTCCCATCTCCAGAACTTCCAGGACTCCAGTTCCTTGGGTCGAGCGCCTTGGCTTCGTTCCACTTTGGCAGCTTCAATGGTTCGGACCACTTCTTCAGAGGAAAGCATTCAGAAGCTCAGTGACAATTACCCCCATATCTGTTCCCATGGCCCCTTCTTCGGTAGGTCCTTTCTCTTCCATCTTTCCTGAGTCTTTGCACTGCCCGGTAGGCAGCTCAGCATTCAGGGCTCAGGACACCGGATAGCCCCCAGATATTAAGGAGCTGCTTGGAATGTAGGGATTTGGGTTAATGTCAGTGTTCCAACTAACAAACTCCAAACCAATAAACTCTGAGACAAGCATTTTCTCAAAGTTCCATTTTATTAGAGTTGTCATATTGGCACATCTGGAAAAACCTGAATGTGAGAGTTCCGGGTTTTCCTTCCATAATTAAAAGATCAAAACCCATCCCCTGCACCCACCAGTCCATCACGTGGTCCAATCGCCCATCATCCCAACTGGAGACATTCCTCCAACCACTCCTTTCCAGGTGCAGTGTAACTTGTCCTTGACTTTATGAGAAGAATGTTGTTATGTCTAAACTTCTACCTCTCTATGAAATTCCCCCTCCTAAATTTCCAGACACTAAGATGTGGCAGCGCGGAAGCTTCTAAGTAAAGTATAACTTCCCAAAGCTTACACTAGTGTTGGGGTCAGGAACTTTACACTGATGAAACTGAATTCCTCTTGTAAATCATTCTCCAAGCCTGGAGGGTGGACAGGGGCATTGTCCAAAAGTAGGAGAGCATTCAAAGGCAAATCTTTCTCCAGCAAATATGTTTTATCACTGAAGGATCAAAAACTTCATTTATCCACTCGTGAAAATTGCCTCATGACATGCTGTTTGCACTCCACATCACATGGAGTTTGCTTTTTATGACATAACGCTTCTTGAAAACTCACAGGTTTTCACTATGAATGACTAGTAGAGGCTTGAGTTTTAAGTCCCCACTAACATTCTCACACAATGGTTTTTGTGGCCTGGTAATGCCTTCTTCTCTTTTATGGTGTAGGTTCAACTCAGCATTTTTTTTCCAAAAGTCTGTTCACACCATAGTTAAAAACTTGATGGGGAATAAAACCTTCAGCCTCTACACGGGCATGAAATTTACAGACAAATTCATCAGCAGCCTTTTTATTAGCACTTGATGCCTCACCTTACCTCATAACCCTCTGGATGTCAATCCCCTTTTTAAAATTATCAAACCAGCTGTAGTTGGCCTTAAAAATTAAAACAGTCTCACCATTCGGTCCCGGTTTGTTTTTGAAAAGATTGGCATCCAACAGTTTCGCCTTTTCACATTTCATGGCTTTTGACACACTGCCACCCGCTAAGCTAACCACTTTTCATTTACCCAAATTAATAACAGCTTTTCAACTTCCTTGAGTGTTTGGGAATGCTGCTTTGTTATAGCTTTAGCTCTTTTTGCAACATCAGCCTTTTTATCACTTCTTTATTCTTAATGATGGTGGAGACCATTGTTCTAGGCATATCATATTCCCTAGCAAGATCAGTAATGCAAATACCACTCTCATGTTTGCTTCTTTCTTTCTTTCTTTCTTTCTTTCTTTCTTTCTTTCTTTCTTTCTTTCTTTCCTTCCTTCCTTCCTTCCTTCCTTCCTTCCTTCCTTCCTTCCTTCCTTCCTTCCTTCCTTTCTTCTTTTTCTCCATGGTGGTGCAAAGTAATTTTCTTTTCTATTCAGCACTATCACTGCAATTTTCTTAGGACCCATGATTGGGCGGGGGAGGGGGGTAAATGCAAAAAGGGTATGCGCATAGGGTAAGAGCTTTGTTTCAGTTGGAAAGAGTAGTAAGTTACAAGGCAGCCAACACCAGCAATTTCTTGCATGTGTGTTGAGTACAAAACAAACAATGAGCACCAGGACAAAATGTTTGCATCAAAATGCATTGTGTACCAAATTCGATGAGTTTAAAAGCAGTCCAAGGTATTACTCTTTTATTTGCAGTGAAGTCAAATATTGGATATTAAACACTTAAATTAAGCATCACAAATAGTACAATTGAAAACACCAATTTATTACTATTCAGACTTTGAAAGAAAACTATGAATACTGCCCAGAGCTGTTGGGAGTTAGGTGGTATGCAAATCGAACTAACTAAATGAATAAAACACTTGAACAAAGTATGTTTATCTTAGATGTTATAGAAACACTATCTAGATATAGTTTATTGTTGAACAAGAATTGTTGAATTATTATTATATACTAGATCTATATAAGCCTAAAGTTATTCCCATTGTAGGAATCTAGTTCTCTGAATTACATGGTTTATTTGTGCATGCTTGTGCATGATTTATTTGTGCTTGTCTCCCCATTTTCCATTCATTTACATGAAATTTGTGCCAAATTGTGAATATGACGGCGGCAAAAATATGTGTTAGTTTAAGAACATTTACATTCTTGTATCATGTTTGAGTTAGACAGTTAAAAACATTACTCCTTTAATTCAAAATACCTTATGGTATTCATGGTTCACTTTAATCACTAACCTAGTGGCTTTATTCGCCTATTGCTCTATGATTAACAAGGCACAATAATTTATGATCATGTATTAGAGATCACAATATTGAATTCATATATCATGCTGAGTCAAAACCAAATTATTAAACAAGCCACTTTATAAAAGTGGGCATCTTGGTTCAGATTTCTAAACAAATATTGTATTAATGTCTTTCCAAAGATCATGGAACACTTGCTGACAACAATGAGACTAGATTAGGGCATAAGTACAGGTAGTTTTCCCTTGGTGACTACAATTTGAACTGGCAACTCCATCACATCACATGACTGTGATAGACTTACAACATCACTTCTTATTTGGTCATTAAGAGTCACTGTGGCTCATTAAGCAAGATATTATATTATATATAGCTTGGATTTTAGTGCCAGATTCTCCACTGGCTTCTTTGGCAGAAGTTATGAAGTGTGCAAATGACAATTACGTGTCTGTGGGATTATCTGACAGTTATTAACAGGCACTGGTTGCAAAGCACCTGAATGTCAGTTATGCTATCATGAGGATGCTGTAATGGTTGCAAGTGTGAAGACTGGTCATAAAGTTACTTTTTCAGCACCACTGTAACTTCAAGCAATTATTAAACAAGGGCAGTTCATTACGCAACGTCTACCTATAGATAAAAATCTCACCAATAGGAAAGGCATAAGAGTTTCCTCTGTCTCTTTGCTGCCATCTTGTTCCTGTCTGGATTTTTGAAGCCTGGATGCCAGCAGAAAGGAATGAAAAATCATCAACCTTGATTTTCTTAGGAGCTCAGCTCTGGAAATAAATACAATAGCATCAAATCCTGAAAGGAGCAGTGATGATCTTTGGTGGGAGACAGCACTAAAATAATTAACTCTCTTTCCCTTCTTGTTCCTCCATATGCAGGACGAAGGTGAGAGTTGGAAAAGAGCAGCCAGGAATGGGATCCATAGCAACTGGGGCTCTTTCTTCCTTTCTTCCTTCCTTCTTGCCTTCTTTCTTTCTTCTTGCCTTCTGTCTGCACCATTCTTTTTCTGCAAGGGTTCCCTGCACTTGTGCAGCAAAGCTACAGAGGACTACTTAGACAGGGCAGACAGGAGAAAAGACAGTCTCCTTTCTGCTGTCTTGTGGCTGTCCATATTTTTTGGAGCCCAGATATGGAAATATTATCCTGGGGCATTAAGTCTGTTAAAGGCAAAGGATAAAAATTGGGTGACAAGGGTGATATATCCTTGCATATCACAAGGTAAGAGTCTCTCTTGTCTTCTCTACATTTAGACCATTGCTCTAGATCTGCATGAAGTCTGCTGGCCTGCAGATTCACATTTAAACATAGAAATAACACTATATTCAGACCTAGCTTTTCTTTATATGTTGCTTCAAATGTAAAGGGCATCTTTCAGATTCTTAAAAAAGGATGAAAATTCACATATAGAAAAAAAAAAAAAAAAGGCTTTTAAAACAAGCATTTATAAGCCAGAAATGGGTGAAGACCTTTCATTGTCTTTTTAAAGAAGGACTGAATCTGTTGGAACTATTCTCGCTGCTTGGAGTCGCAGCCTCAAGTGTGCCGACTGCTACTAGAACCATTTTGGCTTTTAGTTTCCACATCCTCTCCAGTGCTTCCTCCAGGCCCTGATACTTCTCCAACTGCTCATATTTCTTTTCCATGATGTTGCTGTTTTAGTCCTTAAGTCCAGCCCTTTCCAGTGACTGATAGCATCTTCCAATGTCTGCCTCCTCAGCTGTAGGAGTAGTAGTTGCCAGTGGAACATTCCATGCAGGTTCTTTTCTTGCCATGGTATTTCCTCTCCTTAATCTTGCTCCTATGTCTGCTGAAGGTGGTGCTCTCTGTGTGTGTATGTGTGTATGTGTGTGTGTTTCCAGTTGCCTTTTGCAGGATATTCAAAAATGAGAAAATGTAAAACATAATAGTATGGATCTAATAGCAACATCAGAGTCATGTTTCCCTGAAGAGTCTCCCCCTTTTTTTGTAAAAACTTATTTTTTTTATATTTCAAAAACATCTTTTTTAGTGAGCAGCATGGTTCCAGGTTTTCATATTTCCATACAAACATGACCTCAGTTACATATTCATCTTTAACATTTGATTTCATATCATATCTTTACATTACATATTTTCTATAAATTTTCTCAAATATTTTTATGTTCTTCAAACCTATTTTATATATTTTCTATTCATTTCTTAACATTTCTTTTTACTTTAAATAATTCTCATATCTTCATCTTCATTATACTTTATACTTTTATCTGTCACATTTGCAAATTTATCGCATATTCTTATTTCATTATTCCAAAAATTCCATCCTAATTCAAATAATTCAAAAAGTTTCCACAAGCACTTAAGAAACAAAATAATGGGAAAGCTCCGGGTCCAGATGGGCTTCCGGTAGAATTTTATAAAACATTTCAAGAATTATTGAGCATCCCATTGTTAGAAGTTATGAATGAAGTTATGTCAAAGAAGATGATACCCAAAACATGTTCAGAGGCTTATATTATACTTATTCCAAAAGAAGAAGCTGACCCACTGCAAATTAAGAACTATAGACCTATTTCTTTATTGAATGCAGACTATAAAATTTTTGCTTCAATTTTAGCAGAAAGACTTAAAAAATATTTAAATAATTTTATCCATCCAGATCAAAATGGATTTCTGCCAAAGAGACAAATCAGAGACAATATGAGAGTAATCTTGGATACTTTGGAATACTATGAGGCTCATCCTGAAAAGCAAATGGCTTTGATATTTTTAGATGCTCAAAAGGCATTTGACAACATGAACTGGAGATTTATGTTATTACTATTGGAACAGATGGGTTTTGCTAAAAAATTTATTCAAACAATCGAAGCCATATATAATAAACAGACAGCAAAGGTAATGATGGAGGGGGAACTTACAGATTTTATTAATATAAGAAAAGGCACAAGACAAGGATGTCCCCTATCTCCTTTGCTATTTGTGTTGACTTTGGAAGTGTTGAATAGAAATATTAGGGATGATAAAAGCATAAAAGGAATGAAAATTAAAAAAGAAGAATTCAAACTACAAGCTTTTGCTGATGATTTAGCTTTTATTCTGGAAGATCCGCTAGAAACAGCTCCAAAGTTATTGGAAAAGATAGAGACATATGGTGAGATGGCTGGTTTGTAAATAAATAAAGATAAAACAAAGATTTTGACAAAGAACATGTTACTGAGACAAAGAGAAGAACTGGCAGACCTTTTGAAAATTCAAGTTACGAATAAGGTTAAGTATCTGGGGAATAAGGTTAAGTACTGGGGATATATTTGACAGCAAGATGTAGCACATTAGAAGAGAATAATTATATTAAACTTAAACAACAGATAGCTACAGACTTGAAGAAATGGGAAAACTTGCAATTATCATTAATAGGGAGAATTTCAACAATTAAGATGAATATTTTACCAAGAATTCTATTTCTGTTTCAAACAATACCAATTAGGCTTGGAAAAGACTATTTTGAAGATTTAAATAAAATCATATTGAAGTTTATATGGCAAGGTAAAAAAGCGAGAATAAAGCTAAAGCTTTTGCAAGACATTAGAATTAGAGGAGGTTTTGGCCTGCCTAATTGGGAATTGTATTATCAAGCTGCAAGTTTGATGTGGGTCAAAGAATGGATAACATTAAGAAAGGCTAGATTGTTGACACTAGAAGGGCATGATTTGCTGTTGGGCTGGCATGCTTTTTTATGGTATAAGGGAACTAAAACACAGGGTTATTTTAGAAGACATTATATACGGGAGTCTTTGTGGTTAAACTGGGAGAAGATAAAAAGACAATGTTATTTGAAAATTCCAGTTTGGTTATCGACTATTGAAGCATTTTCCTATCCTATAATTTATAAGAAGGAACAAACAGATATGGGGAACTATTGGATGAAAAGGGTGAACTTAAATCAATTCAAAACTTAGAGGAACAAGGTATAAGGATGAATTGGTTTTCATATGCGCAAATACATTCAAGGTATGATGAAGATTCTAAAACGGAGGGATTCTATGATAAACAGACTGACTTAGATAAGATCTTGATGGGTACTGATGAGAAGGTGATTAAAAAATTATATGGTTATTTACTGGGAATTAAATTAGAGGAAAAACAAGTTAAAGAAACTATGATTGTTTGGGGGAAGAACTTTGGATATGGGATTGATTTAGAGAAATGGCAAAAATTGTGGTCTCAAAATTATAAAATGACAATGTCAACAGCATATAAAGAAAACTTGTATAAGATGTTTTACAGGTGGCACTTTCCCCCAACAAGAATAGCAAGAATGTTTAAGAACAAATCTGAAAAATGCTGGAAATGTCATCAGATACCTGGCTCATATTACCATATGTGGTGGACTTGTGAGGACGCTGGAAAATATTGGACTAAAATTCGCATGTGGTTGGAAAAAATGACAAAGAAACACATAGACTTGAAACCAGAGATCTTTTTATTGGGAATCTGATACATATAGTAAAGATTTGAAATACCTGATTGTAAATGTATTAATAGCGGCTAGGATTGTATTTGCTAAAAACTGGAAGAATGAGAAAATACCATTACAGGAAAAAATTATTAAGAAAATATTGGAATGTGCTGAGGTAAGTAGATTGACATTTGAAATTAGAGAGCAAGAGGATAAACAATTTTATGAAATTTGGGGTCTTTTTTATCAATGGCTAGATGATAAAATACGATAATAGAATATTTAGAATGTTAGACAGTATACTATATTTATAAAGTGTTTTTAGGATTGATTTGGTATGATTATATGATTTGTTACAGAATAAATTATTTAAAGTATTGTTATTTCATAAAGCATGAATGATTAAAAGTATAGTCAAAAGTTTTTGTTTTTGTTTTTAATAGCGATATTAGGATATATAAGTTTGGATTGACAATATGAGTTGTTATGTAACATAATTGTAATTGAGACAAAATGAATGCACAAAACTGATGAACCAACCGACACGCTGGATGTACATATGAGAGTTGATGTTTTTGTTTGTCTTGTTTGTCTGTAGAAAATCAATAAAATTCTTTAAAAAAAAAGTTTCCCCTATAATTACTGCTTTGAGTGTCCCACCCCTTTACTTTATACATCATTTAATTAGCTCCTCTTTAATTCATAATAATAATTTATCACAATATAGTCACTTTTTAATTATCACCATAAAAATTAATAACAATAATCTCCTAACAACTATGTAACACATATGCATTTTAGGCCAGATTCCACATGGTATTTTCCCTTCAATTACATTAGATCATTTATAATTTCAAATAAATTAATCAGTTGTAAAAACTGATGTTAATCTTTTTATAACAATCCTCATGATTCATTTTAACTACATTCTTAAATTTATTAAACATATTCAATATACTTATCATAGTTTCTCTTTTTCACATTTATTCCATTTATCTCTGCATATAATTTAACAAAAAAGAAGTATTCTAGTAACAAGAGAATATCAGTTCCAATCTTTTCATTTTAAAAATCTATATTTTCCTACCTTCTAAGTAATTTATTACTTCAAATGCATTTATATTACACCACATTACCTTGCAGAATCCCCTTTGTTAATCCTTATCTAACCATTATCTCTATGTCTCTTAACTAAACAATTTCTTTTCATTTTTATTCAATTTCCATATCTCTTTATTTCTTGGTCCTTTTTCTTATTACTTCTTTTTTCTTTCATTTTTTCCCTCCTTTTCTTACTCTAATTTTTATCCCCCTCCCTCTTTAAAGTTTTCTTCTGTAATTCCCGTTTCTGCAGTTTCCTTTTTACTTTGTTTGGCTTTCAAGACATTTCCCTTTTTATTGCCTCCTCAAATCTCCAAGTTTTATTTCCCATTCTTTTTCCCCTTCGCTTTAATGTTCGTTGCTCCAATCATTCGTTGAAGCTGGCTTCTTCTTTAACCAACTCCTCCCCTTCTGGCACTCTTTGTTGTTCTTCATATTCCAGAATCACCATTTCTAATTATTGTAAGGCAAGACAGCACAACCCATCTCTTTCATGTAGCATTTCTTTTATGTTTCTTAGTTCCATTTTTAATTCCAAGAAAACTTCTGCCATTTTTAAACACTTCTTTCATATTTTCTTTATCTCTTTCTTTAATCTTTAAGTCCAAACCAATTGTTCAGTAATTTAATTCAACCAGCGTCTTTGATATTTATTTCCAATGATCAGCTTCTATTAATTCCTCTTTAAGTTTTTTCCAAATTCATCAAATAGTCCAATATCCATAAATTTCAGTTTATTCCAAAATCACCAAACAGTCCCAGAGTAATTTCTTCATATTTCTTTCTTTTATTTTAATGTTCTATATTTTCACTTTTCACTTTTCAGGGTTTCTGTTTTATTGTAACAAAGTTTCTCTTATTTTGTATCAAATTCCAATTTTGAAAGAACCAGGCATTGTTTTTTTTAAAGTGTCACTAAAAATTTTTCTTTACCTCTAGGTAGCACTCTCTGTTATATCTGAATTCCACCTCTTTTTTCCCCACTTTCTTTTCTCTATTTAGGGCTTTTAAGTTTCAAAAATCCTACAAATGCAATTATCAGTTGTTGGGGTTTTTTTACACATTCAAGTTCAGCTTTTGATTATGCCTATTTAGTGCCAAAATCATGTATTTATCCAATTGAAACAGGTATTTTCTTCTGGCTTTCTCCTTTCAAAGTTCAAAATCACTTTCAGCTCTCAATTCCTTCCCCCCCCCCCCGCCATTTTCTCTGGTCACCGCTTTTACTGTCTTTTTAAGAAATTTCTTAAGATTTTAATTCTGGGGTACCTTTATATCCAAATGTTGTGCCTGGTTAGCCCAGTTTTCACACTGTCTTCTTCTTCACCACTCCAGCATGATCTTTGTCCCAATTAGCTCTTCTTCTTCAGGGAGGATGGTCTGCCCCTTCCTCACCACCCCTACAGGGTGGTTCTGGCCCCAAGAACAGATGTTCAGAGCCCTCCGACAGGAGAGCATGGATCGAAGCCATACACGATCATGGTCTTCGGTCCATCAGTGAAGGAGACGCCACCCAAGATTCACCCTCTTGAATGGTGAGATCTCAGAATGGAATTTGTTGCATGTATTTATAACTTTAATCTCTACTTGAAATTGAACTTGTGGCTCAGCTCTCTGATTAATTTTAAAATTGGAAAAATAAAAAAAAACCTGTAAAGTAATACATGCTGTGGTACCTCTTGGAATGTAATGACTTAATTATTTGATTGTTATGCTCGGTGTGCATCTTTTCTAGTGATATCCTCTGTTTTTCCATGCACACAATTCTTTAATTGTCTTGAACTCATGCAGAATTAGGTGAGTACATATCAGTTCACAGTAGCACCAGTCATTTAAATCAAGCAGCAAAAGAAAAGGCCTACTTGTGTGTCATTTTTCTAATATTAAATAATTCAACTAAGCCATTATGCCCATTCAATAAAAGCAGCATTATTACAATACTAACCCAAGAAAGAGGTTGAATGGAATCAGATTTCCTGCAGCAATGTTTAGCAATGAGACCCACTCCAAATGATCTGTCTGGTCTTCCTCTTACCCATCTCTAAGTGCTTGTTGAAAAGTTCAGCTAGCACTAGAAATCCCCCTAAGCCAAGAAAGCTCTCTTTGACCTCGTGCTGGTAAAATCAAGCTGTAATGAAAACTGCTGCTATCTACCTACCTTAAATATCTGCAGTTTTCAAAAGGAAATGACCCAGCACTGATTCATCTTTCTATAGATAACTACAGTTTTAAGTTCTGATTTTAGTACCTTCATTCAGCTCAGGTTTTTTGTTGTACATACAGAGCTCAACCAAGGCAAGAAGAGGGTACATGCTAATTAAACATTAGCACCTTTTCATAATAGGTAGCAGTCTGAATGTAGCAGGCATATCATCCTGTTGAGAAATGACCAAATCAGAAATTGTTTCTCAATTACCAAAGGAAAATAGCAACCTTTGCTATTCCTCATGCATATGAATCTCCCAGCTCAAGTATCTTCTTAGCTCTTCCACTTCACTAAGGAATTTACTTTTTGTTTGTTTTGCCAGCACAGGCATCTCTCTCACCACCAACTTTTTCCTGGGGTCATCCTACACACACACTTTCTCCTGCCAGACTGGGCTCTGTGGAGGAGAAGCACCATGGACAATTAACTCTGGCAGAACCACCAACTGCTTGATTACATGGGGCTGGGCTGCCTGGGTCTTTTATATGGCTATAAAATTGGGAGGAGCCAAATTGGAGAATGCTCCCCCATAACATTAGCTGCTTGGCAGCTGTAGGTGCTGGAAAAATGTACAAACTTTAGAAAGATCCAATAGAGGAAAAAATGTGGGAAAATGAAGTGTTTTCCACTGACCAACCAAAGTTGGCAAGGATTCCAGAGGAATACTATTTTCCTATGCCGGAGGCATACTAGAAGTCTTTGGCCTTATCAACCAGCTAAGTGCTTTTCTTTCTTATTACCCATGTTTCATTTTTCCCTCTTCCTTCTCTTCTTCAATCTTTTCTAGCTAATTCAAAGCTAAGGATGTAAATAAAAATGATCTCTTGCACAAGCACAGCTCATCCCTGCTATTCAGGAAAACAGACCCATTTTTTAGATTTTTTTTTACTAGTTCCTACCAGACCCCCCAAAAATCTGAAGACAGTAAAAAGAAAGATTTAAAGATGAGAATGAATATGTGATAAATGGAAGGGGGAGAAAAGAGAAAAAAGGCTGATAAAGATGATCATAACAAAGATGAATCTGAGTGAAAAGACAACATGGTGATGTATGGTTCACATTTCTTTTCTTTCTGCCAGCAAAGTCAATCTTTCAGGTTTTAGTAGATGAATTCATTCCCAGTCATTTGTTTCTATTATGTAGTATATAAAATAGTAACAATATATTTCTTAAATGCCTCTTACTTAGTCCAGTTCTACTCCCCAATAAGTATAATTAGGACTCTTGCTCAAAGATTTTGCCATCATAACAAAAATGTATTCCATAACAGGTACTTTGCTGACATTGCTAATATTGTTTACCAATTTTGTATTTTTAGGTATTTTCATATTGTAGAAAAAGTACCTATCACATGTTCAATTATTGTTTAGATTTTTTTATTAAAACATGCATTTTACAAACCAGCTGTTGCAAATAAATCCATGTAATTTATATCTTCACAACAACTGCATGAAATCAGCTGGAATAAACAAAAAGGTTGCCTCACAAACATGTATAATTCCAGAAGAATGTATATGAGATTTTAAAGTAATTTCATGTTTCATTCAGTTTTTCCCAACATGTCTTTCTGAAGCTTGTCTCATTCTGAGCTGATGATGTTACCACACTTAGTGTCATTCCCCAATGTTTCAGACAAGCCTGTGTAATGTTTCACAGAAAAATCGTGTTTCATGATAAAGATCAGGCCCGGTTTCAGATCTTCCCCCTTGCTTTGGCTATTCTACATGCATTGCCTCTTCTGTGGTTGCTTGAACCCCTTCCTGCACCTTTCTGTTTGAAGATACTTTCGTTACTTCTATCCCCTGCAACCTGCGCCAACAATCAGCCACAGCCAAAAACAGCACATGGTCAGAATGAAATGCAACCCGTGATGCAGAAGAGATTCCTCCACTTCCAGCCCCAAAGAAGCAAAGTTACTCTTCTGTTGGAAAGAAACAGCTTTGGCTATGGGGGAAGTGAACTGACAGTAGCAATTTGCAGCACAGTGGAAATGGAATAAACCCCATCAGACAGGAATAAGAAGGGACTGAAGCTCCAAAGATCATAGTTCAACCATTATTGGACTTGAAGGAAAGTAAATTATAGGGAATCGATCTTAAACTTGGAGAAGTCATGTGTCATTAGCTAACAGCAATCGATTTTACCTGACATGGATTTAAAATTGTTCTTTATAAGGAGAGAAACACATGCACTTAGTGTGCTGGCCTCCTAGCTTTTGAAGCATGGAGGTTTCAGAATAAATGGCCAAAGTTCAGTAAAACAATAAACAGGGCCAGTGGCATTAAACTCTGAACCTTAATTGTCTTAGAACTGATCTGCTATGAAACTGATGCTGGAGTTCACTTGCTATTTTTTCCTTCCTTTGGGTGGAGATTTCACAGTACCTGGAGAACTGATTCAGGAAAAAGTTTTGCAAGATTTTTTTCTTTCTCTGAGGGGCTTTGGGGTGGTGGTGGGGGGGAGAGAAATGGCTCATCTCCGGGATTCGGAGCCACAAAGGCTCTCTTTTCAAAGGAAGGGCTACCGCAATCACCCCAACATTTGAACGGGGGCCATAACTGCAGCCCGATCCTGACCACCGGCAGGCTCGAGCCACCCATTCCCCAAGGGGCGGGCGGGGGTGTCTTAAGGGAAATGCTTTCGCCCGCTACCCAGCAGCGCTCCCTCGCAATCCCTTCCCCACAGACCCTCTTCGGGTGAGGAGTTCGCGGCGCCCCCGGGGCTTCCTTACCTCTGCCAGAGCCAGGAAACAGCCGCCCACCGCGAGGAATGCCAGAACGGCGGTCATCCTCGGGTCGTTGCTGGTCTCTACCCTGAGGAAAGTTGGAAAGGGCTCCGAGGAAAAGGAGCTAAATAGCAGGGGGGAAATCCAGCGGCGAAGCAAAAGCAGAGCTGAGCGGCGGAGCAACGTTGTTGTCTCCCGAGGCGTCCAAAATCGGGCGGCAGAGGTGGACTGAGCCACACAAACCGCGGCGAACTTCCGGGGCACCGGCGCTCCCCAGGAGAGGCGAGAAGCGACGCGCGCCCGGAGAGTCGCGTACGAAGCCGTCCTTCTCCCTTTTCACTCGGCCAGAGGTGATCAGAGCCGAGGTCAGGCAAAGGGCTGAGGTAGCAGCGGGAAGCGTGGAGGAAGGCAGCTGCTTAGCGACTCCTGCCTCGCTTTCGGGGCTGATGACCGACCCGGACTCTTCCGCGTCCAAGGGGGACGCTCTCGCCACTCAAGGCAGCGGCAATCCTTCCTTTCTCTTGGAACGGAATTCCCACCCACTCCCAAACTCCTCGAGCGCAGAGGAAGACAGGTGCAGGGAAGCTCCCTTTGCCAGCCTCACTTTTGGCTCTGGGAAGGGGAGACGGCGCCCCGCCCCCCCCGCCTATCTACTGCTAATCCCCCTTTCCCATCCTGCAATAAGGATGGTGTGAAAATGTAAATACATAATGAGACCGGACAGAAAAGGACTTGCAGAGCCACACACAGCATTACAAAAAATTAAAGAAACGCGGTGAACGGGGGAGGAGATTGCAGAGGAGCTGAATGATTCCATCGACGTTGCTGTGAGCGGAATCCGAGCGCTCCCACCGAATCTGACCCTTTTCGACACAGGAGTTTGAAGGAAAGGCAACAAAAAAGCTCGGTTTGGTCCACATGAGCCAAATACATCCCTTTTTAGAGCTGGAGGAGTCAGGCTCCTAGCCTATGAATTTTTAAAAAGAAAAATACCTTTGCTGATAAGATTGGGATTGAATGTAGAAAGTTAAAACCCACCCTTATCCTAGAACAGGGCTAGGGAAACTTGGCTCTTTTATCACTTATGGACTTCAACTCCCAGAATTCCTGAGTGAGCCATAAAAGGTTCCCCATCCCTGACCTACTGGTTTTTCAGTTGTGGGGGAAACTTTTATGGCTCACTCAGGAATTCTGGGAGTTGAAGTCCATAAGTGATAAAAGAACCAGGTTTCCCTACCCGTCCTAGAAAAATGAAATATTCTAGGAAATATTAAAAAGGCAGAATATTATACCCCCCTGGATGAGAAAAGGAGAAACATGCTCTTGGAAAGCAGCTTCCACCTTTGTTAATAGCCCCAGAAAGACAAAAGACAACATAAAAGACCTTCAGCTCCAGGGTAATGGGATTACTCAGATCCAAACAAGGACAAAGCCATTAAGCCATAATAAGAATTGCCCAAAGGCCCTTCATTACAGCACTCAGCAACTTTCAACCTACAAAGTTCCCCCAGCATAGCCCCATGAGAGTCTGACAACCAATCAGTATACATTTCTTGCCACAGGAACAGGAAGCAAGTTCAAAGCCCAACAGAAGGTATAAATCTCTCTCCCTCCTGTGCTTTTTTTGCCCAGGACCTGAATTCATGTGGTCCTGCTGTCCACCATTAAACCATCTTTCCAAACAGCTTCCATGTTTCCAGTGTCTTTCTCCCCACTTGGAACTGAATCCAGATGGACATTTCTTCCAAAAAATCCAGAGAAAAGGAAAATAGCAAGCAATAGAAGCTTCAGTTGGCATCCGACAACCTGTTTGTTGGAAAACTTAACTCTTCAGAACAAGTCAAATCATAATTAGGATCATAACTAAATCAACCACATTTCTAGGCTTGGATGATGCAGAACCCAAACTATAAGATAAATTATTTAAGCACAAGTTCTTTGTTTTCTTTGACTCCACACAAAGAAGCAGAGAGAAACTGACAAAAACCCATATTGTAGCAGCTTTCCTACTAATTTCCCAGAAAAGCAACAAGTGGGAATTCTGAGAGCTGTAGATTGTGTATGCCTAATGAAGGCATTATAAGAAAACTATGTTAAGTCTTTGGTGACAAATCTAGTCTTGTAGCACCTTTTTCAATTAATACATGAAAAGGCGTAAGTTTTCATGAACTGCAGCTCACTTCATCAGATGCAAATTCCTGATTTTATGCTTTAGATTAGAAGATCTGCTTCAATGTCACACAAGATGCTCTAATAGAAGGAAGACAACTGCAACAGTGCTCCAGTTGCCAGTCATTTTGTGGCCAACAGAGGGGTTGGCAAGCTGAATAGAATAGAATAGAATAGAATAGAATAGAATAGAATAGAATAGAATAGAATAGAATAGAATAGAATTCTTTATTGGCCAAGTGTGATTGGACTCACAAGGAATTTGTCTTCGGTGCATAAGCTCAGTGTACATAAAAATACATTCATCAAGAATCATAAGAAAACACTTAGTGATAGTCATGGGATACTAAATAAGCAATCAAATCATACTAGGAAACTAAATAAAACAATATAAATCATAATGATACAAGCAACAAGGTTAGAGATATAAATGGGAGTAAATAAGTGATAGGAAGGATGAGAAGAATAATAGTAATATAGTCTTAGTAAATAGTTTGACAGTGTTGTGGGGATTAGTTGATTAGTAGAATAATGGCACGTGGGAGGAAAAATTATTTTTGTGCCTACTTGTTCTGGTGTGCAATGCTCTATAACATAATTTTGAGGGTAGAAGTTGAAACAATTTATGTCCAGGATGTGAGGGTTCTGTAGATATTTGGGGGCCCGTAGATATAGAATTGTAAAAAAACCAACAAAGTACTCCATTTCAAGTCTGACCCACCCATTCTATCCTATCTTTTTCTAAAATTCATGCAAAGATATTGTTATCTAATGATAATAATACTTATTTCCAAATATGTATTGTACATTTGAGTTGAAATTTTGTTAAAACATTTGGAGATGGTGAAGCTGATAGTTGTCTGTTTGCAGCTCTGTATAGCAAGATATAGCAAATTTATGCAATATCTCTACCCATAACTTTAGTACATAAATGATTCAAATCAATCTTCTCATGTTACAATGCCAACATTAGTATTTTGAGGCAAGGATGAAATAAACCAGATCAGCACAATCGATAATATTTTGATTATTTTATTGTTACTCTCTATATACATAATTTTGTAAATGGAGAAAATGTATTTAAATAGCTTAACATATCAGAGTCATAAAAAACACATCTCAACTAAGATAAAAATATGCACATTATATACATTAAATCATCTGAAAATATTTAATGGTTAACATGATAATTTTTAACATTTTGATTCAATTATTTTCCCTAATTGTAACAGATATTTTTTGGGAGTGTATTAATGCCCATACCAATACCCAGGTTGCAACAATATGGACCACCTATTGTTGTGTGATATGCACATAACCCCTTCTTACCATTGCTAACAGAATTATTAATAAAGTATATCTTTCCCACAACTGTAGACTTAATTAGACACAAAAGACACAACAAATATATACACATCAAAATTAAAAGGAACACATCAGAGTGAGCACAACTTGAATACTGTTTAAAATATTTGCTTCCAAAATACTATGTCAACACCTCACCTTAATTAAATCATAATTAAGTCATAAATTAAATAACGTATCAAGATTTGGGGGGCCTACCACACAAATTTCTGATAAAAATGAATGGCTTTTATTATTTTTTTCAAATGTAAAGTCATTATTAACAGAATTTGAAATATTATGGACAATCTTCAACAGAATTCATTACAAAAATAAAAAACCTGCTTTGCTTTCTAGGTAAGATGCTCCTGAATATTTTTCTATGATACAGAACTCCAATCACCATTAACTTTTGTTAGAAGTTACATCAGCTGGGTATAACTGTGTAATAGGGCAAATGTATGTGTATGGTGTATATCTCTGTGCTTCAATTGTGGCAAGGAAGATACATTAGCATTGGAATATAATATTTTCAGTTGCTATTTGCGTATTAATATGCGTATTCATTACTCACAACTTCATACAAATATTCCAGCCTCTGGATAATCAGCAAAAGATAGTCACTTCATACTATATTTTGTTTTTTAAGGTCAGGCAAAACATTTGTTTCAAATTACTTTGTACCACCTAAATACTAACACTGCTGTTTAAGCAATGAATAATTAAGGAATGTGTTTTTCATCGATATCAAAGCTAATGACTTTCAAAAGTTCTAAATAAATAAATAAATAAATAAAATGAATATAAGCAGAATAAAAACTTGGTTATAAACATTAATTTATTCAAATTATTATCTGGTTTCATATAAAAATCTTTACTATTTCAGACATTCATTTAAACAAGACTAGCCACAAAAGCAGATTTAAGATTTGAACTTCCCCATGAAAAATCCAATCTACAACCTAGTCCACACATGCATCATCAACTGTCTCTAAGCTAGAATGTAATGACTTCCTGGAATGCTGTAACTTTCTCTAGGCTATGTTAAACAGTGTAGGTTTAAGGCTCCTGGCTGCAACCAGAAGCATAATCAAAAAGGAAAACCTACCTCAACTCAACCAACCAAAAGGTAGACAATCAGTAAGGATACAAATCTTATCTCCTTAATGGCACATCTGTTTTAATGTAGTAAACATTTTGTATTTACAAAAAAAAATACTAAAAAAGTGCTTAATCTCAATTTGTAAAAGTACCCAAATCTTTACCATGAAGTCTAATTTGCCACCCACCCTGCATCCTTTCTTGTTCAGAGCAACTGCAAATGTTTTGTGGTGCCAAAGGAACTACTGTTTTAACAGCCTAATTTATTCATACAACCTGAGTATGTGCAGCACAGCAACATCAATAGTACATTCCTCAAATGGTGCTAAAATGAAACTAGGATAATGTTTTTATCAGGTAGCTATTGGTTACTGAATTAAAACAAAATCTGATCAAAAACATCCCAATATTTTGCTGTGACAAAAAGAGACAATGCAATAGAGTTAAAGGCATACTTTAAAGTAACACCTAGTGGTTTGAGACCGTTTGACACTCAACCACGGAGGTTCCATTTAAGAAAATTTACCTTTGGAATACATAAATATTTGAACCTGAACTTTTCTGAAATTTGTTTGAAGTCTAAATTAGAATTCAGAAAGAGAAGTAGCCCTGTGATAAAATATCAGACCACACAAAAACTGTACAACATTTTTAAAAAGGGGGGCTTCAAATAACCTATGGGATGTATGAAATGATTAAAATAATCAAAATACTGCTCAAAGGAAAGTTGCAAAATAAATCCAGTGCATAACAAATCACACAATATACAATAACACAAAATAAACCCCTATCACAAGGGCAGCACTATTAACAGGCCGACTTGGTTCCTTATGATTAAAGACAACAGTATCAGATCTGCAATCAGTGAGGACAGCATGCCCCCTATTATTAAGACCATTGTTTCGATTGTTCACAAAAGCCACTAGTTATTCAGTGCATCAATACAAGGTCATGTAATTTCTGGCAAGCTCCCCCATGGTCCCAGACTTGTCTACTTCAGGTTTCGTGAAAGTGACATTCTGATTCAGAGAACTGAATGCTTCTTCCACTGCAGTGATGACATCTCAAGGACAAATTCACATGGCAAGAAAGCCTAGCTGTGAAGGCTGTTGCAGAAGACAACCTTGAGTTGGTGATATCAGAAGCAAGCTGAGGATGGCAATGTAGAAAGACAGGCTTCTGTCTTTTTAAATCAGAAGAAATCATTCCATTGCACCACTTTAGCTTAGCAATTCAGGCCCAGGCCTGTCCAATGATCTGGCACCATTAAAAAGTACTTATCCATTGCTTCACAAAATCTAGTACGGTACAATTCTGGAGACACCACAGTTGGCATTTTACCTAATAATGCAAATGAAGAAAAAGACATTAGACATTAGCACATATTTCATAATCTCAGTAGCTTAACATCGTAAACCATTATGTCAGTATGCAAAAGATCCTTGAAAATGTTATAATAAAGAATACTTTAAAATATCTAGCATTTGGCAGCTGGGAAAGGCAGAAAATGCTATCAATATTGATTACAAAAACTTTTTGGACCTACCTTGTCCTCCTAAGATCCCTGTTGACTTCACCACCATTTCAAGTTTTTTATCCCAAGTAAATGTGCGAATGTAATCTGATGTTTTTTAAAAAAAATTACATAGCATTAGGTAATTACACAAATAACACTTTGGTAAAATAAAATGTTTATTGTCTTTTCCTAGGCATTATGAGACTGCAATCAAATTCTAGTAGTTTGCCAAAATGCCTTTTAAAGTATAAATTATATTTAAACTATACATTTTATACAGTAACAATTCATTATACTCAAGGGATACTCAGAAGTTTTCTCCAGTGCATTCTTCTGCCCTTCATTAAAATAAAACATGTTTTTCAATGGACAACAAAGATGAACCCAATCCTGAAAGACTAAGATTTCCATTTTACAACATAGCCACCACAAGGAGACTGTTCCTCAGGAGGAGGAACACAAGGAGACAATCCTCATATTGAGGATTCAGATATTTAATGCCTACCTTTTTTTTTTGTAAAGAGTGGGCCCTAAGGAATTTGATATACAGAACCAGAATTTGAAGGATTTAACAAATGTTAACTGAAGAAATATGTGTTTTGAGTTAAATGAAACAAACTATCAAAATGTATATTATTAATCTAGATCTTGAATACATTGCTATAATCTAACTACGGGTAGTCCTCGACTTACAATCACCTAGCACCCCCTCCCCCCAAAAGCTACTGACAACCCAGTCCCAAACTTATGGCCACTGCAGCACCCCCAAGGTTGTTTGCCCTTACAGCAACTCTACAGTGACACTCCCCCTGGATCCCCAGAGGCCTTGGGCCTGCTTCATATCCCACCAGGGCCCATACTCTCTTCCTCACTGACCTTTCAAAGATCTCGGGAGCTGCAGAGCTTGGGTTAGAGAAGGAGGACAGGTTGCTCTGTTGCACTATGTGTCATGATCCCAGAAGTCGCCACTTTTGGGACACCCGCATTGAATTATGGCCACTTGGAAAATGGCAGCCACTTCTGGGATTGTGCCGCATGATCCAGCAACAGAGCGGCTTGGTTTGCTTCACTAACCCAATCTCCGGAGCTCCAGAGATCTTTGAAAGACAAGTCCGGAATAGGTGTCATGGAGTGAGAGTATGTGTGGGAGGGTCTGGTGGGATGGGAAGCAGGACCAAGGCCTCTGGGGACCTCAAGGGGTAGAATAAAGAGCAAAGGATGCCTCAGGAATTGGGGATGGCCTCGAGAGGCCTAGGGCAGGGCCTGTGCTAGATCTTCCAGGACTTATTTTAGGGCCCAAGGCAATTCATGCTCTGCTTCATGATTCACATGTTTAATGACTGTATTTGGAAAAGCAGGATTGGGATGTGTATCGGGAGGTGATCATGTGGGCATTTCACTTAACAGCCATCATGACTTCTGTGTCATGTGCAGGCTCCATTTCAGTTGTGAGTCAAGGATTACCTGTATTTAATTGGAGTATTGTCAAGACTGGTTTACAACATAACATCTAGAGAATTATTTTTCACTCCATCACTTTCCTTGTCACACTTTTTGATGTAATAGAGATAGTCAAGTTATAGGCCACAACTGATCTAAGCAGAGTATCAGCCAATCCAAATAATATGCCTTATGTAAATCAACTGTTTATGGACAATCACATCTTGGTAATTTGCAGACAAAGGTAACATACCAATAATTCCAACAACAAGTTCATTAGTAGTATCATCCCTGCCTACGAGAAGAGAATAATCAATGATGAGGTGGCTGGAGAGGAAGTAAGAATCGCTGTGGATGGAAGCCTTCAATACAGCCTTGGAGTGAGAACGGATATACAAGGGATTATCACGCACCAACTTCAACAAATTTTCATCCAGCAGAACCACATCACAACTTTCTTTTCCTGTATCTGTTTTCACATTTCTATTTCGCAGAGATCCTTTCAGGTCAAAAACCTAATAGTAAAAAGAAACAATATATTAATTTAACAGATGAAGCTTTTTGTTTCAGAATTCTAAATTCGAAAGGCAAAATTAATTTCTGGCTAATTTGTGTGATTTTAAAAAATCTGTACTGTACATATTACAGACTTTGTAATTTATAAGCTTGGCAAATTTATAAAAAGCATAACTTCGTGAGAACAGCAGTGTGTAAATTTAATAGTTTAATAAATAAATGTATTTCCCACTCATGTTAGATTTAATATTGTACTAATTGTACAACAACTCTCTAAACTAAAAGCTCACATGGCTATTTCTGGTACCGTAAAATCCTTCATTTAGAGCTTATTTAAATCTCTGTTAGATTATCAGTACAATCAGTACTGGTTATGTTTCTGTCTTCACTGATAAAATGATCAGAACATTTCTTGGTAAAAATTAGATTCCTGGCATCTACAGTATTTCCCCCACAGTAATGGGGAGACTGGTTCAGTCCATCCTGCAGTGTTCTGCAATTACCAATAATTAGGGAGCAGATACACACCTGCTTCAATGTGGGAAAATGCTATTGTACCCATAATCCTGCTTGCTCTTTGGTAATGAAGGCAGCAAAAAGGGCTTATTTCATTGCTTCACTGCTTTCGCCAGAAGCCTCAAGTAGTGATTCAACAGAACTGTTCTAAATAATTCTGGGATCAGTTTATTCCAGTCAATTTTACTTTTCAATCTTCACACTTCTGCTAGGATAGATTTTCAGAACATTTTAAGGAAAGAACTGTGATTGTTACAGGTGGCAGCCAGGAACCAAGTATCCAATGCCTGCTTGATCAAGTTCATAAGATCAGTTCCACTTTTTTCAGTCTAAAAATGTGGACCCAGATGCTTGTAGTGATTTATTTGATCAACTTTTCCTTTGTCCATGGATTGCTGCATGCATCATTTCATGAAGGGATAATGGCTGCTGCTTTTAAAGGGGCAACTGAATGAACCTTCCTGAAAAGAAAAGAAACTCTCTGCTCCTAGAGGAATACAAACGTTGCTCAATTTATACAGCAGCAGTAAACTTGACTACATGACCATTTGGGGAAAACTGAGTTTTCAGATCTGTTCTACCTTGAATTCCAGCCTGGTTACAGGGCAGAAGAGGCTTTGGTCACTTTGACCTTCTCTGACATGGGGCAGAGAATATAACACCTCAATTCTACCGCTTCTCATGGTATTCTTGCAGAACATCCCATAGATTTAGGGCACGTTCAGTCAGTATTTCTATTCCTCTCTATGTGAGGGATTCCAGGGAACAGTATTGGCAATCTTATTATGGGGAATCTCAAAGAATCATCCTCTTTCTAGTGCTGTTCAGGTCTATATGAAGCCATGTGATGTGGTTATTAAAGGATTTAGAGGATATGCTAATCATAGTAAGAGTTACTTCTCTGATTGAGGTGAGGCCTTGCATAAGCCAATCTGTCCTTAACTGCAATAGTGAACTGGATGAACTAAAACTAAAACCTAACAAAAGAACTAAGGGTAGGTGGTTCCTGAGTCTAGAAATGAAGAAAATGGTCTGCTTTAGTGAAGGACATATTCCTCTGCAGAAACCCAGTTGCAGTTAGGAATATTCTCAAATCCCTCATTGTCATTAGAGGAAAAGGTGATCTTTATATCTAGGAATGCTGACTGTCAACTTAGAATGGTATCCCAACTCTGGCCCTTCCTGGCCAGAGAAAATTTGGCCAGAATGATTCATACATTAATAACCTCCAGAATGGATTACCTTAATATATACTAAGTGATGTTGCCCTTGTCAAAACCACTTAATGATTCAATGCAAAAAGCAGTAGATAAACAACTTTAATAAAACTTTTAATACACTATATCAAGGTAGGGCATGTCAAAACTTCCCATTAAAACAATTAAACTGGAACAAAATTTCCCAGTGGAGATGCAGAGCAAAACATTGTCGGTATTCTCAATATCGCAATATTCTCAAATATAACATTGCTCTTGAAAGCAATAGTCTTATTAAATCTTTTGGTGGGAAAAAACACAGCAACCAAGAAGAAAGACAACACTTTCCATTTCTGTAACAGAACACTTATTCACCTGAGCCATTTTTCTGCCATAGAAGAGGTTTTCCATGACTAGCAGATCAAGCTTCTTTTCTGTGTTGTTCTGAGAGTTTTTATAGCCTATTCGATAAACTCCAAGAATTTTGGCCAAAGCTGTGGGTTTCTGAAACAAAGTGTTAATGTATTCATTAGTTGCTCAAGGTTCTACTCCCCAATGCAAATGTTTACCTAGATTTAGTAAGGGAGAATGTAGACACAAGTTAAAAAAATACAAAGAACTATACAATGTCACCAATGTCTTTTTTCAAAAAGCACTCTCAGTTGATGTCATTCAAAGGTAAGTCAGTAAATAAGTAAAGCTATGTTTCTTTCTGTCCCATATTTCTATTTAATCCTGATGCTTCATTCCTGGTTTTAAAAGCAAGGGATAAAATATTCCACAAATCTTACCTTTTATTGTCTCTTTTATTCATTAGACAAGAAACTCAGTCAACTGAACATTTAAAAATATATTACAAATACCAGTGACTGGTGCTAATGGTTGATACAGGTTGCTGCCAGCATCTTAGGTATCAACCAAGTATCTTCTTAAAATATACGATGTTCCAAGTAGCACATTATTTTTTTTGCAATTCTGCTGGTGTTACTGCAGTAAGTTGCAATCTCTTGATGTGTTTTGTAAAGTTCTTGGACATGTTACCAAGTACCCCGATAACAGTGGGTATCACTGTTACATCTTTCATCCATAATTGTGTAGTTTCGATGGCCAGGTCGTGGTATTTCATGATTTTTTTCCAGTTCTTTTTCGTCGACTCTGGTGTCTCCTGGGATAGCGATATCAATAAATTGTACACTTCGGCCCTCAACAACTATGATATCTGGCTTATTGTGTTCCAAGTGGTGATTGCCTGTATTCGAAAGTCCCACAAGATCTTCACCGTCTCATTTTCGACAGCTTTTTTTACTTTATGTTCCCATGGCTTTTCGGATACAGGTAGGGCATATTTTTTTCATAATGACCAGTGGATTAATTTAGCAACTCAATCATGTCTATCTTTGTGGTCAGTTTGCGCGATTTTGCTATTATTATTATTATTATTATTATTATTATTATTATTATTATTGATGCAATTTCCTTTGTTATATGTAAAATGTCCATATCCACAATGGCAGTGTACTGTCTGGTACAATCTCTCAGTTTTATCATATAATTATGTTAATGTTAAACTTTATAAACATCACATTTGTCACCATTATCTTCCAAGTCTATTAATCATATTTCTTTATCCTAATTATTCAACGTTCATTATTTAATTACATACTTCATTTTTAAATTTCTAACTTCTACTTCTATTTTCAAACCATTGATAAAATAGTTCCCAAGTTAAAAAGTATTCTGTTTCTTCCTTATCCTTAATCTTCAAAGTTAATCTATCCATTTGAGCACATTCTAATATTTTCTTTATTACATTTTTATCTGTAGATATATTTTCATTTTTCCAACTTTATGCATACACAATTCTTGCTGCTGTTATCACATGTAAAATTAAATATGTACAATACCTAACAAAAATATTTCTGGTTTTTAGTCTATTTGTTGTTTTATCATTCCTTCTAGCCACTGTTTTATTTTTAACTATTTTTTTTTTTGCCATAGGACAAGTCCACCACATATGATAATAAGAACCAGGTAGCTGTTTGCATTTCCAACATTTGGGAGATGTTTGAAACATCTTTGCCATTCTTGCTGGTGGCAAATGCCACCTATAAAACATTTTATAAAGGTTTTCCTTATAGGCTGTTGACATTGTCAATTTATAAATTTCTTTCTTAAAGTTTTTGCCATTTATCCAATTCTATAGTGTATCCAAAATTTTTAGACCATATTATCCTTTTACTTGTTCTTCTTCCATTTTAAAGTTTAATAAGTAGCTATATTTTTTTATTAATTTATTATCCATCCTTAAAAATATCTGGTCTAGTTCTGAAGAGGAATTAAAATCAAAACAAGAACTGGAAAATCAAGGAATTGATTTGGCTTGGTGGCCACTCATGCAAATATGTGGCCACCAAGCCAAATCAATTCCTTGATTTTCCAGTTCTTGTTTCGATTTTAATTCCCCTTGTTCATTTAGGATACCTTTATATCTTGTAATTTTTCCCAGTTCAACAACATTTGGATGTATTAGTGCTTCCATTGTAGATAGCCAGATCAGTATTTTCATGTAATGTTTCTCTTTAATTCTTTCCCATACTGAAAACAAAGCTTTTCTAATATAATATTTTTGAAAATATCTATGTATTTTATTATTCCCATACCACATAAATGCATGCCACCGCAATTGTAAATAATGTCCTTCTAAAATCAATACTATTTTGTTTCTCAAATTTATCCATTCTTTCACCCATGTAAGCACTGAGGCCTGGTAGTATAGCTCCCAATCGGGTAAACCAAATTCCCCCTTATTTCTAGCTTCTTGTAGCATTTTCAATTTTATTCTTGCTTTTTTCCCTTGCCAAAAAAAAAACCTTCAAAATCAATTTGTTTAAAGCCTCAAAGAATTTTTTTTCTATTTTTATCAGAATTGTTTGAAACAAAAATAATAGCTTTGGTAAAATATTTATTTTTATTGTAGCAATTCTTCCTACCATCGACTACTGTAGATTTTTCCATATCTAACTTTATTTGTTGTATTAATTTAAGATAATAATTTTCTTTAATAGTCGCATATCTTGATATTAACCAGATTCCTAAATATTTTACTTTTTTTAGTTATCTGGGTACCCATCTTGTCCATCAATTCATTTTTCTGTTTATTTGTAACACAAATGTTACCTTTTGTTGAACTGCATTAGTAATGTATGTGAAGTAATGCGGGGCAAAGTCGAGGAAGGACTGGACTTCCAGGCGAGGCATTTGTTTCAAGATGAATCGGTCATCTAAAGAAGAAAATATGTTGATTTGTTGCATAGTTACGAAGACATAACTATGCAATTCCTTCAAACATCATCAGTGAAAATGGTATCACCATTTCTCTGATTCAAGTTTTATCTCTAGCTACTGATAGCTAGAGTCGTAGTTCACATGCCATAACAAGGAAGAGCCCACATCCATCAGGTATTGAGAAGTTAGCTACCTTCAGTCACGTAAAAAGCAGCTCCTGATTTCCCTCCTCTTGCCTGCCAAGGCAGTGAGTGAGAGAGAGAATGGATAAAATCTTCTTCACTACTTCCAAGAATTACTTCACGCATTTTGTGGAACTCCCCTGCGTAGTAAATCCTGCAGTAAAACTTGGCATTAGCATCAGAGAATTCTGCAAAAACACACAAAATAAATATTTTATTTTTTAATGAATTAAATGAAGGAAGCTCCATTTTCTAGATGAGATGCTTACATTATTTTCCTAACTCAGACTGGGAGATGATCTATATTCTTCATCAGAACTTTTTGATTTCAACTGTGCAATAGTAATCTGCAGTATGTGAGTGTATGTATACAAAGAGAGAAACAAATACGTAGCTATCTTTTCCCTTTTTTTAATAATCAAATTTCAAACTCCAGGTAACCTAAATACATACCCAAAATCTCAATCTAGTCACTTTCTTCTTTTTAAAGTTTATCTCATTGTTATACCAGGGGGGTCAAACTAAGGCCCATGGGCTGGATCCAGCTCATGTGGCCATACTGGAAACTGTAAGGATCCATCCCGCCTCACTTTGGCCCAGCCCATGCCATCCCGGCATGCGTGCATGTGCACAAGCCCAGTTGTCTGTTGCCGTGTGCAGAGCAACTAAAGTAGCTTGTGGGACTACAGTTAAAAAAATAGTTCAGACCTTCCAACCCCGTGAGATTTTTTTTTTTTTTCATGAGAAGTTGGAAAGTCTGAACTATTTTTTTTACTGTAGTCCCACAGGCTACTTTAGTTGCTCTGCACGAGGCGGCGGCAAAAGGAGCTGGAAATGTTAGTGAAGAGGGATATGGCTGCCCTTGTTGGCGGGTATGTGTGTGAGAGTTTGGCCTGGCTGAAGGGCCCTCAGTGGGGCGGGGCGGTTGGGGCAGCTCTGCAGTGCTTCTTCACTCGGTTGAAGGCTCCATTCAGCCTCCAAACAGTAAGGCTGGCCGTGGAATCAGAATCGGCTGGGTGTAGGAACCAATGCCGCCCATGGCCCTGGTGCGCTGCTCACTTATGTGGGCCAGCCTTGCTGTTTGGAGGCTGAATGGAGTCTTCAACTGAGCAAGCACTGCGGGGCCAAGGCCCGTCACACCCACATCCAGCCCGTCAGAGTTCGCTGTGCCGAGGCAGGAATGAGACCCTGTCCCACGGAGCCTGCTATTGCTTGGGTGGGGAGAACAAGGAGGAGAAGAACAGTGAGGCTTTGTGCCATCTGGCCAGACAGGGAGCAGGTCAGGCGGTGCTGACTGGTCATTGGGGAGGGGGCAATCATTAGGTGGCTGCCACTGCTTCAATGGGGAGGACGAGGAGAAAAACGGTTCCTGCCCTCTTCCCCTGCCCCCGCCAGCAGCTTAAATGCTCCAACTAAAGCAGGGATTGTAGGCTCACTCTCTCATACAAACACACACACACACAGAATTTGGAGAGTCCCCCTCCTCTCTCTTTCTCTCTCTCTTTGCAGCGGCAGTTGTGGCGCTTCAGTGCCTGGCTGGCACAGTGCTCAAGTAAATTGGTGTGGTGTGTGGTGGGGGCTCCATTCAACCGCCCTACCTTGCTTCATACTCCACCCCCCCACTGCCTCGCTGCTCAGGTGGCTCCTGCCGCCCACATTACTGCCAGAAGATTGGCTGAAGATCGCTCTCTCTCTCCCATAGAAACACACACAGGGAGAGTTTGGAGAGCCCTCCTCCTCCTCTCTCTCTCTCTCTGACCCACACACTTTGCCTTCCTGCACAACTTGTCTAAGGAGGGCAAGCATAGAGCGAGTGGGAGCTGGCCATGCCCACCCTGGCCTCCCAAAGTCAACCATAATCCAGATATGGCCCTCAATGAAATTTAGTTTGACACCCCTGGTTATATAAATAGTTTGGTGGCATTGGAATCCACAGTGCCTTATAAAAGCAGTTTTGAAAAACAGCTGTGAGCAGGTTAGATCAAGCTAAATAGAAACACAGTTTTAGGTACTAATACAGATTACATATTCCTACAGTCAAAGGAAACACAAAGCTGTGAATAGTTGGGGGAAAATTAAATGATTCAATTATTGGGAAGCATGCATAAAATATTATTAAGGAATGGAAGAATGTATAATATATAGAATGCACCTCGTGAACTACCTTTAGTTGTTCGAAAAATGTAACAAAATGGAGTTACAATTAAGAATCAGAACACTGCCAGTAAGATTGCAAAGCATCATCCACAAGTTATTTATTTTAGCACTACACAGCAGCAAGGCCTAAACTTTTAAAGAGTAAAAACAAGATTGCAAAATGTAAAAAACATAGGAACTTTAGGAAATTGTCTTACACTGTCTCAGTCTACTGATGCATGTACCCAATATTCTCTAAAATGGATTAGTTATGACCTGCCAGGATTTCAGAAGAATTTTTTTCCAGGAGATTATGGAAACTGGGACTTTGTTCAGGCAAAAGATGTTTTTGGTGATTGAGCTATAGATCTGAGGTCCCTTTTATTCATGAAAAAATGGCCAAGTATGGAAGGGGCAAAGTATTATTTGTCAAATAACACACAGTCATTTATTATAATTGCAATTAAAAAGTATGAAAAGGAATCTCAATATTTGCATAACTGAACTGTTTGTACTCATTCCTTTTCTTCTTACTCCACTGCGTTTTTTAGAAATGATTTGGAAATATAATCATGTGAGTGAGTGTGGGGTTTGCTCCCTGTTTATATACAATAGCTTGCCTTGCCTGTGTTGGTGGGGTATAGTTTCTCCTAGTAGTTCCTTGATTAGGGTATTCTTTTCTGCCTGATTGTTTGCCTGGTGTTAATATATGCTTATCTGTGTTGGCTGCAGGAAAGAAGGACTTCGTTTTCTTCTTAGCTTTTCTCCAAATGGTTCTCAAATAGCACAGTGCTGTTTTTCAAATTGTGTGCAGCCTTCTTGTGAAATTTCAGAAGGCCTCAGAAACCTTCTGAAGCATTACAAAAAGAGAATTCACTAATTAGAGAATGGTATACTCTATCTGAAGTACACCACAAAATGACTTGGGTATAAGGTCTGGCAAGCCAGTAGCCAGGGCACACCTCGTTAACGCTAGGAAGAAAGGTTATGAAGTATGTCAGGGTGGATCTGGTTGGGCCTGCATAATGTGGGGGCTTTATGCTGTGAGGGCTGGCTGTGATACATGGTTCAGGTGTCACTGGCGGAGCAAGATCTGAAGTGTGGTAGCAATTGGTGTGTGGTAGCAATTGGCTGAGACTTCTGAAGTTCCCATGCCTATATTTTAGTCTCAGTGCCTCTGCCACTGAGGAGTGCCATTGTGTAAGGTAGCTAACGGGGAGCTGAAATGCCCCTGTGGTCATAAGTGTAGATGGGCTGACAAGCATCCAAACATCCAGACCACAGGAGTACTGCAAAGGCCATAATTTATGAGACCAGCTTTAAGTACCATTTATTCAGCACCACCATTATTTCAAAAGCTTGCTGAATATTAACTACGGTCTATCTATAATATCTTCTGAAATGGCTGTAAAATGAATTTTATGAGATTGCTTTTTAGTGTCTTGTGCAAGTATGCATATGCACATGGAGAGAAGGACTTTTTGTTTCCTTAACAATTTGTTTCCAGTTACTATTCTGAGTTTTGATAATGGTGTAACTTGTTCATTGTTATCTTGTTAGTATACTAGTACCTACATACTTCTGTTCCACATTGTCTAATATAATGTGTTACATGCATTTCAAATCACTTATGAGCTACATTTCATGAAAATGGAGAGAGGAAAGGAAGATCTGAATACTGGAATATTGTATTCAACAACACATCCTGAGCAAAGTTAGTAAATGAAACACCTCAGTATTCTGACTCCTTGTGGCAATAAGAATAAATAGCAGTGACATAATGAACTAAAAACATCTTACAGAAAAATGACCTACTCTGCACACAAAAAATATGCTCCATCTCAATTTCAAGGGTCTGTTGAATTCACCTTGATATCACATGGTCAAGATCACAATGTGAATTTATAGTTACTATATAATTTACAAGGGACTTTGTAGTATATGCTGTTTTAATATCTACTTACGAAGTTCAACATGTGGATTTCCAAGCTGCTTCTTTTGTGCATCACTTCCCTCTATTTCATCTGAAAAAAATATGAACAAGAAAAGTAGACTAAGTATGCAATCTTTTAGGGCCATTTTTCTTAACCCGATGCCTTGACTTGGTTTGTAATTCTGGAAATTTAGTTTAACACATCTAAAAGGCAGAAATTTGGAGAAAGATGCTTTACATTCTCAGAAAAATGATCCCAGGTTTCCTTATTCTTGAACAGAGTGGTTTATCTAGTCTGACAGATAGATAATTATGCAGTAGTGGGATTCAATTTTTTTTACTACTGGTTCTGTGGGCGTGGCTATGTGGTCATGTGACCAGGTGGGCATAGCTAGTGTGAGGTCATAAGTGCAAGGACCAGATATAATTCACTTTTTCCAGCCCTCTGAATAGTCCTTGTGTAGAGAAATAAAACTCAGCTAGTCCTCGACTCACGACCACAACTGAGCCCAAAATTTCTGTTGCTTAAGTGAGACGTTTGTTCAAAGTGAGTTTTACCCCCGTTTTATGACCTATCTTGTCACCGTGGTGAAGTGAAGCACCACAGTTGTGAAATGAGTGACACAGTTGCTAAAAATGCTGTGATGGTCATAAATGTAAGGACCAGTCGTAAGTACAAAGACCAGTCATAATTCAGTTTTTTCAGCCCTCTGAATAGTCCCTATTTGTAGAGTAGGCGATGAAGTAGGGTTGTGTACATCCGGATGTTCTGAAACACCCCAAACAACAGCCGAACTTTATTTGGGAAGAGAAAAAATATCTGAATTTCAGCTATTTTAAAATAATCCAGGCTGCTTTTCTTCCCCGGGCCAATTTCCACCTGTCAAGTAGACTCTGTCTGAAGGGGTGGGTCGTGGGGTGGGTGGGAGAAGCCCAGCTGTCCTGACACCAGGTCAGCCAGTATAGGCTCCTGTTTCCTCCCCTTTCCTTATTTTAACAGATGAACAAAGGACCTTGTAGGTCATCTAGTCCAACCCCCACCCAAGCAGGAGATCCTACACCATTTCTGACTGATGACAGTCAGTCTCTTCTTGAAAGCCTCCAGTGATGAAGTTCCCACAACTTCTGAAGGCAGTTTCTGTTCCATGGGTTGACTGCTCTCACTGTCAGCATGGGTGGGGGTTGGGGGGTGTCATACAGTCCCCGGACAGAGCAACTTACCAAAAATTAAGTGAGTGGTGAAGACTGGCAAGCGAAGAAAGAGGGCAAGGAGCGGATATTAGCAATATTCAGTTATTTTTAAGAGTGTCTAACACTATAGTTAGAGTTTAAAAGATGTTATGGAAGAGGAACAAGTTTCACCAGACAAATATCAGAATGGCTGATATTTTCATTGAAAAATAAACATTTAAAATGGAAATACAATTAACAAACCAAGAGAGTTTATTATTTTGTGCTAGTATTGTGCACAAAAATCTTTCCTAGCCAAGACTTTCTGATTGATTATCTAATGCCTGCCTGTCCTTCTGGATCCGGAACTTCCACAGATTCTTAGCTCTACTATTCTCCACAATCTTCTGTGGAAACTCCTTGATGGCTGGCTGGAGAATTCTGGGAGTTAAAGTCCATTCAGCTGAAAGATACTGACCCCTTAAGTTCTATCCAGCGTGGTAAATCCCTGCTTCTATGATCAGGTGTTCAGTGCCTGTTCTTGTGCTGTTATGATCAGTGCTGTCTTTTACACACACACCACTTCAGGAATAATTATAAAAATTATGATTTCTCACTCATTTCTTTACTAGTAGTAGAAACAAAATAAGCAGCCATAAATGTCACCTAAAGTTGGAACCCAAAGTCAGATGTATACTAAATGTAGACTGATTTTTAACTACATATCTTTCCAGAACAGAAAATGTTGGAGCTCCAGCTAAAGAGATTCATTTTAGGATGAGAATCCATAGTTTGCATGTTGGAGGTTCCTAAAGGAATCCTGGGAAACTCTGTATTTTAAAGAACATTTGAGGGAGGGGTGTAGAATAACCCTTCTCTGCCTGAGGCTGTAGAGACCTGGCACCAATCAAAACACTGTTTGTGAGGCAACTGATCAACACTGACATGGTAAGCCACTAGTATATGAAAATAAAAGCAAACTCCATTCCCTTCTAGTACTGATGATATTACCTAGTTTGGTAATGAAACATCTGCAAGAAAACCATCAAGCTCAGAGAGCACCAAGGACCCCACAATTCAACCCTTAGCTACAAATATTCTCTTCTATCAATAAATACTTTTTGGTTAGAGGGACTCAGAGCCTGTGTTACATGAGATGGCTCCCAGTGGACTTCAGACTTAATTTTGATAAGATTTCTGTAAATAAGGAATGTAGAATTATAATGGCTGAGTATTTGATCCTTCATACATCAAAAAAATAAATAAATACAAAGCTAAGGGATAAACAAATAAAAAACAGATTTGAAAAAAGAAAAGGCTCAGGAAAGAAAAAGAGTGAAAATGTAAGAAAGAGGAAAAGGAAAACTGAAAAAGAATGACTTCCAATTTTCTTTAGTACATATCAAACTCTTACTCTAAGATTAACATTCGTGTACATTATTTTCATACTCCCATATCTAATCATCAAAGCCCAGATCAACTATTTGTTAAGGAAACCACAACTGATTTATTTAATTGCACCAAACTCTAAATAAAACAGGAATTGAAAATCCTAAACTGCAGGGTTTCCGGTTACACGTGGCTTCGGTGGGAGCAGGAATTCGCAACTGTCCGCAATTCCTACTGCGCTTGCCGCCGAGGTGCCCCCTATCCAAATGGGTCAGGGGAATATGGCTGCCCTGTAGAGGCAGCCGAAGAGAGAGGGGAGCCGAACAGGGGGTTGGGGTGTCGCAGATCCCCTCCTCATCCGGAAAAACCCCTTTTTCCCAAGGTGGTGGAGCAGTAGTCAGTAATGGCTGCCACGAAGAAGCCTGCAACCGGGTAAGATTGTGCTGGAGGAAGCAAGAAAAGTGAAAGTGCTGGCTGAGCCGGGTCAATCAACATCTCTTAAACTCTCTGGAACTGAATTGTTTGAATTGCTGGAGGATACATTGTATCCCTAAGAAGATCGGAAAGCGGCGGAGAAAGCTGTTAAAGGGAAACTTTTTTTTTCCTTCACTCTCCTACCCCATAGAAACAGCAGATGAAGACTTGAAATTTATTTGGGCACTGAAGGTGAATTATTTTGAAAGTTAAAGCCAAGGGACAAAAGACTCTTTGGACATTGGACTTAATAATTTAAGAATTCGGAAAACCCTTATTGGAGGTATGGATTTCTGACTATTTAAAAAAAAATTGTTGTTGAAAGTGGGAAGGGAGAGGAAAAAAAAATTGGAGCAGAAGCTGAAAAAGGAGGAGATTGCCTAGAATTCTAAAGAAAGATATATGGTAATTGGACCTCTTTGATTAAACAGTAACCCCAGAAAGAGAAGTAGAAGAAGGAAAAAAAAAGTATTAATTTTTGGAATTTTTTTTTAATTATTCTTGATTAAAAATACTTGAGTGGTTGTTTTGGGAAAAGTTTCTCTTTTCATGATGGCATCGCTTATGGATGAACTAAAGACTGAATATCAAAAATATAAAAAGGAAGAAAAAGATGGAAAAGATACCTTGGGCACTCTATTTCAATTTTTAGAAATGGCGCTATGCACTTATGAAAAGTTGACTATGCAGCAGAACGACTGGGACAAAGAAGAAGAGGAAGAAGAAACCATCTTTGATGAACAATGGGTTTTTTTCTAGGGAGGAGGAGAAAGAAGATGAGAAAAAGGGGATTTTAAGGTTTGAAAAAACAACCAAAAAAGAGAAAAATGAGAGGAAAAGTGGATGCAAGGTTAGAAAACAATGGAAAGGGAGTAAGAAAAGGAAGGAGGAGAGACAAAGGGGTAAAAAGGGCAAGGAAAAGAATAAGCAAGAGAGAAAGGGGGGGAGGAGAAGCCTCAATGGTGGGAAACAAGACTTAAAGAAAAAAAGCTTATTTAGAGACAATGGGTGAATCTAATTGAAAAAAAAAAGGGGATTCTGGAAGGTACATAAGATTGTGTCTTTATATGTGTATCTAGAGTAGAATGCTTAAGATATAAATGAGTATTAATATATACGATTAGTTATTTTTTTTAATGATATGGATAGTGGCTATATAGGATTTTATTTAGTTATTGCTGTGTTTTTACCTTTCTTACAAAATTTATTGTGTAATTTTAGAATGTACTAAACAGAATCCCAAGATAAATTAAGTGTTATATGAAGTAATTTTAAGTTAGGGCAATGAGTTAAAGGTGTCACTCCAATTCGTGCATAGGAGAAGTATATTAAAAGAAAAAAGATGAATGGATAGCTGGAAATAGAACAGACAAAGAATGATATTGAAAATGGTAATAAGATATGGAAGGATATATGAAGTGAATATGATGTTTGAATTTGTGTCTGTGTGAAGAGTTTTAACCCGGGATCAAGCAGCCTTCAGAAAAGATGTTTTAGGTTTTTGTTTTTTTTTAATGTTCTCTGTTTTGTATGTTTATGAAAGGCAATAAAATTTTAATTAGCTAAAAGAAGGAAAACCTTTCATAAATTAGAGAAACTAAAATTCGATATAATTTGTCTACAAGAAGTTCATATTAAAAAACAACATGAACAATTGTTAGTACAGCCAAAACTAGGGAAAATATTTACTTCTTTGACTCAATGTAAGAAAAGAGGAGTGGTTCTGTACATTAAAGAGGCTATCCCAGCAAAACTGATCAATACAGATGAAGACGAAAGAGTATTAATGGTGGAAATAATGGACAATAATATAAAAATACTTTTGATTGTAATTTATGCTCTGAATGAAAAACAAGAAGAGTTTTATAAAAAACTACACATGAAAATAATTGGACTGGACTATGTTAATATAATTATGATGGGAGACTTTAATGGAATTGTGGACAATAAACTGGACTATATAGCAACAACAACAAAGCAAAATAGAAAGACTCTTCCTAAATCTTTTTTTTAAATGACAGACAAATTAACTTTAAAAGATATTTGGAGAGAAAGAAATGTTAAAGCTAAACAATATACTTTTTATTCAAATAGACATTTATCATGGTCCAGATTAGATATGATTTGGATCTCAACAGAATTAATATCCAATATTCAAGAAACAAATATCAAAACAAGTACTTGGGCAGATCATAGCCCAATGTCAATTAAATGAAAGCGACAAAAAAAAAGATCGAGATGGACATTAAATAATACTATCTTAAAGGAAAAAGATTTTATACAACAGATGGAGAAGGAACTGGCTTTTTTCTTTAGAGAAAATAAAAAAGAAGATACTTCAATGCAGAATGTTTGGGATACAATGAAGGCATATGCTAGAGGTTTGATAATAGATTACACAAGAAAAAAGAATATTAGGAAAAGGCAAACTTCTAAGGCCTTGGAAGATGAGTATAAAAGACTTGAAAAAGAATTACAGAAAATGCCACAGAAAAAAGATATTAAATTGAAGCTGGATGTAATTAAACATAAAATGGAATTAATAGAGAAAGAAGAACTGGCACAGAAAATTAGAAATTCTAAACAGAATTACTTTGAAGATGCAAATAAACCAGGCAGATGGCTAGCATATAAATTGAGAAAGGAGAAGGAATCAAGAAAAATATTGAAGTTAATAGATGATCAAGGCCAAGTTTGTTATGGTAATAAGGAGAAAAAGGAAATTATTCGAGATTTTTATGGGCAACTATATAAACAAGAGAATATTGATGAGGGAAAAGTCAAACAGTATCTACAGAATGCTAACTTACCGAAGATACCTAAAGAGACTGAAGAAATGTTAGAAAGCAACATAACAATGATGGAATTAAATGAAGCACTTAAGAAACAAAATAATGGGAAAGCACCAGGTCCAGATGGGTTTCCGGCAGAATTCTATAAAACATTTCAAGAATCATTGAGCATCCCATTGTTAGAAGCTATGAATGAAGTTATGTCAAAGAAGATGATATCCAAAACATGGTCAGAGGCTTATGTTACACTTATTCCAAAAGAAGAGACTGACCCATTGCAAATTAAGAATTATAGACCTATTTCCTTATTGAATGCAGACTATAAAATTTTTGCTTCAATCTTAGCAGAAAGACTTAAAAAATATTTAAATAATTTTATGCACCCAGATCAAAATGGATTTCTGCCAAAGAGACAAATCAGAGACAATATAAGAGTAATCTTGGATACTTTGGAATACTATGAGGCTCATCCTGAAAAGCAAATGGCTTTGATATTCCTAGATGCTCAAAAGGCATTTGATAACATGAACTGGAGATTTATGTTATTACTATTGGAACAGATGGGTTTTGCCAGAAAATTTATTCAAGCAATAGAAGCCATTTACAATAAACAGACAGCAAAGGTAATGATGGGGGGAGAACTTACAGACTTTATTAATATAAGAAAAGGCACAAGACAAGGATGTCCCCTATCTCCTTTGCTATTTGTGTTGACTTTGGAAGTGTTGAATAGAAATATTAGGGATGATAAAAGCATAAAGGGAATGAAAATTAAAAAGGAAGAATTCAAACTACAAGCTTTTGCTGATGACTTAGCTTTTATTCTGGAAGATCCGCCAGAAACAGCTCCAAAGTTATTGGAAAAGATAGAGACATATGGTGAGATGGCTGGTTTGAAAATAAATAAAGATAAAACAAAGATTTTGACAAAGAACATGCTACTGAGACAAAGAGAAGAACTGGCAGACCTTTTGAAAATCCAAGTTACGAAAAAGGTTAAGTATCTGGGGATATATTTGACAGCAAGATGTGGCACATTAAAAGAGAATAATTATATTAAACTTAAACAACAGATAACAACAGATTTGAAGAAGTGGGAAAACTTGCAATTATCATTAATAGGGAGAATTTCAACAATTAAGATGAATATTTTACCCAGAATTCTATTTCTGTTTCAAACAATACCAATTAGGCTTGGAAAAGACTATTTTGAAGATTTAAATAAAATCATGTTGAAGTTTATATGGCAAGGTAAAAAAGCGAGAATAAAACTAAAGCTTTTGCAAGACGCTAGAATTAGAGGAGGTTTTGGCCTGCCTAATTGGGAATTGTATTATCAAGCTGCAAGTTTGATGTGGGTCAAAGAATGGATAATATTAAGAAAGGCTAGATTGTTGACACTAGAAGGGCATAATTTGCTGTTGGGCTGGCATGCTTAAGCATAAGGGAAGCATAAGGGAATGCCTAAGCATAAGGGAATGCTTAAGCATAAGGGAACGAAAACACAGGGTTATTTTAGAAGGCATGATATACGGGAGTCTTTGTGGTTAAACTGGGAGAAGATAAAAAGACAATGTTATTTGAAAATTCCAGTTTGGTTATCGACTATTGAAGCATTTTCCTATCCTATAATTTATAAGAAGGAACAAACAGTTAGATATGGGGAACTATTGGATGAAAAGGGTGAACTTAAATCGATTCAAAACTTAGAATTAAAGGTATAAGGATGAATTGGTTTTCATATGCGCAAATACATTCAAGGTATGATGAAGATTCTAAAACGGAGGGATTCTATGATAAACAGACTGACTTAGATAAGATCTTGATGGGTACTGATGGGAAGGTGATTAAAAAATTATATGGTTATTTAGTGGGAATTTAGAGGAAGAACAAGTTAAAGAAACTATGATTGTTTGGGGGAAGAATTTTAAATATGGGATTGATTTAGAGAAATGGCAAAAATTGTGGTCTCAAAATTATAAAATGACAATGTCAATAGCATATAAAGAAAACTTGTATAAGATGTTTTACAGGTGGACTTTCCCCCGACAAGAATAGCAAGAATGTTTAAGAACAAATCTGAAAAATGTTGGAAATGTCATCAGATACCTGGCTCATATTACCATATGTGGTGGACTTGTGAGGACGCCAGAAAATATTGGACTAAAATTCGCATGTGATTGGAAAAAATGACAAAGAAACACATAGACTTGAAACCAGAGATATTTTTATTGGGACTTTTACCTGATACATATAGTAAAGATTTGAAATACCTGATTGTAAATGTATTAACAGCGGCTAGGATTGTATTTGCTAAAAATTGGAAGAATGAGAAAATACCATTACAGGAAGAAATTATTAAGAAAATATTGGAATGTGCTGAGATGAGTAGATTGACATTTGAAATTAGACAGCAAGAGGATAAACAATTTTATGAAATTTGGGATCTTTTTTATCAATGGCTAGATGATAAAATACGATAATAGAATATTTAGAATGTTAGACAGTAAGGAATATCTTTATTTTATTTTTTTGTCTTTATTATTTGACACTATATTTATAAAGTGTTTTTAGGATTGATTTGGAATGAATATATGATTTGTTACAGAATAAATTGTTTAAAGTATTGTTACCTCATAAAGCATGAATAATTAAAAGTATAGTCAAAAGTTTCTTTTTTTTTTAATAGCGATATTAGGATATATAAGTTTGGATTGACAATATGAGTTGTTATGTAACATAATTGTAATCGAGACTACAAAATGAATACACAAAACTGATGAACCAACCGACACGCTGGATGTACATATGAGAGTTGATGTTTTAATATTTTGTTTGTCTTGTTTGTTTCTAGAAAATCAATAAAATTCTTTTAAAAAAAATTTTTTTTAATGAGCAAGAAATATAATTTGGATAATTAGAATGGAAAGGAGAAGTCGGGATAAGATATGAAGTTAAATAGATAACGTAAATATCGATATTACAATTTGGAATTATTTTGTATGTTCTATTGGTTTTCTTCTTTAATTATTTCTTTTAGAAAATAATTTTCAAGCTGTTATGCCTTGATTGTTTGGGTACTGTTTTTGTAAAATTAATAAAATTTGTTATAAAAAGAAAAGAAAATCCTAAACTGCAGTGTAGACCCATGCTTCTCCACTTTGGCTATTTTAAGGTGCATGGACTTCAATTCTCAGAAGACAGCATGTAGTTCACCCACTTGCCTAGACTGAAAAATGCTAATCTACAGAGAGGGATTTTTCCATTCCTCTTTTACTGGTTCTTACTTACTTATAAACAATCACAATACAAAATCCTCACTTCCACCCCATTCCAGAGCAACCACCATTCCCTCTGTTAAGTTATGAGCATGGGTGCAAGGATGGAGACGAGCCAGTGAAACAGTGAACTTCAAACTCTTTATTTACATGTTAAGCAGCTCAACCGATGGCCACGATGGGCCCCTTTATATAGGCAACTCTTAACTTATTTAACCAATGAAAACACAGGGAGCGCTAGCTCCATTAACCAATGGGAGAGGCTCGTTAATAGCCAATCAGATTCTCCTGAACGGACCAATCTGATGTCGCTATTATCGGCCAATCAGAAGTGCAGGGCCTGAACCCTGCACTTTACTTCAAGCTCTTAATGATTTTTATTAAGCATTTATTGATTCACAACACCCCTTCCCCCCGGGTTCCGTTTAAGGGGTGCGGTCACGTAGTCTTTGAGGTAGGCCGGTTGTTTTGATTGTCTATTAGATTTTCGTTGTCCTCCCGGTATTTGGCAAAAGGTGCCTCCCGTTCCGCATTTGAATTTTTGTCGTCGCTATTGCTTTCGGCATCTCCATGAGGCGAGGCCACCCCCATTCCGGTTCCATCACGTGCTGCCTCTGAGCGGTCATTACTACTGCTTAAACTTTCTGCCGCTTCGAATTCAGCTTCCTCGCTATCTCCTCCCCCCTCAGTTTGGAAATCAGGAGGCTCGGCGATGCCCGACTGTAGCCTTGATCGCAGCTGATCAATGTGGCGTTTCCAAATTTTATTGTCGCAGCATTTTACATGGTACGATCTAGGGCCTGTTACTTGTACTATAGTTGCCTCGACCCACAACGGATCGCCCGAAAAGTTCCTAGCGAAAACCAAATCGTCTACCTGGAAATTGCGACATTTCCCGCTAGAACCGTGTGGCTTCTCAGGTTCATATGCTGGATGTAGGTGGTCGAGGTGGGAGCGGAGCTTCCGTCCCATTAATAACTCAGCGGGAGTTTTATTGGTGACGCTGTGCGGAGTGATATGCTGTAAAAGAAGTATCCGGTTGATCTTGTCTTCTATGTCACCATAGTCCATCTTATGCAAAGTTTTCTTGACGAATTGTACCATGTGCTCGGCCCTTCCGTTGGCCGCAGGGTGCACTGGCGAAGTCAGCGCACGTCGGATACCGCGGTCCGCCAGGTATTGTTCGAAGAACAACGCGGTAAATTGAGGCCTGTTGTCGGATACCAGAACGTCTGGTAATCCGTGTGTCGCAAAGAGTCTGTCCAGTTTTCTGATGACTGCTTCGGTCGTTGTATTCCTCATTTCATGGATTCCAAGCCAGTTCTAGTAGGCATCCACAGTCAGTAAGAATGTGTGTCCATTAGTAGGACCCGCAAAGTCCCGATGAATGCGGGACCATGGTCCCCTCGGCATTTCCCATTCGGTTTGGGTTGCTTTTGGCGGGGCGTTGCTTACTTCTTGGCATTTGCGACA
The DNA here is from genome assembly GCA_033807585.1 of Hydrophis major. Classification (NCBI taxonomy): domain Eukaryota; kingdom Metazoa; phylum Chordata; class Lepidosauria; order Squamata; family Elapidae; genus Hydrophis; species Hydrophis major. The sequence goes on along the minus strand of CM066328.1, from coordinate 216,839,770 downwards.
GGCTTTTACCCATGTCTCTATCTGCTTGTCAATACCAGGCCACCATGTGTAGCTTTGTGCAAGGGCTTTCATACGCACGATGCCGGGGTGGCCATCATGCAAGGTCCTTAGTATTGCTGGTCGCAACCGTTCTGGGACGACAACTCTATCACCCCAGATAATGCAGCCCTTTTGGGAAAATAGTTCCGTTTGCCGATTTTTGAATGGGGCATAGTCGTCAGATATTTGGTCTAACAGCCATCCCCGCTCGACCCAACTGAGGACTCGTGCTAAAATGGGGTCGCGTTTCGTTTCTATCGCGATATCCCGGGCCGTTAATGGCGGCATTTGAAGTGTCTCGATCTGCAGCGTTGTGACCGTTGGAGCGGGGTCATCAATAGTCTCTGGAAGAGGTGCATGGCTCAATGCGTCAGCATGGGGAATGGCCTTCCCTGGGCGATGTTGTAATTTGTAATTGTATGCCGCCAAAAATTCTGACCAGCGGGTCATTCTGGGAGATAATATATACGGTGTTGGCCGATCTCCCGCGATTATTCCCAGCAAAGGTTTGTGGTCAGTCACTATGATAAATGCTCGCCCATACACATATTCATGAAATCTTTTAACCGCGGACACTATAGCAAGGGCCTTCTTCTCAAGTTGACTATAATTGCGTTCTGTTTTTGATAACGTCTTTGAGAAATACGCAACAGGGGCTTCATTACCATTTGGCAAAACGTGGCTTAAAATGGCGCCCACCCCGGTTTTCTGGTTTCGCGTGGCTTCGGGGCAGCAGGAATTCGCGACAGCTCGTGATTCCTGCTGTACTAGCCATCGAGGTACCCCCGATCCAGATGGGTCAGGGGCATATGGCTGCCCTGTAGGGACAGCTGAAGAGAGAGGGGAGTCGGACAGGGGGGTGGGGGTGTCGCAGACCCCCTCCTTCTCTGGAAAAAACCCTTTTTCCCAAGGCGGTAGAGCGGCGGTCAGCAATGGCCGCCACGAAGAAGCCAGCAACTGGGTAAGATTGCGCTGGAGGAAGTGAGAAGAGTGAAAGTGCTGTCTGAGCCGGGTCAAGTAACATCTTTCAAATTGGTTGGAACTGAGCTGTTTGAATTGCTGGAGGATACATTGTATCCCTAAGAAGAGCGAAAGGGGCGGAGAAGCTGTTAAAGGGAACTTTTTTTTTTTCTTCACTCTCCCACCCCATGGAAACAGCAGAAATGTTTGGATATATTGGACATTGAAAGTGAATTGTTTTGAGAGTTGAAGCTAAGGGACAAAAGGATTCTTGGACATTGAAAAACTTAAGAAATTGGAAAACCCTTGTTGGAGGTATGGATTTCTGATTATTTAAAATTGATATTGCAAGTGGGAAGGGAGAGGAAAAAAAATTGGAGCAGAAGCTGAAAAAGGAGGAGATTGCCTAGAATCCCAAAGAAAGATATATGGTAATTGGACCTCTTTGATTAAACATTAACCCCAGAAAGAGAAAGAGAAGAAGGAAGAAAAGTATTAATTTTTGGAACTTTTTTTGAATTATTTTTGATTAAAAATACTTGTGGTTGTGTTGGGAAAAGTTTCTCTTTTCATAATGGCATCGCTTGTGGATGAACTAAAGACTGAATATCAAAAATATAAAAAGGAAGATACTTTGGGCACTTTGTTTCAATTCTTAGAAATGGCGTTATGTACTTATGAAAAGTTGACTACGCAGCAGAAGGACTGGGACAAAGAAGAAGAGGAAGAAGAAGCCATCTTTGATGAACAATGGGTTCTTTCCGGGGAGGAGGAGAAAAAGGATAAGAAAAAGGGGATTTTAAGAATTATAAAAACAACCAAAGAAGAGAAAAATGAGCAGAAAGGTGGAGGCAAGGTTAGAAAGCAAAGGAAAAGGAGTAAGAAAAGGGAGGAGGAAAAACAAAGGGGTAAAAAGGGCAAGGAGAAGAATAAGCAAGAGAGAAGGGGGGGGAGGAGAAGCCTCAATGGGGGGAAGCAAGATCTAAAGAAAAAAAGTTTATTCAGAGACAATGGGTGAATTTAATTTTGGATAAAAGAGGGATTCTGGAGGGTACATAAGATTGTGTTTTTTATATGTGTATTTAGAGTATAAAATTCATTGTGTAATTTTAGAATCTTTTAAACAGAATCCCAAGAAAAATTGTTATACGAAGTATTTTTAAGTTAGGGTAATGAGTTATAGACGTTACTCCAATTGGTGTATAGGAGAAGTATAGTAAAAGAAAAAAGATGAATGGATAGTTGGAAATAGAACAGACAAAGAATGTTATTGAAAATGGTAATAAGATATGAAAGGATATATAAAGGTTTTGTTATGGTTTTTTTTTTTGGATTTTGTATATTGATAAAAGGCAATAAAATTTTAATTAACAAGAAATAATTTGGATGAAAAGGAGAAGTAGGGATAAGATATGAGGTTAAATAGATAAAGTACTGATACTATAATTTGGAATTGTTATGTTCTATTGGTTTTCTTTTATTATTTTTTCTTAGAAAAAAATTTATAAGCTGTTATGCCTTGATTCTTTGTGCATTGTTTTTATAAAATTGATAAAAATGGTTTATATATATATATATAAAAAAAAGAAAATGATAATAAGATATGGAAGGATATATAAAGTGAATATGATGTTTGAATTTGTGTCTGTGTGAAGAGTTTTAACCCGGGATCAGACAACCTTCAGAAAAGATCTTTTAGTTTTGTTTATGTTTTGTGTTTTGTATGTTTGTGTATTGTGTTTTCTGTAAAATTAATAAAATTTGTTTAAAAAAAAAAAAAGGCGCCCACCCCGAATGGGAATGCATCACACGTGATCGTTAAAGGCAAAGTCTCGTTATATTGCCTCAGGACAGAGTCAGAAGTCAATAAATCTTTTACATGTCGAAACGCCTGTTCTTCTCTACGCCCCCATACCCAGGTTGCTTTTTTGTCCAATAAACAATGTAATGGCTCAGCTACAGTTGCTTTGTGAGGCAGGAAAACTTTATAAAAATTGATAAGGCCCGGAAAAGCCTGGCGGTCGGCCTTGTTCCGGGGTTTTGGGGCATTCTTGATCTCCTTGAGTTTGTTATCGGTGGGGTGAATACCTTGACTATCAATTAAATATCCCAAAAATTCTACGCGATCTGTACATAGATAACACTTGTTCTTTTTAACTTTGAGACTGGAGTCTTTAAATCTCTGGAGAACCAACCTCAGGCGTTCCTTAAGAATTTTCTGAGTTGGGGCAGCGATTAACACATCATCAAAATACGGGACAACACCTTTTATCCCTTGTAATAGCCTCTCCATTAAGCTTTGAAAGATTCCCGGGGCGACGCTCATTCCGAACTGGAGCCGGTTACATTTAAACTCTGTGTGTAACGATTGTTTGGGCCTCTGCCATTTTTTTGTCCACAGGCAGTTGTTGGTATGCCTGGGCTAAGTCTAGTTTAGCGAAAAATTTTCTGCCCCCCAGGGAATGGAGGAGGTGTTGTACCACCGGTACTGGGTAAGCGTTTTGTTGAAGGGCGTGGTTCAGGGTGGCTCAGTAGTCCCCACAAATTCTTATTGATCCATCTGGCTTGATGGGCGTTATGATTGGGGTTTCCCAGGGAGAGTGGTCGGTTGGTTCTAGCACTCCCTGGGCTATTAATTTATCAAGCTGCTCGTCAATCTTTGGTTTAAGGGCAAAGGGAACTCGACGAGGCTTAAGGTGGATGGGAGCCATTTCGGGATTGAGGTTAAACGATATTGGGGTCCCCTTGTACTCCCCTAATTTTTCCGCGAAGATGTCCTGGAATTCGTGGACGAGGTCTTCTTCCCAATCGCTGCTGTAGGTTCGGTGAATGCCGGCCACTTCAATTCCAAGCGGAGCGAACCATTGGAGGCCTAACAAACTAGGCTGATCCTTGTCGATTACAGTCAGGGGTAAAAATGCTGTACGGTTCTTAAACGATACCCATACTCGGCTGGATCCAACGACTGGGATTCAATTTCCTTGATAGCCCTTAAGTATAAGTCTTTGGAACCGGAGGTCTTGCCTACGGATAGTGGGGATGAGCTGCTTGAGGGTCTTCCAGGAAATCATCGAGAGGGACGATCCTGAATCGACTTCCATCAGGCAGGGCTGGTTTTCGATGGCCACTTTCACTCAGATCTTTTTGGCATCCAGTGACGAGGTGTGACCGATCGTGATCGTTTGGTGAGCCTCTTCTCGCTTCGTTGGGTGGTTTAGGTTTTTGTTTCTGTAGGAGTGGTTGTTCCATTGGTGGTTCACGGGTTCTCGCTTCACGGGACGACTTCCTGTTGGTTGGCAATAGTTAGCCCCCCTTGAGGGCTGGCTGGGTCCTGGCTTGCTTCTACAGACCTGTCCTATATGGCCTCTTTTCCAGCACACATGGCAGAGCGCGTCGAGGAATTTGCATTCTGACCGGGGGTGGCTTGCTCCACACCCGGCGCATTGGTACTGTGATTTCTGGCATTGGTCCCATTCGGACCGAAGTCAATGGACCTCTTCCTCGTCGCTGTCTGACGACGAGTCGAAGTCCTCGTGGTGGGCCGTTTCCAGCTGTCCCTCTGACTGAGGTGAAATGTCGCTGGCTCGTTGGCGAACCGTGGTGTGTGTGTGGCGCATTTGGGCAGCCGATTTCCTGGTTGCTTCTGCTGCAGTAGCTTCAGCTATGGCGTCTTTAAGGGTGATGTCGCCCTTTGCCATTAATTTACTCTGAGTGCCTGGTGCATCTAATCCCAGAACTATTCGGTCTCTTAGGGCTTCTTCTAAGTCGGTAAACTCGCATAGGCCTCCCAGATTCCGGAGATCCGCGATGAAATCAGCAACGCTTTCGCCCTTCCGCTGACTTCTTTGATAGAATTCATGCCTTCTCATGAGCGTTGGCACGGTCGGTGCGTAGTGAGCCCGTCGTAGTGGTTCGAGGACGTCCCAGTCCATAGACTTTGCTTCTGCCAGTTTTGCTAGTGCCTTGGCCATCTTGAATATGGTTGGCCCACAACGAGTTAGGAATACCGCTCGTTTCTTTCCGGTAGTGGCATCCTTTAAATTGTTGGTTTCCAGAAACATCTGGAAGCGATCCATATATGAGTCCCAGTCTTCTTGTGCCGGGTCGAATGGAGTGGGTGGTATGACGCTGCCGGACATGGTTCCGCTGTGGGTGCGGTTAGCCACGTGCTCGCTTATGGTTCTTCGTCGTTCAGCAAGCTCTGACGTCTCCACATCCCACCCTCGTCGCCAGTGTTAAGTTCTGAGCATGGGTGCAAGGATGGAGACGAGCCAGTGAAACAGTGAACTTCAAACTCTTTATTTACATGTTAAACAGCTCAACCGATGGCCACGATGGGCCCCTTTATATAGGCAACTCTTAACTTATTTAACCAATGAAAACACAGGGAGAGCTAGCTCCATTAACCAATGGGAGAGGCTCATTAATAGCCAATCAGATTCTCCTGAACGGACCAATCTGATATCGCTATTATCGGCCAATCAGAAGTGCAGGGCCTGAACCCTGCACTTTACTTCAAGCTCTTAATGATTTTTATTAAGCATTTATTGATTCACAACACCCTCACTAACCTGCTTTTCAGCTCCTGTGTGCAGGGCAACAAAAGAAGACCATGTGACTACCAGTTTAAAAAAAGTTCAGTCAGACTTCCAACTTTTGAGGGGGAAAAAGATCTCCCGAAGTTGTAAGCTCTGACTGAAATGACTGATTAGTCTCGCAGCTGATCGGGGCTGCTGTTCCATTGCTACCTCCCAGCTCACAGTCATGCAGCCTAGTAGTCCCCTGGGAGCAAGAACAAGATGAGGAATGACTGAGCTGGGTGGGGAGGAGAGGGGCCGGCTAGAATTTTTACTACCAGTTTGCCCAAACTGGGTCGTCCTGCCTGAATCCCACCACTGTAACTATTTCTGAACTATTACATTTTTCAGGAGTTGCTAGTTTGGCCAATATTAACAACATTAAGGAAACTGGATCAGTGCTATAACCTACCATTAATAAACTTTATTTCCTCCAATCCCAAAAGACATTTATTAAATATAGCAATTAATAAATAAAACACAGAGCCCTAGCAAATTATAATCAATTTTATAGGCCTTCTGTTATTAAATGAAACTAACATGAAGCAAAAAAATACTAGAATCTAAAATTATTCTCATTTTATGTGAATTAATCTGCCTAATTTTTCAACTCCACCTTTTTGTGTTTTAAAGCATAAAATATTAGTCAAATCCTGACATTTCTGATTCAAATGATGTACTTTTTGCCCACATAAATTCAGTCATTCTGAACATTTGTAAATCATAGGAAATAGTTTTTAAGGGGCAAGAACTGAAGAGTTTTTAAAGCAACTTCAATTTCTCTTTTTTTCTCATTTGGATCTGACACAGCTTCACTAGAGGTGCCAGATCTTCTGCCAGTTTGCTAAATTATTCTCCTTCTGAAAAGAAGAGCAATTTTTCTTCTCCCTCCCTTCTTGTTTTCAAATGACAAACAATGCAAATCAATAATTCAGACTGAAATGGACAGGGGAAAATCAGAAAGGCAATCCAAAATGCCACTTGTCTTGAAAAAGATCTGAAGCTTTTGCTTTTGGATGTCAATGTGGTCATGTTTATCCCAACCATGTATTTTCCTCTTCCTCCCCCGCCAATTAACTTTTGCTACTATTCACATCATTTTTCAGAAGATGGAAACTTTTGTGCAGCATTTCATTAATCTAGGAATACTGGGTGGGGAAGAGGAAAGCAAGAATGACATTTCTATATTTTGTACCTTGGTTTTCTGATCCTTGGTTTTCTGCCCCCTCTTTTCCTGTCTGCCCAACCTGATAGTAGGCACTGTCAGCTCCACGCAAGGTCTCCTTTTTCTGAGATGACAGATCTGGACTTTTCCCTCCTGTGCCACGGAAGAAGGACAGAACTCCATATGGCTTCTTTGCTAAAGACATGAGCACAAGAAACATTTTGGGGAGGCTCATTCATTATCTACTCTGCCATCAAGCCAAGTGATTCCAGCCAAGTGATTAACAGTTGCTCCATGTCATTTCATAGCAGCTTGGAGAAATTCTATGGAAGTGTTAGGCAAGAACACTATTTTTTAAAAGTTCAGGATTAAATTTTACCAAACACCAGTGTCAAAAGATCATCTATTATCTCACATTAATAAACAACACGTAACCTCTGATTTAATCACAAAATATCTCATTATCCTGGTTTCCATCTTATTTGAATCAAGAAACCATCCTTCTGATAGGCGAGGAACCTGGCTTGTTCCTAGTACAGTGCAGATTAAATGATCAGATATGACTCAAATACATTCATTCAAAAAGAGAAATTAAAAAGGAAGCATACATATATTGTTCAAACTTTGACTCATTAAACTGCATTAGGATTGCACAGATCTTTATCACCACTGAGCAGTGCATTTGATCCATAGATCCTGCCTTTGAACTGGACTACTTAAACTTACACTTGATTTGCTACTGTAAACAAATAAATACTCTCCATTTAGGGAAGAAATTCTCCCTAATGCAGGCTTCTCCCAGATAGGCAGAAATATGAAAAGCAAGTCCATAAAAAAAAGAGGAAAACACCAACTCTGATTTTGTTTGGCAAAATGGCAACAAAGGAATGATATGATAGCACCCTTTGAATACTTACAGGCCATCATTGAGAAGAAGGGTAATATTGGATCAAAGGGCTTGATATACAGCCGAATTTTACTAATAGTAAGAACAACAGAATCATTTATGTGGAAGGGTAGTCCCTTGTTGCAGGACTTCATGCAGAAACTGGAAAATTATCTGTTTGAATTGGTCTACTGTTGTTCCTTAATAATTATTTTGTTGAGATACAAATTTCTGACTATTCCTATGAGATAGCACATAGTACATTAAAATTCTTTCTATACATTATTGTCTAACATACATTTGTGGGAAGTTATGGGAAGACAGACTCCAAATGAACATCAGGAAAACCTCCTAGCAGTAAAAGCAGTTCGAGATATGAAACTAATTATCAAGAAAGATGGTTGGTTTCCTTGACTGGATGGGTTCGAGGGGAGGATAGGATAGGGAAGGATCTGCAGGAGAGCCTTTAATTTTGATTCCTGAACTGAGCCAGTAGATAACAGTTTTTCTAAGAATGCATTAAAATACTAGTAGCATATATTTAAAGCAAAAGTGGATAAATTATAGCAGGGGGCAGTATTTAGTCAACCTTGACTGATCTAAAAAAGCTAAGCAAAACTGGATCTGATGAATACTTATAGAGAAGATCATCAGACAACCAACAGCATAGATTAGACCGGGGAAGTTGGAAAACCACCTAAAAGAAGGCAACAGCAAAGATATTTTTGCAAACAAAAAAAAAGATGCCAAGTTCAATTCAAAGGTCTCATTTCTATGTGATGAAATGTAGTTTTAGCACAAACTCTGAGATTAATGAATTAATAGGTCTCATTGATTTTATTAAATGATCTTATTAAATTTATTGAAACAATATTTCCATTAGATTTGTTATGGGGTTAGAACAGAACTTTAGATAAATCTGAGCAACGATATACTGAAGTTTTTAGGATCTAATTTTCCTTATTTGAACAAGTTGTTTTGGAGTCCTGCAGTAAGACAGATAAATGGATATGAACACCCATAAAATCTGAAATTTCTTACGCTGTTCAGCTTCAGTTGTTTGGCTTGCCTGCCCCACATTCGTTTCAGGTAGTCGAACTGGGCTGTTGGTCTTCACTCTGCTCTCAGCCACACTGGAAATCAAAAATAGTTTTTTGGCTACAATTTAATTAAAACCACCTGATGCAAATGTAATTGCATCAAACACAGAAGCCTAAATTTTACGGAAGTACCATCCTACATACATATAGGTCATATTTAATTTAGTGGACATAAAAACAACTCTGCTGGATTAGAATATGATTCTCCAAAAGCTAGTATACTTTTTCCAACATATGCCTTCTAAAACCCACAAAAAGAGAAAATTTGCTCCCAAAGAGGTTGCCTTTGTGAATGAATGCTATTAGAATGCTGCTTCTGAAATTCAGGTTTCACTTGGTTAATAAATAGCTGTCAACAAATCCACAGACAGGCTTCCAGGATTTGCTAGTGACACTAGTCTGAACCTGTCATACCTAAAGATGAAAGTGGCAAACAAGCAGAGTGAGCAAAAGTCAGGAAACTTGTTTAAGGAATCAACTTGTTAAGGAAAACAAAGGAAAGCATGTCACAAAAACCAGACCATATGCTAAGGCCTATCAAAGGAAGGTGGGCCTTAGCACATGAAATCTCTGCCTGAATCTTATCAGCAGCTACCGGACCTATAAATCAGTATGGCAAGAGAAGGTACCCGTCTTATGGATCAATAAAGCAAGGACTTTGGGGGATGAAAGAGATCCTGAAGCCCACCCACTCTTTGAGTCATCTTTAGATTCAAACATGGCAGCTTCTGTCCTCTAATACCTGGCAGCCTAGTTGAGAACGTAGATTAAGTGTGAGTATATCTGTGGATAGGTGGGAAAGAGCAAATGTACATTATACATAAAATGTACATAAACGTTGCTGTTAGTTAAACTTCACTGGATCTCTATGTGTTCCAAAAAAACTGGTTATGTCTTAATGTTTGGTAGAAAGTGATTTGAGCGTGGCTATTGACCAGGGCTGTTAGCAAGTTGAGCGAGTGATTATAGGTTGAACACACTGGTATAACAATCCAAAGCTTCATACAGTAAATTTCCTGGAAAATCCCAGAAGCTAAAGCTTATTGAACATATAAACAGAATGCTGGATTATGAAAATAGCACAATTTTATAGAATACAACACCAAGAGAAAATGTTAGTAAGAATCTAGATCAGCCTTTTTTAACCTCATGCCTTTCCAGATATGCTGGGATTCTGCTCCCAGAATTTCCAACCAAATTCAAAGGATGGCTGGATGTTCTACAATTTAGAGTGCTCTTGAAATCCATAAAAGTGCTCTTCAAAGTCTGCATATTTCAGGTATATGTTGCCAAAAGAAACTAAATGGATCAAGTAGAACACACTGTTGATGATTTGAAAGAACAACCAAAAAGACCCTCTGCTGGTAATTATCAAAGCTACAGGAGGATCGGAATTATTCTTATGAGTTCTAATTGAACGTACAACTAAGAGAGAGAAATGAGTTTGTCACCTGTTTGATTGAAATCCTTCGTCAACACTGCTCTTCAAACATAATTTTGATAATTCATCTAAGGCATTTTTGTATTCCTTGCAACTGAAAATAAACAAGAGGTTTTATTCAAATGGCTCGATTCTATAGTTTAAAGTATGAGTGGGCACCATGCAAATAAATAGTTAAAGTATTATTGGGAAGATAAACTTGTTTCTTGGTTGTACTAGACTTGGTACAGCTTCAGGAGGTAATCCTCATATACTCTTGCATCTGAGAACATTCAGAGGAAATTTTGATACAGCCATGTTTTTGTAATGTAAATACTCAAGCAGTTATTCTGCTTACACCTATTAGTGTCTTCTCTGCTCTGGATCGGCTGAAAGAGGATGACAGAAAGGGCATCAAGTTGGTCAATTTGAGGGGAGGGCAGGGAGAATGAGTACTTTAGTCTTCCCAATGATTGTAGACCAGAGATAACAAAGCTACCTGTCTGATTATTCCAAAAGATCTAGAGAATGGTGCAAAAGCACCTTGCCTTCAGTCGGATACAGCAGAATTCAAGGAGCTGTGACAAAGCCTGAGTTCCCAATTGTAGAAAACTGCCTCTGTGACAGCTTCAGGAAAAAAATGCTTAATTTCCAAAGTTGTCAGGAATTGTGGGTATACTAAACTGTAACAACCGTCTAAGATCAGTGCTGATGTGCAGATGAGACCAGAACATTTTGCCCTGCCTACTTTCATGTAGATAAACAGAAATGGCTTTTGAAAACTTTAGATGATACGTGTTCAAATATAAAGATGTACATGATCAATATGAAATGTTCAAATCCACCTATTTCTAAAAGAACACTTGAAGCCCAATTTAAATATATGATTTAAAAACTGCAGACACACAAGGTCTTTTTCTGGAGAAATGGTTGCCATATTTCTCCTAGTATAATAATTAAGAGAGGCTTAACAAAAGTCAAGCCAACTCAAGGCATGGAGTTTATTAAGAAATGTGCATGAATAAATTCTCCATTTTCCAATTTTATCAGCCTTTTAACAAATGAAATATTATTTAAGGAAATGACCAATCAAATAATATTAATCTAATCTGGCAGCTATACTATGCAGCACTTAAACTGACCACCAGAAGGAAACAGATCATCTGGGGCACTAAGAAAGTTAGTAGAGCTCGTGTTATAAAGCACTGAAGGATAATAACAAATAGATCCAAGAAGCAGCAGATCCTATTTCCAGGCTATGCAAGGTTTTTATTTATTTAATGTATTATGCCTTGTTCTTCAGACAAACTATCTCAAGGTCAGATAGAAATGAAATAAAATGTTCAATTGGAACATACAATATTTGTATGCTAATGAACATAGTAAGTCCTTGCCTCACTGAGAGCAGTCAAATGCTTTATCCTTTATTCCCTAAAACCAAACTTAAGTAAGATTTTCATAAAGCATATTATATTAACATGTACAAAACCAGTCAGCTCTAAGAAAATAGTTAAGGTTGAATGAAAGATGACCAGCCTTGATGAAATGGCAAAGGAAAGAGTTGTATGAACTTCAGTGGGCAAATTGCCCCTCTCCCAGTCAGAAATACTTTGGTGGAGTCTAGGTGGGTGCTCTTGACAAAGCTTTAAAAGGGTAAAAGCAGCAGTCAATTAAACAAGGATGAATCAAATTATTTAGCTCTGTGCTTTAAAAACTCAAAAGCAAGTAAAGAATTTGTTTTTCTGAATGTAGAAAAAGAAATCTATTGAGCTTCTACTCCCATAATCCCCAACAGGGAACCACTGGGTTGAAAAAGATTTCTTGGATCAAAGCAGGGAACCAACTTACCTGAGAGCAAAGGCGATGATGGAGCTTGGTTCCTTTTCACAGACAGCAATAGGAACCCGTTCGTGCTCATACATTAAATAATGCTTGTCAGGCTCACTACATTAAGAACACAAAAATTACAACATGCTGTTTGTTTACAACAAGCAAGTCTATGTCACAGATTTCTCAGATGCAAGAAAACATTGAATGTAAAAGAATTCCTTCCAAAAAACCCCAGAAAATTAAGCAGAAGAACCTCATTGGCCTCTTTCACTATATTCTTAAAAGTAAATTATTGGAAGAAGAAGAAATACAGAGCTCCTTCCAAGTGAATACAGCAATAAAGCAAATTGGGGTGGCCTTTATGATTTTTTTTTTTTATCCAAGTATAAAATATAAAGGAAAATAGAAATAGGAAATTAGGGGAAGGAGAAAAAAAGGGGGGAAGAAAATATGAGATACAAGGGAGGGAGCGTTGACTTTAGACTCTTTTTAGCACAGTAGAAGATAACATTACAGCCTCAATTTTTTATATTTACACATATATACTGACCATTTCTATAACAACAAATCTATCTAATTGGCAAAACCAAAGTCAAAGTTTCATTTTTTTTTCATCATATCCACAAAATCCAAAAGTGATTTCCAAACAAAAAACATAATTAAATATATTCTCCTCTTCAAATTTAACCATTTCTGCTTTTTCTTCCTCGCTGTGGAAATAATATATTTTTGTTTGCACTTAATAATCTTCATAAACCATCACCATTTATAACAACAAAATTCACTGTATTATTTCAGATTCTTTAACCTTAAAGGGAAAATACTTTTTTTCCATCCATTTTAAAACACTATACTTTTCTTTTAAAATATTTCTAAGATCAAAAAAGTTTTAATACATTTTTTTAAACTTCCTCTTAACATACATACTTAAAAGTTCACTATTAGTCAAACCAATAAAATTCCAACTAACTCCAATTAACACATGAAATAACTTTTAATTTAGCTATGACATTAGCTATAATATTTGGATTAGGATAAAATTGTTCTTTTTTTTACTTCCTGATGCTAATGTTTCACTGAAAGGACAATTCCAAAGTAGCATAAAAATCCAAAGAAGAAAATCACACACACATTCACACACACCACAACACTGCCAGTTAACACCAGTTCTTCTTCTTAAACTAATATTAAGGTCCCCGTGGGACTAATAAATAATTAATTCTACATTAACTATTACTCCACAGAAATATATTACACCTTATTCAAGCCAATGAATTAAATATTGCTGTCTTTTGACATGACAACAGGCTTTGCAACCAAGGAGCAATATGAACAAAACAATCACACAAAAAAATATTTGTACAGAAATTATCTTCCTTCTAAAATTGATTTTACTTACAAGGGGGATGGAATTGGATTGTAGCTATTTCCAGGTAACAGATTTGCTAGAATAGCTTTCATGGTGGATTTTTCTTTCACCTGACTATCCATAGAGCCCAGCAAATGCCCATCAAATACATCTGGAATAAAAAAAGGAAGGTACAACTTTTAATATTACTAGAGTTCCAAGATTTCTTTAAAATGCTGATTCTTAGGGTGCTACAGAGATAATTTGTTGTCTCAAATTGATAACTTCAATAATTTTGAAATATACTGCTGCTTCTGGAAAATGGTCAATAAGGCTATGAACCTTTATCAATCTAGAATCCAACAACAACAACAACAACTACTAGTTGTTGCTCTGTAGTTCTGAGAAAAACAAGACCAGATTTCTAGAATATGATCGTTGCAAAAGGACAATCTGTGAAATCTGTCTCTCTTTCTGTATTCAAAATCTTACAAATGTTAACCAATTCTATAATGGGCAACACAAATTGAACATACCAGTTGGAGAATTCTGTTCCATCTGGTATAATCAGAAATTTCTAGTCCCAAATGAAAAGATAATGAAAGTTAGTCTGGTTTAGTAGTTAAGATGCTGGACTGGAAACCAGGAGGCTCAGAGTTCTCATCCTTCTTTAAGCCCAAAAGCTAGGTGGGTGAATTTGGACCAGTCATTGTCTCTCAGCCCAACCCACATCACAGAATAGTGGTGGTAGTTGTCATAGAAAAAAATAAAAGACAGGAACACTGAGTACATTGCACGGGAGCAAAGTTCTGAAGAGCTCTTGATTTCTTCATATTCTCTTCATTTTAATTATAAGTCTGAATCCGAGGAGGAAGACAAACAGCTGACAGTGTGGGAGTGGCTCTGTTGGCTATGGAGGAAACTGGGGAAGGGCACAAGTCCAGCTGGGCAGAGCAGGGGGGAAATAGAACAAGGGAGAGGGAGTTCATAGGAAGACCCAGACCCACCCCCTCTTCATCCTAGGGCATGCAGGGAGGAATGGAGAAGAGAGTAAGGTGGATTGCATGGCTTACGGGGGAGGAAAGGGCCCAGATTCCATTCATTAGACACACCTGGGAATGAGAGTTTAAAAGAAATGCATGCTGAGTGCAGCAGCTGCTGGGAGCAAACATGAGTTTATCTTGTGTTATCTGTGTTTCTGGTGTCTTCCCAACTGTTAAGTTATTGCCGTGCCTTCACATTTGGAATTCTTTGCTCCTGCCCCGCTGAACTAATTACCTCATTTTGCCTTGACTGGACTTATAGTTACAGTTTTTGTTGACCACATTTTAGACTTGATCCTCTGTAGCCAAAGGCTGTTCCTGGGAGTGTAACCAGGACATTGGGGGCAAAGTTGGAGCTAATAAAGGGACTCCTACTGATTATCTGACTGTGTTGCCTTTGTGCCACACCCCAGGTTATCACATAGTTCAAAAAGAAACCTTTTGCTGTAATAGTGCGTGATCCACACTGTATTATTATAGCCTTCAAGGCCCATGTACAGGTAAAACTTGAAAAATTAGAATATTGTGCAAAAGTTCATTTATTTTAGTAATGCAACTTAAAAAGTGAAACTAATATATGAGATAGACTCATTACATGCAAAGCAAGATAGTTCAAGCCGTGATTTGTCATCATTGAGATGATTATGGCTTACAGCTCATGAAAACTCCAAATCCATCTCAGAAAATTAGAATGTTGTGAAAAGGTTCAATATTTTAGGCTCAAAGTGTCCCACTCTAAGCAGCTAATTAAGCCATAACACCTGCAAAGGGTTCCTGAGCCTTTAAATGGTCTCAGTCTGGTTCAGTACGAATCACAATCATGGGAAAGACTGCTGACCTGACAGTTGTACAGACAACCATCATTGACACCCTCCATAAGGAGGGAAAGCCTCAAAAGGTAATTGCAAAAGAAGTTGGATGCTCCCAAAGTGCTGTATCAAAGCACGTTAATAGAAAGTTATGTGGAAGGGAAAAGTGTGGAAGAAAAAGGTGCACAAGCAGCAGGGATGACCGCAGCCTGGAGAGGATTGTCAGGAAAAGGCCATTCAAAAGTGTTGGGGACTTTCACAAGAAGTGGACTGAGGCTGGAGTCAGTGCATCAAGAGCCACCACACACACAGACGGATCCTGGACATGGGCTTCAAATGTCGTATTCCTCTTGTCAAGCTTCTCCTGAACAACAAACAACGTCAGAAGTGTCTCACCTGGGCTAAAGAAAAACAGAACTGGTCTGTTGCTCAGTGGTCCAAAGTCCTCTTTTCTGATGAGAGCAACTTTTGCATCTCATCTGGAAACCAAGGACCCAGAGTCTGGAGGAAGAATGGAGAGACACACACTGCAAGATGCTTGAAGTCCAGTGTGAAGTTTGATTTGGGGAGCCACGTCATCTGCTGGTGTTGGTCCACTGTGCTTCATTAACTCCAGGGTCAACGCAGCCGTCTACCAGGAGATTTTGGAGCACTTCATGCTTCCTTCCACAGCCGAGTTTTATGGGGATGCTGACTTCATTTTCCAGCAGGACTTGGCACCTGCCCAAACTGCCAAAAGCACCAAAACCTGGTTCAATGACCGTGGGATTACTGTGCTTGATTGGCCAGCAAACTCACCTGACCTGAACTCCATAGAGAATCTATGGGGCATTGCCAAGAGAAAGATGAGAGACATGAAACCGAACAATGCAGAAGAGCTGAAGGCCGCTATTGAAGCATCCTAGTCTTCCATAACACCTCAGCCACAGGCTGATAGCTTCCATGCCATGTCGCATTGAGGCAAGTACTGAGTGCATATGCACACATACTTTTCAGAGGTCCGATATTGCTCTATGTACAATCCTTGTTTTATTGATTGCATGTAATATTCTAATTTTCTGAGATTGTGGATTTGGGGTTTTCATGAGCTGTAACCATCATCATCGCAATTATGATACATCACAGCTTGAACTATCTTGCTTTGCATGTAATGAATTTTTCTCATATATTAGTTTCACCTTTTAAGTTGCATTACTGAAATAAATGAACTTTTGCACAATATTCTAATTTTTTGAGTTTCACCTGTACTTCCAAAAGCAACCCTGTATTTCTATATTCTTTAGAGCAGATGAAGAGACTAAGACAAGGGAAGAGAAACTTTCACAAGATTATCTAATAAGTTCAGCAGAAAAATTAATGTGATTTTTTTTTGAGCCAAATCACCTCATATGTATTTTGAGCAATAAACAAACATGGAATTTCTTATAATGTCATTCTAGTCAGTTTTGAAAGTATCAAGTATAATAAGATGTAAACTAAACCAGACATCCAAGGTAGCCTACTCTTTCATAGAAGCAGGAGTGAAGAGAGAAAGACCCCACTGATACCTTCTGAGCTGCCAGCTGCATCTGGATCAGAGACAACATTGGCAAAGGTGGACCCTCCTGTTAATTGGTCAGATACAACCTCTGGAGGAGTAGGAAGCTGGAGTAGAGAAGAACTGGTGGAACTTTGGCTGGACAGAGTCGTCAAGAAACGATCTTCTATGGAGGAAAAATACAGACATTGGAGCATTCTTAGAACGCCTTTGAAATAAGGTATGTGTGCTTTAAGAAACCACCAAAAAGGGTTTTAGTACAGATTGAAATAAGATAAATGGATACTAGGACAAGCACTCATTAGCATTTATACTCTTTGAAAACCATGCCAGGTGTTTTTTCTAATTTTTCAAATATTTCAACATAAATATTAAAATTAGATTTTCTTAAGCTGCAAGTTCCATATAGGAAAAGCTGCAAACACACAAGCTAAACATACAATGGCATGTCTTCTAAATATGCAGCATACCTTTCTCACCATTCTGAAGTGCTGGAGAAACATTACGAGGAGATGCATCCATTGAACTGATCTGTAGAACAAAGAGTTACTTCTTTCATATTGAGATTTTTCTTCTAAATCAATACCATTTTGCTAAAAAAAAAAAAAAAAAACCAAACCACTCCTTCTCAATGCACATAAACATGAAAACATGCAATCTCCTAAAAAAAGAAATGGACAAAACTTTTCTGCTTGGTGTTTTTCTAGAACAAATAAAGTATCTCTCATTTTAAAAAATGTAATTGGATATTCATCTCCATTCAATGAAAAAGTACAATAGTTGTCAGAGAAACCAAGGCACTGTAATACTGTGATCTATAATGAGATCTGTAGTTCTTCATCTAAGTCCTGTTAATAAATATTCTGCTTAAATGAACAATCTTTGCAATAAATATGCTGTCATACCTTTACTGAACACATTGAGGCAACATTTACTACCATTCTTTAAAAAATGTAGAACTTCAAATTAAGTAATTGATTATACTTCCTTCAGCAGCAATGACATCATACATTTCCTATATTGGTTGATCAATTCTGCGTATCAACCTGGTAATATTTTAGCCCATTCTTTTTTAAAGAACTGATTCAAATCAACAACATTTTTGAATTGTATATATACTTCAGGTCATGCTGCAATATTTTACGTGGGTTAAGAAGAGGGCTCTTAATTCTAGTATTTCAAAACAGAAACTTTTTTTTGCTTCAGCTATTCTATTGCAAATATTTGAAGCTGGCATAGTTATTACATTGGATGACACATGTCTGTTTAAACATCAACTTAGGAACAGATGCTGTAACAATATCCTATAGAATTTCCTAGTAGAGTCTACAGTTCATTATTATCTCAATAAACCAATCGATCCTGAGGCTACAAAGCAATCCCAAACCAAGAAATGCCACTTAATGCTTAATAGTTTGTAATTTTACTTTTTTCATTAATATTTTACTTTTTTCAAATAAAATTTGACAAAAAAATCCATTTTCATATCATCTATCCACAGAACACTGTTTCATTAGCATCTTGATGAACATGGATATCAGACAATAAAAGAAGGGCCTACAAATCATTCACCATTATTCTAGGTATTTTGCAGTCTCCTGGCATGTAGAATGCCTTGCCCTGTGATGAATGACTGTTCTTGGAATCAATGAATCAATGGGGCTTCATTTTCTTCATTTGTAACCTGATTGTGCACTGATGGAGGCCAAAGACTTTGGCAATGGTTTCGTAGTCCTTTTCAGACTCATATGTCTGCAAACATCTCTTCTGATCAGGACATAATTCAACATATCTATGTTATAAAGAGAAAACTCTTGACTGTGGAAACCCATCTTTTTTTTAAATAGCGAAAGCAGAGGGAGCAGACATGATTGTTATCTCAACAATTAGAATATTTTATTTATTGCCTTCATTGCCCTAAGATTTCCACATTTGTTTTCTAACAAACACAGTGAGTTTTGGCTTAGTACGTTAATGAAAGTATGAACACTACATTGTTTTATATTATTTATATTGTTTTAACAACAATTTCTATTAATAAGACTGAGATGAAGCTCTGATCACACCATAGATCAGTACTGTAGAATTACAAATAGTTCTAAAGCATTCTCAAACTTTTTCTTACCAAAGTAACCCAAAGTCACGCAACCATCATGCATTCTCTGCCGCAGTTTGGCAATTTATAAAAAGCATTGCAGGTTTTCATAAATTCCTCCTGCATGTAGGAAGAATTCAGCAGAACCTATAATTTTATTCTAGATTTATTATGCTAATTTGTGCACTTAGAAACAGATGCTTTCTGAACTAGCAATTTATTTTTATTTATTTGTCACACATGTATTAGATAACAAATATAATTGGAAAATTATTAATACATGAAATGGGTACGAATAAAAGGGAGACATTAGGACAGGGATGGTAGGCACATTGATGCACTTATGCACGCCTCTTACAGACCTCATAAAAATGGGGTACGTTCAACAGTTGACAGTCCAAGGTGAAAGTTTTGGGAGGGTTGGGGAAGAAACCAGAGTCAGGTCGTGCGCATTCCAGGCATTGACAACTCTGTTGCTGAAGTCGTATTTTCTGCAATTGAGTTTGGGGTGGTTTACCTTAAGTTTATATCTATTTTGTGCTCATGTATTGTTTGAAGCTGAAGTAGTCATTGACAGGCAGGACATTGTAGCAGATAATTTTGTGTATTATACTTAGGTCAGACCGAAGGCGGCATAGTTCTAAGTTGTCTAAGCCCAAAATTTCAAGTCTGGTGGTATAAGGTATTCTATAGTGAGTAGGAGAGTGGAGGACTCTTCTCAATACAATACAATAAAATCAATACATAAAATAAAATCAAGATAGGGATGCTGTTTCAGGTACTACAATAATGTATGCAAATGCCAATATTTAAATGAATAGTATTTTATTTACTAAGAGTAAACAGTATTTGTACTGCTCACTCCTACTTACAGCTGCAATTTTAAATATATAATCACAATTATCAAAATCCATTACCTTATTCTCTTCACCTTGTCTTAATCTCCCAGGACTCGGTGGCACTGAGGGGCGCTTCCTCCCTTTTTCTTGTTGGAAGAGATCTTGCAGCCTATAACAGATTTCATATTATCATTCTGCTATATCTAATGTCACAAAAATCATATTAACAAGAAACCAATTTTTCCCTCAGATAAACCATTTTGAGAACAAACCTTAAGAAGACAAACAAGCCTTTTATTTGGAGTTCATTCAAGTCATATTTATTAGATTGTTAATTGAAAGCCACAATGAACTGACAATATAGTCCTTCTTTTATATTCTGCAGTCAATGCAGCAGCCTATTCAAAATGTGCCAAATGTCTGATGAATGCATATTTTATTATGCTATAGGTGTATTTTCAATAAAGAAATCCAATGATGACTCATAACCAACTATCTGGAAGAAGAATAACCAGTAGAAAAAAAACAATCCTTAATTTTCAACTTGAGGAAGCATTCCTTTTCTTACCTGTTATTCCATGCTTGCAACATCTCACAGAGACTTTGTTTTTTGGCTATTGAAGATTCAGAAATTGAATGCAGCTGCTGAGGAGTATCAAGTGAAGAAGAAAGCATCCTTGCTTGGATTTTCTCTATCCAGTTTCTAAATTCCACTTCCTCCATCTATCAAAGAAAAACAAGCCCACACTGACTTTTCTCAGAAGGTAGTTCATTCCTATCCAGCACTATCTGCCAAACATCAATCAAATATTCATAGCTTACTGCTTTAAAGCAGGGGTGTCAAACTGGCAGCCCGCAGACTGGATGCGTCATGCGCAAGCCATGCCCATCCCACTCTGCAAAGGGGAAAACCGTCATGATATGTCACGTGATGGCAATGTGTTGCCGCGAGTTTGACATCCGTGAGTTAAAGAATACCTATTTCTGCAGAATCCTTAATAGGAACAAGTTACATTTTCAGCAGCATGGTAACAACTGATGACTTCTACTTACATATGGTACCTCCGTTTCAACTCAGCCCTGTCCACACTACTTTCCAATTACTGAAAACTGGATTGATGTTGGATTCAGAATAATTATCACCTTAGGGGTGTGGCTGCTTTCTTTAGCTTCATGTATCCTTTGCCTTCTGTAATGAACAAGAACTTTAATTCCTATAAACATGCAATGCATTATACCTCCTTTTGGGCAAAGAGATCTTCCATCTTCTCCTCCCTTGTTTTGCTAAATGTGTCTGTTTTCAAAGAAGTGAGGCGCTCATCAACAGCAACGTACACCTGAGATATCCTGTAACAACAATAGGCATACTCTGAATCCAAACTCGAAACCATTCAGAAGTTGCACTCTTACAAGCTCTCCTTAAGAATTTTATCCAATGTACCGCAAGTTGCACTTTCTCAAAGAAACTAACTTAATGGTCTATATTAGGCCAAGAAACACTTAACAAGTATAATTTTCTTATTATGTATTTGTTCAATGAATGTTCAGAGGGAACACATAAAGTAGCTTAAATCATAAATAAACAAGAATACAAAAGATAATTGTTCAAAAGATTATTACTGTTTGCTAACAATTTTAACTGATTTGAATGCTGTTAATAGGTATTGCCAGAAAATTCCAAACTGTAACTTGTTCAGGGAGTTCTTCAATTTCTATCCAGAAGCATAGTACAACTAGCAAAACATTAGAAAAACTCTACAGAAAACACTGTGAATTTCAAGGGGAAAAAATACGTTATATTTTAGTTTTGAGACTGTGAGGTGATCATCCCATTATCTGCTGCATATAGCATTAAGTATACAATGCAGTTACTTGCTATCCTTCAATATCGGGACAATGAAGGGGTCATAACACAAATTTCAAATGGGACATGGGGTGGGGATGCAAACCTACTTCTGAGAAAAATCTTTCAGATCTTGAAGCATGGTAATCTTCAGTGGTACTTGACGTTTGATGTAGATCTTAGGATGAGGGACACATACCTCCAATAACCGTATTGCAGAATAACTAGGAAGAAAACAAAACACAAGGTTGAGATTTAAGGCCTGCAAACATCATGCCATGTGAACAGTAAACAGATTTTAATATTGATGAAAGAACTGATCATACTTAATTCATCATGCTTTTAAGAAATGTCTACATAAAAATAAAGTTATTTAAAACCTGTACAATATAAGCAGTGATTATATTGGACAGAAGGTATCTAAAAAGATATGCTTTGTTTTTTAAAAAAGGGGTAATTGAAAGTTTTTACCTGAAAGATGCCACCATCTGATTGTAGGAAAAATACTGGTGGTAGTCATGATGTATGGAGTGGCCACATGGTTCAGCATTGGCTCTTCGGGTGTACTGATGGCCATAGAAGCGGAGTTCAAGGTATTTGGCAAAGGACATAGACCACGAATCATTGGAAAGTGGAACCACAGGTGTTACCTAGAAGAATTACTGTAATTTTATACCCAGGAAACTCCTGGCTTGCCCCCAGATCCACTCAAACCAATTTGATTTTGTATTTCAGTAATTTTTGAATGTGACAAAGGCAAACAAGCAGTTCATCTTAAATTTATGCTGGCAGATGTCAAGAAAACATTAGGAGTAATCTATATTCAGATGGGATGGCATTACATAGAAGAAATGAAACTACTGACTTAATCTGTCATATAGAGCAGGGGTCTCCAATTTAGCAACTTTAAGACTTGTGGACTTCAACTCCCAGAATTCCTCAGCCAGCAAAGCTGGCTATCCTCCTCCTATCTTTCTGCAAAGCTGGCTGAGGAATCCTGGGAGTTGAAGTCCACAAGTCTTAAAGTTGCTAAATTGGAGACCCCTGATATAGAGCCTTTTAAAAGGCAAATAACTTAAGCCACGGCAAGCTTTCTCACCCACTTGGTAACTCAACATCTCCTGCTCATAACAACCAAAATTGTTATTCCCCAGAGAGCTCCATTGCATAAGAGTAGCTTTTTCCAAATAGCTGCCTTCCAGATAGGTTGGACTTTCAATGAGATTTGGAGGCCAAGCATGTCTGGAGAAGACTATATGGAGGATGCTGCTCTAAAGCATAAAGTTTGCATTAGAAAATTCTTGGACTAAATCTCTCCATTGTTTCACTGCTTATTCCTAGATGGGCTATTCCCCCTCCATCTTAATCCTTCCCTGTCCTTCCCAGATTACAATCTGGAAATAACTGTTGATAAGAAAGACATAAAGTCTGGATAGTGGACATTGTAGTACCTGGAGACAGCAGAATAGAAGAAAAAGAACTGGAGAAAATCACAACATACAAAGACCTGCAATAGAAGTAGAATGTCTGTGGCAAAAGAAAGCAAAGATAGTACCAATAGTAATAGGTGCCTTGGGTGCAATCCCAAAACAACTGAAGCACCACTTGAACACCATTGGCATTGACAAACTCATCATCAGTCAATTGCAAAAGGCAAAGCTGAGTTTGTCAATGCCAATAGTATTCAAGTAAAGCTACTTGGAACACCTCATATCCTTTAACACCATCAAAAAAACATGCCTTTCAACATTACTCATAAAATGCTACAAAACAGGAGGCTGGGGTTTTGTTTGATTTTAAAAGAATACATTCTATATATTCTGAATAAATCCAGGTTTATTATAATTAATTGTCTTGTGCAAATCTAGAAATATCTTTTGGAGAAGAATTAATGCTCTAAAAGTGGCATTGTAGTGCATTTAAAATGGACTTTGTCTCTCTCCACTATCCTCAATTTTGTGCCTCGTCTTGTAAATTTGCCAGCATTTGAATTCCGACATGAACTACCTGACCTTACAAAAATGCAACTGGGATCTCCTCTTACCTGCTTGCATAGTCTACACCAGGAGTAAGTGAGAATTGTATGCTGATAACCGGGCACTGGAGAGTCCAATTCCTTCAATATGATCTGTACACAGCCTTGTCCATGGACAAAGCGACGGATGTGATGCACCATTGGTGTTTCACAGAACATATTTGGGCACTGGTAGGAGGGCCTTCAAGCAAAAGAATAATTGTGAGAAATTTAGTTCTTTTTGATGTTCTATAGCAGGGGTGTCAAAACCGATCGCATCATAGGCCATATAGTGACATATTGGGAAGTTTTTAGCCCTTGCAGAACCAGGGTGGGCATGGCCTTCATGGGCCATATCTGGCCTGTGGACTGCCAGTTTGACATGCCTGTTCTATAGCAATGGTTCTTAAAACCATCACATCCTTCATTCTCTCATCAGTTCATTCATCAGCTGCTCACAATCTCCATTAGCATATCTTCCTGTTCATTGCTAGTCAGGTGGACAGCACAAAGCCCACAAGTCTCATGGTCAATAAATACTTAATTTTGCATTACAATGTTGAGTCTTTTGAAATGGAGAGTTGAGAAGGCATACAAAAATGTAAGTTCTTCACTGAAAAACAAGATTTCCCATGCTTTTAAAGATGAAAAAAAATGGGGGGGGGGGTGTTTGCTGCATTTTCCAAATATTTATTGAGTAGTCCATGATCAGAGAAAGTTTGAGAAATCCTGCTCGATTCTATTTTTACTCCTTCTAAGGAAATGAATGGTTAACTTGTATTATCGTGGCATGGAACATTCACGTCTCAGTTTATATTACTTCATTTTCATTTTAAAGGTAGTTCTGGATATACAAACACTCATTTAGCAACTGGCTGAAGTTAAAACAGGCCCCCCAAAAACGACTTATGACCCAGATTTGTTCTGATGTCCAGTTCCCCTTTGCAGTTACATGTCTGCATTTTACATGTCACCAACCTGTCAGCATTTATGGTGGTTTGCAGTATCCTACAGTCCTGTAACAGCAATTTACATTTTTTTTTCCAGAAAGCTGAATTTACCTCCAGTTTCTGGGAAAAAGCAGCTCATGGATTTGCTACATAACTTCTGCATTCGGTTCTGTGATCTCCACATTTGCTTTACAATCATGTTCATTCAATAATTGTCACAAAAAGGTCACAAATTTAGGTCCAGTCACATGATGAGTTGCTTATCAACTGTCACAACTTATGATTGAAATTGCAAGCTTAATCAGGGTTGCAAATCAAGGACTACCTGTACATCTCTACAATTTCTTCCTTACTATTTCTTTTAAACTTACCCCAATAAACTGGTATTTTACACTGCTATACTTACACTGTTTTACACTTACACTGCTATACTTATACCCTGCTATAATTACAGTTTATTTCCATGCCATTGAATAGTATCTGAAATAATTTTTAAAAATCCATAAGGAGTAAAAATAGCAGAACATTATTTAAATCAGAACATAAGCATTATTTTTTGAAAACTGACAGGATGTTTATTTTGGACTTCACACTATAACAGTGTAAGGGTCCATATTTCTTAATAACATTTGTTCAAATAGCAACAATGCCTAAACTTCATTAAAGTTTATATTTTGCTTTTGTTTCAACTGGTGATGTTAGAAAATGATCCACAGATCTTTCATATATATAAAGCATGTATGCTACTACTGAGCTATGGACCTTCCTAGGTAACATAAGCCTGGGGAATAATGACAAACTACCAGTTGAAAATCCAACTCTTTCCAAGTACAGTATACTGATCCCTCCAGTTTTTATAGACAATTTTCCTTTCTCCCTGGAAACAAAAGAATTTGGCATTATGAGTTTTCTGTACTTCTGCTCCCAATTTCATGTCAAAGTTAATAGGCTGCTGGTCAAAATGCCAGAAATTGGATAAATAAGAGTATTTGGGAACCAGCAAGATTCCAACAAAATTTAACTTTCTACAATTGGAGAATAGCATTTCTCAGAGCCAGGTGTAACATATTACCATCTGCATTGGTAGAAGGATACAAATTATTAAAAAAAAACAGACCCCATAAAAGAGGAGGTGGAGTTGCACTGTATGTAAAGGACCACTTTATTGCTAGAGAAATGCATGAAACCAAAGATGAAAACCTCCTAGAATGCATATGGGTCAATATAAAAGAAAAAAAGAATGATATGGCCATAGGTGTATATTATAGGCCACCCAATCAAGCAGAAAAAATAGATGCAGGAAACACACAACAATAGTAACGGGAGACTTCAATTATCCTGATATCAATTGGAAAACTAATTCTGCACCAAGTGAGAAATCAAATAAGTTCCTAACCAACCTAACTGACAACTTTGTTGTCCAAAAGGTAGAGGGTGAAACTAGAGGGACAGCCATACTGGACTTAATTCTTACAAACAGAGAAGAAGTGATAGAGGGAGTTGAAACTGCAGGAACCTTGGGTGAGAGTGACCATGTCATACTAGAATTCAACATTACAAAAACACAAGCAATAGAACATAATGACACCAGAGTCTTGGATTTTAAAAGAGCTGATTTTAATAAACTCAGAGAGAACTTGGGAAAGATTCCATGGATGAAAATCCTAAAGGGGAAAACAACTCAAGAATCTTGGGAAATTCTAAAAAGTATTATCATAGAAGCCCAGACCAGCACAATACCACTGAGAAAGAAAAACAAGAAATCCAAGAAGAAACCAGTATGGCTGCACAAAGATCTCTCTGGCAAATTGAAAGAAAAAAAGCACAAGTACAAAAATTGGAAAGAAGGACATACAACTAAGGCACAATATCAGACGATAGCCAGAATCTGCAAAGACGAAGTCAGGATAGCAAAGGCTCAGAACGAACAAAAACTTCCAATAAAAGTCAAAAATAATAAAAAAAAGTTTCTTCCAACATATAAATAACAAAAAAAAATCAAGGAAACAGTTGGTCCACTACAGAGAGAAGACGGCAAGGAAGTAACAGGCAACAGAGAGAAAGCAGAACTGCTTAACTCATTCTTTGCATCTGTCTTCACGCAAAAAGAAACTATAGTTCAACCCACCAAAAACACAACTGTAAAAGACAGACTAGAAATAAAAGTTAAAATAAGCAAAAAAATAGTAAGAGAACACCTGTCTGATCTTGATGAAAACGAATCACCGGGGCCTGATGGCTTACATCCCAGAGTTTTAAAGGAGCTGGCAAAGGTCATCTCAGAACCACTGCACCATATTTTTCAAAGATCCTGGAGCACCAGGAACTACCAGAGGACTGATGTGGTTTTCAAAAAAGGAAAAAAAACAGACCCAGGAAACTATAGACCAATCAGCTTAACATCAATACCCGGGAAGATACTGGAAAAGATAATAAAAAAACAGATCTGCCAACATCTAGAAACAAGTAAAATAATAAGTAGCAGTCAGCATGGGTTTGTTAAAAACAGATCATGCCAAACCAATCTTATTTCATTCTTCAACAGTGACTAAATTAGTAGACCAGCAAAATACTGTGGACATAATATACTTAGACTTCAGCAAGGCATTCGACAAAGTAGACCACAACCTACTTCTTAGTAAGCTAGAAAAAAGTGGAATAGACAGCACCACCACTAGATGGATTCGCAACTGGCTGGCAAACCGTACTCAACGAATAGTCCTTAATGGGTCTAAGTCTACATGGAGGGAAGTAAGCAGCTGGGTGCCACAAAGTTCCCTCTTAGGCCCAGTACTCTTCAATATCTTCATTAACGACGTAGATGAGGGAATAGAAGGGGAACTTACCAAATTTGCAGATGATACTAAGCTGGCAGGAAAAGCTAACACCCAAGAAGATAGGCTCAAGATCCAGATGGATCTTGACAGACTAGAACACTGGGCCATATCTAATAAAATGAAATCCAATATAGAGAAAAGTAAAGTCTTACACTTAGGCAAGAAAAACCAAAAGTACACATATAGACTGGGTGAAACCAGGCTCAATAGCAGTAACTGTGAGAGGGATCTTGGAGTCTTAGTGGACAACCAGCTAAATATGAGCCAGCAGCGTGCAGCAGCAGCCAAAAAAGCTAATGCAATCCTAAGTTGTATTAACAGAGGGACACAGTCAAGATCAAGGGAAGTACTAATACCACTCTATAAAGCCTTAGTAAGACCACACCTAGAGTACTGCATCCAGTTTTGTTCACCACATTATCAAAAAGATGTTGAGACTCTAGAAAAAGTACAGAGAAGAGCAACCAGGATGATTAGGGGACTGGAGGCTAAAACATACAACAAACAGCTGCAGGAATTGGGCTTGGCTAGTCTCGTAAAGAAAAGGACCAGGGGAGACATGATAGAGGTCTTCCAATATTTAAGGGGCTGCCACAGGGAGGAAGGGGTCAAGCTATTTTTTAAAGCACCTGTAGGCCAGACAAGGAACAATGGATGGAAACTGAACAAGGAGAGATTTAACCTGGAAATAAGGAGAAACTTTCTGACAGTGAGAACAATCAACCAATGGAACAGCTTGCCCTTGGAAGTTGTGAGAGCTTCTTCACTTGAGACTTTCAAAAAGAGATTGGACTGCCATTTGTCAGAAATGATGTAGGGTCTCCCGCTTGGGTGGACTAGATGACCTACAAGGTCCCTTCCAACTCTGATTATCTGTTATTGCTGCAAGGGATATATTTTGCAAAATATCATTAACTGAACATAGCTTGCCCATCGATCAAAATAATTTCATATGTATTATTATATTGTAAATTCTACAGGGATATCAGATCCCTTTATATTTTGCTCTTAATATGTACATTTCCAGGAAACCCAGACAATTTTTATGTGAACCATCTTTTAGATGATTTGAATCCTTTTTATTTTTTTCTGTAGTACCCTAATTCTGTCTTGCTGCAATGAAATTAAGACATAACTGGTAATAGAAATAGCCACTTCTGTTTTGTTCATCACTTCAGTGTTAATACATATCAGCTATTTTGCTTTAACTGATATTAGGTGAATCACAGACTATACTACTTTAGATTTACACTTGCACAGGTACTATTATGGTAGCATGTGTGACATTTTTATTATAGAGAGTCTATGTTAGTATTTTATCTCATCATTTAATTTTATTTTTGTGTTGTATATTTTCAAATTTCTTTTCCTAGGAACATGATAAGATAGCCACATTTATCTTTCTAATAAAAATCCAGATTGATGAAGCAAATTACCGTATTTGCCGGCATATAAGATGACTTTTTTGCCCTGAAAAACATGCCTCCAAGTGGGGGGGGTTGTCTTATACGCTGGTATATCCACTGCCGGCTATCGGATGCTTGTGGGACGCAGCGAAGGCACCTCTGGCTTTCCGGATCCCCTGCGTCGCTTCCGCCAAGAGCCTCCCCGCGTCTCTGAATCAGGTTCGAATCCCACTCACCTTGCTCCGCCTGAGGCTGCAGCGAATGGGGGGAGCGAGAGTGTGGGTCGCTCCTGTCGCCCCAGGCAGGGCCATGTGAAGGCTGCCCACCTTCCTGCTCCTCCCATGGCCCCTGGCACTCCGCCCTGCTGCTGCAGCCCCGGGGATTTCTGGAGGGTTTTTCCGGTGACCCCACTGGGATCGTTTGGCTGACCAACACAGAATAACATGCACACTGTGTAAATATTGGATGATTAGTTACCGGGGGGGGGGGGGGGTGTCGTCTTATACGCTGGCAAATACGGTAAATAAAAACATTCCTGGTAAATATCACTACTACATCAAAATGAAGTGTGCTATTGCATCAGAAATATACCATGGCTGGAACCTCATAAAAGAATGAAATGAAACAATCCCCTATATATACTGAGCCTATTTTCATGATAGTTTAAAATCAAATATTCTTACCTGAAACAATATCTTTCTAGAAATACTCCTAAAGTGAGGTCATTCTTCCCATAGAACTCCATTACTACCATCCTAAAAAAATGGAAACCATAACAGTTACCATTAAAATAATTGGAGTTATTGGACATTCCCTCCATGCAAGAAGCTTTTATTGTTTTATCAAATATCAAAAAAAAAAATGGCTCTACAGAATTTAACTGATTTCCTATTCATTATAAACATTACTCTCTTGGCCCTAGACAATTACTGTTGCTCTCTTGCTTCTTTGCAATATAAGCCCAATAAAACGAACAAAACCAAATAAATCAAATAGTTAACAGTTGTGAGATTATAGCAAGATATAAATTCAGTTATTCAATTAATTTTGCTGAGGGCAAACACAGCTGCTGCATATTTTATGATTTGGAAGATAGAAGCAGCAAATTGCATCACTACAACTGCATACTAGTCTGTCATTCATTCAACACAAACTACCTTGGGTCCATAAGGATCCAAGCAGTTAGTAAATAAAATAGATAGATAAAAGAATGCTGCAAAGTGTGAGTTCAACAATGCTAATATATATTTTAAGTAGCACAAAAATATGTCTGTATCCTAGAAAGAATTTAAATTCATTGAATCCTATCTTTCCCAATTTTTAAAACACTGTTCCAGTTTTGATTTTAATGAGATGCACTGAAATTGCAGCACCATCCTTAGTGTTATATGATCCTTTGGAGAAGATTAAGTGCTTTATCAGACTTTGGGGTACTGGGGACAGGAGCAAAACTGTTAATCTGCTTCACTGCTACATTGGTTGGAAAGAATATTTGAGCTCATCCACTCAGTGATGAAAATAGACTTTCCTCCTGTTCTTGAGATGGGAGGGAAACACATTGATACAAAAACCACTGCCCACTTGTTGTTGCTGCAAGTGTGGTTCTCTCGCAGAGAATAATATAAAACCAGTAACTGGCCAACTCTGAACAGGGATCTTCTGTTGGCTGCACTTGGAGGGTAGCTGTTGATGAGCAATTCTTGAAGAGGGTGCTCTCTTATGCCTCTTAATTGTACTCTGCCCAGTGTTTTGGGTTCCCCTGAAGTCCTGTTCTTTGGGTCACTGATGGACCATTCAATGGACACAAAACCATGGAGGGGGAGAAATAAAAGCATAGGATGAGAAAAAAGAAGTTGGGGTCTTGAAAAGGCCTCTCCCCCAGAATTATAAAATGTGTTGTGTAGCAGCAGTAGTAGTAGTTGTTATAGTAGTGGTAAGTAGCTGCATGTTTAGAAACCAGTAACAAGCCTCTAAGGAATATTCTCTATTTCCCCATCAAATAGACAGGAAATATTTAGGGCACACATTTAAGTAATTAAAATAAATAAAATTAGTACCATACCATGGGCTAACACAGGCACTTGGAGCATTGCCAGATTGGGCTGAAGAACTACTGAACAAAACACACAGTCTCTGATGGTTTGCACAGCTAAGACAGTCCACCTGGGAAGACATGTAAATGTAAAACAGTTATTATGTTAAGATCTGAAGAGCCAGATTGGGTACAGAAGGTCTATCTATATGGTTGTTAAGAATCAACACCAACCTGATGGCACATAAATCATAATCAATATTTACATACATATATGCATACCCATCATGCCTTTCAAGGTAAACAATAATATACCAAGCATAGTAAAGAAGTAAGAAAAAGTTAAATAAAGGTGCAAGACAAGAAAATGAAACATAGCTACACAATTTATTATACCTATAATGGTATTTTAATTTGACTTTATGCAAATTAAATATTTACAGGTGAAAGAAATGCAAGAGTACAATTTGGGATAACGCTATGCCAAACATGATAAACTTTTAAAATATCTGAACCACACAATTCCTTTCTTAAATGTATGTGAAATCTTTGCTTCATGTCTCTCTCCATTTCTTTTGTAGCACTCATCCCCTTGCCATGCATGTTACACTTTCTTTTTCAATTTAAACTCTTTCTTTATCTAATATGATGAACATAGGGATCCATCATTCAAGGTTTATTTTTAGAAATGGGACCAAAATACTTTGCTATTTTTCAACTGAGCGAAATTTCAACATCTTTGAAATACAAGCCAGTCTGGATTAGGATAAAAAAGCCACATAAGTTAATTTCACTAGCTCCAGAGAGGTCCTTAGAGTTGTACAGAACGTAGTACCAAAACATACTATCATATACATACTATATTTTTCTCTTGAAATACTTTTCCATTCAGCCAAATGCCTCTTCAGCATCTTTGTTCTGAGGTGCCTTATACTTTTACAAGGAGCAAAAGGCATTCTGAGGAGATGATCATTACAGGTAATCCTTGAGTTACAACCACTTGTTCACCAGCCATTCAAAATTACGATGGCGCTGAACAAAGGGAAGCCATCAATCCACATAAATGCCCCCAAGGTCATGTGATTGCTACTTGTGATATTCTGTGCTGGCTTCCTATATGAGGATGCCTGCAGGGAAGGTCACACATCACTCCTGTAGGGCATCTCCCACCACCTTTTTTCCCAAGGAGACTAGAATACAAGATTCCAAGTATCTCATAATTCATAGCAGCCCTGGCCACTCACATCTCCTACAAGCTCATCTGTGCTCCCTAGTGCCTGCCAAGGCACCCAATAACCTACTTGCGGTACCTGTGTACCCCACCACAAAATTCATAAGCACACTGCTTAGTAATGGAAGTTCTGGCCCCAACTGTCAAAACCTGAGGACTACCTGTACTGTTTCTCAAAGCTTTTGCTACAATACACTCTAATCCTAACTCTTACCAAACCAAGATTAAAACATTATGAAGAAAGTTGGGCAAGAATAGAATTTAATTTCAAACATTCTTGAAAACAATACTTTTTGAAAGATACTTAGAACAGTTTATTTCTTAGGTTTCCGGAATCCACCAAACTATTTAGAATATTCACTCACTTTTTGAGACCATAGAGATTCACTCTGAATGAACAGTTTTTCATCGTCTTCACTCCTGACTCCTAATTTCACAGCTGATGCTTCTTTAGATTGAACAAATGGGTCTGTATTTTTCTGCACAATCCTTCCTCCTCTGGCTCGGAAGTCAGCAACCATTCTGGCCAGGTTTGAGCTATTGTTGAGAGGCTCAGCAATTCTGGTGCTAACAAGTTCATGGGAAGGTAGAATCTGGATAGGTTTGGTCTGGATACTTCCGTTCATCCCTTGTAGTCCAGAGAGATCCCTTAACAATTGTTTCTTCCTTCTGATATCCAGTTCTTTGTATTCCTTGTTGAGCAGAGGAGAAAAAAAAACTTGCTCTGAGAAATATTCTCTAGTAGGACATCTCATGCCTCTCTCTGTTAACAGAAATGGCTCATGAAATGAGATTACTGGGGAAATACCGAGAATAACATCCTTCAGTTCTTGCTTAAATGCTACAGAAAAAGTTTTGAGGCGATCTTCAGAGGAAGTCACTTCCTCTGTGATATACAACCCAGTGTCATCTTGCAAAGGATCTCTAAATTCCCTGGCCTGACTTTTAGGTTCCTGGTAGTCATTAATTACCCCTAGAGTTTCCAGTTGTTCAGTATCTAAGATTCCTAGTTGTTGTTCAGTCAAGTCAAGAGGTAAAAGGGCTTCAGAAATTATTTTTGTTCTGTATAACGAATCCACCAGATAATACCCTTGCTGCTTCTGAGGAGGAGCCTCTTCTAAATCACCATTGATCTGGTCATCCTCTTCGGTCAAAGTCCGTTGTTCAAGAGAGCCTATCTCATCTAGAGACATAGATTCAGTTATAACAGGCAGCTTATCTGAGGTTGCATCAGCCTCTTTTCCTGCTGTGTCAAATTCTCTGTTCAGTAGATCTAGCTGGCCATCTTCTTCTCCGTGTTCTTCCATCAGACTCTGGAAGGAACCATTTTTATTCAACTGAGGAAGCATGGCAAACTCGTCCATAAGGAAAGAGATCTCCAACTGGGAATGATAGGCCACACAGATCATAAAAATAAGGATCTCCTTCACTCGAGCCAATTCATACTCTCCTGCACCACGCAGCTTGACAGTGCAGCCCAGGTGTTGAGGGCAACCTTCAAAAAACATCAGAGTTTTGGTTTGCTCTGAAAGAGAAGAGAATGATGCTTACTACATAATGGCGCTTACTCTCTCTACATAGGGTGGTGCTTTGGTCAATTTGTATGAGTTAGTTAAAGTTATTAATGATTCAAAATGTATTCAAAACACAGTCAAATCAGAAATGCAACTGATTTCCACTATATCTTTCAATCCATTAAGTTCCAGAGTTTTACTTATAGATTGAACAAATACTTTTAAACTGTGAAAATAACATGAAATATAAATACACACACAAATACACATCAAGTAAAAGAGAATAGAAATCTTTATGTAATGTCACTTGTTCTACCATGAATGTTTTGCAAAATAATGTGTGGTTAACTTCCCATAAAACTGCAAGAATAATACAGCAGAAGATGCAGCTACTGAAAAGGGCCTCCTGGTTTTTAGCATGTTCCATTTAGTTTGCGTATTTCATATGAATTGTATTTTTTTTAACTTCCACAAACTTATGCCTTTGACAAAGTGAGCTTTTGATCCATGAAAAATTTTGTCACATTGTATGTTACCCTTTATTATTTTGTTTTAACTGTAGTAGATGAGTAAACACGTCTTTTTTGAACATTTCTTATTTATAACAGTCTGTGCTCTGAGTTTGTACTAAACAGGCTTTAGTGAGTCAATGTGTATTTACAGTATGTCAAACAAATGTAAGTCATTATGGAGAAGAAAATGAGATACATAAAAATAAAAATCCAGAAGAGTAAATATAATTTCAATAAAACCAGTTAATGAAAATAATGATTAGAAGGCTGAACCAGAAGACCTAATTAATGTCTTACTGCAAACAGGGCTTGGTGAATAGAAGAGAGCAATGCTCTCAAACTTAAATCTGCTACTTGCAAATAAGAATTTTGACCTAATTTTAGAAGATGGGTGTAAGAAAAGCACTGCATAAATTCCAATGTTTTATTAATGTTGTCAATCATATAAAAATTATTTTATCTTCATATTAGTCTAGACCCATGATGGCGAACCTATGGTTGCCCGGAAGGCACCACCCACCCAACAGCCGATTGTCGGGTATCTGGAGCGCGTGCGTGGGGGGTGCGTGGGAGACGCACATGCATGCTCAGATGCACAGGGAGTGGGGGATCTCATGCACATGCACAGAGACACACAGCGTGCATGCGGGGATCACACATGGATGCCAGGGGGTGTGGGAGGGAAGCACGCATTGCCTTCTGGGTGCTGGCATTTTCGGCATGGGAGCCCAAAAAGGTTAGCCACCACTGATCTAGACAGACAGACCTAAGAGGATAACAGAACTTCTTGGCTTTACTCACCATTAGGTAACTGGAACACTTGAATATAAAATTTATGGCAGGTCCCAAGGTGCGGTTTGGTTAACAACTGATCCATTGACATCAATACATCTCCCTGGGTCATCCGACTTACTCGATCCAGAACATGCTGCAAAACATGAATAAGATAAAGACTGCTTTTGGCTTTGTGTGTCTTTTCTTCTTCATCAGATTTATATACCACATTTTCTCCCAAGAACATAAAGTGCCAAGCACCCAAATTTTGATCATGTGACCATGAGACATTGCAACAGCCATAACTTTGAGCAGAGGTTATAATTCTCTTCATTCAAGAGTCATATTAATTTTAAACACTTGCTGAATGAAGAGTCATAAGTTGAAGACTACCTGTATTGTTTTCTGATTCCAATTTCAAAAGTCTCCTTCAG
The DNA here is from genome assembly GCA_033807585.1 of Hydrophis major. Classification (NCBI taxonomy): domain Eukaryota; kingdom Metazoa; phylum Chordata; class Lepidosauria; order Squamata; family Elapidae; genus Hydrophis; species Hydrophis major. The sequence continues at coordinate 216,804,575 of CM066328.1, read as the reverse complement.
TATTTTTATTGTCATAGCCATTTTACAGCCCTGTATAAACATTCTCTGCCTAAGGTCTTTAGGTATTGCTGAACTGCAAAATACTGCTGGGTCCTGACCATGTATTAGACCATTAGCTCTAATTGTCCCAAAGGTGCTTTTTCAAGAGGCAACTGGATTTTCTTGGGTTGTGTGGGTTTTTTGGGGGACGGAGGGGGGAGACGTTTAGCTTCTCATCCAAACTGAAGAAGTCAGTTGCCTCTTGAAAAAGCACTCTTGAGACAACTACGAGCTGCATGACTGAGAACCTCCATAGACATCATCTTTAATCACAGAAGTACTCATAAAACTAAAAAAGAGTAGAAATGATCCAATTCAAATGAGATATAATGAAGAACCCATTCCAGAAGAATATAAAATGAAGCTTAGAAAGAGATTCAAAGATCCAAAGATCCAATGAAAATATGGAAAATTATGGGAAGAGGTTAAATTATTGTAAAAGAGGAAGCCAGAAACTACATCACAAAAAAGAAAGAAAAGAAAATGAAGAACACATTAGACATCTAGAGAAACTAGAGAACTTAATACAGACCTCCAACTAAAAGTGAAAAAAGCTAAAGAAGTGTATTTGAATTCAGACTACAGACAAATGGGAAAAAATGACAAAAACAAGATATCTATTTACAAAGGTAAGTGATATCACAAGAATACGATTTTTGAGGGATGGGGGAGGAGCTATATAAATTTGCTATATTAACACATAAACAAGGCTATTAACACATAGCCTTGTATCAATGTCAGAAAGAACAAAGCATTAAAAATGGCAGAATGGCAAGACAATAGACCTGTAAAAGGAAAAATATTTTATGGGGTACTTTATGGGGTTTAATGCTTACTTCTTGGTTCAATCCCTTTCTAGAGCCTTTAAACATTTTTATACAAATTCTCTTTTCCGTCCAATAAATGAAAGCATTACAATTCTTTTCATCAAAAATATACAAAAATTTATTTACATATGCATTCACACAAAAATAATGGTTTATCTATACATTTCATTATATTTTATCATATTCAAGATCTTTTAATAATGCGGAAGCACTTTTAAGTACACAATCATAATACAATTTAAAATGTTAGTACTTACAGGCTTAACATTAATGACCAAACTAATGCCATGTTCCAGAAGCAAGTCCTGAGCAATACGGGACACTGTTTTTTCAACCAAGACTAAAGTAGGTCTGACATCCACTATTCGCTGAACATAGTTTTTCAAAAATTCCCTTTCCTAAATGATAAAAAAGACTTTGCAGTCATACACCGAGCATTGCACAATCAGAAAGGGTAATTAAGAGTATTTCTGGAGTTCTTCAAGATTGAACTTGGAAAACTTGAGAGTTTTTTTCTTTTCTATGGGATATTCCCAAGGGATGGGAGAGATGAGGAAAGTAAGCACCACCATAATATACGTATCATCTAAATTGCGCATACAACAGTTTATATAATTGGATCATAAATTTTAAAAAATCAGATACATTTCTAAAATTTCAGTTCACTCATTAAAAACATTGTATATTCAAAATGTTAGGACACATTCTTTTTAAGATTGAGAAGAAATGCTTCAAAAATTGTTTCATTTTTGGTTCACAACTAAATTATTGAAAATATATTTACAGATTCTCACACATATAATCTCAAAATCATGAGAAATATTTTTCACTTTTTTTTTTCCTATCCTTTTTGGAACTGGCCGAATAATATAAAATATCTACCCCTATATAAATAGGTTTACAAAGACTAGCTTTACGTAGACTTTAAAATCAAATGTGTGTGTACGCAAGTGTGCACATAGTTGATAAGTTAATTGTTAGAACTCTTGTCCCATTCAAACTTAACAAACCCCATAATGTGTTCCTGAGTTAACATGTATAAAATTGTTCGGAGAATACTTCATAGAGCTCTTAAATACTACTAAAGGTAAAGGTTTCCCTGTACAGTCGTGTCCGACTCTAGAACACAGTACTCATCTCCATTTCTTGTCCAAAGAAACCAGCATTGTCCAAGGATATTTTCTATGGTCATGTGGCCACCATGGCTATACACCAAAGGCACATGGAACACTGTTATTTTCCCACCAAAGTGGTAACTTATTAATCTATTCCGTTTGTATGCTTTAAAACTGCTAGGTAGGCAGGAGCTGGAATACTATGTTCTTGAACTCTAGAAGAGTTAAAATCAGTATCATTTACTGAACATTTTCTAAGCACATGTGAAACATAAAGTGCACAGTTGGCTTTTCATATCAAATTTGTTATGAAGAAAGATGGTGGCAGAAGTGTTTATTTCCTGTAAATTTTTCCTGTAAAATTCCCAAATATAATGAGCTACAAAAATATTACTGTGTATTTATAATTGTATAATAAACATTATTATTATTGCACACAGCCAAAAAGTTTCTAAAAGAGCCTAAGAACAGCTAGTCGAGCACAAAGAAAATGTTACTAAAACCAACCTCAAAAATCCATAAATAAACTAATTGGTTAGGTTTTGATTTAATGTTAACTTGAATAATAGGATAAGCAAAATAAAACTATTCTCACCTGGAGGACGATGGGATCTATGCATGTAAATTTTGTTTCTTCTCGGTAAAGATATTCAATGGAACACTTCAGCAGAAGGATTTTGGGGTTTTTAATATAGGAATTCATCTGGAATTAGATAAAAAATATCAAATGCATTCCTCTGTAAGGTTGTATTGCAATGTTAGTAAAACAAGTCTGTAGCGCATTGTCACATAGGTAAAGTTTGAAACTTCCGAAATAGAAAAATGTGGGATAGACAGCATCACCATCAGATGGATTCATAACTGGCTGATCAACCACACTCAACATATAGTCTTTAATGGAACTGTATCTACATAAAAGGAAGCATGCAGTGGAGTACTCCAAGGCTCTCTCTTAGGCCCAGTACTCTTCAACATTTTCATAAACAATTTAGATGAAGGAACATAAGGTGAATTTATCAAATTTGCAGGCACCAAGCTGGGAGGAATAGCCAATGCTTTAGAAAATAGATTCAAAGTCCAGAAGGATCTTGAGAGACTTGAACAGTGGGCTGTATTCAACAAAATGAAATTCAGTGGTGAGAAAAATAAGGCAAGAAAAGCCAAATGCCCAGGTATAGAATAGGTGGTACCTGGCTCAATAGCAGTAACTGTGAGATGGATCTAGGTATCTTAGTTGACCATCACTTAAGTATGAGCCAGCAGTGTGCTGCAGGTGACCATAAAGCCAATGCAGTTCTAAGGTGCATCTACAGAAAAATAGTATCAAGGTCACGTGAAGTGTTAGTACCGCTAAACGAACTGTTGAGACTCTAGAAAAAGTGCACTGAAGAGCAACAGAGATGATAATGGGACTGGAGGCTAAAACATACAATGAATGATTGCAAGAATAAATCTAATCTAATGAAGAGATGGACTAGATCTGACATTATAGCAGTCTTCCAATATTTGAGAGACATCAAGGAGAGATCCAATCTACAACTAAGGTGAAATTTCCTGACGGTGAGAACAATGAATCAGTGAAATGTCTTCCCTCAGGAAATTCTAGGTGTTCAATCACTGGAGGTTTTTAGGAAGAGTTTGAACAGCCATTTGTCCGGAATAATACAGGGTCTCCTGTTTAAGGAGAAGGTTGAATTAGAAGAACTCCAAGGTCCCTTCCTATTCTGTTATTCTGCTGTTCTTACAAATGTTGGCTCCCCTTCATCATAGATAAGTTCTTCCTACAGAGATTCTGCAAGCACATCATAATCCACTGAAAGTAAATTTCTCTACCAAAAAAGTAATTGATCTCCATCAGTCTAAAATAGTTTGTAAAATTTAAGTCCAGCACTCAGTCACATCCACAAAGTCACAGTTTATACAAAAATATTGAATCTTCCCAAAAGAAGCCATCCTGTCAAAATCACTCTGAGAGAGTAGCATAAAATCTTCCAGGTAGTCACAAAGAAGCCCGGAACAAAATCCAGATATCTGCAGCAATCTATCTTATTGTGATTAGAGTTCATGACTTCAGCAACAAGAAAGCACAGGATGCTCACAACTCATTAAAAGGAAAATCGATGCTTATCAAAAATACATCAAAAAGCACATGTGAGATTCTTTAGACTCATGGATAAATGTTCTATAGAAAAAATGGGTGTCATATATGGCAGAAATCAAATGCTGCATTCCACTATCCCAACTGCCAAACAGAGATGATGGTTACATTATTTAGAGATGCCTTTGCTGCTTCAGGCTCTAGGTGACATTTCATCATATCCAAAAATTCAAGGAAAAAGGGCGGACACAAATACTTTTTTTATAGAACTGTGTCGAAGTGTAATAACAAGAACAAAAGATGCTGTGTTGTTAAGAATTGCATAGAACATTCATAATGTCACAGTTCTATCCCCCCCCCCCATTATATAAAAATGTTTCTCCCATACCTTTTTATGTGCTATGTTCTTGGTGCATACAAAGCCATTCACCACTACTGAGTCAAATTTTTTTCCACCTGGAATCTGCAAAATTATAATAAAACATTATGTTATGTTTGTATTTTCTATTTTCAAATTTAAATTAGGAAACAAACTAATTCTCCTATCCATACTGACTGGTGAAAATGGGAGTTGTGGATGACAGTTTTCTTAGGAATGAAGCAGTAGTCAACACAATTATATCGATAGTTGGGAGAAGAGAGAAAGAATACAATAAAGTTAAATACATAAAATGGCACATTAAAAATTATGTCATAGTAAAGTACAGATTTAAGGTAGGATGAATATGATCAAATTCTCAAATAGAGTTAATTAACTAGCCAGACTGATGCTTTACTCTGTCCTGTTTTACATGACTAGACAGTGAAAAACAGAAGGTAGGCAAATCCCTGGTATAGGAGTATAGTTGGATTAATATGTCACAAATAGGTCAGCACAAATAATATTAAGAAGGGACATCTTTCCAAAGCAGGTCCCCCTTCTTTTCTTCTTTCTCAGTTCTAAGCACACACAGAAACTCACTTTTTTGATATGGACAAACTGGCGAATGTCCATGTCATCATCTCTGTTCTTGACATCAGGTCGAACGGTCTGAACCACCTGGCAGACCACTGGCACAATTATATCACGCCAGGAGAGGGACAATGCTTCATTGTAGAGCAACTGTTCAAGCAGAGCCATCATGTGGTTATAATTAGCAGAGCTGCAGATAAACATGATAAAGGTTCAAGAGAGAGGAGAGCTATTGGGGCAGATTCTGTGCAAATATATGTACTTTTTGTCCAGTGGTGAACTTCAGATGTCAATTGCAAATGCTCAAAATTTGCAAAAACTTGGACAGTAGAAAAAAATTATAAGTATGTAGCTTCAGGATAAATACTTCCAAATGTGAAAACAAGTGCTCAAGAATCTATGTAAAATATGTGACTTTGTTAGATATTAACATCTAGTATATAGGCCATTTATCTGAAAAACGTCTTTATATTTCTGGCTTAGAGCAAAAAAAAAATTATTTAAAGGAATTATAAGTTTTGGTGAGACATTTATTGTAGGTAAGTAACAAATAGGTTTATTTCCATAGAAATAAACCATACCTCTTTCAGTAGCCAAGCAGTGATAAACACAAGTACTCTGCCTTGCACTGATGTCAAAGTTCAGATGGTATGTTTAGTACAGATAGTCCTCAAAATATGATTGTAATAAAGCATTTCATTAACAATGCCAACATCCTACATTCCCCAAGGAATTGCTAAGTGAAAGTGCAGGCCGTTATGCAGAACATGGAGTACTTCAGGGCTCAGGGAGGCCCTTGGAGGCCTAGTATAGGTCCAGGCCCACCTGCAATGGTCCTCCCAAGACCTCCCACATTCCACGTGAACTTTGCTTCCTGCCCCTTGGGTCTCCACAGACCTTTTCCCACTCTTACTGGGTCCTCCAAGTTTTAGGCCTGATTTCCATCCCATCAGGCCATACACACTTCTTGTCCCTTTTGAAGAGCTCTGAAGGCTTCCAGAGTGCTGGAATAGACCGTTTTATCGCAAGGCTGCATGGCACAATTCTAGAAGCAGACATTATTTTGTCCCACTCACAAAATGGAGGAAAAAGGGCTCCATTTTGTTGCCTTAATAAGATCTGTACAGGACTGCAGAAGCTTTTGAATACTGCATTTTGCTTTAATGTGATTTGCACAGTACTGCAGAAACCTTTTGCAGCAATAACATTTGTAATAAAAATAAATTACCCTTTACAATAAGAAAGTTACAATCCAAGAAAAAATATATTTGGCGAGCAAACAAAACTAATTTTTAAAACTGCTACAAAACTTTATGCCGCCAGATAAAGGCACAATGTACCAATCACCATTAAAAACAGGAGGAAGAGCTGTTAAACTTGAACTCTTCCCGAGCCTTCTATAATTTTGTAAATGCCAAACTTAAAAGACTTGAAATCTATCCCACCCCTAAAAGAGCCTCACAGGGAAGATTGTATCGATGAAGCTGTTACGGCCAACCTCCTTAATACATTCTTCAGTTCAATCTTTGTCGAAAGCAATGGCTGTTGCCCCCATTTCCTAGTCCTACCACAACAAATTGTAACGATTTACTACATATTGACTTTACAGCAGATAACGTTGAAAAGGCACTACATAACCTAAAGCCATCTTTATCTATTGGCCCTGATGGATTATGTGCCTACTTCTTGAAAAAGCTTGCCACTGCCCTAGATGAATCTCAATGCACAATCTATGAAGTATCTTTCACAACCGGCTCCTTGCCTGACTTACAGTCACTAGCCACTGTCATACCTATCTTTAAAAAGGGAGACCCCAGTCTCGTAGAAATTTATGGACCAACCACAATGTGTAAGGTCATGGAAACAATTATAAACCAATTGATCACCCTCCACTTAGAAACAAACAACCTGCTTTCTAACAAATAGTTTGGTTTGAGAAAAAAATTGCCCTGTAACCTGCAACTCCTACACCTGAAGAAACATTTGGACCACACATCTTGACCAGGGTAAAGCAACAGATACAATTTACATAGACTTCTTTGATTCAGTGGTGCATGACAAACTACTGTTGAAACTAAGCTCTTATGGCATCTCTGGATGGATCCCTACGCAAGTGGATAGCCATGTTCCTGTCAAATAGGCAACAAATGGTCAAAATAGGGAAGGCCATATCAAATCCAGCACCAGTTAACAGTGGTGTCCCCCAAGGAAGCATTTTAAGTCCCACACTCTTTCTGCTTTACATCAACAACCTATGCGACAATATTAAAAGCAGCTGCATCCTTTTTGCTGATGACGTAAAATTATTTAACACCACTGACAATGCTGCTGCCCTACAAAGCGACCTTGCACAATTGGCAACTCCAAATCTCAACTAATAAATGCTCTGTCCTACACATTGGCAATAAAAATCAGAACACCAAATACAAGTTGGGCGGAAACCATCTCACAGGCAACCCTCACTCTGTCAAGGACCTAGGAGTCCTCATCTCAAATGATCTAAGCCCCACAGTTCACTGTAACAGCATTGCCAAAAAGGCATTAAGAGTTGTTAAGTTGCAAAGCTTCTTCTCCAGTAACATTGAATTGTTAACGACGGCATACAAAACCTTTGCCAGACCAATTCTTGAAAACAGCTCGTCCATCTGGAACTTACACTGTATATCGGACATTATCACAATTGAGCGGGTTGAGAGGTATTTCTTGAGAAGAGTACTCCACTCCTCTACCCACAATAGAATTCCCTATGCTTTGAAATTTTGGGCTTGGACAATCTGGAACTACGCTGCCTGCAGTCTGATCTAAGCATAGTATACAATGTCTTGCCTGTCAATGATTTCTTCAGCTTCAACCACAACAATACATGGACAAACAATCGATACAAATTCAAGGTAAACTGCTTTAAACTCAATTACAGAAAATATGACTTCAGCTACAGAGTGGTCAACTCCTGGAATGCTCTACCTGACTCTATTGTTACAGCCTCAAACTCTCACAGCTTTAATCTCAAACTGTCTACCATGGACCTCACCCCATTCCTAAGAGGTCTGTAAACGGGGCGTGCATTAGCGCACCAGCGTGCCTGCCATTCCTGTCTTACTGTCCCTATTTACATATATTTACTTCCTTTGATCATGTTTATGTTCATACCTACAATTGTTATCCTGTATGTTTGGCAAATAAATAAAATAAAATAAAACGGATTGCTTTATCGCCAGTCGCAGGGCACAATTCCAAGAAGCAACAGCGATTCAGAGATGACGATGCAGAATCACGTGGCCCGTCCTCCTTCCCCAACATGAAGTCAGGAAATCTTCAAAAGGTAATGCAATGGTGATGGACATATGGGGAGCAGGCCCAAGTGTGGCATCCTGGCGGAGTAGGGGAATAGTGGGGGCACTGCAGTGCACCTATAGTCTGTGATAAGAATGAATGACTGCAGCAGCACCGTAGCCATCATGACTTTGAAATGGGGTTGTATGTAGGTTTTGGTGGTCTGTCGTAAATTTGAAAGCCATTAAATGACCAGTCCTATCCTAAAGACTATCTATACTATTTTGGGGATAGTACTGAAAGTTGAGTCAGGGGAGAAAGTTAAGTAAAATCTGTATATTTTCTCATTCTTAGCAAAACAATCCATTTCTTTATTTAGCACTTTTCTCTTTCTGCAAGATCGTAAAGAGAAACATTTTTAGTCTGATATAGAAAAGTTTCTATGAACTTGTTTTAGGAAACAAATTTTAGAAAATGTATTTAGTATTAAACTTTTTTCAACCCTTCCACACTACAGAAATTAAGAACAGACTTTCTGTTTTCTGCTTCTCACACAATATATAATAAATTTCTGTAAATTGGTGCCACTAGGGAGCTGTAGTCACTGCACTCAAAAGTTAAAATATTCTCCAGGTTTCACTCTTCTTCACTCAACTTACAGCAACCTCTCCATGGCTTGTTTTTCCCCATTCTCCTCCCTCAGCAGATCCAGATTGCTGTGATGCCAGCCCAGGGGTGTGAAGAAAAGCTCTTTGGATTTTTCTTCAACTCTTCGGTTAAAAAGTGACTCTAAAAAACAAACAAAAATAGAGATGGAATTGCATATTTGCATATTAATTTGTGCACCAAATACTGATCACCAGTTCATCTTGTATAGTTTTGCAAAGTTGGAGAGTAGGCATTATTGGAAAAATTGCTGTATTCTGGAGTCAGACAAAGATTAAAGAAGTCTTCTCCCACAAGTCCTAAATATGGGGAAAAACTGCACTTAATGTATCACCTCTCCTCATGAAAAGTTACTATGACCTATTTGATATTATCATAGGTGCTTGGTTCCATCTTTATTGTATTTTATTATTTTATATTTTTTACTATATTTTATTATATTTTGTGATAGTTCCAATCTTTTTTATTTTTATTTTTTTTCTTGGTTGCTTTTTTAAGTTCTAAGTTCATCTTTTCCTTGCCCCCCTTCCGCTTTTCTTCCTCCACTAAGTGTGTCTGTCCACTAAAGATGGCTTCTTCTCCTTCATCCTGTAGTATTTCTTGGTAAGTAGAAATCACCATTTCCAAAAAGCGAAAGATAGATCCAAACGAGCCCTTATCTTCATTTTTCAGTTTTTGAAATTCCATTTGTAGTCCTTCAAAAGACAATGACATTCTTTCTTCCTTTCTCCTTCAATGCAACCCCAATGTCTTTAGTCCCTTTTTTTAAGATAACTCCAATCTTTTTTAAAGTCATGAGGCATTGATCATGAGCTATTGCAAAATCAACTCTATAAATGTGAAATCAAAATCAGTTTTCAGAAATGTGAAAAATAAACCTTAAAATCAACTTTTAAAAGCATCTGAATTTTAACAAGAAAAAATTAAACTAATATAATTATTTCAGACTGAAAAGATAGGAGTTACTCTGGATCTACAATCTTAGATTTATAGATAGAAGTTCAATTTTCTTTTATGCAATCTATCAACACAATGGAAAGACAGAAGAATATTATGAGGTCAATATTTAATTATTTATTAAAATTAGACCGAATGAAATCTTGTATAGGCTTTGTGTGCTTTTCTCTCTTTCTGTTTTACATACAAGAAAGTAAACTAAAAGAATAAATCCCAAAACTATTTCAATATATATTAGGTTTGTTTTTTAAAAGTTTCTTTTTAAAACTTAAAAAACCTATTATGATTGCAAAGACCTGGAGCAGACCAGTATTTTCTGCTTTTAAGATTTGTCTGCTATTTTCATTATTCTGTAGCTTAAATATAGTAAATTTAATTCATATGGGAAAATTTCTTATAAGCTAAGATAGTGCTTTGTATTTGTTCAAAAAGCACATGATGAAACCTAGCAAGCTATAAAGTTTATTGAATTGTTCAACAGAATAAACATAATTAATGTGTTAAAACATTAGTTAAAGCTGAACTTTATAGCTTTAAGCTTAAAACAAAACTAATTAGATTAAAAGACAAATGCCAAAAACGGAAGCCAGAAGGAAAGGCAGGATTTTTTTAAGTACTGAAAGACTTCCATAGGTAAGACTGTCTTTACTCCAATTGTATGCATTCACAACACTTGGAGGGAGATTAATTAGACATTCACCAATGTTGTAAGATCCCATTTTCTGTGGTGTGGGGGCATCCCTTTCACATTCAACTTACCTTTGATGAAAGCATCACTTATTGAGATCATTTGTTGTCCTCCATTGTCAGCAATCATATACTCTGAATGAAGATAGAAAATAGAGAAATGGAAGGAGAAAAGACAGGTTATGCTTGTATGCTATTATATGACATATACACCTATTCATTCTAGGAGGTTAATAAGGAACGTGAGTCATGTATTTAGCCACTGAAGGCCTGTCCTGAGAGAACTTGTCTCATTCTTTTCTCTTTCATTGTGTCAGCATAAATACTAAATTATCGCCCAATAGAATCTGTACGTTATGAAAAAGATACTGAATAAAAATTTTTTCCAGTGAGGCTTAATTAACTTCTTATATGGCAAGTATTTAAACAACACAAGGAGTTGTCTTATCTTTTTAAAGTAGATTCTTGGTTGCCATATCTAGGACAAGAGATCTGTTAAACATTCCTCATATCCATTCCTTACTTCCCCTGACAACTCAGTTACTCAACTTTGTCCTCAGTTAATGGCTGGGGGCAAAAATATACACACACAAAAACCCAGCCATCTTTGGACTTGACATTCTACAAGAGGAGAATTTATTCCATGAGAGAACTAGGACAGCAAATTTGTATTCTTGCCTTGTCACACACAGGCTCTTTCTCATAGGACAAATACTGCCAGAAGCATGATTAAAAGAAATAATGCCTCTCCTACACAAGTTGCTATGCTGGTATCTCAAACAGGAAAGACAGCTTTAAGGGAGAGCTCATTGCCCACTTCAATTACGTCAGACTTCCATTTAGTTCTTCTTTCTTTGTTCACCATTTCAAAGATCTGAATGGGACTGATGTTATTTTTGCATACCATATATGCATACATCCAGTATAAAATAGGATATACTGCTACAAAAAAAACAGCTTAAATCCTATTTTAAGCCCTCATTTTGTTCTACATATTTGTGATCCTCTGCTCCTTCTCTGGAATGGGATTTTGTTGAACCCCAAATACACTTTACACTTAAGAGAGTTTATGAGGCAGTATATACTGTACATTGCTAGTGAGCCATAGCAAATAGCACCATTATTAAGTAAACACAATTCCCAATTATCCTGAATACTCAGGGTGAAGTTTGACATACAGCATATGCAAACTACATTTTGAAAACTTTTAGTGAGGAAGTGTTGATTTGCCAAGCCGCCTAGAACTAGATGTTTGGTCCACAACATAATTTCTGACACAATGAACTGATTGCCAAAGAATTTAAAATATAATCATGCCTATTTGTAGTTATTTTAGCTTTTGAACCATAATATATAAACCCAGGTAACTATGGAATATTCTACAAAGTATAGTTTTAAAAGCAATATTTTAGTTAGAGATCTGAACTTGTCAATCTATCATAATTCCAAATTACTTACATAAATATTCTGCCAAAAATCTTCTCTTAAGAGAACAAGTCTTTACATCATGTTGTTTTCAGGAGAGGTAGGCAATCTTTTTAGTTATAAATACATTTGAAATGCTAAGTTCTGTCATGGATGCTCTCAAACATAACTGCTATGGTAGCTTGCCTAGTCACAAAATGGCATGGCCGATTGCAAAATAGCTATTAGTGCATGGGATTGATGCCACTGCTTTTATTGTCCCAAGATATTCTCTGCCATACCACTTAGTTTTGCTTTATTTCTGGAACCCTGGGCTTATTTCCAAATATTCATTTGATTTACTGATCAAATATCACAACTTTCTGCCCAGCAACTAACAGTGTGGGGGAGGAAGAGCCTTATATTAGTTTCAAAGAAATTTATTTGCTAAGGAAGCAGCTACAAATGGCTGGATATTTAAGAGATGCCATGCTGTAACAGCTCATCATTCTACACAGCAAGGATCATTCAACTGCTTGCATATTCTTATCATTGCTATATATTGCATAGACTTACTCTGAAATACAAAGTGAAGGTTACTTCTATTTCTTATACGTTCTTCCTATTTTTTCCCTCAAATTTGTACACCCCACATCAGGAATCATTCCTTGCTTCAAAAAAAGTAATTGCTGGATCAAAGTATCTTCCAAAATAGCACTCTTCCAAAATATTTATAGTTCTTACTAAAATAGAAAGTGGTAATCAAATAGTGGCTAAATCTTCATATATGCCTTCCACAATTTGTTGGATATAAACAAAATAAATAAAATGATAAATACTTGGAGTTACAGTTAATGTCCCAATCTGCATAAAATTCACGGGCTTTGACAAAGTGCCAGGCAGAAATTGGGTTGCTTTCATAAATGACTGAGTTACATTTTTGTAACATTTCCCACTGAGTTGCCAAGATTTTTCTGCTTAGAAGCAAAATTCCTTTCCCTTCCAATGAAAACCAAGAACTATTTTCAAAAACATTTGGTATATTAGTATCATGCAATAATATTAGAAAAATGAAAATCATTCACGGGAACCAATATTATTAGTATTAATTTTAGTGAACAGTGTTATTCCATGCATGAAGCAGCAGAATCAAATATTGAATTACAATATCTAAGGTTATTTGTTAGCTTTTGTCATTAACATGGGCACAGGAAAATTTACCTTTTTATTTTATTTTCTTTAGGAGAACAGAATCCTCTGATGATTTTTGTGAAGCAAAGTTGTTAAAAGAAAAGATTAGACAAAAAGCTCATCCTTATCTCAATTTTTTAAAATCATTTTGTAAATCTCCCAGAGTCCCTCCAGCAGTGAGGTGGGCAGCATATAAATTTAAAAGAATAATAGAGTTGGAAGGGATCTTGAGGATCTTCTAGTCCAATCCCCTGCATAAGCAGAAGATCCACTACTTGTGAAGGCAAGCTGTTCCACTGGTTAACTGTTGTCACTGTTAGGAAATTTCTTAGTTCTAGGTTGCTTCTCTCCTTGATTAATTTCCATCCATTGCTTCTTGTCCTGCCTTCAGGTGCATGGAGAATTGGCAGCATCTTCTTGGAACACTGCTATCATGTTGCCTCTACTCCTTCTTTTCACTAGACTAGACATACAGAATTCCTGCCACTGTTCTTCATGTGTTTTAGCCTCCAGTCCCGTAATGATTTTTGTTGCTTTTTTTTGCACTCTTTCCAGAACCTCTACATCTTTTTTATAATATGGTAACCAAAGCTGGATGCAGTATTCTAAGTATGGTCTTACTAAGGCTTCATAAAGCAGTATTAATACTTCACGTGACCTTGTTAATGCAACCTAGGATTGTGTTGCCTTTTTTGGCTGCTGCCACACTGCTGGCTCATATTTAAGTGATTGTCCATAAGGAGTCCAAGACTCCTCTTATAATTACTGCTGTTGAGCAGGTTTTACCTAATTTGTACCTGTACATTTGATTTATCTTGCCTAAGTACAATACCTTACTTTTCTCTACATTGGATTTCATTTTGTTAGACAGGGCCCAGTGTTCAAGTATATCTTCTGAATAAATTTAATAAATAATGTATTTATTTAACATTTAAATAAATGTTAAGTACTTATTTAATACATAAATAAATTTAATAAATAAATATTAATATTAAGAACTTAAAGGGGAGATCCTTCATTGCCTTCATTCTGATAAGTAAAAGAAAATCAGAGTTTAAAATGCTTTATGCTTGCAACATGCAAGAGGCCTGGATTAAGCTACTCAATAGCTGGAAAATATATATGACAATGTTTTCTCTGTTCTTTTAAGAAAGTAAAGATCAAATACCCAAAAGCATTTTGTCTGAGACAGAAAAAAGAAAAGGAAATTCAGGTTCCTGCACTGGTCTGAACAAACTCTAAAATACTCCATTTAACGCTATAATTTTATGAGACTAAATCTAAATTTAGTGTCTTCTATCTCAATAGGATAGAAGGACTGTCATAGCTACATCTAGGATGATTTGTGTTTATATCTGCTGTCTTCACAGTAGGTGTTCATCAAAACTCTCACGCTTCAAGGAGAAAAAGCATCTGTCAGAGGAGTTATGCAATAACTCACTGATAGCATAGGCAACTCTTGTTGTTTGTGAAAATGAAAAACATGAGTTTCCTAACTGTGAAAAGATTACAGGGCTATTTGGGGCATATCTGAACTGAGGCATCAGCCTTGCTTTCTCTTATGGGCGACTCCAAGTGGCAGCTACCTCCTACCTTTCTGATCAGCAGGATGAGGGGGCACATGTGGGTATTTGGAGTGCTTCTTGATATGGAAGTTCACGTTGTCCAGCTCCACATTCAGGCTGATGGAAGCAGCTGAGTCGCTGTCCATGGCAGACTGGAAGCTGCTGACTGAGGTACGCTTGCTAGGGCTGGCAGAATCTTTTGGATTTCAGTGAGGAGAAGAAAAATACAGGGAGGAGAGGGTGGGTGCAAACAACAGGTTTCAGGAGGATATCAAGGAGAGGAGAGACATTATCTTAATTACACAAAATTGACTGCTGGAGAAGGCAAAAAAAAAAAAAAAAAGACAGTACTTTCATCCACTTGTATTTCATGGCTTTTCTAAAATTCTGATGGTCTTTGAGAACCATTTACTTTATGAGACCATCGTGCTACAGAAATATACTGCAAACACCTTATACATATTTAAAGCCTGAAAACAAAACTAAAACAGTCTAGCTGACTGTACAGAAAATGCTGCATTTGTTTAAGCAATCTTCTCAGTCTGGTATCCTCCAGATCAATTGAATTACAAATCCCATTTTTCCTAATGGGAGTTGTAATACTAAGAATTAGACACAGGAGTTGGAGGCAACTGGCATAAAAGGATTAGGAGGGAAAAGCATTTGCTTCTACAGTAGAGCAGGCAGAAAGCAGTGGCAATGGGACTAGCAGCTAAAATGGAATCCTCAAAAGACAGATGCAGAGACTCACTAGTCAGGTTGTCATCTCCTTCCTCTGCAATTTGCTCTGTGTCACTGTCATCAAATTTGATATCTTTGAACCATGATGGCTCAGAATGACCCTCCACGGAGTTGACAGAATCGCTGTCTGGAGAAGGAGTTTCAGAAAATTCTGTGCTCTATAAAATTAATGAGGGAAGAAATATTAGAACATGAATTATACAGAATGGAGATACGAGATTAACACAAGATCAATAAGACATTTGCACAGGAAATAAAAAAATGAGCAAAACGAATAAGAGTATCTTTTCAAATATATTTTAAATAACATTTTTCTGACAAAATCAGAACTCACAAATAAAACAATGAGAAGCAAAAAAAGTCAATCAACAGTTTTTTTTCTCTATATGCAAATAAAGTTAGGAACCAATGTTGAGTAACAGCCTTCTGATCCACAAAACAGGAAGTTTATTTTTGGCACAGGGAATCATAATTTGTCAAACTTTTGTTCTTTTCAGAACTCTCTTGCTCTTAAAAATTCTTCCCTGCTATTCTAAATGGGGAGAAAATCTTTTGCCATGCTAATAAATCTCACCAGAAATTCAAATAATGACAAATCCATGCAAATTCTATCCCTGAAAATGAGAATGTTACCAACCACCCAATGGACAGCCCAAATAATTTGTGTTTTTGAAATACATGCTTTCAGACACATCCATATGTGGTGTTAGCATACATTAGAGTTCCTAGTTTTTCCCACTTCATTCCATTACATGTTTGTTTAATTTACTGTCCTCTCTCACAGGCATAAAGATATTTAATGAAAGTCAGTAACTCACTCCCCTACTCAGTCACATATTATTCTTTAGAAAATATAGCTCTACTAATTATTGGTCACCATCATAATATTACAGAAAAGTTATATTTATTTGCAACACAATTCAGATAACAGCTTTGGAAATATTGGGATCAAGCCAAGGTAATTTTGCTGAAACTCAATTGTTGCTTCAAGTTTAGTACACTAACCTTTGTGACAGAGGACAGATACATACGTATTAATTGAGTAATTTTCTAGCTAACCAAACAAAAATGACATTAATCTGTTGTATCTAAAAGGTCAATTTTAACCTCATCACAGATGAATTCTACAAATGCAAGTCTGAAGCAAACATTATTGTAGACAGAAGAGAAAGAATTTCTAGGAACAAATATTAAGCAATATTTATGATAAGGAATAATCCTGGTATAAACTGGAAATGTGAGTTTATCCTTATTTTCTCCAAATGTGCAGGCAATTAAAAAAAGCTTTATATTTTCCCCCTACTACTGAAGTTATTTTATTTTATTGATTTCAAAAGACAGACAAGAAATAGATTATAATACATAGAGTTTCAAATTACCTCTTTACAACTGTAGGCAGTCATTAAATACAGGCTGGCAAAAATGTTCATTGAGCAAATAAATCTATCATCAGCCTGCCTCCTGTATATGACAAAGAAGTCTAAACTAGATCAAAGGAAAGCGCTGCATTGATAAATTAAAACTAATTGTGGACCACAAAGGAATAGCTGGCACACCAATCAGCAGCAGTAATGGAGCTGGTGGCATTGATGAGGCCTGGAAATGTTAGTGGTACTTGGTGGCAAATCTTTCAAAGTGGTGGCAGATCCCTTTTAGTGGCAGCAATGTTAGGTGGGTGTAGGGTTAATTTAGTTTCAAAAAAAGTCGGCAAGCCATACAAGGCTGCTTTGCAGACTGGCTGGTCTAAATGGTTACATGTTTGATATCTACAGTATATTTAAGGCTTTCAGAGTTTTTTTTAAAGTCTTGATTTATTTTTAAAAAATATCTCTCCATTGATTTTTCTTCTGAAATTCGTGGAAAGTGCCTTTTTTTCAATGAAGATTCCATAAATTTTTAACTTTATTTCTTGACTTTAGGTAAATAAGTTCACTTGTACATACATTTATTTTATATGCCACACATCTCACTTTGAAAAGTTGCTCTGGGCAGAAATTATCCTTATTTTTTTTATTTTCCTTATTTAATTATCAGAAATTAAATTGCTTTCACATGCTTTTTCAAAAGAACCAATGGACACACTTTCTGAATAGTTGTTAAATGAAATGCAAAGGTCATTATAAAACTACAAAAGTTGCTATTCTGAAATTTCTGGCTCAAAAGATTCCAAAGCCACAAGACAATGATACACAATTTTTTTCCAAGCTACCCAACCCACACCTAACTTTTTCACAAAAGAAATCCATACCTGTAATGGTCTGTAGAGTGCATACTCATCTCTAAAGATTTGATCATGATGACTGACGCAATCCAGCCAACGCCCATCTACTAAAGCCTGTCCTATTGCAATTGCTTGAGCTCTGGAAATAAGACCGTTTTAAACCCCATGTTAATGAATACATGAGTTTTCAGCTTAATGTAGAGATGTGTTCTGACTACAGTGCTCAGAAGTAAATAATTCATATAGAAGGTATAAGATTAAGATGGTTTTAAAAGTGAGCTTCAGAAACCTTTTTCCAGCCAAAGGACAGCCAACCCAACAACCAGTTTGGTGAATTAGTTAAGGTGCTGGACTAGTAATCTGTCTGAATCATCATCACACATTCCTCAGTTCCTGACAGATGTTATTTGAACTATTTGAGATTAATAAATACAAAGGATTTTCTGACTCATTAACAATATACTACTGGAAGATAATTAATGGATCAAAACTTAATTATTCTTATCTAAAAGTTGATCCCCAAAAGAATTTACTACAGCAGGCATAGATCGAGAACAAAAAAGATAAAAACTAAGTAGTATAGGGAAGGGTAGGTTTGACTGGATACGAAATACTGGAGTTTAATTATGAATAATTTTACATTTGCAGAACCCCTGAATTGGAATAAGCCCAATTATTTTTATCTTACTAACCTACATCAACAAACACTGAACATACTTATGAAAGAACCCAGTACCTAGTAGTGATGTGGCCATTTCTTATAAGCCAATTGACCAGTTCCTTCCCAACAATGCAGTTGGGGTGGGTACGCAGCCAGTAACGATGATCTTGAAACTCCATCCCACTGTTGTGATGGCAAATTTTCTTCCACAAATCCTTTAACTGAACTGAGTCCTAGAAGACAAAATAATGACATTTCGAGATCGCACACATTTAGAGGGCTTAAGTATTCTGTCTTGAGGAGTGCTATTTATGCTGATCCAGGTGATTTACAAAATTCCTTGTCTTGCCTCTCCCCTTTCCTGGATATACTGTTAAGATGGACAGTTTGTTCAAGGGACAAATTCACATTTTATTTAATTCAGAATTTTAATCATTATTCTTCTGACTGAGAATGTTTAAAAATTGGATTGTTGGCTTTCTGACACTCCAGAGAGCTTGTGATGCAAAGTCTCTTGATTCTTTTTTTTTTTTAAAGACAAATAACCAAAGAACTTTTTTGAAGATTTTGTGATTTTTAGAATTAGACTGGACAATGTGACTGGTATGGGTGCTGGCATTATAGAGTGCCTATGTACTTCCACAACACACACAAGCATTGCCGTCAAATCTTTTGCCCTGCTTTATTTTTAACATTTAAAATGTATGGAAAAGCAGTTCCTTCTCTCCTACCTACTCCATCCGCTTCCTTGCTTTCACTGGTGTATATCTACATACATACATTTTTCAGAAAGGAAGAAAATTATAGAAGTTGGGGAATCAAACTCCAGAGAACTCAACCTACTAATTAGAATCAATCCTCTTTTTTTTAAAAAAAAGATAAACTCTGCTACTGATAAATTGAACAGTATGCATATGCTTAAAAGAAGGATTTTGTTTTATCTGGACATGGTGGGGAGGTTTGCAATGTGGCAGTGTTTTGAAACAATCTAAGGGTTAATAGCCCATATATTCTTTTTTATGGCTATGTATCTTTGATTATGCAGGCCACCACAGGAATCAATCTGGAGATTGTGCCTATGGCATTTTCTCTGTTCTTTAGGCCTGGCAAAGAACAAGCAGGATTTTGATGGAAGTTATTCAGGCTTGCATAGAAGACACTATAACACATTGCATATCATATTAGTAAATATATCTTCTAACACTAACATGTTTGAGGGAGTTCAGAAATGGAGTTCCCTGCAACATCAAACATTGACCTGCACAAGAAACAGAACATCCAAGGTGAATCCATTAAGTAGGGCAGTATACAAATGATTGCACAGACAAACAAACAAACAAACAAATAAATAAATCGCAAGTTACAAAATTCAGAGTTGCATCAACAAAAGCAATTGCAAGCCATGAGAAATATCAAGTCATGTATCTCTCATGACTGTTTGGAGTTAATCCTCAAATAATTGAAATAATATTTCATGCAAAAGCTCCTATGTTAAATTGGACTATGTACTCATGGAAAAGAAAATACCATACCAAGAACTAAGAATTGCACAAGCAATGCACATACATGTTGCTTATTTCTTCCCTTGCAAAGGGGATTCAGAATTGCACAGCTATGTTTTTAGGCCTACCTAAATACATGCTCTTAAAAATAAGGCTTTTTTTTTTTCTAACTAATGTTAATTGTCTTGTGGTGAAAGACCATTCACTTTCTTCACAAGTAGATGATATCATGAAAATAGTTTTTCAAACTTTAAGATTATAATGATATAAAATGACATAATCTGCATATCCTTTGAGGAAAAGTGAGGTGCCAAGAAGTAATGCAAAACACAAGAGGACAATATAAAACAGGTAAACTTAAGAAGTCAAGTACCACAAACAGCAGTAAGATGTTACTTATTTCTGTTGCAAGGATGCAAGATACAAGAAAAGCTTGGCTTGTACCAGAAGAAGTTTGCGTTCATCCTCACTGGTCTCCTTCATGTAGGTTCGATTAGTTTGTGGGCTGACGGATGTCTCATAGGAAGGCACCATGGGAGACCCCGATCGATCCAGAGACAGGTTAGTTATGCTAGCTGATCTGGTGGGTGGAACAGAACAATGGTTGTAATCTTCAGATCACTCCAGCTGTACTTTAAAATTAACGTTTAACAGAACAGGGCAAAACTTCACCAAATGAAACACACCGAACACAGGAACTTTTTAAAAGGCTAGAAACTAATTTTTGCCATATAAATTTCTCCTTTCTTGGTTTCCCACATGATAAGAATTAAGCTGCTTGATTTAGTCTATGTGGCTTCATGCTGCCAAACTTCAATACAGGTAGTCCTTGACTTTTGACCACGATTGAGCCCCAAATTTTCCTTAGCTTCAAATCATATAGAAAACAATCAGAACTGAATTCTGATCTTCAATCTAGAAAGCATGTTTCACTTTGAACTCCCTGTAATCTCTGCTTTATTAATACTAAGTCTTCAAATACAGGGGCTGAGATTTGAATGTACAAAGCTCAGGAAAATAAGCATCAATATCCACATCCCTATACATGGTGTTCTTGCTGATCCCCTTCTTTTAATAAATAGTTGACAAAACCATACCTTCTCTCAAATTAGGAAATGCTGGCTGCCTGGTTCAAATGAAGAGATTTTTTCTGGCTTGATTTTACAAGGATAGACATTACAGAAATTACAGACAATGTAATATGTTTTGGATAAATCTCAGCATATTGACAAGAAACCAGGAAGCAAAAGAACAAAGTGCAAGGCAGTAGGCTATTGCATATCTTTGAGCATAAGCATTTTTTTCCTCAACTGTCCATAATTACTCTTGCTATTAATAATGAGATAAATACCCCATCAGACAATTGATTAGCTTCAGATATCATTAAAATTCACAACTTTTATTTTTTGTACTTCACAGAGAATAAACCAAGCATACTGTCCTTAAAGAAAGCAGTGGGCATACCAAAAGTAGACAAAGAAAATACAACAGCTTCAAAACAATTACTAATTTTTTAATGTTAAATATCTTTCTATCAGATCAGCCATTTTAAAATCTGTTTCCATTCATCTGGACTAGGAAACAAATGGGTATGATAATGCCTCCTCCAACTTTAGTTTCTTTGTACTTTGCCATTTTACATTCTTTGCTTCCTAAACAGTTCATTTCTAAATTGCTGCAAAAACTACATCTCTCTCACACTCAGAACAATGAATGAAAAAGACTTAGGAATAAGCATGCATGCAACTTGACTCTGAGCATGCAGAGGTCTGTAGGTTGAGCAACATTACCTGGAAAGTAAATAACTGTAATATATCAAAGGAATAACACCTACATAAAAAGTTCTCCTGCTGCAAAGCAGTGTTCTAGTCTTTATCCAAAGAGTGTTTCTGGGGTCTGTATGTGATTTATTTATTTATTTATTGGGGGGGGGCAAGATTTTTGGGAAGCACACCCACATCATTCCCAAAAAGACAGCTAAAACCATCCTAAAAGCTAGAAGGGCCAATGGAAATCAAGCTCATCAATTTGTTTTCTGGCAAATTTGTCTTTGTGAATGGCCTTACTTACCATAGCAGCCATTCTGTAAGAACCACACACTTTCAGAATTCCAAATGTGACCATTAGCTCCAAAGAGGCTGGTGATCCTTATCCTAGCTTGTTCTCTTTCTAACAATGCATTTCTAATTACATCCACTACTTTTATATTTATAGCTATTTAAATTGACTGAGAAGTGATTCTTGCAGAGAACATTCAGTTTCTGAAATTATTTATAAGATACTGATATTTACCAACTACAAGTAATTTGCTCACAGTAAATTCTCTCAAACTGATGCATCCTTTTCAAAGACTTGCAAATACACTTTCCATTCAGTTATAGACAACTTAAATTTGATTTACATGTATTCTGTCAAATAACCATGATTTGTCTTTGACAAGGAAGAGCTCCTGAGGGATTCTGCCTAAGGAAGCAATATTTTGAAAATTATTTGTATTAATGTTGGCCAGGATAATGCTTTCACTATGTAAAGAGAACATCTCTACAATCCAAATAAATTGAGAGTAGAGAAGGGAGGGAAGCAGAAAGTTTAGTATGAGTGGGAAGATTTTATATTCTTCCCTAGGCACGTTTTCTGTCTTCAAATTGTGATGTAAGATTTACATCAAATGTAATAAGAAATATAAAAAGGATGAAAATCAAATAGGAAGTTTTAAAACAAAACTGATAAATAAGACATAGCAATCATTATAACTATATCTATATTATACTAATTAGGTCTGCATGCTATTATGCTATAAAGAGAGCAAAAATCAATACAGAATGGCTCTATTCTTGCCAATCAACTGTTCTCTATGGCACATAATTAGAACTACAAATATAATTCCCATCCTACTGCTGACATATAGTAATTCATCAAAGCACTACTATCCCAGCTCAAGTGAAGTATTATACTCTCATAAGTATACACACCCTTTGCAATATAGCCAATAAGAATCAATGAGATCATATAATGAACCCATCCTAGTATTTCAGTGTCACAAAGGTCTTTAGAACACCATGAATCCAGAGCAAATATGATGATGGCAGAAACAAACAACAGGAGGAGGGAAAATGTGTTATTTTGCTTATCTGTAAGTTGATTCATGATTTGGGTATCTAAGAATGGCTATAATTTTGAAAATAATTTATGAATGTTTAACATTTAGAAACTAGAAGTAGAATTTAATGGAATAAAATCAATAGTAGTAGAATGATAAAATTGATTTTTAAATATCATATGGATTAATTACCGTGTTTCCCCAAAATATGACCTAGCCCAAAAATAAGTCCTAGCCAGATATTTTTGGGACAGTCCTGATATAAGTTCTACTCCAAAAAAATAAGCCCTAGTGAAGTGTTTTATCGTGGCCAGCATAGGAGGCAGCCCTTTCCTTCCCTGGTCACTTGATGGCTGCTCAGTCCCTTAATCGCAGCCTGTAGATCAGCTGAGCCAGTGAGGAACGGGAGTTCTCCAGGAATCTAGAGATGTTTTCAATGTTTCCAAGGCATTCTTGCTAACCCTAGACCTGCCCACAACACCAGGCAACATTGCAGCCAAGGGCCACTCTCTTCCACAGCTCACGTTGTGATTCTGCAGCAGGTGCAGACCACGGTTTGCACTCCGCCAGGCCTGGAGCTTGAGTGTTGCTCAGGCTGCTGCTAAGATGAGGCAGAAAGCCATGTGGTCTGTCAGAATCGGCTCCCTCCTGCCCCGGCAAGTAATTCTGGAAGATTGTGGGAAGTGTATACTTCTGGTAAAGCAAAGTGCAGCCTGTCCCTTTCAAGCCATCAAATGTCACGTAAGAAAAGGGCAACTGGCAGGAAAATCCCCCTCCC
This sequence comes from Hydrophis major, assembly GCA_033807585.1. Lineage (NCBI taxonomy): Eukaryota > Metazoa > Chordata > Lepidosauria > Squamata > Elapidae > Hydrophis > Hydrophis major. The sequence goes on along the minus strand of CM066328.1, from coordinate 216,780,798 downwards.
CATTTTCCTGCCAATCACCAAAAAGGTTCCATTCCAAGCCTTCAGTGTTCTAGTCCTGGGATATGCATCTGCTGGGCTTGAGAAAAGAGCAATAGGCAGGAAAATCCCCCTCCCAATTTCCTGCTGATCATCCTTTTCTCAAGCAACATGTGCTTATCTATCATAAGCACAATTTTCCAGACTTGCCTGCAAATCCTGTTACTGTGAGAGGCTGAACGCTGCTTCTCTGTGTGTGTGTGTTTGTGTGTGTGTGTGTGTATGAGAGAGAGAGAGAGAGAGATGGATGAAGAAACCCTCTCAAACAACACTGCCTGTAATTTTTGTTACTCCCCTCCACCACTTCTCTCTCTCTCTCTCTCTCTCACACACACACACACACAAAATTACTTGAAAGGGACAGGTTGCATTTTGCTTCTACTGTAAGTACACGCTTCCCACAATCTTCCAGAATTGCCTGTCAAATCACCCGAAAATTGACTGTCAATTTTTTCAAACAGCAGCAGCCGGGTAGAGGAGGGGGGGGGGGGCGGAAGAGTCAATTTTGAAAGGCCACATGACTTTCTGCCTCATTGTAGCCTGAGCAACACTCAAGCTCCAGGCCTGGCAGAGTGCAAACTGTGATCACCACCTGCTCCAGAGCCACAAGGTGAGCTGTGAAAGAGAATGGCCCTTGGCTGCGAGCTTGCCTGGTGCCAAGGGCAGGGCTTGGGCTAGCAACAGTATGCCGGAAACATCTCCGAGCACCCAGTCAAAACTCTCTGCTCTTGCTGGCTCAGGTGAACCGTGGGCCGTGATTAAGAGGCCGAGCAGCCATGAGTGACTGCGCTCCCTGCCTCCTGCACTCAAGAAAATTGAGACCCCCCCCCCCCAGAAGCCTAGCATTTTTTCTGGGGTCAAAAGAAAATAAGACTGGGTCTTATTTTTGGGAAAACATGACACCCCCCCATGAGGTATTTCTTTGGGTGTCACCTCAGGAAGTCTGTTTTTTAAAAGAAATGATGTTGAGGGCAGACTGATGGACTTATGCTCAAACAATAAACCTTATTATAATACACTGTATTGGAACTAACAGAAGACAAAAGATCTGCGCTCTATTGTACTAATATGTTTTTTATTCAGGGATTATGTTGTTTATTTGAACAGAGTCAGCAATACGCTGCTTCAAAGCATACTATTTAGTATGAGGGTGACCTCTGTTTGTATCACTTACCTGTTCCGTGCAGGAGACTTTCCTGTTTCCTCCTGAACTGATCCAAGACGTGTTGATAAGGCAGAGGATGAAGAATCTGGATGAATCAAGCTGCAAGTTAAGGATATTACATTTAAGCATCAGTTAGCACTGCATTGGAGAAGTTAAAAAGACTAATGGCACAGGCTGAAGAAGCAAGTCATTCTGTGCCCTCCCCCCCCCCAAATGAAGGAAGGGGTGTTGCTGTTGTTAAGTTGAGGATTATTTGTATTTCAGAATTCATGGGTATGACATTTTATAGATATTAATACCATTTATTGGAAAACTGTGTGTGGAGGGGGGAACTTTGGTACTTTTGGAAAAGGAGGTAAGGCACCACACTATATAAAATCTTTTGCCAAGAAACTATATAACACACTATATAAAATCTTTTGCCAAGAAACTGAGCAACAGTGATGCTGCAAGGCAAAGAAGTCTCTACAGATAGTCCTCACTTAATAACCCTAATTAGTTCTTGCAAATCTTGATACTAAATAATGCAATCGTTAAGTGAAATGTCACATGACCGCCTGCTTAGAGACTACAATTGTGGCAATCCCACCTGCTGCTGACTGAAATCCACATTGTCTTTAAGCAAGGACCCAGGCAAATCCAAGCCAGTTTTCAAAGAAGGTAGGGGACTGCCTCCACTTTAAGAGACGAGTCGGAGCCTTGTTTCCCACCAGCCTTCTTTCACAAAAGGACCCAGATGGTATAACAAAAGAAAGCCAGCATAAAAGAAAGAGCTGGCTGTGCTTGCACAAAAGGCAACCCTCTGACTTGTGCACAAAAGGCTGACATGAAATAATAAGATGAGAAAGAATGGGTGTTGGTAAATTTACCTGTGAATGCCCTTTCTATCTATGCTGTGAGAGAGCCCAGGATGGGTAGACTCCTTCTTATGACGTCATTAAGCTGGGTCTGTACTTGTATATATAAAAAGCCAGCCCTGGGAGAAATGTCTCTGAAAGCAAACAATCCAATACATTAACATGCCTTACCATCTCCAGACGAACCAAGGGCTGGGCTCTCTTGCAGCATAGATAGAAAGGGAGTTCACAGGTAAATTTACCAATGCCCATTCTCCTCCATGCTGCAACGAGAGCCCAGGATGGGACATACCACAGCTTGCATGTCCACAGGCGGGTCCTCATCTGGCTGATGGTGGAACCACTCGCTGAAGAACCCGTCTGCCGAAGGCTGCCGTCGCCGAGGCAAAAGAATCCAGATGGTAGTGTCTGATGAAGGGAGACGGGGATGTCCACGTGGCCGCTCTGCAAATCTCTTCCAAGGATGCCTGGGTGGCCCAGGCGGCTGAAGTGGCCTTACTTTTGGTAGAGTGCGTCATTAGACCATGGAGTACTGGAGGAACCACCACTTTGTAGGCTTGTGCGATGCACGTCCTGACCCACCTGCTAATAGTAGGGGAAGAGGGCTTGCTCCCCAAGTGAGAAGGGGAAAAGGAGACAAACATGGCTTCTGTCTTTCTAAAAGGGGAAGTGCACTTGATGTAAATTCTAAGAGCCCTTCTAACATCTAGAGTATGCCACTTGTGCTCTAAGTCATGGTGAGGAAGGGGACAGAAGTCAGGTAACACAATGTCTTCGGACCGGTGGAACCAAGTGTTAACCTTTGGGATAAAGGAGGGGTCCAGACGGAGAACAACCCTATCATTGTGAAAGCTGCAAAGATCCTGCCTGATAGAAAGGGCAGCCAGTTCTGACACCTTTCTGCCGAAGTGATAGAAACGAGGAAAACTGCCTTTAGAGTTAGGAATTAGAGAGACACTGTTCTAAGGGGTTCAAAGGAAGGCTTCGTAAGGACATTAAGAACCAAGTAAAGGTCCCATGAAGGATACCTGTGCGCCACAGGAGGGTGTAGTTTGGAAGCCCCTTTCAAATATCTCCTGACCAAGGGGTGATGGGACAAGGAAGGAAGCGAACCCCATGAAAGAACTGAGGAGAGAGCCGCTACCTGGCGACGTAAGGTATTGGGGGCTAAACCTCTCTCCAAGCCATCCTGAAGGAATCTAAAAACCTCTGCCAACTGGGCTGAGGAAGGAGAGAGACCCTCCTTGAGGCACCATTGGGAAAAAGCCCTCCAGGTGGCATCATAGAGACGCCTCATAGAAGGTTTGCGAGACGCCTGGATGGTGAAGATAACTCCCTCTGGGAGATTAGCCTCCCTTAGCCGCTGCCGCTCAAGCACCACACAGTCAGTTTGATTCACTCGGACTCCGGATGGATCAGGGCCCCTTGGTGCAGGGAGATGAGATGGGCCGGGATCCTCCAAGTGAAAGCCAGAGACAGGTTGACCAGGTCCGCAAACCAGGGCCTCCTTGGCCAATAGGCTGCCAGGAGAATTAGCTCTGCTTGTTCCGCCAACAGCTTCTGTATGACCACCGGAATGATGGGAAGAGGGGGAAAGGTGTAAAGGAGACCCGCAGGCCATTTGCAACGAAGAGCATTGGTCCCCTCCGCTCCCTGGCAAGGAAACCTGGTGAAGAATCTGTTGACTTGGGCATTTTAAGGAGTGGAGAAGATATCTACTTCCGGAGTTCCGAATCTGAGGGAAAGATCCCTGAATAGGGATGGAGGAATGGCCCATTCTGCCTGGTCGACTAAACTCCTGCTCAGCCAGTCAGTTTGGGAATTATCAACTCCAGAAATGTGATTCACTGAGATCGACAGCAGGTGTTTCTCTGCCCATAACCCCAAACGTTCTGCCTCCCTCATAGATGCCTTGGATCTTGTTCACCCCCTGTCTGTTGACGTGTGCCTTTGCGGGCATATTGTCCGTCAACATGAGAACATGGAAGCCAGTCACCGAGGCTCTGAAATGCTTGAGAGCCAGAGAGATAGCTCTGAGCTATAACCAATTTATGAGATGGGTGCTGTCTGATCTGGACCAAACCCCTTGAGCTATCTGACCCTCCAAATGGAAGCCCCAACCCAGAAGGCTGGCATCTGTGGTGATTACTAGCCTGTCTGGTTCCTTGAATTGGAGCCTCTTCCAGAGGGATGGGGAGAGCCACCAACTGAGGGACTGCCGGGGATGTTGAGAGAGTAGGACCTTGATTGATGAGTGGCTGGTTCCTGCTCGTTGAAAGGGGAGCAGCGACCACTGGAGCGATCGGGAGTGAAGCCATGCCCACGGGACAATACCAATACAAGAGACCATCTTCACCAGTAGTTTGGACAGCAGCAACAGGGGAAGAGTCTGCTGTTGTTGAATCTGGTTGATGATCTTTGCAAGGCTTTTTCCATGATCTGGAGACAGGAAAATCTGGCACAAAGTCGTGTAGATGACTGCTCCCAAATGTTGCAATTTGGTTGTGGGAGAGAGTTGGCTCTTTTTGGTGTTGATGGAAAACCTGTGGCTTTCGAGGCAAGACTCAATTTGTAAGTCCCGATGGGCCAAGTGGATGGAGGACAGTATCAACATGTTGTCCAAGTAGCATTGGATCCTCACTGGAACAGAACAGAGTGAAGCCACCAATGCTGCTAGAATCTTTGTGAAGACCCTTGGAGCCGATGAGAGGCCGAAGAGAAGGGCTCGATACTGGAAGTGGGCATTCTGGTAACAGAAACAGAGAAACCGGCGATGATGAAGTCAAATGGGGATGTGGAGGTAAGCCTCCATGAGATTAATGGAAGAGAGGATAGAATGCAGTGTCTGCATTTTAAATCGCCTGTATTTGACAAATTGACTGAGAAATTTTAGGTCAAGGATGGCTTGCCACTCCCCGCCCCCCCCCAGGCTTTGGGAACAATGAAAAGACGAGAGTAAAATCCACGTCCCTGTTGTAAGGTGGGAACTGGCTGAATAGCCCTTATGTTGAGTAGGTATTGAATGGCCAAATTCATAAGGGCTCTCTTTGAAGTGTTCCGTGAAATGGGACATTTCAAAAAATTTTCTGGGGGTGACGATAGAAATTCCAATTGTAGCCCTGACCTAACAGTGTTGAATACTCAGGCATCCGTCATTGACTCCTCCCATTTGGAGGCAAAGAAGTTTAAGCTACCTCCGATGGGTGGGGAGAACCAGGTATTACTTAGAATGATGGAAGGCACGACCCCCTCCCCCCCCGAAAGGGCCGTTTACCAGTAGAAGGTTGTTGTCTGCCAGGTGGTTCTTGACATTGATCTTGGCACTGAAAATACACCCTCTGTGGCCGAGGAAAGCAGGAGGTGGACTCTGCCCGAAAGGCAGGTGGGCGATAAGAAGCTGGGCGATAGTCAGCTTTTTTCCCCGAGGACGAAAGAATTTTACGTTTATCTCTGGTCTTGATGAGATACGGCTCTAGAGCCTCGCCAAAAAGCTTGTCTCCTGCGCAGGAGGCAGAGGCCAGCTTCCATTTGCAGCGTGACTCTGACTGCCAATTTCGGAGCCACAGAAGCCTTCTTGCCGCCACCAAAGATGCCATGGCCCTTGATGCAAATTTGGCGGAATTGAGGGTGGCATCTGCAGTAAATTCCACCGCTGCTATAATTTAGTTAAGGTCCTGATGAGACCTGAGGTCAGAGGCAGGCAATCGGTCCTGCAGTTGGTGCAGCCACCGTAGAGATGCCCTCGTGAAAAACGATGCAGCGGTCGAAGCCCGAACAGCCCACGCAGCTGCTTGATGATTGCGCTTGAGTCTGTTCGGAACGCTTATCCTCTGGTTTAAGGACATCCTCTGGCTCAGTGGGAGTGCCAGAAGAGAAGAATGATGCCACAATCGGAGTGTCTACTGAGGGCACTGCAAGGGCATTGGCTAGGGATGTGCTGACATTGTAGAACCGCTTGTCCAAAGATGATGGATGAGGACCTGCCGAAGGGGAAGCGCACTGTTCCTTGACCATGTTGAGAAACAAAAGGGGAGAAGGCAAAACCTCCGTGTGTACTACTGGCTTGGAGAAGAGCGAGTCTCCTTGCCTGAAGGGTTCCCCCTGTGACACAGGTGCTGCTTCCTCAGGTGACAGTTGGCAGTGACCAGGGCCTTGCTAAGTAAGGGTTTAAAGAGGGCTAGTTTAAAGACTAATGCAGAGGAGGGCTGATCTGGACGAGATCTGAAAGATTTCTCCCTCTTTGCACTCTGAACGAGAGGAGCAACTGTGTTCAGATGGGGAGGCGCCCTCTTCCCCTTCACACTCCTCCCATTCTGCTTGTGAAGAATGGACCCTGAGGTCTTGGGGTCTGTGGAAATCTCGTTGTGGAGGTAAGGAAGCGATAGACTGAGAAGGAGAAGGGCCTGAACCCTTTCCAGAGGATGAAGAATCTGTTGAAAACCTTCAGCCAATCCCTGTCTAATGGCTAAGGAAACAACATCTTAGATCTCCCTGGGCCTGTTATCAAAAGTAGTGGAGGACCGAAGGCCAGTTGCAGTGGGAGTGAACGTGGCTTCTGGACTGATCTGGGAGGCCTGAACTCTGGAGGGAAGAGAGGGGGCATAGGGCCCAGAGGTTTGCTGGAAATATGGCCTAGACCTGCTGAAATCCTGAGGATCTAGTTGTTCATCAAATGCCTCAGGGGACCAGACCTGGGGGGGAGGGGGTTCCAAAGGCTCCATGAATAACTTCCCCTCCCCTGGGGGTGGCTTCTCTGGAAACCCTGATGTTTGGCTGGCTGGGAAGCCTGTTGCAGTTGCCGTCTCATTTGTTGAATAGTCTTGTTAAATTGTCTCTCTAGAGCTGCATGTCTGCATTTCTCTGCCTTCAACTCAGCCTGAGTTGTCTTCTTAGGGGCTAGAGCCTTAGCTCTGATTTTTGCAGCCACTTCCCTCTGAGCAGTACGTTGTCTGCATCTTTTCCTTTTAATGGGTTGGAGGGCCTGTTCCACTGGGGGGAAAGCTCTGTCTGAGCACTGTCTTGATCCATTTTAAAATAAGCAAGGCTCAAGCATTGAGAGAATGACTCTCAAAAGTGCTTAAGGATTGCAGAGGGTGGAATTGGGTCTTTGGAGCCCTGAAAATGGCCGTCAGGCCACCTAGAATGGCTGCTCACCTCGTGTCTGAAGAGACTACACTCCAAGATGGCCGCTGCTCGTCGTCGATGGTTCAGAGAAGTGAATTTCGCTCCTTAGGCTATTGCGAGCCCTGAGCAATCAAACTAGCCAGAGAAGGAAGAGACTGCCTCCCACACGATCAGCTGGCTGGCTCTGTTATCAGTTTGCCAATCAGTTTTACCATCAGACAAACTGTGGCTATGGGGAAGCAGTGCTTGGGAAAACATTTATCCCAATGTTGCAGGAGAATGGAGCCCCGCTCTCCTGAAGTTGCAGCTGCCCGGATCCCTGGGAGCTGATTGAAGCAAGGTAGTTTCTGTAGAAAATCACTGAATAAAACGCTAACGCTTTCAGAGATACAGCTTGTGACTTAAAGAAGCTGAGTCAAAAATTTTCCCAGGGGCTGGCTTTTTATATACAAGTACAGACTCAGCTTAATGATGTCATAAGGAGGAATCTACCCATCCTGGACTCTCACTACAGCATGGAGAAGGCACTGGCTGATAGTGGCACACTGTGCCATAGCACACACATTTGTTTCCTGTGCATGTCCACAGCAGCTGCCTCTAACTCTCACTCACCAGCCCACAGGACATTTCCACAGCTCCTCCCCTAGATGTGACCAGAATGATAAGCCTAACAGGAAGACAAGGTCATCTGGGGAGAGCAGTGGCGGGATGGTGGTTGTAAATAGGGCGGGCCCAAATTTTGTTCACATGACCACAGGGGCACTGCAATAGCTGTATTTCATGGACCATTTTTTCAGTGCTGTTGTAACTTTGAAAAGATAGATGCTGAGTGATGATTACCCATATATGCTCATAGACCTCTTCCAATTTTCAGTGCAACAACATGATAAATATGCTGGTGGATAATGCAGTTCTGTGTTGTTGAAAAATAGAATTTTCAACTCCAAGGAATGAAAGTGACAGAACTGATGTCTCAGGCTACAAAGTGGTGGTCTGTGACAGTATTTTATTGATGAGAAATGTCAACACTGAATCACAGAAAAGTCATTGGTGGATGATTGAAATATGACCAATTTTCAATATGATAATATAGGAATTGCATACTACTGACAGAGGACATAGCATCCTGAAATAATGTTCAAGTGCATAGCTAAAGAATGCCAAACTGATAACTAAAGTTGTCCAAAGAATGTTTTCTAATTGGGGGTTATAAAATTAGTGTAAGATTGAACAAAGAACAGATTTTCTAAACATGTAAATATGATACCTTTGCCAGGCAATATCTTCTTCCAGGAAAATATTACGACTAGCTTTTCTGCTACCTACAGGAGTACGGGGTTCCCCAGGATCCAATACAGATAAACAGCTTGATGAATCAGATAAAGTGCTCAAGTCTTCCCCAATGGTGTTACCTTCTGTGGAGTGCGCATAGCTTAAGGCTATTTTGCGACAATAAGTGCAGGCTCTCAGATCACCTATGAGAATTAGAAGAGATTGCTTTTTAATCTGAAGAGTTTATTTTAAAAATTGTGACATGAAAAACAGGTAGTTCCTACTGTATTGGCCTTATTTCAAATGTAGGATAATTTTTTATCATGCCTTGTACCCATCCATTTGTATCAAGAACCTAAAGTAAACATTGAGATCAATACCACTGCACAGAATGTGAGCTAGATTTTGAACAGAAAGCATACACAGCATGCACCAGGGTCTGCAATACATACAAGAGCTGAAGACAACCTAGTAAAACATGTTTCATAGCAAAAGGACAACCTCAACTCCACCCACGTGCCATGCTAATCTTTAACCAAAGTGTTGCAATCAGAATGTTGGCTTCAGCACACAGAACTTCAGTTCACCTGGCCTTTCCATACTTGCAACCCATTCTTCAACCCAGTAAAATTACTTGGAAGAACAGCTGCAGGTCAAGAAAGAAGATGGATGGAAGCTGGGATAAGATATGATACTATAATTTGGAATTATTATGTTCTATTGGTTTTCTTCTTTTATTATTTTTTCTTAGAAAAGAATTTATAAGCTGTTATGCCTTGATTCTTTGTGCATTGTTTTTATAAAATTGATAAAATTGGTTTATAAAAAAAAAAAAAAAAAGAAAGGTTTCCGGTTTCGCGTGGCTTCGGGGCAGCAGGAATTTGCGACCGCTCACGATTCCTGCTGTGCTAGCCGCCGAGGTACCCCTGATCCAGATGGGTCAGGGGGATATGGCTGCCCTGTAGGGACAGCCAAAGAGAGAGGGGAGCCGGACAGGGAGTTGGGGGTGTCGCAGACCCCCTCCTCGTCCTGAAAAAGCCCTTTTTCCCAAGGCGGTGGAGCGGCGGTCAGCAATGGCTGCCACGAAGAAGCCAGCAACCGGGTAAGATTGTGCTGGAGGAAGCAAGAAGAGTGAAAGTGCTGTCTGAGCTGGGTCAATCAACATCTTTCAAATTTGTTGGAACTGAGCTGTTTGAATTGCTGGAGGATACATTGTATCCCTAAGAAGATCGAAAGCGGCGGAGAAGCTGTTAAAGGGAACTTTTTTTTTTTTTTCCTTCACTCTCCCACCCCATGGAAACAGCAATATGAAATATGTTTGAACATTGAAGGTGAATTATTCTGAAAGTTGAAGCTAAGGGGCAAAAGGGTTCCTGGACATTGAAAAACTTAAGAAATTGGAAAACCCTTATTAGAGGTATGGATTTCTGATTATTTAAAATTAATGTTGCAAGTGGGAAGGGAGAGGAAAAAAAATTGGAGCAGAAGCTGAAAAAGGAGGAGATTGCCTAGAATCTCAAAGAAAGGTATATGGTAATTGGACCTCTTTGATTAAACATTAACCGCAGAAAGAGAAAGAGAAGAAGGAAGAAAAGTATTAATTTTTGGAACTTTTTTTGAATTATTTTTGATTAAAAATACTTGTGGTTGTTTTGGGAAAAGTTTCTCTTTTCATGATGGCATCACTTGTGGATGAACTAAAGACTGAATATCAAAAATATAAAAAGGAAGATACTTTGGGCACTTTGTTTCAATTTTTAAAAATGGCGTTACTTATGAAAAGTTGACTACACAGCAGAAGGACTGGGACAAGGAAGAAGAGGAAGAAGAAGCCATCTTTGATGAACAATGGGTTCTTTCCGGGGAGGAGGAGAAAAAGGATAAGAAAAAGGGGATTTTAAGAATTGAAAAAACAACCAAAAAAGAGAAAAATGAGCGGAAAGGTGGAGGCAAGGTTAGAAAGCAAAGGAAAGGGAGTAAGAAAAGGGAGGAGGAGAGACAAAGGGGTAAAAAGGGCAAGGAGAAGAATAAGCAAGAGAGAAAGGGGGGGAGGAAAAGCCTCAATGGTGGGAAGCAAGATCTAAAGAAAAAAAGTTTATTCAGAGACAATGGGTGAATTTAATTTAGGATAAAAGAGGGATTCTGGAGGGTACATAAGATTGTGTTTTTATATGTGTATTTAGAGTATAAAATTCATTGTGTAATTTTAGAATCTATTAAACAGAATCCCAAGAAAAATTGTTTTATGAAGTACTTTTAAGTTAGGGTAATGAGTTAAAGACATTACTCCAATTGGTGTATAGGAGAAGTATAGTAAAAGAAAAAAGAATGGATAGTTGGAAATCGAACAGACAAAGAATGTTATTGAAAATGGTAATAAGATATGGAAGGATATATAAAGGTTTTGTTATGTCTTTTTGGGTTTTGTATATTGATAAAAGGCAATAAAATTTTAATTAACAAGAAATAATTTGGATGAAAAGGAGAAGCTGGGATAAGATATGATACTATAATTTGGAATTATTATGTTCTATTGGTTTTCTTCTTTTATTATTTTTTCTTAGAAAAGAATTTATAAGCTGTTATGCCTTGATTCTTTGTGCATTGTTTTTATAAAATTGATAAAATTGGTTTATAAAAAAGAAAAGAAAAAAAGAAAATGATAATAAGATATGGAAGGATATATAAAGTGAATATGATGTTTTTAATTTGTGTCTGTGTGAAGAGTTTCAACCCGGGATCAGACAGCCTTCAGAAAAGATCTTTTAGTTTTGTTTATGTTTTGTGTTTTTTATGTTTATGAAAGGCAATAAAATTTTATTAAGCATAATTTGGATAAAAGGAGAAGTCTGGATAAGATATAAAGTTAAATAGGTAGTGTAAATATTGATATTACAATTTGAAATTATTTTATATGTTCTATTGGCTTTCTTCTTTAATTATTATTAATTTTTCTTTTAGAAAAGACTTTTCAAGTTGGTATGCCTGGATTGTGTATTGTGTTTTCTGTAAAATTAATAAAATTTGTTTGAAAAAAAAAAGAAAGAAAGAAGATGGATGACTATCCTGACAATTTCTGGAAAGTGTCATTGTGTTTAGAGAAACCAGGAATGGCAAGGCATGATATGGTTGTATATCCATGGGTTCACTGCAAAAATCTTCCTAGTATTCAGCTGGTGGTAGTATGGATATTACTACTCATGAATTCTTACTAGCTGTTTCACCCATTATGTTTTGCGTCAATATAAAATTCACCCTCACCCACCAATTCCAGCAGAAGGATCATTTCTTCATTTTCTCAAAAGCTAGATGTTTGATTACATTTCATCTTACCTGTGTAACCCATAAATTTTCCAGGGATTTCCTGGTTACAACATCGGCTACAGAAAATTTGCCCACATAACCGACAGTGATGTCTGCGTCTAAAAGTAGTGAATTTTTCACTACAGTCGTAACACTCTTTACACTGGCTATCTGGCATCCAGTATTGTTTGAGGTCACTGTCCTATGGAATAAATTTGCTGTTTAGTCAAGGAAACAGTTTCACAGTGTTCTTTCTATTTCTGAATGTATACCATGAGATCTCACAAATCCAAAATTAAATTAGAATACTGATTTACAGATTGAATAGAGTTGAAGTATGAAACTTAAATTAGATTCAGAATATGACCATATGCAAGCTTGATTATAAGGTGTCAAAATTCTCCAATCTTCATAGCTGCTATAAAATTGATAATGGAGAATTACTATATTTTTTGTTCCATAAGATGCTCCTGACCATAAGAGGCACCCAGGTTTTGAGATGGAAAACAAGAAAAAAAAATCTGCCTCTGCCACCCTTGCAGCAAACAGCAAATAGTCTGGTCAGCTTCAGCACATTATTGTAGCTCCAGCACATGGCTCATCAGGGGTCGGCTCCATTGTGCCCACCACCAGTCAGCTAAGCGACAGTTGGATCCCAGCCCCCCCGTAGCTCTGCCAATCAGTGGGCTGGTTGACCGGAAACGCCACTATTGCTGCCTCCACTGTGGAATGCTGGAGCCTTCGCCGCCAAGGAGCTGGTCGACGATTGGATCAGCCTCCCAGAATACCGCCAATCAGCTGTTCCAGGTGATGGGGATCGCTGACACCATTTGCGGTTGCTGCCGCCACACCAACCCCCTACTCCCAGGTATGGCAAACCTCCAGAGTGGATTTGACACTGTAAAAGGACTCTGCCGCCGTGGCCCAGTCTGTGGTGCAATATTTGCTCCATAAGACACACAGACATTTCCACCCACTTTTTTTGGGGGGTGGAGTGCATCTTATGGAGTGAAAAATATGGTAATACATTTGTACTGCTCCTCTTTTAAAAAGCTATGCCCTGCATAGTTTACCCAAGGCAAACGTTTTCACTTATGTAATGCTCTCAATTTAATCATTAAGCAGTAGGATTTGATTTAGAGAAAAGAAAATTTTCCAACTCACACATGAGAAGGAAACCTAATATATCACACTGGAAAGGTATAAAAACTGATTTGCTGTTATTGTCAAAATTAGCAGACAGCCCTTACTCCATTGCTTGAAAATATATTTAGTAGTAGCAGAGTTCCATAATTCCCTATACAAATTCTAAGTACAAAATGGGATTTTATTAAAAAAAACACAACACAACACAGAACTGATTTCAGGATTACTCAAAAACTATTAAAGCAGGCATAAAGCAATACCTGACTTTTTCCTTCCATGATTTCTTTGAGCCGTTTTAAAACTGTACTGAGGCTTCTAAGTTGAACAGCTGTCCTAGGATCATGACCACTGAGAGGAGGATCTTTTCTTCGATTGTCTGGAAGCAAAAGACAATAATAGTTGCCATGTGAGATCCTGGTTCTCAATGAACGGACAATGAACGTAAATCCCTTTCCCTTCATGTTATATACAGAAACTTTAACTTCAGTTCTCTCTTTTTCAAACTAAGATCAAGGCAGTGGTTGACTTCCTGAATTTGAATATCTTTCCTGTAATCCAGAGTATCTTATCCAAAGCCAAGTTTTGTGAAAAATAGTCATTTTCAATTATAGCCAATTTTCAAATAGCCAATTCAATCATCTTTAAATAAATAAGAGACAAACCAACAAAAAACATTTGTCAGTTCAAAGAAAAGTTGTATGTTATAAATTGGCACATTTATTTATTTCAAAGAAACCTGGATTGATTCAACAGACCTCACTTCCAGAAAATGCAATTCAGAAACACAACATTTGGTTTCAAACATGAATATTTCAGATTTACAAAAAAATAAAGTTGTCTTCAAGTTGAGCTTGACCCCAACTGACTCCATGCAGCTCCATTCTCACAGCAACAATACAGATGCAGACATTTCCTTCTTAGAGGATTTTTTTTTCCACCTTATCCAGAGCCCTGGGCTTTCCTTATTTTAATTAAGGACTGAGATACCTTGAATAATTACAAATCTATTTGGGTTCTTTCCCAAAATAACAATAAAAGTCTGAGGAACAAAAGGCAAATGAGATTCCCAATTTGAAACCAAGTTATTAAACAAAAAATATATGTGCTGTAGATACAGAACTAGTATTAATATCCCAAATATTACAATCTGTATTGATAGGTGTTTAGAAGTTTATGATCCATTGATTGATTATGTGCCATTATGAACATCAAAACCTTAGATCTTAGATCAACCAGCCAGCCACATATTAACAGCGACACCAGCATATTACAGGAGAAAGATTTTGCGCATTTTATCAAAGTTCCTTAATGACAATGATCTTCCTATTCTATGTCTATTCTATATGGATACAGATTCCCCAGTTTTGCAAGCCTCCTTTTCTTTGTTGCATTTCCCCATTACGAACTCTTTCATATTTAAAAAGAAAAGTGCCTCAAGTTTCTTACCAATTCCATAGTTCTCCATTAGTCAAGCATTTTGTTTTGTTCTCTTGTACAGCAGAACAAACATGACTCTGCTGAATGCACTGCTTTATATACCTCTCATGTTATGTGGAATGCTGGCAGTACAGCCAAAAAACAGGCACAATAACTGTTGCTGTATAACGGCCAAACTCCCAACTTTGGAAGAGCAAGAAACAAGGTTTGTCTTTGTAAGCTGTGCCAGAGGTGTTACTAACAGCCATCTCCAGCTAGAATCCATTTGCCAGCTAAGTCCTGAGGAAAAGCATGGTGCCACTTCTCTGGCTGATAATGGGTGATTTCTGTCAACATTCCTAAATTGCATTGCTACACCTTCCAGTGTGGTAATTTAAATTTCTTAGGCTTTTCAGTTTTGAGTGAAATTTATGACAGAACAAACATCAAAATCAAGGTCTATGTAAGGAACAACTACATTGTACCTTGAAGAACTACTACCAGTACCTACTCAACAGGTGCTATAACAGGTGCTTGTTTTATTATGAATGTCACTTTCCAGAGTTTTATTAAAAGAGCAAAAGACTAGTTAATGAAAACAATACAAACACTATATAAGTAATGTATAAAATATTGTAATAAGCTAAAACCACACAGACAGCACTATAGGATCAAGACTATATCTAAAAGTTTGGCAAAAATAAAGGATTTTCTACCATTAAAATTATAAGGTAGACAAACTGGGATATCACTAAAGCAGCCATCTCTGAGCTTGTATGGGAACATACTCAAAGTTGTTGGCAACTCCATACTGTATGTCTTTTGCCAGGATTGTGCTGCAGTTGTGGAGAGACCCCTGTACAATCCAGAAATCACAACTGCTCTCAGTTCCTGAGAGATAAATCTGCCCATGTGCTGAGATAATCAAGAAATGTTTTTAGTGTTTTTTATTCTGAACTTCGCTGCAAAACTATGTGATTGGCCTTGGTTTTTGAGGAGGAAAATAAGGGAAAAAATTGTGCCTCTGCCTATCAGCATCCATCGGTATTCATCTGGCTATCGTCCTGTTAGTGTGTGAGAGAGTTGAGGGCTGTTTGGAAACTGAAGCAGTGTTTGCTGTGTGAGCAAGGAGCCTGGGTGTGGCTTAGCTCAACTGTTTTGTACTAAAGCTGGCTGCTGCTGTGAAACTAAAACTGAAACTGAAACTCCTCTCCTCTGCTTGTGTTTTGCATTTGGAACAGATTTCTTTTCAGGTGGGGAGGAGGAGTAGAACTCCGTACCATCAGAGCGTGTGAATAATAATATATGAAATGCTAATGCTCTCATAATCATTTCGAAAAATCCTTTCTTAGTGAGAACCTAGAAGCCAAAAGGAATATACGTGCCAAATTTCAAGTTTGTAGGCTTTACAGTTCTGGAGATTTTGTGATGATGCCTGAGTGGTATTTCACTTTTATATATAGATTATATGAGATAAGATAAGATAAGATAAGATAAGATAAGATAAGATAAGATAAGATAAGATAAGATAAGATAAGATAAGATAAGATAAGAAGATAAAGATCGACTAACTGCAGCTACCGTTCCTCATCTATCTTTCCTTTTACATAGTACAATGTTAGTATAGGGCTAGTAATCCAGTTACTGCTGACCTGCAATCACATTGTACGCTCAGATCTTTAATACAAAGGAATCTGGAAGCAAAAAAAGAGAGTGTGTTTACAGAGCACCATGTTATACATATACAACATTTTTTCACCATGAACCAACAAAGTAGGAAACTGTGGCTTTTGCCCAAAATGTAGAGCACAAAGTCCAGACTGAGGGCTTATGAAATCTCTTATAAATCTGCTAAATCAGGCCCCACATGATAGAGCATGTCCTAGAGAGTTAGTTCCCTGAACAAAAGCTTTTAATATTAAAACAGCACAAACACTCTTTATTCTTGCTAGAAGCATTTAGCAACAGAAGAATGCACATTAATCAAAAGCTTTCAGAACTACATTTTATTTATTTAACAAACTTATGTAGCCACCAGTATAGGCAAATAGGAATTTTGACAGGTAAACAAAACCATTTGACAAAAACAAACAAGCAAACAATATTGAGGCCCTAGTAAAACTTGTATCAATTAATCATACTGTGCCAGTTCCACCAACATCCTGATCCCAGGGCTTGGGGGAATTCTTTTCTGCTTTCCCTAAGGCTAAAAGAGTCAGTACCATCTGTATTGGGTTGGGGTGGAGGAGGCTGTTCCATAAAGAGGTGTCACAACAGAGAAGGAATGATTCTGATTATGAGACCTGCCAAGCAATGATATTTCATTGAAGAGATTTGGAGTACACTCACTCTGCCAAATCTACTGGGATGGATAAAGCAAAAATTGTATGATTCTGGATTAGTACTATGTATGATCTGTACCACTGTAATTTATACATAACGTATGCCTTTGCATTATATTTGAATTAAGGCACAGTATAATGTTTGCATGTGTTCAGCAAATCATAAAGCAGTGACTTAACTATATTGTATGAACTCAGCTTATCACTGCAGACATCTCTCTATAGCAAAGGGACTGAAATTTGCCAAATGTAAGTTAAACCATCATCAGAGCAGAAAAAACTCTTCAGGTAATTAATGGTCATAATAATCTTTTATCCTTCATATGAATGGAAAACCTAACTGCTAATGTGATTATTCTGAAAGTTGTACGATTGGATAAAAACTGAGCTTCATGGACCTTGGTAAGGTAGCTGAAATGATAAAAACAATTTCACACCCTTCTCTCAGCTGTCCTTGAAGGGCACTACAGGAAAATTCCCTACCCAGAGAGACAATGCCCCTGTGACTCTGGACACACAGAAACCACAGTGCATGTGCTCCTCCATGCCTGTACTATAGAGATATTCATACTGGAACTCATGTCACCAATACTATATAAATACCCAGATAATTTTGTACCTCCTTGCTGCTTACAGATACTAATCCTGGTACAATACACAAGGCTGCCAGGTTTTCCACAGCAGCAATTAAAATCCATCAAAAGATGACCTGTGTGCCTCAAACCAGTTTTTAATTTGTATCAAAGCACAACGATATGTTGTCAGATGGCATTAGATGAATTCCAATCATAGAGCCCAAAGAATAACAAATAGTCTTTGGACAAATTCAACAATCATGTGTTTAAGTAACCATTACCTTGCTTAGTTTGTTAATACTAATAAGAGAGGATGGCCAACCACAGAGATAATTCCCCTGTTACAGGGGAACTGGTACTACACTCTTGAAAGAAGAAATCATCTGTTCCTAAGAAAGTGGCCCTTGACCTCTTAACTGATTCCAGAGTAGTTGGCTTCAAACTCCAGAAAAGTTGGCTAAGCTTCATTTTCAAAATGTATTTCATCACAGCTTTAAGGCTAGATTTGGGGTACTGTTTTAGCCGTCTTGTTGGATGAAAAAGGTAGGAGACATGCACAGCCTTGTTGATACTCTTCAGGCTTTCAAATGAGCTGAAGGCATTCCAGAAGATGTTGCTTAAGGATTACTATTCTGTTCCATGCCAAATTTCTTATGGAATGTCTTATTCCTCATGCTGTTTAAAATCTATATGAAGTCATCATGGTATGTGAATTGTCAACATCATGCACCAGAGAATACATGTCTGATTGGAACAAAAAAGGAGCCCTCTCCAGTGGCTTCCCCCTTGCCAAAGGAGGAAGCTGGATAGTTTCCTATCAGTCTTGCTTCCATTAGCAAGGAAAGTACATTCTTACTTAGGTAAAACCTTGAAAGCTAAAGTGATTTACATTTTCAGATATGAGCTTTTAAGTATGTTTTCAACATTTTTAAAAAAGTTTACCTTTAATCAAGTTAAATGCTTATTTTTATTCATTCATCCATCCATTTGGATAGCCACCCATCTCAAACCATTGACTGTGATAATAGTTTGCCTTAAATACAAATAATAGTTTGCCTTAAATGCAACTGTGGGATATAATGTAAATTAGCAGTCTCTTATTCAAAATGAAGTTATCCAGTTCCAAGGAATTGTTTTTCACTTTTAACATGGGAATTATTTGAATCTCCTTAAAACAAAACTATTTTTCCCTTAGAGTGCCAATGGATGTTGTACATTAAGAATCTTTTATTTATAATTGAAACCGTGTCAGAAACCATACACCATGCATACTTAGAAATCAGTCACTTACAATTACATAACATTTAATTAACTATCTTAGATTTCATTGGCAATATTTCCATATATATAATTAGAAGTATGAACTTTTATTTTAAATCAAAATGGTTTCCTATATATAAATTGGGCGTTGGTTCTTACCTGATACGCCCCTTCTCGGCGAGCCGCAAGGAGCATCCAGAGAGTGGGATGTGCTTCCGAGTCCTCTTCTTGCAGGCTGAGCTTTAGCTGAGGAAACGCTCTGCCCCCTCACGTGACTCCAAGTGGCGTTCCCCCAGTTTTTTGCGATAACGAGAAGAAAGGTTAAGAAATCCTTCTAATCAACTATTGGCTCCTTGGCTGAAACTAGAGTACCCACCAGACGGAGGAGTTAGGGTGGGGCTGGATGCTCCTCGCGGCTCGCCAAGAAGGGGCGTATCAGGTAAGAACCAACGCCCATTCTCCCTCGAGCCGCTCGGAGCATCCAGAGAGTGGGACATACCAAAGCTTGGCTGTCCTACGGGTGGGACTCCGTCTGGGCCGGCAGCCCCTCCGGGTCACTGATGACCCTCTGTACGACTTGTCGGCCAAAAGAGGCCTCTGCTGAGGCGTATAGGTCTATTTTGTAATGTCTGATGAATGGGGACGGAGAGGCCCAATTGGCTGTCCAACAAATGTCAGCAATTGGGGCTTGCGTGGCCCAAGCCGCCGAAGTAGCTGCACTCCTGGTGGAATGAGCGGTTATTCCCCCAGGAGCGGGCAGAGATTGTGATAGGTAGCACCTGGCAATAGTTGCCCCAATCCAGCGACTGATGGTTGAGGGAGAGACTTTGAACCCCAATGTCTTGGGCTGAAAGGAGAGGAAGAGGGATTCTGATCTTTTCAGGGGTTGTGTGCGCTTAATGTATATGCGCAAGGCCCTTCTAACATCCAGGGTGTGCCAAAGGGTTTCCCTGTCCCTTGAGGGTCTGGGGCAAATGTTTGGGAGGACCAGTTCCTGAGACCTGTGGAAGGGTGAGTTAACCTTGGGTAAGAAGGTGGGGTCGGGGCGAAGGACCACCCGATCAGCGTGGAACACGCATAAATCGTTTCTGATTGACAATGCTGCTATTTCTGAGACTCTACGAGCAGAAGTAATGGCTACTAGAAAACTACTTTAAACGTTAGAAATTGAAGGGAGGACTCCCTCAGAGGTTCAAACGGGTGCCTTGTAAGCGAAACGAGGACCTTGTTGAGGTCCCATGTGGGGAACCTGTGAACAGTCGGAGGGCACAAGTTGGTGGCGCCCCTGAGGAAAGCTTTAACCCGGGGGTGATGAGAGAGAGAACTAAAGTTATCAGAAGAAACAATGGTTGAGAGGGCAGCGACCTGCCGTCTCAGGGTGTTGGGGGCAAACCCTTTACGTAGGCCTTCTTGAAGGAATTCCAAGACCTGCGCAATAGAGGGAGAGAGGGGGTCAACTTGGAACCGGAGATGTGTTCGACTTTTAGTGCGAGGAGGTTCGGCAGTGGCGCTCGGCCTCCCTCATCAACTGAATAGACTGGGTGCCTCCTTGCCTGTTGATATGGGCTTTAGCCGTGGTGTCGTCTGTGAGAATAAGGACGTGACGCCCGCGTACCAAGGGGAGGAATCTGAGCAGGGCCAGGTGGACGGCGTGAAGCTCCAGCCAGCTGAGGCTGCATCTTAGCTCGATCGGCGACCACTTGCCCTATGCCGAGAGCGAGTTGACGTGAGCGCCCCAACCTGATATGCTGGCGTCCGCAATGAGGGTTAGCCGCTGAGGTTCTGAGAAGAGGTGGCCCCTGTTGATGGTGGGGTTGGTCCACCAGAGGAGGGACATGAGGACCCTTGGAGGCACCTTGACTCTGGACTTCGAGTTGCTTCTTCCGGATCTTTGGGATGGGAGCAGGAACCACTGGAGGGATCTGCTGTGTAAACGGGCCCAGGGAATAATTGAGATGCATGAAACCATCTTACCCAATAATTTAGAAAGGTCAAGTAACGCCACCCTCCTTGATCGCCTAATCTGTTTGACCAGAGCTTGAATGCTGAGGAACCTCTCCGAGGAGAGGAAGACCTTTTCTGTAACCGAATCAATTATGGCTCCCAAGTGGATGATTCGGGTGGATGGGACCAGCTGACTCTTTTGCCAATTGATGAGGAACCCATGTGCCAGGAGAGCGGAGAGGGTGGCTCTGGTGTCCCTGACTGCCTGGGTCTTGGACGGGCAGAGAATAAGGATATCGTCCAAATAGCAGTGACGGCAGACGGGAACACTCCTGAGGTGAGCCTCCAGGGCCGCGAGGACCTTGCTGAAGGTCCTGGGAGCCAAGGCCAGACCAAAGGGGAGGGCCACGTATTGATAGTGAAGGTTTTTATAACAGAACCTAAGGAATTTGTGGTGAGAGGGCCAGATTGGAATGTGTAGGTATGCCTCCGAGGGATCAATGGGGGATAACCAGTCACTCCGCCTGGTACCCAAGAGAATCGATTGCAAGGTATGCATTTTGAATTTGCGCTGGATAAGGTGGCGGTTTAGCCGTTTTAAATCTAATATAGCTCTGCATCCTCCAGAATGCTTGGGCACCACAAAGAGGTGGAAGTAGAATCCTCGTCCCCTCTGGACCAGTGGAACGGGTTGAATGGCCTGAATGTCAAGCAGGTGTTGGATGGTTGCATCTATTAGTGCACGTTTGGCGGGATCTCTTGAGGTGGGGGATGTCATAAAGAAATCAGCGGGGGCGGACCGGAACTCAAGGCAAGACCAAACCTGACAGTGTCCCTTACCCGTGCATGGGAGTGGATTGTCCCATTGAGCGGCGAAGTGTCTAAGGCGGCCGCCGATGGGGAGGGAGGAGGAAATTCTATCTGGGTCAGCGGTAGAGCCTCCCCCCTGATCCTCTAAAGGGCCTCTTATGGTTGCTGCCCCATTTGTTTCTGTCGCCTTAGTCCGAGCGGTCCTGAGACCGGAAGGAAGGGGGTCTCGGGTATCTGGGCGGGAAGGGGAGTTGGTAGAAGGGGCGGGGGAAGCCCCTCCGAAAGAGCTGAGGGCCTCTTGTCTCTGGCCTCCGAAAAAGGGAGGGCCGGTACTTCCTCTTGCTGCGGCCCTTGACAGGGGTTCCAAGGCCAGGCCGAACAGTTTGTCTCCCTGACGGGAGCAGTGGCCAGCTTGACTTTATTTTTACATCCGCCTGCCAGTGCTTGAGCCGCAGTAGGCGGCGAGCCGTGACATGTGATGTTATCGCTCTGGAAGAGAACCTTACCGATTGGTAAGTGGCGTCAGCTGAAAACTCGGCTGCGGCCACCAGTTTCGCTATGTCTTGGTGCGCCCTCACATTGATGCGGGGACGTTCTCTCAGCTGCCGGAGCCAGCGGATAGAGGACCTTGTGAAGAATGAAGCGGCCCTAGCCGATTTAATGGCCCAAGTGTCGGATAGATGGGCCCGGCGCAATGCCAGTTCCATCCGCTTTTGCTCAGGTTTCAAGGCCACTAAGGCCTCACTGGGGATAGAGGAGGAGGCAAGGCCCACAGTGGGGTCGTCAACCTCCGGGATGTTTAGAAGAGTAGACATTGCCGAATTGAGATTAAAGAATCTCTTGTCTTGGATAGAGGGTGTAGGGGGGGGCTCCCGTGGAAGCAAGTTGCTTCGGTTGGGATTACCTCAGCTTCCACCACTGGTTGTGTGAAAATGGAGTCCTCTGGTCTCTCTGAGGCGGGGGGGAAGTCAGAGGGAGACTGGGGAAGAAGACCAGAGACATTCTTGGCTTTAAAGAGGAGGGATTTGAACAAGTGTGGCTTGAACAGCCCCCCGAATACGGGTTGGTCGGGAGAAGCCCCCTCGTCCTCTGACATCTCCCCCTCCATGAGGTTCACCTCTAAGAGGAGCTCACTATAATGGGAGGATCCCATCCGGGAGTCCTGTACCTCTTCCCTGAAGTCACCAAAGTCCCCTTCCTCCTCCTGGGCCCCTACGGGAGGAGGGCTGTCCCTCTTAGAGAGTACCTGACCAACCGGGGGATCTGGCTGTGGAAGGGATCTGATGGGTAAAGAGTCGTGGTCGGGAGCCCATGGAGAGAAGCCTGATGTGGACATGTGCTGCAGGCCTTCCGCTATGCCCTGGCGGATAGTCGATTCCATCCAAGCCTTGATATGGGCTGGAACCTCAGATGTAGAGGGTTCTTCCTGACCCAGACCAGCGGCCATAGGTGTAAAGGTAGCTTCAGGGGTCTGTCTGGTCGGTGGTCCCGGGGTCAAGTGACCCTGAAGTGGGCTGCGCCTAGATAGGGAGAAGGAAGGGCTGGAGGCCCCGAGCGGGACTCCCTTGATCGCCTATCAAACTCCTTTTCCAACGCCTCATGGAACATTCAGGCGTCTCGTTGGGAGGCCTTGGAAGGCTCCTTGTCCTGCCTGTGCAAGTAGTGGGACTTTGCCTTAGCCTTCAAGGAAGGTCGTTTAGAGAGATTGCCATCTGTCATTTTGATAATTATAATAACATAAGGTTCCTTGTCCTGGTGATAATAATAGTAATAATAGCAAAGGGCGGTTGGCTCGCCTGGAATTGGCCTGAGTGGGGCCGAGTGAGGTTTGAGCTGGCCTGCTCCCCCTTTTGGAATTTAATATGTACAGTGGTAACCGGTAGTAAGGAATAAATATATATATATATAATACGTACAGATGTGTAATCCTCTGATTTTTATTTTTATTATTTATTTATTTATTTATTTATTTATTTATTTTAATATGCTATCTGCATGTAAAGGTTATCTATGTATATACGTATAAAAACGTATAATTTCGTTTGTAAATTTTTCTCTCTTTCATTTGTTTTCTCTCTTTTTTTTTTTTATACAACAGCAGGAAAGGAACCAAAGAGGTACCACAGTACAGGCCAGATTTACCAAATAAACCCCTGAGGCCTAGAAGGAGAGAGGCCTCTGGCAGCAAGCCTCCAGCAACAAGCCGGAGGGGGGGGTGCTGCAACTTCACCCCGATAGAGGCTGCGGGAGGCCAACAGAGACAATGAAAGCGAGCCCAAAGGAATGCTAAAAGCAACTAACTCTTGACCCAGGGGGTCTTGGACTTTTACTTCCACCGCAGCAGCAAGGATCAGAAATAACAATGGCGCCCGACCATGATGCGGCCCCAAGATGGCGGCCGCGAGCTGAGCTATGTCAGGCGCCTTCGGGACGGCAAGGAGGGCTTGTCTGGTTAGCTCAGCACGCCTGGTGCTCTTAAGGAGTGACTAGCCCTCCCGGTCGGCGTTTAGGGCGGGGGGGAATCCAGCGAAAGTTGCACGCCGCAAGGCAGCGCGGAGGCAGCAACGCGATCTAATAATGGGGGGGGTCGCGCGAAGCGCTGCGAACCCGCCCGCTTGGCCCCTAGGGCGAGGGGAGACTACCCCTAAGTCCCAACCTTTTGCGCAGGAGGAAGGAAAGGAAATATCAGACCTGAAGGTAAGGAAATTAGCCAGAATAATATACTTAGTATAAATCAGCCAAGGAGCTCCTTCCAACAACAGCCTGACTCTTCAAGGCTGAGCAAAAGACTGGGGGAATGCCACTTGGAGTCATGTGAGGGGGCGGAGCGTTTCCTCAGCTAAAGCTCAGCCTGCAAGAAGAGGACTCGGAAGCACATCCCCACTCTCTGGATGCTCCAAGCGGCTCGAGGGAGAACATACACATCATTTTTAGTTTCATTTACTAGCCAACATATATATTTATGCATTCTAAAAAAAATGAATATCATACAACCAGCTTCTATTACACAGTAAGAAAAGGCAGTCAAGGTCATTGATCTAAATGAGTATGGCATTGTCTTTATTTGTTCCTGCACATATATTATTCTCCTGAAATTCAATTCTAATGTTGTCACATTATAAAAATCATGCACCGTAACAAAATTGGATGGAAACTAATCAAGAGAGAGGTAACCTAGAACAGGAATTTTGTAACAGTGAGAACAATTAACCAATGGAACGGCTTGTCTTCAGAGGTTATGGGTACTCCATCACTGGAAGTTTTTAAGAAGAGTCTGGACAACCACTTGCCTGAAATAGTATAGGGTCTCCTGCTTGAGCAGGGGGTTGGACTAGAAGACCTCCGAGGTCCTTTCCAACTCTGTTATTATGTTATTAATCAGGATATTGTACAAGATGAAGAGCCTGATGACTGGGTCAAACAGGGAATCATCCTAAAATTCATAGTCACAAATGTACTAAGTCCAACCCTTGAATTCCATTGAGTCTCATCTAACTTCCAGCAGATGCTAACTTTTAATGGGGAATATTCCTGTGCATAGGTATGAGCAAGAAAGAGTTGCCTTGTGGTAAGATGGGCAGCAAACGAATTTAATAGACAGACAGATAAATACCTGTTTAATTGGAACTTCACCTGTGGTCATTCACAATTTTTCTTTTGCACCTGACAGGTATCTATATAAGCTTCCCTCTGTGTTAGATTTTTCTCAACTAACAATTTTCTGTTCTATTGAGTTTAAAAATAGATATTTTTCAAGTACTGAATTACAGGGCTCCTGAAATATACATGTAGAGTGAATATTTGAAAAATTTTGGAGGAGGATAAAAGTTTACAAAAGAGGCTTCTTTTCAAGCTCAATCTCTTACCTAATGATGCAGAAGAACGTCGCTGCAGCTCCCCAGCTGGTTGTGTTTTTTTGTAAGCTATGGGGGATGACCGCAATGACTGCGATCTTGAGGAATGTTCTGGGCTTGACCAATTTGCATTCAGTGTCTGCTGATTATCCCCCTTTCCAATCTCTGCTCTCTCAAGAGAGGGTGCAAGCCGTCCATCATCTAGAAAAGGAAAATTATTAGACTGTGAAAAAGCTATATTTTTCTACTAGTCTGAAAGATATCAAGTTTTTCTTTAATTTTTAAATATAACCAGTTGCCTTCAACCTTTTATATATGGTCTATATTTTTTATCCTGCAGCCAAGGGCAAATTTGATCACCAATTGATTTGATGGCAATTAAGAAATAAAGTAGATACCTTAAGACTTTCAAGGATTTAAGGTACACATTTTGCTTATAGGCCCCTCCATGGGGAAAAATGTACCTGATTTTGAGGTTATTTTACAGTTCTTAAAGGGCAAAACTTGGTGTGTTAAGCCTCTTCAAGTTTAAAGCATTCATTTTGCTTGTTCAAGCATTACAAACTGTCCGCAGAGAAAAGAATGAAACATTTATTCCTATTCAAAGAGCTTCAGAAATTGCAAAAGGGTGCTTGGAGCATCATAATTGGTTCTGTATCTGTGTACCAAGTGAGAGAGTGGACAAGCTGGTAGCATTTCCCTCTTCAAACTCAAACATATATCAGCCAGTTAAAAATTATAATTCAGGCAGAGGAAAATCATGGGATGCTAAGCAAAAAATATCATAAAAATCATAACAAAATTTAGAAAAGCTGGGATATTATACTCTTTTGTTTACTTGACAGATTGTTTACTGCTGAGAAGCTCTGCCATGTATTGCCATATCATATTTGATGATGGTCAGGTGTTATGTCTCACCTATATTCACAAGTGAGAACAAGGAGTTCCACAGTTCAAAATATTCAAACAAAACAAAGCCAGACTAAAAAAGAGTTAATGGTACTATATTCCAGTCCTTGGCAGACTTCCCGGAATCTGTCTGCTAATTCAGAATGTCCATAAATTACAAAGGCCGCTCCACACGTATCCTTTCGACACATCAAACACTTTGCTTCCAAGCAAAGTTTGAGAATCAGCAATCCTCTTTAAATCACCTGGATGGGCATGTCAGTCTCTCTAATCAATGTCTGGCTTGACGCCTCCCTTCAGCTTGACGTTTCATTCTTCTCCTGGTTCTAGCGTCAATCCACGATCTGTCAGTTTCCCCATTAGAAGCCTCTGAGTCATTTTGTGGATCAGTTGCTGGCATGAGTGAAGTCGAAGGTTCTGGGGAGGATTGTCTGTCCGATAATCTCTCATCCTCCTGGTTCACATCTGTGTTCTCTGATAATTCAGACTCCACATTCACAGCAGGCTCCACCCTTTCATCTTCAGAGTCATCAGAGTCAAAACTCACAGCAGGATCAATCCTTTCAGTCACAACAGTCAGGTATTGACCTCAAGGACTGATTTGACATTTTTACCTGTGGAAAGAACTTCTAACCTCTTTTTCCAGAGAAGAGAAAGGAAAGGAACACAGAACTCTTGGGCTTTGGCCCAAGGGCTAATACTGGTAGTATTTCATAACTCTGGAAGTCACCAAATAGAGGAAGGATGATTCAGAATCACTAGTGACTCTAAGCCCTCATTTATAGTGAAGAAATGAAACCATGGAAGATAATTTGCACGTACCCTTAGTGAAGCGAAAAAGATTTACAAAGGAACTGTACGCAGATTTAAATGGAGGCTCCTCCTGGTCAGGAGTCAACGGTTTGAAGTGTGTAAGGTGAGATGGGCTGCCAGGAGAGTAAGGCAAATCATTCACAGATTCCAGTGTGGGAAACGTTTTGTCATCTGTAGCCATTTCATGAATCCTAAAAAGTGAAAATGCAGATTTACTACTTCACTCATTTTTATTTCAATAAAAGTCAGATCATCATTTAGATTTTAGAAACTCCTTCAAGTCACAGCTATGAAAGTCCAATGATAGTTGACTTTTATGAATCTACAATATCATAAGCATGAATTCAAGAAATCTTTTTCACTTTCCTATCAAAAAAAAAAAAACCCAATCCAAGCACAGCATTACATGCTTCCTCTTATGTACTATGAAAACCTATGTGGAAGGTTAATAATACATATACGGTATAGTAGCATAAAAAGGAGTGAGCAACCTTTGAGGAAAATCGAAGAGAGAAACTAATAAAAACTAGATTGTTAGCTTTTGCCTGTGAAGGGAGTTAGTATACAAGCACAATAAAATTAATTGTTTATACTGTAGTAAATGGGATTAGCATCAATAGGGAGGAAGGTATAGAATTCCAACAGTAAAGTAGAATTTAGAAGTACTTGGGCAACCCATAGAAATATTCTCCACAGTATTATCAGATGTACTTTCTGTTGTACTTTCAAATGTTTTATTTGTACTGTGCTGATTATAATAATACTAAAAAGCCATATTGAAATAACAGTATTAAATGGCATAGCATAATCTCCCAAATAAAGTACTCTTCAACTTTTTAAAGATGTATTAAAAGAGCACAACTTACCAGCAGAGGTACTGTACACATAGAGCAAGGAAACAATGTACCAATCATAAGCACATTCAATAAAATGAATAAATGGAACAGCGTGGATAATGGCCTATTTAATGTATTTACTTTGAAGCA
The DNA here is from genome assembly GCA_033807585.1 of Hydrophis major. Classification (NCBI taxonomy): domain Eukaryota; kingdom Metazoa; phylum Chordata; class Lepidosauria; order Squamata; family Elapidae; genus Hydrophis; species Hydrophis major. The sequence continues at coordinate 216,752,986 of CM066328.1, read as the reverse complement.
AAGTATGAAACCCACATAATCTAGACTAGCAATTTGGAAATGGACATGGTCAGTTTAAAAAAAAAAGGTTCTAAAAATCCACTTGGTAATAATCTAAATTAAATCTGTCCTGAGTCACTTTGAAACAAAACAGGCAGCAAATAAAATATATAAATGATCGATCAATCAGATTAGGCAAGACAGTAACATTAGACAAAATCTGGATTTAAATCAGGCTGAATGCGAGGCCCATTTTGAGCCAGCAGAGTGCTGCTGGAGGCTGGGGAGGACAAAAATGGGCAGTGGCGGCCTCTTGAGGCCTCCATGCAGCCTGTTTGGACAGCAGAGGCACCACATGCTATTCCTTTGATATTTCCACGCCATTCCCACAGGCCAGATTTAAGCAGCCCGCGGACCTTGAGTTTGACATCCCTGTTCTAGAAGAAGGAAGCAGCAAACTACTTTTACATCATCAAATTTAATGTAATGTAGGAGAAGGCGGAGCTTCGTTTCGGCGATACAGCTGCGATCTCGGGGCTCTGAGATCGCAGCCGATATTTTCGCCCCTGGTCGGTCCTAACGGACCTAAACCGTCCCGTAGAGACGGTGATTGTGAAGGGCACTGTTCCAGGATCCCAGAGATATCGCAAAATCTCTGGTTTGATCCGGAAGAAGCCCTTTCGCTGGCGGCGGAGAGGCAGCCTCCATAGCTGCTGAAGTCGGGACAGCTCCGGAAAGAAAGTGATTGGAATGAAAGTGTGTCGGCTGGGTGAGAAAAACTTTTTTGTGTTGTAAATTCGCTGAGGTTGGAAAGTTCATCCGGAATAAGAAGAAAGCTGTGAGATTTTTTTTTGACTGAAATTGTTTGAGCGGCGTTTTTTAAAGTGATGTCAAATTGAGGCTTGGGGTTTTTTTTCTTTTTTTTATATTTTTTGGGAAAGATTTTACTGTGACTTTGTAGGTAACCGGATTGAATTTTCTATTATATATATTTTTATGCTTCCTTTGATTTTTTAACTTTCTTTAGGATAGAGGCTCCCTTTGGCTATCTTTTCTTTTTTTTTTTTTGTATATATTATTCCTTTTTTCCGGCTGGGGGGGAGGAAGAGCATTAAGAAACTTTGTAACACTGCCAACTAGAGGCTTGAAAGTATTTTATTTGAATGGGAGAGAATTGCAAAAAGACCTCTTCTCAAGGACATTTTAACGTGATAAGATAGAGGGAGAGCACAGCAAAATATTATTGCAGGTGCTTTCCTGGACTGTTATCAAGAACACTTGAGGTTTGGCTTTGAAGCTGCTGGAGAAGAGAGTCATAACAAGAGCCTTGGATAAATAAATAAAGTGCAGTGTGCTTTCTTATACCCCACACGCTAGCCTTTTTTAAAAAATTTCAATTCTAGTAATATTTTTATTTTTGTTTGTTATTTTTTTTAAAGGGAAAGCCTCAGGGTTTTTTTTTTCTTTATTTTTCTTTTCTTTTTTATTGGGACTTTTTTGCTTTTCCTATCTATGTTCTTGGACCACTTTGTTGTTGTTTCTTTTTATTATTATTATTATTATTGAGACTTTTCAACTGGATTAAGGTGTGAAGAATCTGGGAACTTTTTGTTTTTTCTTTTTTTTTTGCTCTTAATCAATATTATTATTTTTGGATTTGTTTTTCTTCTTTCTACTTTTTTTCTTTTTTTTATGGTGGACTATTTCGTAATTGGATTAGGGTCTAGAAGAACCTGAAGATCTTTCTTCTTCCTTTTTTGCTGTTTCTTCCTTGGTTTCGTGTTTTTGACTATCGGAGTTTTCCATTTTGGATTATAATTGGCTGCTTTACTAGTTGGATTAAAAGTTAAGAAGAATTTGAAGCATTGGAAGCATTGAAATGAGCAGGAAACCAATATCAACTGGCATTTCTGCTTCTACCTCTGCTTCCCCACCAGCTGGAGGACAACGCTTAATCCAGACAATGTTGAAGCAAGATAAGGAACAAGAAAGAGTAACTTTACAGACGATTATGCAAGGAATCCAAGATCTCAAGACAAAATCAGACATCATTGAACAAAGAACAGAAAATATTGAACAAAGAATAGAGAAGACTGATGAAAAAGTGGAAGACATCAAACAAATGATGGTTAAGTATGAGGAGAGATTTCAAAAAATTGAGGAAGAAGGAAAACAAAGAGAGAAGAAGATTGGAAATATTGATAGTAGATTAACAGCGGTTGAACAAGAAAAAGGTGGGATGCTGAGGTGGGAGATGGAAAGGTCAGAATTTTACCTTAGATTTCAAAATATAGAAGAGGAAAAAGGAGAAAACTTGGTAGCGCTAATGATAGAAATTTTGGCAGATGCTTTGGAAATTACAGAGGAAAAGATGATGGATGGAATAGATGAGGTATATCGAGTTTATACAAGATATGCGATGAGGAATAAATTACCCAAGGAAGTCCATATTAGATTTACCAAAAGATCCATTAAAACACAAATATTACAAGTGGTAAGAGAGAAAACATTGAAATACAAAGGTAAAGAGATTGTGGTTTTAAAACAAATACCCAGAAGAGTGAGAGAGATGAGAAGAGAATATCGATTTCTGACCAAAATGCTACTGGAAAACGAAGTGAATTATAGATGGCTGATTCCAGAAGGATTAATGTTTACGTGGCAAGAGCAGAGACATAGAATTGATTCAATTGAAAAAGCAGAACTTTTCCATGCAGAATTTTTTGGAAGAAGAAGAGAGGAGGCAGAGAAAGAGGTCTCAGTAATTGAGTTTCAAGAGGAACAACTGGAGACTGAAAAAGAGAAAGGAGCTGTAAGTGGACAGGCGGACAATAAAGAACAGCGTGAAGTGAGATCCACGAGAGCTGTTAGACCTAAATATAAAGCATAATCATGGAAGAAAGAAAACTGATTACAATGAATATAAATGGACTTAATTCAGCTGTTAAAAGAAGGAAAACTTTTCATAAATTAATGAAATTAAAATTTGATATAATTTGTCTACAAGAAGCTCATATTAAAAAACAACATGAACAATTGTTAGTACAGCCAAAATTGGGGAAAATATTTACTTCTTTGACTCAATGTAAGAAAAGAGGAGTGGTTCTATACATTAAAGAGGCTATCCCAGCAAAATTGATTTACACAGATGAAGATGGAAGAATATTAATAGTAGAAATAATGGACAATAATATAAAAATACTCTTGATTGCAATTTATGCTCCGAATGATAAACAAGAAGAGTTTTATAAAAAGCTACATATGAAAATAATTGGACTGGACTATGTTAATATAATTATGATGGGAGACTTTAATAGAATTGTGGACAATAAATTGGACTATATAGCAACAACAACAAAGCAAAATAGAAAGGCTCTCCCAAGGTCTTTTTTTAAAATGACAGATGAATTAACTTTAAAAGATATTTGGAGAGAAAGAAATGTTAAAGCTAAACAATATACTTTTTATTCAAATAGACATTTATCATGGTCCAGATTAGATATGATTTGGATCTCAACAGAATTAATATCCAATATTAAAGAAACAAATATTGAAACAAGTACTTGGGCAGATCATAGCCCAATGACAATTAAATGGAAGGGACAAAAAAAAAGATCGAGATGGACATTAAACAATACTATTTTAAAGGAGAAAGATTTTATACAATGGATGGAGAAGGAATTGGCTTTTTTCTTCAGAGAAAATAAAAAAGAAGATACTTCAACGCAAAATGTGTGGGATACAATGAAGGCATATGCCAGAGGTTTGATAATAGATTATACAAGAAAAAAGAATATTAGGAAAAGGCAAGCTTTTAAGGCCTTGGAAGATGAGTACAAAATTCTTGAAAAAGAATTACAAAAAATGCCACAGAAAAAGGATATTAAATTGAAGCTGGATGTAATTAAACATAAAATGGAATTAATAGAGAAAGAAGAACTGGCACAGAAAATCAGAAACTCTAAACAGAATTATTTTGAAGATGCAAATAAACCAGGTAGATGGCTAGCATATAAATTGAGAAAAGAGAAGGAATCAAGAAAAATATTGAAGTTAATAGATGATCAAGGCCAAGTTTGTTATGGGAATAAGGAGAAAAAAGAAATTATTCGAGATTTTTATGGGCAACTATATAAACAAGAGAATATCGATGAAGGAAAAGTCAAACAGTATTTACAGGAAGCTAATTTACCAAAGATACCTAAAGAGACTGAAGAAATGCTAGAAAGCAATATAACAATGATGGAATTAAATGAAGCATTTAAGAGACAAAATAATGGGAAAGCACCGGGTCCAGATGGGCTTCCAGCAGAATTCTATAAAACATTTCAAGAATCACTGAGCATCCAATTGTTAGAAGTCATGAATGAAGTTATGTTAAAAAAGATGATACCTAAAACATGGTCAGAGGCTTACATTACACTTATACCGAAGGAAGAGACTGACCCACTGCAAATTAAGAATTATAGACCTATTTCTTTATTGAACGCAGACTATAAAATCTTTGCTTCAATTTTAGCAGAAAGACTTAAAAAATATCTAAATAATTTTATTCACCCAGATCAAAATGGATTTCTGCCAAAGAGACAAATTAGAGACAATATGAGAGTAATCTTGGACACTTTGGAATACTATGAGGCTCATCCTGAAAAGCAAATGGCTTTGATATTCCTAGATGCTCAAAAAGCATTTGATAACGTGAACTGGAGATTTATGTTATTATTATTGGAGCAGATGGGTTTTACTAAAAAATTTATTCAAGCAATAGAAGCCATATATAATAAACAGACAGCAAGGGTAATGATGGAGGGGGAACTCACAGATTTTATTAATATAAGGAAAGGTACAAGACAAGGATGCCCCCTATCTCCTTTGCTATTTGTGTTGACCTTGGAAGTGTTGAATAGAAATATTAGGGATAATAAAAGCATAAAAGGAATGAAAATTAAGAAGGAAGAATTCAAGCTACAAGCTTTTGCTGATGATTTAGCTTTTATTCTGGAAGACCCGCTAGAAACAGCTCCAAAGTTATTGGAAAAGATAGAGACTTATGGAGAGGTGGCTGGTTTGAAAATAAATAAAGATAAAACAAAGATTTTGACAAAGAATATGCTATTGAGACAGAGAGAAGAACTGGCAGATCTTTTGAAAATTCAAGTTACAAATAAGGTTAAGTATCTGGGGATATATTTGACAACAAGATGTAGCACATTAAAGGAGAATAATTATATTAAACTTAAACAACAGATAACTACAGATTTGAAGAAGTGGGAAAACTTGCAATTGTCATTAATAGGGAGAATTTCAACAATTAAGATGAATATTTTACCTAGAATTTTATTTTTGTTTCAAACAATACCAATTAGGCTTGGAAAAGACTATTTTGAAGATTTAAATAAAATCATGTTGAAGTTTATATGGCAAGGTAAAAAAGCAAGAATAAAGCTAAAGCTTTTGCAAGATGCTAGAATTAGAGGTGGTTTTGGCTTGCCTAATTGGGAATTGTATTATCAAGCTGCAAGTTTGATGTGGGTCAAAGAATGGATAACATTAAGGAAACATAGGTTGTTGACATTAGAAGGGCATGATTTGCTGTTGGGTTGGCATGCTTTTTTATGGTATAAGGGAACTAAAACACAGGGTTATTTTAGAAGACATTATGTACGGGAGTCTTTGTGGTTAAATTGGGAGAAGATAAAAAGACAATGTTATTTGAAAATTCCAGTTTGGTTATCAACCATTGAAGCATTTTCCTATCCTATAATCTACAAGAAGGAACAAACAGTTAGATATGAGGAACTTTTGGATGAAAAGGGTGAACTTAAATCGATTCAAAATTTAGAGGAACAAGGTATAAGGATGAATTGGTTTTCATATGCACAAATACATTCAAGGTATGATGAAGATTCTAAAACAGAGGGATTTTATGATAAGCAGACTGATTTAGATAAGATCTTGATGGGTACTGATGAGAAAGTGATTAAAAAATTATATGGTTATTTACTGGGAATGAAATTAGAGGAAGAACAAGTCAAAGAAACTATGATTGTTTGGGGGAAGAATTTTGGATATGGGATTGATTTAGAGAAATGGCAGAAATTGTGGTCTCAAAATTATAAAATGACAATGTCAACAGCATATAAAGAAAATTTGTATAAAATGTTTTACAGGTGGCACTTTCCTCCGACAAGAATAGCAAGAATGTTCAAGAATAAATCTGAAAAATGTTGGAAATGTCATCAGATACCCGGCTCGTATTACCATATGTGGTGGACTTGTGAGGACGCTAGAAAATATTGGACTATAATTCGCATGTGGTTGGAAAAAATGACAAAGAAACATATAGACTTGAAACCAGAGATCTTCTTATTGGGAATTTTACCTGATATATATAGTAAAGATTTGAAATATCTGATTGTAAATGTATTAACAGCGGCCAGGATTGTATTTGCTAAAAACTGGAAGAATGAGAAAATACCATTACAGGAAGAAATTATTCAGAAAATATTGGAATGTGCTGAGATGAGTAGATTGACATTTGAAATCAGAGAGCAAGAGGATAAACAATTCTATGAAATTTGGGATCTTTTTTATAAATGGCTAGATGATAAAATACGATAATAGAATATTTTAGATAGTAAGAAATATCTTTATCTTGTTATTTTGCTATTATTTTGTTAATCGATATTATATTTATAAAGGTTTTTTTTTTTTAGGATTGATCTGGTATGATTATATGATTAGTTGAATAATTTGGTTAAAGTATTGTTAGCTCATAAAGCATGAATGATTAAAAGCATAGTCAAAAAAAAATTTTTTTTTGTTTAGTGATTATAGGATATATAAGTTTGGATTGATAATATGAGTTGTTATGTAACATAATTGTAACTGGGACTACAAAATGAATGCACAAAAATGATGAACCAACTGACACACTGTATGTAAATATGAGAGTTGTATGTTTTGATGTTTTGTTTGTCTTGTCTGTTTGTAGAAAATTAATAAAAAAAAATTTTTCAAAAAAAAAAAATAATGTAATGTAATGTAATGGATATACATGGATATATCCATGAAGTCACCAGGACTCAAATTCAACTGCTAGGAGTCTTTACCTTTACCTTTCAATCTGCAAATAATTACTATAATTACAAGCCACAACCCCACACATAAACTTTCATTGAATCTAAAAGCTGCAGCAGCTATCCAGTTTCTGATTCTATGAGCAAAACAGAAACCATAGTACAACATATTGCAAAGGAAGCTCTTCTCATTAATGATTCCCATCAGATTTCAGTTCAGTCCATTTTAACAGTACAAATGAATAGCTGCTACAACCATTTTTATTTCTGTATCAAAAGTCTGCGAATAAAATTGCAACATAATCTCAAACAGTGTCAACGTATGTATGCTTTTTGGCTAAGGATGTGCCAATAGTCACCAGATAATGTTTGGACGGACAGATGGATGGACGTTTTTACATTTCCCTGGGATATTTTTTTTTTAAATAATTGTATTGTTTTTCACATTAAAAAAAACCCACATAAAACAACAACACATATAGAAACAACATATTTACAGTCTTTGCAATGATGTGACATCAACATTTCCATTTAAATCAGTATATATATATATTTACATTATTTTTTCTTTCTACAGTCTAACCAATTGTACCATTTTCCCCATACCACATAGTATTCCATGTCTTCTCTATCTTGTAATTCTAGTGGGCGTTTGACCATTTCTGCGCAATCCATTATTTTCTTTATTATCATGCTATCTGTGGAGATACTATCCAATTTCCAACTTTGTGCGTAAATTATTCTTATTGCTGTCCGTACATGTATTATAATATATTTCATTTCTTTCTTGAATATCCCTCTAATTATCCCTAAAAGAAACATTTCAGGCCTAAATTCTATTGACCATAATTTCTTGCAACCATTTCATTATTTTATTCCAATATTTTTTTTGCTTTAGGGCAGGACCACCACGTGTGAAAGAAGGTATCTTGCTTATTTTTACATTTCCAACATTCTGGGTTTATGTTAGGGTATATTTTAGCCAGTATTGCTGGTGCTGGATGCCCATGGTAAAACATTTTATAAAGGGTTTCTTTATAGGCAGCAGCCATTGTTAATTTATAGTTTTTGTTCCACAGTTTTTCTCATTCCTCTAATTGTATGTTATGACCAAAATTTCTTGCCCAGGCTATCATTGTTCCTTTGACTACTTCCTCTTCCCTATCAAATTTAAGTAGGTAATTATACATTTTAGTTATACATTTTTCTTCTGGTCCTAATAAAAATTTTTCAATTTGCTGTTGTTCTCTATCTATCCCAAATTCCTCTATTATCTTTTTTGTACCTTGTCTGCAGTTGTAGGTAGGGCCACCAATCTATAATTATTCCCTCTTCTCTCAGTTCTTGGTTCGTCTTCAATCTTCCTTGATTGTCTAGCAGTTGGTTATATCTAATCATTTTGGTTATATCTAATATGTTAGGATAAATCATTGCTTCCATTGTTGAAAGCCAATGTAGTGGGGGTTTTTTTATTGTCCCAGACCTGTAATAATGCATTCCTAATTAAGTGGTTTTGGAAGTGTGAATGCATTTTGTTCTTTTTTCCCATAGAAAGGCGTGCCATCCTATTTGTAAGTCATGTCCTTCTAAAGTTATTATTCTCTTGTTATTTAGCGATATCCACTCTTTAATCCATACAAGTGCTGCTGTGTGATAGTATAATTCTCAGTCAGGGAGTCTGAAGCCACCTCTACTTCTACTGTCCTATAGTAATTTTAACTTTATTCGGGGCTTCTTCCCAGCACATACAAATTTAGTTATCATCTTATTCAATTCTCCCCCCCCCAAAAAAAAAAATCTAATTTCACTGGCATCTTCTGGCACAGATCTTGGTAACAGGTTCATTTTAATTGAAGCCATTTTTCCTACTAACGATAGTTGTAATTTTCCCCACATTTCCAAAACTTTGTCTGATTCATTAGTTTGTTGTAATTATCCTCTGTTATTGATGAACATCTTGCTGTCAGCCAAATTCCTAGATATTTAATTTTGTTTGCAATTTGCAATTCTGTTTCCTTTTCTAATTCTCTTTTCTGATTTTCTGTGAGATTTTTGACTAGTATTTTGGTTTTGGTTTTATTAATTTTAAGGCCTGCCACTTCACCAAATTCTGCTATTTCTTTTAGTAATATTGTCCCTGTGTTGATTGGATTCTCTACAAAGAATACAGATCATCTGCAAATGCCTGTGTTTTGTACTCTTCCTTTTTTATCTTAATTCCTGTAATTTCTTTTTTATTCCTGATCTGTACTAGTAGAATTTCTATTGAGAGGATAAATATTAGAGGTGACAACGGACATCCCTGTCTTACTCCTTTAGTTATATAAAACCTTTCAGTAAAATCGCCATTTACTATCACACTTGCCTTCTGCATGGAATAAATTGCTTCCATCATCCTTTTAAAATTTGGCCCGAATTTCAACTCTTTTATTTGTTGAATAAAGAAATTCCAATTCAGATTACCGAATGCTTTCTGCCCATCCAAGAAAATCAATGCTACTTGCTTTTCTGGATGTGCTTCATAATATTCTAGTACATTTGATACTGTCCTAATGTTATTTCTAATTTGCCTTTTAGGGAGAAAACCATTTGATCCATGTGTATTATTTCATTTAATAGCTTTATCATTTTTTCTGCCATTATTGTCATAAATATTCTCCGTAGAACTGCTGCGAGCATCCAGAGAGTGGGAGGTGCTTCAGTCTTCACTTCTCACAGGCTGAGCTGAAATTGAGGAACGCCCTCCTCCTCCACGTGGCTCCTCCATGCGTTCCTCCCAGTTTTAGCTCAGCCTTCGAGAAGCAGGCAGCTTTTTCTGATTCCTTGGCCGTTTCAGGTGATCGATGAAAGTTGGATCAGGTTTGATTCATTTTTTCTTTCCTCTCCCTGCAAGGCTAGTGCGATCCCAAATTTAGTTGGTGGAGCGATTTCGCTCCCAGGAGGGAAGTTAGGGGTTGGAGCCTTTTTCCCCCCCCCCACCCCTTCTAGTCTATCCTCTGCCGTTCCAAGCGTGCTGGGCTCAGCCGCTTGGCCCTGCGCTGTATTTTAAAAGCACAAATTGCGTCTTCCCCCCTAGAACGCCTCAGAGGAAGCAACGCTTCCTCTCCCAGCTCTTTCCTTCCTTTTTTTGAAATTGCGGTGGGCTGGTGCGCTTCTGAGCTGTGCGTTCTGAGCCGGGCGGCCATTTTGGGCACGCCTCGTGGCCGGCGCCATTTTGTTTTTCCTAACAAGTAAGGCCTTTTTTCCTTTACCTTGAGAGTGAGCTGCGAGGTCTTTTGTAGGCCCTTAGCGGGACCGTCAGGCCGCGTGGAGCCTTTATTTTTACTGTGAGAGCACTGTGATCCTGTGCCCTGCTGTCTCTCTTAGTGTTAATATTGTTGGCTTTATTCCTTGACTCGCAGCTAGTTCAGAAGCGCAGGCACGTACTCTCCATGTTGTTGGGGGGCTGCCTATAGAGGCCTATCTCCTTTTTTCTTATCTTGCCTTTTCACACTTGCTTGGCCTCAGCGTTCATTTGGTCTATTTGGAATTATTATTATTATTACTATTATTATTTGCAGTACCTTTTGGGGCTATTTGGTTTTCCTTACTTGAACCTAACCCTTTTTTGTATTTAATAGCTAGTGTATATATTCAGAATTTTATTTTAATTGCTAGATTTGTTTTCTGTTTTTTTATTGGATAAGGTTTTTTTTTTTAAAAAAAAAAAATTATTTCAAAAAGGGGGACGTGACCCAATTTTAGGAAAACCGGTTTACGTTTGTAGGCCGAACTCCTAGGCGTGCCAACCGCCATTTTTCTTTCAATACCATGGCAGAGGCTAATCCTACTGGCTCTTCTCTGAAGGCCAAGTCTAAGACGCACTACCTTCGCAGAAGGGACAAGGATTCTTCCAGTGCTTCTCAAAGAGATGCCTTACGACGTCCTAAGGCCCTAGAAAGGGAGTTTAGCAAGCGAGCTAAAGAGTCTCACTCTATAACATCTGCCTTCCCTTCTACCCCCCCCCTGCCGAGCCAACCATCTTCCTCTAGGGGCAGTACTTCCACCCGAGGCCGCCAGCCTTCCCGTGTACCAGAGGCGACATTTACGCCAACCGCTGCAGGTCTACGTTCTGAGGATCCTGCTCCAATTATTGTACCTGAGAACATCAGAGAATGGATGCAGTCTGCCATCCGTCAAGGTATAGCTGAAGGAATGCAGCAGCTCGCTAGACCGGATTCCCGAGGGAGGATTCCCGAGGCTGAGTCTTTATCCGGGAGATCTCCTTCTGCACCAGCGTCACAGCATGGTCAGGTACCTCCTCACATGGATGTTCCATTCCCAGAGGGGGAGGATACCCAAGAAGAAGAGGGAGTGGGCCTTGAACCGTTCGGAGAGTACGAAGGTTCTGACAGAGGTTCCTTACAGTATTCGGAACCCTTTCTGGAGGGGGACCTAATGGAGGGAGAAATGTCGGAAGATGAGGGTCTTTCTCCTGAACAACTGGCTGTTGTGGGTCTTTTTAAACCCCATTTATTTAAGTCCTTGCTATTTAAGGCAAAGAACATTTCAGGTCTGGCCTCTCAGCCTCCTTCTGAACCCCCTCCATCGAGTCCAGAAGGTCCTGATGACCTTATGTTTAGACAGCCGACAGTGGCAGCAGACATTATTCCGGCCCCCCCAATCTTCTCAGATCTGGTAGCAAAGCAGTTGGCCTCGGTGGGTCCTTCTCCGGCCCCTTCTAGTCAGGACAAGAGGTTGTTTACCCTGGATTCGGATTTCTCAGCTATGTTAGATACCCCGGAAGTAGATGATCCAATTATAAGGCTTGCTTCTTCTTCCAATCCTACCGATGCAATAGAGGCACTGAAGCCGGAGGATAAGCGAGCGGAGATGGCGCTCCGGCGGGCTCACACCGCTGATGCCTGGGCTATCCGGTCGGCTACGGCCGCTTCCTTTTTCACCCGATCCTCCATCAGGTGGCTCAGACAGCTGAAGCAACACATTTCCCCAGCTGATACCAGAGCCCATCAAGATATTGCAAAGATCACGGCAGCGGCGGAATTTGCAGCCGACGCTACCTTTCATTCGGTTAAATTCTCATCCTGAGCTATTTCTTCCCATGTTTCTGCCAAACGATTGCTTTGGCTTCGACACTGGCAGGCTGATATTAAAAATAAGTCTAAGTTGGCTTCAGCCCCCATAGTAAAAGGGAAATTATTCGGGCCCGCTCTGGAGCCATTACTTCTGGAGACCCGAAATAAGAAAAAGTTTCTGCCTTCACTTTTTCGTAGGCAGGAAGCCAGGAGTTCCCAGTCCTTTCGGAGGGGCTCCTTTTGTCCCTCCTTCCAGTCATCATTCTCTCCTAGATTTCAGGGCTCTCCCTCATTTTCGTCGTCCTACCAGGACCGGGGCGCCTCAGGAGACAGAGGCAAGAGAGGGGGCAGCTACAGAAGGTCCTTCAGGGTTTCCGGGAGTAGAACGGCCCGCCGGCCCAGGTAGCGTTGCAGGGTTTCTTTCTATAGGCGGCCGCCTCAGACATTTTGCAGACAAGTGGGAGGAATCCACCTCTGATACTTGGGTTTTAGATTCAGTGCGCTTTGGCTTGACCCTGCAGTTTCTTTCTCCTCCCCCCGAACATTTCAGGGTTTCACCCATTTCTAGGAATCCTACTAAACGGGCTCTTATGACTTCTGCCATCAAACATCTCTCTGATATTAGGGCTATTCAACCTGTACCCCTCTCCCAAGAGGGAAGGGGTTTCTATTCACTTTTATTCTTGGTGCCTAAACATTCCGGGGGATGGAGACCCATTTTAGATCTTAAGAGGTTAAATCGTTTCATTGTACGCCATAAATTCAAAATGCAGACTCTGAAGTCGATTTTACATGGCATTAGAGAAGGAGACTGGCTTACCTCAATTGACCTTTCCGAGGCTTATCTCCATATTCCCATTCATCCCTCGTATTCTAAATATCTCAGATTTTGTTATAATAATCAGCATTTCCAGTATGTAGCCCTCCCCTTTGGTCTAGCCTCAGCCCCGAGATCTTTCACTAAGGTGTTGGCGGCTATTGCAGCTCACCTCAGACAAATTCCCATCCGGATCCACTGTTACCTTGATGATATCCTGGTTGTATCCCCTTCCCGACTTCAAGCCGAGAGCGATACTAGCGCTACCCTCTCAGTACTTCAGTCCCATGGGTTCTTAGTGAACTGGGAAAAGAGTCAGCTTACTCCTTCCACTAGTATATCTCATCTAGGGGCTGTGATTGACTCTGTTGAAGGAAGGGTCTTTCTCTCTCAGGAGGACTTATTAGTATCCGCACCACTATCAGAGATATCCGGTGGACCAGGAAAGCATCGTTACTCAATTTATCCAAACTGCTAGGGAAGCTAGTTTCCTGTATTTCCATTATTCCATGGGCTCACTTGCATTCCAGATCTTTGCAATGGTTCCTCCTGCCATATCAGCGTTCAGGAAGGAGCACGTCAAGGTTTATAGTGAAGGTCCCGCCGAAAGTTCTCGCCTCCCTCCTGTGGTGGATGCGACCATCTGTCAACAGAGGTCAGCTATTTCAGGAACCTCAAAGGGTTGTTCTCACGACAGACGCAAGTCTTTCCGGATGGGGGGCCCATCTCCAGTCTCTCTCAGCACAGGGAGTTTGGAACCGTTCAGAGCGAAGTCGGAGTATCAACTGGTTGGAGCTTCGTGCAGTGTACCTGGCTCTGCGAACATTTCTTCATCGGGTAAGGGGGCGCCATGTCCTGGTCCTAACGGACAATACTACAACCAAGGCCCACATCAATCGGCAAGGGGGCACCCATTCCTCCCTTCTCATGAGAGAGGCCGAACGACTGTGTCGATGGGCAGAAGCGCACCTCTTATCCATCAGAGCGGAGCACATTTCCGGGGCCTCCAATGTCCAAGCAGACTGGCTCAGCAGGGTGACACTGGATCAGGCAGAGTGGTGCCTACACCCACATCTGTTCAGAGAAGCAGCAGTCAGGTTCGGTCAGCCCCTAGTAGACCTTTTTGCGTCTCCGCTCAATGCTCAAACACCGAGGTTCTTCTCCCGTTATCCCTCCAGCGGAGCAGAGAATCACGATGCATTGCGTTGCCCGTGGCCTCCCGGGCTACTGTACGCCTTCCCTCCGCTTCCATTAATCCCCAGGGTGATTCGAAAATTGATAGCCGAGAAAGCAGAGATCCTCATGGTGGCACCTTATTGGCCCAGGAGGCCATGGTTTGCGGACCTCCGCAATCTGTCAGTATCTCCGCCATGGAGGATTCCGTTGGATCAGATTTCGCTGTCGCAAGGCCCGCTGCTCCATCCAGAGCCACAGTGGCTACAGTTGGCCGTTTGGAGGTTGAGCGGGAAAGGATGATTGAAGAAGGCTTATCAGCACAGGTCATTAACACCATTTTGGCGGCTAGAAGACCTTCTACCACTCGCATTTATGATGCAACCTGGAAAAGTTTCTGTAACTGGTGCCACAAATCATTCATCGACCCACGCTCTCCTTCAGTTGCACAGATCCTGGCCTTTTTACAAGATGGCTTAGATGGAGGTTTATCGCCTAACACCTTAAGGGGGCAGGTAGCGGCGCTCTCAACGGTGGTTGCTGGTGGTCCTTTCGGTCCCCTTTCCCACCATCCTCGAATTAAGGCTTTTCTTAAAGGGGCTTCTAATTTGCGCCCGTCAGTAGTGCATAGGTACCCGACATGGGACCTTAATAAAGTTCTCCTGGCCTTGACTAGATCTCCTTTTGAGCCTCTCAGGGAGGCGTCACTTCAATTTCTTACATTTAAAGCAGTTTTTCTGGTGGCTATTACTTCGGCTAGAAGGATATCTGAAATTGCAGCTCTATCCGTAAGAAAAGATCTGTGCATTTTTCATTCAGATCGGGTGGTTCTGAGACCAGACCCAGCATTTATGCCGAAGATTAATTCACCGTTCCACAAGGCGCAGGAGTTGGTCCTGCCTAATTTTTGCCCGAAGCCTCTGCACGAGCAAGAGAGGCAGTGGCACACCCTTGATGTTCGAAGGGCTTTGCGTATTTACATTTCTCGCACGCAGTCCATCAGGAAGACAGAGTCTCTCTTTTTGTCCTTTCAGCCAAAGACACTAGGCTGTAAGGTTTCTCCGTCCACGGTAGGCAGATGGATTAGGGCTACCATATCCAAAACCTATTTAATTCAAGGTATTCCAGTTCCTAGTGGGGTTACCGCTCACTCCACCAGAAGTGCAGCTACCTCAGCAGCCTGGGCTACTCAGGCGTCTATTCTTGATATTTGCCGGGCGGCCACCTGGACTTCCCCATCTCCCTTTATAAGACATTATAAGATTGATGTTTACGCCTCAGCTGAAGCATCTTTTGGCAGGCGAGTTTTGCAGCAAGTGGTTAGAGATCCTGGGGAAGTTCCAATCCAGACGGACTCCCACCCGTAGGACACACTGGCTTTGGTATGTCCCACTCTCTGGATGCACGCAGCAGTTCTACGGAGAATGGGCGTTGGTTCTTACCTGATACGCCTCTTCTCGTGGAACTGCGTAGAGCATCCAGCCCCACCCTGTTGGTACGTCTGTAAAGGGGGAAAAACCTGTTTCGGCCAATGATTTCTAATGTTGTAGTTCATGTTGTTTAATACTTAAGAATAGAGGGGGTTTTTTTGTCCTCTCGTCTTCGATAAAACTGGGAGGAACGCATGGAGGAGCCACGTGGAGGAGGAGGGCGTTCCTCAATTTCAGCTCAGCCTGTGAGAAGTGAAGACTGAAGCACCTCCCACTCTCTGGATGCTCTACGCAGTTCCACGAGAAGAGGCGTATCAGGTAAGAACCAACGCCCATTTTATAGTCGGCATCCAGCAATGAAATAGGTCTATAGTTTTGAATTTGTAGATGATCAATACCTTCTTTCGGTATTAGGGTGATATAGGCTTCAAACCATGATTTCAGCAATTTTGCTTCTAACAGTACCTTGTTATATACTTCCAACATCAAGGGTTCCATTGTTTCAAACATAGTCTTATAGTATTCCCCTGAGATTCTGTCTGGTCCTGCGGTTTTATTACTTTTCTGCTTATATATGGCTTTTTTCAGTTCTATCTGTGTTATTTCCTTATTTAACATTTCTCTACTTTCCTCTGTAATTGTACATAATCCTTTTTTTAAGGTATTGATCTATCTTCCCTCTATTTCATCCTGTCTATATAAGCTCCCAAAGTAGTTTCGTGTAATAATTTTTTTTCCTTCCATTTGCAATTGTTGAAGCCAGAGTAAGGACGTGTCTGCAACAATATGGCCTCCACCAATAGGAACACCCAGTGTGGAAATAAATTTTGGCCTGAGCTTGAGCAATGATTAATATAATGCCTTATACATTCATGCCTGTCTAAAGGTCACTAAGATAGTACAAAGAAAAGAGAACAATAAGAACAAATACAAACAAAGAGGCAGCTTAGACAACTGCAAACAAGCCTGTACTATATCTAATTATTAATCCACAATGTAATTGCTTACTATGCACAAAAATCTCAATAAAAGGAAGCACTGGAATTTTATTCTGGGCTCCCATCCCAAGTACACCAGCCTGTGTCTCATTCTTTCCATGGGAGACCACCACAACCCAGCAGGGTTTTCTAGGTATAAAATCAAATTAAGCCCCTCCCCCCAAATTTAGGCCTAGTTTAAAACATGCAAAATGGGGGGAAGGGTGGGGGGACTTGCCGTTAGGAGCGCCCTGCGGGCAGCAATTCCTCGCCACCAGCTGCTCCTAATGGGTGATCATGGCAGAGCGCAGAGAGCTCCCTACTCCTGCCAAGCACCTTTGTGGCAGACCCAAGACCTTCAGCGCCTGTCGCTGTTGATTTCCTTTCTGCCTATGCCGCCACCGCTTTTGGAGCTGCCGCCACGTTTGGAGCTGCCGCTTCCGCATTTGGAGCTGCCGCCGTGTTTGGAGCTGCCGCTTCCGCGTTTGGAACCCTACCGCTGTTTGGAGCACTGCTGCTGTTTGGAGTTGCCATGTCCGCATTTGGAGCTGCCACCGTGTTTGGAGCTGCCACTTCTGCGTTTGGAGCATTGCCGCTGTTTGGAGCACCACCGCCATTTGGAGTGCTGCCCCCACTCCAAACACGAAGGCAGCTCCAAACACGGAAGCAGCAGCTCCAAATGTGGCGACGGTGCTCCAAATGGCGGTGGCACTCCAAACATGGCGGCAGCTCCAAACGTGGCGGCGGTGCTCCAAATGGCGGCGGCACTCCAAACACAGTGGCAGCTCCAAACACGGAAGTGGCAGCTCCAAACATGGCGGGGGTGCTCCAAATGGCGGCGGCACTCCAAACACAGCAGCAGCTCCAAACACGGAAGCAGCAGCTCCAAACGTGGCGGCGGTGCTCCAAACATGGAAGCGGCAGCTCCAAACATGGTGGCGGAATGGGCAGAAGGGAAAGGAACAGCGGCAGGTGCCAAAGGTCTTGGGTCTGCAGCAAAAGTGTTTGGTGGGAGTAGGGAGCTCTCTGCCCTTCGCCATGATCACCTGTTAGGAGCGGCTGGTGGCGAGTCTGCCCGCGGGGCGCTCTAGATGAGGATGAAAGGGGGGGAATTAAGTCACCCCCAAAAAGATGGCCTAGCCGTTTTTTCAGGGGTCAAAAAAAAATATGGCCCGGCCTTATTTTATGAGAAACACGGTAGTGAAAAAGGAGGAGGCTGCAGCTGCCTTGACTGCCCATGCATTGGCCTGATGTGTTCTGCGGAAATTTAATTATGTCTTTCTATCTTCGGCTTTCAGGGTCTCCATTATGTCTCCAGACACGGTGGAGGGAGAGACAAGGGAGGCCAATGGCTCATCCAAAGCTGGTAGTTGAAGTGCCTCTGAGAGGAGGGGAGCTATATTGAAAATTTTTTAATCATTTCCCCTTGGGGTGGGAAAGGTACCTGACTGACTCCATTGTCTCTGGACAACAACGAGGAACAGCTTAGGATAGGGAATGTCCTGTTGCATTATGGTTGGTTCTGAGAGCACCTTGCTGTTAGGACCCTGGTTATCTGCTGGCTCTGCTGAAGTGCGGGACTCTGCGCTTATCTGAGCCATTGTTCTAGCTTTGTGAAGCAATGATTTAGAGCTTCCTAAGAAGCCTGTCGTCCAGTCCCCTGCCAACCTGAATGCTTTGTTTGGAGAATCCACATGCCTGTAGCTATTTCTTCTGAAACACGGAGCCAATTTTTACCACGTCTCTCTAGGGCCAAGACTGAGTCGTGACTGGGGTCCTGACATGTAAATGGAAGAGGCTTGGCAAAGATTGATTCATTCTCTGGGCAGAAAAGCATGAATCAACCCATGTGTGTGGATTCTTCAATCGGCATGCTGGAGAAACAAGAGAAGAGACTTTGATTTATATTTTTATTATGGAGCGCCAGGACATCTAGCCAAGCACAAATCACTGAATCATTTGCAAATTGCAGACTCCTTAACAAGCAAGTGCCTGAATTGTTCTAGCATCTTACCTTCAAGAAACTTCAGATTCTTCTCCAAAGAACAATTTCTTTTCAAGAGGTAATTATCAGTAAACAAAAACTCACAAATGTACATTCAAGTGGAGGATAGACCAGAAAAAGGTATTATGTATGATATTATATCGAGAAATAGAAAATGGGAAAGACAATATCTTTGAAAAGCTATGAGTTATTGCTAAAAGCAGGTCGAAGTGGTGAGCATTTCTTCATGCAGATACCAAGAATCAAGTATATTTTGATGCCACCTGACTATATCCAATCCCATTAGCATTTTGAAAATAAGCTAGTTTCCCAACATTTGCAGATATTTCTCTTCCTGGATCCAGATTTTACTCAATTACAGATTTATAGTTTAGACATGTTTCATGTTCACAAGTATGAATTAAGGAAGTAAAAGGTTACCATTTGACAATGTAAAAGCAAAACTATGACTAGTTCAGAGAGTAGTATGGGCAAAAGAATGTTACAAATCAGGTTAATTCTATAAGAATGTTATGAAATTTCCAAAACAATGTAGGCAGAAAGATGGGTTGTAAGCCAAAAAGTAATAACAATTCAACTCAAAGATGATGTAACGATATGAGGGAATGACCCAGGGAGGTGGGTGGGATGGGGAGATGCTACACAGACAAGAGAGGGCATAGCCAGCAACTGTATAACAGGCAGAGAAAGAAACTTAGAAAGGAACCTCCCAGACTTCTCATATTGTAAAAGAGATGGTGGAGGATCTGTACTGCCTGATTTGCAAGATTCTGTTAATGTAGCCTTACAATAAAGTAGAATTAGCTCATCTGGTTGTGTTTCCTGTCTAGTCTACCTGGAAAGGCTGACAGACAACAATATTTCCCAAAAAACATCTGGGCCCCTTTCTTTTCCAGAAAATAGCCACCATAGGATTTTCCATCATCACAACTGCTAGTCAAGGTTACAATGTCAGCCGTTCAAGTTAGGCAAGGCCAAAACAGACACAGCATTGATTTCAGGAAATGTTTTTTGTTGTCAAGTACAGTAAAATAAAAGAAATCTTGAAAGTCAGAATGACTCTCTGTCCTATCTTATGTCAAACTATTAACACTTTTCTGTTTCTCAGGACTGAGTAATCCTTTCTAAAGGTCCCTCCTTGTTGGTTCACTCATTCCTTCTAGATTCTCAAAGTCAGGCCTACAGTCTCTCACACACTTGATCTTCAGCAAGTACACAAAGGCTTGGCTTTTGAACCTGATAAAAATGTAGAGAAAAACAGTTCAAAACCATTTCTGAACAGAATAATTTTCCAGTTCCTTGTCCATAACTAAGTAATTTGTCCAGATTTTTTCCAACAACAAGCCAAAACTAGTATCAGGCTATGCAACATTTATTAAGTTCTAAAAATGTACTTCAGAACATAAATGTAGGGCTTATCCTGAAAGTACCAGCATCTTTTCCCAGGATTGTTCAGCTCTTCCCTAAAGTTGCCATGAGAACCTGGGAAAAGATGCAACTGCTTTAAAGAACTAAAGGACAGTAAGCATTACATTCATGCCCTGCCTACAGACATTCTGAAACATCTTTCTGGAATCAAATCCAAAACATTGTACATTCATAATCAGAGTCCATAAGTATAGTATAAACACCACATGTAAAAGTATATTATATTCCAAACATATACAAACATACTGTATGTCAGTTAACCAGACAGTATTAACTAAAAACTCTTGTCCCAAAGATTTTGCACTTTAAGAGGTAAAATAATTTAATTCAAGAGTCACAAATATTGACACTCTGTACCTTTAACCAAAGGTTCCATCCAATTTACATCACAAACATCTAACAATCGAACTGTCTGTGTTGTTGTTCATTTGCATGTGCTCACTTCTCACAGCAAACGGATAATCCATATTTCCTCTTTCTTCATCTAACCAACAAGGCCAGGATGAAAAAAAGGTATTTCTGAAAATAATATGCAGCTTGCATAATTCCAAATTTTAATTATAACTCCCATAAATTTACCACTTTCTAGCAATCTTGACAGCCAAACATGCCCTCCAATTTACCAGCTAAAATGTAGTTGACTTCTTTGTGCTCAATGAGTTTTGGAACCAAAATAGTTAGTTTTGGGTTTAACATGTTGTGGGTTAATTAATTAATTAATTAATTAATTAACTAACTAATTCAGTAAACTATGGATCATTTAACCATGAGTTAATATATCATGCAAACATGGTCACAGATGTCCCATACACAGCAGTTTTCATACCTGGCTTTAGGATAAATCGAGATAACCACTATCAAATTTTTACTTGTAAACTTTCTATGGAAATGTAGCTGCTTGCTTGTCAGATCCTGAGAACTGGACTTAATGTCTGTTAGTCTTATTCTTTTATTTTTATAAAATTCTTTTATTTTTAAACATCCCTCTCTTAAGTGTTGCAGCATATTCAAGCAAAATCTCTTATTCATTCCATTTCTACCCACAATGCTTTTGAAACAGGAAGTCTTAGGATATTATGTTATCAATGCATTATCAAAGTAATATTTATACATAATATTGTGCTGAAATATATACTAAATGTTGGAGACTAGTTATAAACAGTATCTTGTGACTAATGAATACCATAAAATTGGTATGGATTGGCCACACAAGAGCATCCATTAAGAAAATATAATTCACTTCCTACTTATTTGTTCTTTCATCACATTTGAAAATAGAACACAATTCTCACACAGCCTCTCATCCTGAAAAAGTCAGATGCACACTAAATTAATGTCAACTGTTTCATTTCTTAAAAATAATGCTAACAACCAGGATTTCAGGGAGTTTTATTTCTAGAAGGATTCCCATACTACCTTTCTAACCTCAAAACAACGCTATAGAGCACTGCACACCAGAACAACCAGACACAAGAATAGTTTTTTCCACTCTGCTAAACAAATAATTCCCTTAACACTGTCAAACTATTTACTAAGTCTGCATTACTATTACTATTCGTCATCTCCCACTTATAATTGCATGAATGTTACATTCATTTGTTGCTTGTATCCTTTTTTATTGACTCTTTACAAGTATAATTTGATTTGATTTAATCACTTATTATGTTTCCTAGTATGATTTGATTGCTTATTTGTACCCTTTGACTAATATTAAGTGTTATACCTATGATTCTTGATGAATGTATTTTTTTCTTTTTATGAACACCGAGAGCATTTGCACCAAAACAAATTGCTTGTGTGTCCAATCACACTTATAAAGAATTCTATTCTAAATCAGGGTAACAGCATCCTAGATTTAATGTATCCAGTTATCTATTCAAAAGGGAACATTGTCTTACACATTTCATTAGAATGTGAGTGCACTATGATCTGAAATTTTCTCAGTATCACTTATGCAACTGTAGTTCCACCCTGTCTTAAATCAAAGTGTCTCTACTAGCCTATCCCAATAGAAGCCCAAAACTGGAAAACATATTGGGAAATGTAGTGTGTATCAGTCACCCTTAGTTCCAAAAGTGTACAATTCAGAATAGATAGGAGCAATTTATTGCCATTCGGATCAGTGACTGTAATAAAAGCATTCATTCAACCTACGGTAATTGGCAAAGATAAGGGTTCTTACACGTTTCAAGGCACCTCAGCGTACAAGGGCAAAATCTCAAACCGAGCGAAATGTTCTCTCCACTGCACAACTTCTAAAGATGCAACAATCTTCTATTTTGCAATTGTTCATTTCAGCAGAAGCTTTTTGGGAGGCTTCCTTTCCCCACAAACCACGAGACAAGACGCGACGGCTGCTCCTTCGCGGGGAGCAACACCTCGTGCCATCTTTCCCCACCCCCCAGAGCCTCGATACGCCCTGCAGAACGCAAAAGCTAACTTTCCCATCCCCAAATCCGGTTTAATGAACTAACACCGCGCAGTTGAAAAGACGGAAGGGCACAGAAACAAGCTAAAAAAAAGAACTATTTTGGCTACGTTCCAGCTTCACGCTTAGGATCTAAGACAGGCTGAAACCCATAAAGCTAAAAACACGGAACCTACGAGGCGACGTGAAAGCCCCCCCTCCCCCCAAGCCTTTCCACTTCCTTTCCTCGCAAGGAAAAAAAATCGCTTTGTTTGCCCGCCTCTCACCCGCCTCTCGGTAGGCTCCAGCAGGCTCTTTCCGTCTCCCGCCACGGATCTTCTGCGCTCTGCTCTCCGAGAGGCAACACCATTAAAGGAAGGGAAGTGTGTCAAGACGCCCGGCTAAACACAACAGCTGACCCGGCCTGGACTCGCTCCTTCCTCACCATCCACTTCCTGTTTCTTCCACCGCGAAAGCAAAGCGGCGGAGGTGGAGCTATTCCAGCGCCATCTGCTCCAGCCTCCCGCAGGCAGCCCAATTGATGCCGGAAAGATGGAGAAACAAACCGCACACAGGGATTAATCCCTGCAATCATCAACCAAAGTTTTCTATGTCCTTCAGCTCGAGTGTACCATACTATAATGAGCGGTTATGCCCTTAGTGTGTACGAGAAAGGGGGAACCAATTCTCATTGATGAAGGGGCTGGGTCTCAAGCTTTGCAGCTTCTCAACGAGACCACGTTCTCTCTCTCTCCCCCGCAGCAAAACGGGTGGTCCAATCATAGAGCAATATTACAGGGAGCGATGACATAAGAACCCGTCACTGTCAGCTCGCATGTATGTTGAAGGAAGAAAGTTGAAGCAGACAACAGAGAAAATACCGTCATGATGTGCACGTCTCCCTTTGTAAAATATGCACCCCAGGTTCAGATTTAGTTTCTTAGTGACAATTGATCCAATAAATTCCTTTTTTCCCCAAAGTTTTTATTTTTTACAACAAACATACAAACAAAACATAAAAACATAAAACCCTCTTTCAATTATATACATACGATGTGTCAGTTGTTTTGTGCTATCCTTTTTTTACCATTACTCACAAGTTATAAATTCTCACCTTATCGGTCTAGCTTGTGCTTATTTAATATCAATTATTAAACATTCATTTAACTATTTTTCCATCGTTTTATACCAGATATTCTAATTTTCATTATGATTTAATCTTATGCATTCATCCAATGGTTATATATTTTATATTGTATTCTTGATCAATCTATTAACTTTTATTATAAAGCTTACTAATCTATTTCGTTACCATGTGTTTTTATCTGACCATTGATAAAATAAATCCCATATCATATAAAATTGCTTATCCTCTTGTTCTCTAATTTCAAATGTCAATTTACTCATTTTGGCACAGTCCATGATTTTCTTAATAATTTCCTCCTGCATAGGTATTTTTTCATTTTTCCAGTTCTTAGCAAATACAATTCTAGCTGCTGTTAAAACATTTACAATCAAATATTTTGATTCTTTACAATATATTTCTGGTATAATTCCCAATAAAAATATCTCAGGTTTCAAGTCTATGTGTTGTTTTGTCATTTTTTCCAACCATGTGTGGATTATAGTCCAATATCTTTTTGCATCTGAGCATGTCCACCACATGTGGTAATATGAACCAGGTATCTGATGACATTTCCAACATTTATCTGATTGATTCTTGAACATCCTCACAATTCTCGTGGGGTAAGTGCCACCTGTATGCAGTTGACATTGTCATTTTATAATTTTGAGACCACAATTTTTGCCATTTATCTAAGTCAATCCCATATCCGAAATTTTTCTCCCACGCAATCATTGTTTGTTTTACTTGTTCTTCCTCTAATTTAAACTCAAGCAAATGTCCATAAAGTTTTTTGATTACTTTTTCATCAGTACCTGTCAAAATTTTATCTAAATCAGTCAACTTATCATAGATACCTCATAGATAAATTCCTAAAGAATAGGGCATCAGTTAAACCGATGCTATTAATATCAAACCATAGGATGCAGGGAACTGTAATTCAGCCCTAATGCAATTCTCACAATTGTCTGTGAAATCTTATAAGCCAATTACCCACAGCTAATGTTGGACAGGTCCAATTTGAACGCAAAACCCAGCTAATTTGGGGCATTTGAATAGCAGCACTCTTCAGTTTTCCAGTCTATTCAGGGGTCTTCAAACTTGACAGCTTTAAAGCTTGTGGACTTCAACTCCCAGAATTCCTCCTCCAGTCATATTAGCTCAGGAATTCTGGGAATTGAAGTCCACAAATCTTAAACTTGCAAAGTTTGAAGACCCTTGAAAAAGACTAGGCTTATGAAAAAGCTCATGGAAAACTTGCTGCCATTAATACTTCAGAATTATAGGGATAATACCTGATGTCCATTCCACATCTACAAGGAAGGAGTCAATGTTCTGCATTGTCTGCTTCAGTGTTTGACAATTTTATAAGATATGTGGACTTCAGTTCCCAGAAGTCCACATATCTTAAAGCTGTCAAGGCTGAGAAATTGTGCGCTCTGCTTTTTCCTGAGGCCTGAATATGTAGATAGACAAGCGAACATGACTTCTGGAAAGTCAATCATGTGATTCCTTCCCTTGACATCCCTTAATTAATTTCTTGCTTTCCTTTTTCTCATACAAATTGGCTTGCATGGGGACGAATTAATGACACATTGCGGGAAGGAGGCCAGCTATCTGAGTGCAAAGCTTTCAGCGTTCTTGTATGTAGAAAAGCAGGCAAATGTCAAAATAAAGCCCAGCGGATTCTCTGCTTGTCCTTGAGAACTTCTGTTCGCTCACGACCAATCGGGGTCAACATCAAAGAGCAACGGCAGTCAAGCTTCCTCTTTGGATCAAATCCTGCCATTTCAAGGATCTGAAGCCTGCGCTGTTGTTCTGTTAGACGTTCAGAAGACGGAGACTCTCTGCGAAATCCTCAACTTGCAATCCCGCACCCGTCCGACTCAGCCCAAGCGATAGGTTACGCTTGTCAGTGGTGGCAAGACCGAGCAAGAAAAAAATGCATGTGTGTTCGCGGCAATATCTAGCTTGCATTTTAGCGCGCCACCCCCGTCCTTGTCTCCGATCTACCCTCGGAAATATGATAACATCACCTCTGTTCTACTCCTCTTCTTTATTCCGGGTAGCGCCCCCCCCCCCCCGCGCGTCCCTTTAAAAAAGCTTCTCCAGTCATTTTCCTTCACTGATTCGTGACAGGCGCGTGGGAAGAGCGCATTGGCGAAGCGGTTTTCCTCGTTTTCTCCATTGGGCAACTGGAGAGCAAAGGAGGGACGAAGTATCAGACCTTATTGTGGGTGTTACCGAGACCGGGAGGAGGTGTGGCCCTAGCAGACTTTCATTTCAACCCGCTCTTCTGTTTTGACCTATTGCAGAGTCAACGCCCCGAGTAAAAACGACAGCGGTAGTGCTAGCAGCAGCAGCAGCAGCTACCCAGGCGTAGAGTTCGACCGAGGCACTGGGAGCGAGACGAGCAGTGACAACCCAAGCCCTTCTCGTGCTGGGATCTTCCAGTCCTGTTTTTCCAAGCCTTCCAAGTCGCCCAGTGATTCCTATCTGCCCAAAGAGGTGAATCTCCTCTATTTCTTCGCCTGGCACTTCTTTGGGGTGCATACATTACTCGGTTCCAAATGCTTAGTGTAAAAGCAACGAGTCTTGCGGTATTTTAAAGGTTGGCAAGGATTATTGTAAGGCTGAAGCCTCAAATAGTTTAAAAACTAACATGCTATTATAGGGTTGGACGATCCTTTTTGCGGTTTTTACTGCTATTATAGGGTTGGACGATCCTTTTTGCGGTTTTTACTATTATAGGGTTGGACGATCCTTTTTTGCGGTTTTTAGTGTCTGACTGCGGCTTAGGACAGTTTTTTTTAAATTACATGAAAAGCCTCTTTCATATACTGTACAAAATTCTTATTTGTGTTAGAATTTTCTTGTTTCCAATTGCTTTTCCCTGTTGACTCTTTGTCCCCACTCTCAAAATTGTAGAAGTCAAAATGGCTGAGAAAGCTTTTCCCCTTTTGTGTTATATTGGTCTGGTTAAGTTTGATTGCAGACTATTTCCTTTATAGCATGTTGTAACAACTACCTTGCTCCTGGAATAAGAGAGCCAAATGGATACATTTTTAATCTAATCCTGATTTATGTGTAGAACTGTGGGATAGTTATAGTAATATTTTCACAATTAAATGATTTCAGAAATTGTGTTAAATTCAATATGATAAAATCAATTTCAGCTTTATTCCTTAACAGATTGAACTTTGGAAGTCTTTGTGTAAGATAATGGCTTTGTATCATAATTTCATTATGGAATTCTGCATTTAGGTTAGTTTTTTGGTAACCAACAATTCCATTACAAATGTGGCCATGAAAATATGAAGTGGAAATGTTCAAAATAACTGGTCCCAATTTTGGTTTGATTGAGATAAGAGAGTGGCTGGATGCTGCCCGACAAAATCAGCATTTTAATTTTAAGTGTATTTGTTTTGTTTATTAGATTTATATGCCACTTTATATAATTCAAGGTGGCATACAAGGTTTCTTTTATTGAAGTCCAATGATTTTACTATTTTATTAAATATACATAAAGAAGTAGTTTTGGAAAGAATGGTAGAAAATCCCGGGAAACAAAAGGATCATTTTAGCAGCCAGTTATCAAAGACTCTATAGCCTTGCTCATTTGTACTGATTTTGCTGTGAGGTGACATATATTGACATCCAATTTCTGCAGCAAGGTAATGATGAAAAATATGTAAAATATCTCTGAGAACTATAATCTTGCCTACAAATTTTTTTCTTAGTCCTTTTATACAACAAGGCCTGTTTAATTATGGATTTCAGAATACTGGTTATTTCAACATCCAATATTATGCAAGCACTCTTCTAATTACAACACCTTTCCCTTTTTTTCAAATCCCTTTCCCAGACATGCACTAAGTCTTTAAGGGTGGACACAAGGAAGGAGAACCTATTTTGCAGATGGATACTATTTCCCCAGGCAAATGAAAACCTATACAGGTAGTCCTCAACCTATGACGACAATTGCGCCCAAAATTTCTGTTGCTAAGTCAGATGGCTGTTGAGTTTTGCCCCATTTCACACCCTTTCTTGCTATAGCTATTAAGTGAATTACTGCAGTTGTTAGTAACAGCCCTTGCATGAATCTGGCTTCCTCATTGGCTGCTTGTCTGAAGGTTGTAGGAGGTGATCCTGGGACAGTGCAACTGTCATAAATATGAGCCAGTTGCCAAGCATCTGAATTTTGATCACATCCATGCAGATGTTACAATGGTTGTAAGTGTGAAAAATGGTCATTTTTTTCCAGTGCCGTTGTAACTTAGAATGGTCACTAAATGAACTATTCTAAATTGAGTACCTGTAATCAGGTTTACATTTTTCAGTAAGCCACTTTATGGCTCATTTGGACTTGATTAAGCAGCTTTGTGCCCTGATAGTTATAGTTAGTTGAACCAGCCATGGTCGAATGATGGCTTAGTAAAATATGCGAATAGAATAAAAACTTTATTGTCACTTTAAATTACACTAATCAGCATACATCAAAATGAAATTTAGTTGTATTCTGCTTTCAAAAGATAACCATTATGGATATACCCACATACATACACATATATGACAGAAACATCAGTCTAGTTTGAAATGTATACATTACATGGGGAAAAAGAAGAATGGCATAAGCAGCAAATTTGGCTATTGTATATAATGTTCCTCTGATATGAACATGATGAGTTACATTTGCACTTCAAAATGTTTATAGACTGGAGGCCATTTCATTATATTGATCTTGAAAGCTTATGCCAGAATGAATACTTTGATTCACAATGACGTTTTTGTCATAGTTTATCACATAATCTCTATGTGACAATCTGATTTAAATTTAATAGTGTCATTTAACAGTTTATTTGATTGCATGTTCAAACATCTCTTTCCATAAGGAAAATTATTTTTAAAAAATATTTTTATAAAATGTATCTTGCAGCAATACAGTAAGTATTTCTGCCACTTTGATTATTTTGGAATTTTCTATTCTTATATACTCATATGATCAGACTTTAGCCTAGCAGCTAGCCCAAACAGTACAGTAGTACTACTGCATAGTACTACAAAAAGTAATTTTAGAGTGGAGCCTACAGCATGTTGTGCTTTCATTGACTCTTGCATACAGTGTTAGATATTTTCTGAAGGTAAAATTGCCAAGTCATGGCTCTTTCATAACCAACACTCCTAAGCAAATACCTGTGGGGATTATCAATTGGCCACAGAACATTTTAAATCTATGCTTTTGTTGACTAAGGTCAAGGGGCAGGTAGGAGCATTTTATTTCCTTGAATATCTTCCTTTGAAGAGTCTCATTTTCAGAAAGTAAATATATAGAAAGGGTCTATTTAGCAACCAAATACACTTTATTAAGGAAAGGAAAGGAAAGGAAAGGAAAGGAAAACAATTTGCTGGCTATACAAGCAGGTGCCTGGAGTACAAATGTTTAGGCTTCTCCAAAATGCAGAGTATGGTAGTGTCAATCAGAACAAGCTCTGCATTTTTATTTTATTTATTAAACTTATAAGGCTGTCCATCTTACAGATGTGACAATGTCATACAAAACAATCATAAAAATCTCAAAGTACAAGTACAAAAATTAATATTAGTATAAAAAGTTAAGACAACAGGTTATAAACACCAACTAATCAAATTACCATTTCTTTGCAATTCCTAGGCTTTTTTTACATAACCAGGAGTTCCAGAAAGGTGGTAGAGATCTCATCTCTTAGGGGATGATGTTCCAGAGAACAGATGCCATAGCAGAAAAGGTCTATGTCCTGGGTCCCATGAAATGGAACTTCTTCACAGATGGAACCTGTAACATACCACTTCTACCAGATCCGATAGGCTGGGAAGGTGTAATTGTGTAGATGTAGTCCCTTAAATAACCCAGTCCCATGCCATAAACCAGCACTTTGAAATGTTTGTGGAAACAAACTGATAACCATTGCAGCACATGAAGCAGAGGTGTAACATGTACTCTATGTGCATATGTGCACCAGATGAAGCTTCAAGATATTCTCTATAATTCAGCGACTAGGTAATCTGTAAATAAAGGAACAGTTATTTAACCCAGAGTTGCTTAGGGAGGCATACACATTGAAATTATCTATGGTTAGTCAGCCAGATATTTAGACTGGATCTTGCATTTTAATTCTCTTATTCAGCCTTCCCAAGGACCTGAGCAAATGTTATTACTTTTATATATACAAAAATGCAAAATCACAGCTGCCAATTCTTTAGCTAGTGTTGGCCTTCATACTCTGAGTTCCTCCTAAAAACACAGGATGTTGTATTGATATAGTATATGTGACAGTCCAACCAGTATGGCATTTTGTAATGGAAATTTTGTCAATACACATATTTTGTAAGTATTATCCAAAAAAATTCATATGGTGTCAATAACCACGGTCTAACTTGGTTGGTTAATGCCATAATCATTCAATTTTCAGATGTTGTTGTTTTATGTTTTTCTTCAGTTTTGTCTTCTAATCTATTGTTTCTTGGTCTTGTCACCTCATGTATCCATACTTTCCTCCTTTCAACCATAGTTAAATTTGATGTGATATAAATCAAGGCTTTATCACATTGTATTTAGAAATCCCATAATATTTTAACCTGCTCATTTTTATTACTTTTCAGCTATGTGTTCCCACCAATTTTTCATTACTTAGTATGGGATAATTTTACAGATATTCCAGCAAATCATTTTGGTGACTGTATTTTGATGTTTATAATCAGTTTTTGTGATCTTGCTCCAACTGAGTATATGATCTATTGGGCTTTTTTTTTTTTTTTTTTTGCTGTTTTTAAAAAATCTGACTTTGAATTAATTTGACAATTTTTCCCAATTCTGACTTTGATTGCATTAAATAGTTTACCCTTGAGGAGCCAAAATCAAGCCTCTTTTTAATGTTACCTTTGTAAGCCATTTTATCTTTATCCACTTTCACCTTGTTTTTTTTTTGTAGAAGTTGATGATGTAATGCTTTTCCTTGCCAGCATTCAGTTCATATTTTATTGCATTATTTCAATATTCATGTTAAGTTCCAATTTTTAAGTTCCATCCATATTTGTTTTTGGGTGTCTTTTTACATAATCAAAGATGTCCTCTTCTTCTCAACTTCACTTCCCAACTTTTGCATCAACTTTTTTTTTCTGTCTCTAGCACAATGGAAGCAAATTGAGTAACCTCAGTTTACATGCAACTGATGTAGATTTGATTTCTAGAACATGAATTGTCTCAGACCCATCCAACTGAAATTCGGGGGTGGTCTACTCACGAACTTTCAGAGCTAGTTGACTGGACTAGTTTTGATCTGCCATAGCACATTAATCCCCCTCTTACTGATCCTGTTAGAGATGTTGTACAAATAGGATCTGTTTGTAGTTGGAAGTCTCAAATCACAGTCTTTCACTGCATAGCTTATTGAAACAGATTCCTTGTGACTACATTCCATATATCTCCAATAATTTTTGAAGAATAAAATTATTTTGCTTTTTTATATCCTATATCATAATTTTATATCCACATGTATATCTTTCATTCAAAGAAACTGTAAAAATTTAGGGTTAATATTGTGGGATGAGGGATACAACAAAGTGTATAGAAGAAGTACTAAACATGTACACATATACTGAATTAACTTGCTTTAAGAACAGATTCTGGACTTAATTAAAAAGTTGAGCTGGAGATGAATCAGAAATTCCTGTGTTTTCTTTCCATTAGCTTACAATGTCTAAAAAGATCAATGGAGGTTCTGTGGTTGAGATGCAAGGGGATGAAATGACCCGTGTGATATGGGACCTGATTAAGGAGAAGCTGATATTTCCCTTTGTGGACCTGGATCTCCATAGGTACATATCTTCTATACTATGAGGAAAATGCAGCTTACGTATGTTTTTATTAAGTGTTAGTTCTGGTACTTGAAAAACTCTGAAGAAATAACACAAGGATGTTTGAAAGGTTGGCTTCTCAAGCATTAGAACCGATGGTGCTGCGGTAAGTGAGAAAGTTTGGCTCAATTCAGACATCCATTCAAAATATCCATGTGTATATTTTCAAAACTGTCTCCCTGCTCTTCAAATTGTGACATTCCCTTAACCAAACCTTTATTTTAAAACTGGAAGGTTCAGGTACTTGAACAACTGGTCTGAAGATAAGAATGTTTTCACATTACCAGCATTCATTCAGATGCTGTTGCAAAGCCCAGCTGTTTCAAAGGCTGTCTTGTGGCTTTAAATTAACCAAATTAACTGAATGGTCGCCATTTGTTTTTATATGTTTTAAAGTGCTATAACCAGCAGAGAAATGTAATAGATTCCATCACTGCACTATGGAAAATAGCTGCTTAATAAAAGCTTTGCCCCCCCACCTTACAAGTTAGGAGGTCTGTGGGTGTCCTCCCTTTGATTTTCTTAGCTTTTAGATGATTACTGTTTTGTTCATTTCTTTGGGCCATATTTTAATTTTGAGTAGCTCTTCGGAATGTTATAGATTACCGTATAGATAAGGTTTCTTTGCCTGGATCTTTCCACTTGCACCTAATAGTAACAGAGACATATCCTGGCAACAGCATTTTTTTCTGTCATGTTCCCAATACATTGCCTTCATTACATCCCAGCCTTGATTGTGACAGGTTTAAATTTAAATTATCCATATTGAGTTACCATTTTTCCTCTTATTCCCATAAAGTCCAAAGGCAGCCTGAAGGTGTGTAAATTCTGTTAAGCTTTGTAACCCATTAACTTAGAAGAAACTCAGCAAACTGCAGTGACTTGAAAAATAAGCACAAAAAAGTCAGGTATTGACAAGCTTTCATGCTAATATAATTTTCTGCTAATTCAAAGAAGGCAAGGTAATATAAGTTAACTGTGGAGAGTTGAAGCTACAGTGGCAGAGGTAACATCACATGGCATTTCATCAATTGGCTGTTCTATTAGCTATCAAGGTCAAGGCCATTAAAGGAGCCCCCTTGATAAAAGGACAGTAAGTTCTTTTAATTGCGTCAGCTATAAACAAAAGCCAGAACATTTTGAACTTTTCCCTACTTCTCTCATACTTTGTTCCCAGAAGGCAAAAGGAAGGTAGGCAATCGCCTGTCTAACAAGATGTGCTGTTTTGCAAGCACTTGAACCTGCTAAAATATTACCAGGGTCTGATTTCTATGACATAGTGGAGCCTAGTTAATATATTTTTATTTCTTCTTTGCCTTCCTCTTAAAAGGGCAAACATACTAACCAATACAATTTAGGGCAATACATTGGTTTATGTAGAATTTGGTGTATATATTAGTGATGTTTTCCAGTATTGTTTTGTTGAAATTGACCATTTACATAAAATTTCTGCAGCTTACTTTGTATGTGGCACTAATAAATTTCAGTATTAAAGTTTTTATTTAAATTGTTTATATGACTACTCATAACAGTGATTCTGAGCAGTGTACAAGTATTAAAACAAACCACAGCCTACAAGCAATGACACCAAGGATAAAACAAATTACTTCAATCACAGAAAATGCATATCACAGTAGCAGAGCTCACCTTACCACCTGACTGAGACACCTGGGAAAACTTCAGTACCTTACAATAGGCTAACAGGATCAGGGACACCTGGATCTCTGAGGAAAGGCCCCCTGCATAGAAGGGATGACTCTGAAGTCTAACATGATGACATTGTTTAGAAAGCATCTGACCCATTTGCTGGTAGAAACAATGGGACAGAGGCAATTCCACAAATATCTTAGGCCTATGTTTTGTAGTCAACCAGCATCTTGAATTGTACCCAGAAGCCATCTGGGAGTAGTCCTCAACTTATATGTGTTCATTGAGGAACTATTCAATGTTAGAATGACATTGAAAAATGTGACTTATGACTGATCCTCATCTCAAACATATGATTGTCACAGCAGTGTGACAGATGTGACTAAAATTTGGGCACTTGGCAACCAGCATGTATTTATGATGGCTGCAGCATCCTTGGGTCATATGATCATTTGTGACCTTCCCAACTGGCTTCTGATAAATGATGCCAATGTGGGAAGCTTAACTGCATGGTTCGCTTACGAACTGTAGTGATTCACTTAATTATGGCAAAAAGTTGAAAAATTGGGCATGACTCACTTAATTGCCTTACTTAGCCATAGAAATTCTAGTTCCAATTGTGGCCACAAGTCAAGGACCACTTGGTATTTGAGGGTATTAAAACGTGTCAAAAATTGTCCATCCTGCTGCATTCTGGATCAGCTGTAGTTTTCAATACCCTTCAAAGGCAGCCTCGTGTTGTAATATGTCTTCGTTGGTGATATGTTAATTATTCAGTTTCAAGACAATCTGATTCCTTAAGAACTCTAGGTTGCTTACAAGTAATAAAAATGAAAAGAAAACTTTCATATAATGTGAACTGTAGATTAAGAGACAGCAGAAAAATAAATTCACATCCAAAGACAAAAGCCTCTGCTTTAAATATTATTTGTAATATTTCTAAAACAGTTTTCAGTGTTTTAAAAGTATAACCAGTATAAGATCCTGTACAATTGTTGAAGGTTACCCAAGAGGCAGTCTAGATCTTAAGCAATTTGAATAAATTACCCTTGTTAATAACGCAAGAGAGATTATTTCTTTCGCTTTTTTGACTCAGAATCCAAACTATCCTTTTTTCCACTCCACTCCTCTATTATTATACAAGCAATGCAATAAACCCATCCGTCTCTAAACCTTGACCTGCTTCAACTGGCTGTATGGGTATTAAAGTTACTGACTCTACTGAGTAATTGTGCAGTATTCTCTCAAATCAGTCTGAAGGTTGGAGATAAAGGCAGTAGATAAAGGCAGCATAGTTTTTGTTAAGATACTTCTTTATTTTCAGTCCATTTGCAATACAAATGCAATACAGTTCCTTTGAAGGGCTGTTGGACACCACTGAGATTTTCTTTCAATAATTATTATGAGTTGCCCATAAAGTAACTAGGAATCCAGGTTGACTTGATGCACCTAGCAGATCAAACATCAGCTTTTCTTTGCCAGAAAAGCTCCCTCTCTCTCTCTCAGCTTCCTGTGGCAATCTTTGCTCTGGAACTGATTTAACAAAGCTGTTTTGTCCAATGTCTGGAAAAGGAAGACATTCCCTTTTGCCACTTGCTTGGACAGGAGTTTGAATAGGCTTACTTGTGCTCTGGCTTTCCTGGGCTTAAATCTTGGATTTCTCCATGGATTTCTGTGTCCAGATCTTGCCTCCTTTCCAGGGATACTTTAAAAATGGTTTCTTAGTAAGGTATAAATCTGGGAGATGGAGCCATGCATTAAAGAAGTGATTGTTTCGTTATGATTAAATGTCATTCATTGGGATTTTCTTTGCAGCTATGATTTGGGCATTGAAAATCGTGATGCAACAGATGACATGGTGACAGTGGAAGCTGCTAAAGCTATAAAGAAGTACAATGTAGGAATCAAGTGTGCCACAATCACCCCTGATGAGAAGCGTGTAGAAGAGTTCAAGCTAAAACAGATGTGGAAATCACCTAATGGAACCATTCGAAACATTTTGGGGGGTACTGTCTTCAGAGAAGCCATTATCTGCAAAAACATCCCTCGATTAGTGTCTGGATGGACAAAACCCATTATTATTGGCCGCCATGCTTATGGTGACCAAGTGAGTATTTTGAACAATATTTTATGTTGTTTATCTTTTAACTTACATGACTTTTTACCATCATTAGAAATATTGATTGGAGAATACATGTATTTGGGAGTAAAATGCAATCTGGTTTAAAGTACTATATTATTATAAAGCATGCATATAATGGCATTTATGTTAGAATAGATGAGTAGCAAACTGCAGGTTTGGCTAATGATTAAAATAGTTTGAGCCCGCTTTCAAAATACTTTTAAAGTTGATGGTATCACTATAGGAAGTCATCTTCAGGGCACAGCAATAGAAATTGTTTCCAAATAGATATGGTACATTATTATGACAGGTTCTGTGTAGAAGAACGTTTGATTAAAACTGGTACTCCGTTTTTTGTTTTGTAGTACAGAGCTACAGATTTTGTGGTTCCTGGTCCTGGAAAAGTAGAGATGACATACACACCAGTGGATGGAGGCAAACCTGTAACTTATTTGATCCATAATTTTGAAAGTAGGTATTTTGAATTAAAGTATTGATCAAAAAATAGCTGTCGGGGGAAAATTGGTAAAGGCTATAAAAAATGACAATAAACTGATCAGTTATATTCCTGTAAACTTTTCTATGAATTGTGGGTTAAACTATTAAATAATGGAAGAAGTTGGGTCCATAATCGAGATTAGCAACTGGCATCAATTACATGTAAGCCTCTATAAAGTACTGTTTGTCCAATTTTACAGTTGCTAATTTGAAAATACAAATGTAGAGGAATTAATAACAATATGAATTTGGAACTGACCACTAGTCTAGCTGGGTGGATGAGAAATCTCACTGTTGCTTTCTCATAAAACCGGTGCTTGGTAATCATCATAAAAATGTACAGAAAGTAATTTTCCTGGATTTGTTAATAGATTCTGTTATCACTTTGCTTCTCCTATCCTTTTCACTATCCCAACCCCTTTTTTAAGTGGAAAAAGTTAAAAATTAGAGTAATCCAAGATTACGTCAATGTTGCACAAATGGTTATAAAACTGACTTCAGTGATTGTGAAACCTGTTGCATCTAAATCTGCCTTACTTTTGTAGAAATCATGCAGTCTTCTGGAGTGGGTAGCCATATCAAATGTAACAAAATTAAATATAGCTGAAGAATTTCTACAATTCATATACACAATTCATATACTATTCTGCAATGCCTATATTGAAAAGAAGAAGAAAAGAAGCAAATACTGAAGTTTTCTAATGTATGCTTGGTAAAGGAAATCTTTGCAAGCTTTCCAGGTCCTTTTAAAAGAGTCTTCCCCAATATATCTTCTAATGCGTGGGACTCCAGTTCCCATAATTCTGAACAAGCCTGATCTCTGATTGGAAATAGTGGAAGCTGTCTTACATTAAAAGTAGATTGATTGGGAAGGGATGCTTTAGAGATAAATCTGGAAACTGCTTAGGGCAAATAGGCACAAATAGAATCTTCATAATCAGGTTCTTTTGAAATGCTGAAAGCTCTGAAGTGAGAGGTATATTTCTGTAGAAACAGGTCATAAAATGGAGCAGTAGGGGAGGCATTGTAGGAAGAATTACAAAGGTAACCTTGAGATCCCCAACTTTTCGACCATTTAAAATATTGGTTTCACATTCTACATACTTTATGGAAAGTTTCATATCTTATGCATGAATTACAAAAGTCTTAATAAAAGTTATGCAGTTTAGGAATAAGAGAGTACTCTTGTGATATCCAAGGAATTTCTGTGTCTTCCATTTCTGAATCCCCTCTGAATTAGAGCTTTTTGGCCAGTGTTGGTCATAGATAACATAATATTGACTTACTTGGTTGAGTAAGAACACTTTCACTTAGAACACTTAGAACATCCAGGGTGACTTATATTACATTATATATGTATTGTAGTAATAATAACCTGCAAAATCTTTCTTGAAGACAGTTTGAAGGCTTACACTCACCTATCCACAACATTGTGACCAGATTCGTTATTTTGATGTGATGACCAAGTGTATTTTAGGTTGCGAATGATACTACGGATTCTATGTGTGAAATAATAGAATTGTTTTGTTGCATTAGGTCTTTATATAAATAAGACACTTGATTTATATCAGCTGTGAGCCAAATTCCTTTCACGTTTCCTGTATATTTTTCCCTTAATCAGCAGGATATGATTGTATTAACTGGTAGACATACAATGTTTCATATCTGTGCAACTTAATAAAATATGCATTAAGAAATGAATAAAATATGCATTAAGAAATGAACAACTGATGGCTATGGTACAGCCAATAAAATTGCTCTAGTATGTGTATTGATTTACAGTCGAGCCATGAATAAGCAGTTGTATGCTGTGTGCCAACTTGTACTGAGTGACAAGTACAGGCTGGTGCATGACTGAAAATTCCAGGCATATTATATTTTATATATAATATTTTATATTATATCCTTTGTATTTCATTTCCAGCCAAAGTAATTACACTCTTCTCAGTTTGGCAATTAGAGGCCATCCATAATTTTAACAGCTTCCAGGTAGTAATTCTTAATAGTTTTGAACAGTATTCCTGTAATATAAACCAGTTGCTCTCGATTGCTACCTTTGGTTCATATTCCTCTAGCAATGTTCATTTCTGGACTTTACCTTTGAATTTTGTTATTTTATGAATATTTTAGAGAGTTTTTTTCTTTGTAGCTGCCACTCATTTATTTCATTGTAATTTTATTAAAGATTCTAGAATAAAAACTAATACAAAGTGAAAAAAATAAAAAATACAGAAACTTCCTATTTTAATCACAAGAAATAAAAATAATTCTCCACACAACCACAATTGGGATCAGAATATCACTAAGCAATGCAGTCACTAAGTGAGTTTTGACTAGATCTGATTTTAGGAACATTTTTAGTATAGTTGTTAGGCAAATCACATGGTTGCTAAATGAATCATATGGTCATTAAGCCAAATCAGCTTCCCCAATTTGCTTATTGGAAGCATCTGAGAAGGTTGCAAATAGCGATCATGTGACCACAAGATGCAACCATTGTAATTGCAATAGCATTATGAATAAGTCCAGTATAGGTTTATTATGCCAGATAGGAATTGGTTTAGGAATACAGTAAGCCTTTTTTTTATTTATATTCTTGGCTTAGTGTGTGATCTGTTCTGCATAATTTTAGAAACAGGTTTTTGCTCAGCATGGGCCTGCCTTTCTTCATATTACTGGTATTCTAATTCTGCTCAGTCGTAGCATGTTCCTTTTGAAGTTCAACAGGGTACAAATCACCAAAACAAGTGTGGCTTCAAATGTACTTCATAATTTGCTACAGATTTAGAGGAAATGAGAGGCCTGATGTTTCTTAGCTGCAAATTTAGCCAATTAAAAAGATTGCACATGACAAGCAAGTGAATTGTAATTTCTATACTTTTTATTTCATTCTTTCTGACCTGGAATCGTGAATATGAAGGGAGGCGCGATTGCTCAGTAGCTTAATGACAGTGGAGATGATCTGTGTTCCAGTGGTTCATATCCTAGTACTGCATGTCGGGGTGAGCTCCTGTCACTCACTTCAGCTCCTATCCAGCTAACAGTTCATAAACATGTTCTATAGAAGTAGATAATAGGTATCACTTTTGGTGGGGAGACTAGTTGGTGCTCCATACAGGCAGTCAGATTCCTGCCAGTTCTGAATCTTCCCCGCTGTGGCACCCAGTTATAAGGTGGCTCTGGGAAGGTAGGGGGGCTTGGATAATGCTGCATGAAGAGCCACTCTTCTTTCTTTCTGGTGCAAAGACAGTTCGGCCTCCTGTGGCGCACCTTGGGAAGCACGCGAGCATGTCCTACAACAGAGCTGGTAAATTAACACTCTTCTGCAATAGCACTGTGGTTTCCTGGCTAATGTAACAATACGTACACTAATAATGGATATGAACATCAGTGAACAACTTGGTATTACATGCAGTAAAGAGTCTTGTTGCCTCTTTTTGGAGCCTTAGGCTACATGACATTTTTTTCAGCTAATAGTTAATAGTGACATGAACTAGTTATCATTCAACCCTTGAAAATACTGTTCATATGAAAGAAAAAAAGTCTGTGAACTCTTGTGCTGTTGGGAAGCAAAAGTTTTGTAATATGCTGTTCCTCTTTACTTCGTGCTTCTCTTTTCGGTGATACAGGCTGCGGAGGTGTGGCTCTGGGGATGTATAACCTTGACCAATCCATCAAGGACTTTGCCCACAGTTCTTTCCAGATGGCATTGTCTAAAGCCTGGCCTCTCTATATGAGCACCAAAAACACAATTTTGAAAAAATATGATGGGCGTTTTAAGGATATCTTTCAGGAAATCTATGACAAGTAATATTTTATTATGTATTTCCACTTGCAGGGTTACCTGTTTTTAAAAATGTACTGTTTTTTGTAAGCTTTCCTAATGAAGTATTAATTCCTGAGTCTGAAAGTTTATTCTCAGAAGTTTTTTTAAAATTAATTCTTCAAAATTTAATGCAGAACATACTGAACCGATTGTGCACATTAAACTATGAATGGAAGGGAATTACGAATATAAAATTAAGAAAATTACTTTTGTGGGACTGCTTATAAGGAAACTCCTTTTTTTAAAATCCTCTATACAGTAGATAAGATATACAGGTGCTTAAACTGTCCCATTCAGTTCCCTAATAACACCCAAATATTGTTGTTGTGGGGAAAAAAGGAGGAGGAAGGAATATTAGGTATGTTGGCTGCCTTGAATTACTTAATTCAAGGTTAAACTTAGGGTAAACCACACTAAACTCGATTGCAGGAAATACGACTTCAGCAATACGACTTGCATCCCTCTGCATTTCCTTTATTTTCCCAGTCCTTAGTTGCCTTAAACAGCTCTCACTATATTGGAAAAAAAGTTGTTTGCTCAGATAAAATGCCCATCTCCCAGATGACACTAAATACAGAAAGAAAATGTTGTAGTGAAAGAATTTAAAGTTCCTCTTTTACTTTCTTTTTATGGAAAGACTTTCAAAAGCATGAGAAGTGCCAGACCTGTGACAAACACAGATAACATTCAGTTTTCTTTCCCTTGCAGAGAGTACAAGTCAAAGTTTGAGGCTAAAAACATCCAGTATGAGCATCGACTGATTGATGACATGGTGGCTCAAGTCCTAAAGTCTGAAGGAGGATTTATCTGGGCATGCAAGAACTATGATGGTGATGTGCAATCTGACTCAGTTGCCCAAGGTATATTCTGTCTGTTTTGGTAGCATGATTACCAGTGAGATGTATAGGTTTACATAGAATAACTTGCCACAATAATTACAAATATAAGCAGAATCATCTTGCTAGGTTTTAATTCTGTCTTGTAAGTCAGCTCAATGCAGTACTTCAGCAAAGGCCAACCAAATGCCTAGACTAAAGCTAGATAGGAAGGTAATAGCTGCTTTTCTTCTTTCCTTCTGCCCTCCCAATTCATAAATCATAGGGCCTGGTTACTAAGCAACTGTTTCTGATATTTTCTGTCAATACTGGAAAATCCGGTAGATTACTTTGCTCAGGATGCCATCAATTAAGCAATACATCTAGTAGTACCCAGGTGATTGGGACTTTTCTGTTCCTTTTCTATTGTAGTACTTTCCTTCTGGAATAGTATCCCTTGGAGATTCAGTGGCATCTATCTTGCCAGCCTTTAAAAGAGTATTATTTTTTTAATGTATCGATTCATTAAATTTAGGTATTATTCAACTCCAGATTCACACTCAAAATAGCAGTAACATTCAACATAAAACATTACACAAATGTCAGATCCACTCAATATATAGAACAGGAATAATATACCCAGCAAGGGCCACAACCACCCTAATCCAAAATCTAAAACGGGTGTCAAACTCATGATGACATTGTCATCATGTGACATAACTCAACTTTTTCCCCCTTCACTAAACCAGGGGTGGGCATGGGCAGCACGTGACGCATCCGGCCCACAGGCCACGAGTTTGACACCCCTGATCCTTCGAAGATCCAGGTTTTTAAGGCCCTCTAGAATTCAAGTTGGAATCTACCTGAATTTTAGGGGGAACCTCATTCTGGATCCTCATTCCAGAGGGCAGGCTCTTTCTCTAGGCCTTGGGTGAGAGTCATGGGGAGGGTGGGCTCCAGATGATACCACGTTTAGGTTTTTGTTAATTTAAATATTAAGCCAACCAAAGTTGTTGAAACTGGATGGCCTAGAAATTTGAAATATTAAGAACAAAGAAATAATTCTAAACATGCTTCTTTCAATTTCTGTAAACGTTACTACTAGCTTGGGTTTGACGATTTGATGAACTCTAGGGATTATTTCACATTAGAACATTTTATCCCCGTTATTTCCTTAAAGTCTAACATTTTAAATATACAAATAATAATATAATCTTGAATGAATAAGTTCTTATTAAAGAATTTGAGACAATGTAACTGTTGTATGTCTACTTTCAAAAGTACAGTATTCTCAA
Source organism: Hydrophis major (assembly GCA_033807585.1). Classification (NCBI taxonomy): domain Eukaryota; kingdom Metazoa; phylum Chordata; class Lepidosauria; order Squamata; family Elapidae; genus Hydrophis; species Hydrophis major. Next base: position 216,711,397 of record CM066328.1, on the reverse strand, counting down.
TAGGTGAGAATTAATGCTTTGACTCCAGATTATATTCCAAAGAATATTTGACATTTTTAATTAACTTGATGACATAAACTAATATAATTTATTTCCAGGTATTTTAATATTTCCCTTTATGGCTTTCAAATAAGCGTTGGAGCCTATTAGAGATTTAGAGAGAACTTCTGGCCTGCATCTGCTTTTCATTTTAAAATTATACGAAATGTAAACTCCTTCAATTCAAAATTCATTCTTGATGTCAACATGGGTATGTCCATGTAGTATTCTTGAAGATAGCCATTGTCAAAATCTAGAATGCTTTTTTCAGCTTTCTTATATAGCCTATAATCATGATGGTGAACCTATGGCATGCATGCCAGAGGTGATATGCAGAGCCCTCTCTGTGGGCACGCGAGCCATCGCCTCAGCTCAGTTCTGCTACGTACGCATGCCTCCCACTGGGCAGCTGATCTTCGGGTCTCTGTGTACATGTACAGGGGTCTGTGCGCATGTGCAGGGGATGCGCAGGGAGGCACATGCACGGGGGACATGCACATATTTTGTTTTGGGGATGCACACGTGCTTTGGGCACTTGATGCCGAAAACATTAGCCATCATTGGCGTATAACTTTAGGACTTGTATCCAAAGAACGATCAGGCTCTCTATCTTATCTCTCTATCTCTATCTCTCTATCTAACCTCAACTAGGTTTAACTAAGTAGTGCCACCTTCTGGCAAATTAAATTACATAGAAAGGCAAATAAGTTATAAGCACTAGCAAACAGTTAATGTAGATTATCATCATCCCACCTAGGCAATGATGCTGAACTGCAGTATACTCCAGAACTTCAACTATCTTACTCAGATTTGTAAAAGGATGGAAGGTAATACTGTACATATAGATGCTCTCACTAACAGTATAATTCCAAATACAGGCAGTCCTCGACATTCAAAATTGAGCCCAAAATTTCTGTTGCTAAGAGACAGTTGTTAAGTGAATTTCTTATGTGAATTTTGCCATGTTTTATCACCTTTCTTGTCAAGGCCATTAAATGAAGCACCGATTTGTTGTTTAGTAACACGACTTAACAAGATAGTTAAATGACTGTAACTTTCCCATTTACTTTGCTAATCAGAAGCTTGCAAAAGTTGATCACATGATCCCAGGTTATCGCAACCCTCACAAGTCAGTTGCCTAGCATTTTTATTTTGATCACATGATAATGAGGATGCTGCACATTTAAGTGCGAAAAACCATCGTAAGTCACTTTTTTCAATGCTGTCATAACTTTGGACAGTCACTACACAAACTCTTGTATATTGTGGACTACTTGTATGTCACTGTTAGTTAAGGAGCTAGCCTTGTTTGAAAAGGGAAAGAATGGCAGTATGTAGTACAAAATTATTGGGCAACCATATGATTTTCCTAATGTTGGCCATTAAACTATTCAATTAACATATTCAGGAAGTTTACAGATGTCTTGAGAGAAGTAGCTTTATATATAATTTATTAGGCAACTTCAGCTCATAATTATAGTTTTACAATTGATCTTTTTTGAGAATAATATAAATGCAGAAAATTCAGCATTTGGTCTATATCGCCTCTTCTCTAATACTGCTGCTGTTCCTTTGAATTTATTAATGTTTAAAGCCCAGTTTATATGCTACATCTTCCAAGTGAAATTAAGACTACTTGCTTTGGGGGTTAACACATAATTATTGTGTGATAATAAATTTGTTCACTTCTTACTTCAAAGGTATTTTTCTTTCTATACAATTTGTATGTGAAATCCAAAAGCACACATCACATTTCTGTTTGAATCAAACCAGATTTAGTGTAGCAATTTTTTTTTCCTTGCATTGGAAAATTGTATATCAAAATTAGCTCTTACTAAATGCAAAATAAAAAAGATTAATGATATTTTAAAAAAATCCTTAAGAATGAAATTGTAAAAAAGTTCATTTTCCATTTGATAGCAAGAACAGTTATCAGTAATGCCACATAATCATTTCCCCCCAAATTGGTAGTCTGCCGAGCATTTTAGATAAAAATAAGTGGTCAGGTTAGTTGGGTCTGTCTGCTTAAAGCTGCTTGGAGTCAAAGCAGTTACCAAACAAGGAGCAATACATTTTCAAGTACACTAATCGCCTAGTTTATTCTCCAATCTAGGTTATGGATCTTTGGGAATGATGACAAGTGTCCTGATATGCCCAGATGGCAAAACTGTTGAGGCTGAAGCTGCTCATGGCACAGTGACTCGTCACTATCGCCTGCATCAGAAAGGCCAAGAGACCTCCACTAATCCCATAGGTAAGTGGGCTGTACCATTCCCAGTCTAATCTCGTGTCTTAAATAAATGTCACAGCTAACTCCAATGAATCCTTGAAATCATAAAATTAATCCCGTGGACCTATCAGATTACAGGGGGAAAAAATGGAATGTTTGCATTGTGCATGTTACATAACATGCTACATAATTTACGGTGTTAAATTGAAATAAATGTAGAAGCCAGACTTTCTTCTGGAATTGAAGCAATTTTTAACCAATCTAATTATTTCACTGGTGTTACAGTAATGTGATGAGCACCATTCAGTGGGAAGTAGAATTCTTACAACCTCTGTGGCTATGTAACCACAGGCTACTCTCTAAAATCTGCTCAAGAACAAAGTGGAATTACTTCATGAACATTATCCATAGACATATTGAACAATCTATAGATTGTTAGGTTCTCTTTTAGATTGAGAGTATAGAAAAAATAATAATATAGGCAATACAGATATCCATTTGAACAGTTTTGTTAACTGAGTTTTCTCTTCCGCTCTTCCTAGCATCCATCTTTGCCTGGACCAGAGGTCTAGCTCATAGAGCAAAATTAGATAATAACAAAGACCTCCAGAATTTTGCTTCAGCCATGGAGGATGTCTGTGTAGAGACAATCGAAGCTGGTTTCATGACGAAAGACTTGTCTGCTTGCATTAAAGGGCTGCCTAAGTAAGTGATCCGTTTCAGAGACATACCAGAATAAATGTTTTAAAATTTATTTAGCTATTTAATTAATGTATAGGGCGGTCCATCTCACATAAAGGACTCTGAGTGGATAAAATGTCTCTCTGCTTCTGAGAAATGTTTTAATAAATAACAAACCAAGCAGACAACTTTGTTTCCCAAAAAGTAGAGAAGGGGACAAGGGGATCAGCCATATTGGACTTAATTCTCACTGACGAGATGAAATGATAGGTGTTTACAGTATTTTACAGTATCCTTTCCCTGCCATGCCCACAGAACCGGTAGTAAAAAAAATTTTGAATCCCACCACTGAACTTCATCAATGACTTGGACAAGGGGGTAGATGTGGAACTCATCAAAAGTGCAGATGACACCAAGCTGGCAGGAATAACCAAACACTCCAAAAGATACGCTTAGATACAGAAGGATCTTGACAGATTTGAACATTGGGTGCTATAAAAAAATGAAATTCAATGGTGAAAAAAGTTAAGGTTCTACATTTAGGCAAGAAAAATCAAATGCACTGGTACAATATATGTGGTTCAATAGTAGTAACTGTGAGAGGGATCCCGGAGTCCTAGCGGACAACCATTTAAATATGAGCCAGCAGCTGCCAAAAAAGCGAACACAGTTCTAGGCTGCATAAACAGAGGGATCCATTTTGACCTTTCTTGCTACAGTTAAGTGAATTGCTGTTAGATTAGTTAACATGGCTGTTAAGTGAATCACTGCAGTTAAGTTAGCAACATTGTTGTTAAATGAATCTGGCTTCCCCATTGACTTTGCTTGTCAGATCACAAAAGGTAACCCCAGGACAACCATCATAAATATGACTCAGTTGCCAAGCCTCTGAATTTTGATCACATGACCATGGAGATGTTGCAACTGTTGTGTGAAAAATGGTCATACATCACTTTTTTCAGGACCATTGTAACTTCAGTCACTAAACAAATTGTTGTAAGTCAAGGTCTATCTGTATAAAAAATAGATACCTTGTTAAGAGCATTTCTTATACTTTTGAATTTACACTATTGTTTTGCTTTGTTTTAATCACAGTGTGAAACGCTCTGATTATTTGAGCACATTTGAATTCATGGATAAACTTGCTGAAAACCTGAAGACAAAATTATCTTCTCAGCCACGATTATAAGAGCTGGACTTGAAGTATTTGCTCTGGAAAGACAACTGTCTCATGGATGGATAACAATATATTACATACATAAAAGAAATAAGGGTAGCACTTCAAAAAGTAAGAAATCAATCTAAATGTCGTAATGATGGAACTCTCAACCCCTACCTTTCCGTAATATTAAGAGGGGGAAAGGCATAGGTAACAGCAGAACTGATGTTTGTCTATGGAAAATAGCTTTTTCCAGGTCAGGAATTAGGATAATTAATATTTGTTGAAGAGGAATGAGTTCTAAATTAAGTCATTTTTAAGAATTTTACTTTCTATCCCTTCATTAGATTATATATAGAATGCAAAACATCTTTCTGACAAACCATTTTAATGAAATTAAAAAATATCCAGCTTAGTATGGGCAATGTTATAAGAGGATTTTAATTACTTTTGGTGGGGAAGAAGGGAAAAATGTTTTACAGGAATTTTTACTATGACATAGCCTTGTGCACAGTACAAGCAGAAAAAAAATCCTTGAATTTCCTTACATCTGGGAGCTGATGAAAGAGAATGAAAAACTGCTTCCTACTTGCACATGTAACTTAAGATGGAGCATTACAAACTAACTTGTCGCCCAGTTTGAATTGACAGTAACATTGGTTTTTAAAGCAGGAAATAAACACTAATACCCATCCTTGTGTCCTGTGGTCTTTGAACTGTAACTTAAAATCCAGCAACTTGCACATTTATTCTGCCACCTGAAGGGATATAGAATGTTCAGTTTAAAAAGGCTGGACAAGTTTTAACCCAGTGCATAACAGACTAAGATCTAGCTCTGACATAACAGTACAATAGTACCATCTTGATATGTAAGTATGAGCATCTCTTGTTCCCTAAGAACCTGAACAAAATTGGGAACTGCAGATTACATTCAACTTTTCTATAAGATAGGCATCACGCTGTTGGACCTGTGGCAGAACTGAAAATTTGATGTACATTTTCAAATTAAAGTGTACACAGCCATCATCACAGAACATCCATTCATGGAGGGCAAAATACCATGGTGAGAACATGCTTTCCAGTTTCTAGGATGCTCAGTTCAAATTTATCTTTTTCTGTCCAACGGTTCCCATTCTCAACCAAGCATAGAATTGGAATATCATCTAATTTTTTAAGATTAGATAGAAATCGTATACAGGCAACACATTGGATTTGCTCCATTTTATCCAGAAAATTTATCATAATGTTGTACATGCCACATCAGAAATAGAAAAGGATTAGGTAAATTATATAAAACGTTTGCATACAAGTATTCAAAATGAACTATTCTATTTTTAATTCCTTGGAACTATTTTCAAAGAATAGTACGTTAAAGGATTGCGGGGTGGAAGAGGAAACAGTGTTACTGAAATACTTTGCTACACACCACATGCCCATTTCATTAAAAAAAAATTAGGAAATTGAAAGTAATACATTGGGATAATCCTTGCTGCCTGGAACGGGCCAAAAATGGGACGAGTGGAGGCCGAAAATGGGGCACGTGGAGGTGGCAATTGGCGATACCTGCAGCCTGTAAACAGCTGATCATCAGGAGGCCAATTCAACAATCGCCTGCTTGTGCTAATCAGGCTGTGCTGAAGCTGACCAGGCTGTTTGCTGCAAGGAGGCAAATTGCTGGGAGGCAGAGGCAGATAGTTTTCCTCCCCAAAAGCTCTTATACTCTGAAGTTTCTTCTAGTCCAAAAAATATGATATTTTTAACATATTGAAAAATTGTGTTTACCTGCCCCCACAACAAATTCTGAATAAGTAGATCTAGATTTGAGATGGATGTATTTTAGCATACCCCCACTGGGAAAATCCTGTTACTATTTTCTGTTAAAAAATGATGACAGTTACTTCAAAAAAAATAAAATAAAGCTGTCTTAATACATTCAAGGTTTTAAAATACAGTGGAAGCTAAACTATAGTATCCTTTCTTTGAAAATGAAGATTATTCATTTGGATATTAAAAATATCATTTACAATTCTATCGACTGAAGAAGTGGACAATTTTATACCAATTACTGAAACATTATTCCAAAATCTCTGAATATATTAATCTGTCACACACAAAAATAGCTCTTCTCCATAATGTATTTTTTCATGAAAATAAGTTGTGATTACATGAAATCTGCTTTCCAACCAAAATGAATCTTGACTGTCTTTTTCCTTTACAGTACTTGGATTATTCTACTCCTCTGCTGTTGTATAAAGCTTTAAAGGCACACTTCTATTGCAGTAAATAATAATGATAATAATATAAAAGACATGCAAGGCGATAGAATACCTGATTTTAGTTTTCATGTTATTTTGACATTTTATCAAACTGACATATAGGTCTTCCAATGCATCTTGAAATAGAATAAATCTGATGTAATTCAACAGACCTAGTTTGAGAAACATATTTGTAGAAAAGAATTTTATTTTTAAAATGAAATAACTAAAACTAGGTAAATTAAAAAAGCCATACTTAGGAAACAATTGTGTTACTCTTTGTCTAAAGACTAATCACCAAATCTAAGCTGAATTTCCTTTTTTAATGTTCTTGGTTTTCCTGGACATGTTAGTTTCTTTTGTCAAGTTCTTTTTTGTTTTGTAGATGGGGGAACTGAGGAAGTCAGTCATTGTAAAGGGATCACCACGCCTCAGTTTTCTGCAGAAAAGAAACATATAATTTGTTATAAATACTATACTTTCATATCCAGAAAATAGCACCCAATTTGTATATTCCAACTAAAAAAATTATGTGAAACAAAATGCAAAACTAACCTATTCAGGCTAGGCTCTGCATAGGAAACATCCCTTTTTCTTCGCCGGCTTGGATATATTGGAGAAGTTTCAAGAGGAATGGAATTAGTCAAATCTTTCAGTACTTTGTTCCCTGTGAACAGAATAAGGTAAAATGCTTATGATAAGTCAATACTTCCAGGTGAATTCAATTACTAAACAGTAGTAGATTGCAATTAAGTAAAAGTTTTTTTTTTCATTTTTAACTATACTACAGCTTTATGCCTGTTAGTTGAGAGTAAGTCCCAATAATTTCTGAGTATATGTATCTAAGATTATACAATATTCTATAGCCATGGTCTTTCAAACAGCTTTCAGTAGGTTTGAGCTATTAGTTACCAATACAGTATTACTAGTTGCTATCCTTCACCTCTTTCCAAGGAGATGAACAGAAGTGCTAGAGCAGTGATGGTGAACCTTTTTGTTATGGTATGCTGAAAGCGCGTGCATGCTGGCATCCACAATGCAATGTGCCCCTCCTGAGCATGCACGTGCAACATCCCCTTACCTGCACTGTATATGTGCGTGCCTTCCAGCTGATTTTCGGCCTCCTGGAGGCTCGAGGGAAGCCTCTGCAGCCTTGGGAGGCTGAAAAACAGGCCTTCTGGAAATACCGGAAGTTCCCATTTTCAGCCTCTGGAGCCTTGGGAGGCTGAAAACTGGTATTTCCGAAGGCCTGTTTTTTGGCCTTCTGAGGCTGCAGAGGCTTTTCTTGAGCCTCCAGGACGATGAAAACTGCCTCAAACAGGCAGAAAATCAGCTGGAAGGCACATGCATGCGCAGTGCAGGTAAGTTTGGCTGAGGCTCGCGTGCCTGCACAAATGGCTCTGTGTGCCACGGTCCTAGAGTAAAAAATTACTTAAGAAGCCATCAAGTCTAACCCCCTGCAGGATTCACTACACCATCCTTGCAAAATGTTTATCCAGTTTCTTTTTGAAAACTACCTCAGAAGGGAAGAAGCCATCTCATGTTGATAACCTATTCTACTGACTGACAGCTCATATTGTAAGAAGTTACATGTAATTCTCAGCTTATAACTACAATTAAGACCAAAATTTTTGTTGTTAAATAAGTCATGCCCAGTTTGTGATCTCCTATGCCACTGATGCTAACTAAATCACTGCAGTTGTTAAGTGAATCGTCATTAAGCAAGTCTGATTTCCCCCACTGACTGCTGGCTGGAAGCCAGCTAGAAACATTGCAAATGGTGATTACATGACCTCATGTAAATGAAGGAATACCTTATTCCTAATCTCTAATCTGCATCTACAGATTAGAACTTTCATCCCATTAGTTCAACTCTTTACTGTTTGGAGGAAGTGAAAACTAGTCCAAACCTACAATGTGAATATCTAAAGACAGATATCAGGCCCTCTCAACTTTCTCTTCCGCAAGTTAAATATACTTTGTAGTTTAACATTAACTTTAAATTAATATGAACCTGATTTTCTTATTTAGGATACTGTTCAGGATATGTTCCTTTCTAGTCAACACTCATCTCAAGCAGATTTACAGTAACCAATTCCTACAGGGCCAACTGTGTGAAATCTGAGTTAACCTGCTCAGATTTTTTAATCATGGCAGAAAGTTCCTATGCGGACAGCCTTTAACTGCCAGTAATGTTATTTTAGAAATATTTTAATGACAATCTGATAAAAAAAAATCCAAAGTTAAATTAAGAAACAAAGTAAGAATTAAGGTGACAATTCTTAAGTCACTGTATCTTATAGTTTGTAAAGTAAAAGATAAATGTAGGAATAAAGACCATGTTTATCTTAATTAATTAATTTATTTATTTATACAATTCATGTTAGTTTGTTCTGCTATTCTTATAGTAAAAGCTTTTAAGTTTTGGGGGTTTTTTTGCTAGAATCCCAACACTCTCCATTCATGGTAAAGAAATCAAAATTAGGTTTATCCACCATTTATGTTGAAACAATTTGAGTGAATAGAGGCAAGCATCTGTTGTATTATAAATTTCTTACTTTCCAGGATATTCTTTCATTCAATAGTGGACAATTAGAGAAGCACTCTAAATCACAATAAGTGAAAAAATCTTGATCTAAATTGCAGGAGAATAGGGTCATCAGAAATGAAAACACTAGACTCATATTTGATTACACAAAAAGAAAGCCAAAGGCAAAACCAGGTGGAACTCCTATAAACCATCAATTTCATTTGACTCCAACCTTCTAATACTCACCATTTTGTTGTAGGGCTGCATTTTCTGAACTTGTTTCTGGAATGGCTTGTATGGGCTGCTTCTCTTCTTTTCCAGAAGTTTCAAGTTGCTTAATATTTTTCTCGAAGACAGCTGAGGTTATTGACAAAGCGCAATCTATTTCTGGGCTTTTCTGGACTTCAACATAGCTAGAGATTTTAGAAAGGCCAACTGAAGAAGAATCAGAATTTATAGGCAAGGTCTTGGTATCCACAATAGGCTTTTGCAAAGTGCTGCAGTCTGGAACTTGGAGAAAACTCCATGTCCGAGTGGTGTGAGTGTTTTCATATTCCTCTGGATCTTGAAGGAATGGCTCAGAATCAATACCTTTGTTGCCCAAATCATTTACAACGCATATTTTCTTGCTAAACGTTGTCGTTTTTTTCTTTAAGCCAGCCTCATTGCTGTTGGCAGTCCAGTTTGTCTTCTCTGAATGGCTACTTGTTTTAGTTAAAGGGCAACTGTTTAGGGTGGTTGAGGTTTCACAGTTCTTTTTGACTACTTTACTTCCTTCAAAAAAGTTATCTTCATCATCCAAAGAAATTGAAAACACGAATGGTGTACATTTTGATTTACTTCTCTTTTTTTTACTGACTTTTTGAGCTTTTTCTTTCAAATCAAGCACATCTGCATTGGCACTGGAATGTTTTCTCTGTATGATACCCCTATCAAAATTCATTATTTTATCTCTATGGTTTTTCTTTTTAATTTCTGATTGTGGAAGGTCCGAATCTATATTATCTAAACTCTGTTCTTCCATCTCACTTAACCTATGGGATCCATTATTTTCATACACCTTCTTCTTTGATTTACGCTTTACATTTAGGTCTGAAATTGCTTCTTGATTAGGAGCTTGTTTCTGGAAATCAAATGAATGTTCTGTATTCACAATGTTTAATGAATTAGACTCTGGTCTTTGGAATCGTCTTCCTAAACTATCTAAGTTTTCCAAGCCTGTCTTTTCTTTACTATGTTGAAAAGAAGCACAATCATTCCTATCGTTGGAAGGCCCTGGATGTAGCACAATGGTTTTTCTATAATTTTTTGTCTTATTAGGGCATTTTATACTAAAACTACAATTTTTCTCATTTTGTTGAATTTCATTGGTTAATGATCTAGACTCTGGACTTTTGGATTGATTTTCCAAATTCTTCATTTTTTCCAAGAATATTCCCTTTTCAATTTCTTGTGTTGTGCAATTATTTATACAATTTGGCTCGACCACAAAGGTTCTTCTGTTTCGTACTGTTTGGCCAAAGTGCTGGGAACTACATTTCTCCTTCCTATTCTGATCTAAATTTTCCACATGACAGGCAGACTTAGGAAGTTTTATCTTACTACTGTCCAGTTCACTGGTTTTTGACACTGCAACATTAATATCCAGTCTTCCATTATTACCATTATTCAAGCTAAATTTTGATTGACTGGTAGAAAAAGTTGTGTTCTTTGTTTCAGCATTATCTTCTTTTAGAGTTTTTGTTTCCTTTGCTTTGATCTCTATACAGCTTTCACTTTTGGTACTCGGTGTAATAAGTTCGCTAACTTGACTGATTTTAAGATTCTCTTTAATAGGATACTCTGTTTCCTTCGTCCCCTGCAGCTTGTCAATGTCTGAGACTTCTGCCTCTAGGTTGTTTCCAAATGTAGCAGGAAAGCCTGTTTTATGTTTTTTTCTCTTAGTCACATGTTCACTCAATATACTATCACTGTATGATCGTGCAGTATCCTTACATTGATGGACAGGATAATGCTTATCCAGGATAGAAAGTGAGCAGCTCCTGGAATTCTGTGGCACATTCCAAAGGTTGTCTAAAATGATAACTATATTTATTAGGCAAAAAAATTCTTCACACTCCAAAATAAGCCATTCAAAAAACTTAAATGAGGTAAAAATACAAAAAGAAATCTTTCTATCTAATAAAAATTATTTTACTTTACTCATTTTTCCAGCAGATATCAGCCAGATACTACTAATAAATTGACTTCTCAGTCCTTTGCTTTGGAGATTATAGAGTAACTGACTATAGATAGTCCTTAGCTTAAAACCATTGGAAGCTGCAATAGCACTAAAAAAGAAATGACTTATGATCAGTCCTTGGATTTACAAGCATCATAGTATCCCTGCATCACATTATCAAAATTTGGATGCTTGGCAACTGGCATGTATTTATGATGGTTGCTGAATCTCAGAATCACATAATTGCCAATTGTGACCTTTCCAGGTAGTTTTCAACAAGCAAAGACAAGGGGAGAGCTATATTTGCTTAGCAACCCCATGATTCACCTATCAACCATGGTGATTCACTGTCAATTGCGACAAATAAGATTGCAAAATCAGGTGCAATTGACTTAATCAAAATTGCTTAGCAATGAGAGCTCCAGTCCTAATTATAGTCATAAGTTGAGGACTATCAGTATGCTGGTATATTAGATTTAACTGAAGCTAAACAATGCTTCTAATTTCCATTTTAAAGAGCAAGGTATAGATAATAATGAATACAACACATTTGTAGAAAGGAGGAAGAGGTACACATCAGCTACAATCTAACTTCAGGACATTAGCAGAACATGCTTTTTGGGATTTAGTTCTATGTAAATAGAGAATATGTAATTACATAGAAATAAATCCCAAAGAACAAATAAGCTAATATAATAACAGTGCCGCTCAGAACATAATTTCACAATTCAATATTCATTTGAATCATAAAAAGTTATCTATGGTATAGTACAAGATAAAATTGTTCCAGAACATACCTCCCAAAATTGTGCTTGAATTCAATGCCGAAGTAGAGTCATCCGTTCCATGTAGTCCTGGATCACTATTTACACAGTTTGCCAATAATTTATCAGTGAAAAAAGAGAATGACTTCTTTACCTCATGGAAAGGCATACTTCTCCAAGTCTCACCAAAAGCAGATTCCAATGGATCTAAAGGGAATTTCTCGAGACTGGTGGATTTCTTTCTGCCATTTCCATCATCATCCACATGAGACAGTGGAATTCTCATAAATTTTGATGCCACTCTGGAAAGATAAAAGAAAAAAGTATGACAAAATTAGGTTCATGTTATATTTGTTAAATCATGCTGATGACAATGATACCACTTTATTTTAGAAAGAAAGTAGGATCATCAACTATTTAACATCTCATGAATATGATATACTTATCTTTCTTTTCAATAAAGACAATGCAACTTGCTTTTGTGCATACCTAGGACAGTTGCTATCTTCCTGACTGCGAGAAATATCATGAGTATCATTGTGCCCTCTTTCATCCAGCAATGAAGAATAGGAATCGTTCTATATGGGAGGAAAGATCATGTAATATTTAACTCTTAATTTTGTGCAACAAATGTGAGAGTTTAGCCTAGTTCATATATATTGCTAAGTTCTAACATGCTTTGTTAAGCACAACATATATGAACTTACCCACTACAGATGACTATTATCTGTAAATTGAATTACTGTAGCTTTTGCAAATCCTGGCATAATATTAAGTATGAATCTGTATATTTTAGAATGATGCTTAAATGTTCATAGAACCCTATTGCTGCCTCATTGCGGCAGGAAGATGTTCTTGGGAAGGATGAGCAGGAATGCCAGTAGTATATTACAACAATATATAATTTAAATAAGGTCATCCAAGATATGAAGATCATTCCAGCTGCCCACCTAAAGCAAGTAGATACCTATATGGCAGCAACAGTGTAGAAAGATTTGGGAGATGGATGATTGTTTTTGTGACTACGGGAAAGAAATAATTCCATACTCAATAGAAGGCAATGGTAAATGACTCCTGTATTTGACCAGCAAATAGATAAGATAAAGTGATAGATAGCAATAGCACTTAGACTTATATACCACTTTAAGTTAGTTAAGTTAGCAACACGGCTGTTAAGTGAATCTGATTTCCCCATTGACTTTGCTTGTTAGAAGGTCACAAAAAGTAATCATATGACTCAGGACACTGCAACCATCATAAATGAGTCTGTTGCCAAGCATCTGTATTTGATGACATGACCATGGAATCCTACAATGTAAATGTGCAAAATAGTCATAAGTCACATTTTCCAATGCTGTTGTAACTTTGCACAGTCACTAAATGAACTGTTATTGTAAGTTGAGGACTACCTGTATTTATGAATTGATTAAAGCTTATAGGACATCTGATTGCTGATATTGCCATGAAAGAAAAGATAGTCTGAGGCTACAAAGACAGAATTACAGTGGCAACATTGAACGTAAGATACATGACCTTAAAAAAATCAACACAATGAAAGATTAAAGAAATCAACCCCTTGGGCATCAGCAAATTGAAATGGATTCGAACCTGTTTACTACTCAGGTAATGAAAAACAAAGAAGGAACAGCATTGCTCTCATGGTCAGGAAGGATACTGGAAGGATAGTATGTAGGTACAATGTAATTAATGATTGAATAATATGAATTGGACTTCACAGACAATCCTTTATTATTATAATTATCAACCACTAATACAAAAAAAATTGACAAGTTTTATGGTCAAGTTTAATCTGAAAGCAAGAGAACATGTAGACAGAATGTTCCATTTGTTAGAAAGTGGAATGCCCAAACTGGAAATAATGAGGAAAATATAGTTGGACTGAATGGCCTAGGAAGTAGAAATGAAGCAAAAGGACTTATCCATTTCAGCCAATCCAATGAAAGTCTTGGAAAAGTTATTTCATTAAAATCATTCAGGCAACAGTTTTCGTGAAACTTGGATTCTGAAGAATCAAGAGAAAAGGAGTATTGACGTTCTTCAACTTTGGTGCTGAAGAAGACCAAACTCTGGATCTTGAGAACACTTTAGTTAGTAAACCAATCCAGAGTTCTCACCTGAGACACAAATGAGCAAGCTCAAATTATCATTTTTTTGGACAAATTGTGCAAAGATCTTGGGAAATCTTTCTAAATAAATAAATCTTTAAATTTGGAAAAGATGAAAAGAAAGGACAAAGTCCAGTAACAAGGTGGAAGGACTTGATCACAGCAACAATAGTTACACTACTGGGAGACCTGAATGGTCAAGTCTAGGAAGAAATCATCCTGTCTATGTGGCTGCTAAAGAATTAACACTGATTTATTGGCATATAATCAGATTAAATGATGTTTACAAACCAAAGAAATGTATTCTGAAAATATTGTCTGTTTGTTCACCTCAGAAAATCTGGTCAGCTTGATTGCAGTTTGAAAGCTGCTGTTCATAAAGAGCTGCAGTTCATCAATATATTTTTTCTGCACATGACAAACAAATCTTTTTAGACCCTTTTAGTTTTAATTTATTGTAATAATACTCAGAATAAAATTTTGGGCTGTTGGATCAATTCAGTGCCCACCAGTTCAGCAGTTAAAATAATGTTATTCATTATATCCTTTCAAAATATTGCAGTTATTAGAAAGAATCCATTACCTCTCAAACAGATTGTTTTATAATTTTTATAATGACACAAATTTCATTAGAAATCTGGAGAAATCATATGAATATGAACAATAACGTACTTAGTCATGAGGCCATATCAAAACACAATAAGCTAACATGAAAGGCAAAACTAGAAGAAAATGCATTACATATTTATTATCCCAATAGCTTTTTCCAAGCCAATCCATATATGAAGTTCTCATATTGTTTTATTCAAATAAAGAGTTATTAATATTTGGGTTCTGACTACATTTACATTTATTCTAATGTATAGATCCTAATGAATCATTCATTCAATATGCTGTAGATATTGATCTCTCACTTTGCTATATAGTACAGCTGGCATTCAGTAACATGCAGTATGTTACATGTCCTCAATTTGAGAAGCATCATAAATACAAGGACATTCATGAACTTGGTTAAACCCTACAAAAAAGGTCATAAAATCCTTTTGGAAAAAAATCATAAAACAGTTTTACAGCCATAATGGGCAGTCTCCATTATGATTGTATGTCAAGGACTACCTCTGTATATTCCCAATTTGACTGTAGTTGCAGCAACTGGATTTCATGCAACAGTTAGAAAAGGTATTTCTGAATTTGTACTGTAATTTGACATAACAAAGATCGTGATTGTAAAAAAATAAGTTCGGAATTAAATTACCGTATATACTCGAGTATAAGCCGAGTTTTTCAGCACATTTTTTGTGCTGAAAAAAAACCCCTCGGCTTATACTCGAGTCAGATTCCCCTCTGAAAAAAAAAATGGTGTGGAGCTCCGAAGCTGGGCAGCCGCTTCCCTGCTTCCGTGTTTCCTTTGCAACTTTTAAGCATGGGAGGGGGAGGCTTTTCTGAGCTCTCGGTTGAAAAAGCAACGCGAGCCGAGGTCGCTCCACTCAGTTTCATTTCCTCAGCTCCAGCTGCTTTCAGTCCACTCGGGAGGAGGGGGAGGAGGGGGAGGAGGAGGGGGAGGCTTTTCTGAGCTCTAGGCTGAGAAAGCAACGCAAGTGGAGGTCGCTCCACTCAGCTTCATTTCCTCAGCTCCAGCTGCTTTCAGTCCACTTGGGAGGAGGGGGAGAGAGAGAGAGAGAGAGATCATAAGAACAGCTCTTGGTTTTTTCTTGCAAGGGAGAGAGTGACTCCTGCCTACCACTGTCATCATCATCATCTTTTGGGTTAGTGAATCAATCAAACTTTTCATGATAGTGAGATCATTTCCCAAATTTCCCTTAAATCAGGGAAGAAATCAGAAACAAACCTTTGGGCTGAGAATAAGCTTGTTCCTATGATGCCATTTTTGTTCACTGCAGTGTGAAAAGTGTGAAAAAACACACTTCTTTTTCTTCATCTTCTTGTTCCCTATTTACTGGTCTCTTTCAAAGAGGAAATTGTGAACATCAAACTTATTCTCAACTGTCCTAGTGAAAGTTTTTATTGGCATCTATTTTTATTTTTGAAATTTACCAGTAGCTGCTGCATTTCCCACCCTCGACTTATACTCGAGTCAATAAGTTTTCCCAGTTTTTTGTGGTTAAATTAGGTGCCTCGACTTATATTCGGGTCGACTTATACTCGAGTATATACGGTACCAAGTTTTTTTAACCTAGATTTTATCAATCTACATCAGGGGTCACCGACCCCTGGGCTACAGTCCACTACCAGGCCATCAAGCAGCAGGTGAGGGAACACGCAGTTCTTATGAGGGAGCAATGGGTTCTTGTGTGAGCACTTGCATCATATGTGTAGCTCCACTTGTAAATAGAGCTTGCAAATGGAGCTGTGTATGCAAGCACACATGCCTGCCATTCGCATAGAACCATTCCCTTTCCCCGCCCCTTGCCAAGCCAGAAAGGTTGGGGAACACTGATCTACACCATTCTGTGGTAACAACAATATTTTTAATAGTGCATTTACCCGAAAAATACATTATCTTAATATTTTCTCTAGTTTTTTACTCAGTGGGGATGTGAGAATGCAAATAATCTAGACTAGATTTAGAATTTCAAAATCCCCTTCTAAATTGTGCAAATTTTACACAAAAAAGGATTCCAGTTCCTCCAGAAGCACAGAATTTTGCTAATATCCTACCACAGAGGAGAGCTTTTGGCGCAAGCAAGCATTTTCAAAGTGACCCAACTCTACTTCTTTCTGCAGCCACATCTTTTCATCAGTAAGTTTCTGAGCAGTTATCTTGGCAGCATTGAGGGCCAGAGCCAATGCTTTGTTGTTCTGTTTCAGGGAGACTTTAATTACAGAGGAATTATCTATACAGAAAAAAAGGGGGAAACAAAAATTAGGGAATTTTTTATCTTTGTCACATTTGATCCCCAATTTTAAGTTAGGCAGCTCTGAAATTTGTTTCTTTGGGAGAAGTTCCCCAACAACTTTCCTCATCTTAAGTAGTAAATGCTTTGAATGAGAAACTGCTGGTGATCTTCTACCGCTGCACCATAGAGAGCATTTTAACATATTGCACCTCTGTATGGTTTGCCAATTGCACAGTGGCAGATAGGAAAGCACTCCAGAGGGTTAACGTCATTGCCTAGAAGATCATTGGTTGCCCTCTCCCCTCTTTGGAAGAGCTTTATAGCTCCTGCTGCCTTAAGAAAGTTCAAAACATTCTCAAAGATCCATCTCATCTTGGGAACCCTTTTTTGAACTATTACCATCTGGCAGACGGTACAGAATAATAAAAACAAGGACAAATAGACTGAAAAACAGCTTCTATCCCAGGGCAGTAGCTCTTTTGAATTCTGCTGTATAGTGCAGTGTTGGTGTGGTGTCAGGGGTTTCCAGTTCAATGTATGAAGGGTGAAGGATGTGTGTTTGTGTTTATTTTCATGGTCATGGTTATGATGTGCACTGAAGATGGTATTTGATTTCATTGTATGAGGTGCAGTGACAATAAAGTAAACTAAACTAAACTTTGGGTTGCCAGCTTTTCCTATCAGTGAGTGAGTTTTCCTTTTGTTCACTTTGTGGTTGCTTCAGATATAATTAAATACTCTCTAGTATTCTTTCAAGCCAAGTTCCCAAAAGGTATTCACTCTACAAAACTCTTACAGGACCTTGATCAGTTATAGCTGTTGAACAGAATTTGTGATAAGCATGACTTAGCTGGAAGTAATATTTGATATCCCAGACATGCATTTTAGTCTCTTTGAGCATGTGTCAAGTCAGTCATATATAGTCATACATAAAGATTCAGTTTATACTAAGAACCAAAATAGAATATTTAAACCTATGTGGGGTAGCCTATGCACCATTGTCCTTCCCCAATATTCCTAGACATACTTGCTTCTGCAGCATTTCTCTTGCAGAGAGGGTGCTGTTCAAGATCAAGCAACCAAATCCGTTTCAGGCCTCAACACTCAAAATGAGAAGGTGAAGAACCCAAGAAGCAAAATACCATGTCTCTAATGGATTATTTAATTCACTTTCACTTGAAAATGGCAAGAACTTTTTTCCTATCATGACTTGCAGCATTCACAACTCTTCATTAATGCTACTTACTAATTGTTTTTGTTCTAATCTTTGATGCAAGGGAAGCATTCATCTTTGCTGTTTTTAATACTCCATTTTTCTTTTCTTTCATCCGTTCCCTGACTCCATTTTTAAAGAACATGGAGGATGTTTCTGTGCACTCCTGGAACATTTTTTCCAACAGTCCTGCCAAGCATATAGAGAAACAGAAATATCAGATAGCATCTTCTTTTTCTAGTCTACAATCTAGTGGTGGTATTCGACCAGTTTGGCCCGGTTCTGGCGAGCCGGTAGGAGTGATGAGCAGTGGAGACCTAATCAGTTCTCTCCACCGCTCTGCTGTTGGGCTCACCCGCTTGCCCGGGCTCCCATACTCACTTTTATCTGCTGAATTTGAAGTGCAGCTGCTTTGCGCAGGAGTCGAGTAACAATGCCTCTGCACCTCCAATTAGTGTGCGTTTGGCATGCACATGCATGCAAAGTGTGCATGCATGCAAATTGCGCCGACCAAGCCATGCCCACAGAACCGGTGGCAACAATATTTGAATCCCACCACTGCTACAATCATTATTTCTTTTTGATCTTTTTATTTTGTTTCTTTAGTTTAGGTGTAACTCTAAAGCAAGAACAAGTGAGTCATACATATCCACTCAGAGTTAGACTTTTCACTTGCAATTTTTACCTTTATTTTTTTTACTGATTTTATTGTACTTTCTATGTTTGATTGTTATGAACTACCCAGAGTTGTTGGGAATCAGGTGCCAAACACATTTAATAAATTATGGTGATTATTTATTTCACATCCAGGTCATTCCGTAGCCATAATAAAAAGTTTGAGAAGTATCACGATGTATTCAAAGTAACTTAAATCCAGAAAGTTGGTCAAAGTAGAGTTATACACCAAGATATCCCACTCTAATTCATAAAATATACTCAGACACCTGATTTAATAGCTTCTCATAGCTCTTAGCATGCTGTTAGTTGAATATATGTGTGAGCACATGTGACTACCTAAAATCGTGTTCACAAAAAGGAGAGAAAATTGTTTGTGAAGTTAAATTTCCGTGTATTGAATTTAGAGGGAATATTACACATCAGAGAGCATTCCTTCAGTCTTGAAATCTATATCTCCAATCATACTACAGATGTATTCACACACAAGAGTAAAGTTCTTCCTCTTTATTCAACCAAAGACCTGCTAATAAGCACTGCCCCAAAGCTCCTACCTGGCTTTTCTGAGAAGTGTAAATACCTTAATAATAAGGAATGCACCAGATTGGTAAGGATCTCATCTGAACTCAGATTCTGTCAAGCCACAAGCTATATAATTCTTTTCCACTTCATAGTTGGCCTTACATAAAGACATACAAGCTTGAAGCGAGCAGGGACCCTGATCCAAGTAGTTCCACCTTATATGGTAAAGACCTTCCTAAATGAATGCATGTGCATCACCCACAGATCCTGCACACAGCCCCAAGTTCTTGATCTGGTGATAGGTAATATAACCCCATAATACTCTCACATAAAAAGTCTGCAGGAAAGTTAGTAATATAGTTGAAAAGCCTTCCAAAACGTAGGTTGAACAGAATTTCAACCTAATATAGATCAATCATAACCCAACCTACCATATGTTACAGGTATGATGTTCAGATGCATGGCTACAGCGTATGGTTGCAAATTTACAATGACCATTAGATGATAGAAAAGAAAGCTTCCTGCTATCATCTGAGAACTCCCTAGCTTAGAGCTTTGTAACATAAATCAATGGGGAGTTGACATTGCAACCCAGACTGAGGAATTCTGGGAGTTGGTCCACATAGTTAGGATTATTCTACTGAAGTTAAGAAACGCTGGCTTAGAAAAAGTTAAACGAAATACTTTGCCTTCTCAGCAGCAGACATAGAAGTATAAAAAAGTATAAACAAGTTGAAATAAATATACGCGAACGATCGAGGCCACGGCAGCAACAGTTGCCCCAACAGGCATATCAGGTCCACCGTTCCCAATCGAGCGCCCCGCGGCATCTTAAAATGGTCAAAAAACCTCGTTTGTGCAGACGGCTGGGGAAAGAGGGTCGCCATTTTCTCCCACGCCATCTGAGGAAGAGACGACTACCCTTACGGGCGTTCATTAAAAACAAAAAAAAAAAACTTTCGGGTCTACCCCAGTTCCTTTTCTCCCCTCGGCATCTTGAAACGGACTCAACCCCACTGGAAATGTTGGAAGAAGTCGCCGGTTACTCGCCTGTCGTCTCCCCTTCGGTTACAGGCTGCCCTCCGGGCGCAAATAGCCACCTCTCTACTCTGAGGCTCCCGGTTTTTGCCGTTTGTTGATTTGAAATCTGTCACGTGACTCCTCCCCTGCCGCCCTCAGCAACGGTCCTATCTCGGGAGGAGGAAATAAGCGCAGTGATGGGTTAGCTCCGGGAGTCAACGCAAGGAGCCAGCCTTACCCTCCCTCTGTGGCATGGGAGGCTGCGGGTGACAGCCGTCGTCAACCCGCAAACCTCGGGAGTACAGCAGTTACAAAAAGTGGGCGTCCCCCACTCGGAGCTCCTTATGCAAAAGGCGGGTCGTAAATGAAATAAGCGAACATTTGCAGCGCTTCTCCCTGTATTCGGAGCAGGAGGATTGGAAGACTGCCATAGTTAGGTTGCAGACCTGATCCCATTATTTTTTTAGATTTTCTGGTAAACGATCTGAGATCCTCCAGTATAGATCAGATGCAACCGCCGCAGCATTATATTTCCTATGCAACAAGACGCACGCAGTGATAGTTTCGTTTGGCCAGTTTTTCTAAAAGTGCGAATTTTGGACGCCCGCGAAATCAATTTTATTTGCCAGTCTATGTTAAAAAATAATAGTGTTAAAATCTCAATAAAAAAATATGAAAAATAACGGCAGCAAATTATCCATTTTAAAATTTAATAGTCAATATTGGTAATATACTGCACAAAAAAATAGTAGCAAAATAGGGGGGGACACCCATAATTTTTAATTGGGAAGAGTCCTGAGGGGAAAAAAGCTTTCCTTTGGAAAAACAGAGGAAAAGGAGGCAGGGTAATGGGAGCTTAAAAATGCAGATAGAAGACAAAGTACATAATATGTACACTGTAGGAAAATAGAAGTTCTTAACTCCGTATGAATTGCAGTTTATGTATTAAAGCTATACACAGGATTCGGTACTAAGAATCTCTTCCAAGTGAAAACGGGAATTCATTGCCACAAATTTAGATACGTGATTTTAAAAGGGACTAGATTAAATTAATGATCCATCGGGGTATTACAGTAGTGTTCATGTGTTTACTGCCTTGAATAACTGGAAGAAAAATGCCTGTCCAAGTTTACAAGGGTCCTCAGTGCTTCCAATTGGTCACTTAAGCAGAAAGCTAGACTAGATGATTAACATAATCCAAGAGAACTATTCTAATAAATTAACTGCAGTTTTCACAATTTGAAATACAGGTCATTCTCAACTTAGAGCAATTCATTTAGTGAAGTTCAAAGTTATAATGGCACTGAAAAGTGACATGACTTTTTCACACAACCTTTGTAGCAGTCCTTGATCATGTGATCAAAATGCAGGTGCTTGGCAACTGGTTCCTACTTATGAACTTGCTGTGTCCCGGTCATGTGATCACCTTTTGCAACTTTTTGACAAGGTATTGTAATGAGCACATAATATGGAAAGAAAAAGGCTGGTTGTGGAATACATTGTTAGAAAAGGATCAGAGTAACCAAATAATGCCTATTTATCTGGGCATGCAAACATATCTAACTTTACATCTAAAAATAAACATTAGAAATAGACTTACGTATAGCAAAGAACACATGAGGAATCTACCTGACCAAATGCCAGTTGCTGATGAACATCAAGACCTTTCCTTTCTTACACATTTTATCTTGAGAACAGGCAAGACTTTCAAAAAGAAATATTCAGGTTTGCTCCCTGAATAATGAAGAATGTGACCATTGAGGGGAAGGCCATATTCTATGTTAGTACCTTCTATAGCAGCAGCCTCTAATCTTTTTGCCATCAGGAACTGGTTTTGAGAAAGACCATTTTTCCACAAATGGGGGTAGGGGATGGTTCTAGTTTTGCTTGATCACCTGCCACTTGCCTCCAGTTTTGGCCTGATTCCTAACAGAGGTTAGGGACTGTTAGGTATAGATGCTTATGATTGTGGCATAGGGCAGATGGGCCTAAAAAGATGGGGCCAGTATGAATGAGAAATACCAGACCAGGTCGAAAACTTTTTTTATTGTATCAATATTCCTTCAAGTTTTTAAGAAAGTGTTTTTTTTAAAAAAAGAAGTTGAATGTAACCATTAGATGGCACTCTTTGTTATAGCAAATCTTCACCCTTTTTTTATTGTTCATCTATTCAGGGCTTTTCAAACCACAATCTTCCAAGAAAAAAAAAATCAAATCTCCAATTAGTATTTAAATTTTCCCTTTGACACTCTCAAATCCAGCCTTATTAGTGCCTATATAGTGTCAAAGTATATTTATCCAAATTAGTTAAATGGCTTCTTCCAGCTTCTACCTTTCTCGATTCAAAGCCCCACAGCTTTCAAAAACAATTTTCACCTTTTTCCCCCCTTTATCTTCCCTGCTTTAATTTCTTCTTAAAATTTCTTAAAGATTAATCCTGGGATACCTTTCCTTTAATTGTAGCATCTAATCATCCCGTTTCTCATGCTGTCCGCTTCTTTCTCTCTCCTGCACAATCTTATTCCAGCTGACTCTTCCCCTTCAGAGTGGCCATTTTAGACCACCACTTCAGAAGTCTTGGGGGGTGAGTGTTTGCCAAGCCAGGAAGGGGATATGCAGCTCCCTCTACCCGGCTGGCGGTCTCCCCTTCCTCCGCCACCCCTATGAGGTGGCTTCTGCCCCAAATTTTAACGATCGAGGGTCTCCAACGAAGAAGCATATGGACCAAAGCCACGGACGATTGCAGTCAGCCGTCCGTCTTCGGGGAAGTTTAACCCCCCATTTTACTTTCTAAACAATATGTTTGTAATTGCTTAATTTTCTTTTTGTGCTTTCTTAATCAAGCAGGTGTCTTGAAATCCTAAATGTAGTTTCTGAGTGGAAATGCAATTTAATGTGAGAGAATTGTGTTGCAGATTTACTACCTTTCTGTTTTAAGAACAAAAAAGTCAGTTTCAATCCATTGTTTTTTAAAGTTGTTTTTGTTCTTTTTAAAAATATTTTTAAGATGAAATTTAAGATGAAATATTTAAAAATATGTGTTAACAGGTTGAACGGGGGAAATTGCTTTTCTGTGTTTTTCTCCCTTTATATTTAATTGCATGTGCCTGGGTCCTCGTGTGGTAAAGATGCTAATGGGAGAATTTCATCTTGTTGAAATCAAGAAGATAGGGTGTTCTAAAGAGCATATAATCAAGGAACACATAAATGTAGACCTGATTTTTAATAAGGCAAATATAACCCACTAGGACAGGGATGTCAAACTCATGGTGTCACATCATATGACCTATCACAACTCCCCCTCCCCTTGACTAGCATGTGATGCATCCAGTCTGTAGGCCATGAGTTTGACACCCCTGCACTAGGACCTAAATAAATGCCATGATTAATTGCATTTGGTTGCATACTCTTTTTCTGTGTTATATAATTGATAATTTTGGTTGTCTGATGTCATAGAGGCAGCATTCTAGATGTTTTATCTGAGGCTTGATCCTAAAAACATTTAACCCCCACCCCACTTTAGGTTTAAGTATACCTCATGTAAATTAATTTATGTAAAGTTAAAGACACAGAACTTTCATTCCATCAAATCTGAGTTTTACTTCTGTATAAAATTCTATGCTTTATACAGTCCTTCTCTTTCTTTACTCCCAATTTTTTGGGACCCATTACAAACTCTTCAGCTGATGAATTAGGACCAATGGAATGAAAATTATGAATGAAGCAGGTTGATTGGATAATAAAATACAATCAGACAATATGTATAATGAATAGTCCGTACTAAGTCTCCATTTTGTACTACTGAATAGTTGCATGTCTCCTGAAAAAAGATTGGTAGTGTTATCATTACAGTATGTTTTGTTAGAAACAAAGCAATACACATATTTTGCAGAGTAATGAATTTATCAACCATATTGCTAGGAAAGGGGAGCATGGCAGAGTAATATATTAACTGCCAGAAGCAAACCACCATAATATGATTACAAAAGCTGCTAAGAGCATAAAGACAATCAGCAACTGAACTTCCCCATTCTTTACTTGGCAAAGGTCATCCACCCATGCACTTAAGGGAGTTTCTGTTCTAAAAAATACTCTTAAAATGGATTAAAATGGTCTCATTCCCTCACTGATTTATCATATTTTGTTTGATATTTTATTTTTTATTTTTTTTATTTCAACCAGAAGTCCATCGAAACTTTTTTTTAAAGTAATGTATAAGAATAACAAAGAATAACAAAGTTTTTAAATCCTCTTTTCTCTTACATTATCATTATATATTTACTGTATCTTTTTATTCATTATTTAAATAATATGAATGTATTATTAATTAAATAATAGTTATAAACCAACGAGAAGATTAGTAGAGTATTGTGAGTTATTTAGTGGTTAAGATGTGATAGTAAATGAAAATGCGATAAGTATTAGTTAGTACTGACTATTAGGACTTATCAAATTGTAAAAGCACCATAAAAAGAGCAAGACAACGGCAGTTTGCTCTCTGGCTTAATGATCCCTAATTACTGGATGGATTGATGACTGCGTTTTTTTCCTACTGGAACAGGAGAGAGAAAGGAGTGTTGATTTCTCAACGGTGAGAAGAGATAATACGGACTGATTTATTGTAAGTGAACTGACATTGAATATTCAATACGGACTTTGCAAATTGAGTATCCCTGAATGGACTGACTGAAATGAAACATGACTAATGGACTGTTTTTGACTATGCTATAACTCTTAAATGGAATAAACTATATTTTGATAGCACAAGCGTATCTGCTTTTTACTGAGTGTTAACTAACATACAAACTTATCTCACACATTTACCTGTCTGCCTAACTGATTAACACTGCACATTCTGTTTAGCGTGTTTCCTTAACATTGGTTGGGGGACCAGGCTTAACAAAGGTTATGGGCCCAGAGGCTGTAAAGTCAGTTTAACTAGGATAAAACAGATTTATGTAAAAAGTGAGAGTTTGTGTTGTTACATGTTACAGTAAACAGACAGCTGTGTTTTATTAATTATAGTTTTATATCCATATATAGAAAACATGGCACAAGTCAATCTACAAAGTTTGTCCCTTATATCCAAACTGGATGGAACGAACTATGTTTCATGGTCTATGAAATGTAGTCTACTTCTACGAAGAGAAGGTCTGTCGAACATAATTAAAAACCCACCAAACGTAGAGGAATGGGATCCGGAGGTTGAGGAAGATAGTCAAAAGATAGAAGACTTTAAGCAGAAGAATGAACAAGCTCTTTGCATAATAGGACTAACACCATCTGACCAGCAACCTGTTCATATCCGCAGAGAACAAACGGCTGTTGGGTGTTGGCAGAAGCTGAAGAGGATTTATGTCCGAGATAACATTGGTGCTCACATAAATCTAACACGGAAGCTTTTCAGGACGCATCTCCAAATGAATGATGATATGCTGAGTCATTTGAATACTATGAAAAGCATTTTTCAAGAACTGCACGAGAAAGAGCTTATTTTCTCTGAACTACACCAAGTCTACATAATTCTGGCTTCATTAGACGAAAATTTTGATAACTACGTCACTTCCCTTGAAATTTTACCTAAGGAAAGCCTAACTTTAACTGATATCACTGGCAGATTGATTGAAGAGGCCAGAAGAAGGCTTGAAAGAGATCAGTTAAGGAGGGAGCAACCTCAAAAAGAAGATATTAAATCTCCTACTGCATACGCAATTAAAAAGTGTTTTAATTGTGGAGGAAGAGGACATTTGGCAAGGTTTTGTAAAAAAGCAAAGCGCCAGAACACTGGCCAGAATACTAAAAGTCATCAAAAGAAAAATAAAAATTTAGAGTTAGCTATGCATAGTAACGGAGCTGCAAAAATAATTTATGGGTGGTTGACAATGGAGCATAACAGTGGAGTATAACAAATGATAACAAAAATTTTGTTAAAATGTCCACGAGTTCACAGTAGATATCGTTAGCCAATGGCTGGAAACTGAAAGCTAAAGGTCAAGGTATAGCATATTGTTCTTGCATAAAAGAGAATGTAAAAATGTTATATGTACCACAACTTAAGTTTAATTTACTTTCAGTTAGAATTTTGGTTAAACTAGGATATGTAGTTACCTTTAGGGGAGATAACTGCATAATTGAAAAAGAAGATAAGAAAATTACTGCATCTTTAAGAGGTGAATTGTATGTATTAAATGATAATAGTTTAGAGGTGGCTAACACGGTTTATGATAATAAGAAACCTCATGATGAATGTATTCATTTGTTACACCGACGGCTAGGGCATTTAAATTTTAAAATGCTTAAGAGAACTGTTCAACTATCTAAAGGAATAAGTTTGAAACCTTGTAATAAGTATTTTCAATGTTCTGCTTGCAATCAAAGCAAAAGCAAGGTCATACCGGCAAATAAAGTTGATGGATTTACTACCAAAGAGCCTTTAGAGGTAGTATTTGCCGATTTAATAGGTCCGAAAAAACCAAGTGCAGGAGGTGCTCAATACATACTAAGTATAATGGACCACTATTCTAGATATGGGTTCTGCTATTTGATGAAGAGCAAAACTGAAATGCATCTAAATTTCTTTAATTGGTTAAAATTTGTAGAAAGGAAAACTAAAAAGAAATTAGTAACTCTTATAACAGATAATGGTGCGGAATTTACAAATAATAAATTCCAGAGTAGACTTAGGATGGCAGGTATTCAACATAAAAAGTCTGCACCATATAGGCCACAACATAATGCCTTTATAGAGAGACGAGGCCAAAACTGCAGTCAATGGCACATACTATGTTGTCTGATTCAGGATTACCTGATAATTTGTGGGGAGAAGCAATAATGTGTGGTAATCATATATTAAATAATGTTGTTAATTCAACAACAGGTGAATTACCATTCACACTGTGGCATGGTACAAAACCTGATTTAAGTTACATGCACACATTTGGAGCACCAGCATGGGTGCATATCCCTACACAACTCAAGACACAAAGGACAGCATAGAGCTAAAAGATTATTTTTTGTAGGATATGAATCTAATCACAGATCTTATAGATTCTGGAAACCAGGTACATCTAGAGTTTACTGCAGTGCTAGTGCAAAATTCCTAGAACATGTAGGATGGAATAGATTAGAGCAAGATTTAGATAATGATGTAATTATTGAACCCTACAAAAGGCAGAAAAAAAAGACTAGTTATAAGAAGAGTCCAATTAAAGAAGAAGTCCACAAAGAACAAATAGGACCAGAACAAGAGGAAACAGTTGATCAGGAAGAGTTAGATAATCAAGAACAGGAAGTAAAGGAAAGTCCACCTGTAAGTCCTGTAATACCTAGACATATAACTTGATAGGTATCAAGCAAGTGTAGTTTGCCAAGTAACTAAAGTTCCAACTAGTGTAGATGAACTTAGGATGTATCCTGCTAAGGATCAGGAGAATTGGCAAAAGGCAATGGAAAAGGAACTAAATTCATTTAAGGTAATGAAAGTATATGAAGATGCCAAATTACCTCCATGAGAAAAGTCCATTGGGTGCAAATGGATATTCAAAGTAAAAACAGGAAATAATGGGACTGTTACCCATAAGGCTAGGCAGGTAGCTCAAGGATTTAATCAAACTGCATTTGATTATGATGAAGTTTTTGCACCAAGTCTTAAAGCAACATCCTTGAGAGCAGCTTTAGTGTGGGCAGCTAAGAAAAACTATATCATTAACCATTTAGATGTAGAAACTGCTTATCTGCATGCACCATTGCAGCACACTATATATTTGAAAAAACCAGTTGGTATAAAAGACAATAAATTAAATAGTAATGATTGTTGGAAACTCAAAAGAAGTCTTTATGGATTGAAACAATCTGGCTGTGAATGGAACCAATATATTGTGAAAGAGTTAAACAATATAGGTTTTAAATCTGGTTTAGCAGATCCATGTGTGTTTAAAAGAGAAAATAATGGAACGGTGTCATTATTGTTATTATTTACAGATGATATTGCTTTGATCACTAATAATGAAGCTAATGAGATTATATCATTATTAGCCAAAAAGATAAAATTAAAGCATTTAGATGAGATTAAAAGGTATCTAGGATTGACAATTAACAAAACAAAAAATGGATTTAAGATATCTCAAGAAGATAGAATTTGCCAATTAATTAAAATGTATAAAATGGAACTTTGTAAACCGGCAAAAACTCCAATGAGTCAGGAAGTTTGCCAAACTCATGATCAAAGTCCCAAATTTGATAAGTCCATCTATCAATCTTTGATTGGTAGCTTATCATATATCAGCAATTTGTCAAGGCCAGATATTGCTTATAGCGTTAATCAGCTATAATCAGCGCGATTTAATGCAGATCTACATCAATGTCATTGGCAATCATTAAAGAGAATTTTAAGATATCTTAAAGGAACAATGCACCATGCATTGTATTTAGAGCCAAAGGGTGATTTGAGTCTTAGTGCCTATGCAGATGCAAGTTTTGCAACTGACATAAACATTAGAAAATCAACATCTGGGATGGCTATATTATTTGGTAAGACACTCATAGGGTGGAGGTCAATCAGACAACAGCATATCAGCTTGTCTACGATGGAAGCGGAATTTTCATGTCTGTCATTACTATGCACTGACTTAATTCTGTACAAACAGTTATTATTAGACATGGGTGTAACTGTAAAAGATTCCATTATTGTGTACGAGGACAACCAGGCAGCCATACAGTTGGCTACTAATATTGCTGTAAAAACTAGATCAAAGCATACTGATTTAAGATACTTAAATGTTAGAGAATCTGTGAAGAATGGTCTAATTAAACTGGAGTACTGCATGACGAAAGAGAACATTGCAGACCAGTTTACAAAGCTCAAGGTGTAGTCAAATTTAAAGAGAGTTGTAACAACTATGATTTAAAGGTGTAAATGGTTATATTATTATTATTACCCAAAAGGGAAGAATGTTAGGAATAACATTGTTTACCCTAACTGGTTTAGGTAAAATAATAAATAAGTTATCATGGTTTGTTGGTTAAAGTGTGTGTAACTTTAACTACAAGAATGTAATTAAGGGTGTGGTTGTAAAAGCACCATAAAAGGAGCAAGACAACGGCAGCTTGCTCTCTGGCTTAATGATCCCTAATTACTGGATGGATTGATGACTGCGTTTTTTTCCTCCTGGAACGGGAGAGAGAAAGGAGTGTTGATTTCTCAACTGTGAGAAGAGATAATACGGACTGATTTATTGTAAGTGAACTGACACTGAATATTCAACACGGACTTTGCAAATTGAGTATCCCTGAATGGACTGACCGAAATGATACATGACTAATGAACTGTTTTTTGACTATGCTATAACTCTTAAATGGAATAAACTATATTTTGATAGCACAAGCGTATCTGCTTTTTACTGAGTGTTAACTAACATACAAACTTATCTCACACATTTACCTGTCTGCCTAACTGACTAACACTGCACATTCTGTTTAGCGTGTTTCCTTAATATTGGTTGGGGGACCAGGCTTAACAGGGGCAACAGTTTGCATGCCCGTAGAGAGGACTCTGCGTGCCACCTCTGACACATGTGCCATAGGTTCACCATCATAGCTGTAGACCTTTGCTAACAAATTACTCTATAGAACTTAATGAATAACCATTATTCCTGAATACTTCTATCTCCAAATAGGAACATGCAACTCCTTTATTGTAAACAAAGCGTTTCTAGAACATAAAATATGGAGCCAGTTTGGTGTAGTGATTAAAGTGCTGGCCTAGAAACCAGGAGGCAGTGCATTCTAATCACACCTTGTGAATGACTTTGCGCCAGTTACTCTCTCCTAGTCCAATCCACCTCAGTTGTTGGGGTAGTGAAATAGGAGGAGAAAGCTATGTTCACCACCTTGAGTTATTTGTAAAAATAATAAAGGTGAAAAATAAATAAAATAAAAATTATACATGTTCACCAGTGGTGGGATTCAAAAAATTTTTACTACCAGTTGTGTGGGTGTGGCTTGGCAGGGGAAGGATACTGTAAAATCCTCAGAGGTGGTATTTGCTGGTTCTCTGAACTACTCAAAATTTCTACTACCAGTTCTCCAGAACTGGTCAGAACCTACTGAATACCACATCTGATGTTCACTGCCTAATAAAGATGGGGTAAACTCAAATAAATATATGAACCTTAAGTGTGAAAAGCAGAACACAAACACATCTATAATAACGCAGATGAGTAACACAGTTCTATTTTTTTTTCTATAATCAGGACAGGAAACTTGCTGCCTCACCATTATATGCATTACACACCATTATATACCTAATTGAGAAGGAAGCTGTGATTTTATTTTCTTATGAAGCAATGCTAATGGTATATAATTTTTTAAAATACTTTTTCCTTCATAATAAACATGTTTATGTTAACATATGTTTATATTGTATTGACTTCTATCAGAAAACTTGTTCCTTTATGAATCCCATGAAACCTTCTGCAAATGGAAGTATTTTTGCAAATCCATGAGCCTGTCTGATAGAAATGAATGAATCATATCCATAGTATACTTTAACTTACCAAGGTAATCTGTAGAATCCTTGCATGTATACCTGTTCTCTTGCTATCCCCTTTCAGGATAAGCAACAATATACAAAATAGATAAAAATTTTGAGCAAAATAAATTAAATACAGAAACAAAAGAAAAGAAAGGTTAATTTAAATCTAGTTTTCACAAATGTTATTCATTAATTCTTTATATACTTTGCTTTTTTTACATAACTATCATAATTTTTATTATGGTTCACCATTTGATAACTCTAAACCTTATCTTTACATAAAACATTTCATGATTCAAACTCATTATTGACAGCAGCTGGCCATGGTCTTCATTTGTTCATGCAGATGTTACAGAGAGCTGAAATGTACAAACAGCAAGTCTATTTTACATCAGGTTCAACTCTAGGCTGTTTCAAGATTATTTGTGGGACAGTCTCTCCTTGAAGGAGTTGGCCTATTCCACTAAATCAAATAAAGTGGCCATGCTCCAGATATCTTCCTTAAGTATTGCCATCTAGAAAGTGTGGCTTTTCCATAGACTTTAATTTAATAGCAGCTCATTAAATTTAGTAGCAATTAATTAAATAATTATACTATTATCAAGTGTCTGTGCTAGTCTGTATCTTCTCTTGTTCCATCTAGTTTGATTACATTAGACATTTAAAAGAATTTCTAAAATTTCAAAGATGGCAGCAAAAAGAAAAGCCTAATAAAAAATCAGCAAGGGGTGGGTATGTGACAACTTCATAACTGAAGTAATATATTCGTGCATTTATTTATTTTTCACATTACCAAACCACCCATCTTCTTCAAAGATATAACTATATACAGATCTGTCTGTCTGTCTGTCTGTCTATCTAGAAAAGTATATATGCCAAGGTCAGAGAAACATTACCCTATTTCAATTAAAATGATGCAGGGAAAAAGAGATTGTTGATTTCCACCCATGTGTCAAGTTCTGTAGGCCAGAAGCAAACTGAAATGCTATCAGCAACAATTCAGCAAAAAGCAATGACTCCACTAGAAGCAAATAACATATTTATGTTGATAAAAGTAACACATTGAATTTTTTAAAATTACAAGAACAAATTTCAGCCATGAAATCTACTGGAATACAGTGTAATCTACAGCAGGGGTCGCCAACCTTTTGGACCTCAGGAACCACCAAACTTATAATTTCAGATCCCAGGGACCACTAACTGGTTCTGTGGGTGTGGCCTAGTTTGTGGGTGTGGCCTGGTCATGTGATTGGCTGGGCATGACTTGTATGTAAATATTATAAATATTTATATAAATATTGAACTTTTTATTAAAACAGAGCAACTTTTACCCAAAATCAGGCAAAGCAGGCAGATTGAGTTGCTCACATAACAGATTCATTCAGAGATCTATCTATCTGCCATTAGCTAACTCAGTCTGTCACATAAAATTTGCTTTCAAGCAAACTCATAAAATCTGCTAGCAAGAAAACTCACAAAATTAGCTCACAACACATCATGCATGTAAATGTTGGATTTTTTATTTAAAAAAAGAGCAACTTTTACCCAAAATCAGACAAAGCAGGCAGGCAGATTGAATTGCTCACAGAATCATTCAGTGATCTATCTATCTGCCATCGGCTAGCTCAGTCTCTCAAATTTGCTTGCCGTGAGTCTCCACTGAATTTGCTTGCAAGCAAACCTTCAGTCCTTAGGGAGGTTCATCTGTGCTGAGCCAAAGATCTAAAGACTAGCTAGAAAGCAAGAAATCCAACCATTTCCTGCTTCCTCGCTAAACTAAATCTCCTGGCACAGCAGAACAGATGATGGTTGGAAAAAGGAAGAACAGAAACTTAGCAGACAAATTTGCTGGGTAAGGAGTGAGTGGGTGGTGAGGGTTCCCGCAGACTATGTGGGCTGAGCAGGCTTGTGTTTCTGCGCAGCCTGGATTAATTGTTTTGCGGGGTTGCTCTGGGAGTGAGATTTCTCTGCAGCCCACCAAAATTTTCTCACAGCCCACCAGTGGGCCACATCTCACCAGTTGGCAACCGCTGATCTACAGGATAGCTCGTTATTGGTTCCATAGTCATCCATTTGTCCCCTCTTGGTACAACTATTATAACGTGGGCTGCTCTTGAAGACCAGTCAGAAGGGGAGAAATTATTGACAAAATAGAAGAGTAACAATTATAAACAGCTCTGAAAGAAGCACATCATCTTCAATTTTTCCAATTAGGATTTAGACATAAATAGGACAGAAATTATGTTGCTTATTCTTCACTCTGGTGAGTGATCTAGGGAGGATTTAGATAGTGGGAATGGAACCGCTTGGTTCTGAAGGATCTCCAAGTAACCTTCAGTAGCATCAACCATGGGATCTTTTAGGACCACCTGAGAAGAGAACTGAAGGCAACCATCTACAGTATGGAAGGCCCCCAATGTCCATATCAACAGTCCAATCTTGATCTAATGTCTGGAGTCAGTGGTATAGAATAGATTGAAAATATAATAAGATGGAATGGTTGTTGATTCAGAAACTGATTGATTCTAGAATAGGATGGTATCCCCCTCAAAGATTGTATCCCTCTCAAAGAAAGTGAAGGGATTCAGGTGGGGTCATTCCTGGAGCAAGAGGCATTGGCATTTGTCACTTGTGACCCATCACTTCATTTTTGTTCTGTAACTCACTCTCTATAAGACTATCCTTGAAGATTGCCCAGAAACTACAGTTAAAAATCTGTCTATTTAAATGGGCATTTGGAAGAAAGATGTGACTAATACTTTGGATGTACATGGCACTATTATGATTTTATGAAGATTATATTTATCAGATTGAATTTTGATATAAATTTTTGTGATGTGATTTATATGTTTGACTGATAAATTAAAAAAAAAAAAAGTTTGGTCCTCTCTCATTTGTTTTGTGATTTCAGATTTATGAAATGTACCATAGCTAAAAACAAAATGCAAAGTAGTGCAAAATTCACAACTGCTTACAATATAAAAATATACAAATTAATACTAAACAAAGTATGAATATTATAATTCCCATAACATCAATTAATTTCTTAATGTCCTGTTCTCTTTTGTAGTGCTTAGCTAGTTGACATTTTTGTTTATTATTTTTATTAAAAACTAGTGGCTCTATTGGGATTGGAGCTATTGTCTACCTTCTCTGTCTCCATTTTTATTACATCTGGGTTGCAAGTATCTGGAGGATTTCAAGATGGCAGCAACATTTAGAGCAGGGGTGTCCAACCTTGGCAACCTTGGCAAAGCTGGCTGAGGAATTCTGGGAGTTGAAGTCCACAAGTCTTAAAGTTGCCAAGGTTGGACACCCCTGATTTAGAGTTTTGTATATCTAGTGGTCATCTAGAATTTTGCAGTTCAGATACAAAAACTTTAAAACAATCAGTGAATTTATGTTTTTTATGACTGTATGTAGTTCACATTATGATCACAAGAGGCCACCAAAATCCTTGCTTCTGTTGACCAGCACACCATACAGTATAGTACTATACTTTCATTCCTGTGGGACAATTCATAGAAATTTCTTCTGGAGAGGTCACACAAATATAATTTGCTTGCATGTATTATATCCTT
This sequence comes from Hydrophis major, assembly GCA_033807585.1. Classification (NCBI taxonomy): domain Eukaryota; kingdom Metazoa; phylum Chordata; class Lepidosauria; order Squamata; family Elapidae; genus Hydrophis; species Hydrophis major. The sequence continues at coordinate 216,676,992 of CM066328.1, read as the reverse complement.
ACTTATTGAATAATTCCTTATACCACTAATATAGAGCCATCTAAAGATGGCCTAAAGATAGTTGGAACATGATAGGATAATATGAACTGAACATAAGGTTAGGGTTTGTCTATATTAGCTAGTATGGAAAGCTAAAGGCCAACAAATATTTTTTAGAGGCAGGAAGTTAGAGAAAGCCTTCACCATTGCTCTGGTATGAATCAGCATAATTTAACTAACTTTAGTTCGTGATACATTGTTTTGTCTATAAAGCAACATTACAGGTAGTCCTCAACTTACAACCTCCAGGATGCTGCAACCATTGTGAATATATCCTGCCAAGTGTCTGAATTTTGAACACATGATCATAGAGATGTTGCAACAGTTGTAAGTGCAAGGACTGGTAATAAATCACTTTTTTTCAGTGCCAATATAACTTTGAACAGTCATTAAACAAACAATTGTAAGTCAAGAATACAATATAATTTTCTTCTTTTCTAGGAACTATTTAATCTAAAAGTCTGTATGCTATAATTTCAGTTTCAAGCACAGGTTTCCTCACCCAGTCTGCACAGGCTTTCATCTTTAGTTTCTGAACATGGGAAGTCAGTCTGCTCCTTCAGTGCTATACTCTCTTAACTCCCCTTTCCTGTTTGCCCTGCAATTTGCTTGCTCTGGTTGTGAACTCCCAAATGTCTCTTCTTCCTAAAGTGCTTAGTTCGGAGTGCTCCATTTGTCTTAGGGTTTCAGCAGGTGCCCGACACTAGTAGGCAAGATTTCATAAGATCCTTAAAGGACCTCTATTTGGAGTGCCTCTAATTCAGGATATTTCTTCTCTCATTAAACAAAATATTTGCTTTCTAAACAGGGAAGAAGCTACATACAGGGAGGTATTTTATTTAAAAAGCTATATCTATTTATGCTACCAATTGGTAGCAATAGAATGTATTATTCTAGAATGTTTTAATTAATGTTTAGCATCTAGCCTAAATCGCCACAACAGTAATTGGAGATGAAGGGTACAAGCAAGCTTGGGAACAAGGCATATCACCATGGAGATAGATAAGAGCAAATTGTTGTATCATCAAAAGGAAGGAAGGAGGCGAGGAGAAGACAAAAATAAAAGGAGAGATCTCATTATAGCAACACTAATTTTGTAATCAGATGAATAAAGGTACTCTTGAAAGCCTAGAGTCTGAAGATGACACAACAAAGCAGCACAAAAGGTTGGTAGCAGCCAGGTGTGGAGTGCATTTGGACATGGCGTGCTCTGCTTTTCATCTGCTTTCTTCCCAGATTGCCCATCCTAATATTAGGTTGCAATCATCTGTCTAATCATGAAATTCAGCAGTAGAAAATAGCAAGAACTATTCTTACTTTGTTCAGTTGGTAAAAGACAGGCAATAATGAAATCCTGAAGGAAAGCTTTAAGGGGAAATTCTAGAAGAATTTTAAACCAGCTGACTCTTGGAGAAAATCCCAAACATTGAAAACTCTCTCCTTCAATACATACATACATACATACATACATACATACATACATACACATATACATATACATATACATACATATACATACACTATACACACACACACACACACACACACATATATTTTTTGCAAACCTTTATTGTCAATGCACAACATGTATACAATGAGATTGGCTGAGCCTCCCTTAGTGCACCCCCCAACACAAATGCATCTCAATAAGTCACAGTGAAAGAAAGAAAATCCCTAACCCAGTAAATCATGCTAAGAAACACACAATCCTCTATACATATATATGCATTATATTACATTATATTGCACCAATTTGAGCATGTTGCACATTGCACCGGCCCTGCAAGTCTATCATACTACATAATCATGATGTTATGTTGCATTCAGGAGTCTGACAGTCCATGGATAAAAGCTTTTTCTTCAGCCTGTTCATACAACTGGCTATGCTTCTATATCTCCTGCCTGATGGTAGGAGAGTAAAGAAGTGCTAACCAGGGTGTGAATCATACCTGAGGTTTTTCCTCACTCTGCAAAGGCAGCAAGTCCTGGTGATTTCATCCAGTGGTGTCAGGCGACAGCCCATGATGTTTTGTGCTTGCTCATCATCCTCTGTAATGTTTTTCTATCCATGGCTGTCAAGCCAGCATGCCATACTGTAATGCAATAATTGAGGACGCTTTCTATCCTGGACCGGTAAAAGGAGGTCCTCAGTTGTTGTTCCAACTTGTTTTTCCACATGACCCTGAGGAAATGGAGTCTCTGTTGGGCCTTCTTGGCCACCTGGATCGTATTATTTTTCCAGGTGAGATCTTCGTTAAGATGGACTCCCAGACGACTTCTGGTTTGAGCTTCTTCAGCAACAGACCGAAAACTTGTCTCTGCGAGGCTTCAATCCGTGCTTGCTGCTGGAGCGCCCCGAGCCGGCTGGTTTCAGGGTTAAGCCACCCCGTAGAGGTGGTGAAGAGGGGGGAGACTGCCTGCAGGGTTGAGGAGAGCCGCATTTCTCCTCCCCAGCTGGCCATTACTCCCTTTCCCGAAGACGGTTGTAGCGGTGGTCAGAAATGCCACCACAAAGTAGAACTCAACCGGAAAAGAATGTGCAGGAGGAAGATAAGAGAAAGTTTTGATTGACCGGGTCAAACAGCAAAAGCAACAAATAAGGTACCTGGAATTGAAACTATTAAAAAAAACAGTAACACTGTTCCCTAAGAAGATTTTTAAGCTGCGAAGGAGAGAAAAGGGAAAAGATTTGGGTTTTTTTCCTCCTTTTCCTATACTGACAGCTGAGAGACTTAAGCAAGAAATTGGAAAAAAAATCCACTGACATTAATAGGCATTTAATGCTGAAAATAAAAAGTCAAAGGGATAATAAAGATTTCTGGATAATCAAAAGTTTTTGAAAATAGGAGAGAGGAAGAATAAAAGGGCAGGATCTGGAAGGGAGGAGACTGCCTGGAATTAAAAAGAACTTACAGCAAAATCTCAACAAGATTTCCAAAAGATACATTCTAACTGAAATATCACAACAAAAACCCCAGGAAGAGAAAGTGGAAAAAGAAATAAGAAGAAATAACTCGGGACTATTTGGATTACTTGATGATTTCTGGATTTTTGGTTATTGTATTTGAATGACTAAAATCAATCGGGTGGTTGTTTAAAACTGTTTAAAATTGCTCCACTTTTAGAAGAACTGAAAATGGAATATAAAAAGTACAAAGAAGATGCACAAGAAGGGAGAGGTTCTTTTGGCTTCGTATTTCAGTTTTTAGAAATGGAGATTTGGAATTATGAGAAACAACAAGAAATGCTTGCAGAACAAGAAGATTGTGACAAAGAAGCCATCTTTAATAAACAAGTAATCTTAGGTGGAGGGAAAAAAGGAAAGGGGGGAAAGAGAATGGAAAGTTTAAGAAGGGAAAAAACAACTCCCCCCCCCAAAAAAAATAGAGTGTTTGGTGGTCTCCCATGGAAAGAATGAGACACAGGCTGGTGTACTCGGGATGGGAGTCTAGAGCAAATTCTAGTGCTCCCTTTTATTGAGAATTTCGTACATAGTAAGCATTCACATTGTGGATTAAAATAATTACACAGAATTGTTTACAGTCGTCTGAGCTGCTTAAATGTTCCTGGTGTTTGTTTTTAATTTCCTTGCTGACTAATCATTACCCAATACTGAAGTCAAAGTTTATTCCCACAGAGTGAAAAATAAGTATAAAATCAGAAAGCAACAGAAGAGGGAAATGCAGAAGAGAGAATTAGATGTAGAGAGACAAGGGAGTAAAAAGGGGAGGGAGAAGATGAGAGGGAAGAAAAAAAGGAAAAGAAGTTATAAAGGACAGAAACAAAATATAGAGAAACAGGGCCTATTTAGAGATAATGGGTGAAAACTTAATGGAAAAAAGGATTCCGCAATGGTACATAAGATAGTATGGTTATATTAGAAACAGAAATAATTTTAAAAAATATGAAACAACGTATGATTAAATGTTTGATAAAATAGCTATCGTAATTCAGTGGAATGCTTGTCAATAAATAAATGTAACAAAATGAATATTTTATGATTTACAAAACATATGTGAAAAGAAATAAGGGAAAAATTAATTATGGAGATTATATGTGTCTTTAAGGAAGTATGATATTTGATTGAAAAGAAGTGTTAAAGATGTTAAGATTTTAATGATTATTAATGATAGAACTGAATTGGAATGGAATGAGGGTTTATAATTACATATATTTATAATCCTTTTTTTTAAAGAATATAGAGTGTAGTATAAGAATGTACCAATCAGAATTCAATTGGAAGTTATGTATTATGTATTATATTGAAGGTCATATATTGAAGTTTAAATAAGAGTTGAATGGATGTAATTAAAAGATATAAAGGTGTCATACTCTAATTAGTAACTACAGGAGAAAATCTGTTTAATGAGAAAAGATAATATGAAATTGAAACAGAACAGACAAAAGTATAAATATAATGATTTGAATTGAGATGAGATAATCAAAATAAAATTGAGAATATTAAAAGAGGGGAAAAACTATGTAGAAAATGTAAAATAGTATAAGATATGGAATAGAACACAAAAAGGAGCATGAAATTGAGTTTTGTGTCTGTATAAAGAAGTTCAACTCGGGATCATGCTATTTTCAAAAAAGATGTTTTACTTGTATTTTGTGTGTGAAAACCCAAATAAACTTTATTTAAAAAAGAAAAAAAAGATGGACTCTCAGGAATTTAAAGAGGAGACCCTCTCCACACAGTCCCCTCAATGTAAAATGGGGCAGGTTCGCCTCTCTTCTTCTGGAAGTCTAGCACCATCTCCTTTGTCTTGCTGATGTTTAGGTGCAAGTTGTTTTCTGAACACCATGTGGATAACTTTTGAACCTCTTCCCTGTATATGCTGATTTATCCCCACCTGTAATAAGACCCAATACAGTGGTATCATCTGCAAACTTGATAATCACATTGGATGGGTCAGAAGATTCACAATCATATGTGTGCAATGAGTTCAGGTAGGGACTGAGCAACCAGCCCTAAGAAGAGCCAGTGCTGAGCTTCAGGGGGGAAGATATGAAAGACCCAGCCCTCACTGTCAGAAAATCTTTAATCCAGTCACAGGTGAGAGAGGGAAAATTGAAGTCAGTCAACTTTTTGATGAGGATGCTCAGCAAAATGGTGTTGAAGGCCGAGCTGTGAAAAGCATTCTGACGTAGTTACCAGGTTTCTCTAGATGACTCACTACCAGGTCTGAGAAGAGGAGGATGCAGCCAATACATTGTTCCGGGGACCCATGGAGCCCATAAAGGGGAATTTTTTTAAAAAAAATTTACAAAACCAAATTTAAAAAAAAAACCAGCAATCCGGAACTGCCCAGGCGGGGGTGGGGGTGGGGGACGGTGGGGAAGGCTTGCAGCAAAATACTCCAAAGCTCATTGGAGGGCAAACGGCAAGGGCAAAATCAATTCATTGGAGGGCAAATGGCAAGGAAGAAAGGCATATCCTTCCTGTGCAGCAGCAGCAATGACCACCACCCCTCCACCTCGACTTCCTCCTCTCTTTCTCCCCTTCTCCCCAGTTCTTGAATAATGAATGTCAACTTCTCACCCTGTCAAAATCCTTCATGCCAAAGGAAAGAGGCGTCACTGTTAGCTTAGTCGGAGGATCTGTGCATGCCAGCTGTGCCAAAGGATAACTGGCAAGAGGTGGCTTTAAAATGCAAGAGGATAAACCAGAGGTGGAAAGGGGGGGCAGGCAAGGCAAGCATCACTTTTCTTTCATTCATATAGAGCAGCGGACACCAATTGGTGGGTCGTGGCCCACTGGCAGGCCATGAGAAAATCTTGGTGCGATGCAGAGAAATCTCACGCCCAGAGCACCCCCACAAAGCAATTAATCCAGGCTATGCAGAAACACAAGGTTGCACCGCCCATATGGTCCGTGGGAACCCTTGCCGCCCACTCACTAAACTTGCCTGCTAAATTGCTATTTTTCCTTTTTCTGACCATCATCTGTTCTGCTATGCCGAGAGATTTAAATTAGCTAGGAAGCAGGGAATGGTTGGATTTCTTGCTTTCTAGCTAAACTTTAGATCTTTGGCTCAGCACAGATGAACCTCCCTTAGGACTGAAGGTTTGCTTGCAGTTTCTCCGTACTTCATCCTCAACCCCCACCCCCTGGCTTCCCAATCTGCTGCTGTGACAGATCCCTCCCTTTTTTAAACAAGCCTCTCGGTTGGTTGAGTTATGTCAGTGCAGGGAGTAATGCAAAATCCACAGGGTGGTGGGGAGGAGGAGGGGAGATGTTTTACGAGAGTTGTGTTAACTAATGTGTAGGTGAGGAGGCCCATATTAGCTTTGTTCCAGCACTTAATAATCCTCTCAGTGCCCCTGCTATAGAATGTAAAGCAGTAGCTATGGCATCGTCTGTCGGCCTATTCCCCCTGTAGGCAAACTAGTATTGGTCAAAATTTGGAGGGAGGCATGACCTGAAGTGTTGAAGAACCAGTCTCTCGTCACTATGGACATTAATGCAATAGGTCTGAAGTCATTCAGGCAGTTAATTGTTGTTTTCTTCAGGACTGGGATGATAGTGGCTGCTTTCAAGCATGATGGTACACTGGTCATTTGAAAGGAGGTGTTAAAAATCCTTGTCAGGACCTCTGCTAGTTTACCATTATCTCCAGTACCCCATCTGGACCTGCAGCTTTTCTAGGGTTCATGGCCTTCAATACCGCTCTCACTTGGTGTTCATACAAGGTGAGTGGCTGGGAGTTAGAGGGCTGGCAGGCAGGGGCTACAAGGTCAAGTCTTTTCACTTCATAGCAGGTGAAGGTGTTCAACTCCTCTCTCAACGGGGCATCAGAGTTGATTGTCTTCATCGTGTTGCCCTTATAATTGGTTAGGTGCTACAGTCCCTGCCACACTTGCTTCAGGTTGTTGTTTGCTAGATGGTTCTCCACCTTTGTTTATATTTTTGTTTTGCCATCTTAATGCCTCTTCATAGGTTTGCCCTGGCCTCTTTGTATTTATCACTGTCCCCTGCCTTAAAGGGAGAATCCTGGGCTCTCAGAAGCATCCATACCTCTGCAGTCATCCAGGGTTTACAGTTTCCATAGACTCTGATGTACTTGTCCACTGTTACGCTGTCAGTGCACACTTTGATGTAAGAGACTACAGCATTAGTGTATTCATACAGTTCTAAATGTTCGAATATGCTCCACTCAGTGGTTTCAAAGCAGTCCTGCAACTGACTTGAGAGTACCCTTTGGTCAGATTTTAACAGTTTTCATGACTGGCTGAGTTATTTTCCTGAGAGGGACATACATATATCACTTTCTCCCTGATGAACTTGTGTCATGTCTATTTTTTTGCCAATGTCCCCAACTCTGAGAAAGAATATACTTCAATGGCATAAGGCAGAAGCCTATGCTTTTTTGGCTGACCTTTTTAATCTTTCCTGAACTCCCCACCACAGATATTTCTTTCCCTAAACAGGAAGTTTGCTGAATTGGGTGTGACAACTTGAAGTTACTACAAAGTGCATTCAGGCAGTGGCATCCAGTAATTCCTCAAGGAAGGAATCATTGCATTTTATATGCTCCTTACACCTTTTCCTAATGGTTCTCAAGCAACTCTTCCCAACAACAAAACTGGCAGGTAAAGATTGGCTTAGGCTCTATATCAAGGAACTCCAGGCACCATGCAGTTCTTCAATCCACTCAGTTTCTACCCAACTTTGCAGCTAACAAGAGGTCCACAATGATCAGCTTCTGAAATTCTGAAACTTGGAGGGAGGAATCCTTTGTCACATATGCCCAAAGGCATAGCCACCTAGGCCATAGTAAAGATTAGCAAGCAGAAAAGCTATAACCTGATTACATTTAAGCCTCAAATTGCTGTGGTGTAAGCCTTATGGAAAACACTGGCCCTGCAGATCACCGTTTGTCACTGTGCATCAAAGAGCTTCATATATTTTGCTTTATTGGGACATGCATTTAAATGGCTTTGATTAGACCTGCATAAATCAGGCTGAAGAAACAGAATCTCCTTTGAGGAAGCTGCTGAGAGGGCATGACAATGAATAAACAAACAAAGAAATCCTTTCATTCAGCCTGGCTGAGGCCACCAATGTCTTAATTGCTCCATTAAGAATGGAACATTGCAGAGGAGACATCAAGGGATAGGGAGCTGTGGATTTAGTTTAAAAAACTGCAAATGCAATGGAAACAAAGGAACAAATATTCCAAGATCTGCATGCATATAAAGGCTGGGTTCATACCACATAAAAGCTTAACATGTGGTTTGGTAGTTTGTGCTTTTACCTGTACAAATGGAGCCAGTGTGGTTTGTAACCAATGGTTTATCACTTGAAATATTATGACAACTAAGCCAGCTGAAATTTATTCAACAAGAATCTATCAGGATTTAGTATGTGGTGTGAATTCAGTCACTGATCATTTATTGTTAAACTGCTTTTCCAAAATAATCCATGGCTAAGCAAGACTGTTAAGTGAGTTTTGCCCCATTTTATGTCATTACTTGCCACAGTTGTTAATTACACCAGTTGTTAAATTAGTAACACGGTGAATCTGGCTTCTCCATTAACTTTGCTTGCCAGAAGGTTGTAAAAAATAATCACATGACCCTAGGACACTTCAGCTGTCATACATATATTCCAGATGCCAAGCAATTGAAATTTGATCATGTGATCATGGGGGGCTGCAAGGGTTATAAGTGTGAAAAAATAAGTCATTTTTTTCAGTGTCATTGTAACCTCAAATGGTCACTAATGGTTGTAGGTTGAAGAGTAGTAGTCTAAAACAAAAGTGCAAGAACTTGTCAAACACATTTTTGTTTTCTAGCACTTTCTGTCTTCCCGTAGATATGACACGGTACTTTATGATCTGTTTACAGCCAAACAAGAAAAAAGCTATGTGTAAATTTCTTGCTGAGTTTTGTAGGTCTTGTCTAATGAATTTTGTTGTGACTGCTGCTTACTTAGAAATACCTTTAGAACTGAATTTGGACACTAGAACACTTGTTATCTGAAAAAAACAAAGCTTAAATCTTAATCATAATATCATCCTTCACTTCAGAAATGGTTCTTGAGCCAATAATAATTAAAGATGAATGCTGAGACACATACAGCATTAAAGGAGAAATGTGAATAACCAAACAATGCCAAACAATGTAACTCGAATAAAGAACATCAATAATTTGTCAAGACTACCACCTGTTGTGCAGTCAAACAAAAGTTGAGAAAGTAGAGAGACAAAACTAGAAAGCCCATATTTAGTAAACTAAATAACTCTTTCAAAGCTTTATGTCCTTTTCCTGTTCAATATTTAATTCATTCATCAGTTCATAATAGCTTGCAAACAAATGCACTGCTGATTAAATATGGCATTCTTTGGCTGCATTATCTTTTGCTGGGTTTCAAGGAATAAAAGCAGCAAGATGAAAACTTGCCACTCTGAATAAAATTTAATGAGCATTTGGCACAATTCTTTTGGGTCATATTAGAGAACTCCATGGTGGGTAAGATGGTATCCCATTGGTTTATTTTTAAATTTTTACTTTTTTACCCTGGCTGTTCTATAATCCATTAATGAAAGTCAAGCAAAGTACACACAGAGAGAGAGAGAGAGAGAGAGAGAGAGACAGACAGACAGACAGACAGAGACAGAGACAGAGACAGACAGACATATTTAGGAAACCACCCAAAATCTTCAAGTCAAACAGCCACTCCTAACACTTTGTGCTACCTTAAACCATAGGTGTTTGGTATAGTCTTTCGTGCCCATTTAAGGACAAAATATTTGGTATTAATGTATGGTGCACACCTTTGGTAATTGTTTACAAAAATATGTAACATGAGGAATAGGCAAGACATTCAGTTAAATTGTGCCATATACTGAAATCAAGATCTGTATCTAAACAGTGAATTTTTTTGATTCCACATTGGCCTGTTCCAATTTAAAAAAAGAAATGAAAACTGCTTTTGTATCTTCTAATCTATCCATAACTACTAGATGCTTAGGAAACTTTTTTGTTCTGTTAAAAAACCATAGCAACAAATATGGAATGATTTGGCTACTGATAAACAAGAGGGGCTTTATGAAGAGATTGCCCCATTACTGGGACAAGACCTTTTGACAAGCAGCTGAAGAGCTTGGTTGTTTGCTTGCAGATGTTTCATTGTATTACCAGGTTAGGTAACATCTTCAGTGGTAGAAGGCAGTGGAGTTTGCTCCCCATTTATATACAATAGCTTGCCTTGCCAGTGTTGGTGACTGTTTGGTTTTCTCCTTGATATCTCCTTGTTTAGGGTATTGTTTTCTGCTTGGTGTATTGCCTCATGTTAATCCCTGCTTATTTGTCTACCTCTTGGCTATGTAGCGGTCTTGTTTTCTTCTTTGCTTTTTCATTCTCGATTGGTATGTAAATGTGGTTTATCTCTATGTCTACAGATGGTTGATTTGTTCAAATACCAAGTTTCCAGGAATTTCCTAGCATTTTTGGATTTAGTTTAGTCTAGGATGCCCACATTTCCCAAGCTGGGTCTCATGACTGTCAGTTCATCTGTTGTGAGACCAAGGAGTTTTCATCAAGTATACTGACTACTTGTTGGTCATGGATATGCTCTATTAGTCTTCTTCCTTTATTACAGTCCTTATACTGTATGTTATAGATGGCTCCTCCCACCCCCACCCCCCTTTAGGCTATTGAATCTTTTGCTTTACTTAAGATACTTTGGAAAGTTTAGTTGGTTTGTGTTCTAGTGATGCCATGTACTTGTATTGGTTTGTTGTTTCTGAAATGTTTTTGTGGTATGGCAGTGTTAGCAGGTTGAGTTTTCTGGTAATTTTGATAAAGTTGTTGGAAGATGTATAGGCAGTCGTTTCCTTTTTCTGGTCTTCTGGGTTGTTTCGCTACATTTGTTCCCATCTGAATGTTCTCACAAAGCTCCTCTTATGGAAAGCAGTGTTATTATTTAGTAATGAAGCACTTGGTTAGTATGTGTGGTTTTTCAATAGATTTGTTTTTCTAATTTGCACCATTTCCTCTGCTGATGAGGAAATCCAAGAGAGGCAGTTCTTCTCTTGTGAATTTAATGACATTTTGAAAACAGAAACAGATGTGAACCTTTACTCACTTCCCTCCCAAAGCAAATCAGATTTCCCTGTGCATTTTTCTGCTGCAGGTTGAAAGTATTTTTCGTCTCTTGCATGATAGGATCCTAGGGCTGGAATGGACCTTGAATGTCTTCTAGTCCAACCCCCTGCCCAGTGCAGGAATCATCGTAACATTTTGGACAAATAGCTTTTCTTAGAAACCTCCAATGATGGAGTAATCACTACTTCAGGAGGCGGTATATTCCATTTCTTAATAGCTCTTACATTCAGGAAATTCCTCCTTCATTCAATCTCTCACTGTAAAGCTTCCACACACCCATTCTTGTCTTACCCTCAGGTGCCATGGAGAATGAATCCACGCAGTCTTCCCTATGACATTCCTGCATGTATTGGAAGACTGCTATCATGTCTTCCATCAGCCTTGCTTTCTTTAAGCCTCTTTTTAATTCAGCCTCTTTGTTGCTCTTCTCAGCTCTCTTTCCAGTTCCTTAGCATCCTTTTTGTATTGTGGTGACCAGAACAAGACAGGGAATTCCATTTCCATGTCTGTTTATGGTAGAATGCTTTATTTCCTTACAAGCAAGTTCCAGAGGAAGAATGTCACTTCAACTGATTCAGTACATAGCATTAGCGCTAATGCCATTTAAACCACCCCTCTGCAATGATTGTGGTAATAGCATGGTCAGTGCAACTTCTGCCTTTGTATGTCAAAGGTTGTTGGTTTGAAGCATGGCAGGAAAGTTTTTTTCCTTGAGCTTCTTAATTTTGCTTATGCTTATTCTTAAGAAAAAAATAAACAAAAAGTTTCACCCAACTAATCTTTCAAGTGACTGAAAATATAGTAAAAAGAAGCAACTGCAATTATGAAAAAAATAATTCACAAGAGGTAAGAACGTAGGAAACAGCAGTAACAGCCTTTATATAGTTATATACAGTAGTTTTGTTTGGGTGCCAGCCTTTGGCTTACAAGGCAAGTTTAATAATTGCTAGTTATTAGAGCAAGTTACCTGATTTTAAAAAAGCCCTTAGAAATAAGGATTTCTTTCTTTTCTTTAAAAAGGTTTTGGCGTACCTGCATGGATATGCATTTTGATAGTTTAATTCTATGTATGCAATAATTCAAGCATGTATGCAAACATCCTTCCTTCCTTCCTTCCTTCCTTCCTTCCTTCCTTCCTTCCTTCCTTCCTTCCTTTCTTTCTTGAGAAGAATATATGTCCAGGAAGATCCAATCATGAGAAGGAAAGCAATTTCTGAAAAAGAAAGGCAGGAGAGCACAGCTGCTTGGGAATTGTCCAGTGAGTGAGCACAATAGACTCTAGTCCAGGGGTTTCAAACCCAAGGCCTGGTAGGCCAGATTCGGCCGGTGATGTGGTTGGATCTGGTCTGCAGGGCTGTCCTGAAAATGTAAGGGGCCAGTCCACGTGGCTTTGGCCCAGTCTACCCAATGTGAAGAGGAAACACCGGGCCAGTGTAGCTTCAGCATGGTCTAAACAATGCGAAGAGGAAACATCGGGTCAGCGTGGCTTCGGCTGTGTCTACCCAATGCAGAGAGGAAACATGCCAGCAGTTTGGGGAGTGGCATCAAGCTAGCCATGCCCATCCAGTTGGCCACGCCCAGTGAGTGGTGTCAAGCTGGCCATGCCCATCCAATTGGCCACACCCATCCAGTCGGCTACGTAGCCCAGCCCTCAAGGTCAACCACAACCATGATGTAGCCCTTAATACTCTAGTCCAAATTGAATACCTTGAAACAGCTACCAAAATGTTATGTACAAGATATGACAGAATTACAATTACTCAAGTTTTCTCTTCTATACAACTGTTAAAAGATCACAGTCCAAAATCTATGGATGTGTTTGCATACAATACTGAAATGCAAACTAGCTAGCCCTGTTTTAAGCTGACATGGTAAGTGAACCATAGGTACATGTTGTGACTGAAAGGATCGATCCAGCTGTGAGTTTTGACTCTGATGACTCTGAAGATGAAAGGGTGGAGCCTGCTGTGAATGTGGAGTCTGAATTATCAGAGGACACAGATGTGAGCCAGGAGGAAGAGAGATTATCGGACAGACAATCCTCGCCAGAGCCTTCGAATTCACTCATGCTAGCAACTGATCCACAAAATGAGTCAGAGGCTTCTAATGGGGAAACTGATAGATTGTGGATTGATGCTAGAATCAGGAGAAGAATGAAACACCAAGTTGAAGGGAGGCGTCAAGCCAGACATTGATTAGAGAGACTGACACACAGGTGATTTAAGGAGGATTGCTGATTCTCAAACTTTGCTTGGAAGCAAAGTGTTTGATGTGTCGAAAGAATACGTGTGGAGCGGCCTTTGTAATTTATGGACATTCTGAATTACCAGACAGATTCCGGGAAGTCTGCCAAGGACTGGAATATAGTACTATTAACTCTTTTTTAGTCTGGCTTTGTTTTGTTTGAATATTTTGAACTGTGGAACTCTGAATTCTCACTTGTGAATATAGGTGAGACATAACATTTTTGCTTCCAAGCCTAACAAACCATCTTCAAAAGATGGACCAAACCCAACTGCAGAGTTTGGTGGAGCAGCAACAGCAACAGATAAATCAACTACTTCAAATCAATGTGACTCTTCAAAATCAGGTGACACAACTGGTGAATCATATTTCCAGTTTGGAAAGCCTTGTTGCTGCTCCCTCAGCCCCTCCCTTGAGGAAAAGCCCGGTATCCATGCCGGAGAAATTTTCAGGGCAAATGGACATGTTCCCGGCATTTATGGGTCAGTGCCAATTGTTTATATCTCTGAGGCCTGAAGATTTCCCAAACAACCAGGCTAAGGTAAGATTTATGATTGGTCTATTATCTGGGCATGCTGCCAAATGGGCTACTCCCTTGTTAATTCAAGATAGCCCGTTGTTGGACAATTTTCAGGGTTTTCTACAACAGATGAGAGTTATGTTCGAAAACCCAATTAAAATACAAACTGTGGCTAGACGGTTATGGGACATTTATCAGGGGAAACGTCCCCTGCAGGAATACATTGCAGAATTTTGTTTGCTGTGTATGGACTCTAATTGGAACGAACCGGTTCAAATGGCTGCATTCCAGGAAGGATGAGCTAGTTCCAGGATGATGCCATCAAGGATGAGCTAGTCCATGCAGAGCGGGCTTCAACGCTGGATGCAATGGTAATTCAGTGCTTACATATTGAAGCCTGTTTACAACAGCGCAGAAGTAAACGGCCCGTTGTGGAACCACCTTCATTTTCTCGTGCACAAACCACACCACTGAGAGTTTTCCAAACCACGGTTAAGGCTGAGGAGATGATGGAGTTAGGCGCACTCCGCCCTTGCTTAACGGCACGAGAAGGTTCGAGAAGGTTCCAGGAAGACTTGTGCCTTTATTGCGGGGGTCCGGGACATTTTGCAAATTCCTGCACTCGGAGAGGGACTCGCAGACCCGTGCCCGAAACCACTCCTAGCCCGTCGGGAAACGGGGTAGGCCTGACCTCGGGGAAACCCTAGGTCGGGCTCGTCCTACACCCCCATCCCAAATTGCTGAAGTAAATCCTGGCTCTCCTCGGCATTTACTTTTGGACACTCGTATCTTTTTGCAGTCCCAGAAGGAGGGAATTCCCGCCGTTGCACCGGTGGATTCAGGGGCTACAACCAGCTTTATGGACTGGGCTTTTGTCAAACATTTTGAAATTCCTTTGATTCCTGTGGATCCACCCATTAAGGTGGAAACAGTAGATGGGCGTGAACTCAAGTCTGGGCCCATTCGTTTCACCATCCAGCCAGTGCGTGTGCTTATTGGGGATCATGAGGAGGCGATAAGTTTTTATGTCACCTCGAACCTCCATCTCCCTTTGGTTCTCGGAGTGTCCTGGCTGCATTTGCACAATCCGTTGGTAGCTTGGGTGCAGAACGCCATTTCTTTTCCAAGTCTCCAATGTGTGGACCACCTGAGACACATCTGCACTGGCCAAGATATCACCGCTCCTGCTGTTTCAATTCCTTCGGAGCTGTCGGACTTCTCCTATGTTTTCAGCGAACAGGAGGCAGATCAATTACCACCACATCGTGCTTATGATTGTCCCGTGGACCTGATACCAGATGCTCCATTGCCAAAGGGTCGGTTATACTCCATGTCAGAGCCTGAGTTGGTTGCGCTTCGAGAGTTTTTAGATAAAAACTTAGCTCGGGGATTTATTAGACATTCTCCCCCCCCTTTCGGCTCCCGTTCTTTTTGTTAAAAAGAAATCGGGAGAGCTTTGTTTATGCTGCAACTATCGACGGTTAAACGCCATCACAGTGAGGAATAGCTATCCCTTGCCGCTCATTCCGGAATTGATGGAGCGGTTGCGGGAAGCTACTATCTTCACTAAACTAGATCTGCGTGGGGCTTACAACCTGGTTTGGATGCGCAAGGGGGACGAGTGGAAGATGGCGTTTGGCACTCGTTATGGTCATTTCGAGTACACCGTCATGCCATTTGGTCTGACCAACGCTCCCACTGTATTCCAGCATTTGATGAACGACATTTTCCGGAACATGCTTGTCGTGGTGTATCTGGATGACATTTTAATTTACTCTCGGTCCAGAGATCACCATCTCCAACAGGTTCGTCAAGTGCTTCAGCATCTTCAGGAGCATAAATTCTACGCGAAACTAGAGAAGTGTTTCTTTTTTCAGTCATCGATAGAGTTTTTAGGACACATCATTTCTCCCGAGGGCATTGCTATGGCCCCTAAAAAAGTCGAGGCCTTGTGCAGTTGGGAAGCCCCTCGTCGAGTCAAGGACGTGCAATGTCTTTTGGGATTCGCCAACTACTATAGGACCTTTATTCTGGACTTTGCTAAGTTAATGGATCCCATAACTCAGCTCCTCCGTAAGAAGGTCCCGTTTCTGTGGGGGGCCCCGCAACAACAGGCTTTTGAAATTTTAAAGAAAGCGTTTGTGGCCGAGCTGATACTGAGGCATCCTGATCGTCCATTTGTGGTCGAGACAGATGTCTCTAATGTCGCTATCGGAGCGGTACTGTTACAAGTTCCGAAGGATGGCACACCTCTTTTCCCATGCGCATACTATTCTAGGAAGCTCACAGCTTCTGAGCACAATTACACCATCTGGGAAAAGGAGTTGTTGGCTATTAAGGCTGCATTTGAGACCTGGAGACATCATTTAGAGAGGGCTCGGCACAAGGTAGAAGTTCGGACGGATCATCGCAACTTGGAACATTTGTCTACCGCTAAGAAGTTGAAACAACGCAAGATTCGATGGTCATTTTTCGCAAGGTTCAATTTGTCCGTCACTTATGTTCCGAGTGGACAGAATCGGAGGGCAGACGCGTTGTCTCGGAAGCCCAAGTATATCAGTCCCGAGGATCCTCTTCCTCTACGAACAGTGTTACCACCGGAATCCTTGGCCGTACTTCAAGATCCAGTAGATTTGCGGGCTCGCATACAGGAGGCGCAGCAATTGGACGCGTGGACGCAGCAGAGAAGGGGGGAAGTTGGACCCGATTCCCCATGGTCCTTTGGAGAGGGCTTGCTAAGACATCGGGATTTATTGTACATACCTACCAGGACGCTTAGAGCCCTCATCATGATGCAATGTCATGACAACCCCGCTGCTGGTCATTTTGGTTTTCACAAAACTCTGCACTTGGTCACCCGGACTTTTTGGTGGCCTCGGGTTCGCCACGATGTGTTTTCCTACGTCGCTTCTTGCGTACAATGTCGACAAGTGAAAGCGACGTCGGGTGCGCCTCCTGGACTTCTTCAACCACTGCCGACTCCGAGCAGACCATGGGGTGCGATCTCCATGGACTTTCTAACACACTTTCCCCTTTCATCAGGTTATACAATGGTGCTCGTGGTGGTTGACATGCTCACTAAGATGACCCATTTCATCTCGTGTAGATTACCCTCGGCCCAGCTTTTCATACAACACGTGTTCCGTTTACATGGCTTATCGGACAGAGTTGTTTCAGATCGCGGTGTTCAGTTCACCGCTCAATTCTGCAAAAGTCTAATGAACGCACTACAAGTACAAGTATGTTTAGCGTCAGCGCACCATCCAGAAACCGATGGTGGGACTGAGAAGGTAATTGGCATCCTCGCCCAATACCTCAGATGTTTTGTAAATCAACGACAAAATGACTGGGTGACCTATCTTCCATTGACAGAGTTTGCCTTTAATAATTCTCGGCACACCTCCACCCACATGACGCCTTTTTATGCAAATGTGGGTTACCATCTGAGGTTTTTCCCCCTGTCAATCGCAGATTCTCCAGTTCCAGAGGCACGAGATTTTTTGTCAGAGTTATATGCGGTGCATCAATTAATTTCCAGACAATTGGAACGAGCGAAAGCAGATTATAAGCGTTTTGCAGATCGTTCGCGTTGAGCGACGCCTTCGTTGGCTGTGGGGGACAAGGTGTGGTTGTCAATGAAACATCTTCGAGTCGATCGCCCAATTAGGAAGTTGGATCATCGCTTTATTGGTGCCTTCCCTATCGAGGCAGTTATTAATCCTGTGGCTTATCGACTCACTTTACCGCACTCCAGGCGCATTCACCCTGTTTTTCATCGCTCCCTATTAGTACCTGACACTCCATCGTGTACTCTCCGTTCTCCAGAAGATACAGGTTCTCCATCTAGGCTCAGCACTGAACCTGTTAAGGATACTACAGTGGTCGGAATTTATGATTCACGATGGTTGAAGGGACGATTCCAGTACTTCGTGGGAAGACTGGAAAATGAAACGGAGATTCGCTCTTGGCAGGATGTATCCAAGGTGCATGCCCCAGATCTTATTCGCATATATTATGCACAATTCCCTTCAAAACCACATCCTGATCGTCAGACTCAGGGGAAGGGCCCTGCGGTGAGGGATAGTGTTGTGACTGAAAGGATCGATCCTGCTGTGAGTTTTGACTCTGATGACTCTGAAGATGAAAGGGTGGAGCCTGCTGTGAATGTGGAGTCTGAATTATCAGAGGACACAGATGTGAGCCAGGAGGATGAGAGATTATCGGACAGACAATCCTCGCCAGAGCCTTCGAATTCACTCATGCCAGCAACTGATCCACAAAATGAGTCAGAGGCTTCTAATGGGGAAACTGACAGATCATGGATTGATGCTAGAATCAGGAGAAGTATGAAACGCCAAGTTGAAGGGAGGTGTCAAGCCAGACATTGATTAGAGAGACTGACACGCCCATCCAGGTGATTTAAGGAGGATTGCTGATTCTCAAACTTTGCTTGGAAGCAAAGTGTTTGATGTGTCGAAAGGATATGTGTGGAGAGGCCTTTGTAATTTATGGACATTCTGAATTACCAGACAGATTCCGGGAAGTCTGCCAAGGACTGGAATATAGTACTATTAACTCTTTTTTAGTCTGGCTTTGTTTTGTTTGAATATTTTGAACTGTGGAACTCTGAATTCTTACTTGTGAATATAGGTGAGACATAACAGGTACATATTGGAAATTTAAATGAAATTAACAGAACAGAAATGCAAGAATTGCATTTTGAATTTATGCAGTTTTCAAGTGTCAACTCTCCTCTAAACAGCATTCAGGGGCTATAGATCTGTCTCTCAAGCTAAAGCCCCATATCTCCCTGCATTTGTAGACAGAGTATAGCTTTTCAAAGCATCTATCAGGGAAAAATAGGAAAGGCAAGGTGACAAAACTTTCCCATTGATGGCATCCGTTATGCAGCTGTAGCTGCAGAGACTTTCAAATAATAATATTTGTTCAAAGTGCTACCCATTTTCAGCAAGAAGCTACCCTCAGTGATAATACTTGAGTGAACAGTCACTTAACTATAATCTTTATGTGACCAGCAATTCTACAGTCCATAACCTTTAAATACACACCAGAAGAGCAATGCCATAATAGAAGGCTGATTTGAGAAAACTAGCATTGTCCATTTTTCTTATATTTATTTGACCCAAGAAAGTTTCCCTTTGAGGTACCTTTACAGTATATTTTGGGATTAGGCAATTCTCAAAGGAGAATTGCTGGGACTCCCCCCCCCCCCACCTTTAGGAAAGATCTTTCACTGAAAACATTTAGACTTGCACAATTTTCCCAAAGGTCATTGTTCAGTATTGTAACTCATGGCTCTGCTGTCAGATTTCATAAAGCCATTTCTTCAAACAAGAAGAGGAAAGAGTGGGGGAGTGAGGAAAGGGGGAAAAATGGGAGCCATTAGTGGACCCCTCCTTCCCAACTCTGTTAGTGAGCTTTATTAAAGTAACACAGACAAAGGACAGAAATGCCCTCATTAATGGAGAGCCTCTGATAATTACTCAACTCTGTCGTTTCTTTGGAGGGTCTGAATGGCCTTTGAATAATGTTTCTCTTGCTGTAGTCTTAAACAATGTCCTAGCAGACTGCTCGAAGCTGTGCCAATCCCATTAGCAGAAGAACAGCAGTCCTCTTTCTGTAGAGGTAGATCTTTGTGGTAGTTGTGCAGTGGGAATGAACTATGCCCACTGCCTGAGCACTTCTCTAAAGCAAAGAAGCTATGCCAGGAAAACCTTGTTGGAAAAAAAAACAATCTTCATTTTGAAAAGGACCTGAGCTAAGTGGCTTGGGAAAGAGGTTGCCTACTGGCATAAGGGCCCACGGATGGGAACAACTCAACCAAAAGAGAAATAAAACATACTTTATATTGAGTGTCAAAGAAAAGCTAAGGAGTTGAAGGCTGAATTCCAGTGGATGATTTTCTGCTACTTTGATGGATTCGTTCTATATTTCTTTTTTTGCAACTCCATGGAATTAATTCAGAATAATTTTCAGGGAGACTAGATTAAAAACGTAAAACTAATGTCCAAAGAAATTTGATGTGCAGAAAAAACCAAATATTCCAGGCAATGGCTATTTATCTATTTTTTCTTCAAAAGCCTATGTGCATTTTATCATCTGCATACTTTCTACAGAATAAAATCACTCCACTCTAATAAAGCCGGAATTGCCCTAAATTATATAACCAGTACCATTTTCTTTCCATGACCACAATGTCTAACTGCAAAGGATTGTGCATAGAAGATAGGAAAAGAAGAAGTCATAAAAGTCTTTGGTTCTGCTTCTTTAAAGTGCTTCTTCTAGCAAGCTTATGTCGTTCTCCAATGAATTGGATATTCAGAGAAAGGACTGGAGCTATTGGGAGCCTTTGTTTGTTTTTTGTGTTGTTTTTTGAGGTGATAACTGCTAACAGAAACAGAATCTGAATCTAGTTCATATAGTTATAGATTGTAAACCAGCAAGATTGGACTTACATTATTTACTTATTTAAAAAACATAACATTTGTCTGGGGTGCTCCAATATACTTTAGTATTATTTTAAATTTGATTGCAAAAGTTGATTGACAGCAGAGTGAAAAGAGCTGAATTCCATACTGAACATTCCAAACATTCTGTTTGTCAAAGACCAACAAGGTGAGGGCAATATTTTTGCATTTTTGGTGGGAGAAAAAAAACCCTCCATTGGACTATGTGTAAACTACTGAGAATATATGGATGGGGTTGCATGCCCCAGACAAACTACCATGCTAGGCAAACACTCTATTGCCAAACCCCCACCCAAAAAGAAGGCGATTGCTACTGATGAGCCATACAACTCCTGCATGTGCTTCATCTGTACAGAAGCATTTGAGGAGGATGAGAGTACCATGAAGTGCTCCCTATGCAACCCATATGCTCACCACAAGTGCTTGGGGTTAAAAAAAAGGCATAGCCCAGTTCCTACAATCAGCTTCACTTAAAACCTCCCAGTTTGTATTTCCACTACTCTGCCCATCATGCAAGCCTAGACTGGACAAATTTATTGTTCTACTTTAATGGGTGGATACCACAGAAGCACGATTAGCATTCCTTGAAGAAAAGGAAAAAAGCATAGAAAAGTGAAGCACCAATATCCCAAAATACTTTCCCAACCCAACTACCCCAGCTGCAGGAAACCACTAATCCTGCGAGTAACATCTCCATCCTTGTCAAAAATGCAATTTAACATGAACAGAAGTTTCCCAATGCAATCTTATTTGGACTGGATCAGAGGTGGTATTCAACTGGTTTGCACCGGTTCAGGAGAACCAGCAGCAGCAATTTGGCTTGGGTTGCTGAACCAGTAGTAACTTTTGGCTGGCCATGCCCCTGACCTGGTTGCCCAGTCACTGCTTACTTGCTTGCCCCACGCACTCGATGCTTGTTCATGCCGCTCACCCACCTGCCGCTTGCCCCACCTAGTTACTCCTCCCCTCCTATGTGGCACGCTGGGTCCTCGTGACTTGCCTTTCTAATCTGCCTTCCCACATGATGCCTGCGCCCCAACTGAGCAGGCCTGATCTGCCTGCTCACAGGAAAGCCTGCAAGTCGCTCTAGCCCCTCCCCCACCATCCCCGGACCTTGCCATTTCTGGGCCAGTCACCAGTGCAGTGCTCTTCCCTGAGGGCCGCTTACTCGCCCATCCACTGGCTGGACTGGCCCAGAAACAGCATCCTACCTTGGCCTCCTCCTGCCTAGCCGCCGGCTTCTTGACACGAGCAGAGGCTGCTGGTTGGAGCAAGGGGGACCACAGTGCTGGGCTCCTGTGGTGACGAGTGCCAAGGGCATTGCTAGAATGGGAAGAAAAGGCTGCGTGGCTGTGGCAGAAAGAACCAGGGCAATACCCAGCAGCTTGGATGAGAAGGTGCGAGCGAGGCAGCGGCTGCTCTCACATCAAGAAGCTCTGGTTCTTTCCGCCAGAGACGTGCAGCCTTTTCTTCCAATTCTAGCTATGCCCTTGGAACTCACTGCCATGGGAGCCCAGCACTGTGGTTCACCTCTCTCCAACCAGCAGCTTCTGCTCCTTTCGAGAAGCCGGCAGCCTGCAGGTAGGAGGGCCAGGACAGGCACGAGGTGACATGCCACTTCTGGGCCAGTTTGGGCAGAGACCAGCCGCATGGGGATGGCTCGCTGAAAGAACTATGGCAGAGCCTTGCAGCTTTTATCTGCTGGCTGGCCTATAGGTAAGGCCCCTTCTCCTCCTCTTTCCCCCTTTTCCTTCCCTCAGTGTCCTGTTTTTCCCAGGCCAGGCCAGGCAGCTCAGTCATAAGCCCAACTTATGGTCACTAGCCATGGTCATGCCTATCTTTAAAAAGGGGGACCCTAGTCTAGTAGAAAATTACAGAAACATTTGGACCACACACCTTGACCAGGGTAAAGCAATAGATACAATTTACATGGACCTTTATAAAGCCTTTGATTTAGTGGTGCATGACAAACTACTGTTGAAACTAAGGTCTTACAGCATCTCTGGATCCCTGTACAGTGTCCTGTCAAACAGGCAACAAATAATCAAAATAGGGAGGGCCCTATCAAATCCAGCACCAGTTAACAGCGGTGTCCCCCAAGGCAGCATTTTAGCAGTTGCATCCTCTTTGCTGGTGATGTAAAATTATTTAACACCACTGACAATGCTGCTGCCCTACAAAGCGACCTCGACTATGTGTCAGAATGGTTGCACAATTGGCAACTCCAAATCGCAACTAATATATGTTCTATTCTATATATTTGCAATAAAAATCAGAACACCAAATAAAGTTGGGCAGAAACAATCTTGTAGATGACCCTCACTCTGTCAAGACCTAGGAGTACTCATCTCAAACGATCTAAGCCCCAGAGTTCACTGTAACAGTATTGCCAAAAAAGCATTAAGAGTTGTTACGTTGCAAAGCTTCTTCTCCAGTAACATTGAATTGTTAACTAGGGCATACAAAACCTTTGCCAATTCTCCAATACAGTTCATCTACCTGGAATCTACACTGTATATCGGACATTGACACAATTGAATGGGTTCAGAGATATTTCAGAAGAAGAGTACTCCACTCCTCTACTCACAACAGAATTCCCTATACCTCCACACTTAAAATTTTGGGCTTGGACAATCTGGAACTGCGCTGCCTGCAGTCCGATCTAAGTATAGTACACAAAATTGTCTGCTGCAACGTCTTGCCTGTCAATGACTTCTTCCGCTTCACCTACAATAATACACAGGTAAACAATCTTATACAAACTCAAGCTAAACCGCTTCAAACTCGATTACAGAAAATACGATTTCAGCAAGAGTGGTCAATGCCTGGAATGCTCTTCTCGACTCTGTTGTTACAGGCTCAAACCCTCACAGCTTCAATCTCAAACTGTCTACCATGGACATTCCTAAGAAGTCTGTAAAGGGGGTGTTCATAAGCGCACCAGAGTGCCTACCGTCCCTATCTTACTGTCCCCATTTATTTGTATTTACTTCCTTTGCTCATGTTTCTGTTCATACCTATACTGGTTATCTTGTACATGCTTGACAAATAATAAAATAAAAATTATGGAAGAAAGTGATGAAAGCTTTATTTTTTGACATTATTCTTATATATGTTTTGAACTGTGGAAGGTGGAAGTGTGGCAGTAGGGAGAGAAAACATAAGGAAAAAGAACCAGAACTCCCACTTTTGTGTATGTAGCGGAGCATCCATGCTCTGAATTAAAATGGCACTTCTGGTGTTAGGATTCTTCTCACCCAACTCTAACGGAAATTACTCTTATTGGCATGGCTACAAAACAACTCTTGTAAAGAAAGCATGCACCTGTACAGAGCTTCATATTCTTTTTTTTTATTTTCCTAAAGACTATGGCATTCATTACACCGGGACAATAACTATGCCCTTTAGCTAAGGCAACACCTTTCGGTCAGGCAGAGGTGAATTTGCCATTCGCTATCAACGCCCCTGCCTGTTCTCTCTAATGTTCAGAAATATTACTGCTACCCCTATTTCTCCTCTTCGATTACACAAGTGGTGATATCTAGATGTCACTGTCCTTACAGGATCTCCATTGATGCACAATTCCGGACCCTACCATCGAACAGCCAGGACGAGTTTTCGCTCTCTTTGGTCCTGCAGATTTCTGCAGCCCCTCCTTTTAATTACAGGAGGAGTCAACGTGCAGGTATACCATTCTCACGGGTCTGAAAATACGAGAGAGATAGGCGTTGCTCGCTCTCAAACCTTCGTCAAGCTGATGATACCCCCAACACAGGGTCCCGCGTGGTAGGCGGTTCCCGCGCACCGCTTCCGCAGGGAAAGTGGGCGGGCGCCTCCGGAACTTTCCTCCTGACTTCCGTTTCCCTTGTTACCACGGGGATCCCTTTGAGGGGAGCACAGGGAGCGAGCGTAAATAAGCAAGCGAGAGAACGCTGAATAATACCCCGGCGCCTCTTCCCTGTCATTGAGCCAAGGCGAGAAATGAGATCGGGGGAGGAAATCCGCCGGATTTTGCAGCGCGGACCTTTTGGGAGCCAGGTAAAGGTGCCTCTATTCATGCCTTGCGCCTAACTGCATATGCTCTGCAAATAAAAGCATGTCCGAGAATGTGAGCATCACAACCTTCGGTGTGTCCGAAGGACTCATTATCAGTATTGTATGGGTATAGTTTTTCCCAATATATGTCCTTATTCTGGATTTCATTAAAAAAATCTCTTTGTTTTTGAATCACATAAGGCTCTATAAGCAAGCTGGTTCTTCGCCTTCGTGAACCTCTGTATGTGTGTGTTTGTTTGTTTTGCTACTGTAAATAGGACAAGAATAACTCGGCTTACTAAAGGTATGGTTTCACCTAAGACAGTTTACCAAAAGAATCAAGGCAACAACATAAGAAGCACAAAGCTAATGTTTGCTTTTATGTTGAAATACCTGCAATTAATAATTTGCATACAGTCCATGTTGGAAGTTCCTTTTATTAGGTGATTTTGTTGCTTTTATGTTTTCTTTTGTAGCTAATAGTTCTTCCAAGTAGCCCAAGGTATGGACTAGATTTTAATATATGCCTCTATTCCTTGTAGACTAATTCTGGAGGTACTGATTATGGCAGAAGCATCCAATAGGTTAGAATGTTGGAATATGAACCCAAATCTTTCTAGTTCCACATCAGTTCCACATTTAGCAGTACTGTTTCAAGTAAACATGGGCATAAATTCCTTCTTTGGGTTGGGGCAGAGAAATTTAAATGAATCAGATGGCAGAATTGTAAAATATTTTTATAACTAGTAACTATTAAATATATGTTTACAAGGAAATACTGTATGCAACACCCACTCTCAAGCCTGTTCTGTTCAGTATGAGGAAGTGAAGGGAAGGTGATATTCCAGGTAAATAAAAGTGAACACAAATATTCTGACTAAGTCTCCTGGTCTGCATGCAGGCCAATCTATCAAAAAAGAATTATTACAGTTTTGCCTGCCTAGTTTTAAAATTGATTTGGAAATTATCTTTCTATATCCTTGTGTGCATGATCATAAAATCTGCAATAATTATTAGTTGAATCTATATTGCTATGAATTGCCTGGAGATCAAAATTAAACAACATGAAACACGTTGACAGAATTCACACATGCTGTTAAGCCACAGAGTAATTTGTTAAGTTTTGGGAGAGTTAAGTTGTATGAACTCCAACATTGTGCTTTGTGTTGTTTGTAACTTGGTACGATTTGTAAACAATTATTGCAATGTATTCAATAAAATAAAATTAAATAATATAACAATGTGAAATCAGCTAGTGAGAATTAATTCTGTCTAAAATATAGAGAAAGGCATGTTTACATCAGCCCAAAGGAAGTATTTCAACAACTTTTGTAATTACTTGGTCTGTTAGTTTTTATTGCCACATGTATCTTTTACAGTTATTGTCCTTTCTTCCTGTTTCAGTTACTGGAATCAATTGAGACATAGCTCACAGACCTCTCATCCTTCCTCTGGCTTAATGACTTCATCTCTGGGAGCATCTGTTCCCATTATTATATGACTTGCTTTTATTTCTGCTGAATGGATACAATGCTTCAGATTTTCCTCCATGAGAGAAAAACATGTGCACAGATATAAGAGTATTGTACTGTTTTTTTAGATTGGTTTTGATATATTTCTGTTTTTTCATTGTATTTCTGAAAGCTACTTTGAACATTTAGGAGAGTACTGTACACATAATTGAGATATTCAATATTTTATTTGTGTATATACTCTTATGTTATGAACACTGAAGAAACCATGAGCTGTTTGAAAATGTGTGTAATAACAGGGCAAAGTCTATACAGTGAATGTATGGAGATCTAAAACCTTATCTCCAGAATCCCTTTGCATCTATAAAGCTTAATTCCACTTCCTATGTAGTAGTTCCCACTGCCACTCTGTCTTCTAGGGAATACCTTACCCACTCCTAACCTGTGTTACTTTCTGGCATTCTAAAAAAGAGAGAGAGAATAGTTTAATTCTATTATCATCTGCTAACCCAATAACATTAAAGGGCAGCCCTTCTTCCCATCTATTCCTGTCTACTTCATTTTGGAAAATAGACAATCTCACAAAAAATAATTATTTTTTTAAAAAGGAACAAAAAATATGAATATATTTTTGACTTTAGATAGTTACAATCAAACATTGATTAAGCAAAGGAAGTAAAACGATGGATTTAATCAGATTGTAGGATGCATAAGGCTCTGGGTAAACCAAAAGTTGATGCTGATCTACTCTTAATTTAAAGGCAACTCTGTGCTTAAAAAGTTTAGAGTTACATAAAACACAGCAGTATTGAACTTATTTGGGGAACATGAACGCTACAGATAAAAGATTCGATTTTAAACAGAGAATTTTTAAAAAGTGTCCAGTTAAAATTTTAAAATCATTTCAGATCTAAACAAATATCTGTCTCAGTTCCTCTTGGACCCCTTCCTACAGATCCCTGAAGATTGTAATGAGTTATTTCTAAAGCTGTTGGAGAAATAGAAGAAACTTTTTTATTTTTTCACAGTCTAAAAAAATGAAAAAAAATTCCTCTGTAACAGAAAGGAAGCAGTTCAAAGGAGGCTATCTCCCAGTGTGTGTGATTGCAAGTCATGTCTTATGAAGCTGTTTGTTCCCAAACTACTTGTGCTTATTATTGGCCTCCTGATGCCAACATTGAGTTCAGCTCTTTTCCTTTGGGATTGTCTCTGTTTCCTGTAGCAGCCAGTAAATACTGAGCTCCATTCAGTTTCCCCGATTCTACCCCGAATTAAGGCATAACAGGGTCATAGAAGAGAATGGGGTGTTTTTTTTGTAATCTGTCTCTAATAACTCATTTGAGTTGTTGACCCTTTTTATTTAAATATCCCATCAAACCAGCTCTCACCTGATTAATGGCCACACTTCCATTAATTAACTAGTGCTTAGCATAGAGGTTTCATTGGTTGTTTAGTAGGCTTGTTTTCTGGGACATCTTCCCATTGATTAGAAATATATATTTTAATGTCATGAATTTCCATACAAGAGGAGCACAAAATCCTGCATTTAATAAATTTTGCCTTTACTATAATTTTCATTTGTTTGATTTTCTTTTACAGTACTTTTTTCAAATTATGTTAAATATGTCAGATCCGTGATATTCCAGATCAGTGGAAGAAGAAGGTGGGGAGTTGGTACAAGTAATCCTTTTTTATGTAACTTGACTATCTTAAATCTTATATTGAATCTGTATAACTTGCACATGATATACAATTGGAGGACTGGAGCCAGATGTCTAGAAACTTGTCACCTCTTGGAGAGATGGCAAGAGGAGAAGGGACCATAAAAAATTCCAGCTCTGGAGGATACTCTCTGGGAAACTCTTCCCAGAAAAGGGGAGGGGGGAATTAACATGTTGGCTCTTTGTTTGACTAAATCCACATCAGAATAAGGGGAGGGGTTCTAACTCCCTTTATCTATTACTGTATGCCTGGGAACATCTTAGATTCTGCTTTGACTAGTGGGATCACTTCCTTTCAATAAAGAATTCCTTTTGAAGTACCTAGCTTTCAGAAGTTCATTCTTTTCTGTTGAAGGGGAAAAGATTGTCATAGGGCAACAGTGCTC
This sequence comes from Hydrophis major, assembly GCA_033807585.1. Lineage (NCBI taxonomy): Eukaryota > Metazoa > Chordata > Lepidosauria > Squamata > Elapidae > Hydrophis > Hydrophis major. The sequence goes on along the minus strand of CM066328.1, from coordinate 216,648,972 downwards.
GTAGCATGCAGATTCCTAAGAATCTATTCATAGAAACTAATACTCTATTGAATGCAGCATGTATGGGCAGATTTGCCCATAATGGACATTGAAATGGAAGCAAATAGACATCACGGGATCCTTACTTCATATACAGTTGTAATGGTGTAGCCGGAAATTCAGCAGGAAAAACAACATCAAATGCCAAATAGAGGAGCCCCAAGGAAAACAGTAGCAATTGCTCAGCCTCAAATCATAAAAATTGCATGGAGCATTTCAGAAATTTAATATGGTGGATTTGTACTTTGTATTTGTTCTGCCACAGAACTATACTAGCATTGCAGCAGATTGAGAATATTGTACAACATCAATAGCAATGTGATTGCTTAGCCTTGATCCTAAACAGTTTCCTTTGTTTAGCCAAAAAATTAGATATTGGAGGAATAAAACAAATTGTGGCTTGCTATTTTTCATGTTTTGGTGAGTTTCCTTGCTTTTGCTAGGTTGTCTGAATCAATCTACTTGATAAACTGCAACTCCTACACCGTAAAAACATATGGACTACATAACTCCACCAGGGCAAAGCAATAGACGCTATTTACATAGACTTCTTTAAAGTCTTTGATTCAGTGGTACATGACAAACTACTTCTAAAATTAAAATTAAAATCTCATGGCATCTCTAGATACCTGCATAATTTGATAGCTGCATTCCTGTCAAACAGGCAAAAAATGGTCAGAATAGGAAGAGCCCTATCAAATCCCATACCTGTCAGCAGCGGTGTCCCCCAAGGCAGCATTCTAGGACCAACTCTTTATATTTTATATAAATGACCTTTCTGATCATATTAAAAGCAATTGTGTTCTTTTTTCTGATGATGTAAAACTTTTCAACACCACCGACAATACTACTACCCTTCAAAAAGACCTTGACTGTGTGTCAGAATGGTCAGACAAATGGCAACTTCAAATCTCAACAAACAAATGCTCTGTCTTACATATTGGCAAAAAAAATAATCCAAAAATAAAATACAAGCTGAATGGACATGGCTTTGTAGATAACCCCCACTCTGTCAAGGACCTTGGAGTACTCATCTCTATTGATCTAAGTGCTAGAGCCCACTGTAACAACATTGCCAAAAAGACATTAAGAGTTGTAAACCTAATCCTGCGTAGTTTTTTCTCTGGTAATATTGTACTACTAACTAGAGCATACAAAACATTTGCTAGACCAATTCTCAAATACAGGTCATCTCTCTGGAACCCACATTGCATATTGGACATTAGTACAATCGAGGGAGTCCAGAGATATTTCACGAGAAGTGTCTGCCACTCCTCTACTCATAACAGAATACCTTATGCCACCAGATTTGAAATTTCAGGCTTAGAAAACTTAGAACTATGCCGACTTTGATCTGACCTAAGCGTAGTACATAAAATTATCCATTGCAATGTCCTACCTGTCAATGACTACTTCAACTTCAATACATGAGCACACAATAGATACAAACTCAAGGTAAACCGCACCAAACTCAATTGCAGGAAATACGACCAGCAACAGAGTGGTCAATGCCTGGAATACTCTACCTGACTCTGTTGTTTCTTCACAAAACCCCAAAAACTTTAACCTTAGACTGTCTACTGTTGTCCTCACCCCATTCCTAAGAGGTCTTTAAAGGTGCACATAATCGCACCAACGTGCCTACCGTCCCTGTCCTAATGTTCCCTTTTATTCTTACCCATTTCATGTATTAATAATCATGTTTATACTTTTATCTGTTATCTAATACATGCTCGACAAAATAAATAAATAAAACTAGATTGTTCTAAAAAGATCATTACAGCACAATAATTTCCTTAGTGAGTTGATGGCTTGCTTGGCATATCCACCTGTATGTTAAATTTCTACTTTACATAATTCTATGTCATTTGATTAGCTGCGTAGTGGAAATTAGTGGGAAACAAGCAGGAAGTTGTAAAGGCTGTTAATCAAATGGAGTTCCTGCCAACAAGGGAGGTAGATGTGTTGCTTTGTTAAATGTGGATACAGTTGATCATGGGAAGATGAGTTGTGTGGATTCATTGATACTGAGAACAGTTTGCCAAGAACTGTTTTAAGTATTTAAGAAATGCTTAAATGCTACTGCATTATTATGATAAATTCACTGTGGAAAATGATGAAAGACATAAAGCACATCAATTCTTTTTGTTTGGATCATTCTTCACTACTTTAAATAAGATCAGGTTTGTTTTCAAGATTAAAGTCTGGCTTGCCATGTTTATTGGTTGGATCTATTTTAGATAAATGCCAAAACTCTAGCTTTGGTTGCTGTGATTGGAGTTTGAAAAGATGCCTCTTACTAATTTCATCTGTGAGCCAGCAGGGATTGACAAGGATAGTAAGTCATAAGAAATTGAAAATTGGGAGGGGTGGATGCGGGTGCAGGGGGGGGGACTGGACAGTTAACTGAGTTGAAATTGGAATTTTTGAGGAAAAAAATAGTTGGATTAAATGTTTCTTTTTAAGCCTTGAAAGTCTTGATTCTTATTTTTCTCTCGTAAGAAATTATATTCAACTTTTCAGTTCAGAGAAATGTAAACCTGTCCTTGCCAAATACATAGAAAATGAACTTTTTTGTTGTAAGAGAGCAGGTATTATTATTCTTATTCTTACAGGGAGATAAAACCAATAGTGTTGCATTTGGAACATTAGTATATAGAGTAGATAATCTGTTGTCCTGCAGAGAAAATGGCTTATAACTAATTCGCTAAGGGGAATCTTCCATTTACCAGTCTGTACATAAGGATGAAATACAGATTTGTATCAAGGAAATGAGTCCCTCTCATTTCTATTGTTGTGATGAAAAACATTTTATTAGCAGATCCTAACTAAGCATTTATGTATTTTAATTTATCTTTTGGGGAGGACACAAAAGGCAAAATTACTGTATTATAGCTGCTTAGTGGAAATAATTTTGCTAGTGTGTAATGATTGTGAATCATACCTTCTCATCACAGCCTTACAGATGGCAACTGAACTGTGTATTTTAACTGTAATTTTTGATCAATGTTCATGGTTTAAAATAAAAATAACATAATTTTGTCATGAGATAGTATCAGCCCAATACAGATGACCCTACTAAGTTTGAAATCCTACAAATTATCTTTGGAATAAGTTATTACAAATTCAGTGGACCTAATTCTGTGATATGTATGAGAAAGTATTGTAAGGATACTAGTCAGTCGAATAAATTAAATAAATTTTTGGAATATATTAAAATATGCAGTATTTAACTTGATAAATTGCTTGTTTAAATTATAGAAGTAATGAAAAAATCATACAAACAACCACGATGATGAAAAAGAAAGAAATATGGTACAGTTATACTTTATTTCAAAATCTCAATCTTTTCCTAAAAGACAATAAATAGCAGAAACAACAAATGCACACTGTGCACACAATATATAATGCTATTATACAAATAAAATATATAGAAATCAATAGGGAGCAATGTAAAATGTTCATAAATAACTAATGCTGTAGTAAAGGACTAGCAAAAGGAGTATACAGAGTGGTAATCGTTTTGGAAATAATAAGAAACTCAAGAGGAAAAAACATTAAAATTAAAACAAATATGGGAAAAATATTTTTCTGTTTTCAGATAGGAGAGGCCTAGGCATTCTTTAAGATCCTTGAAGAATGTATCTTAGGCACCAAAAAGCATGGTGGACACATTGTCTTATCAATTTCCCTTCTTTATATAGAATGTTTAACTTAATTTTTCCCCTTAGTGAATTAGTTATAAGTTATGTTATTATTATGCATAAGTGACTAATATGCACTGCCATTCCTCTAACTGCTATGCCAACAGAATGTTGTTGTATTTTATGATGTGCATCCATACATAATTTATCTTCTAGTAATTGCACAAATAATTATGACATTTTCAGACAGATATTAGGACCATGCAAACTTGCTGGCCTTTGATCTCTGTCAATGAACTCTTCCTAGCTGAACCCTTGATTAGCCTGACCTTGCTTTATTTACTCAAGCCTGCTTATTGTTCTTAGTAACAATGGAAAACTGTTCAACTCAAGAAAGTTTTACACTACATGCACCTGTCTTTAGGTTTGACAGTGAACAAAACTGAGAGTCATGTGTGTCATTACTCCCATTCTTGGAACTTCCCAGATGTACTTTTGAAATAAGGAACTAGATAGTTACTCTTCTGTACTTTAAATATAAACTTGCAATGTACAATATGAGATGGCATGCAATAAACACAGATAGCATTAAATTAATACTTAAATTGTATTGGTATAATTAAACTCAATAAACAACAATTACCTTACATAGGCATGGATGTAGAAGAACTCTGCTCAGAAAGCTGGTCATCTGGAATAATATTTATTTAAAGTTGCTGGGTAATGCCTAAAAAAAGATTAAAACACCAGGCAGGTGTTGTCTATATATTGCATTTTTGTAATCACCTTGAGTAACACGAAGGCAGTATACAAATTTTTGTGTATATAAATAAATGGAATTGTCACATAGCCATCCCCCTCTATCCAGTTGCTAGCCAAGTAACTCCCAAAGATGCAATCATTTGAGGGCCTCAGATAACATTTTATTGTACTAAACCTATGGGAGAAGAGTCTTCTAGGGTTGTTTTGAGTTTGAGATAAGTGGGCCAAAAGGAGCCAGAAACTTGTAATTTCATTTCAATAATTACACTTAAATTATGCCCCTTCACTTTCTACTGTTTATAGGTACTTCCTGATAGGCCATGTGAATCTATTGTAATTAAGGTTACTTAAGAGTATTTTATCATGTTTTACAGAAAAATCCAGTTCCTGTACAGAATTCTTGCTGAACCACCAATACTTCTTCATTCAGGAAGATAAAGCTGATGACAACTATTATGCATTAACAACATTTACAAATTAAAGTTGTTTCAAGCTCCTGAAATCCAGTGCCCATGGCAATGAAAAATATATTGATTCTGTTACCAGCAGCTTAGAGAAATACCTGCAAGAATCTTTCCAAAGATATGTCTTTGTCTTATTAAAATACTCCCAAAGCTATAGGTTTTTTGACTACAAATAAAATGGAGGCCTTAGAAGTTGATGACATCAGTCCAGCCTTGGAGGTGACTGAAGACTTCTTCAGTACCTTTGATGCTAAGCTGGAAAATGTGCAGCCACTGGAAGTTTATGGTGTTCAAGAGATTCCGGAACTGGTTGGATGTGATGCATTTAATAAAATCACAGTCTGTGGAGATTTAAGGAACATTGCTTCTTTAGGGAAGAATAACCTTGTTTGGGCACACTGCAAAAATGGAAGTTCAGAAACCAAAGTAGAGACTGCATTTCCTGTCAAAGAACAGTTTAGAGTGCAAAGGGGAATGGTTCCAGATAATCTCTCCTGGGTTGATCAGGGAGATGCTTCAACTTTTAATATCTTTAACATCTGCCAGAGGAGGAAGGATCGGCCCCGTTCTGTGAATGATGTTATAGTCCAAAATGAGGAAACTTCCTCTTTCAAGCCAGGTCATAACAGGTCACATTCTGATATTAGTCACATAAACTGGGGCATCATCTTCAATAATGCCTCTCCACAACAGCTGTCTAATCAGGCGAGCCAGTGCTCTAAACATTCATTTACACCTACTGGATTCAAAAAGGGAAAAGATATTCAAGGGAATACTGGTAAGTGCTGATATTTTGCTCCAACTATCCTTTCTTCTTGTTCACAGCCATTTCTTTTTGAAGAAAAACAAACTGTTTAGGACAGAGATATCCAACCTTGGCCATTTTAAGACTTGTGGACTTCAATTCCCAGAATTCTCCAGCCAGTATGGGGAAGTTCACAAGCATGGCTACCTGAGAAAATCAGGAAATTGAAGTCCACAAGTCTGGATTCTGGGAGTTGAAGTCCACAGTTAGACCTTCTGATTGGTGAGTTTACAGCACTGATTCAGTTTCCAGTTCCACTCCACTGTATATTCTTTAAATGAAAGAAGCAAGGGATACAAGTTAATATTTTTTAAAGTTTTTAAAAACAAACATAAACAAAACATAAAAACATCAAGCCATCTTCCATATGTATACATAGTGTGCCAGTTGGTTTACAAATTGTTTTGTGCTTCCATTTTGTAGTCTTCAATTACAATTACATTGCATATAATCTTGTATTTTCAATCAAAAATTAAATACCTTAGTATCATTATTAATCATTCATGTTTTATAAGATAATCATAATTTACTTAGTTTGTTTTATAACAGTTCATATTATCACCCCAAATCTATCCTAAAATCATTTTGTAGATATAATAAAAAGAAGTACATCTTTATATATTTATTATTTTCTAAAAGTCTACATATTTCATTACTGTATTTTATTGTCTAACCATTGATAGAATAGATCCTAAATTTTATAAAATTGTTTATCCTCTTGTTCTCTAATTTCAAATGTCAATCTGCTCATTTCAGCACATTCCAATATTTTCTTAATTATTTCCTCCTGTGATGGTGTTTTCTCCTTTTTCCAGTTTTTGACAATCCTAGCTGCTGTTAATACATTTACAATCAGATATTTCAAGTCTTTACTATATATTTCAGGTAAAATTCCCCCCAAAAATATCTCTGGTTTCAAGTCTATATGTTTTTTTGTCATTTTTTCCAACCACATGTGGATTTTAGTCCATTATTTTTTAGCATCCGCACAAGTCCACCACATATGCTAATATGAGCCAGGTGTCTGATGACATTTCCAACATTTTTCGGATTTATTCTTGAACATTCTTGCTATTCTTGTCGGAGGAAAGTGCCACCTGTAAAACATCTTATACAAATTTTCTTTATATGCTGTTGACATTGTCATTTTATAATTTTGAGACCACAATTTCTGCCATTTCTCTAAATCAATCCCATACCCAAAATTCTTCCCCCAAGCAATCAAAGTTTCTTTAACTTGTTCTTCTTCTAATTTAATTTCTAATAAATATCCATACAATTTTTTAATCACCTTTTCATCAGTACCTGTCAAAATCTTATCTAAATCAGTCAATTTATCATAGAAACCTTCCATTTTAGAATCTTTATCATACCTTGAGTGTATTTGTGCATATGAAAACCAATTCATCTTTATACCTTGTTCCTCTAGTTTTTGTATAGATTTGAGTTCACCCTTTTCATTCAATATTTCACCATATCTAACTATTTGTTTCTTTTTGTACATTATACGATAAGAAAATATTTCAATAGTTGATAGTCAGACTGGAATTTTCAAACAACATTGTCTTTTAATCTTCTCCCAGTTTAACCACAGAGACTCCCGTATATAATATCTTCTAAAATACCCCTGTGTTTTAGTTTATACCATAAAAAAGCATGCCACCCCAACAACAAATCATGTCCTTCTAATGTCAACAATCTAGTATTTCTTAGTGTTATCCATTCCTTAACCCACATCAGATTTGTAGCTTGATAATACAACTCCCAATTAGGCAAACCAAATCCTCCTCTAATTCTAGCATCTTGCAAAAGTTTTAACTTTATTCTTGCTTTCTTACCTTGCCATATATATTTCAACACAATTTTATTTAAATCTTCAAAATAATCTTTTCCAAGCCTAATTGGAATTGTTTGAAACAAATATAAAATTCTGGGTAATATATTCATCATGATTCTTGAAATTCTCCCTATTAGTGACAGTTGTAAATTTTCCCATTTTGCCAGATCTAGCGCTATCTGCTGTTTAAGTTTGATATAATTATTCTCTACATCTTGCTGTCAAATATATCCCCAAGTACTTGATCTTATTTGTGACCTGAATTTTCAATAGGTCTGCCAATTCTTCCTTTTGTCTTAATAGCATATTCTTTATCAAGATCTTTGTCTTATCTTTATTTATTTTCAAACCACTCACCTTTCCATATGTCTCTATTTTTTCTACCAATTTTGGTGCTGTTTCTAGAGGGTCTTCTAAAATGAAAACCAGTTCATCTGCAAATGCTTGCAGCTTAAATTCTTCCTTTTTGATTTTCATTCCTTTTATAATCTTTTCATCTCCAGTATTTCTGTTTAGCACTTCCAAAGTTAACACAAACAACAAAGGTGATAGTGGGCACCCTTGTCTTGTTCCTTTTCTTATATTGATAGAGTCCGTCAGTTCTCCCTCTAACATTACCTTTGCCATTTGCTTATAGTATATAGCTTCTATTGCTTGAATAAATTTTCGAGCAAAGCCCATCTGTTCCAACAGTAATAAAATGAATCACCAATTCACATTATCAAATGCCTTCTGTGCATCTAGAAATATCAGAGCCATTTGTTTTTCAGGATGTGCCTTGTAGTATTCCAAGGTGTCCAAGATTACTCTCATATTATCTTTAATTTGTCTCTTTGGCAGAAATCCATTTTGATCAGGATGAATAAAATTATTTAGATATTTTTTAAGTCTTTCTGCCTATATCGAAGCAAAGATTTTATAACCTGCATTTAGTAGAGAAATAGGTCTATAGTTCTTAATTTGTAATGGATTGGCCTCCTCTTTTGGGATAAGTGTAATATAGGCTTCTGACCATGATTTAGATATCTTCTTCTTTAACATAACTTCATTCATAACTTCTAGCAATGGAAGATTCAACGATTCTTGTAATGTTTTGTAAAATTCTGCCGGAAGTCCATCTGGGCCTGGTGCCTTTCCATTATTTTGCTTCTTGAGTGCTTCAGTTAACTCCATCATCGTTATATTGCTTTCTAACATTGTTTCAATCTCTTTAGGTATCTGAGGTAAATTAACATTCTGTAAGTACTTTTTAACTCTTTCCTCATCAATATTCTCTTGCATATATAGTTTCCCATAGAAGTCTCAAATGATTTCCTTCTTCTCTTTACTACCATAGCAAATTTGGCCTTGGTCATCTATTAATTGCAATATTTTCCTTGATTCTTTCTCCTTTCTCAATTGGTATGCTAACCATCTACCTGGTTTGTTTGAATCTTCAAAATAGTTCTGTTTATCACCTCTAATTTTCTGTGCTAATTCTTCTTTTTCTATTTGACCCATTTTATGTTTAATTACATCCATTTTTAGCTTGATGTCCTTTTTCTGTGGCATTTTCTGTAGCTCTTTTTCAAATCTTTTATACTCATCCTCTAAGATCTTAGAGGCTAATCTTTTCATGGTATTTCTTTTCCTTGTATAGTCTATTATCAAGCCTCTGACATATGCCTTCATTGTATCCCATACATTCTGAATTGATGTATCTTCTTTTTTGGTTTCTCCAAAGAAAAAAGCCAGTTCTTTCTCCATCCACTGTGTGAAGTCTTTTTCCTTTAAAATAGTATTATTTAATGTCCATCTAGATCTTCTTTTTTGTCCTTTCCATTTAATTGTCATTGGATTGTGATCTTCCCAAGTACTTGTTTCAATATTTATTTCTTGAATATTAGCTGACAATTCTGTTGACATCCATATCATATCTATTCTGGACTATGATAAGTGTCTATTTGAATAGAAGGTGCATTGTTTAGTTTTAGCATTTCTTTCTCTCCATGTATCTTTTAAGTTTATTTCATCTACCATTTTAAAAAAAGATTTAGGGAGAGTCTTTCTGTTTTGCTTTATTGTTTTCTGTGCTGTATAGTCCAATTTATTGTCTACAATTCCATTAAAATCTCCCATCATAACTATATTAACATAGTCCAGTTCAATTATTTTCATATGTAATTTTTTGTAGAATTCTTCTTGTTTGTCATTCCGGGCATAGATTGCAATCAGGAGTGTTTTTGTATTGTTGTCCATTATTTCCACCATTAGTATTCTTCCGTCATCATCGGTATAAATCAATTTTGCTGGGATGGTCCCTTTAATATGTAAAACCACTCCTCTTTTCTTACATTGTGTCAAGGAAGTAAATATTTTCTCTAGTTTTGGCTGTATCAACAATTGTTCATATTGTTTCTTGTAGACAAATTATATCAAATTTTAATTTTTCTAATTTATGAAAGGTTTTCCTTCTTTTAACGGCTGAGTTAAGTCCATTTATATTAATTGTAATCAGTTTTTTCTCTTCCATGGTTATATTTTGTAGTTAGGTTTAGCAGCTCTCGTAGATCTTAGTTCACGTTGTTCTTTGGCTTCCACCTTTCCACCTACTGCACCTTCTTCTTTTTCAATCGCCATTTGGCAGCCCTCTTGGAATTCAATTAGCGAGATTTCTTTTTCTGCCTCTTCCTCTTTCCCTCCAAAAAATTCTGTATAAAACTATTCAGCTCTCAATTGAGTCAATTCTATGTCTCTGTTCTTGCCATGTGAACATTAAACCTGGAATCAGCCATCTATAATTCACCTCTTTTTTAAGTAGCATTTTAGGCAGGAATCGATATTCTCTTCTCATCTCTCTCACTCTTCTGGGTATTTGTTTCAAGACCACAATCTCCTTGTCTTTATATTTCAATGTTTTCTCTTTTGCCACTTGCAACATTTGTGTTTTAATGGCTTTCTTTGTAAATCTAATGTAAACTTCTCTTGGTAAGCTATTTCTCATTGCATATCTTGTGAAAACTCGATAAACCTCAACTATTCCATCCATCATCTTCTCTTGAGTTATTTCCAAAGCTTCAGCCAGTATTTCTATCATTATCTCAGCTAAGTTTTGTCCTTTTCTTCCTCTACATTTTGGAATCTAAGATAGAATTCTGATCTATCCATCTCCCATCTCAACATACCACTTTTATCTTGTTCAACCACCATTGATCTATTATCAATATCTCTAATCTTCTTGTTTCTTTATCTTCTTCTTCTTCAATTTTTTGGAATCTCTCATCATACTTCAACATCATTTGTTGGATGTTCTCCATTTTTTCATTGGTTTTCCCTGTTTATTCAATGTTCCCTGTTCTTTGTTCAATGTTCTCTGTTCTTTGTTCAATGTTCTCTCTTCTCCAAAAACTTATCACCTTTTTTTCCCCTAGGTTTCAACATTGGACACCAGCTGTTGATAGAAACCCAGAAGAGCACCTGCAATAATACACTCCCATGCTCTTCCCAATGTCCTTGAAAAAAAGTCTCAGTTCTTTCTTTCTCAACTTTGTCTGGTCACAGGAGAAATAGAATATTTCCAAGCCTCTAGTTGGCAGTGTTACAAAGTTTCTTTGCTTTCACTTTCCCCTTCCTTTTCCAAGCAAAATATAATAAGAATTAATAAAAAAAGGAAAAAGATATTTAAAAAAAAGAAATAACTAAAAGGGAGTCTCTAGCCTAAAGTGGGCGGAGCTGGCGTTGTGATGATACGGCATGCGATCTTGGAGGTCTGAGATCGCTGCTGATATCTTTGCCTGGATGGTCCTATCGGATCTAAACCGTCCCAAAGAGACGGTGAAAGTGAAGAGCGCATCCTGTCGATCCTAGGAATACCGCAAAGTCCCTGGTAGATCCAGGAGAAGCTCTTCTTGCCAACGGCAAAGAGGCAGCCATTAAAGCTGCTGAAGTTGGGACAGCTCCTTAACCAAAGAGAACAGAAAGAGACAGTGTGCCGGTTTGGTGATAAATTTTTGTTTATTCTAAGATCTGAAAGGACACACTAAGGAAAAGAAAGAATCTGTAAAAGTTTTGACAGAAGTGATTAAGCGGCAATTTTAAACAGGAATGTCAAAGTAATGCTTTTTTCTCATTGCTGGATTTTCTATACATGATCTTATATTTTGAAACTGGACTGGTTTTTTTTCTTTTCCATCTATTTTTTTTCTCCTTTTTGATTTTGGGATACAAATTAATATTGAAGGATATGCTGAGAGAGAGAAAGGAAAACTTGTCAAAATCTTATACCATAATGATAGTAGATAAGGATAATTGTGCAAAGCTTCCATAGTCCAATAAAAATGCAGACACCACTTCTGTAGGGTATTCTAGTTCCTGTATATACTTTGTGGCATATGAAAATTATTTTTCATTGAATGATTTTATTTATTAAATTTATATGCTTCCCACCTCACTCTGCAAAGCATCTAAAAGCAAAAAAGAAAACAGCTGGATTGTTTTTGTTTGTTGTTATTTTCATTCTCAATTTCTTCTAAGTGGCCAAATAGTTAACATTCTGAGATGTTTGCTTTATGCTTGCTTCCAAACTTTCTGTCTTGTTGTTGTTTGGAAATTCTTGCTATTGTAGCAAATTCCTGGTAGTAAAAGCTCAGCAGTATTAAATTGAGGGAGCAATGAGTCAAGAAACCTCTCAAATGGTTCACTAATGCCTTGAGGAAAAAAAAATGCTGCCTATGCATGCTCATTCTACAGTAGATATATTTGATACCTCAGTCCTAATTTTTCGAGAATTATATGACACAAAATTTCCTTTAAAATTACTGTGTGTGAGGGGAGTTCCTTTATTTAAAGGTCTTCTCAACTGTTTGTCTAACACCCAAGTTAGCCAATATCTTTGGCTACTAAATGGATATGGTTGAGGATTCTGGGGGAATGAATGCCTTTTATTTAACTAAATGTCGTTAATGCCAGTTGGTCCTAATATCTAAATAAAAACCCCATGTTTAGAGACATTGTACCTCTAAATATGTGATGAATGAGGAAGTATTTTTGTTTTCTTGCTTCTTCATTCTGGAAACAACTAACTAGTAACAGCTGTAAAGATTGCTAAATTAGATGGACCTTTGGAGTGATTTAATAAAGTAAATTAGATGGCCCTTTGGAGTGATTTAATAAATTCCTCTATCATATGCAGACAATAACACTACCAAGAGTGTGGACCATGAGAAATGCAACCCATGTTTTGCTTACAGTGTGATCTTTGCTTCTATTACCCGGAGAGGTTGTTAGAAAACAAAGAGAGAGAGAGATGTTAACTATTCTCAGTGTTCATTTCAGATATATAACATACATTACAAAAATTGTAATGAGACATAATAAAGAAAAGGGATGTAATCTGTAGAGAGAAAATTCTTACCTTACTCTTTTCTCTGATGTTTCCTTCTTTGGGATTTATTTGTCTAGAATTACAGTTCAGAAAAAATAGCCCAGATGTAGGCAATTTAATGTGATTATCTCCTATTTACTTTGATGGGCTCTGATTTGCTCTGCCTCAATTGAATTTCCTTGTTTGGTGAAAGTAAAGAGAAATTTTCTTTCCCTTTTAGAAGCTGGAGAGAAAGTACTCTGTGGAAAGGTATTATGTAGCTTTGATGCATAAGACAGATGAGGTAGAACAGGAGATGGTTGATGGAAGGCAATGGTCAGGAGCTGTGATCTGGCCAGTTTGTGGCAGCAACTGCTGTTCCAAAGAGTGTGTTGGATATGAATGTTAATCAAGTCATTCCTCAGTATTATTTCTGTTGAAGTGGAAAGCTAGTTCACACTAGCTTTAGAGACAGTTAGTAGAAAGAATGACTGGCTGTAGAAGATTGGGGGTGGGGAGAATGAGAGGAAGGAGAGAGAGAGCTTTTGTCTAGCTTAACAAAAGACAAGCAAATCTCTGGGACAGTTTAAAGCAAGTAAGGAGGGGAAAACAGGGATAGATGTGGCACGAAAACCAGGAGAACCTGAAGTGTCATCTGTGCTTGATAGAAATGAGAACAACTGAATGGAGTTGTAGTTAGATCTGCAGTAGCCATGCTGTTTCTCTTATTGGATTAACAGAAAAGGAAGATGGCAGTAGAATGTGTGCCCATTATCTCCACCACAAAAGAGTGTGGGGAAGGGGAGGGGAAAGAAGAGGCTCAAAAAAAATTAATGGATTTTGAGTTTACACAGAAATTCTAATAAATCCGAGAGCTCATCGATACCTCTTTTCTTGAAGTTTAAATTGAATTTAGTTTCTTTGTTGCCTACAAATTAAATAAAATCTCTTAGGGGTTTTCAGAGAAGATAAAATATATGTTGGCAGAGGAGTCTTTTATTACTTGCTTAGTTCATCATAAAAGGAGAAACATATCATGGTGCCATGTACTGGAACAACTATCACATTCAGTGCCAGAGGTTGGAGTACAATGCAGAAGTTGAAAATGCAGACACAGCATTAAAACTATTTCTGAAAACTATAGAGAGATTCATTAAATTCTAGAGCTGAATGGTACCCCTTAGGCCAATGTTTTTCACCCTTGGCAACTTTACGACATGTGGATTTCAGCTCCCAGAATTCCCCAGCCTGCATGTCTATGGAGCTTCTCAATCATCCAGGTCATGGTTATCCCAAACCATGAGGTAACAGGAGTTTTCTCCCAGAGGCAATGGGACTTCTTTGTTTTTCTTTGCAGGTATTTTGCTTCTCATCCTTCTCATGCTTCAGGCTATTATCCAACCCACCATTCAGTTCAGAAATCTAAATGAAAGCTTTCTGGGCAAATGGCTTTTAGTCTTCTTTGAGTACATCCATTGAAGGGGAGCTCACCATCCTTTGGCTATTTGCTTCCATCATCAAACTGCTGCTGTTACAGTTAGGAATGTATTGTTGTTGTTGATCAGAATCTGCCTTCCTATCTTAAATGCCTTGTCTAAAAAGGCTCACCTTCCTATTGAACTTGTATACATTCTATGAGAATATTCATATACCTTTCAGTGTAAATAATATATGAAAATATTAGAATAATAAAAAATATTCTTTTGCCTAGTGATTGCAGAAACATGTTTCTATTATAATATACCACCCACTAAATTAGTTCCCTGGACATTTTAGAGTATTTTTTGTATTCTTTCATTTTGTGTGTGTGTGTGTGCGCACACACACACACATACACACAGTAACAATACTCTTAAAAATATGGAAGAAGGAGGGAGGGAGGGAGGTCGTCTGAGAAGTGGCTCTGGGAGTGATCTTAAAGCAGGCCTGCTAAACTCCTGGCCCGCAGGCCGGATGTGCCACGCCTACGCCTGGTTTTAGCGAAGGGGGAAAAAGTCCCAATACATCAACATCACATGCTACTGCCGTGACCATGTGAGTGTGACACCCCTGTCTTAAAGGTACTTATGAGAAAAGGAAGTCATGCAAATAAGCTGTTTTGAGTCATTTAGGGTTGTCAAGTTTAATAGCATTTTGAATTGGGTCCAGTAATGGCCTGGAAGCCAGAACAGATAGAAAAGAATAGGCATAATATGGTAATTTTTGCCAGCTCCTATTAACATACCTTGCTGCCTATTTTGGATCAGCTGTTTCAAGATCCTTTGTAAGAACAGCCTTATCCAAGTAAAATGTTATCAAGATGTAAGTTTATAGCTCTAAATTGTCTTTGTGAAGAGGAGAATTGTAGTGAACCTAATCAACCTCAGTTGATTAAAGATACCCAGCCACTGTGATTTCCTAAAACAATAATGACTAACTGTTACTGGTCAACTTAAGCATTATAGAGATGTTTTAAAGCATTTATAATTACCTTTGTTCAAACTCTTTTCTAGAACACAAGCCTACATATTCAAATATCTTGAAGAAAGGGTATGTAGAAATTAAGAACAACCATGGCAATTACTGGCAGGCTTGTTATGCAGAACTTTCTCCATATGAACTTTGTCTGTATCAGCTTGACAAAAGTGGCAACCAGAACCTTCCAACTGTCTACCTGCTTTTGCACTTCCAAAGCATCAACGTGGAAACCAGTGTAGTTGATGCAGTCCTGTTCAATAATTTGCACCTGCAACTCAAAGCAGAATCACCTTGGGAAGCTTTGGACTGGGGACAAAAACTTCGGCAAGCTGTTCATTCTTCAGTTCCATCGTTTCTGAAGCCAAAAGAAGATTTGGTGAACTCATGGAAGTTAGATAATGCTGAGAGCAGCCTCACTCAAAACCATGGCTTACAGAAGGAACCTGCTGAATTTTTCCAGTTCACACCTTTGGCCCCAAACATCAAGGATTACCAAAGCATTGTCAAATCAGGGGTTCTTTACAGATTGATTCTCCAGAATAATTGGAAAGCATTCCATTTTGTACTCAGTGGGTCCCTTCTCATGGCATTTCAGATTGGTGGGCTTGATGAGGACCCTCTGTGGAGCTACAATATTGAGGCATGCGTCTCTGTTCAAACTGATATTCTGGATGACTGTGACTCTTGTTTTCAGGTGATCTTTCCTCAAGATGTGCTTCGTCTCCGTGCAGAAACCCTTCAAAGAGCTCAGGAATGGATGGAAGCTTTGAAGGCTGCAACCAGAGCAGCAAGTTTAGGGCAAAACCTGCAGGTGACACTGAGAAACAAAGGCTTATCTTGTGAAAAAGAACATAGGAAAATCAAGCGCCAGTCTGTCACCACCAGTTTTCTGAGCATTTTAACTACCTTGTCCTTGGAAAGAGGCCTGACTGCTCAGAGTTTTAAGTGTGCAGGTAAGTAACATAAAAGATGTTTCGTTGTTCCCAAATTACCTCGCTAATATGGGATGGAGTGGGATTCAAAAATTTTAACAACCGGTTCTGTGGGCGTGGCTTAGTTGGTGGGTGTGGCTTGGTGGTCATGTAACTGGCTGGGCATGGCCAACTCAACTTCACTCACATCAAGGCATGCATCTCCTCGCCAGGCCTCTCATGACTGTGGGGATGCTGCAACAGTCATAAGTGTGAAAAATGGTCATAAGTCACTTTTTTCAGTGCCATTGTAACTTTGAATGGTCACTCCACACAAGCAAAGTACCAGCAAAGGAGGGAAAAAAAGCTCCAGAGAAGTTCCTGAGACAGGAAATCTAGTCCTGCCAAGAATGTAATAAGGGTTAACAGAGAGGCAGTTTCTGTAAGCAACACCAGAATGTTTCCTTCCTGCCTTACAGGATTAGGTCAGTAATTTTTTCTAACAACCAGTTCTCTGAACTGCTTAGAATGTTAACAACCGGTTCTAGTGAATAGGTGCGAACTGGTAGAATCCCACCCTTGATCTTTACGCTGCATAACAATGTCTCAGTTTGGCATTTTTGGTGTAGCACATTTTTACATAACTTGGCTGTTATTCTGTTTGCAAATCGAGAGCTGGGATCATTTGAAACTCCACAATACACTTCTTCCAAGGGCTCACCAATAAATATTAATTGTGGTAAATTGCCACCAATCAGCTTGAATCTGCTGATACATCCTGGCTAATGCAGCTGGGGGTTCTTAAAGTTTCCCTTTAGGTCCAGAATATTAGAAAGAAAATGTTTTGTTTTGTCTGGGTCAAAGTCAAGAATTGTGCTTGTTATGAAATACAAATGGCAGTTAAGCAGCTATGCAATCTTGTGCATGGAAAGGTCAGCAACTCAGATCTCTAAATATGAAAAACTATAGACAAAAATAGTAAAGCAATAATCACACACACAATTCAATTAAAATATTTATTTTTCACATTTCTGAACCTCCTATCTCCCTCAAAAAGGAACTCTGGGCAGTGTACAATAAAACATCAAAATATAAAAACAATATATAAAATTAAAATATTACAACTAAAATATTAAAAGGAGGCAAGAATAATAAAACCTTGTTAGAATTAATTAACAGTGGTGGAGGGGGAACTCTCATGGAACCAAACCAGCCCCATGATTGCTTGCTTTTTTAGGCTTCCCAAAGGTCACAGAGCCATGTTTTAACTCCTTTTCAAAAGGCCAGGAGAGTCAGGGCCCACCTCCCCTCCTGAGAGAGAATATTCCACAGGGCAGGAGCCAGAGGTGGTATTCAGCAGGCTCTGACCAGTTCTCCATGCTGCATTGAGAGCCCAGGACGGGTTGACTCCTTCCTATGATGTCATTTAGCTAAGTCTGTACTAAGATGTAAAAACCAGCCCTCGGAAGAGACCCCAGCTTTTGACTGAGCTTCTTTCAGTCAGTAGCTGTGTCTCTGAAAGCATTCCGATAGATAGCAATAAAGTACGAATTTCAAGACCTTTTTCGTCGCTTCAGCAGTTCCCAGGGATCTGGGCAGCTGCTCCTCCAGGAGAGCAGGGCTCCCTCTCCTGCAACGTTGGGAGCAATGCTGCCAGAGTGCTGTGCAAGCAAGCTGGGCAGCATCTTGAGACCTCCCCCATGCCTGCGGTTTGAGCGATCGTAAAAACGATCGGCAAACCGATAACAGCACCAGCCAGCTGATCGTGTGGCCAGTGGCTGTGCTTTCTTCTGCTGACTTCGCTGAGGGCTCTTTTTAGCCTAAGGAGTGATTCTTTGATCTCGGAGGCCAGTTTCCTAGTCAGCAGCCATCTTGGATTGAAGCCTTCCACCACGAGGTGAGTGGCCATTTTGTAAGCCCGGGGTCATTTTATACCCGAAAGGACTTATTCTAAATTTCTAATCAGCTTCTTCCCAACACAAGAGCTTTCCTTCTACAAATGGATCAGGATAAGGCTCAAGCAGAGCTTTCCCCCCCAGTGGATCAGTCTCTTAAGCCCAATAAGAGAAAAAGATGTAGGCAGCACTCCCAATCAGTCCAGAGGGAGGTGGCTGCCAAAATCAGAGGTAAGGCTCTAGCCCCTAAGAAGGCAACTCAGGCTGAGTTGAGGGCAGAGAAGTTGAGTTGAGGGCAGAGAAGCGCAGGCATGCGGCCCTAGAGAAGCAGTTTAACAGAACAATTCAACAGATGAGAGGGCAACTGCAACAAGTTTCAGGTGATACCCGTGGGCCCCAGCCAAGCGCTTCCAGAGGAGGAGAAGTTATATATGAGCCTTTTCATCCTCCATCCTGGTCTCTTGGGGCCTTTGCAGAACAATCAGTTCCTCAGGATCTCAGCAGATCTGGGCCCTATTTCCATCAGGCTTCTGGGCCCTATGCCCCCCCTTCCTCCAGACCTAGACCCTCTTCTCAATCTAGGCCTGAAGCCACCTTCACTCCCACAGCAGCGGGCCTTCAGTCTTCTGCCTCTACCTTTGAGCATAGACCAGGGGATATCCAAGATGTTGTCTCATTGGCCATTAGGCAGGAATTGGCTGAAGGCTTCAAGCAAATTCTTTGACCTCTGGAAAGGGTTCAAGCCCTTCTCCCTTCTCAATCTATAAGTTCCTTGCCTCCTCACCCTGAATTTCATAGGCCCCAGGACCTCAAGGTCCATTCTTCACTACCAGAATGGGAGGAGGTTGATGAGGAAGGAGGGCCTTCACCATCTGAACACAGTTACTCCTCTCATTCAGAGCATGAAGAGGGTGAGATTTATGACCAAAATATTTCAGAGGAAGAAGATTCTCGCCCAGAGCAGACATCCTCTGCATTGGTCTTCAAACCTACTCTCTTCAGGCCATTACTCAGCAAGGCCTTGGTCATTGCCAAGCTGTTCCCGGAGGAAGTGGCTCCTGAGCCACAAGGAGATCCCTCTGGCCAAGGAGACTCGCTCTTCTCCAAGCCTGTAGTGCATGCAGAAGTTTTGCCTTCTCCCACGTTGTTCCTGGACATGGTCAAGAAACAGTGCGCTTCCCCTTTGGCAGGTCCTCACCCATCTTCTCTGGATAAGCGTTTCTACAACATCAGTGCAGCCCTGGACAATGCCCTGGCAGTGCTTGCGGTTGACGCTCCAGTTGTGGCCTCATTCTCATCTTCTGGCACTCCCACTGAGCCAGAAGATATCCTGAAACCGGATGACAAATGTTCCGAACAGACCCTCAAGTGCAATCACTAAGCCGCTGCATGGGCTGTTCAGGCTTCAACAGCAGCATCTTTTTTCACAAGGGCATCCATACGGAGGCTGCGCCAACTCCAGAATAGATTGCCTGCTTCTGACCTTCGGTCTCATCAAGACCTTAACAAAATTATCGCAGCAGCAGAATTAACTGTGGATGCCACTCTCAATTCCACCAAATTTGCATCTAGGGCCATGGCATCTTCAGTAGAAGCAAGAATACTTTTATGGCTCCGAAATTGGCAGGCAGAGTCACGTCAAAAATGGAAGTTGGCTTCAGTTCCCTTCGCAGGCAATAAACTTTTTGGTGATTCTCTGGAACCTTATCTCATCGAAACCAGAGATAAATGTAAAAATCTCTCTTCCTCTGGGAAGAAAGCCGACTATGACCCAGCTCCTTATCATCCTCCTGCTTTTCAAGTGGAGACCTCCTCCTGCTTCCATCGCTCTCAAAGGCCATACTCCCAACACCAAGACCAACGTGCGGAAGCATCTGGCAGGCAACAACCTTCTGCTGGTAAACAGCCTTTTTGGGGGGAGGGGATCATTCCTTCCATCGCTCTAAGTAATCCCTCGTTCTCCCCACCCATCAGAGGTCACCTAGCCTTCTTTGCCTCCAAATGGGAGGAGTCAACAATGGACGCCTGGGTGCTCAGCACTATTAGGTCAGGGTTACAATTGGACTTCCTAACACCACCCTCAGAAAATTTTTTGATCTGTCCTGTCTTTCGGGACATTTCAAGGCAAGCCCTCATGAATCAGGTAATTCAACACCTTCTTGAAATCAGGGCTATTCAACCTGTTCCCCCCTCTCAACAGGGACGTGGGTTTTACTCTCGCCTTTTCATCATTCCCAAAGCCTTGGGGGGAGAGGGGGGTGGCGAGCCATCCTTGATCTAAAATTCCTCAACCAATTTGTAAAATACAGGTGATTTAAATTGCAGACTCTGCATTCTATTTTAGACAGCGTTCAGAAGGGAGACTTCCTCTCTTCCATTGATCTCACAAAGGCTTACCTCCACATCCCCATTTGGCCTCATCATCGCCAGTTTCTCCATTTCTGTTATCAGAATGCCCATTACCATTATTGAGAACTTCCCTTCGGCCTCTCATCAGCTCCAAGGATCTTCACAAAGGTTCTGGCAGCATTGATGGCATCTGCGTTCTGTTCCAGTGAGGATCCAATGCTACTTGGACGACATTTTGATTCTGTCCTCCTCCATTCATGCGGCCCATCGGGGTCTGCAAATTATCCTGTCATATCTCCAGAGTCATGGGTTTTCCATCAACACCAAAAAGAGCCAACTCTCTCCCACAACCAAATTGCAACACTTGGGAGCAGTCATCGATACCACGACGTGCCAGGTTTTCCTTTCCCCAGCTCGTGGAAAGAGCCTTGCAGAGATCATCAGCCAGATCCAGCAGCATCAAACTGTCCCCCTGTTGCTGCTGTCCAAATTCTGGGGAAGATGGTCTCCTGTATTGGCATTGTCCCATGGGCTCGGCTCCACTCCTGACCGCTCCAATGGTTCCTGCTTCCCTACCAATGAGCAGGAACCAAATACTCATCCATCAAGGTCCCATTCCCACCACAAATCCTGCGATCTCTCAATTGGTGGCGTTCCCCATCAATCTGGAAGGGACTTCTGTTCAGGGACCCAGACAGGCTAGTGATATCCACCGATGCCAGCCTCCTGGGTTGGGGTTCCCATATGCAGGGCCAGATAGCTCAGGGCGTTTGGTCCAGGTCAGAGCAGATCCTTCCCATAAATTGGCTAGAGCTCAGAGCCATTTTTCTGGCTTTCAAGCATTTCAGGCAAATCTCACATTCTAGTCCTTACAGACAACATGGCCGCAAAGGCTCATGTCAACTGGCAAGGGGGGGCGAAGTCCAAAGCTCTCATGAGAGAGGCTCAACGGTTGGGGTTATGGGCAGAGAAACACCTGTTGTTGATCTCGGCGGACCACATCTCCGGGGTCGACAACTCCCAGGCCGACTGGCTCAGCAGGAGCCCAGCAGGCAGAATGGTCCATTCCTCCATCTCTGTTCAGGGACCTTTCCCTCAGATTCGGAACACTGGAGATGGATCTCTTCTCCACTCCTCAAAACGGCCAAGTCAACGGATTCTTCACCAGGTTTCCTTGCCAGCGGAGCGGAGGGAACCAATGCTCTTCGGTGCAGATGGCCCAAGCCTTTCCCCCGCTTCCCATCATTCCAGCAGTAATTTGGAAGATGTTGGAGAAACGAGCGGAGCTCCTCCTCCTGGCACCCTATTGGCCAAGGAGGCCCTGGTTTGCGGACCTGGTCAACCTATCGGTGGCTTCTCCTTGGAGGATCCCAGCCCATCTAATCTTCCTTCAGCAGGGGGCTCTGCTCCATCCAG
This sequence comes from Hydrophis major, assembly GCA_033807585.1. Classification (NCBI taxonomy): domain Eukaryota; kingdom Metazoa; phylum Chordata; class Lepidosauria; order Squamata; family Elapidae; genus Hydrophis; species Hydrophis major. The sequence continues at coordinate 216,627,052 of CM066328.1, read as the reverse complement.
AGCCCCAGTGGCTCAAGCTGACTGTGTGGCACTTGAGTGGCAGCAGCTAGAGAGGCTGATCTCCCAGAAAGAGTCATCCTCACTGTCCTGGCATCTCGCAAACCTTCTACAAAGCGCATCTATGATGCCACCTGGAAGGCCTTTTCCCGATGGTGCCTTAGGGAGGGTCTCTCTCCTGCTTCAACCCAGTTGCCAGAAGTTCTTAGATTCCTTCAGCATGGTCTGGAGAAAGGTTTGGCCTCTAACACCTTACGCAAGCAGGCTGCGGCCCTCTCCTCGGTTCTCTCATGGGGTTTGCTTTCTTCCTTATCCCATCACCCTTCAGTCAGGAGATTTTTGAAAGGGGCTTCCAACCTGCACCCACCGGTGGTTCACAGGTCTCCTTCCTGGGACCTTCATTTGGTCCTTAATGCCCTTACGAAGCCCCCCTTTGAACCCCTTAGAACAGTGTCTCTCCGTTTCCTGACTCTGAAGGTAGTGTTCCTCGTTTCCATCACTTCAGCCAGGCGGGTTTCCAAGCTCGCTGCTCTTTCCATCAGACAGGACCTTTGTTCCTTTCACGATGATAGGGTTGTTCTCCATGTGGACCCCTCATTTATTCCAAACATTAACACTGGTTTCACAGGGCCCAGGACTTCGTGTTGCCTGACTTCTGCCCCCTCCCACCATGACTTAGAGTGGCAGTGGCACACGCTAGACGTAAGAAGGGCTCTTAGAATATACATTAAGTGCACTTCCTCCTTCAGGAAGTCGGAAACCACATTTGTTTCCTTTTTCCCTTCTCACTTGGGGCACAAGGCCTCTTCTCCTACTATTAGCAGGAGGGTCAGGTCTTGCATTGAGCAGGCCTACAAAACTGCACCCCTTCCAATTCTGCTGGCACATACTGTTATGAGCTGTGCTTTAGCAACACATGGAGAGTCCTATGTTCTGTACCTCCAATATAAAGAGCTTTTGCCTAACAAAATAGGCACCACACAGAGACGTTTATGCCCTGGTCACTTCCAGAATGGATTAGGGGAATGTACTCTATATGGCCATGTATACCTAGATCCACACGTGAAAGTACAATTTATTGCTCATGCCTATTTCCCAGGAAGCTTCCCAAACTGGCAGTTTGCACCTGGGCCAGACTAAATAAAGTTCAGTGGCAGGGAACTTTCGGTGGCAGGAGGGAGGGGAAAGTGGAATCTTGTCCTCTTGTGTTTATATAACGATTCCAGAGTAATTACCCACTTGACTCTTCCCCTGGCTGGGCCAATCTCTCTCTGACTACATTACACCTCTTTCTGTAAGCAGTTTGCTTCCAGGTGCAATTCAAGATGCTGATCTTGATGTTTATAGCGTGGGAGCTTTTTTGAGGGATGGCCTCTCCCAATTATATCTACCCATCCCACCAGATGAAGCAGGAAGAGTATGCTGCAGGTTCCATTATCAAAAGAGCTCCATCTGGCAGAACCCCTTTTCTGCTATGGCCCCTGTGCTCTGGAACATCATTCGGCTGAGATGAGGTTAGCCCCATCTCAACTAACCTGGTTTGAAAGAGGGATAAAAGAGGTCATCTATGTTAAAATTAAAGAGCTCTCTCTCAACAGACACCACCTATCTCCTGTTTACAACATAGTCCTTTCTAGCCCCCAAGTGGCCTCAACTACTCTCAGAGAGCTAATGGCTAACCTACAGAATGCTAAAAACCAGATGACTGCAAGGAATATGAATCCTTCCATTCCCACCATTCAAGAAGCTTCTTGGATGAAAAGCGAAATGTCTTCAAGGAAAAACAAAGTTCAGTTTCTTTTTGTAAAAGCACTTAATTTTTTTTTTTTAACCAGCTTTGGAAATCTAGGACTTTCAAGATAACTATGAAATTAAATGATTTTGTTCTCTCACTCTCTAGAGTTCTATTTGTTTATTTTATAGCAAAAGAATATTTTGTTGTAAAATAAAATATTCATTATAAAATAATTTTACTTGTTTACTGTACATGTTTATTTTTTGATAATTTTAAATTATTGCAGAGTTCTTAATTGTTACCTGTTTGTGAGATGGGCAACTATATAAGTATTCTAAATAAATACATAATAGCCAAAATGTCATTTTGATGCTCCTTATGCAATCCTGGATAAGTAGACAAATTGCACTAATATTTTGAGGCTTGATTTAAAGAAATCTGAACCTTTGATTAGGAAGTTACAAATATTGGGTAAAAATTTGAGGATGCAGTATTAATGCTGTACTTTATGTCCAGAAATGCAAGCAATTGCTATTTCCAGCAGGGGGCTATATTGGTAGATTATCTTGCTTGTAAGAGCAATCAAAGTTCGACACATGCATATAACATATAGCATATACACACTTGTGTGCGCGCACGCACAGACACACACACACATCAAGAAAGTCAATTTATTAATTTATAGAGCCGGAAAGAAAAGTTAGACATTTACATTAATTGAAAAATAACACTTAGCTATTAAATAGCTTTTGTGTGGGGAAATGAAGAATACTACTTTTTCATATGCTAGAGTTTATTTAAGGATACATATACATTAATACCTACAGAAATATAAAAATGTGCTTAACTGGGATAAATATAATGTTGGACTGCAATTAAGCATTTATTTTCCTTATTAAAAGGGGGAATTTCCTTCTAAATCTTTTTCAGAGGGAGAATGTATTGAATTCAAAAGTGGAGGAGGATTTGTTTTGCTTTGAAATAATTCTCATCCATAGCATAGACACATTGCAAATTTATGTTTTCCATCGCCAGCTGTTAATTACTCTGTTTGTAAAGATAAGGTCTAAGATACTTACAGTGTGTAGCCAGACAGCAGTCCCCAATCTCTATGGCATGGCTGTCCAGCTGGGAGTGGGAGCAAGAGGAGAATTGGGCAACTTCTGCAAGTTAAGTGTGTGTGTGTGTGTGTGTGTGCACGCGCACACACGCGCACACACGCGCACACATGTGTTGGCCTGCACTCATGCAAGTCAAGTTGCACATGTATGCATGTGTATTGGCCTATTGTTTGCATAGCCCGGTTCCAAATAGGCTACAGCCCAGCAGTGGGCCTTGCCCTGGGATTGGGGTTGGGGACGGGGACCCCGGCCTAGGACAAGTGAGTAAACCTTTTTGATGAGCAAGTATTTTAGTGTAGTTCCTTAGACTCAATTTTCTGTTCAGAACACCATGCTGGCATTATGTGCCTATAATTCCCAGAGGTAAATTAGCTAAAAAATAACTGAGTGCAAATAATGCCTTTAACAAATGCATGGATAATGCTATTTTTGTTGATGTAAAGGTAAAGGTTCCCCCGCACATGTGTGCTAGTCGTTTTTGGCTCTAGGGGGTGGTAGTCATCTTTGTTTCTAAATCGAAGAGCCAGCAGTGTCCGAAAACATCACCGTGGTCATGTGTCCAGCATGACTAAATGCCGAAGGTGCACGGAGTGTTGTTACTTTCCCACCAAAGTGGTCCCTATTTTTCTACTTGCATTTTGTATGTGCTTTCGAACTGCTGGGTTGGCAGAAGCTGGGACAAGTAACAGGAGCTCATTCCATTATGTGGCGCTAGGGATTCGAACCTTCTGATTAACAAGCTCAGCATTTTAGTCACTGAGTCACCGCGTCCCCCTTTTTGTTGATGAGGATGCACCAAATAATAGGTTAGATTTTTTAAAAAAAAATCTATACTGGAAGGTACTGCATATATGTGTCAACTCATAAAACATGAGTGACTGCAGGCAACTACTGCCTTGCCCTATTCTCTGCATTAAAAAAAACTTTAAACAATAATATGATCTGATATGCTGCATTATATTTGTTTTCAAGAATATATCTGGTCCTGGACCTCAAATGAACTTTCTTTTAGATAGAGATGGATTATTGCAGCCTATTACTTTAATTGGGATTTTGCTCCTTTGTTTTGATAAAAAGGAAGAGAAAGCCAAGGATATAGGTAGTGTTATTCAGTAGGAAAGTTAGAGGGGATGGCAATGACAATCCAATAAATTAATATAACTAGTTGTATTCTTATAACACATAAACATGTACACATCAACTTTTAACAGGCATAACTGGCTTTCAAAATTCCATCGTATCCAGGAACTTAAGGTGGGATTCTGTCTAAACTTATCTTGGCTCCATATAAAGAGCTGTATAATCCCAAAATAATGAAATATAAATTATTACAATGTAGTTATTATTAAGCACTACGTTAAAATTGTTTTTAGTGTAAGAATAACAAGCCAAGAGAAAGGAGATAGGACAAATCTGGGTTAGAGTGTCAATAGGGATTGTAAAATTTCTTCATTGGCCTTTTTCCATTTTGAAAGATTTTGGCTGTCTTGTCCTCATGGGGTGACTGTTTAACCTACCAGGATTGCTACTGGTAATTGCATCTTGTAGGCATTAGGCACACCAATTCCCCCTCCACCCCCCCATATCCTTACCACCCCATTCCATCCCACCCCCATAGCTGCAAAAGTGGGGAAAGCTTTGTGTAGATAAAAAGTTTTGCTGCAAATTCTTCAGCCATTTAGTGCAAATTCCTGTAATTACCATCATTGTGTCCTGTCTGAATGGCACATAATACAGCAGAAGCCTTTCCTAATTGAGACATTACAGGAGGTACAAATCCCTTCTTTGTTCAGCCTGACAAATTAGTGCCAGAAAGTGGCAGGGTCCAGTAGGAATCAAAGACTAGGCTGCACAAAGATGAGACTTAAGGCTACAGTAATAACCCTCTCTTGTTCTCCATGGGAGGAGAAAAGTAATGGTGAATAGAAAAATCAAGGTGTTTTTTTTTCCTTTTGAGGTTTTGTTTAGTTGTGAATTTCCTTAACATGACAGCACCTTAGGGCTGCTTTATTTATTTAGTAAAAGTGATTAAATAGTAATACAATAGAGCGGTCCACTGTCCTTTCAGTTCCCCCCAAGCTGTAAACCCTCAAATTGATTGTCTAATTGATTAATGACCCACTGATAGAGAAGTTTGTTAGAATAGAATAGAATAGAATAGAATAGAATAGAATAGAATAGAATAGAATAGAATTCTTTATTGGCCAAGTGTGATTGGACACTCAGGGAATTTATCTTTGGTACATATGCTCTCAGTGTACATAAGAAAAAATAAAATACATTCATCAAGAATCATAACACAATCATAGTCATAGTTTACTAATAAGCATCAAATCATACTAGGAAACAAATAAAACAATTAAATTGTAAACATACAAGCAACATGGTTATAATCATAAGTGGGAAGAGATAGGTAATAGGAAGAATGAGAAGAATAATAGTAATACAGTTTTACTAAATAGTTTGACAGTGTTATGGGAATTAGTTGTTTAGCAGAATGATAGCATTCAGGAAAAAACTGTCCTTGTGTCTAGTTGTTCTGGTGTGCAGTGCCCTATAGTGTATTTTTGAGTAGAAATTGAAACAATTTATGTCTAGGATGTGAGGGGTCTGTAGATCTTTCCACAGCCCTCTTTTTGACTTATGCAGTATACAGGTCCTCAACGGAAGGCAGGTTGGTAGCAATTGTTTTTTCTGCAGTTCTAATTATCCGTTGAAGTCTGTGTTTGTGTTGTTTGGTTGCAGAGCCAAACCAGACAGTTATAGAGCTGCAGATGACAGACTCAATAATTCCTTTGTAGAATTGAATCAGCAGCTCAGGAACTTCCGGTTTGCCAGGCTTCGGCGGTGGCAGGGATTTGCGATCCTGCGCGATCCCTGTTGCGCTAGACGTCTTGGTGCCTCCGACCCCAACGGGTCTGGAGGCTAAGGCTGCCCTGTAGAGGCAGCTGAAGATAGGTGGGATCTGGAGAGGGGTTTGGGGGTGTCACAGACCCCCTCCCCAGCCGGCAAAACCCCCTTCTCTCAAGGTGGTGGAGTGGCGGTCTGTAATGGCCGCCACAAAGAAGCTGGCAACTGGGTAAGACTGCGCAGGAGGAAGAGGGAGAAAGTTTTGAAGAGAAAGGTTTTTTGGCTGACCCAGGACTTTAAGATACATCTAACATCCTGAAAACCATGACTTTTTGAACGATACTTTGTTTCCAGAGGAGACTTTCCAGCAGCGAATTTGAGGTGCTGAAAGGGAAAGTTTACTCTCCTTCCCTATGGAATCAACAAATGGACATTGAGAAACCTGTCTTTTTATAGAAGGTAAAAATTTGGCTCTTTGTTATAAATGGAAAGGGAGAGGACAAAAAAAAATATTAAGATCTTGCTGGAGGAGATGCCTTGAAGATTTTGAGACTAGAAATTAATTGCAACAAGGCTTCAAAATACAGATTGGGCTTTTTTTTTTCTTTTTATTGATATTACCCCAGGAAGAGAAAGTGAGAATTTTGTGCTCTGTTTAGACTGATCGATGACTCTGGGACTTTGGGGAACTGTTGTAACTTTTGAAACATCTTGGTTGTTTTTTTAAAAAAAAAAAAAAAAAAGAAGAGGGGGGAAAAAAAGAAAAGGTTTATAATGGCTTTACCAGGTGATGAACTTAGAAAGGAATATGGAAAAATAAGGAAAGAAGGCAAGGACGCTGTGAAAGAAGCCTTTCATTTCTTAGAAATGGCGCTTGCTATTTGTCAGCAAACACAACAACAGATGGAAGAAGAAGAAGAAGAAAAAGAAGATGCCATCTTTAATGAATCCAAAAGTTTAATTAAGAAAGAAAGGAGAAAGAGAGGAAGGAAAATGAAGAACTTAAGACTTAAAAAAACACCCAAGAAAGAGAAAAATAAGATGCAAAATCAACACAATGTTAGAGAGCAAAAGAAAAAAGGAATACAACAGAGAGGGGAAGCTAAAAAGGCGGAGGTTAGGAGGGGGGGTTAAAAAGGCCAGGTGGGATAAGAAAGGAAGGGAAAAGGGGGGAAAAAGCCACAAAGGTATGAAACAAGAAGGGAAAAAAGGAATTTTTTTTAGGGATAAAGGGTAATGTATAATTTTTTTAAAAGAAGATTCTGCAAGATACATAAGATGGTATTGTAGTATTTGTATTAGAAATAGAAAATTAGAATGTTATAAGAATTAATAAAAGATTAAAATATTGAAATGTTTAGTAATGATAGACTTTAAAATTTAACAAAATAGTAAAGGGAATGTCTAAAATATTGAGTTTAATTAAAGAGTTTAATTGACTATTGTATTGATGTTATAATAAACTTAGCATTGTAGCATTTGTTTTTGAAATAGATAATTGGAATGTTACAAGATTTAACATTTAGATTTATTATCTAATTATGTATTTAATCATTTTGGATTTATTATTTTTTCTTCTTTTTAAAAGTTAGTAGGTAGAATGTACTAAGCAGAATCAGATTGGGTACTAGGCGTTATTTTAAATGTTAATTTAGGGGGACGATAGAAAGGCATCATACTTTGATTAGTGATTCCAGGAGAAACCCTTTTTTTTAACTATAGGGAATGAGATAAATGGATAATTTGGAAAGAATGGACAAAAGATACAAGTATAATGATTTAAATTAAAATAAAATAAATAAAATAGAATTAAGAAGAGTGAAAAGCGGGGAGAAGCTATATAGAAGGTATAGAATGGTAAATAAGATAGGTAATGATATATAAGATGAGCATGAATTTAATTGAAGTCCATATAAAGAGAGGTAATCTGGGGCCAAGCTACTTTCTAAAAAGAAGTTTTATGTTTTTGTGTTTTGTGTGTTTATGTTTGCTTGAGAATTAATAAAACCTTGGAGGAATGTTGGATGAGAATAACGGTAAACAAGTCAGAGAGAAATGAAGATGATGACTATAAAATGGATAAATATAGAAAATAATAATAATAATGAAATTGAATAAGAATAAGAATAAAGAGAAATAATGAGAAATTTGTTAAAAGATATTTATATGTCCTTATGGAAGCGGGGTAAAATAGAATTATGTTGTATAAAATAATGTTTTATTTGACTTGTAAAAATTTATAATGGAAAGAGGTTTTATGTACTTAATGGTTAATGATGGTTTGTTTGTCTTTAAAATAATTAAAATTTGTTTCAAATAAATAAATAAATAATGGAATGTGCAGAAATGAGTAGATTAACATTAGCAATTTGAGAACAAGAAGAAAAACAGTACTTTTAAGATATGGGATTTATTTTACCAATGGTTAGATAGAAAAGTAGGAAACTGAAGTATAATACAATGGTATGTTATAATTATTTTGGAATAATTTTAATATGAATTAAAATTAGTATGAACTGAGATTTGCTCTAAAGGATAATGCGGATTTGAAATCAAAGTCTAATGATGATGTAATCATATGTAACATGATATGGAAAGTTGACTAATGTAATATGTAAATTTAAATCTAAGAGGAAAAGACTCTTAGATTTTATTGTGCACAAGAAATATGTACCAACCAACACTGTTTAATTGAAAGGTTTTTTTTGTTTTATGTTTATGTTTGTCTATGTTGTTAAAAATAAAAAAAACTATATAAAAAAAAAGAATTGAATCAGCAGCTCTTTGGGCAATTTGAGCTTTCTGAGTTGGCACAGAAAAAACATTCTTTGTTTGCTTTTTTGATGTTAGATGTCCATTTTAAGTCTTGAGATAGGGAGCCTAGAAACTTGAAGGTCTCTACTGTTGATATTGTGTTGTCTAGTGTTGTAAGAGGTGGTAATATAGGAGAGTTTCTTCTAAAATCTACCACCATTTCTACGGTTTTGAGTGTATTTAGTTCAAGATTGTTTGGGTTGCACTACAAGGCTAGTTGTCCCATCTGTATGCAGATTCATCATTGTCTTGAATGAGACTAATCACTGTGGTATCATCTGCAAACTTCAGTATTTTAACAGATGGATTGTTAGAGATGCAGTCATTGGTATATAGGGAGAAGAGAAGTGGAGAAAGCACACGGCCTTGTGGGGCCCTGTTCTAATTGTACAGGCATCAGATGTGATTTCGCCTGGCTTCACCTGCTGCTTCCTGTCTGTTAGGAAGCTTATGATCCATTTACAAGTGTGGTTAGGTACAACTAACTGATTTAGTTTAGTTGGAAGAATATCTGGAATGATGGTATTGAATGCTGAGCTAAAGTCTACAAAGAAGGCTCTTGCACAGGTTTTGATGGATTTGATGGAGACAAGGTTTTTCCTTTCCCCATTTCTTTTTTTGGTTTGTTTTTCCTTGAATCCAAATTTACAGGTGGTAATACGGATTTATTTTGTTTAAATTGCTCCCTGTGTTTTTGTCTTGCTATTCTTTACTTTAAAAGCATTTTCAGCAAAAGCTTCCAGACAAAGAGTTGACTTTCAGAAGTGAATGAAAAGGGAATATTGCTTACGACAAGCTTATCTTGGCTACTAGCTAGCACTAGCTAGTATATCAAGGTCAGAAGAGCATTTTCCAAAACAGAATAGCACATACCTGCCCCCAAATTATTTTGCTTCAGAATTGATATCTTCCCTAGCCCTGGGAATAAAGAAGCTTTATTAAGGCTACAATGCTGAATACATCAGGGGTGAAATTCAAAAATTTTCCCTACCAGCTCTGTGGGCATGGCTTGATATACTTGGTATAATAGTAATTGCAACCGGAGCGATCGTTTACTAATTCAATTCATCCCTACCACCTCTCCCGAGGTAGGCCGAGGTGGTTGAATTTCACCCCTGGAATACATCTGTATAAAACTAAGATAACAAGGCTTAATTCTTCGTGAATATAGGAGTGCACTGGAGTTTGCAACTAGCTATTGCACCCACTCCAAATAATAGTATCTTTCACTGCTGCACTATTTATCAGTCTGTAAGAAACTAAGTCAGATTCAGATGACTGAAAACTTAAACGGACTGTCCTTCCAGGTTAGGCAAATACAGTGACACTTATTTCAGTTTCAAATGTTTATGCCAGTTAGATGCTGTTTTACTTTCCTGCAATCCTATAGCTAAAGATATAAAATGTTTTCAGTTTTCAAAATATTTCCTTTTAATTAGGAAATGTAGGCAAACAATTCTGAAAGAGTCTGAAACTGCTTTGAATGGTACAGCAAGCCTAGAGTTATTGTTGATAATCATGATGCTTCAGGAATTTGTGGCATATGGGATTTATTCTTTTGTCTGTTTGCATAAGAGTGCATCTTAAGAGTCTATTGTCCATGTCTGCTCTCTTAAAAATAAAATCTGATAATTTTAGGGAACTTATATTTACATCAGTGTGCATTGGATTGCGTTATTAGCATAGGTTCCAATTATACTTTATGCTTATATAACATAAAGGAAGCCTGATTTCCATCCTGCTTGTTAGTTTTGATTGTTGCAGCTTCATCCTCTGAAAGTATAGTAAGGTGATTTTTATATACTGTGTGTACATGTGTATGCTTATTAGTTAAAAGTTTAGATACTAAATGCTATCCTTAGTATCTTGTAAACTTCCTGTTTCCCTGCATATATGATAGTTGGAAAGTCTCAACAAGAAAAATGAATGACTGTAATGTGTCAGTAAAAAGGAGATTGGTAGGGAATAATATATTATTAAATGCATGTTACAGGGACCTAGCATATGCAAACTGCATTCTGTGAATAATCAAACAGACTCCATTGGAGTATTTTTAATTTCTGTGTATGCATCTGTGGGAGAAATGAGCTTAAGACAATTTTGTATAGAATCAAAGACATGTGACCCAAGCAGCCACATACGGCATAGCCAAATGACTATGTGGCCTTTGGAGTCTTATTTAGAATGGGTAAAACCAAAATATTTGATGTGCCACTCGCTCTCGTTTTCTTTGGTTTTATTTCCCCCTCATTTTTCCAGTATATGGGCATAATAAGTGACTAAAACCTTGTAAATGTTTACAGAGCCAATTATCTATTGAAACTCTTGAAATCCCTCCCAGAATAGGTTCTTCCTCTTCCGATACTTGAAATATGGACTTGAGATGCCTCTGGAAGTTGCATAGTTGGGGATTGAGTTATGCAGCTTGCAATGAATGGAGGTCACTGCTCAGCTCTCACCCTTAGATACAATGTTGCACAGCTCTTACAAAAACATGAGCATTAACTTCTTATACTTAATTTCTTTTGACTGGTACTGTTTAAGTTTTCATTGCCTATTTGTGATATTCATTGAAAATTTTTGATGGAAACGTTTTTCACATCTTGTACTCGAATGTCATGAGTAAATGGTTTATTATCACAATGATTATCTCCATGTCTCTGGAAATGTATAAAATATCAGAGTTTAATAGGCACATCAATTTTGCCTTCAGGGTCAGTGGAACAGGGTAACTTACTTATCACTGTAGGCAAGGTGAGACACTTACTGCATGACAAAAGAAAAGAAAGATGAACTGGATTTTTCTTTTCCTGTCTTGCTAGGTCAGATGAAGATCTTGTTTAGCACCCACTGCCAGCCAGCCAGTCAGCAGTAGTGCCCTACTAGGGTCTTTCAAAAAGTCCCCCAGCCAACTTGAAGGCAGCAACCTTGCTGCTTTGAGTGCTAAGTTCCCCTTCAGCAGGAAAAGGTTGTAGGGATGATAAATTCCTTCTTTATGAATTTGACATTTCTCTTTTCAAATCCACTGCAAACTGGTATGAATCAGAAGATACAGCAGATGAACTGGGATTGTGTGAAACAATTTCTTTTGGCTGCACAGTTCTGATTCTATCACTTCAACCTTCTGTTGGAAGAAATATCCTTCTGGGTTCAGTTCCAAGTGGGGAAAAAGACACTAGAATTATGGCAGTTGCTTGGAAAGAAGGTTTTATTATTGATGAACAGAATGGGTTCCTGGGCAGAAAAAGGAAGAGATGCTGAGAGTACCTGGGTTTTATGCCCTCTCTGGGCTTTGAACTTCCTGGGGCACAGGAAAAGTATTCTGATTGGTTGCTATAAAAGGTCATAGCAAGCTTTGTAGGTTGCCCATGTGCTAAGTTTGGTTGAAACTTGGTGAGTGGTGCAATTAAGGACAATTAAATGGCTCTGCCTGAAGGAGGTAAATCTTTGTTATGTAGAATAGACTGGCCCAGACCTTAATGGCCCATTAACAAAGGGGGGATGAGTTGGGTGAGTTTCTGCCACTCTGAGTTTCTACTTCTCTTTTAGGGGAAATATTTTACCTTTTTAGTATATCTTAAAACATTATATTTTTTAGGAGAGGGATGGGTTTTAACTTCCAACACTTCCTTGTGCAATCCTTGTGAATTCAGTGCTACGAAAAAGGAAAAAGAAAAATATAGTATCTTCCTGGGTTGATCAGAAGCTGCTTTTTAAAAAACACTACCTTTTGAGTAGCCGATTCTGTCCCTGTCCCCACCCATTTGCCATCTGAGCATTTTCCTCCACTTCAAGCACCTCTTCTGCAGGATCCATTTGCCCCCTCTCCTATCAGAGTAGTACTATGAGTTTTAAAAGAAGCCCTTCTTCACTTTATATTACCTTTGACCCCACTAGCCTACAACGTAAGCTGTATATGTGTGTGCTTTTGTGTACAGAGTTGTGCTTCATGGTTTTGTAATACACTTCAAAATCAAAGCAATAAAAAAACAGTTTCAAAGGTGAAGGTTCCCCCTGCCACAAATTGACACAAGGATATCAATCGTGTGCAGAAATCAGTTGTTTGCATACATTCCCAGCAGCTGTGCCTAACTTTGCAACAGATTTTTAGTTTTTCCTCTCCTCAGAGTTTAGTTGGGCAGCATGCCTATTTTCTATCCATTTTGTGGGGGGTGGGGACACTTTCTAGTCCTATTTTAGGTAAGGAAAATCACCCAAATATCATCAGTGCTAGAAAATAAAATTATCTGACCTTCCTTTCCCTTTCCTCTTTTTTCACTTACAATGCTGAGGCAACATCATTCACTGCCTGGCACTATCTGGCTTCCCTTATGCTGCCCTCTTCTTGTGTAGAGTTTTGGGTGGTATTCGCTGACCTCCACAAGGCTGCAAAAAGAAATGAATCTGAACCATCCAAACTGCTGTCCTTGAGCAGCCAGAAGATCATCAGAATTACTCACTAAACTCCCTCATGATGCTGCAGGAGAACCTTCAGTCTGCCAATAATTCATACTCATGAATTCATGGCTTAAAAAGATGACACATGGGTCATGAACGCTCTTTTAATAGAGAAAGTCTGCTTTCAGACATGCCTTATCTCTGTAGCACATCATATTTACTTTGCTTTTGTTGGAACTGTTGCCTAATTAAAGAAACCCGACATGACAAATTGTATGGATTTTTGGAGCAAGCTTAAATCCACTTCATTTGGAAAGAAATGCCAATGAACTCAATGCAGTTTTCTGAATAACGTGCAGATGAGTGCACATTTAATCAAATCATCATAAAAATTGCACATTGCAAACTATAAAGAATTTTGAAAATATTTTGTTCTGTTTTTAATGATGGATTATCTTATCTCCCAGACATAAGATTCCTCAAAAACAATATCGCTCTCATTGGATGTTATAAGATTGGGAAGCATTGGAAGTCGTCTTCTGACTTCCTCTTACCCTATAATCAGAGGTGGGTCTCAACTAGAAAGATGGACTTTTAAAACGTCATTTTTAAAGAAAACTCCCAAATAGTTCCAACAAATGTTCTTAAAATTCAATGCCTTTGGGGGGGGGGGGGGGGGGAGAAAATAAGGAATATGTTTTTCAAATCTACATAAAATCTAATTGCATCCCACTCATTAACATTTTTTCGTGCCATTTCTAGATAGTCATGTGTAGGGTATATTTTAAAGCATTTTAAATCCCTTTAATAAACATTGACAAAAAGAATAATTATATTTATAAACACAAAAATATGTCTCTGTGTTTCAAGATTGAGCCAAATGTTAGGATTCCAATGATGGTTTAATACCGATACTGATTGAATATCAATAATTGTTTTAATAAAGTGCCAATGAAACGAAAAACCCTTTGCATTTTTCAAATGAGAAATTAACTGTTCTAGAAATATGTAATGTAGAATTTAATAAGAGGAAGATGCAATATAGAAAATGCTAATAAAATTGTGTTTTATTTTTTTGAGTATAATGAAATGTTTGTTAAACTTTTAAAAAAGCCTTAACAATTGGACTTCATTTATAATTCCTGAAGCCTAGACATCCTGTGTAACAAAATACAGCATTATATTATATCATTGCTTCCTTATTTCTTTCCTTATTTGAAGAAACTAGCCAAATTGCTGTCTGTCACTGACATGCATTTTGTCACCATGCATTAAGCTGAGCTTCACAACATCAAAGGAATCAACTGTATTCATAATTAGAAGTAAAAGGATTGCAAAATAGCAGGCCTTGTAAAAAAACAACAGCCACACAACTGAAGGAAAGTACAAAGTATATTGCACAATTTAACATAGAAAATGTAACACTACAATGGCCTTATAACATGAACTTTTTATATAATTTCCTTTTATCAAATTTGACATTTTGAGTGCTCTAAGGCGCAACACAGACTATTGTGAATGATATGATACATGACCCATGTAAAATGTTAAGGAAATGGAGAAGTAAAAATCGGGGGGGGGGGGGAGAGAAATATTGTATGAAAACAGGATGAGCAAAAATTGCTTCCTTGTGAGATGTTGGAAAATAAGAATATAAATTTCTCAAGGAAGCGGTAATATGATCAATGTTTGTGATTATGTTCAGTACTTCAAAAGCATATTTAAGATCATATTATAAGATGCTTCAAACCTGTATTTACTTAGAATGTTAATTAGCTATAAAAACTTGGTTTTGTTGTGATAGTTTTATGTCAAGATTCATGTATCTTCACTTTGTCTTAGTACTTCAGATCAGTGTTTGGCTGGATAGGTATACATACAATAAATATTTAGTTTTGCTGTCTGCTTGATGGAGAAGCCCTTGATGAATTTATACCTGGTACTCTTCTGCAAGCGAGAGTTCTTTCCAACATGCCTTCTACTATAAATTGGTGAAGCAAAAATTCAACAGATCTATAATTCTCCCTAATCCCTTCCTACATTTTCTCTCAGCAGCTTTAACCAGCATAGCTAATAGTGAGAAATCTGAGAAAGACAGCTTAACAACTTCTGAAAGGCCACAGGTTACAAGTCCACGCTCAGAAGGAAAGGAATACAAAATCATTTCTGCCTTGGAAACTATTATTATTATCCCTTCATAAGTGGATCATTGCATTCCTGTCAAACAGGCAATAAATAGTAAAAATAGGGAGTGCTATATCAAACTCTGCTCCAGTTAACAGTGGTGTCCCCCAAGGCAGCGTTCTAGGACCCACCCTCTTTATACTCTATATAAATGACCTTTCCGATCACCTTATAAGCAACTGCATCCTCTTTGAGGACGACATAAAACTATTCAACACCACCAACAATGCTACTATCCTTCAAAGTGACCTTGATTATGTGTCAGAATGGTCAAACATCTGGCAACTCCAAATCTCGACCAACAAATGCTCTGTCCTACACATTGGTAAAAAAAAATCAGTACACCAAATACAAACTAGGTGGATATCGTTGATGATCCTCACTCTGTCAGGGACCTTGGAGTTCTCATATCAAATGACCTAAGTGCCAGAGCTCACTGTAACAGCATTGCCAAAAAGGCACTAAGAGTTGTAAATCTAATCTTATAAAGCTTCTCCTCCGGAAATATCGAATTGCTAACTAGAATATACAAAACTTTTGCCAGACCAATACTTGAATACAGCTCATCGGTCTGGAATCCACACTGCATATCGGACATTAATACAATCGAGCGAGTCCAGAAGTATTTCACAAGAAGAGTACTACACTCCTCTGCTCACAACAGAATACCCTATATCACCAGGCTTGAGATTTTGGGCTTGGACAACCTTGAACTATGCTGCCTACGGTTAGACTTAAGTGTATCACACAAAATTATCTGCTACAATGTCCTACCAGTCAATGACTACTTCAGCTTCAACCACAACAATACAACAGCACACAACAGATACAAACTCAATGTAAACCACTTCAAACTCGATTGCAGAAAGTACGACTTCAGCAACAGAGTGGTCAATGCCTGCAATGCACTACCTGTCTCTGTTGTTACATCCTCTAACCTCCACTCTTTTAACCTCAAACTATCCACTATTGACCTCATCCCATTCCTAAGAGGTCTGTAAGGGGCGTGCATAAGGGCACCATCATGCCTACCGTGCCTACCATCTCTGTCCTATTGTCCCCATTTATTCGTACCTATTTCCTGTATTCTTATTCCTGTTTATACTTATACCTATTACCTTGTAAGCGATTGACAAATCAAATAAATAAATAAAATAAAATAAGGAAAGGAAAGGAACACAAAATGATTTCTGCCTTGGAAACTATTATTAGAGAAGAGTTAATATAAAAGAATTATTTACTATGTGTTGGGAAGAAGGACTTAATTGTGTAAAATTAAAATGCCACATAAAGACACTGTCATTCTACTCAGTAAAAGGGAAAGATGCATTGATTCTGAAAAACAGTTAGAAATTCTAAATATATAAATAGCTGAAAAATCATTTTGCAGGTTACAACTCTGGGAAATTATAAGAGAAAGCCAATGGTTTCTGAAGCTCCATGAAATTCTGTGGCTGAGATACAGTGATTACATGGTAAAGCAATGAAAACTTTTTTTCAGTGTAACTAAGAATCTGCTTTTTACACCTGTCTTTTTTTTCCTCCCTATTTGAAGGTTGTCAGAGTTGCATTGGCTTAAGCAGTGGGAAAGCAAAGGTATGCAACTACAGTGGGTGGTATTACTGCAACCTCTGTCACATTGATGATACCTTTCTAATTCCTGCACGACTAGTTCATAACTGGGATACTTCAAAATACAAGGTAAAAGTACATACATGCGAACAATAGTACAAGTTCTTGCTCCCTGATTATAGTGTGGAATATGGTCACATGCTGCCCAATAGGAAAACATTGTCCGTCAATCAGTCAGTATTTTGTGATCATGTGTTATTATGTTGCATAAAACCATGAAAAAGGAAAAGAAAAGTAATAATTTAAGAGGGAGGGGGAAAATATCAACAAATAAAAAGGCATGCACAGAATTAGGTTAAGATGGAACCAATACTAAAATTGAGAGCTGAACCATTTCTTTGAGTTTAATGTTGCAAAGGTAGCATCCTGACTATTAACAGCTGTAATCACATCTGCAAGGAGGTAGAATAGTTGTTCAGCTATTGATGCTCACATGGCTAAGGCCAAGAGGGAGGAAATATAACTCCATGATAAAAACAGGAGTTTGTCACATTCATTTCCCCTTATGTAATGCAAATAAAACAGTTTTACGAAGTGGGAATCTTGAAGGTTTCTGATTTCCAGTACCTTACCAGTGCCAGATGAATTCTAATGAAGATTAACGATAACTCCAGTTCTATCTTAATGACAATCTGGCCAAGTTGAAAGCCCAAGCAAAATACATGTGGTTAGGTGAATGTCCCGAAGCACACAAGGTTCACAACCTTCAGTAGAAAGCCTCAGTTGCCCACATGAATAAACATTAGAATCCCAATTAGCATGCATCCCATACAACTATTGTAGTGTCCATCAGCTGGGCGATAGTTGTGGTTGTTATGGTTGTTAACTTGAGAATATCCAAAGGTGGCAGCAAAACCTTTGTTTATGTTGTGGCCTCATTGTCATTGTCCTCAAAAAAGTTCTAAAAGTTGTGCAAAGGACAGCTGGCAGGAAACTGGACACTTCTTGCCAATCTGGAGACTGAGTTCAGGGGTGAAGTAGAAGAGCTGAAACCATTCATTAGCTTACCCACCTGTAGAGAATGAGGCAAGGGTGACAGAGACATAGAGGAGGCATGATCTAGACAAAAGAGGCTGAAACATTTTTTAAGTTCAGGCCAACAACACAATTTCTAGAAGTAGTTCAGGCAGATGCCTCCCTAATCCACTAAAGTATAAGAAAAAAGTTTTCTGATAACAATTCTGTAAGAGAGCCAATGTGTTGGATTAGGAGCCAGGAGATCCTGGTTCTGGTTCATAAATTGTAGTTGCTCTTTAAACCAAACAGGCACTCTAAGCCCAACCTAATTTCACATATTGTTCCTGTGGCAAAAAATAGGAGGGAGAAATATGTATGTTGCCTTGAGCTCTTGGATGAAAGGTAGAATATAAATCTAACAAATAGAGAATTTGTCTCTGATTCGGGATCTGGCTTCAAGCCATAGTCCTGGCATCTAACTTTCAAGCATTTATCCTAACATAGCTTAGTATGATTATTCCTATATTATAAGTTTAGCTTTTTGGATTAAATATGGTGATATAAAAGTGTAGCGCATAAAAGAACAAATAGATTATTTAAATATTTAAACTATTTAAATATCAAGTGCTACTTAATATTATAAAGAAAAGGGAACAGAAGATGTCTAGCAAACAGGTATTTTTGTTCTTGAATATCTTACAGATTTTGGCAAGATCTTAGATGTATGCATTCCCCCCCTCCCCCTCCCAAAAAAGAAACAAAAATGGATCCAAAAATATCAAAAATAACAAATTTCACTAACAACTTTTATAATAGTGTATTTTACTAAGTTTGAATGGTCAGTTCCCTACTAGTGTTTCACCATCATTCTAACTTCTGGAACATTCCACGAATTGAATTTTGTTTCTTTGAAATGCTGAACACCAGAATTTCGTTTATATCTACATTACAGCATCTTTGGAGTGCTTTTTTAATAAATAAGATTACAGTATGTCTTATCATAACACAAATAACACTAGCGTAATGCCACTAAGAGAGTGATGTACTGATTGCATCTGAACAGTTAAAGATTTATTAGAAGATAAGCTTAATGGATTTCCCCCTTTTAGGTATCAAAGCAAGCCAAAGAATTCCTGGAATATGTTTATGAAGAGCCCCTGATTGACATTCAGAGAGAAAATCCCATATTGTACAGGCATGTTGAGTCATTGGCAAGTGTGGCCCGTCTGAGACAGCAACTGAAATCCCTCCGAGCCTATTTATTCAGCTGCAGAGCAGCAGTGGCTGAAGACCTGCGAAGAAGGTAAGACAGAAGAATTGTCAAGAACTAGCTTCCTTGGGAGCATCTTTCTTTCTTTGGCCATTCTTACTCTTCCTTTCTTTAGTTCCCATAGCCCAGCCATTAAAGTGTAGCCCATGGTGTCTGCCTCCGAAGGGTAACTGGATACTTTCAGTGCACACTGGATGGTTTACTGGCCAGATGGATGGAGGGATGGATGGATGGATGGATGGATGGATGGATGGATCTATCTATCTATCTATCTATCTATCTATCTATCTATCTATCTATCTATCTCAAAGCATATCATCACATTCCAACTATGTAGATTATACAGCTGAAGCATTTGAAAAACTGATCTGTTCGCTGTTAGATTAATATACTAACCAATTCAGCGCTGGAATCACAGTCTTGCTGCTTGAGAATTTTCTACACTGAAAATGAAATGCCAGAGTAGATATAGGTCACTGCATAAAAGAAAATTAAAGGATTCTTATGATTGTGATTAATGCTGGAAGAGCAGCAGTAAATTTAATTCAATCATCAATGAAACAAAACAAAACAAAATTCAGCTGTTTTTGGCATCCTAAACAAATACGGTGAAAGTTCTGGGCTCGGAAGCACTTTTCTTCATTTCTTCTGTCACTCTCTTATCTATCACTTTAACAACAGCTCCTGCTATAAGGAAGGAGTGAAGCCAGACCTGCTTTTCAAATGATGAGGTGCCTAGGCAGAACATGGCTTCCAATCTCTGAAAATATGGAGACTGAGAATGGGATTTCGTCTGTCATCAGGAGCTTACAGAAAGTACTGAGCCCCAAATGTTCCCCATTCACTTTATCTTGCCTGGGATCTGTTGAAAGAACGAGGGCTGGATAAAATAGGGAGTATTTAGTCCTTGGCTATCATCACTGTAGTGGGTGATAGGAGCCATGGTGGCACAGTGATTAGAATGCAGTATTGCAGGCTGACTCTGCCAGCAATTTGACCCTGACCGGCACAAAGTCGACTCAGCCGTCATCCTTCTAAGGTCAGTAAAATGAAGACCCAGATTGTTGGGGCAATATGCTGACTCTGTAAACTGCTGTGAAGCAGAATATAAGTCTTATGAAGTCTTATAAATCTTATGAAGTCTTATATAAGTCTTATATTCTTATATAAGTCTTATAGTCTTATAAGTCTGTGCCACGCTGCAACTACCTGAGGTGTGCACAAGAAACACGTAGGTACATGCATGCTGCCGAGATGTGCGTGAGACCCTCGCGTGCGTGCTCACACACACAGTCTTATGAAGTCTTATGAAGTCTTATAAGTCTTATGAAGTCTTATATAAGTCTTATATTCTATGAAGCAGAATATAAGTCTTAAGTGCTATTGCTATCATCCATGTCCCCATTACTCAGTGGAAAGGGTGTGTGCGTGTGTGTCTTTGTGTGCATATCCCCACGCATGTTTGCTTTCGCGTCTTCATCCATGTAATCCAAAGGAAATCATTTTGGCTGTTTAGGAAATAACCTTGATTGATGTCATAATTAATAATGTCAAAAACCAATAAAAGTATTAATGTTACTGAAGTGCCCAAACTCAATAGCTACATTCCTGTTATAAATGCATTTGCATCATCTCTATTTGGAACTGTGAAACAAAGGAAGTTGAAAATCTCTGCAGTTGAAGAAGGCACTTGTGATTAATATAGTTTGTGATATTTTCTTAATATCATATAAGGGTATCCTTGCTTTTCCCTATCTTACTTTTAAAGACTTCCTTCATTTGTAACGCTGGCTATAATATCTCCTTCAATTAGTATGAGATTGAAAGCTGGATGCTTTATGAGAGATTTGGTACAGAAAAGGCATCAGAGAAAGAGATTACAAGCTTTTGATTAACAGCAAAGCAAAAAAAGAGTGTTTGATTAAAATAAAGAGGCAGGGAGGGCTAAGGCAAGTCAATGAAGAGAACATAAAAGAAGAGATCAAAGGAAGCAGAAAGGGAAAAGCAACTGGGCTCGAAGACATGGGGCAAAAGGGAGAGGGGAATGAGGATACTAGCAGAGGCACGAAGAGCCACTGTTGATGGGAAAAGGTGATAGAAAAGGGTACAGAGGAAGCTGTGAAGAGGCATTCAAGGTAGCACAGGAACAAAAGCAAACCTGAGAAAATAAGAAGCATTGCAAATGACAAAGAAGGAAACAAAGAGGGGTTAGAGACTAAAGCAGTTGAGTGAGTGTGGTGTAGAAAATGAAGAGGATAAAGTTAGGACATAGATTGGAAATAGTGCAGAGAGCTAAAATGTTGGATTATTATTAAACTTGGTAAAAAGTTACATTAAGCTTATCATTTGGGGGAAAGATGTTAACATGGGTGTGTGTACACCTGCAGGAGGTGATTGAGGAAGTAACAATGAAGATGAAAAACAAATTTTATTGTAGACTAAATAATGTCTATAAAAGACTTATGTTTGAACAACAGTACAAAGTTTAATTTTGTCTCTTAATTCAGATAAACTGTAATTGACCTTGGACTTAAAAAGCCACCTGGGTTGGTATACTATCTGGTTTGAACCTTATAACTTATCAGCATGAGTGCCACTAGAACTTCAGTTCTTTCTTTTACACTGTAGTCCCCAGACAAATGATACTCAATTTCCTTTCTCCCTCCTTCTTGGTGACATATGTCTGCTTGTCTTTCTGTTTGTCCATTCTTGGGTTTTTTGCACCATTCTAGTTTATTTTGCAAACAAAAGAACATTTAGCAATTATTGACCATATTATTTAAATTTCATAGTTTTCCTTAAAATACTTTACTTTTTGCTACTTGTTCTTGTTCTCATAAAGCAAAGTGTGAACAGTGCACTGCAAGGAGGACTGAATATAAAGTGATTGATCTTAAGGGAAGTCTATTATAGTATAGTTCAGGTTTGTCAAACTCAATTTCATTGTGACCAAATTAGGATTGTGTTTGACCTCGGGGGGGGGGGGCAGTTCAGTGTCACTTGTGTCAGGGGTACTTGTGGCCCAGCACTCTGCCAGAGAAAATGGACTTCCGAACTCCATTTTCGGCTGCGACAGCCTCCTGCAACTCTCTGCCAGTGAAAAGACAGGGCCACATTGGACCACACACCAGTCCTTTCCTGTTTCCAGGGTAGCCACGCAAATTTAAGCATTGATCTGGCCCGTGGGCCTTGAGTTTGACACCTCTGGTATAAATAGCCTTATGAGGAAAAGCAAAGAAATAGCTGTAGCTTTTCATCCATGCTTGTTTTAAAACATGCAAGGTATTTCCAAAAGTATGGCAAAATGAGTGCCCTGCTGTATGCTAAAATTTCTGGTTTGGGGAATTTTCTTTTGGTGTGCATATGTAATTTATGTATGAGGGATCCCCGGTGCTCTCTCAGCTTGGTTGTTCATGATGTTACCTAGTTTGGGTAATAAAACATCTGCAAGAAAACAACCACACTCAGAGACTCCTCATTTCAACCCTTAGATACAAATATTCTCCTTTATTGATATATGTATGTAAAAAAATTCCATCAGCATATATATAGCTAACAGATCTATGGACATATAGAATATTAATTGATAGAAAACTGATTTTGAGCTTCACAAACTATGAAGAAAAACTCTAATAGAAGTTGTTGGTTTAAGGAAAAGTGGAATATAATAACTCATGTACATGCCAAAACAGATTTCTGTCACCTAACATGTAGGCTGAAGGTATAAACATATTTGAGGGTATATCTCTTAAAACAAAAGTGCACCTTTGACAAAAAGATTTTTCTTGAACTCCAGATGCTCATTTGTTACCATTTTTGGTACCAGATTCTTGGTGATTGCTTGCACAAGTCCATGCCATATTCTTGCAATATTTTACAACACACCAAAAATAAGGGGGGGTTGGGCTACCGAATTGGGAGCTTACTAGGCCTCAGTGCTCACATGGTTGAAAGAGTGGATAAATTTGAAGAACAAAAGAATATTTACGTTAGAAGGTCACGACTTACAATTGGGATGGCATGCATTTATGTGGCATGGGAAAAGTAAATACATAGATACTTCCAAAGGCACTATACGAGGAATGGTCTGCTTTCAGTATGGGAAAGAATCAAACAGAATCATTACATGAAAATACCGATCTGGCTATCCATGATGGAAGCGCTAATACATCCAAATGTCCTTGAACTGGAAAAAATTGTAAGGTATAAAGATATCCTAAACGAACAAGACTTAAAATCAAAACAGGACCTAAAAAAATTAGGGAATCGATTTAACCTGGTGGCCACATAGTCAAATACAAAGGAGACACAAGAAAGATGCACAAATATATGGATTATATAAAGAACCCCTAGAATTAGATCAAATATTTCTAGGTACAGATGATAAATTAATAAAGAAAATATATAATTACCTATTGAACTTCAAAATGGAAGAAGAGTATGTAAAAGAAACTATGATAGTTTGGGCCAAAAATTTTGGATATACTATAGAATTAGACAATTGGCAAAAACTTTGGGAAAGAAACTACAAACTAACGATGTCAACAACGTACAAAGAAAACTTTTACAAAATGTTCAACAGATGGCATTTGCCACCAGCAAGAATGGCAAAGATGTTCCAAAACATATTTCCAGAATGCTGGAAATATAAACAGGTACTGGGGTCCTATTACCAGGAATGGGATTATGCTGGTTTGGGTGAACCGGATGTTAATTTTACATCCAGGTTAGTGAATTGGTTGTTCCGAAGAGTAGCTGTCTGGCACCGCCCCTCCCCCAGACTCCATTTTTGCTCCCAGGAGGCTCAAGGGAGGCTTTCTAGGCCAAAAATGGGGCATGGCGGGTCCAGCCCCCCAGTTTTGCTCCTAGGAGGCTCCAGGAAAGCTTTCTAGGCTGAAAACAGTGTGTGTGGGGTCCATACTGCCCCCACCGCCATTTTTACTCCCAGGTGGCTCCAGGGATGCTCTCTAGGCTGAAAACGCCCCCCTGCACCCCAAAATGGGGCATAGCAAGCCTCCCTAGAGCCTCCTGGGAGCATCCAGCTATCCAGTATGCCTGGATTCAATGTTTAGCCAAAAGAACATTTGGAGCTAATTACAGCATTGATTACTGCCTTGGGAATGTTCTAGGTAAACAAAGCTATGCAGTCTCCTAAAACTATTGGAGCCAATCTTCTTTCTTTATTCCATATCCTCTTCTTCAAAACTAGTAAGTTGCTCTGCTTTTTCATGTCAGGCTTAGTGTGGTAAGTTCAGAGTGGATTTTATAGAGAACAGCTTACCTTTAGGTCTCATTCATTTGCTCAATTTCAGAGCATTACATTACACAATTTCCAAAGCATAATTCAGACTGTTCAGTAGTTTGCGTACCTGCTGCTTCATGGTTACATCATTATTTCTATTGCTGGCACAAACTTTATATATCATCCCATAGATGATTTTTTAATAAACAAAACTTTTCCCAGTAATTTAAATGCTAGAAGGTTTAACTGTAGATAGTCCTCAACTCACGAATGGTTATGATCAATCAAAAAAAAGGGGGGGGATTTATGATCTGGATTTGAAATTTTGACAGTTGGGCCACTTCATAATCATATGTCAAACTTTGAAGACTCAGCAACATAGCCGTATTTACAGCTGTTTGCAGCATCCCAGTCACATCATCATGTTCGCCAAAAATTGGCACTTTTGGTTTTCAGCAAAACTGTGCCCATTGGTTTGCTTAACAAACACAGTATTAGCAATTGCTGCAAAAAAGGTCATAAAATCATCATAGTGGGCAAGCTTCTTTACAGTTGTATCTTGAGGACTGTTTGTAATGTTATGAGAGTACAAACAATGAGATGACTGGATAGATTGCTTTGGGCTCCTATTACTTTTTACTTGCACAAAAGAGTATCGGACATTGGCAGTTAGAGCTGGAAGTCTGCTTCTTTGTCCTTGTTACATGAACGACTGAGGCATGGAAACCCATAGGAACAAATCTGGTGTAATTTTCACCAGTCCTGCAGCTCTGGCTGCAGTATTCAGAACTGTAGATGTTTCCCCATCTTACTATGTGGGTAACATTTTATATGACAGTGGGATTCATTCTCATAGGATAATTGTTGCAACCTCAATATACGAAAGGATATTTAATCACATGCAGCATTTTTATAGACTATTTTTTCAGAGGGGGAGGAATAATTTATAAGATTGGAATGTCTTGAGTTCACTGGATCTCAATAGAATGCAGAGAGTTCCTTTTGCTTTATCAAAGGTTATTGAGAAATAATACAGTATTTCATACAAAATGAGATGGTTGTTATTTTTAACATAAACCAAAATAAATTCCTTTCTCCAAACCTGAGGTTTGTAGTTATAATACCATACAAAGTCACAATTACAGCAGTATCTAACAATTCATTTAACAACCAAGCTGAAAACTTTTCTGTGCTTGAAAAGGTTTTCTCTAGCTATCATAATAGGAAGGAGGAAAAACTTGAAACAGTTAAATGCTTCTAAAACACTTTAAAAAGTGTTTTGAAAAGCACCTCAACTTTACTGATCATTTTCATTAGAGTCTAAAACTTTTGCTTTTAAATAGTTGCAACTTCATTTCCAGTCACTCATGCAAAAAAAACACAGTCAGCTAATAAATAATGCCTCAAAGATGCTTTTTAAAAGGCAACTGGACTGGTTCTTTGTTTTGTTTTGTTTTGTTTGTTTTGTTTGTTTTTTGAGGAAGAAGAAGACATTTTACTTCTCATCCAAGAAGTGTGGATAGATGAGAAGTGAAATGTCTTCTTCTTCCTCAAAAAAACCCATACCCAAAATCCAATCCAGTTGCTTTTTGAAAACATATAATTGAGACAACCATGACCTGTCCTGAATGACTGAGAATCTCCATAGATACTAAGAAATAATGGTAGCAAATAGGCCCACAAGTCGTTCTTAATGATGATAATTGGGACCAGAAACTCTGTTTCTAAATAAAAAATCATGCAACTATAATGATTTATGATGGCAGTTCTGATAGTTCCAATTGTGCTCATTAAGTGAATCTTACATAGTTGTTAAGACACCACATGACCACAACTTAAAACTGGCTGCCAGCTTTACCATTGATTTTCTTTGTGGGAAGGCAACAGAGAAAGTCCAAACATAGAAATGCTTCAAAACACTTGCAACTTAGTTGACAAATGCCCAGATTGTGATCACATGACTACAAGGACATTGCAATGACTGCAACTGCAAGGAATGATCACAAGTCTCACTTTTTTAACACCATCATAACTTTAGAATTGCTGAATAAGTAGTCATTAAGCAGAGACTATTATATTTAAAATGTTCTTAAGAAACTTTCTTAAATTGCTGTTTAAATTTCTAGTAGCAAATTTGGGAAAAGCTATTTAAATTATGGGGCATGAAAATTATTGTTATTTAAATAAATAAAACATTCAATTTTTCGACTGTTTATTGCCTTTAAAAGTTGTGTTGTTTCAAATTTGTTTTCATGTTTAGAAAACATTGTTTGAAAAATTGCCTCTATTCATAGTCAACATATATTCAATAACTTTAATCTTTGCTTATCATAAAACTGCACCTGCAAAAAAAACCCAATAACCAGCTCCCTATTGAAATGCATAGAAATCTTAGCAATTTTTTACGTTTTCTTTAAAATATCATTTTGGGGTATGAACAAAGCAAGATTACATGTTTCTAGTTAAATATATTCTGATTTAAAGTATTAAAATGTTATGTCTCACCTATATTCACAAGTGAGAACAAGGAGTTCCACAGTTCAAAATATTCAAACAAAACAGAGCCAGACTAAAAAAGGGTTAACAGTATTATATTCCAGTCCTTGGCAGACTTCCCGGAATAAATTACAAAAGCCGCTCCACACATATCCTTTCGATACATCAAACACTTTGCTTCCAAGCAAAGTTTGAGAATCAGCAATCTTCCTTAAATCACCTGGATGGGCGTGTCAGTCTCTCTAATCAATGTCTGGCTTGACGCCTCCCTTTAACTTGGCGTTTCATTTTTCTCCTGATTCTAGCATCAATCCACGATCTGTCAGTTTCCCCATTAGAAGCCTCTGACTCATTTTGTGGATCAGTTGCTGGCATGAGTGAATTCGAAGGCTCTGGCGAGGATTGTCTGTCCGATAATCTCTCATCCTCCTGGTTCACATCTGTGTCCTCTGATAATTCAGACTCCACATTCACAGCAGGCTCCACCGTTTCATCTTCAGAGTCATCAGAGTCAAAACTCACAGCAGGATCGATCCTTTCAGTCACAGAATGTGGAATATTCAGATAACTTTTTAAAACCCATGTTAGAAAAGAAATTTGCAGGAATAGTTCTATAAAAAATGAAATGAAATGAAATCAAGCTCACCATCAGCCAAACATTTTTTATTTTAATCATAGTTTATTGAATAACCTTTCATGGTGAGTCGACAGAAATAGTAAGCTATAATTCCCATCATATAAACTAAATAGTGGAATTTACAAATTGTCCAAATCAACAAGCCATTTGATGATTTTGTACAATGTTGCTGTATTGATACAGTCATCTTATTTTTAACACAATCTCTCAAATTGGCAATTGCCTGGTGTGTGAAATACAATACTCATCAATCCTCCCCAGCATTATGGGATTTGTAGCCAAATTTGTTTATTGGATAGCTGATGGGCAAATGTTTTTACTAGAAAAAATCAGAGAATTAAAATAATTTTTAATTAAATCAGGGCAGGAAAAATGTATTTCAACTTCTATGAAATAATTAGAAAATTAAAATGAATATAACAGACTGAAAAATAAAACACGAGCACTGTGTCTTCCTGAGCCTGTGTCCAGAGATTTCTATTATTTATGACTATAGCATCAGTAAAATTTCCGAGACTATCAGAAAAGTCTGTGTGTTTTCCATTTATAAGTAGTAAGTAAGTTGCATGAAGATATTTCAATGTCTTTGGCTCCGTTGTCAGGTAAGATGCCACAATTTATTTTTCTACATGTATATCATTTTTTAAAGTTCTAGACTTACATTTATCTTTTGATTTATAATTCAATTGCTTCATCCTTTAATAAAGATTATCTTATATAAGTATATTGCTAAAAGTTGTTACATATTTGCCATTTGTAATTTTATGAAACAAAAAATTGCCAAACATGTATTTGGTGTTTTGATAAATGTTTGTATTGCTGAATATGAACACAATATTGATCCTTTTAGCTTAAAGCTTAATGGTGACTCATGGGTAGATGGATATTCAGATACATAAAAACTATTCAATTATTTACAACTAATTAATTTTATATTAGGAAGCTACTATGTGCATGATATTTCTACATCTCTTGTTTATTCCTTGTATTTTGTTCTTTTTATTTTTCCAAGTCTGTTTGTAAACATGTTACAAATTTATTTAAACTGTCTCATAAAAATAATAACATAAATGAATTTGAAATGGAATGCTGCTTTATAGAAATATTCACATGTTAATTCTTTATGGAATCCTCATATGGATTGCTTTTTAAAAAATGCTGTGAATGCAAAATTTTTAGTGTTTCGGTTCGTGACATTTTAGAAATCTTATGAATTACAGAGAAGAAGGGACTTCTGGTTTGCCAGGCTTCGGCGGCGCTGAGGATTCGCGATCTTGCACGATCCCTGTTGCACTAGCCGTCTTGGTGCCTCCGATCCTGACGGGTCTGGAGGATAAGGCTGCCACGTAGAGGCAGCCGAAGATAGGGAGGATCTGGAGAAGGGTTTGGGGGTGTCATAGACCCCCTCCTCACCCGGCATAACCTCCTTTTCTCAAGGCGGTGGAGCGGCGGTCAGTAATGGCCGCCACAAAGAAGCCGGCAGCTGGACAAGATTTTGCTGGAGGAAGAAGAAGAAAGAAGAATCAAGAGAAGTGAAAGTGCTGGCTGAGCCGGGAAAATAACAACTCTTAAATACCCTGGAAAGTGAATTGCTTGAATTGCTTGAAAGATACATTGTATCCCTAAGAAGATTGGAAAGCGGCGGAGAAAGCTGTCAAGGGGAAGCTTTTTTTTTCCTTCACTCTCCCACCCCATTGAAATAGCAGACGGAGATCTGGAAAATCTATTTGGGCACCGAAGGTAATTCAATTTGAAAGTTAAAGCCAAGGGATAAAGGATTCCTGGACATTGGATTTAACAACTTAAGAAATCGGAACACCCGGATTGGAGGTATGGATTTCTGAACATTTAAAGGAAAATCGCTGTTGTAAGTGGGAAGGAAGAGGGAAAAAAATTGGAGCAGAATTTGAAAAAGGAGGAGATTGCCTAGAACTTTAAAGAAAGATATATCTTAATTAGAACTCTTTGATTAAACAGTAACCCCAGAAAGAGAAAGAGAAGAAAGGACTAAAAGAAATAGTTTATTTGGATTCTTTGGTGACTTTGGAACTTTTTGGAATTATTCTTGATTAAAAATACTTGGGTGATTGTTTTGGAAAAAGTTTTTCTCTTCATGATGGTATTGCTTGTGGAGGAACTAAAAATTGAATATCAAAAATATAAAAAAGAAGAACAAGATGGAAAAGATACTTTGGGCACTCTTTTTCAATTTCTAGAAATGGCGGTATGCACTTATGAAAAATTGACTACACAGCAGGACAACTGGGACTAAGAAGAAGAAGCCATATTTGATGAACGATGGGTTCTTTTTGGGGAGGAGGAGAAAGAGGAAAAGGAAAAGGGGATTTTAAGGTTTGAAAAAACAATCAAAAAAGAGAAAAATGAGATGAAAGGTGGATACAAGGTTAGAAAACAACAGAAAGGGGGTAAGCAGAAGAAGAAAAGGGAGGAGGAGAGACAAAGGGGTAAAAAGGACAAGGAGAAAAAGAAGGCGGAGCTTCATCGCCGCGATACAGCTGCGATCTTGGGGCTCCAAGATCACAGCTGATATCTTCGCCCTGGTCGGTCCCAACGGACCTAAACCGTCTCGTAGTGACGGTGACAGCAAAGGGCGCGTTCTGTAGATTCTGGGGACATCGCAAGTCCCTGGTCGATCCAGAAGAAGCCCTTTTGCCAACGGCGGAGAGGCAGCCATTAGGCTGCTGAAGCTGGGACAGCTCCGGAAGAACGGGATAGAAAGAAGTGTATCGGCTGGTGAGGATCCTTTTTTTGCTTGGGATTTAAGAACACTCTAATATGAGAAGAAATCTGTAAACTTATTGACAGAATTTGATTTAGCAGCGTTTTTTTTTAGTAATGTCAAAGTGAGGCTTGACTTTTTATTTTTACTTTTTTTTACCGAATTTCTATTGCGATCTAGTTAATCAGACTGGTTTTTTTCTTTTACATTTTTATATTTACTTGCTTTCTCTTTGCCTTTCTGACTGTTTATATTTTTTAAAATAGAGGCCCCCTTTAATATATATATTTTTTAATATACATAAATATACATACATACTTTTTTTTCTCTTTTTAGGCTTTTTTCAGGGGGGAGTGGATTGAAGAAACTTTGTAACACTGCCAACTAGAGGCTTGAAAAATATTCTGTTTGATGTTGAAAAACTTTTGTTTGAAAAACTTTTCTCAAGGCTACTGGAAATGATAAGATAGAGGGAAGAGTACTGGAGGATGTTTATACAGGTGCTCTTTGGAACTTCTATTATCAAATGAATATTTGAAGTTTGGCTTTGAAATTTGTGGAGAAGTCAAATAAGAGCCTTGGATAAATAAAAGGCAGTGTGTGTCTTTTTTTTTTAACTCCTTATTAATTGTTTCATCCCTCCCCTCCAACCCCACACTATTTTGTAATATTGATATTTTTATTTTTTATTATATCTCATTTTTATTTTTTATTTTTAAAGGGGAAAGCCTCAGAATATTCTTTTTTTTTGCCTTTTTTCTTTTTTTCATGGGGATGTTTGTCTTTTGATTTCTATTTTTGACTTATTTTTATGGTTTTTTTTTCATTTTCTGTGGTTTTTCAATTGGATTAAGGTGGGAAGAATTTGAAGAACTTTCTTTTTCTTTTTTTCTTTTCCTTTTTCTTTGCTTATTATTTTTTGATATTATTGGGCTTTATTTTGCTTCTTTTTTTCTCTTCATTTTTTAATTTTTACTTTTGAATTATATTTGCGTATTTTACAATTGGATTAAGGTCTTGAAGAACCTGAAGAATTTTTTTTCTTTCCTTTTAATTTTGAGCTTTTTACTTATTACTGGTTTTGTTTTTTGTGGTGTTTTCCTTTTTTTAAATTGGATTATAATTGGCTACCTCACTAATTGGATTAAAAGACCCGGAAGACCCTGAGTTATCGAAATGAGTAAGAAAATTTTACCTTCAGGCATCTCAACTTCTGCTCCTGTCTCCCCATCATCTGGAGGACGACTCTCAACAATGGTGAAGCAAGACAAAGCGCAAGTGGATTTAACGATGGTTATGCAAGGAATACAAGATCTTAAAATGAATATGGAACAAAGAATGGAGAGTATTGACCAAAGAATTGGAAAGATGGATGAGAAACTTGAAAATTTTCAACAAATGATGGTGAAACATGATGAGAGAATCCAAAAAATAGAAGAGAAAGACAAGCAAAGAGATGATACAATTGGGAATATCGATAACAAATTAACAATGGTCGAACAAGAAAAAAGTGGGATGTTGAAGTGGGAGATGGACAGGTCAGAATTTTATCTTAGATTCCAAAATATCGAGGAAGAAAAAGGACAAAACTTGGCGGCAGTAATGATTGAAATTCTGGCTGGAGTCTTGGAAATAACAGAGGAAAAGATGATGGATGGAGTAGATGAGATATATCGAGTCTTCACAAGATATGCGACGAGGAACCAATTACCAAGAGAGGTCCATGTTAGATTCACTAAAAAAACTATTAAAAACCAAATATTACAAGTGGTAAGAGAGAAGGGGTTGAAATATAAAGGCAAAGAGATTTTGGTCTTAAAACAAGTACCTAGAAAAGTGAGAGAGATTAGAAGAGAGTATCGATTTTTGACTAAAATGCTATTGAAAAAAGAGGTGAACTATAGATGGCTGATTCCAGAAGGATTAATGGTTACATGGAAAGAACAGAGACACAGAATTGATTCAATTGTGAAAGCAGAAATGTTTTATAAGGAATTTTTCGAAAGAAGAGAAATGGAGACAGAAAAAGAAAAGATTTTAACTGAATTTGAGGAGGACCAAATGGAGATGGAAAAAGAAGAAGGCGTAATAGGTGGACAAATGGAGATCAAGAACAATGTGAAATAAGATCCACGAGAGATGTTAGACCTAAATATAAAGCATAATTATGGGGGAGAAAAACCTGATTTCCAAGAATATAAATGGACTGGACTCAGCTATCAAAAGAAGGAAAACTTTTTATAAATTAGAGAAGCTAAAATTTGATATAATTTGCTTACAAGAAGTACACATTAAAAAACAACATGAACAATTATTGATACGACCAAAGTTAGGGAAAATATTTACTTCTCTGACTCATTGTAAGAAAAGAGGAATGGTTTTGTACGTCAAAGAAACCACTCCAGCCAAATTGATTTATACTGATGAAGACGGAAGAGTATTAATAGTTGAAATAGTGGATAATAATATAAAAACATTCTTGGTTGCAATTTATGCCCCAAATGATAAACAAGAAGAATTTTATAAAAAATTACATATGAAAATAATTGAAGTGGACTATGTTAACATACTTATGATGGGGGACTTTAATGGAATTGTAGACAATAAACTGGACTATACAGTAAAAACAACACGACAAAATAGGAAAACTCTCCATAAATCCTTTTTTAAAATGACAGATGAACTAAATTTAAAAGATATATGGAGAGAAAGAAATGCTAAAACTCAACAATATACTTTTTATTCAAACAGGCATTTATCGTGGTCCAGAATAGATATGATTTGGACATCAACAGAATTATTATCTAATATTCAAGAAATAAATATTGAAACAAGTACATGGGCAGAGCATAATCCAATGACAATTAAATGGAAAGGACAAAAAAGAAGATCTAGATGGACATTAAACAATACTATTCTAAAGGAAAAAGATTTTACACAATGGATGGAAAAAGAATTGGCCTTCTTCTTCAATGAAAACAAAAAAGAAGATACTTCAATACAGAATGTTTGGGATACAATGAAGGCATATGCAAGAGGATTAATATTTGACTATATAAAGAAAAAGAACATTAGGAAGAGGCAAATGATTAAAGCTCTAGAAGATGACCATAAAAAACTGGAAAAAGAATTACAGAAGATGCCACAGAAAAAAGTTATCAAACTTAAAATGGACATAATTAAACATAAAGCAGAGAAAGAAGAACTGGCATAAAAAATTAGAAGTGCTAAACAGAACTATTTTGAAGATGCAAATAGGCCAGGTAGATCGTTAGCATATAAGTTGAGAAAAGAGAAAGAATCAAGGAAAATATCACAGTTAATAGATGATCATGGTCAAATTTGTTATGGTAATAAGGAGAAAAAGGCAATCATTCGAGATTTTTATGGACAATTATATAAACAAGAGGATCTTGATGAGGAAAAAATTAAAAAGTATTTACAAAATGCTAACCTACCTAAGATACCTGATGAAACACGGAAAATGTTAGAAAGTGCTATAACAATGAAGGAATTAACTGAAGCAGTCAACAGACAGAACAATGGAAATCACCAGGACCAGATGGCTTCCTGGCAGAATTTTACAAAACATTACAAGAATCGTTGAGCATCCCACTGTTAGAAGTCATGAATGAAGTTATGATAAATAAGAAAATACCTGAAACATGGTCAGAAGCTTATATTACACTTATTCCAAAAGAAGGGGTTGACCCATTACAAATTAAGAACTATAGACCTATTTCCTTATTGAATGCAGACTATAAAATCTTTGCTTCAATCTTGGCAGAAAGGCTTAAAAAATACCTAAATAACTTTATTCACTCTGATCAGAATGGATTTTTACCAAAGAGACAGATTAAAGACAATATGAGGGTAATCCTGGACACATTGGAATATTATGAGGCGCACCCGGAAAAACAAATGGCTTTGATATTCTTAGATGCCCAAAAGGCATTTGATAATGTGAACTGGAGATTTATGTTATTACTATTGGAACAGATGGGCTTTGCTAGAAAATTTATTCAAGCAATAGAAGCCGTATATTATAAGCAAACGGCAAAAGTAATGATAGATGGAGAATTCACAGACTCTATCAATATTAAAAAAGGTACAAGACAAGGATGCCCATTATCTCCTTTGTAATTTGTATTGACCTTGGAAGTCTTAAATAGAAATATTAGAGAGGATATAAATATAAAAGGAATGAAAGTCAAAAAGGAGGAATTCAAATTGCAAGCCTTTGCGGATGACTTGGTCTTTATTTTGGAAGACCCTTTAAAGACAGCTTTAAAACTATTGGAAAAGATAGAGACGTATGGTGAGATGGCTGGTTTAAAAATAAATAAAGACAAAACAAAGATTCTGACAAAGAACATGTTATTAAGACAAAGAGAAGAGCTGGCAGATTTATTGAAAATTCAAGTTACGAACAAAATTAAATATTTGGGGATATATTTGACGTCAAGATGTACTACACTGAAAGAGAATAACTATTTTAAGCTTAAACAGCAGATAGCATCTGACCTGAAAAAATGGGAAAACCTACAATTGTCATTGATAGGTAGAATTTCAACAATCAAGATGAATATTTTACCCAGAATTTTATATTTGTTCCAAACAATACCAATTAGGTTAAGTAAGGATTACTTCAAAGAATTAAATAAAATTGTGTTGAAGTATATATGGCAAAGCAAGAAAGCGAGAATAAAAGTAAAACTTTTACAGGATGCTAGAATTAGAGGAGAATTAGGCCTTCCTAATTGGGAGTTGTATTATCAAGCTGCAAACTTAATGTGGGTTAAAGAATGGATAACGTTAAGAAAGACTAGATTGTTGACATTAGAAGGTCATGATTTATTATTGGGTTGGCATGCTTTTTTATGGTATAAGGGAACTAAATCACAGGGTTATTTTAGAAGGCATTATATACGGGAATCGTTATGGTTGAATTGGGAGAAAATTAAGAAACAACGTTATTTGAAAATTCCAGTTTGGTTATCAACTATTGAAGCTTTTTCGTATCCTATAACTTATAAGAAGGAACAAACAGTTAGATATGGGGAAATATTGGATGAAAAGGGTGAACTTAAAATGATGCAAAATTTAGAAGAAGAAGGTATAAAGATGAATTGGTTTTCATATGCGCAAATACATGCAAGGTATCTTAAAGATTCTAAAATAGAAGGATTTTATGATAAATTGATTGATTTAGATAGGATTTTGACAGGTACTGATGAAAAAGTAATTAAAAAACTATATAGTTATTTGTTGGAAATAAAATTGGAGGAAGAACAAGTTAAAGAAATAATGATTGCTTGGGGAAAGAATTTTGGATATGGAATTGATTTAGAGAAATGGCAAAAATTGTGGTCACAAAATTATAAAATGACAATGTCAACAGCATATAAAGAAAATTTGTATAAGATGTTTTACAGGTGGCACTTTCCCCCAACAAGAATAGCAAGAATGTTCAAGAATAAATCTGAAAAGTGCTGGAAATGTCATCAGATACCTGGCTCATATTACCATATGTGGTGGACTTGTGAGGAAGCCAGGAAATATTGGACTAGAATTCGCATATGGCTGGAAAAAATGACAAAGAAACACATAGATTTGAAACCAGAGATTTTTTTTATTGGGAATCGTACCTGATATATATAATAAAAATTTAAAGTATTTGATTGTAAATGTATTAGCAGCAGCTAGAATTGTATTTGCTAAACATTGGAAGAGTGAGAAAACACCATTAGAGGAAGAAATTATTAAGAAAATATTGGAATGTGCTGAAATGAGTAGATTGACATTTGAAATTAGAGAACAAGAAGATAAACAATTTTATGAAGTTTGGGATCTTTTTTATCAATGGTTAGATAATACAATATAATAATAGAATATTTAGAAATTTAGGAAATAATGAATATATAATTTTTCTTGGTTTTGATAATTTTTAAGAATATTTTATTAAGATAGATTTGGTATGATTCTATGATTTGTTATAAAATAATTTAACTTAATTATAGTTATCTCGCTTAAGTATGAATTAGTAAAATTATAGTCAAATGATTGTTTAATAATGATATTGGGATATTTTATTGATGATTGATAATGTGAGTTATTATGTAATATAATTATTTTGATGACTATGAAATGGATGCACACAAGGGAGTGGTAAACCAACCGATACACTGCAAATTTATGAAGAATGATCTTTTTATGTTATGTTTTATGTCTTACATGTTTTTTGTCTGTCATTAAAATCAATAAAACTTTTACCCAAAAAAAAAGGGGGGGGGCAAGGAGAAAAATAAACAAGAGAGAAAGGAGGGGATGAGAAGCCTCAATGGTGGGAAGCAAGATTTAAAGAAACAAAACTTATTTAGAGACAATGGGTAAATCTAATTGAAAAAGGGATTCTGGAAGGTAGATAAGATTGTGTTTTTATATG
Source organism: Hydrophis major (assembly GCA_033807585.1). Lineage (NCBI taxonomy): Eukaryota > Metazoa > Chordata > Lepidosauria > Squamata > Elapidae > Hydrophis > Hydrophis major. The sequence goes on along the minus strand of CM066328.1, from coordinate 216,590,534 downwards.
TGTATTTAGAGTAAAATGTTTAAGATATAAATGAATATCAATATATATGATTAGCTTTTTAATGGTATGCTTTGATTTTGTTATTGTAGTGTTTTTGCTTTTCTCATAAAATTTATTGTGTAATTTTAGAATGTACTAAACAGAATCCCTATATAAGGTAAGTGTTATATTAAGTAGTATTATGTTAGGGGAACGAGTCAAAGGCGTCACTCCAATCAATCTACAGGAGAAGTATATTTAAAGAGAAAAGATGAATGGATAGTTGGAAATAGAACAGACAAAGAATGATAAGTATTATATATTGAATTGAGATAAGATAAATAAAATAAAACTAAGAAAGATAAAAGAGGGAAGAAGCTATATAGAAAATTGAAAATGGTAATAAGATATGGAATGATATATAAAGTAAATATGATTTTGAATTTGTGTCTGTGCGAAGAGTTTTAACCCGGGATCAAGCAGCTTTCAGAAAAGAGGTTTTATGTTTTTTATGTTTTATGTTTTGTATGTTTGTGTATTGTTTTTGAAAGGCAATAAAATTTTAATTAGCAAGAAATATAATTTGGATAATAGAATGAAAAGGAGAAGTTGGGATAAGATATGAAGTTGAACAGATAACGTAAATATATATATTAAATTTGGAACTAATTTGTATGCTCTCTTGGTTTTCTTGGAAAAGATTTTTTATGTTACTATGCCTTGATTGTTTGTGTATTGTTTTTGTAAAACTAATAAAATTTGGGGAAAAAAAAAAGAATTACATCCTTACCAGATAGGAGCAATATCTTTCTTGAATCTCTGGAGTAAATTAACATGGACTGGATGAGGGTAAATGATTTATTGTGTATGGATTCAGAATTACTTATTCTTATAGAATTTTTTGAATAAAATATATCCTCTTGCTAGCGTTGCCCCACCTAAGATCAGGAGAGAAGTAGATGGCAAGAGAACTAAGCAAGAGAATGATCCTTGACATCCTCTGAATGGACATGTTCCAACTCAGGTCTAGGATCAGCTTTATGGCAAGAACAAACATTCTTGAGGATACATAAGAATAAATTCGAATTAAAAGATGGTAGAAGGAGACTATTGAGCAAGGAACAGAAGTGATATTCAGCAGGTTCTGATCAGTTCTGGAGAACCGGTAGTGGAAATTTTGAGTAGTTCAGAGAACCGGCAAATACACCTCTGACTGGAGATTTTACAGTATCCTTCCCGTGCTATGCCCACCAAGCCATGTCCACAGAACCAGTAGTAAAAAAATTTGAATCCCACCACTGGCAAGGAATAATATTAAAGGAGGATATGGCTGAAGGAACTGACCTTCCTTATACTACTTTGAGGATTCCTATTCCTCTTTTGTTCATTTTGAAAAGATTCAGTCCAGATTTCTAAGACCCCGTGTTTCTAATGCAATTCTAAGGAGAAAGGCAGGGATTTTCAAGGTTGAAACTAGTGCATGGATGTGCATTATACACATTGGCTGAAACTACTGTTCTTCCCCAGAGGTTTGAGCCCTTTCTAATGGGGGATAACGATAAATCAGGGGTGTCAAACTTGCGTTGTCACAGCATCATCACATGACGTATGGGAACTTTTTTCCTCTTCACTAAACCGGGTGAGGGCAGGGTCAGCACATGACACATCTTGCCTGCGGGCTGCGAGTTTGACAACCCTGCTATAAATCAACATGGATTAAAACTATTTTATTAAAACTCGAACATCTCAGCCTCTCCAAGGAGGAATTCCTAATGATGGAGCATTCACTTAGTGCATTTAAACAATGTATTATAAAGATCAGGAAGTTCAAAAACACTTGTCTGCTTGACCCAAGAATGTTTTCATGAAGAGACAGGCTCTTCCTCAGAAACCAGTTAAAGGTCACTAACCAGTGAGATGTTTATATCATATAACACTCTATGAATTTTGGAACATATTAACTCTAGTTGGTTTTAGCACTCTGCCCACAGCAGTTCTGCAGGGCTGATGTAAAAAAGTCCCAAATGAACTGAAACTGTGTCCCGGCAGATAAGAACCATTGAGACTATGGCTCATATCCTGCTGTATTGCCCTCTCTATAGGGATTCACAGACTTAAAACACCTTATCTGATTAAATATCCCGGAAATTTTGATCTCTTTTATGTACAACTACTATTGTCAGGTCAGCATATTCAGTTTCTCTGAGTGTAGCTTAAATTTTGTTATACTTTCTGTAAAGTTAGGCAGATCTTTGTCATCCACTGAGGATTTTACCATCAATTGTAATATACTATCCTGTTCAGTTTTGCTTTATTTTATTTTAATGTTTATTGTTTATTTTTTTTGTGCTGGTCTGTAAAGATTGATTGATTGATTCACACTTGAACTTATTTCTCAAAAATCTAGTGATTAGTCAGTGACAAACATAATGAAAGGTTTCACAAGGAATTGACATAATGGAAAAAATGTATCAGGCAAGTAGAATCTATTAACGCTGACTGTTTATTGTTAGACACTGCAGGGAGATGCATCAGACACTGAATACAAAGAACCTTTTTACATCTGTTCAACTTGTGCAGTGTGTCAGAAACATTATGTGGTTAAATATATTAAAGTCATTAAAATATTTTCATATTTATCAAGACTTGTATGTGATATAATATCTGAATACTATATTTGCTTTCTTTTGAACAAGTCTATCATAATCACCAAAAGTTTTTCAGGAAGCAAACTTTGAAGAAAAATTGTCCATAGTTAGAAAGCTCAGTCTATGATTGGGAAGCCTGGCTCTCTTGTTAGATGTAAAAAGAGGGGGGGGGGGGAAATGTTCCAAATGGCACTTGGGACTTGTCTCTCTATGTCCCTGTGTTTGCTCTTGATAGACACAGTTCTATTTTTGTTTAAAGTATTTTATGGTCTCAGTTTAAGTTATTTGGGTCAGGCCCATTTCTTTGTACCTATAGTGTAACTGTTCTGACCAATGGTGGGATTCAAATTTTTTTACTACCGATTCTGTGGGCATGGCTTTGAGGCATGACAGGGGAAGGATACTGTAAAATCTCCATCAGTCAGAGGAGGTATTTGCCGGTTCTCCAAACTTCCGCTACCGGTCCTTCAGAACTGGTCAGAACCTGCTGAATATTGACCCAGCTCCCCAAACACGACAAACCCTCTGACATGAACTTAAAAGATTCCTTTATTAGGAATGCTAGCAGCCCCGGCAAAAAGTTTCTCTTGCAAGCTAACAAGTCCATCCATCTGGAAGATGAATAATTATCTGCCACATCTATTTATCTCTGCTCCTTGCCTTTTATCCCCAGAGCTAGGATGAGGCCTCGCTAGTAGCGGTGATTCTTCCTTCCCTAGGATCAGCCCACAGCTTCCCACTGCTCTCCTCTTCTCTAGCTTCTGTGCAGCTGCACATCAGGCATTAGCTCCTCTTCTTCATCAACCACTTCCAGACCTGAGGGCTGATGGATGGCCCAGGTTCCACCTCTGTCTTTCTCTCTCTTTCTCTCTGCCAGCTCCATTCCCTCTTCCCCCTCGGAGCTCCCAGATTGCCCTGATGCTGACCATGATTCCCACACCTCCTCCTCTGATTCAGCTGTTTTTTTAAAACCTAGGAGAAGGGAATCTTTAAATAATGCCAGTATCTGTTAAATGAGTGACTCCCAAGTTTGGAATTAGTTTCCTTGCGTAATGCCATGGATTCATTCCTTTTCATAACTGTTTTATGGTGCTATTTTGATATGGGTTTGGTTTATGGTTGATTTTTAATTTGCAGGAATCTATTGAATGTTTATTAACTTGACTAAATGATTATATTTTATGGTATTCTTTTATTCGCAGTAAAATTTAGCAACATTTGTCCTTGGTCCAGCCTTGGGATTTGTTTATAATATTACTTTTGAAGCACTCAGCCCCAGGATGCAACTCAGTTGGTTCCATCCATTAAGCACATGATCTTCGTGGCCCTGAGGGTCCTTTGCTCTCTCTGAGTGGGATGAGGGAAACTTCTTAATGCACTTGGAGTGCCATCATCAGCTGCATTCTGCTGTTTGCTTCCATCAAAATGAATAAGACACATTTCCACAATAAAGAGAGGTTCCATAAAACAACCCAACAAAATTGACTATCTTTAGTTTTTTAAAAAAGCTTTTCCTGTAATCTAGTTTCCATGGTAATAGGAATAAGTATATTTTTCCTACTCTAATTCTTTTGCTGATAATGTGCTTTAATGTGTTTGCCACATGCAATCCTTTTTGCCCACTACATATTTTGAGTATTTTCATGTATTTTTGTTAGTTCTTCATTTAAATATAGTTAAAATATATTACATTGGCAAAAATAAAGGACATAATTTCAGATCATGGTCATAATACTTATATTTGAAGAAAATAATGATTTGGTGGTTTTTGAGCTCATCATATTGAAATAAAAAATATAACTACTATATATCTCAAGTGTATTTATAAATTTGAAGCATATTTCTTCCAGCAAGTAGTGGCAAACCTCAAAATAATAATCTAGCATTCAGGATTTAGTATTTTAAAAATACAAGTTGTTGGCTCAACTCAGCAGTGAATTCAGAACCAATGATTCCCACTTGGTCATTTTCAACCAACAGAACATCATTTATTAAATTAATGATCTCCTGTAGAGGTTGAAAGTAATAAAGTAGGAATCATTGGTTTTCATATTTGAAAAAATATCATATTTTGATACAACTGGCTCAAGATTGACTCAGCCTTCCATCCTTCTGAGATCAGTAAAATAAGGACCCAGATTGTTCGGGCAATATGCTGACATTGTAAACTGCTCAGAGTTCAGTAAAGCACTATGGAGCAATAAGTCTGTACTATTGCTATTACTATTGCTATATTGTTGTAGATAAGGCATGTTAATGCCAGTGGTGGGATTCAATTTTTTTTACTAACAGTTCTGTGGGCGTGGCTTGGTGGCCATGCCAGGGGAAGAATACTGTAAAATCTCCAGTCAGAGGTGATATTTGCCGGTTCTCCGAACTACTCAAAATTTCTGCTACCGGTTCTCCAGAACTGGTCAGAACCTGCTGAATACCACCTCTGGTTAATGCCAGGAAAAGAGAGTTCACATTTCCATTGGCTGGAAAAGAAGAGATGTAAACACTTAGCATGCAGATCTGTACGACTTGATTTCTATGGTATGAGTTGTATATGACTGACCATGCTGGATGTATATAGTTTTGTCTGAGATAAAACAGCTTATTTAGCTATGTTTTGCAGTGAATTTCTGCAAGTTCCTGAATATGAACTTATGTGATCAGAAAGTTGAGATTTATTACTATGCTTGATGTGAAGTCTGACACTTTTTGAAAGCTAGCATTGTTGTGTCCGTTTGGAAAGGAGGCCAGGAGTCGGTGACTTTGTATCAGCTCTTTATTGTTGCTAGGAACCGAACTGGCTCTTTGGAAAACCTTGCGGCTTTTTATTTCCAAGCGGCCGCGGCCAATGGCACCACTTTGAATCTCCCGCGATTCGAATCAACCAATCGTGGGAGATTCTCGGAGCCAATCGGCGCGGCTCGCCTAACCAATCCAATCGCCCCGCGCTTTGGCCTATCAAAGCGCGGGGATTCCAAGAATTCAAATTAAGGTACAGAACACCCCTCCCCTCTTGGTTCGGTCCTTATGTAGCGTAGTCCCGTAGGTAGGCAGGGCTCCGCCTTTGCCTACTGGAACTGCGCAGATCAGTTGTAGGTTGGATCCCGGCCGGTTCGGTCGGGGTCTCTGTTTCTCCGGACTCCGTCGTGGGAACCGCCTGGTATGTCTGGCCGGGTCGCTCTTCGCAGCTCCCTCCTGGGCTACCCAGGTTGGTGGAGCTGCGGGTTTCGCCGCTCCCGCTCGGTCTTTCCGGGTTGGTTGAGCTGGCCTGGCTGTCTCTCCCTGGCGAGGTTTCGTGCTGGCTGCTTGCAGGTGAGTATGGTTGGTTTCTTTCTTCTGAGTTTTGGTTCCCAGGGTATCCCCTCCCCTCTTGGTTTGTGTTGAAGGGGTTGGTTTTGTTTGGTTGCGTGTCAGTGGTGTCTTGTGTGGTAGTCCTCGATCTTAACTGATCGATGTGGCATTTCCACGCTCGTCCGTCGGTTGTTTGTAGCCGGTACGAATGTGGGCCTGTTAGCTGTGTTATGATTGCTGGTATCCATAATGGGTCTCCATTTAGGTTCTTCGCGTAGACGGCGTCGCCTGGTGCGAAGGTTCGGTGTTTGCTGGTGGAGTCTGGGGGTTTCTCTGGGTTGTAAGTGGGGTGTAGTCTATCGAGTGGGGACCTTATTTTCCTCCCCATTAGCAGTTCTGCCGGGCTTTTATTTGTTGTGGTGTTCGGGATTATGTGTTGTATGAAGAGTAATTTATTTATTTTGTCCTGGATCTCCCCGTAGTCTATTTTCTGGATGGTTTTTTTTGTGAATTGAACCATCCGTTCCGCCCTTCCGTTCGCCACCGGATGCGCCAGGGCTGTCAGTGCGTGTCGTATGCCCCTTTCCGCTAGGAATTTTTCAAATTCCAGCGAGGTGAATTGGGGCTTGTTGTCAGATACAAGGACGTCTGGGAGGCCGTGTGTTGCAAAGAGTTTGCAGAGTTCTTTGGTCACGGCCTCCGTGGTGGTTGTTCTCATGTTGCTTACCTCCAGCCAGTTCGAGTAAGTGTCTACGGTTATTAAGAAAGTGTGTCCTTTTGTGGGCCCGGCAAAATCTATGTGGATTCTAGACCAAGGTCCCCTGGGGGTTTCCCACTCTAGGATGGGTGCTGTGGGTGGGCTTGGTCTAGTTTCCTAGCATCGTTGACACCTTGCTACCCAGGCCTCGATCTGTTTGTCCATCCCTGGCCACCAAGCGTAACTTCTGGCCAGGGCTTTCGTTCTAACGATGCATGGGTGCCCCTCGTGTAACAGTTCCAGAACCTTCCCTTGTAGTTTTTCCGGAATGACCACCCTATCCCCCCATAGTATACACCCTTTTAGAAATTAGAGTTCCGTTTGCTGATTTCGGAATGTCCTGAAAGTCTCGTCATTTTCCTTTTCCGGCCACCCTTTCTCTACCCAATGCAAAACCCGCGCCAGACGTTTGTCTTTATTAGTTTCTCAGGCAATGTCTGACGCGGTTATGGGTAGATTGGGTAGAGTCTCTATGCTGAGGGTGGTCGTCATGGGTGCTGGGTCAGTGTCTGGTTCGGGTAACGGTGAACGGCTTAAGGCATCCGCATGGGAGATAGTCTTACCGGGTCGGTGTGTGAGCCCGTAGTTGTAGGCGGCCAGGAATTCGGACCACCTTGTCATTCTGGGAGACAGAATGTTCGGGGTGGCCCTGTTCCCTGCGAGTATTCCCAGTAGCGGTTTGTGGTCGGTGATGATGGTAAACGTCCGGCCGTAGAGGTACTCGTGAAACCTTTTGACTGCGGCGACGATAGCCAAAGCCTCTTTGTCCAGCTAGCTGTAGTTCCACTCCGGTTTGGTGAGGGTCCTTGAAAAGAACGCGATGGGTGCTTCCTTTCCATCGGGGAGAGTTTGGCTGAGGACAGCGCCGATGCCGAAGGGTGATGCATTGCATGTGATGGCTAGTGGTAGGGTCTCGTTGTACTGGATGAGGACGGCATCCGAAGTGAGTAGGTCCTTGGTTTTCCTGAAGGCGGCTTCCTCACATTTCCCCCAAGTCCAGGTAGCCGCCTTGTCCAAAAGCCTATGCAAAGGCTCCGCCGCGGTCACCTTTTGGGGCAGGAAGACATTATAAAAGTTAAGTAGCCCCAGAAACGCCTGCAGTTCTGTTTTTGACTTGGGTGTGGGGGCTTCTTTGATGGCTTTAATTTTTTTGTCAGTGGGGTGAATGCTGTGTCGGTCTAGGAGGTATCCTAGGAATTCGACCCGCTCTGTGTACAGCTGGCATTTTTCCCTCTTCACTTTAAGCCCGGTTTCTTTGAATCTCGTTAGCACCTCCCTTAGGCGACTCTCTAGCTTGGCCTGGTTGGTTGCCGATACTAGTACATCGTCGAAGTTGGGTACCACCCCCTTGATGCCTTGTAAGAGTCTTTCCATGAGGCTCTGGAAAATTCCAGGCGCCACGCTGACTCCGAATTGGAGTCGGTTACATCTAAAGGCTCCCCGGTGGGTGACTATGGTTTGCACCTCTGCAGTTTCCTCGTCGACCGGCAGTTGCTGATATGCTTGGGCCAGGTCGAGTTTCGCGAAAACTTTGCCCCCTCCCAGTGAATGTAGGAGATGTTGCACTACTGGGACGGGGTAAGCGCTTTGCTGCAAGGCGCCATTTAGGGTGGCCTTATAGTCCCCGCAGATTCTCACTGACCCATCAGGCTTGATTGGGATGACTATTGGGGTCTCCTACCGGGCGTGGTCTATGGGTTGTAGGACCCCTTGCTTGATGAGCTTGTCAATTTGCTCTTCGATTTTTGGTTTGAGTGTGAAGGGTACCCGCCTTGGTTTTAGGCATTTTGGGGGAACGTTTGGGTCTAGGCTGAAGGATATAGGGGGCCCTCGGTACTTGCCTAGGGTGCCGTCGAACACTTCTTGGAAATCCCGGGCCAGTTGCTGCTCCCAGTCTGCTTCGGCGATGTGGTCGATGCCCGTGACTGTGATGCCGAGCAGTGTGAACCATTGAAGTCCCAGCAGGCTAGGTCGGTCTCGATCGACGATGGTCAAGGGAAGTCTTTCGGTGTGGCCCTTGTAGGTCACTGTGAACTGTCCTGTTCCGACTACAGGGATGCGGTTTCCCTGGTAATCTTTGAGGATTAGTCTCTGGTTTTCTAGTTCCCTTCTCTGGATGGTAGGCACCAAGCGTTTAATTTCTTGCCAGGCTACCATTGAGTGGTAGGACCCGGAGTCCACCTCCATTTTACAGAGTTCGCCTTCGATGCCTACCTCCACGTAGACTTTTCTGGCGTCTGAGGTTGTTGCGTGGCCGATGGTGACCGTCTGATGTGTCTCTTCTCTCCGCCAGGTCTCGCCATCCCATTGGGCTCGTCCATTCCGTTCCCAATGGTTGTCTGCTGGCCAGTCTCTGGTCCTGGGGGGTGTGCTCTCTCGTCTCCACTCACTCGGGTCCCATCGTCTGGGGCTGTGGTTTTTCTTGAGGCGGCAGACGCAGGCGATGTGGCCCTTCTTGTCGCAGTGCCGGCAAACAGAGTCGAAGAACCGGCATTCGGATCTGGGGTGGTCGCCTCCGCAACCGGCACACGCGGTCCTTGACTTACGACTCCGCCGGCTGCGCTGGTCATGGCCTTCCTGGAGACGGTGGATGTCTTCCTCCTCATCTGAAGTGCCCGAGGTGGAGTGGAGTTTGCCCTGGTGGGTGGTAGTTTCAGGTCGGCCCTTGGTCGACCTTGCAGGGTTGTTGTTTGCGGTGCGGTCCCCGGTGTTCGGTCTCCGCATGCGGTCTGCTTATTGTCGGGTGGCTTCGGCTGCCGTGGCTTCTGTGATGGCGAGGGCGATGTTGCCCTTGGCCATCAACCGACTTTGGAGAACGGGGTCCCAAAGGCCGAGCACGATTCGGTCCCGCAGGGCCTCGTTCATATTGGAGAACTCGCATAGTCCTCCAAGGCACCGCAGCTCTGCGACGAAATCACTGAGACTCTCGCCCGACCTCTGGTCCCGCCGATAAAATTCATGTCGTCGGATGAGGATGGGTACGGCTGGAGCGTAGTGTGTCCGGAGTATTGGCTCGAGGTCATCCCAATCCATCGCAGTAACGTTGGCGGGCTTGGCTAGCGCTTTTGCCATCTTAAACACTGCGGGCCCGCAGTGCATTAGGAAGACGGCTCGTTTCTTCGGTCCGGTGGCGTCCTTCAGGTCGTTGCATTCGAGGAACATGCGGAATTTGTCCGTGTAAGATTCCCAGTCCTCGCTAGTGGGGTTGAAGGGTGTTGGTGGTGCGATGTTGGCCATCTCGTCGGTTGGCTGGCTTCCTTCGGACCCGTGCTTTGGTTCAGGATCAGAATCCCACCTTCGTCGCCAATGTTGTGTCCATTTGGAAAGGAGGCCAGGAATCGGTGACTTTGTATCAGCTCTTTATTGTTGCTAGGAACCGAACTGGCTCTTTGGAAAACCTTGCGGCTTTTTATTTCCAAGCCGTCGCGGCCGTGGCCAATGGCACCGCTTTGAATCTCCCGCGATTCAAATCTACCAATCGCGGGAGATTCTCAGGGAGCCAATCGGCGCGGCTCGCCTAACCAATCCGATCGCCCCGCGCTTTGGCCAATCAAAGCGCAGGGATTCCAAGAATTCAAATTAAGGTACAGAACAAGCATCCATAGTTGTTACCCAAGTTTTGTATGAAAAGGATAATGTTTTCCATTTTAAGTGTTAAAAGAATAGGATGCACATATGTGAACTGTTGTATCTGTTCATCTGCAAGGGAGGTTTCATGCACTCTTGGCTTCTGTACAGAATCCTACAGAGACTTGAGAATGAATCAGAATAGATTACCCGTAGGCAGATTTCAAATGGGCAAACTATTTCTAAAGTTTTGAATCTAATTCTTAAATTGAATTGAGTAGTGATCTACTAAACAAGTTTATCTGGTTTCTGATATGTCAATCTGAATATAGTTCTTTTCTCTTTTAGCAAACACACATGGGCTACTGTTATGCAGTGTGTACTTATCTAAGAGTATTTTATGCATATACAGTTAAAATCTATTAAAAAGGACAGTGCATGATATTTCTTTTATATTTTAGGAAATTTTCAAATAATATTTTTCTGCTTGCATTTATTCTTTCTTTCTTTCTTTCTTTCTTTCTTTCTTTCTTTCTTTCTTTCTTTCTTTCTTTCTTTCTTTCTTTCTTTTCTTTCTTTCTTTCTTTCTCAGAATTTTCCCCAGGGAGTATCTTCTTCAGCAGATCCACCTATATTCTCTTGCAGATCTACAGCAGGTAAGTGGTTTTAGATATATATTCTATGTATCTGTATGTATGTTGTGTGTGTGAGAGAGAAAAAGGCTGTTCAATTTTTATCAACCTGTGCATTAATGATAATTCTCAGTCAGTAATGAAAATATTTCATTTCCCAAATGATAACTTAAAGAACAAGTTATTTATAACTTGTTTATAACTTATAACTTGAAGTATGAGATGAGTTGGCTTCTTTTTGCCTTTAAAAAATATAAAGTTTTATATTTTTTATGTTTTAATGTTTTAATATGAAGTTTTTATGAGATAAATATTTGTAAGAATTTCACAAATCAAAGTGGTAAGTACAGTAATCTGTGGAGAAGAAGGATACTGATTTTTCTCTCTTTAAGAGTAGATTGCCATAATAGAAGTCTTTCTTGCAATGGTGATTGCCAAAATTCAGTAATGATATTTGAATATATTCAGTGAACTGATTTGAATATATGAAGTGCATTACAGAAAATGAATAATAAATATGGCTCTGTGTTATGTGGAAATGATTTGTGGTATCTGAACTCCAGGCTAACTTTCATAATAACTTACCTGCTGGACAAGAATGATCTTTAGGCTTCTTAGTTTAACTACTATAGTTCATCTCAAAATCTGCCAGTAGATGTTACTTTTGTCCAATCTTCATTTGAATAATCTAAGTCAGAAGAAAAAGTAGCTTAAAAGAAAAAAAATCAGTTTCCCCAGCTGACAGTTTATAAATCTCTAATGCTTTTTGATCTACCTCATTTCAAAAATGGACTTAGAAATGCCATCCACGGATTCTCAAATTGTCTAGAGGAGAGGGGAAAGAATAAAAGGAGCAAGGTTTCAGACTCATATTTCATCCATTTATTTAGCCGCTCTGACAGATAATTTTGTGTGTTGATATACATTTAGATTCCCTCCCCTCCCCCCCCGCACTTCAAACCTTTCATCATGTAATTCAATTACTGTTGCTCCTGCTCTGGTGAGTAATTTTTGCTTTTAATCTAGCTCAATACTTATTATCAGCCTAGAAAGTTTTCTACTACTCTTTTGTCCTTGCCTCTTTTTCATTACTTGTTATGTTTAAAATAAAATTGTCTGCTTTATTTCTGTCAAAAAGATGTATTAGGAAGGATTGAAAAAAACAAGATTAGGACCCTTACAGATACTTATGATGATAATGATAATGATTATATGCCATCAAGTTGGTGTCTACTCTTAACTAACACATAAATAGATTGGGAGGACCTATAATCAGAATAGCTGGTCCCTCAGATCTTCCAGTGATATACCCATTGCTACACTAATTGAGTCCATCTGTCTTTCTGCTGGTCATCTTTTTCTATTCCTTCTAGCTTTCTCAGCATTGTAGACTTCTCAAGAGCTAGGTATTTGCATAATGTGCCCAAAAGATGATAATTAAGTTTGACCATGTGTGTATTTATTGAAAGCCATTATCTATGTTTTGTGTGCATTCTTGGCTGTGTATGGTATTCGCAAAAGTCCTCTCCAACACCAAAATTAAAAAAACATTAATACACTTTACCCTGCCTCTTTGAAGACCAATTTGCACTTTAATAGGGTGTAACAGGGAAAACTATTGCACAGATGATTCTTACCTATTTTTGTGGTATATTTCTTGACTGCTAGTTCTTTACTTTGATAGTTTGATACTTTGATCCTAAAAGACACATCATCAATTTCTTTATTATCAGTTCTTAGACTGGTTGCTGTATCTGTTCTCATTAATTTGGTCAAAATCATTCATTTAATCTCTTTAGTTCCATTTTCATTACGTCCCTTGGTGGGCCGCAGAGAAATCTCACCCCCAGAGCACCCACCCAAAACAATTAATCCAGGCTGTGCAGAAACACAAGGCTTCACCGCCCACATGGCCCATGGGAACCCTCTCCACCCACTCACTCCTTATCCGGTAAACTTGCCTGCTAAATTGCTATTTTTCCTTTTTCTGACCATCAGCTGTTCTACTGTGCCGGGAGATTTAGATTAGGTAGGAAGCAGGAAATGGTTGGATTTCTTGCTTTCTAGTTAGTCTTTAGATCTTTGGCTCTGCTTTGAAGTACAATCGAAACTCCCTTAGGACTGAAGGTTCTATTATTCAGTGCAAGCAAATTTTATGTGACAGACTGAGCTAGCCAATGGCAGATAGAGAGATCACTGAATAATTCTGTGAGCAACTCAATCTGCCTGCCTGCTTTGCCTGATTTTGGGTAAAAGTTGCTCTTTTTTAATAAAAAAATTAATATTTACATACATGGTATTTTGTGAGTTAATTTTATGTGTTTGCTTGCTGGCAAATTGTAGGAGTTTACTTGCAAGCAAATTTTATGTGACAGACTGAGCTAGCCGATGGCAGATAGATCTCTGAATGAATCTGTGATTCTGTGAGCAACTCAATCTGCCTGCCTGCTTTGCCTGGTTTTGGATAAAAGTTGCTCTTTTTTATAAAAAATTCAATATTTATATAAATATTTATAATATTTACATACAAGCCATGCCCAGCCAGTCACATGACCACCACGCCACACTCACATATTAGGCCACTCCCACAGAACTGGTTAGTGGTCCCTGGGATTTAAAATTATGAGTTTGGTGGTCCCCGAGGTCCAAAAGGTTGGCGACCCCTGGTTTAGAGTACCTTGTCTCACTTCTTTGCTAACCTGGAAACAATCTATTTCTTCATATTCTATCTGGATTGTGGCTTCTTGACCTGTTATGGGTCTTTCATGAAGACAATGAGATGTTCTGGAATTCCCATTTTCCTAAGAATATTCCATATTTTGATGTGATTGACATGATCAAAAGCCTTTCTGTAATCATAAAGCACATGTTTACTTCTTTTTGGTATTCCTTGACTTTCTTAATTTCCAGCATGTCTGCAATTCTATTTCTTATTACTCAACCTTTTCTAAAGCCAGCTTGAACTGTTTCCATTTGAATTCTCCTCATGTAGGATGTGTTGGATGAACCTAAATGTTATTTGATGGCATGTGAAATTAAAGATATTGTATAATAATTTACATACTCTGTTAAATTTCCTTGTTATATATTAGTGTGTACAATGATCTCTGCTGATCTGTTGGCTGTTTTCCAGATTTGTTTACATTATTTGGTTAGAACCTTGGCTGATTCTTCTTCTGTTCTTTGCTGTATTTCTGTAGATATCTCAACCACTCCTTCCAACTTGGGTAATGACTAAGGTGCTGATCTAACATTACCTTCTAGTACTAGAATTTTTTGTTTATAGGAAATGTCTTCCAAAATACCTTGGATGTTGATATCTCTATTGAACAGATTGTCAGTATACTTTCCTATCTTTGTTTAATCATCTGGGAATCAGTTACTGCCTGTCCTTGATTGATTGATTGATTGATGTCCTTTGGTACAGTATGCCAGTTTAAAGCTGGAACTAACTTCTGAGTTTGGAGATTTTTTAAAATAATTCTTTGTTTGTTTGCTTGTTTGTTTTGGATACTTTCAAGTCAACATTATTACCGGTGACTATCAAGTAGTTGCAGTTTTGTTGGCAAGTTTTCAGAAATTGTTTACCATTGACTCTTTCCTAGGGTTGAAGGACAAATACTGACCCAAGGTCACCCAGTTGGCTTTGTATGTAAGGCAGGATTAGAACTCATGGTCTCTCAATTTTACCTAGTGCCTTAACTATTACACTACTACACCAGACTAGCTCCCCTATTCATTGTACTAGGCTTATTTATCACTGATCATATATCTGCAGAATTTTTCCCCTCAAAATTGCTCTTTATTCATCTTTATTCTTTGTAGCATTCTCTTACATGTGTTTTTCTCATCCGCAGCCTCTTTGATTTCATCATTCATACTTTAATGTGTTTTTTTCACATAGCTAGTTACTTAGTATCTTATTAGAGCATTGTTATTGGAAAGTTTTGAAGCTTAGATGATCTTGAGAAAAGAAACATTGATGCATAATATCTCACTGCATTAAAGATAAATGTATGTGAGAGGAAGTTTGTTAACATTTGATTCTTTTTCTAAAGTCAAGTGTTGGAACAAAGGTAAAACTTTTAATTTGGCAACACATCAGGAGTGACCCAAGCAAGTCAAAGCAATGACTCAAAAATACATAGATTGGACTTTTTGCTTAATTACAGAATTGGCTGGAAAAATGCCTGGCATATATCTAAGGTGTTATAGGAAAATAAAGGAAACTAAACTTGATTATTCCCTATTCATGCATTATTGCTGCTTTTGTTGTAGGATCAGATCAAGCCCAAGATTTTAAATCATTTTAGTGGATTTTTCTATGACATTGAAATAGCAAGCAAGTTTGGGAAAATATAAGCCTTGTACTTATCCTATTAGATTTTCTGTGTAAAATAAATTTGCAATATAGGGCAATTTATTCACTATAGCTTAAGAATTATATTCCATGGTAAATTGGCAGCCTTTTCCAGCTAATGAAGATGAGAAAAGTTATTTTAAGTCTTCCTAGTTTTCTTTCCTTTGAAGAATATGGATGCTGGTGGATTTCAAAGTTACTTTATTTTGCATTTGTGGATGTAGTGAAGCCTCTTAGTTTAGGAAATATGCTTGGACAGTGCTATAATTTACAGATCTGGGTTGCTAACTATATCTACTCTTCTGGGAATACGTTTTATGAAACTTATGGGATATTTTGAAAGTACATTAGTGTGGAATAATATTCTAGATACCATTTCTTAGAAACTTGAACAAACAATTGGGTGAGCCTGATAGAATTAGTCATATACCACATTGTATCATCCTAACATTTAAAAAATTACGTTAATGTATATTAGTAAGAGTATGTGAATGAGCAGGTGTTTTGCCATAGGTAGCAGTTTTTACAGTCTACTTGAAAGAAAGTCTAGGAACAATCCACTTCATAATAACTATTTAATATTCAACATGAACATAATAGTTTAATACAAAAGAGAAACATGTGAAGAAGAGTATCTTAATTTTATAAATCTATGCAAGAAGTAACTAATCTCTCAAAATTTAGAAAGCTTCATGGGTGCAAATAAGAGAGACTTTGGCAGGCCGTGTTTTCCACATACAGAAAATTTCTAAAGAGTTTCTCTACCTGCCTGTACTATGTGTATGGGAAGCAGAAAAGATACTGAGTAACAATAGATCTTTCAGATCTTTCTTCTAAATGTGCAAAAGACTTCAGAAAAGCCTGTATGGGGCTGGGATTTATATGCATTCCAGTTCATATAGAAACAGATAATGGTTGTAAAACATTTAACCATCTCAGTTAAAGACCCAGCAACTTCACTTGTGCAATCTGCTGAGCAGTTAGATTTGTTCCTTTAATTGATGGCTCAGTGTGTAGTTCAATCTCAGCTTGTTTGCTTAGTTTAAGTATTGTATGAATACAAAAATCAGTCATTTCAGCAATCAGGTTAAGCACATTATATGAACACAACCAGAGCTGTAATATTTTATCTGTTCACCTAAATACTCACATATGTATTGCCATGTATATTTCAAATCCGACACTTCCATGATGAACTGGTATTTCTAAAAGTCCTTGTTTTTAATAAATGTTATCTTCATGGAAATAATTCAGATCATGAACAGACCATTTCAATTACACCCTTTGTGTTGACTTACAAGGAGTCTTATGTCTACATAATGATAATGATTAACACACTGACTTACAATGATAGGGTCATAAGATAATGTAGCCTTAAGTAGCCTCCCAGTGGCAATCAAACTTGGCATGGAGATTTTGTCACTTCTGTAACTTCAATTATTAACTCTACCTTCAGGGCCACACAATACAGTGCAATCTCGTTAATTTTAAACAGTGTAACTATTACTTCTTTCCACTGGACTACATTTGCCTTTCTTTGAGATGTCTACTCTACGTATATTATCTTGGAAGTTAGTGTTGATCTGTTGAACCAAAGATTTATGCTACTTTATATTTTATCAACTAAAGATATCTTACTCTACTTGTTTCTGTTTACATGTTGAACTTTACATAGCTGGCCTTAATTTGACTACATTTTTAAGGTTTCTGTAATGTATCCATTCAGCATACAAGGTAATTTGGGTTAAATTCCTGCTGGCAAACTACAGTGCAACATAGTACATCTTAGTTTCCTCTTAGCTTTATGTTCTATACTTTGGAGCAGTGTTCTCAAGCTTGACCATTTTAAGAAATATGGACTTCCAGAATTGCCAAGAATTAAAACATGGATAAGAATTAAAGCATTAAAGAAAAGAAGAGATGATGGATAGGAAATTGCCCTTTAAAAATTAAAGTAGCCTGATTACATGTTAGAAGGGCAGAAATAAAATTAGATAGGGGAAATATTAGAACATAAATTGTTTATAGAATGAATAAAAGTAATAGAAAGATTAGAAGTTTACAGATGTTAGACAGCTTCTTTTATGTATGTTTCAGATTAACAATGTTAGCATGAACTGGATCAATATGAATGGAAATTAGTTAAACTTGTTTAGATATAATAGAGAAATGTTTAAATTGAACAAGGAATATATAGATGAAGATAAAGAGAGGCTTTTTTGCTTATGTATATTAGATTATATAAATTTGATTAATGTGATAGAGCAGGGGTGTCCAACCTTTCACCTTCCCTGGGCCACATTAGAAGATGAAAATTTGGTTTGGGCCGTACATGAAATAAAATAAAATAAAGTAAAATAAAATTATTTTTATTATTTATTTTTAATTATTTATTAAAAATTATTTATTTTTTATTTTATAATTTTCTGGCCAAATTTTGTGGGGTGGGGGGCGAGAAAGCTCGCCCACCTCGTGCCTACCTCTCCTGCAAATGCAGCAGCGGCGGCAGTGGGGGCAGAAGCAGCGGCGGCGACAGGGGCAGAAGCAGCAGCGGTGGCGATGGTGGCGGCAACAGCAGGAGGTGGCGGGGCGGGACTTTTGGGCTGCAGCTGCCCACCTTTTCTCTTGCTCGCCTTGCCCCGCCTCACGCCTACCTCTCCTCCTGCAAATGCAGCAGTGGCGGCAGCGGCGGTGGGGGCAGAAGCAGGAGGTGGTGGGGCAGGACTTTTGGGCTGCGGCTGCCTGCCTTTTCTGTTGCTCACCTCGCCCCACCTTGCGCCTGCCTCTCCTCCTCCTCCTCGCTGGATCTTTCACGAAGGTTGGGGTGGGCGTTGGGCCACATTACGAGGCAACCTGGGCCGCATGCGGCCCGTGGGCTGCGGGTTGGACAAGCCTGTGATAGAGATTAATAATGTTAGTGCAAATTGGATTAATATGAATGCTACTTAGTTAAATTTCTTCATACTATTATTGTGAATTAATATGAAAAATTGGATAAAAATTGAAATACAAAAAAGGGAGATATACGCTAAAATAATATAAGGATTACATAAATTTGATAAACCTGAGAGAGACTATTAACAATATTAGTGTGAGTACAAGAAAGAGGCAAATCGTTAGGCTTTGCTTTACAATTTCTAAAAATGGCAATTCTAGAATATGAAGAACAGAAAGGAGTGACAGAAGAGGAGGAGTTAATCAAAGAAGAGGCTATCTTTAATGAACATTTGCAACAACGAATTTTAAAGCAAGGAGGGAAAATAATGGAAATTAAAATTTTTGAGATTCAAGGAGGTAACTAAAAAGAGGAACACTTACAAAACCAAAAACAATAAAAAAAACCCAGCAGAAAAATAAATTGTGGAAGGAAGCTGTAAAGAGGGAGGGGGGAAACTGGAGTGTGAAAAGAAAGGGGGAAATGAAGGGGAAAAGAAGTGATAAAAAACAGGATCAGGAAACAAAGGAACATGGAAATTGTACAAAAATTAAAAGAAATTGTTTATTTAAATAACAGCGATAATGGTTAATTGTTCTGCAAGGTGATGAGGGGTAGGATAAATATATTAGAAGTTATAAACTACTTAGAAAATAGGGAAATATAGATTATTAAAAAGAAGGATGGGAACTGATATTTCTTTTGCTATTGGAATGCTCGTTTTTGTTTTTTTTTCCTTTTAAACTATATACAGAGATAAATGCAATAAATATGAAAAAAGGGAAATTATAATGTTTATTAAATGCATTTAATGAATACATACAATATAATTGAAATGAATCACGAGAATTGTTGTAATGAGATTATCAGTGTCTAGAATTAATTGAATAAATTATTTGTTCTTATCGAAGTTATAAATAATTTTTCTGGAATTGAAGAGGAAAAGTATCATGCAGAATCTAACCTAAAAGGTATATATGTTATGTAGTTGTTAGGAGATGATTATTATTAATTCTGTTAAGCCTGGTCCCCCAACCAATGTTAAGGAAACACGCTAAACAGAATGTGCAGCGTTAGTCAGTTAGGCAGACAGGTAAATGTGTGAGATAAGTTTGTATGTTAGTTAACACTCAGTAAAAAGCAGATACGCTTGTGCTATCAAAAATATAGTTTATTCCATTAGGATTTATAGCATAGTCAAAAACAGTCCATTAGTCATGTATCATTTCAGTCAGTCCATTCGGGGATACTCAATTTGCAAAGTCCGTGTTGAATATTCAATGTCAGTTCACTTACAACAAATCATTTCGTATTATCTCTTCTCACCGTTGAGAAATCAACCTCCTTTCTCTCTCCCGTTCCAATAGGAAAAAAAAACACAGTCATCAATCCATCCAGTAATTAGGGATCATTAAGCCAGAGAGCGAGCTGCCGTTGTCTTGCTCCTTTTATGGTGCTTTTACAACCACATCCTTAATTACATTCTTGCAGTTAAAGTTACACACACTTTAACCAACAAACCATGATAACTTATTTATTATTTTACCTAAACCAGTTAGGATAAACAATGTTATCCCTAACATTCTCCCCTTTTGGGTAATAATAATAATATAACCATTTACACCTTTAAATCATAGTTGTTACAACTCTCTTTAAACTTGACTACACCTTGAGCTTTTGTAAACTGGTCTGCAATGTTCTCTTCCGTCATGCAGTACTCCAGTTTAATTAGACCATTCTTCACAGATTCTCTAACATTTAAGTATCTTAAATCAGTATGCTTTGATCTAGTTTTTACAGCAATATTAGTAGCCAACTGTATGGCTACCTGGTTGTCCTCGTACACAATAATGGAATCTTTAACAGTTACACCGATGTCTAATTAAAACTGTTTGTACAGAATTAAGTCAGTGCATAGTAATGACAGACATGAAAATTCTGCTTCCATCGTGGACAAGCTGATATGCTGTTGTCTGATTGACCTCCACCCTATGAGTGTCTTACCAAATAATATAGCCATTCCAGAGGTTGAAAATATTGGAATGTGCTGAGATGAGTAGATTGACATTTGAAATTAGAGAGCAAGAGGATAAGCAATTTTATGAAATTTGGGATCTTTTTTATCAATGGCTAGATGATAAAATACGATAATAGAATATGCTAGACAGTAAGGAATATCTTTATTTCGCTATTTTGCTATTATTTTGTTATTTGACATTATATTTATGAAGGGTTTTTTAGGATTGATTTGATATGATTATATGATTTGTTATGGAATAAACTGGTTTAAAGTATTGTTAGCTCATAAAGCATGAATGATTAAAAATATAGTCAAAAACTTCTTTTTTTAGTGATATTAGGATATATAAGTTTGGATTGACAATATGAGTTGTTATGTAACATAATTGTAATTGAGACTACAGAATGAATGCACAAAAATGATGAACCAACTGACACACTGGATGTACATATGAGAGTTGATGTTTTTATGTTTTGTTTGTCTTGTTTGTTTGTAGAAAATTAATAAAATCTTTTTCAAAAAAAAAAATTTTTTTGTTATCATTTGTTATTCAGTGGGATGCTCCACTGTCAACCACCCATAAATTATTTTTTACAGCTCCGTTACTATACATGGCTAACTCAAAATTTTTATTTTTATTTTGATGACTTTTAGTATTCTGGCCAGCGTTCTGGCGCTTTGCTTTTTTACAAAACCTTGCCAAATGTCCTCTTCCTCCACAATTAAAACACTTTTTAATTGCATATGCAGTAGGAGATTCAATATCTTCTTTTTGAGGTTGCTCCCTCCTTAACTGATCTCTTTCAAGCCTTCTTCTGGCCTCTTCAATCAATCTGCCAGTGATTTCAGTTAAAGTTAGGCTTTCCTTAGGTAAAATTTCAAGGGAAGTGACGTAGTTATCAAAATTTTCGTCTAATGAAGACAGAATTATGCAGACTTGGTGTAGTTCAGAGAAAATAAGCTCTTTCTCGTGCAGTTCTTGAAAAATTTCATAGTATTCAAATGACTCAGCATATCACCATTCATTTGGAGATGTGTCCTGAAAAGCTTCCGTGTTAGATTTATGTGAGCACCAACGTTATCTCGGACATAAATCCTCTTCAGCTTCTGCCAACACCCAACAGTCGTTTGTTCTCCGCGGATATGAACAAGTTGCTGGTCAGATAGTGTTAGTCCTATTATGTAAAGAACTTGTTCATTCTTCTGCTTAAAGTCTTCTATCTTTTGACTATCTTCCTCAACCTCCAGATCCCATTCCTCTACGTTTGGTGGGTTTTCAATTATGTTCCACAGACCTTCTCTTCGTAGAAGTAGACTACATTTCATAGACCATGAAACATAGTTCGTTCCATCCAGCTTGGATATAAGGGACAAACTTTGTAGATTGACTTGTGCCATGTTTTCTATATATGGATACAAAACTATAATTAATAAAACACAGCTGTCTGTTTACTGTAACGTGTAACAACACAAACTCTCACTTTTTACATAAATCTGTTTTATCCTAGTTAAACTGACTTTGCAGCCTCTGGGCCCATAACCTTTGTTAAGCCTGGTCCCCCAACCAATGCTAAGGAAACACGCTAAACAGAATGTGCAGTGTTAGTCAATTAGGCAGACAGGTAAATGTGTGAGATAAGTTTGTATGTTCGTTAACACTCAGTAAAAAGCAGATACGCTTGTGCTATCAAAAATATAGTTTATTCCATTAGGATTTATAGCATAGTCAAAAACAGTTCATTAGTCATGTTTCATTTCAGTCAGTCCATTCGGGGATACTCAATTTGCAAAGTCCGTGTTGAATATTCAATGTCAGTTCACTTACAATAAATCAGTCCGTATTATCTCTTCTCACCGTTGAGAAATCAACACTCCTTTCTCTCTCCCGTTCCAGTAGGGAAAAAAAACACAGTCATCAATCCATCCAGTAATTAGGGATCATTAAGCCAGAGAGCGAGCTGCCGTTGTCTTGCTCCTTTTATGGTGCTTTTACAACCACACTCTTAATTACATTCTTGCAGTTAAAGTTACATACACTTTCACCAACAAACCATGATAACTTATTTATTATTTTACCTAAACCAGTTAGGGTAAACAATGTTATCCCTAACAAATTCTATAGGTAATAAAAGTTAAATGTTTATTAGGATTTAAAGGCAAGGTAATTAAAGAATATATAAGCTATAGGGGTGGCATACTCAAATTAGTGGTGGGGAAATCTTTTGAAATGTTTGAATGAACCTAGAATGACTGGAATGATGAAATAAGAATATGCAATAAAATTGCAAATCTAACAGATAAAAGTATAAAAGTATAATGATTATGAAGATATGAGAGTTATTTATGATTCAAATAGGAGTTTTTGGAAAAAATATAATAATAGAAAATATGTAAAGTATTGGTAATATATGAAGTTAAATATGAAAGATGAATATGTAATTATGGTCATTTTTGTATGTAAATGTGCAAACCTGGAATCAAGTTTCTTCACTAAAAAGAGATGTGTTATGTGTATTGGATCAATATGGAATGAAACCCAGTTAAATTTGTTTATGTATAATATAATAGAAAAATGTTTAGACTGAATAAGAAAGATAAAGATAAAGATGAGGAGTTAGGCATTTTTTGCTTATATATATTTGAAAAACCTAATGACTTAAATAGGATAAATGTGTTATAGATTACTAATACTGTTAATGTGATTTTGATTAATATGAATGATGCCCGGAACCAACTCTGTTCACACACAATACGGCTGTATAATCAAAATAATATTAATAAATATATTAGCAGGAAGGAAGGAGAAAGAAAGAAAGAAAGAAAGAAAGAAAGAAAGAAAGAAAGAAAGAAAGAAAGAAAGAAAGAAAGAAAGAAAGAAAGAAAGAAAGAAAGAAAGAAAGAAAGAAAGAGCAAGATATGAAGAATAGGGGAGGGATGGCTCTTCCAAACTGGGAGTTGTACTATAGTGTGGCTTCCTTAGTATGGTTGAAGGAATGGGTGAACTTAACAAACAAGATAATATTAGTTTTAGAAGGCCACGACTTACAGAGGGGGTGGAATGCTTTTTTAATGGGACATCAGGAAAACCACCCAGAAATACTTTCTTAGACACCTAATTAGAGATGCATTATTGACTAACTGGAAAAAAAATAAGGAAAAAACAATATTTAAAGATACCAATCTGGATTTCAATAATGGAAGCGATGATCCACCCAAATAATCTGGACAGTACTAAGATGATTAAATACAAGGATTTATTGGATGCGCAAGGAAATTTGAGATTGTGGCAAGATCTTCAGGACCAAGGAGTACAAATGGATAGATGGGCATATCTTCAAGTTCAGAGTAGATACAAACAGGATAAAAAAGAATTTGGAATCAATAATAAACCTCAGCAACTAGATAAGATTCTATTAGGCCCAGATAAAAAAAAAATAACAAAATTTTATAATTACTTACTAGAGGCATAATTAGAGGAAGAAATTGTCAAAGGGAATATGATAGCCTGGAGTAGGAATATAGGATGTAGTATCACCTTAATAGAATGGGAGAAGGTCTGGAGTAGAAATAATAAAATCACAAAATCAACAGCCTACAAGGAAAATGCCTATAAAATGTTTTACAGATGGCACCTTCCCCCCTCGAGATTAACGAAGATGCACCCCAACATGACTCCGAATTTCTGGAAATGCAAAAAAAGGAGGGAACATTCTTCCATATGTCTTTTACAGAGGCTCAAAAATATTGGCAGAAAATTAGAAAATGGTTGGAGGAAATGACAATAGAACAGATCGAATTTAAACTAGAACTCTTTCTATTAAGGATCTTTAATAAACAATTCCTCAAAAAAGTGAAGTATACAATAGTACATATTTTGACAGCGGCCCGATTGGCCTTTGCACAATGTTGGAAACAATCTCATATCCCATCAGAGGAAATGATTATTCAAAAAATATCAAGTTGTGCAGAGATGGACAAATTAACTTTGGCATTAAAAGGGAAAAACACATCAATGTATTAACAGCTGGAACTGCTGGTACAAATGGATAGATCAAAGATCGATTAAACAATAAAGGGCAAAAGAAGATATGTTATAATTGTAGTAGTGAATATATATATATGGTATATAGCTTTGTTCAGGTATTTTCCCACGTCATTGTAGTTGTTCTTTTAAAGTTGTAGCAACGTTTCAGCAGAGGAGCACCCCTACAAAACCTAGCTAAACACTTAGCAAAACAGCTACAGCCCCATGCTGAAACAGCAGTTTCACATGGACAAAACTCATACCACTTCTTGGAAATGATCAAAGATCTACATGTGGAGCAAGAAGATCTGCTTGTAAGTTTCGACGTGGTTTCACAATTCACTCAAGTCCCGACAAAAGAGACCCTTGAAATCATCAAAAATAAATACCAACCAGCCAAACACCTCATGGAACTAACAGAACACTGTTTAACCAACACATATTTCATATACAAAGGACAAAGATACAAACAAATTGAAGGAGCCCCTATGGGATCACTATTGTCACCCGTCATTGCAAACCTGTTCATGGAAGAATTCGAATCCAGAGCCCTGGCCAATGCCATCCACAAACCCAAACTGGTTAAGATACATTGATGACACATTTGTGATTTGGCCCCATGGAAAAGAAAACCTAAACAATTTCCTAACACAGCTAAACAGCACACACCCCAAAATCAAGTTCACCATGGAAACGGAAACAAACAAACAACTACCATTCCTAGATGTACTAATCTACAAAAAAACCAGATGGCACACTAGGACACACCGTATACTGGAAGAAAACACACACGAACCGCGACCTCAACACCCAATCCCACCACCACCCAGCACAGACAAACTCCGTGGCTAAAACACTAATTACTAGAACCAAATACCTGGCAGAAAAGACACACATTAAGACTGAACTATGCACCCTGACTAAAGTACTGACAGCCAACGGCTTCCACAAAAGCAAAATCACCAGCTTGATCCACAAAAACACACTGAGACATAATAGAGACCCAGAAGATGAACAGACCTATGGAACAGCTGTCCTGCCCTACATAAGAGGTACTACAGACGAAATTAGTAAGGTACTACACAGACATCACATCAAGACTGCCTTCAAAACAGACAGAAAAATAGCAGCCATCCTTAGAAACCCCAAAGATAAAATTGACCTGGAAAATCAAGGCATATACAAAGTCCCCTGTGCATCATGCCCGGCCACATACATTGGACAGACCAATAGAAGAATAAGTACCCGCCTGGATAAACACAAAAATGCAGTCAAAAAGCTGGAACACACTTCCTCACTAGTCCAACACATGGAAGCCACAGGTCATAGCATCAACTTCAATGGCACCAAAACCCTAGCCACTATAGAAAACCCCAGCCACAGAATCATCAGAGAAGCCATAGATATTGAAAAAAGACCAGAAAGCATGAATAGAAGAGATGATTCCACCAGGCTGTCAATCATTTGGAAGCCTGCACTCACAAACAAAAAAATCTCCACACTACAAGCCAGGCAAACACCTGGGCACAAACAGATCCCCCCTGATACCTCCAGCTCAAACACACCCCAACCAGGCACCCAGATGAAACCCAGCTTCCTAACTAATGATAACCGTCCATTTACCCAGAGCCAAGCTGCACTAAAGGCCTCCAATAAAGTAACACAATGTTGCCAGCCAATCAAGATACAAAAAGAGCCAAAAAACAGACAGAAGATATTAGAAACACCAATCAAGCAGAACACAACAAACTCCAAGACCAATAAACACAGACCAAGACTCCCAACCAATCAGGATGAAGAAAAAACCATTCTGGCACAGCAATAGGCTGCCCCAAATTTAAATCTGAAACCACTGTAAAAGTCTGACTCACAGATGAACACTATACAAAAGCAGATGGCAGATGAGATTCTGCTGAAACGTTGCTACAACTTTAAAAGCACAACTATAATGACGTGGGAAAATCGAGGATGGAACTGTTTTTAATTGTTTTCTGATTTTTCTTTCTACTTTTCTTTCTTGTTTCCCTTTTCTTTCTCACATTTATGTACGTGTTTGTCTATTTTAATTGTAAAATTAATAAAGTTTATTTTAAAAAAAAAGAAGAAAGAAAAACGCAGCAAACAAAGGGTTGTAAAAGATGTATTTATATTCAAGTACCTGTACTAAAAAGGGCATTTCTACAAATGCTCAGACTGTGGAAAAATTATTGCACATCCTAATAAAATAGTGCTCACTGTTTTATAATTGTTTTGTTCATGGTATGAGAACTAGCAGATATACATGCTAGATTCTGAAGAGCTAAGGACACCCGAGAGCCCATTGCTAACATCTATGGATAATGAGAAACACAAGGCAGATCAAAGAAGATGTCACTTTTTGCTTTATTGATTGATTTTGACGATGTAAACCAGAACAAATTGTGAATAGTTCTTTTAAAAAAATGGATGAGCCACATCATCTGTCTTTTGAAGAAATTGTACAATGACCAGAAAGCAACAATTAGAAATGAATATGGAGAAACTAAATTGTTCAGAATTAGGCAAGAGTGTATAATGATATTTATTTAATATACATGCAGAATATATCATAAGAAATACAAGCCTGAGGTCCCTGGTTATTACAGCCTCTAGAACTTAGAATATATTTGAAACTCTAATGTAGCAAGAATTTAGGAAATTAGAGAAAAAGCAGGAGGAAGAAGTATTATGTATGTTTGTCACCTTGAGTTATTTTTTAAAGCAGCACATGCATACATATATGTTTTTTTCGTATAATTCTATTTTCCTTTCTATGTGAAATATATCCAGGAAGTAATTTACTGCTTTATAAAAAATAACTAACACGAATCTCTTGTCTGCAGTAGTACTTTCTATGTTCCAGGCTCAAAACATCTTTTCTGATTGTTAAATCTAATTTGTGTAACTACCTTTCTTCAGCTTTTTTTTTATTTGTACCTTCCAACTACTGTTTAGCTGTGGGACGTAATACCTATTATACAACTTTATAAAAAAGACGGAATCAGGGGTATGGTTTGTACAATGTGGTTACCTTGTAATTGTAAGGCCAAGAGGCCATTAATCTTTTATTCACATAACCGATCCTTACTAGTGGCAATAGTCTTTTTGCAATCTGCAATAAATTCACTGTCTCCATTGGTCAAACTTTTCCTAGGCTACTTGACAATTTAGCCTTCTCTTATAGAAGTACTCTTTACTGCTATTTGAGTTTCCTCTTGCTACTAATTTTTCTCATCAAACTAACATAGATCTTGCAAAGCCTTTCATATTCCATTCATACAAAAAGGAATGTTTATGATAATCTGGTGTATTTAAATAATTTATAGTATTATGGTACTATGATAACCAACAGGCTGCCTCGTTAACATATGGCCATCATGGAGTCTCTTTACCATTTCTTTCAGATTTTCCATATTTTGCTGTTCAAATATGGTATTTATTGTCTTTTTAACCCAGTTAGAAGCAACTGGATGTGCTATATGTAGGACACCTATATTTTTAAACCCCATCTATATCCCAACAAGATTACCAAGTCAAACGTTTTGTCAAAATCTTCTCAAGTGATATTACTGTACAGTGCTGCCTCATAGTTTTTTAAAAATAAGATTACAGTTATGTCTGACCATTAAAAATTACCTCATACTGTAATATAGTAAAATAAAGTCTGAATGCTTGGTGCTGGACATGCAGAATCTATTCTTGGTTCATAGTTCAGGTTTCCTCATTTCAGTCATGTTTGTTTGCCCATTCATTAATAATAGCCCACTGTTTATTCTGTTTCCTTATTTTTGTTAAATATCACTTCCCTAGATCTTATTTAGACTTTTGAACCACAGGAATAAAATTAAATAAGGAAGAGCATTTTTTTTCCTCAAGAAAAGTTGCTTATGGTACTGGCTGAGACATTCTGTTATAAAGGTTGTGTTGGCCTCGAATCTTAATTTTAGATGGTGACCTTTATGTATTGTTTACTGTGCAGCATGAGAGGATCTTCCTATAACATTACCATTTTCCTATATCCCAAACAGATGTCAAACTGCACAGCTAACAATAATTTTTCTGCTTCCTGTGGCTGTATTTTTTAGCATTCCCATTTGGGGACAGTAATCCAAGCAGTTCCCAGGACTTCCTGTGCTGCCTACATTTTTCCATTCCACATCTGTGCAGTGGCTTCAACTATCGCTTACAGAAATATATTGAGTATAAGTGAGGTAACCATTCCAGTGGAATGCATATTTCCCAAATACATTCAAAATTATCCCTGGATACAGGACACTTGAAATATCAGTCATGAAAGCATATTGCTTCTAATAAAAAATGTGCTATTCCAAATATTTGGTAGGTGTATAGATCAGTCATGCTTAACTATCCATTAGGTATAGATTTACACTTGCTGAGTGCATTCATGGATTTTTTTTTTTTAGTGAAGCATCTTCTGTCTGAAACCTGACATGTTTCAGGAAGGGAAAGATACTAATTATTTTGAATTGTGCTTGATGGGCAGACGGTATCTACTGTTATATATTAATACAAAACTATGATATATATTACAGCAAAGTAACACTAAAAATGTTGGTAGACACACTGAAACTTAGAATTCTGTCAATTTCACGGCACACTGGGGAAAATGCTATGTATCCTCCAGCTTTAGTAGAATAATATGTACATGTATCAGCTCAATGGCAAGGCTCTTCAGTTTTTTGTTAGTATGCTTCATTGCTTCCCAAATCTTGAAATGTGCGCCTTAAAATGATTCACCCTTACTGGATCTCGTTTTCAGTGCTGTTCATTTACTTTTGCAGTCTCTATCTTAAGTATTCTCATCCAGTGTAACATCTGCAACAGTAGAAAAACTTGGAAAGGGACTTCAGTGAGAATGACTCAGTGTAAAAAAAATTGATATCTTGTCATTCCTTTCTATGGTTTATCAATATTTTATTATATTTGTCTTATTTTCCAGGTTATCGAAGGGAAGCTGGCCCCTTTCCTTGGGAAAGTAATAAAATTTGCTACCTCCCATGTTTACAGCTGCAGCCTTTGTAGTCAAAAAGGATTCATCTGTGAGATCTGTAATAATGGTGAAATTCTGTATCCCTTTGAGGACAGTTCTACAAGCAGGTTAGAATTTATGATTTTTTAGTTATATGGCATATTATTACTAGAGGTCCATAGAAAAATACAACAGAATAACTGAACTGTGGAAGAACCCTGCTCATGCTTTTGGCTACCTAAAAAATTGATAGTGTGTGAATAACCTACTTTTGGATATGTATATAACGGAAAATGGAGATTTGGGCACTGAATTTAACACTTATATAAGTAATAGCAGGGCAAGAGCTGGATTAAGTGGAAAAGTGATTCCTTGTAAAACCTTTAAAAAAGCATGTTCTAAGGTTTCAACTTCATCAGAAAGCGCAGGAGCATTGTCTCTGTAAATGTGTAGACTGGCTATATCTATGGTTCATGATTCCAGAGAGAAGGAAATTGAAAAATGCCATGGAGAAGGCCTATTCTCTCTAAAGTAGGAGATAGGATAACTTGTACAGGTATTGTGCAGGTTGTAGTTCCCTGGATTTGTTGTGAAGTTGGTACAGCTTTAGGGCAGCTGCAAGATTATAACTGCACTTTGTCTGATGGCACTAAGAAGCACTTGAGCAATAGGAACTTCTTCATATGCCCACGTTATCACTATGACATGAGCTGTATTGATTACCAGTTAGTTTCCAGCTGTAAACCAGGTGCTATTTATTACCTATAAAGCCCTTTGTGACATAGGGTCTAGTTATCTGAGGGCTGCCTCTCATAAAATGTTTCTGCCTACCTAGTAGGTTCCAGCAGAATGGGTGATTTCGAGGTTCCTGCAGTTAAAACACTTTCATCTTATGGTGCCAAAAAACATGCTTTCTCTGTTGCAGGCCCTGGAAGGAGCTTTCCTCAACCCCTCCCCTGGATAATCCTTGACTTAATGACCATAAATGAGCTCAAAATTTCCATTGTTAAGCAACACAGTTAAGTGAATTTTGCCCATGTTATGAGTGTGTTAAGTGAATCATTGTAACATAGTTGTTAAGTGAATCTGGCTTCCCCATTGCCTCTGCTTGACAGAAGGTCACCAAAGGTAGCTCCATGACCCTAGGACACTGCACTCATCATAAATACATGCCAAATGTCCAAATTTTGATAATGGATAAGAATTGGGGATGGATAATGGATAAGATCATGGGGATGCTGCAATAGTCATAAATGTGGAAAAAATGGTCATAGGTCATTTTTTTAGTGTTGTAACTTGGAACAATCACTAAGTAAATTGTTGTAAATTGAGGATTACCTGTATAGTGCCCTCTTTCCTGAGTTAAAGAAGCCCTTAAAGCCTGGCTGTTAAGGTGTTTTTATCCTATTTTCTGATTGTTCTGATTGCTTTTTAGTCTGCTGTGTTTTGTAATTATCTTCTTAATTGTTTTAATTCTATAACTGAGTGTTGTAAGCTGCCCAGAGTCTTACAGAGAGGTGGCCTTTAATAATTTTAAACCATCATCAAATTTTCAGTGGCATATGTTAGTGCAAAATAAGTTCAATTATTCATCTCTAAACCATGAAACCCCCATAAAATTATTTTTAAAATGCTTCCCTCCCATATGTCCTGTACCCTGAAGCCCCTTGTTTTTTAATTAAATGTGTGGCGCTAATCACAGAAAGGTTGTCTGCATAACTGAAATACGGGTAGCCCAAGCCAAGGTATAGTGAGATTAATGAGCACAAAACTTTTAGTTCTACGCCATGGTGGCATAGTGATTAAAATGCAGTACTTCAGGCTACTACTCTTGCTGACTGCCAGCTGCTTGCAGTTTGGCAGTTCAAATCTCACCAGGCTTAAGGTTGACTCAGCCTTCCATCCTTTCAAGGTCAATAAAATGAGGATCCAGATTGTTGAGGGCAATATGCTGACTCTGTAAAACTGCTTAGAGAGGGTTATATACCGCACTGTGAAGCGATATGTAAATCTATTACTACTTTCTGTTAGTTCCTTGATTTTTTTTCTGTTTTTTTTCAAGTGTTAAAATCTAGACGTAAGTTAAATAAGGTATATAGTGCCCCTATATGAATACTCCATCCAAACAAGAGCACTTGCTAAACAGTTTCTCTCATTCTTTCACTGTGAATGAGAAGGCCTCAAAACTAAGCCTGCATAAAACAAGGCATCTATAGGATGTTGATGAAGTTTCCTGTCCAAACCAGGAATTGACTTGATTTCTGTGGTTATTGCCAGTGCTATGATTTTATGATTTAAATGTCTGAAGACCATAGGAATGGTCTTATTACAACAGGATAAAGTTCATCTAGTTCAGCATTCTTTGGGGAAATTCCAGTAGTAAGATGTGAAAGCAACTGTGCCTTCCTCCTCATGTTCCTCAACACGCTACCCATTGACCCAAAGGTAAATAAATGCTATTGCTTCTTGATCATTCTGAGTGGGTAGTCTATAAATGTGATAGATAGATAGATAGATAGATAGATAGATAGATAGATAGATAGATAGATAGATAGATAGACACTATCATATTAGTGATATCATCCTCAAAGATATGTGCTATCATCTTCAAGAGCTGTGATGCTGCAATGTTTTAGAATGTAGCATTGCAGGCTGACTGTGCCCACAGCAGGAGTTCGATCCTGACCGGCTCAAAGTTGACCCATCCTTCCCAGGTTGGTAGAATGAGGAACCAGATTGTTGCGGGCAATATATTGACATTGTAAACCACCAAGAGAGTTCTGTAGAGCACTATGGAGTGATATATAAATGCTATTACTATTATTTGTTTCATATATTTTAACCATCTTAATTTATGGGATGATCATTATAGGTAGTACTCACTTAATGATGGTAATTGAGACTGGAATTTATATCACTAAGCAATGTTCAACATAAAGTTCAACATCACATGTTCGTGCTGCTTAGTGACTGCAGGTCTGGGAGCCCCTCCTCTTGCAATTGTTATGTGAATGCCATGGGTTGTTAAGCAAGAACTTTGTGTGACCAGGATTTTCAACTTCATGCCAGCTTCCCCATTGACCCAGTAGGAAAAATGTCAAATCTTAAGCCTGGCTGAAAATTCAAGGACTGTTTGTAAGTACCACTCATTCAGCGTCATTGCAAGTTCAAACAGTAGCTGAATGTGGGGTCATTAAACAAGGAACACCTGTAATGTTTTATCAGTCAACTTCACTAGATGTCATTGTGTTTAATATTGTGAAAGACAGAAAATAACATTGTCCACTTTCTTTGATCAGTGTACAATGTTGTAATATTCTCTTATTGATTCTTTTATTTACCTAGTTTCCTTGTTTTAGAAAAAAGTTTTGTTTCTTTACATTTGCTGACACTGAATTAAATTCAGAGTAGAGAGATCCCCCCATTTTTTACTCTTTTTGTTTTGATCATTTTAAATCACTGCACAATTCAGTTACGGAGCAAATTGAAAAAACTGACCTAATCACAGGACTGTTTATATTTCATATGCATAAGAGTAGGTACATAGATAGTTGATTATCAGTTAGTTCCATTATGGCATGCTTTGAGACAGAAGTTTTATTTTATTTTAGTCAGTTCAAAGTTTTAAAATGTTTCTAATGATGTCAAAGTATTTTTTCACAAAATATTTGAATTATTTAAATATTTGTGTATTGATATTCCTGTTGAAACATTTCGGGCTGCTGAAATCTTGAAAATCTTTTTAAAAAACCCATAAATTTATCAGATCAACAATTATTGAGTCTAATAATATTTTGGGATATTTGCAGTGTTCACCAACTTTTCATTATATGCACACATACCATGTTTTCCCAAAAATACAACCTACCCCCAAAATAAGCCTGATTTTGGGGGTGGAACTAATATATACCCTACTTCAAAAATAAGCCTTAGTGAAAGGAGTAGGACTATCCAGTACAGGAGGCAGCCCTTCCCTTCCCCATCACCTCAGGTCTGCTATTTAACTCCGGATCAGCTGAGCTAGCAAGGGCCAGGAGTTCTGTATCTCCAGGTGCCTGGAGATGTTTCTGGCACACTCTTGCCAGCCCTAGCCCTGCCCACGGCACCAGGCAACCTTGCAGCCAATGACCCCTCTCTTCTGCAGCTCACCTTGTGGCTATAGAGCAGGCGGTGACCATGGTTTGCGCTCCATCAGGCCTGAAGCTCGAGTGTTGCTCAGGCTGCTGCTCTGATGAGGCAGAAAGCCATGCGGCCCATTGGAATTGGCATAAAAAAAGCTCAATCAGTCAATTCCAACTTCTCGTATAATAAGTTTTTTTAATTGTCCCACAAACAAAGTTTCCCAAACTTTGTTTCCAGCAAAAAAACATGACAGAGCTGGAAATCAGGTACCGGTAGGCAAAAAAAAGGCTTGGAGGAAGCAAGAGCACTTGGGTGGTGGTGGGTAGGGCAAGGTTTTCTGCCCACAAAATCCTCATCCGGGGAGGGAGGGAGAGAGGGGGGATGAATGGGTGACTGGGCGTGTGCCTTTTACTGGGGTGCGTAGAGCGCATTGGGGCTCCTCTTGCCGTCTCTTCTCTCCCCCTCACCAGGCATGGCAAGGCTTTCTGCCCCTCACTTAGCCATCCTCCTCTTTTATCAATGCAATTTGGGGGTGGCAGGTAGGAAGGGGTGGGGCTGGGGGAGAAAGGGTATTCCCAACTTCCGGGCCATCTGGCTTCTTCCCAGTAGCTCTTTCTCTGCCTTTCAGCATTGGCTGTCAAAGATGAGGATTTTGTGGGCAGAAAAGCTTGCCCCACCCACCACCACCCAGGTGCTCTTGCTTGCTCCAAGCCTTTCTTGTGCGAGAAGTTGGAATTGATTGAACTTTTTAAACATTTTTTCAATGCCAATTCCGACGGGCCACGTGGCTTTCTGCCTCATTGTAGCAGCAGCCTGAGCAACACATGGGCTCCACTTGGCAGAGCACAAACCGTGGTCGCCACCTGCTACATAGCCACAAGGTGAGCTGTGGAAGAGAGGGGTCCTTGGCTCAAGGTTGCCTGGTGCCGTGGGCAGGGCTAGGGCTGGCAAGAGTGTGCTGGAAACATCTCTAGGGACCTGGAGAGACAAAACACCCGGCCCTTGCTGGCTCAGCTGATCCATAGTTAAGGGACTAAGCAGCCATGAGGTGACTGCTCTCACTCAATCCCACCCCCCAAAAGAAGCCCTAGCCGTTTGGGGGGGGGAATCAAAAGAAAATAAGTCCCAGTCTTATTTTTGGGGAAACACAGTACATTTATTTGTATGCTTCCATTTTCTTACGTTTGAAATATTGTACCATTTGGGGATCAGCGGGTATACTAGGATCTGAAACTATGCCTTTGAACGAAGGTAAAAGTAAGAGACAATTAATGCTATGTTAGCTTTGTACAAGCTTATCTCGTGATTGTAGTCATAAATGAAATCAATGGCGTTCCAACACTAAACCTTGTTTAAGCCAGTAAAAAGAGTGATGAAATAGCAACAGCATCCCTTGTAATCAGATGCCTTTGTGAATGATCCAATAAGAAATCCTTCTTCTGTTCTTGAGAGACAAGCAATTTGAGTGCATTTCTATCTTTGTTTCTGTATCTTGCTGCTTATGGCGCTGCCTTGAACTGTTTGTTTGCCAAGGCAGAGCTCCTTTTGTGGATGGAAACTGATGCCATAGGAAAATGAAAACCCATGATTCCCAGATGGCTAGATATTTCAAAGTGAGTCTGCATAGGTTCTTCCCACAGTGTAGCACCTCAGACAGGTTAGCAAAGAGAATACTTTCTCTTACAAAACATTGCCTTCTGAGGATACATTTTCAGATGCAATTTTTAAAGGCTTATCTGTCCCTGAAACAGATAAATCTTAGAACAGGATAAACCTGAGAGCTGGGATTTTCATTTGCACCAGCTTGTTTGCTCAGCATTCTTCTTCTTTTTGTGTGTGTCAGTCCTTGAGCAAACAGCTAAATACCTGGTTAATGCATTCATCTGGCTTTGAATACACATATATTACATACCCCTTTCTTGCTAATCAGCATGACACATTCTTTTGTTGGCCAAATGGCTCTAAAACAAACACAATCATTTCACTTAATTAGCAGGGGTTGGTGGGCTGTGCCTTGCAGGCTTCTTACATCCTGCCCAAGGAGAGACAAATCCAAATTTTCTCTCATAACATGTTGTTAGACAATATTCACAAATTCTTTTCTTTCTTATTGGAATTTTATAGTGCCAGGCCTCTCAATCATTACTCTAAAAATAGAAGTAGTAGTAAATACAACAAGTTATAATGAATCACATCATGGCCATTCAATATATACTTTGTTTCAGGCAAACAAAAAGAGACTCAAAGCTGTTGAAAATAGAATCCTCTACAGTATTTAATTTATGATATGGGGTAATAGACTATCATGTTTATGCTTAAAGTGTTAAAACTTCAGAATGACCAGGCTATGCTCTCTCATTGAGATCAGCTTCACATGCTTATTTCATATAAAATGTATAGTAGGGGCTCATTAAAAAGAGAGGTGTTCTTCCTTGGAAGTAGTACACCTGAAATAACCATTTAGAAATGACAAATTTCCTATTATGCTGCCTGACAGTTTTTGTTGCTAGAGTCATCTGGGTTACGTTTTTCTATTAGCTACTGGGACCCATGACACAATGAATTCCTGAAATGGACTTCTTCAAATTGCAGCAATTTTCCTCTTTGTTGCATGTGGTGAATGAATTGGACAATATGCTGTGTCACCTCTGGCTAACAACGATAGCTGATATGACAGAAGGGATCTCCATGCTGGCTCTTGTAATTAAAAGAAAACAATGTTTAATCAGTGAAAAGGTGAAATCTTTTGAGATGGACCTAAAATGAGACAAAACCCAAGGAACCAAAGTTGGATTAGCAAATGAAAGGAGCTCTAAGGAAGTCTCTGGCAATTTGGCTGAATTAAAATATGTAAACCGAGCATTATAAAGCCATGCCTCTGCATGATTGATAGATGTATAAGAGAACAAATGGAATCATGAAAGGTGATTGGGTGGAGTCCTCATTTCCTACTCCAGGACAGAGCAAAAATGCTTCCGCATTAGACCCTTTTTTGTGAGAAGCTATTTATTTATTGTGCTTTTGAGTCAGTTTTCGACTCCTGACCTGGACTAGTCCCTGTAGCTTTTGGCACTTTCAGAAGTGGTTTTTTCCCTGCCTAGGTCTGACAGAGAGTGACTAGCCCAAGGTCATCCAGCTGGCTTCATGTTTAAAGTGGAACTCCTGGTCTCTCATTTCCAGCTTGATGCCTTCACTGCTACTCCAAACTTTCTCGATGTGAGAATCTCAAAGGTGCTTCTTCAAAAGGCAACTGGACAATGCTTTTTCTTGAGAAAGATGTTTCATTTCTCATCCAAGAAGTTTCATCAGTTCTTGGATGAGAAGGGAAACGTCATCTTTCTCAAGAAAAAACTCAGTCCAGTTGCCTTTTTAAAAAGCACTTTTGAGACAACCATGACATGGAGGATGATTGAGAAGTTCCATAGACACTCCGTGAGGAGTTATAAATTGTAGAGCATCCACCAAAGCAGAACATTGTTCATTGGTGAGTTTCTCTTAAGATTTCTCGATATAACTGGGGGGAGAGGGGGAGAAGGAAGGAAGGGGATGGAATTAATTAACAACAGGGGAAGGACAGATAAAAGTACAGTAAGGAAATACTGGAGCTTTTTTCCTTTCAGTTTACAGAAACTTCTGATGTCCTAAGTTGTCCTTCAGAATGCTTCCCTAATTCACTGACTTTGTGAAAAAGGTATGAATAAGATAGGTGCTATTCAATATAGGGCACCCAACTGCAGCTGCAAGTATAGGAATCCACATGACTGCCTAAGGCAAAACTGAATATATAAATAAGTCTACAATTGCTTGTGTAAGGTCTCATTTTACAGCTTCTTCAAAAGATTTGGGAAGAGGAGAAGAATGGTTACTTAATAGTGAGGTGGTTTTATAAATAAGTAAGAGGAATATCCACTGTCCCAATAGAGATGCTTCTCCTTGCCCTCAGATAGTGGCTGATGCAACTTCAGATGGGCAGATTAAAAAGAGAGAGAGATTTGTTGTCTTAATTGAAATTCTGAGTGTTCTCTGCAGCAGGAAGAGCACTTAGTTATTCTCTGTAGAAGACCTATTATAACCTGGTTCAATCTTACCATTGATTCTACAATAAAAAAATTAATAAACAGCCCAGAAGCTACATTTGCCTCTCCATATATATGATCAGTGTTAAGAGAAAATAAAGATTACTTCTCATATTAAGAGAGCACCAGATAGACAAACACACCAAAAGCCTACCTTCCTCACTGATGTCCTTTAAGGAAAATATAAATGCAATCACTTATTTTTCCTCCAGTGCATAAGTTCTCCCACTAATATAAACAGACTTAAAACTACCAATGTTGAAGACTGGAGCATGGATATTGTCTTTTTTCTCAAAAGCCAGCTTAATTGTTCTGCATCTCTCACTGCATACTGAATTAATAGAATTCCATTTTTCATACTCTTTTTTTAAATTTCCTTTAATACTCATATTAATCTGATTCCTCCAGCTTAGAACATAACGAGGAAAAGGAAGCTTCAATTTGCAATTAAATCAGTTTGATTTTAGCTTATAATGAGAGTTATAATCTAGTGCCATGTTGACAAACCTATGGCATGCAAAGCCATTTCCTCTGGCATGCAAGAGGTTGCCCAGAAGAGTCATGGGCGCACGCTGCCATTCAACAGCTGCTTGTCAGGTATCTGGCACACATGCGCAGGGGTCAGGGGGTGCATGAGAGACCCACACACATGTGCAGATGCGCAGCACATGGGGTGTCTCACGAGCATGCACAGAGACGCACGATGCACGAGGGGATTGTGCAAGTATGTGCAGTAATGTGTGGCGCATGAGGGGATCGCACATGCATGTGCAGAAATGCATGGCACGCAAGGGGGGGTCATGCATGCATGCACAGAGATGCATGGCACATGGGGATTGCGCAAGTATGCACAGGGGGCCAGCACGCATTGCCTTCTGGGTGTGGGCACCCGAGCGTGCACACAATTATCAGCATGGGAGCCGAAAAAGGTTAGCCACCACTGATCTAGTGCATATAGTATCTGAAAGTTATTTCTAAGTAGATGTACAATAAGGTGATTTATAAACTATTTAGAAAATTTAGAAAATGGAAGCTAATGAGATTTTAATTGAAATCTATGGGAAGTAGAATTCCAACCTGTTCTTCCAATAGTTTTTCTGGGCATCCCATTCTTGCTTTTACTAAGAAATTAGTTTATTATGGATGTTACAGAGGATATGGGATGTTTGCTCAGTTACAAATTGTTTTATCAAAGTAGTTGTTCTTAAATTATCTAAAAATTCTCTTCTCCTTCCCTTATCCCTACATTTAATGCATCTGGATAGGAGTGGCAGGTGTGTTTCACTCTTTCATAATCCTCCCGGCATTCATTTCAATTGAAATTCCTGATAAGCTTTCACATTTTCCAGTTGAATGAGAAAAGAGGGAAAGGGAGAGGCCATGAATGAATACAAAATGACATTCTCATCAATCATTAGTCTCCAACCATTGCAAGGAATTGCAAGTAACTAATGAAAAGGGAATTAACTTATAAAGTCAGCATTAGTGTCAGAGGAAATTATTTAAAATTTTAAAGTCATACAAAGTGTTTTCTTTGGCTATTGATTAGGTGAACACTATGTTTCTTGAATCTAGTAAAGAGTGAGTAGCATGCTTTAATTAAGCTTGAAAGGTCTAGAAGAGAATTCAAGCAAATGTTGAGAGTATTTTTTAAAATTTATTAAATATATATGCCACCCCTCTCGCTGTCATGCAACTCTGGGCGACTCACATTCTTATAAAACAATATTATAAAAGTTCAAATCAGTAAGACAATAAGAAAATCAGTAAGGCATGCAGTTAAATTGCACACAAACCACTGATTTCAGTAATGATATGCAGAGTCGAAGCCCAAATGTCTTACTGAACTAGGAGCACAGTAAATAAGCACACTGTAGAAAAAGAGTGGAATGTGGAGTTGTCTCAATCTCAGCAGCTTCTGATATGTGGACTTTAACCTAGAATTTCCAGCAATGGGTATGCTGGCTGGGAAAATCTAGAAGTTGAACTCCCTGTATCTGCAAGTTACCACATTTAGGGAAAAAAAAATAGCTCTAGGAGTCTGGGCATCCTTTGTACCCAACATTCTCTCTGACTGGCTGTCAGAAGTAATAATGTAACTGATCCCAGGAAACTACCATATAAATTAGGGATTATGTGACAGAGATGATCCACCACTAGGTGAATTCACAACTGGCTGGCAAACCATACTCAACGAGTAGTCCTTAATGGGTCTAAGTCTACATGGAGGGAAGTAAGCAGTGGGGTGCCACAAGGTTCCATCTTAGGCCCAGTACTCTTCAATATCTTCATTAACGATTTAGATGAGGGAATAGAAGAGGAACTTATCAAATTTGCAGATGATACTAAGCTGGCGGGAAGAGCTAACACCCAAGAAGATAGGCTCAAGATCCAGATGGATCTTGACAGACTAGAACACTGGGCTGTATCTAACAAAATGAAATTCAGTGTAGAGAAAAGTAAGACCTACACTTAGGCAAGAAAAACCAAAAGTACAAATATAGACTGAGTGAAACCTGGCTCAATAGCAGTAACTGTGAGAGGGATCTTGGAGTCTTAGTGGACAACCAGCTAAATATGAGCCAGCAGTGTGCAGCAGCAGCCAAAAAAGCTAATGCAATCCTAAATTGTATTAACAGGGATACAATCAAGATCAAGGGAAGGACTAATACCACTCTATAAAGCCTTAGTAAGAGCACACCTAGAGTACTGCATCCAGTTTTGGTCATCACATTATAAAAAATATGTTGAGACTCTAGAAAAAGTACAGAGAAGAGCAACCAAGATGATTAGGGGACTGGAGGCTAAAACATACAACGAACAGTTGCAGGAACTGGGCTTGGCTAGTCTAGTGGAGAGAAGGACCAGGGGAGACATGATAACGGTCTTCCAATATTTGAGGGGCTGCCACAGGGAGGAAGGGGTCAAGCTATTTTCTAAAGCTCCTATAGGCCAGACAAGGAATAATGGATGGAAAGTGAACAAGGAGAGATTTAACCTGGAAATAAGGAGAAATTTTCTGATAGTGAGAGCAATCAACCAATGGAACACCTTGCCCTCGGAAGTTGTGGGAGCGCCATCACTGGAGACTTTCAAGAAGAGATTGGACTGCCATTTGTCAGAAATGGTGTAGGGTCTCCTGCTTGGGCGGGGGGTTGGACTAGATGACCTACAAGGTCCCTTCCAACTCTGATTATCTGTAAACATCTGATAGCAGAGAAAAGGTAGAAACCTGAGTATGTACAAATATCCCATTTTGTGTTTACAGGTGTGAAAGCTGTAGTGCTGTCTTCCACTCAGAATGCAAAGAGAAGGCCGTTCCATGCCCCAGGTGTGTGAGGAGAGAGCTACAGATGAAGCAGAAATCTTTCTGGAGAAGACTGAATATGGATGAGAGCTTGGAAGAGGCCTGCAACATGTTTGAATTATCCTATCAGAATACGTGATCTGAGGGGGAAATGTGACAACCTACATCTTTTCCCAGCTTGGAATGAATGCTTCTAAAGGCACTGATTGATTGCCAGGGAGAATACTTTAGTACAAAAAAATTGTATATGTATGTTTTGTTCCTGAATAGCTAAGTTCAGAATGCTCAGAATGCTAAGAAAATCAAAGGCTAAATTGCAATTATGAATTGGTTAGGGAACCAACTGGTGTTACACCAAAAATAGTTTGTTTGAAATATTATCTGCATTGATTGCACTTTCTTTGCATTGAAAGCTCTCATTAGCTTGTATTTATTATTGGACTTCAAGTGATTTTTTTTTGGTAGAAATAGATGGCATTGCTATTTAAAGTTCACAAACTACTTATGACAATGGGCCTGTGGATAAGTATTTGTAGAGCTTTTTGCAGCTTAAAAAGATGACTTAATAAACCGCTTGTATGAATATTTTCTCTGCTTCCCCAAAATCAGTCTAAGTCCATTTTTGAAGCACGGCATGGTAATTGTCCTTACAACCTCTGTAAGCCAAGTGCTAAAACTTGCCTAAGTCTTGTATTAATATTCCAGAATACTAGAGAAATTGCTTTCAGTGATGAAATATTCACAGTTGAATACTTGATCATGACATTGTTGTTCACAAATCATTAATTCAGATTCTGGTTGTTTCACATGTAACACCATAAAGCTTGAATATTTAATCACCTTTGATGTTAAATAATGTACTGTATATTGCTTTGCTCATACCTTGTAGAAGAAATTGCCTGCATTTGGATGATGGTACTAGAATCTGACTCTTTGCTGCAATTAACATTCCTATTCTATTAATATATATATATACCAAGGCTGTGAGTACTGTAGCAGAGTCAGTTAGAGCTTGAACACTTCACCCTGAAAGTGAAATTTCTTGTACACTTTTAAATACTGCACTAAGAAGCACTGGGACATATGTTTTAACCACTTAACATGCAATATTTGAAAATAATGAAAATATTACAAAATGGTTCCAAATCAATCTTTGGACTTTCAGCATTCCTTTTTTAATATATAGCAGAGGGAAGTTTTGGAAGTTTTTACTTCTGCTTTCAACTAACCATAATTTAACATATTCCAGTCCAGACAGCAATAGGGATTAGCGTTTACTATGATTAATTGAAACAAGCCATCTGTAAACCTTGTTTTAATGTCCTCCTTGCTACAGTGAAGGTTAGTACAAATTAAATCTGGCTTAGTACTGGTATATATCAAATCAAGAGTAGCCACTTAATTTGTGCAGGCAAAGGAACACTTTTTTATTTCTCTCTCTACTTCCTCCCCTCAAACTGCAAGTTACTTTCTCTGCATGTGTTATGTCAATTTGTTATAGATCGACTGTTGGCAATTGCATATCTGGAAGACAAACAGCTAGAGAGCTGGCAATGACTAGGACAGGGGTGTCAAACCTGCATCATCACGTGATCTATCGGGACTTTTTTCCCCTTTGCTAAACTGGGCAGGAGCATGCCCAGCCCGTGATGAATCCGGCCCATGGGCTGCAAGTTTGACAGCCTTGGACTAGGAAGAACCACAAAGCATGTTATTTAAATTTATTTATTTATTTTATAATTTAATTTATAATCTTGTTGATGTACTGCTTGGTTCTTCTGGGCTAGTTGGCACCCAGTTTTTATGTGCAAATAGGCTAACTGCAAATGATGTTCATAAGGAATGGTCATCTGCTTTGTCTTTAAAATTACTTTCATATATGTGTAGAGCTATGCATTTGTCAGTAAGTTGAAGCCCATATATTACATTGAGATTCATTTTCATTGCTTCTTTTACT
Organism: Hydrophis major; assembly: GCA_033807585.1. Lineage (NCBI taxonomy): Eukaryota > Metazoa > Chordata > Lepidosauria > Squamata > Elapidae > Hydrophis > Hydrophis major. The sequence continues at coordinate 216,547,857 of CM066328.1, read as the reverse complement.
TAAGCATAAGTAGTAAAAGAGAGAGAGAGAAAGAAAAAATGAGTGATTGTGTATTTTACTTTTGCATGAATTCCAGAATCCAGAAGTTGGTATAAATAACCTGTTTTGTTTTGTTTTGATGTTTGTTTTTGGGAAGGGGATATCTTTTTAAGGCAGATTGGGCAAGTGAATCAAGCATGTGGAATATGTTTGCTAACTTTTTTTCAATGTATTGTAAAGTTTATTATTTTTGTACATTTCCTTAAGTTGCCCCGTCAATTTCTTCATTTTATCCAATGAGTTATTAAAAGTGAAGTTAAAGAATGGTTTTAGTGTGTCATTGCATACAGCACCTGTCCACCACCTCATTTCTTTGTTTTGTGTTCACTATGCTCTTAATGTTGGTTCTCAGTTTGCTTTTTTGGAACAATTGGTTGCTACTACAATATATATATATATAATACGAATCAAAGACCTCCCTCAGTTTCCTGCTTTGAAATTGCCTTAATTTACTATTCCTCTGCAAGGAGGAAGATATAATATAAAATGTTTTTCAGTTTATGGAGGTCTCATGGTGATGCCAAGAGTTCTTAGGATATTTTTGAGATTATGGCTGCATTTATTTTGGTCTGCAAGTCAACCTATAGTTATCTCTAAGAAGCTTAAATAACACAGCAACCACAATTGCCACTCAATGCAAAATATGTCTGTGTTGAAGAGAATGCAGGCATCCAGGGTTGTTGTTCAGAGTATATTTCTGTTAACTGCATTTGCATAGGATCTGATAAGCATGTTTCCCCAAATCCTTCAAACTGCAGAGTCATCACAATTCTGCAGTTCAGTGGCACATTTTTAATTCCAATGGAACTTGTGTTCAGTATAATGCAATCTTTGGAACCACAGGTATGTCCCAGCAAGGACTTTTGATGCCACTTGCTGATTTCCCCAGAAGGTCCAGCCAGTCCTGCTTCTCTATGTCACCCTCTGCCACCTCTGCATTCCTTCCTACTATAGAAAATCCATTAAGGAGGGAAAGATGAAATGACCACAAGGATAACAAAGTGCATGTAAAGCAATATTTTGGCTATCCAGAATTGAGGCATTTTTTATTTGATTAGTGCTAGATATAATTTGCTCACTATTTAATTAGAATGTCTATGGAGATTCTCAGTCATCCAGGTCATAGTTTTCCCAAAGGTTTTCCAAGAGGCAATGGATTTTCTGTTTTTTCTTTGAAGACATTTTGCTTCTCATCCAGGAGCTTCTTCAGCTCTGATTGGATGGTATGGAATGGAAGGATTTATACTCCTTGCAAACAGCTGATCATTTGCATTCTTTTAGAGAGTCATTGAGTGTCAGCTGGTGCTCCATTCAAAATCCAAGAAAGAAAGACTCCATTAAACAGAGAAAAGATATCTTTTACTGGAAATCAAGTGGTAGCAACAAAAGAATTCTGCATCTGAGAAAATGGGCGTGTAAATCACATATGCAAAGAAATGGCAACATTCCCACCCCCAATAGTTCAATTGGCTCATCCAATTAAAAGTGGTGTATATCATCATGTGGGTATCTCCAGGTGGTGATGAGGCCTCTGTCCGTTGACCTTGACATATTTTGATAAAGAGTTGCAGCTGCGCATAGCATAGGATAGAAACCTAAGCAAGAATCTACCCCCACCCCCACCCCAGTTTATACAGTTCTGGTTTGTAACACCTCCAGCTCACTTCCCATAACCATTCCCCCCTCCCCCCCCTTACTTATGACAGCCAAAAGATGCAAAGCAAAGGGAGAAAATCTTGAAGGTTGACATTGAGGCTACCTGGAGGTTTATCTTGTGTTGGAGTCACCTGAGTAGTGCAAATGGGTGTGATGCCTTCTTGGAACTGTTGAAAGGTCTGTGTTGTAGACTGGAGATAGATGATGTCGTATCACCCATCCCTGTTGAAAGACGGCTGCTCAATTTTGAAATAGATGGCAGATGGACTGCTGAATCTTGTCCTGATAGGTTTGTTCTCCTGTGTTGTGCCATGAATTTATGAAGTGGTTGTTTTATTTTCCTCATGTTTCACCAATGTACAGCTCTGCACAGGTCTCACTGCATTGTACTGCATAGACCATGTTGCTCAGCTTGTGTCTTAACCTTGGAGTGGACGAGCTTCTGCCTTAGATGTGAAGATGGAAAAGAAAAAGAACTAAAACACATCAAGGAAGCCCTCAGAATGTGTGACTATCCCAAATGGGCCTTCATCAAATATCAAAAAAGACCCAGAAGGAGCTCCTCCATAACAAAGAGAGAACAATAAACGAACCAACATTGTCATTCCATATGTTGCAGGAATACTGGAAAAGCCAGGAGGATCTTCAGCCAACACAACATACGTGCACACTTCAAACCCAAGAATATATATGTGGTACAATGCAATAAGCCATGTGCAGATCTGTATATTGGGGACATAAAATGACCACTTTATAAACACGTGGAACAACATAGGAGAACAAAACCATCAGGACTAGATTCAGCAGTCCATCTACATTTAAAAGAGAAAGGCTACTCTTTTGAAGACAGCAAAGTCCATATTTTGGGCAGAAAGGACCGCTGGTTTGAAAGAAGTTCAAAGAGGCTATCTGTGTCAAAATTGAACAGCCCTCTCTCAACAGAGGGAGAGGGCTATGACATAATCTATCTCCAGTCTACAACACAGTCCTTTCAACAGTTCCACACCTGTTTACACTATCAAGTGACCCTGACACAGATGAACCTCCAGGTGGCCTCAATGACTCTAAAAGAATGCAAATGACCAGCTGTTTGCAAGAAGTATAAATCCTTCCATTCCATACCATCCAATCAGAGCTGAAGAAATTTCTTGGTTGAGAAGCGAAATTTCTTCAAAGAAATACAATTGCCTCTTGAAAAAGCACCCTTGGGACATCTTCATGAGATTTTGGCAGACTATGACAAAAAACTTTTGTCAGTGTTGGAAAGATTGAAATGGCTTTTGTTACTTAACAAATGGGGAAGAGCTGTACAGCCATTCCTGGGGAAATCCACTCTATCCCCTTTCTACCAAAAGCCAGTCTCTATTGCCAGCCCAGCACTGTGCAGATCTCTTCCTTGGGGCTGTTTGGCTCACCTTTGCAAATATTTATACAATAGGAAACTTCCCATTTGGGAAAGTTTTTCCCCTGTTTAATCAATACATTACAGTACAATATTTTACTTGCTGCAATAGATAATGTAACTACTGCTATTTGACTATATAGACTGAAGTAAACAGTTTATTGCTTTGGCTAGAAAAGAATAATAATTTATATACAAAATTAAAATTGCACCTTGGTAAATAGAAATTTTCACAGGATCTGGCAATATTGATCAGAACAAGTGTTGATACTGGAAGCATGCTGCTCTAATAGGAAGCTGCTTTTTACACATGGGGGAAAAAAACAATCAACAAGTATGAGAAATCAGGACATCCTAATGAGTCCATTTTGGCAGTATGACTTGGCCTCAAAAGGCTGCCTGTCTTTTGATTGCTGATTTCTTTTGGATGTGATGCTATGCTCTTCCTGACACCAAGTCACATTGAGGGGACTCTAGAATTACTGGATATCTGAATTTACCTGCTAAAATTGTGTCTCCTTTTTATGCTGCTGCATTGATGTGGTTGTTGTTTATGGCATTATTCATGTAATAGGTCTTCTATTGCTTTTTGGATTCTTTCCTGTGCAGACATGGCTATGGAATTCTAAATATCCAGAGGAGGTTTCTAAAATGGGATGCCTAAAACATGGATCTAATCTAACAGATCCCAAAACATGGATTTATGGCAATTGTTTTTGGTGCTAGTACAGGGAAAGCACATATAGCTTTATTAAAACTGGGATACAACATTAGCCATTCACTGACTGGATGATTTCAGCATATGGAATATATTAAGTACTTTCTGTCTTGCATGTAAGCATCACTTAATATCTTAATATTTATTTATTAATTTAATAATAATGATAATCAGACATAATTATCATTTGGGAATCCATATCTAAAAGGGATGAATGTTTTTATTTTGACACCTTATTGAGAATAAAGCAAGGAGGTATTACCTCTTCATATCTAGAAACCATTAACTAAAATTCAATAATTGTATTTGGAAATTAGAATTAAAATCTCATACGCACTTAGATGGATTTGCTTGTGATTAAAACTTGATAGTAGCATAGGGTTTGGCTCCTACCTCTTGTTAAATTGAAGCTTCCAAAATGATTGTGTTGTGCATATATGAATAATAATACATATAACCAGGTATCCAGTATTATTTGTGTTTATAGCAACCTCATTTATATAGAAATTAAAATAGACAAAGTTCCTTCCAGTCAATACGTTCTCAGACTAGAATGTTCCTGGAAAGGTTTGCAAAGCCACTGCACAAAGATGTTATGATCAGGTGAAAAAGAAACAAAAGATGCTGCCTTATGGCAATCTAAACCTTGCAGCTCTGAAATGCCTTCCTAACTACCAAGGATTTCAAATATAACATTTTTTCAGTGCTCTTTGGCAAAACTGGAAATGTTTCTCCCCACAAAGTCTGTTTTCTCTGGTATCTGTTTTGTCCTTTCCATGCATGATAGGACAACATGAGAGGAGGGTGATATTTTAAGTGTACAACTTCCTTTGTACAAGATCCAGTTGCCAATCACTAAGCCTCTGGTTTAAAGGCTCTTGGATAGGAAGACTAGAGTAGATGCAGAACAGTGCACATAGTGGCAAGCCAGATGGACCAATCTAATTTTGGCAGTTTTCTCTAGCAAAATATGTTATGTGCTTCCATTTTCATGACAGAAATATAAACTATTTAATGACCATGGATTACAACAATAGAAGCATCATGTTGAATAATGTGCTGGTTGGGGGGAGGGGCATATAGTATTCAGTTGGCAACCTGAAGAGATGTTTGCCAGTTACAAATACAGTGGAAATGTACTTCAGATTGATAAATAATGGGAAATACTTGGATAAATTTAAATGATTTGTCACCATTGGATTGTCAAATCAGATTCCATTTTTGTGTATGTCTTTTGAAATAAATGGGAGAACTTTAATTTAAAAATGGCTGTTGTATTTTACTTCATAAATTCACTGTTGTAGAAATTCTGTACACTTTGCTGTTAAGCTGTGGTTAAGGTATAAATTGGTACATAGGATCAACAGATTTTTGTGAGCTGATTTTTTTTTCCCCAAAAGAATAAAATTATGGGTTAAGAATATATGATTGTATGAAAGCATACATGTATAGAATTGTTATGATGCTAAATTAATAGGGTAATTTTTAAAGGTGTGGGTTTTTTCAAATATATTTCATATGAAAGAATAAGTTCATATTCTTAGTGGAATGTTAACTTTATGTATTATTTCTAGGACCTATTGTGCAATATGTTAAGATGATTATTACTTTATACAATTATTGGGGAAAGATATGCCTAAATGATTCATTAGCTAAACACTGGTAAATAGTATTCAAGTTGTATCATAATTAACAGTAAATGGTCTTTTTAAAAAAGTTTTATTTTAATGAAGACTATTTCTTCATTGTCGGTATACGTAGAAGTAACTGTAAGATTAGTAGTGTATTTCATAGTTTACTCTGGTGTTCCCCCCATGTTATTACAGGTTTTACTTATAACCAGAAAAGTTCTGATTCTCTTGGGTTATGAGAAATTGCTTGAGGTACACAACCAAAATAGCTACTTTGATGTAATTGTGAAGGCATCAGGTTAGAGACTGGGAGATGGGAGCTCTGGTCCCATCTTGGGCCTCAAGCCAGCTGGTGATCTTGGGACAGTCACAAACTCTCAGCACTTAGAAGGAGATAAGAGCAAATCACTTCTGAAAAACCTTGCCAAGAAAACTACATGTTAGAAGTTGACACTACGGTTGCCAGAAGTCAACACTGACTTAAAGAAAGAAAAAGAAACCCTACAGCATATCTAAAAGGTTCTTAGTCTTGAAAAGTATACCATGCTGATCAAATTTGGAAACCTACATCCAAATTATTTATTCCACACAGTGGAATTATTCCATTCCACACAGTCAGAAGTTTTCACTATGTCTTTAGACTATAGAACATGGGTGTCAAACTGGTGTCCCACAGGCCAGTTGTGTCACATGCAGGCCACGCCCATCCCAGCTCAGTGAAAGCAAAAAATGCTGCGATACATCACGTTACATCAATGTGACGTGGCAAGAGTTCAGTCATTCTGATATTTGCATCATAATTGTTTTGCATGCTTAAGCAGTCCTGTTCCAAAACCTTGATGCAAAATGAACCCATACTGGACCTTAAATTTTTCATATTTTAAAAACTCAGGGATATGTGAGAGTAACAAGAAAATGAACTGAGCATCTGTGAATTGTTCTAATTATACTGTCATATGTTTTTTCCCTTTAAGTCCAGTTTCCTGTCAAAATCTTCATTAAACACTTGTGATTTTTACCTATATAATTTAAAAGGTTAGACTTCTAGTCTAACAGTGAGGACAATTAACCAGTGGAACAGCTTGCCTTCAAAAGTTGTAGGCGTTTCATCACTGGAGGTTTTTAAGAAAAGAATGGACAGTCACCTATCTGAAATGGTATAGGAATGTCCTGCTTGAAACGGGGTTTGGACGAGACCACTTCACAAGGTCCCTTCCGGCACTATTCTGATTATATATATGAGGGCTTATTGTTGAATTGTATTGAGCTATCAACTTTTAAGATACAATCAGATTAGCAAACCAAAATTATGAATGCTAATACTACTTTTCTTATAGAGTTACAGTATCAGAATCCATCAAATCTGAATGTGTCTCCCTTCTCCTGTCAGCTTGGAAGCCATTTTTCTTTGAGGCTTCTGTGCTGCCACATTTAGTGCCTGGGAATTTGGGAGAGGGGGATTTCAAAGAGCAGTGGAAGATTAGCCACAACAACATTCCTTTTCTCAGAAAGTCAAGGACATGTTATTCTGCACCTGGAGGGGAGTGACTGGGGGTAGTCTTCAGTTGGAACAAAGTAATGATTGGACCTTTTGGGTGTAGGGGTTGGATTTTGGATTTTCTTTGGGCTAGGGAAAACCCAGAACACTCAGATTTGGGTTTCCTCCAGATGTGTCAGGATGCCAGCACCAGTCATACCACCAGCTCTGGCTCTGGTCCCATAACCAGCTCCAGCCCCCCAGCTCTGGTGCAGCAGCCAGTCCTTGCCCTGCCACCGGCTGTTCTGGCCACACCTCTTGCAGTGCTGCCAGCCCCTCCAATCGTGGTACCACCACCAAGATTTAGGGCAACCTTTGATGGGACCCCATGGAAGTTGCCATACTTCCTCAACTGAGTTTGGGCATACATCGACTGGTATGGGGACCAGTACCAGTCTGACTATGACCTGATGTCAGTAATTGGTGACAGGATGAATGAGGATGAAGCGGTGGAGTGAATAGCCCAGCTACATGATAAAGGAGCTACTGAGCTAGACGATGCTGATGAATTCATCCAGCTGCTCTGGGCCAATTTAAAGACACGAACCACAGGAATGTGAATGAAGCCATTATTAAGACCATGGAACAGGGGAATCGCCCCTCTAAGGAGTTTGTCTGGGAGTTCAGAAGGGTGGCCAGGAACCTCAGACACTGGCCTGAATCCATCCTTATTCACTATTTCAAGGAGGCCATAGACCCAGAGATTAGAAAAGCGTGTGGCATCTGAGGAATACCAAACTGACTGCAGGACTGATACACCATGGCAGTGGAGATAGATTGAGAAATCAATCATCACTGCAAACCCACACAAGAGAAGCAAACAAGAAGACCTCTGGGTCGGCCTGAACCAACACCAGCCCAGCCACCTAGCACAATTAAATACTATAGATGCTAGTCAAACTAGCGCACCGAGTATCCAAGTGCTTAGCTCCCGCGCCCGTCTCTCAACCTTGGCCTCCCACAGCGACCAGAGGCAGGAGGGTCCCAAGGAAACCACAGGACAGGAGCAGATTTGCCAGACAAGCCGTAGAGGTTCCCCCTCCCACAAAGGAAGGTGAGGAACCTCCGGCCAAAGAAACCCACTCCAAAATTGCTAGTGGGGATGATGATCCGATAGTGTATGGAGCCATCTGCCTTTTCGCTGTTAAGTCAGACTAATAGTGCCAAAGACTGGGGTGCAAGAGGAAGTAGAAGTAGACAGGCTGCACCAGGTGCCTAATTGGGTTCCCCTTTGTTGAGCAGTTAGAAATAAAGACAAAATCCCTGATCCGGCCAATCAACTTCAAGCAAGTAGATGGGACACTGATAGGTGGAGCCCCTGCTACCCTAGTCACTGAACCTGTTAGGATGGAAATGGCACCCCAAATGACACCAAGAACTTATACGATTCATGGTATCTCCAAAAATGACTGAGTCTATTATATTGGGGCTAGCCTGGCTGGACAAATGGGAAAATGGCTACAGAAAGATTAGAATAGGCATCAGTCCCTTGTCACTAATCCCTCCAGAGAACTGCCAACCACTGACTAGTCCCCAGCCACCAAGATAGCCACTTTTCTTTGAGGTTTCTGGACTGTCACATTTAGTGCCTGGGAATTTGTGAGGGGGGATTTCAGGAGTGGTGGAAGATTAGCCACAACAACATTCCTTTCTCAGAAAGTCAAGGACATGTTACCCTGAACCTGGAGGGGAGCGACTGGGGGTAGACTCCAGTTGGAATGAAGTAATGATTGGACCATGTGATGAACTTTGGGTGTAGGGGTTGGATTCCCAGAACTCTCAGATTCAGGTTTTTCCCAGATGTACCAATATGACATCTCTAATAAAATGGATCTTTGGGAAGATGGTATTCTCAGAGTCTTTTTCTTTGGAGATCATTACTTGGAATGCTGACATCAGGGAGAAAAGAAAAAATTAGGCAGGATCAAGTCTAAGGCTTTTATTTCAAATTACAAGGTTGGGGCCAACTGATGGATCCATGTTTCTTTCTGGTGGCTATGTCCTTTGAAGAATGTCTAAAGATGTGCTTCTTGAAAACCCAGAAGTTCCAACTATAGTGATGGAAATCAATTGCCTGATTTGAGTAAATGGAAATCAATTCCCCATATTGAGTAGAGATATGTCAGCTACTGGGAGTTAGTATAAAGATTCCCCTTGAAGGGTTATCATCAAGGGGCTGGTGAATATAGAGGGGGAGGTATGTTTATGCATATACTGTCCTCCCTGATAATTGGTATGATCCAAAATTCCTACCATCTGATGAGTGCTGATTGACCTGAAAGGAAATCCTGGTTTTGTTCTGTCTTCTAATAAAATCCTATTACAATTGGCATTACTGTAATTGAATTGATTGCTGTAGAGATTATTGCAACAGCTGAAGTTTTTCAAATAATTTGCCAAGTTCCCTGTTTCTAACTGATTAAAAAAATGCAACTATCCACCATTGTCTACTGCCTCTTACTTTTCCAGTTGGCTAATTCTGTAATTGTGGGCCACACTTTGACCTTCCCAATGATGGTGGATATGAATCGCGGGAGATTCAAAGTGGTGCCATTGGCCGCGGCCGCCGTGGCTTGAGAATCAAAAGCTGCTGTTTTCTCCCTTGGATCCACATCGGTTCCGGGGACCAATAAAGAGCTGAAACCTAGTCACCGCCTCCTGGTCTCTTTCCCGATGGCCACGACACTGGCGACGAAGGTGGGATCCCGATTTTGAACCCCAGCAAACACGTGTCCGACGGAAGCAAGACCGATGAGATGGCCAGCATCGCTCTGCCCCCGCCCTTCAACCCCGCTAGCGAGGACTGGGAATCCTACACAGACAGATTCCGCATGTTCCTCGAATGCAGCGACATGAAGGACGCCACCGGGCCGAAGAAACGAGCCGTCTTCCTGACACACTGCGGGCCCGCAGTGTTCAAGATGGCGAAAGCCCTAGCGAAACCCGCTGACGTCACCGGGATGGACTGGGACGACCTCGAACCCTTCCTCCGAAAACACTACGCTCCTGCCGTGCCCACCCTCATCAGATGGCATGAGTTTTATCGGCGTGACCAGTGGTCAGGCGAAAGCCTCAGTGACTTTGTTGCGGAGCTGTGGAGCCTAGGAGGACTATGCGGGTTCTCCGAAATGGATGAGGCCCTACGGGACCGAGTCGTGCTCGGGCTTCGGGACCCAGTCCTACAGAGTCAGCTGATGGCCAAAGGCAACATCGCCCTCGCCGATGCCATCGCTGAAGCCACCGCAGCCGAGGCCACCCGGCAGTCAGCAAACCGCATGCGGAGACCGGATGCCGGGGACCGCACCGCGAACAACAACCCTGGACGGGCGACCGAGGCCCAACCGGAAGCAAGTCACCGCAAAACTACCACCCACCATGGCGAATTCCACTCCGCCTCCGACACTTCGGACGAGGAGGAGGAAATCCACCGGCTCCAGGCAGGACGCGACAAGTGCAGTTGGCGGGGTCGTAAGTCGGGGACCGCATGTGCTGGTTGCGGAGGCGACCACCCTAGATCCGAGTGCCGGTTCTTCGATGCAGTCTGCCGGCACTGTGACAAAAAGGGTCACATCGCCCGCGTATGCCGACTGAAGAAAGCTTACAGCCCCAGACGGTGGGACCACAGCGAGCGGAGACAGGACAGCACACCCCCCAGAACCAGAGATCGCCCAGCCGACAGCCGTTGGGACCAGAGCGGATGAGCCCGACGAGGTGGCGAGACCCGGTGGAAGGAGGAAACACACCAGACGGTCATCATCAGCCACGCATCAACCACTGACGCCCGAAAATTCTACGTGGAGGTGGGCATCGAAGGCGAGCCATGCAAGATGGAGGTGGACTCCGGCTCCTACCTCTCCATGGTCACCTGGCAAGAAATCAAACACTTGGTGCCTACCATCCAAAAGAAGGGACTGGAGAACCAGAGACTAATCATTAAAGACTACCAGGGAAACCACATCCCGGTAGTCGGAACCGGACAATTCAGAGTAACATTTAAGGGACGCACTGCAAAGCTTCCCCTAACAATCGTGGACCGAGACCGACCCAGCCTTTTGGGACTTCAATGGTTCGCACCGCTCGGCATCGAAGTCACAGGCATCAACCACATCGCCGAGACTGACTGGGAGCAACAACTGGCACGGGACTTCCAAGAAGTGTTCGACGGTGCCCTAGGCAAGTACCGAGGGCCCCCTATCTCCTTCAGCCTAGACCCGAATGTTCCCCCGAGACACCTAAAACCAAGGCGGGTACCTTTCGCACTCAGGCCAAAAATTGACAAGCAAATTGACAAGCTCATCAAGCAAGGGGTCCTACAACCAATAGACCATGCCTGGTGGGAGACCCCAATAGTCACCCCAGTCAAGCCTGATGGGTCGGTGAGAATCTGCGGGGACAAAAAGGCCACCCTAAACTGCGCCTTGCAACAAAGCGCCTACCCCGTCCCAGTAGTGTAGCATCTTCTACACTCACTGGGGGGAGGCAAGGTTTTTGCGAAACTCGACCTGGCCCAAGCATACCAGCAGCTGCCGGTCGACGAAGAAACCGCGGAGGCGCAAACCATAGTCACCCACCGGGAAGCTTTCTGATGTAACCGACTCCAGTTTGGAGTCAGCGTGGCGCCTGGAATTTTCCAGAGCCTCATGGAGAGACTCTTACAGGGCATCAAGGGGGTGGTGCCCTACTTCGACGATGTGCTGGTATTGGCAGCCAACCAGCCAGAACTAGAGGGTCGACTAAGGGAGGTGCTAACCAAATTCAAGGAAACCGGGCTAAAAGTGAAGAGGGAAAAGTGCCAACTTTACACAGAGTGGGTCGAATTCCTGGGGTACCTCCTAGACCAGCATGGCATCCACCAAACCGACACCAAAATTAAAGCCATCAAAGAGGCCCCCACACCCAGGTCTAAAATGGAACTGCAGGCGTTCCTGGGACTACTTAATTTTTACAATATGTTCCTGCCCCAAAAGGCGACCGCAGCGGAGCCTTTGCATAGGCTCTTGGACAAGGCGGCTACCTGGACCTGGGGAAAACACGAGGAAGCCGCCTTCAGAAAAACCAAGGACCTGCTCACTTCGGATGCTGTCCTCATCCAATACAACGAAACCCTACCACTAGCCGTCACATGCGACGCATCACCTTTCAGCGTCGGCGCCATACTCAGCCACACTCTTCCCGATGGAAAAGAAGCACCCATCGCCTTCTTTTCAAGGACCCTCACCAAACCGGAGAGAAACTACAGTCAGCTGGACAAAGAGGCCCTGGCTATCGTTGCCGCAGTGAAGAGGTTTCACGAGTACCTCTACGGCCGGACGTTCACCATTATCACTGACCACAAGCCGCTACTGGGAATCCTCGCAGAGAACAGGGCCACCCCAAACATTCTATCCCCTAGAATGACAAGGTGGTCCGAATTCCTTGCCGTCTACAACTATCGGCTCACACACCGACCCGGTAAGACAATCACACATGCAGACACTTTGAGCCGCTCACCGCTACCCGAGCTAGACACCGACCCAGCACCCACGACGACCACCCTCAGCATAGAGACTCTGCCCAATCTATCCATAACCGCATCAGACATTGCCCGAGAAACTAATAAAGACAAACGTCTGGCGCGGGTGTTACATTGGGTAGAGAAAGGGTGGCCGGAAAAGGACAACAACGAGACATTCAGAACATTCCGGAACCAGCAAACAGAACTCTCGCTACAAAAAGGGTGTGTACTGTGGGGGGACAGGGTGGTCATTCCGGAAAAACTGCAAGGGAAGGTACTGGAGTTGTTACACGAGGGGCACCCAGGCATAGTTAGAACAAAAGCCCTGGCCAGAAGTTACGCTTGGTGGCCAGGGATGGACAAACAAATCGAGGCTTGGGTAGCAAGGTGTCAACGCTGCCAGGAAACTAGACCAAGCCCACCCACGGCACTGATCCTAGAATGGGAAACCCCCAGGGGACCTTGGTCTAGGATCCACATAGACTTCACCGGGCCCACAAAGGGACACACATTCTTAATAACCGTAGACGCTTACTCCAACTGGTTGGAGGTAAGCAACATGAAAACCACCACCACAGAGGCCGTGACCAAGGAACTTTGCAAACTCTTCGCGACACACGGCCTCCCAGACATCATCGTGTCGGACAACGGACCCCAATTCACCTTGCTGGAATTTGAAAAATTCCTAGCGGAACAGGGCATACGACACGCACTGACAGCCCCGGCGCATCCGGCGGCGAACGGAAGGGCGGAACGGATGGTTCAATTCACGAAAAAAACCATCCAGAAAATAGACCACAGGGAGATCCAAGACAAAATAAATAAAATACTTTTCATACAGCACATAACCCTGAACACCACAACAAATAAAAGCCCGGCAGAGCTACTAATGGGGAGGAAAATAAGATCCCCACTCGATAGACTGCACCCCACATACAACCCAGAGAAACCCCCAAACTCCTCCAGCAAGTACTGATCCTTTGCACCAGGCGACGCCATCTACGCAAAGAACCTAACCGGAGACCCACTATGGGTACCAGCAACCATAACCCAACTGACAGGTCCACGCTCGTACCGGCTACAAACAACCGACAGACGAGCATGGAAACGCCACATCGATCAATTAAGATCGAGGACAGCCACAAGAGACACAACCGACACGCAACCAGACATAACCAATCCCCTTAACACAAACCAAGAGGGGAGGGAATACCCCGGAAACCAAATCCCAGAAGAAAGGAACCAGCCATACTCACCAGCAAGCAGCCAGCTCGGAACCTCACCAGGAAGAAGCAGCCAGGCCAGCTCGACCAGCCCGGAAAGACCAGGCGGGAGCGGCGAAAACCGCAGCTCGACCAGCCCGGGTAGACCGGGAGGGAGCTGCGAAGAGCGGCCCGGCAAGACATACCAGGCGGTTCCACCAACGAGTCCGAGAGACACAGAGAACCCGACCGAACCGGCCAGGAACCAACCCACGACTGACCTGCACAGGTCCAGTAGGCAAGTCGGAGCCCCACCTACCTACGGGACTACGTTACGTAGGACCAAACCAAGAGGGGAGGGGTGTTCTGTACCTTCATTAGCATTCTTGAAACCCCGCGCTTTGATTGGCCAAAGCGCGGGGCGATCTGATTGGTTTAGCGAGCCGTGCTGATTGGCCCGCTAAGAATCTCCCGCGATTGGTGGATACGAATCATGGGAGATTCAAAGTGGTGCTATTGGCCGCGGCCGCTGCAGCTTGAGAATAAAAAGCCGCTGTTAGGCTTCCGGTTTCACGTGGCTTCGGGGCAGCAGGAATTCGCGACAGCTCGCGATTCCTGCTGTGCTAGCCGTCGAGGTACCCCCGATCCAGATGGGTCAGGGGGATATGGCTGCCCTGTAGGGACAGCTGAAGAGAGAGGGGAGTCGGACAGGGAGGTGGGGGTGTCGCAGACCCCCCCCTTTTCTGGAAAAACCCCTTTTTCCCAAGGCGGTGGAGCGGCGGTCAGCAATGGCCGCCACGAAGAAGCCAGCAACCGGGTAAGATTGCGCTGGAGGAAATGTGAAGAGTGAAAGTTTTGTCTGAGCCGGGTCAAGTAACATCTTGCAAATTGGCTGGAACTGAGCTGTTTGAATTGCTGGAGGATACATTGTATCCCTAAGAAGAGTGAAAGCGGTGGAGAAGCTGTTAAAGGGAACTTTTGTTTTTTCTTCACTCTCCCACCCCATGGAAACAGCAGAAATGTTTGGATTTATTGGACATTGAAAGTGAATTGTTTTGAGAGTTGAAGCTAAGGGACAAAAGGATTCTTGGACATTGAAAAATTTAAGAGATTGGAAAACCCTTGTTGGAGGTATGGATTTCTGATTATTTAAAATTGACATTGCAAGTGGGAAGGGAGAGGGAAAAAAAATTGGAGCAGAAGCTGAAAAAGGAGGAGATTGCCTAGAATCCCAAAGAAAGATATATGGTAATTGGACCTCTTTGTTTAAACATTAACCCCAGAAAGAGAAAGAGAAGAAGGAAGAAAAGTATTAACTTTTGGAACTTTTTTTTTAATTGTTTTTGATTAAAAATACTTGTGGTTGTTTTGGGAAAAGTTTCTCTTTTCATAATGGCATCGTTTGTGGATGAACTAAAGACTGAATATCAAAAATCTAAAAAGGAAGATACTTTGGGTGCTTTGTTTCAATTCTTAGAAATGGCGTTATGTACTTATGAAAAGTTGATTACGCACCAGAAGGACTGGGACAAGGAAGAAGAGGAAGAAGAAGCCATCTTTGATGAACAATGGGTCCCTTCCGGAGAGGAGGAGAAAAAGGATAAGAAAAAGGGGATTTTAAGAATTATAAAAACAACCAAAAAAGAGAAAAATGAGCGAAAAGGTGGAGGCAAGGTTAGAAAGCAAAGGAAAAGGAGTAAGAAAAGGGAGGAGGAAAAACAAAGGGGTAAAAAGGGCAAGGAGAAGAATAAGCAAGAGAGAAAGGAGGGGAGGAGAAGCCTTAATAGGGGGAAGCAAGATCTAAAGAAAAAAAGTTTATTTAGAGACAATGGGTGAATTTAATTTAGGATAAAAGAGGGATTCTGGAGGGTACATAAGTTTGTGTTTTTATATGTGTATTTAGAGTATAAAATTCATTATGTAATTTTAGAATCTTTTAAACAGAATCCCAAGAAAAACTGTTATACGAAGTACTTTTAAGTTAGGGTAATGAGTTATAGACGTTACTCCAATTGGTGTATAGGAGAAGTATAGTAAAAGAAAAAAGATGAATGGATAGTTGGAAATAGAACAGACAAAGAATGTTATTGAAAATGGTAATAAGATATGGAAGGATATATAAAGGTTTTGTTATGGTTTTTTTTTTTGGATTTTGTATATTGATAAAAGGCAATAAAATTTTAATTAATAAGAAATAATTTGGATGAAAAGGAGAAGTAGGGATAAGATATGAAGTTAAATAGATAAAGTATTGATACTATAATTTGGAATTGTTATGCTCTATTGGTTTTTTATTATTATTTTTTCCTAGAAAAGAATTTACAAGCTGTTATGCCTTGCATTGTTTTTATAAAATTGATAAAAATGGTTTTTATATATATATATAAAAAAAGAAAATGATAATAAGATATGGAAGGATATATGGGATGAATATGATGTTTGAATTTGTGTCTGTGTGAAGAGTTTTAACCCAGGATCAGACAACCTTCAGAAAAGATCTTTTAGTTTTGTTTATGTTTTGTGTTTTGTATGTTTGTGTATTGTGTCTTCTGCAAAGTTAATAAAATTTGTTTAAAAAAAAAAAAAGAATCAATAAAACCTTGGAGGAATGTTAGATGAGAATAATTGTAAACAAGTCAGAAAGAAATGAATATGATGACTATAAAATGGATAAATAGAGAAAAGAAATGAAATTGAATAAGAGTAAAGAGAAATAATGAGAAATTTGCTGAAAGATATTTATGTGTCCATATGGAAATGGGATAAATTAGAATTATGTTGTATAAAAATAATGTTTTATCCGACTTGTAAAAATTTATAATGTTAAGAGGTTTTATGTACTTAATGGTTAATGATGTGTTGTTTGTCTTTAAAATTAATAAAATTTGTTTCAAAAAAAAAAAAAAAGCCGCTGTTTTCTCCCTTGGATCCAGATCGGTTCCGGGGACCAATAAAGAGCTGAAACCTAGTTACCGCCTCCAGGTCTCTTTCCCGATGGACACGACAGTTGGGGCAAGTTTTTTTTTGGGGGGGGGGGGTGACTGCTCTTCTTGCCCCCAAATAGGATGAGGTAGAAATGCACCCCATTATTATCAAATGAAAAGACACCAAATATTAAAAGCTAGTCCAAGATGTCTCATAAAGTAATCCTGAAGCAGAATAAGCCATTGAGGAAAGGTTGCTTTTATCCAGAAGAAATTCAGTCATTTTCACTTTTTGTGTTTGGGAAAACTTACTAGCTACCTTGGTCAGGATGATCAGAAATCTAACCAGATGGAAGGACTTGCAACAGACACTCCAAATCAAATTTTGGTCAAATTTTTATCAAAATAAAGTTTAAATAGTATAAATTTTAGAAAGCACATGTAGGAAGTTAGCACCCACCCTTCTCCTAGAAAATTGAAATATCCTAGGAAATATTAAAAAGGGAGAATATTTCCCTTAAAAAGAGTAGAAACTCAAGAGCAGAAACTCATCTCATCTTTGTTAATGGGTGGGCTATTAAGGCCTGGGCCAGAATACTTTACATAACAAAGATGTCTAGGTAAAACTATAGCAATTGCCCAAAGCCCTTTCAGTGCATTATCCAGCAAGACTCAACCAAGCCTGGAACTCAGGACAGCCTACAGAGTTGCCCCTGCATGGCCCCATGGGACTCTGACAACCAATTAGAAACAAGCTTCAAACCAAATTCCAACAAAGGTTATAAAACCCAGGCACTCTCAGCACTTCAGCCCTTTTCTTGATCTCTTCCTTCACCTTGGAACATGTGATTACCCTTCTCTGGAGCTCCAGGCCATGTGGTCTTGTCCACCATTAAACCTTCCAAACAGCCTCCATGTTTCCTGTGTCTTTCTCCCCACTTGGAACTGAATGCAGAAGGATATTTCTTCCAACACATAAACTATTTTAGCGTTAATGCTGAAGTAGGCAAACCCAATATTTGCTGTTTTTTTTAAAAAAAACTAAGTGTTAGTTACTGAATGGTATTTCTATTCCAAAATACTAAAATTCTTTTTGAAAGTATCTAAGAGGGTTCTGAATTCACTACTGTCTTTTACTTCCCTTAGCCCCCTCAAAACTACACAAGGAAATGAGGCTTGATCATAAGAAATGTTAATGTTTGACTGAAACATGAGCCATGCTTGATAGCCATGCGCTTAGCTTTTTTATCCAGACACACCTTTTCTGTTGCAACCTTTTGCATACTCTCTCCTATGATTGAATAATAGGGATTATGCTTGCAGCAGCTATTATTGGCTGCAGTTAGTGCTACTTTATATAATATGTAATGGAACTCAAGGGATTACTGCAAACTCCGCTGGTAGTAGATAGAGATGGCTTTTAACAACACTAGCATATCAGAGATAATAAATTATGGCAGTTAAATATCTGTTTTGGGAACCATATTGCCTTGGCTTTCCCAGTGCTACAAAGAGATAACAAAAGAAAGTCCTTGTATTCATGCTTTGCAAGGATTGGAACAAGACTATTTCAAGCCAGGAAAGCGACTTGTTCTGTTTGAGGGTGGGGGTTGAGAGGAGGGTGGGAGAGAGAAAGAGAGAGGGAAAGAGTGAGAGAGAGAGAGAGACCAACTTGACTCCTGGCTGCACCAATGCAGTTTTCTTGGCAATGTCAGAAGAATGATTTGTCATTGCCTTTTCTTAGATGTTGTTTTGACTACTCAACCCTGGAATTTTATGGATGGCTCCCTGTGCAAATACTAACCAGGACTTCTTTTCTAGCTTCCTAGAAAAACTGACCACTTTTTAAAAACAGATAATGAACCTATCCTAGTATTTGTGTTATGCTTGTAAGAATTCCATGATTCTCAGAAGTATGCATCTGTAATTAAAAGAAATGTACAGACATTATTCCTAAGGCTGGCTCTCAAATACTTCCTTTAATTGCTGAGACTTGCTGCATTGATTGTTTGACTTGCCCACCCCAAATGTGATTCTAAAAGAAATCTCTGCTTTAAAAATAGCAGAGTAGAGTGTAGCAAAGACTATCAGGATCATCAAGATATTTTGTAAAGGTGCATGTAACATTTCTCTCGCAGGCTCTATCTAGCCCAGTTGGTGATCAGCAACTTGTCTCTGTGATAAAAACAATGTGAACCACATTTTATTCTTTTTATTTGTTCCACCTGGATTTGTTAGGTCTACTATCTTTTTTGTTTGTTTTAAACATTTTATAAACAGTCCAGAATCATTTGAAGTTAGACTGTATAATAAATAAATAAATAAATATGCAGTTCCTGAATTAGTGCATGTTCTCCCTGCTGGCTGGTGATGTATTGAAAGGAGATAGCATCAAACTGGAAAAGAAAACAAATAATCTTGCCTGTAATAAATGTTTCAAACAAACAAAAAAGATGGTAGACATAATCCAGATGGAACAAATAAAAATAATAAAAGGTGGTTTCAATCACTTTGCTGAAGACCTAGATGAAGAATTAGGCCTTTCAAGACACCTGTAGGATGAAGCTGTTTGAATCTTCGGGGGAACCTCATTTCTCCTACTGAAAAGGCTATGGTCTTCTATGGTCCCAACAAATTATATTGTTTGGCTAAAGGAACCTGGATGGTCCCAACCCTGCACGATCAGATTGGCTGGGCAGATACTATGGGACACTGATGGTCCCTCAGATAACCAAGCCATACGCCATAGGGTTTTATGGGTAGTGACCAGAACCTTAAATTGCACCAGAAGCAAACTAGCAACTAGTGCAGCTCATGAAGCAGAAGTGTTACATGGGCATACTGAGGCATCCCCATCATTGCCTGCACCACTGCATTCTGAACCAGTTGAGCTTCCAAGTGACCTTCAAATGTAGACTACTTTGCAGTAGACAAGCCATGAGGTGATTAGGACATGAGTGATGGTCTAAAAGCGCCCCTGATCTAGGAAAGGACACAACTAGTGCACCAGGTGAAGAGCACAACTAGTGCACCTGACCACAGCTGCTATCTGCTCATCAGACAGGAGTTGTGACTTCAGGAAGATTCCAAAATTATGCACCGCTCTTGAATGGGAAAGTGCTACCCTGCCTAAGGTCAAAGATGGAATAGGTGGTCCAAACACAATTTGTCTTACTAGGATCGAGTTGTAGGTGTTTGTCACTATCCAAACATGCATAGAGTCCAGGCACTGGGGCAGAATCTAGAGTGGAGCTGGAGGGCCCAGAGGAAGGAGGGCCACAAGGAAGGGCCCCAAGGAAACCACAGGGCAGGAGCAGATTTGCCAGACAAGCCGTAGAGGTTCCCCCTCCCACAAAGGAAGGCGAGGAACCTCCGGCCAAAGAAACCCACTCCGAAATTGCTAGTGGGGATGATGATCCGATAGTGTATGGAGCCATCTGCCTTTTCGCTGTTAAGTCAGACTAATAGTGCCAAAGACTGGGATGCAAGGGGAAGTAGAAGTAGACAGGCTGCACCAGGTGCCTAATTGGGTTCCCCTTTGTTGAGAAATAAAGACAAAATCCCTGATCCGGCCAATCAACTTCAAGCAAGTAGATGGGACACTGATAGGTGGAGCCCCTGCTACCCTAGTCACTGAACCTGTTAGGATGGAAATTGCGCCCCAAATGACACCAAGAACTTATACGATTCATGGTATCTCCAAAAATGACTGAGTCTATTATATTGGGGCTAGCCTGGCTGGACAAATGGGAAAAATGCTACAGAAAGATTAGAATAGGCATCAGTCCCTTGTCACTAATCCCTCCAGAGAACTGCCAACCACTGACTAGCCCCCAGCCACCAAGATAGCCACTTTTCCTTGAGGTTTCTGGGCTGTCACATTTAGTGCCTGGGAATTTGTGAGGGGGGATTTCAGGAGTGGTGGAAGATTAGCCACAACATTCCTTTCTCAGAAAGTCAAGGACATGTTACCCTGAACCTGGAGGGGAGCGACTGGGGGTAGACTCCAGTTGATTGGACCATGTGATGAACTTTGGGTGTAGGGGTTGGATTCCCAGAACTCTCAGATTCAGGTTTTTCCCAGATGTACCAATATGACATCTCTAATAAAATGGATCTTTGGGAAGATGGTATTCTCAGGGTCTTTTTCTTTGGAGGTCATTACTTGGAATGCTGACATCAGGGAGAAAAGAAAAAATTAGGCAGGATCAAATCTAAGGCTTTTATTTCAAATTACAAGGTTGGGCCCAACTGATGGATCCATGTTTCTTTCTGGTGGCTATGTCCTTTGAGGAATGTCTAAAGATGTGATTTGAGTAAATGGAAATCAATTCCCCGTATTGAGTAGAGATATGTCAGCTACTGGGAGTTAGTATAAAGATTCCCCTTGAAGGGTTATCATCAAGGGGCTGGTGAATGTAGAGGGGGAGATATGTTTATGCATATACTGTCCTCCCTGATAATTGGTATGATCCAAAATTCCAACCATCTGATGAGTGCTGATTGACCTGAAAGGAAATCCTGGTTTTGTTCTGTCTTCTAATAAAATCCCATTACAATTGGCATTACTGTAATTGAATTGATTGCTGTAGAAATTATTGCAACAGCTGAAGTTTTTCAAAAAATTTGCCAAGTTCCCTGTTTCTAACTGATTAAAAAATTGCAACTATCCACCATTGTCTACTGCCTCTTACTTTTCCAGTTGGCTAATTCTGTAATTGTGGGCCACACTTTGACCTTTCCAATGTTGTTGGATTGCAACTTCTACCATACCTTTCTGGTGATTACTGCATAGTGGTTCCCATTGCTGGGAGCTGTAACACAGCAACACATGAAGGGTCCATACGTTCTATCCCATATACACCCATATGTTCAACCCAGGGGGTGGTCTGCTACTGGTTCGCATTGATTCAGGCGAACCAATTGTTAATTTTATGGCCAGTTCAGCAAACTGGCAAATCCCAAGCCTGGCTGGCTCCACCCACCCCACCCTACTCCTCCCAGGAGTCTCCATGCAGGCCATTTTGGATCACAGGTCATTGCAGTGCCCGTGCAGAAGCTTGGGGAGAGTGAAAAATGGGTCTCCTGGAAGTTCCAGAAGGTTTCTGGCCTCCAGAGAGTCTCCAGAGCCCAGGGAGGCCAAAAACGCCCCCCTCCCCAGTCTATTTTCGCTCTCAAGGTGGTGCAGGAGGCGGACGAGGCCATGCCCACCCAGCAACTGGGCAGAGAACCGGTTGTTAAAAAAATTTTGAAGCCCACCCCTGGTTCTACTGCGCCCCACATTTTATCAGTCTCTAGACAAAGGGTGAGGGGTTTTTGTGTTTGTCTGAATAAAATGATATTTTGAATGGCTTTGCAAAACTAGAGATTCCATGATTTTAAGTGACTGAAGAGGATGGATAAGTCTGTAACAACTAATATTTTAAAAAAAACCTATACTGAAATATTCTTCAGGACTCCATTTAGTTCTACCCATTACCTTTCCCAGCAATGCTTCAACATTGTTATAAATTACCTTGCTGAAAAGTTCACCTGCAAACTTACTTCATCTGTAGACTACCTGATAACCATTCAAAAGATAATATTAAAAGCAGGATCTTCCCCACTTAAAAACCACAGCAAGGCTGAGCTGTGTAAAATTCAGTGTAATGGTATGAATCAAAGCAATGTAATTCTGAATCAATTTCTATACCTCAGACAGGTTTGAACCTGCTTCTTCAGAGCTAGCTTAATATACCAAGTTGTAGTGATTGACAGTGCAAGGGCCATTACATAACAAGAAGAAAAATGTTTTCATTCTTTCCTACATGTAAATCACAGAATGGAGGAAAGGGGGAAAGTATCCTAGCAATCAGGCCATCTCCTCTGTCCACAAAGGTGGGGTGTCCTTATCTGGAAACCAGTGAAGAAAGCAGGTCCCTCATGCCCCTTGAGTCCAAAGCAGTCTCTGTTGCTCCCTTTTGCCTCTTAGTCAGACTTTGTAGTTTAGAGGGGATGGGAGGTGGGGTAGAATTTAGCACTAAAGCAAATTAGTGTTAACTTTCTGTGTGCAAACTCACAGAACCATGCAAAATGACATTTACCATGAGTGGATAAATTGTTACATCCAGAGAAGATATATTTATCCAGAACTTGAGGGGTAGGGGGAACTTTGTGGATCCTTTCATCTTATTGAAAATAAAATGAAGTTTCATTTTAATAAATTGCCTAGTTGGGGCAATTTTTTTTTTGGGGGGGGGGGGTTGACTGCTATTCTTGCCCCCAAATAGGATGAGGTAGAAATGCACCCCATTATTATCAAATGAAAAGACACCAAATATTAAAAGCTAGTCCAAGATGTCTCATAAAGTAATCCTGAAGCAGAATAAGCCATTGAGGAAAGGTTGCTTTTATCCAGAAGAAATTCAGTCATTTTCACTTTTTGTGTTTGGGAAAACTTACTAGCTACCTTGGTCAGGATGATCAGAAATCTAACCAGATGGAAGGACTTGCAACAGACACTCCAAATCAAATTTTGGTCAAATTTTTATCAAAATAAAGTTTAAATAGTATAAATTTTAGAAAGCACATGTAGGAAGTTAGCACCCACCCTTCTCCTAGAAAATTGAAATATCCTAGGAAATATTAAAAAGGGAGAATATTTCCCTTAAAAAGAGTAGAAACTCAAGAGCAGAAACTCATCTCATCTTTGTTAATGGGTGGGCTATTAAGGCCTGGGCCAGAATACTTTACATAACAAAGATGTCTAGGTAAAACTATAGCAATTGCCCAAAGCCCTTTCAGTGCATTATCCAGCAAGACTCAACCAAGCCTGGAACTCAGGACAGCCTACAGAGTTGCCCCTGCATGGCCCCATGGGACTCTGACAACCAATTAGAAACAAGCTTCAAACCAAATTCCAACAAAGGTTATAAAACCCAGGCACTCTCAGCACTTCAGCCCTTTTCTTGATCTCTTCCTTCACCTTGGAACATGTGATTACCCTTCTCTGGAGCTCCAGGCCATGTGGTCTTGTCCACCATTAAACCTTCCAAACAGCCTCCATGTTTCCTGTGTCTTTCTCCCCACTTGGAACTGAATGCAGAAGGATATTTCTTCCAACACATAAACTATTTTAGCGTTAATGCTGAAGTAGGCAAACCCAATATTTGCTGTTTTTTTTTAAAAAAACTAAGTGTTAGTTACTGAATGGTATTTCTATTCCAAAATACTAAAATTCTTTTTGAAAGTATCTAAGAGGGTTCTGAATTCACTACTGTCTTTTACTTCCCTTAGCCCCCTCAAAACTACACAAGGAAATGAGGCTTGATCATAAGAAATGTTAATGTTTGACTGAAACATGAGCCATGCTTGATAGCCATGCGCTTAGCTTTTTTATCCAGACACACCTTTTCTGTTGCAACCTTTTGCATACTCTCTCCTATGATTGAATAATAGGGATTATGCTTGCAGCAACTATTATTGGCTGCAGTTAGTGCTACTTTATATAATATGTAATGGAACTCAGGGGATTACTGCAAACTCCGCTGGTAGTAGATAGAGATGGCTTTTAACAACACTAGCATATCAGAGATAATAAATTATGGCAGTTAAATATCTGTTTTGGGAACCATATTGCCTTGGCTTTCCCAGTGCTACAAAGAGATAACAAAAGAAAGTCCTTGTATTCATGCTTTGCAAGGATTGGAACAAGACTATTTCAAGCCAGGAAAGCGACTTGTTCTGTTTGAGGGTGGGGGTTGAGAGGAGGGTGGGAGAGAGAAAGAGAGAGGGAAAGAGTGAGAGAGAGAGAGAGACCAACTTGACTCCTGGCTGCACCAATGCAGTTTTCTTGGCAATGTCAGAAGAATGATTTGTCATTGCCTTTTCTTAGATGTTGTTTTGACTACTCAACCCTGGAATTTTATGGATGGCTCCCTGTGCAAATACTAACCAGGACTTCTTTTCTAGCTTCCTAGAAAAACTGACCACTTTTTAAAAACAGATAATGAACCTATCCTAGTATTTGTGTTATGCTTGTAAGAATTCCATGATTCTCAGAAGTATGCATCTGTAATTAAAAGAAATGTACAGACATTATTCCTAAGGCTGGCTCTCAAATACTTCCTTTAACTGCTGAGACTTGCTGCATTGATTGTTTGACTTGCCCACCCCAAATGTGATTCTAAAAGAAATCTCTGCTTTAAAAATAGCAGAGTAGAGTGTAGCAAAGACTATCAGGATCATCAAGATATTTTGTAAAGGTGCATGTAACATTTCTCTCGCAGGCTCTATCTAGCCCAGTTGGTGATCAGCAACTTGTCTCTGTGATAAAAACAATGTGAACCACATTTTATTCTTTTTATTTGTTCCACCTGGATTTGTTAGGTCTACTATCTTTTTTGTTTGTTTTAAACATTTTATAAACAGTCCAGAATCATTTGAAGTTAGGCTGTATAATTAATAAATAAATAAATATGCAGTTCCTGAATTAGTGCATGTTCTCCCTGCTGGCTGGTGATGTATTGAAAGGAGATAGCATCAAACTGGAAAAGAAAACAAATAATCTTGTCTGTAATAAATGTTTCAAACAAACAAAAAAGATGGTAGACATAATCCAGATGGAACAAATAAAAATAATAAAAGGTGGTTTCAATCACTTTGCTGAAGACCTAGATGAAGAATTAGGCCTTTCAAGACACCTGTAGGATGAAGCTGTTTGAATCTTCGGGGGAACCTCATTCCTCCTACTGAAAAGGCTATGGTCTTCTATGGTCCCAACAAATTATATTGTTTGGCTAAAGGAACCTGGATGGTCCCAACCCTGCACGATCAGATTGGCTGGGCAGATACTATGGGACACTGATGGTCCCTCAGATAACCAAGCCATACGCCATAGGGTTTTATGGGTAGTGACCAGAACCTTAAATTGCACCAGAAGCAAACTAGCAACTAGTGCAGCTCATGAAGCAGAAGTGTTACATGGGCATACTGAGGCATCCCCATCATTGCCTGCACCACTGCATTCTGAACCAGTTGAGCTTCCAAGTGACCTTCAAATGTAGACTACTTTGCAGTAGACAAGCCATGAGGTGATTAGGACATGAGTGATGGTCTAAAAGCGCCCCTGATCTAGGAAAGGACACAACTAGTGCACCAGGTGAAGAGCACAACTAGTGCACCTGACCACAGCTGCTATCTGCTCATCAGACAGGAGTTGTGACTTCAGGAAGATCCCAAAATTATGCACCGCTCTTGAATGGGAAAGTGCTACCCTGCCTAAGGTCAAAGATGGAATAGGTGGTCCAAACACAATTTGTCTTACTAGGATTGAGTTGTAGGTGTTTGTCACTATCCAAACATGCATAGAGTCCAGGCACTGGGGCAGAATCTCAACAGCCTCATTTGGGGTGCAATCACAGTTCTGGTCTCTGCCTGAATTTCTCTGGATTGTTCTGATCACCCCTCTTTGCATACACATTGGGATATCCTCCATGTTAAAAGTAACATGAAATAAAGGAGTATGTGGGAGGAACACAGGAGCAGAAGTTGCCCAAAAGGAAAGGGGTTTCCCAAAGGAAAGGAAAGACAAACCATGTCACCATGGGGTACCTAGAGTGGAGCTGGAGGGAGTGATCGAAACTGATAAGATTCAAGAGAATTGGGAAATAAGCCACAAAATCTAGGAACCCTCCCCCCACCCATCCCATTATTTTCTGGATTGTTGTAACTATGTACCATTGCAACTATGTATCATTGCAACTATGTATCATTCATGTGTTTGCAACATTGTATCATTCACGTGTAATCATTAACTTCTGTCTCTTCAGTGACCTTTGCAAGGCACGTACAAGGGACAAGGAGCTAGACGGTTGTTAATAAGCTTATCCACATTGTAAATAATCTGTCCGGTATGCAGCTTTGTAAACATGCACATCCTGATGAGATTACCATGTTTGACTTGAGCTTTGATTAAATCATTTTCTTGTAAAAAAGCACAATAAAAGAGCGTGTGCCAAGACATTCGGGGCGCGCTCATCAAGAGGAAACTTCGCTTCCTGTCGTTTCTCTTCCCTTCGCTCCCTTTCATGAGCCGCCCATCAGATGCGGGATGGCAGATACCGCACTGGATAGTGCAGTGCAGAAAAGCAGGGCTGCCTGCTGAATCCAGAGATAGAGATACCCGGATTCCATTGCAGAGTAATGTTAAAGCAGAATATTGCTAATATTTCCTCTTTTCTTTCTTGCTAGAAGCCTGGGGATAGATGGCATCAAAATCAAGAGACCATGGGGAAAACTATATAAGGAACTTAAGAAACAAAGTGCTGAGGGAGAAGTCAGGCAATGGGTGAGAACTAGCAGCAGTTAGAGACCAGAGGGAAGGGAGTGCCTGTTTCTCAATATTCGACAAACACCCCCTCTAATCACAACAGTTCACCTGACCTCACTTCACCTCCAAGCTCTTGGTGATAAAGTACTGCATATTTGGCATACCTTGAAGCTGTGGTGTGATGGTAGTAGCTTGGAAAGTGCTGCTTCAAAACCATTACTCCTCACAACTTAAGTTTGTTTTACTCAAAGGTGGCAAGGCAAATTGATTTTGTGCAGCAATGGGAAAAACTGGGATGGTCAGGGCATGACTGTGATATGGTAGATTGCAAATGGCTGTAAAGCCTAAAATATATAAGAACAGAATTGTAATACAGATAGTCCTCTATTTAGAGCCATTTGTTTCGCAACCATTTGGTTACAACTGAAATGAGTGATTCATGACCAGTCTTTGCACTTACAACCATTGCAGCATCCTCACAGCCACATGGTCAAAATCCAGGGGCTTGGCAACTGACCTACACTTACAGCAGTTGCAGTAGGGTCGCATGCAGTAGGGTCCAACAAGCAAAGTCAGTGAGGGAGGCCCATTTTGCTTAATGACCATGTGATTAACCTAGCATCCATGGCAAAAAAAGGCTGTAAAATTATGCATGATTCACTTAACAGCTGCCTTGCTTAGCAACAAAAACTCTGGTCCCAATTGTGATCGTAAGTTGAAAACTACCTGTTATCTATCCTCAGCATGGTAATGGGCTTGCTGCACTTCTGTTACTACATCTTTTGCTTAACATGTACCTAGATAGATGTAGGTCTCAGAAGATTTTCTCTAAGATTTTTTTTTGGGGGGGGGTAGAGAATCAGTATTTTACAACAAATGTTCTTGTCCTCATTCTTTCCTAGTTTTGCAATGTTAGCTACATTGACGCTGCTATTCTATGCTCTTTACCTGGGATTAAACCCAACTGGGATTTCCTTTTTTATAAATATGCACGGGAGTGGTAGGTGTTAAAACCACATAGGCTTGTTAAACAGTTTGTAACCAGAACCTCTGCAACTTATGATGGGCAGGATTGAAAGCGGGCTGTTGGAATCCTATTTGCTATTCTATCTTCTATTCCATTTTGACTTTTAAAAAAGCAAGACAGGCAGTGCAATTAAATCTCATAAAGTAGGAAAATGCATTTTAGCTTGTCTAGTAGCTTAATGTGGCTGGATCAGAGTTGATACCCAGCACAGAGACTTTCTTCACAGCAGTTAAAATGTATCATATCAATGCCCATATATTCTACAAAAAAACTTTTCCCAGCTTGGTGCCTTCCAGATCTATTGAGCTACAATTTCCATCACCCGCAAATACCATGTTATTTTGCTGGCTGCAGAGGATCTGAGCTGTAATCCAACAGAAGGGGCCCAGCTGGGAAAAACTGCCCTAGAATATGATTACATGCCATGCTCAGTGCTTGAAAAATTAGAAGATATCAGATCAAACACCACCATGTGCAAACAAGTTCTAACTATGTTAAAATGTCAGGCATATTTACACTACAAACTGAAACTGGTTCAAATCTTATTCTCTCTTCCAAAAAAAGCCCTTAGACTTGCTGGGGGAGTTGAGAGCAAATGAGGCAGAGGAATTAACCAACAAATAGTTCTTAGAATCTTAGTGTTTAGAATTTAGCTGGGAGAAACCTGAATGTATTTTTAATGCAACCCTATATATCCTTAGAACATTCAGACTTATAAATAGTTACAAATTGAACATCCACCATGAAGATTGTATGTTTTTGTATGTTTTAAGGATTAGCAAAATAATTGGAAGAATTTCACATAAAATGTGTAGAAGATAGCAAGAATATGGTTTGCCAAGACAGTATCATGGTGAATTTCAAAATCATATTTGTCCAAAGCAGCAAGTCAATATTGACACCTTCTCCTTTGTTTTCATTCCTTTTTTCAAACGCCAGAGACAATTATCCAGAATAGACTTCCTGAGTAACATGCTCTTGATATTGTGAGTAAATAGTATGAAAGTATGGTCTATCTTTTTCATGTTATGAATTTATTTCGGCATGCCCTTGAACATTTTAAGCAATTATCAAACATTGAGCCATTCAGGCCATCTACACCGCATTCGTTTTAATGGCAAATTAAGGGCTCTTTCCTGTAACTGGCAAGAGTTGCTTCGATTCGCGGGAACTGAGTTTGGACAAGTCGGGGGCCCGCTGTTTCAGAGGGCTACGTAGTACAGCTTCTTCCCCAGGCTCCCGTGGGCGATCAAATGCACTGCGTGGCAAAGGGGTCACGTGAGAAGCAGCCCAAACGATCACCCTGCACACCTACACACAGCAGCGTTTCCCAATCCCTCCTCTTCTCTTCTGAGTCACAAAACAACGACCCGCTTTTGGTACCAAGGGCAGGATTCTGCCGGCGGCTCCAAGGACATTTGTAAGGCAGCGCGCGCAGCGATGATGCCTTTGTCTGGGCTGGCGTCGTCTTCTCTTGCTCGGGAGGGTTGAAAGCGGGCCTAGGAAGTTTCCTCAGCCCCCTATTGCCGACCCCCTACACTTTAAGGACTTGCTTTTCTAGAAATCACCTGACCCAAACAAAATGACTTCGGGGCTTGCAAACTGCCACTTCCTTTCTTCCTCTCCAAACCGCCCCTCCAAGCCCAAACCATGCGCGCTCTTTCCTTTTTAAAAAATTTCATTTCGCTGATTAGAAAGGAACGAAGGCCCCCGCACCCCACCCTCCCCTCCCCAGCAGCACGATTGCCACCGCCAATTAGTGCATTGTTAGGGCGCACAATGGAGCAGGAGCTGGGGAGCAGAGCGCTTTTGTGCTTCTCCAGTCGGCCGTGGGGGCAGTCAAGATTCATTTAGGGCTTTACACAACACGGACAAAACAAAAATGCTACCAGAAAAGTAAAGAAAGCGGGAGTGGGGTGCGGGGCAGCTTCTGAAGAAAACGGAGCCAAGCGGGGGGAGGAACAGCAAACAAGGGCGGGGGAGAGTCTGCTATTCAAGAGTTAGGCCAGTCTCATGAAAGACCCAAGAGGCAGCGTCTCATTGAAGGCTCCCCATTGGAATACAAAGGGGAACTAGAGCTTAATAGTAATTAGTGGGCTAACTGTGCAAAGGATATTGTGCCTCTTTAGCAGCTTGTCCCAACTTTTCCTCCCCTCCCTTCCTCGCATAGAACAGGCGAGGGGGAGGGCGGCGGCAGACGCTCCTTGTTCTCGGTCCTGCGGCGCGCCTGGCTACTCTCTTTTAAACACGGGCGGGCATACAGGTAAAGGGGAATGCATTTTCTCGAAATGTGGGGTCAGTTACACAGGAAGGGTTTTTCAGACAGACTGCGATCTGGGCACCCGTTTTTCTTTTTTGCAAGTCGATGCTTTCCTTGTTTCAGGAATCTTAAGCAACGCCGCTGTTTTCAGCCGCGGTGTGCAGACTGAGGAAAAAGTACAATTGTATCTGCTTTCCAGACAAAATTACCAAAAGCCCACCGATTTCAGAGTGGAAGCAAAACCGCTTTCTCAATCCACTAAATTCATTCGGCTTTTGTAAACCAGATGGAGGGTACAATAATTGAGGGGGAGGGGAACCCTCCCTGAAGAAGGCAGTGACCAAAAACTTTTATCCTGTCACTCAGAAAACTGCTTCCACAGTTGCCAGTTCCCTTCACTTTATCTTTTATGGCATAGGACAAATTTTAAAAACTCATTTAATACCTCTGATAAGTATGCAAAAGGCAAGCCTGAAATGAATAATAATGGAAGAAGGCACCAAATGTAATGAAAAAAAATATACAGATACCGAAACTCTAAATCAGGATCCCTTGACCTTTTAAATTATGAAGCAGCCATGAGATGCATGTTTTGGAGACATGTACACTACAAGAGTTTTGTAATATTAGTCATATATATGATTATGTAAGAAGATAGCATTTAGCAATTGACTTAAGACAAATACCACTTCATAGTGCTTTACAGCCCTCTCTGTGCAATTTACAGAGACAACATATTGTCCCCAACAATCTGGGTCCTCGTTTTACCGACTTTGGAAAGATGGAAGGCTGAGTCAACCTTGAGCTGGTCAGGATTGAACTGCTGACAGTGGGCAGAGTTAGCCTGCAATAAATATTGCATTCTAACCATTGCACCACCATGGCTCTTAAGAGATGACTATTCCCATGGCTTTTTTAAGCCATATCTATTCCTGCCCAACAGTAAACATTGTGTATGTGTGTGGGGTGCATCTTCTGTAAGAGTTGCATTATTTTAAAGAATTGACTCCTTAAAAGCAGCTGCATTTCAGTTTTTTTTCTTGGCTTCTGCCAAAATCTGAAGGGAAAAACAAAGCTGCTTTAATGAATTGCAAAGAGGCTATGCTTGTGTGAAGCCCAAAGCACTTTTTCTGAAGCATTTTCTAAGTCTGCCCAACCCTACTATAGAGAACCTCTTGAATGAATATCAACTTGTTTTAAGCAAATAAAGCTTGTTGCATTAAAAATGTTCTAAAATACACAACAGCTTCCAACACAATGAGTCCTAATTGGTTTGAAGGACCCATTTAAGTTCTGTTGAATAAATGTGAGGAATGGGAGAAGTTATTCATGTGTCCTCATGTAGTTCACTGATTCAGAGTCTATAACAGAGATATTTCCTCAACAATACTGGGTGGCTTGCCTTGACCCAACATAATTTATCATGGCTGTTTCTCAAATGAGATGTCAGTTTACATTGTTAGAGAAACTGTGCTTAATCAAACATACATGCATGTACACATACTGTCAACGTTTTAAAATAATTGAAATCTGATAATCCAAAAGTGCAGGAGAAAAGTTCAAGACTAATAGTGGGTGGGATCTCAATACCACCTTAATGTCAAAAAGTATAAGAAAGACTTTCCATTTTCCATAAAGCATCATTTTAATCTGATAATGAATAAAATTCAGTAATTAAAAATATGAATAACAAGTGATTCTTTTATTAAACATTTCACTGTATCAAGAAGAGTCAAATTCCTAATTGAAAAAAAAAAAGACTTTCTGGAATCAAATCAGATTCATGTAGCTTTCTGGAAAATGGTATGGATATAATTTAATACTGTTTTTCTTTCAATGCTTAAAACCTACATTATTCAGATTAAAAAAAAGCCTGCACCAATGATGTCTCTAAGTAAACTATGAAGTTGCCAAAATTGTGACATACATCATCAATTTTGTTTAGGGGAGCTGTTTATCCCTTAGTGCAGAAAGGTCAAGCTCCGAACATTTCTGATACTTTGAACTCCATGCCTGAAGTAGGTCACAGACTGATTCTCTCTGCTGTATACAGAAGTGCCTTGTAAGGAAAGAGACATTTTGTTTAGACAAATATAGCAGATGGCAGCAACTGGCCAACCTTGGCTTATCCTGAAAGCTAAATGGGGACAGACATGGTTAATCCTGGGCTGGGAGGCCACCAGGAAAGCAATAGATCTGTAGGTTAGCCTGGGAAATAAAAAACAAACAAACAAACATTGGGTGAAAGCAATGGTTTATCACTTTCAGATTGCAGCCAGAAGTTGAGTTCAACTGAATTATTATTTTTTAGAATTAATGAATTAAAAGTAGGAGATATTAGGAATCAGTGAGGAAACACATGTCAATATAATGCAATCAAAATACCTACCACAGTTTTGTTAATGTTTTCATTAGACTTCTGGAAAAATCACATCCCAAAGACACTCAAGTTGGGGGGGTGTAGATCAACCTGTGTTCCACCCTGTTGTGCAATATGGTGTACAGTATTACCAGTATATGTAGTACTGAGTGCAGACCACAAGATTTTTTTGAATATTAATTCCCTACTGCTCAAGTTAAGTACAACAAAATAAACTTGATGGTAACTTCAAGATCAGCATTTTGCTAACTTTTTCTCTACTCGAGGAACTATAAATATTTACCATAGTTAATTCAGAAAAAGCATAGCATGTGGCTGCTTTATTGTCCAAGAATGTGTTTTGGTTGTAAGCCATTGGTTTCTAGTCCATATGGGAGAGTATTTGAAAGCCTGTTAAGTCCATAAAATTTCAAGAAATGAAAGGCTTACGCTCCATGCCTAGAGAACCTCAACATTTGCCATATATTAGAATTAGATTAGAAGAACTTTATTGTCATTGTACAAATACAACGAAACTGGAAGCACTGCAGCAACTGTTCGCAATACAACAAAACCAAAGCACTTAAAAATGAAGATAAGAAAAATAGAGTACCCATGTCTCCATTTGCAATTTGAGAGTACAATATCCACGAATATACACAAAATATACATCCAACATGTTATTACCTTGTCTTAAATCTTATTCATTTCCTGGCTGTCTCCCTCTGAACTTTCCCCTTTCATACCATATTTAGTTGTCTTATGTATAACATACATGCTTCTGAAATATGCTTATTATTTCTGAATATAGAATTGCAGGATGAGTAAATTATTTCCAATTACTGTACATAGCAATGTGTTCTGAAAATCATTACTTAGACTCTCCAACCTGATGCTCAGGAAGACTACACTGGATATTTTTATTTATATTGGTGCTTACTGTATTAATATATTGTTAAGACTAGATAATGTTTTGTGAGATTTTTTCTTGTGCAGTGTTCATTCTTGTATTCTTTTTTTTAAAAAATAAAGTTTTATTATACATTTTCTTCATTTTGTATTACAGCTTCAATTTTACAACTGTAATATTCTGGTTGTATCAACATTATACATTATGCATTCTATTATACCTCCTATGTTCAACTATCTCGGATTTTGGGAGAGTGCTTCCATTCTTGACACAGACAATGAAGAACTAAGATGCACACTGAAAGGTTATATAGTCTCTTCTCTTTTCTGTTCCATTGACTTGATGTTTCCCTTGTGGCTTTTAGACCAGTTTCCAAAGGTGGTTATGAAAAGCAAAGTAATGTAAACTTAAGTTTCTCCAGCTGCTTACCAACCAGAGGCAAATTAACATGGGCATTTCCTCCTGCTTGTACAGAATGCAGAAATCTGCTCAGCCTTTGTCATGTTCCTTTGGGGTGAGAAAATGAGATGATTCTATTATCCTCAGTAAAAGTACTTTGCAAAATCTAGCCATCTGGAAATCAGAAATACCATGGAGGAGAGAAGTAGACTTGAAAAAGTCATCATCAGGTGAGTTTTTGTACCATCAAGTCATTGGCTAAATGGCAACCAGAGGAGAATCTTCTTGAAAAATGTTGAACTGGTCTTTATGCTCATGCTCTCCAGATATATTGAACTATAATTCTCATTATTCCCAGCAAGCATGCATGGTGACCATTGTAGCACAACATATTTGGAAAGTACCAGCCTGAAGAAGTCTTACAACCAACGTATTTTGTGGAATTAATGCAACAGGTGAAATGCTTATATTAAAATTTCCATATTGCTGGTGAAGGAAGGAAGGTAGTCTGGACTAAGTATTGTCTTAATAGCAGAGATGGTAGAGCCCATTATATTATAATTACATTATACAAATACATTATGATGAGTAAAATTTTAAACAATCCCTTAAGCAAAGAAATATAACCACCATGAACCTATCCCACATTTGGTCCTTTTGACTATGAATTATTTGAGTGATAGAAGGCATCAAGTGTGGGAAGGGTGCTTACTGATTGAAAATTGGTTACATGTAATTTTACAAATGTAATTATATATCTCATGTATTACGCTGTTTAAAAAAGCAAAATTCTGGCCATGCATCTGTGGTTGCCTTGGGGTGAATCACCTGTTTCAGGAGAGGTTTGGGGTTTTGCACTTCCACCCCAAAGATTCTGTGGCAGCTAAGCCACATCCCTGGCACTTTTAACTGAAGTTACTGGATGCTTCAGTGCCAGGAGTGATGCAGAATGTACCCTTTTCTACCAGCCCACCATGAAAGTTCTTTAAATCAACCAGAGTCTATAAAAGTTGCACATATTTAGCAGATCTGAAAATATAGGCAAACTTTAAAAGGAAGAGAAAAGATAGGATTGCTTTTTTCAGTTCCTTTTAATTCAGTGGAACAGCCAATAGGTTAAGGGCAACATAGAAAGGACTTGTTCATATTTTACATTACTAGGGAGCCTCTGAGACTTAACGAGATTTAAGGGACTGTACTGGAGATGTAAAGCCAGACAGGACAACCCCCCCACCCCTCGGGGTGGACAGAAAACCTCAGGGCAGCTCCCCAACACCACTTTCAGGGAAGAAGCAGGACAAGGAACTGCCTATAAATTTGAGAACATCGAGCTGGCCATGGCTGTTCTAACAGGTGCAGTGATACGGTTTAATTGGGTTTTTATAGGTCCTCGAATCCACACATTGCTCTTGAAAGATAAAAATAAGCTATAATATCGCAATCACACTTTGGTTCAATTAGCCTAAGTGGCCGACCGGGATTCGGAAAAGAATCCGGCCTCCAGTCGTGGGAGGGAGAACTCAGCTCGTCTTCCGCAGCTGAGAGACTGTCTCTGCACCGGGAGGCTTGGTTCTGGCGATCAGGTGCCGGACGGACTCACTTGCTATTCGAAACGTTTCATCGCAGCCGGAGCCTCTCCAGCCTCCGGTGGCTGCGAATTCAAGACTTCATTCTACCCCGCCGGCCTAGGAAATCTTCGACGCATCTTCTGGCCCGGTGCTCCCTAGGCTGCAACTTCCTCCCTCGGAGAAGGCGAGGGGGCGGCCCCGGGTGGGCGGATCCGGGAGGCGGTCTCGCAGGCAGGGCATTAGAGCGCAGGTGGCTCCGGCTGGGAGCTGCAGTCGGCCGCGGTGGCGCTTCGCGGGCTCCGTGGGTTGAGGCGAACGGGAGGCGCTGATCGCGGCTTGGACGCCCCCTTCTTCGCCAGTGGGGAGCCCCGGAGAAACTCAGGGCCTTCACAGAGCACGTCTCAGGAGCCGGGAGGCGGCGGGAACCCGTCGGGGGTTTAACTCCGGGTGAGACTGAAGCATGGGGAGTCCGCGCCTTCTCCACGCCGCGGGGCCTCGCTGACCAAGTTTCCTCTCGGGAACGCGAAAGGAGCCGGAGCAGGAGGACGCGCGCCGGCTGCCCTTCCTGCCTCGGCCGGACCAGAGCCCAGCCTGCTCTCCTCCGCGCTGGATCGTTCCGAACGGACTTCTGGCTTCTGCCGAGGGCGAAGTTCAGCCGAAACTTTTCCCGCTGCGGTGAGCGGGGACCCAGCCTTGCTCTCTGCGCTGAACTTTCCAGCGGAGAGCGAAGGAGCGGGCCCTCCAGGCTGGCTTGGTATGGAGGTCGCCTGTTGTTTGTTTTGCCGGGTTGTGTCGCAGGCACGCACCTGTCTTGCTGGAGCAGCAACTCCTCCGCAGAATTGGCAGCAAGAGCTCTTGCCATGGGAAGACTCGGGCTCCTTGGGAGGGCGAAGAAGGCCGGTCGGGAGGGCCTTGGACGCTCTCCAGGACCGCGCCACCTGTGAGCCCAGCGCCTCCCGCCTTGGAATCAGCCAGAGGGGTTAAAGCGAAGGCAGGAGCCGCCCGGGAGGAGGCTAGCCCTCTGCGCCTTGCCATGGCCGGCTTTCGCCCCGGCCTAAGAGACACCTTGCTGAGCCTTCTGCTGTTCTTGCTGAAGGCTCCAGCTCCTGCTCCGGCTGCATCCAAGGCCGTCGTCTGCCAGGAGATCACCGTGCCCATGTGCAAGGGCATTGGCTACAACCTGACCTACATGCCGAACCAGTTCAACCACGATACCCAAGACGAAGCTGGCCTGGAAGTGCACCAGTTCTGGCCCCTGGTGGAGATTCAGTGCTCTCTGGATCTGAAATTTTTCCTGTGCAGCATGTATACACCCATCTGCTTGCTGGACTACGCCAAGCCTCTGCCGCCCTGCCGGTCAGTGTGTGAGAGGGCCAAAGCTGGGTGCTCTCCTTTGATGAGGCAGTATGGCTTTGCCTGGCCGGAAAGGATGAACTGTGATAAGCTGCCCGTTCCAGGAGACACCGAGATGCTGTGCATGGATCACAACCAGACGGAGCCTACAACCTTGCCCCCATTGTTTACCAAGCCCACCCACTCTTCCAAAGGAATCCACAAAAATCTCACCCCCCTAACCAGTGGTGACTGCAAGAGAGTATGCGCCTGCAAAGAGCCCTTAGTCTTCATTTCCCAAGAAACTCACCCGCTCTACAATAAGATCGAGACTGGCCATGTGCGCAATTGCGCCATTCCTTGCTTCCAGCCCTATTTTACCCAAGATGAAAAAACCTTTGCTACCTTCTGGATCGGCTTGTGGTCCGTCCTTTGTTTCATCTCCACTTTCACCACAGTGGCCACCTTTCTGATTGACATGGAAAGGTTCAGGTACCCTGAGCGCCCCATCATTTTTTTATCAGCCTGCTATCTCTTTGTATCCATTGGCTACATCATCCGGCTGATTGTGGGCCATGCCAATGTGGCCTGCAACAAAGATTACAACCACATACACTATGAAACCACAGGGCCTGCCCTCTGCACTGTGGTGTTCCTCTTGATCTATTTCTTTGGCATGGCAAGCTCCATCTGGTGGGTCATCTTGTCTCTCACCTGGTTTCTGGCAGCTGGGATGAAGTGGGGGAATGAAGCCATTGCTAGCTACTCGCAGTATTTTCACATGGCAGCCTGGCTTCTTCCAAGTGTAAAGTCTATTACTGTTTTGGCCCTGAGCTCAGTCGATGGGGACCCAGTAGCTGGGATCTGCTATGTGGGTAATCAGAATGTGGACAAGCTGCGGGGTTTTGTCCTTGCTCCGCTGGTGGTGTACCTTTTCACTGGGACCATGTTTCTGCTGGCTGGTTTTGTATCCCTCTTCCGAATTCGGAATGTGATTAAACAAGGGGGCACAAAGACGGACAAGCTGGAGAAGCTGATGATTCGTATCGGGATCTTCACTGTTCTTTACACTGTCCCAGCCACCATTGTGGTGGCTTGCTACATCTATGAGCAGCACTACAGGGAGAAATGGGAGATGGCTCAGAATTGCTCTTGCCCTGGGGACAAGTCCAGACTGAAGCCTGACTATGCTGTTTTTATGCTCAAGTACTTCATGTGCCTGGTGGTGGGCATCACCTCTGGGGTCTGGATTTGGTCAGGCAAGACACTGGAGTCTTGGAAGCAGTTCACAGGTCGATGCTGCAGGGGAGGGAAGCCCGTGAGCGCCACCATGTACAGTGAAGCCAACATAGCACTGACAGGCCGGGCTGGGCTTGCCACTTCTGCTTCTTACCACAAACAGGTTCCCCTGTCCCATGTGTGAAAACACTTGGTCAGTAGGGGGGCAGGTAAGCACCATTCATCCTAGAGCCCATCTGGAGCCTTTCTGGAGTTTTGTTCATTGGGGGCCTTCCGGGTTTGCCTCTGGTCTAAGAAAAGGGAAGGAGAAGACCTTGCATCTGGACAAAGGTTGAGACTGCAGAACATGCCTTGGAAGAAGGCCACTGTGCCCTTGTTCAAGGCATGTTCAATCCATGGAGTCTGCAAGATAGAGTGAGAGTACAGGATCAGGGAGGATGAGATATGTAATTTTTTTCTGTTCAACCTGCTTAATTCAAAATTAAAACAGCTCTTTTCACCCTTTCCTTGACTGCTCTGAGAAAGCTCAGAATGTGTAAGTTGAGCAGATCACAAATAACAAGAAATCTGAAGTTTAAACACTTCCTAAATTTCTATTTGACAACTATCCTTTTTAGCAAGCAAACAGTGCAGGCAGGCATGTACATGTTTACTCAGAAGTAAATCTTGTAGCTTTCATAGAATTTAACCACAAGAGGGAGAAGGTAGGACTCCACAACATTTGACTCTTAGTAGGCACCTGCCAGTTTGAGAAATATTCCTCCAGGCAGTGATTGTTCATCTACTACATTCTACCAATGGTAATGTAGTTATATATCTATTGAAGCTACAAATTCAGATGAAAAACAAATTTAATCAGTTGAAGGGGAAGGACTACTTTAAAATGACCAGTTGTGACTGCAGGATTCTGCAGAATCCAGTTTCACCTTTTAGTTTGGCTGGTGTTAAATCTACCCTCATTCTTTTTACACTGGTCTTTGCCAGATAGCCACCTAAGACAGTGAGTGTGTCTCCTGTGTGACTGATTTCCAAACAATAATTGCTAAGGCAACCTGCTTTCTTTGGAGTTGATATAGAGCAACATATGCAGTGTAAAATCTTACGAATTAAAGCTTATTCTCACTTGATAGAAGCAACACCTGGCAGGAGAGATGTAGCTTGCTTGATATTGATGTCAAGTGCAGTGGGAATTAGTTGCCTGCAATTTGGCAGCAGGGCAGCCTTAAAGACAGGGCAAATATTTCCACTTGCTGTCTGTCACAGATTGAATTGGCGTGAACTTCTTGGCTGTTCAAATTTGGAATTTGGCTCTCAGGTAGGGATAGAAAGCAAATTTCCATCCCTTCCTGACTGCACTGTTAGAAAGCAAGAACACTGGTTCCTCTGTGAACACTGATCCCTTGGATCTATCTTCCAGAAAGTGGTCATCATATCCTTAAGCAGTTTGTAAACCACTTGAAGTTGCCGTCTCTAACTAATATGAAACACTGTTAGCAGTAGCCATAATCAGCAGGGAGAAAAGTCTCATTTCCAAATGTTAGCAATTTAAATATACACTACAGGGAGTATGTTGCATGTCCCTGGAAAGTAGATTGCAAGCTTTTCATTCCTTTTTAAAGGCCATTATTTCTACGGATGGTTTATACCTACATGCCTGTGATTTGACTTAACTCTTCACAAATTTCATTCTCTCCCTGCTCATTGAGGCTATGGTTTTTAGTTTACCAGAGATAAATCTAATTGAGTTCAGTGAGACTTACTTCTGAGTAGACATACATATGTTGCTAGAAATGCTTGACATGGACTGATTAATATTTCCAATTCTTGAGAAAAAGTTTAAAAAACACACCCTTAGATATTCTCAGATTTCTAAGAATTTTAGAAAGATGCTCTTTCTAAACATTTCTAAATGTTTCTTTGGTGAAGTAGCCTTGCTTTTTTATACTACTTTATTGAATATAATAGTCACCTTGCACTTTAAAGTTTTCACCTGAACCTTCCAAGGATCTCTGTTGTTTTCCCAAGAGTTTTTGTCCCAGTAAGTTAACAGAACTCATGGCCTTGTCTCTGAGGCCAGCACACTTGTGCACAGAGGGAGAGAAAGGCACCTATGGGTCTTGCCAGGACCTGTCCTAAGGTCTAGGAAATGTCTCAGCAGCAGAATGTCTATGTGTTGTAGGGTGTATGTAGGCTGGGAACTGCCAGAATGAAGAATCTGGCTTTTGTTTTCTAGGAAGAAAACCTCACATGCACAGTTAACTGAAAGCAAGTAGGCCACTTGAAAGGGTCACGTCTGGTTCCTGGAGCAGATGGTTATGTTCTAAGGATCAGATGCTAATGCACACCTAAAGTAGAAGGAGCCTGAGTGGAGGATTGACCAGGAGGCTGCAGAAACTTGGCCACAGAAATCGGGGGCTGGGTTGGAGTTAGCAATACTTCACCTTGTTCTGCCAGAAGCTGCTGAGGCAGAATATTGATTGCCTTTGTTCATGGTTCTACAGTTGGTCAGTTCTGCACATAAGATATGAACTAGTCCAGCTGGCTTCTCCAACTGCAAGCTGTAACTCTTCCCTTGAATCAACTGCCCGGAAGAGAAGACCTGTGTTTTCTCAGTTGTGTGACACTATAAAGACCACAGAGCTTATTTGTGAACTTTAATCCACTTTATGAGATGCTCTCCAACAGATACAGTTTAAGCTTGACAGACTATGAACTTACAATTGGAGTATCCCTTTTCATTTGCATAACGAATTCTAAACCACAGAAGCTTATACAATCTTTTTTATTTGGTTTTGTTTTGTTTTTCCTTTAAGACTTCATAAGACTCTTTATGGCCCTTATTTCATTAAATAATTGAAAAGATCTTTAATATAACCCAAATAATTACTGATAAAATAATTACAAGGTTTTTGAGGATTACTTGAATGAAAGAACTGAAATCCTAAAAACTAGCATAATTGGGGCCTGGCTGCTGCTTTCTGAGCTTTAAAACATTCCCAAATCAGGCAAGTGGCTGACTCTGAAGGAGCTTTTCCATAGGTAAGTTAGGGACTTTTAAGTGACTGCGCAATTTATGTATCTTTTCATGTTCCCGAAAAGATCCCAACCTGGATTAACTTGCATCAACCCTGCTAGCCACATTGAACTTGCTTTCAGTCACCTACTGAATGTTATACCTGAAGAAGGAAATATTAATCTAGTGCTGCTTTTCAGAGGTCACATTGCACAGATACGTCCTTTCTTTATGCAGTGCTGCTTTTATTTCTCTGATAACAAATTAAGGTGATGAGAGTTAAGTAGAAGATCCTGCCTTGAAGGCAGAGAAAGAATTTTGTTGGCTTCTTCCAATGCAGAATTCTGACATTGTGGTGCTTACTCACCAGGGCACAACAGAAAATGATGTATTAGGCACATGGATTTGAAAGTTTGGTATGGAATAGAAGACCATTCTAGGCCATACAGCATTGAAAACATGTAGAGGCCATATTTGATTTTGCCTTTATGATACAAGTCCTGGCTGCTTTGCCCTGGCGTATTTATCCCATTCGCTTTCAAAATAGGACTGTTGGACCCATTACCTCTGTGTTTTATACATTTTTATTCTGTATTCAATAGGTTGACTTTTCAAGATAGATTCTGAAGAGCAGTGTCACTAATTAAATAACTTGGAGAGTTTCATCTTTAGACTTTTAATTTTGAACAGCAAAGCTTTGTTCACCTTGATAGATGGTCTAAAACCTGGTAGCACTTCACATGTAGAATTGCATCAGAAAATTAAATGGATTA
Organism: Hydrophis major; assembly: GCA_033807585.1. Classification (NCBI taxonomy): domain Eukaryota; kingdom Metazoa; phylum Chordata; class Lepidosauria; order Squamata; family Elapidae; genus Hydrophis; species Hydrophis major. The sequence continues at coordinate 216,506,065 of CM066328.1, read as the reverse complement.
AAACACTAAATTCTATTGGCGACTTTACATTAGACATGCTTTAAGCAACTCTACTGCATTATTCAGTTTTATTTCTTACAAATGGGAATGTATAATAGAGAAGATGCTTTCTTTTAAAACACGTTCTATAGATTCACTGCCTTTTCTTAAGAGATGGAAAAAAGCTCAGCTTAACAATTCTGGAACAGTATTAAACTCATACTTAAAATCAGAATTTACTCTTGTAGCCAAAGTTATGACTTGAATAATATTTACTTGATTGAAAATAACAAGATTCATTTGTTCTATCCACTAGTTATTTGGTGTCTCAATCAAAATTCAGACATTTGAGAAATCTGGAATTTCAACTGAAATGACTTAACTATAGTTGTTCCGTGTGCTGTGTGGGCACCCAGGACACTCAGCCTAGAATAATTGACTTCAGTCCCAACTGTCTGAAAAGATCTGTGTCAAAACTGCCCAAGATCCACTTTTGTTCCTCAGGAATGTCATGGCACTGCCCTACCATGTGGACAAAAATACTTAGTTGAGAGTTGCAAGCAACTTAAATCTGATTGCATTAGATTTGGAGAGGATTCCTACCATCCATTTAGCACATCTTTTTTCTCAGTCCATTCTGATATAAGGGGAGTTAGGGAAGATACCATCCATTCAAGTATAAAATTAACCATCTTGCTACTTTCTGGAATTAGATCAGATGTGTCTGTGTTATGAGTTATGCCTGGTAGGGGCAACTGCATGTCTTGTCAAAAATCTGAAATAGCCCTCTTAGCCTGTCATGAATAGCAGGAACATTTTTTCCACAGGGCCCTGCAAGGCTGTCTGTATTTAGGGTCCCTCACTATCCAACTGCGCCAGTTTATTTGCAGCTACCCTGCACACTGTTTGCTGGGGTATCCCCACTCCAGCTGATTTTAAGTATAGTTTTAATGGAAGAAAATGGCTGCCTGCTGATCTACCGTCAATTCTGAAGAAAAGCTAGGTGGCTGGAGTAGCCTCATAAGTGTACTTTCTGTCTGTTGGGTATTTGGTAATGCCTCATAAAAGCACTGCAGTAAGGTTAAGACTGCACGAGCCTGCTTCTGTGGTGGACATTTTTGGAAAACAACTTTTTCTCAGTATTCAAATAGGCTTTTTGGCCCCCAAATCTCTAGGGTACTAGAAAATAAGAGTCAGTTCTAATTCCAGATGGAAATGTTTGCTAAAAATGACCAATCATAGAGATTTAATAATAGAACCATATATGTATGGTTACAGCAATCTTGACCTTTCTTCCAGTGATAAGGTAAGGCCACTCATGAAGATATGATCCATGGTGGTATCCTGGATAACTTTCGATTGACAGGGAAAGGCTACAACAAAATTAACAGCATTTGAAGTCGACTTAAAGTGTTATTGCACTCTTTTCCACCAGGCAGTAAACGGGAACCAAGCACACATCCATCTATAGAATTTCATGGCTGAGGGGGGCTTTGGTGAATCAAAGTTACATGCTTGATGCTTTAGGAACATTACTGCTTCCTGTAAGCAAGCTGAAAAGGCATGGCTTAAAAAGTAGAAAATTAACAAACAGTATGCAATGCTTTATTTCACTGTAGAAAACTGTCAAGTACATTATTAGCTTTGAAAATAAAGGTTCTTCTAAGCAAGGTGTTACAGGGTTTCTTTAAGGTATTGTGTACTCTAAGATCAAATTACTTGTAGTATAATATGTAAAAAGCTGTATAATTGTCTTCAAATAAATATGTTTGTATATATGGAATCTCTAGTGTGAATATCAGGAGCTGGGAAAAGATTGTACATTTTTGTCAAAACAATTTGAAAGTTGTAGATAACAGGATGAAAGTTTAGGCCATCAAATCATTGTATTTAAAGTTGGATTCATGCTTAGGTCATACTGCTTTCAATTGTGCCTTGTGGAAATGAAATTTTTACATACTACTTGCAGTATGATTATGAACATGCCAAAAGGTTAAATAGTGACATAAAAATATGTAAAAAGCTTTTTTTAAAAAAGAAATGGACTTCAAGCTGTTACTTAATAAACATTTAAACATTATGGTGTACATATTTAGGATATTATTGTTCAATATGGGACCATAAACTGACTTACATTTTTAAAATATGGCTTGGATTACTTACTGCTGTACACAATAGACCACTGTGATAAAAAAAAATGGATCATGTCCTCCAGAAGTCTGTATCAAAGCCTAAAACTGGTGGTAAAAGAGAAGCATAAGGTATACAAGACAATCAAATCATTGACCCAATACAATGTCCATTGGGCTCAGTTGTTTAAGAATACTGAATCTTAAGTTAGGTGCACATGGTGTAGTTTGAAAATATAAAAAAATATTTAGAGCCTTTACTAAATAGACACTCCTCCCTCAAAGTAAAGCATAATTGTGTTTTTATGGTTTGTGATTATGATGAATAAAAAAGAAAGTCACTTCACTATATAACTTTCTATGTTCCAGCCTAGAAAAAAAAAGTCACCTTTCTCCTAAAAGTAAAGACATCTTTTTAACCTAACAAGTCAATGATAGGAGATGAATGTTTCCTCTTGAATGTTGGTGATTGGGAAGATTTCATGTAGACGAAGGAGCCAATGCCAGAGAGAATATCCAATGACTTACAGAAAGGAACACAAATTTTCTGGGATGTAGGCTGCACTTGCGCTAGGGCAGACTTCAGAAAATTGTCAGAATATTAGCTTTAACTAATAGTCAAATAGTATTTGAATTAGAAACAATAATTACTGTTCTCTGCTTTGCATGCAGTCATGATCTTAATATGCAAAAAATGCTATTTGATGGCAACTGAGGGAAGGGCTCTTATGACTGCAGAGAAGTCCAGGACATCAATTGTGTTCTCTGGTTTCCAGCAGGAGAGGTTCAAAAGAAAACCTCTAGGTACATCTAGAAATGTCCATACTTTAACTGCATATTTTTGAAACAAGAGCCTAGAATCTGGTATGGTTTAGTCTAAACATGGAAAGCTATCTTCAAACTTGGGCTTTTACTATACCAAGACAAAGCCAAGACAAAGTATTATGTCTACAAACCCAATTATCTCCCAAGTTTACTAAAGGTATCTCTGATTGTGGCTAAAACAAAACGGAAATGCTCCTCCGTGGGAGGAAATCCTTTGGGCCAGACGGATTTTGAAACAGCTCAGGAAGAACTCTCAAATACAAGGAAGGAAGAAGAGTATGTTCGCTTTTGATAATGCTCAGATTAATAAACACAATGGAGCTGTGTGAGAGACATGGCTTAATTTATAGATGATGATGCCTTGCCATTAAGTAGTCTTGCCCTCATCAGTGGCAATAATGAGAAAAATTGTACTGCAAATGGAAAACATCATCTGGATTCCTTGTAAAAACTTCATGTGCTAATCAAGCCAAGTTAACAAACAACTTTCTAAGGAACATCTGGCCCACCTGCTCTCTGGAATAATATTCCCCAGACAGTGGTGATCAGATGTCATTGCAAAATTGGTTACTCTCCCAGGCCCTGCGGATTTTGTCTGTGTGGTCACCTTCTGGATGTGTATGTTCTTGTGTTAATTTGTTACTTATTCTTAAAAGTGAAACTGGTCCAGAATCATGTGGAGTCAGGTAGTCTCTAAATTGTTTGTACCGATGATGAACCGGTAACTCTGAAGATCATCGCTCCGACGATCAGCTGCTGGGCCCACCTGCTTGACCCAGCTCCATAGTGACCTTTACTTCCTGCTTTTGAAGCTCAGCTGCATTGCGCGGCACAGCGGATTGCTGTACGTCAGCTGAAGACACAGGGTGAGTGCAGGAGTGCAGAACAAAAACTTTAATGCTTGGTTCTGCACAGTCTCGATGGATATATGAGGGGACTTCAGAGGCCAATGACCTTGTTGCCACTGATCATCCTTCTCTCCATATTGGTGGAGAACTTGTACTTTTATTATTTTTAAAAATCAACATTTGAGTTATTTGGAGTTGAGTGGCATCAAGTCAAATCCAACAATAAATAACCCTGTCAACCAATTTTAATTTTATTTATTTTTTTCCAATCGTAAAGAGATTTTAATTTCGGTATCACATTCCTTCACTCTTGATAACAATTTGCTTATTCTGGAACAGGCTTAATAATCAATCCATTATTAGGTTACAGGCCAGTAACAGGCTTAACATATATTCTATTGCTCTAGTCTGTTTACTAACCTATCAAATTCATTTTAAGAGGTTTTGGCATAGAAAAAATTGTGTTGTAGACTAGAGATAGATGATGTCGTATCCAGGGGTGGGATTCAAATTTCTTAACACTGGTTCTGTGGGTGTGGCCTAATTTGTGGGTGTGGCTTGGTGGTCATGTGACTGGGTAGGCATGGCTTATATGTAAATATTATATTTTATGTAAATTGATTTTTTTTTATAAAAATAGAGCAACTTTTACCCAAAAACAGGCAAAGCAGGTAGGGAGGTTGAGTTGCTCACAGAATCACAGATTCACTTAGAGATCTGTCTATCTGCAATCGGCAACCTGAATCTACACTGAAAAGCTTCAGTCCTAAGGAAGGTTCGGCTCTGCTTTTAGAGTAGCTAGAAAGCAAGAAATCCAAGGATTTCCTGCTTTCTAGCTAATCTTAATCTCCCTGCAGAGCAGAACAGCTGATGGTTGGGGGGGGGGGAAGGAAAAATAGCAACTTACCAAATCAGGCAATTTGGATGGCTCGCATGCCAGCTAAGGAGTGAGTGGGAGGGGAGGGCCCAGCCAGTGGTGCAATTTGCCAGTTCTCCGAACTGCGGACAATTATAACATATGTGTCTGCAGCATTTGCAAGAAATCATCAGGTGTGCCACCTGGACAGCTAACAAGCGCTGCACATGGGTGCTCAGCATTTGAAAATCCTCATTTCCTGCTTTTTCAACCTCAGCTGTGCCGCACAAAGCAGCTGAGGAGGGAAAAGCAGGGAATAAAGGACAGTCTAGAGCCCGGGCAGGCGGGTGGGCCAAACAACAAACCGGTTCGGTGTCAGCTGCTCTTCGCAGCTACAAGTTCTATAGAACCAGGCCAAACTGGTAGCATCCCACCCCTGGTCATATCCCTCCCCCTCTGTTTGAGAGAGGGATGTTCAATTTTGACGTAGATGGCTTTTTTGACCCTCTTTCAAACCAGCGGTCCTCTGTCCAAAATGTGGCCTTTGCCTTTTAAATGCAGGACTGCTGAATCTTGTCCTGATGCGTTTATGCTATGTTGTGCCATGCATTTATGAAATGGTTGCTTTGTTTTCCCAATGTAGCTCTGCACATGGCTCACTGCATTGTACTGCATATACCACATTGCTAAGTTTGTGTCTGGGTGTTTTATCCTTGGCCCTCTCTCAACAGAAGGGGAGGGATACATCATCATCTATCTCCAATCTACAACACCGTCCTTTCAACAGTTCCAAGAAGGCTCCACGCCCATTTGCACTACTCAGGTGACTCTGAAACAGATATACCTCCAGGTGGCCTAAAAGAATGCAAATTACCAGCTGTTTGCAAGGAGTATAAATCCTTCCATTCCACACCATCCAGTCAGAGCTGAAGATCCAGTTGCCCCTTGAAAAAGCACCTTTGGGACAACTATGACCTGGATGACAGAGAATCTCCATAGACTCTTGGTAGCAATACCTGCCTTATTAGGATTAGGATGAGTCTGCTGACCCTGCAGTGTTTTTGGAATCACATGAAGATTTTTTTGCAGAGGCTCCTCTGATCTTTTTTGGTTTCTTTGCTGGCTGCTGTGTCTTTATTTTAATATTATTTTATGTTGCTAGGTCAATATAAACCACTCTGAAAATCTTAGCTTAAGACTGAAAGAGTACCTATTGAAAAAAATGAAATATATTGATGAAATCCAGCAGGTGCTGCAGCACACCATGTCAGAGGAGCAGGCAGAAGGAAAGAGGAATGCAGGATACACAAAAACGGCAGCTGAGTTCTGCTGTGCAAGTAATGGCATTCAGTGTTTTGATGTGCACATACCTTGAGGGGGAAAATGTAACACAAACAAAAGGACATCTTCACTTAATTAAAATAGAGTTTATTATTAGCTTCTTTTTTAATACAAACATGACAAAGGAAAGTCACCTGAAGATGTAGCATTTATTTCAAAGTTGAATTATAATCAATACCTGATGCCACAGACTGGGGCTGGTAGATTAAAATACTGTAATGAGACTAACAATTTGAGTGCTGCTGAACACTCAAGAAGCAAGCTTGGCTCATAATTAAATAGACAAAAAGAGTCAAAACTGTAAGAAGCACTGCCCAGTGGGATGTTTTAAAGTACAAACCACTTAGATATTGTGACCCAGAACTGTGAAGACCTGTAAATATGTTTTCTGTTCTTAAAAGAACAATTTTATTTCAAATTTCTGTTCTTAAAAGAGCAAATTTAGGAAAAGCCAATATAATTTTACTTCAGAACAAAGATAATTAAATGCTAGGTTCTAAGGAAAAATAATTCATTTTATGAATTGAGAACAACTGCATCTCCCTCATCAGGACCAGAGTTTGACCGTGGAATTTAAAGCTAGTTGGAAGCATATAATAGAAGCAGTAATACATTTACTGTTTGTACTGGAAGAATTTAGTCGATCACCATGTCAACTCATTTGTTAGGGATTTCAGGGCAATTCTATTCAGCACTTCAAGAAAAGAAAGTGTATTGTGAAGTCTGTCCCTTTCACAGCTTGACTAGGAATATATAAGATGCACCAAAACTGACAAGAAACAGACCCCGAACCATTTGTTTACTTAACTAGTAAATGCAGAACACCATTCCTTTGCTCCTCTCTCTAACATTTCCTTTTGCTGTGACAATCTCAAATGAAGAGATTTTGTTTACCCTTAGCAGATACTACTCAGCAACTCCTTGTCCCAAATTGACCACCAATGTACCAATAATTAGGGAAGTTTGAAGTGTGCATACTGAAAGAAGGGGAGAGAAATCTTTGCTTGCTAATGCCACGGCTTCAGTTCCAGAGTGACGTTTCGCCGTATTAGCATGAAGGCTGTTGCACTGACTTGGAAAGGCAACTGCAGTTGGGTCCTGGATTACTGAAGAGGAAAGAACATTGTGACTATTTTGTTAATGTTTAAAGTCTAAGTTTTAAAACTAGTCATTATTTAAAATGCAGAGAGCTCACAGCTATAGGCCTACATAGTAAGCAAACATCTCTGGATTGAGGAGATTAGTTTGGAGAAAAGGGAAAAAAGACCCATTAAAAGTTTCTGCACCTCTGGATTTTAAAGGAAGTGTTCCCCTTTGACAAGGCTCCATCTTTTCTTCCCCACTGAATTAAACTCCTCCTCCGGCTCTGAACTTCCTTGGCGTATTTTTGCTCACCCTGCCCTCCACGTGGAAGACACGATCACTGCTGACTGGTGAACTTCGAATAAAGGTGTTGTTCCACTTGTAAGGATGCTGGTGCCAGTGTTGTAGCTTTCCTTCTTGATCAAGAGAGGATGGCGTTAGAACGGTGAATGCCAACTAGATTATCAGCACTGAAGGACCGTCTCATAGCAGCTTTTGACAAGTCTTTGTATTTGTCCTCACACAGCCGGGAGATAGCCTACAAAGCATTTGTTTGAGTGTTATTGGAGCCAGCAAGATTCTGAATTGGCATTAATATAATTGCATCACCTATGTTTTCACCAGCAAATATAATAGCCTTTTAAATTAAAAAAAACCCCTATGCTTATATTAACATTTTCCCCCTGCAAAGAATTATCAAATAACCAGGTTTTGGAAAATTTGAAGGAAACAGGTGATTTGAGCCGTACCCTCCTACATGAAGAATGAGAGAAGACAGGAAGCACATCCCACTCTACATCAAGTTACTGCATATGTATTCCCAATAACTGGGAACTGTGCTTTACTTTTTCAGGAACACCTTCCTTGAAACAGAATGAATGATCAATGCTTTTTTTTGTAAAACACCAATGTTATCCTAACAAAGACAAATACTCAAGAAGAAATATCAGTCATTAGAATTTCTAAGGTACTTCACACTGACTTAAGCATCAACATGGATACTTGAAGGAACTCTCATTCATGTCACACCAAAAATACATTTCACAAGGACAGAAATACCCACAGTTCTACCATTACCATTTGAACTGCAGCTGGTAATTTTCTACTACATTTCCGCTCTTATGGTCATGTGTTTTTCCCACAGGCTGAAATCAGTAACAATATATGATACAAAAAAACTTCCAGCAACTGCTCACAACTGGCCTAACTTGGGAGATCCCATTTCAGCATTCTCTGAAGCTGATAAAAGTTAGGCACACTTAACTGGGAGCAAGTTCTTATTACATATAATAAGACTAAGTTCTCAATAAATACACGAAGTCTTTATGATAAAAGTGATTAAAGTCTCCCTTGTAATGATAGATTCATCGGGTAGTCATGTGCAATGAGATTTAAATTGGATACTTCCCATGGTCCTTTAAATTTTGACCCTAATCTGAAGAATTACAGCCTCGAAAGTGGCAAATCTAGAGAGCATCATAGTTGCTAGCTAATATTTCTAAGTATGAACAACTCTAAATTTCTAATACCTCATTTCTAGCCTTTTCTGCATTGTGGAAACAGGATGCACACCTGTTCTCAAAATGGATTATCTGTATATCAACTAAGATGTTAAAGTCCCAAAAGCTTAGTAAGTGACACTAGAGCAATCAATAGCCACAAAACCAGCAGCTATACAAGCTAACCGCCCCGTACAAGTCTCACACTATTACCTCTAATTTCTGTGCTCGCTCTTTACTAAGGGGTTCTAGCAGAAAGCACAGATTGTTGTCATCTGCTAAGGAGCGAAGGTCAAAGTAGTATTTGGCATAAACACTGGCAGGAACGTTGATATTGAACTGCAGCAGCTCCAAAAAGTGTCTTTCCATCTCATTCCTGGAAGAAAACAGAAGAGGATGACAAACAGAATGCCTCAGCTAGAGGCAAAACAAGCACCCACCAAGCCCTTGGTAAAAATGCTGTTTTAGAGCCAAAGCATTTTAAAGCAATAGAATTAATGTATTAATACAGTTAGAGGCAGGGCACTATTTGAATTCTGGTATTTTAAGTTAATGAAAAAGATTACATTCTGCCACATACTCTGACCTTTTCTTTATTAGAGTTCCACCAGCACAATTCATACTGCATTCTTATTCTCACAAGACCCTGCACTATAGTTATCAGATGAAAAGAATGATGTGTGCTGCTGATTAGCTCTGAAGAACTTGCAGGCATTTTCACCAGGTTCATAACAGGAAGAGAGTACGCTGAAGTGGGAGAGGGCCGACAAAAGGAGGAGGCATATCACCACGGCAACAAATGGTTCTCTGAAGAGCTGCTGCTATTATTTGGGTGTAAAAAGCCTCTGGATGCAACCTGGATTCATCTCCATCAATAAATAAATAAGCAAGCAAGCAGTTTTAGATAGGCAAAGGAGTTTTCTGTCCGGAAACTCCTAAGTGGTTACTTTATCAACCTTAGCTGGCAAGGGGAATTTTTTCAGTGATGTTAATTTTGGCAAAATCCATTCTATATATTCAGATCTGTAGGTCAGCACTTCTTGAGATGGACAGACTCAGAAAAAAACAGAAGTAACCTAAGACATCACTGACTACCCAAATTCATACAATATTTTAAAATGAACAAGTAGATAGTACAGGTAGTCTTGGACTTACAACGGCAATTTAGCCTGCTATTTTGTTGCTAAGCAACACAGTCACAAAACCCAACTGCACTGTTCAGCAGTGGCAATCCCTGCAGTTAGAGTTGCCTACATTTCCAGTTGCCGTCATCATTAACCAAATCCCATGGTCAATAGGCCAGGCAATTTATTACCAACTTCCCACTAGCATAAAACAGAAGATTAATGAGGGAGGGACCTATTACCATTTGCCGCAGCCAACTCACCACAGGGCAAGAGACACACTAATACCAAAGAAATGGTGGAATAGAATCATTAAAGAAAGGATGCAAAAGGAGGGACAAAAGAAAATGTGAATTACAAAAATCTAAAATATTTTTTATTTATTTTAAATAAACCGAATTGTTTAATTGTCCCATGGCGAGTTGTCCTGTGGTGAACTGGCCATGGTTAGTTGCCCCATTCTGTGCGGCAGGTAGGAAAAGGTAGGCAAGGGGAAGTGTCAGAGGCGCAAAGCAGGGAGAGTGGGGGTGCCAGGGGGTGCACAAGATGCATGTTATGGGTAGGCTTGGGTGCATGAGGGTGTAAGAGAAAGCCATTATCTATCAGCTCAAACAGTGGAGCTAACTCTCAAACCCGCAGAATTCACAACTTGAACCCCTGGATATGTCAAAATATCCCTTTCTTGATTATCTACAAGAGGATGGAAAAGTAATTTTTCATGTTTAAATATATTTTCTAAGGACTGAAAATAAAGCAGAATCAATCACCTAGATGCTACTCATAGTGAGAATAGGAGCTTTGTGTGGCTTGCTTTTAGAAGATAGGCTACAGTCCCATTAAATCTACTGCCAGAATTAATTTCCTGTTCATATGGTCATAAAGCTTATAGAAATGCAAATCAGATGATGTTTTGATGATCGTCTCATCAGAACTTCATTTATCCCCTTTGTTCAAGACTTGCTAATACATTTTAATTGTGAAAAAATACAATAGTTTTGTCAGATAACAACTCTATTAATAGGTATAAAGCCTAGGGAAACAAGAAAGGCCCTTGTTTTATTCTTATGATGTGCAATTCAAGAATGGCAGGCTCCCTTTTTACACCCACTGTAATCTACAAAATTAGCAATTAACTAAATGTATTCCTCTCCATTCTTATTAAGATAGCCAATTAAAGAACAATATATGAGAGGTACATATATTTGCATCAATTTCCCTCATTTTATATTTCTTGCTACAGAATCAGAAATGATGTACAAGGATAGTTCTGATGTATAATGTTGTTAGCCAAGTTATAACTTTTTTACCCCCATCTACCTCCCCAACCTTCAAATACTCATTTCTCATCCCATCCACCAATATATCTTCTTCACTTGCATACTAACATAAGATGTCACATGTATGTATTGTCAAGTGTATGTGACAATGTGTATGTACGTCATGTGTACAAATATATTTTTCTGAGAAGTGATGAAAAAGTACACTAGGCCCAGCCTCCAGTATATTACTGCAGGGGTCCCCAACCTCTGGACCGCAGCACACTAATGGGTCATGACCTGTTTGCAACCAGGCCACGGAAACAGCAGGTAAATGTGTGCGCATCCCCATATGTATAAGCAGCAGGCAAGCACATGCACACACACTCCATTTATGTGGGTGTTTTGCACGCATGCACACCGCTCACACAGAACTATTCCCTCCCTCCTCCCCCGCCCCGCTGGTCCACAAGCCTGAAAGGTTGGGGAACTCTGCATGATTGTATTACCCAGCATGTTTCTTCCCACTTGTCCCCAATCACACTGATGTATACAGCAATTTAACCTGAAGAGAAACATGCTAGAAGTTTCCATGCATGCCCTAAATGAAGTATCCCACTGGACAGGAGAGTTCAGGAGGACAGCAACTGGGGAAAATAATCTTCTACTAGAAATCCCATCCTACAGTGCAGTCTAAATGCTAGATTTATTGAAGCAAACCTACAGAAATTCTATCCTATAAAGTTGATGAGTAAAAACAGAATTCTTCACATGCCTGCAGTGATGTTTAAAACAAAAAATCCCAAAATGTTTTGATTTCTGTGATCCCTCAAGTGTTTACACATGGACCTTATGGAATTGGATCAAATTACTACTGCAAATTTACAATACAGTGCAGAAGAGCAATGTCTTACAATATGGACAAACACCACCAGCCATTATATGAATAATTATAGACTGATGAAAATCACTTGGAGACTGATTCAAAGTAAAGTACAGATTTGAAGTGCCAACAAAGATTAGTTTCACTGGTTCAGGAAAAAAAATATTGTAGTTTGCTCTGAATGGGGTAGTAGACTAAGGTGTAAGGTTTGATCATGTGATCAAACATAATTTGTATGAAAGTAGATCCATGATGTCAAAGAACATCTCCCTTAAGGCCATCATCTCTCCAAAACTGTCAGAAATTTTATTACCAAAATTCTGCCAATTTACTACAAATTTCAGCTGCATAATTCTTGACTATTTTTCCAATTTTTGGAAGTTTTAAAATGAGGGCCACTTCAGTTTATGTTCTTAAATCCCTTTCCTCAAAAGTTGAAAAACCCAAAGGAAAAGCTTCCTTCCTTCAAATAATACCATCACTGCTTCCTACAGCCTTTCTAAAGTCAGAAGCAGTGGTGGGATTCAATTTTCTTTACTATTGGTTCTGTGGGTGTGGCTTGGTGGGCGTGGCAGGGGAAGGATACTGCAAAATCTCCATTCCCTCCCCACCTGCTTTCCAGCTCAGTTCTCCTGTGCAGGGCAACAAAAGAAGACCCAGACGATCAGCTGGGACTTGGGAGGCAGAGAATGGATGGGGCCAGTTAGAGGTGCTATTTCAAACTACTCAAAATTTCCACTACCAGTTCTCCAGAACACGTCAGAACCTTCTGAATACCACCTCTGGTCAGAAGGCAAAATTGTAGCAATGACCTCCCAAATGTTGGCTTTCCCTACAGTAGATTTTATTTTAGAGATTCTATCATTAAGCTATCCCTCTGCTCCTTCCTTGTTTAAAAAAAACACTAGGTTATTTTGGTATAACGAATCCACTATTTCTTTTTATCAATCAATATTTTAAAATTACTTTATTATATTACCTTTAAATTTTCTTTTTTTTTTCAATTAGTATAGCATAAACATGAAGAATACATATTATGAAAATAGTGATAAAGAGAGAAATGTAGTATTTGAGAAGCAGAGCAAATCATGACGAATGGAATTTTGGGGATGTTCAAGGAATAAACTTCATCAAGGGTGTTGAATATCTAGCTACAATTTTAGAATGCACTATCTGTACAGCATAGATAGGATAAAATATTTTATATGAAGAAAAAATATTAAAAAGATACAATCTGGACAAGACACGGACAAGCAATTTCAAGTAAATTTGCTAGCTTACATGTCTTCCACTGTAATATCCTTCAGGATTTGGCAGTAATCCACATTCCAAACAGCTTGATCATCCCACACTTTAGAAGCCAGCAGTATAGCACCTAGGACTATCCTCTTCCAGTTACTTGGACAGATGTCAATCTCTGCATAGGTCAAGAGTCTTTCTAAGTAAACCTGAAAATAAAGAACATTTGCACATTTCCAATGATTCATACTTTTTGGTTCTCTTAACAGAACTCTGTTGCAACCTATGGATACTTTCTATGTAGATGACACAGACAAGGAAAATCTCAAAACTGTATTTTTCAATATGTTTGCCTACATAGGGAAACAGGGCACCATGGCTCCCGTATAATTTCAATTGTACTCTGCAGGTGAGCAGCTCTGTGGCAGATTTGATTTAGCTTTTTGCAGCAGCTTCTTGGGTTGGGAGAGAGGGAAAAGTGTCAGAGAGAGAATGGATACCAACATGCTGCTTAGACTTTCTGTTTCCCACTGCACACCCTTATTCTTTACTCATAATTCCAATATTCCTTATAAGGAAAAGTGACTCAACTGAAATTCTAATTTGTGTGCATCAGAAATTTGATTTTAAACTGGTTAAACAGCACACATAATCAACTTCATTCTAGGCAGAAAATTGTGTTTCAATGTTTTTTTAAATAAACACTCATTTTAAAGATGCCAGAACTAATTATTTCAGCAGGTGCCACCACCAGGGCCAACTCTGTGCTCATTAACTAAAGCAGGACAGACTCTTTTTAATACTTAGGAGATCTTCAGAGATCCCAGGGCGGTGATCACATTGGGAAACAGAGAGTGTGAATCTCAACCAGGCTTATAGGAAGAGACTTTCTTGTAGACATTTTTACATTGCTTAAAGTTTTCCCCATTTTCTAAAAGATAATTATTTTTATTTAATTATATAGTTTCTTCTTCTTTAAAATTAAATCTGGAGTTTCAAAGGGTTTAGAACAAATACCAACTAGGCAAGAACATGCTTTTTTTCTCCTTTAGTATGTTTATGAGAGAAACACACACACATACCCAACTGAGAAGCCTGCAACTTCCAGAACAAGCCCTTTTATAACAGTAAGGTATGTTAAGTAGTGTACTTTCTTATTGCCCTTTGCCTGATACCCAATTTTGCTGTTTTTTTTGATAAAACACTGCCAACTAGTGGCAGAAACACTTTTAAATATGTATTTGAGACTATAAAAATTGATTTTTTTTTTGTCTGGTCACAACTCTTTTAGAAGAATTCCCATATAGGAGCAGACACTGCAAATGGATTATGATCCATCAATGCCATAATGAAATAACTTGTCTGTAAGCCACACAAAACATAAGTGATTTTGTTGTAAGAGACATCATCATTATACAGAATTTTCCATATGCAGATCTCCAGAATCTAGAACCAAGATTACACTAAAAGGAACTGTTTGAACACAAAACAACTATACTCTAAACTAAAGCACTAGCATAAAAAAGCTGAATTATTTAACCAGATTTGTGAAAGATATTGAATAGATGCCTCCAAAATAAGTTTCCTACAGCCATAAGTTTCTATTTCATATGTGATGCATTTTTTTTCTTTTATTCAATTGTATGTGATTCCAGACAAATCCCTTCAGTTTTTGTCGCAACGTCTTTGAGAGTGGCTTGCCATTGCCTCCTTCCCAAGGCATCTTTAATGCTGAGATATGATTCACACTGGAATTCTTTTGGGCCCAAAGTCACTAGACAGCACTGGCTCTTTCTATATTTTTAATGCTAACAATATAAGACATCTTTAATTAAATGTAAGACAATCATAATTAAGCAAGGCTTACCAGAGTCACTATTGCACATTCAGCTGTCAGCTGTGCTGCACTAAAAAGGGTACGAACAAAGCGATAAATGTGCTTGTGATCAGGATCATGCTTACAGTAGTCTTCTGGAACTTCTTCTCGCTGAAACATGACATAATTTGGAAGTACTTTAAAAATGCCACTGAAAATAATGGACGGAGTACTGAGGAAACATACAGAATTATACTGTTGAGGCTCATACTCATGTCCTGCTTACCACAGCAGGAAGAAACCTCAGTACCTCATTTTTAAGGAAAATAGAACATAGAATACAATATAGATGTGCATGTGTACACGCACACACACACACACACACATTTATGTAGATAGACAGTACTATATATAGATGTACACAGTCTACAGAATAGCTATCCTCATGATATCTTTCCATCTTCCCTAGCTCATTGTAATAGTAGCCTGAAATTTTCTTTAATTGTTCTGCTCTTTGAGACTACATACAATATTTTGATGCTTTTGCTGAAGAAGGCAGACAAAAACTGGGATCTATTTGCCTGGCTCCTATTGGCCATTGATCTGACCCAGCCTTAGCAGAACCAAGAAACTGACTCTTTGTCCCAAATAAACCCTCTTTATTTAGTTACTGTGAATTCATGGCATTCACACACAGAAAAGTCCTGGCAATAATCTTTCCAAGGGTTAATTGCAAGAACAGACTGCTACAGTCCATGGATAATTTCCAGGCTGAGAGCTTCCAGTCACAAAACTGTAAATTATTTTCTGGCAAGGAGTCTCTGTGAGGCATGAACCAAGCAAATTTTCAGAAAGAAATATGAACTATTGTCTCCTGCAACCATCTACTTCCCTTTTGGTTCTCTTTATTTCCCAAGGGAAATTCAACATCCACATGTGCTTTTCTTCCCGAGTTGGCCCCTGAGTTGTTCTCCTCTCCTGACATCTCTGCACATATGCACATCTGGAACAGGCCCCAACTGTTCTTCTTCCCCACTTATCTCCGACTCCAAAGGCAACTGGGAAATGTTGGACTACCCTGGCCTTATCTCTGCTTCCAACGCAGAGCCTCCATCAGAATCTTCCCCAGACTTCAGGACTGGCCCAAGTTCTTCACCAACCTCCTCATCGTCTGAGTCTGACAGGCCACAACACCCATTAAGGTTTGCTGCAGATCCTCTCATCTAGCTTTGGAGAAGAAATCTACTTATTTTCCAAAGGGAAAAGAATCCTGCAGCATCCCACAGAGCTCTATTCCAGTAGAATTTAAGGAGGTTAAGAAAAATGGATAAGCTATTTTATTTGCATGTGTGACTTCTTTTCAGGCAAGGATTACAGAAAGGCTTCAACTTTCTCAATATAATTAAAGCTATGCTTTTTTGCCTTCTGTAAGATATACTGGAATCAAGAATAGAATCAAAGGTCCAAGGATGCTACTCTGCAGTATGTCTTGAAATTCAGGAGGTCAAACATCTACCTGGATATGTTTAGACTAAAATGTTTTTTGTACATCAGGAGATAGAAAACTAAAAATCCAACTTCATTTTACTTACAATCTTGATTTAGCTTATAAATGGAAAAAGTATGAACATTTCAGAAATAAAAATTTAAAATATTCAAGAAATCAACAGAGACCATGAATATAAAAACAATTTGATTTACCGTGAGTGGGTGTGATTTTTCATCAAAAATATCCAGTGATCTATCTGAATCCCTGCAACAAAGAGGAATGCAACTGGAATTAGTAAAGCGTGATAAATCTTTGCCTGTAGTCTGTTACAAGGCACTTTATTTTTCCCTCCATCATCCTCTCATTTTGCTGTTAATCCTAAATATTTAAGGCAAATATAATAAAGTGTATGCTATATACTTCCTAGCTTTCGATGATAGTTATTATACTAGTTACTTTTGATCAAGTAAGAGTTTACATGAGGCCTTGGTTGGAGAATAGGATTTAGAAATATAGAACATGCAAACATGACTATAACCTAAAGCAGGAGTCTCCAACCTTGGTAACTTGAAGACTTGTGGACTTCAACTCCCAGAATTTCTCAGCCAGCTTTTCTGGATGCTTTGCCGGCTGAAGGAATTCTGGGAGTTGAAGTCCACAAGTCTTCAAGTTGCCAAGGTTGGAGACCTCTGACCTAAAGGATAAGGCAAGTCTGCTCTTTCTCTATATTAGCCAGGAGAGAAATTGCTAGTTAACAGAAGAAAGGAAAGCAGGAGTTCACTGGGTTAAAAATTTCCAGGACACAGAAGAAAATCAGTCACATGCAGATTTCTAGGATCATAAGTGATCAGATTCTGGTTTTCTTTTAGATGCCCTCAAAGCCTTTACAACTACTTTTTCCATCAGGCTGAGTCTCCATTTTGGATGAACTTAACTACAGTGTTTGCAGCTAGGCCTGATGTGTCACTGTGCAGCCTGTACTTAAGAAACCCCCTTCACCACTATGGGACTATCTGTAACATTCTGCAGTGGAACAATGACTTAAGCAGTATGTATAATATACAGCTTTTATTCCCCACTTACGCAGCTGCTATATGTACAGAAGATGCCAAATAATTATCTTCAGATAAATATCGGAACCTGAGTAGACCTCAGTGTTGATCTTCTCTGTGGTCTTTTCCCATTCCAGGTGATGTTACCAGCCCATTCTCACAATAACAAAGGGCAAACAAAAATAATGCCTTTGATTGAAGTATTGGAGGAAGGTCCAGATACTAGACAGATTTAAGTATCTTATTTTCATTAAGCAAAGGTGAAACACCTATGGTTTATAAGATCAATTATAAATATGTATAATACATATATTATTTAATTAATCCTTCATTTACATAAAGAACACCTAATTTTATACACTGCATTGTATAGAGGATTTAATTTTACCAATAAGTCCATCATCCTTTCCTTCAGTTTTAATTCCAAAATGAATGCTTCCTAAATGGGTTGGTTCATATCTCTGGAACATTGGTGATATTCTACTGGTTCGGCCCGATTCAGCCAAACCGGTAGAAAAAAAACAGCTACTGGTTCAGCTGAACCGGTATCTTTTTTTTCCTCCCGACAATTAGCTGTTCCGATGATCAGCTGTGCCAGGATCCCCCTTGCTGTCTTACTGCTTCGCTCAGGAGGCTTCCCTGAGGCCTAGGAGGCAAAAAAATGGAGTGTGTGTGTGTGTGTGTACTGTGCAGCCATCCCCTCCGTTTTTTGCCTCCTGGGCGTCAGGGAAGCCTCCTGGGAGCAAAAAAAAAAAAAGGGGGGGGGGAGAAGAAACGCCACAGAAATGGCCACAGCCACAGAACCAGTAGTAAAAAATATTTGCATCCTACTCCTGCTCTGGATATACCACAGTTGAGGATATTTAATCTTACCAATTTTTAGGAACTTAGCATTCAATAGTATTTAATATATTTAAAATTAAATAAATTCACTTTAAAAAAGAAAAATATTGGATTTTTGTTTTTTAAAATCTATGTTGATAGGTTACTCAAAAGTCTTAAGTTTTACATTTTCCTAAAGTATGTCCTTCTTCCTATGTTTAGGCATTAGCTCATATCAAGTTATTCTGCCATGGAAATCCAGTATTGTTTGAAGTTATTATTCTTATAGATCAGGTCAACATATTAGTCATAGTTCTTGATATTTTAAAAGCAGGCAGCAAAATTAAAGACTGCATCTTTACAAGGAATTACAAACAACATGATCATTGCATACAATTTCGAAAAAGAAATTTTAGAAATACTCACCTGTTCTTTATGTGATAATATATTGCTAAAGTAACACTGAAAAGAAGGGGAAGTCAATGAATTAGAAGCAGAGCTATGAATGTAATTTTGATACATGTTAGATAAAGAAAAAATTTATACTATATACTAAACTATAGTTTAGTTCTCTCCTGTTTCTCATGTTCTCCTTTCATTTTAAAGTCTAAAACATCAGTTTAGAACAGAACATTGTACATGTCCATGTTTAACAGACATTAATATAAGGTTAAAAATTATCCTATTCCAAACAAGGGCCAATATAAAAGTGTGAACAAGCATGAATCTTGATATAGTCAAAGCACCCAATAACCTGAACTGCTGTTGTAGATATTGGAGTGTGATAGGGTACATTAAGCAAAGTAAAGGATGCCTTAATTGAGTAGCCTTGAAGTGATTCAATCCAAGGCTCAAAATATCTCAACGAAATTATGAATTTAGCATTCACTGAGCAGAGCAAGTCTCTAATCTGCAAGATCCAATCTGGATCGGTCACTAGGACCAGAGGGTTTGTCTTCTGAGCTTTCTGACTCATGCTGAATCCTATCTTCAGGGAACTGCTCTCTAGCAGCCTGAAGTTCTCTGAAAATAGCCTTCAGCATGAATCCAAAAACTCCAAAGACCAAACTTCTGGTCCTGGTGATCAACCCAGATTGGATCCTACAACATTATTCTGGGACACAAATATTTGCTTTAATACTTTAATCTCTCCAACTTAAAAGCTCCAAATTATTATTTATAATTTATTGAATTTGTCAGAGGTAATATTCGAAGAATACAATTTGGGAAGGGAGTTCATTTCATTTCATTCATTTGATTTAAGCACAGCCTGACTCCAATGAACTTTTAATACAATAGGACCTACCTGCAAAGGGCTAAGTTGATTTGCATGGATTATCCTGTTAGGCTGATAAAGGTCAATGAACAGTATAAGGCACTCATAAACAAAACATAAACTGGGTTGAACTTGTGTTCAGCTGGAACCCAACAGAATTGGAAGTTAGTCTTAAGATCCTGTTATGGAAAAAAGGAGAATAAACTCCAATCTTTTCCCCCCTAAAGGTTGCTACATTGGATGCTACAGATGCATCATCCTTCATGTATGTCATAATTGAAATGCTCTACAAATTACACTTACAAATATCTTAGTTCCAAGCTTTAGTAGTTATTTCAGTTAACACTTAGAGAAGATATTTCTGACATAGTCAATCTTTTTTTTTTAGATTTTTATCCTTTTTTCATATACAGTTCATACCAATACTTTTTCCTCTTCATATTTTTCCCAAAACAACTCTATGAAGTGAGTTGGGCTGGGAGAGTGACTGGTTTAAAGCACCCAGCCATCTTGCCCAAGGCAGAACTAGAACACACAATCTCCTGGCTTCTACGCTGGTGCCTTAACCACTAGACCAGTGGTAGCTATTCTTTTTGGGCTCCTGTGCCAAAAATTGTGCACGTGCTTGCATGCCAGCACCCAGAAGGCAATGCATGCGCGTCCCTGCCCCCTTCGTGCGCAATCCCCACCCCCACACTGCACCTCCAAGCTGATTTTCGGCCCGTTTTGAGGACTTTTTCAGCCTCCCAAAGCTTGAGGAAAACTTCTGCAGCCTTTGCAGGCTGAAAAATGGGCCCATTTCATCACTTCCAGTATTTACAGAAATATAGGAAATGATGAAACGGGCCTATTTTTTGGCCTCCAAAGGCTTTCCTCAAGCTTCTGAGAGGCCAAAAATCAGCTGTGAGGTGTGTGCCTGTGCAGTGAGGTAAGTTTGCCTGTAGTTCACGTGCCGCACAAATGGCTCTTCGTGCCAACTGTGGCACATGTGCCATAGGTTTGCCATCACAGCACTAGACTAAACTGGCTCTCCTCTTCATATTCTCGTAGATTATTTATTATAAATGTATTACTATATACTTTATAAATACAATACAGTATAATACATTACAAAATGTACAGGTAATCCTCATTTAACAATGGCAACTGGGACAGGCAATGCCTTCACTAAGTGATGTGGTTGTAAAGTGTGATGTCATATGACTGCGCTGACTTACAAAGACAGCTCCAGTTGTAGCCCTTGGGCAATTCTTGCAGTTTCAGCTTCCCCATTGACTTTGCTTGTCAGAAGTTGGCAGGGAAGGTTACAGATAGTGATCATATGACCATAGGATGCTGTGAACATCATAATAGTGAGCTGGTAATTAAGGATCCAAATAATGAAAACATGACCATGGGGGTGGGGGTGCACTGCAACGGCTTCAATTATGAAAAATGGTCATAAATCTTCTCATTCAGTGCTACTGTAACTTTGAATAGTTGTTGAATGAGGTCTACCAGGAATATTAATAGTATTTAAATGAGTTGATCTTATACAAAATGGGCCTTTGTTTTGGGTTCAGATTAACTATCCTAATCCTGTTTTTTCTGCAATGCAGGATTCTATTTGCTTTAGAGTACTGTAAAGTTCAGATATTTAAAGGAAAACTTCTTCTAAACTGGGGTGTCAAACTCAAGGCCCATGGGGTGCTTATTTCTGACCCATGGGGCCGCCCTGGAAACAGCAAAGGACCAGCCAGCACTGCCTCTGCCAGTGAAAATGGAGCTCTGTTTTCACTGGCAGAGGGTTGCAGGAGGCCGTCGCAAACAGAGCTCAGGAGCCTATTTTCGTTGGTAGAGCACTCAGGCACCACAGGAGTCCCTGACAGAAGTGACATTGACCTGGGGCCCCCGAGGTCAAACACAACCCTGATGCAGCCCTCAATAAAATCGAGTTTGACACTCCTGTATGAGCTAATAAACTCTGCCCTAAAAGTGGGGATATGTATGGAATTTCAGCCAATAATGTATTGCTCTATATTAAATATCTCAAATTGACAGTAGCATATAAATGTTGCTCTCCCAATACTGAGAATAAGGGGCGGGGAATCTGTTTCAGCATATACTGTTTTATCACTTCCTCTAGATTTGGTATGCATTTTTCTTGGATTTCATAGATTCAAGTGAGTTGAATCCAATATAACCACACATAAAGTGATACATACCATTTTATTGTGCTCCTAAGATTAGGTTGGCTGACTGTGCTGTCATCTATAAATATAGTTGAACATGAACTATACTTTTTTGTAAGCTGCCCCGGGGAAACCTATGTGGAAAGAAAAAATATATAGTTTATAAAAATATTTGAAAACCATGATTTCTGGTTTAATCAGGATTGACTACTATGCATGTTAGAATCACACAGACAATATTATTAAATAAATCAAAATATATTAAGGAGAGCATTTAAATAGCTGGCCTAAGAATAAATAAACTAGTGAAAAGAAATCAGCATCAGTAATATTTTCAGCAATAGTCAGTTGTGGTATAAACACCAATGGACACCATTATTTTTCTTTTCTTGGTACCTGTTTTTCTTTTAAAGTTTATCTGACAAAGATAAAGAAGAGACAGAAGACTTTCCGAATAATAAAACACTGGGCAGAAATTTATTTGGCCACTATGTTGAACACATCACCACTTATTGAAATAACAGAAATAAATTCAGTAAGGTTTCAGTGAATCATCTTCCAGTCCCAGCTCAGATCAAGATTCATTTGTTGCTATTTAAAAAGGTTAAAGCTTGATGTGTCTATGTAATTAACACTTAATATATCTTTGCATCAAAGCAAGAGGAAACAAATGCAGTTACTGAAGCAAGAATAGGTCAAGTTGATATTCAAATCTAGGAAAGTAATGTCTCATCTGTAAAAGGGAATGCTATATTCTAACAGCGGTGAGATGACTGTAACCTTGTAGATGTTTCCCCTACTCCCAATAACCCTTGTACATTTGCAGAACAAGGTATATTCTCCAAATCCATGGGTTTCAAAATCAAAAATCACACTCCTCCTAGTGACAAACTCCGGTCTACCTGCTCAGACTAAGATCCAACTAATCCAAAATTCTTTGTTGGATTTCTTAGCAATTCAGAGGCCTCACGTGAGCTATTTGATATAGTCTGCTGCCTATCTGTTTGAGAACTTTAGATGGTTCTATTCAGAAATAAATTGGCAGTAGAAGTACTGCACAGAAATTGTATCTGTTTTAGTAGGCAACACACATACACAGAAGGTCCAAGTGATACAGTGCCACTAATTCTATAAATTATACAGATGTCCTTATTACTATTAAAGAATATATGAAAGTGTCACACAGAGGGGGTGTTGCCTTTAAGTCTGTTTTTCCTCAAGGTGATTCACATCAATTCAGTAGTTTTTAGCAATATTTTTCAGAAGTAGTTTGCCACTATGGCCTTTCTAGGACTCAGAGTGTGACTAGATTTATTAAAACTGAAGCACCAATTAGGTCAAAATAATATGCAGCAGCCCATTGTTAACTGGTTTTATTCTGCTAAAGGGTTTTTTTAAAACATAAAAATCATATTTTCATTAATTCAAACCAAACATGCACAACTTACAGTGCCCAAACTTTGCTAGAAGGCTTGGATGTAAGCTTGTGGGGTCTTTTCTAAAGCTATTGTCAGGTTTTGCAGTATTTGTTCTACCTTCTACTCCCTTCTTTTTGCAAAGAATATTGTGCCATCATCTACTCACCCACTGTTCTGTTACTTAACTTTCTCCTGCTGCTGCGAGATAAAATCTAGATTTTTTTTCTTCGCAATTAATAGGAATAAGAGTAGTAGTAAAGGGACTATTCTTCCTCTACAGCTTTAAAATGATAAGCAGGAGTAGATGCATTCTTCTCACCTGATTGCATCTTCAACGTTATCTTACAACTATCACAAAAGTAAGGGAGAGAGACAAATTGTGGGCTGGAGTCTGGTTGTATGACTTGAAACCTCTTCTACTCCATTCAGCAGAATTTTTTTTTTAAAAAACCATTCTATAGAGCAGTGGTTCCCAAACCTTTTCAGTCCACCTGGTGCTACAAACTCATCCTCGATGCTCCCAACCCAGGGGTGGGATTCAAATTTCTGTGGGTGTGGCCTAATTTGAGGGTGTGGCTTGCTGGTCACGTGACTGGGTGGGCGTGGCTTGATGGTCACGTGACTGGCTGGCATGGCTTGCTGGCTGGGCATGGCTTGCTGGTCACATGACCAGGCAGGTGTGGTTTGGTGGTCATGTGACTGGGTGGTCATGACCAGGTGACTGGCAAAAAAGTGGTCCTCACAATGGCCGGTTGTTTAGCAAGTGTTCTAATTTATGACTGGCCTCCCCAGAAATACTTGACCTGTTTTTGGAGTTTTGACAGCCATGCACACACATACACACACACACTCCCTTCTAACCCTGCTGGAGCAGGTAATTGGACTAGAATCGGCAAAGCATCTCTGATTAGATTCTAGCAGTGAATAAAACCTAATCAGAGATGCTTTGCCGATTCTTGTTGATTTGTTTTATTTGTATCTCATTATTTTATGTTGCTGAATTGCATTGACATGTGTGTCCCTTCTTGTGCATAACCCAGAAGCTTTTGTGATTCTTTGCAGCAAAAATTACCGACCTCTGGCTTTGCTCTACTTTTCAAACATACCGCCACTGCCGCATTCTAGGTGCTGGACCTGCAGGTCCACCCCACTGAGCCCACTGCACTAGAGGGACCTTCCCAGGCAAGTCAAGTCAATGGGGTGAGCCTGAGAGAGGGAAAGAGAGAAAAGAGAAAAGGAAGAAAGAGAAAAGGGAAAGAAATAAAAAGGGACAAAAAAGGGGGGGGATGGAAGGAAGGGACAGAAAGAAAAACAAATAAAGAAGGAGTGAGGGAGGGAGGAGAAAAATAATGAGATATCTATTCTAGTCCAATCACCTGCTCCAGCAGGGTTAGAAGGGAGTGTGTGTGTGTGTTCTCCTTGTAATTTACCAGAACATTTTGGTTTTGCCTTCTTCAGAATTGGCGCTGTAATACATCAGAGGAAAATAATTTTTAGGGTGGAGATCTGGTCCAATGGATCCTGTTTAAAGCCTCAACAAAATGTGAGAGCTTCCTGATGGTCTTTACCATGTTTCGTCCACAAAACCTTTAATAGAAGCCAAAGAGGTTTTAATGTGTTGGCAAAGATATTTCAATGTGGAAAAGGGCCTCAGTCTAAACTAGGCCTCATTTCAATCTGATACATCAGGTCTCTCTCTCTCTCTCTCCCACTCCCTCCTTTCCAGACTGGCTTTGCTCTACTTTTCCAATGTGCCTGCGGGGCTGGCACTTCGAACCTGGATGGATGGATAGATAAGACAGACAGACAGACAGAGAGAGAGAGAGACGTAGGTAGGTAGGCAGGCAGGCAGGCAGACCTTTTGGATGAATGTATGGATAGGTAGGTTGGTAGATAGATAGCTCTATACTGGTAGATAGGTAGGTAGGTAGACAGAAAGGCAGGCAGGCAGACAGACATTTTGGATGGATAGATAGATAGATAGATAGATAGATAGATAGATAGATAGATAGATAGATAGATAGATAGATAGATAGATAGATATAGATCTATATTGGTAGATAGGTAGGTAGGCAGGGAGGTAGACAGAAAGACAGGCAGGGAGGCAGGCAGGGAGGCAGGCAGGGAGGTAGGTAGGTAGGCAGGAAGGCAGGCAGACCTTATGTATGTATGTATGTAGAGAAAGAAAGAAAGAAAGAAAGAAAGAAAGAAAGAAAGAAAGAAAGAAAGAAAGAAAGAAAGAAAGAAAGAAAGAAAGAAAGAAAGAAAGAAAGAAACAGCAGCGGCACTTTGGGAAAGTAGAGCAAAGCCAGAGTGGGAATTGAAGTCCACACAAGTTGCCAAGATTGAGAAACATGGGCTGAATATATAAACCCAGAAATTCTGGTTTAGAGTTTAGCATGCTGTTTGGTTCCAGCTTAGTCAATTAACCATGGCTAAGATCTTCCTGCTCCTTAATGCAGCTGCCCCTCTGCTCCTTCTCCAGCCCCCTGCCCCAGTTCTTTCTTTGGCATCCAATTTTGCAATGCCAACCTCCCCGGGGGCAGCGATGTGGCCGACTTCACCCTCTTTGCTTCAACCCAAGGTCCACTTCCATCGGGCCAAGCAAGGGGAAGTACTCTGGACACGCTCAGAGACTCCCAACTTCGGGGAAACATTCCACCCATCTTTACACCCTGCCCAGGAGGAGGAAGGCGTGCGGAAGCAGTCCAGATCAGTGGACACGGTAGGAACCATCGCTTGGAAACTAAGCAAGCAAGCAAGCACAGGTCTCGGTCAGAAGAACCGGGCTGCAGAGGGAAGCTAGGTTCTAGGTCTGGGACAGCCACGTAGAGCCGAACCAAGCCACGTGCCCTGGAGAGCTGCAGCTGCACCCACCCGCATCCTGCGCGCAAGCCCGGCTGGCTGGAGAGATGGAGGCTGAGCAGGCGCTGCGCACTCCCTTGTTCTCCTCCAGGGAAGGGGGCCCTAACACCAGATACCCACCCCTTCCACTGCGTACCTTGGGAGGGTCTTGCTTTCTGGCCTTCTGGCATGCCTCCACTGCTTCCACCGGAGAGGGCAGCCTGCAAGCTAAGGCATCCCCTTTCCACCACCTCTCACCTCTCTCCCACCCCAGCTTGGCAAGGCTCATTGCACGCAGGTTCCGCCTTTGAGATGCTGGCTACGGAGTGATCAAACAGTCAATGGGCTGTGTGGCTGGCAGTCAGTGAGCCTGCGGGGCTGGTGAGTCGAACACACCCTGGCCGCCTCTTAGTGCCCCCCTGCTGGCCCCCTTGCCTCTTAGCACCCCCCTAAAGCATCCCACCGCCCCCCCAGGGGGTGGTACCGCCCACTTTGGGAACCACTACTATAGAGAAACAAGAACCATGAACTATTCTTTTTATTTACTCCTTTCACAGCTGTTGTATGTACTTACATGGTTGATGTGGTTGCTTTTTCTCTTCTCTCTCACTGAAAAAGGAGAAACAAGTTCAGTCAATCAATACACTTTTTTAAAAATTCTACTTTAAAATTCAACACCCATTGATGTTTTCTCATTCTACAGATTCAACTTTGGCAATATTTTTGGGATTATCTGAAAATAATTTAGGATCATAAAAAACATAGAGAGGCAACTTGTTGGATTTTTTAAAATCTATTGTATCTAGATATTAAAGGCATATTTCATGGAATAAATATCAGTCAGTTCCCCAGAACCAACTCCTTATTTTTTGTTTGTTTCTTAGATCAGGGGAAATAGCAATAATTCATTCTGTGAGTTAGAGCATTTACTGATTCAACCATTTATTTTACAATGGTAACAACATATAAAGAAAGCCAAATAAATAAATAAATAAACAAACAAACAATAAACTGCACTGTTTCTATAAAAAGACTTAATGTTATAAATACTGGTTTAAAAAGGTGGAAATATGTTACATGAGCATCAAAGCTGAATGTTAATATAAAATTATCTCAGTAAACATATGTTAGTCTGACATATAACTCAAGCTAGACTGAATTCTTTTGCCACTAGGAAGAAATGAGATGACAGAAGTAACATCTTCTGGAGGCAGTGAATCATATTTGCTAGGAATATTGTAAATGGTGCTTGATGAGAAAGTCACTTCAATCACTGGCCATAAGATAACCATCTTCTAGTTATTCTACTGATGAGGAAAATTGGGAATGAATTAAAAGGATTAAAAAAAAACAGTCTCAGACAAACAGCTATGAGTAATGCAGTGAAGAACAAGCAAAAATGTTGATTCAAACATCACTTTGACAGAAATGGAAATGAATTAATCGCCCACTCCATCTCCTCCCATCCTCTTTTTTAAAGGGAGCAAAAATTAGCTTACCATCTGTTTGGGATTTGCTCAAGAAAATTGTGCTTGCTCTAGGATGGTCAGATGGGTTTGACTCCAATGCTAAATCTGAAACAAATATGAAATGAGGCAGCTATTCAGAAATGACTTCCTTTTTGGAAGAATATATCAGTTAAAACCCAAATCTCACTTAAGAAGCATTACATTTTAAATCTGTTTCTAGATGATCTCAGGATGCGTTTCTTAATCAACAGTTCTAGTATTTATATATTGATCTCACATGTACAGAGAATTTGAACTGTATATCAGAATCATAACAATTGCTCTAAACAGCAGCGATATTAGATTTAAAGTAAACAGCATGGATAAACTAATAGAATAAATTATACTTTCCAAGGAATCTCCATTAGCTTGACATTTTTAATTTTCCATTCTGAGAGAAAAGAGTCAAGTGTTAAGTGCACTATCCCTTTTACTTAAATCAATGGTGTTTCCAAAAGTTCAAAAAGCTATTAAATCTATCAAAGCTACAGTAATAGGAAAATACTTAATGAACAATCACAAAATGAGTATGCCCTCACACTTAATGTTTGTCATTGCCATGATCCCACTTTTAGTGGTTTTCTAAATCTATTATGGCTGGGCAAGAGAGAGGAAGAGAGACCACAAACGTTTTATTTTAGTAATAGGCCCGTGGCTCCTGTAGCAGCAATATTGGTATCATGATAGGTGAGGCAAGCAGAGCAAAACTGGTTACGTTGCTTCAAAGTAACCCATAGATTTGAATTAACACTCAGGAAGAGCTGTAGCATCCTAAATCCAAGCCACACCTCATGAGTTCATTACTCAGTTACTACAAGGCAGACATCTGCAAGCAAGAATCCAAAATGATTTCCATTATGGGATTACTAAACACTCACATTAGCAACATCCAGCAGTAAGCAACTCATACTGCCAACTAGGGGCAGTCACTAAAGCATCCAAGGGGCAAGTGATAATAAGGTCCAAATGTCTCAGACCTAACTGAGCAATTGGCAGCTTTGATATAATAATAATAATAATAATAATAATAATAATAATAATAATAATAATAATAATAATAATAATAACAACAACAACAAAAACAACAACAACAACAACAACAGGTAGCAGCAGCAACAATACAGGTGGATACTCTATCACTTATGCAGGAAAGATATGTTGGTCTCAGTCATATACAGTTACCTCTCCATCATCATGCACTAGTTGGGTGAGACTAACTGTTTGCTGCTATATTTGTCAGCATCTCCTATGTGACAAAATGCAGGCTCATGCAGAAGGAACCTCCTTCACACCACATACTGTTTCTGATTCACAAGGCACAATTGCTGCTGCTAAGATGCCCATGGTAAAAAAACTGAGCATCCATTACTGCTTCCAATGTAATTTCTGAACACTAAGAATTGCCAGGAGTACTTTTATTGGTAAGTGCCATAATAATATTGGGTATTTCTGTTAACAGTAACTTCTGTTAAGGGAAGTTTAAGGACAAGTACGATTGACCCTGACCACAGATCTCTCTGAATGTCTTTATTCAGTGGAACCACCTACACTACCTGCTATTAAAGCAGCTGTTTGAAGTGCAAGCAGCCAGGCACAACATGGCAAATCTACATGGACATATTTCCTTGATCTTTAGAAAGGGGTAGTCATAGCCAAGGCAGTTTCTGTGTTTGAGCCTTTCTGTTTTGCAATATCTCTCATAAGAACAGAGAGTGCCACTTAAGAGCTATGGGTTTTTTTTCCTCCAATTGAAAATTCCTGAACAAACTCTTGAGAATGTAAGAGCTTGTGTATGTTCTTATATATGCTCACTTTCTTGACTTATTCATAAAAATATTAAGGTGGAATAAAAATCTAATAAAACAAATAAATAAACTTTGACAGTCTGACTTCATACTCTACCAAAAACTATGGGTACAAACAAGCACACCATATTTATAGGTTTAAGTGAGCCAATGGTGAGGGGAAGCTAATTGACAATGACTAACTCCTTACAATCTCCCCTGCTTTTACAGATACTTCCTGCCTATAAGAAATGGTCCAAGCTGAAGGAAAGAGATTAGACTCCCTCCAGAAAGAGGGGAAATGCTCCATGCCCAACAGCAACAGAAGTCAAGATTCAGGTTCTGGCATGAAAAGTCCCTCAACAGATACAAGCATGTGATTCTCCTAGTTAGAGCAACAGGCCTGGTACATTTCCAAATGACATCAGTGCATTCTATCCTACT
This sequence comes from Hydrophis major, assembly GCA_033807585.1. NCBI lineage: Eukaryota > Metazoa > Chordata > Lepidosauria > Squamata > Elapidae > Hydrophis > Hydrophis major. The sequence goes on along the minus strand of CM066328.1, from coordinate 216,476,379 downwards.
TAAGTAAGCTAGAGCAAATCAGGGTGATGGATTCACTCCTATTTTGGGCAGCCAATAGACAAATCTGTTCAGATCTGTAGCAATCAATGTGGACTGATAGCCTGTCTATATATGTGTGATGCTGGGATGAAACATTCAGGGAGTAGGTTTCTCATACTTGGTTCCATCATTTTACATAGATGGAACAGTCAAAATGCTTCAAGCTGGAATCAACTAAAACATCCAGGTGTTTCAAGGTTTGTGCCAGTGTAACATAATCAACTTAAAATATTTCAATAGAACTTTCTGAATAAGGTGTTGTCTTAAGCTTAAAACATTTTCAATTCTGTGCACACTCCTAAATATAAGTACTATTACAAAGAATCATTGCAAAATTATATGGGTCATAATGGAAAGGAATCTCTCCAGTGGCTCTTAATAGACCTGAATGGTGAATGAAAAGGTTTTTGTTACAGTTCTTATAAGTTCATATATAAGTAGGTTGATATCACCCATTTGAACGGAAGCTAATGGGAGATAGATTTCGATAATTTTGAAGGGCAGATGTTTCTCACCTCTGCAATTAAAGCACATTTTAAATTGAGTTTAGAAATGCACATGCAGAGTTTCAATCTAGACAAAACAATCTTTCTGATCATCTTCAAAAGAGGCCTCATGAAGAGTATGTTAAAAAAGCAGCTTATTTTCTCTTGATCAGTGCAGTGTAACTGCCTAATATGTTAAAAGCCCTAATTTTATTGTACTTTCCCAGTTGATATATTTTCACAAAAGTACAATTCCATTTAAGCTCAGTTGAAAGCATCTTTTCAAAGCACAGTTTCCAATCTGTGATCCCTCCATTTTGTTGGATTTAAATCCCATTTTACCTCAATCATCCCCAGTCTCCAAACTGTTAAAAAAAAAAAAGGGGGGGGGGGAGAAACTGCTCAAAAAGTGTTCAAAGGTTCAGCACCTCTTTGAGATGTGCATGAAAATGAGAAGTGGACATCAATAATTTTTGATGACACTTTAGATAGAGTATCTGGAATATTTTTGTACGTTTGATATGCACATTTGGAAAAAAGGGGTGTGTGTGTGAAATTTTCTAGCACTCCATAGGCTACTGGCAATGGGTAGGAGAGAACACATCAAATACTACCTTCTGTGACTTTTCCTGCAGGAAATGACAATTGTGCATCTTAAGTGTAAACCAAAACAACTTCTTCTGGACCCCAAGTAATTCTTTCAAGTTCAAGTAATTTCAACTTAAAATAGGTCAAACATTTTATGTACCTCTGGATTACGGGTGTATTTTGTGCTATTTTGTACATGAATACATGGGATGATCTGTATCTGAATTGAAATGTATTCCATCTGTGTATGGATCTGCCACACATTTTGTCTGAACATGGACTTGAGAGGTGTATGCTGTGGGCAGATTTGTGTCAGTACCTCAGAGGAAATTGAGACCAAAAAAGCAAAAGGTTGGCAAACTATGCCAAGCAAGGGTGTTGTGGCCAAAGGGAAAAAGAGAGGAAGTGCAGTTAGGCAGGTGGAATATGCTGTCAAGGGTTACAATGGCAGCAAAGAAGTCAGGAGGAGGATGGGAAGAACACTGGAAACAATGGGCCAGAACACAAGATACTTGGAAGAGGAAGGTATAACTCTACTTGTCCAGTAAGATCCTCCAAAATGTTTTTCAGTCCAAACCCAGATTGAGTATTTTCCAATTCTGCTCAATTGTGGCTTGTCCAGAACATTCCAGCGAAACTTGCATGACACAATGTGGTTGTTCTGTGCATAGAATGAAACTTATTTTATATTTTGTGCACATTCCTATTCTAGGTCACTTATCTGAGATTTTTTACAGGATGCCCAAACTTGGCAACTTTAAGACTTGTGGACTCCCAGAATTCCTCAGCCAGGTATTCTAGGAGTTGAAGTCCACAAGTCTTAAAAGTTGCCAAGTTTGGAGACCTCTGCTTTATAAAATACATAGTCCCAAACTCTGGAGATAATCATGCAAAGATCCTTGAAACCTGATGCCAAATTGTAATTTTCAATCAATACTAATCCTTTTTTAAGAAAAGTATTAATTAATTGGTATATAACCAATTGTATTTACAGTATTTAATGTAATTGTTAATTAAGTTTAAATTGACATTAAATCCATTTATACTTTTTGATATGTTCTCACATTTTTCAGAGTGCAGCTCCCAGCATACCAATTAAATTCTACCCAAAAAGCTGCATACTCCTGTTTTGCACAATGGCAAAAATAGTGAATAGTTAAATTTTGACATATGGGTTGATTTTGGCCTACTAATATCCAAGCATCCAATAATCTGAAGCTCTACTCTTGAGCGCACACATGTGCTTTCTACATCTTTACAAAGGGAAGGAAAAGCAGTTCCTCAGGAAACTTAGTTCAGAAGCAGAGCACTGTGAAATGATACAATCTGAGGTTTCAACCTTCACCACTTGGAAAAAAATGAGAGGTGGCAAAATAGCTTCTGTGAACTATTGCTTCATGGTGTTCCATCATAGTGTACACAGAGTACACAGCTTCAGTAAAGGGAAAAGGCTTTAGAGAGGCCCATTATTGTAATCTACAATAGTCCCCAAGAGAAAGTCTGGAAAATGTTCCCACTCTCTGGGTGGGTACTTTTTTCCACTCCTAGCTTAAAATAATAGATGAAATATATTTTCACATCATTACTACATTAAAAAGTTTAGCACCAGTACTAAAACCAAGTACATTTCGTATCAAATTTTCCTAAGAATGAGACAATTGTGAGAAAGAATTTAGCAACAGCAATTAAATAATGGTATGTTAAAAACAATGATTCTAATAACTTGAGTTCCTATGATGTTTTTAAAATCTACCCATAGAATTTTGGCAGTTTGTGTTCAATCACTCAACACTGGCTGAAATTAAATGGCAATTCTTTTTGCTAAATGTATGAAAAATTTTGCTTAATCAACAAATTATTTTCTCTGTTCATAGGAATGTTTAGCTACCTGGGATTCAGTTTAACTTGGCAATCTGAAAACTGGATCTATAAATAATTTGTTAATATAAAGTTATAAAATAGACTTGGGCATTTTACGGATCTAGGACCATATCTGTCCCTGTTCTGCCTGCGTGAGGTTAATCAGTAATTAGAAATCATATGTACATAAGTGTGTGCCATTCGTGCAATACAACTTCATTGTTTTTGTTTTTAAAGTGACTATTTTTCCCCAATTTATTTATGTGTATGCATGACTTTTATAGTTTATAGAACCTTTATAGTTCTATTATTTGTCCCTCCATAACAATTCCAGTTTCTCATGTTTCCCCTTGGGAAACTTAATTGCTCATTCTGCTGTAGAGTATTCAGTATGTTTTATTTTCAAGCATGTGTATGACTGTATCTGTATTCTAAAAACAGGATTTATAAAAAAAAATAATCTGTGGAAATACTAAACGGCACCTGCTTCTGAAGCAAGCTCCAAAGTATAATTTTGTAGTACTGGCTTATTTAGTGTATGACATCTACAGAGGTCATGCAATCATTGATATATAAATTTAGGTTGAACAAAACATCAGCAAATATACATATACATATGATATATAGACAACACAATTTAAAATCCCTTCTTTTTATGACCCTGTAATCCCTTTATTCAGGGTAGAGTTAATGAGACTGGATGGAGCTGAGAGTTTACTGGCTGGATGCTCTTCCTGACACCTACATGGAGTTTGAACAGATATTTTCTCATTGCACTCTGAAAGAGAAAAATATCCGTTGCTACCGAGGATTGAATACTTAACCTTCCAAGTGGGAGGTGAACATCTTCACCATTAGGCCCCAATGCTGCTCAATGTGAAAATACAATATAGGAAGTAAAATATTAAATTAATATAAAACTATAATAAAATCACCATAATATGGAGCCATACAGTTGCAATGAGATACATGTTATAATTCGATATCTAAAGAAGCTAACTATTTAACAACTTCTGGTGTAGTTGCACTGAGATCATCCCAGGTGCCTTGAAATTTCCTGAAGGTACATTCTTGAACAATATGTGTTATCATGTGTTTCAGTGCACCACATCACATTACAGGGTTTTCAGCCATTCCCCACTTAAAAGAGCTTGCTCTTAGTACTTACATGGCCTATCCTGATTCTATTCTGGTTATTACTGGTTAAAAGTCATAGAGCTGTGATACCTATTTTTAAGAAGTCCCTTCTGAAGCGCACCTTCATCTACTTTGAGCAGGATAAGCCTTACCATGTTTCATACTTTGTCCAAATAGAACTATTCAGGTAAGTCAACTAGCAATTTTGAAGTAACTCTAAAATCTTACATTTATTTCTTTCTCTGTCTTAATAATATGTATTCAAGAAAAGTATTGTTTTACTAGCTTGATACCCGTGCTTCGCTAACAAAGCTATGTAGTCGGGTTTAGTTTTTGGGGAGGAAAATAAGGGGAAAAGATTCTGCCTCTGCCTACCAGCATCCATCGGTATTCCTCTGGCTAGCGTCCTGTCACTGTATGAGAGAGTTGAGGGCTGTTTGGAAAGTGAAGCAGTATTTGCTGTGTGAGCAAGGAGACAGCAAGGAGCCTGGGCTTGGCTTAGCTCAACTGTTCTGTACTAAAGCTGCTTGGTGCTGTGAAACTGAAACTGAAACTCCTCTCCTTGCTTGTGTTTTGCATTTGAAACATATTTCTTTTCAGGTGGGGAGGGGGAATAGAACTCCTTAGCATCTGGGAGTGTTAATAATAATATACAAAATACTAATTCTCTGATGGTCATTTTGAAAAATCCTTTCTTAGTGAGCACATAGAAGCCAAGGGGAATATACATGTTAAATTTCAAGTTTGTAGACTTTACAGTTCTGGAGATTTATGGTGATGCGTGAGTGGCATTTTGCTTTGATAGATAGATAGATAGATAGATAGATAGATAGATAGATAGATAGATAGATAGATAGACAGATAGATAGATTTCCTACAATATTTAATTTTGTGCTGTGCATTATTTTAGTAGCCACTTAAAATTGGTTTTATATTATGTTTATGATTTTAAACTTCTTTCCATTATCATTGCAAGCTTTAAAAATGTTAACGCTTGCATTTTTACAATTTCATCCTAAAGAAAACAAATATTAAATTTCAGTAAATGGAACAAACCAAACCAATTATTTGCTGTAATGATTGGGATTTATTTTTGTGACTTGTTATAGCTCTACTCTAAATGATAAAAAACAAACCTATGATCATGCCACATGAGCTCTATTGTATAGAGAAGCTAAGGGGTGGATCAGTCCACTCTCCTTCTCGAATGTAATCTCAAGTGCTCTGAACATTGCATTTGAAAAGGAGAGCCAGTCACATTGTCCCTTGGCCTCCCTGAAGGCTATATGGCACTGTCCTGGAAGCAGGTACCATTTTGGTGCAGCCACAATTCATTGCAGCCACTCTTATAAGGGTCCCCACTTCCAGAATGCTGCCAGATGGCCTCCACTGTGTAGAAGAGTCACACGGTGGAGGGGCTACTTTCAGAAAGAGATCTACTGAAAAGATAAATGACCAATCTGTGATGCAGGGGGGAGGAGGATGTGGAACCCAGTAGAGTGGGAAACAGACCCAAGTCCTGCAAGGACTTAGCAGGGTGGAAACATTGGCCCAAGGTTTGTGATGACCCAGTGTGGCAGGAAGCAGAAATGGGGATCCTTCAGGGGCTGTGAGAAGCCTTGGGAAGCCTGGGGTAGGCCATGCGTGCCCTAGGGAGGTGTTGCAGTGCAAGCCTGGGCCTGCACTAGGCCTCCTATAAGATATCCCATGTTCCACTTAACAATCACAAATCAGGTAGAGCAGCGATGGGGTCATTAAGATAGGCAATCACATGGATGCCTTGCTTAACAGCCATTGTGACTGTAACAAGCAGGTTTCAATAGTCATAAATCAAGGGTTACCTTACTCTGCATTCAGATAAGGCATCTCAATCATTTTGGAAATGCTTTTACTAAGACTGCTTTGAATTCAAAGCACCCCCAAAAAGAAGACAAGTTTTAAAGCTCAAAACAGAACATTTTGAATAGGAAAGAATTTGGAAACATCCTGTACAACACTAGCAATCATCATACAAAATTTATATTCATCATGCTCCAGTTTATAATTACCAAAAGCAGCTAATACATAAAACAGTTCACCAATAACCAGTAGAAGTTGAAAAGTACAACTGTGTTTTGTATAGGCATTTACGTCTATTTTCTTAATCAGTAATATTGTATTAATATATTGAATTCAGTAGTAAATCACTTCTCATGTATTGCTAGTTTAAAAGGTGAATAAATTCTTCTACATATTGTCCTCATTCTTGCTATCAAAGAACCAAGATTTCCTTGTTTCCTTCCTGATTAATTTTATGAAAAAAGAATGTGAAAGGTTTTGGCACAGTTTAGCTAGTTCTGTCTGCTGTATTATAGAAAACCTTTCTAAATAAATATTAGCACAAATAAAGAGTATTAGTTTTATCCTTTCTACAAACCATTCTACACATCCCAGTAGCTCTTGGTTGCTAAATCATGTATAAAATTAATCTAATCCAAGCATAGTGAGGGCTGTTTCTGGAGTGCTTTTATACTTTTTGCATGCAGCTATTTTAAGGAATGTCATTTTTTTTAAAAAAAATGCACCATCTGTTTTAAAGCATGAAGGATCAAACCCCTTTTTGAAATTTAAGTATTAAATTGGAGAAAATAAAAACCAACACATTCTCCCTACCTGTCTAATATTTCAGTACATGTAACTCTGTTTAAATCTACATAAACTGATGCATAATCCAGAGTAAACTTGGGTATCTTAAGGCTTAACACCACATGCAATCCCAAAGTCACCTTGGAATTGCAAAACTTACAAAAAATGTGATTAAATTCCTAATCTTTTGAAAAGAGATGCACGTGATAACCTGTAAAATAGGCTTTTGTTGGAAAACTATGTAAATATATCAATCTCCCATAGAATGAGAGGAGAAGGACAGTGGTGGGATTCTACCGGTTCTGCCCAGTTCTGCCAAGCCAGTAGCAGCGATGAGCAGCGGAGACCGAACCAGTTCTCTCCGCCACTCTGCTGTTGGGCCCACCCGCCTGCCCAGGCTTCCATACTTACCTTTATCCTCTGAATTTGAAGCACAGCTGCTTTGCGCGACACAGAAGAGTGCCACGCGGCAGCTGCTGAAGTGACCGGGAGAATGCAGGTTTGCAGGTGAGTTTGAACGACTCTGCACCTGCACAAACACCTCTGTGCCTGCTCAAAGTGCACATTTGGCACACACTCATGAAGCAAGCCCACCAAGCCATGCCCACCAAACCGGTGGTACAAATATTTGAATCCTACCACTGGAGAAGGAGGACCAACCAGTACAGGCACAGATCATCATGGAGAAAAATCTATGTGGTCACTGAGAATTGCCACCAACTGGTTTTCCCATAATCGACCGAAGAAAAACTAAATATTCTAACTCCACTTATGCACCTAACAATCATATAATTCTCCAATTTAATGCAATCCTTGTTCTTCCAAAAATATTAAGCATGATGCTTGCCCATTAAAAGTTTTCTTATTTCTGAACTGCATAGCATGAATTAAGTAAAAATTAGTTAAATCCTGAAACTGGGATTTTGGGGGGGAGAGGGAGGAACCTTGATCAATTTAGAGCTTAATTTTCTTTATTACAGTCTGTGTACCTCCTTAAGTCCTACTCATGATATTGACTTTACCAAATCAATTATCAATCCTGTTGTTTCAGAATACATTACAAGGCTGGTATAATTATAAGCCATATAAGAGACATAAATTAACCAGTGTATTCAATTAATCCAATTTCCTGGTTTTGTGATACAGTAGATCATACAGTAACCACATTGAATAGTGCTTGACCACATAAACCAGCCACAATAGATTTATAAATTGCACAACAATATATAGCCATAAACTAGCATGCATGTATATCCAAACTTGTCTCCATTATAGAGTAACAATTTTCTATTTCCTTGCAAAGTAAAATGGTCTCTTCATTTAACAATAAAACAATCTAATCTTGAGTTAAGAAAAAGAGATGGATTAGAATGTGACTTAAATGCTGCTATCTCAACTTGGCTATAATTTTCACTATTATCCAGTCAAAATAGTATCAGGTTCCAAACCCTCTTGCTTTGCTGTTTTCAATATTTCTAGAAAATTTATAACATTTCACAAAATATACAAAAATAGCATCTGAATTGAAGAAGCCAACTGAAAATCAGATAAAATTGTGTTTTATGTTATAGACAAACATTCTTTTATCTGTCAAATACACAGATTCTTAATTATGTGCTGTTAAGTTTTTTCATTTAAATTCAATTTTGCTCAAAATATGACTATCAAAACAAGAGTTTATTAATTTACTGAGCAGGATGGAGCTGCCCCAGTGATTTAGACAAATTCCAATTATAACTAAGTATAAATTCAATCTACTGAATTTCTGAGACTTTCATAAACATCATAAATTTGCTATTAATATAATTGCATACTGGGGATCAATTCATCTTAAATGTTACCAAAATGTTGAAATCCTTTGAAGCTGGAATTTCTTGTTCTACAGAGATGTACAAGCAACTCCCCCCCCCCCCAATATATAATTAAAATATTTTCCAGAAAGTCCTTCTGCCACAAATTTGGAGGATATTCAAGCAGATCAATGAATCCTTTCCAAAAGCAAATTTCAATCTATGAAAAGACATTTCACTTATTATGATTTCGCCTGTGCAGCTTTTGTATTTCACAAAGACACGTTAATGTTATCTCCTCCACCCTAATGACTGAGCGGGCCCAACCACTTCCTTCCAGAAAGTTGACCGTCCCACACCCACAATGGGAACCCGGCCATGTTCTACGTTCAGCGTGACAGAAGCCAGGTGGGCCAAGTAAAGTGGTTGGAAAACCCCATTTTCTTCGAGTAACTCCGGGGCTTTACGCGATTCTTTCAACGGAGGCTCACTTACTCTCCGCCTGCGAGGAATGGCCGAATGGCTTCTGAAAAGGCCAGCACGTACTCGCAGCAGCCGCCACTGCCGCTGCTGTCACTACTCACCATCCGGGAACTCGCGGTCGCTGATGTGCTGCAGGTGAGGGCCCCCTCCGCCTGGATCCGAGTCTCCCGAATCTGCCTCGGCGATCTCCCGGTAAGCACCACCCCTCCGCTCTAGCCCCGCAGCCGCGGCCCCTGCTCGCCCGCCGACCGCCCCCAAAGCAGACCCGCGGCCCCGGCCGAGCTTCGGGCTGGCACCGGGAGACACGCAGCAGGTGACGGTGTTGCCCATGCTGGCGCGGAACTACTGCCGCCGCCGGCGCCGCCTGGGCTGGGCCCGAGCGGGGCTGCAGGAGGCCGCAGCGCCGGCCACATCAGCGCCGTCCCATTCTCGCTTCGCCGCCGCCGCCGCCGCCTCAGTGGGGCGAGCCCAGAAACCAGAGAAGGAAGAGCGGAGCCTGCAGCCCCGTCTCCGCCAGAGGCAGCTCTGCGACGGCGCTCTCGCACGGCATTCGACCACCAGCCAATCGCGGCCCGCGCCTTACGCCCTCACGTGACCGCGACGGCCGTCCCGTCCCAGGGGATAGCCCCGGTGGTGCCACCTAAAGCTCTGTAGCAGGGCGGGGCCGGCTTCGCTGCGTCCCCTCTGAGCGTTCGAAAAGGAAGCGGGGGTGGGGGAGCGATGACGAGGGGGCGTGGCTTCGCTTCTCTGTACTCGCTGGGCGGGGCGCGCTTCCTCCGGTGAATCTCTTGCCTGTGCTGACAACTGGAAGTGGAGAGGATGGCTGGGCCGGAAACGATCCCGAATGCCAATCTCTTCTTCTCTTGAGGACGCCCCTCCTTTTCCGTCCGGCTCAGCCGTTCTCCTTTGTGGCTGCCGATAGCAACGTTGGACCAAATGGCCTGGCGTGTTTTTGGGCCGACTTTCACATAGCTGCGTTGGAAGGGGCCCGGCCCGGTGATCGCCGCTGACGGGTCTCACTTGCTGAAGAGTCGGCAGGTGGCAGAGTGGAGCCCGCCGCGCCTGCTTTCCGAACCGAGGAGTAGCGATGGACCGAGCAAACGTCTCCGGGGAATCCCAGGACTGGGCTGGAAGAAGGGCGTGGCAAGCCCGGTTAGGTAGCATTCCCAAGAAAATGAAGGGATGTGGCATCCCGGGAGTCACTGTTGGAATCGAAGTTTATTCCAAAGAAAGTAGGGCACAACGCAAGCAAGTAAACACGAACAGTACAGCAGGCCTAGCATGCACATTCTTCCTCCCCCCACCCCTGCTTTTGTTATTACTTGACTATCCTGTAATTTTAATAGACCTCATTGATTTTTATTGTTTCCCCCCTAAAATTATAGTATATTGGATTCTTTAGTGCAAAAATGTTACAGGGAAGTATGGTGATTGCTCCTTTGGCCCAGTATAATAGTGAAGATTCCTACGGTAGTATTTGAATGGTTCTTAAGAATCCCGCTAGGAACTGGGAGATGCTGAGTTCTAGTCACTTTAGGCATAAAGCCAGCTGGGTGATCTTGGGCCAGCCACTTTCTCTCAGCCCTACAAAGGTGGCAATGACAAACCATGTCTGAAAATCCGGGCCAAGAAAACTGCAAGAACTTGCCTGTGCAGTTGCCAGGAGTTAACATTGGACTCAAAAGGCACAACATGCAAATACATACAATTGATAGGCTGCCACCTGCTTGATCTAGACATTGTGCACCCAACAATCATAACAATCCGGATTAGAAATAATTATGTAACACTGGCAGTTAACAGTAAATACAGAGATAAAAACAAAGAAATTTTGGAACAAGATTCATATTTTAACACAGAAAATTCTTAAAATGAAGATGAAACCAGAAACTTTTCTTTTGGGATTAATGGAAAAAGGCTTAGGGAGAAAAAAAAGGGAGCTTTGATATTATATGAACCACAGTGGCACAGTGGTTGGAGTACAGTATTGCAGGCCACTTCTGCTGACTGCTGGCTGACTGCAATTTGGCAGTTCAAATCTCAAATCTCTTGACTCAGCCTTCCATCCTTCCCAGGATGGTAAAATGAGGACCCAGATTATTGGGGGCAATATGCCAACTCTGTAAACTGCTTAGAGAGAGCTGTAAAGCAGTACCTAAGGGCTATTACTATTTCTATATGTTGACAGCAGCAAGACTACTTTATGCACAAAAATGGAAGAACATTTCAATTCCCACCATGGAGGAATGGCTGCAGAAGTTGATGGAGCTGGCAGAGATGGCTAAATTGACCGTTTTGATAAAAGAAAAGAATATAAGCACTTTTGTTGCTACATGAAGACTGTGCTTAAGGTGGAAAAAAAATGAAACTTTGATTTTTGGGTTTTACTGATTAGATTGATTTGTTATAGAAAAGGCTAGTTTACATTATGGAAAAGTAAAAAGTTAAGACTCGGTGTTAATGCTTTATTCTAGTGCAACAGAGGGAATCTGAAGCCAACACTTTTTTTTTCTTCTTCCCTTCCTCACTTTTCTTTCCCCTTTTCCTCCCCACTTGCTTTCGTATTTTTGTATTTTATAATTTAATAAAATGTTTCAAAATGAACAGTAAATACAGAGAAATAAGTGCTACTGTATCCAGTGATAATCCTTGAAAACCTGTTTAGAATTGTACTTTGAATAGAAGCAGTGCAGTTAGACCAAATAAGAATTAAATAGCTACCACAAAATAAATATTGGGATAGAATATTGGTATAAACTCTCAAAGTGGATATACTAAAAAAGCCCCATAATCCAGCTGCTGATAGGCTTCTATTTCCAAAACATTTGGCAGTTTTCTTTGATTAAGCATCTCCCCCAAATAAGACAATCTTTGCATATTCCAAACTTAATTGATTTTATCTTATTAAATGATTGATCTGACTTGTTCTTTAAAAATGTATTTAAAAGTAACGTGAGAAAGTTTGCATATCAATAAATAGTCACTTTGGTCTTGAAAAGCTGTGTTGCTTCCTTCTTTAAAAGCTAGCTAGGATCTTAACACCTAGGTTGGTGGACATTCTCTCCCTCCTGCAGATTTCATCATGGAACTATCAATTGCTACCCCAGAGCATTTGATCATTCCTTAATGGGCAGAGAAGTGCCAGAACTGTGATGCAAGTTCATTGGTGATCATGCAAATTGGAATATTAGTGATGGGTTGACAGTAAGCTTCAGTTCAAATGTATATGGTGCTTGGAAAAGCAGAAATTAGAAATCAAGTGTTACCCAAGGAGACACTGAGAGAAAATGATAAGAATGTTAAGGAGACTGAAGGAACAAAGTGTTAAAAGCAAAATCTTGGATTTAAAAGTTATAATAGATGCAAATTAACCTTGAAGAGTGCTCAATTTTACAACTTGTTTTAATATGCAGATTTTTATTATTTTTCTGTGTGGCAGACTGCTCCCTCCCAGTTTTTGGCTACAACTTCATATCTAAAAGATAGTGATAACTCGATATTGACCAAATTTGTGTTCTTGCAAGGATAGTATTTTTAAAAATGAAGCAAATAAAGCATACAAAACATTTTCACTCTTGATGAATAAATGTTTCATTCATTTCTACTTTGCTGACCTAAAAAAAAGCAATGCCCTCTCCATTCTGCTTCATTTAGACCACAGTTCACCATTATTATGCGGTGAATACATTCATTCCTTGATGATGATCTTTTTAGCATCATAGGCTAGTGGGCAGAGATGTGCCAGAACTGTGATGCAAGTTCAGCAGTGATCATGCAAATTGGATTCTTCCACTAATGGGAAACATGAGTATGAACCTGATCAGAAAATAATATTAGCATCTCCTCTGTGACTCTTCCTCTGTATAATCCTTTTCTCTAGAAATGTGACATACGTGGCCTATATATTTTATAAACCATGGTTTATTTAGTTTCTTGGATAGATGTAACCAGTTTATAGTTTAGCAGAATGTAATGAATGTAGTAAACTTTATAATGGTGAAGAAACATGTTTCTGAATATTCTAGAAGTTAGGAAAAAAATGGCTGGTAAAAATACATGTTTGTGTTTTTCTTGATATTCCAATATTCTTCATTTATTGGTCAGGGTGTTCTACTTGATACATAAAGACAGAATTGAAATTATATACAAATATCCACAACAAAAAGTATCATGAATTCATTGGATACTGACCCACTTATCATTTAATTTGAATTTAATATAACAATGAGAAAATAAAGAGTTGGAAGGGACCTTGGAGGTCTTCCAGTCCAACTCCTGCTCAAGCTGGAGACACTACTGTTTCAGACAAATGGTTGTCTACTCTTCTTAAAAACTGGTGGAGGACATACAACTTCTGAAGGCAAGCTATTTCATTGATTAATCCTTTTAACAGGAAATATCTTATTTCTAGGTTGATTCTCTCTTTAATTTCCATGCATTGTTTCATGTTCTGCCCTTGGACATTTATTTTATAAAATTTATGGAATCCTAACCATAGTTTGGTGTAGACTAGAAACTGGGGGATCGTGAGTTCTAGTCCTGCCTTGGGCACAAAGCTAGCTGTGATCTTGGCTTTTCTCAGCCCTAGGAAAGAGGCAAGGACAAATCATGTCTGAAAAACCTTGCCAAGGAAACTGCTGGGATTTGTCTAGAATCGTCTCCGAGAATCTGACACGATTAAATGAAAGAGAAAAAAAATCACGGTTAGTCAAAAATCAAGCTTAGGGAATTGGCGTCTATTCCTAACCAATATTTACAGACAGACGATCAAACGGCTATGTTAAGAATAAATGGTACGTTTTTTCTGAATGCAAACCGAAAGAGGCGGCTCAGACTGAAGTCAAGTACGCCGACCAGCCGTAGATATTGTCTCCATAGAGGAGCCTGTATTCGTAGAGATAGAAACAAGTTAGAAATACCCTTGACTAATGATCCATTGTATTATTTTCTCTCTTCCGAAGCAAGTTACATTCTCTAAATCTTAGGTCAGGTTGTACAGCAGCAGCATTGTGTGTCCATAACGCTGTCTGGGTTTCTTCTTATTTTGATGGGACATGCTAGCGACGCGTCCCTTCCTTTTTCTCTTTCTTCCTATCTCTATGGCTGTCTTCCCCCTTGGCTAGCTTCTCTGGAGCGTCAGTGCTCACGTGCCCGGGACAAGCGGAGGATCTTCGTAGATTCAGAGTTGTGTGAGGAAGGGGTGGGAAAGGCTGGGGGATTCCTTTCTACGGTTAGTAGCACCTAAGGTTGGGCGGGGTGCGGGAGAAGGCAGAGGAGAACATTGCAGGGAAGCAACAAGAGAAAGGGAAATCAATGTAGGGTTGTAAGTCTACGCGATTTCTTGGCTGGTACCTATGGTAGTCTCGTGTTGCACTAAACCACAATTAAGAGATTCCAATACCAGGTCATAACGCGTAATTTGCAAACTACATTGGGGTTAATGCAACGCACCAAGCCAAACAAAACAAATTTAAGAGCGACTATTGAAGATATCTTGACTCCGTTTAACCACCTCTGCTCTTTTGTATTTCAGGATTTATCCGTCCATTACTCTTACTCTTTCCAGAACGCACCAGGCAAGCTTACTTTATTATACTTTCATACGTTTCATAGGTTTTATTCTCCTAGTGTCCTTTGAAAGAAAAATCCGTGTTGAAAGAAAAATCCGGTTCGGTTTCAAACTGGGAGAAAGGTACTGCAACTAAAATGGAGGCTGATTGAAAAGAAAGACTCTGTTTATTGATGAGCAGAACAGTTCTGGGACAGCTGACAAATTGGTTTGATGAGTACATGGATTTTTATAGGGTTCTGAGGTGCGGCATATTTCTTTCTCTGAGTGGAGGGCTTCTTGCAGTAGTATTTTGACTTTTTACATTTTTATGCTACTATGGGCTTTACACTAACCTGTTAACATTTTCAGAGCTTTTGTTGTTATGTGCATTGTATCTTAAATATTGTTTCATTTTTTAAAAATGTTGCACTTTTGAGTGCTCTCCTGGTAGAGCACTGACAAATTGTTTTCAAAGGCATAATGCAATTCTTAAAATGTATACATTTGATTATGTGCACAACTACAGGAGATTCTTCTTTTGGACTATAAATCTTATTAAGAATCTGGGTCAATCTTTTTAACTGCATGTCCTAAGAATTTATGTTTTGGTTCTAGGACTAGGATCCCAGACAGATTAACTGCCTCTGGTTTGTTTGTAATGGGGATTCATAAAGTTAGACATACAGGTAGTCCTCGACTTACAACAGTTCATTTAATGATTGTTCAAAGTAACAATCGCACTGAAAACGACTTAGGACCATTTTTTACACTTACAATCTTTGTAGAATCCCCATGATCATGTGATCAAAATTCAGATGCTTGACAGCTGGTTCATACTTTTTGACTGTTTCCCAAGGTCATGTCATCACCTTTTGCAACCTTTTGACAAGTAAAATAAATGGGGAAGCCAGATTTACTCAACAACCATGTTACCAACTTATGAGCTGCAGTGATTCACTTAACAACTGTGGCAAAGAAAGTTATAAAATGGGGCAAAATTAACTGGAATGCCTCATTTAACAACAGGAATTTTGTGCTCAATTGTGCTTGTAAGTCGAGGATTACCTGTATTATGGTTCTTTTGTATTACTGAATCCTTAGTATGCTTCATTTTATCCCTTTTAAGTTAATAACTATAGCAGTTAAAATTGAATGATGAAAAACATATCTCAATAACCAAGTCTATATCTTTAAAGTTAGGAAGAATTTTACTAGTTGCATCTTCTTCTATTATTGGAATATGGCCAAATAAGGAAAATTGGCTGCACCTTTCTTGCAAATCAAAAACTCTGAGAACAATTGATAACTGGTAATAGCATGATACTTTTGCCCACTGTTAATCAAGCCATAACTAACTCAATTTTCCAAATGTTCTATGTTCCTTAGATACATCAAAACATAAAAGTAGCCACATGGGATATTAGTAGAATATTAATTTTTGGTCCAAGTGTCATTGGGAAGATAGTTGTAGATTGCTTATAGATGCCTCAAGATTTCCCCTTCCTTTCTGTCCTTTGTGCTACCTAAATGGGAATGCTGGATAAGCTGTACATGTTTTCTTTTTTTTCTTTCCATCTTATTACTCTAGGAAAGAAGTGGGGATTCTAAACCAGCACCTGTTGTGGAATGGATGGCAGAAAGGAGGCTGGAATGTAGCTTTGCAGCTCAAGGTTTAGCTATACTTATCCCTGTTTGGCAGAGTTTAGGATAGAGTCATCCCCCTCTAAAGGATCAGGTATGCACTGTTTGAGAGTTTCTGGAAATTCGCTGGCAGTGGGAATTAGGAGCACTTTCTCTGTCTGGTTTGCTAGCTGTGATTTTTCACTCATGCTAGTTGCCTTCTGATATGTTGTTTTCTTCTTTCCTTATTAAATCATTCCTTTGAAAGTGTTGTTTATGGTTTCATGTAACTTCCTTTTTTATAAAATAAAAATAAATGAGAAAACATGCCTGACAAGGCAAGGTACTTACATAAAGAGAGCAAACTTCGCTCCCTTTTAACACTAAAGGTGTTACCCAGACTGATAACAAAATGTCTGCAAGCACGCAAGCAAGCTCAGAGAGTATCAAGGATTCCATAATTGGAGTAACTGTCAAATGATTCCCATTTTCTTTATATTTTTTCATACGTATTTATTTTATGAGACTTACATGCCACTCCAACCATCAACTGACTCTTGAGTGGCTAACAATCCTACCTTCCATTAAAAATGTTAAAATAAATCATATCTCCATTGGGTTGTGTATTCTTATACAGGAAAATCCCTCAAGGAATGAACCCTTCAGAACACTGTTAAAATCATGAGGTTTAATAGTTTCTTAAATCTCAATAATGCTAGGGTATGTTGAATCTTCGGGGGAATGCTGCTGTAGAGGAATGGGCAGCATCTTAAGAAGGCCCAAGTCTTAGAAATCTATAAATAACATTTTTTTAAAAAAGGGAACCTGCTGAGAACAGGAGGTCCCCTAAATATCCATATTTTGAATCCTGAAAGGCTTTAAGGATGTCAGCTGCATCTTCAATTGTGCCCAGAAATTAATTGATAATTAGTTAGCATTCTTGCAGTGGTGATGTTAAATGGGTGTACTCATGACTGCTGGAGCTGCTATATTCTCAATGACGTTAGCTTCTGAATGCTTTTTAAGGGCAGCATCATGTAGGGTCCAAATTTATATGTATATTTAATGTTTGTATTTTGATTGCATTATTAGATTAATAAGTTTTACATTTTTGGAATATGAAAACTAGTCAACAGCTGAACATAATACCCAGAACATGAGAGTGCATATCAATAACCATATTCGAACAATTGCCATAAATTAATAACTTTACTGTGTGTGAGTATATATGTGTGTGCGTGTATATATATATATATATATATATATATATATATATATATATATATATATATATATATATATATATATATATATGTATATGTCTGGCATTCAGCTTTGTTCGGGTATTTTCCCACGTCATAATAGTGGTGCTTTTAAAGTTGTAGCAACGTTTCAGCAGAATCTCATCTGCCATCATCAGGCTTCTGTATGGTGTTTGTCTGTGAGTCAGACTTTTACAGCACCACTATTATGACGTGGGAAAATACCCGAACAAAGCTGAATGCCAGACATGTAAGTACCCGCGAAAACTTAAGAATATATATATATATATATATATATATATATATATATATATATATATATATATATATATAAATAAATAAATAAATAAATAAATTTAGCCTGGTTTTCATCGCTAGAGTACAGTTGGGAATTCAGTTTTCAGGGTGTGCATTTTTATTGTCTTCTTAATGGAATGAATCTGAACTTTATTCTTGTGAATGGGTTTCACATGGAAGGTTTTTCAATTCTGTATCTTTCCCCGGTTTGATAGGCAAAGAGATGGCTTTGGTTCCTTATGACAGCACAGCTCTTTGGGGTATGCAGAAGTTACATAAATCTTCCTCTACATTCTGTTTTGCCAACCATACAATTCACATTAAGCAGAATTGGACGCAGTTGGGAGTAGCTGCTGTGGTGTGGGATGCGGTGCGTATAATTTCATTGATTCATTTGTGGAGAGTTGTAATGGTTCATTAAGAAGGTCTGAAGAAATTGGACATGACCATTTAGCAATTGAACTAATATTTCTCTGTGGACATAATATTTACTGTATTCAACAAAAACAAAAGTGACAGAATTCTAAAATGATATAGCCTATTTAACTGAAGCTTTGGAGAACTTTTTCTCATTTATCTTTCCAACCATCTGAGAGTCAAGCTATGCTTTCTAGAAAAGAGATATCAATTATACAGGGAAAGAAATAGATTTGAACTGCCAGGTTTAGGGATAATAAGAGATAATTTGCATTTAATCCCCATGGCAGATGGCAATTATCTGTTTTATTTGGCTTCATCCAAGTGGACAGTGCAGTTCTTATCTAACCTTATAACATTGTGTGTCTGAGAGCTTCTGGCTGAGTGGTTCATCCAAATGTTTTGCTAAGGTTTTGATAGGGAACTTGACATTTTCCAGATTAGCTAGATTACAACTCTCATCAGCCCCCAAAATGGAAAAACATTAGAATGAGGAAGGCTGGTGTAGATTTTCCATTCCTTCCTACTATAAATATCTTTCCATCCCTTCCAAAATTTCCAGTGGCAACCTTTTTTGAGAGGATAGTAATATAATTAATTCTGCGTATATCCAGAATATTGTAAACCACCTCCAGTTCTACTTCTACTTCTGGAAGGCTACTGAACGATTGTAGGAATGCCTGGAATCTGCACAATAAAAAGTTCTGAAAAATACAAGTATATAATCATGGAATGGTAGAATTTGCACATTCCTAATTGAGATTCCTATTGTTTTTTTTCCACTGGAATTGGAGCTTAGATTTAAAAAGTCTTTCTCTAACATGGAACTGAATCTGTTTCTATTTTCATTTTCAACCAGCAATCACCAATAGCTGAAATCAATAACAAACCCTATAACTTGCCCCCAAAATCTTCCTTCAGATAGACACCAGGAGACTGTGAGTTCTAGTCCTGTGACTTTGGGCCAGTCACATACACACAGCCCACTCACCTTACATAGTTGTGGGGAAAATAGGAGAAGGAAGGAGCATTAGGTATGTTTCGTGTCTTGAGTTATTTCAAAATAATGATGAAGTAAATAAAACAAGTAAAATATGATTTTTAAAAAAATGATGTTTAGGCAGAGGCATAGGCTGGGATTAATGTACTTTATTTTTTGCACTAGAAGATGCTTCAGTCCATAAGACACACCTAGCTTTTGGGGAGGAAAACAAGGAAAAAAAATCTGCCTCTGCGTCCCAGCAATTTGCCTCTTTGCAGCAAAAATCAAACAGCCTGGTCAGCTTCAGCACAGTCTGATTTAGCACAAGCAGCTGATTGGCGGTTGGATCAGCCTCCTGGAATACTGCTGATCAGCTGTTCCAGGTGCGGGGATTGCCACTCCCCATTGCCACCTCTACATGCTCCATTTTCAGCCTCTGTGTGTCCTATTTTCAGTCTGTTCCAGGCGGTGGGGATCACCGCCCATTGTTGCTGCCAGGAATGGGCTGAAAATGAGGCACATGGAGGTCGAAAATGGGGTGTGTGGCAGTGGTGGGATTCAATTTTTTTTTTACTACCAGTTCTGTGGGCATGGCTTGGTGGGCATGGCATGGCTTGGTGGGTGTTGCTTGGGCGTGGCAGGGGATGGATACTGCAAAATCTCCATTCCAATCCCACTCCTGGGGGAAAGTTACTGTAAAATCTCCATTCTCTCCCCACCCCACTAACTTGCTTTCCAGCTCCGTTCTCCTGTGCAGGCCAACAAAAGAAGATCCAGCCGATCAGCTGGGACTTGGGAGGCAGCGAATAGATAGGGGCAGGGGCAGTCAGAAGTGGTCTTCTGAACTATTCAAAATTTCTGCTACCAGTTCTCCAGAACTGGTCAAAACCTGCTGAATACAACCTCTGGTGCGCTGAGGCAGCGATCCCCACAGCCTGGAACAGCTCATTGGCAGCATTCCGGGAGGCCAATCCAACTGCAAATCAGCTGCTCATGCTAAATCAGGCTGTGCTGAAGCTGACCAGGCTGTTTGCTGCAAGGAGGCAAATTGCTGGGAGGCAGAGGCCTAAGGGTGGGGGCTGGCAGGTGGGTGGAGCTTCGGCAACATTTGTTCTATAAGACGCACAGACATTTCTAGCCACTCTTGGTGAGGCCGTGGAAAGTGTGCTTTATTCTGCGAAAAATACAGTAGTTATCTATCTACTTAAAAATAATTTAATTATGATGATACAAAACATGGCTCTCCAAGAGATACTATAGCTTACTTTGCAGAGGTAGTTCTTAGTTTGTCATCTGCTTAACTTGTCATAACATTGTTACAGAAATTAACAATGTTCTGACAACTGTTAACACCTAGTTAATAAGTTGGTTAATAAGTGTCAATATTTTCTATTGCTGAAAAATAGTTCTCTAAAGTTTGAAAATTAAAACATTACAGTATATATTTACTAGAATTTCTATGCTGTTATAGAGGTTCATTTCCTATAAATGGATCTAGGATTATAGCCTTACGGAATATTCTTATTTATATTCTTGCTGCCTTGCTAAAAGTATTTATTTGGGTATGAAAGAAAGTGATAAAACTGATATCTATTTCTGAGCACTGAATTATTTGGTCTTCAAAGATATCCATTTAAAAAAAGATTAGTTAGAACTGCATTAAGAATAAATTTTGGTCACTGTGGGAATTTTTAAGGATATTCCTTATATAGCAGTATGATATTAAGATAAGAGATAAACTTTATTGTCACTTTATTGTCACACATTAAAAAATGAAAGTCTGATGCCCGCTCTCAAAAGTGTGTGTGTATGTACACACGCATACACATATAAATGCATGCATGTGATATATAAATATGAATATGTATGGTATTCAGCTTTGTTCGGGTATTTTCCCACGTCATTATAGTTGTGCTTTTAAAGTTGTAGCAACGTTTCGGCAGAATCTCATCTGCCATCATCAGGCTTCTGTATAGTGTTCGTCTGTGAGTCAGACTTTCACAGCCGTTTCAGTTTTAAATTTGGGGCTAGCCTACTGTTGTGCCAGAATGGTTTTTTCTTCATCCTGATTGGTTGGGAGTCTTGGTCTGTATTTATTGGTCTTGGAGTTTGCTGTGTTATGCTTGATTCGTGTTTCTAATATCTTCTTTCTGTTTTGTGGCTTTTTTTGTCTTGATTGGCTGGCAACATTGTGTTCCTGTATTGGAAGCTTTTAGTGCAGTTTGGCTCTGAGTAAATGGATGGCTATCATTTATTAGGAAGCTAGATTTCATCTGGGTGCCTTTGAGCTGGAGGTATCAGGGGGGATCTGTTCATGCCCAGGTGTTTGCCTGGCTTGTGGTGTGGAGATTTGTTTGTTTGTGAGTGCAGGCTTCCAAATAATTGACAGTCTGGTGGAATCATCTCTTCTATTCATGCTTTCAGGTCTTTTTTCAATCTCTATGGCTTCTCTGATAATTCTGTGGCTGGGGTTTTCTATAGTGGCTAGGGTTTTGGTGCCATTGAAGTCGATGCTATGACCTGTGGCTTTCATGTGTTGGACTAGTGAGGAAGTGTGTTCCAGCTTTTTGACTGCATTTTTGTGTTCATCCAGGTGGGTACTTATTCTTCTATTGGTCTGTCCAATGTATGTGGCCGGGCATGATGCACAGGGGACTTTGTATATGCCTTGATTTTCCAAGTCAATTTTATCTTTGGGGTTTCTTAGGATGGCTGCTATTTTTCTGTCTGTTTTGAAGGCAGTCTTGATGTGATGCCTGTGTAGTATCTTACTGATTTTGTCTGTAGTACCTCTTATGTAGGGCAGGACAGCTGTTCCATAGGTCTGTTCATCTTCTAGGTCTCCATTATGTCTCAGTGTGTTTTTTTGGATCAAGCCGGTGATTTTGCTTTTGTGGAAGCCGTTAGCTGTCAGTACTTTAGTCAGGGTGCATCATTCAGTCTTTATGTGTGTCTTGTCTGCCAGGCGTTTGGTTCTGGCGATTAGTGTTTTGGCCACGGAGTTTATCTGTGCTGGATGGTGGTGGGATTGGGCATTGAGGTAGCAGTTGGTGTGTGTTTTCTTCTGGTATATGGTGTGCCCTAGTGTGCCATCTGTTTTTTTGTAGATTAGTACATCTAGGAATGGTAGTTTGTTTGTTTCCGTTTCTATGGTGAACTTGATTTTGGAGTGTGTGCTGTTTAAGTATGTTAGGAAATTGTTTAGGTTTTCTTTTCCATGGGGCCAAATCACAAATGTGTCATCGATGTATCTTAACCATAGTTTGGGTTTGTGGGTGGCATTAGCTAGGGCTCTGGATTCGAATTCTTCCATGAACAGATTTGCAATGACTGGTGACAGTGGTGATCCCATAGGGGCTCCTTCAATTTGCTTATATCTTTGTTCTTTGTATATGAAATATGTGTTAGTTAAGCAGTGTTCTGCTAGTTCCATGAGGTGTTTAGCCGGTTGGTATTTATTTTTGATGATTTTCAGAGTTTCTTTTATCGGGACTTGAGTGAATAGTGAAACCACATCGAAACTTACAAGCAGATCTTCTTGTTTCACGTGTAGATCTTTGATCATTTCCAAGAGGTGGTATGAGTTTTGTACATGTGAAGCTGCTGCTTCAGCATGGGGCTGTAGCTGCTTTGCTAAGTGTTTAGCTAGGTTTTGTAGTGGTGCTCCTCTGGAGCTGACTATGGGTCTGAGAGGTATGCCTTCTTTGTGTATTTTTGGGAGGCCGTATAGTTTGGGGCATCTGGAAGATTTTTCTCTTGGGATGATCGTCTGTTGGATCGCTTTGCTCATGTTGCTGGTTATAATTTTCTTCTTGGTTATTTTTTCCAGATATGTGGTTGGGTCCGTGTTTATCGGTTTGTATGTGGAGTCTTGGAGTAGGTCTGTCAATTTTGTTCCATGGTCTTTTCTATCCATTACTACTGTGGCATTACCTTTATCTGCTGGAAGTATGATTATGCTGTTGTCATTCCTTAGGGCTTGCAGGGCTTTTAGTTCCTCTTCGTGCAAGTTGCTTTTGGGTGGTTTGCTTGTGCATAGGATGTTAGTAACTTGGTGTCTTATTCTATCAGCTTCATCTGTATTTAATTTAGTTAGGCTGGATTCTACTGCACATATGATGGATTCTGTGGGGATTTTTTTGTGCTAAAGCATAATTGAATCCTTTGGTTAGGACATGTTTCTGTTTTGGTGAGTTCTCTGAAACGTTATATACTAATTGTTTCAGGTGTTGTTGTGAGTTGTTGGGGGCTTTCTTGTCATGTTCTAATTTCTTTAGTTTCTTCAAGAGTTTGTCATTTTTGTAAGTGGTTTCAGTTTCATCTCTCCAAGTTGTAAGTTGTTTTATCTTGTCCCAAAGTAGAGGGTGGATTTTGCTGCTCAAGTCCAGATGTAGCGTTAGCAAATCTTTGTTTAACTGATCCAATTGGAATCTCTTTCTGTGGAGCTCGTTCCTGAGTAGAGCCATTTCAGTTCTTTTCAGGATACAATTAGTAGCTGCTGTGCTGTGATGAAATGTTAATTTGAAGCAGGTTGGTTGTTGTCTCTGCAGCTGCGTAGGAATTTGAGGTCACATAGTATTCCTGCTCTTTTAGCTTCCAGCTTCTCATAGGTTTTGGTCTGGCTGTTTATTTCCTCCCTGTAGAGGTCTGATATTTGTTTTCTTAAGTTTTCGCGGGTATTTATATGTATGGTATTCAGCTTTGTTTGGGTGTTTTCCCATGTCATTATAATTGTGCTTTTAAAGTTGTAGCAATGTTTTGGCAGAATCTCATCTGCCATCCATTTACTCAGAGCCAAGCCACACTAAAAGCCTCCAATACAGGAACACAATGTTACCAGCCAATCAAAACAAAAAAAAGCCACAAAACCGACAGAAGATATTAGAAACACCAATCAAGCAGAACACAGCAAACTCCAAGACCAATAAACACAGACCAAGACTCCCAATCAATCAGGATGAAGAAAAAACCATTCTGGCACAGCAGTAGGCTAGCACCAAATTTAAAACAGAAACGGCTGTGAAAGTCTGACTCACAATACTGAAGCCTGATGATGGCAGATGAGATTCTGCCAAAAAGTTGCTACAACTTTAAAAGCACAACTATAATGATGTGGGAAAATACCCGAACAAAGCTGAATACCATACATATAAGTAAGTACCTGCGAAAACTTAAGAAAACAAATATGAATATGTATACACACACATATATACACACATATATACACACACATACATGCATGCGCACACATACACGTGTGCATGTGTGTGTGTGTGTGTGTGTGCGTGTGTGATCAATCACAAATCTTTTAGAATACATAGTGGAAAATCTACATAGTGTGTTGGATCCCTGACAATAACTGTGGACCCTGGTCAAGCATATGCTATATCCTGAATAGAAAGAAGTGAACTAATAATCTGTTCTACCACTCTCTCATAGCCTTACTGTCCGAAACAGTAATACCTCCAAACCACACAGTAATGACAGGATACTTTCAGGAGTGTCAAACTCTTGTTGTCATGGTGTTGTTACATGATCTATCGTGATTTTTCCCCTTTGTTAAACCAGGCATGGACATGGCCAGTGCATGATGCATCTGGCCTGGGGGGCACGAGTTTGCAAGTTTCATCTGCTCTAGAAAGTGGTAAGCATCAGGGAAGCAAGATGAATTTTTGTATAAATTAATTCTTTCCTGAAGAAAAGGTGTTTGAACAAACTAACCCTCCAACATATGCTTATACTTAATCATACTGTCAAAATGTCATAAAGAAATCAAGTCATTTGTACTTCTTACATACCTCAGTAGAAGAGTATATCACTTACTTACAGGTAGTCCTTGACTTATGATTGCAATTGGGACTGGAATTCCATCACTAAGTGATGCAGTCATTAAATAAGTTGCATCTAATTTGTGACCTTTTTTTATCCTGGTCGTTAAATGAATCTGACTTCCCCCTTTAACTTGGAAGCTCCTTTGGAAAATACAAATAACAATTATGTCAGTCCCAGGATGCTGCAACCACTGTAAATACATACCATTTGTCAAATACCCAAATTTTGATCATGTGGCTGCAGGAAAGTGAGGACCAGCTGTAAGTCACTTTTTTCACCACTTGTGACTTGGAACTGCCAATAAATAAATGTTCATAAGTCAAGGACTATCTGTACACCAGAAGCGCAGGAATAGTTGACTATCCCCTTAGCCCTCCTCTTACCACTGGGAAGGTGACTTCTGCCTGCGTTCTCATTTCAATTGAGAATTTTCTGTCTTTCACTCTTGAAAAATAAAAACTAGATATGCACATTTAAAAGCCCCAAAATAAAGATTATAATAAAAGCTCTGAGATTCAGCTGCCACTTCCACTTGATGGCCTGAAAATCACATCTTGTGCTTAAAACATTTTTACAAGCTTGTCATACGGGTGACAGAAGAAATGCTATTATCTGACTGGACTTGTATTAGTATTCTTAATTAGATTTTTTTCCCCCTCCTGACCTAGGCAGTGGTCTTGTGCACTTTCCTGGAGACAGGAGGCATTGATCTGCAGGGACGCAGGGTGATTGAGTTAGGAGCTGGGACAGGCCTCCTTGGAATTGTAGCTGTGTTACTTGGTAAGTTACTCTGGAAACTGGAGCTGGTGTAGGCTAACAATTCATTTTGGTGTCTAACAGAGATCTCAAATTGTATAGTTTCCTTTTAGCTTTATTAATATTAATGGGACAAAAAGAATGCACACACTTATTTTTGAGTTTTCCTAGAATATTGCTTAACTTGATTAGTTTTTTTCACTAGATTTATTCTAATAAGGATTCTCTTTACAGTCCTCCATGTTTCTCTTCTTAGGTGCTCAAGTTACAATCACAGACCGAAAGCCAACATTGCCCTTACTTGAAGCAAATGTGCAAACTAATTTACCTGTCAACCTTCAGTCAAGAGCAGTAATAAAAGAACTTAACTGGGGACAAGATTTGGCAGACTTTTCTCCAGGAGAATATGATATTATCTTGGGTGCAGACATAGTTTACCTAGAAGAAACATTTGCAGACCTTCTTCAGACACTGAATTATCTCTGCTCTTTTGAGACTGTAATCCTGTTATCATGCCGCCTCCGCTATGAGCGGGACCAGAATTTCCTGAAGATGCTTAGAGAACAGTTTACAGTGCATGAAGTGCTCTATGACCCTGGTAATGATGTGCATATATTTAGAGCACAGAGGCATGTCCTGAAGGGGGATTTGTGATTGGTCTGATCATGAATTCTTGCCAGCTCATGTCTTCTCTTTCCTTCTCATTGCCCCAATACTTGGATCAAAACCTTCCATACAACATCTCATGAGAATAAAGTTAAACTAATCTATTTTTTGTTATTTGGAGTTAATTAGGTTGAGTTTCCTATAAATACTGTCTTCTTGATTTACTCATTGTTAAAATAAAGAATTAATCAGGTGAGCCATCAATGGATAGCAATCTATCAATTTATTTTTGAAGAAATAACTGAAAAGCTGTATATGGTCACAAAATAAATGGGCTAATTATCCACATTCAGTACTTCTCTCTGTTTCAGTCAGCTGGTCAATTCATAGAACTTCCTCAGTAAATACAGGTGAAAGCAAAAGGGGACATATATTTGAAAGAAGAAATTGTTTCAGGAAAAAGGCTTGGGATAAAGATGGGGCTTCCCTTGGATAAGTAACATGGGTTGTCAAAGAGATGTACAGATAGCCCTCAAGTTATGTGATTATGACCAGTGGCAGCATCCTGTGGCCACGTGATAGCATTTTTTGATATTTTTTTTGCTGCTTTCCAGCAGAAAATGTCCAAACAGGGTTTGCACTTCAACCACTTAATGATGTCATGATTTGCTTCATGACTGTTGTAAAAAGTTGTGCATAACTATAACTGGTGGCGGTAAATGCATGGACAGGTCATAACCTTTTTTTAAAGCACATCACAACTTTGAATGGTTGTTAAGTGACTAGCCATTTTTTAGAATTGCTTTTCACATTACATCATTTCAAACACTTTTATCATCAGTTACACTTGTGAGATTGGGAACAGTTTCATTTTCATGAAGAACATAAAGTACACACTTGCAAAAATATTTTAGCTTAGTTATCTCCCAGTTATCATGCACACAATTCCTTCAACTTTCTGTCCAAGGTTTCCAGGGATTCTTTCAAAGTGTCTGGCTAGGTCACAAAAATTCATTCCCAGAAGGGTCAAGAGGAAAAGACAGTTGTTGATGAAGTTGAATATTCTTGGTAATTATTAAGGCAAGTCCTAATGTTTAGAAACCACATTTGCAGTCAATAAATGCAGGCAAAGAAGTGAGTATCGGAGCCAACTAGTCTATGTTGGAATGTAAAGATAAAACAGTCTGTGGTGCATTACCAAGGTTAAATTACTTGATTAGATCTGTAATTTCATTTTTGTCACTTGGCACTGAGAGATGTCTTAAAGATTTAAGCCATCTTTAACAGCAGTTTAAAAGCAGTTGTTTACGCATATAGTTTTAAAATGGTCCTCCAGACCAGAGGTCACCAACCTTTTGGACCTCAGGGTCCACCAAACTCATAATTTTAAATCCCGTGGACCTGAGACCCTGGGAAAATTCCCCAAAAAGTCTGCAGGAAAATTCCCCATTCCATTTTCCTACCGATCATTCTTTTTTTGGGATTGCAGGATACCATTTCTAGCTCCCTTCTCGGTGGGTGGGGAGAGACTTATGGCTTCATGCAAGAAAAACAGCAGAAGCAGAAGTCTTTCTCTCCCCCAAACTCTGCCAGAAACGAGTCTTTGTGAGACTTGTCGCACCAGCGCAGCCTCTTGAAGTGGGATGCCTTGCAGGGTCCCAAAGACTCATTTCTGGTGGAGTTTGTGGGAGAGAAAGACTTTTGCTGCTTGTATGCAGCCAAAAGCAGAAGAAGCAGAAAGAAGCAGCCCGGTGGCCAGGCAAGGTGCATGGGGTGAGTGGGGCATGTTCCCCCTCTCCGCCCTTTCCCCTCACTACCTCGAGTTGTTTGCATTGTGACACAAGCCTTGTGTTCCTGCGGACCATGTGGGCAAGTGCAGCCTTTTGTTCCCCTGCAGCCAGGATTAATTGCTTTGGGGATTGACATTTCTCTGTGGACCACCAAAATTTTCTCGCGGACCACCAGTGGTCCCTGGCCCACTGGTTGGCAACCACTGCTCCAGACAGCAACCAATGTTTAATAAGAAGGTCAAGGTGGGCAGGCAGGATGGAAAGGGAGTAATACAGGGGTTTTTTGCTAATGTTGCTGTAATTGTTGCTAAGTTTCCCTAAGTGACTAGGTACCAAATTAGATTTTTCTATCATCTCTTTATGGGGAATGGAATGTGGAGAAGGGTCACTGCTGCATCAGTTGAAATAATTAGTATATGATTTCTTATACAATGTTTTCTTTGTTTAACAAATTTATATAGCTGCCCATCTACCAAAATATACAAATCTAGTTTAAAAGAAACTCGACTGGGGCTCTGAATATCACATTATCAAAATAATGAATTAGAAGTTATAATAGAATCACCACTCAGTATTGTTTATATATACAGCAAAAACATTGCAGTGGAGTTTGGATTGGACAAATGTGCCAGCCTTCAAGTTGACAATTTCCAAGAACAAAGAAGTGATAAAGGTTAGAAGTGAATATATTGTAAGAGTAGAGAAGTCCAAACTCAGTGGAGGAAAAGCTCTAGTGGTTTTGGGGCTAGAAAGTGGGAGACCATGAGTTCAAATCCCAGCTTAGTCATGAAAGCCAGCTGGGTTACTTTGGGCCAGTCACTCACGCTTAGCCCAATCCACCTCACAGGGTGGCTATGAGGGAAACAGGAAGAAGAAAGTGTGTTGGATATGTTTGCTGCCTTGAGCTATTTGTAAAAAATAATAGGCAAGAACATCTGCCTATCC
This sequence comes from Hydrophis major, assembly GCA_033807585.1. Lineage (NCBI taxonomy): Eukaryota > Metazoa > Chordata > Lepidosauria > Squamata > Elapidae > Hydrophis > Hydrophis major. The sequence goes on along the minus strand of CM066328.1, from coordinate 216,447,314 downwards.
TAAGTTCTTAGAATTATTTGATACGTGGATAAAAATGCCAAATCAATCTAAACTATGCGATGAACCATAATAATACAGAAGGCATACCAAAAAATCTTGGATGGCACTTATAAAATCTGTCAATAATTTTTTTTTACATTTTGAAAACATCTTTTTCAGTGAACAATGTGGTTCCAGGGTTATAACACTTCAATACAAACATGACCTTAATATATTATAAAATCTGCACACTGACAAAATTTCCATCTGTCAATTGCAAAAATCCAGTGCTTGGATCTGCACAATACATTACAACTTCCTAAGTTCATGGAAAAAACTTGATGCATATGAAGGCCAACACCAGCTAAACAACCGGAAGTTGTGACTTCAGATTGTCAGAAAATAATAATTTACTATATAATTTATGAATGAAATGACTATCAACTCACCCAATATCCCTATCCAAGTCTGGGGAAAGAGCCAGGTCTTCATATCCCTTTGAAACTTTTCCATGAGAATACCATGAGCAGCAAGGCTATTTCTTAGATCCCCCCAGGTGGCATGGCCTCATGGATGGGTTCTAGAGCATGTCCACTCAGCCTGATCCTAGTGGGACAGGCAGAAACTATTGGAAGTAGGCAGTCTTGCAAAAATCCTGGCTCCATGCCATGCAAGCCTTTAAAGGTATGACCAGCATGCAAACATGGAAGGGCACTTGGATTCCTACTATAGAAGAATGGTTGTGGAAGCTGATGGAGTTGGCGAAATGGCAATATTGACTGCTCAAAGAACAAAAATATTTTTGTTTCCACATGAAAACAGCTTCTGAACTTGGTGCTTAATGCAGATAATGAAACTTTGATTTTAGGTTTTACAGATTAATAAGACTTGTAGAAGTGACTGGTTCATACTATTATGGTAAAACAAAAAAATGTGATTTGTTGTTAATGCCTTATTCTACTGCAACAGTTGGAAGTCAATGTTTCTTTTTCTTTCCCTACCTCTCCTCACTTTTCTCTCCCCTTTCCCTTCATTGTCCTCTTATTTGCTTTTGTATTTTATACTACTTTATAAGGTAATAAAAATGTATTCTGAGATAAAAGTACAACCAGCATTGTCAATTGCATCCACTGGGGGGTGGGTGGGTGGTATTCTATGGATGCTTATTGTAATGCAACTCCATGAACTGTTGTTTTGGGACAGCTGAAGATTACAAATGCTCTTCAAGACCTAAGGACTCTATTGCTACAGTTCAGTTAGGAAGTGACAAGGTATGAGTAGTCATAAGTAGTGCTTCTTGATCTGTGAGTAGGCACAACTATAGTGCACATGTAATCGTGGACAGCTGTCACCTGCTCTTTATATGCTATAAATCTAGAACCTTCAGATTTCACATTAACCTTGACCTTGGGAGCATGATCCTTTCCAGAGTTATCCATAGAAAATCATTGGACACAATGGCTAGATGATAAAATACGATAATAGAATATTTAGAATGTTAGACAGTAAGGAATATCTTTATTTTGCTATTTTGTTATTACTTAGTTATTTGACATTATATTTATAAAGGGTTTTTCAGGATTGATTTGGTATGACTATATGATTTATTACAGAATAAACTGGTTAAAGTATTGTTATCTCATAAAGCATGAATGATTAAAAGTATAGTCAAAAATTTCTTTTTTTTTTTTAGTGATATTAGGATATATAAGTTCGGAATGACAATATGAGTTGTTATGTAACATAATTATAATTGAGACTACAAAATGAATGCACAAAACTGATGAACCAACTGACACACTGGATGTACATATGAGAGTTGATGTTTTAATGTTTTGTTTGTCTTGTTTGTTTGTAGAAAATTAATAAAATCTCTTTCAAAAAAAAAAAAAAGAAAATCACTGGACACTAGATCTCTAAACCCCAGACCCACTGTTTTGTCAGGGCTGAACCAAAGCTGATTCTTTTCCTACCAAACCTGCACAGCATTAATAAAGCACCTACCTCAATGGCATCAGATGATTTTCATTTATCTACCACTCCATTTATAAAGACTTTTGAACAGCTTAAACATAATATAAAATTGAAGTATTAAAAAAATCTGTAACATAAACAAGGCCATGATGCCACTAGACAGCAGAATCTGAACTCGCTCCAAATGTTTCTCTGAAGATCTGTATCTTCCCATTTCTGGCAAATTTTATAGAGGTTGTGTGGGTGAAACGCACCCTCTGAATGTATTGTCCAAAAATTTATTTTGAGAATGTGGATCTTAAAATCAAATTGCTCCTTTGTGGCATAATAAGCAGATACCCAACTGTACATTTCTCCAATCTTAAGGAATCCATATGCAGAGGTATTACTTGCATGCAGGGGATTATAGGGTTCATTCTAGAAGCCAAACATATTTTGAACTGAAATTCAGAGTCCTTTAATAATGGGTCACTCTACTATAGCACCAAAATGCTTAAAAACTGATCAAATATTGTTTTGACACAGCCCATTTAATAATAAAGTTCTGTCCTGTGCAGAATTTTATAGATTTTCATATTTAGCACAGCACCTTACATTTGTATATTCTAGGACATGGACTCAGTTTTTTGAGCATCCCATAATAATTATATTATTTTGATTAGAAAAATTATTTTTCTCGTTGTGTAATAGAAATAATAAAGATATGGTCCAGAATAGGGGCATGCAAATTCCAACAGGTTTGAGATCATACATTTCTAAGGCTATTATATTTCATTTTTAAAAAGCTAAACAGAAGTACTCATGTGCACTAAAACTCATGTATACACACATACACAGTCACACTTATAATTGCACATACATGCATTCATACACAAAATATATGCAAATGCAACTAAGTGTGGCAAAGAGTCAAAGGGAAGGAGGTGAAATGTGTTATGGAAAGAATGATGGATACAAGAAGGGCAGACGTGAGCAGGGAAAGGACAGGATGGCAAATCATGTTAGCAAAACAAGATGGAGTTAAAAGATGTAATTATGAAATAGATAAATAAGAAAAAAACATTCAGAGCTTTGCACATGGTCTGTGCCAATTGCATTTTTGCATTCCTGCTTGAAGAAATACATGCTTAATCTTTTTATATTTTAGTCTCAACTGAGTAATTGACAAACATAGGGAAAGTGATTCTATTTAATATATTATCCCATCTGAAAAAAGAGACTTCAAAAAGATTTTAAAAGCAGGTTTATGTATCCGCACATAGATGTGTAAAAAGAGTTTTATGAGTTTATACCACAAACTTTACAGTAAGAAAAAAGCACTTTATGACAGTATTTCACAAATTCACAAAGATCACTTTAAAATATAAAGCAATTACTAGCTTCTGAAACACAAAGCAGTTAGTATGTACACAATGTTAATAAAATGCAGTATAACCCAGTACGTTAAAAAAATAATACAACTGGATAAATTACAAAATTAAAACTGGGATATTTCAAAATAATAAGGAATTCTCAATTTATCTTAATCCATTTCTAGTTTGTATTTCTCTGCCTAGTAATTTAATTTGAAATAAAAACATTTTAAAAAGTTCGCTACCCTGGTTTTTTTGCTGATTGTTTTGGATAGAGAAATCAGTTACAGGGAGAATAAATTTTATTAAATAAAACTAGTATAGCTGCCCCTCCTCCCACAATATTCTAAAGAAAGTTCACATTCATGTGAACCTGAGATCCAAACAGAACACGAATACATTGATCAGATGTTGCACCACAACCTTCTCATTCCTTGGTGCTCCTCAAATTAGTGTGAAGCATACTTGAATAGTAACATCTTAAATGAAATTAAAGATCTAACATTTCATTTGTTTCACAAATAACCCCATGACCCAAAAATGGAATGGCACTTGGATACCACACAAGTTATAGAAAGCATTTCAAAATTATCCCTTACTTTTTGTTATGAATTTGTCATTACAACCAGCTTGTTTTATTCTGGAAGCCTGTTTTTCAGAATACTATTAATGCATCTTGCGAAGTCTGAGACTCAGATATCAATGTGATACAATACTCCCTTGAAGTACAGCAAATACTTGCTTTGAAACACTTAGGCATGCACCAACATTTTATTTGTTACATGATCAATAGATCAATTAATAGAAGTGAGGAGACTCCACAGATACATAAGAGTGTTGAAGTGCCCTGGGTTCATTGTGGGTTTAAAAGAAACCACATGTAAATACAGCTCAATTATGTTCTGTGCATATCAAAAATTAAAATGCTGTCATTGAGAATGCACTACAATTCCAAAAATCCTTGAGGTTTTTTTCAGCCATATATTCTGAAATACGGTACTGAGATAAGCTACTGACACATTCTTTATAGTTTAGCATTGCAGAAATAAATTATATGTATCTATGCTGCAGAGTAGCAATGTTAAAATATACAGTAACCCTGAGAAAGTGGGCAAGTGGATGCAAAAAATGTATGAGGTTCCTTACAGATGTAACAATGTATCATTATTCATAATAATCCTGAATTAACCACAAGAATTCCTAACTGTAGAGATATGTGAGATTGCAATATTTATAATTCAATTCTAATTATTGACCATGGTTATGCTATATTCGAAATGAAAATTGTTATTACAAAGCTGTAGATTGCTAAAGTTTCAGCACCATTTCTTTATTTAACAGTCCAGAGGTGACAGTGCTTCTCAAAATATTCAGAACTCTTTGGGTGGTACGTATATCAATAGGCATAATATCTGCAAACATGGATTCATACAACATAAGAAATCCTAAAGGATGTTATAAAACACTACATGTTTAGTGTTATAAAACAGTACACTACACTAATACAATTTCATCTCAATTGGCACTGGGAAATATTGTTATATATATATATATATATATATATATATATATATATATATATATATATATATATATATATATCCCTATCATTTCTAGAATTTCTCTCTTTTAAATATTTTAACAATTAAAATTAGCCTCTCTTATTGGATCTCCCTATCTTGAGATTTCAATCTTTGGTATTGTCTTGTGCAGATGCCTCTAAAAAAACAGCTGTCTCTTGGGATTATCGTGAGAGTCCACTGAGTTATGACATCCAAGCAGAGAGATATTAAGCCCACCATAAGCAGGAGCACATTAAAGTCACATTCATACACTCAGATGTATCTGCTGCTGAGCCATGCCTCTGCAGGCTGTAAGTGGAAAAATGAACACTTGCATCTTTGTGTAAAAAGAATATTCTCACACATTAAAACTGTGATGTCAAAAGTAGAAAGCATCTTTCTCATTTAACATGCTAGTTTTTTTTTAATGTGCATGAACAAACATTCATCCCTGAAGCATCTCAAATGATACATATCCACAATAAAACATGTATCTGCTGATCATGTATTTCAGTTCTTAGTTATAATTATGATGAAAGCTCTCCTCTTTTATAAGATTATAGCATTAGGCAATATTATAATTGCTTAGTTTTACAGAACATGGTAGATTCCAGAACAGACATACTGTGCAATTACCAAATGTATCTGAGCTTAAGTAATCTTTCAAATTCTAGTAACAATGCTTTCCATTAGTCAAGTGTAGGGTAAAATTATGCAAATAAAATATTGAGCAACCACTTTTCTCTTTTGTTCCCTCCATATAACCCCAATGTTTTCCAATTGTTTTGTCTTAAATGAATAGCTGCCCAACAGACAAAGCACAAAGTGAAGAACTTGGGAACAAGAGGAATTTTAAATAGTTGTTATCACTTCATAATTCACCATAACAAATACCAACTGCAGTGAAATAAAGTAACTGAGAATGGGCAAGTAAACAACAGTACAACATATCAATAAGCGCCAGAATAATATAGCTCAAAACTTGGGGGGGGGGGGAGGGGTGTTCAGGGATGGAAAAGAGAAGAAACAATAAGCATGTATCTGCACACATACATACTATTTTTTCTGACCTCAATATACTATAATATTCAGCATTCCTGACTTAAAAGCTCTCAGAGCTATAGATTATATACTGTGTATATATATTTTATATATGTACATACTTTATACATAAACCTTTCCAAGAATATCTTTTAGAAGAACACCTCAGGCAATATTTTTTACTGCCTGAATAATGTTTTTTTTTCTCTTGTAAAATATAGAAACTGTACTTCAAATCAATTCTATGTAAGACGACTATAATGGAGCTAGCCCTTTCCATGCCAATTGTTTTAGTTAAATCAGTCAATAAACTCAACAAAACATTTGTTATACCGCAAAGGGGCCACATGTATAATAGAGACTAACTATTCAATAAATTTATTAACTCAATAAATTAGTAATATACAAACGGAGGGTTGGTTTTTCAGTACTATCCCCCGTTCATTTTGGCTGTTACTTGCAAAACAAATATTGGAACCAACCTGCTCTATACTTGGGATAATTAAAACATGATTCAAAGTATATATGGAATGCCAGATGCCTAAGTAACTCAGTACAGGATAAATAAAGTGAATGCAAATGTTGTGTTACTGCTGGTGAAAAATCTCAGAATGTAAATTTTATATTTACTATAGAACCAGTACAACAGATCCTGTGATACTACAAGCGATCGAGATTTATCCTCTTTCATCTAGAGCACTTACAAAAGCTGTAAAGGCTATTTATCTTCCCACCCCCCAAACAGCCCACTCAGCTGGTGACTTATCTGCTAAAATACAATCATACCCAATAATTACAAATGATGTCAAAATAGTGGAGAGAGTTATGGTGGTTGCTTTTCCAGTACTTAAGTCTTTAAAACAAATCTTACATTATTGCATAATTTTTATACAAGTTAACCCATGTATGTGATCCCAAAACAGCCAGCTTTATGAGATACTTTTTCAAAATTATCCAAACAAAAAGATACCACATACCATGACAACAGTGTCATAAAAATGATTTCTGCAAAATCAGTGAGTTCATGATTCTACCATATTTCCAGGGGGGAAAAAGACAAATTTCACAATACAGTTATAAATTGTGGATTTCAGCTCTCTAAAAGCATATATTCCCAAATCTTTGCTAGACCAAAGTCCTTGTTTTTATAAAGATACAGAGAATGAAAATTTCAGAATAGCAGCACTTAATTATATGCTTAATTTATATGCTTTCATTCTGTTTCATCCAATTTATGAAAAATCACAATCCATATATAAATTATTTATACAAATGTTCAGGTATCTATTTTTCATGCCACTAGGAAGATAAGCAAATCTGCCTAGCAAATTAAAAGGAGAGTGGAACATTTATCTTTTCCAAATCTAGAACTGGTTTTGACTATATAAACAAAGAAAAAAGTTTATTTGTTCCTATATATAGAAAAATGTTTTCACAGAAAAATGTTTTTAAAAATGAAGTAATCCCCCTATATCGTCACTTTATTAAATTCTCCTTAATATATCCTGGTATTTTATCTTTCAGAACAGCTACCATTTAAGTTTATTTTAATAGCTTGTATGTATATATACATACATACATACATACACATTGAAATAATGACTGGGCTATAATTGTCTTCATACAATCCCATTCTGACTCTCATGGATCCTCAGCTTCAATTAACTCCAGGATATATTTTTTTCACCAAATAAATTCTAATGGTTTCAAAAGATTTGCTATGCTCATGGCTGCCAGATTCTTTTATTTGCTCCTGAAAAATATGATTAAAACTTTGCATATGGCAATTTTATGTATATAATTAAAACCTTAAATTTCAGGAGGCCTATTGATAATAGTCAGCTTAAATGAATTGTAGACTGCATTAAATGTGTTTGATAAATGTGTCCACTGGATAAATGTAACAGCATCTGAATATGCAATAGGTAGGATTTTAGCAAAAAAAATCTTTATCATATCCACATAATACATGCAGATTATGCAACAGAGAATGAATTTACTTCTTTTTAAAGATATATCAAAGGAGGTTTAAGCAAAATAGAAAAGGCAAAAGGCAAAGTTTTGATAGGCAAAGTTTCAAAATTATTACTTGCATGATACAATTAGGACAGCTTTAAGTTTTCTTTTCCCAAAGTGTGCATTATGCTAACTATATTTCTAATTGTTACCTTGGATAATGTTGTTTTTGGATACAGAAAAAGGAAAGAATAGTGAATATACTATTATGTTCCCATCTTAAACATATACTACACTATTTCTTCCTACCAATTCACATCCCAACCAAGTATAAAGTGATAGTTGTCATTTGAATTCAGAAGTCTGGCTACATAAAGCTTATTAAAACATTATAGAAAATAAGTGGTTCTTTTTGTTGTACAAAAATTGGATTGGGTTCATAATTGCCTCACTTGCCTGCAACTTCCTTAATTTCTTCAGCTCATCTTATTCCTCTATGGTTAGTATACCTGAAATGCATCTCCTTTGGCATTATCCCCCCATATAGATGTTAACTGTACAATTGCTAACATATATTTGAAATTATGCAATAACTTGGCAACCACAGCAACCTCAGTGCATCATACCTTGGTTATAAATGTGGCCCACTGAGTATTTCAGGGCAAAAGTCCAGGGTGACTCTCGCTAAGGAATTCAGTTGAGATTATGCTGACTCTTGAAATTATTGTAAGAAACCTCCAATTCTTGTAACGTCACAAATGAAGATTATTTCTTGAAGAGGAAGTTTGCTTTTTTCTTCAGAATCAGGGTATACTGTGATGAAATTGATTTCAGGAGGGGAAGAAGTAAAGGCAGATGTGCAACATTCACAGTTTAATGCCGAGCACAGATAAATCAAATTCCTTAGTTGCTTTCAGACAGTTGTGTATGTAGAAAAAAAAGAAAAAAATGCTTAGAAAATAAAAAGTTCATTTTGTCTGTTTGGTAATCACCAAACCAGTCTTTTTCCCCATTAACAAACAAAAATGGGGAATTAAAATTAATCTGACTTGTGGCAATAGAGGTCCTTAAGTGCTTTTAATTCTTCAATTAATGTCTTGTTTTGGTTTTCAAGGACAGCTACTCTGTTTTCTAGACATTTGACGTATTCTTTTTTCTTCCTGCGGCACTCGCGTGCTGCTTCCCTGTCGGCAAAATAAGAGAAAATAATCAGGCTGAGGATAATTTTCAACATTTATAGCTGATTTTAACTTCAAGAATATAGTAATTTTAGAGCTAGAGCAAACAGAGTTTTCCTTCCCATCCATATAATAAGTAGGTTACCGCAATGAAGGGCTGCAAGTTTAGAAACCATCAACTGGAAAAGTATAATAACACCTTCTATTACCAAAGCTCTTGTTAGTATGCAATAGCTCTAATTCTCAAAGCATTAAAACAATCATATCCTCTGCAAGGCTCAGTACAATTACTTATAAGGTTTTGTCTCTACATATTGTGCCCCGTGATCCCATTAATGTCCCTGAGCTGGGGTTTTCAGCATAAGGTGTGCTACCTCCACAACCCAGGTTTACTTTTCAGTAGTGAGATCAGGCAGTGTTCCTACACTTGCACAACTTAATAAAGAGATCGTTCCGGGCAGTGGTTGAGATTGATGATTCTCTGCTGTCTGTTCTCCTCCCACTATCCCTCTTAGCAAGATATATATATATATACATGCAGGTCTTGAGAGTATCTTGGCAACGGTTCTCAATCTTACACTGGAAAAGACCTGAACACACCAAGACTTGCATACCTGTACCCCTGAAAATCTACGAAAACATGTGTGTGTGTGTGTGTGGAGGGAGGGAAGGAGGGGGAGAGAGAGAGAGAGATTGCTCTCCCTCAGTCTCTCAAAATTCTTCTAGATTTGGAATACAAGAAAGGCCCAAGCTACAGAACTCTTAGTGCTGATGTAAGAGTTGATTGTCACACTGATAAGAATTCAAACAATTGTTGTGTCATTAATTCACTGATGCAGATTTCTCCACTTTATCAGAGAATAGTTCTGCTTCCTCTCCGTGGCCTGCAACTGGAAAGTAAGCCCAATGGTGAGGTAGGGAAATCTGCTCTGGGCCCACCATGCTAGGCCGAAGAGCCGTCAGGGCGTGCAGTGGACATGGCAAGGTTCAGTCACCTTTTGGGCCCTGCTCTGGGCAGCAGTTCGGCTTTCCTAACTGGTCGCAACCCGATTCCTGCCTGCTTTTCCCTTTCTCCCACAGCTGGTGGCAGAGAGGAAGGTGAGCTGTTGCCACCTGCCCCCCAAGCCTATATCTTGCCCCCACCCAGACACTCCACAGCTGCTGGGCCTCACCTGTCACAGCTGCCAGTGACCAGGGAGCATGAGGCTGCACCACCCACATCACCCCTCCGCCAGCTGGCTTCCCCTGCTGGCCCCCGCCCTTTGGCCAAGCACAGGCCTTACCTTCGTAGGCAGCTGTGGGTGAGCAGAGTGGTGCGAGCCCTGTGGACTGGCACTGGAAGGTAAAACCAATGTCAGGGGAGGGAAATGTGCTCCAGCCCAGCCACTGGCTTCTTGACGCAAGCAGAGGCCATTGGTTGGAGTGAGGGGAACTGCAGTGTTGGGCTCCCGCAGCTGTGAGTACCAAGGTGTAGCTAGAATTGGAAGAAAAGGCTGCGTGGCTATGGTGGAAAGAACTGGAGCAACAACTGGCAGCTTGGATGAGAAGGTGTGAGTGAGGTGCTGACTGCTCCCATGAGTAACTGAGCCCACCATGCCAATTAGAGCAGCGGTCGCCAACCGGTGGGCTGAGAAAATTTTTTGGTGGGCCGCAGAGAAATCTCACCCCAAGAGCACCCCCAGAAATCAATTAATCTGGGCTATGCAGAAACACAAGGCTGCGCCGCCCACATGGCCCCCGGGAACCCTCCCTGCCCACTCACTCCTTACCCGGTAAACTTGCCTGCTAAATTGCTATTTTTGCTCTTCTGCTGTGCTGGGAGATTTAGATTAGCTAGGAAGCAGGAAATGGTTGGATTTCTTGCTTTTTAGCTAGTCTTTAGATCTTCAGCTCAGCACAGCCAAACCTCCCTTAGGGCTGAAGATTTGCTTGCAAGCAAATTCAGTGCAGACTCAAGGCAAGCAAATTTGAGAGACTGAGCTAGCTGATGGCAGAGATAGATCACTGAATGATTCTGTGAGCAACTCAATCTGCCTGCCTGCTTTGCCTGATTTTGGGTAAAAGTTGCTCTTTTTTATAAAAAAAAATTCAGTATTTACATGCATGGTGTGTTGTGAGTTGATTTTGTGAGTTTTCTTGCTAGCAAATTTTATGAGTTTGCTTGCAAGCAAATTTTATGTGACAGACTGAGCTAGCTGATGGCAGATAGATAGATCTCTGAATGAATCTGTGATTCTGTGAGCTACTCAATCTCCCTACCTGCTTTGCCTGATTTTGGGTAAAAGTTTCCCTTTTTTTTACAAAAAAAAATCAATATTTATATCAATATTTATAATATTTATATACAAGCCATGCCCAGCCAGTCCCATGACCACCAAGCCTTACCCACAAATTAGGCCACACCCACAGAATCAGTTAGTGGTCCCTGGGATCTAAAATTATGAGTTTGGTGGTCTCTGAGGTCCAAAAGGTTGGCGACCCCTGAATTAAGAGTAAGGCGCGATGGAAGGACCCGCATGGCTGAGCAGTGCTGCCTACCCGTAAGTTTAGGCAGGGACCGGAGAGTCAGGCGGGGACTGCTCCCTGAAAGAACAACAGTAGAACCTTGCAGATTTTATCTGCCAGCTAGCCTCCAGGTAAGGCCCCTCCTCCTCTTTCTGCACTGTCCTGTTTTTTTCCAAACACCAAGGCTGGGCCAGGTAACAATTTGCAGGGAAATGCCCCAACCGAGGAGACTCAAGCTGTATCCCGCGTCTTGCATAAACTGTTCCTGCCCCTTTCGAAATTGCCACCTGGCGCTTCCCTCAGGTGCCCAGGGCCAGCAAGTGGCTCTTTCAAGAACCAGGGTCGGGGAGGCAGGCGCAATGGCAGAGAAGGGCTTTGGTTGCTCGTTCTGGCCTTGGCTGCGGCTCATGGATGCTCTATCCGCTGTGGGAACTGAAATAGCAAAGTGCTGCCTTGCGCTGGCCCTGCATCCCCAAATAGGAGCTCTAGGCAGAAAGGCTTGTTTTGGCCCTAGGCTGGAGCAGTGAGTGGGGCAATGGCAATGGCATGAAGGGAAATCATGGGACTGGAGGTTCAGATACCACAGCCTGCAAGAAAACCACCATCTTTGGCGTTACTGGCATGATGGGCCTGGCTACCCAGGTGCAAGCCCTGGTGATGGGTGAGGTGGGTCAGGGGGTGTCAGAACAAGCGGAGGACCTGCAAAATGGGCGCATCATCCTCCCGGCTGTGAAAGGTTGCGCTTGGGACGTGGCTGCTTTCCCATAGTAGCAGCACAGTGGCTGACAATTGGGGTGGGGTGGGGGTGAGTACCGAAGGATCAGTGCCTTGCACTGTGGCTGCTGCAATGAATATGAGAAGTCCAGCCAATATTTTGAGCGCAGTTAACATACACAGCCCAATGAGCTTAGGCCGCCCTGTTACCATAACCAGCCCTTTGTCCATGACTTCTCCGTTAACACTCACCTGTTAATTTACTAACTCCAGTTACTGCTTCAGTGAATATCACACATCCAGTCACTATCACCTTACCAATGAATCGCCCAACACCAATGGCATTAGTTGGCCCTTTAAATATATCCACGTGACCTGTGGATGTATGCCTTTCCTTCCCTAGGCATTGCCAACCTCTCCCCCACCCCGATGAAAAAACAACAACCTAGAGACACCCCCCCCCCAGCAAGAGGGTTTATCTAACAAATTAAAAATGTTCCAACTCTGCTTGTTTATAAGAATGTGCTGCAGAAAAGACCAATTGTTTGATTCTTCTGGCATATTCCAAACAACAATAAAAATATGAGTTCCTTCTTCAGACAATTAACTAAAGGGAGAATGCACAATTAAGAATGAACAGGAGCCATGTATAAGTAGAACATCTAATGAGCTACATGTTGCACACTGACTACGCAACTTTGCACTGAACAAATATTACAATAATAATCTATGGTTTTGGTTGATATACTTGCATGGGGAGCCAATGAATATTTTATTTGATAAAATTTATTTGGACTTATCAAGTCATATAAATTGACTGAATACGTATCATCCTGCTGTCTTGCTTGAAATAATTTATTTCTAGTTGATATTGCATAGTTGTTTCGCAAATGAAATGGTTCTGACTGTTAACAAGATTAATTCTGGGCCATAACTAAAAAATACTTGTCCTGCACTTTCTGGCTCTATTAACCATTGCAACACAACAAGAGGTTTGCAAATCTCCTTATTCATGTTTTTCAGATAAACTAATTGCTTTTCGTACCATCAATTTCATCTTATATAATAAAACTTTCTTAGAATGGAAGTAAAGAAAGTTGTTGGCCTGACTTCCGGTTTGCAAGACTTCGGCAGCGGCAGGGATTCACGATACCGCCCAATCCCTGCTGCGTTCACTGCCAAGGTGCCCCCAATCCTTTTGGGGGATATAGCTGCCCCGTAGAGGCAGCTGAAGATAGGGGGGATCTAGACAGGGGTTTGGGGGTGTCGCAGACCCCCTCCCCAGCAGGCAAAACCCTCTTTTCCCAAGGCGGAGGAGCAGCGGTCAGTAATGGCCGCCACAAAGAAGCTTGCAGCTGGACAAGATTGTGCAGGAGGAAGAAAGTCGGAAGAGTCATGAAGAAGTGAAAGTGGTTTTTGCTGACCGGGATAAAGTAAGAGAAAGTACCCTGGAACTTGAAGTTGCCAAAGATAAATTGTTTCTGGAGAGAGTTACAAGCGGCGAATGGAATTTTAAAAGGGAAAGGTTTTGTTTTTTTTTCACTCTCCTTCCTAAAGTGACAGCGGATGGAACCATAAGAGAAATCGGAAAACCTGCATTGGAGGTCATTAAATGCTGAAGGGATAAGGATTTCTGAACATTTTAAAACAAAAAACCTTTTTTGCTGTGAGTGGGAAGGGAGAGGAAAAAAAAATTGGAGCAGAATTTGAAAATAAGAAGATTGCCTAGAATTTTAAAGAGTTATTAAACATTAATAAGACTTCCAAAAGATATATTTTAAATGGAACTTTGTGACTAAACACTAACCCCAGAAAGAGAAAGTGAAGAAAGGAGAAAGTACTTAAAAGAAACAGCTCATTTGGATTGTTTGGTGATCTTGGAATTTCTGAGAACTATCTTTGATTAAAAGCACTTGGGTGGTTGTTTGGAAAAACGTTTTCTCTCTATAATGGCATCACTTGTGGATGAATTGAAATTTGAATATTAAAAATATAAAAAAGAAGAACAAGAAGAGAAGGATTCTCTTGGCACTCTTTTTCAATTTTTAGAAATGGCGGTTTGTGCTTATGAAAAGCTGACTGCGCAACAGGATGACTGGGATAAAGAAAAAGCCATTTTTGATGAACAAGTGACTTTAGTTGGGGAAGGAAAGGAGAAAGAGGAAAAGGAGATTTAAAACTTGGAAAAACAACCAAAAAAGAGAAGAATAAGGTGAAAAGTGGATATTATGTTAGAAAACAACAGAAAGGAGGAAAGCAGAAGAAAAGGGAGGTGGAGAGACAAGGGGGTAAAGAGGGCAAGGATAAGAATAAGCAAGGGAGAAAGGAAGGGATGAGAAGCCTCAATGGTGGGGAGCAAGATGCAAAGAAACAAAAGTCTTTTAGAGATAAAGGGTAAACTTTATTGAAAAAGGGATTCTGGAAAGGTACATAAGATTGTATTTTTATATTTGTACTTAGAAATAATCTAAGTAAAAAAAAAAAGAAATTTTCCAAAGAAAATTGGAAACAAAATGTAATTTAAAATGTGATAAAATATTTAGTGTAATTTAGCAAAACTTTTGTCAAGAAAAAGAAAGCAATGAAATAAATGGGAGAATTGGAGTAGGAGAAGGGGGAACATTTTAACGAAACAATGATTTAAAATATGTGATGTGGGGGGGGGGAGGGAATAACTAACCCTGGCTTCAGAAGACTCTTTGAAACAGAACAGCAATCAAGGGCTGAAAGGGATCTCAGAGGTCATCTTCTAGTCCAAGGGTCTTCAAACTTGGCAAGTTTAAGACTTGTGGACTTCAATTCCCAGAATTCCTGAGCTAACATGACTGAAGGAGGAATTCTGGAGTTGAAGTCCACAAGTCTTAAAGCTGTCAAGTTTGAAAACACCTGTTCTAGTCCAACCCCCTGTTCCAGCAGGAGATCCTTACAGAATCATAGAACAGCAGAGTTAGAAGGAACCTTGGAGGCCATCTAGCCCAACCCCCTGCTCCAGCAGGAGACCTTAAATCATCTGGAATCTGGATTATTTTGGTGCCTCTAACAGAGAGGAAAATTGACAGAGGAGTCTTCTAGAACAAGGCTGCCATGCAGAGGAAGGTAGAGATAGTCCTTCACTTATGACCACAATTGACCCCAAAATGTTGATTGCTAAGCAAGAGTGTTGTTAAGTAAGTTTCACCACATTTTACTCAATCCATGACCTCTCCTGGGTCTCTCCTGGGTCATGTGCAAGCTCGGGAAGTAAATCTGAAGGTATATGCAATGTTCTAATGTACAGACATTATAGTTAAATGTGTGGCAGAAAGTGGACTATGGGTGTGTTTTTCCAAACATAGTTTTAGAAGAGCTGTGTGTATGTGTGTGTGTGTGTGTGTACATACACATACAGCATATATAGTAGATAATGTATCTTTTTGTGTGCCTTTACACACACTATACTATGTAATATGTATGTACACATATGACATATATACATAGCATTAAATAGTGTATTTTGAATGTTCAGTAATAGTAAAGAGAGAGGGAAATAGAGACCTCTTTGAGGTCACGCAAGGCACTCCTTGATGTGAGTGATGTCAAGTTGGCCACGCCCATCCAGTCACATGACCAATCATGCCCACCCAATCACTTAACTAGGCCACACCCACCCAATCACATGACCACCAATCCACGCCCACCAAATAAACCATGCCCACAGAACCGCTGGTTAAAAAAAATTGAATCCCACCACTGTGCAGCACCCCCATTGTCACATGATCAAAATTCAGATGCTTAGTAACTGCTCCTATTTAATATGGTGGCAGTGTTCTGGAAGCTCACATCATCACCTTTTATGACCTTCTGACAAGCAAAGTCAATGGGGAAATCATATTCACTTAACACACCATGGTAGTAACTTAACAACTGCAGTGATTCATTTAACAATTGTGGCAGAAAGGTCATAAAATGGAGCAAAACTCACTTAACAACTATCTCTCTTAGTAACAAAAATGTTGGGCTCAATTGTGGTTGTAAGTCAAATAAAAATATTTTTGGCTATTGCTGAATTGTATAACAAACCTGTTCTTCATTAGACGGACTTCTCTTTTTCGTGCTGCTTCTTCTGCTGGTTGAGTGGGAAGAGCTGGGGAAGATGCCATGACAACACCAGGTGCAATGGTGCTTGTGGGTGCAGTGCGAATTTGGTAGGTCTGAACATCTCCTGAAGCAGCTGGAAAGAGTTACAAAATGTTATACTTGACAGTACTAGAAGACAATTCTTAAAATGATTTGAAAATCTTTTAATACTAGTTGGCAGTTTTCTTCTTCCAATAATGTAACTGGCATGGTTGACTGCAACTATCACCGCAACAATACGAAGTTTCTACTGGTCAGCATTTATAGAAATAACATACAAGCCTCAAGCATTTATTTTTGCATTGAATATCCTCGTTGACTTCTGTCTCATATCCCTCTTTCTTAGTTACTTTGTTCCCTGATCACTTTCCTTCTGAAACTACTTAAAACAATATCTCCCCTTCCTGATCATATTTCCTACCCAAATCATCTTTGATATTCAAAGGATATTTTCATCTGAATACCGGTTTTTTGGCTTCTTTTACCCAATCTTATGTGTCTCTTCTCTTTCTCCAACCTCTTCTCCCACAACCATTGCTCTTATTCTTTATCTCTTTCCCTCACAATATAACTACTATCAAGATTCTACCTTTTTTTCATGCCTTTACATTTCTGACATGTTTTCTCCTAAGGATTCCTTTCCTGTCTCCCATATATTCTTGATTCACATGTCTTTTGTAATTCAACAAATATGTTAAATTCAACCTGAGCAAACTACTGGGCTTTCCAGGAATCATATAACAGAATTAGTTTTTATTGTTCTATGATTAACTATGATTATCAAGCATTATCAAGTGACCAAAATAATATAAATCCCAGATGCATAGAGAAACAAAATATACAAAAGACAAACAAATCTATTAAGATATAAATAGATAGGTACTATAAATGCATCAATTTACCATATATATAAACTATCACCATATTATAGTCTACTGCTGTAATGGTAAATCATAAGACCCATCCATATTTCATAAAACTGTGGTTCCTGCCTCTGATATCTCATTCTTTTAATTTTTTTCCTTCTAATAAATGATATTTCAAAGATAAGGTATTAAAAACTACAAAAACAGAAAGACAGTCCCCGTCCAAATTACAAACACTACAAAAAGAAAAAAAAACAATAAAAAGTGTGCACAACATATATAGAATCAACATTAAACATACATTGTCCACACTGGTTGAATGTTGACAAATATGTCTCAAAGAAATCTAATAAATTCCCTCTTTTGCAGTGAGAAATAAACTAATCTTAATACCTCCATGAACAATCCATTATTATATTAAACTTGTAAAAACTCCATGGATGGCTTCCATTTTCTTATAAACATGTCCATAATATTGTCTCTAAGCTGTACAGTAAATTTCATCATCTCTGCCAATTCAATCAGCTCCAGTTGATCATCTTCCATCCATTTGGTAATTTTTATTATGATGAATGTTACATATTAATATTTTTTTCCACATTTTATGATTTTCGCAGATAAAACTCCTCCATCCCTTTTTCCTCATTTTCTAACAGGCTTCTAAATTCTATTTTAACTTTTTTTTTCTAATGTGACAATTAAAGTGGCCTTGTTAATTCACATCCCAATTATGTTATCTAGAGTTTCCAATATTGGACAATTAATTACTTTAGCTACTTTAAATATTTCTATTTTTAAACTTGGTGCTGTAAATAAATGCAGGAAGCCTAATTCTGGGGACATTCAATTCTGTAAGGGATAGTATCTCCTCAAACTTTTGCATCAAAAAGATATGGCTTTATCAAGTTTGTATTTGACAACCTGTCCAATATTTGGAAGAATAATTCTGATATACATGAGCCAATCTAACTGGAGTCAAGTGCCAGCAATATATTATCTTCCACGGCAGTTCTTGCATTGAAACTGAGGTTAATTCATCCAGTTTTCATAGTTTCTGCCAATTTGCCTTATGTATGTAATTACCAAGACAAGTATCCTAAACTTTCTTTAAACTATGTGATGGATCTCCTGTCAGCTGTCACCTCACAACTGCAACCATTCAGAGTCAGCTGCCATGAACTTTT
Organism: Hydrophis major; assembly: GCA_033807585.1. Lineage (NCBI taxonomy): Eukaryota > Metazoa > Chordata > Lepidosauria > Squamata > Elapidae > Hydrophis > Hydrophis major. The sequence continues at coordinate 216,428,887 of CM066328.1, read as the reverse complement.
GCGGGGACTAGATGGGAAGGGGGATGCATTAAGGGAAACAAAAGTTCAATGTATCTTTCCCAGAGTAGTTTTAAGGGAAGCCATACACAAGCCCTATACCAAACCTATGGCTGAAGTGACCGTTCTGAAAACATCTTTCTTGAATTTGATTAGACATGGAGGTCCAGTGATGGGAAGCAACTAAGAGAGGGAAAAGTTAGACTTCAGAATTTTGGTGCATGATTTTCAGTTCTGGCTATGCATTACAGTAGTTCACTTGACTTCTAGTAAACTATACATTTCTCAAAAAATAGGAGTTAAAGATTGTTCTTAATTAGAGATTCAAGCTGAGATAGGTCTCACATCTCCTATTTCTAATTGCAATAATAACCTATAGTTCTGATAGTATAGTTGCTCCAAAAATTGTTGCTACTAATAAAGCTGAAGAGAATTTGGGGAAAATCTGAAATAAAACTTTAAAGAAAAGATTAAAGAGATTATTTGTAAAGAGTTTAGAGGGAGGCAATGTGAAATAGCCCAAATCAAATCTTGGGCTAGTTTCACATAAATCCATTTGTAATTTCAATCCTATTATGCAAGAAATTGCTGGTAGAAATGATCTGTCTCATTCCTGAACTGTTTACTTAAAAGAGCCAGAAAATTGTAAGAAATGAGGTAGCCTCTAGAATCTTTTCAAACCTCTTTACCAGAAGTAGCCTTGAATAGCTTCTGAATTTATTTCCATGTATGTGCATGTAATGTTTGCATTACTGTTCTCCCTTAAGTTCACATACTTGTGTCAGAAAAAAATGTGTATGATTATAGTTCTTGCTTTTTTTAGCTCTACTCCTCATATCCTAACAGATTTTATTTGAAGAACAGGAAGAAAAGGCCTCTTCTATTCTAGTAAGTAGCATTTTAACAATTTCACAATTAAAAGATTGAACGACTAAATAAATAAATAAACAAACAAATAAACAAATAAAACATCAACCTTTGAATAAATCATTTAACAATGTCCTTATCCTACCTTGTACCACTACTTGGTTGCTGGGTACCAGAATTTGTTGCCCATCAGTAGTCTGTGCATACTGTAAAATGGTGGTACCCGGCTGGGTTGCAGCTGCATTGGTCATAGTTAGAGTCTGCAGGCCCTGGACTCCATCCGTGCCATTGTTTGCTAACTGGATTGCACCTCCCTGGGTGATAGCAACTGGAAACAGGCAAAACCAGGTAAGCAATTCAGATATTAAGAACATTGTAAACAATCTGAAAATAAGGTTGTTTAAAACATTTAATCTTATGCTGTGTTCTGTGATTACATTATGACTCTGAATATATTTTATTCATTACAGCTATTAACAAAGACATCTTGATGCAGCAATTTCAATAAGTGATAGATAAATCACCACAAAAGGCAATGCTGAAAACTATTTTGTCAATGGCATGTTTTTCTTAAACCTGTTATGGCAGAACAGCTGAAGCATTCTCCACCCCCATAATCATTAAAAGAATGTACTGATGTACTTCTGAAGAGATACTGAATTTTGTTTACCATGTAGGAAAGTGTAATTTATTATATGCACTTTGCAAAATGTGATCTTTTTAAAGATTACAATTTGTTTTCTAATTCAATCAATCAATCCAGATACTGGTATTTAATAACAATATGCATTTATTGTGTGATTCCTTGGATTTTTGGTAATGAAAAGTATATGTAATTTGTTAAAAAAAACTGGTGATAATTTTTTTGCTGATGGTTAATAAAAGTAATAAAAATAGCAATTTGTTTCTGATAACCGAGCTCCATTCATTCCAATGGTCTGGGGGTTACAGGCTAGAAAATGGGAGACTGTGAGTTCAGTTCCTGTCTTAGCTATGAAAGCCACCTATGAAAGCCACCTGACCTTGGCCCAGTTATTCTCTCTCAGCCCAACCCCTCTCACAGGATTGCTGTTGTGAGAAAAATAGGAGGGGGGAGGTATGAAAAATAGGAGGGGGGAGGTATATTAGTTATTTTCACCATCTTGAGTTATTTGTACAAAAAATAAAGATAGGATACTACTAAATAAAATAAATAAGAATGGTTTCCCCTCTATCTTATATATTTTGTTCTTCTTACATATTTTTATCAGTTTCATCCTTCATCAGTTGCTCTCTTCTCTGTTGCCTCTGTGTTACAGTTTCTTTTGCTCTTCACGTACAATTACTGTTCTTAGTATTTTTCTGTACTTATTTTTGTATCCACTTTCATGAAGCTCCTCAGTCTGCTACACCTCACTCAGATTGCAACAAAAATACCATTCACACATGGTCCCTCATTCAATGCTGCCAGCATCAGTTCCTCAGCTCCACCACATATACACCAATACATTCATGCAGACAATACCTGCATGCACAGCATTGCCATATTGATGATGGATATCAGCAACACCAGTCCCTAAAAGAAAATCAGGACCACACTGGGGACCAGAGCAAATAATAATAATAAAAATCTATGTCCTTCATCCACCCTCCCAGCCTTGATCACTGAACATGTACAAGTGATTTCACATGGCAATGCTTCTGTCATGAGATAAACTAGAACATAAATTATGCTTTCATGCAGTAACTATTGTTGAGCAAATAATATATATTATAATCATTCTCAATATGAATGAAATGCAACATTTTATTGCCTGGAAACTTTTCACTTCAACTGATTGTGTAAATTGGTCCTTAAAGCCAAGATCGTATGTGAATAGGTGAAGAGTATTCTATCCTTTACAGTGAAGTGGGCAGTGAAATACCTGCTGGGAAAGTAATGGGACTGAACTACTGAATATCCATAGCATTAAGAAGGGCACTAAAAGGCACAAAGCATGCTAATTTTCTAAAATATGTTAAATGAAAAACAAAATACCTGTGTAACAATGCTTAACTAAGTTTCATTTGCCCTACTCCTTTGCTGATGTGCCACATTTGTATGCTATTATTTCATTTTAATAACAAATGTTTTGTTTTGCAAGCAATCACTGGGTTTATTGTTAAGTAACAGCATGACTGCACAAACATTTATCTTTGTTTCTCATAATTCTTTGGTAAGTTGTCATATATTATATCAGATGTGACACAATTTCAAAATCCAAAAGTGACAAATATGGAGCTCCGAACATTTTTCAGATGGGAAATTATAATTTGGGTAGAAGATGCATTTTTGATATTTAATTAAGACTTTATATATTTTTCCTTTCCTACTATTGTATAAAAAACAGATCACATACTGTATTGCCCACTGCTTGTTTGATAAATTGGAGTTGGCACGGTAACAGTTGTAATAGCAGGTGCTGTTGCTTCCTCTTCAGATTTTTCTTCTTCAATCCTTGGCACTCCTGGGGCATCTGAGGACAAATCATTCAATATTTTCCTAAAAAGAAATAATGTTGGAGAAATCTTAACCAATCCAATAACTACCATGTTTATAATAATCTTACAATACACGTAACAGAAGACTTGTAGAGAAACCTGAGAATATTATGAATCTAACCTAACCATTTTCAGCTATACTTTTCTTGGAAGTTTAGCATGAAAGCAATTGTACTTCTGCTCTTGCAAGAATTTAGATATATATTGCCTCTGAATCAAAGTGTCAGATCCCTAAACATGATACTGCCATTCAATTGGGAGAATTTGATTCATTCCTATTGCCTGTGACATCTGTTATTTTATCATTTGTATCCTGGCCCTGAAGTGCCCTGAGATATTTTCACCTCTTGGGGAATGTTTAGGGAGAGGGCCATGTGGGTTGTTTCACTTTGAAAGCTACCGGAAGATGGCCATGGGAACATATGCTTATCTGTTTCGGCTGGTACAATAACATCTACACACCTGTGGATTGGTTGAATATGCATCTGGCTAAAGGGAAGGGTCTCTATTGTTTTAATTCTACTTGTCTTGCCTAAGGGTATTCAGACGTTGCTTTGAATAGCTTGCTTTCACTTTTGCTCAATAAAAGGTTCTTTTTGAAATACTTCGTCTTTAAGAGTTTTTACTTTCTTGAGTTGAGAGGAGAGGCAATTCTTACAAAAAGATAATAATCTATAATATACCTGTCCTCTTATCCCTGAGTTGTTAATAGCACTTACATTTTAAAACATATATACATATTATGTACTATCATAAACTTAAAAATTCAAATTAACTACTCACAGCAATTTATATTGTAGTTCTCTCCTCTCATCCCACTTTTTCAGTACTTATTTTTATTTTGTACTTCTCATAATTCTGTATTACCGAATTCTGTATTACTGTCTATTACTGAGACAGAATAACCAGAATGCTGCATTATATCTTAAAAGTAATCATACTACTGATGTATTAGATTCTACTAGATTGTGCTTAAGGGGTCTCTTTTTAGTCATAGTAGCACTGCTGCTGCTGCTGCTGCTGCTGCTGCTGCTGCTACTACTACTACTACCGAATACTAGAGTGACCAAAATGGCCTATAAGAAGGACCAAAAGAAGAATAGAAAAGTGACATGGGAAGATAAAATATTACATGGCCAATACATTACAAGACCTGGCAATGGCTAAGAACAGGAAAGTTGAAGAAAAAGACAGAGGGGCTAATTCTGGTTGTACAAGATCAAGCCTTAAGGACAAATGCACATAAAGCTAGAACACTTGCAGTCTGTTGCTGGGAAAACAGCAACAGACAGCAAGTATTTCTTCTTCAAAGAGACTGAAGAAACAGTGCAACACCTGGTTAGCTGCTGCAAGATTTTGTAGACTGTAAAAAATGGCATGACAAAATAGCAACAACACTGGATTGGGAGATCTGCAAAAATTACCAATTGTGTGCAAGCAAGGGGATCATAAATGGGATCATAAAATACAGAAAGTAATAGAAAATGATCTAAGAAGCTAAAATGCTTTGGAATTTTATAATTCAAACAGACAGGCACCTGCCACATAACACACCAGACTTAATAGCTGTTGATAAGAAAGACAGAAAATCTGGATAGTGGATGTGGCAGTTATCTAGAGACAGTGAAATAGAAGAAAAGGAAATAGAGAAGATAACAAAATACAAAGACCTGCACATAAAAATAGAATGATTGTGGCAAAAGAAAACAAAAGTAATACCAACAGTAATAGGCCTCTGGGGAGCAATCCCTAACAACTAGAGCACCACTTGAACACCATTCGTATTGACAAATTCACCATCAGTCAATTGCAAAAGGCGGCTTTATTCGAAAAAGGCGTCCTTCCTGAGACAATACCATAAAGCAGGGATCGCCAACCTTTTGGACCTCAGGGACCACCAAACTCATAATTTTAGATTCCAGGGACCACTAACTAGTTCTGTGGGTATGGCCTAATTTGTGGGTATGGCTTGGTAGTCATGTGACTGGCTGGGCATGGCTTTTATGTAAATATTATAAATATTTATATAAATATTGAATTTTTTTTATTAAAAAAGAGCAACTTTTACCCAAAATCAGGCAAAGCAAGCAGACTGAGTTGCTCACAGAATCATTCAATGATCGATCTATCTATCTGTCTGTCTGTCTATCTGCCTATCTATCTATCTGCCATCAGCTAGCTCAGTCTCTCAAATTTGCTTGCCGTGAGTCTTCACTGAATTTGCTTGCAAGCAAACCTTCAGTCCTAAGGGAGGTCCGGCTGTACTTAAAAACAGAGCTGAAGATCTAAAGACTAGCTGGAAAGCAAGAAATCCAACCATTTTCTGCTTCCTAGCTAATCTAAATCTCCCGCACAGAGAACAGATGGTGGTCGGAAAAAGGAAAAATAGAAATTTAGCCGGCAAGTTTACCGGGTAAGGAGTGAGTGGGCGGGGAGGGTTCCCATGGGCCATGTGGGCGGCGCAGGCGCTTGTGTTTCTGTGCAGCCTGGATTAATTGATTTTGGAGGTTGCTCTTGGGGTGAGATTTCTCTGCGGCCCACCAAAATTTTGTCACGGCTCACCAGTGGGCCGTAGCCCACTGGTTGGCAACCGCTGCCATAAAGCATTCACCATAAAACATCAACATCTATGCCTATCCCAGGTCTTTGGAAAGGACTGAATAGGTGGATAAAAATGCCAAATCCAGTCTGAATATGTGGCTGACTGTGCAATGAACCATAATTATCTATATATTGCCAGGTGATAAAATTTCATGATTACAGAAAATATTTACTGAACTGGTAATTACTAAGAAAATGGCTTTAAGTCAGCAAGAAAGGAAGTAAAACTGAAGGGAATATGCGTGAAACTATGATACCAAAGTTAAAATGGCTACGGAGCTACAAAATTTCCAGTTGTTAAAATACGAGAGTGGTAAAGACAGGTAAGATTAATCAGAGGAAGCAAGTAATTAAGAGAGTTAAGAAGTTTATTTTATGTTGTCTAAAAAATAGAATTTGGAGACAGAGAATAGCATTTTTAGGTATTGATAAAAATTTGCTAATGGAGGTAGTGGTTGTGGGGAAACTGGCACTGTCAAGGACTTTCTGGAAGAACACAAGCTTAAGATTTAATCCTAAACTTCCTCAGATCTAAACCTTACTTTCTGGAACTTGTGAAAGTTTAAATGCTCCAGGAACTCAATGGAGAATCAACACACTTGACTCCCTCCTATAAATCTTCCATTCCACTCATTTCACAGCAATTAAAATATCTGACTGAATTTTATGACAATGAAATGAAAAGCAACTCATCTGATTTTAGTATGCGTGCATTCTAAAAAAACATAAGGAAAATCTGATATAAACTGAGAAAGGGCATATAGAATCTCTTCTGGATATTTCGTATACAACTGGACAAAACTGGCTTCAGTAATCTGATTTTTTTGGTGATCACTGGTTCTCAATAAAAAAATCTTGTGGAACTTTCATTTACAAACAGTGTGCTTGAAAAATAACACCGCAAATAACACTATTAACAATCAGACTGATTGTTTCATACCCAAACAATATTCCTAATTATTACTTCTCCAAATGGGAGATTACTCTAAAGGAAGCATCTTAATATTAATAAATAGAAGAATGAATCTATGCTTTTAAATATGAGTATTACAAATTGATGTTTTCCCACTTTGCTTGCAAACAACTGATTAAAATAACGAGTCATCCTACCATAGTATTTTCCTCACATGAGACCTAGCAGCATATATATGCTGTGTAAGACAGAACTGAATGGTAGACCTTACAGTCCAATTATAGCCCATGCTGTCCAATCATGATACATATTCCATATTTGTCTGCTACTATATTCTAATAATAGGATGAAACATCTAGCAAATTTTTCATGTGCTGAGCTACTGAATGCAGGTATTACAATATTACATTCATACCTGTAGGAAGGTCGTCTAGAAAGAATTTCCCTTCGTTTCTGGGAGTCGGTGACACTGTCCACAGATTCCTGTGAATCTTCACTTTCTGCAATAGTGGAGATCTAGATATAAGAGCATAGTAATTTTATGATTTTAAACATTATTAACCAGGTACTATTTGAAAATCATCTTTTATGTATCAATGTTTTCAGGATTAGAAAACAGATTGCGTATTAAACAGGATATCATTATTTATTTAAATTAATGAAAGTTTAAGAAAAATCAAGGAACACAAAAAGTAAAATGGAAAAATCTTTTTGGGTATCAGTTAAAACAAAGCACAGTGTCTTTTATGCAACTGCCTAAAAACTGGCTTAAGTAATCTTGATTCTTTGGTGATCATTGATTCTCAATAAGAGAAAGAATATATTCCAATGAAGCTGCACTTTAAATAGCCCAACCTTTAAATTTTTTTGTTAGATTTTAGTTTTATTACAATGCTGTCCTAGTAAATATTAATATCAGAACAAAATTAGTTCTGATGTTATAGTTATAATATAGATCTATAGTTATACTATTTGCATATTTTACTTATTCACATCTTTAAGAATGAAATGTTCCACAGAATTAATTAAGATCTAATCCAGCATCAGGATTTAAATCATGGTCAACCAGATACTTTAGGAAGGGAACATCAAAGCAATTTGTATAATTCCTGCTTTATACTTATAAATTAACGAAATGATGGAAACCTAGATAGGAAGATGCCAGACTCATATTAAACATTTTGGTTTTGTCATTTTGAAGAAGTATATAAGCTTTTATCTTAAACCAAAAATAAAAACTATTTTCTCACTTATGACATATTAATCATATTAAATCACTAACTAGTCATACACAAATATAAATACATTGTCTCTTTCTTAAAATAATTGTAAATTTTATTTTGTTCTTGTTATGGTGATACATTAACTAGTTAAATACAATTAATAAATGTAGGTATGTAGTTTTAACAATACAAGATATATTACTGTTTAGCAGGAACTAAAATGGTTACAAGTAATCCCCACATTATGAGTACCTTAGCAAATGTTTGAAGTTACATGATAAATGGCCCCTGGAGTTTATGAACAAGTCCCAAAACTACGAATAGTGCAGCACCACAGCAGTTGTTCACTGTGCAATATTTGCCCTGCTATTTCCTCACCACCACGCCGGGACACTAGGCCTCTAGATACTCACCTTGAGAAGATCTAGAGCAGGTGTGTCAAACTTGATTTCATTGAGGGTCGCATCAGGATTGTGTTTGACCTCAGGGGGCAGAGATGGGCATGGCCATAGTGGGTGTGCTCAACTCAACATCACTCGTGTTGGGGTGCCTGTGGTGACCAGAGTGCTCTGCCACTGAAAACAGGCTCCCGAGCTCTGTTTTTTGGCTGCGACGGCCTCCTGCAACTGTCAGCCAGTGAAAATGGAGTTCAGGAGAGCCAAGCTCTGTTTTTGCTGGCAGGGGCACGCAGGCCTGTCTTTTGCTGTTCACAGGGCAGCCCTGTGGACCAGATCTAAGCACCCTGTGGGCCGGATCCAGTCCCTGGGCCTCGAGTTTGACACATCTTATTTAGAGAGCCATCGCTTTCTTGGCTTTTACGTGTACACAGAGAATGGAATCCTAAAGAACAGCAAGATCATGCTAGATCAGCAACGCGAAATCTCATACTATTGATCTCATGTAATCTCATATACTTTAGGGCCTCTGTTCTAGTGCAAATGGAGGCCTGGATGAGAGTTGCAACAAAATGCTTTGAAATGGAGGGAAGACCTGAAACATTGAAGCTTTTCCTCCGTTTGCAAAGCCTTTTGCCATCTTTGCAAAAAGCCTTTGCTAGCAAGAACGGAGTCCCCGGAGGGAGCATACATTGGTCCAGAGCTCTGTTTTGCCAAGAAAGACCTTTTCTCAAGACCTCTGCTGAAGAGAAGCTCAGTTTTTAAGTACCTCATTTTCATGCAGAAGACATTTGGAGTCTCTATCAGGGCAACAAGTGTTTAAGTGACCCTAGGATAGCTGAAAATGGAGCAATTTGCTTCGTCTCCAACCACTCTGAGGGCCACTCAAACTTTTGTCATCCTGACAGTGACTGCAAACCTTGTCTGCGTGGAAATGAGGAGCATGTAAGGACCAGCCTCTCCCCCCCCCCTTCGAACAAGTATAGGCTCCTAATTCAAAAGGAACCTCTATTGAAAATGGGCGTTAGTCCTTACCTGACACGCCATTTCTCTGGAGCCGGGAGGATCATCCAGAGAGTGGGAGGTGCTTCAGTCTGCGTTGTTGAAGGCTGAGCTTAATTACTGAGGAATGCTCCGCCCTCCGTCACGTGGCTCCTTGCATTCCCCAGTTTACGCGAAGACGAGAGTGAAGAGAAGATCGTGCTCTCATCTTACTATGCTAAGCGGTTCCTTGGCCGAAACAAGACCCCACCAGACGGTGAACTTAAAAGGGTGGGGCTGGATGATCCTCCCGGCTCCAGAGAAATGGCGTGTCAGGTTAAGGACCAACGCCCATTCTCCTGAGAGTCGGTCGGATCATCCAGAGAGTGGGACATACCAAAGCTTGGCTGTCCTACGGGAGGGACTCCGTCTGGTTCTGAAGTCCCTGCGGTTTCCTGAGGACTCACTGGAGAACGAAGCCTTTGCCGAGGCAAATATGTCGATCTTATAATGCCTAATGAAGGGAGATGGGGAGGCCCAGGTGGCCGCCCGACAAATATCAGCAATTAGAGCCTGGGTGGCCCAAGCTGCCGAGGTGGCTGCACTTCTGGTGGAGTGTGCTGTTATGCCACTGGGCACCAGCAGAGCCTGGGACAAGTAAGCTTTGGAAATCGTAGCTCTAATCCAGCGGCCGATGGTTGCCGGGGACACTTTGTGTCCTAAGGATTTAGGATGAAAGGAAAGGAATAAGGATTCGGACTTCCTAAAGGGCTGGGTACGTTTAATGTAAATGCGGAGGGCCCGTCTTACATCCAGGGTGTGCCAAAGCTTCTCCCTTTCCCGCGAGGGATTGGGGCAGAAGTTCGGAAGTGTGAGTTCCTGTGCCCTGTGGAAGGCTGAATTGACCTTAGGCAAGAAGATAGGGTCCGGCCGTAGAACCACCTGGTTGGCATGGAAGATACAAAAGTCTTTCCTCACCGACAAGGCGGCTATCTCTGATATTCGGTGAGCCGAAGTAATGGCCACCAGGAATACGACTTTGAAAGTTAGGAACTGGAGTGAGGATTCCCTGAGAGGCTCAAAGGGATGTTTAGTAAGGGACATCAGGACCTTGTTGAGGTCCCAGGTAGGGTATCTGTGTACAGTTGGGGGACACAAGTTAGTTGCTCCCCTAAGGAATGCCCTAATGCGAGGGTGAAGGGAGAGGGTACCCAGATTGTCGCAAATAATCACAGTTGAAAGGGCTGCTACCTGACACCTCAGGGTGTTCGGAGAAAGTCCCTTCCTCAGACCTTCTTGGAAGAATTCCAAAACTTGAGCAATGGAGGGTGAAAGAGGGTTGATCTGGAAATTATGGCACCACTTGCAGAAGCTATTCCAAGTGGCATTGTATATTCGGGTTGTTGAGGGCCGCCTTGCGGTTAAAATGGCATCAATAACCTGGTCAGAGAACTGCTCCTTCCTTAGACGTTCCCGCTCAACCTCCAAACGGCTAACTGGAGCCACTGAGGGTCCGGGTGTTGGAGGGGCCCCTGGGAAAGGGATATCCTGTGTGGGGGAATTTTCCAAGGGGGGGGCACTGATAGATAGCGGAGGTCCGCAAACCATGGGCGCCTGGGCCAGTAGGGTGCCACTAAAATCAGCTCTGCTTTCTCAGAGATGAGCTTCTGGATGACCCTGGGGACCAGGGCCAACGGAGGGCATGCATATAGAAGCCCTGTGGGCCAGGGGCAGCGGAGGGCGTTGTGATTCTCGGCCCCGTGGGAAGGATACCTCGAGAAAAACCTGGGGAGTTGGGTGTTGAGTGGGGATGCGAAGAGGTCTACTGACGGGAGACTGAACATCACGGTCGCTTCCCTGAACAGTGACGGGCGAATGCGCCACTCGGACTGGTCCACCATGGTCCTGCTCAGCCAATCTGCTTGGGTGTTTGAGACCCCTGAGATGTGCTCGGCTTTGAGAGAAAGGAGATTGCGCTCCGCCCAACGGCAGAGGCGCTCGGCCTCTCTCATCAAACTTATGGACTGGGTGCCCCCTTGTCGGTTGACGTGAGCCTTGGCGGTGACGTTGTCCGTGAGTATCAGGACATGCTGCAAGCATACATGGGGAAGCAAGTTGCGCAGGGCCAGGTGGATGGCACGAAGTTCTAACCAGTTTATATTGCGTGTGCGTTCTACCTGTGACCATTTGCCCTGCGTCGAGAGCGAGTGGATGTGAGCGCCCCATCTGGACAGGCTGGCATCTGTGGTGAGGATGAGGTGTTGGGGTTCCTTGAAGCAGTGTCCCCTGTTGATGGCGGGACTGGTCCACCAGAGGAGAGACGTGAGGACCCTTGAAGGCACCTTGACCGCGGCCTTTGAATTGCTTCTGCCGGTCCTTTGGAATAGGAGCAGGAACCATTGTAGGGATCTAGTGTGTAAACGGGCCCAGGGAACAATGGAAATACATGAGACCATTTTACCGAGTAATTTAGACAATTCTAAAAGTGTTACCTTTCTTGATCGTCTGATATGTTTGACAGTCTCCTGGATGCTACGGAATCTCTCAGAGGAAAGGAAGACCTTTCCCTGAACTGAGTCAATGACGGACCCCAAGTGGGTGATCCGTGTAGATGGTAACAGATGGCTCTTTTGCCAGTTTACTAGGAACCCATGATCTTGGAGGGCAGAAAGAGTAGCTCTGATATCCTTTTCTGCTTGGGGTCTGGAGTGAGACAGGATGAGGATGTCATCCAGGTAACAGTAGAGCCGGGAGGTCCCTGAGGTGGGCCACTAGGGCCGCGAGGACCTTAGTGAAGGTTCTCGGGGCAGAGGCCAATCCAAAGGAAAGTGCCACATATTGGAAGTGGTGATGATTGTAGCAGAACCTGAGGAATTTGGAATGGGAGGGCCGGATTGGGATGTGAAGGTATGCCTCTGAAAGGTCTATGGGGGATAGCCAGTCCCCCTGCCTGATGCCTAGTAGAATGGATTGTAGGGTGTGCATCTTAAACCTGCGGTAGGTCAGGTAGCGGTTAAGGCGTTTCAGGTCTAGAATAGCCCTCCATCCCCCTGAAGATTTGGGGACCACGAAGAGGTGAGAGTAAAACCCTTGCCTCCGCTGGGATGGTGGTACAGATTGTATGGCCTGTATGGAGAGGAGATGGCGGATAGCTGAATCCATTAGGTTGCATTTGGTGAGATCCTTGAAGGGGGGGGATGCCATAAAAAATTCAAGGGGGGCGCGCTGAAATTCAAGCGCGAGGCCCAGTCTGATGGTCTCCCTGACCCAGGCATCGGAGGTGGAAGAGTCCCACCGGTCGGCGAAATGCTTGAGGCGTCCACCGATGGGGAGGGGTGGACGGGGTCTATCTGTTGCGCCAGAAGGGCTTCCCTCCTGAACCCCTGAAGGGGCGCCTGTAGCTGCCGCCCCTCCTGCTCCTGTCACCCGGATCGGCTCGATCCTGGGGCTGGAAAGGGCGGAAGGAGGGGGGTCTCGGGTACCTGGGCGGGAAAGGAAACTGGTAGAAAGGTCGTGAGGAACCTCTCCGAAAGGGCTGTGCTCTTGAGTCTGACCTACGGAAAAGGGGGGGAAGAAATTTTTTCTTGCTTCTGGTTTCTGATAGAAATGGCTCAGGATGGTGCCGAATAATTTGTCCCCTTTTATGGGGGCGGTGGACAGCATAACCTTGTTTTTTACGTCTGCCTGCCAGTGCTTGAGCCAGAGCAGGCGGCGAGCTGTAACATGAGAGGATATTGCTTGGGCAGAGAACTTAACCGCGTGGTATGTGGCATCGGCCGAGAATTCTGCCGCAGCCATCAATTTTGCTATGTCCTGGTGTGCCCTTGTGTTAGAGGGGGGGATATGCTGCCTCAGTTGATGGAGCCACCAGATCGAAGACCTGGTGAAGAAGGAAGCGGCAGTGGCCGATCTAATGGCCCAGGTGTCCGCTTGGTGAGCCCTACGTAAAGCAAGCTCGGACCTCTTGTCCTCGGGCTTCAGGACCTCCAGGGGATCACTGGGGGAGGACGAGGATGCCAAACCAACGATGGGCTCATCTACCTCGGGAGTGTTAAGCAGGTTGCCAAAGCTCGACTGGAGGTTAAAGAACCTTCTGTCCTGGCTGGATGGGGGCAGGGGGGGCCCTTGTGGAGTCTAACTGGTTTGAGACTAAGTCATGAAAAATGGGCGGGGCCTCCTATCCCTCTGCTGGGGAAGGGAGAACCGAGGAGGACTGTACAGACAGGCCAGAAATGTTCCTGGCCGTAAATAGAAATGATTTAAACATGTGCGGCTTGAACAGGCCCACAAAGGTAGGTTGATCCGGGGTGAGGCCCTCATCCTCGGACATGTCCCCCTCCATAGGGTCTATCTCCGATAGGGGCTCCCCCTGGTGCATAGACCCCCATTCCAATTCCTCCTCCTCCCCGAACCAATCTAGGTCCTCCATGGCCTCCTCCAGATCCCTTTCTGGGAGAGGACTGCCCTCCTGTAAAGGTACCTGACCAAAAGTGGGGTCCGATCTAGGCGAGGACCTGACTGATGGCGAGTCGTGTTCGGGCGCCATCGAGGGAGGACCAGACCTGGACATCTGTTGCAGGCCCTCTGCAATCCCCTGGCGAATAGCCCATTCCATCTATGCCTGCATGTGCGCAGGGATCTCAACTGTGGCGACCTCCTCATGGCGCAGACCAGCGGCCGTGGGCGTAAATGTTGCTTCTGGTGTCCGCCTGGTCGTTGGTCCGGGAACCTGGTGTCCCTGGGATGGGCTGCACCTGGAGAGGGAAGAGCAATCTGGGGGGGGTGTCTGGAGGTAGAGGGAGCAGAGGGTGGGGGGGCTGGAAATACTGGTTGTGTCTCTCTAGATCGTCTGTCAAATTCTTACTCCAGTGCCCTATGACGTCTTAGAGCGTCCCTCTGAGAAGCTTTGGAAGTTTCTTTAGGGGCTTCCTTAGCCTGTTTGTGCAGGTGGTAGGATTTAGATTTGGCCTTCAAAGAAGGGCCTTTAGCGGAATTGTCATCTGCCATTGTAGAGGAAAGGACCGTAATACAAATGTAAAGGCGGTTGGCTCGCCAAGGGTTCGACCTACAACAAAGGCCGGGTGTCCTTTCACTTGCCCGCACCCCCTTTTGGAATTTTAAATGTATATAAACTAATATAATTATTAATACCTTTATGCCTAAGCGTACAATCAAGATATATAAGCCAACCAGTGTTGGCAACGTGAAATAGCCAAATATTGATAAGATGTAAATATATATATATGCAAATACGTATATATATATATATATATATATATAAATATATAAATATATATATATATATATATATATATATATATATGTATGTATGTATGTATGTATGTATGTATGTATGTATGTATGTATATGTCTGGCATTCAGCTTTGTTCGGGTATTTTCCCACGTGGTGCTTTTAAAGTTGTAGCAACGTTTCAGCAGAATCTCATCTGCCATCATCAGGCTTCTGTATGGTGTTTGTCTTGAGTCAGACTTTTACAGTGGTTTCAGATTTAAATTTGGGGCAGCCTATTGCTGTGTCAGAATGGTTTTTTCTTCCTCCTGATTGGTTGAGAGTCTTGGTCTGTGTTTATTGGTCTTGGAGTGTGCTGTGTTCTGCTACTAATATCTTCTGTCTGTTTTTTTTTTGGGGGGGGGGGCTCTTTTTGTATCTTGATTGCCTGGCAACATTGTGTTACTTTATTGGAGGCCTTTAGTGCAGCTTGGCTTCGGGTAAATGGACGGCTATCATTAGTTAGGAAGCTGGGTTTCATCTGGGTGCCTGGTTGGGGTGTGTTTGAGCTGGAGGTATCAGGGGGGATCTGTTTGTGCCCAGGTGTTTGCCTGGCTTGTGGTGTGGAGATTTTTTTGTTTGTGAGTGCAGGCTTCCAAATGATTGACAGCCTGGTGGAATCATCTCTTCTGTTCATGCTTTCTGGTCTTTTTTCAATCTCTATGGCTTCTCTGATGATTCTGTGGCTGGGATTTTCTATGATGGCTAGGGTTTTGGTGCCATTGAAATTGATGTTATGACCTGTGGCTTCCATGTGTTGGACGAGTGAGGAAGTGTGTTCCAGCTTTTTGACTGCATTTTTGTGTTCATCCAGGCGGGTGCTTATTCTTCTATTGGTCTGTCCGATGTATGTGGCCGGGCATGATGCACAGGGGACTTCATATATGCCTTGGTTTTCCAGGTCAATTTTGTCTTTGGGGTTCCTGACACATGTCCAACACATGGAAGCCACAGGTCATAACATCAATTTCAATGGCACCAAAACCCTAGCCATCATAGAAAATCCCAGCCACAGAATCATCAGAGAAGCCATAGAGATTGAAAAAAGACCAGAAAGCATGAACAGAAGAGATGATTCCACCAGGCTGTCAATCATTTGGAAGCCTGCACTCACAAACAAAAAAATCTCCACACCACAAGCCAGGCAAACACCTGGGCACGAACAGATCCCCCCTGATACCTCCAGCTCAAACACACCCCAACCAGGCACCCAGATGAAACCCAGCTTCCTAACTAATGATAGCCGTCCATTTACCCGAAGCCAAGCTGCACTAAAGGCCTCCAATAAAGTAACACAATGTTGCCAGCCAATCAAGATACAAAAAGAGCCCCCCCCCAAAAAAAACAGACAGAAGATATTAGTAGCAGAACACAGCACACTCCAAGACCAATAAACACAGACCAAGACTCTCAACCAATCAGGAGGAAGAAAAAACCATTCTGACACAGCAATAGGCTGCCCCAAATTTAAATCTGAAACCACTGTAAAAGTCTGACTCAAGACAAACACCATACAGAAGCCTGATGATGGCAGATGAGATTCTGCTGAAACGTTGCTACAACTTTAAAAGCACCACGTGGGAAAATACCCGAACAAAGCTGAATGCCAGACATGTAAGTACCCGCGAAAACTTAAGAAAACACACACACACACACACACACACACACACACACACACATATATATATATATATATTTGTGTATCTAAATATATTTAGATATCTATGTAATGATAAATATTACTATTAGTATTATTATTATTTACAATATTTAATCCAAGGTCTGGTTGGAGCTCCCAGGAAGGAGTGACCCCAGGAATTGCTGTTAATATTGCCAATGTGCCAAATAAAACGCCTGAGGCTGGAGTGAGGCCTCAGCAGCTGGAGCTCCCAGGCAACAACCGGGAGGGATAGGCTGCTATTTCCTGCCCTGAGCGTGCTGCGGAAAGCCAACAAGTTTGCCAATTCCCCTAAATCTCTGATAGCTCTCACAGGCTGGAAGGCCTATAATTAGAGCTAGTCCCTTCGCAGTTCAATGAGGCCTCTAAAAGCAGCGCCTGACACGCGACGGTGCCCAAAATGGCGGCCGCCCACGCTCCCTTACTCACGGGCTGCTCAGGGCCAAAATCAGCCTCTCCGGCACGTCTAGGGACCGAGAGAGGAAGCCAGGTGATTTTTGCCCCTTCCTGGGGCAATTAGCATTTATGGTGGGGGGAAACACCAGCTGCGCTATTACAGCGCGATCAAATAAAGCCACTACGAGTGCGGCGTAGAAAAGCGGCAGGAAGAGGATCGAATTGGGGGGGGGATTGGTGCCGGAGCGCGGAAGCCGCCCGCTGTGCAGCCCCCCCGGGGGCGAAGAAACGCGCTCCCCTGTTAAATCACTATCCCAATGCGCTTAGAGGCTAAGGAGAACCGGGGCAATGATAATCAAACCTGATGAAAAAAAGAGCTCTTGAATCGGCCAAGGAGTGGTGAAGTACACAGCCTACTCTCACGAAGGCTGAGCATAAACTGGGGAATGCAAGGGAGCCACGTGACGGAGGGAGCAGCATTCCTCAGTAATTAAGCTCAGCCTTCAACGACGCAGACTGAAGCACCTTCCACTCTCTGGATGATCCGACCGGCTCTCAGGAGAAGGGGTGAAAACAAGTCAGAATTCAAAGCAGGCTCCGAGGTCCCTTAGGGTATGCAAATAGGATAAAGATAATTAGAGACCCTTTCCAACAGTCCAATGTGGATTCCACCAATCTGCAGGTGTGAAGATGTACTGGCCTTTCTGAGAAACAGATAAGAAGAGTTTCTCAGGGCCATCTTCTGGTGCTGCAATCCACATGGTCCTCCTCCCTCAATATTCCCCAAGAGGTGAGAATTTTCCAGGCATCCGAAGTGCCAAGCAACGGTTATAAATCAGGTGAAAGGTTATACAAAAAGACAAGGCAAGAAATAGGATACTTAGGATACATAGAGAGGAAAAGGAACCAAGTGTAACAAATCCAAACCCCCTTTCTTCCACTGAAGAATGACAGATACATGGATCTGACAGCGCTTGAAAACAGAAAGAAAAACTGTTTTCAAACTATTCACTCCATTTCCAATCCCCCAAGGGCCACTCAAACACTTGACGCCCTGACAGAAACTGGAAACTTCATCTGCATGGAAAAGGTGCGCTTGAAAACGGAACTTTTTCCCATTCCATGCAGACAAAGTTTGCACTCTCTGTCAGGACGACAAGTGTTTGAGCAGCCCTGGGGGGTGGGTGGATTTGGAAATTGAGCAAATTGCTTGAAAGTGGAGCTTTTCACTTTTTCCAAACCCCCCCCCCCCACTTTTTGCCCAGATGAAGCCTGTAAACATCTGGGGTGCATGGCCTCACGCAAGTTCAGGCACCCATCCGCTTTTGCAGAGAATGGGTGCCTGATGTCCTATGGGATCAGGGCACCCAGAAAGTTCCAGTCTCTGCGGGAAAAGGGGTTGCATGCTAATGAGGGGCTTGAAGCAATGCCAGTTTGCTTCCCCAAAGCCTAACTTTGTGCAAATGCTTTTCCGTATGGAACGTGGAAGAGATTCACTGAGGCTGCCCACCACTCCAGAAGTGCCAGGCAGACTCAGAGAAGCCAAGCAGGGCACTCTCGTCCTGCCACTTGCCGGGAGCAGGCAAAGAAACAGAGACACTGGAGAGGAGACAGATCTTCACAAGGTAAGTGACCTGGCGTAGCAGAACATATTAGGGGGAGCAATTGTGGGGAGCATGAAGTATTTCAGTGGGTAAGGGGAGGTCTGAAGCAGGTGGCCTGTTCCATCATTAGGTCCCACTCAGGGCCTTCCCCAACCCGAGATACCTCATATGCATTTAACAGGCCTCGCAAATTCGATTAGCGAAAGTGTGGGCAAAAGGAGGGAGTGATCGTGTTCAAGGTACGAGATTCACTCCCACGAATCCTGGGGTTATGAATGGAATGAGCAGGCTCCATTACATTCATAACTCAAGGACTACCTGGACTTCCGGTTTGAAGGGCTTCAGTGACAGACAAATCCGCGATCGTGCACGGTTTCTGTCTGGGCTCGCAGCTGGAACGCCCTGAGCTGGCTGGTTTAGGGCTAAGCCACCCCGTAGAGGTGGTGAAGAGGGGGGAGACCGCCAGCAGGGTTGAGGAGAGCCGCATCTCTCCTCGTCAGCTGGCCATTACTCCCTTTCCAGAAGGCAGTTGTAGCAGTGGTCAGAAATGGTCACCACAAAGGAGAACTCAACCGGAAAAGAATGTGCAGGAGGAAGATAAGAAGTGAAAGTTTCGGCTGACCAGGTTAAATTGTAAAAGCAACAACTAAGGTACCCTGGAATTTAAACTTACAAAAATTAACATCACTCCCAAAGAAGAGTCAGAAGCAGTGAAGGAAAGTGAAAAGGGAAAGGTTTGGCTTTTTTCTTCTTCTCTCTCCTTCCCTATACTGACAACTAAGAGACTTAAATAAAAAATTGGAAAAATCTACTTTGACATCAATAGGCAATTAAGCTGAAAATAAGTCAAAGGGATAATAAAGATTTCTGGACATTAAATTTTTTCTTTTTCATAAGCAGGAAGGGAGAGAAAAAGAATAAGGGCAGGATCTGGAAGAGGGAGGAGACTGCCTGGAATTAAAAAGAATCTACAGTAAAATTTCAACAAGACTTCTAAAAAACTTCAACAAAACTTCAATTTTAACTGAAACTTTGCAACTAAATAGTAACCCCAGGAAGAGAAAGTGAAAAAAAAAGAGCAAAAAAGAAACAGCTTGCGTGTATTTGGATTATTTGGTAATCTTTGGATTCTTGGTTATTATATTTGAATGACTAAAATCAATCGGGTGGTTGTTTAAAAATTTATACAATGGCACTACTTCTGGATGAATTGAAAATGGAACTTAAAAAGTACAAAAAGATGCACAAGAAGTTCTTTTGACTTCGTTTTTCAATTCTTAGAAATGGAGATTTGGAACTATGAGAAACAATAAGAAAAGACTGCAAAACAAGAAGACTGGGATAAAAAAGAAGCCATCTTTAATGAACAAGCAATTTTATGTGGGGAAGAAAAAGGAAAGGGGGAAAGAGAATGGAGAATTTAAGACTTAAAAAAACAACCAAAGAAAAGAAAAATAATTCAAAAAATAAGTATAATACTGGAAAGCAACAGAAAAGGGGAATACAGAAGAGAGAAATAGAGGTAGAAAGGCAAGGGGGTAAAAAGGGGAGAGAGAAGAAGAGAGGGAAGAAGGAAAGGAAAAGAAGTTACAAAGGACCGGAGCAAGATATAGAGAAACAGGACCTATTTAGAGATAATGGGTGAAAATCTAACTGAAAAAGGGATTCTGTAAAAGTACATAAGATTGTATTGTTATATTAGTAATAGAAATAACTTTAGAAAATTGGAAACAACGTATGATTAAAATGAGGGATAAAATAGTGTAATTTAGTGAAATGTTTGTGAATAAAATAAGTGAAATAAAATAAACGAATAAATTGAATTAGGAAGGAACAGGAACATTTTAATTAGTTAATGTTTTATAAAATATAAGTGAAGGGGAGGGAATTAACTGTGGAAAGCTTATAATTGTTGCCATAGAAGTATGATATTTAATTGAAAAGTAATGTTAAAGATGTTAAGACTTTAATGAATATTAATATTAATGATAGAATTGAATTGGAATGGAATGTTGTTTTAATTATATACATTTATAATTTTTTCTTTTTTTAAGAATACAGTGTGCAGAATCCGAATGGAAGTTATGTATTATATTGAATGTTACAACTTTAGGGAAAAGATATAAAGGCGTCATACTCCAATCAGTAACTACAGGAGAAATATTGTTTAATGAGAAAAGATAATAGATAATTGAAACAGGACAGAGAAAAAATATAAATACAATGATTTGAATTGAGATGAGATAATTAAAATAAAATTGAGAAAATTAAAAGAGGGGAGAAGCTATGCAGAAAATGTAAAATAGTAATAAGGTATGGAATAGAATATAAAAATGAGCATGAACCTGAATTTGTGTCTGTACGAAGAAATGTAACCCGGGATTACGCTAGTTTCAAAAAAAATGTTTTATTTGTATTTTTTTTTCTCTTTGTGAAAACTCAGATAAAATTACAAAAAAAAAAAGGGGGGGGGGACTACCTGTACTACTTTCTTTGATGGACTGCATATTCTATCACAAACATTTTCAACTTGTTATTTACTCCATTAACATTTTGTGTATACAATGAAGATGTGACACAAGCTGTTCTTAGTTTTTTTAACCTGAATCAAAAACTTTACTGAGATAAACTTTGACAGTGAAGAGAAACCATTTTACCAATGAAGCTTCTAAGGCCCCTCTGAGCACATTCTGAAGTAACTTTTAACCCTAACCAGTGCGTACAGTATATATTCTTATACCAGGGAAGTCACAATTCACATTTAAGACAAAATAATAATTAAATTTAAATGTATGGATTATCTGTGGAATAATAATAGAGGAGTACCACAAGGCATTGTTTAAAACTTACATTCATAAAATTAAAGTGGTACATCATAGGTATATATACCACGTAATGTAACTCAATATACAGCAATTTCCCAGTAGCTCTATGCTTTTTGTGACAATTTTAAAATGTACCTGAACTGTCTGGACTTGTGGAGACTGAATAACTGATGGCTGTGCAGCTTGAATAACACCATGAACTTGAACTGTCTGTCCATTAGGCAATTGTACTAAGGTCACAGTGGGAGCGGAAGATGTTGCATGAGCTGCGGGCATAGATACCTAATGAAAGAGAGTGACACATTATTTTTAAAAACATTTAATGTCAGCATAAGAATAGATCTCCAGTTGGCAGACCATTTGCAACTCCTAAATGGCTCCTGTGTGGCTTGCCACAGGTTCCCAGATCTCACCAGCTGCCTGTCTTGCAGCAACCCTTGCTTCAGGGGTGGGATGCTATAAAACCGGTAGCTCTGAAGAGCAGCAGATACTGAATCGGTTCAGTGTTTGCTGCTGTTTGGCCTACCCGTCCGCCTGTCCTTTATTTCCTGCTTTTTCAACCTCAGCTGTAGGAAAAAAAGAGGCATTTCAAACACTGTACACCTGCGCACAGTGCTTTTCAGCTGTCCGGATGGCACAGCTGATGTTTTTTGACATGCGCATGTGCACGCAAAACATAGTCACCGAACCGGTAGTAACACTGGTTGAATCCCATCCCTGCCTTGCTTCTACCAACAATATATGGCTACGTTCAAAATTCTCCTGTTAAGATCAGTTGCAATGATATCACTGGAGAAGAAGGGAGACAGCTACGTCTCCTCTCCTTAATAGTCTTGATTTATCTCCAGATCTATCAGGAATAACATTTCCTATACTGAGAGAATTTGTCTATATACAAAGGTGTCCGTAGACATGTAAATGCTTGTGTGCACCTAAGCATTCCCAGAGATACTGAATGCGTCACTGGAAGTCAGCAAAGTTTCTAAGTTAAAATTCTATTCTAGTCATACAGTCAGACTTTGTTAAGCAGATATATTTGGATGCAATATTTGAACCACCTGGATAAAATTAGCAAAGATTAGCTTTTGTAAGAAACCTGGAAATATACACCTACAATCAATTATATTGGCTTTCCTTTGATGTAGTTAGTATCATAAACTTCATGTAGCTAGATATACAAAATTATGAAACTTACTATATGCAAAAAATTACCACCTATTTGAGACAGATTACAGGGTCCTGCAGGAATTGTGAATGCGCATATTGTTCATGATGAATCAGAAGCCATCATTTTAGTTTTTCCTCAGAAAGAAACATCCAAGGTGGCAATACTCTTGCTTTGTGCAGATTTTGTACTAACTTTTCAAGTTAACTGCAAACCAGTGAATATTTTACTTTCAAATCCCCCAAAATCCATTATATTTTTCATGTAAATCTTCACTATCAGATTGTGCAATGTACTTTTGAACAATTTACTATTCTTACATTTGATCCATTTGCTAGCCATACTCAGTGAAAAGAAAAAAGGATGATCATATAAAGTGCTATGAAAATGAATAATACTAGTAATTGTTAATGGAATCAGATTATTTCTCTAACAGAAGGCATAGTAAGTCTAGCAGCTGTATATAATACTCTGCATTTTCCCACTCTAAATTTTCCTTCTACCCCTTGCTAGTCCAATCTGTTACTCCTTATATCATTTATATCAGAAAATTTATATAAATATTGTTCTGATTGTTACAACTATGAAGAGAACAACTGTTTTTAATTTATTTAAAATTTAATTGGATAATCATTTAATCACAAAATTAACTTAATAGCTCCACCAAAATTACTTCTTGAATCTACAGTGTGGCATTAAACACTACAGGGCAACTAGCAGATTTCTTATTGCAGCTGACTTTTTTAAAAAAAGGAATGCTGTAAAGCAAATTGCCAGCGTACATGCTCATTTTTATTTCCAAAACTACCTCTTAGCATCAAATAGATCCCATAAAATGGTAAACAGCTTTAATCTGAAATATGCCTACATACCTGGAAAAGAATAAAACTATGTAGAGGAGACTACATAGGTTGGCAGATAATATTTTGGTACATTCATGCTTCACCCAGATGCATAAAATGTTATAAGCTAAAACAGATTTATGCAGCCATGTTTCCAAACGAACAAAATGGGGATTTTATTATTTTAAGAGTTTTAAGGTTCTACAATTGATTTATTGTTTTAAAAAAAAATTTCAGAAAAATCCACTGATTCTAAAATATACACATAAAATGTATTTAAAATAACTTTAGTGCTTTAAAATGTGTCATTTCACTATGGCAGTAATTTTGTAAATGGGTATCCCACCATTAATTTCCTTTGAAAATGCCAGGAAAATGTCTCAAAATTTCCAAATTGCTCATCAATGCAAGATTTTGTAGATCCCACAGATGGGAAATAAATCAGTCTGTACAAATCTGTACCTGGGCCAATGTTGCAATTTGTGGTTGTGCCTGAACAGTCATCTGTTGATTTTCTGCCTCTGTAACAGCTGCATCTCCACTCGGTTGGTTCTCTGCACCAGATTCCATTGTCATTTAGTTATCTGTAATAATCATGATCATCATCATTCACATGTAACAAATAAAGAATATTTATTATAAAAACAATAAACAGATATTTATTAGTTATTATTTTATGTTATATTAGAACTTTTTCATTTGCATAGAAGTAGTCTTGAGTTTATGATTGATTGCTTAATGATGTTCAAACTTATGATAGCGTAGGAAAGGATGCTTTACAGGTCATCACAAATGGTTGCACCACCTTCCTCTCCAAGTCACATGATTGTGATCTGGGTGCTGAGCAAGCTGTTCACATTTAAGATGGTAAGGTCCTGCAATCATGTGATTGCCATTTGCAATCTTCTCTACCACTTGTCTAGAGGACTCTCTTTGGTTTATGAGGCTGACTGAGGAAAGCTAAACTCATTCTGTGGGGTGAAGAAACCAAACTCCTAAAGATCAGACTCCATTCCTGCACCCCATCGAAAACATTCCTTTCACACATAGTGAGAACTGATATCCTTTTTGATGATTTAAGATCAGTTTCTGCACCCCATGGAAGGAATTCTCTTCTAGGATGGGAAAGAGCTGATATCCTTTGATAGGCAGTTTTTTCAACCAACCCATAGAGATATGAAAGGAAGACAAAATCCAAGCAATTGTTTCAGCTGTGGCAACACAGTTACATAAAGAACACTGGGTGATTGGGGGGTGAGACTTGGCACAGGCTGCACATGAGTGTCTCTTCCTCAGGATTTCAGTGAGAAAGATTTTCAGCTTCTGAGACATCTCTCTCTGCTAGAGACATCCTGGGACTACAGTCTGCTTAATGAACAATGCAATCACTTAAAGACCACAGCCAGGAGTGCAGTAATTGAACAAAGCAGTCATGCGAATAGTCAAATATCTCACTTAATGGCCAAGATTCCAGTCCCAGTTGTGGTTAAGTGAGGGCTGCTTTTGATAATAAATTAATTACTGCAGTTCTGCACACAATTAGATTTAACATTACAAAAATAATACATAATTTTGCATTTATTTACAAGTAAAATCAACTGAATTTTTTTCCTACGGAAAACCTTATGCAAAGTAACTGGTGGAACTTGGCTCCCTGTTCTGCTCCCCCCAATCCTCTCACAGACCTCCTTAGAAGATCAGAGGACCTACTGAGTAAGTCATACATGATACAGGGTGAGAAGGGAGAATCACTTTTTATTTCTAGAAGTTGTCTCTGATGATTTTTCTAATCTTGCTTAAGAGTATTGTCTATGTTACATGCTTTATCAAAGATAAGAACTAGCATAACAAGCAATCAAATTGAAGATAGAAGTAGCATAAAAGTAAATTATGAAATAATAATTATGGCAAAGATTTTTGCCAAAAAAGTTGCAACAATATGTCAACTAAAAGTGATATTAAAATTTGAAGAGTCTAGTAATTTAAAATTTTAAAATTATCCTTTATTCTTGATGCGGATTTTTAACTGTAACCATCCAATAAACAATAAACTCTGATAACAATAAACTCTGATAAAACTTGCTATTGTTAAAATTTAGATTCTATCTTGCATGAAACTATGAGCATGCTGGGCTCTGGTTGCACAAGTGATATTTTGGTCAATACACGCTCAGGCTGACCACTCCTGTTCTAATTGTTAAGCAGAGAAAACTACATGTGGCACAGCTTCAACTACAGCTGGCAATCAACTCCATCTTACAAAAAAGCATTATGGGAAAACCTTAATTAAGCCAATCATGAAGAGTGAAAGAAACAAATGTCTATGACTTAGTGCCAACTGTGCCATATAAAACAGTGTAAATTAAAATGTAAGGAGTAAATGACAGAGCATGAATTAAGAAATGGAATGAAAAATACTTATATGTAGAGAGGTGGGTTGCACAGACTGTAACAACCGGTTTGCCTAGTGCAGAACCAAAAATGTGAGCGTGTGCACCATCCACACTTGCACACAGCTGAAAAAACTGGAGATTTCCTGCGCGCAGCAGCCACAGTGAGCAGAGTGGGCGAGGTGCAAAAACTTAGCTGGGCTGCATGCGCGGGGGCAAGCAAGCTGGATATATAGAACAGGATAGCACCGGGTGGGTGGGCGGGCTCAGCCGGTGGTCAGAACTACCGGTACAGGCAAGCCGGTCCAAATCAGTAGCAGCCCACCACTGTATATTACATGCAGGGAAGTAAACCTATACAAGTAGTCCTGTAAGTAGTCCTTACAACAGTTCATTTAGTAACTGTTCAAAGGCACTGAAAAAAGTGACTTATGACCATTTTTCAACACTTACAATCATTGCAGCATTTCCATGGTTAACGATCAAATTTCAGATGCTTGGCAACTGGTTCATATTTATAATGGTAACAGTGACTTGGGGTCACATGATCAGCTTTTGAGACCTTCTGACAAGCAAAGTCAATGGGGAATCCAGGTTCACTTAACCATGTTACTAACTTAACAAATGCAATGATTCACAACAATTATGGCAGGAAAAATCATACAATGGGGCAAAAATCACTTACCATACGTTTCACTTAGCAGCATAAATGTTGGGTTCAATTGTGGTTTTAACTTGAGGATTACGTATAGTGTAATAATGAATGACAGAGCTGTAATATAGGTCAATAATTTCTATTTAGGATGTTATAGCATGTGTGAAAATAAAATTAATAGATTGGTGATAGCTGTGTATTATACTTCAGGGAAATGTTGATGGGAGAAGCTGAGATGAGTTTGGGGGAAAGTTCTGAACAATTGTAACTCAAAGGAAATAATGATTCTGTGATGGGACATGAATGGACAAAGACAAGAAAGCAAAGTGACTGGGCCATTTGGGGAGCCTACAACAAATGAGGATGGTGATCTGTTTCATGAGTGCTTGCTTATAGTAAGGGCATATCTCAAGTTACATGGAAAAAGTGAGAAAGGATCCTTGAAAGAAGTATGAAATGGAAGAGGCTGTGTATGGAACAAGAATAATTGCTGCATAGTTAAAAATAATGTAATCAAAGGAACAGTTAAGATTAAAAGACAATGAAACAGAATAATTTTAATGGAAATATCAAATTGTTTTAGAACTGAGTGAAGAGGGATAAAATTGGAATTATTGGAATTTCGAGGTTATAAAAATGATCCGGAATGTTGGAGAAAGTATTTGGAAATTTGCCTAAGAATTTATGTTTATTTTATCAGTTATAAAACAATGAAGCAAAATAAATGCTATACAAACTAGTACTGAAGAAAAAAATAACCAATAGCCAATGCTGTAAGAATATTGAAAAAATGGTAAGAATGCAGATGCAGAGTCTCAAAATGAAAGAACTGTAAAGTTGGAATAGACTCAAAAATCAACTAGTTCAACCTTTTGCAATGGGGGGGAGGGGGACGGGACTAAACTATATGTGAGAGATGGCTCTCCAGGTGCTTTTGAAAAATGAAAAACACTCCAGAAATGGAGAATCCACAACTACCATGGGTAGACTTTTCCACTGCTTTACTGATCTTAGCAGTAACTTTCCCCTTGTATTTGAAACTTTATATCTGCACTTATAAGCAATATTTTTGGTATTAGTTTATATGGCAATGGAAGATAGTTTCTCGCTATCTTCTAAGTCCCTTTTATATTACTGAACAAAAATACCATGTCTCCCCTTAGTCTTCTTTTCTCTAGATGAAATATCCCAAGTTCCTTCAAACTGTCCTCACAATAGGGCTTATTCTCACCTTTCTGAATTAAATTTTGCCTTCTTTTGAACCTATTTTAATCTAACAATATCTCTTTGAAAATGTGGTGTTCAGAATCATTTACAATATTCTATATGAATAGAGGGGTGTTCTGATGCACCCCAGAACTGTGTTAGCAGATGCTCTTTTTCAGCTTGCTGTCGATGAGCACGGCCAAGTCCTTCTCTGATGTTGTGTCCTAAGCCATCTTGACTGAGTTGGTAAGTCAGTTTGTGCACTTGCACATCAAATCACAGTGCTTTGAAGTGGTTAAGTTTTAAAGACCAAATGCAAGCAAAATAAATTCTATTTGGGTGCCCAGGCAAGCTATAATTTGCATAGACAACATTGAAATGAAACTAAAAGGATTATTCTGGATTTAGTCACTAACTTTATTACCATTGTACTAGTAATATAATCAATATTGCAAGACATTCACTGATTATAGTTTATATCTAGGACCCAATTTAGTATATATCCACAATAATGAAATGATTAAAGATTAATAATTAATTATCCCATAAGCCACCCAGACTTATCTTAGTGTAAGATGGCCAACTAATAAAATTTACAAATACATAAAATAAGATAACCACTCTCTTTAAAGACAGCTTCTGATTCTCTTATTAAAAATCTGCTTGCTGCTTTCCTCCTCTTGAAGACTACTGTTCTTTGGGAATTTTAAAAGTTATTATCTTAACACATTTTTATATCAATTGGAAATGTAGTAAAGAATTGCACTAATGGGATTATTTTTCACTATGACAAGTAAAAATTATACTTTGCAGATTTTTCCTCCCTATACTATTTCTGACATTTTAGTCATAATAGATGAAGATGAATTATTATTTAAGTGCCATGATAGTGTTGTTCTTGCCAGTTTCTATCAGGAGAAAGCATTTGTCTACATATCAAACTAGTATATGTGTGTGTGTGTGTGTGTGTGAGAGAGAGAGAGAGAGAGGGAGAGAGGGAGATCTCAATTCTTCAAGTGATCACTCTTTGGTCAACCTCCACAGAATTAGATTCACTCGCGTAAACCAGGAAACCAACAAAGAAGCTGCAATTGATGTGCAAGACTGAGATCAGCATGGGTTCCACAGAGCAGTCTTCCAGAATGATCCAATTTAATATGTTTAAATCAAAGCAATTAGCCAACTTTGATAAACAAGAGATTGTAAAGCTGCAACTCCAGTCTTTGGCTGAACAGGAAAGAAAAGCAAAGTTTCCACTACAACTCATGAAGAAAACTGATAATGAGAGTTCCATCATTAATGCTCCTTGCCATCACTGAGAACCTTCCCCAATTAGGAAAAATAGCATAATTAAATTCAGAAAGTGCAATTTTATTTAGAAGCGTTATGTTTGTCTTAGTTACACATACACAAAACAATCTCACAACACAACAAAATATTCTGCACCAGAATGATATAAAAGCTAGACTGAGATTCAGATTCAGGTCCACCTTCAGCCATATAAGTTTACTTTAGTCAAGCACTCCCTTGAAAGCCAATCTAATTAAGGCTTCTTATGAAGAAACATTGAAGGAGAATAATGCATATATAAGTCACCCGAGCTCTGATGGAAAGGCAGGATATAAATGTAGGAAATAAACATAAATGAATACACAGTATTTTATAAATGCAACTGAGAATATGTGTAATGGAACAAACCTGCAAACTTTAAATTATCTATCAACATTCAAATTACTACCATACTTGAAATAACTTTCATTTTCTTTAAATCTATTTTATCACAATCTGACCATATTAAGAAAATATGTCTATTTTTCCAATGATCTGTGAATAATGTTGTGGACTGAAGATTAAAACAATAGTCAACACCTAAAACAATACTTAAAACCTCAAATACTGTAACAAAGAAAGCCATCTTAACTTTTGATCAGTTATTGTTTGCCAGAGCTTAATGGTAACATTAAGCTCTGGCAGACAATACTGTATAAAAATTATAAATGACATTCTTGGCTTAGTTAACGTTAAAAATAGTCCTCAACTTATAACAATTAATTTAGTGACCGTTCAGTTATGAAAAAAAGAGACATGACCATTTTTCACACAACTGTTGCTGCACTCCCTTAGTTATGAGATCAAAGTACAGATGCTTGGCAACTGACTCATATTTATGACAGTTGCAGTGTCCTGTGATCACCTTTTGCCTCCTTCTGACAAGCAGTTAATGGGGAAGCCAAATACATATAACCATGTTACTAACTTAATTGCAGTGGTTCACTTAACAGTTACAAGAAAGATTGTAAAATGGGGTGAAATTCACTTAACAAATGTCTCACAGTAACAGATATTCTGGGCTCAATTATGGTTGTAAACTGAGGACTACCTGTATTGTCACCTATAGGTGCATGAAATAGAGCTGGCCTATTCATATGTACTGGCTGCAACATGAATTATTGTGTAATAATACACAACATTGTGTTCAGTTTGTTCATTAGACATGTAAATCAACAGAACGTGCAACTTTTTTTATAAAAAAACAAAACTCATGATGACAAAATCACTACAGAAGGGATTTAAAGTTTTAATAAGAGATTGTTCAATTTTTAAAACATATTTTGAAACCTGAACTCAGCCTGTTCAATTTTTATTTATACAATGCACAGGGAATGTTCCAGCCTTGGAGACAGCCCAGAACTCAGTAACATAGGACATGTTACTGAATACACCATTTAATCTATGCCAGATTAAAATGATCAATTAATTGGCTTTCATAATAAACAATACAGTACTGGATTACAGAAACAAATTATGAGTCTGCCTAAGTTTCTTGTTTACAATATTCAGCCAGCTTTTCCTCAGCATATTTCTATGCCATGAAGATTGGATTTATTCCGAGTAGAGACTGTATTTTTATAAATGTGAAACAAAATTGATTTTTCAGATATGTGAGAATTATTGAAATCAATCAATTAAGCAAGCCTGCAGAATACTGAGAGAAAGTCAATTAAATTGTATCTGTTTTATCAAGAAATTAGGGAGAGCAGAAGGAAAACTTGGGATGTTTCTCTCCATCAAGGGCATTAAAAAGTTCAGTCTCCTCCTGAAAATGTTTTTCTTTTTTTTAAAAAAGCTAAGTCTTCTTTAAAATTATTTTGGTTAAGTTTAAATCTTCAAGATGAAATGAAGTGTACCTTAACATACTGGTTTCCGATAACTTGATTGAACTCTTGTAGATGATCTTTGAGAAATTTTACAACTGGCAAAGTGTCAAATAATCAAGAGAGCCAACTTCCCAGTGTTTGAAAAAGTATGTGGGGAGGGGAGAAGTACTCCCAGAAAAGTACAAAATAGTTAGCTTAATTCCAATACATGGTGAAATTCCAGAATATATACCTCGAAAGCACTGCAATAACAGGATTCAGCAGTTTGTTGAGAACAAATTGTGCCAGATGAAATTTTGATTCAGTGATACTTTGTGTATGTGCATGTGCATGTATACACACATGCTTTCAAGTCATTGTTGACTCCTGGTGACTGTGAGTCTCTGGAGTTTTTTTGGCAAAATTTTGGTTTGCCACTGCCTTTTTCCTTGGGCTGAGTAAGAGTGATTGGCCTAAGTCACCCAGTTAATTTTGTTCCTAAGGCAAGCAAACACTCACACCTCCTGGTTTCTATTCTGGTGCCTTCAATCACAGAACCAATTTCCTTAATAGCCTGCAGGAATACAATGGGCATAATGTATCTTGACATCGCCGCAGCATATGACAAAGAGCCCGTAACAGTATGGGCTTTTAACAAGCTTGTTAAATGTGGAGTGGCATGATTAGGTGGGTACATAACTTGGCTTAAAGACATACCCAAAGAACACTCATCAATGGTTCTTGAAACAGAAAGGAAGAGAACAGTCTCTGTTGTTAAATGTTTTTATTAATGACTTTGATGAAGAGGCTGATGGAATGCTCATCAAATTTTCACTAATACATATTTGGTTGATGTAGCCAATGACCAAGAAAAAAGTACTTAGAAGTATCTTGATAGGTTGTGGGAAAATGCTGAATGGGAAATGCTGAAAAGAACAGAATGAAATTTAACAGTATAAACATGAATGAGCATTTCTTCACTTAGCAAACAAAAAGCAAATGCAGATATAGAATGGGAAATATCCATTCTATATCTGATAGGGTTTTGGTAATGCTACTGGTTAAAAATATTTTGGAACAAGTACTGACCTCAAATTGAATGAGATAATATGTACTATTATCAATACAATAAACAAATTCTGTGAGGCTACAGTAAAAATACATTACCATTTAGTGCAAATGTGATAAAATTTTAATAGGAATTTTTACTGAAGTCTAAAAAGAAAGACAAAAGACCTTAAACTGTTTTCTTAACTTGGATGAAAGTAGTTGGTGGCGTTCTTTGGTTTAAGATCAGCTGATAAGAGTGCTGGTTTATAGATCAATTAGAAAGTTTTCCTTATCTAGATTTTGAATGTCCCTTATCCCTAAGATTTGAAATAAGCAAAGCTTAAGCTATGTCCTTATCTGATAATACACTACAAAATAAAGTATGTCATTGTGCTCCTCTGACATGTCTTTTTCAATCACCTAGGAATTCTAGCAGTCACTTTGCTAACCACTATTAATCCAGCATTAGGTTTCAGGATTAATAATAACCCACTCAGAGTGTAGTGTTTAAAGCTCTCATTCACACGCATCTCTTCCTTTAGTATCTAGCTGTCTATTTTCAGTTTAATAGCAATTACCGAGTCTGCCATTCACTTAATTGTGATTCAATCATTTGAATTAAATGTAATTTTAATATAAATGATAGGATTAAGGCAATTATGGAACATACTATTAACTGGAGATATACCTATGCAACTTTAATCTCAAGAGAAAAAGGCACATTTAAAAAAAGTGACACTAGTCAATATTAATGGTTTTATTTATGATACAATATCATCCCAAACTATAGGCTCTGGATGGTGCACAATTTTATCAGTCACTGAATCAATATACAACTTTCTGTGAAAATGAAGGTTTGATCATCCATAAAATAGACTACTAACAATTTTAAAAAACACAGACATGTTGTTTTGGGATGCTATATATATTGTGTTTCTCCAAAAATGAACACTGACTTTTAAAAAACTACTGTCTTTACCAAAATTAGCAGAATTTTATTCAGTAATTTTATCAGAGCAATTTACAATTATAAATAGCTGATGATAAATTCTTTAATATCAATGTAATAGCATGAGGATTAATTACAGATTCATTAATAATAAGTATATTACCAAAACAATTTTACTTCCTAAGGAAAATTGTTTCTTTTTGTATCCCTTAGCTTTCTATTTCACAGCTCTATCTTCTGGTATAGAATTGCCCCCACATTATGTACAGAACCCACTCTCCTACAGTTCTAGAAGGCCATGAAGACTTGGCTATTTTCACAAGCCTGAAGTCAATGTGTTTGTGGAGCCCTTTGTTTAGACTGCTATGTTTTGTTGTGTTTTAATTGTATATTTGATATACTATAAGCTTTTTTCAAGAATGCCGAAAGTTGATTTAATAAATATTTTAGCTTTAATTTTAATAGAAAATAATTGCCTTATACTTGCAACAAAGCACCTGAAGGCAGGACAAGAAGCAATGGATGGAACCTAATCAAGGAGAGAAGCAACCTAGAACTAAGAAGAAATTTCCTGTTAGAACAATAAATCAGTCGAATGACTTGCCTCCAGAAGTTGAGGTACTCCAACACTGGAGGTTTTTAAGAAGAGATTGAACAAATGCTTGATTGAAGTGGTACAGGATAGGGGTGTCAAACTCATGTCACGGTGGTGTCACATGACGTATTGGTGATTTCCCCTTCGCTAAACTGGGCATGGCCAGCGCAACTCCAGCCCATAGGCTGGGAATTTGACAGCCCTGGTATAGGGTTTCCTGCTTGGGCAGGGGGCTGAACTAGAAGATCTACAAAGACCCTTCCAACTGTTATATTAAAAATGGGTATCCATTTGTGGGGCTGCATTACTAGCTGCCCAAGGCTACCTGCAGCCTGTGGGTCACTGCTTGGACAACCCTGCATTAAAACATTAGATATCTTATTTGGACAGAAATAAAAGTAAAGATGAATCTAGGCTAAATAAATCATTTATCTTGCATTGAAATCTAAACACCTACTGATTTCATTGATTTCTTCTTCAGAAAATGCAATTTTAGGTTTTTGCATACGCAAGGTTTAAATGGGTCACATATAGACCAATATTTTAATGGAGGTTAGTCTTTCAAAGCTCAGCCTTACTTTCAAGTGATATACATAAGTTTGCAGTTGAGATATGTAACTAGGACACCATAACTACAGTATAACCATAAGCCTGCTGAAGTGAATCAGAGGGGGTACTCTGGTTCTCACAGTCCTGACAGGTAAGTAATGACAGACATGTTTCTCTTAAGTGAAGCTATTTACATTACTTGCCATATGCTAAATAAATATATATTTGCGTTTCCAATTTTCTTCTGTGTAAAGCCATGAGTGCTGGGTATGTTCTGGGCTGGTCATTCTTAAGTTTGCTGGAGTGAGTGCTTACAATGGAAAAATTTGAGGGGTTACGCACAACTTTTTAAGAGTTGCAGGCTTGGTTCTCACTTTATACAATGTACTTCAATCAAAATGCATTTCTGGTTTTGTTTTGCCATATTTTTGACATGATTCCAACCAATTTTGTAATAAAACTACCATTTACAGCTTAGCAAATGTACCAGGCGTAAGAACATAAGGCAGACAAGACTTTCTGCTATCATTAATGAAGTTAAGAAGAGATCTTTAGCAGAGACCCATCACTGATAGGCATTAAAATTGTGGGAAAACTTCTCCCACACATTTCCCATCAATTCAAGCTTGAGCCATAAGAGCTGTTAAAGTTTCACTTTTCATTTTATGACAAAATCATGATAGGCTATATATTTTCACTGTGTGCAGGACTATTTCTCTGCTGTATCACAAAGAACCAAAGAATAGTGATAAAGGCACCATGCTAGAAATTGGGAGATTCTGCATTCTAGTTCTACTTTAAGCACAAAACCAGGTGACTTTGAGCCAGTCATTCTTCTCAGTCCCAGAAAACAGACACCGAAAGAAAAAACACTTGTAAAAAAATACTGCAGTTACCAGTTCAGGCAATTGCCAGGACTCAAGATTGACACAAAGGCATCAAAAATGAACATCACCCCCGCCCAATCATGAATTGGTACAGGTAGATATTAAAGGGAAGAAAGTGTGAAAATCATTTGTTCATCAGCACATGCAGGGTAAACTAGGAGTAACTGGTCTGGGATAGCTTTATGAATTGATTCACATATTGTGCAAGATGTTATATGTTTGGTGCTTGTTTAGTAATATATGAATCCAGCTATTATGATGCATAAACCATGATTTGTGACTTAGTATGACATAAAAGAGTCAATTGTGGCTCATTGAGATGATGGCTTAATAGAACTCCAGTTGATGAGAACTGTTTATCTTCACATATGATCCTGATACAGGTAAACATGCCAGAAAACTTGAAATTATTGGATTAAAAACTAATTTTCTATACAATCTACAAGTAGACCACACAAATTGTAACATCTTTTGTTTTTATATTGGATGAACAGCAAAGAGATGGAAATATACAAAATCTGAATTTCATAGTTGAGGTTGGGATTCAAGTTTAAATGATAGACTTTAAATAAGGCAATTAAAAGGTTATGTGAGGCTTTCCAACATTAGGCTTGTTAACACTTGGCTAAAGTACATTTAATTCTCCTGAAAAATCCTTACACATAATGTAGCAATTAGAAATATTATCAAATTTTCAAAAAAAATGAAGATGGAAAAAATATGTATTCATTTGAAAACAAATTACAGTAGCCTATTACACTCTACAGAAAACTGAAGCACTGCAGCATTCATTCATCCCTATTTTTTAAGGCTACTAAATCAGGGTGCAAAAATCTGAATAAGTAGTAGTTTGTAGTAACAACTGCTGGATGACTTTGGGTCCATCATTCTTTTAACCCATTCTATCTCTTGTGGTTGTTATTGTGGAGAAAATAGGAGGAAGAAGTATTAGATATGTTCATCACCTTTGATTTATAAATAAAAGTTGGGGGGGGGAGGGGCAAACAAACAAGATACCAAATCTTGTTCTTGCCCTCTTATACAGTCTGCATTTTTTGCAACCAGGTTTATTAGCCCCATTACATTTTCCAAGTTTCTCTTTATCCTAATAATGCTTTCAGAGGCATTTTTGTGAAGTAAACTTGGCCATTTATGGCCTGCAGCAAAGCTCCCCTTACAAGCAACATCTCTTGGAAAATAGATTACTTTTCTTCAAAATATTCATTTTCTGATGGTATCCATATGGAACAGATTATGTGAAAAATGATTACTGTATTTTAACAAATAAGATGTTTGACCTTTGACTAGTATATGGGATTATACAGCTAACAAAGTCTGTTATCTCTTTAAAAAAAAAACGGAAACTTTTATTCAAAGTACAGGAGGAGGAAAGCAGTCAATAAATGCATCCCAGATTATTGTGCTTGGCATATGAATACTATCCTACTAATAAAAAAAATCAGAATGATTGATCTAAATTCTAAAAGATAAAGCAATGCAGTATAACCCTCAATATTTGAAAAAATCCAGAACTTTTTGAATGACTTAAAAGGTATAGATAGCTTCCAAACATTTTCCTTTTAGCACTGCAAGAATTTCAGCTTCTAAAGTTATGAAGTTTTCCCCAATTATATCTGAGTGAGCAACTTATGACTTTCTTAATGTTGCAAAATTACAACCTCTGCACCCCTGTGAAGTTCAGTGCTATCTGCATACTATCTGCAGTAGATAGTATTTTTTCAATAACTAACATGAAGTATTGGATTGAAAGACAATTATTAGGGAAGTTAAAAAAAAGGAATGTGAGCACCAGTGTGTCTTATGTTTTAGCACTTTTAGCTCAAATTTTATTTTTTGTCAAAGCATTTAGCTGCCAATTACAGATAGATGACTAAGAATGCAATCTGTGAAATCTAAATCAGATAGCATCATCAGGGACATCCAGTTTATCCTAATCTGATTAACTAGTCGTGGAAGCCTCTGGTTTTCAAAGAGTTTCTAATCCCCATGAGCCATTTTTCAGAGGTTTGGAAGGGGTCAATAGCATCCAGTCTGCACAAGTTGAATAATGTTTTGAAGAATTCATATTTTAATATCCAATCTATGTGGGTGGTAGTTAAAAAATCAATACAAACATAATGTACATTACAGACTAATCTGAAACTGAAAAAAAACCTCTCTGCATTTTAAGTGTAAAATTCCCTTACATGTTGTGTCAGCTTTTTGAGTGCTAATGATATTTCTCTATACTAACAAGATAGTATATGATTACATGTTCTCAGGGCTTAGAATATTCTGAGCTGGCAAATGCGGAGTGCAAATGTACAGATAACTGCAAGACAGAAACCCAAATATTGTCTATTACTATCACTTGAAGTTTTTACTAACCCTAATTCTAGAAGGATTTCTTTATAGCATGTTTAGGACAATATACATTGTATCACTGCACAAAGTATATTACTAACAAAGAATCACTTCATTTAATATATCTCTTATCTTTACTGTGATCATGGATTACTATGCTAGACAGGTGAAGTACAGAAAATGAAACTGGAGGAAAAGTGAAGCCAAGTTCTCTCAAAAGCTGATACAAGTTTGTTTCAGATAGCCCCAGCCTTTCACAATATATAGAGAGAGCCGAGAGGGAGGAAATTGTTCTAGAATGTAGGTTTGATTCAAAAAACTTTATTACAAAGGGACTCTGAAAGCTTTTTAATCTCGATGCACATTTTGGGCAGTCATAAAAATTAAAAATTTTAATTTAAAACATTGGGCTATGTGGAACTCTAGAAACAGAGGAAGAACGGCAGAGACTGCAGATGTAACTTGGCCAGGCTGCCCCAACCCCGTCAACACTGCCAAGGAACTCCCTGCAGGAGGGGCGGGAAAATCCAAGCGGGTTTTGGGGCTGGGCCCCCAAACTCCTCGTTACCTAGGGCTACGTGGCCAAGTTCCGTTGGGGTTGGAGGGCAAGAGAAGCTGGAAAAAAAGGGGATTGCCTGCCAGGGCAAAACCGCTGCTCCCCAGTCAACCACTGTAGCCGAACGGGACACCTGCGGGTAACTCAGCCGAGGCTTAGGCAGGCCCGTGCGAGGAAGCACACGGAGGCTTCTCACCACCGGAGAAGAGGAAGGAGCCTCCCGCGCTGCCACGCCAAAAGAAGGAAGACGACCGGGACCGATCGCCCAGGGCCGTTTCTCTCTGCAGGCGCCGAGGTCAAGAGAGCGGTGGCGGGAGAGTGGAGTTCCCGCTCCTGCCCCCTCCCCGGAACCCTGGACAGCCGCCGCCGAATCGTCCCCTCCCCACTGAGGAAGAACGGCGGCGGCGCCGTTCCCGCCGCTGCTCGCTCGCCCGGCCGCCGTCTCCATCCGCCATTATTCTTTGTTCCTCACGCGGGCCGGCGGCGGCTGGGCTCGGCGGGAGAGGAGCGACTGCGGGGAAAGAGGCGCCTCCATTTTAAATTAAGGCCACCCCGAGGCGGAGGGGGAGACGACCCGGCGCTGCTGGAGTGGCCAGACCGGGACTCGGCTCTCCGTCCTTCCTTCCCTCTCGCTCCCCACGACTGCCGTCTCCCTCCCCCCCTCCCCGAACACCCGCTCGCGAGGCAACCCCGCCTCAACGGCCGCGCCGCTGCTGGTACTGGTGGTGGCGGCCCTGTGGCTGCCGCCCCTCCCTGTTTTTCTTCTCGGGCTGTTAGTCGCCTTCCTTCCTTCTCTTTGCTTTTCTCCTCTTACCGGCTACAGGCTGCTCCGTCACTGCTTTCGTTCGCGCCTAGGCTCTCGCCGCAGTTTTATTCTCTCCCCCACGTAACACACCGCGTCAAACTACACCTCCGCCGCGTCACTCACATAACACACACACGCTCTCTCAGGCTCTCCCAGCCCCGGCGACAGGCAGGCAGCAGCGGCCGACTGAGAGGGAGAGAGGAGCCAGCCAGGGAGCAAGCGCCGCCGAACATGCCTCGGCTCTCCTCCGCCCCCGCCCCGCGCACGCCCCCTCCCTCCTCTCTGTGCACGGAAAGAACCGAACGGCCTCCACGGAAATGCCCGAAGGGGGTAAGCTGCCGCGGCGGAAAAGAACGACCGACAGACTACCCGCGGAATGGCGCGGGAGGGGGAGGGGAGGGAGAATAACGCCCGCTGTTAAAGCGGGAACTGTTGAGCAGACATTTTAGTTGCTCGGCCTGACCTACAAAGCACAGATCCACGTTCATGATCCAAGAGGAGGACAGGGCTACGATGAAGAGCACGCCTCTCCGTCTGCTTGCTTTCTTGGCAGAAAAGAATGGCCCTCGCTTTGCCCAGTAATCCTCTGCCACTCCCGGGGCAAGCGAAGGTCAGGGGCACAAATTTCCGAAAGGAGACGAGTGCATCCGAAGACAGCAAGTGGCAGTTCGGCGAATACTGTAAGGAAGGGTAGGCTGAGCAAAACCGGGAGAATTTAGGGTAAAAAGCAAGGCGGGCGGAGCGAGATTGCGATTCTGCCTGGATGAAAGCAAAAGCGCTCCAAGGCTTGGAAATGTAAACAGAGAAAATGCTTGAACGGGGTTTTTTTTGTTTTTGTTTTTAAAGAAAGATGGTCGCACGTGAGGAAATGGAGGAAAGACTTTTGGCAGGAGGACAAATATGTATGGTAGCAAAGAATCACGTCTGGAAGTAACTGTTTCGTTATAGTTTTATAAAATACACGTTTAATTTTTTTATTTTAAACGATTATATATTTAGCCAAATGTGCTGGAAAAAATGTGAATGCATTTCCCTCATTCTCGAATGCCTGTTTTGGGATTAGAACAAAAAATCTGGCCAAACTAACACAAAACCCTACTGATGGGTTCAAAAAACCCCATCTCAGTGGGAAACTAGCCCTGCAAAAAATAGGATGGATTTCCACCATAGGTGAGTTTCAGAAGGCATTATTTTGTGATCCCACAGCAATTCTGGGAAAAGAATGATAACTTGTTTTTCCATAAGTTGGAAAAATAAATTGTCAAATATTCCTGCAACGAAATAACTGTACGGCACAACATCAGATGCAGCAGCCCATCTGCATTTGAAAGACAAAGGCCACTCTTGAAGATAGCAAAACCCACATTCTGGACAGAGGACTGGTGGTTTGAAAGAGAGGTCAAAGAGGCCACCTACATTAAAATTGAACTGCCCTCTCAACAGAGGGGGAGTGATACTCCTGTTTACAACAGTCCCTTTAGCAGTTTCAAAAAAGTTTCACACCCATTTACACTATTCAGGTGACCTTGAAGGCACAAATGAATCTCCAAGTGGCCTCAATGACTCTCAGAATGCTAGCAACCAGATGACCACAAGGAATATAAATCCTTCCATTCCCCATCATTCAGTCAGAACTGAAGAAGCTTCCTGGATAAGATAAGTGAAACATCTTCAAGGAAAATAGTCCAGTTGCCTCTTGAAAAAGCATATTTGGCCTCATTTTGATGATACAAAGTTCCTTTCTCATCTACTAATCTATGTATCAGTTTCGTTTCTCTGTTTTCAATTTGTGTGCCAGCCATTTCCCAGGGTTTTTTTTTCATTTTCAAAAAAAATATGTTTTGCATTTTTAATTTTAGAGCCAATTCTTGTTTGTTTAGCAAATTCAGTTTGTGTTTTTTTCCATTTGATTTTTTAAAGTCTTTTTTGTGGTTTTTTATGTAAATCTAATTCCAATCTTTTATATGCTTCTAATGTCTTTTGGTTTATTTTCTTTTTCTTATCTCCCTCCCATATGATAAGTAATCCCTGAATTATAAATTATATAAATTATGAATTATAATGATACCTTGGTGGTATCCCATACATTTTGTAGCAAGGTTTCTTCTTTTCTGTTCTTTTTTTTTTTAAAGTCCATTTCTCGTTCCATAGTTTGTATAAATTCCTCATCTTTTAGTATTGACTGGTTTAATGTCCATCTCCGTTTTTTTTCTTTTGTCCTTTCCACTTGACTCTCACAGGGTTGTGATCTGCCCAGACACTTGCCTCTATTTCTATTTCTTGAACATTTGACTTTAATTCCACTGGCATCCATATCATATATATTCTTGATCAGGTCATATGTCTATTTGAATAAAATGTATATTGATTTCTCTTAGGATTCATCTCCCTCCATACATCTTAATTACCTATTTCTTCCACCATTTTAAAGAAAGTCTATGAAAGTATTTTTTCCTAGCTTTTTTGTTTGCTGTTTTTGTGATCAAGTTTTGCATCTACAATTGTATTAAAGTATCCTACTGTACAGATATTTTCATACTCCAATTCTGTACTTTTCTTGTGTAACTTTTCTTGTTTATTATTTGGTGCATATATTGCTACCAAAAATATCTGTTTTTAATTTATAGTTACCCCGACCATCACAATTCTCCTATCTTCATCTGCAAAGATTTGCTTGGCATTTATTGTTTCTTTAATATATAAGGCCACACCTCTTTTCTTTTGTTGTGCTAGTAAGAAGTATAATTTCTCAAATTTAGGATATTCCAACAGTTTATTGTGTTGTTTTTTAATGTGGACCTCTTGAAGGCAAATTATATCTAATTTTAACTTTCCTAATTTATTGAAAGTCCTTTTCTTTTTCATAGGAGAATTCAGTCCATTCATATTTGACAAGAATTGTATTTCTTCTTCCATATTTTTTACTTGTAAATGTTATTCTAGTTGCTCTTTTTTTTCCTCGGATCTTTTGTCTTTGCACCTTCTCGTTCTGCTCATTTCTTTAATTCTATTTCGTTGTCTTTTGGCTGTGTGTTTCCTCCTCCTGATGCTTCCTCTTGTTTTTTATCATCTACTTCTCTCTTTCTTCCTCATATGGTCCAAA
The DNA here is from genome assembly GCA_033807585.1 of Hydrophis major. Taxonomy (NCBI): domain Eukaryota; kingdom Metazoa; phylum Chordata; class Lepidosauria; order Squamata; family Elapidae; genus Hydrophis; species Hydrophis major. The sequence continues at coordinate 216,387,344 of CM066328.1, read as the reverse complement.
TTGCTCATCAAAAAATTGCTCTGCTTTCTCTATAGTATCCAGTCTATATCTTTGTTCCATCCAAGTTACCAGTATTCCCTCGGGTATCAGCCATCTGAAATTTACATCATGTTTAATTAACTGTCTTGTCAAAAATTGGTATTGTTTTCTCATATCTCTTACTCTTCTGGGGATCTGTTTCAGTATTTATTAAATAATTTTATATAGATGCCCGACTCACACACTGTCTCTGTGTAGTGTACAACATTAAAAATCTACAGTTTAAAATTTGCAATTTAAATCCCCTCTCATCCTCTGTCCCAACACACTAAACTATAAGACGAAAGAAAAGTACAGACTTGCAAGAGTGCTTTTTTCTTTCAAAAGGCAATTGAACTGTTTTCTCCTTGAGGAAGAAACACTCCAGTTGCCCTTTAAAGAAAAAAAGCTTTGAGACAACTATGGCCTGGATGTTTGAGAATCTCCATAGACACATAGTTTTACAATGTTCTTTTTATTATAATTTATATTAATAAAATATAGTTCTAGTATTCTGATGGATTCAGTCTTTTGATCTGATATACCTCAAAGAGCTGAGTAGAGAGGACCAAGCCCTGGTATTCTCCACAAAGAAGTGCCTGACTGATCTCTCCATTCCCAGAACCACTGACTGGAACTTCCCACTGGGGAAGGAGCAGTATCACTGGAAATCAATGCCTTCAATTGTTAATCCTTGCTTTTTGTGGTCGTAATTGATTAATAGTAATAAAAAGCTAATTCCATAGTACCAAAAGCTGCTGAGAGATCTAAAAGAACCAGGAGAGGTACACTTCCTCCAGCCAGGTCTAGACAAAGGAGAATCATAGGAGTAACCAATGCTATCATGTTCTCATGTCTAGGGCACAATCCTTACTGATTTATTGGGTCAATAAAGAATAAGGAGATAATCTTGAAAGAGGAAGTAAAAAATGGTGAGAAAACATTAAGGATACAGAGATGGGAGAGAAGTTGAAAAAGAAGATCAAGATAATCCTGTCTTGATTCTCTTTCATATAAATGGTCAGATGGAAACTCAGTCTTTCATGATTCTGTTATATTCTGCAACAATACAGCTCTGACCTGCCTTGAAAGGCTGACACAAATTTTGAAAGGCTCCCTCTATTCAGAGAGGGATTCAAATTTTCATTAAAATGGCATGAGGACCTTGAGGTACTCCACCGTCAGCAAAAAAAACTTGCTGAAGCTTTGCAAATGTTTATAGAATGTTCATCCCTAATTTGGTAATATGCATAATGCACTATCTCAACTTTGAAAGAATTAAATAAATTGTTTGCTCAAGAACAAGTAGCTCTTAAAAAGGACTTTAAAAAATCTTTTTTCCCCAGCTGCCATTGAAGACTTGTTATCCCGTGACTCTTTAGTTGTGTGTAAGTGAACACATCAAACAGCATTAGGAACCAATATCTTCGAAGTGAGACAGAAAGTGTGCCTTTTATTTCAGATTGCTGATCTCAGCTGAAAAGAATGATATTTTCAATAAAGAGTTGATAGTGATAAAAGCAGCATTCCAAGAATAGGGACTTTTCTTGGAGCAATCCATCCAGTTCAAGTATGCATGGGTCACAGAAAGAATGATCCCTCAGTCTTCAAGATCAGGCAGGGCATTCTCCCCCTGTCAGTTTTTACATCATATATATTTAAGGGTCACGTAATAATATCCTAAATATAACATGTAAACTTGAATACAATCTCTGCTTGTCCATTACAATTATGATTCTTGAGGAAACAATGCAACTATGTTTAATGAAACAGCAACTTAGCCCTGAGAAAGAAGAGGGAGCGAGAAAAAAACTCAAGATTTTATTTAAAAAAAATCAAGAAAGACAGGCGGATCAGGCTGACAATCTGTTTTCTCTAGGGTGAACAATTATCTTTAAAAAGAGAAAGTTTGGGATTTAAAACATTTTCTTAGGGAAGAGGCAAACCGTAGTATCAGATGTGGCTCCATTCAAAATCCAAAAAATAAAGCCTTGGACTCCATTTTTATAGAAAAAAGTACTTTTACTGAATATGAAGTGGTGGTAACAAAAGAAATACAAGATCTGAGGCAAAAGGCATGGACATTACATATAAAAAGTTATCCCAAGTCCCCACCCCGAAACTGGACATCAGTGGTGGGATTCAATTTTTTTCACTACCAGTTCTGTGGGTGTGGCTAGGTGGGTGTGCCCATGTGATTGGGTGGGTGTGGCTTTTTTGGCAGGACCAGCCCCAAACTCCACCCCATTTTTGGGCCTTCCTGGTCTAGGGGAGCCTCGGGGGGGGGCATTTTGCTCCCAGAAGGCTCCCCTGGGGTTCAGGAGGAAAAAAAACAGAGCATAGGAGGGGCATGCAGCACCCCTCTATGCTCCATTTTGCGGCCTTCCTGGCCTCAGAGGAGCCTCTGGGGGATGTTTTTGCTCCCAGAAGGCTCCCCTGGGGCTCAGGAAAAAACAATGGAGCATAGGAGGGGCACATAGCACATTTTGTAGCAGACCGGCAAGTTTCCCAGGAGACCTTTTGGCTGAAGCACAAACAGGACAACTAGCTACATACGCTTCTATGTCTTTTTTCAAAGATGGCCACCAAAATTGCCATTTGACCAAGTGTAAGGTTTGCACAAAACCAAAATGTCCAGCAGCCTTCGAATCATGGGCTTGTTTCAGGATGGCCCCTCTAAGGCTAGCTGGGACATATAATTTTACCTCCACCCATGCTAGACCATTGCGAATAGTACAACCATTTGAGTGGGTTAAAAACCAATCATCCAATTTTAAAGCTTCTTTTAACCGTTCAATTAAATCATTTGAAAGGTAAACATTTCCCTTTTCCTGGGATCTGGTGACCACTGGGGCAGTCAGTTGCTTTGTAGGCACAATAGGATGGATCACTTCAAGATGGACACTTATATTGGGCAATCTATATAAAGCATCAGCCATAAAAAAAATCCCCCCTCCAGCAGGTATTTTAATGAAAAATTAAACTCCTTAAAGTATTGTGGCCAACAAATTTGCTTAGAAGACAATTTTCGAGGGGTTTTCAGCGCCTCCAGGTTTTAATGATCTGTCCAGTTTTACCCCTTTAAGGAAATGTCTCCAAGTTGTTAATGCCCATCAAACAGCAAATGCTTCTTTCTCCCAAATAGCCCATCTTCTTTCTGTATCAATTTTCGGGAGTGTAAGCACAAGGTTGTAAGGTTCCATTTGCATTGGATTGGAACAGTACTGCTCCCATTGCCATATCACTTGCATCGGCCTGGATCACAAAAGGGGTGTCCATATCTGGATGTTTAAGCACCGGTTCAGCTGCAAAGAATTGTTTCAGTTTCTCAAAAGCCTTCTGGTCTATTCCAATGGTCAGTTGGGTTTTGGTTTCAATTCTCCTTTAGTCTTTAGGAGGTTTGTAATGGGCAACACAATCTGCAAACACCGGGATAAATTGACGGTAGAAATTAGCAAATCCTAGAAAACTCTGCAATTGTTTTCTGCTTTCTGGTGCATGGGGGAGCCTATTCTAAAATGGCCTGGACCTTCTCTGGGTCCATCTCTATTCCTTTATGCGATATGTGATAACCCAAATAGTCAATTTTCTCTTGGTGAAATTCACACTTAGATAACTTAGCATACAGTTCAGCCTCCTGAAGCTTTTTCAAAACTGACTGCACCAATTTCACATGCTCATCCATGGTTTCCGTATAGATAAGAATATTGTCGAAATAAACCAGCACCCCCTTGTAAAGATGTTCATGCAGCACCTCATTTATCAGTTGCATGAATACGGCAGGAACTCCTTGTAGGCCAAATGGGAGAACGTTAAATTGAAAACAACCCAAAGGGCAATTAAATGCAGTCTTCCATTCATCCCCTTCCTTAATTCGGACTCGATAATAAGCTTCTCTCAAATAAAAGCTTAGTGAAAAATTTTCCCTTGGCAAGGTGAGCTAACAAGTCTTCATTAAGGGGAATGGGTAAACATTTTCCATGCAAATAGTGTTCAGGTTTTTATAGTCCACGCATAAGCAAAAGGAGCCCATCTTTTTTTTTCTTGGAACAACACTAGGGCCACCTAGGGAGACAGCCCTCCGTGCCTCAGAGATGCCTCGGAGACATAGGCAAAGCCGCCACGCGGTAGCGCCCTGAGTTGCTTGCTTTTCCACTCCTCCTCCTCCTCCTCCACCTCCTTCTCTGGGTAGGGCAATTCTTAACTAACCGAGCATGCTAAGGCAACTCAGGGCACTACCGCTGCGGCGGCTTTGCCTGCATTTTCGAGGCTTTGATGTTGGGAGAGGCAGCGAGGGCTGGAAGAGCTGAGAGCTGTGCACAGCTTCGTCTCCCTTTCCTTTGCTGCCTGGGGGGGAGGGGGGGAGGAAAGAGAGCTGGGAGCAATTCAAAGCTAGAGAACTAACTGGGAGAGCTAACAGTGGGTGCTGGGGGTGGGGACTGTTGTTGCCACCGCCGCCGTGTGTGGGAGCTGGTTGGCGCTTGCATCTCAGGGACCTGACTCCGGGGTCCCGCAAAGAGCTGGGAGGCGGGAGAATTGCGCGACCCAGATTAATTGCTTTTGGGGGCCATTTCTTCTGCGGCCCACCAAAAATTTTCCATGGCCCACCAGTTGGCAACTGCTGCTCCACATGGTTCCAGACTTGGGCTAGGAAGAATCCTAATTTCTTGAGATCCCCTCTGTATTTTACTTCCAGGGGAGAAACTTTTGGAATTCGGCACTGGGGGGGGGGGGGGGCTTGGGCTACTGCAGCCACTGGCATTCCTGCCATTTGAGCTGGCCCTGGCTGAGCTAAGGAAAGTGCTGGTGGATCTTCAAAGGCTTCTTCCTCCTCCTCTCTTTCCCAGCCTCTTCACATGCAGGCAATGCGTACCTTTCTTTAGCCCTCCAACCTTCTAGGGCTTCATTCAACAGATGCAAAGCTTGGGTTAGCAGGAGATCTTCTCTGTTTTCCTCCTGCCATGCAGCTTCTCCACACTGGTGTCTGGCAGTTGTCACCAAGGAAGGGATTACCTCAGGCGTTCTCCATCCTACTCGTAGAGACCATTTGTGTCAGACCACCAGTTTTTCTTCAATCTGCAGCCTCACCAGTAACTCGGCCTCCTCTTGAGTGTTGAGAAGCAGTGAGGCAGTAGCTCCAGCAGCCCCCAGATCTTCTTGATCACTAGCTGAATTAGACATCGTTTTTCAAACCCCCTTGGAAGAAATAAAGGTTAATCTCCAGGTAGACTGGTAAAAACAGATCTTGTATAATGTCAGATGTGCTCCATTCAAAATCCAAGAAAGAAAGCCTTAGACTTCATTTTTATAGAGAAAAGTGCTTTTACTGAATATGAAGTGGTAGCAACAAAAGAAATACAAGATCTGAGGCAAAAGGCAGGGAAATTACATATAGAAAGTTATCCCAAGTCCCCACCCCCAACAATTCAAATGGGACATCCAATCTGAGGTGTGTATAATGTCATGTGGGTTACATCTTCAGGTGGCATCTCACACATCTGGTATGCCAAGATGATTGACCTTGACCTAGAAAAGATAAGTGGCTGCATTTGCGCAGTAAGCAGGAAAGCATCCTAACTTTTACAGTTCACACAACTTCAATCTCCAACACCCTTCCCCCTATGAAACCCAATTATTTCCCTCCCCCCTCATTTCTATGGTAGCCAGAAAGAGTCAAGCAGAAGAAGAAAGCTTGGAGGCTGACACATAGCTTCTTTCAATGCTGCTTGCATCAATTTCTGCCATAGTGAAGTGTTGATTTCATTGCCATGTATTTTGAGAGCCAGGAAAGTCTACAGAGCTATCCAGGATGCACCATGAGGAGGGAAACTAGTTTCACACCCCATAAAGATAAACGCTACTGCCCTTTAATGGTTCGATGGCCTAGATATTGGTGTTTGAATACAGGTTTTTTTAACCTTCAGGTGAAATGTTAATATATATTATAAGTCCATGTATGATATGCCATATGCTAAATAAATAAATATAGTGAAGTATTGACTATGTGCTGGATCTCCTTCACAAGGAACCATGAATGTATGTGTGTGTGTGGGGGGGGAGGGAGGTAGAATCAAGCCTACAAATAATTGGAGACAACCAAAAGAATATCTACTTCATCAGAATTCATAAGGCAAAACAGTTCTATCTAACATGGAGATGCATACGTCTTTCACTACAAGTAGATTCTTCCATGCACAGTCAAAAATAAATTAGAGTTCTCTAACACTTCGAAATGATACAGTTGTCAGGGTTCCAACAAATCCAGCCCTATTCAAATAAAAAATCTCTAGTTGCATCTCAGAGAAAAGAAAATGGATTTATTAGAAGTGGCCATGTTGGTGTTTAGCTGGGTGCAGCTGATACTAAATTGCATCATACATTTCACCTTTGACCCTGGTCTCCCCCCACCCCCTGGATGTGACTTCTCCAATGGGACACATCCATCTCCAAGAGTCATCCATCATGCTCTCCAATAACTTTCTTACACTCTTGTCAACTTTGGGCTGCCGGGGTGATTATCCAGGCATTTAAAGAATGCCTTGTTTCCTCCCCCCTTTTTCTGGCAGGTAAAAAGACCAAAGGAGTATCTTTTTAGTTGACAACAGTACTTAAATGTTTTGTAATTTTAATGTATTATAAAGTTTAAAATACAATTAAATATAAAGTGAATGTATAAATATATACCTTGCTATAAAAGTACTATTAAAGAATAATTACCCACATTAATTTCCAATAAAAAACAATACTCCCCCAAATTAAATTGTCATGAAGTTAGCTAAATTTACATTATAGAATCTTATACATCTACATGTACTGCACTAACCCCCCCAAAACTCCTAACCATTCTTACTTCAATTTCTCAAATCTGAATTGATAGGATCTCTAGTCAACGCTTGTCTACAATAAATACAAAAGTATTTTCCTACCATTACCTCTTCAGAAATCCATACATACCCTGAAAAAAGTGGTATTAGGTTTGAAACAACAAATAAGGTGGTTGGGACAGGGACTGTGGGAGCAAGTTAGGAAGGGAAATCTTTATATGGCATCGTCTGCCTTTTGTATCATCCTCTGTCATTTTCTCTATTTCTTCATGTTTTCTCATTCTTCCTTATTGAAATTCTGACTTGGATCTCCACAAATAGCAGGCTTTCCAAGCCTCTTCCCCCCCTCACCCCACTTCGCTCCAGAGGTTTGATTTGATCTTGCACTTTCTGGGATTTTTTCTTCCTATGGCATTTTACTCCTTAATTTCCATCTTTTCCATCTGCTATATATCCATTCTTATTTTTTGCATGAATTTCAAACCAGTGAAATAGTGGTCAAGTTTATTTGTCCAGAAATCTGCCACTTCTTCCTTCTATTTCAGTTTGATCTTTTCTAGCTATTTTGCATTCCCATGGTCATTACATCTCTCAGTCTCTTGTTCCAGAAGTTTTGCCTCATATTGTCCAGTGTTTTACAGACTGGCAGCCACAGAAAGTAGGAAACTGGGGGAGGCCTCTTCTTTAGATGGCAGTAAGTTACATATCTAACCAACGCCAAGGGGGTGCATTCAGTGCACACTTACTAATATAAGTAGACAAATTATTCAGCCAATGTCAAGCATGTCATTAAGGGAGGCTGCCAAGAGGAAGCCTTGGCTTGATGGAAGATCAGAATGGGAACAACCTGTTGAGGAATTCCTCTGTGGCTCATTTCTGTTAGTTCCGGGCTGTTAGTTTGATTTCTTTTAGGAGGAAATAAGACTGCATTCAGAGAAGGAGGAGGGTTCATTCCCCATTGTTTTACCACATGGCTTCAGTTTTTGTTATACCTAGAGGATTAAACTGACTGTTTGGTGTGAATAAATCATGCTTCTTTACTGATGTTCAATCCACGATCAGAATTAGTTCATCAGTCATCAGATATTTTGAGATTTTCCTGGGTTTTTTGGGAGATGAGTTTCCACCTGTCTTCTTAATCTCTTATTCTTTTCCCTATCAGTCATTTGGCAGGAGGATTCTCCAAAAATATTTCTGCAGATCAATTCTAAAAAAAAAGGAAGAGGCTAAAAAGTAATGGACAATTAAAAATAAAATGAAGGAGAGTTACAAGTAAACGTGCTGGGCTCTTAAGTAAGAGTGACATGAGGAACCCTACCACTCTGAGTCATAAAGAACAACAAAGTGCCTTTGCTCTAGCCAACTTAAGCTGGAGGTAAACTGAAGGCCTTTTGATGTGTGAAGCTTTGTAGCAGCAATGGTCTTCCAAAACATGGTTGCTGTTCAGAGGACAAACAGTATAGCACAATATTCTCTGTGCTTAGAAAATAACTTGGAAATACAGCTGGAGGAGGTGCTGGAAAGCCCATGTGATTTTGCCAACTAATAACACTATAGATGAATCATCACTGCCATGTTCTTGCAATGTTTACATTTCAGAATTTTGTTTTCTGTCTGTAGATATGAACAGTTCATATATTTGGTACAGCATTAGAGGAGCTGCTCTTTCATATCCTCCAGTCCTCCAGAGGGACAAGTGATCAGTGACCTTAATCCTAATTTTAATCCTAACCTAATAGTCATTTGAGATCTATCCAGCCCAGAGGTGGGCAATTATGGCCCCTTTATGACCTGTTGACTTCAACTCCCAGAATTTTGGGAGTTGAAGTCCACTGGACATAAAAGGGCCATTGTTGCCCACCCCGATCTAGGCCATGATAAATTTCATAATCTGATTTGATCAGATTTTCCAATGCAATCTATTTCATAATCTTGCAGTCACAATGCTTATGGATAAAATCTGATTTTCTTTTCCTGTTAAATGTCGTATGCACTTTTTAAAACAGTCCTATAAGTGAGTAATGTTGGTACCATCACAGCTCTCAAGCATACTGAATTCAACTGCATGAGAAAGCTATTGTTGGCTAGAACAAGGCTGTCAAACTTGCGGCCCATGGGCCAGATGCATCATGCACTGTTGATGCCAACACCCAGTTTAGCAAAGGGGGGGAAAGTCACAATATGTCACTGATGCTGCTGCGACACTGCGAGTTTGACATCCCTGGTCTAGAAAATTTATTATAAGAATGGTTAGAGAAAATAGATTTTTGGAAAAAAAGATATTACCGTGTTTCTCCAACAATATGACCTCCACCAATAGGAAGCCCCACCATGTTTTATTGGCATAAAATCAAATTAAGCCCCTCCCCCCAAATTAAGGCCCATATTAAACATGTGAAATGGGGGGAGAATGGCAGGGGGGGCTTGCCGTTAGGAAGTACTTTTGTTGCATGCCCAGATATGGTGCTACCTGCGTTGGTGGGCACTTCATATCGGGAGACCTTCTGCCACCATTGCTTTCCCTTCTCCCTTGCTGCCGCAGTGTTTAGAGCAATGCCACAGCATTTGATGCTCCACAACGTCAACGCCCCAGAATTAAGGAACCTCAATCGCTTCATGACAGCCTTACGACACCGCTTTGAAGACCTCCTCGCCAGAAAAGCCTGCGACTGCATTAGAGTCATAAAACTAGGCCGTCACCTGGTAGCAGAATACACTGAGGAATTTTGTGATCTGGCTGGCCGGGTAGACTGACCAGAGGATATCCTAGTCTGTTGGTTCAAAGATGGACTAAATGATGACCTATACGCTGCCTGCCTGGCCCGTGGGGCCCCAAACCTGTTGCACGAATGGTACATGATGGCAGAGGAGGCGGAGATAGACATGACTTGAAACCGGTACCACAGTGGCAAGTGTTGGAAAAGATCCCCACACCTGGGGAAACGGGAAGTCTTCAAACCCCAATCCACCATAACTCCAAGAACGTCTGGTTGCTTTAAGTGTGGAAAGGAGGGACACCGTGCAGCAGAATGCCGTTCAAAGACCCCTGCCAGAAAGCTAGACCACCCACTGGGGGGAAATCCAGAACATCCAACCCTCAAGGAAAGGAGACTGGCCTGAGGGGCCGAGTAGATGTGGGATTCCGATCCCCCACCAACTCAGAGGAAGAACCCCCAATGCTCCGAGGGGACCTGAGCCAGCCCGAAAGTGATCTTGAAGATGATCCGCTAGTAAGCAATCCAATTGAACCAATCACCCTACCCCTGAGACTGTTTATCCCCAGCCGAGGGAAGGGGGAGGAAGTTGCAGCATTACTGGATTCGGGATCCACCCGATGCCTAATAAATCCCTCCCTTGCAGAGAAATTGGGGATCCAACTGAAAGAAATGGAAAATCCCATCGCTTGCTGCCAATTAGATGGAACTATAGTGTGTGTGTGGGGGGGGGGGGGGGGGGGGCAGCCAGGTTTACCACAGAACCATTGAAAATAAAACTAGGGAACCATAGGGAAATGCTCACATTCATTGTAGCCCCGGGAATGGAAGAGTCGCTAGTTCTAGGTCTCACATGGCTGCAGAAATGGAATCCAAAAATAAATTGGAGGAGAGGAACTATACAATTCCAGGGAGACGTAATATTTGCAAATAGCTCAGAGGAAAGGATAAAGAAAGGGACAGAGAACAGAGAATCAGCCATGACCGGATAGTCGGCTGAATCCATTAACATCCCCAATGAGTACCAGGATCTGGCCCAAGCATTTAGCAAGGAAGCTTGTGATGAACTCCCACCCCATCACGCCACAGACTGCGCTATCGAAATCCTACCAGGGGCTAAACTCCCAAAACCACAAATGTACTGCATGTCCCCCAGAGAACTGAAAGAACTCAGAGCATTTATCAATAAAAATTTAAAAAGGGGTTTCATTGAACCTGCCTGACCAAAAATAGCTGCCCCAGTGTTATTCCACGAAAAGAAAGATGGCTCAGCATGGTTGTGCATTCATTACAAAAAATTGAATGCAATTTGCATATGGAATATGTATCCAATCCTCCTCGTGAAGGACATGTTAGCCCACCCCTCAAAAGAATTTTTTTTTTTCAAAGTTAGTCCTACGAGAGGCATATTATGGCATAAGAATAAAGGAAGGGGATGAGTGGAAGACAGCTTTTAACAGACCATTGGGATGCTTCCAATTTAAAGTGCTCCCCTTTGGACTGCAAGGAGCGCCTGCCGTGTTTATGCAATTGATCAATGAAACCCTTCATGAATTTTTATATAAAGGGGTTCTAGTGTATCTTGATGATATTTTAATCTACACGGAAACGATGGAAGAACACATCAAGCTACTCCATGCAGTCCTCACAAAACCCTTAGACGCTAAACTATATGCAAAACTCTCTAATGCAAATTCCACCAAGAAAAAAATTGACTATTTGGGGTATAGAATATCCCATGAGGGAATAGAGATGGACCCACAGAAAGTAAAAGCTGTATTGGACTGGGACCCACCGCACACCCGCAAACAACTACAACAACTTCCTGGGGTTTGTGAACTTTTATCACCAATTCATTCCAGCTTTTGCAAACATTGCCCTCCCTATCACGAACTTGCTAAAAACGAAGGGGGGGGGGGAGAAACCCAAACCAAGGCAACCCCTTATCTGGACAATGGACATAAACAAACTTTATGTCCCTGAAAGCCAGAGAATGGACCTCATGAAATGCTGCCACGACTCCAAAATAGCAGGACACTTCGGGTTTGTAAAAACTCTGCACCTCATCAAAAGACAATTTTGGTGGCCGTCCCTCAAAAAGGACATTGAAAGCTATGTTGCGAGCTGCCCCACCTGTGCTGCTGCAAAGAGAAGACAAGGAAAATATCCTGGACTTTTACAAACAATAGCAGACCCTTCTGCTCCCTGGAAAGAAATCTCTATGGACTTTATAGTGGAGCTTCCTGAAAGTGCTGGAAATACTATCATTTGGGTTGTAACTGATCTTTTTTCCAAACAGGTTCACTTTATTCCATGCCAAAAGATCCCAAAGATCCCAACTGCCAAGGCATTGGCAAAGATGTTTCTAATATACATCTATCACCTTCATGGAGCTCCCCAACAGATTATCTCAGATAGGGGTGTTCAGTTCACATCCAAATTTTGGCAGGCGTTTTTAAACCTATTAGGCTCCACCCAGAAGTTGTCATTAGAAAATCACCCCCAAACTGACAGATCGACGGAGAAAGTGAACAGCATATTAGAAAAATATTTAAGATGTTTTATTAATCACCAACAGGACAATTGGACTGACCTTCTTCCTTTTGCAGAGGTAGCATACAATAACTCAGTCCATAGTAGCATGGGGTTCACCCCATTCCAGGTAGCCACGGGCCAAGAATTCAACCCCATACTGGAATTACCCCCCAAAGATCCTGAAATCCCTTCCATTAAGGAGTGGATGGATAACTTACAAGCCATGTGGCCAGTGGTAAGATTATCTTTACAGGAAGCTAGAGTAGTTTACAAAACTCAAGCAGACAAAAAACGTTGCAAACCTAAACTTTTCAAGATTGGGGACCGTCCACAAAATTCTTAAAATCATTACAACCCTCTAAGAAATTAGGACCAAAATTCATTAGCCCATTCCCCATCTCCAGAATTATTAACCCCATGATGGTAGAGCTTCAACTTCCAAAAACACTTAGGTAGATTCATCCAGTATTTCACTGTAGCATGCTCAAACCAGAGATCACTTCAAAGCTCAGACCCCCCCTCTTCCCACACCTCCAACCCCCATCATGGTGCATGGGGAACAACATTTTGAAATTAAAGATATCCTTGATTCACGCACTCACCATGGATCCACACAATATTTAGTATCTTGGAAACACCTTCTTTCCTCAGAAAATGAGTGGGTAGCCAAACGACATGTAAAAGCACCCACATTACTACATAAGTTCCACCAAAAATACCTTGATAAACCACCCTGAATTGCAAATGTAATGCATGATTTTTTTTTTCCAGGTAGACCTATCTATTTTTTCAGGAGGGCAGGATGTCAGATCTGTGTATCTGTCATTTTTTCAGTGGAAGAAGGAAGGGGGGGGGGGAGGCTGATAAAGAAATCCTTTCTTGATGTAACCTGAATATATTTATTCTTATATCGAATTTGTATAACCCACACATGATACAATGGAAGGAGAAAAGCCAGATGGCCAGAATTATCACCTCTGAGAGGCACAGCCAGGAGATGAGAAGATCACAAAAATTCTACAGTGAGATGTGTCCTGGGAATCTCTGGAAAAGTTTGTTCTAAAAAGGGGGTGGGGTGGGGGGGAAATTAGGTATACCCTGGAGAAAAGATCGTTCCTTACAAAAGGGGTGGGGAGAAATTAACATACTGGCTTTTGTTTCACTAAATACACATCGAGATAAGGGGAGGGGTTCTAAACTCCCTTATGTATCCCTGTATGCCTGAGAGACCTCAGACGCTGCTTTGAACTCCTACAGGAATTGTCTCATCTCAATAAAGGATTCCTTTTCGATACGTTTTGATACATTTTCAGAAATTCATTCTAGTTAAGTGAATGGGAAAAGTTCTGTAGCTTGACAACAGGTGTGGACATGTGTGGGTGAGGCAGTTAAAACACTAGGGGATATGTTAGGATAGACCTCACCTCTTACGCAAGATCTGTTATTGGCAAAAAAACCCACAATGGTTTCTTGCAAATTTCTATTCTATGTACAGAGCACAAAAAATATTCTTTTGTTCCCTATTTGTCATTGCACCATTCTTTTGTAAATCTTTACCTTTATCCTATTTTAATAATTTTAAAACTCCTTGGAAATATGACTGCTTATGCTTCTATGTAAAATAAAATCTGAAAAGAAACAATAGCAAGATTTTTGTATTTTTTGCTGGGTACAGATGAAATATTGTCACAGCTAGATCAAAACATACAGAAAGAACTGAATAAGAAAGCATACTTGGGATCCCTGCTAGATGTATTCAAGGAGACCATAAGTAAAAGGAAATCATGTTTTTCTCCTGCTGTAGAGGATAATAAATCCAGTTTATACCAGGGCATAGCATATTTATCTTCTCCAGCAAATTAGCATCCTTCATTTTCTTTAATTACAGCAGTAGACTAGGGCAATCCTGACAGAATGAGCATTATGCAACATTCAGCAGAAACCTAGAACTGGGAATAGTTTATCATAGCCACCTATGCCATTAGAGGAACAATCCAGCATTGTACCTGGTAAAAAAAAAGATGCAGCAGGGAGTTTTACCACAAATTTGTACATGAAATAATGCAGGTTAAAGAGGAAACTTTTGTAAGACTGAAGATTTGGCCACGCAAAAAAATTTAACCGTGGTCACAACATCTAAAAGTGACCCACATCATTTTTGTTTTGGTGCTTTTAAATCATAGTTGATCCCTTGTGATTTCTTGGTGACTGCCTAGCTGTCTGAACTAACCCCTGGCATTTTCTTGGCAAGATTTCCAGAAGTGGTTTGTCTTTTCCTGCTTCCTGAGGCTGAGAGGGCCCAAAGTCACCCAACTAGCTTTGTGCCATGGTGGGACTACAACCAGGAGCGGGATTCAATTTTTTTAACAACTGGTTCTGTGGGTGTGGCTTAGTTCTGTGGGTGTTGGCTTGGTGGTCATGTGACTGGGTGAACATGGCTTGGTGGCTATGTTATTGGCTGGGGATGGCCAACTCAATATCACTCACATCGAGGCACACATCTCTTCACCTGGCCTCTCATGACTGTAGGGATGCTGCAACAGTTGTAAGTGTGAAAAAAAGTCATTAGTCCCTTTTTTTAGTGCCATTGTAACTTTAAATGGTCACTCCACACAAGCAAAATACTAGCAAAGGAGGGGGAAAAAAACTCCAGAGAAGTTCCAGAAACAGGAAGTCTAGTCCTGCCAAGAATGTAATAAGGGTTAACGGAGAGGCAGTTTCTGTAAGCAACACCAGAATGTTTCCTTCTTGCCTTCCTTACAGGATTAGGCCAGTAATTTCTTCTAACAACCAGTTCTCTGAACTGCTTAGAATGTTAACAACTGGTTCTAGCGAATAGGTGAGAACTGGTAGAATCCCACCCCTGACTACAACATAGTCCTCCTGTTTCAAGCTTGGTGCCTTAATTGCTATATTGCACCATCTCTTTCCCCATTCTAGAGAGGGGTGAGATTCAGTTTTTTAAACAACTGATTCTGTGGGTGTGGCTTAGTTGGTGGGCGTGGCTTGGTGGTCATGTGACTGGATGGGTGTGGCCAACTTGACATCACTCATGTCAAGGGGCACTTCTCCTCACCTGGCCTCTCAAAGGGGATGCTGCAATGGTCGTAAGTGTGAAAAATGGTCATAAGTCACTTTTTTCAGTGCCATTGTAACTTTGAATGGTCACTAAATGAACTGTTGTAAGTCAAGGATAACCTGTACAAAAATACAAGAAGCTTCTTTGCTTGCAAAAAGCTTCCCTAAATACCAATCATTGGATTAAAAATATCTGCAAGCCGGAGTTACAAATCAGGCAGGGTGCCAGAGCTCCTTGAGGAATTAAAATAGTTAAAATGCATTGATAACCATCAAGCAGCCAATTCTTGCTCATAAAGTGAAACCCTTTAGCAGAGAGGTTATTTAAGCTCTCCAGAAAAAGCACACCCAGGAAAAGCAATCCTAAGATCCATTTGCATCACTTAAATCTGGTCTCACTCACCTCACAAGATATCCTAAGGAAATCATCCAGATTTAAGGAAAGGTCACATGCCCCCCAGAAAAGCAGTAAAAAAAAAAAATCAGTGCCAAGCTTGCATCCTGCCTCTTGGGAGTATAGCCCAAAAGGACAGTGCCAGATAGTACTAAAGCAGTGAAGGAAGACCCCCTCCTCAGATAGAAAAATAAATCATGGGGCAGGGAAAAATCCAAACAATCCAAATAATTAAATCACAACAGTAACTGTTGCTTGTTGAAGCTGAATAGGGAAAATTATCCCATCAATAAACACAGGATTAAACATCACCAAGCACAGAATTAACCTTCACCAAAAACCAGTTTTAGACCAAAAACTCAGAAAGGATATGTAAACTCACATTTGAATGTCAATCCTTCTAGCTAGCCAAGAAGCCTTGCTGAATGTCACTCATTTTAGTTCCCTGTCACTAAAAGCTTTGCTTTATTATTCAAGTATTTCTTCAAAGTGCTGATTAGCCAGGGAAGTATTTCCTCCCAACAGCAGTGTAAAAATCTTAAAACATCCCTTCCCCTTTAAGAAAGCTCCAAAGACAGGAAGACTAGGGGTACTGGCAAGAATGTAATAAGAGTGGAAAAAAACAAAAGTGGAAGGTGGAAAAGGAGATTGCTTCTAACTACTGGTTCTCCGAACTGCTTAGAAAGTTAACAAGGGGTCTATAGAACTGGACAGAACCAGTAGAATCCCACATTTGTTAATTGGTGCATTGATATTAGCCAGGGATACAGGCATCTGGAAGAAGCCGTGATTATGTCATACGTATTTTGATTTATTTTTGTGATGGCATACATGACATCATGTTACATACTTGTGTCCAAGCCCTATTTTAGTGATCCTTGGCTTTCATGCTACCTGTTCCTTTGAATTAATTAGTGCTTCTGTGTCTAGTCACATTTTGATTTTAAGATTTTGAAAAACAAAACAGCATCTACAAAGATTATATATTTAATCCATTTAATACAATACAATCACTCTTCTGGCTCAAAAATCAGCGAAACCTGTCAGATCTGCCATTGCACTGTCTCAGCCTTACTTTGCTTTGATGGTATCCTGCCATAAAAAAGGGGAGGGGGGAATGGAGGAATATAAGGAGGGAGGATGACAGGAATCAGAAGTGCCAACCAGAGACAACAGTTTAAAAATCCAAGGACATAGCCCTGGGAATGGAATGCAATCAACCACCAAAGAGGCATCAAACTTTAGAATTGTTACCCAAACATCTAGTTTGAATATCATTGGACATTAATAAGATGACCAAGGGGAGGGTGTGGGAGAAGGGAAAACCATAGGGTTTACATGGAAATATTCAGATCTGGCTTTGCTTACTCTGTAATCACCTGGCTTTAGTAAAAGTATGCCTTTTACTACAAATGAAGTAGAGGGTCTTTCTTTCCTAAATGCTCAAGCCAAGACAAGCCTGACAGAAATCATAAATACATCCTTTTTACAAGGAATTTTTAAAATGTATCAAGAAACTAAAAGAGAAATGTCTGATATTATGCAAAAAAGGCGTCTTCTTCCAACCATGGTATACTTCATGCAGTTTCCACTAGTCTACTTACATAGTGATTTAGTCTGAAATCATATATTTTGTGTTCCCTTTCTGGAGCTTATAAATCATGACTCAGATGGCTTCAAAGAGGAGAGGTTACCACCTGATTCCAGTGTGGATATTTATTGTTTAGGACATATTGTTTAGGTATTGTTTTGGTCCAGAGGTGGATATTCAGCAGGTTCTGACTTGTTCTGGAGAACCAGTAGAGGAAATTTTGTGTAGTTCGGAGCATTGGCAAATACCACCTCTGATTGACCCCACCCCCATCTATTTTCTGCTTCCCGAGTCCCAGCTGATTGTCTGGATCTTCTTTTGTTGCCCTGCATAGGAGAACAGAGCTGGAAAGCAGGTTAGTGGGGTGGGGAGAGAATGGGATTTTGCGGTATCCTTCCCCTGCCATGCCAAGCCATGCCCACCAAGCCACAACATGCCCACAGAACCAGTAGTAAATTTATTTGAATCCCACCACTGCCTTGGTCGTTAAGCAAAGCAGTCACAAGATGAAACCACAATTGTGTTTTTGATCTTATTTCAGTTTTCCTTTGTTTTATAGACCTGCAAAGGTAATTAAATGAGAGGATTGAACATACAGTTACTTTTTCATGTCTATTGCTAAACAAGAGAGTTACTAAAGATACAGCCACATCAGTAAAGCTGCTAATAATGAAAATCACCCAAAACTGATAAAATGTGAACTACAGACTACAAAGAAAAATCTTGGTGATCTGACTGGTTCCCGGGAAATGAAAAGAAGGAAAGAGAAACTTAACCTTAGCTAATGAAGCTTATGAAGCTACTGTTGTGTTAAGTACTTCTGACACCACTCTTAGATTCTATTATTTTGTTCAGGGGAAATAACCATGGCATACTTTTATTGCCTGCACTTTTTCTGGGTGCTTTGCTACTGTTGGTATTTTGTTGTGAATGAGATTTATGTGAATTTAATGAGGCTGTTAGACTGGATTTATTGCATTTTGTTTCTGTACTTTTATGATTTTAATAATCTTGTGTATCTATTTTAGAAGTGGAATAGTTTAATATAAATGTTTTATATAAATGAATGCATAAAATAATAAACCCATTTTCCATTTTATGATTCTGGATTCATCAGAATAAAAGATTGCCATTCTGAGCTGCTACAATGTGAGGAAGGGAGCTTTGGCATCACAAATTACAGGGCTGTGAAATTTCCGATTTTACGCGGAATTCCGATTTTTTCCCTCAAACACCAATCTACATTTTCCGCGTTTTTTTTCTCAGCTCAGGCATACCGTATATACTCGAGTATAAGCCGAGTTTTTCAGCCCATTTTTTGTGCTGAAAAAACCGCCCTCGGCTTATACTCGAGTCAGCCGCTACGGCACCATGCCTGGCCTGCGCTGGCGTGGCTGCAACTGATCGCGCCTCCATGGCAGCATCGCCGCCGCGGCTGTCTACCCACTGAGGTACACACAGGCGACCCCAAGCGGCCTCTTCTTCCCCATTAACAGGCGCCCGGGGCCCCCGCGAGCTCCTGTGTTGCGCGTTTCCAGCTTCGCAAAGAAACTGCCAGGCTCAGGCAGCCTTCCCCACCCCCTAGCCTAGCAGCGAAGAGCTGCTCCGGGGGCAGCGAGACAAAGTGCCTGGCTGCGCCGTGGCGGGAGCCCCCGAAGCAGCTCTTCGCTGCTAGGGGAGGGGATGGGGGAGGCTGCCTGAGCCTGGCGACCTCAAGCGGCCTCTTCTTCCCCATTAACGGGCGCCCGGGGCCCCCGCGAGCTCCTGTGTTGCGCGCTTCCAGCTTCGCAAAGAAACTGCCAGGCTCAGGCAGCCTCCCCCACCCCCTAGCCCAGCAGCGAAGAGCTGCTCCGGGGGCAGCGAGACAAAGTGCCTGGCTGCGCCGTGGCGGGAGCCCTCGGAGCAGCTCTTCGCTGCTAGGGGAGGGGGTGGGGGAGGCTGCCTGAGCCTGGCGACCCCAAGCGGCCTCTCCTTCCCCATTAACGGGCGCCCGGGGCCCCCGCAAGCTCCTGTGTTGCGCACTTCCAGCTTCGCAAAGAAACTGCCAGGCTCAGGCAGCCTCCCCCACCCCCTAGCCCAGCAGCGAAGAGCTGCTCCGGGGGCAGCGAGACAAAGTGCCTGGCTGCGCCGTGGCGGGAGCCCCCGAAGCAGCTCTTCGCTGCTAGGGGAGGGGGTGGGGGAGGCTGCCTGAGCCTGGCGACCCCAAGCGGCCTCTCCTTCCCCATTAACGGGCGCCCGGGGCCCCCGCAAGCTCCTGCGTTGCGTGCTTCCAGCTTCACCAACAAACGGAGCTGCAAATCTGGTAATCGCTTGCGGAGCCTCGGCACGAACCCCCTTTCCCCGCACTCCCCCCCCGCACTCCTCTGGCGGCAGCAGGCGGAGAAAGCCCCACTTCCCCCTGGCTTTGATGGCACGCGTGAGTTGGCTTCCCACTCTTTTTTTTTTTAACTCTCCTCTTCCTCCTCCTCCTCTCCTCTCCCCTTGTTGTCTGGTCTTCCCTAAGGAAACTCGAGGGCTCACACTTCCAGGTGTTTCTCCCTGTCTTTCTCCCTGTCAATGATCTTTTCTTCCCTTCCCTTCTCTCAGCCCCAATTTAAAGAAAGAAAGAAAGAAGAGAGAGAGAGAAAATGGGGCCCTATACAAATAGTTTGCCCCAGACAGCACTTAACATAAAAGTAAAACAAACATTTTTTAAAAAAATTCTGATTCAGATTAAAAAATATATCCTGGCTTTTATTTGTAATCATCATGGATGTTTGGAGCCTACATTTCTGCATGATTGTTTGGCTATTTTGAATTTGATAGAATGGACTCATTGAATATCTTTATTTTTTAATCTATTTTATTTTTTGCCTGTTTCAGAAGTTTTATACATGGACAATTGAATTTGCAGATTTGAATTCACAAACACTTTTTGAACTGTTATACATGACTGTATAGAATTGGATTTCACTGCAAAGTTGAGAGTTGCCTGGTGTTTTTTTCAACCTGTTACCAGCAAATGCCAGTTGCCAGGCAGCAGATTATTTAGAAGTGTTTTTTACAGTGGTTGTCCCAGATGCAAAGATTCAAGCCTCAGGTTAGGTATGGAAAAAGTAAAGTGTTTATTCTCAAAAACAGCAGTTGAAATTGATGGAAATAGTCTCCAAAATAAGCCTAAGTTGCACCAGAGAGCATCTAGAACCCCAGAGCTTCCAGGGCCCTAGGCGGGCCCTGGACCCCGGCCTAAGGGACTTCGCGCTTCGTGCTCGTGATGTGTGCTTCGCGCACATGCACTTCGCGCACCTTATTCACTTCAGATTTTTTCAGACTTTTTTTTTAACCAGCTCTCACACCCCTGAAATTAGTATGTAAAAAAACAAAACCAGAATGCTGTGGTATTCAGCAGCGGTTGCTAATTTTTCAAGGTGAGAGAACAGCAAGCAAACACACTCCTATGCAGTTAGCAATTTTTTATGTAAAATTAGTTACTGGTGGATTTCTCAGACATTTTATTGCTTTGGGAGCTGTAAATACCCAGTGAGCCTGAAATACAGTATCCCAAAATAGAAATAGTACTTCAGCAGGCTCCCGCTTTTAAGTTAATGAAGTGCAACACACAGTTGCCCTATAATAGTACTTGAAACATTTATTGTTGCTCAATGTAATAAATCCTTTTCACCAAATATAAGCAAATTGCATGCTCGATTAGTCAGAGGAAATTGGTCACTTTGTTTAACCCCTGAAGTTTGAAATATGGATATTGCTACACAGGGAAGCAGCTAGAATCAAACAGGTAAGTCATTAAAAGGTATGTGTATGTATCAGAGGTGGTATTCAGCAGGTTCTGACCAGTTCTGGAGAACCAGTAGTGGAAATTTTGAGTAGTTTGGAGAAGTGGCGAATAACACCTCTGACTGGAGATTTTACAGTATCCTTCCCCTGCCACTTCCACCAAGCCATGCCCACCAAGCCACGCCCACAGAACTGGTAGTAACAAAAATTGAATCCCACCACTGGTATGTATGTGCATATATGCATGTATACATATGCATATGCATATGCATATGCATATGCATAAACATATACATATACATATACATATACATATACATATACATATACATATACATATACATATACATATACATATACATATACATATACATATACATATACATATATATATATATATATATATATATATATATATATATATATATATTCTTAAGTTTTCGCGGGTACTTACATGTCTGGCATTCAGCTTTGTTCGGGTATTTTCCCACGTCATAGTAGTGGTGCTTTTAAAGTTGTAGCAACGTTTCAGCAGAATCTCATCTGCCATCATCAGGCTTCTGTACAGTGTTTTGTATAGTGTTCGACGAACACTATACAGAAGCCTGATGATGGCAGATGAGATTCTGCTGAAACGTTGCTACAACTTTAAAAGCACCACTACTATGACATGGGAAAATACCCGAACAAAGCTGAATGACATATATAGATATAGATATAGATATAGATATAGATATAGATATAGATATAGATATAGATATAGATATAGATATAGATATAGATATAGATATAGATATAGATATATGTGTGTGTGTGTGCGCGCGCATGCGCGCGCATATGAGTGAGTGGATGGGATCCTGAGATATCTTTGGCCAGCTTGGTAACACTGCTTAAACTTAGAAAAATGCAAAAAAAAAAAAAAACCACAAAAAAACCAAACCCCCCCCCCCAGCTTCCATTCTCTGTAAACAGATGACACTAGCTTGGTTTGCACATAATGCTTATTCAACATTTGTTTTAACTGAGGTGGTTTGAGCAAGCAAGAGTCAATTTTTTAAAAAATCTTTTCTTAAACATAAACTAGCTTTATAATACGATAATAAGAATGTAAAAGAATATATATAACTTGATTTCATTAAATTATGTAAGAAATTGTAACTAGGTACTAAACAACTAATATATTTTAGTTATACATGGTTAATTCTAACTCAGATCTGAACAAATGAACACCTGAATTATTCTAATATTGATGGTGGCGAATTGTCCCATTCCAGGAATTTGAACCTAATGCACCTTTGTGCATCTGTCTTATAATATCTTCCTCAACCATCAAGTTAACAGGATGCATAAGCCCCCAATACAACTGCACCAAGACAAGTACATCAAAAAAATTGTTATAAGATATCATGTCAATCTATTTTTCTTAGGGAAACATTTCCAGTTTACAACTCATTGCAATATAAATATGTGTAGCAGTTTTACATAAACCTTGTGATAGGACTAGCAAAGAGCTATTGAGTACATAAAATAATGGTTTCCTTTATGGGATATTTTTTTTGTCTTTCACAGCTTTTCCTTTTTAGCTAAAACAGGCATAAAATGTGTCTTGTGATCCACCACCCTTTTATGTTCCCAGAGATTCATGAGACCAAAACATTCAGCCCATGTTTTGCTTTTCTTTTGAAGGGGATGGTTGGATGGATTTCAGAGGCCAAATATAGAGGGGTAAAAAGATGTAGAGTCTCTGGAAATGATAAAGAAGGCAATTGGAGAAGTGATTGTTTTCTACAATCTTAACAACTACTTAGTAGTGAGTTGACCATTACTATCTCAGTCTTATTTGTTTACATTGTTTTATATTCTTGTGTGCAGTACTGATTTGTGTGGATATAAATTTGTTACTCAGTTTATAAAAGGCAAGAGGTTTTTTTCAGTAACACCCATAACTTAATTTGGTGCCCTGTACATATCTGACATGAACTGCAAGTCCTGTCCCAGCAAAACTGGTAGAAAGTGCAAGGGATAGCTCTGAGAAGAAAGAATTGAGAATTCAGAGAAGCAATACATTCATAAGTTTGCCATAATATTAATTGAAGAAATTATTGAAGACATCAAGCGTTTCTGCAGAAATATTCTGAAACAGTATGAAAACATTTCCTCAACCTCTGCATTCCCAGGAGTATTGGAAATCTGAGCCAATTTATTTCCATATTTGCTGCTGTGCTGTACAGGTAGTCCTCAACTTCATTTAGTGATCATTTGAAGTTACAATGGCAATGAAAAAAGTGTTTCTCATACTTATAACTGTTGTGGCATCCCATGATCACACAATCGAAATTCAGATGCCTGGCAACTGCCTCATATTTATGATGGTAGTATGGTCCTGGAGCCATGTGATCATCCTTTGTGACCTTCTGACAAGTAAGTAAAGTCAATAGGGAAGCCAGATTCATTTAACAACCGTGTTACGAACTTAAAGACTGCAGTAATTCACTAAATAACTGTGGCAGGAAAGGTTGTAAAACTCACTTAACAGATGTCTCAGCAACAGAAATTAGGCTCAATTGTGGTCGTAAGTTGAGGTCTACCTGTAGTTGAAACTATAAAATCCAGCTGTTATTTAAGACACTGTGGCTCCACAGTGGTGGGTTCTTTCACTTGGCTCATTGTCCTGGATCCCGGATTTTAGGTCTAGTAAGGAAATACTAGTTTAACAGCTATACAACTTCCCCTCGGTTGCTGGATATGGTTTTTAATTCAATGTCCTCCTTCTCTTCTACATTAGAAGAATCAGAGTGCAGAATGCCAAGTTATTGCTCCTTTCCTCTCCAAGATGAGATAAATCTCCCTCTTTTTTGCTGCATAATCTGCAGCAGCTTCAGAAAGGCTGTGATTTTCACTTCCTATTCTCAACATCTCAAGAAGATAAAAGTGAAAATAACAGGAAGAAGCTATAGAAGTTGTCTTCTTTCTCGTGTTATGAATGAGTTCTTTATTGGCCAAGTGTGATTAGACACACAAGGAATTTTTCTAGATGCATATGCTCTCAGTGCACATAAAAAGAAAAGATACATTCATCAAGAATCATAAGGTACAACACTTAATATAGTCATAGGGTACAAATAGGCAATCAAATTGTATTGGAAAACAGTCAATATAAATCATAAGGATACAAGCAGGTAATTAATTGTTTAGCAGAGTGATGGCATTTGGAAAAAAACTGTCCTTGTGTCTAGTTGTTCTGGTGTGCAGTGCCCTATAGCGTCATTTTGAGGGTAGAAGTTGAAACAATTTATGTCCAGGATGTGAGGGGCCTGTAGATATTTTCACAGCCCTCTTTTTGACTTGTGCAGTATACAGGTCCTCAATTAACTTTTTTTTCTGCAGTCCTAATTATCCTCTGAAGTCTGTGTCTGTCTTGTTGGGTTGCAGATGATGATGATGATTATTATTATTAATGTTAATCTTTGGTGAGATTCACAGTCTTTGGTGCTGGTTGAGAGCTCAACAGTTCAAGTCCTAACCAAGGACCTAGAAACTGTTCAGGTAGCATTGGAGGATATAAGCTGTTCCAAGTAGGGTGGTTTTTTGTAGAATCAGGGTATTCAAGCCTGAAAAATTCAGAATTTTCAAATAGAGAGGCAGCCCTTTAGGTATTGCTCCAAGGGCTCCAATCACAATTGGGATAACACATGATTTCTTTTTCCAAAGTCACTCAACTTCAATTTGTAAGTCCCGGTACTGTGTGATTTCTTCTTGCTGCTTGTTTTCAATTCGTGCATCATCAAGTATTGCAATGTCAATGACCCAAACCTTGTTCTTTTCAACTATTATTATGTCAGGTGTGTTGTGGGCCAAGAGCCTGTCAGTCTGAATTCTGAAGTCCCACAAGATCTTCACTTTTTCGTTCTCCAACCTTCTCAACCTCTATGTTTATTATTATTTATTATTAAGGGTAGAGTTAGGGCGACTGTTGGAGCTGAGCATTTCCTGGCCAGATGCCCTTTCTGATACCACATGGAGTTTGCAATAGATATTTTTTCTTTACACCCTAGGATTGAGCTCTCAACCTTCCGAATGGGAGGTAAGCATCTTCACCACTGGACCACCATGCTGCTCTGAGAAGTTCTAAAAATTAGAGTCCAAAATTTTTGGAGGGCACAGGATTGCTACTTTTGTGGTTATGTAATAAGAAGGACTATATATTATGTGGAGAAGGCTTGAAAATGAGATTTAGTGTTTGTCCATGCACTTCTCCTCAGTGAACACTAAAGGGCAGACTATGCCTATTGTATAAAAAGCAGTGGATTTATAAGAAATCCATGCCAGTTCCCAGATGAATTGTTAAATGCTGTTTTTAAGGCTGTTTCAATTTCTTTTCATTCTCCATTTAACCAGAGCTCAGTAAGGAATCCACTGTGCATATTTTCTGCCTTCTCTCTTATTACCAGATAGTTTCAATCATGTCATCTAGTTTCTGTTGCTCTACTGATAAAAATTAAAAAGGGAAGAGCCCTAATGTCAGAATAATATCTGGGATAAGGATCCAAGACGAAGCTTTAAAACATAGCCTGAGAAAATTAAGTCATCAGTCCATTAAAATGCTTTAAATGTAGTTTCCAAAAGAGTTGGCTCTAAGCTGGAACTTTCAACCTATTTCTAATCTGAGGGTTATAATTTAGTAATTAAACAAGGCAGCTTGTACATAATAAGTTATGATTTATTATGGTTTATTGAATACACCATAATTATCTAGATATCCCAGTTTCCTGAGTATGAATCATGATTTGTCAAGTAATAATGTAGCTTGTCTGGTTTGATGTTAGTATGTTGTGCAAGCATAGCTATTGTGTCTCTTATGCCCCTCAAACATTTGTTTATTTGAGTATATATTTAGAAAAGGTGGACCAATGTTGAACATCTGTGATGTCTCAGGTAAGCAAATTTAATTGTTAAGGTCTTGAAAGATGCTTATGGATGTCAGAATTCTATAAAGTCACATTATCTCTTTCCATACTCAATCTCTGTGAAATCAGCAACCAAGCCAACACCAATACGAAGTGCAGTGATCTATTTATATATATAGATGGGGCCACTATGATAGCTGAGCCAGTTTGGATATAATGGTGCTGTTCCAACATATCTTTGTTTTTCTCACTTTTATTTGACATTAACTAATAGCAATTCAAATTTCTTTATAAAGTCACTAATTCTTTAAAGTAAGAGAAAAATGTATAAAGACCTTTGCAACATGCCCCTGGGCAACAATTTTAGTATATTGAGATCTAGAATCATCAGGAGAACACAATGTGATGATTATTAATTTATTAATAATTCTTAAAGATTATTTTTGTCATGCTTCAAAGATGCTGTCAGGG
Organism: Hydrophis major; assembly: GCA_033807585.1. Taxonomy (NCBI): domain Eukaryota; kingdom Metazoa; phylum Chordata; class Lepidosauria; order Squamata; family Elapidae; genus Hydrophis; species Hydrophis major. Next base: position 216,361,038 of record CM066328.1, on the reverse strand, counting down.
ATGATCTCATGGCAGTAGCAGAAACCAAAAGAGCATTTTAATGTGACTTAATGCATTTCAGCTTCTTGGAAAACACACCACATAGGAGCATTTGCCATGAGGGTGCTTTTTCAGAATATAAATGAAGATTGGGTTTAATTAAATCACAAGCTTGAGGTCATCACAAGGGTAGACAAACTTCAAAACATTTGTATTCCCTCCCTATTTTGTTTTAAAGAATAAATTGCTCAACTAGATATAATGGGATAGCGGGATATATCTATATCTATCTACATATACACACACATATACATATTGATGAGATTGATTGTTTGGATTGATTGATGTGTTATAAAATCTGCCTTTTTTTTTTTTGAAATAGCAAATATGTTAGAATCGCTGTGTCTATCTTAGAGATGATTAAGATCCTTTGTTTAAAGGGAATATCATTGGTGCCATATCCTGAGTCTTATATTTAGGACTAATAAAACAAGTCAATTTTGGTATAAACTAGAGCACCACTAATTTCCTTTAGCACTAAGCTTGCAACCATGATTTCATATGAATCCTAAATGTCAAGGGGAACTTTAATTAAGACTCAATGTTGCTTTAACAAGACTAGCTGATGATGCTCCATTTTGAAAAACCTCTAGAGACTTGCATCACTTTTCTGACTTCTTCTTAAATGGATACCCAACAATGCCTTTATTATCTGATAAATATTATTTACTTGAATATGCAGAATTTAGTGTTGATAATGCCCTTCACTGAATCATTCTCCTGAGCATCCTAAATGTGTGTCAGAATACTGCTGCATATACCATCTGGTTGATTAGATGTGGGCAGCAGTATGCTGACTTACATGGTAGCATTTAAAATTCCATCTTGCTTAGAATAGTGTAAGGATGCTGAGAAAAAACTTAATTGTGCTTTTGATAACACAGGCCAAAATGTATAAAAATTACATGTGTGACTCGGAATTCTGAGGCGTGAAGATCACACAACTTCAAGCTGCCAAGGTTGAGAAAAATTGGTGTGGACAATACTGGGCTGAATGGACTGATTTGATTTCAGGCAGCTTCCTATGATTTATTTCCTCCTGCATTTCATGGTCAAAAAAATGGAGTCAACAAAGAATTCTCAAATAAATGAGATCATCAGAATTTTTATATTTAATATTAATATATTACCATTAAATGTTATTAAATTAAGTAATGTTTAGGTTATTGACAAATGATTTCAAGTTTGCACAATCTATTTTTGAAATTTTGCTACCATAAGAATGTAGGATTATTAGTATTGAATTTCAAAACATTAGCAAGAAGTTCTATCATTTTTATTTCTCTATTCATTTTTTATACAGTAGATTGGAGTCTACTTGACTCTGCAGGAGAATATTTAATACTCAAAGTAAATTTAAAAATTCTGTCATGCAGCAAAAATATACTCATTTTGCAAAAAGTTGTGCCACGCTAATGAAATGATAATTAGTCATGGCAATTAACATCAGCTTCAGTTCCCACTGGAAAGACCATGTAAATATCTGGATTAGGCTTCTATCCAATGCCCTCAAGGATTTTATGATACTTCTTTCTCCAGAATATATGTGGAAAGCAAGCTTGTCTATTTCAGATAATAGAGGTATACAATCTTTGTCAAATTCATCCATTCTGAATCATGAACCTTCTGGCTAAGGGGAAAGCTAAAATTTGTTTAATGGCATTCTACCTGTCCTCAGATCAGAGTGGGGAGGAGTAAGGAAAGCACAAAAATGCAAGAACTGTTACCTGGGCAAAAGGGGATGGAACATTTTAAAAGTCTAGGACAGCCAGAAAACATTCAGAAGTAGTTCAAGCAGATGCCTCATTACTTCACTGGAGTTTAAAGATGAGGAGGAGACACTTCTGGAAAAGAAATGTCAAACTGAAGTTGGCTCTGCTAAAAGCGGAGCTGACAACCATGGCGGAATGAAGAGCCAGTGAGTGGACCAGCTCATCATAATTCTTCTTTGGACAAGGAGGGGACTTGAAATTACCCACAAATTCTCCAGATAATTGTTCCTCACAAGAAGACAACAAGATAGTGATCTCTGACGGTTTAGATTTCCAAGAAGTGAGGGAATAACCATTGTTAAAAGCATGCTTGTCAACTTCAAAAAGGACATTGGGCTTGCATACTTCCTTTTCTAATCACTTTTGGTTATTACTGTTTTCCAGCTGTTAAGAACCTATTAAGACAAGATTTACAGCGCTGGGTGAGTTTCCTTCAGTCCTAGTGAAAGATACTTTAAATACAAGTTTAAGGATTTAAACAAATTCTTTGGGAATAAACAGTTTTGGAATAAAGTTTTATTTTGGAAAATTACAAACAGACTAAGGGTTTGGATGGATTTGAAATGAGATTTTGAAATTGTAAGAATTCTTCCATGGAAAAATACTTTTTAAAAACTTTTTTAAAAATTAGAGGATGAGACTTTGACGGATAGATGGATGGATACTAAAGAGAATCAGAAGGAACTAAGGATAACAATTAAAGGAGAAGAACACTTAAATTTGACATATTAATATAGAATGAAGCAAAATGTTTTAACATAGGACATATGGAAGGATATGTTTGAACAATGGACTCAGAAGTTGATTGACAAATTTGAAAAGTCATTTCAAAACATATAAAAAAACCTGACAGAGAATAAAATGGCATTATTTCTATATAACATGCACTTTCCTAAACTACTTTTGATTCAGATGTGGAGCCCAGTGTTTTCAATTGTTTTGCAGTAAGTTCCTATTTACATATAGATACATCTTGCTGAATATTATATAATTATTATAAAATTAATATTATTATATTATGGTAATTGTAGATTAAACTCTGGTATTGTAGATTAAACTCTGGTAGTTGAAGATAAGAATACACATTTAATGTGATGCTGATATTTTACATACATTTTACTAAGCCGAAGTCATAAAACAAGCAGCACTAAATATGCAGCATAACTATGTCAGTTGCCATGGGTCTGAATTTTGATCATATGACCATGGAGATACTGCAATTGTTGTAAGTGTGAAAAATGGTTATGTCACTTTTTTCAGTGCTGTTGTAACTTTAAAAAATCATTAAATGAACTGTTGTAAGTTAAGAAATACTTGTACTAGGAATTCAAATATTCTCACTTCTAATATTTCCCAGGGAAGAAATGTCATCTAATTTAATATTAATTTAACAATATCAATTACATGGTTATTTGAGGATTTTTTTTGTTCCTTGCTGTAGGCAAATGTAAAAATTCAAATATTTCACATATGGCTGGCAACTCATCAAGCAGCAATGGTTAACAAGTGAAAGGTTAGTAAGTTTAATATTTTATTGTTTTAATGCTTTGTACTGTTTTTATGGTTTTATGTTTTAAAATGGTTTTTTAAATTTTAATTATATGTTTTGAATTGTGAGCCGCCCAGTGTCACTTGCAGAGATAGTGACTATAGAAATCAAATAAGTAAATAAGTTGAGTACAGCATAAAATTTGTAGATTTCAGTTCACCTTATCAGATCATAAGCATGGCTCCTTCATTCCAAAATGACCTGACTTTCTCACCACAGTTCTTTAGGGTGTGTATATTTGGGTGCATACATGTGATTTAAACTGCATCATTACAGTCAACAAATCTCATTCTCAATTTTCTAAGTTGCAAGCTAGATAAATGATTCTTTTCCATTTTGTTTTCTGGAAAACTGGCAGTGATTGTTATGGACTCAACCTGCTATTTATTAATTAAATTTATATAACTGCTGATCTCACAAGAAGTGACACTGGGCAGCACATAATAGTCATCTTATATTGACCTTATCTTTGCTATATTGTCCTCCTCACATCCATACAGCCTAGCAATCAGTCTTCAAAGATTCCTCTTATGGTCTCTAGATGTCCTGACGTACCACTTGGAAATCATTCTTCTAAAAAATAAAGTTATTCTCTGTATTCTTTAACAATAAAGTTCCAACCAGACAGAGTTTGTATTCTCTGCCTCTTCTTGCCCATGTTTTGCGGGCAGATTTATTATGTATTCCATGGCATCCTGACAAAACCTGATACAAATTGCACTGTGTCAGACAGAAACATATCATGCTGCTAAGACCACAGATCCTCCTTATCCTCAGATTGCCTTGCTGAGCCAAAATTCAATCTGATCTCCTATTACCCATTAGTGAGATATATTGATTAGGCCTATAGGCTGATAATGCAAACAATAACATTGCTATTGATTAGTGAAATGGCAAGAAGATAGCTATTTATGACGATGAGATTTATAAATCCAGTCTTCCTTCAGTTTGTATCACTGGTTGTGTATTATTACAGCAGTTTTCTATAGCTCAGAAATTATCACCTATGTTAAAGCATATAATCGCCTTGATAGCCAGTAAAGGCAGTTGTTGAAGAGACTGGATAACATAAGGATTGACTGAAGAATAATTCCGCTAGACATTTTTAAGGAAAGTTTTGAATTTAAGAAAGCCAAACTTTCTCTTTAGTTCCCTAGGACATCTTTGCACCAGCTTTCAATTTAATAAACCACCTGGCAAGAATCTTATGAAAATCTTAAGAAGGATGAATTGGATCTCAACTAACTAAAATGAATAGATAGACAGATAAAATAACAAACAAACAAATAAATGAAAAAAAATAATGAGGAACATTTTGACCTGATTAGTCAAAATATCAGGAAAACTGACTGTTATATTTCACATTCTATTAAACTAAAAACATGGATACCTAAAAACATTGAAGCAGGAAACCCAGATTATCTCTTTCCAACAATCCACTCTGCAGGGACCTTTGAAGGGGTTCTGAAATCTAAGCTCGTAGACAAGCTGATGGTAAGAATCTAGTTTAGCTGGGCACACTTTCTTTGGAATCACAGACAGGATTTGTCCTCCCTATTGAATTGTTGCAATATCTATGTAGATAAGCAACAGTTTCTACCTATTTTCATAAGAGAAAGAACATATCATCTGATTTTCTGTATGAGAGCTACTTCACATGTAAGGGGCTATATTGGGAAAAAGGGCTTCTGTTCTTGACACAGATGTGATTCAGTGCAGAAGACAGTAGGATGATGGGGCACACATCTTCTCCATATAAACAGCAGCCTTTGTCAAATCAGTTATTCTAAACTTCTGGCCTCCATGAAAGTACAGCTGTTTCTTATTTATGTATTTACAAGAGATATATCTCACCTATCATAGTGACACATAAAAAAAGATAATGGCTTACATCAATGGAACATTAAAATGCAGGACCAGTTAACAATCAATCAAATGAAAAAGCAGCACGGATCTGAATTCAACACCAGTCTCTCAGATGCTCATTTTGTCATTAATGTCAGGCATCCTGAATCTTTACCTAGGCTGCTTCTGGATGGACCTTTTAACATTCAATATGCTTTTGGTATGATGGAGAAAGAAGGAGATGGCCAGGGTATCCAAGTCCCAAGCACTGCCAGCTGCTTGGCTTAATGGCAGGAGGAGGATTTTCTTTCAATGGAGGATGGAGTATGTGTGTTCTTTGTCCCGGCCAAGAAGAAAAGATTCTGCAACGGAAGTAGCAAAATGGAAGAACAGCTTCTGTGAGGAAATTACCTGCCTTCCAGTACTCTCACTGAGGGGAAAAATCTCTGCGACAGGAATCAGTTCATTATTTTAATCTCTCTCTCTCTCTCTCTCCCTCCCTCCCTCTCTCCCTTCCTCCCTCCATCTCCTATCATCTATCTCCATCCATCCATCTCCATGGTTTACATGCCACGATGAACAAAATTTTAAAAACAAAACAAAACAAAAAAGGTCATGAACATTTGGGATAACAGAGCACACAACTTTCCTTAAACAGAATAACACAACACTCCCAAACTAGACAGGATGAAGAAACCATTCCACCCTCAGGTCTGGGAGCAAACCTTTCCAAGACTTATGAAACACTCTCAAGATGGAAGCCTATGGATCTCTGGGAAAACTTTGGTGGAGAGGGCAAGTATCACAACAGAGAAGGCAGAGAAGTTCCAAAAAAATGACATTGTTTAATCGATGGGATCCAGAATGAACCCACTTCGCCCTTTCTTACTGGCCAGGCAGACACTATTGGAGATAGGCAGTCCCTCAAATAACCTTTAGCCAACTTGTTTCCAGATTTAGTCTGGGGTGGAAATAGGTACTGCCAGGAAGGCCTTGCTCTCTAAAATAAAAATATATGTAAATGATCAAGCCAATTAAGAGGGAGGGAGTCTTCTTTGAGATGATATCTTTATCAAAAAGCTCAACTTGCTGAGGTTGTACAAATAATTTTGTGAAATCAAATTGAAAGATACTTCTTAAAAATATAAAGTGATTTAGGATGATGCTGAAATAATCAGAAAAAATAAGATGAAGGATTGGCCAATTCAGAGGTTTCTTGGTCCTCATAGAGATGCATGGTTCCTGATCAGGAGAAATTTCCTGACAGTTAGAACAATTGATCAATGGAACAATTTGCCTCCAGAAGTTATGAATTCTCCAACACTGGAAGTTTTTAAAAAGATGTTGGATAACTGTTTGTCTATTCTATTCTATTCTATTCTATTCTATTCTATTCTATTCTATTCTATTCTATTCTATTCTATTCTATTCTAATATCTTCCCAGCAAGGAGTTTTCTGGAAATCCTTTTCCTGTACTAACAACTTGCCAGAAGACTTGGTAATAAAAATCAGAACTAAGTAGCTAAAAGTGGCATCACAAGCCAAAGTACTGTGGCATTTAGTGCATAGGCATTTAGTGATGAGCTAGGAAGTCCTTCAAAGCAGCTATATCAGCTTTCCAGGGCAATATTTCTCAATCTCGGCAACTCCCAGGATTCTCTGCTGCCTGAAGAATCCTGGGTGTTGAAGTCCACATATCTTAAGGTTACCAAGTTTGAGAAACACTGTTCTAGGGCAAGCACTTTGAAAAAGGAAACTTGGTGCCCTTGTGCATTCAAATGCATTTTGTGAAGAACTGTTTTAAATGCTTTTCAGAGTCCTTCTAACCCAGGGGTGTCAAACTCAATTTCACCGAGGGCCACATCAGAGTTGTGTTTGACTTTGGGGGGTTGGGGTGGGCATGACACCACTTGTGTTGGGGGGGGGTGCCTGTGGGGCCCAGATGCTCTACCAGTGAAAACAGGTTCCCCAGCTCCATTTTTTGTTGCAATGGCCTCCTGCAACTCTCTGTCAGTGAAAAAGGAGCTGGGGGGGCACACGCAGCCCTTGCGAGCTCTGTTTTCGCGGGCTGGTTCTTCACTGTTTCCAGGGCAGCCCGCAGGCCAGATCTAAGCATCCTGTGGGCCAGATCTGGCCCCCAGATCTTGGAGTTTGACACCCCTGTTCTCATCACATGTAGGCCATTGTCACTTCCTAAACCAAAGTCATAAATGTTTCCTTCACAATTTAAGGCAATCATTGATATTTTTGCAGGATACGTTTGAGATTTACAGAGCTCGCAGAACAGAAACACTTTCTCCCATGCTTGAATTTGCAAGTGTTGTATTAAAGGCTTGCAACAGATTTTACCTGTTTGAAAAACCAAATGTTGGAAGCTGTCCAGTGTAAAATGTCACACAAACTGCACTTAGGCACCTGCGCTTTGGATAAGACTCCTGCACTTTGACATAATTACATTTGAAGCATTAAAACATTTCTCCTGAAAACTGAGAAATCTATTTGCTCCTGAGCATACAATGCCTTTAATACAAATTGTATATTGAAGGGGCGTAGAAACACTTGATTTGGAAATTTTGACTTGACTTGATCCATCATTCCAATTCTAACTTGGGAGAAAAGAATTATGAGGTATTGAAAAAGCAAGAGATTGAACATAATTTCCTTTGTGTGTCTGTGTGTGTTTATGTGTATCCTATTGTTTGCTTTCCTGTAATACAACTTCCCATTAAAGGCTTAAATTGACAGAGTAGGAGAATTTGGATCAAGTCTTACTCAGTTTGAGAGGATCTAATTTGATTACCATGATTTATGAGACTAAGCAAAAGATGTTCTCTGTCATTTGTTCCCTCAGGTCACTTTCCCTAATTAAGTTGTCTTGGGGACAAATTTAAATAATCTTAAGAAAAAGGACCAAGCATTTCTCCCTCCTGCTAAATTTATTACAAAGTGTCTGTGTTTAGTTAGAAGATTTTCTTCCATCAGTTGTGCAGCTCTTTTTGCTGTCATCAAGTTAATATAGTTCAACTTGTAGTCATCATGGGCCATAACAAAACAAAACAAAATAAAAATTCAGTGTAAATAAATGTTCAGTGTAAAACATTATTTATTATTTTAGACCAAAGTTCTATACAATGCAAAGTACACCAAAATATATGAGTATGAGTAAACACACAAGTAATAATTGCTTAGCATGAACATGATCTATCTTATCCTATATAAACCCAGTGTCAACCATCCTACTCAGGCATCCAGCAAAGAAAGACTCCTGGCCATTTATTTTGCTAAGAGTATATTGTACTGAAGCTTAAATGGTTGCAGAAGTAGTATAAGGTGAAACTGAGGTTTCCCCATGCAAACAACACAAAGGAAAGTTTCCTTCTCTCTCTCCATCCCCCCAGTTATCGGCAAATGTTCAATCAAGTGCTTGTATATTGTTTAGGAAACAAATGCTCAGTTCTCAGCTTTGCATATTTTAGTGGACCTTGGCTGGCTGTAGCTTCTCACAAGACTCAGCTGGACTTCTAATCCCCCCCCCACTTCTTCCTTACATTCCAATCTTTCCCTTCCCATTCCCATTCCCCACCCCTGCGCTAATGTCTGGCTGTCAGCTCCCAAAGCTTGGATAGGTGAGATGTAGCTGTGACATGCTGCCCTCTGGAAACAAGTCCTACAAAACAAAATATAATAATAATTAGTAGCACATAATATACAGGTGGATCATTTGGATTTGTTAGGGTACCTAGCATAGAACTGCTGAGTGAGGCAGGGGGAGCACACATGGGATGCCTCAACCCATTTAGCATCAGAGGGGGAAAGTCCTTCCATAAAATTAAGTATTGCAACCATGACCTGGATGACTGAGAATCTCCACAGACATTAAGTATTGCAACATTCCCTTATAGCACCAGGAATAAAGGATTTCTTTGATCTCAACATGTTCTTCTTCTGTTAGGATGGGAGGGGGTCCTTTGTGGCAGGACACAAGGGTGAGTCAGTGACAGATTTCAAAAAACTACAATGGAAAACTGAGTGGATGAACTTAAGATTCTTAGGTAGTTTCAATCCAACTGTCACTGGATGACAGTTATGACCCTAGTAATGGGGAATGGCCCCACATATTTGGGACCAAGTTTTTTTGCTGAGTTGCCATGACTGTATAAATTTTATAGAAAGGTAAATTTTATCCATATTTTAAATGCCTTCTGTGGAGCTCTCCTCTTACTGGTTTGTATCTTGTTACATATCCTGCACTTCATCCAGCCCTTTGCGGACCAGTTGAGGGTGTATTGAGGGAATTCTGGCATAGAGACAAAGTCCAGGCCAGCAGCTACTCAGAACAATGTGACCCCAGTTCTACTGTATACTGAATTATTGTAGGCAACCTCAGTGAAGGGGAAGAGTTCAGCTCTTGTTGGTAGTTCATGTAACAGTGGAGTCATTGCTCCAATATGCCATTAGAATGTTCATAGCATCCATTTGTCTGGAGATGATGGGCAGAGCTTAGGTCCTGGGAGGTGCCTAATAATTTCAGGAACTCTCACCAAAAGCTCAAAGTTAATTGGATGCCACAATCCAAGATTATGTGATCAGGTGCTCTATGCAATTGATATATGTGTTGCACAAATAACTTTGCTAGAGTCTGGGCAGATGAGATCTTGGGGCAAGGCAAAAAGTGGGCCTGTTTGGAGAAAAGATCTGGGATAACCCAAATCACTGCGTTTCCTGAGCTTTGTGGCAATTCCACATTAAAGCCATGGATAATTTTTGCCATGGGGGCTGTAGGACTGGCAACAGATTGCAGCAATCCTGGGGTCTTTCCAGGGCATCTCTTGGCTGAAGCACAGACCAGGTAAGTGGCCAGGTAACTCTCAATGTCTCTTTTCATGAACAACTGCCAGAACTGATGTTTTACAAAATGGACAGTTTTAACATATCAAAATGCCCCATGGTCTTAGTGTTGTGGCTGCGTTGGAACACCATGGTTTGCTGGCTCACAGGCACATACAATCTATCCCCATCCATGCCAGGTTGTCCCTCAGTGAAAGTTGGAATCATTCATCTTTTGCCAGAGCCCCTTTCAATGCTTGGGCTATATTCCCAGCTACCTTTTCTTTTGGGATTTTTTGTTGCTTTGTGAGGACTTATGCAACACTTTCGAAGTGTTGATGAACTTGACAATTTCCTCTTTGGCACTGTTGTACTGGGGCATCCTGGACAAGGCATCCACAGAAAATTCCCCCACCCCCAGGAGATAGCAGAGGGTGAAGTTGAACTGGTTTAAATATTGAGCCAATCTGACTTGTTTTGGTGATAGTTTTCTGGAAGCTTTTAGCGCCTCCAATTCTTGTGATCAGTTCAGAGCTCAAAAGTGACTCTGCTGCCCTCTAGGAATTACCTCCAGGTAAGGAGGACCCAACAGACTCCAAATGCTTCTTTCTCCTAGACAACCCAGCATCTTTCTGCATCAGAGAGTTTGTGCGACATGTAAGCATAGGTTTGTAGCTCCCCTTCCAAATTCTTTTGAAGATGTACTTCCCCCACCACCATGTCAGTTATCATCTGCCAGAATGATAAATGGCAATGCTGATAGAAGGTGGGATACCTTAGAGAAAGTGTCATGTCACAGCTTCCGCAATGGAAAAAATAATCTCCTTCTATATGCATCATTCTTACTTCAGAGAGATGACAAATTTGTATATATAATTACAATCACATGTTCTAAAATGGTCTGGAAGGGGGAGGAATAAGAGAGGGTGTAGGATAGACTGAAGAGGGTGGAAGAGAGAAGGAAGATAAGAGGCCAAGCATGTGCAACATGGTTGGGAGCAGGCTTGCTCACATGTGATGAAAAAGAAGGGAGATATGGAGCAGGCACAGTGGGTGGTAAGAGGTGGGAAGAGGCTTAGGGTGTATGGAGAACAGGAAAAAGTGGAGCAAATTAAAAAGTGGACAGGAAAGTAAATGGTTAAGCACATTAAAGGGAAAGGAGCTACAGTCTGACTGGGGAGGGTGAGGAAGGAATCCACTTTTCCAGCTATCGTTCTCATAATCTCTGGGCCTTTGACTACAGAATGAGAGCTGTTATATATCTATTTGTACTGAATTTCTTTTACATTCCTACTGATGAGTTTTCAGGGAAGCTATGATTATTGGGAATTATGGAGACAAATTCTCAGTGCTTCCACAGCATAAGGACCAGTACTAGTAACTTGATAAATGTGCAAATGTAATGGATGATAAGTAGGGAGAAGCAACGAAGCGGTGCGGACGAGCGGCAGCTCTGTGAAGTCCTGCCGATTTCTTCAAGCCCTGAGGCTCTTAGGAGCCAAAGTCACCCTGGATGGGTGGTAAAGGCAGAGGGATGCTTCGGTGGTCGTGAGGAGAGGAGAGTCTCCTCAACTGACCCAAAGAAAACCCCTCCATCCGAACTAAAAAGAGAACCGCCAGCATGGCTGAATTGAAGCGAGGAAGGAAGCTGAGACAGAAGTGAAAAAGAAAGGAAAGATCTTGTAACAGCTTGCTTAGTTTTAGTAAGAATCACTCCAATTTCTGCAGTGGAATTTATCTTGGAAAGTGGGACTCAAAGGAGGAAATTAGCTGCGATTAACGATCAGGAGTGACTGTCAGATTTAGTAAAGAAAAAAAGGTATTGCAGCTAGAAGTAACTTTAAAAATAAAGGACAGATGGATTGGTTAACCCAAATTTCTGGACTGTATTTTTACTACTACTCAACTTGAAGAACTTTGGGAAACTATTGGAAAACAATCTTATTCAGAGGCATATTGATTGTAGTTCAAGTGTTTTAATTCAGTGAGTTTTGCTCTCCTTCAATAATCCAGCGTGCTTTTGAACATCCTGTTACAGCCTATTGTTTAGAGCATAATAGCATCAGCCACAGAAGCAATAAATTCATCCCACCCAGTAAATAACAGCTGCTAGTAAAACAATTAACCCTTTCCTTGCAGACTCTCAATACTACCTCATTACTTTAATCAATCACTGATTAATTCATTACCTCAAAACTTACAACTTTTCTACCTCATTACCTATATCAATGATTAGATGATCAATTTCTATAAAATAATTTATTAATGGTTTAATTGATTTATTGTGTTAATTGATTAGTGTGATTAGTGCAAATGGTGTGATTACTGATTAGTTTAAAAAATCAAGATTCATGTAATTTAATTGATTAGTAAATTAGTAATTTAGTGAATTTAATTAAACAGTGTGATTAATGATTAGTGTAATTAATTGATTAGGCTGATTGTTGCTTAGCAAAATTATTTGACTAGAGAGATTATTGCAACTGATTGATTGGTGTGATATTGGCTATATTGATTACCCAAAATTGTTTCATTAAGTAATTTAATCAACGTACCATCTTAACAAACCTACCATGCCAAGAAAAAAATCCAATGCCAAATCACAACCTAAAGAGAAAGTAATCCGCACCAATGAACCACAAGACTCCTGCACATGCCTTAAATGGTATAAAACTCTAAAGGATAATGAAAATTCCATTAAATGTTCTCTATGTAACAAATATGCTCATCATGACTGCTTGGGATTACCCGAGAAAATTATTCAATACCTAGAATCATCTGATGAGTTTCCATATCTCTGCAAATCATGCAGACCCAAACTGGATCTGTTTGAAAGAGTTGATACCAAAGAAACACGGATAACATCACTTGACACCATAGTAGCATCCCTGGACGCTTTAAAAGAAAGATTATCCAACCTTGAAAAAAAAGACACAACTCAAAAACATGAACATCCAATAGCTATAAACCACATCTCTACCCAACAACCACAACCCAATCCACAACCCAATCCACAAAAAAACATAAATCAGACAAATAATGATATCCCAATCCTCATCAGAGAAGCTGTTGAGCTCCAAATGCCATCTTATTTGGTGTAGAAGTCATCAATGACAATGATGACATCACAACTGTCCAAAACATCATCAGTGATTATCAAGCATCAAGCATCTCCCCTGATGAAATACTTGACATTTTCTGCATTGGCTGAGAGCTCAAAAACAGAGACGGCTCTGTGGCCCCACGCTTCTACAGGGTCATTTGCAAAAATGAATCAAGCAAACGTAAATTCATTTATACTATAAATTCACTTGTCAAAAGCAATACCAACCATAAGAACCTCCATTCTCGCCCACACCTAACCATACAGCAACATGCCCGCTCCCGTGTACTCTGCACAGAACTCGAAAAACATTTAGACAATGGAGAGAAGGATCTGTACATTGACTACCGTGCCGACTGTATCAAAAGTAAGCCATACAACCCACAACTCAGCTTTAACCTTCAATCACAACCCTACCTCAATCAATCCACCATCACCCAAGACTAGGCATGGACACCCCTAACTACCTCAATTCCAACTACTGCTGGCCTTAAATGCAAGCTACTCAATGCAAGAAGCCTTGTGAATAAAAATACTTGAATTTCTCCTCTTACTAAATATGGCTAAATTCGACATCATATTTGTCTGTGAAACATGGCTCAATGCATCTCTCCCTGACTCCACTATCACAGGACGAGACTATCATGTTTACCGATCTGATCGTGAAATTCGTAGAGGAGGTGGTGTTGCTATCTTCTATAAAAAGTCCTTACATCTAAAAAATATCCAAGTTACCCAGGAGTTTCCTCTTCCTGAGACCATCATCTGTGAACTATCCTTAAATATCACATTTCCATTCTTACTATGTTACAGAGCACCTAATTATGACATCGAACATGTAAACAAGCTAAATTCACTACTAACATGGGCAAAATCCTGCCCATATTCTTTTATCTTTCTTGGTGACTTCAATCTACCTCATATTAACTGGGCCCTAAATGAATGTTACAACTGAACCCATACATGCAACCTTCTACAATGCTGTTACAAATCTGGGACTGGAACAACTAGTAACCAACAATACTAGACTTAATAACTGCCTTGATCTCATCTTCTGCAATAGTTTGAATTTAATTTATGGAATACAAACTAAAGAACCCTTTTCCAACAGTGACCACAATATGATTGACATTTGTCTCAACATATGCCCACACAAAAATAATCACAATGATGTAATCCCCAATTATAACTTCAAAAAAGGCAACTATGATCTTATAGACAATGATCTTTCATCCCTTGATTGGCAATCTCTGTTCACTGGATGCAATACTGTTGAAGACCATTACAACATATTTTTATTTGAAGTCAAAAGAGTCATCAAACTATATGTACCAATAACAACTCTCAAAACAAAAACAAAAAACAGATTGAGATAATGGGTAAAAATATAATCTAAAAAGAGATTCTGCAAAAGTACATAAGATTGTATTGTTGTATTTGTATTTGAAATAATGTTAGAAAACTGGAACATTATATGATTATAAAATGGGATAAAATATTAAAAGGAACATGCAAAATGTTTAAATTTAACGATAGAATTTAATTTGTTATGGATTATTGTTTTAACTATATTATAAATTTATTATTCCTTCTTATTTTAAAATATAGTACGTAGTTTTAGAGTGTACTAAGCAGAATCAGAATGAAAATTATATATTATTTTAAGTGTTATTTAGGGGAAAGATACAAAGGCGTCATACTTCAATCAGTGATTACAGGAGAAATTTTGTGTCAATGAGAAAAGATAATAGATAATTGAAACAGAACAGACAAAAGATATAAGTATAATGATTTAAATTGAGATGAAATAAATAAAATAGAATTAAGAAAGTGAAAAGAGGGGGGAAGCTATATAGAAAATGTAGAATGGTAAATAAGATATGAAATGGTATATAAAGTGAGCATGAATTTGAATTTATGTCTGCACAAAAAGATGTAACCCGGGACTAAGCCGCTTTCCAAAAAGAAGTTTTATGTTTTTATGTTTTGTGTTTTGTATGTGTATGTTTGTTTATTGAAAATTAATAAATTTTTCATCAAAAAACAAAAAAACAAAAAACAGATTACCCATAACAATAAGGAAACTTCAATCCAAAAAGGGGTCACTCTGGCGGAAAAATAAATCTGGTCACGTTGCCAACTTCAAAAGCAGATACAAAAATTTATGCCACCAGATAAAGACTGAATGCACCAATTATCACATAAAACAAGAGGAAAAACTTCTAAGCACCAATTCCACCTGCGCTTTCTACAATTTTGTAAACAACAAACTAAAAGACTCAAGGTTCATCCCACCCCTGATAGGACCTAATGGTAAAGAATGCAATGAGGACACCATTAAAGCCAACCTCTTTAACAAATTCTTTGGCTCAGTATTTGTAAACAGCAATGGATCATGCCCAGTATTTCCTAGCTGAACCACAGAAAACTACAATGATCTAATACATAATACATATACAGAAGACAATGTTGAAAAAGCACTACGCAATCCACTTAGAGACAAAAACCCTACACTCTAATAAACAATTTAGTTTCAGAAAAAAACTATCCTGTAATCTGCAACTCTTACATTGCAAAAACATATGGATTACACAACTCGATCAGGGCAAAACAATAAATGCAATCTACATAGACTTCTGTAAAGCCTTTGATTCAGTGGTACACGACAAACTACTCCTAAAACTAAAATCTTATGGTATCTCTGGACACCTGCATAACTGGATAGAAGCATTCCTGTCAAACAGACAACAAAAGGTCAAAATTGGGAGCATCCTATTAAATTCTGTACCTGTCAACAGGTAGATTAAGATTAAAAACAAAAATTTACAATGGCACCATCTGTGGATCAACTCAAAATGGAATATGAAAAATTAAAAGAAAGAGGACCAAATGGCAACAATTCATTGGGAGCTGTCTTCCACTTTTTAGAAATGGCGGTTTCTATGTACCAGCAAATACTTGAGGAAGAAGGAGGAGAAGAAGAAGAAAAGGAAGCCATTTTTAATAGACAAAAAAATTCGATTAAGAAAGAAAATAGGAAGAGAGGATGGAAAAATGAGAATTTAAGATTCAATAAAACAATCAAGAAAAAGAAAAATAAGGTGAAAAAAAGGAACAATGTTAGAAAGCAATTGAAAAGAGAATTACAACAGAGAGGGGAAGCTTAAAAGGTGGAGGTTAGGAAAGGGGGGGGCAAAAAGACCAGACTGGAAAAGAAAGGGAGGGAAAAAGGGAAAAAAAGCCATGTTCTGAAACAAAATATCTTTTTTAGAGATAAAGGATAAAGGACAGTGTATAATTTAAGAAAGATTCTGCAAGAGTACATAAGATAGTATTGTAGTATTTGCATTTGAAATAGTCTATTGGAAGAGACTTAACAAAATATTAAAATGTTTTATAATGATAGATTTCAATATGTAATAAAATATTAAAGAGAATGTGTAAAATGATTAATGCTTAGTTATACTAGTAATTAGAATTAGAATGGAAATTATATACTTAACTATATCATAAGTTTATTGTTATTTTTTTTTCAAAATGCAACATGTAGAATGTACTAAGCAGAATCAGGATAAAAATTATGTGTTATTTTTAGTGTTACTTTAGGGAAAGGCGTCACACCTTAAAAGTGATTACAGGGGAAATTCTTTGCTAAAGAGAAGAGATAAATAGATGATTGGAAAAGAACGGACAAAAGATACAAACAATGATTTTGAAATAAGATGAAATAAACAAAATATAATTAAGAGAGTGAAAAGAAGGGAGAAGTTATATAGAAAATATAGAATGGTTAATAAGATATGAATGGTATATAAGGTGAGCATGAATTTGATTTAGGTCTGTAAAAAAGATGTAACCCGGGGCCAAGCCACTTTTCAAAAGAAGTTTTATGTTTTGTGTTTTGGTTAGCTATGTTTTGATTGTGAATTAATAAAACCTTGGAGAAACAAAACTAAAGGGAGAGAAATTTGGAAAAGGCATGTATAAATGATAATTAAGAAGGTTTTATCTTTTTATGTTTTGTTTTATGTTTTGTATTTTGTGTGTTTATGCTTGATTGAGAATTAATAAAACCTTGATGGAAAGAAATATAATTGAATAAAAGTGAAGGGAGAAACAATGAGAAATTTGGAAAAGATATATATGTGTCTAAATGGAAATGTGATAATGTGGAACTATGTCTTAAAAAATAATGTTTTATTTGTCTTGTTAAAACTTATAAGTAATTTTTGAGAAAGGAGGTTTTATACTTTGATGTCTTATGTTTTGTTCGTCTTTAAAATCAATAAAACTGGTATTAAAAAAAACAACAGTGGTGTCCCCCAAGGCAGTGTTCTAGGACCAACTCTCTTCATACTCTACATAAATGACCTCTGTGATCATATTAAGAGCAACTGCATTCTCTTCGCTGATGATGTAAAGCTGTTCAATACCACAGACAATACTGCTACCCTTTCAAAAGATCTTGACTATGTATCAGAATGGTCAAACAAATGGCAACTTCAAATCTCAACAAATAAATGCTCTGTCTTACATATTGGCAAAAAAAAATCAGAAAATAAAATACAAGCTGAATGGTCAAGACCTTGTTGATGATCCAAGCTCTGTAAAGGACCTTGGAGTACTCATTTCTAGTGATCTAAGTGCTAGAGCCCACTGTTACTATATAGCTGAAAAGGCATTAAGGGTTATTAACCTAATCCTACGTAGCTTTTTCTCTGGTAATATCACACTACTAACTAGAGCATACAAAACATTTGTTAGACCAATATTTGAATACAGCTCATCAGTCTGGAACCCACATTACGTATCTGATATTAGCACAGTTGAGAAAGTCCAGAAATATTTCACAAGAAGAGTTCTCCACTCCTTTACTCATTGTAGAATATCTTATGCCACCAGACTTGAAATTCTAGACCTAGAAAATCTTGAATTACGCCGTCTTCAGTCTGATCTAAGCATGGTATATAAAATCATACATTGCAACAACTTACCTGTCAATGAATACTTCAGCTTCAACCATAACAACACAAGAGCACACGATAGATACAAACTCAAGGTTAACCACACCAAACCTGATTGCAGGAAATACGACTTCAGCAACAGAGTGGTCAATGTCTGGAATATTCTACCTGACTCTGTGGTTTCTTCCCCAAACCCCAAAAACCTTAGACTTTCTACTATTGACCTCACCTCATTCCTAAGAGGGGGTGTGCATAAGCACACCAAAGTGCCTATCATCCCTGTCCTATTGTTTCTTTTCTTTTATGTACCCATTTCATGTATTCATAACTATGTATATACTTATACCTATTATCTTGTAAGCAATTGACAAATGAAAATAAATAAATAAAATAAATAAATAAAATAAATAGGTAACCTTACTATTTCTTGAAGGGCATCTGGGTTGTGCTTAGTCTGCCGTTTCCTTTGTTTTATGCAAGTCAGTTTTCCACAGGACACCATAGGTGTTGTGAATGAATAATATTAAATAAAGTTATCTTGAACTTGAAGTCAAGTGCAGGGTTCTGGCCCTGCACTTCTGATTGGCTGTTAATGGCAAGATCAGATTGGGCTGTTCAGGAGCATCTGATTGGCCATTAACAGGCCATTCTCATTGGTTAACGGAGCTAGTGCTTCCAGATTGCTATTAGTTGAATAGTTAATAAGTTGCCCATATAAGGAAGGCTATAGCAGCCATCCATTTGAGCTGTTACACCATGTAAATAAAGAGTTTGAAGTTCACTGTTTCTACTGGCTCGTCTTCATTATTCACACTCATGCTCCAGACTTAACAGTGGCGACGAGGATGGGATTGGATGATATCAGAGCCAACTAAAACAACAACGAAGACAACCAAGCACGTGGCTGAAACGCACAACGGCGTTTGTCCGGTGGCGTAGTACCACCCGTTCCATTCGACCCAGCTCAAGAGGACTGGGAGTTCTACATGGACCGTTTCGAAATGTTTTTGGAAACGAATAATCTGGAGGATGCCACAACCGGGAAGAAACGGGCGGACTTCCTAATGCACTGCGGGCCGACAGTATTCAAAATGGCTAAGGCATTAGCGAAACCGGCTGAAGTGAAGGCCATGGACTGGGACGTCCTCGAACCGCTACTAAGGGCCCACTATGCACCGACCGTTCCAACGCTCATAAGACGACACGAGTTCTATCAAAGAAACCAGCGGAAAGGAGAAAGCGTTGCTGATTTTGTTGCAGACCTCCGGAACTTGGGAGGCCTTTGCGATTTCGCCGACCTAGAGGAGGCCTTGAGAGACCGAGTAGTTCTCGGGTTAGACGCTCAAAACGTACAGAGCAAAATAATGGCTAAGGGCGACATTAGTCTTGCCGATGCCATCGCTGAGGCTACGGCAGTGGAGGCGACCAAGAAGTCGGCTGCCCAACTACGCCGGAATCGCGCTCCAGCACACCAACCAGCCAGCGAAGTTTCACCTAAGTCAGAAGGACAGCTTTCGACGGCCCACCATGAGAACCTCTCTTCGTCATCAGACAGTGATGAAGAAGAGGTCCATCGCCTGCAGTCCGACTGGGACCATTACCCAAAATCCCAGCAACCATGCGCTGGCTGAGGTGCCAACCATTACCGTTCCGATTGCAAATTCCGCGACGCGCTCTGCCACGAGTGCGGGAAACGAGGCCATATTGGATGGGTCTGCAGAAGTCTCCTCGGACCCAGCCAGACCTCGAAGGGTACCAATCTGACACCAATTAAGCCGGATTGCTCCATTAGAATTTGTGGGGACTATCGAGCCACCCTAAATCACGCCCTGCAACAAAATCCATATCCGGTGCCGGTGGTGCAACACCTCCTCCATTCCCTGGGGGGGCGGAAAAGTCTTCGCTAAACTAGACTTAGCTCAGGCTTATCAGTAACTGCCGGTTGATGAAAAAACGGCACAGGCACAGACTATCGTAATACACCGAGGTGCCTTTAAGTGTACGCGGCTCCAATTCGGAGTCAGTGTAGCCCCGGGGATCTTTCAGAGCCTAATGGAGAGACTATTGCAGGGGATCAAAGGCGTTGTCCCCTACTTTGATGATGTGCTCATTGCTGCCCCCACTCCAAAAATTTTACAGGATCGTTTAAGACTGGTTTTACAAAAATTCCAAGAAGCAGGCCTGAAAGTGAAGAAAAATAAGTGCAAGCTGTGTACAGATCGTGTTGAATTCTTAGGGTACTTGATTGACAGTCAGGGCATTCACCCTACCAACAGCAAATTGAAAGCAATAAAAAAACGCTCCCAGACCCCAGAACAAGGCCGACCTCCAGGCGTTCTTAGGCCTCATCAATTTCTATAACGTATTCTTGCCGTACAAGGCGACTGTCGCTGATCCTTTACATCGCCTACTAGATAAAAAAACAATTTGGGTATGGGGTCACAGAGAAGAGCAGGAGTTCTGTAATGTAAAAAAACTACTGACTTCTGACGCTGTACTAATGCAGTACAATGAAACTTTACCGTTAAATATCACATATGATGCATCGCCTTTTGGAATGGGCGCCATTTTGAGCCATGTATTGCCCAACAGTAGCGAAGCCCCTGTTGCTTACTTTTCAAAAACGCTCTCAAGAACCAAGTGAAATTATAGCCAGATCGATAAAGAAGCCCTGGCAATTGTATCGGCTGTTAAAAGATTCCATGAGTACATGTACGGCCGGGCTTTTACTATAGTAACTGACCACAAACCGTTGCTGGGGATAATCGCTGGGGATAAGCAAACTCCCTACATACTTTCTCCCAGGATGACCCGCTGGTCAGAATTCTCAGCTGCCTACAATTATCAGCTACAATATTGCCCCGGTAAAGCCATTCCCCACACCGACACGTTGAGCCATGCACCGCTCCCAGAAACCATCAACGATCCTGCACCAACGATGACAATGTTGCAGATCGAGACACTCCATACGCCGCCATTAACTGCCCGTGACATCGGGAGAGAAACAAAATGTGACCCCATCTTAGCACGAGTGCTCACATGGGTGGAATGCGGATGGCCATTGGACCAAGTACCAGACGACTTTGTACCATTCAAAAGTTGTCAAACAGAGTTGTTCTTGCAAAAGGGCTGTATCATTTGGGGTGATAGAGTCGTTATCCTAGAACGACTCCAACAGGCACTGCTAAGAACCTTGCACGACGGCCACCCTGGCATCGTGTGCATGAAGGGCCTCGCACATAGCTATGCATGGTGGCCAGGTATAGACCGACAAATCGAATCGTGGGTTAAAACTTGCCAGAGATGCCAAGAAGTAAGCAATGCTCCACCAAAGGCAACTCCAACCGAATGGGAGATGCCGCAGGGACCCTGGTCCCGCATCCATCTGGATTTTGTTGGGCCGACCAAAGGTCACACATTCTTGTTAACCGAATTGGCTCGAGATTCACTGAATGAGGAACACAACCGCCGAAGCGGTCATCAAAAGACTGGAAAAACTGTTTGAAACCCACAGATTATCAGACATTCTGGTATCCGACAACGGGCCCCAAAAAACCGCGCTGTCCTTTGAGCAGTACCTGGCTGACCGCGGTATCCGACATGCGCTCACTTCACCTGCGCACCCTGCGGCTAATGGTAGGGCTGAGCGCATGGTACAATTTGTCAAGCGAACGCTACAAAAAATAGACTACGACAACATCGACGAGAAAATCAACCGAATCCTTTTCCTACAGCACATTACACCTCACAGCGTCACCAACAAAACTCCCGCTGAGCTGCTAATGGGATGAAAGCTCCGCTCCCACCTCGACTGGTTATACCCAGCTTATGAACTGGAAAAACCACTTGGATCCAGCAGCCGATGCCGTACTTTCCAGGTAGGCGATTTAGTATTCGCTAAAAACTTATCGGGCGATCCGCTGTGGGTAGAAGCGACCGTAATCCGCGTAACTGGCCCAAGATCATACCTTGTACAGTGCCCTGACGATAGACTTTGGAAGCGCCACATAGATCAACTACGATCACGGCTGCAGTCACGCAATTCCAAACTCCCTTATGACCAAACTGAGGGGGGGGGGAGAGATACAGAGGAAGACGAATTTCAACTAGAGGAAAATCTTTTCGAAGGGATTGATAACGGAACTGAAACGCAGGAACAGGAACCAGGGATGGGAGTAAGTTCACCTCAGAGAGTTGCCGAAGATATTGGTGACGATGGAAACGCGAACTCTGAACCAGAGGCACCCCTGTCGTTAAACAACGATCTACCTCAGCAAAAGTGCAGCCAATTGCCAGGCACTCTGCGAAAATCAAAAAGACTGATAAAACAACCGTCCTACCTCAAGGACTATGTGACCGCACCCCATAAGCAGAAGTCGGGGGAAAGGGGTGTTGTGAATGAATAATATTAAATAAAGTTATCTTGAGCTTGAAGTCAAGTGCAGGGTTCTGGCCCTGCACTTCTGATTGGCTGTTAATGGCAAGATCGGATTGGTCCGTTCAGGAGCATCTGATTGGCCATTAACAGGCCATTCTCATTGGTTAACGGAGCTAGTGCTTCCGGATTGCTATTGGTTGAATAGTTAATAAGTTGCCTATATAAGGAAGGCTATAGCAGCCATCCAGTTTGAGCTGTCACACCATGTAAATAAAGAGTTTGAAGTTCACTGTTTCTACTGGCTCATCTCCATTATTCGCACCCATGCTCCAGACTTAACAATAAGCATAGGAAGACTTGAATTGATATAGAATATAACACTGAACCCTTCTGTCCAGTTTCAATTGTACCATTTCATTTATATCAGTTTCCTCTATTTCCCTCCCATTTTTCTTTTAACATTCACTCAACATTCAGGACCGACTTGCTTAGTTTTCATTGACAAGCTTTGAAGGATTCTTCTTTCTCCACTCTGATTTTTTTCTTCTCTGTGATATAGTTTCTTTGGATTCAGGCAGAAGAGAAGTCATAATCTAAATCTTGATTTTTATTAATTTATGATATGAACAGTTCTCAGTTCCGTTTGTAGAGAAATTTAAAAATAGCTTATCTATGTAAAGCAGACACTGTTCTTTTTAAAAAAATACTTTTTATTAAACATTTTCCAACAATCTATAATGTATTAACACTTTCAACAATGCTACAGCATTGTCAACATTCATATTCATATATTAATTACTACTGTATATTACTTTTATGTCTTTTATCTAACCAGGTATACCAGGCATTCCACCTCTATCTTTTAACTCTAAGGTCGGCCTGTCCATCTCTACGGAGTCCAAAATCTTTCTTATCACAGTCCCCTCAGATGGTATATTATCCTGTTTCCAGTACTGTGCATATTTGCCACTGTTGTTACATGTAGAATGATGTATTTGTCAGTTTTAGTATAATCTCCCCTTATTATTCCCAATAGAAACAATTCCAGTCTAAATTCGATTTTTTGTTTTGTTATTTCCTCTATCCACTTTTTGATCCTATTCCAGTAACTTTTAGCTTCCAGACATGTCCACCACATGTGGAAAAAGTGCCCTGTTTACTTTTGCATTTCCAACATTCTGATTTTCTAGTTGGAAGTATATTTGCCAATCTAGCAGGGGGTAAGTGCCATCTATAAAACATTTTGTATATATTTTCTTTATACGCTGCTGATAATGTTAATTTATAATTCCTCCCCACATTTCCCCCTAATTTTCTAATTCAATGTTGTATCCCAATTTTTTTGCCCAAACTATCATTGTTTCTTTACAATTTTTTCCTCCATTTTAAAATTCAAAAGTAGGTTATATATTTTAGATATCATCTTCTCTTCTGGTGCCTGAATTATTTTATCTAATTGTTGCTGATTTTTATAAAATCCATATTCTTCTTTGAAAGTAGACACTGTTCTGTATAAACAGCAAGATTGTTCCTGCTATACTTGGTATAATCCTATATTTCCTCTTATGTGCTCTGTTTCTAGCCACATATTGTATTCTAACCTATTTTTCTTGATTGGATGATATTAGATGCCATAAAGAGCCCTTATGAAACTGTGTCAATGAACTCTATTTAGTTCTAAATAGAACTAAATATTGGAGGAGGGTATCTTCAAACCTTGCTTTCTACTGACGCTTTTATTGTTATAGAGCCACATAAGCACAAGAAGACTGAATCTATTTTGGAGATGAAATGATGATAAAAGGCTGTTTTAAATCTATTTAATCTTTGACTATCAATTATATTTTATGCAGATTTCTGTACAAATATATACTGAAATGGCAATAAAGGAACTTGAGAATTCCACCCCTGCACCCAAATCCAATCTCTTCTTGTCCTTTTCAAGATTCTAAAGGCCCGTGACACTGCAGGGACAATCCAATTGTCAATTATAAGATTCTCATTTTTGCTGCTCAGTTCAATCTTTAAAATGATCTTGAGCCTTTCAGTAATCCCTTTATAGGATATTCTTGCACCTGTATGTGGTAGGTTTTTCATTAACTGAGCATCAGTGTGATATCTGAATAGTTGTCCTGGGACAAACTTCATGAATCATGGGGCTGTCTATCCAAGTGCGCTTTCCTTTAGCCTGCAGTGCAGTATTTCATATTTGACAGGCCTGACTTTGTCTGAGAGGGTGGTTGTAAAACACTCTGGCTTCTTCTGTAATTTGGTTCCATATGTGATCTGTACAGAGATTACTTAGACTGCTTATATATAAAACAGGGGACTCTGTTTATCCTAACCTAGCTCTTTTCTTTATCATAATCCATCTGTGCATGGAAATTCAGGGCTGGAAACAAGAGTTTTGGGCCATAAATATGCCAATCTTTAAATTCTGCCTGGTTGTTTCTGTTATATTTTTGCCAAGAGCATCCCTCTGATATTATGAAAGCCTGGAAGAATCCAGTTACACCAGGGATGTCAAGCTCATGTCGTCACAGCGGTGTCACGTGACGTATCAGGACTTTCACCCCCCTTTGCTAAACTGGGTGTGGCCAGCACCTGATGCATCTGGTCCATGGACCAGGATTTTGACAGCCTTGAGTTACCCCATCAAAGGTTCAGTGCCAAAGATTTTCTGAAGGATACTTATTCCTGAATTGGGCAAAAAACCCCACAAAACCCTGAAAGATCTATAACAGAAGAATGTATGTATTTGTATACATTATCTGGCTAATGAAGCCTTTTCTTTGCACTTCAAGTATAAATAATATTTTCATTTATTTTGTAGAGGAATTATTCTAGGTTTGCAGTGGTGCACTAAATGAATACTTCTGCATTTCCACAGATCTGACGACTGAACTGTACCTGTGCTTTGAGGTCAAAGGCATGTATGTTCAATTAAAATTGAGTGAATAATAGATAGTTGGTTGCTTTGCTAGTAGCTGTATTGTTCTATGGCAAAACATTGAACACTTTTACTGCCCCATGGGAAAGGATGAATGCTTTGGGATAACATGAGGTTCTTTTTTCAGCACAAGGTGACATTTTTCATGTGGGAAAAATATTACTTGCCAGAACTGCAACAAATTGCTTTGTTTGATTTCATTGGTACTTTCATTAAATTAAGATTTTGCTACCCCCTACTTCCCATTTTTTCTATTGGCAGCTTTTAATGGGAAATATTTCTTTTACACTGCTCATCCATGATAATTACATCCATGATAATATTTCTTTTACACTGCTCATCCATGATAATTACCTGTTAGAATAAACTACAGTGCTCAGAAGGCTTGAGTTTTTAAAACATTGTTAGCATCAAGTGAGTATTTTCTAGAGATCCAGCTTGGCCTAGTAGAAATCAGGAGACCATGAGTTCTAATCCTACCTTACGTACAAAACCAGCTGGGTGACCTTAGACTAGTCATTCTCTCTCAGCCTTAACAAGGCAATGGCAAACCACTTCTGAAAAACCTTGCCAGGAGAACTACAGGAACATGTTCAGTTAGTCTTTGAGAACTGGACACAATTGAACAATGTATATGTATATATTGTACATACGGTATTTTCTACATTTCACTGGCACACACACACACAAAAATGTTTAAGAATTCAGTTTATATCACCCTACAGATTTTTGTTTCCTGTTGGCTTTATCAACAACTACTATATAATTGTAAATTTCAAAATAGAGTCAAGAGGATTTTTAGTTTTTCAAAATCTTTCTTCAGATTTTCAGTTACGCTGTGTGTGTGTGTGTTTCTATAAACTGCCATTCCATAGGAAAGTCTCTCCATTCTCCTAACTTCAGCCTAAACATTCAGGGGGAGAATTTCCTGTGCTATATATACCTTCATAGCTTCAAAACCTGTAGCTGCAAGTTGTCCAGATGTCCCTCCTCAAATATTTATCCCTTCCTCTCCTATTTTTTAAAAATGCAACAAGCTTAAATTCTTTTCCTTTGAAAAGATTGCAGTTTAAGAAAATGACAAGCAGCTTCTGGTTAAAGGACCAAGTCCAATAGGACTTGTCAGCAACCCCATCTCATCAGAACCAAGAGAGACAGGAGAGAACATGCACATGTGATAGAATAAGCGTGAAAGATAAACAAGTGAGCAAACAAGAAATATAAGTCTCTGGCAAAGTGAGAGATAAACAAGCAAGAAAAACATGCAAGTGAGAAACAATAGAAAAACAAGTGAGCAGAGCAAGTGATAGAATAAATATGAGTATGAAAGATAGATTGAGGGATATGGTAAATGAGCAAGATCCTCCACGAACAGTGGTGGGATTCAATGTTTTTTACTACTGGTTCTGTGGGCGTGACTTGGGCGTGGCATGCTTGGTGGGCATGGCTTGGTGGACATGGCAGGGAAAGGATGCTGCAAAATCCTCATTCTCTCCCCACCCCACTAACTTGCTTTCCAGCTCCATTCTCCTGTGCAGGGCAACAAAAGAAGACTCAGCCAATCAGCTGGGACTTGGGAGGCAGAGAATAGATGAGGGTGGGGCAAGTCAGAGGTGGTGTTTGCTGGTTTTCTGAACTACTCAAAAATTTCTGCTACCAGTTCTTCAGAACTGGTCAGATCCTGCTGAATACCACCTTTGTCCACAAGGTAAAACAAGAGAAGCAGGAAATCTCATAGATCAGATTCTACCAAATCATTAAACCCACAGGCCTCTGATCTATGAAATCTATCAATATGGGTTCTACTTGCTCTCAGAATCCATCCCACATAAGGGAAAGTGATTGGTGGGTGTTTTTCCTCAGTTGAATGCACCTTGAGTGTACTGATGCTGTTACCTAGTTTGGTAATAAAATGCAAAAAAACAAAACAAAACAACCAAGCTCAGAGAGCACCAAGGACTCCACACTTCAATCCTATGCTACAAATATTCTCTTCTATCAAAATGCACTTCAATTTGTCCTGCGGTAAACTGTCAGGTCAACACCACTTGTTGGCCTCGTTACTGAAGCAGAGTAAAACTATGGGAACGGAGCAAATCATACTTTAGCATCACCTCATGGACTGAAAGAAAACATGCCAAACCCACAGTCTGGATGTGCCCTGTGATGTAGATCAGTCTGATCAGCCTACTGTGTGAGGAAAAGGAGTAGATTTGTTATTATAATATTCCTGGCTCTTCATCCATTCAGATCCCACCTTCCCCAAGTGTCAGGCCCAAAAAACCAAGAACGACATGTGAAGTTTGTTCTGAATAGTTTCTTCATTATTGTTCATCTACTAACAGAATCTTGCCAGCCTAAAGCAATTATCTGCCATAATTTTAGATATACTCTGAATTGCTAAGGGTGGGATGGGGTGGGGTGGGGTTTTTGACTTGCTCTCTTCCGGCTCTCTGTCTCTTTGATTTCTGGAAACAGTCCCTCCCTCCTGTGACTCAGACTACATTCAACACACTGAGAGCCATGCCTTCAAATCACGTAGAGAAACAATGCATAAGTAGAACTTGCAGACGCAGTTCTACTTTCCTCTTCAATGGTTACTTAGGTATAGAGGAGAAACATAATATGTATTTTGTTATTTGAAACATATAAATATCGATAGGCAACATTTGGACAGTCAGAATCCACATTTAGTGATTGTTGAATCAAAAGATGAGGTGGGGATGGGGATTATGCAAAGTGGTGTGGCTGAATATAGATTATGCAGATATCTATAAGTTGAATGCAAGCTGAAATTCATGCCACCCCCAGCATTATTTTGCCAATGAGGTACAAATTTCCCCTTTCTTTTATAATGAATCATCTACTATATCAGAGATTTAATTCAGGTTTTTTTTTGCTCCAATTAAACATTATTGGTTGTTGTTGTAACACTGCAACTACCAACACTAGATTTTGTCAAAGCCTGCATAAGTTTGAGTTTAAATAAAAAATAAACTGTATTCTACAATTGTAGAATCTGTAAGGAGACTGAACTCTCCTAGTGCCTTTTCCTTTCTATCCCCCGCCCCCTGTAATCAATGAGGGATAGGGTGTTAGAATTTGAGCAGAAATTCAAATCCAGAAAGCACACACAGATGACAGATTCAGCAGGATTCATTAACTTCTTTATATACATAATAACACATGAAGTAAATGTACAATACCAATGGTAGATTCTTCCAATGTGGCAGAGGTTAGAAGCAGCAGCTTCAGAATTCAGAGCAGAGACTAAAGCCACACCCAGGCTACTTCACTTTCCAATTCAGCTCCCATTGGCTAGTCTGTTGCCATGCCTATTCATTGGCTGACTTTGTTATTAAGCTCTATTCCAGTTCATGAATATACTCTGACATAGGGCTATAAGGAGCCTCACTGGGCAATATAGAGGAAGGTGAACCTTATCTTTCATCAACTTGCTTTATGGAGGAAGCAGTTTTTTTTTCTTAAGATAGCAAATTTCTTTAGCAAGGTAGTACTTATGAGAATCCTGGTGTGGTAGAAAGAATACAGTTTTTTTTCCAATGTAGTCTTGCTGCTTCTCCACCTTGCTTTTATATCGTTGAGTGCTGCCTGAGCTATTTCTTAGTTGCTTCTTTTATTTGGTGGTAATTTCCAAAATAGTTTTGCAAATAGATTAATTCCACAATCAGATTATCTTGCTCCTTAATGTTTGTTGTAGTGACAGTATTATCTTTTAAAGTCAGAGTTAAGATAACTCCCTTAATTTTCTTCTTAGTAAAATAGTCTTTAATTATTTCTTTGATATTTGGACTTGAAGTATAAAAACTAAGATATTTCTCAAAGGAACTGGTGGAAGGTTCAGCTTCTTCCTATAAAGTTTTAAATGCTATTCACTTCAAATACCAATATACAACCCTTCTCCACTTAAACAATGAAAGAGTAGGCAAAAAACAGTGCTAATTAAAATAAAGAGATATAGGGAAACTTATAAAATTATGGTTTTTTGCATGTCTGTGGAAACTTGCTGAATCTTCTATCCTAGGACAGATTAGAGTAAAATTTATATACTACTAAAAACTCTTATTTTTAGGGTGGATCATTGGGCAACAATTTTTGAACTATACAATATTGCCTTAGTAAGGTATTCAGCAGAACCAGTAGCAGAAATTTTGAGAAGTTTGGGGAACTGGCAAATACCTCCTCTGAGTGGCCCTGCCCCCATCTATTCTCTGCCTCCCAGGTCCCAGCTGATCGACTGGGTCTTCTTTTGTTGCCCTACACAGGAGAATGCAGCTGGAAAGCAGGTTGGTGGGGTGGAGAGGGAATGATGATTTTGCAGCATCCTTTCCCTGCCATGCCCACCAATCCATGCCACGCCCATCAAGCCATGCCTACAGAACGTAGTAAATTTTTTTGAATCCCATCACTGGTGGAGTGGTTATGCAAATGGAATATAAGATGGTCTAACCTTTCTAGCCAATGTATATAACCAATTACAGATATTTTATCCCACATAAGTATTTCACAAACTAACAGAATAGCAGAATAACAGAGTTGGAAGGGACCTTGGCAGTCTTCTAGTCCAACCTTGCTCAAGCAGCAGATCCTATATCATTTCGGACGACTGGCTGTCCAATCTCTTCTTAAAAACTTCCAGTGATAGTAAGTACAGAAAATGATTGAAATGACAAAAACATGCTTAGACCAGGGTATGGCTTTCAAAATGGTTTTGAAGTATAGTGGTCATTACCTAATCCTTAACCACAGTACGGGTGCTAGTTCAATGAAGTATGAAAGACCACCAAAACATCACCATGAATTCTTGGAATAATACTAATAAAAGTAGTGGAGGTTGAGGAAATATTGTGCTTTGATGTAATGCAATAGGGATTTTTATCTTATCTTTGGACAAGATAAAATGTAAAATGTGAATTCAAAATTAAGCAATCTAATTTTTTTTTCTAGATGTTAGATCATCAGTGAAATCAACACTTATTCAATTCAGGAGAGAATTTAGAGAGTCTCAAAATTTATCTTTTATCATAAATTTATATTTATGAGATAATGAGATAAATATAGTATTAAAGGATACATTCCAATCTCAGTTATGAGCAGTATGAAGGTAGCAGCAGAAAGGTGATATGCTCAGAGCATGACAAATAAACGAGGAATTCCATCTCTCATTTCCAATTACCTGTCATAATTGAAACCAAACTGCTGAAGGATTCAACTTGATCAAAAGGTATAGAAGCAATGGAAGGGAAGGGAGATTTGCAATTTTGTACTTACATCCAAATGAAAAACTACATTAAAAATCCAAGTGAATGGAATTTTGATGGTGATAATATAAATGGGAGAAGGGGGAAAAAAAGCAACTTTATTATTGGGATCCATAGCCAACCATTGAACCAAGAAGTAGATTACATTTTTCAAAAGTAAATTACAAATCTTCCAAATAGATTTGAATTATTAGAGATGAGAATTTTAATTACCCTGAAACCTGCTGATAGAGCACGTTTCCCCATAGTTTGATCCCTGGCATTTACAAGTAGGACTGGAAAAACTCTTACCTGAAACGGTGCCAGTGTTGACAATCCAAGTGTTGACTAATTGTCTGCCAATATGAGGCTACTTTCTAGTTTCTAAACATAGTCATAAAATTGGCATCCCGCTATTTATATTGTACGTACTGTTAAATATGTTTGAAAAAACAGCATTTCCCTCTTTTTAGCCATCAGGGGAGATCTCTGTTGAAAGGTGTCCACGGAGAAATGTTTCTCTAAATGCATGAAGATTTTCATTACCACAGATGAGGTGATTTTATCTGTCAGATACATGACAGTAGGAGAGAGAATTTGAACAATGACCCTGCATGGCTTGCTTTAAAAATAGTTCCTCTTGAAACTTCAATTGAATGGTTCTCTTAGGAGCTTTCGGAAATGAACATTCATATATCACTGGAGTCCTTAAAAAAAATTATAACTCTGCTAGCCAGTCTCCCTCACCATTGGCAGTGAGGAAATGACAATAAGTATGGAGATGAATGTCTTCCTTTTCTCTCCTACCCACACCAAAGAGTTATGAAATCAATAACTAAGCAAATTAAAACAGGCCAGGAAACAGCAACAAACCATATGATTGATTTCCAAATAAGTGAAATTGTGCAGGGGCCACATTGGTGGTACAGAAACTCATCAGCCCTTTTCCAAAAAGGGACCTTGCTGGCTGAAAGGCAGACAGAAATGTATCTGGGACAGGGTATCTCCTTAGACCACGGGTGTCAAACTAACATATCACAACATATCTCAATATTTTTTTGCCTTTGTAGAGCCGGGGGGGAGGGGCTGCGTGTGATGCATCTGGCCCACGGGCTTCCAGTTTTGCTTAAACCATTATTTGGACTGAATAGCTAAAAAATATCAAAGAATCAAAGAATAAGAGTGTTAATACACCCTTGGAGATTCAGAAAGTGTTGCAACAACAATATTTGTACTAAAATTATCATAACCTTTGATATCTCACCTCTGAAATTTAAAACAGTAAAGCATTCAAAAGGACATTATAATGATTATTGGTAGCTTTGCTGGATCAAACTATCAGTAGAAAACATTGAGCAGATGGGCCTCTATCTCTAATTGAAGAGATTAATTGTGGGGTGTGGGTGGTGGGTAGTGGGAAGGCTTCAGATAGTTGTATCACAAGGTGTAAGCTTGGTATACTTCCTGTTTATGCTGTGAAGTTGTTACTATGTCTATAATACACCATAAGAATATTGCTTTAAACCCCTGATGCAAAGAGAAATCATGCGTTGCGCAGGATTCCATATAGATATCAATATAGAGAAAAAGTGTAAAGCACTTTTGTTTCCTATTTACAGCATTCTTATATCATAAATGACTTTAGAATTTAATTGATTTCTAAATTTTTTAAAAGCAACAAAAGCAGTGGAAGAAAATGGAGGCATATTTCAAAAATAGTTGTACAGTGCGCACAAACTAATTGTTTGCCATCTCTAGATATTCTCTCAGGCCTTCAGTAATAACAGTCATGTCTGCTGCTTGAATTTATCAACATACAATTCTCGATGCATATAAATGTCAAACCTCTTCTTTATGTGGTTTTATTATATAGTCTTACATAAATCGCTGTATAGCAACCCCAATGTTGTCTCTTGAAATAGATAAAACCAACTCAAATATTTTACTGGAAGTCTTTTTATTTTCATTACAATATTGCCAAATGCAAATATAGGAACTTTAGGTCAAAATCACTTGTTGTATACAACATTTAGAAAACTTTATATTTTCTGTCCATATACTCTCATTGAACTATTAGATTTTTAAAAGTCAGCTGTCTCGTAAGTAGCCATACTCTCAAACCTGAATGCCTTTTCTTCTTTTAAGTCCCTGCCTGCATTTCTTTTTTATATATAAAGATTTTTATTTTTATAACAAACACAAAAACAAACAAATCAAATCTTTCTGTTCAACAGTGTGTCAGTTGGGTACATATATCTATGTGCACATAATAACATTATCATACATATCTTATTTATGTTTATAATCATTCTAGTCAATATTTTATATCACATGTGTTGTGAATGAATAATATTAAATAAAGTTATCTTGAGCTTGAAGTCAAGTGCAGGGTTCTGGCCCTGCACTTCTGATTGGCTGTTAATGGCAAGATCGGATTGGTCCATTCAGGAGCATCTGATTGGCCATTAACAGGCCATTCTCATTGGTTAACGGAGCTAGCGCTTCCGGATTGCTATTGGTTGAAGAGTTAATAAGTTGCCTATATAAGGAAGGCTATAGCAGCCATCCAGCTTGAGCTGTCACACCATGTAAATAAAGAGTTTGAAGTTCACTGTTTCTACCGGCTCGTCTCCATTATTCGCACCCATGCTCCAGACCTAACAACATGTATCAATCTATTATATTATCCTTAACATTGTATTGTCTTTCAAGAGTATATTACACATTCATTTTCTTACTCTATCTAACTCAATCGTTTAACAATCATGGTATTTACATATGTGTGTACTTACATATTTCAATTTCTTACTCTTCTATCCAGCCATTCATAAAATAAATTCCAAATTTTATAATAATTTTTTTCTTCTTGTTCTCCAATTGCCATTGTCAATCTGCTCATTTCTGCACATTCCATTGTTTTCTTAATTATTTCCTCATCCATCGGAATTTTCTCATTTTTCCAATTTTGTGCAAATACAATTCTAGCTGATGTTAATACATTAAAAATCAAATACATTAACTCTTTGTTGTAACCCTCAGGCAAAATTCCCAATAAAAATGTCTCTGGTTTTAAGTTTATACGCTGTTTCATCATTTTTTTCCAGCCATATGTGTATTCTAGTCCAATACTTTTTAGCTTCTGTGCATGTCCACCACATATGGTAGTATGATCCCAGTGACTACTAACATTTCCAACACTTCGCCAATTTGTTTTTAAATTCTTGTTGGGGGTAAATGCCACCTGTAAAACATCTTATACAAATTCTCTTTATAGGCTGTTAACATAGTTAATGTATAGTTTCTAGACCATAATATCTGCCATTTATCCAAGTCTATCCCTTATCCAAAAATTTTCCCCCACGCAATCATTGCTTCTTTTACTTGTTCTTCCTCTAAGTTCACTCCTAATAAATAACCAATTTTAAAATCAACTTCTCTTCAGTGCTTGTTAGAATTTTATCCAGTTCACTCAGTTCCTTGTAAAACTCAGCCATCTTGATGTCTTTTTCATACCTTGTATGTATTTGCAAATATGAATACCAATTTATATTTATCCTTTGTAACTCTAATTCTTGCTTTGTTTTGAGTTCACTCTTTTCATTTAAAATTTCTTCATATCTAATAATCTGCTCTTTTTTGAAAAGCTGTGGTTATGTAAAAGCTTCTAATGTTGATAACAGACTGGTATTTTCATATAGTGATAGTCTTATTTTTACGATACTGTCAATAAGGTGTCCCTAATGTAGTGTCTCCTAAAGCAGGATTCACCAACCTTTTGGACCTCAGGGACCACCAAACTCATAATTTTAAATCCCAGGGACCACCAACTGGTTCTGTGGACATGACTTTGTGGGTGTGGCTTGGTGGTCATGTGACTGGCTGGCCATGGCTTGTATGTAAATATTATAAATATTTATATAAACATTGATCTTTTTATTAAAAAAAGATCAACTTTTACCCAAATTCAGGCAAAACAGGCAGGCACTGAGTTGCTCACACACTGAGTTGCTCAAACATTGAGTTGCTCACAGAATCACAGATTCATTCAGAGATCTGTCTATCTGCCATCGGCTAGCTCGGTCTGTCACATAAAACTTGCTTGCAAGCAAACTCATAAAATTAACTCACAAAACACCATGTATGTAAATATCAATTTTTTTATTAAAAAAAGAGCAACTTTTACCCAAAATCAGGCAAAGCAGGTTGGCAGATTGAGTTGCTTACAGAATCATTTAGTGATCTATCTGCCATTAGCTAACTCAGTCCGTTACATAAAATTTGCTTGCTGTGAGTCTGCACTGAATAATAGAACCTTCAGTCCTAAGGGAAGTTAGACTTGCTTAATAGCAGAGCCGAAGATCTAAAGACTAGCTAGAAAGCAAGAAATCCAACTATTTCCTGCTTCCTAGCTAATCTAAATCACAGCAGAACAGCTGATGGTTGGGGAAAAAAAAAGGAAAAATAGCAATTTAGCAGGCAAGTTTGCTGGGTAAGGAGTGAGTGGGTGGGGAGGGTTCCTGCAGGCCATGTGGGCGGCACAGCCTTGTGTTCCTGTGCAGCCTGGATTAATTGCTTTGGGGGGTGTTCTGGGGGTGACATTTTTCTGCAGCCCACCAAAATTTTCCCACGGACCACCAGTGGGCCGTGGCGACTGCTGTCCTAAAGTATTCATGTACCTTACTTTCTTTATACCATAAAAATGCATGCCACTTTAATTGTAAATCATGCCCTTCTAGTGTTAATAATCTGACATTTTTCAATACAATCCATTCTTTCATTCACATCAATATTGTTGCCTGGTAATATTGTTCCCAATTGGGTAATCCAAAACCCCCTCTCACCCATCTATCCTGCAATAATTTTGTCTTAATTCTTGTCTTTTTCCCCTGCCAAATAAATTTCAACATCATTTTATTTAAATCTTCAAAGTATTTTTTTTCAGTCTTATTGGAATCATCTGAAATAAATATAATATTTTTGGCAATACGTTCATTTTAATTGTCTCTATTCTACCTATTCTACCATTTTTCCAAATCTATCACAATCTGTTGTTCCAATCTCTCATAATTATCTTCCTTAAGTGTTCTGCATCTAGCTGTCATTTGTATCCCTAAATATTTCACTTTTTTTGTAATTTGAATATTTAATTTATCTATTAATCTTTCTTTTGTTTTTCTGTCATATTTTTTGCCAAGATTTTTGTTTTTCTTTGTTTATTTTCAGTCCTGCTACTTCGCCAAATTCCTCTAATCAGTTTAGGGCCTGTTTCCTATGGTTCTTCCAATATAAAGACTAAATCATCTGCAAAAGCTTGTAATTTATACTCTCCCTTTTTTATTTTCATTCCCTTTATTTCTTCATTTTTTCCTAATATTTCTATTTAATACTTCCAAAAATCAATGCAAACAATAATGGGGATAATAGACAGTCTTGTCTGGTTCCTTTTTGAATGTTAATATTTTCTGTCAATTCTCCATTTATCATTACTCTTGCTGTTTGCTTGTTATATATCGCCTTTAATACTTTAATGAATCTGTCTCCAAAACCCATCTCCTCCAATTGCATCAACATAGACTGCCAATTCACATTATTGAACGCTTTCTGTGCATCTAAAAACACTACCGTGTTTCTCCAACAATACGGCCTCCACCAATAGGAAGCCCCACCATGTTTCTTTGGCATAAAATCAAATTAAGCCCCTCCCCCCAAATTTAGGCCTATTTTAAAACATGCAAAATAAGGGGGAAGGGCGAGGGACTTGCGGTTAGGAGCGCCCCCGGGCAGCAATTCCTCGCCACCAGCCACTCCTAACGGGTGATCATGGCGAAGTGCGGAGCTCCCTACTCTCACCTTTGCTGCAGACACCTTTGGCACTCACCGCTGTTGCTTTCCCTTCTGCCCATTCCACCAAGTTTGGAGCTGCCACTTCCGTGTTTGGAGTGCCACCGCCATTTGGGGCTCCAAACAGCGGCAGTGCTCCAAAATGGCAGCTCCAAACATGACGGTTGGCGATCTTTTTATTTTGGTCCGCGTGAAGTTCAGAGTGAGCAAGAGAGGGAGACTGTGATGCCTCCATCCGAGATGGCAACCTCACTAGTGGATCACAACGTGGCTGGAAGCCCGAATCGGCGGGAAACGATGGCGATCTTTTTGGAGTGAGAGGAAAGGGAGAGAAGAGTTGCGAGGCGTAATTTGCAGGAGGAAGTGGGTGTACCCCACGGCAGGGAGCCCAAGGAAGAAGGGCTGGTAGGCAATGGAGAGCATCCCGTAGCTCCAGAAGCAGCCTAGAGACGCGCCCGGGAAAAGACGCAGATGCTGCCTTGTAGTCCCCAAGCCAACTGCATGCACCACCTTTAGTTATGTGCGCTCCACGCTTTGGGCATCTCCATGTGATTGCGACCCTGTCCTTTCCACCTGGCATCCTTGCTGCTTTCTGGCTCTTCAGCAAGGCATTGCGGTCTCCCTCTCATGCTCGCTTTGAAGTTCGTGCGGACCAAAATAAAAAGATCGCCCACCATCATGTTTGGAGCTTCCGCATTTGGAGCTTCCTCCACCATTTGGAGCTCCAAACAGCGGCAGTGCTCCAAAAACGAAGCTAGTTGCTAAAGAGCCAGAAAGCAGCAAGGGTGCCAGGTGGAAGGGACAGGGTCGCAATTACACGGAGATGCCCAAAGTGCGGAGCACACATAACTAAAGGTGGTGCACGCAGTTGGCTTGGGGACTACAAGGCAGCATCTGCGTCTCTTCCTGGGCGCGTCTCTAGGCTGCTTCTGGAACTACGGGATGCTCTCCGTTGCCTACCAGCCCTTTTTCCTTGGGCTCCCTGCCGTGGGGTACACCCACTTCCTCCTGCACGCCTCGCAACTCTTCTCTCCCTTTCCTCTCGCTCCAAAAAGATCACCATCGTTTCCCGCCGATTCGAGCTTCCAGCCACGTTGTGATCCACTAATGAGGTTGCCATCTCGGATGGAGGCATCACAGTCTCCCTCTCTTGCTCGCTCTGAACTTCACGCGGACCAAAATAAAAAGATCGCCAACCGTCATGTTTGGAGCTGCCACTTCCGTGTTTTGAGCACTGCCGCTGTTTGGAGCCCCAAATGGCAGCGGCACTCCAAACACAGAAGCGGCAGCTCCAAACTTGGTGGAATGGGCAGAAGGGAAAGCAACAGCGGCTGGTGCCAAAGGTATCTGCAGCAAAGATGGGAGTAGGGAGCTCTCCGTGCTTCGCCATGATCACCCGTTAGGAGCGGCTGGTAGCGAGGATGCAAGGGGGGGAATTAAGTCACCCCCAAAAAGACATCCTAGCCGTTTTTTGGGGAGGTCAAAAAAAAATAAGGCCAGGCCTTATTATATGAGAAAAACGGTAATGCCATTTGTTCTCTGAATGGGTTTCATAATATTCCAATATTATCCTCATATTATTTTTTATTTGTCTCTTAGGCAGGAATCCATTTTGGTCTGAGTGTATAAAGTGGTTTAAATATCTTTTTAATCTTTCTGCCATTATTGAAGCAAATATTTTATAACCAGCATTTAGAAGGGATATTGGTCTATAATTTTTTATTTGTTGTGGGTCAGTATCTTGTTTTGGTATAAATGTAACATATGCCTCTGTCCATAAGTCGGGTAATTTATTTTTTGTCAAAACCTCATTCAGTACTTCCAACATTGTAGTAGAAATTACTTCCTGTATTGTCTTGTAGAATTCAGCTAGTAGCCCATTCGGGCTGGGAGCTTTTCCTGTGTTTTATTTATTTATTGCTTCTGCCATTTCATCATTGTTATTTTCTTGTCTAACATGATCTTTACTTCATCAGGTATTCTCAGTAGTTCTGCCTCTTGTAAATATTGCTGTACTTTGTTTTCTAGTATTGCCTCATGATCATATAGTTTCTCATAGTATCTCTGTACTATTTTTTTCTTCTCTTCATTTTCATAATGTAACATGCCATTTTCATCTATTAGCTGTGATTTTTTAAAAATTCTTTTTCTTTCTTCAGTTCATATGCTAACCATCTACCTGGTTTATTTGCATTTTCAAAATAGTTCTGTTTAGCCCCTCTAATCTTTTGCGCCAATTCTTCTCTTTCCATTAATCCAATTTTGTGTTTAATTATATCCATTTGACTTTTGATGTTTTTGTCCTGTGGGCATCTTTGTAAATCTTTCTCCAGTTTCTTATGTTCTTGTTCTAAGGTTTGTTGTGTTTGTCTCTTTTTAATGTTCCTTCTTCTTGTGTAGGTTATAATCACACCTTTGGTATATGCCTTCGTAGTGCCCCATACAGTTTATAATGAAGTTTCTTCTGATTTATTTTCTTTAAGGAAGAAAGCCAATTCTTTTTCCAGGTTATTAATAAATTCTTTTTCTTTCAAAATCGAATTATTCAAAGTCCATCTTAATCTTTTCTTCTGTCCCTTCTGTCCTTGGCTGCATTTCTAAGAATGTATAGGTATACTTCACTGTGTGTGATTCAGTTGAAGGTACCTGAAGTGTTGTGTGGATAACTGCAATCAGAGCCAAAGTACAGCATTCTTTTCTGTTCCAATTTGTAGCCATAATCATTGTAATGAATCTATTGTGTAGAATGAACTGAAGGCACAGAAAGTACATGGGACTTCTGTTTGCATCTTTCTTGCCAAGAGAAAAGCTTTAAAAAGAAAGATCCTAAGCAAATTTATGGCTGCTTTTGTTAATTGCTCCCCTCTATTAATTGACATTATATTAAAGAAATGTTTGCAAAGTGTTGTTTTCCCCTTAGGTCATGGGCTCACATTTGGAAAAAATTATATTCTTCCACTTTATGCCCTTGGTCTTGATGACCGGGTGGCTTTCTAGGATCACATCTAGTATTTATATTATACAACTGTGAGCTCAAGTATAAGTGCTCCATTGTCAAATAATAGCAGCAGCTATATATGTTACCACAAAGAATCAGAGCCAGGTCCATTTTACACAAATTCAGTTCCTAACTGGCAGGTATAAAGGATATGTGTGTTATGAATTTTTATATTGTGGGTTTTTAATGTTGTAACCTGCCTGAAGTAACTTTCTGTAAAATTGTGTGACCGTATACAAAATCCCCCTTCATGGATCTTTGCCTTGTTGTGGCAAAGGGGATTGCATAGCTCAATAAAGCTATGAGCTATGCCAGTGGTGGCTAACCTTTTTCGTGTCCCATGCCGATAATTGTGCATGTAATTGCTCATGTGCCAGCACCCAGAAGGCAGTGCGTGATGGCCCCCCATGCCCCCTGTGCATGCGATTCCCCTGTGTGCGCACATATCTGCACATGCGCATGCAATTCCCCCTGTGCACCATGCATCTATGATGTGCATGCAATTCCCCTGTCCATGCCATGCATCTGCACATGCATGCATGATCCCCTGTGTGCCATGTACCTCTGCACATGTGCGTGATCCCCCATGCATGCTGCACATCTCTGTGCATGCGCATCTCCTGTGCAAGCCCCCACCCCCCCATGCATGTGCATGTGCACCAGATATCCGACAATCAGCTGTCGGGCGGCAGTGGTGCACACACACACGCAGAGGGGCTCTTCTGGGCAAGCTCTCGCATGCTGGCAGAAGTGGCTCTGTGTGCCACTTTCGGTATGCGTGCCATAGGTTCGCCAACACAGAGCTGTGCAGATATGACGGACAGGTCATAGCAGATAAAAATGGGATCCACTGGAGAAGGAAATGGCAACCCACTCCAGAATCTTTGCCATGAAAACCCCATGGACAGTACCAAAAGGCAAAAAGATATGATGCTGGAAGATGAGCCCCTCGGGTTGGAAGGTGTCCAATATGCTACAGGGGAAGAGCAGAAGGCTAGTACTAGTAGCGCCAGAAAGAGTGAAGCGACTGGATCAAAGCCAAAAGGACGCTCAGCTGTGGATGCATCTGATAGTGAAAGGAAAGTCCGATGCTGTAAAGATCTATTCTTCATAGGAACCTGGAAAGTAAGACCCATGAATCAAGGCAAGTTGGACATGGTCAAACAAAAGATGACAAGACTGAACATCAACATCTTAGGAATCAGCGAACTAAAATGGACAGGAATGGGTGAATTTAATTCAGATGACTGTCAGGTATACTACTGTGGGCAAGAATCCTTCAGAAGAAATGGAGTATCCTTCATAGTCAATAAAAGAGTAGGAAAAGCAATACTGGGATGCAATCCCTAAAATGACAGAACGATTTTAGTTTGAATCTATGGCAAACCATTCAATATCACAGTCCATTGAGTCGTGATGGGTCGGACACAACTTCACAACTAACAACAAGCTTGTTCAAGAAGCATGGTTAATACATGAACATAGCTATGGACTCTTGGCTTCAGTACCTATGGAAATGCCCCCATTAGGACCAGGGCCAGCTCTTGACATTTTGGCACCCAAGGCCAAGCCATATTCTGCTTCTCGCTGTGGTTTTAGCTCATCTTCCCATTTTGTTAGGAATTCCAAAAGGTCCCCTATTGTTTCTTAACTATATGTAAGCCTCAGGCAGACATGTTGGCTTACAGAGTGCATTGTTATTGCTTTATGCTTTTTTATTGTGGTTTCAAAGATCTTTTCAAATTCTCCAAAAGGCCTCCTATAATTTGGTGTCCCTAGACCAGTGTCTACTTGGTCTTAGCCCAGAGCCAGGCCTGATTAAGACTTGATAAGCCAAGCAAAGAGAGAATTACTCCATTAAAGAGTAAATGGCTCCTTCAAATTGCACTTGATTCAAAGTGCTTTCATGGTCACTTTCCTTGCATTTGGCAACAGTAACATTTCATGATAAGGTGAGCCATATCAAACTGCTTCTAGACAGATTCTACCTAGACCAGTGGTAGCTAATCTTTTTGGGCTCCTGTGCCAAAAATTGTGCATGCGCTTGTGCGTGTGTGCTCGCATACCAGCACCCAGAAGGCAATATGCGCTCCTCATACCCCCTGCGCATGCGCACATGATTCCCCCCTTAGTTGCACTGTGCCTCCCAGCTGATTTTTGGCCCATTTGAGGCCTTTTTCGGCCTGCCAGAGGCTTGAGGGAAGCCTTTGCAGGCTTTGCAGGCTGAAAAATGGGCCCTTTCATCACTTCCGGTATTTCTGGAAATACAGGAAGTGATGAAATGGGTCTAAGCCTCTGGAAAAGTCCAAAAATAAGCTGGGAGGCACACACATATGCAGTGAGGTAAGTTTGCCTGGGGCTTGTATGCCCACATAAATGGCTCTGTGTGCCACCGGTAGCATGTGTGCCATAGATTCGCCATCACGGACCTAGACTGATCATTAGTTCCTTCTGGGTAAAAGGGGAAGGATATAAAATTATTTCTGCCTCAGCAAGAATTTCTTTGAATTCCAAGGTGATTCTACCAGAACTCTTCAGTACTCTGTGCTTCTAGATTAGAATTTTAGACATCTTTTATCCTCTGTTCCAAATTTCTTTCTGGAATCACTCCAGACTGCTGTTCATAGCCCAGACATGACAGCTGCAGGTAGAATTTGAAAAGGGTGCAAGCTTTCCTACCACTTTTGTTTTAAAGCTTTGTTATCAGCACAGAATTTCCTTTTTTCAGTGCAGATTAGAGCATGCTGATTAAAATCCAATTAGTAACCATCTAATGTTATAGAAGAACAAATTAATCTGCCAATTCTGACCCAATTTAAATGATGCTTAATTGGGTTATTCAAATACAGGCATATAGGACATTCCCACAAGCTTTGCAAAATACCCAGGATGCTTAAAGAACTACATTTGCAACGTCTTCTCAGAATAAAAGTATATCTGTAGCCTTCAGCAGGAGAAAATTTCAGAGTCTCAACATTAGTAATAGATTTAAATGTTCAGATTTCCCATAAGGGACTAGAAAATTAACAATTTTCTGAGCTGTGAGAATTAAAGCCAAGAATCCATTAAGACCTATAGCTGGACCAGCATATTTCCTTCAATAATCAACACCTTCTTGGAAAGGGTAGGGGGAAGAGAGAGAAAGGGAGGGAGGGAGAGGGGGAAGGGAGACAGAGGAGAGGAGGTGAAGGTGGTACCTCATTTCCAAACCAGGACTTAATCAGGTTCACTCAGTCACATAATAACTCATGTCTTGAATACTAAGCAAATTGTTAAAGTGGGCTTTGTTCATTCATTGGGGACATAGGAAAATGCAAATTGTATTTTTTCTTTTTTTCATCAGAATGGGATCAAATTTCAAGCAAGAGTATTAAAATGGGAAATTTTGCCTGAAAACAATGTAAAGCTTTTGGAGGTCTGTGCCTTGAAAATTAATTTTCAGACAGAGGAGAAACTGCCATCCTGGGGTGGGATAGAATTTCAGACAGTAATTTGCTAAAAAAATTACTAAGTTGGTAGGACTAACCAAATTCTGATATAGAGAAAAAGTAAAGAAAGTATTTCAGATGGAATTTAAAAAGAAATCACAACTGCATTTGTCTCTTGAAAAGAAGATTATTTGTGTCTCAACTGAGGGAAAAAATTGCTGTTTCAAAATGGGTCAGCAACAAAAACTGGCACTTAGAGGATGTTAAATGTTTTTTTTAAAATATTGGAATAATAATTTCTCTTTTATGCTGTAACTATTAATCTATATTAACACTTTTAGATGTAAGTCTTGCTCAATTGTTTTATGGATTTCTTTCATCGGGCTTTAAAAAAACATCCCCAGTGATTTTTCTCATACAGTTACTTACTTTTTAGACAAGTAAAGTAAGGAGAAAATGTCAGATTAAAATGCAGAAAGTTTGGTTCCAGTTAAAGAAAATGCTTTGCACAAGACCTCCACTAATTACTTAAGGCCTCTTAATGTAATACAACCATAACTGTGCCAAGATAACAGTGTGGACAGGGCTTCTACTGCCTCAGTGATGGCTGTGTGATGCTATAGAATCTCTATTAATTTCTAGGTATAAAAATAATCCCATTTCTTGTGTAAAAAGGAGGTGACTTGAATGCTAAAATAAATCTGGATAGTCACTCTCCTCCCAATGATAGGTTTTTTAAATAAATAAATGATAAAACCCAGTTTTCCTTGTAGTTAAGCAGTGGGCCTTGGTCTAGGAAATTCTGGTGCAAGTTCCACATTTGACTATAAAGGTGGATGGCTTGAGCTAGTCATTGTCTCTTAGCCCACTCAAGAGTCTTTTTGTGAGGATGAAATGTGGGAAGATCCTCAATATCTGGCAAAAATACAGTTACAATCAACATCATGGTTAAAAGGGACCCCTATATTAAAGGAGCATAAAAAACTACTTAGCCCAGTCTGATACAATCTATATATCTATATATATTAGGACTGTGATTCACAGAACTCTTAGCCAACATGGCCTTTAGAATTCACCAGAATAGGAGAGGCTACAGGCCTATAGTAGAGGTGGTAAGCCTGCCATTTTAAAACTGAAAACGAAGCTGTAGTAAGTAGATTCTGGCAACATCCTCCCTAATAGTAAACAGAGGTTTCTGGATCTTGATGTCCTAATTTAATGGGCATTCTGAGCCACAGTGGAGCAGTGCTTAGAGTGCAGTACTGCAGGCTACTTCTGCTAACTGCCGTCTGCCCGCGATTTGGCAGTTCAAATCTCACCAGGCTCAAGGTTGACTCAGCCTTCCATCCTTCTGAGGTGGGTAAAATGAGGACCCAAATTGCTGACTCTGTAAACTGCTTAGAGAGGGCTTTAAAGCACTGTGAAGTGCTATATAAGTCTAAGTGCTATTGCTATTCTGATGCTGTTGCAGATAGAGATTCTTTTGTCCCTTAATCTTTTCTACTTTCATTCATGGATTGGGTTAGAACAATTTTATTTGTTTGTTTCATTATTTATTCATTTATTTCATTTCTATGCCCAACCATGCATGTCTGAGTGGCTAGCGGAAAACTGAAAACTTAAAAAAATACAGCAAAAATTATTAACATTCATCTTGCAGGAGAAGATTTACACTGAACAATGATTCTAGTGGGGCATGAATGAGTAGGATTCAGGAAGAGAAAATGGGAGGCCTAATCTGAAATGAGTATCAGGATAGCCTCAATGCTTTCCAGAGAATGAAAAACTGACTTGTCTGTCTTCAGTAGTCCAACAGATCCAGAAATAAATACATTTAGTAGACATTATATCCTTGCCTTTTACAATTTATATATTAAATGTAAATGCTAGTTACAGA
This sequence comes from Hydrophis major, assembly GCA_033807585.1. Lineage (NCBI taxonomy): Eukaryota > Metazoa > Chordata > Lepidosauria > Squamata > Elapidae > Hydrophis > Hydrophis major. The sequence goes on along the minus strand of CM066328.1, from coordinate 216,316,185 downwards.
ATTGGTTGTTCAAACCATACTGATGATAACTTGGTAGATTTTGGCATATAGGTTGTGGCATAAGAGCAAATAAATATATTTAGAAGCACTGAAAAAGATAAATATTAGATTTCAGATAATGGAAGCACTCCTCTCTACCCCGCAGCCTCTATCAAAATCTGCAAAATGATGGGCACAGTGTTGCAATATTTATTTGTTTTGTTTATCAATCAAATTTGTATAGCCACTTGTCCCACAAAAAGTTACTCTGGCACAATCGAGCAATCAAACTAAAATATAAAACAATAAGGGAGACACCTTATGATGCCAACCCAAGCTCCACTTCATTATGAATGTGTGTTGATGTTGCACATACATACAAAAAGACAAATTTGTTCAGTTTTCTTGAGCTCTGGATGTGTCAATTGCCACACTAATTGTCAACTTTATTACAAAAAGAAATACAATATATTCTACTATTCCAGGTTATTAAAATTTAATGGATAATATTTTTCAGTTTTGATTTTTAATTAGGAAAAAGTATTAGTTGATTTAGATTATAAAACTAGAGAAAGCAGAATAAACTGCTTTTTAAGCCAAAATAGTTGCTTTATTATTAAATCTGGATGAAAGGCACTGCTAGGATGAAGTTTCTCTTAGCTGAAGATGGTAACATAATTAAAGATACTTACTTACTCATGCATTTAGTATTTTCTTGGAAAAGAAAATGATTCTTTAATCCTGGCTTACAGAAATCACAATTTGCTTTGTTATCACAAAGTGCTTTGATAAAAGCTAATAAAACCTAAAGAGTTTTAGATCATAATTATCCAAATCTAGACAATTGCTCTTTTTTATTTTATTTCCCCCACAAATGTTTACCTTCCAAGACTGTACTGTATCTTAGTCAATTGTTTTTTCAGTAATTCAATAGAACTAAATGTCTAGTGCAATATAGTCTGACATTATTTTAGAGTATGAAACCAATAGGAGGTAGAGTGCAGCTGAGAGTTGTATTAACAATAATAAATAAATTCAAAATAGCAACAGGAACTGGGGAGGGGGGAAATGTAGTAGAATACTGACAGCTAGGGCAAGTCATCCAGGAATAGGCTGCTCTACACAAAAGGAGGATGGGTAGGACCATGGACAGCTCCAAGTCAGAAAATAACTTCCCAAAGCATTCAACTGTGGTTTTATAATATCCCAGATCAGCAGGCATTAATTAATTCCTAAAATACAACTCCTTAGGGGGATATTGGTTTACCCAGAAATCAAACTGGCTATATTATTGATAGGAAGAGGTAGAAGACCTCCGTTATAACAGCAAAGATGTAGCTAGTGCATGTTGAACAGATTAAAAACTGCTTCTGTCAAGCCAACCTAAAGTGAAAAAAGAAACTAACTATCACATCCATGATGTGAGCATATATCCACCAATCTCAAGGAGAATATCATTATTATGGAATGAAATCAAATAAGGAAAGAGACTGCCAAAGACCAAGGAACAGAAGAAAATATACTGAATTTTGGAATGAACACTGAAATTGCCAAAAGGAGGTGAGAAACCAAAGCTAAGAAAGACAAATAGTTCAGGAAGGAACTTAATAAAGGATTTCAGAGAACTTATAAAAGAGACAAGAAGCAGTATTATAACACCTGAGGGTGGAAACAGATATGGAAAAACAAGGAAAGATCTCTCAATTCAAGAAGTGTTTTCAACCTTGAATTGGTATGCCAAATAATGCCAGTGGACACATAGTCTACCAATACCATATCTAGCACTATATGCAAAGGGAAATGTTCAAATTGGTTTTAGACAAAGCCAAGTAACATTATTGCTGTAGTATGCTGAATAATTGAGAAAGCTAAAGAATACCAAAACAAAATCAATACATGCTTCATTAATCATGGAAAACCTTTGATTGTTTCAAACACGTTGAAGTGTGCAATATGCTTAAGAAACAGAAATACAAAACATCTTGTTGTCTTCACATGAAACCTATACACAAGACTGGAAGCAACATGACACAGGGGGCATAGCTTACTTCAGGTCCTGATTTATTCAATCTATGTTGAATATATATTGAGATAAGTTTAATTGGAAAAAGGATGAGCATCTTTTTAAAAGGAAAAGAAATGTCAATAACCTATACTATGCTGAGAACATTATTCTGATAACTGAAAATACAAATTATCAGGAAGCTTTAAATTAAAAAGCACAGTGGAAAAATGAGGTTAAGATTAAATATAAGGAAGACCAAAAATCAAGAACAGATACAGCAACCAGAATTGACAATGAAGATATTGAAGTGATGTTTAGCATCAGTTATCAACAATAGAGGAACTGACAGACATGAAATACACAATAGCATTTAGTAGAGTGGCAATAAAGATGTTGGAAAAGATATTCAAATGCCTTCATATCCCTATAGATGCAAAGATTAGAATCATGAAGGCAATGGTTTTCTTTATGACAGTTTATTGAAATGAAAGTTGGACCTCAAAGAAATAGGATAGACAGAGTATTGACACTTTTGAATTTCCATATTTGGAGAAGACACTTAATAATACCATAGGTAGACAAGAAAGCAAATAAACGGATCATAGAACAAACAAAATCAGAGCTCTCAAAAAGCATATTGCTGGATTCAAAGTATCGTATTTTGGATGTATTATGTAAAGATCTAGTTCTCTGCGGAAGTCTGTATGGTAATGCTGGGAAAGAGGGAAGAAAAGAGGAGAGGACAACCAATAGCAACTGGGTGGACTCAATAGCAACAGCAATGGGTGTACCGTTACAAGTCCTAAAGGGTCAAATTGGGGACAGATTATTCTGGAGTAAATCTATCTGTGGGGTTGCCAAGAGTTCACATTGATTTGGTGACACGTAATCAAAGAAAATATGATAAATTAATATTTGCAAAAGGAAACAAAATTAGAAAACTTCCCTAGGCTTTTATGTCACCATACTGTTGGCAAGATGAAACAGAATAAGGACTTATATTCTGAAATAAGTAGGCTGAGAGGTCATAGGCATTGAGCATCTCTATTCCTGCAAGCTGCCATTTGGGCAATTTGACAGGTGGCTAAATGCACAGTTCAAAACATCAAGCTTCACCCCAAAATAGCTGATGGCTGTTTCTCTGCTGGCAGATGATGCTAAGTATTAGAAGAAACTAAATCAAGGGAATCCACCAATCAATTGTTCTACATTTTCATCATTATTCAATATAAACATCAGTAACATTGTTTCTGAATAAGACTTGCCTATTGACGTAATAAATGCTCTTCCAACATACTCTTATACCAGCTCAACTCCTGCTTGATTGTACTTTAATACTGGTCCAAAATGCATCAGTGTAAATAGTAAGGGACATAATTTACTATGTTTGTGTAACTGCACTGGTGCTGCCTTGCTATGTGTGCTGCACTGGTACCAGTGTAAGATGCTAGTCATCATCTACAGGGTATAGGGCACAGACATTTCAGGAAGACATTTCACTGTTTTGCCCAATCTGTAACATCCGATGGAGTTGGCCTATTTTGGGTTCCATCTACTAAGCAGTGCCATCTTACAATATCTGGGACATGCGCCTTCTATGTCATGGTACCTGCACCTTGGAAAAACTTTCCCCAAAAGCTTTGACACTTAGTCCTGTGGTCCTGGTCCTGGACAGAAAGTATATCTGCTATGCAGGGTATATTATATTAATGGTTTTCCCGTTCCCAAATAATTGTATTTAGAAGTTTTACTCTATAGGAAGGGATAGTTTTTTTTTCTTCATTTTTACACACTCCCTAGTGTATAAAAATGAAATTTAAATACATAATATAAAACAACACTCTCTCTATGTCCACAATGAAATATTTAGAATTCTTCTAAGACTTTGTCCAATGGTGTGATTAGTTAAGACTTCCACATTTATTGTGAATGTACAAAATTTTCTGGAATACACTTCTGTGCATAATCAACACATTGACAAAAACATCTTCTAGTCACTGGAAGTGCCAGCTAAGGCCTTGGAGCAATGTGAAGCAAATTAATGCAGCAACATAGTTTCATTTTTAAAAGCAGGGAAAATCCACTACATTGAAAATCAGCTTCAAAGGGATGCTTTGTATAAATTATCATCAAAGCAAAACAGGCCTTCATCTTGCATATTCAGGTAATCCTTGAGTTACAACCATTCATTCAGTGACCGTTCCAAGTTACAACAGTGCTGAACAAAGGAATCATCAAAGGAATTTTTGATCATGCTCAAAAATTCTGGCCTTTGCAGTATTCCCACGGTTATATGAACAAAATTGCAGCACTTGACAACTAGCCTGGCACTTACAACCATTTGCAGATCATCATTTGTGACTTTCCCTGACCACTTTCTACAAATAAAGTTGATGGAAAAGCAGGCAGGGAAGATTGCAAATGGCACAGCTAAATTTACCCAAGCCCTGCCTGCCTTTGGTGTAGTGTTGCAAGCTAATTCTATCCACAGCCAGGAGTTCAATCCTGACCAGCTCAAGAATGACTCATCCTTCTGGGATCAGTAAAATGGGGACCCAGATTGTTGGGGGAAATATGCTGATTTTGTAAGCCACTTAGAAAGTCTAAGTACTATTGCTATTGCTGTTGTTCACATCCACCGCACGGACAGTGCGGTGGATGTGAACAACAGCAATAGCAATAGTACTTAGACTTTGCTCACAAGTATGCATGCACCCACTGGTGCCTTCCATTGCTGGGCCTCCCTACATTCACAAGATCCCTGCACTTGCATGCACCTGACACCTTCCGTCCTATGCTCATACTGCTTGTGCTGCACGACAGCACCCCCTCCCCTAATTCACATTCCAAGAACCTCCCACTCTACCTCTACAGAACCCCTTGCCTGGGACTTCCACTGTTTCCCACAACCTGCATGTCTCAGGGTTATGATGATAACTAGGACCACCAGATTCTCATTGCTACATGATGAGGTTATGTAGTGGCATGCTTTATGACTGTATTGTTGAGCAATGACAATCCTGATCTTTATTACTGTCATAACTTAAGGATTATCTGTATTAGAGTTTGTGATGGAAAAGAGAAACTGGAAGAACGGTCAAATTAGTTTAAAGATCAATTAAGGAAAAGGAGTAGGAGATGATGCAAAAGTACCATATCCATCATCTGCTTTGGACAATTAGACAGACTCCTTAATTTTGGTGTTTCTGACTGTTCCCCTCACCTTAAAGCATCTGATAGACTTGAGAGCAACCTGAGTGGCTTAAATAGATGGGTTTTTGCTGCTGTTTCCATGAACATTCTCTCCATTTATATGAAGTTGAAAAAAAACTAGACACTGCTTTTATAATACATCAAGAATCATTGGAACGTGGATTTATCTTTTAGATAATTTCTGATTTACTGGCTACATCCAATGCATCAAACTCAGAGCTTTGTCCTTGATTGGGCAAAGCAACAATCCATCTCTTCAAAGAGGCTGGAGTTCATTTATCTTTCACTCCATCCCACGATTCCATAAGACAAAGAACTGCTGAGAATGAGAACAAGGAGGAGAAGGAGTAGGTACAAAGATGCAAACACAAAACTTTAAAGATTCCTCTCCAACCATTTTCTCTGCAATGAATATGCATGGAATCATGAAAATATTATTTACAAAGATAACATTAACTAATGTACCTAAATTGATTGAATTGATTTTATTTGAGGTCCTGTGTATTTGATTATTGCCTTTCCTTCTTTCTCTTCTCCCTCTCTTTCCACTGAACTCTTTTTTATATGTAGGTTTGGCATTATTGGTTTTACAAAGGAATTTCTCAGTAATACATTCCCTATATATCCAAGACTGTGCTGTTGTTTTTTTTAAAGCGGCATCCTGGACTCAAAGCACCATCCTTTCTCTTTTCTAAACACTGACCTAGAAGAAGATGAATTGAATGAAAGGTCTAAGATCTCCTCAGCAGGACAGACTAAAGGTGTTAGGAAGTTTAGCTGGCTTGTGGCAGCCTATTGGATTTTTCTTCTAATAGGGAGCTCTTAAAAAGGGAGGACATGAGGGTTTAAATTTTCCCCCTCTCTGCTTACAATTGGCTAAATTACCCACCTTTTTCTGGAGGAAGACAGAATAATAAATGTAAAATGTAAATCTAATCTATTTAATAAACTAATCTATTTATACTTCAGAACAATATTTTAAATACAATACAGAAAATCATTGTAAAATTTTACTAAGAAGAAAAGAAAAGAAATCTTCTGGATTTGATTGATTGGAGAAGAATGAAAATATTATTTTAGCATACAATGTGACAAAATTTCTTTGGTTAGATTCTTTAATATTTTAAATACTCAGGCTGTAAGAAAGACAGGAATTATCAGTGATTATTGTAAAAATGTAATCATGAGATTTATTCTTATCAACAGAATGTCATTTTGTAATCTTTTCTTTTTAATATAAGACTTATTTAATTTTTCCAATTTAGATTTAGCATAAAATTGGGATAGGAAAATTATAAACAGGGTATTCATATAGTTTCATCACTGAATTAAATTAAAAGCAGCATATTTCTTAGGGACTAATAATCTTATGCCTTTTACCGTCCGGCAGAAGCTGCCATTTTGCAAATGTTAACAGTAAAGAATGGAGGTATTCAAAGAACAAATAGGGTTCACTGAAAGGTGTTGAATAAGTAGACCTTCTAAAAATAAAGCAGACTATATGGAGACTTCATGAAATAGAAATAATTGATGCTTAGTTTTAAAGGTGTCAAAGTTCCTTGTTAAAATTTAACTGTTGCCTGAGAATAAGTCACTTGTCACAAACTAGGATATTGAGGATGTGAAAGCAATTCTTTGAAATGGTGAATTACTAAAGATCTTTCAAAAGTTCAGAATATGAGAAGAGGATAGTGAGGAATCAAGATGATGATGAGTCATCAAGCCAATGTCAACTCTTAATCGCCTCCTGTTATGAGTTTCTCTTAAGAGAATAATCAGTCTCCAATCTTATTCTTTAGGTTTTTCAAGGGTGCATAATGAAACTTCAATAAGGCCTGTTGATCCTGAACTTTCAGAGTATAAAGTAATATTTTTAAAAAATAATTGAATGCATGAATCAGAATGCATAAAGCACTTTCGAAATTAGTTTGTTTTTTAGAGAGAATTTCAATTTCTCAACAGAGAAACTGTAACAGGCTACAGGTTAAAGGGAGGACCAAGTCTATACCATGGAAAGAGGTTCCTCCCTGCTGGAAGCAATGATTTATTCTGGGCAGTGAGCATGCACTTTAGTCAAGTGCTTTCTTCTTTAGATCTCCAGAAGGCTTAAATTTGAGGCCACTTCTTACTGCTTTACAGCACTCTCTAAGTAGTCTACAAAATCACCATACCCAACAACATGGGTCCTCATTTTACTGCCCTTAGAAGCATGGAAGGCTGAGTTAACCTTGAGCTGATCAGGATTGAACTCATGGCAGTGGGCAGAGTTAATATAACATTACATTCTAACCACTGCATCATTACAGCTCTTATAGAGATGGATGGACAGACAGACAGACAGATAGAGACAGATAGAGATAGAGACAGATTTAAAAACAGGCATGTTTTTCTATAGGTTCATTCATAAAAGGTCTTTATAATGAGTTGCCACAAGTTAGGTTGAATAACTTGACACTGCATCCCCCTGGTCAATCCAGTGGGGCCCTTCTACAAAGTCTTTCCAATGAACCAATGAAGCTGAATCTATAAATATAAAAATACATTCTTTATTGCTTGCAGATGAAAACCTTACCTTCCAGCATAGATTCTAGAATGTCTAGCACTTCAATACACACATTACAACACACACACACAAAATGTTATTCCAATAAGTAATAATCTCTCATTTATTAGTAGTATTATTAATGTGCAGTGTATTCACTTTCTGGCATATTGCAGTACTGTTCTTATTTAAATGTATATTCTGGCTTTGCAAAATTTGCCAAGAGAATAGTTGCAGAATTTTCTGAATGTTGGCACCAGTTACTTAAAATAACAGAATGGAGGGAAAGTGTTTTAGCAATTATAAAAATGGGGTTATAGCTAATAAAATTAAAATGGGGTGCACAAATTGGCTTATCTTCTCAGGCAATTAGATCTGAATTATATAGTAAAAATATTTCAGTAAAAGTAAGCAATATATTGCAAATATAATTTCAATTAGCAAATTACATAGGCAGCTGCTCCATATCAGCTTTACTGTACATGGAAATCTGAGACTGAAGGTCATAGCTAATGTATCAATTTAAATCAGTCTGTAGTACTACTCTGTAGTAAATTATAAATCAAGCTCAAAAAGTACTGGGGTAAATTATCCTAAATCTTTAACGTAGCATTGAGGATCCCATCAAATAACCCTTCACATGGCTTCTGTAACTGTAACATTGCATAATCCTCCACCACAACTGACTACCCAACACTGATGGTTTGATTATCTCCAATTAGTGAAAGTAATCCTGTTGCAGAAGCTGGCTTCTTATCATCATCAGCAGATGCAAACATAAAAGAAAATGCGGGTGTGGCTTCCATGGGCTGTGTTTTTGCATCCAACATTTCTTGTTCTAATGGGCAAGACAGATCTGTACATGCAGCTTATCAGTCCTGTTATTTTTGACAGGTGGTGAGACTGAGTGCAAGCCCTAATGTTACCTGACAGTGGACACAGGACCTCCCATTACAGGCAGAATATTCAGTTAATAGAAAGACAGTCTGAATTAACATACTACAATTGGGGCTAGGAGGAGAAAACATGGAAGAGTTTGGATGGTGAGCCCGTAAGTTCTTTTTCATCATCACCTAAAGTGCTTCAATTCTTTATTTATCTATCCCACTTTTCAGCTCCATGGCTTCCCAGAAAAGTTGTAGGGAAACACAATAAAAACAATGCAGTGAAACAAGGTAGCTGCTGTCCATAGAATAAGTCTAAGGAAAACTGATACAAAAAGAGAAAGTGACAGGAAAGATCAAGCAAAAATCAAAGGAGCAGCAGGTTGCCTGCTGAGCAACCTGCTGCTAAGTGCCAAAAGCCAAGGAGAAGAAGGAAGGCTCGCTTCACTTTTTTGATCGATCCTTTAACCACTATAGTTAGAGGAAAAGGTATGGTTTAGGAGAAGGACTTGGGGGTCTCATTTACAGCCTTCTATTTGTTCTCTCATGATTAGAATTCTAGCTAGTATTGCTTTATCTAATTCCTATCCATGGCTTGGTAGCACTTTACTTACCCTTCATTTACACTTGCACACGTACAAACACTTAGATATAAATATACAGTGCCCATTTACAATTATCCTTCTTTGACAAGGATCATTTTTGCAGTAGTTTTTGATTCAGTCCTTAAAGAGGATGCCCTTCTTTATTTCTCAACTCAGTATAAAGGCCTTCTGCAATCAATATTTGGCTCTTGGCATCTGTTCATTATTCTACTTTCAGGGACAGAATAAGCAAATGCATAGTGCTTAGCAATCAGTATTCCTGTTAAAAGTTTTAGATGATAATTACAATGATGGGAAGTGTGTGCTACAATCCTTTGGTATTTGTCATGATACTACTATCATATTCAATTTTATGTATATCAATCACACATATACTGTGAAAATAATTCTATATTCAATGAATATCAGAAAAAGAATATATTTATATATTTATTAATTATAGAAATAAAAACCACTTTTTTATTTCTGATATTCACTGAATATCAGAAAAAGAATATATTTATATATTCATTAATTATAGAAATAAAAACCACTCACCTCTCTTCTCCATATCTAGTGGAAATGTGTGATAAAATTATGGAGAGCTAAATTTAATTTTCTTCCCAAACTTCTTCTAACTACATCTTTGATCATCAACTTTGGCATATAGAGGACTGCAAAAATAAAACTGATAATGGTAGAGTTTTTCTGAAAGAAACTTGTTTATCATTAGTGATTTTATCAATTTAAAGGGAAATATTAGAGAGAATATTCTCATTAACTCAAGGCCTAACCAAACAGGTTTTGCTGCTGTTTGATGACAACCTAGAATGAGAATTACTAACCTGCAAAATGTGTTCAGTAGACAGAGTAAACTGCTGTTTGGATTCAGGTGTGGGAAAGGAGACAGTGCTTTAGGACAGAGGTGTCAAACTCAAGACCCGGGGGCCAGATCTGGCCCGTGATGTGGTTAGATCTGGCCTGCGAGGCTGCCCTGGAAATAAGTGAAGGACCGGCCCCCAGGTTGGCTAGACACTGATCTAAAACTTGGTGGCAGCCACCTGGGCTGGAGCGTGATCAGCCTTAGATCTTTGGAGCCACCCCGGAGTCAGCAAGGGGCTGCCACCGCTCCCTGGCACATGCTGGAGACAATGGATCCCCCCAGCCTCACCTGGGCCACCACAAGTGCCCCCCTGCCATGGCATAAGCACATGACCCCCTGACCACTCCAGCCACAACCACCCAGTCGGCTGTGATCACCACCCCAGCCATGACCACCCGCTTTAGAGTATTATATTGAAATTGACCCAAGACTTTTATGAGTAGGGAGAAGAGGTTTAAAACCTCTTCTACTCAGTTCCTTGGTTTTCACATTTCCCCACCACCACCACCACCACATATATAAATGAGAAAAAAAAAAAAGAGGAAAAAAAACAAAGGCATGAATAGCAATTATTTTTCTTTTTTAACCTCCCCATTTATGCTTGGAAATCTCAATTGGGAATGGGTCAAAAAAGAAACAAAAGAACAGCCAGATGTATGTTTTATGAATATTGCATGTAATTTAGCTTAGAATCATAGATTATCCTGCATAATCGCAGTGTCATGTAAGGGATCAATAGCCCATAAACAAGCTTCTGCAGCACATTAATTTTGACATTAAAAGTCAATCAAGAATTCATTTTATTGCAGAGAAATTACTGCAGAAATTTACCATAGTTTCTCTGGCTAAACTCTGCTAGAATTTCATGAGTCAGATGAATTGCTATCTGTCAGTCAATCTTATTGAGTGACTGTGATTCCTTCAAGAGTTTTCCTCACTTGGAAATATCCAGACCCAGACCCAGCATGACCTCTATTTAGATAAAAGAGGCAGATCTCATAGCCTAAAATAGCTATAATCTATCTCCAGTAAAAGCAGGTCTATATCCCCTTTCCATTATAAATACTCAATATAAATTTATGCTACATATACATATGTAATCATTAATACCGGTAGAGTGCGTGTATGTTGTGCAAATGCATAACTGAACCAGCTTACAGAAAACCCTGCAATAAGTATAGCTGTTGCTTTACTTACCTCTATAAACATATAATTTTATATATGGTTTAATATATGGAAGTCTCTAATTCCTCTTTGCCACTCAGAAGGGAAGAAAATCAGCCATTCCATTTCTTATAAACTTGCTAAAGCAGAGCAGGGTTATCAGTCTACCAGGAATTGCAATCTATTTGTTTTTTAGTTTTACACACAGCTATGGAAGTTGTAGAGCCAAAGGAGTCCTATGTTGATACTAGGAGGAGAGGCATTTTTCACCGTTGAAGTTTGGGTGTCAATTCTTCTGAGACTTTTTGTTGGGGGCAGAGGTTGAATGCTTAAAAGAGCAACCTAACAGAGATAAATGTAGCCAATAGAGGCAGTTGGGGAATGGTTTATTAATTTCTATAATGTGTTTTTACCACATAAGGCGACTGTGGCTGAACCGTTACACCGGTTATTAGATAAGAAAGCATTGTGGGTTTGGGGTTTCCGGGAGGAAAAAGCGTTTCGAAATGTAAAAGATTTACTTACATCTGATTCTGTACTTATGCAATATAATGAAACATTACCATTGGTTATAACTTGTGATGCCTCACCGTTTGGGGTGGGCGCTATTTTGAGCCATGTGCTGCCTAATGGAAACGAGGCCCCTGTTGCATACTTTTCAAAGACTCTTTCTCAGGCAGAACGTAACTATGGACAAATAGATAAGGAAGCTCTTGCAATTGTGGCAGCCGTAAAAAAATTCCATGAATATGTATATGGAAGGACATTTACCATTGTAACTGACCACAAACCTTTACTGGGGATAATCGCTGGGGACAAACCAACCCCCTATATATTGTCCCCAAGAATGACTCGATGGTCAGAGTTCCTAGCTGCTTATAATTATCGATTGTTGCATTGCCCGGGGAAAGCCATTCCCCACGCCGACGCACTCAGCAGAGCACCGCTACCAGAAACTCTCGACGATCCGGCACCAACAGTATCGGCGTTACAAATCGAGATGCTCAAGTCGCCTCCAATGACCGCTCGAGATATCGCGAGAGAGACCAGACGAGATCACACCCTAGCTCGAGTCCTAGGCTGGGTAGAACGTGCATGGCCATTGGACCAGGTCCCAGATGATTTTGCGCCATTTAAAACAAGGCAGACTGAACTTTTTTCGCAAAAAGGCTGTGTCATCTGGGGCAATAGAGTCATCGTTCCAGAACGATTCCAAAACTCGCTGTTACAAATTTTGCACGAAGGACATCCCGGGATAGTGCGGATGAAAGCACTCGCACGGAGCTACGCTTGGTGGCCAGGCATGGACCGACACATTGAGCAATGGGTCAAAGCCTGCACCAAGTGCCAACAAAACAGCAACGCACCGCCAAAAGCTGCACCGACTGAATGGGAGATGCCACGCGGGCCCTGGTCCAGAATCCATCTGGATTTCGCAGGGCCGATTAAAGGACATATTGACTGTCGATGCATACTCTAATTGGTTGGAAATTCATCGAATGACCCATACAACCTCCGAAGCTGTCATTAAAGTCCTCAATATACTCTTTGCAACTCATGGATTGCCGGACGTCCTGGTGTCCGACAACGGACCACAGTTTACAGCGCTAATGTTTGAACAGTACCTTGCTGATAATGGCATCCGCCATGCGCTCACCTCGCCGGCGCATCCTTCTACCAACGGCCGAGCGGAACACATGGTCCAATTTGTAAAAAAGACTTTGCAAAATGTGGACTATGATAATATTGACGAAAAAATAAACCACATTCTACTTCTACAACACATTACTCCACACAGCGTAACCGGCAGAACTCCCGCAGAACTTCTCATGGGGCGAAAACTCCGTTCCCGCCTCGACCGATTGCACCCTGCTTACGAGCCAGAAAAGCCTGCAGGATCCAGTGGACGCTACCGTACCTTCAAGGTAGGCGACCCCGTTTATGCAAGAAATTTATTGGGCGACCCGGTTTGGATTGAAGCAACGATAATACGCGAGACTGGGCCCAAATCCTATATTGTAAAATGTGTTGATGAAAGACTGTGGAAACGACATATTGACCAATTACGGTCACGACTCCTTTCGGCTAGCCAGCAATTCCCCTACGACCAAACTGAGGGGGGGGGGAAGGAATGGAAGAAGACGACATTCCAGGGAACCTGTTCCAAGAGAGCGATGAATCTAGTGAAACTCAGGAAATGGAGCAGGAGGAAGAATCGTACACTCCAAGGGAAATCACACCAGAATGAGAAGTTGAGCCACTACCAAACAACATTTTACCTCAACAGGACTGCACACAGCCAGTCCAAAGAAAATCTAATAGACCCAAAAGACAACCGTCCTATTTGAAGGACTATATAACCACACCATAATTGAGGAGCCAGGGGGAAGGGGTGTTATGTATGTAAATAGTTAAATAAAAGCAAGCTTGGGGTAAAGTGCAGGGTTCTGACCCTGCACTTCTGATTGGGTGTTCAGCGGCTCGATCGGATTGGTTGGGTTCAGAGAATCCGATTGGCCCTTAACGAAGGACTCTTATTGGTTCTGGAGCTAGCGTCTTACAGCTCCCTATTGGTTATTTCACATTAAGGTCACTTATATAAGGCAGAGTTGTTGTTGTTCACTCTCTTAAGTCACTATGTAATAAAGAGCTGAAAGTTCACCAACTAAGATTGTCTCCAGTCATTTCACCCATGCCTGAAACTATATCAGAAAGAACTGCCCTTTGTTAGTTTGTTCTGCCCTATATTGGGATCAATATATTAATTACCTAGGAAAAACTGTGTTCATTTGCATATGCATTCCTCCTGTATCTGCACGCACTTTATCCAAGGTACCAGTTTTTTCCTCAGGCAATTATTTCTAATGGGGAGAGTTTCATGCTTCAAAGCAGTTTTGCTCACTTCTTTGAAAATTGTTTTCAAGGAAGTGTGAATATCAATACGTAGCTACATTTAGCTGTTTGCATTCATGTCTCAATTCTTCCACCAACTGTAATTTGAGCAAGGGCTAAAACTTGGTAGGTGTCTTCCTTGATGAGAAATATGATAGAAAAAAGGAAGGAAAAGCAAAAAGTTTTTTTTAAATGAGCTCCTCCCTTTCCCTTACTCTGATATTTGATTCCCCTCCCCCTTCAGAGTCCTGAAAGAGATTGTGATTACTTGTATAAAATCTGAGGTTAAAAACTGAATGCTTCCATCTCTCCTTGGCTAAAGCAAAGGGGAAGCCCATTTTCCAAGCTCAGTCAAGAGTGCTGGGGACATTGCAGGAGCTTGCAAAGTAACTACTGGTATACAAACTGTTGTGCAGGCGATCGGAAGAAGGCTCGGGAGTCAGTAACTAGTTTTCAGCTCTTTATTAGTCCCGAGATCGACTCAGGGTCCTGAGGATCGGCAGCAGCTTATATGGAGCTGGCCGCGCCAGCCGCGGCCAATGGCACCGCTTTGAATCTCCCGCGATTGGTTTCCACCAATCGTGGGGATTCGCGGCAGGCCAATCAGTGCGGCTCGCTCAGCCGCACGCACTTTATCCAAGGTACCATTTTTTTCCTCAGGCAATTATTTTTAATGGGGAGAGTTGCCGTGTGCCCTGGCCAATCAGGCCGCGGTGTTTACAAGAATGTTAATGTACAATACAGAACATCCCTCCCCTCTTGGTATGGTCCTACGTGACATAGTCCCGTAAGTAGGCGGGGCTCCGTACTTGCCTATTGGACTTGTGGAGGTTAGTTGATGCCTGGCCTTCGGGCGGTTCGGTTGGGTTCTGTGCTGCTCTCTGCCTCGTTGATGGAACCACCTGGAAGGGTGAGCTGGGCCTTTCGTCGTAGCTTCCCCCCAATCTACCCGGGCTGGTCGAGCTGCTGGCCTTGCCGCTCCTGCCCGGTCCTTCCGGGCTGGTTGAGCTGGCTTGGCTATTTTTTCCAGGCGAGGCTTCGAGCTGGTTGTCTATTTCTGCTTCGTTTGGTGAGTATTCTTGGTTTCTTTCTGGTTGGGGTTGGTTCCCGAGGCTTTCCCTCCTCTCTTGGTTGGTGCTTGGGTGGTTTTTTTCTCTTTCGGGGTTTATGTTTCTGTCTGCTTGCGTGTCGGTTGTGTTTCCCGTGGTCGTTCTCGATCTTATTTGATCGATGTGTCATTTCCATGCTTGTCCATCAACTGTTTGTAGCTGGTACGAGCGGGGACCTGTTGCCGGTATCCAGAGGGAGTCCCCTCTAAGGTTTTTTGCGTATACTGTGTCTCCTGGTGCAACCGTTCGGTGCCTGCTTGATGAGTCGGTGGGTTTTTCGGGGTTGTATGTGGGGTGCAGCCTATCTAGGGGGGATCTTAGTTTCCTCCCCATTAGTAGCTCTGCAGGGCTCTTGTTGGTCATTGTGTTTGGTGTTATGTGTTGGATAAAAAGTAGTTTATTTATTTTCTCTTGCATGTCCCTGGTTTCGATTTTCTGGATTGTTTTTTTTGTAAATTGGACCATTCGTTCCACCCTACTGTTTGCTGCCGGATGTGCCGGCGCTGTCAGAGCATGTTGTATGCCCTGTTCCTCTAGGAATTTTTCAAATTCCAGTGCAGTGAACTGTGGACCATTATCTGACACAATTACATCTGGGAGACCGTGGGTTGAGAATAGCTTGTTGAGTTCTTTGATGACAGCCTCGGTGGTGGTACTTCTCATGTCGCTTACCTCCAGCCAATTGGAGTAAGCATCTACCGTTATGAGGAATGTGTGTCCTTTTGTGGGCCCGGCAAAATCTATGTGTATCCTGGACCATAGTCCTCTGGGGGTTTCCCATTTCAGGATTGGGGGGGCGGGGGGGCTTGGCCTGGATTCTTGACATTGCTTGCAGTTTGCCACCCAGGCTTTGATTTGTTTGTCCATCCCTGGCCACCAGGTATAGCTTCTGGCCAGGGCCTTTGACCTAACGATGCCCGGGTGCCCCTTGTGTAACAACTCCAGGACCCATTTTTGTAATTTCTCCGGAATGACAACCCTGTCCCCCCGTAGTATACAACCCTTTTGCATGAAAAGTTCCATTTGTCTGTTCCGAAATGTCCTGAATGTCTCATCGTCGTCTTTTTCCGGCCACCCTTTCTCCACCCATTGTAACACCCGTGCCAGGTGTTTGTCCTTATTGGTTTTGTGGACAATGTTTGATGCGGTTGGGGGGAGGTTGGGTAAAGTCTCTATGCTCAGGGTGGATGCTGTGGGTGCCGGATCGGCATCCAGGTCGGGCAGCGGGGTGCGGCTCAAGGCGTCTACGTGTGCGATTGACTTGTTGGGTCGATGGGTCAGCCGGTAACTATAGGCGGCGAGGAATTCAGACCACCTTGTCATTCTCGGGGATAGAATATTTGGGGTGGCCTTGTTTCCTGCCAGGATGCCCAACAGCGGTTTGTGATCGGTGATGATGGTGAATGTCCTGCCGTAGAGGTACTCGTGGAACCTTTTTATGGCGGCGATGATAGCCAGGGCTTCCTTGTCTAGTTGGCTATAGTTTCTTTCCGGCTTTGATAGGGTTCTTGAGTAAAAGGCAATGGGTGCTTTGTTTCCGTTTGGAAGTGTGTGGGCAAACGGTGATGCGTCGCACATTACTGTTAGCGGGAGGGTCTTGTTGTATTGGATGAGGACGGCATCCGATTTGAGTAGGTCCTTGGTTCAGTAGAATGCAGCTTTCTCTCGTCTCCCCCAGGTCCAGGTGGCTGTTTTGTCCAACAGCCTATGCAACGGTTCCGCCGCGGTTGCCTTTTGGGGTAGGAAAACATTATAGAAGTTAATCAGCCCGAGAAATGCCTGCAGTTCTGTTTCATTCCTTGGTCTGGGGGCCTCCTTGATGGCTCTGATTTTTTTTCTGTTGAGTGAATTCCGTGCTGGTCTAGGAGGTACCCTAGGAACTTGACCCTCTCGGTATGCAGCTGGCATTTTTCTTTTTTGACTTTTAGCCCCGCATCTTTGAATTTTTTTTTTTTTGAAAGAAAATTTTATTAATTTTCTACAAACAGATAAGACAAACAAAACATTAAAACATTCAACTCTCATATTTACATCCAGTGTGTCAGTTGGTTCATCATTTTTGTGCATTCATTCTGTAGTCCCAGTTACAATTATGTTACATAACAACTCATATTATCAATCCAAACTTATATATCCTATAATCACTAAACAAAAAAAAAGAAATTTTTGACTATACTTTTAATCATTCATGCTTTATGAGCTAACAATACTTTAACCAAATTATTCAACAAATCATATAATCATACCAAATCAATCCTAAAAAAAAAAACCTTTATAAATATAATATCAAATAACAAAATGATAGCAAAATAGCAAGATAAAGATATTTCTTACTATCTAAAATATTCTATTATCGTATTTTATCATCTAGCCATTGATAAAAAAGATCCCAAATTTCATAAAATTGTTTATCCTCTTGCTCTCTGATTTCAAATGTTAATCTACTCATCTCAGCACATTCCAATATTTTCTTAATAATTTCTTCCTGTAATGGTATTTTCTCATTCTTCCAATTTTTAGCAAATACAATCCTGGCCGCTGTTAATACATTTACAATCAGGTATTTCAAATCTTTACTATATATATCAGGTAAAATTCCCAATAAGAAGATCTCTGGTTTCAAGTCTATATGTTTCTTTGTCATTTTTTCCAACCACATGCGAATTATAGTCCAATATTTTCTAGCATCCTCACAAGTCCACCACATATGGTAATACGAGCCAGGTATCTGATGACATTTCCAGCATTTTTCAGATTTATTCTTAAACATTCTTGCTATTCTTGTCGGAGGAAAGTGCCACCTGTAAAACATCTTATACAAGTTTTCTTTATATGCTGTTGACATTGTCATTTTATAATTTTGAGACCACAATTTCTGCCATTTCTCTAAATCAATCCCATATCCAAAATTCTTCCCCCAAACAATCATAGTTTCTTTGACTTGTTCTTCCTCTAATTTCATTCCCAGTAAATAACCATATAACTTTTTAATCACTTTCTCATCAGTACCCATCAAGATCTTATCTAAATCAGTCTGCTTATCATAAAATCCCTCCATTTTGGAATCTTCATCATACCTTGAATGTATTTGTGCATATGAAAACCAATTCATCCTTATACCTTGTTCCTCTAAGTTTTGGATCGATTTAAGTTCACCCTTTTCATCCAAAAGTTCCCCATATCTAATTGTTTGTTCCTTCTTGTAGATTATAGGATAGGAAAATGCTTCAATGGTCGATAATCAAACTGGAATTTTCAAATAACATTGTCTTTTTATCTTCTCCCAATTTAACCACAAAGACTCCCGTACATAATGTCTTCTAAAATAACCCTGTGTTTTAGTTCCCTTATACCATAAAAAAGCATGCCAGCCCAACAGCAAGTCATGCCCTTCTAATGTCAACAACCTATGTTTCCTCAATGTTATCCATTCTTTGACCCACATCAAACTTGCAGCTTGATAATACAATTCCCAATTAGGCAGGCCAAAACCTCCTCTAATTCTAGCATCTTGCAAAAGCTTTAGCTTTATTCTCGCTTTTTTACCTTGCCATATAAACTTCAACATGATTTTATTTAAATCTTCAAAATAGTCTTTTCCAAGCCTAATTGGTATTGTTTGAAACAAAAATAAAATTCTAGGTAAGATATTCATCTTAATTGTTGAAATTCTCCCTATTAATGACAATTGCAAGTTTTCCCACTTCTTCAAATCTGTATTTATCTGTTGTTTAAGTTTAATATAATTATTCTCCTTTAATGTGCTACATCTTGTTGTCAAATATATGCCCAGATACTTAACCTTATTTGTAACTTGAATTTTCAAAAGATCTGCCAGTTCTTCTCTCTGTCTCAATAGCATATTCTTTGTCAAAATCTTTGTTTTATCTTTATTTATTTTCAAACCAGCCACCTCTCCATATGTCTCTATCCTTTCCAATAACTTTGGAGCTGTTTCTAGCGGGTCTTCCAAAATAAAAGCTAAATCATCAGCAAAAGCTTGTAGCTTAAATTCTTCCTTCTTAATTTTCATTCCTTTTATGCTTTTATCATCCCTAATATTTCTATTCAACACTTCCAAGGTCAACACAAATAGCAAAGGAAATAGGGGGCATCCTTGTCTTGTACCTTTCCTTATATTAATAAAATCTGTAAGTTCCCCCTCCATCATTACCCTTGCTGTCTGTTTATTATATATGGCTTCTATTGCTTGAATAAATTTTTTAACAAAACCCATCTGCTCCAATAATAATAACATAAATCTCCAGTTCACGTTGTCAAATGCTTTTTGAGCATCTAGGAATATCAAAGCCATTTGTTTTTTCAGGATGAGCCTCATAGTATTCCAAAGTGTCCAAGATTACTCTCATATTGTCTCTAATTTGTCTCTTTGGCAGAAATCCATTTTGATCTGGGTGAATAAAATTATTTAGATATTTTTTAAGTCTTTCTGCTAAGATTGAAGCAAAGATTTTATAGTCTGCGTTCAATAAAGAAATAGGTCTATAATTCTTAATTTGCAGTGGGTCAGTCTCTTCCTTCGGTATAAGCCTCTGACTATGTTTTAGGTATCATCTTTTTTAACATAACTTCATTCATAACTTCTAACAATTGGATGCTCAATGATTCTTGAAATGTTTTATAGAATTCTGCTGGAAGCCCATCTGGACCCGGTGCTTTCCCATTATTTTGTCTCTTAAATGCTTCATTTAGTTCCATCATTGTTATATTGTTTTCTAGCATTTCTTCAATCTCTTTAGGTATCTTTGGTAAATTAGCTTCCTATAAATACTGTTTGACTTTTTCCTCATCAATATTCTCTTGTTTATATAGTTGCCCATAAAAATCTCGAATAATTTCTTTTTTCTCCTTATTCCCATAACAAACTTGGCCTTGTTCATCTATTAACTTCAATATTTTTCTTGATTCCTTCTCTTTTCTCAATTTATATGCTAGCCATCTACCTGGTTTATTTGCATCTTCAAAATAATTCTGTTTAGAGTTTCTGATTTTCTGTGCCAGTTCTTCTTTCTCTATTAATTCCATTTTATGTTTAATTACATCCAGCTTCAATTTAATATCCTTTTTCTGTGGCATTTTCTGTAATTCTTTTTCAAGAATTTTATACTCATCTTCCAAGGCCTTAGAA